>CP129452.1:57255000-62055000 GCA_030445155.1 Quercus variabilis
CTTAATTGGTTAGTTCTCTTTGCGATTTAGAAGTTGAAAATATGAATTTTACATTCATTCTTTCATATGTGAACTAGAATTCTAGATATGAGCTTATTTTCATGGACTATTTTATTGTTTGCTGCAGCTTACTTTAACAATCCTGTATATTGCTGTGGGTGTTTTCGGTGCTGGTTGGATTGGTAAATTATCTATCAGAATTAGTCATTACGTTATTCCTGCTTTTGTATCATGTTTGCTGCCTTCAATATTAACTTGTTCTGTGTAATAGAGGTTTCATGCTGGATTTTGACTGGGGAAAGGCAGACTGCTGTCATCAGGTCAAATTACGTGCAAGTATTACTTAACCAAGACATGAGTTTTTTTGATACCTATGGGAACAACGGGGACATTGTGAGTCAAGTATTGAGTGATGTGCTACTTATTCAATCTGCTCTTAGTGAAAAAGTAAGTTAAGATTTAACAAATTGCCTCGTATGTATTTTTGTTTTGCTTTGTGAATTCTCCTTACAATAATGATTTTCTCTGCATGCATTATTTTGTCTAACCTGTTTATTGGCCTCTGATGATACAGGTTGGAAATTATATTCATAATATGGCTACATTTTTCAGTGGTCTTGTTATTGGATTTGTCAACTGTTGGCAGATTGCACTTATAACATTAGCCACTGGTCCATTCATTGTAGCCGCTGGAGGAATATCAAATATATTTCTTCACAGGCTTGCTGAGAATATTCAAGATGCATATGCTGAAGCAGCTAGCATTGCTGAACAGGTCTATTTATATTTTACTTTTATTTCCCACTTAACAACCCCCCACCCCCCCTAAAAAAAAAAAAAAACCCCAAAAAAGATGAGGAAACTATCATTTCTGGCCTTTCAAAGTATAATAACAACTTGTATGCTGTAAGAGTAGTGTTTTGTGTTTATTTTTGTAATTTTGGTTCAGATTATTATAAGATCTGCTCCATTGCAGATTCTGTTAAAGTTGTGGAGCCACTGGTTTGAATGTGTCTGCAGCTGTTTCTTAGATTAGATACCATCATAACAATCACTTTGCCACATGAATCTTGTAAAAAATATACATAATTTCCAGGGCTATTTATCAAACATGTATTAAAAGAAGAATACGTATAGATGTTGCAACTGAGTCAACACCCAATGTTCAATGGAAATTATTTCCAGCTTGATATCCCATCACTTTCTGAATCTGGTCTTTTGAGTATGAGAGAGATTTTGTGGAGGCTGACAATACCCCCTCTTGTGAAAGAAGAATAAATGTGGATGTTGCAACTAAGTCAACACCCAAAGCTCAATGGAAACAATACCTTATTTCCAACTTGATATCCTGCCTCCTTTTGAATCTGGTTGTCTGAGTATGAGAGATTTTGTGGGGGCGGAGAATACCCTCTCTTGTGAGTCTTTGATATTTTCTCTTTTCTCTGTTGCTTGCTTTTCTACTCTAACATGTTATTCTTTTGTTTTTTCCTCTCACTATTACCAATGTGGAAAATTTTCAGATTTGGGTTCTCTTCTGCTGGTGATGATTTCTCTTCTGAACCCCTACCCTTTTTTTATATATATATATTTTAAATTTTATATTAAGATCCTTTTGAGAGACCTCTAGGAACCTTCTTCAATGTATGATTCTTGTCAGATAACATTGTTGAACTGACATGCTTTCTGGTCAAGTGATGAAAACTTCAATACATCTCATATCCCTAGTCCCCTTCTCTCTGTGTGCGAGCATCTGAAATTTAGGCTCTGGCAATACACTCTCCTGCCTCTGCAACAATTATAGATTAACTGAAAACAAATTACTGACTTTATCTCTTTATCAAGTTTGCTGCAATTAGTTTTTTTTTTTTTTTTTTTGGGTTGGGGACGGGGGGGGTGTGGGGGGTGTGTGCTTTACTGTGTTTTTACCAACGGTGTCCTTAATAGAGCCTCTTTCTGACTCTCTTTTTTTGTTAAGTAATGCAATTTTATTGATTTAAAAAAGAAAAGAAAAAAGAGTTGCCCAAGTATAGAGGGAGTATACATCTGGGGACTATACAATCAAACACGGATATTACATGAATTTATTAAATAAAAAACAGAACATAAAGTCAGACTGTGCAAAGCTGACATACAATCCTAAAAAGTTCTAAAGAAGAGTAATTTGAGATCAGCCATAGTTCTTTGTGAGTCCTCAAAACTCCAGTTCTCCATATACACCACATCAAACAATGCAGGGCAGCTACCCGCAACTCCCAACAAACTCTAATAAACCAAACACCATAGACCACAATTCTGTAGCAATAGGACAGTGAAGTAAGAGATGGCCAACTGATTCCCTATTTCATTTATACATATAACACCCATCTAAAAGCCACGTATTCTTTTTTTGTAAATTGTCAATTGTCAAGATTTTCACCAAAGCTGCAGTCCAAATAAAGAAAGCAACTCTAGAAGGAATCTTTGATTTCCATATGCTCTTCCAAGGGAAAGAAAGATCACCATTGCCAAGTAGAATCTTGTAGTAACCGCTCGCTGTAAATCCCTTGTTCTTATCTGGTTTCCTGCACAGTTTATCCTCCCCATTGCCATTTACTGATACACTATAAACTATATCCATGAAATTCTACAAAGATTCCAATTCCCAATTCTGCACAGCTCTTATCTGACTATTAAAAGGTTGATGTTTTTTTTTTTTTTTTTTTTAAAATAAAAAGGAAGAGAAAGTAGGGCTCTCTTTGCCTTTTAAACCCAGTAAGAATTGCTGGCTAAGTGTAGCTCCTTTGCTTCTCAGGGAATGTTTGAAAAAAAAAAGCTATGGATGAGGAGAAATTGAATGCTTATAAGACTGTGTGTATGTACTATAATTATTAAATGATCTCTACAAACTTATTTCTATAAATATTTTTTGCATTTATTAAGGTTTATCATCATCATCATCATCTATGTATTTGTATTGGGTTGATCATATAATTGACTGATGGTGATGGAACAAATTGTGGGGTCATCTTTTCCTGAGCAATTTGGGAATTACCTATAGAAGCAAAGGGCCTATTTGGTTCTATTCTCCAAGAACAGTTGTCTCTTCTTAAAAATAAACAGTATGAAAGCACATTTGTGAATGTGTTTGCAAAAGCAGATTTTGGAAGGTTATTCTTGTTAACATCAATGCTCAAAGTCGCAACTGTTGTGTTTCAAAAGCTGTTTTCTGAAAATTATTTTCCAAGAACATAACAAGCAACACCTTTCTATTCTTTTGTTGGCCAGTACTTTCAGCATGTGTTTGTTGAATAGTATTTGTTGAATTGTTGAGGCTTCTTACTTCTTTAAATTTCTTTTATGAAGTGGCAGGTATTTTGTTCAACTTAGGAACAATTTTGAATTATAATTGTAGTCATTTTGGTAAAGCATTTAATGCCAGTATTCTGAAGCATAAGTAATTTCTGAAATCATGCAGGCAGTCTCCTACATTAGGACATTATATGCATTTACAAATGAAACATTGGCAAAGTATTCTTATGCAACGTCACTACAAGCAACTCTGAGATATGGTATATTAATAAGCCTCGTGCAAGGACTTGGTCTTGGATTCACATATGGGCTTGCAATATGTTCTTGTGCCTTACAACTGTGGGTTGGAAGGTTCCTAATTACACATGAAAAAGCTCATGGTGGTGCAATTATAACAGCTCTATTTGCTATAATTTTAAGTGGCCTGTAAGTCTTTCTTAAATTTTTTTTTTATTGGTTGTGATGATCATTTCTACTGTTTTTGTTACATGTCATTTTTCTGTCTTTATTAGTGGGCTGAATCAAGCTGCAACAAACTTCTATTCATTTGACCAAGGGCGAATTGCTGCTTATAGACTTTTTGAGATGATAAGCCGATCATCCTCTGCAGTTAATCAAGATGGAACTACCCCAGGTTCAGTGCAAGGAAATATCGAGTTTAGGAATGTATATTTCAGCTATCTGTCTCGTCCTGAAATCCCTATTTTGAGTGGGTTTTACCTCACTGTACCTGCTAAGAAAGCAGTGGCACTTGTTGGCAGAAATGGCTCTGGAAAAAGCAGTATTATCCCACTTATGGAGCGGTTTTATGATCCTACATTAGGTACGATGGTCTTAATTTTTAATTTCTTTTTCTTTTTTTATTTATTTATTTGGGGTGTGTGCATGTTTTGTGTGGGGTATAGTGGTCACATACCTCTCCTCTTACAATGTTGCATATGATATCTCAGCAAGGTCCCATTGAAATCCACAGTATGCTTGCAGATTCCAATGGTTTTAATATTCTGTGGTGCAGGAGAAGTTCTCTTGGATGGGGAAAATATTAAGAACCTGAAACTGGAATGGCTAAGAAGCCAAATTGGACTAGTTACCCAGGAACCTGCTTTGCTAAGTTTGAGTATAAGAGACAATATTGCTTACGGGAGGGATGCTACTTGCGATCAAATTGAAGAAGCAGCTAAAATAGCACATGCACATACTTTTATTAGTTCACTTGGGAAAGGATATGATACACAGGTGAATTTGCAAGACAAAATCTTCATTTATTAACTCCGATCAATGTTTCTTGGCACTGTCTGGATCATTTTTTGTTCATTAAATTAAATAACTCAGTTTCTTTTCAGGTGGGTAGGGCTGGATTAGCATTAACAGAAGAGCAGAAAATAAAACTTTCTATTGCTAGAGCAGTGCTTCTAAATCCATCAATTCTTCTGCTTGATGAAGTTACTGGTGGACTTGATTTTGAAGCTGAAAAAGCTGTTCAGGAGGCTCTAGATCTCCTCATGTTGGGACGCTCAACAATAATAATAGCTCGACGGCTTAGTCTTATAAGGAATGCTGATTACATAGCTGTTATGGAAGAGGGTCAACTTGTTGAAATGGGTACACATGATGAATTGCTAAACTTGGATGGCCTTTATGCAGAGCTTCTCAAATGCGAAGAGGCCGCGAAACTTCCTAGGAGGTATAATACAAAAGCAAATATGCATTTGTTGGCATGGAGCATTCTGGGTGACTACCTGGCAATAATTTGTTTAAGCATGTTGTTTCGTTGTGAGGAAATATATATTTTGTTACTTCTGAACTTGTTTGCCAGGATGTTAAATCTCCCCCCCCCCCCCCCCCCCCCCCCCCCCCCCCCAAAACCAATTCCCGCCTCCTTTTTTTTTTTTTTTTTTTTTTCTAAGTTGCAATCTAAATAGGTGCTGTTTATGTATGCTACCTCCAGGATTCCATTGAGAAACTACAAGGAGACTGCAGCTTTCCAAATTGAAAAGGATTCTTCAGCAAGTAATAGCTTCCAAGAACCATCATCTCCTAAAATGGTCAAATCACCCTCTCTCCAAAGAGCTTCTGGCATGTTCCGGTCCTCAGACAGCACCTTTAACTCACAGGAATCACCCAAAGCTAGGAGCCCACCACCAGAGAAGATGCTGGAAAATGGTCAGCCTATGGATGCAGCAGATAAGGAACCTTCAATCAGAAGGCAGGATAGTTTTGAAATGAGACTACCCGAGTTACCCAAGATTGATGTACAGGCTGCACATCGACAAAGATCAAATGGTTCAGATCCTGAATCCCCTGTTTCACCCCTTTTGACATCTGATCCCAAAAATGAACGTTCCCATTCACAGACTTTTAGTCGACCGCATAGTCAAGCTGGTGATACTCCAGTGAAAGTGAAGGAAGCAAAAAATACACAGATTCGGGAAGCACCATCATTTTGGAGGTTGGCAGAACTTAGTCTTGCAGAGTGGCTTTACGCTGTGTTAGGAAGCACTGGTGCTGCTATCTTCGGATCTTTTAATCCCCTTCTTGCTTATGTTATTGCACTGATAGTCACAGCATACTATGTTGAAGAACATCACTTGGGGCATGAAGTAAACAAATTGTGTTTGATCATTGCCTGCATGGGTGTGGTGACAGTGGTTGCCAATTTCTTGCAGCACTTCTACTTTGGTATAATGGGGGAGAAGATGACTGAACGAGTGCGTAGAATGATGTTCTCAGGTGCATGACTCTTTCCTTACTATTGTAGTAGTCTTCTTTAGATAACAGAATTGTGTTTATTCATATAACCTTATCTATTCCATGTGACAGCAATGTTGCGCAATGAAGTTGGATGGTTTGATGAAGAGGAAAACAGTGCTGACACCTTATCCATGCGCTTGGCAAACGATGCTACGTTTGTGCGAGCTGCTTTTAGCAACAGGCTCTCCATATTTATACAGGACAGTGCTGCTGTTCTTGTGGCTGTTCTAATTGGGATGTTGCTGCAATGGCGATTAGCACTTGTGGCATTGGCAACCCTGCCAATTCTCACTCTTTCCGCTATTGCACAGGTCTGTACTGAGAGTTCAGTTGTGATCCCAAATTTATATTTCTGATAAATAATAAATTCATTAATCAGTCCATGTTGCATATATCTATTGTTTTCAGCAGCTTCAAGGAGCTTTACTTTTAGGCTCCGTTTTTTAGTGGAAAACGATCTGCATGCAGAAAAGTTTTTATTTTAATTGAAATTTTTATTATTAAAAATGGCATGTTTTTCACTGTTATATTGAATCACTGAAATTCTGTTTGTTTTGCATGGGAATACCTCATATTTTCGTAATCTTCAATGGCTACAAGTAATGACTTGTTCATGACATGAACATAAAGGTGATTACAAAATACCTAAAATGCTTAAGAAGGAAATAACTAAAACCTAAACTCAAGAATAGGCATTAAGAATAATTCCATTTAAAGTTTTTGTAGGTTCCAATTTGCTCAACCATTTAAGTCTCTTGTTGTTGAATAAGGGACCTCAAAAAGACCAATTGGTGTCTTGATCTAATGATAAAGAGCAATGACCATGGAGTGGATGCCAATGATCCAAATCCTATCGAATCTATCATAAAAAATAAAATAAAATAAACTAGGCTTTTGCATTATTTAATCCAAAACCAATTGATTCTTATGGGTCCCATGGCAGAAGCCTGTGCATCAACTCCACTGACTTATCCACATAAAACCACTACACACACTCTCAGCTAGCTAATTGTAATCAGCCAATAGTGACCACAATAATTCTCGTCCCATATTATCCAATTCATCCCACAAAAAAAATGTATGCACCTCACACATGTATTTGCTTTTGCATGCACACCCTTGCAGTGCGGGGCTGAATAACTATTGGTGTATGCATCATTTCATTAATTGATTTTCACAAACACACATCAAACTATATTTTTTTTTCTAATTATTAAAAAGAATTGATTCTATACATTCTTTGATCTATAAGGGGGTGTTTTTTCCAAAGTCTTAGACACAGTTGCCAACTCTATAGCCTTATGGTGACCCAAAAAAGGGTCAATATTGTGTTTAGGTAATAGCTATATTGTCTTTATATTTGGATCTACTTTTTTATGATCATTTAGTCAATTTATTAACCTTACTGATGTGCCTGGATTTATGAAATATCTGCTGCTCTAATATATTTGTATTCTGTAGATGCAAAAGTTTCGTTTATATGATTCGCTTTCACTTATTCATTTTTTTTGATAATGAAGTACTAATGTATCTGAATATTTTGCGCCCAAATCCTTAATAGCTTCTTTTTTAAATAATGTAGAAATTGTGGCTTGCTGGATTTTCGAGGGGTATCCAGGAGATGCACAGGAAGGCATCTTTAGTCCTTGAGGATGCAGTTAGAAACATATACACTGTTGTAGCATTCTGTGCTGGTAACAAGGTAATGGAGCTCTACAGGTTGCAACTGAAGAAAATATTCAAGCAGAGTTTCCTTCATGGAATGGCCATAGGTTTTGCATTTGGCTTTTCACAGTTTTTACTTTTTGCCTGTAATGCCCTTCTCCTCTGGTACACTGCATACTCCGTAAAGTACAAATATATGGACCTACCTACTGCTCTCAAGGAGTATATGGTTTTCTCTTTTGCTACATTTGCACTGGTGGAGCCTTTTGGATTGGCTCCGTACATACTTAAACGACGTAAATCTCTTATTTCAGTATTTGAGATCATAGATCGAGTGCCTAAGATTGAACCAGATGATAACATGGCATTAAAGCCACCTAATGTTTATGGAAGCATTGAGTTGAAAAATATCGATTTCTGTTATCCCACTCGCCCAGAAATGTTGGTGTTGAGCAATTTCAGTCTTAAAGTGAATGGGGGGCAAACTGTAGCTGTTGTGGGAGTTTCAGGGTCTGGAAAGAGTACCATAATCTCTTTGATTCAGAGATTTTATGATCCAGTTGCTGGTCAAGTACTACTGGATGGACGAGATTTGAAACTTTATAATTTGAGATGGTTGAGGAGCCACCTAGGTCTTGTTCAGCAGGAACCAATTATATTCTCAACAACCATAAGGGAAAATATTATATATGCTAGGCACAATGCTAGTGAAGCTGAGATAAAAGAGGCTGCGAGAATAGCAAATGCACACCATTTCATCAGCAGCTTGCCTCATGGTTATGACACACATGTGGGAATGAGGGGTGTGGATCTGACTCCAGGACAGAAACAGAGAATTGCAATTGCTCGGGTAGTGCTAAAGAACGCACCCATCTTGTTATTAGATGAAGCAAGCTCATCCATTGAGTCTGAGTCAAGTCGGGTGGTGCAGGAGGCTCTAGATACATTGATCATGGGGAACAAAACAACCATTCTGATAGCCCACAGGGCTGCAATGATGAGGCATGTGGACAATATTGTAGTTCTAAATGGGGGACGAATTGTGGAGGAAGGGAGCCATGATTCTTTGGTGGCAAAGAATGGTCTTTATGTCCGTTTGATGCAACCTCATTTCGGAAAAGGTTTGCGTCAGCACCGACTTGTTTAGAATGGGTTCTGTGATTGTTTGGGTTTGGCCCTTTATCTTCTCATTCTGCTCAATCTGAATCACTGTGATATCTATACCGATGGTTGTTTCCTTGAGCATTATAGTGGAGTCTCCAGAGAGGGCAGGTAGAATGAGACTGCTGAGGCTGATAACATAGTTTATATGGCAGGGGCAGTGAGTATGCAGTGGCGGCAGTGCTAGATACGTTGTGCAAAAGTAGGTTTTAGAAGTAGGGTTTTTGGAGTGGGTTGGCCTTTGAGGAGGATGTGCTCTCAGGGCTGGATGCTTATTCTTTTGGAGACGGGCATCGCTAGATTGGTTGTCTCCATGGTATATTGATTTGCTTTTCAAGCAGGAAGTGGGTTGGAATTAATTCTAGTTTTTCTACTGAGGTGTGGTTTTCTTTTTACATTTTTAGTGAAACTCTCTCTCTCTCTAGCTTCAATGATAACGAATTTATTTTCTTAAAAGTTTTACTTCCATTGTGAAAAATGTAGAAAGTTCAGGATGAAAAAAAGCTGTAACCTTTGTAAATAAATACTGATAATTTACAAGCTATTCAGTTTTGCCTGTTTGATCCCACGAGTTAAAATATGCCATGAAGCTCCCGTTGTTAGATTCTGTAATTGTGAATTGGCTGATTATCACTTGCTGACTTGTGCTGTACTTGGAGCATTGAGCATGTAATTTGGCATTTGGTGTCCTGCCTAATTTGGCATAAACTCCTAGAGTTTTGTGTACAGATTTGGAGTGAATTATATAGCTTTTTCCCCCTCATAGCTGAAAATGAAAATAATAAAGACTAATTTTATATATCAAATCTACTTTTATGATGTCGAAACACGTCTTATTTTCTCAAGGAATTTGATTGTCTCACACTTTCTTTATACACTCTTTATACATATCATGCAATAAATGTGAATGTTCTGGAAAAATGTAGATACGAGGTGAGAAAGTATTTACGGTGTACAAGAGAGTGTGAAACAATAATCTTTCTTTCCTTAAGCCTAAGAGGTGTGGTTTACGCTACAAAAATGTGGTTCTTATCCTTCAGGTTTAGCTTGTCTTCCAACCATCTCAATATTGCTGTCTACCCTCATTAGTTGTCTGTTCACCCTAGCCCACTCTTACGGTTAAGTTTCTGGTCCCTTTTTTTTTTTTTTTTTTTTAATTGCAAAATGTCTTGCCACACAAATTTTCACGATTTTAAAAGAGAGTTTGTTGATGCGACTTGTGACTGGTCTATATTTATATAATATATTAATATATAAAAGTTGAAGTGTATTATTTATTTTTGTTATACTTTTATTGAATTACATCAACGTCGCATTTTAGTCTATTTTGGTTCACTCGGGCTATTTCAGGTCATTTGGTCTACTAAATTCATTTTAGTTTATTCAATCCACTTTGATGATGTTTTGGAAGGAGAGGTTTGTGTAGAAAGAAGAACAGTTTTATTGACAATAATGTCACATTCTCAACGTAATGTTGGTAGATTTTTAATAAAAATACATTTATTTTATGTTATTAAAGTCTTGTATTTTTTTTTTTAATATAAGTGAAGAATTTACTTATATTTACTTCCTTTTTAAGCTATTCAAGACATACAACTGTTTGTAAGGATTAGTATGAAACAAATTCTAATCACACATTATATTATTTACAAAATATTTTACCTTATATAATAATTGAATATAAAATTAATTATATTTCCTAAAAAAAATCTCACCCTATATAATAATTCAAATTTAAGCATACTTATCTTTTTTCTTTTTCTTTTTTCTTTTAATTCATAAGATATTATAAAAATCAACTAGTTTAGGACACTAAACAAGTAAAAGAGTATCTTTATTGTATATTTTATAAATTTTGACCACGTTTTCAAGCAAAATAAAAAATGAAGTAATGTATCTTCTCATTTTTACTATAATTTGAAGTAGTTTGTCTTTTACTTAAGAGCAAATAACATTTTCCACCCTAATCTTCCATTCAATTTGCAATGTCCGTCCAAACTATTGATTTGCTCGATTGAATCTTTAACTTGAAAGAATTGTGGTAATATAACCCTCACCATCTGCACGATAAATGGAGCTTTAATTTTGCAGAGAACCTTTACCATGCTATGTACAATGGCGCAGTTGCAAAATAAGACATTATTTAGTTAAACTCAATTGAAATAATTAATCACTTAATTATGATGAAGATGATGATAGTTGCATGAAGTTAATTTTTTTTTCTTTAATATATACATAACGTAAATTAACAATTAAGCAAAAGGAAAAACTAATTTACATTCACATGCTGAGATTGCCAGCTCTCTAACAGTTTTCAGATGTCAAGCACCTTAAAAGAGTCCGCTATCACTTTAAGCCTATCGCGATATCTTCTCCAACGCCTTTCATTTGCAACGACAATCATAGTGTAATATCTTCCTGTACAAAGAGAAAGTTGTTTATGATTTATTTAGGATAGCATTTTACATAAGTGATTTTTCCACTTCCATTGGTATTGAATTGCTATGTTGTGATTAATTAGTAATGCTATTCATCATTCACTTGTGTTGGGGCTAATTGGAGCTGCTGCCTTTTATTGTTTTTTGGGGAAAGTCTTTTCATTCAGTTCTCTGATTTTTCTGGTACACATCTACAATGCCAATGTGACAGCCTAAGGTTAAATGTTAGACTATATTCCTTTCTACATCATTCACTGGCTTGCTTTTCTAATGACACAGGTTTTTAACAATTTGAATTTCTCAGTTTCCCAGACCAGTAAAGCTAGATGCAACTTTTGGTGAGCTTTCTGCAAGATCAATAACCCCACTAGTCTGGTAATATATACGATTGATGCATAATGATGTAGAAACACAAATAAAACAGGGGAGCAGAACATTAAAGAAACAGTATTATTGTGAGTGATTGTTTATGTCATGATGGTCATGGGGTACTTTTCCCAATCTAAAAACTCTAGAACTAACTTCCTTCTCACATTCCTATCTCAATGCATGTACCTCCCCAATAGTGTTTATGTGTCTGTACACAAAATTAAATGTTTCAATTGATTTTAAGTTCTTTTTTATATCCGTGATAAATGTTTTAAATGGGAGCTTCTTTCTTAGAGACAAATGAGTTAAGATGCATGATGTTAATTCGGAAATGGAAACATTTATGATTATGATACTTCTAAATGGTAGGATACTTACCATTTCCAATTGCTATGGTTGCAAAAGAAACAGTAGAGAAATTTGGAGATGTAAGTTGGAACTCAATGGTGTAATAATTTTTCCCATCAACGGTTTTCTGCATCCAGAGGAGAGAAATTATATCTTTCATGGACATTCTGGAGTAATAGACACTGGAATTTTTATTAAGAGAGGAAGTGAGAAGAGGAAGGTACAAACCTCTTGCATGTTAATTATATCAGCTACTTGATTAGGTGCGGCATACACATGTTTCACCAAATAGTAAACTACCTGTTAAAACATAGTAACTGGTGAAGACCATTTAGAGTCCTCTAAAAAAAAGGACTAAGAAAAATTGCAATTCCTTACCTCCTCCATTGGGCCCATATCATGGATGTCTTTTTTATCAGTTGGTATAAATCTCACCCTAACATTATGCAATTGCATAAATTTGTCCTTAAATGCAGAATCATGCGCCCTGAAGTCGAATTCCTGAACAAGAGACAAATAGAAATTACCTCTACAGAAAAAATTCAGTCTTCCTTACATAATGAAATGGGAAAGTATTCTCTCACACTCATTTTACACAATATCTACAATTAATACGCTTATATACACATTTTAAAAGCCGAAAATAAAACCTCCACATTTAAAACATAAAAGTAGATGTGAGAGTATCATTGCCCTAATGAAATTTTCTTACCCTCCATTCTGAGGGGTAAACATAAGAATACCCATCTTCAGTGTCAACAAAAGCTCGATAATTTGCTGGTATTTCTGCAGAGCATGATACAATATCAAGTTAATATTTGCAAGTACTGCTTCATATTAACATAGAGTTATAAAGTCAAACAAAGTGACTACCAACCATGATACCTTGAGCAAAAAGGGAACTTGCAGGGAGTAAACTGGCAGTCAGTGCTCCAACTTTCAATAATAGCAGCCTTCTCTTGCAATGACCTAAAATTCAACAGGATCGGGGCTCATGAGATGATAGACAAAGAAGTTCATAATGTTATGAAATCCAATCATAGTCTAGAACAAGGATATGATAACAATTTAACAACCCATTAAAGAATTTTTTGAAGTGATCATGTGTTTCACGTTGCATTGGAGAGCACTTGTCATCAATTATAGTACAATTCATCTAAACAGAATGGAATTATACTAGCAAGTGTCATTAATATTTCTATTGTTATTAATGAAAAAAAAAATCCTCTGGATGACTAGAACAAAAGGCCTACCCAATCCTCACTAACCCTGGTTACTTGAAAAAAAAACCAGGGGTCTACCATTTCTCCAAGATAAAACTGATAGTTTGCTTACTGATTAGGATGAAACATCAAATGGACCATGCCATCTAGAGTTCAATTTAGGACAACACCATAACTACGCATAGAACGCCTTGTTATCAAAGGCAATTTTGATGAGAAAACAATCTTCCAAATAGGCATGTCTGTGAAGTATAATATGCAATCATGCACAAAATTGAAGAGTGTGAATAGAATTCAGGTGGGTGACCTACTTTCATCACTGGAGGCTGTCTCTCTTGAGCATGTGATGGTGTTGTTACGTGAAGACAATGCGGTATCTCTAGGTAAGTCGTTGGAGCAAGGCAAATTCAACTGGAAAATGATGCATGTTGCACAAAACCAAATACTTTATGTTAGAGATGCATATATAATCTGAATAAAAGAATGTTAAGAGACTAGAGAAGAAGAAGCTCATGCACTGACTTTGTTGGATGAAGTGGTTGAAACCCAGCTCAATGAGAGTGAGGACACGGCCATATTCAACCAGTAAGAGAAGCAGTTCTAGCTTCTCATAAAGTGGCTATTGGATAGTGTAGCTTGTCCTTTTGTGGTGGTTACGAGCTTGATGTTGGACTTGGTGTTTCCTTTTCTTAGTGGATGATACAGAGCCTAATGAGTGGGGGAGTTCAATTTTAGGGGGATAAGCCAGACTCAAGACTGGGCTAGCAGTGCATGAGTCCTGCCTGCTTTAGCCCAAGAAGAAAGAAGGAAAAAAAAAGCCCAAGTCCTGCATGCCTAACGTAGCCCAGCCCAGCCCAGTATAATTGCAGGATCTACCCCCTTTTACTACTAGAATTCTTTTTTTTTTTTTACCGCTTAACAAACTATGTTATTCAGACCTTTTTTAGTATCTCAGTTTTCTCTCGAATATATATAGCCACCTGTCTCACACATACCAACTTATTATAGGAATAAATCTCATGTGTGTGGTATAAAAAAACTAGCAAGGAGTTTCGAACCTAAGACTAAAATTCACTTCTAGTCTTTAGAGTTTGGGTTATTTTGTTCTTGACCATTTTTTATTGGTCACGCCGTCAGTTTTTGTTAGTAATGTGACAGTTAAATTCCAAATAAATGACGTTTATTAAGTCACAGCATTACCAATACAAAAATGAAATCAAACAAGAAAGATCACAATAAAAAATCTCTCCAAACTTAGGATTCCAAAAGTGTACAATTTTGTACTTTTAATTTTGGGTCTTGGTGTACAATTTTGTACAATGTCGGTAAGGCTAAAAGTAAAAGGGCTCCTCGGCCATGGGCTGAGGAGCATTCCCCAGTTGTAAACAGTTACAAGCATTTTTTTATATAAAAGAAAAGAGGTTCATGTATGAGGGACGACGGCCAGCGCCTAAACCTTCTACTCATTCTCTACAAATTTATTGTTTGGGCTTGTTGGACTGAAGACCCGTTTATATTCTGGGTCCAATCCAAATTGAGTCCTTACACTAATCTATACTTATAACTATATAATATCTAAAAGATAAAGCGTAGAATTTATTATTGCTCCACTCTTGTTGAGCCATATCAAGGTCACATTTCAATTCACTTCGGTCGACTCAGTCCATTTCGGTCTATTTGGTCCACTTCAGTCTGTTCAGTCCAATTTGGTCTATTTAGTCTATTTCAGTCTACTTCTGTACATTCAGTTTAGTTCAGTCCACCTCAGTCTATTTCGGTCTTTTCGGCCCACCTCAGTCCATTTCGGTCCTTTAGGTCCAATTCAGTCCTTTCTATACTATTCGGTCCAGTTCAATCCACCTCAGTCCATTTTGGTCCATTCAGTCCATTTTGGTCCACTTATATATATTTGGTCCAGTTTAGTCTACCTCAGTCCATTTCGGTCTACTTCTGTTCATTCGGTCCAGTTCATTCCATTTCCGTCTTTTCGGCCTACCTCAGTTCATTTCAGTCCTTTCAGTCCACTTAGGTCTACTTAGCCCAGTTCAATCATTTTTGTCCCATTCGGTCCAGTTCAGTACTACCTTAGTCTATTTTGATCCATTCAGTCCACTAAGGTCCATTTCGGTCTACTTCTGTACATACGGTCCATTTGGTATAGTTCAGTTCGCATCAGTCCATTTCTGTCTATTCACCTCAGTCCATTTCGGTCCATTTGGTCCACTTCAGTCATTTCTATCAAATTCGGCCTAATTCAGTCCACCTCAGTCCATTTTGGTCATGTCGGTCCATTTAGTCCAGTTCAGTCTATCTCAAGACAAATTTAGGTTGAGAATACTTATTTTAAATCCCAATTTATTAAAAAATATAGATCTCAAACTCATATTCATAATAAAGGCATTATTCACTCCCCATTTATTAAGTGGTGCATGTGATTAAAGCTCACGGGGTTGTTCTAACTTAGATTCAAAGTCACTGGAAGTTGAAAAAACTAATCAACATGGGCTATAGAGTTCTAGATTTTAGAGATTTTTTATTGGTATATTGCAAATATGTGTTGCATCTTGGATTCACAAATCAAGAGAGATGCCACTTATTTAGCCAAAAAAAGAAAAGAAAAGAGAGATGCCAATTGCCTTCTTGATAGGAGCCAGAGATGTCATAAATTTGTAAATATATTAAAAAATAATAATAGTCTAAACTTTGGGAGAAGGGTGCAAAAGACAAAGGGCTCCACTAGACAAAAGATCATTAAGAAACTGCAAAAATCATAATCGAACCCTTGCAGTTGGTTATTATTTTTGTTTTCTTTGGCTAGGAAGGAACAAGAACCATGGAGTTGGTCAACAGAAAATCTACTGATCATTGCTTTAGCAAAGAATATTTTAGAGGTTTTATATTCCTAGGGAAGCTTTTCACGCTGCCCTTAAGGCCTTAATGAATATCTTATTAGTTACAACTTACAGGTGTACAATTGGTTAACTTTTTCTTTGCACGCGTTTATGGAAGAAAAATACTAATCACTTTTTTAATATTAACATCCATATTTAAGATTCTCAAAAAAAAAAAAAAAAATCCATATTTATAAATTCTAATATTAGGGTCTAGGGAGAAGTTCTGCGATACTTAGTGTAAAAATTATCAATTTAATTTCTTTTTAGTACAGATAAGTGAGTCATTCTATGATTAGTACAATTCAATTTCCATATTAGTTAAGTTTCTTGTAACTTGGTAGTGTTACTTGGTTATCTCATAAAGGTGAACTTAGATTTGAATTCTCAATTCTTGGTTACTTGTTGTAAGGGAAGAAAAACATTTTTCATATAGGTAATTACATTAATTTGGGCAATAAGAGTGGGGTTGACACTTATGCGAAATAAGGATTGCGTGGACATTATTCTTGAAGTGGATTTTCTCTTTAGTCTATTAATTTTACATGATGAGCTAACAGTCTTACCATAAACATTTTTATTTGTTTCTAGTTGTAAGGACCTCCTAGCTAGAGGTTGGCATGTAAAGTTTGAGCACATCCACCATAAAGCAAACTTTTGTGTAGACCAACTAGCATCAAAAGGAAGAGAAAGGTAAGAGTAATATCATGTATATATATATATATATATATATGTATGTATGTATGTATATAAAATATAATATAATATGAGTCTTCATCTTCTTTTTTTTTTTTTTTTTTTTTTTGAGGTGATGAGTCTTCATCTTTTGTTATACTCTATATTTAAAATATACATCAATTATATATGTAAATAGTACTATTATCTGAATTATACTAGTGTATAATAAAGATAATATAATTGATGGTTAATTAAATTGATATTATATCAATTACTACAATCTATCATCTTTAACGGTCGTTAAGTTTGTTATAAAATTTGTTGTATAGGTAACATTACTAAAAGAATAAAATAAAATTATTAAGGACATGCACCCATCAATATTATATCATGTCAAGTTATTTCAAAGGGATATAAATATGTAATTTGCTGAGGAGATGTAATGAATGCAATTCAACTACTTTAGAATTCCTTGATCTCTCCGCATTGGCCAGGCCAATAAACTGTTTAATCTAACTCCCTGACTTTTATTTTTTTGGCTGGAACATCAAGTTCAAGCACCCAATCATATTGCCGCGAAATATAGAAAGAAAACAAACTATAAAGTTCAGTTAAATCAGTTCTTTCCTTCGCAAATTTCAATGTTACTTTTATTTCTTTTTCGTTTTCTTTAAGAAAACAAAGATAATATTTAAAGCTCTCACCAGTACTCTGAGTCCCTAAAGATTCACAAACTAGATCTTGGAAACTGGGGCATCACCATTATCACTCCCACACTAGCTAACCCCAAACGTGCTTACTTTTTCCTTTTCCTTTTTCAGTGATAAGCTTTCTCTTTATCTCTGTGTGTGTTTGTGTCTCTTTTACACAAACAGGCACGCCTTCTTTCATTCAAGTTGCTCTTCTTCAACATTGTTCTAGCTGGATGATTATAAGGAACTGAGTGAGAATGCAGAGATGGGTGACCCAAATGTACGTTCCTATCTTCATTTTCTGCACTATATTTGTTTAGCTTGAGCAGATATTATGTGTGAAGACATGTGTCATTCCAATTGTTTGTACTTTACCTGGATTTTATGTGTTCTTTATGTTCCATTCATTACAAGCGCTTCTTTTATTCCAAAAGATAGTATTTTGATTGATTGTGGTGGAAGTAAGGCGTTGAAACTCGATGATGGCCGGGTTTTTGAGCCTGATTCTTGGAATCAGTATGTTGGGTTGTCTCCAAATTCCCACATTGTGGTTTCTGGAAACAAAATAGGCAAGTCAAATGACTCAATTCTTTATAATTCTGCTCGGGTTTTTAAAGAAACTTCTACCTACACTATCAATACTAAGCAGATTGGCCGCCATTGGCTAAGGTTGCATTTTTGTCCAGTGGAGAGTCCGCATTATAATTTGAAATCTGCGGTATTTTCAGTTGTGGCTAATGGAATTGTGCTGCTTCATGGGTTTTCTTTTTTCAAGTCAGGCAAACAGTCCTGTCTTTTTAAAGAATATGCAATTGAGGTGGGTGGTTCAAGTTTAGAAAAGTTGGTGCTAACCCTGTCTCCCTTCAATGGTTCAATTGCATTTATTAATGGAATAGAAGTAGTTTGTATGCCTGAGGGGCAATTTCCTCCTAGTGCATTGCCTGTGCCACTAGGGCCTGCAGTTGAGATCCCCCCTCATGTAGCTTTTGAGACGGCTTATAGAATTAACATGGGAGGTCCACTTCTAACTCCTAAGAATGATTCACAATGGAGGATATGGGAACCAGATCATTCTTTTCTTGTTAATGCTGCTACAGCTCGGAATGTAGTAGTTAATCCCAGTTTGGTCAAACACCTTGATGGGGTATCAGTAGAAATTGCACCCAATTGGGTTTATGCAACGGCACAAGAAATGGCGGATGCAAATGTCACTGATCAGAGGTTTAACATTTCATGGGCATTTGAAGTTGAACCCATGTTCACCTATCTTATTAGGATGCATTTTTGTGACATTGTTAGCACAAGTCTTCATAATTTGGTTTTCAATGTGTATATTAACAATCAATCTGCTCTAGATTCTTTTGATATCTCAAGCAAAACAATGGAATTGTCAGCTGCTTACTTCATAGACTTTGTTGCCAATGTTTCAATGGTCTCAAATCGGATTTTGGTTCAAGTAGGTCCTCCTGATCTAAGGTATTTCCCAACCAATGCAATTCTAAATGGTTTGGAGATAATGAAAATGAGCAATCCCAGTGACAGCCTTGTCAGAAATCTTAGACCAGATTATATTGATTCCAAGACCCCCAAGAGAAAAAAGTGGGTACTGCTGGCAATAACTTCTTCAATCGGTTTTGCATTTTTGGCGCTCATCTCAGCGGCTTTTTACTTGTATTTGTGCCATCCAAAGAAGCCAAGGCGGGAGAACTCAGTTTGGTTGCCACTTGCTACACATGTAGGAAATTCTGATAGCAAAGTTTCAATTGGTAGCTTTGCTTCAACAGCACATTCTCGTAGTCTCAGCCGTGTTCTAGCTTTCTCTGAGGTTCGTGAAGCAACAAAGAACTTTGATGAACACTTGGTTCTTGGTGTTGGGGGTTTTGGAAAGGTTTATAAAGCAGTGCTAGAAAATGGGGATGTGGTTGCAGTTAAGCGAGGAAACCCAAGATCCCAGCAAGGATTTACTGAATTCAGAAATGAAATAGAGATGCTTTCCAAGCTCCGTCACAGACACCTGGTTTCTCTTATTGGCTACTGTGAAGAGCTTGATGAGATGATCCTTGTCTATGAGTTCATGGCTGGCGGTCCCCTTCGTAAGCATTTGTATGGCTCAGGTCTTCCCCCACTAACTTGGAAGCAAAGGCTTCAAATTTGCATTGGAGCTGCAAAAGGTTTGCACTACCTTCATACTGGAGCTGCAGAGAGTATTATCCACCGTGATGTTAAAACAACAAACATACTACTTGATGAAAATCTCACTTCAAAAGTGGCGGATTTTGGATTGTCTAAATTAGGCCCCACTCTGGATCAAACCCATGTGAGTACAGCAGTGAAGGGGAGCTTTGGTTACCTCGATCCTGAGTACTTTCGTCGTCAACAACTCACAGAAAAATCAGATGTGTATTCTTTTGGAGTAGTACTAATGGAGGTGCTATGTGCTAGGCCAGCTATAAACCCTTCTCTTCCAAGAGAACAGGTTAACATAGCAGAATGGGCCATGTACTGGCAAAAGAGGGGGCAGTTAGAGAAGATAATAGATCCCCATCTTGTAGGATCTGTTAATCTTGAATCCCTTCGAAAATTTGGTGAAACAGCAGAGAAGTGCCTAGCTGAATATGGGACTGACAGGCCCACAATGGGAGACATCTTGTGGAATTTGGAGTATGCTCTTCAGCTTCAAGAGGCTTCTATACAAATGGTTTCGGCTGAGAATAGTGCAAATTATATTCCGGATATTCCAGAATGGGTTCCCCAAATTGAAACTGCTGAAGGTGGTGGTGCTGACAGTGTTAGCTACAAAGAATCTGATACAATAACATCAAGTGGAGTATTCTCACAGTTGGGGGATCCAAGTGGAAGATAGTTTGGCAAGAGGTAGCCTCTAACATGAATTTTTGTTGAGAATGTTAGTTCTTGTATTTTACCAAAAACAGAAAATTTTCTTTTTACATTGAGTCTTGTATAAGTAGTCGATCTTGACTTCAAATAGGCTGACCTCTTAGAAGCTGATCGTTTCATAGCTTTTCAGATAAATGCAATGAAACGCTGACAATGAACGTCTTCCTTTACTTACATGGCTCGCTTCCCTGACTGATTCCTGTTTATGTTGCCACGTGCTTAGTTTTAATCTGCCTAAGTTGATCTTTCTGTTGTTTGTGCTCATAATTATTAATTACATTTTCAAAGGTTTGTGTTTGGACTGCACTTGCGTGATAAAATTTTTTAATGTGCTAGAGAACCCTTTGTTAATTCTAGTTAAATTTTGAAGATATAGAATATAAAATTGATGTTGATATGAAGCAGAAGCAATAGTGAAAAAAATAAACAAGGATTTACGTGGTTTTGCTTGACAGCCTATGTTCACAGAAGCCCCTAGCGGCTACATTTTTACTATCATGAACTGTGTATACGATGAACCATAAGTAGTGTACATATAAGAGTTAGGTTCACCCTAATTGGGCCCACAATGTATTTGGGCCTCTTCGGCCATTACATTTGTAACCCATAAACAACAGTATCTTTAGTACTTCACTTCTAAGATTTTTCTGTGGAATCTGCAATAACATTGTCTGGATCATAACAGCCATTAGTGAAGGACAGCCTCTGAATCTTAGACAAGGGCAACAATTCCTTCTTACAGGCCAATATATGGTGAGCACAGCTGAACAACTTTTGGACCAAGCCCTTTGTGCAAATTGGTTTTAGATTATAAAATTTTCGGATTGTATCTTTGGCAAATATGATGTTAAGTAAAAGGTTACAACAAAATGGAACATGTGAAGTCAGAGTCTTGCAACTCCAGCTACCATGAAATTAACCTGCAGAAGATTTCTGCCTCAAATCTTCCAGTTATATCTCTGTTTCCATCCCTTCATTTTTAGCATGTAAATGGGGAAGCCTACTGTTTCAGTCTGTTAGTACTGAGACATCTATAGAAGTACTAGGATTTATTTAGGAGGATTTCAATGTATAATTAGTGAAGGTTCAGAAAATAGTATTAGAATATTAGTAGTAAAAACTAGAAAGTAAAAACATATTGAAAGATGATGATGCTTCCTCAAGGTCAAGGACCTTGGAAGACAACTGAGTACTAAATTCTAACAGTCTAAATAAGTTTCAAAGGTCCAATTTTAGATCCATAAAAAAAACATGTCCAATTTTAGAGTCAAATAAAACAGAATATTTTTGTTAATGATGTCTAAGTCTCACAGACTGCTTAGTCCAATTTTAGCTTCCTCATGATGTGAGCCAGGTATTGTTTCAGTCAGGCTCTTGAAATTTCATAGGCTAGTCCATTTAATCAGTACCATACCATAGAAGAACCAGTATTGCTTGCAAAAGTGATCCCAAAATTTTTATTCCAACCTCAGACATGTTTATCAACTCTCTGGTATATCAGTGTCAGCTGGAATATCTGCTCAAACTTGGCCTTATATGGGACAAAACAAACTCAATCATAGCAAATGATGCAGGTTGATGCACGAGAATTCAGCTCCTTTTGCAAGAATTCAAAAACATGGTCGGTCCACTAGAGATAAAAATGATACTAGTCCTTTTGTCGGCATTCGAAATTTATATGCATGATGTTCAAAGATAATTTGTCACCAAAGCAATGTTTTTTGAGAGCAACTTTTTAACATTGTGCAACTACTCTTTTCTTCTTTTATTTTGGACCATATATATAAAGCTAAAACCCCGCGTGCTTATTTCTCTTTCCTAAGACTTTTTGGATGAACTTGAGCAGAGAATTCCCACTAAAATTGGCAACAAAGAAGAGACATAATTGCCAAAATAATTTGAGCATAGGTCAGTGAAATCACCATCTCGATTAAGTAATTCCCAAGAAACCATTCCATCACGGAGTAATAGCCAACCAGGCCCATTGTTTCTCACTTTTGAATGATTTTTCTATATCTTGTTTATAAGCTTTCAGTATTATGATCTTGACAGCTAAATATGATAAGCTTGAGGATATAGTTTTTTTGGTTGCTAAGCTGATTACAATATACTCCTATGAATAATCATTAGGTGATGAAGTTTATTCTTATTTGTTTACTAATTTAAGTTTTCAAAAGTTTTTCCTTTTGTTTTTGTACGTCATCAATTGAATTATCTTCCAACCAAAATATTGCAAATGAATTATTTAAAAAAAAAAATCATGTTTTCGGGGCTAAGTTGATTAGAATATACTCCAATGAATAATCATTGGGTGATGAAGTTATCCATTTTTGTTAACTAATTTAAGTTTTCAAAAGTTTATCCTTTTGTTTTTTACAAGTCATCAGTTGAATTATTTTGCAACCAAATTATTGCAATAATTGAGTTATTAAAAAACAAAACTTGTCTTACAAGAAAAGCTAGTATATCTTCCAACCAAATTTTTACGGAAAATAGAATCCCAAAATAGGAATGCTGTAAAAATGGAATGGTGTTGACTTTGGGGATTAAAGTTTATCTTATTTGTACTAATTTAAGTTTACAAAGTTTATCCTTTTTACCAGTCATCGATTAAAGTTTATCCTTTTGTTATGCAACATAATTCACAATTTGTGGGTGCTATTCACCTGTGAAACTCGTAACCTATGAGTATGATGGCGCATATGGCGGAAACACCATATGCCTTTTAATTTCTACATCTATATTTTGAGATTTTATTGACAGCTTTATTAAATTTTTTGAAAACAAATTGGAATTTAACTCGTGGAAAAAACCTTGACTCTTTTTTACATCTGGATGATATGATTGATATTGAAATTTTTGTAATTGGTTGAATGCTATGTAAAAAAAAAAAAAATAGTATTGAAACACCCTCAACAAGGATATCCCTTAACCCAATTTCTCTTGAAAAGTCAAAAAGCTAGAGCACATATCAGTGTAACTCTCATTTGAGATCTTTCACAAAATGTTGCTATATGCCTATACATGTGAGTTTAAGCTCCATTTGTTTCGAGGTTAACGCTTTTTTGAAAATAATTTATTTTTCAAAAAATATTTTGTGAAAGAGTTTGATTCAAGTTATACCTGGTGTAACCATAAGAGTTACACCTTTTATAAATCATAAATTTCTAAAAGATCTAATGGTTGAAAAAACATCATTAAATGTTAATACCTTCTGTTTTACTATCTAATTAATACTAGCATATTTTTCTCTCTCCTTATTTATTGCCTTCCACTTGATTAAAGGGTACTACTATTTTCAATAACCTGCAAACCTTACATATGCTTGAATGAGATTAGAATCTCACGCTAAAATGCAATAAACAGGATTCAACACCAAAAGAAAAAAGAGCAGAAGAAAATGAATAGTAAAAAAGGAACCCAAAAGTCAACTAAAGAAGAAGGAAGAATGTGAAGCAGTGATTGAAACAAAAGTTAAAACTACACCCATTTATCAAAACTAAATATTTAAGAGAAAAGCAACTATATTAACGCAGAACAAAACCATTATAAGATTACCTCTTAATAAAACTTACCAAAAGAAATGCCTTTTTTCACTCAAACTGACATATGGACCAAAATAAGCTATAAATATAAATATAATGGCGGGATGAGCAAGTAAATTGTGCTAAAGTTGTTTTCGTAATTGGTCCACATAATAAGCATTAATGTTGAGCAACAATTGCTTATATAAATTTGTCTTTTGTTTGTGAAGTATTTATATTTTCATATTGGTAAATTTTGATTTGGTAGATGTTTACTAATTATCGAGACATTGGTTTTTATTTATTTATATTTATCGCTATGGATTTGTCTAAACAATTTTAGACCCAAGAAAGCATAAGCTTTGTGTTGACTTTAGCGTGAGATTCTAATCTCATTCAAGCATGTGTAAGGTTTGCAAGTTATTGAAAATGGTACTGCCCTTTAATTAAGTGGAAGGTAATAAATAAGTAGAGAGAAAAAAATGCTAGTATTAATTAAATAGTAAGATGAAAAGTATTACTAACATTTAATGATATTTTTTTCAACTATTAAGTGTAACTCTTATGAAGTTGCACTAGTATAACTTAAACCTATCTCTTTGTGAAATACCATTTCCTTTTTTTATATGTTTAGAATTGATTTTAAAAATGAGTTGAAAAACTATCACTTGACTTCCCTAATTTAGCTTAATATGAGATAGAGTTGTTTTTTCGAAAATTTTAGTAGAAAACAACTTCTAGAAAATAAATCATACTTTTAATAGGGGGTTTCTTTTAACTATAAATAGCTTTTCTTTAAATTATTTTTTCTTATTCTATTAAATAAATAAATAATTATCTTTACCGAAAATTTCCTATCAAATATAAGCAGCCAACTGTTTCTATTATTACACATGTTTAACTTGCTCCTCAATAAAAGGGAAATGTGATTAAACAAATAAGATTAACTGAGATCAATCCTATTAAAAAAAAAAAAAAAAGGTAACTTAGATCAATCATTTCCTATGAAGTCGTAAGTGATAATTTATTAGTTTTTTTTTTTTTTGGAGGGGAATGATAATTTATTATTTATGTAGTCTATTTGGATTTAATGCAAAACAAATAATCAAGCTTATCTTTGCAAACTTTTACCTACTTCCACCGCACGATCCAAATACATTCACAATGTCCCACCACTTTGGACGGTTGATATTAGCAACTATTGGGACCCATGTAGGCCCATTAAGAGCCGACTCAACCTAACCTCAATGATCCCACCAACACATCACAAAAATCTAAAGGGTGTTTGGTATATGTTTTCAAACAACAATTTTTAATTTTTAAATAATATTACACTTATTTTTATACATTTTTTTATTTACACATATTTTTTAACATGTTTTCAAATAACAATTTTCAATTTTTAAATACAAATATCAAACACCCCAAAATTTACGAAAACCAAACGCACGTTTAATTTTGAATTTTCAAAGGTCGGTTCGAGGATCTTGTCCAAATCCAAAAAAACTCGCCGACCAAATCGCGCGCGCGCACGAGGTTTATTGGCTAAAAAAATTCAGTTGGGGTCCCACCACGTGTCACTTGTTGGCGATCCAATTACGGACATCGCCGATTCAATCGAAACCTAAATTCAATCACGACCATAAACGTGGCGACAAAGGACCAACTCTTTTAGCTGTAAAGTGACCGACACGTGGGCTTCGAGAAAACCCTTAATCATTGATCGTAAGTATGTTTTTTTAACCGCGTACCGGCTAGACCGGTTCCCTAGCCGTTAATCCTGGTATATATAAAGAACTGTCCTAACTAAACTCTACTAATATAAGCTAATATTACTAGTACATAAACAAGAGAGAGAGAGAGAGAAGCAAAGAAACTAGTAATAAAACTCTCCAGCTCAAGAGCAAGAAGAAGAAGAAGAGCTAAAAAGAAATTCAACAAAAATGCCAATTAGTAGAATTGCAATTGGTTCACCGGGAGAGGCAAGCCATCCCGATGCCATTAAAGCTGCATTCGCAGAGTTTTTCTCTATGGTTATTTTTGTTTTTGCTGGAGAAGGCTCTGGCATGGCTTTCAGTAAGATCTCCTTTTCAAATATAAGTTTGTCATGCAATACCAAATCGTGTTATAATTTCTTTTTTTCTATGTGGAGTTTTTTTCATAAAAATTTAGGGTCTCTTATTATTAAAGTTGTTCAAGTGTTATAGAAACATGTTTTGGTAAAAAAGTGTTATGAAAATACGTATTATGTTATTTAAACAATAAAAATTGTTGTTTAAACAATGAAAACTGTTGTTTAAACAACACAACCAAACAAGTTATTTTTAAACCACTGAAAAATAAGTTGCAGCAAACTGACACTAACATAACCTTTCTCATGGAATTGGTGTCGCGCTTGGATTTTATGAGTGTTACTTTCTCATAATTGGCAAGGACTTAGTGGTGGATATTTTTGCAGACAAGCTTACAGGTGATGGACCAACCACACCATCTGGCCTTGTAGCTGCTGCATTGGCTCATGCATTCGCACTTTTTGTGGCGGTTTCGGTTGGTGCAAACATTTCTGGAGGGCACGTAAATCCGGCTGTGACATTTGGTGCTTTTATTGGAGGCAACATTTCTTTGTTGAGGAGCATTTTGTATTGGATTGCACAGTTGCTCGGTTCAGTTGTGGCTTGCTTGCTTCTCAAGTTTGCCACTGGTGGACTGGTAAGAAACTTTGGAAATGAAATTTTATATCTTAGACGAACAATATGCAAGTATATTTCTATCGTGAGATTTGAAAATTTGACTAATTTAATGCAGTTTTCTCATTTATTTGTGTGAATTTAATTTTGAGGTAGTTTGTAGAAATCAGTATTGTCTAAATTTTGAAGCAATAGTATTTAAGTTAACATTAAATTGAACGATTTGAAATTTTTTACCGAAGGACAAATTTTTTTTTTTTGATTGATAAGGACAATATTTGTTATAGTAAATCTAACAACACAACAAATTTAATAATATTTTTTATAATTGGTGAGATGATAAGTTGCAATTGGTGTATAATATAAAAGTGGTTAGTGATAATCTCATGGAAAAGTAATACATGTATGTCGTCTTGTCTCAACAAATTGTCAAAAAAAAAAATCTAAAATTTATCTTGTCCATAAAGTGAGTCTATTTGACTCTTTCCCCCTTGGTTCATAAGCCCCAACCATGTACTTCAAATCAATGATTTATTCTATATTAGGTATACTTTCAAATCAAATATAATGTTTTTTATGCCTAACTTTTGACTTTGTACTTGACCCACTTTGCAGGAAACATCAGCATTCTCCCTATCATCTGGAGTGTCTGTATGGAATGCTGTAGTTTTTGAGATTGTGATGACCTTTGGCCTTGTCTACACAGTCTATGCCACAGCAGTGGATCCAAAGAAGGGGAACATAGGCATAGTTGCACCACTTGCAATTGGTCTCATTGTGGGGGCTAATATATTAGTTGGTGGTGCCTTTGATGGTGCGTCCATGAACCCAGCAGTCTCCTTTGGTCCTGCTGTGGTTAGCTGGTCATGGACTAACCACTGGGTCTATTGGCTTGGTCCAATGGTTGGTGCTGCCATTGCAGCCATTGTCTATGACACCATCTTTATTGGACAGAGTACACATGAGCCAGTTCCCACCAATGATTTTTAGGAATGTTGTATCCTCTTAAGATTTAAACCTCTCCTTCCATGTTATGGAGAGAAGAATAATGGGGAAAAAAAGTGATTATTCTTGTAATGGGCTGGGGAGTGAACTTTGGATTTCATGTACTTTTGTTATTGGTTCTGGTGGTGTTGTTTCATCCATGTTTTAGGAATGAGTGAGCTTCTTGGATGTCTTTTTTTTTTTTTTTTTTTAGAAGCTAAATTCTTGGATATCTTCTTTGTTTTGCTATCATTTAGTTGAGCAGCTTTTGCACATGATTAATCACCTTGGGCAAAATTAGTCATATTTGGTACTGATCATATTTAGTTGAGACATGGGGAGCAATAAAATTATTGGATTGCATGACTAGTAGTGTAAATTGGGGAACCAAACGTTTGACTCAAAACCCAACAAGGTATATGCATAATAATTAAACGTTTAAATGAATTTCACTCTAAAGCGTGCAGTTTTTGTTTGACAAGGGAAAGTAAGCAATTAAAAAAAAAAAAAGAAGAGTAATAAAGCAAGTTATATATTAATTAATGAATAAGTCAAAAACACAAATAAACACCCCCCCCCCCCCGCCCACTTCTTCTAGGATTGGAGATCATAGAGATTCCAAGTTCTTCCGTTTTTATTTAAGATAATGATTATCACACACTCGTTATTGAATATTATTAGTATACAATACCACTTTCACATTTTAGATGAGCTTTACAATCTCAAGAGAGATGAAAAAAAGATGAGATGGAAAGAAGGAGTTCTAATAAAGAAACTACTGGAATGAAATATGTCTGGCAGTCAGCAGTCCAGCACATTCCTTTGTATAGCACACCAAGTAGAGAAATGAAAATATGTATTAATTATAAATCCTTAGAGTTAGAGTTTATTCTAAGGTTTTGTATCAAAAAAAGAAAAAAAAAAGTTTATTCTAAGGTTCAAGGACCCTTTCAATATTTTTTTTCTTTTTTTTTGAAGTGAAAAAAATATCTGCCACGATCAAGCTCCACTTATAAGTATATGTGGGATAAGATCTCCTCCCATTGAATCTCTAACTTTTATTTAGATGTAAGACATGTGACATTTATGAATTAAATAAATCTCGTTTATCTCACATTTGGCTAAAAATGAGAAGGAATTAGAGGATTCAATTGAAAGACTCCTTTCCTCATATATCAATTTCATTTAAAAATAGTTATAGGATAATAGTGCAACTTATTGGAGCAATCCTTCGCCTTAAGGCACTGTTTAGTAACAATCTAACAGACAAGCTAGGGGTTGCACGTCGTTGCGAAAAACTATAATTAGAGCAACGTGTAAAATATGATGTCGATATTTGTTGTTAAAAACGCCTTAACAACAAATTTGAAGACCTCTTAAGTTTTTAAGGCTATAACTGTATGCTCAATTGTCTGTTTGAGATGATTCTTTTTTTCAAAGTAAAATTTTGAGATCTACAAAATGAATACAGAAGGTTATTCCTTGACTCTTTTTCAGATCTATGCTTCATCTTTTGGCCAGAACTTTGCTTGTTTTGTGCTAGGCTGAAATAGTTTAAGAACAACTTGTTGGGGGTCTTTTCTTTGTGTTGCCATGTGTCAAGCCTAGATTGGCTTCACCTTTGGACACGGGTTCAAGATGGGGGTTGAGTTGAGTAAGGCTAGCTGCGTTGTCTCAAGAACTGAACACAAAAGCTTCAACTTACAAACAAAAGGGATTAGAGTACAATTGTACAAATACTAGCCTAATATGACTAATGATTTTGGGTAATTTAATTTCTTAGGCAGCTTTCTTTGAGGATTTCTAGCCTAATGACTAATGAGAAAACTAAATTTAGGGGATTATGCCAGTGGGCATTTAATGAGAGTGAATAGGTGAAATGAGGCTAATGAGCCATGAAACGTGGAGTGAAATAAAAGATATGCAGAGTTTTTCTTGACTTTTGACTTACACTGAGACACTTTTGTGCTCAGAAATGTATGTGCCCCAAGTTCACATGCTTCTTCTTCTTTTGGGCTCAAGGTGTGTATAATAATCATTCTGTCATACTTGGGCCATTTTGTTGATTGGGTTTATGTATGGACCTTTGCAAGAATTTATTGGCCAATGGCCATTATTTATACATTTGTTCGAGCATCCACAACAATGGAGCAAAAAATATAGCTATTTGGCACTCATAAAAGTCACTTTATCTATTTTACCACTTCACACCTCACAAGAGTTATATTTTTAGCTATTTGATTAAAATAATACAAATAATTCATTAAAGTAATAATAAAAACATCCACACACACACACAAAAAAAAAAAAAAAAAAAAACCAGCACGGCACAAACATCCACCACCACCAGTCCACAACAGGAAATAAAAAACCACCAACCCAAATCCTTAATCTTTTTCCTCAACTCAGACTAAACAAAATCACCAATCACAAACAAAATAAAAAATCAACACAATACACATCGAAACAGATCGGCGATGGGGCTTGGGGAGATCGGCGATGGACCAAAGTGTTGAGTTAGCACCCTAGACCACCATCAAACCCACCATCTGAGCTTGATTGAGAGAGAGAAGAAACAAGACCAAGAGGCACAAAACCCACCATCAAACCCAGACCACTGTTGAAGCAGACTAGCCATCGCCAACCCATTGACCCACGCCATCGCCGATCACGCCATCCACAAAACCCACCGATTCACGCCATCGCCAATCATGCAAAAAGAAGAGAGAAAAGATAGCAAAGAGATAGAGAAGGAAGAGAGAGAGAGAGAGCTGAGACTTTGAGTTTGATTAAAAGAAAGAGAAAAAAGGAAGAGAGAGAGAAAGAGAATATTTTAATAGAAAAGAAAGAGAGAGAAAAGTTAAATAAAATATATTGTTATTTTTAGTTTTGGAGCTACAGTGCACAACTATAGATGGCTGTGCATTGTAGCTGAAGAGGTAAAAATTTTACCTATACCTCCACTGTTGCAAAAGGTTTTTTAGGTATTTGAGGTGCTAAAAATACCAATATGGCTTTTTAATACCATTGTTGTGGATGCTCTAAGTTGCAACACAAATAGTGGAGGTAAATTTATTTACAAGTTGCCATTTTTTTTTTTCATCCAAAAAAAAAAAAAGTTGCCAATTTTTTAATCAGCAGCTTTTGACATGTCAAAATTTTATTATTATTATTATTTTTTTTTTAAAAAAAATACACAACAGAAGCTACAGCTGATTGAAGCTGATTAAGCTACAGAAGCGACAGTGCTGTCAATATTATAGCTGTATATGTCTTTGTTACATTTATAACCCCATGTGGGCATGATTTACGCATAACTCATTAATATCTCCATTATCTTCGACAAACTTGTAGTTGTAGGTATACTTCACGTGCGTTTGATTTAGCTTTGGTTGATACAAATGAACCTTGACTAAACTCCGCAAGCAAATCCCATCTGCCGTTGCTATAATTAGCAGCTCTTTCACAGCTAACTTAGTCAAATGCACTGCCAATAAGAGTTCATCCTCTTCATTTGTAAATCCCACCAATTTGACCACTTTGAGATGTTCAAGCTTTGAATGCCTAGCGACTTTCTTTGAGTATGTAGTAGTGATCGGCATGGAGTAACTCTTAGTATCAACCTGCAGAAAAACAACTGTTAGAATAATGGTTAATTGATTGCCAAAATACAGCATTGGTTTTTTTTTTTTTTTTTAACTTTAGCCCATGAACGGTTTTAGTCTCTAAAATTTAAAGTGATAGCCTTTAATCTTTAATAGACTTAAAGTAATTGTTTTTAATTCCTAAAAATCTTAAAGGGATCCATGTGTCTAATGAAATAATAACATGCTAGTTTTTAATTTGCTCATGTCATTTAACTAAGGGACTTAAAGCGATTATTTTAAATTTCAAGAATTAAAAGATATAAATGCTCGTGGACTAAAGGAACCGCCCATTTATTTAACCTTAAATAATTAAATTAACCATTGACTAATAAATTAAGCTTTTTGGAATAAGTGGCAGTTTATCGATAACAATGGTTGAGTCTTCTAAAAAATAATAAATAGATAAATAAAGGAAAAAGAAGGGTTAAGCAGAGCAGTGGAACAATGCAAAAGATGTCAGTTCCATTTTTTTTCCAGTTGAAGAAACTTACAGTAACAAAAAGTTGTTCCAAGGCAGGACACAGTTTTAGGAATGAGATTAAGGCATCACTGTTATATCCTTCTGAGGAATTATCGATCCACCATAACTCTTTCAATCTGTAGAACTGGAAATTTCCATGTAAATAGGAAATGGATGGCCAAATCAATTTCTGCAAAGTAAACAATATGAACTTATTTATGTAAGATAAGGATACAACATGGGCTATCAGTGGCTTGTGTTTCAAGCATCATAAAACTTTGAAATCAGTACTAGAAAAAGCAGAAATTAGCAGAACATACCTCAAAAGTCCATTTGCATAGTGTAAGAATTTCAGCATTCTTAATGGTTAATAGACTTGGGTCAAAATCATAACTGCCAAAGCTATTGTCGCCTGGCCCTTGTCTGAAATCCAGCATTGCATCCTTCAGATTAAAATGATTTTCAGTCAAGAGCCTAGGAAGCAGACCCCGATACCGGAAAGATCTAAGTTTCAAAGACCTTATGAAGAGAGATTTCAGTTGAGGACAATCAAAGATGGTTAAGCTTTTAAGCCTTGGACTGGAGTCAATTTCTAAAGTTTGTAATCCATTGCACTCAATGATCTTCAAGCTTTCAAGAAACTGAAAATTTGAAACTATAGAGGACACTGCCTCTTTGGATTGAAAGCCTACAGATTTTAGAAAAAGGGTTTTGACAAAGAAGGAAGATGAACTCGGCTTGTCAGTAAGGCTTTGGTGATTCAGTCCCAACTGCCAATCAAACTGCTTTTGAAACTCTTGCTTGCCAGTAGATAACGCCATGTGAAGTTTATTATTAGCTGCAATGGTAGCTAAAAGGATACTAGCACTACCTTTGCCAAAGTGGTATTGAAGCCTCCGGGGTTGCCTTAATGGATTAAGCTCATCAAAATGAGTCAAGAATTCAGAAATTGCAGTGACAGCAGCTTCTGTAGTTCCATGCTGCACTAAAACTGTGTTCCATAGGCTTGCCCATCTAGTCGAAAGGAAGCTTGTTTGTAGTGCAGATTCAGAAGGGAGAAAGGAAATGATCCGGCCGAGGATTTCATCTGGTAAACTGCTTAGCAAATCCAATGTATTTTCTTCCATGAATTCCTGTTGTGAAATGAGAGTGGTCTTAGTAGACTAACAGAACAATTATGCTGTATCAAAGAAAAAAGAGTATAATAGTTCTTACTTTATTGATAGCCTCTCTGAGTCTCAGGTGTTTGAAGACTCAGAACCAAGTTTATATTGGGCTTTTAGTCCTGATAGCTCTTACCCTCTAAGGCTTTTTATCCTAAATAAGCTCCACCCCTAAATGGGACTGTAGCTTTAGGAACAATTCTATGGTTTTCAGTCTTTTGACTTTCATACTATATAATTTATATGATAGTAGCGTATAAATCTTTCTTCAATTAAGAAAAATTCTGGTACTAACTTACGTTTTAGTAATAGATATTGATGAGGCTTAGGGGAAAAGAAATACTAGCCTCAGTTGATCAAAGCTTAGACTAGTCTTTTATTTAATAACAAGGGACAGTGCCAACCAATGGAATGAAATAGCTTTGCTCCAGGTGTTGGATTCAAGATAATTAGAAAATAAATTAGGGTGTGAATAATGAAATGGTCGTCTTTGTAAGCAAAGGCATTTTACTTGTCAAGTAGGCGGCATCCTAATATAAAATTTGTCACATGACATCTATTGCGGTCCCTAAGTCCATTTCAAGAGTTGCACTCGCACATTTTCTTCTTCTTAAATTCTTGGTTACTTCACAGTCTAGCTTGATATCAGGGACTTTAGGCAAAAATAACCAAAAAAAAAAAACCAATATGAAATTATAGTCATTCAATTATGAAGAGCTTCCTCAAGAAATGGTCTTTTTTTTTTTTTTCTAATAAAATTTTTTAGTAAGGGAAATTTTATATTAAGAGTCCATTTGGGTGGTGATGAAAACTTTTAGCTTATTTGATTTTATAGCTTCTTTTTTATACTATTTATTGGTTTTATTGCACTTTTTGGTACTATTCAGTTAGTTTTTAACTTTTTTTTCTACACTTTCAACAAATTTTTTTAAATTTCAGCTAAATAAGCTGTTTACGGATCTAAAAAGCATAGTGTTAACATGAAAATGAGAAATTGAAGATCTTTTTTGTTTTTGTTTTTCTTTCACAATATGATAGAACATGACAGATGAGTTGGTTCAAGAAAAAGAAATTTAAGATACATGCATTTAAAGCCGGTTGAAAACTTGAAATAGTCGACGGATTATAACTTATTATCCTGAAATTCTTGGTGAATTTGTCGCTAAAACAGGTTTTGCTTTGTTTGATTAAAGTTCAATGGAAACGTTCGATTGATTGGTCAGTGAAACTTGTCAATGCTAACATAATTGTTTGACGTGAGAGGAGAACCTTATTTTAAGAGTATTGTGTAATTACACTTCTTCCATAAAGTTATTATATCTTTAAAAAAATGTAGAGAAGAATTTATGAACAAATTTATAGGATTATTTTAGTAATAGACCATGTGCTTGTCTGCTTGTGGGGTTTGAATAAAATAACAAAATCTAATAATTTGATTTTTTTAGTATCGAGCCTGTAGCTTTTGTTGAAATCATCTCGAAGGAACGCCGTTTATAATTTGGTGCTTTCTCCTTGGTTGTTTTGTGTGTTTAGTCATTTATCTTGAAAACAGTAAGGCGACATGAAAATTTTGAAAAATTATAACATGATAAGTCGGGTGGAATGTATATTTTGTGGGAAATCTATACACTTTGTGGAAAGTCTATACATTTTATGTGAAAGTTTGTATATTTTATGAGAAAGTCCATAAAATTTTCAGGAAAGTCTATACAATTTGTGAGAGTTTGTACTTTCATGTGAAAGTCTATGCATTTTGTGGGAAGATCTGTATATTTTAGGAAAAAGTCCATATATTTCTTGGGTAATTTTGTATATTTATAGGAAAGTCTCTAAATTCTATGAGAAAATTTATGCATTCTATAAGAAAGGCTAAGAGAGAAGGGTGAGAGTGATGGAGATTAGAGAGAATGAAGTAATAATGGACAATGGAGAGCAAACTTACGTTGGCATGAGAGTTTCTAGAATAGAAAGTTGAATCATGCATTTTCAAAGAGAAATTTTGCAGGCATTCTTTTCTTGGAGTTGACCAAAACAAATAAAGAGAAAAGAGAAAATGAGAAAGAAAACTTTTTTGAAGCATGTTATTTTGGATGAAGAGGAAGAAAAATAAATGGTAAGACCCAAGAGTTTTCTTTTCTAGCCAACCAAAAAATTTTCTACTCAAAATGGAGAATAAATTGAAGGAGAAAATTGGGCTGGTCAATGTGCACATGGGCAATTCATCCTTCTTCTTCTTCTTCTTCCTTTTTTTTTTTTTTTTTGAACGTTGCCTCTTCCTTCCTTTTTATTTATATTTTTTAATTTTTTTTCCTTCCCTGGAAATTACCTTTTTTTTTTTTGAATTCCTGGGTCGGGTGTGATAGTTTTTTTTTTTTTGGTTTAACTAGGCATGATTTTTTTTTTTTTGGACATGATTTTTTTTTTTAATATATTGGGTGATTACTTTTTTTTTTTTTTCCTTATCACTTTTTTGTTTTAATTGACCATCTTTTTTTAATAAGAGTGTATAAGTAAATTTATACATACTCACTTTTTTTCATCCCTTCACTTTTTCACTCATAATCAAACAAAAATAAGAGAAATTAAAATCTTTTTTATTCTCCCACTTTTCCATCCTCCCACAATTTTTTATCCTCTCACTTTTTCATCCCTCTAACCAATCAAACCTTTAAGAAAGACTAGAAAAGAGAATCAAAGGACAGAAAGATAATTCAATTGCACCATAAGGTGCCCATTAACAATTTTTTTGACTTCTTTTGGAAACTGTCTTTTTTGCAATTTTATGTCATTTTTTCAGCGTTATAAGTTATGGGGCCAACTTTACAGAGAGAAAACAAATATTTAAATAAGCTGTGGGACTATTTTTATGTTTTTTTTTTTTTTTTTTCATTTATCTGTTAACATTTCCCATTGGGATTGGTGTTTATAGATAAGACTAGAGAGAATAAAACAAGATAGGGGAAGACATAAGAGGGATAGGAAAGAGAAGAAAAAGGGATTGCGAAGTGGGGCCGGGTAGAGAGAAAATGAATGAAGATTGAAGACAAGTAAAAAGAAGTTGAAAAATTCATTATGTTGTCTAAATTTTCAGAAATTTTTAAAATAATATAAGAGATACTTTATTTTTTAATGTTTGTAATAAATTACAAAAAATATCATCTTATTTTTAATTACTAGATTTGAACCCGCACCTTGCACAGGAGACATTTTAAAAACAAAGAAAGGTTAGGAGTTATGTAACTCTCCTATCCCCAAAAAAAAAAAGGGAGAGAGAAAGCCTTGTAATTTAATACAACTAGTCGCGGACTCGCGCACTGCGCGTGATTATTATTTTTTAATGATTGTGTTATTATTTGAAATATTTTTGAATGTGTTACTACTTAAGTTGCATTATATGTGTATAAACAATATATTGTAGGATTCGTGATGATAGAATGTATTGTCTTGGAATTAGATGTGGAAAGGGTACAACTATAGTTGGCCTTGTAGTCAGTCAAAAGATGATCATCCATCTTCCCAAGTTATTTATAAGACTATTTGGACATTCCAGCCTTTTATGCAAGTGCATTCAAAATGTAAATATAAATAAAATAATAAGCATTGTGGCTGCAAAACATAAAACAAAATTATGAGATATTTTTGCACCAATCATGTTTTTCAATAGAAAATATCTAATCTCTGAACATGTTACAATCTCATCTAACAGTTATCTCAAAATTTGAACATCATCTAGTTCTAAAAAATTAAAAATTTTTATTGAATTATTTTACAATCTCATCTGACAGTTATCTCTAAATTTGAATATCATGTGGTTCTAGAGTATTTGGAACATATGTTATTTATAAAATTTCCCCATTTTCCCAACTTGTTTGGGTTTTAAATTCTTTTGTATCGTGTGAATGTAATTCAGTAAAATTTCATATTGAAAGATAGACACCATAGCTGCTGACGTGACTCCATAGTACCTGCCAACCATCATTTACTAACCGTCATTATAATAAAAGATCATTTGAAATAACTGGTGGATAACATGAACACCCTACCAATAATATGAGGACTATTTTAGCTAAGAATTCCATTTTAGAGAGACTTGAAGAAATATTCCAGCTCGTGTGAACTTTTAATTTAATAGGTAATCCATTATGATTTGGTAGAAACCAAAAGATAATATAAAAATTATTTTAGCACACGAAAAGATAATATAATCTCAATTTTATAATACCTTTTCATTAATTGAGAGTTGGACATACTTTACGAAACAATCTAGCTGTTGAACTTGCAATTTAATAAACATTCCATAATCAACTGGTACAAAATATGAACCACCTACACAACCGAAAAATAAAAATAAAAAATATTTTAGCATAGCCTTTTCATTTTATAGTTGTTCAACTTGCAACTTAATAGATATTCCGTAATCAACTGCTAGGAATAATGTATGACTTACATAACCAAATAAAAAGTTAAAAAATATTTTAGCATAGCCTTTTCATTTTATTTATAATTAAAAGTTACAAATACTTGAAGAAACAATCCAGCTTAAAAACGTGTAAATTAACTGGTAACTTGTGAGGAACTGGTGATCAAAATCATAATCAGAACGATGATAGGTGTCCACATCATTCAACACTAAGACCTTTAATGTGATATTTTTGCACTATTCATGTTTTTCAATAGAAAATATCTAATCTCTAAACATATTACAATCTTGTCTAGCGGTTATTTCAAAATCTGAACATCATGTGATTCTAAAGAATTTGGAATTTTTACTAAATTATTTTACAATCTCATCTGACGGTTATTTCAAAATTTGATTATCATGTGGTTCTAAAGTATTTGGAAAATTTTTAATTTATAAAATTCCCCCAAGATAATCCATTATAATTTGGTAGAAACCAAAAGATAATATAAAAATTAGTTTAGCACACCAAAAAATAATACAACCTCGATTCTATAATAGCCTTTTCATTAATTGAGATTTGGACATATTGTACGAAACAATCCAGCTATTGAACTTGTAATTTAATAGATAATCCGTAATCAATTGGTATAAAATATGAATAAACTACACAACTAAAAGAAAATATAAAAAATATTTTATCATAGTCTTTTCATTTTATTTATAATTAAAAGTTACAAATACTTGAAGAAACAACCCAATTTTTGAACTAAACACCCTACACAACCAAAAGATAATATAAAATTATTCAAGCATACCAAAAGATAATATAAAAATATTTTAGCAGAGCCTTTTCATTTTATTTATAATTGAGTGTTGGACATACTTGAAGAAACATTCCAACTTTATTTACAATGGAATTTCCTAGCAAAGCAACTCATTCAACAATGTCCTTTTTTTTTTTTGTTATTTTCTTTGGTTACACAAACTGTTCGGCCAAATGTGGAATTTTCCAGCAAAGCAACTCATTAAAAAATACATTGAAGTAAAGTAGAAGTAATATGTTCTGACTATGTGCAACTGTATCTAGCTTTGACCGCTCGCATATTTATTTTTTATCTAGATAGACTGCTACCTCTGCGTCCATAGTGGTAATAGCTCTGGATCTATCAATGACACTTGTGGACCAAAGAGGCACATGGCTGATGTACTTTGGTTATTTATTGTGTGTTACAAAGGAGAATTTGCAAAATCATATCCCAAAAGGCATATGGGATAATATGGAAGGTGATGATGTGGCTTTTGTATCACACTTTGTGGCAAGAGACAATGGTTCGGATGAAAGTTTACCGGTATAAATGCTGTATTGGGAAATTTTCTCAAGCTACTACAATATTGCCTAAAATCTCAACATGAATGCCTCCCTCCCCAACCTTTCCAAATGAAAAAAAGAAAAGGAATTTCAACTTTAGTAGGAAAAAAAAAAAAAAAAAAAGGAATTATAGGGCTGTATTGGGAAATTTTCACCAATTGGTACAATATTGCCTAATTTTGCACTACATGATTGTCACACTATTATCCAGCACTTTGTAATATACTTGAAACAATAATGTTATCCAACTAAGATCCAAGCTACCTAAATATCAAAGAAAATTCATCTCAACATGAATGCCCCCCTCCCCAACCTTTCAAAATGAAAAAAATAAAAAAAAATAAAAAAATTATTTTCAACTTTAGTAGCAAAATTTGGATCTACCAAACCTAGGTGCCTAAAAATTCCAAAAGTCTGACCTCAAATGAAAGCAACTCACAATCTTAATTCAAAATTTATTAATATTTATGTATGGTGATAGATCTCATTTTTTTTTTTCCCTAGAAAAATCAGATCCAAAACTTGATCTAAATTAAAGCCACAAGTGTTAACTTTCATTCACTTCACTATATTGGGCTTCCTTGCTCAATTTTACTTGTTTCATAAAATTTCTTCCTAATTCACCATATACTTGTATTTCTCCCTAAATATCAAAGAAAATTCATCTCAACATGAATGCCCCCCTCCCCAACCTTACCAAATAAAATAAATAAATAAATAAATAATTCAACTTTAGTAGCAAAATTTGGATCTACCAAACCTAGGTGCCTAAAAATTCCAAAAGTCTGACCTCATTCAAATATATGTGCTTAAACAAATCCATTGGGACTCTATTTTTATTTATTTATTATTATTATATAAATATATAAGTCAAATTTGTTGGGACTCTCTCAGTATATAAATTTTGGTGGTAGTAGGCCATGTATGTTTGTCGTCCCTTGGCCTAAGTTTTGTTGCTGGGAAATTCCAATTAATATTTTAATTGTTGCTGGCAGGTTTGTTTATATATATATATATATATATATATATATATATATATTTGTTCTTTGTTTTTATCATTTTTATTGTTTCCAGCTAACATTGAAATGTCTTTTGTCCAATGTCGGCTTTTGCTGCATCAGTTAAATGGATTTTGAGTCATTATGTACTGCTAGTGTTCTTCTTTGTATGTGAGCTAAGCTTGTTCTGGGAGTTTATGCAAATTCACAATGGTGGTCAATTATGTATTGTAGCTATAGTTAAGGGTAGAGAGGAGTGGTTTGTTGTGACTTTGAGTGCAATTCACAAAAGAAAAAAGAATTAAGGAAGAACCTTAAGATGATATCTTTAATTACTACCCTTAATTTTGAGTGCAATTGACTAAAGACAAAAGAATTAAAGAAGAACCTCAACATGATATCTTCAATTACTACTTTTGATTCTCACCAACACACATATCATGTGTTAGCATAGGATCATAGTTGGTTGCTTCTTTTGGTCAGATGTGAATACAAATGCATCATATCTTTGATATGCACCCTAAACTATTTCAACATCAACAAAATTAATAATTGGATTCATATCTTATAATTGGGATTTAGGCATATCTTATTAAATTTGTCATTATGATATATAGGATATAGAAGTCATGTAGATGTGGGGTACATATATGATTAATGCATTGATAACAATCAGGGTTTTTTTTCCCCTCAAAAAATCAGGCCAAAACTTGATTTAAATTAAAGCCATAAGCGATAACTTCAGTTCACTATATTGGGCTTCCATGCTCAATTTTATCTGTTTAATAAAATTTCTCCCTAATTCACCATATACTTGTATTTAGTCTAAAATACAATAGAAACTCACATACTTGACATCCAATGACTCCCTAAAATCCGGCCATACCCACTCCTAACAACCACTCAAATTCTAGTATACCACTATCAAACTACTTCCCTCAGTCATGGAATATAAACAATCGAGAGAGATGAAAACTCACATTTAAATCCCCTTGGAATGGATGAGACGTGCCACCAACACTTTATACTTCACTATTTTAGAGTCTTACATTCTTCCAATAAGCCACAACACATTAAAAAAATGACACCTAAGATATTTCCAAATAAACCAAGGTAAAATAAAATAGTTTTTTTGGCAGTAAAATTGTAGCACTATTGAAACGACATTAATGCAATCTCACATACACATCAATGGCATGCCAAGGATGCTCGTCTAATATAAACACAAACACAAACAAATGAAAAAAAAAAAAAAAAAAAGCGTCTCATATTAATATAAACAAAGCATAAAACTTTTGCACAAAAAAAAAAAAAAAAAGAATTGACACAGAGAATAAAAGTTTTGCACAAAAAAAAAAAAGAATTGAGATGTAGAGATACCTCAACGAAAGCAAGGAGGTTTTGTTAGTATTTATAAACCGTGTGGAAAGGAATAAAGAGAGGAAGGAAATCAGATAGGCAGCCGTTACTGAGAAATGGTAGAACAGGAAGGTGGGTAGCTTTAAAACTCTCTGTTTTCTCACGCAATACCTGAAGGCTTCAATGTTTTTTTTTTTTTTTTTCCTCCCTTTGAGCTTCTCTCTACGTTACATATTTCAAAACCTTGAACGCAATATTTCAAAACCCTGAATGCAAAACTTGAACACTTCCCTTTTTCTTTTTTTCTTTTTTCTTTCTTCCAAACCGGCTTGAACGTACCTTTTTTTTTTTTTCCTCCCTTTAAGCTTCCCCCTACGTTACATATTTCAAAACCCTATACGCAATATTTCAAAACCCTGAATGCTTCCCTTTTTTTTTTTTTTTTTTTTTTTTTTTTTTTTTTTTTTTCCAAATCGGCTTGAAAGTTTGATATTTTTAATTTCTTTTTCCTTTAAGCTGAACTGAAAAGGCTTTGGGTTGGGCTTGATAGTGGAACTAAATAAATAGGAGGTGGGCTGAATTAATTATACAAATTTATTATAGGGTGATAGTGGGAGTAAATAAATAAGTAGTGGACTGCAGTTATAGGGCTGGGATTTATAGGGCTGCAAATTGTAAAAACCAATTAAAAATTGAAGGAAATTTTTTTTTTTTTATAAAGAAAATGATGTGGCAGTTGATATGACGCAACGTGAGAGCAGCAGAATTAAACGCTACATTTCAGCTTTTAGTAATATATAGATTAGTCTCTAACCCGTGTGATACACGGGAAAATTCCAAAAATGAAATATTTATGAAACATTCTAAATAGTTTTTTTTTTTTTTTAAATAAAAAAATTCAAAAGCGATAGAACTCCAACGCTTGCGCTTACTTACTACACAGTCTAGAAATTATCCTGTAGGATATATGTCCTGCCTATTTCACAAAAAAACATGAATTTGTTCGAACACATCCGAAATCTCATTCAAGCATAGTTCATGCAACCCAATTGATGCCAACAACTCTGAGTTGGCGAGCTCCACAATCAAATCCCTGAATCATAGTTTGTGACAAGAGTGTAACACTCAATAAAACATGGCAGCCATCCACAATGGGTTTCCTGGGCAAGGAATTAATTTAGTATGGACTATAATAGAAGAATCATGACTATCTCTAAAAATAATTCCAAAACTTGCATAATAGGTGGCTTTGAGAAAAGGCCAGTGCTATGTCCAGTTTTAAGATGAGAAAAATAGGATTTGCAATTGTTGGGCTCACTTAATCTTTAAGCTTTTGTTTTTTAGCACTATAAAGTTTAAAGCTATTTTGCTAAAAGCCTTGTAGCTGAATTGACACCTCCCCATGCACAAAGTGCTTGGGGGGTCTAGGGGGGAAAGGGTTCGAGTTACGAGATTAGCAGCATATTATAATTATTTCTCCCAAAAAAAAAAAAAAGTTTAAAGATATTTTAGGCTAGTAAACAGTTAAAGTTATTTTGGTAATAAGCGGGGTAAGAATAAGTTGTCACTAGGAAAAAAAAAATTTTATGTCCATAATATTTTCACAACACTTTTACAATAAATCCTAAGTGATAAGCTATTATGAGTGGGCAAAAACATAATTTAAGTTGTAAATTCAAATTAGGACCAATAAAAACTTACCACATATGTTTTGTTATAAAAAGTGTTAGGAAAATATTGTGGACATAGCATTTATAAAAAAAATTTTAAAAATAAAAGAAAAAAAGAGTATTTTTTTTTTAGCAAACAAATATGAACCACATCAAGTAAAATGCCGTTGTCCACCAGAACTAATGAAATGGTAAAATGAACAAATAAAATAGTAAATGTGTTTTTGTGGGTTATTGATTTGTGGGAAGGAGTAGCCTAGTTGTGACATTAGGCCGAGGCCAAAATTTTGTCGGCTTCTTTTTATTTTGTTTGCTTTTCTCATATTTATAGACATGGTAACTTAGTTGTTCATAACCTTATTAAACATGTTAGTCATGCCTTATGATGTGGATGGAGGATGTTCCAACACACATGAATTCTACTCTCTCAACCGATTTTGGCTAGTTTTCCTCAGCTTTTTTTGATTTGATTCTCCAAAAAAAAAAAAAAAAAAAACTCCAAGCCTCCCATGTAAGGTTTTTTTTTTTTTTTTTTTTTTTTAATTTATGAGGAAGAGGCAAAACTAAAGTTTTTTTAGATGGCTATTCAAATAACTTTGTATTCATCCTTTTTTTTTTTTTTAATTGTCAATTAATTTAACTTTCTGTGTGGTTCATATATAATCTTGTAAAAAGGTTTGCAAAATTTACTAGAGCTTCGTCTAGCACAATTCATAGCTACAAATTTCTTCTTTTTCTTCTACTCTTTTTTTTCTTTCTTAAAAGCTAGTTTCATTTAATTTCAGCCAAAATTCACCAAAATAGGCTGAAATGGCCACAATTACAAACATATCAAACAAATATGAAAGTTTTTGAAAAAAAATCTACTAAATTTCTTCTTCTTTTAATTTTCCAAATAGTTTTAGGCATAAAACTTGTTAGGTTCTAAAGATTTAGGATTTTTATGTATTTAGAACTCTAATTTGTATTGTTGGCAAACCATGATCAAAACAGATTGTTTAGTCTTATTTAAGCTTGTTCAAAGTTGGGTCTTTCATGTAAAGTTGGAATCGAGCGGCTGCAGATGCATTGGTGCATTTCGGCCTGGCTCGATCGATCGAAGGAAAGACTTGATCGATCGAATCTCGGGCAGAATGTTTTTTTGCAAAATATTCCAGCTTAGCCCTCATTAAACGTTTTGGGTTTTCTGTTTTTACCCTAGGTATATAAAGAAAAACCCTAGCCACATTTTTAGAGTCGCTCCAATTGAGTTGTTGCTCATACTTTACTGTTTTGTGTAAATCTCTTGTGAGATCTAGAGGAGCTTTCCTTTACATAAAACTTAGGGTTTTCAAGGTAGAGATTACTTCAACATCTTGATGATCAACTCGATTGCTACCATTGAAGTTTAAAGATTATCAAGCGTGGGTGCTTGTATTTGATTGGAGAATTTAAGAAAGAAGGAGTCCGTGGATTCGAAGCTTGCACGTGGTCGTGTTAGTAAGTTCTACTGGTAGGTAGCATTAGGAAGTCAAGCGGGGAGCTTGTAAGTCATTTTGTATGAACTTCGATTCTTTCGCATAGTGGATTCAGGTTTACCTTGAGGATAGCTAGGTCAAATCCTCCCCAGGTTTTTAACGTGTGGTTTCCTGGGTCATCATATCATTGTATCTTTTATATTTCCGCTGCTTTATACTTTTGATATGATTGTGTGTTTGTGATAACCTAGAATTGCTGAAATTGACTAAGTTAATCACTTGGCTAAGTAACTAGGTTAATCTGGTTGTTTTAAGAGGTCTAAAACCGTTCAAAACTAAATCAAGGTTTGTGCAACATAGCAGATCTATATTAATGGTCTATATCAAAGACATTGCTAATAAGCTCACAAAGAAAGATGACCAGACTCAACAATTGATTGATCTTATCCTTAAAAAAAAAATCCTAACTTTGTTTTTAAAGAAGAAGAAGAAGAGTTTTTGAGATTTAAAAGAAGCAGAAAAGGAGGTATAGAGTGTGTTTTCAACGAAGGAGTTAGACCCATATTGGATTTTCACTTATCTTTCTCTGCATCTTTTGGTTGGGTTTTGAGAGAATGATGAATTCAGTGTAGGTTTTGGCTGAGCTGAGGGAGGGGAAGTGATCGATTTTGTAGGTTGGGGATTGAGAGAAAGAATGGGAAAAAAAAAAAATCGGGGCAACAGGGAGCTGAAAATAAACGTTAAAAATAATAATTAAATAAATAACTACGGTGTAAATTTGTTAGACATGAAAAATTGATGTGCCAAAGTCTCATGAAGTTAACAAAAAGTCCACGACTTTGGTTATATAGTATGTTATGATCCTAATGTCCCAAATGGATTAAATATAAGTTTAACCATGTGTTTATAAGCTCTTTGGCATCCTTCCCTTGCAAGCCAGTTTTTAAAGGTGAGTTCTACTTATGGGTTTCTAACATAGTATTTATAGATAAGTTTAAAATTGTAGTAGATTTTTTTTTTCTTTACAAATATAAAACTAATATCTATGATATTAGACTTTTTAAGTGATCCCATACGTCCTCCCAGGTGGACGCCAGCGGTAGAAACAGAGGTGGTTGATCAGACACCTTCTGACACGGAAATGGCAGGTGCATTGAAGGTGGATACATCAATTTCAAACTTCAAATCACCTTTCCAAAAAGAGAACACCCTAGCTGGCCAAATCCAACGTAATCCGGAGTTGACGCCCACACATAAAACCTCAGTTACGTTTGAGGAACAGATAAATGCCATTGATTGTGCTCTGAATAATTTTGAGATACCTGGAGGAGGAAATCACGCCCATAATAAATTGTCAGGTAACTTGCCTTTCCCAAATAATCCTATCACTACCCAAAAAACCCCTCTAACCACCCAGACAACACCTCAGGCCGAAATATCTTCTCATAGCCCACCTTCTACTCTAAATAATCCTATGGAGCCCACATAACCCAAAATATCTTCCCATATCCCACCTTTTACTCCAAATAACTCTCTGGAGCCCACACAACCCAAAATATCCTCCCATGCCCCACCTTTTACTCCAAATAATTCTTTGGAACCCACACAACCCAAATTAATTCCCCATGCACCAACGTCAATCCCACCACCTTCCTCTCATATACCACCTTTTACTCCTAATGACTCTCTGGAACCAACACAACCCAAAATAATTCCCCATGCATTAACGTTAAGATCAACACCTTCCTCCTACCATGATAACTCCCCTGACATCCCCACCCCACCCAAACTTCATCACAACACTCACTCCCCCAGTACATGGAAGAGACTCATCAGAACTAACAGGGAAGAAGTTTTACCAAGAACGGAACCGGTGAAGCTGAAAAGGGGGGCACCATCTCATACACATCTGACTGAGTTACCAAATAAGAAACTTGCGGTTTCTCAGTCTGATCATGACAACATCCAGATATTGGCGAAGGCTGGTTACCAGCCCTGCCAGAAGCAATGAGTCTCTTAGTGTGGAACTGTTGTGGGCTTGGGAACCTACATACAGTAGATCAGCTCGCAGACATGGTGTGGGCAAAAGATCCCTCGGTTGTGTTTATAGCCGAAACATGGACCGATAGAGCAAGGCTGGAATTAGTTCAGAGAAAAATTCAGTTCAAGCACATGTTTGAAGTACCAAGAAGGAATAAGGCGGGGGGTTTGGTATTGTTTTGGAAGGAAGATTTCAAGTTAGATATTGAAACTTTCTCTCTTAATCATATTGATACCATGATAAACAAAAACCAGGAAAATGAATGGCGATTCACTGGATTTTACGGTGAACCAGACACACAAAAACGACAAGAGTCCTGGACCAAGCTGAGACAGTTGAAGAGAAGAAGTGGTTCACCTTGGCTATGTGCTGGTGATTTTAATGAAATCACGCGACAGTCAGAAAAATAGGGGGGTAGAACAAGACCACACGGTCAGATGCAATTATTCAGAAATATCCTTGATGAATGTGAATTTATGGATTTAGGATTTGTGGGCTTCCCATTTACTTGGCACAAACACTACCCGGATTTCACCGTGTGGGAAAGGTTGGACAGAGCAGTGGTGACAAATGAATGGTTCACAATGTTCCCGAATACAAAAATTTACCACTTAGGCACAACAACCTCTAATCACAAACCACTATGGATCACACCTGAAGGCATGGACTCGGGTTTTCAAAAACCGTTTCGCTTTGAACAGATGTGGATGACGGACAAGGGATGTAGTGATACAATAGAAGCAGTATGGTCAGAGCAAGTGACTGACCCGTGGGATACAAGGGTGGTGAAAAAGATTGATAAGTGTGGTATTGAACTAGCACAATGGAGTAAGAAGTCTTTTGGAAGTGTGAAACGGGAACTGCAACAAAAAAGAAAAGCTTTATAGCAGGCAGAGAAGGACTCACTACGTACAGGGGACTTAAGAAGGATGAGATTTTTGGAGACTGAGATAAATAAGCTTCTTAACAAGGAAGCTAAAATGTGGGCACAATGAGCAAAAATTCTATGGCTAAAAGATGGGGATCGAAACACAAAATTTTTCCACACTAAAGCTTCCCAACGATGGCGACGTAATTATATTACAAAGCTGTATGATCCCACAAGTAGGTGGTGCACTAGACAACCTAAGGTGAATGAAATCATTGTAAACTTCTATAAAGATCTTTTCACAATAGCCAACCCGAGAGGCATGGAGGAAGTTTTGGAGAATATATCTCATGTAGTCACGGAGGAGATGAATGAAACGTTGCTCTTAGATTTCACGATTGAAGAGGTTGAAACGGCTGTAAAATAGAACTATACTGCACTATCTAAACACAGGTACTCTGCCTCCATCACTCTGTCACTCTTTTATAACTTTGATCCCCAAAGTGAAGAATCCTGAATATGTGACACAGTTTAGACCCATAAGTTTGAGTAATGTGTTGTATCGGATTTTTGCTAAGGTCCTGGCAAATAGGCTGAAAACTATCATGCCCCATATTATTTCGGATCATCAAAGTGCTTTTATACCTAATCGCTTGATTGCAGATAACATCCTTGTGGCTTTTGAAACTTTACACCACATGAGGAATCATACCAAAGGCAAAACAGGTTATATGGCTTTAAAACTCGATATGAGTAAGGCCTATGATAGAGTTGAATGGTCCTACATGAAGAAAGTTTTGGAGAAGATGGGTTTCAATGAGAAATGGGTTCAACTTATGATGCTTTGCATTACTACTGCATCTTACTCGATTTTGATCAATGGGGAGCCCCATGGAGAGATCTCACCCACAAGGGGACTTCGGCAAGGTGATCCCCTTTCCCCCTATCTTTTTCTCATGTGTACTGAGGGCCTACATGGTTTGATACGGAAGGCAGCCACAAATGGTGACATTCGGGGTGTGTCTATTTGTCAAAATGGTCCCAAAATTACTCATCTCCTCTTCGCTGATGATAGCTTGATTTTTTGTCATGCAAGAGAGAGTGAATGCCAAAGCTTGCTAGATGTACTGGCCACATATGAAAGAGCATCGGGACAACAAATTAATAGAGCCAAAACTACAATTTTCTTTAGTAAATCCACACCAGGAGATATGCAAACCATGATCAAAGACATGCTTGGAGTTACAATGATACAACTCTATGAGAAGTACTTGGGCCTCCCTTCCCTCGTTGGTAGGAATAAAAAGGAGAGTTTCACTCATATCAAGCAACAAATATGGAAGAAGCTACAAGGGTGGGAAGCAAAGCTTCTATCTCAAGCGGGTCATGAAGTTTTGATTAAGGCTGTCGCACAAGCCTTACCCACCTATACTATGGGTTGTTCTAAGCTTCCCATTACTCTATGTCATGAAATAGAATCCTTGATTTGCAGATTTTTTTGGGGCCAAAGGGGTGATTGTAGAAAAATTCATTGGGTGAAGTGGCAAGACCTATGCAAACCAAAAAATCAGGGTGGTATGGGGTTTAAAGATCTTGCCTTGTACAATGATGCCCTTCTAGCAAAACACACTTGGAGGTTGCTACATGATACTCAATCCCTTCTTCATAGAGTTTTCAAAGCCAAGTTTTTTCCAAACTCCACGGTTTTGGAAGCTAAATGTCCACCGAGTGCATCCCACGCTTGGAAGAGCATAATTAAGGGAAGAGATGTGATAAAACAGGGAGGCTTATGGTGTATTGGGTCAGGTAACTTGGTGTTAGGGTGGGGTGACAATTGGCTGCCTACACCTGGATGTCCGAAGGTCATTTCACAAGGGGATGAGGGCTGTAAGACAACTAAAATGGGAGACTTCATTGACCAAGAAACACGGGTATGGAGAGAAGACTTAATTGATCGAGTTTTCTTTGATTTTGAAGCATCCATTATCAAAAAGATCCCACTGTGTCGATCCATACAAGATGACATACTAATCTGGCCTTTTAATCCGGATGGGGTCTATTCGGTCAAGTCGGGTTATAGATTCTTGCAAGACTCAAGCCTAGCCCGTCAACCAAGCTTATCAAACTCAAACCCCTTGAAACAACTCTGGAAGCATCTTTAGAGTCTTGATGTTCCTAATAAGGTGAAACACCTGATTTGGCGAGCATGCAAGGACGCACTCCCCACCAAGAAAAACCTTGTTTGATGTAAAGTTGTCTCTGACAGCCTTTGTGAGATGTGTAATCAACACGAAGAAGATACTCTGCATGCCCTCTATCACTGCCCAGAACTGCAGAGCCTATGGATGATGACACCGGCGTGGAACCAAGACATCCTCAAGCAAAAAACGTGCTTCACTGACTTTATTGTTTCTGTTTTTGCAGGTTTGAAGGAACCCGAGCTCCTCATGGTGGTTTTATGGAATTTGTGGAAGTGTAGGAATAATCTTCGCTTAGGCAAGCCTACAATACCACTTAATAGGGTGCTGGAGCATTCTCGGGAGCAACGGATTGAGTCCCACTCCAGCCCCTTACCATCAACCACACCGAGGAGTAATCAGCCAGTTACCTGGACACCACCTCCTGAACATTGGTATAAACTGAACTTTGACAGAGCCACATTCGCAGACATGGACAAAATAGGTCTCGGGATCGTCGTGTGCAATAGTGATGGCCTTGTTATGGCGTCTATGGCGCAACAAATCCCACTACCACCTTCAGATGTTGACGTCGAGACCCTAGCAGCAAGAAAGGCCCTTGAGTTTGCCTTGGAGTTGGGGTTTGAGCAGATCATTCTTGAAGGAGATTCAGAGACTCTGTACAAAGCTTTAAAAACAGAGGGTAGCAACTTCACACCGTACGGTCACCTAGTGCAAGATTTATTTTTCCTCAGTGATCACTTTTTCAGATTTTAAAATATCTCTTGTACGTAGAAAGGGAAATAACTTAGCACACTCTTTAGCAAGAAAATCACAATTTTTAACAAATATGTCAGTCTGGATGGAAGAGGTACCACCAGACCTTTTCTCTATACTAGAGGCTGATTTATCTAGCCTTCTTTAATAATACAAAGGCCTGTTTCTCAAAAAAAAAAAAAACTACAATGTATGTGCCAAATGTTAAGTAGCTCATATATGGAATGAAATAAATGCATTTATTAATATTGTATTTATCCTTATTTGTGAGTATTAAATATTTATCCTTATGAATTCCTTTTGAATGGTTCAACAATCTTTTCTTGCTTAAGGCCAAGTTTTGTCTTTTCTTAGCTGGCTATTCATTCACCTCCTTAAAGAGAAGTATCAATTTCATATAATATTCGAAATTCCAAGTAGAAAAGTAGCAAGCATATCTTTGGAAGTCTATATTCCATATCTAAAAAGGCTAGTGTTCATTGATCTTTAAAATAGAACTACAAAACCTTATACGAAAAATGTATTAGTCCAACAACAAATGGCAATTCACGCTTTGATGCATTGTGTATTCCTTGAATGGCCAAAAAAAAAAAAAAAAAAACAGCTACTCAAAAACAAAGCAAGATTGCAAGAGCATATTTGCTACACTTATTGAATACATTACATTCTTTGTGCACAAAGGCATTAATGAGACATGTTTTTTTGTTTAGATAAAATCACCCACCTATAATTTAAAGGTTCATGTTAATAAATGCCTTTAGGGCAATTGTTAATAAACCATAATAGGAAAGTTTTGATATCATTTTTATAGAAATTATAAAAAGTTGTCAATAACATTTATTGTTTTATCATTCTCCTAATAAAATATTTCAAAAAATAGTTCCTAAACCCTCATGTTGTTAACAACATTTATTGTTCTAACATTTCCCTAATTTAAATCCATACAATATCATAAGCCCTTTGTTTGTCCTTTGTATAGTACTTTAATTATTTTTTTTAAAAAAAAAACATAATATTTCATTGGGACAAGTTAAAAATTAATTCTGTAAAATTTGGGACCTTGTCTCTTTTAATTGGTGAATATATGCAATACCTACAATGTAACAACTTTTCCAAAAACAAAGTGTGATATAATTGGAAAACACACACACACACACACACACACACACACACACACACACACACACACACACACACACAATCTCAAACCGACAACTAACTTGTCAAACCCTAAAAACATTCATAACCCATTTATCGTCAACAACCAAACAACTCCAAATCTCAATAATCCTTCCCAACCACAACCTACCAAATTTTGAAAAAAAAAAAAAAACCATTTTCCCATATAATTTTTTGATGAGAAACAAAGAAAAGAAAAGTTGTGATCTCTCTCCATAATTTGCTTTCCGATTTGTTATACCAATGACATATATTCAAGCAAAGACAATGTCTTGAGGGACCAAATAAGATTTGTGACACCAAGTGGGTAGAGATTGTCTATGACATTATCATTTATAGACACAGTTTTGAAACCTGGACTGTTCAAAGAATTATAAAATGGAAAGGTTCAAGGTTTTTAGGATCAGACTAAGGTTGAACTGAGGTCATACCATGATAACATTATAATTAATTTAATAATTATTTTAAAAAAATATTAAATTAGTAAAAATATAAAATAAATATTTATATTTCAAATGTATTTTTCATATCATAACACTCATAAGAGAAATAAGTAATATTAAATCATAATCAAACATAAATAAATATTGAGTTTCTCAATCAATGGATATATATATATATATATATATATATATATATATATGAGATGAGTTCAAGTTATACCTGGTGTAACTCTAAAGAGTTATACATTTTCTAAACCATTAGATTTAAGTAGATCCAACGATAAAAAAAGACACTAATTAATACTAATATTCTAATTAGTATATCATTAATTATCCCTTATTTATTGCATTTCATACCTATCTTTAAACCCAAAAAAAACACAAAAAAGTATATGTCTCTCTCTAATTTTTTTTTCCCCACCGTTTCTCCAAAAAAAAAAAAAAAAAAAAACCCTCTATTGCATGCCTCTTTATCTCTCTGTCTCTTACTCCACTTCTCTAGCTCTATTTTCCTCCTTAGTTAACTGAGCTGCTGAAACTGCAAGCTCAGTATCCCAATTAGTCAATTCCAATGCAGGACCTCGTTCAGTCAGAACAACCCTAAAGTATTGCGAGTACCTATGACAAATAGTGTTACGAAATTCTAATGGCAGCCCAAGATCAGTCCTCAAATGGACAATCTTCTCCAACAAGATCTGCTTCTCCAATGACATCATCAACAATTTCCTCAATTTAACAACCAACAAATCTTCCATCTCATTCCTAATCCTCATCTCCTCCAAATAAAGCCTTTCAGCTTCGAGTGTCAACTTGAACTTTAATGAAAAAACCCTTTCTTCCTCGATATCGAACACTGTAGGGAATTTCCTTAACAAAGCAATAAATCGTCACTTCTTGTCAAGACCCAATTCCCTTCTGTACTAACCTAGCTCTCTAAGAGACATAATTCTATCAAATTGACTCATTAGAATCTTCTGTATCTTCAACACTAGTTTCAACTTCTTGTCCCTTTGGATGGCATTGTCAAAAGGAAGTTCTTTTCTTCTCTTCACAATAGCTCTAATGGGTCCAGGTCCAAATGGGGTTTTTCTCAGATTACTCAAACTAACATTATTACTACTTTGTTGCAAAACTAAACTTGTGCCCCAAAACTATGACCTGGTTGATGGGGAGAAATGGGATTTTATAGAAAGTTTGGGGTTTTGAAGAAAAGGAAATTTGTATGAGATAAATAATGGTGAGGAAGTAGATGGAGAACAAAGCAAGTGTTGGGGTTTCATTGTGAGCTAGTTATTATGGCAGAGTTGCACAACCAGCGGCTTCTTCTTTTTTCCTTTTTTTTTTTTTTTCTCTTTTGTCAGCGACCTGGCCATAGAGGTGAAGAGCGGTGGAGTAGGAGATGATTTTTTTTGTTTTTTTTTTTGGAGAAACGGTGGGAAAAAAAAAAAATTTAAGAGAGACATATACTTTTTTGTGTTTTTTTAGGTTTAGAGATAGGTATGGAATGCAATAAATAAGGGATAATTAATGAGATACTAATCAGAATATTAGTATTAATGAATGTTTTTTTTACTATTGAATCTACTTAAATCCAATGGTTTAGAAAATGTATAACCCTTTAGAGTTACACCAGGTGTAACTTGAACCTTCAAGTTACACCTGGTGTAACTCTAAACAATTACACCTTTTTTAAACCATTTGATTTAAGTAGATCCAACAGTAAAAAAAAAAAGACACTCATTAATGCTAATATTTTGATTAAAATCTCATTAATTATTTCTCATTTATTATCTCTCATTTATTATATTTTATATTTATCTCTAAACCCAAAAAAAGTGTTATATTTGACTCTCTCTCTCTCTCTACATTTCTCTCTCTATCTCTTTCTCCTCTACTGGTATTCCACCTCCATGGATAGATTGCCGGCAGAAGAAGGAAAAAAAAAATAATATTGCATTGTTTGTCTAATGAGAAATTGTTGATAATTAATTCATCGCAAGGTTGCACCTGAGGTTTGCTATTTAGATCTCAACCAATTTTTGCTGGGATGTTACCCCATTCTTGTGATAGATCGTAAGCTTTTTCAAGAAATTCTTGGACCTAACCTAGTTTGATGTCTCCACGATTTGGGTTGAAGAGTATGTATATATTTTCAACAAATAATCTTTGACTTTGGGTGGGTGCAGACATGGATGTTTGGGACCTTTGGGTATATATTTAGACGCTGATTGATTTTGGATCATAATTTGTCTTCCCAGATAAGATATGATAGTAGATGGGACAGGTGTTTTTCATTTCTCAGTTTTCAGTGATGGATATTAAAATTTATTTTTATATATATTGACAAAGAAACAAGATTCAATTATATAACAAGGCAACATCACATTCAGTAGCATCCTTCCTGATCACATGCAGAAACTGATCAGGTAAAATAGTTCCCACTACACCAAAGTCTGAACCCAACCAAACACAATTCTAAAATTAGTATTTAAAAAAGAAATTAAAAAAAAAAAAATCAGGTGGCAAGTTGACAATTATAAATATATCAAGCCATAGACTCAAAGATTTCAAAGTTCTTTGTTTCTAAATTTATCACAAACTTCATATTAGTGAGCTTCCTCCTACTTCTCTTTCAACGATAATTTATTTTATTTTATATTATTTTTAATTTTGGTTTCTCTTTCTATTCTTCATTATATTTCATTTCCCCTATTTTTGTGTTTTGAATAAATTTGATTTTTTTGCCAGACCTGCGTGAATCATGATCTAGATCTAGGGCATTGGATTTTTTTTTTGGTTGATATAAACTGATGGCTAAGATTTCATTCTTCATAGGTTAGAGAGAAATCAAGGAAATGGCACGCAAGAAGATCAGAGAGTACGATTCCAAGAGATTGTTGAAAGAGCACTTCAAGAGGCTCTCTGACCGTGAACTCAACTACGTATTAAATCAGTCCAAGTAAGAGATAGAGAGAGAAACATAGAGACAGAGTCAAATATGACACTTTTTTAAGATTAGAGATTGATATAAAATATAATAAATGAGGCATAATTAATGAAATGCTAATCATAATATTAGCATTAATGAGGGTCTTTTTTTTACCATTGAATCTACTTAAATCTAACGGTTTAAAAAATGTGTAAATCTAAAGAGTTACACCAGGTGTAACTTGAACCCATCTCGATACATATATATATGAAATTAGAGATGTATTCAAGTTACACTTTGTGTAACTTTACAAGAGTTACACTTTTTGTGAATCATTGATTACTATTAAATCTAAGGGTCAAAAAACACTCATAGTAGTGTCATTATTACTCTCTAGAAATTAATGATTTAAGCATTAACTCTTCTTATTAAAGGTGAAAAAAAAAAAACCACAGCATTAACTCTTTTTTTTTCTTCAATATCATCATCTTCTTCCTCTTGTCTTTCTTTTTGCACTATACTTTCAGGCCTCCACTATTCATAAAATTCTCAATATTAAATTGTAAATACAAACTATCTTTATTTTGTTTTAATAAACATGATTACCATTTTGCAAATTCATTTATTATGGAGGGAGTATCATTTTGCCATTACTTAATCACAGTATATGGTCTGATAAAAGGAGAATTTTTTTTTTTTTTCATCCATTTGAGTTTTGGCAATACCTTGAATAAAATTTTTCATGAGGGTTTTAGAAATAATTAGTCTCAACAAAATACTATGTCCGTCGGTAGTTCTGTAATGCTCAGACAAACATTCCTTTCCTCTTCTGGATTTGGGAGAACCCGCTTTGCCTTTGGCTCTGCATTAATCTTCTTCTTCTCTCACACACACAGAGATAGGTTTAGCAGAGTTGTCAAGAACTCAAGATTTCTATTGGCGAGAGGAAAAGTTGAATTTTTATTATTCAAATTGCAGTGCTCCGAGAACAGTGAACTATGAAGTATGAACTCAATAAAGTTGAATAAAAGAGATGCCTGTGAAGGAAGGAAAAAAGAATCAACAGGCGATATTGTACTGAAGTGAAGAATGGAGCCAATATTATCAATATATCCCACTTTTTTGAATAAATAAATGGTATTTCCATTTTTTCCTAGCAAATAAATAAATGCTGTGGGTTTTTTTTTTTTTTTTTTCCCATTAATAAGAAGAATTAATGCCTAAATGACTAATTTTTAGAGAGTAATAATGATACTACTATGCGTTTTTTTTACCCTTAAATTTAATAGTAATCAATAATTCACAAAAGGTGTAACTCTTGTGAAGTTATACCTTGAACTCATCTCATGAAATTAATATTCTTAAAATTTTTGTTAGAGTTCAATATTCTATCATTCTATGCAAGTCTTCATCTAAATTATCTTAAATCATATTTAGCCCATTTGATTACCCAATATTTTTTTATTATGCCCAACCCCATTTAGTATATATGAAATTAAAAAAAAAAAAATACAAAAATTGGGAGGGGCTAACATTAGTTTGTCCGTCCATTAATTGATCAAGTACAATACAAACACAAGCCCAAGCCAATTTAAGAAAGAAATAAGTGGTTAAAGACTTGCAAGCATTTGGTACAAGTGGATGACAGCTAAGCTTGCCTAAGCATTGGTTTCTCAGTCCATTGTCTATAATAACTTGACCTTCATTGTGACAGCCAAGCAAAGAAGACCAACAAAAATGGCGAAAACGCAACAAGAGCGAGAGAGACAGAGACAGAGAAGGAAGAATAAGAAGAAATAGCGATGCGACCTCATGGTTTGACAGCATCTCATGATGGTTGAAGTTTCAACAATGGCTGTAAGTACCAAAAAAAAAAAAAAACTCTAATCTAAACCTGTATTAGGGTGGTTTCATTGATTTTCTAGCATAATGGGGTTTTATGGGTTAAAAGAATCGTTTTGGTGAACGGTTCATGGTTAACCCGGTCAAACTGTATGGTCCGGCCTAGGTTTCAAAACCTTGTTTACAAATTGTTTAAAGACTTCTTTAACGTTGACAACGTTTTGGTTTGGAGGTTCAAGGGCTTTGATTCTAAAAGCTTTTGTTTTTGTGTTTCTTTTTTCTTTTTCTTTTTTTTGGTCTGTTTGTTTGCTGAGAACCCCACAACAAATATCCATGGCTTCAAAGCTGATAATTTTGTAGGGGTTCCTTGGTGGGAAGGATTGGATTTTGCAATGGCAGAGGTTAGGCTGATAGGCTCTTTATCTATAGAGGAAGAGAGATTGCAGATATAAATATAAAAAAAAAATAAATAAATAAATAAAGCAGTGGATGTTCTATTTCCAATAGGTAACAATTGAACATTTTGAAAAACCTCTTGATCGGGAATAGGAAGAATCACTGCTAATCAAGACAAATTTGAAGAAGGTCCGAATTAATGCTCAATTAGTTGAAAGAATAGCAAAATATTAATTACAAAAGGAAGCGATAATATGTACCTAATATGGACTTTGATTATTATTATTTTTTTCCAGTATAATGGCAATTGAACACATAAGAAGGAGTGATTCAGTTAAATGAGGAGAGGAAGAGACCAAGGAGGGAAGAGAGAGAGTTTGGCGTTAGAAAGCTAAAGTTGTGAAGTTTTGTGTAAGCCTGAAAGACCAAAAGACAGAGAGGGGTTAGAATTAAAGACTATTTAGCTTGGTTGGGGCTTTATGGTGGTCAGCATTAACCGTAATATATTAACCATAATATATAAAGATTGGGCTTTAAAGTGGAGATAGGGTTGAGAATAATTTCTTTTTAATAGTATATTAAAATTATGAAAAAAATTTAGAAAAAAGAAGGGTAATGATGTGGTTGTTGATGTGGCTCAATGTGAGCGTAACAACATTAAATGCTACGTTTAGCTTTTAGTATTATATAAATTGATCGATTTTTTTCACGTGGAAAACTTGGATTCAAACTCCATCTCACTTGTTTTAAGTGAAAATAAATAAATAAAGAGATAGAAAGTTTGAAAAATCGAAGAAGCTTACATTAGCAACATTATGATTCTATCATGATTGACTTTAATATTAGACATTATTATTTAAGGAATTACTAAGAGTTATTTTTTTTTAATAAGTAATAAACTCCAAAAAGTATCATTCGGAGTAAAAAAAGGCTATAAATTTCCACCAAGAAAAAATAACAAAAACAAACATAACAGATATATCAATTTTGATTGAATTGAAATAAATGTTTTCAAGTTTCAACCCATATTTTCTACTCCCATATTCATCCCCTCTTTACTTTAATTAGTGACAAGAGAGTACGTAAAAGTATTCCCCACACTTCTTCTAGATGCCAAAACCTTCTAGAAGTGTTCATAGGAGTTGTTAACTAATATACTTGAGAACAAAAAGACTATAAAACTCTTACAATTTTTTAGCCCATCCATATCTCTAGGGGTAAAACCATAATAGAAGTACCAAACAAAAAGACCAAAAAAAAAAAAAATCTTAACTTTCTTTAACTTATAAATGCTTGTAGGGGCAAAAAAGTGACTACATAGCCTATTGCATCACACACTTTTGTTAGCGGTATTGACCAAGCAGCAAAATCAGAAGACTTTACAAAACCACCTAATATAACTCTCTTTTTTTGTTTTTGTTAGTGGTATTGACCAAGCAACAAAACCAAAAGGCTCTACAAAACCACCATCTATACCCAAAATAAACTACCAAAACTCTCATTTTTTATATAGATTATAGAAGATATATTTAACCTCCTTAAATATTATTTTAGTTAAAATTTTTGAATTTTGTGGTACTTTATTTATTTTTATATTAATAAATTATTAAAATTATTATTATTTCATCATGGTCTAACCTCAATCGAATTTTGATTAAACCTAAAAAATCTTAAACATTTTGTTTTTTACAGTTCGTTGCATGGTCCGAGTCTAAAAACTATAATTGTTACTTTATTTAAAAAAATTGATAAGAATAAATAAATTGTTGTCTCAATTAATTGAAACTTAGATGGATGTTACATATTTTGTTAAAACATTTATTATTATTTTATCTAAAATGTATATTGCATGTTTTGTTAAGACACTTATTGTTACCAATCTAAATAACTTGTTTTTATTAACTAAAAAATGCATGTTGCATGTTTCCTTAAAACACTTATTGTTATTTTATCTAAAGAAATTGATAAGAACTAATAAGTTGTTGGCTCTATCTAAAAAATTGTTTTTATTCAAAATAGGGTTTGACTTACCTCTAGTACTTTTTTTAACTAGATGTGTCATTTTGTTTTAAATACATAATAGCAAATGGTAATGGGTTTTAATCTTCACTTTTTATTTAGTTAGTGGGTGATGTGACAATTTTTCATTAAAATAAAAAGAGATTCCAATTAAAAAAATACTGGAAATGAGCCAAACCCTTCAAAATAATTTTGTGAAATCACTTGGCGCAACTATAACTTAGAAAAAATTGCTACAATTTAGTGAAGTTATTTGGTACAACCACGACTTTTAAACCTAACTTATACACACACACACACACGCACACATATACACACACATATATATATACATAGACACACACACACCAAAGTAAAATAAATGTTACTTTTATTTCACTAATTCAATCAAAATTTGAAAAATGTTTTCTCATAAATAGATTTATGGATAAAGTTTAGTTACAAAATTGGTTGTAGCCTTAGTCTACAACTTTACTTGGTATTTTTTTATTGGAGGTGAATTTTGACAAAATAGATTTATAGATAAAATTTAGTTACAAAATTGGTTGTAGTCTTAGTCTATAACTTTACATTTTTTTTTTTTTTTTTTTATTAGAGGTGAATTTTGACAAATTTACCATTAGATTACATCTTCTTATTATATCTTCCATGCTTGCAAAATTTTTAGAAAATTAAAAATTAATAGTTTTGTCATCTATAAATTGTTTAATTTGGAAATTTTTGTTGTTTAAAATTATGCATAAAATATAAGTTTATAGATCATATGGTAAATAATATCCGATTGACATAAAATTTGACAGGTGTATTGAGAGTATAAAAAACATGCTATTTAACAGTTAGATTTTCAAAATATATAATAATTTTATTTTATTGAGTAAGATTATAACTTAACAATTTTGCAATTAAACTTTAGTCATAGGATAAAAGGGTGTGATCCAATCAAAGGGGTTTTTTTTTTTTTTTTTTTTTTTTTTTTGGAATTATATTTTATTACTCTAAATTATACCTTAGATTACACTTTGCACCTTAAATTTTTCGAATGCACATTTTGCACCTTAAACTATAACCCTTGTTATACTTTACACCCCGCCATTACATTTGCCGTTAACTTGGATAGAAAAGTATGATATCATGTGAAATGTTCCAATTTCCTATCTTCTCAATCCATTAAAAATAAAGAAAAAATTACACTTTACTACTTTAAACTATACTTTTAATTACACTTTGCATTCTAAACTTTATATTTCCATCCAAGTTAACAATAAACTTAATATTAGGATGTAAAGTGTAATAAGAGCCATAGTTTAGACTTTAGAGTGCAAAACGTACATTTAAAAAGTTTACAGTAGAAAGTGTACTCCATAGTATAGATTAGGAGGGTAAAATATATATTCCATAGTATAGTTTACAATAGAAAAAAAAAATATATATATATATATATATATATATTTTTTTTTTTTTTTCCATTTACCTGACGTGGATACTAAACGACCCACAGTCTCCAAGTGAAAACGGCAAAACAAACTCATGTATTTTACTATCTTCTCCGCTGCGCTGTTTGAGAAAAACGGTGCGTTTCACTACTTCTTAGCTTTACAAGGAAAACCCCCCAAACGGTTCGTCTCTCTCTCTCTCTGGTAGAACAAGCCGCCATTGTTGTAGTATAGTAAGGATGGTTTTATCGAACAAGAAGCTGAAGAGAAAGCTAAGAGCCGAGCTAGCCGAGACAATAACGAAAACGGTGTCAGAATCAGACCTGAATAACGGTGGTCTGACAAAACCAGACCCGAATGCAAAGCCCCTATTGTCTCTGAAAGAGCTTATAGACTCGGCGACGCAAAAACCCAGATTGACAAAGCGAGAGAAACGCAGAAAAAAGCAATCTTTGGAGGACCCAGAGGCTGTGAAGAGTAGGAGAAGTGGTGGTGGTGGTGACCCTGAAGAGAAAGAAGGTGGGTCTGAGAGTTTGGTTGAGAAGAAGAAGAAAAAGAAGAGGAAGAGAGAGGAGGAGGAGGAGGAGGAGGTAAAGGATGGAGCTTTGGGTTCAGAGGAAAATGGGGTTGTGAAGGAGGCCAAGAAATCTAAGAAGAAGAAGAAGAAGAAAAAGGTTAAGAAGAAGACGGAGGAGGGTAAGAGTGAGGAAGAGAACAATGGTGCTGAGCTTGGGAGTGAAGGGAAAGGGGTCATGGAGACAAATAAGAATGGTGAGAGGTAATTTGAGAAGATACCCTAGTGCCCATTTTGGGTTTTGTCATTTTTGTTCACCTTTGTTTGTATGATTATGTTGTGTTTATTTGGCATATAAGAAGTTATGAGGTCTTAGCTTCTTCTTAGTATACAGTAGGAAAGGTACTTGTTTTTTCATTGAGTTCTAAATTTGTCTATATATTGTGGTTTTGAGTTGATTGTGTGGTATGGATATTGAATGCATTTGTTATTCTGTTTGGTTGGCAAGAGAAACTGGCAAAAGGAGAAGGAAATTAGCATATTGAGCATGACATTGCTTTTTCCACTCTAAATATGATGCTTTTACTAATGATTGTAGAGACTTGCTTGGGTAGATGCAGTGATTTCATACAAAATATGTATTCCTATATATATATATATATATAATTTTAAGTTAATGCTTGATGTTGGTTGATAATATAAGAACTAAAAAGTGTAACTCACAGCCACTAAGCCAAATAGTTGTATTTTGATTTACATTGGCCATAACAATGGCAAAACCTAAGTTTAAAGATATTAGATCGTTTTAGGTCCTCTCCCCTACATTTTCCTTAAATGAACAAAAAATCATCTTCTCATATAAAAAAGGATATTAGTTTGAATTGGTGGTGTCTTCTTTCTCTATGGGAATGATGATGGTTTTGTAGCTTTTCACTCATTGTGCATGTTTTCTATATTGTTTAACAGTCAACCATATGAGGAGGTTGCTAAAAAAATCTATGTTGGAGGCATTCCATATTACTCGACGGAGGATGATATTCGAAGTTTCTTTGAAAGCTGTGGTACTATAACTGAAATTGATTGTATGAAGTTTCCTGAGAGTGGGAAGTTCAGAGGAATTGCCATTATTAGTTTCAAGGTAAGTAATTACATAGATTGTCTACCACATTTAGATCATTTAGACTGGGAAGTTTTTCTATTTTGATAATTACAATTGTAACATAACTTTGATGAGTTTTTTTGCTCCCTTAAAAGTTAGATATTGGTTGCTATAGAAAACAAGTGAAAAATAAACTTATAAATATGAAGATATCACATCAATGCTCTTGATTTTTAAGATTACTGAGGTGATCTAAAGACCTAACTGGCCAGCCTAGCACAAGATTGGTCCAAATCATGAGATCTTGTTTTCAAAAAATTGAGAAAGGTTGTGGCCGTGTGTGTGTCTGCTTGGAAGTGGCCAGTGAGTTCTGGCAAATGTCAGTTCCTCCTCCCACAAGTATGGGTGGAATGTGAGGTCATGCCATCATGGGTTTGAAACCATTAAGTCCATGACTTCCAATAAAAAGGTGGATCAGTTCAAGCAGCGGGATCAGTTCAAGCAGCGGATCAGTTCAGTTGGGGTTGGGGGTGGTGGTGGTGACAGAGAAAGAAGGAACAAAAGGAACAAGATGGTTCCTACCTGGACTGTTTGTTGTTCCGGTTTGACTGTTGGGCTGGACTAGAACCTCTTTGGGCATAGTTTGGAGAGGCACGTGTTGCTATACCTCTGGACCATTCTTAGTTGAAGGTGGCTTCTTTCTTGTAGGAATCACAAGGGTTTCAATTTTTAACTAATTTCATGCCTCTTGTTTCTTGCTGTGCTTCAATGTTACTACCCAACCTTTGGCATTATCCTTTCAGATGCATGCTCCCTCATATGTGATGCATGTAAGATATTAGGAGCATGCCTTGAAATGTAGGCTCATTTATACCTTAGGCATGCACCGCATACATGGATAAAAGTTTCTTATTTTCATTGTCAACTAAATCTTTATGGAATAGCGGAGAGGCCAATTTCTACTATGATGGCATCTAAATTGGTTAACAGATTGGATAGAGCAACTGAAATTTGCTGAAAAACATAAAGGCAAAGTTTCCAAGTGTTTGAGATTCTTTATTTTTTCCTGAAATTTGCTGAATTCTGAATAGTGCTTGTTTCCTAATTCCTGGTCTGCTTGATCTTACTGTTAAATTTTCAATTCCTGCTTTGCTTGATCTAACTCTTACATTTTTACAGACTGAAGCTGCAGCTAAACGAGCCTTGGCCCTTGATGGAGCTGACATGTGAGTAGCATATACACAAAATTTCCCTTCAATTACCCATATATATTGTTTTTGCGTAATTCCACATCATGCTTATGTAGCTTCTAATGTATCAGGGGTGGACTGTATCTAAAAATCCAGCCTTATAAGGCAACAAGAGTCATCAAATTACCTGATTTTGCCCCCAAAATTATTGAGGGCTACAATAGAATCTATGTTGGAAATTTGTCATGGGATATAACGGAGGATGAACTGCGGAAATTTTTTTCTGACTGCAATATATTATCTATACGTTTTGGTGAGGACAAGGAAACAGGGGAGTTCCGTGGCTATGCCCATGTTGATTTCTCTGACAGTTTGTCACTGACAATGGCATTAAAGTTGGATCAACAAATTGTGTGTGGAAGACCTGTCAAGATCAGTTGTGCAGTACCTATGAAAGGAGTGGGAATTAAGTCAAGATCTGCGCATACAAGCGAAGTAGCTGATAATGCTACAAGTCAAGGAGCTGATAATACTAAAAATCAAATAGCTGATAATGCTGCAAATCAAGTAGCTGATAAAGCTGAACAGAGTTCAGTCAGTGGTAAGATAAGGAGGAGAACATGCTATGAGTGTGGTGAAAAGGGCCATCTATCATCAGCTTGTCCAAAGAAGCAAAATGCTGATCCAAAAAATTCTGGTGCCAGTTAAGCATGTAGGGAGTTACAGAATCGTCATCCTTTGTTTCTGTTGATCTATCAATATTCATAGATAGGTGAAATAGTTTTCTTTTTGTTTAATTTTATTTCTCTTTTTAGGAACAACTTTTGCTTAACTTTGTTGGAACGGCCTGAACAGCCACGTGTATTTGCTGTTACAGTTAGCATTCCAAGTTTTGTTCGAAATGATTGCTGCAAAGAGTCTAAGGAATCAGTGAAGCAAATTATATTTGATTATTTCTCCTATTAGTACTCATATAAATGATGTAAATCTTATTGTTGTTTCATTAGGTCATTAATTTTCAATCATTCGGATGGTACACTTTTTGTTGCCCCGTCTGATCTAGTGAGACTGGTATTAATCACAATCATCGTCATGTTATCTCCTTAGTTTGTAAACCTTTTTATATAGTAGCTTTAGCATTTTCTGTATCAGCTATCACCTATGGTTTCTTCCACAACCCCTTTTGGCCAAGCAAAGTTCACAACATCCGGGCTTCTTATGAGCAACGTTTAAGGATAGCTCTGGATGGTGTTCAATTGCGTTCTGAGTTTGGTCTTGTGCTTATTCCAGAAAGGACACAATCCCCTTTAAAGGATTCTGTTTGCACTCAATAGTAAATAGTAATTCATGATTCTATTCTATCCAAATACTTGAAACAAACCAAATGTCAAACAAATTGGTTGATTTTCCAAATCTCAGACGAAGCTTAGCACTAGCTAGCCAAATATGTGACAAAAATATTGTTAGTGATCGCGACTCTAGTAACATTTAATATGATTTTGGACATTTCCTCCTATTTGTGACTAGAAAAACTGGAGTGGAAGAGTATCTTGCACTCAGCAGCACAAAATGGATGGCCGGGAGATAGTATTTGATAAATCAAGCTTTAGCCTTAATCAGTAATAGCTCTTCTGTTTGGAGCTTCACAGTCAGCAGATTCTCTATTAGCTTCCGTGGTTTCAGTTTGGCAGCTATAGGATATGGTCCAACTTGCCTTCCAAGAGCGTCATGGTTTCACGGGACTAGCCTTTGGCTTTTACTGATGCATTGAAAAAGGAAGTTCTGTCTTAAGCCTACTTTAACCCGTGAGCTTGTTAATAATAGACAACACATTTTATGGAACATGTTGGCATTTGGCCCTACACTTGCACCAAACATTACAGAGATCGGTCTAAATTATTATCGTTCTAAATTATTGCCTCATAAGAAATTTGCTGCATAAACTTATATGCAAATGACCTTAAGATTGGTTGATGTTGATTCAAATTTCAGCAATGACAAAAATTGATGGGCTAAACTTCAATTGTTTTACTTCTTTATTTGATAAAAGCTGTCGGTTTGCTCCCTCTATTGACTAACCAAATCCACCAGCCATGCTCTATATTACTATATATTACTTCTGTCATTTCCCAAGCCATGTTCTTATAAATATGAGCTCCCTCACTTTCCCTCTAATAACATTTCTTCTATTCCTCTCTTTACCTGACTACCTATATACAACTTTTTAATACTTCACATTTCCCAACTATATATTTTTTTTTTATGTTCCTTAAGTAATGAATTGCTTTACTTTGTTCAGATAGTTATGGCAGTCGATTCAGCAGGAGGGAAAGTGTTATGCATGCCAAGGCAATGGCAAGACAGAGGCACTAGTCCTGAGAGAACCAAGGTTTGGATGGAGCCCAAGTCAAAGACAACTGAGCAAAAAGTTCCCGTCATTTACTACCTCTCCCGCAATGGCCAGCTCGAACAACCTCATTTCATGGAGGTCTCTCTCTCTTCACCGAAAGGACTCTATCTCAGAGGTAAATTCCATAAAACAAAACAAAACAAAACATAGTAAAACTCAATGGTATCACTTGATCAAATATGAAGCTTGAATACTTAAGAGTCAGAGACCCAAAAGTGCACTAAACACAGTATGAAAATTCAATATTAGTAGTATCTTCTTGTTTAAAATTTTCTGTTTCTCAGATGTGATGAACAGACTAAATTTTCTTCGGGGACAAGGCATGGCCAACATGTATACCTGGTCTTCAAAAAGGTAAATCTAATTATATTCCCTGCAAATATTTTGCTCCTTTAAACTCCGGCCAGTTTCTAAGAAATTGGAAAAATGCTAAAGCCACTTCCAATTTTACTGTCAAAGGCTTACAAACTAACCTAATAATGAATGTGATTAATGTCACTTCAACAACATAATAAATCAATGTTTAAATTACTTTTTTGTGATTGGTGACACATCAAATTGTAAGACTAAAGCACTAAAATTTGTAATTTTTCCTAGGTATAAACCAAACCTTTTCAGCTAAACAATTACTCAACTAAGCGTAAGAGTCAAAATTTTAATACTATCTTGAAATTTTCTTCATATTATTTCTCAGCTACCAAATAGATTGTGTCATTTAATTTTTATATATTATTTTTTCATTCAGGAGCTACAAGAATGGATTTGTGTGGCAAGACTTGTCTGACAATGACTTCATATACCCTTGTCACGGCCAAGAATACGTTCTCAAAGGTTCACAACTCCTTGAAACTTCTTTAAGCTTTCGATCCTATGAAACAGTATCATCAATATCATCAACCTCAAACAATTCCTTCGACACAAGCACTTTGAGTATAGACTCCAATATCCCTACAGTCATTGTGAGGAAAAATAATCAGTCATGGAATTCATTTGACGACCTTCGTGAATATGAAGTTTACAAGGCCAGAGCTGGTGGGGAATTTGCTGCAAAAGCATCTAATGCAGCCACTCAGACTGAGGATAAGGGGTGGCAGAAAAGTAAGGATAGTGAAGAAGTTGAAGAGTGCGAAGGGAATGATGTAACTGAGATGAAGGGTCATGAAGAGGTTCACTTGGCATTTTCAAAGGATGGTTTTGGAGGGTTAGGTAGTTTGGAGGGGTCTAAGAAGGTTGGTGTTAGAAATCTGCTGGCGGAGAATGATTGTCCCAATGAGAAGAAGAAGGCGTCTAAGGTTCTGATGCAGTTGATCAGTTGTGGATCAAGAGGGATGAAAGATCGATTGTGAGTCAATAGCAAGAATGGATCCATTTCATGTTATTTAAACTTTTAAATACTGTGACATTCAGGGCTGTAAGTTCTACAAAATAAATTTTTAATCATAAAATGGGCCATGTGTATTTCAAATGAAACAGAGAGAATCTTGAGTGTGTAAAGTAGGACAAGTACCATAAGAAGTACAAAAATGAGTTGTGGATATTTTTATCAAGAAATGAGCTATGCACATTATAGTCAGTGCACTATAAAGTGGAACACTCTTATTGTGATCGAAGAATTTTGTTCTACTGTTCATGAGGTCATTAGTTGGGATTTCTTTGTTGCTTTTGAAATTTGAAGACATGGGCCAATGCAGTTTTCAATGATTGGATTGAATATTTGATGTCCATATTCATGATGTATTTTTCGCTTGTAAAGCATTACTTATGGAATTTATTTGTATCTTTTGTCTTATACTCCTTGCTTAGCTTCCTTTTGATTGATCTATGCGGCTGAGCTTCTTTTCTTTTCTTTTTCTTTTTTATAGGTAGATAATGAGAGAGGGAGGAAATGTGAGATTTGAATCACAAATATGAGACACAACAAAGGATGTCATTATCCTAGATTATCACTTGATTCCCTGTTTGGTTGAGTTTTGAGTACACTAGAGACAGATAAATGTCTACGGTGAGACCATTAGCTCATCATGTAAAATTGATGGACTATGAGAAAATCCACTTCGAGAATAATTTCCATATAATTCATGTCTCACATAAGTGTCAACCCCACTCTTATTTCCCAAATTCATGTAATTATATACATAAAAAATGTTTATTCCCCCTTACAACTACTAACGGACTAACGAAAGGTTAGAGAATTCAAATCCAAGTTTTCATTTCTGGGATAGCCGAGTAACACTACCAAGTTACATGTATCTTAACCAACATGGAAATTGAATTATACTAATCATAGAATGACTCACTTTTCTGTATTGAAAAGAAATTAAATTGATAATTCTACATTGTGTATAGCAGAACTTCTCCCAAGACCCTACTGTTAGAATTTATAAATATGGATGTTCGTTTTAGAAATGATTAGTATTTTTCTTCCATACTGCATGCAAACAAAAAAGTAAACTAACTGTACACTAGTAAACAAAAAAGTAAACAAAATGGTATTTTTCTTTCACTAAAATATTTCTTTATTTAAGCAGAGATCAGTAGATTTGCTGTTGACCAACTCCATGGTTCTTGTTCCCTCCTTGCCAAAGAAAACAAAAATATTAACTAACTGCAAGGGTTCGATTATGATTTTTGCAGTTTCTTAGTGATCTTTTGTCTCGTGGAGCCCTATGTCTTTTGCACTTTTCTCCCAAAGTTTAGGCTATTATTATTTTTTAATATATTTACTAAATTGTATGACATCTCTGGCTCCTTCTCCTCTCATAAGGCCAAATGGCATCTCTCTTCGTTTTTGAATTCAAGATGCAACATATATGTGCAATATACCAATAAAAAATCTTTAAAAACTGAAACTCTCTAGCCCATGTTGATTAGTTTTTTCAGCTTCCAGTGAATTTGAATCTAAGTTAGAACAACCACGTGAGCTTGATCACATGCACCGCTTAATAATGGGGAGTAAATAATGCCGTTGATTATGAATATGAGTTTGAAATTTATATTTTTTAATAAATTCGGATTTAGAATAAGTACTCTTAATCCAAATTTGTCTTTTTTCTATTCTTAATTAGTACTCTTAACCCAAATGTATTTGAGTTTGGTGAGAAAGTGTAATTAAGTGTGTGTGTGTGTGTGTGTTTAACAGTTAGTTTATTTCTCAAAAAAAAAAAAAAAAAATAGTAGGTGCACCGAAATAGACCAAAATAGATCAAAGTAAATTAAATAAACTGAATGATCCAAATAGACAGAACTTACCCAATGGTATCAAAATGAACTGAAATCATAGTTTTAAAAATTGGACTAGACTGGCTGGTCCGACCGGTTCAACCTTCGAAAATAGCCTAAAAACCGGTAAATAGTGCAAACCGGCCTATTCAACCTGAGAACTGAAAACCGGCGTGGTCGAATTGGTTTTGCTCCTTAAAATAAATGTCGTTTTTGGCTTTTTGCTCCGCAAAATTAACCCTAAAGACTCACGCCTAACTCATAAACAATCTTATCTGTCATCTCACGCCTCACTCTCTGAAATCAAGCTCTCTGCGTCTCTGCCTCACTCAAGCTTTCTCAAGCTCTCTCAAGCTCACCCTCTTTGAAATCTTGAATACACCTCACTCTCTGTGCCTCACTCTCATGGTCTCACCTCTGAATTTTTTTTTTTCCCCTTCTCATCATTCCTCTCAGCATCTGAAGCTGTGTTTTGGGTTTTTCTTGGGTTTTAATAAGTCACAGATAGAATTCTTAAAAAAGACTTGTTTGGTTTGGACTTGTTAACTCTGATATGAGATGGGTTTTGCTTGGTTGTTAATTCTTAATATGTTTTTGTATTGCTTAAACATATAGTAATCTAGATGACTAGAATATGAGATTATGGATGTAATTCTTTGATTTTGATTTCTAATTTCCTATAAATTTCTTTTTTTGTTGGGGTAAATTTCATTATTATAATTGATTTTTGAAGTTTTTGACTTTGATATCAGTTGGGTTTTGTTCAATCTAAATCTGGGTTCTATTTGAAAGTTAATTAAGGATTGGAAAATTTTTGTCTGCATAATGGTTTCTTCTGAGCTTAGGCACCTTATTATTTATTTATTTACATGCTTTATTTCAATTTGTTTTGCTCTGTTCTAGGCACCGTATTATTTATTTGGGTAAAACTTAGGTACAGTACATTAGGTACAGTACCTTAGGTTTCCTATTTAAAATTTTGACACTTGTCCAGTTTAACAAACTAAACAAACGGCGTTAACCCAGGGCTTAAAATTTTTTCTTTTTCCCTTCATCCTTTTTTTCCTGTACTGCGAGAACCCACAGCTTCAAAATCTCCAGTTGCCTCATTTTCTACTGGGTTTCAAATCAAAAAAAGGATCCCTTCTTCCTCATTTTCTCAGTAACCAAACAGGAAAGATTAAAAAATAAAAGCCAGATCTACTGGATTTCAAATCAAAAAATGGCACCTGAACTTGAAGCTACGATCAATACAGGAAAAAAAGGAAAAAGGAAGAAGCCGTGGGTCTCTTCAAATCAGATCTGCTTGCGGTGACCAATATATTTTGAACTGTTTCTTTGATATTCGAGTTTTTTTTTTTTTTTTTTAAGAACATGCCCGAACTTGAATACTGAATATATAGTTCCGAATTTACGTTCCTTGCACCTGATTTTCTCTCGCAGATCACGACGATTCGTTTTGCCAAATATTATTGGAGCGAACTTTGTAAAACTTTTTAATTTGATCAATAACTCTGTTTCTCTCTAAAATAACTCTACCTGAAAACCAAAATAATTAGAAATAAAGACGAACAAGATCTTCAAGTTCATCAAAAAGAATATTTTCTTTTTGTTGTCTTCAACCTAAAAATTTTAATTTCAGGTTGTCCGAGCACTTTTTTCTTTTAATCTAACCATTATCAAACACTTTCTGCCAAATGAAACGAGGGTAGGTCTCTTTAAATCAGATCTGATCCGTTCAGATTCCACAAAATCATAGATCAGAAAAGAAGAAAAAATCATAGATCAGAAAAGAAAGAATCATAGATCAGAAAAGAAGAAAGGAAACAGATACACATACATACACACACCGAGAGAGAGAGAGAGAGAGATGAGTTTTTTTTTTTTTTTTTTTCCTTCTTTTTTGGGTTTTGGGTTTGGAAGAGAAGGGTCATGGGTGGTTTGGAAGAGAAAGGTTTTGGGTTTGGAAGAGAAGCCGTTTGCAAGGACAGGAAAAAGAAGGAAAAAGGAAATATAGGTTTTGGGTTTGGAAGAGAAGGGTCATGGTGGTTTGGAAGAAAATGGTTTTGGGTTTGGAAGAGAGACGTTTGCAGGCAGCAGGTACAGGAAAAAAAGGAAGAAGGGAAAAAGAAAAAATTTTAAGCCCTCGTTAACGCCGTTTGTTTAGTTTGTTAAATTGGACAGGTGTCAAAATTTTAAATAAGGAACCTAAGGTACTGTATCTAAGATACTGTACCTAAGTTTTGCCCTATTTATTTATTTACACCTTGCCTACATAATTGTGTTTGGATTTTAAAGTTAATCATTAAGTATCATCAATGACCACTGTTTGTTTAGTGTTTTATTTTCTGTTTGTTGTTAAACTTAGTAGTTGTTTGCCATTTGGATGTAAATATAATGACTAATGAACTTATTTATTTGGTTTTATTGAAAGTTTAGTATGTTAAGGATGATTGTTTTGTAATGTTATTATGTTAAATTCTTTAAAAAGATGTTATATACTTATATACTTGTATTTTTTTAAAAGGAAACATATTTATTACTATTGGTTTGTTAGTTTTAGTATATTAAAAAATTATTAATTATTTATATAATTTAAATAAATAATAATTAAATTATTTATGACGTTACCAGTTTGACCATTGGTCGGATCCCGATCCAATCATAAAACTGGTAATTAGCTCTTTTTTTGGTTTTTTTCACCGTATCGGTTTTTAAAACCATGACTGAAATGCATCAGAGTGGACCAAATGGATCGAACTTATCTAATGAGACCAAAATAAACTAAAATGCACCAAAGTGGACCGAAATGGATCGATTAGACCGAATGGACTTAATTGACCTAATGAAATTGAAATGAATCAAAGTTGACCAAATGCTAGCATTTAATCAATTGAGGATCCATAACCCATCTTAAAATTTTGGTAAGAAGACTTACACTATGTTTGGAAAACACAAGGGAGATGGAAACTAAAGAAAAAGGGACAGAGAATAGAAAAGGCAAAGGGAACAAAAAGGAAATAATTTTTCCTCTCTAAGTGTTTGGTTTACAAGAAGGAAAAAGGAAAAAGAAAATGGCTTATTAATGGGCTCTACCCATAAAACTATTTATTCTCTCTCCTTTTCAAGGAAAGGAATTGATGGGCTAGAGAGGAAAATAAATAGGTCCCTTTTCCATTTCTTTATCACTATTCATCTAAACCAAACACTGGATTTACTTTCCTTTCCCTTCAAACCAAACATAACCAGAGTTAGTGTAGTATCGGTATGAACTGGGCCAAGCCTAACCCACCTTTTCTAAAGGTTTAGGCTTCATTGATATAGGCAAGCTTTGTTTCCAAATCTACTAATCTCTGGTCCAAAAACAAAATTTTATTTTCAAAAGCTCTGCTTTACCGAACAAAAATAAAGGCAACAAAGGCAGAGCATTTCAAGGGTTAGGGTTTTGAATTTGAACATGGAAGTGAAGAATCTGCTCAAGGACAAGAAATTCTGGTTCGCTTCTTTTCTCATTGCCTGGGCTGCTGCTCTCCAAGTAAGCTAAATTCTTATGCATCCCCCAACCCACACTGTTGTAGTACACTCAACATTGTATTATATAATACTACATTCATTCAATTTTGTGATAGAATTTGTGGAAAATTTTGTGGGTTTTGGTGCAGGGGCACATGATATGGTTGCAGAAGCAAGACTCATTCAAGCAGAAGTTTGGTAATATTGATCAAAACACTAGTGATGCTGAAGAATGAGTCACTTTGATATTAGATTAGATTGAAGCAGAGCTACATTTTGGGGGCAAAGTTTTTAAGTCAAAAAGCATGTTTCTTTTTTGGAGAATACTTGTGAAACTGATCACAAATTTACAGTCTTTATGTAAATAAAAAGACCCATTTCTTAATTTTTGAATATTGTCTAGTTTTTGCTCTGATTGGCTTGGTTACTTGCTAGTATGTTGGTTGAAGATATTAGTGTTGTGGGCTTGGATCTAATTTTATGGGCAGCACCACGGATATACACTAAGTTTTTAGTAATGGGAATTGGGAAAGATAGCTTGAAGCATTTCAAATGGTACTTTGCTTAATGTGGATGCTGTAGGATGCTTTTGATATTGAGGAAATAAAGTGGTTATGTGTTGGAAAGAAACTTGTAAAAACTTGCATAACTCCTTGACTGAAAGGCTGAATTCAGAATCCTTAAGATGGAGTTTGGTTGTTTTGTAGGACAGTTTGTAATGTTCAGGTTAGATGAAGATTTTAAGTTCAGTGAAACACCACGTTGAATCCATACATAATTTTTGCGTAAATGAGTAGCATAATCAAATGCAAATTTGATAGCAAATACATCTATCAGTTAAAGTTATAGAACTAGTTGAAGTTTTTTATAAGTAATACCACTCTTGCTTATAGGTTATATATGTAGCTTTGAGTAGTTTATATCTTGCGACCATTGAGATTTTCTTCACACCAATTGTATGATAGATATGGAAAAGAAATGGAAAGACGGTAAACATGGGACGTTTTATCCTGGTACCTCTGCAGCTTCTAACATGCAGGAATCAAGAAATAATGGCGTAGGATGAAGGCCATTTTATGATGTTATAACAATATGATAGGATAAAACAATGTTGCTATGTTCTTTCACAAGTGTCAAATAATAAAGAAATTGGTGCCTTAACATATATGTGCTTTGTATTACTTGGCTTTTATATGTATAATAAATTGCGATAATCTTTTGGGACATTTAGTTAACACTTGACTGTCACATTAGATGTGAGTTTCCGTGGTGGGTGTCCTTGAAATTCTTATTAGTAAAATTCCAATGTCTTGTAACTTCAATGCCCCTAAATTTTGTTATTCAATGAATTGTGGTATCAATTGGTGAATGGTGATCACTAGAACAGCCCAACGGGGGTATCATCACTGCTTGAAGAAACAATTCTTATAAGCTTGCCAGTACTTGCCACAGTAGCAAATTGTGTGAACGCAAACCTATAGTGTTGAGTCTGTTGACATGAGTTGGATGGAATGATGGTATAGGGAGAAATTTTAATTGTTGATTCCCATTAGTGGTAGAGAAGGATCTCATGCTGCTACGCAATTCTCCATCAAAGATCAGAATGTATTCTTCTTACTACATGCATCTAATGTCTTCACTTGAAATTATTCCGCTGTAAAGGTAGAATCCATAACATTGACATGAATTAGATGAAATGCTGGTGTAGAAACAAATGTTTGCTGTTGCTTTCTACTAGTGACAGAAAAGGAACTCACGCTGCTACTCAATTTTCTATCAAAGATCAGATTGCATCCTAATGTCTTCACTTGATATTATGTCCCCATGAATACCATGATTTAGTTTTGAGAATATGAGGGTTATAATTTGGAAACTAATTGATTTTAAGGTGATCTAAGTAGTGAGAGTGACCAGGATATGAGCATTTTGGTCATTTTTCTGCAGTTGTCTCTTTCTTTTTTTTGAAATATTCTTAAAATCTTCAAGAGAATTTCTCAGGGATGCTTGATGTATCATTTCAATTGAGGAGATGTATGGTATTTTTATGTAATGTAGTATACGAGCTTCATTTCCCCTGCATTCTTTTGATGGATTTGCATATCTTGTACTAATTGCTCTTGGAAGTGAAGATGTTTGATTGTTATCACTAGGGCATAATTGCATGTCCAAATCTATGAACCTTGTAATGTTGTTGTTGTCTGTATTTTCTATGTTTCTTCCCTTAACATAGCAATTCTGCTTCAAGACGATGGCCTCAAGATGAAATTAGATCTGGTGTACAATTGCACTAATGTGAGAAAGAAAAGTTCAAAAGATAAGAAGTTAAAAGGTTAAAAGATTTTCTGATCCAAGGGTTAAGATTAAAAGTGCACTTTTTTAACTTTTAATATCAAATCTTGAAAGGTAATTGGATGGTGCAATAGCCCTAGCACCGGATCTCAATTCTTATCGCCCCTAGGTGGGGTAAGATGGGATTTGAAAAAAAATGAGCTACATTGTAGGGTGAGTACTAGATGCGTCGAAGAAGTGCAAGGCATGCATACACGAGGATAGAATTTGGAAGACTTGCTTATGCTAAACACAAATACTAGGTAGAAGTAGAGGTTATGGTTCAAAATGAGTGCTCGTACAACTTACTAATTAAAAAAAAAAAAAAATGCTCACTTTTCTGAGTTTCTCCTAGTAAACTGTCTGTTAAATTTGCATTGCAATGTTATGTATAAACCTATTCCCATGTCCATAGTCAGACCTTCATTCATCGCCAAGGAAAATGATTAAAAGAAATTGTATGATACTTTTGTTTATATAGGTCTGTTTAGATACAACTTATTTTTGCTGAAACTGAAAACTGAAAACATTGTAGCAAAATAATTATTTTGTATGATACTTTTTGTTTATATGAGTCTATTTCGATACAACTTATTTTTGCTAAAACTAAAAACACTGTAGCAAAATAATTTTTAAATGTGTGAATAGTGTCGTGAGACCTATGAATAGTGCATGAACAGTGCGTGAATAATGTGTTTTGTCTTCTGCACAGTAAATTCATGTGATGTTACCGTTCACGTGCTGGAAAAAAACTGAAAACGTAAATGCATAGACATGAACACGGATCCAAACAAAGACTAAGTCTCTGCCTACTTAATTTTGAATGTGAATATAAAAGATATTATTTTATAATAATATATGAATAGTCAAGATTAGATAAGTATATATGTATTTTGTACTTCTTGTCCCTAATTTGAATGGACAGTTTAGAAAGACGGCATTTATGTTGTGTCATTATAGTAGGTAACATTTTGCGAACTCTTGTACTATATTTTTAAGATCAAGAGAGATTAGCATTTTTAGTGGAATATCCATGGGATTATATCCCAATAGTCAATGCTAAAGTCAATATTCAGTATGGCTTGCAAGATATTTTCAAACTCTCACACAACCATATTTGATAATACAAACAATGGACTATGACTTCATTAGTAATAATGCTCTCCCTCTCTCTCTCTCTCTCTCTCTCTCTCTCTCTCCCCCTCTTACAAGTTAACAAGGCATTTCAAATACTTGGTATTAAAAGATTTCGTATCCATGTAGACTTTTAAAGGTGCAGTCATTTTAAGATGGTGTTACGCATTGTATACGGAAATTCTAGAAAGTAATGAAAGGCCAATGATAGATAAAAGTTAGAAGAAGACAAGTTCAGTTTGAGCAAGCACCGATCGAGCCGACCATTAAAGATTCCACGACAAGACTTGCAGAGTAGTCTACAAGTTTTTGTTTTTGTTTTTGTTATTTTTTGTTTTTCCCTGAAAATTGTTGAGTAATCCTTACTTCTTTAAGTCTTTATGGTCACCAATGATCTAGTACGAGTTGTTTATCCTATCATTTTCCTTTCCACGTCAGTGAGTGTGAGGACTCACTCAAAGAGAAGTTAACTAAACTACCTACTTCATATATGATTTGCTTAAATATATTAATGTCCAATTTTTTTCATTTTCGAATTTAATTTGATAGGTGCGACTGAGAATGAGAGATTTGAATACTAAAATTCTCCTAAAAAGAAACAGGTTATGCGTATGCTACTAAAATATAAGACTTTTGATTAGCGCTCAAGGTCCAAATTTGTTAAAGAACTCTATTCCAACTTCATTATATCTAATTCTATTTTGAGTGCAAGCATAGTGATTTTAGTCTTATACAAGCAAAGTAATTGTATTTCAACTTGTATTTTAAGTGTGTGAATATAAATATATATATATATATATATATATATAAAATATCATTGATCCAAGTTGAACGGTTTCACCAAATCCAAATTCTAAGCCTGGGTAAAACGATGGTGAGGAAGTCAAAGTGGTGTATTAGCTTGACCAGGGAGCAAAGAGTAGTTCAAACTTAAAAGTACTGTTCAGGAGTTCTTGGTAGGACAAGTTAGACCGACCGACCAAGGTACTTATTGGACCGGCTGAGTAATTGTTTAGCTACCAGATCCATTCTAGAAACGTTTATTGAACTTGAAATTAATTAGCATACTTTTTTTGAACCGTTGTTACTCAAGAGAATACCAAAAATTAAAAAAGAAGAAGGAGAAAACAAGGACAAAACCTATCCTCCCCCAGATAATGCCTAAAAAAGCCAAAAATGAATTTAAAAAAAAAAAAAAAAGAACGAATAATTTTGGTTCTTAAATCTAGTACCACAAATAATTGAGTTATGCTGGTACCACAACTCCTCTACCACTTATAACTCGCCACATGGTCAAATTGTGGTACTAGCATAATTCCAAATAATTATACGACTTTTTTGCCACAACTGTGATGTGGTAGAATGTGAGTATTGAAGAAAAAATAGCGGATCCATGCGTAAATGATAAGAAACTACTGAATAATTTTTGGTTCTAAAGTTGCTCAGGTGCGAATATATGTTGCAATCCCTACAGTATTGTGATCAGCTGGACCAATTATAAAATACCAACTCATTTAAACAAATACCTCAACTCCAACTTAGCAAGTTGATGTATCAACAAATCCCACTTCTTCTTCTTCTTCTTCTTCCTCCTCTACTTTTTTTTTTTTTTTTGCAACAAATCCCCTAACCAATTTATATAAATTTATTTTTGGCAGCTTGTGAATAATACTAATTCATGATATAACCAATTAACATAGGCGACCATCGATTATTTTTCCTTAATCATAACTTAATGGTATGTATGTTTGCACTTACTTTTTAATTTGCGAGTTGGTTTGGTAGTAAACTGCATCATTGATCTCAATATATCTCAATTTCATAATCCAACTTCGTCTCTAAAAAGAAGTAAGACTTTATTATTAATTATGTAAAGCAATTATATTTTCTAATTAAGTTAACTACGCCACGTTGATTGTGATAGTAATATGAAGTAGCAACTATGTCAATGGAAAAAGATGGAATTTAATGCTTAATATAACTACGTCAAAGTGCAATAAAAGTAATCTATTCTAAATATATACATACATATCTCTCTCTCTCTCTCTCTCTCTCTCTCTCTCTCTCTCTCTCTCTCTCTCTCTCTATATATATATATATGATATCATATCGATATCGCCCCCCCCCCCCCCCCCAACCACCCCCAAACCCCCTTTTTTTCTACCCAAAAAAAAAAATCAATATTGTCGCATTGATGCTAAGTTTTACCATAAGATAAAGTTAGAATATCTTATCAAAAAAAAAAAGAGTTAGAATAATGCTTATGGTACTAAAGTAATTGCATATTGAGAGAGTAAATATCAATATGATAAAGTAACTATAGAGAATAAAAATGTGTCAAAAAATTCAATTACTTTTTTTTTCAAAAATTTTAAAAAAATATATATATCTTAGATCAATGTTCTTAGGATATTCGTTAAAATTTACCTTATTTATATCAACATGTTAGTAAGATATACAATAACCTGAAATTGACAATAACCAAGCATGATAACAATAATGGTTAGTCCGGCAATGTGTCCCTTACTTGGAATGTGAGTCTCTATCTATATTTGATGTCTTTTTGGTGTTATCCCCACATGTAACATCATTTTAGTCTTTTAGAATACTTGTCCATTGTGTTATAACATGCTCTACTTGTAATATTTTAGTGAGAGAGTAGCATCTCATCCATCATGTGTTAATCATGTCATTTGTTGTCTTTGTAGCCTTTCATGATGTGTTGCATTCCTCTAATGCTATTGTCATTTTTTTATATAATAAAACTAATAAAGCAAGGCCGGTCTAAGTCTAGGCCTTAGCCTAGGGATAAAGATAAAATTTAGCTACAAAATTTGTTGTAGTTTTAGACTACAACCTTATTCGTATATCTTTTATTGGAGGTGAATTTTGACAAATTCACCATTAGATAAAAAATCTTCTTTTTATATTCTTTATAGTTGCAAAATTTCTAAAAAATTAAAAATCAATAGCTATGTCATCAATAAATTGTTTAAATTGCTAATTTTTGTATTTTAAAATTATGTATAAAATATAAACTTATAGATCATATAGTAAATAATATCCGACTGACACAAAATTTGACATGTGTATTAAGAGTGTAAATAACATGCAATTCAACAGTTAAATTTTCAAAATATATAATAATGTTTATTTTATTGAGTATGGTTCTAGCCTTAGGTTACAACTAATTTTATAGCCAAACTTTGTCCTAGAAATAATAAGTGATTTATATGTGTGTGTGTGTGTGTGTGTGTGTGTGTGTGTGTGTGTGATAGGCCCAGTAGTATATATCTATGTATATATTGGGCCGAGGGCCCAATCCGAGAACGTTTTGTAGTCCGAGGATGGGTAAATACTATTATGAAAGTCGGCATTAGTGAATAGAAAAAGGGGTTTGGTCATGATGATCCAAGAAGGTGGTCCGAGGAGGATTGCTTCCTCGGCGAAGCAAAGCAGAGGTTAGAATGTGTGGTCTGCCATCCAAAAGTAACATTTCAAGAGATTCTATTAATAAGAATACACATCATGAAAGTACAGAACAAAGGAAAGTTATGAAATATTTAAGAGAAAGTTGTTACCACTGCATTTAATACTCTATATATAGTTAATTCTCTGACCACATTAACGAGGAAGTGATATTTGAACAGTAATTTTCAGCTTTACATCTACTCTCAAAGATTTCAGGAATGTGCTGATGGGAAAGAATTAACACCAGTAATCTAATCTACTCGTGGATGGTGGAAATGAAAGAAAGAAGATAGTATAAAATAAACAGAAGACCCTGAGGGAAAGGGATCAGGAAATTAAGAGAAAAAAAACTCTGTATAAACAAGAACTGGACTTGAAACCAAATTCAAGATCAATATATATATATATATATAAGAACATATCTCCTCGAATTGAGTGGAGGACGATTTTCTTTGGATAAAACCTGTTTATTTTTTCTTTCAGGTCATCCAGACCCATCATAATTGCTATCTAATTCATTAGAACTTAGTTTTCTGACTCATTCTTTACAAATTCATTGTATTGGGCTCTTAGAGCCAAAATCCTTTTGACTATTGGGCCTGAGATTCAAATTGGGTCCTTACAATATATATATATATATATATGAATTGTATATTTTTTTAGAATACTCAAAAAAATTATGGATTAATTTAAATTCAAGCTAATCACTATTAACCAAATTAATCATATTAAAAAGTAAGAATAATGAATTTTTAAAAATATATATAATATAGAACATTAACCAAATATTATTTTAAGTGATATTTAAATATCAAATTTTAAAATGATCACATTAGGCCTCAAACTGTATACTGAGCGTGTTTTATAACAAAGTGCCCCAGTCTAATAAGCTGAAATTTTTATTTATTTATTTTATACATAAATAAAATATATTTTCAACCTGTAGTATCTGTTCCGTGATAATTAATCTTTATTATCAGGACAAAGTTTAGCTATAAACTTAGTTGTACCTAATGGCTACAACTTTACTCAATATCTTTAATTAAATGTGAATTTTGACAAATCTAGCACTGATTACATCATCTTCTTATACTATACATGCTTACAAAATTTTCAGAAAATCAAAAATCAACAGTTATGTTATCAATTAAATATTTAAATTTTTAAGTTTTTTATAGTTTAAAATTATGCATAAAAAATAAGTTTATGAATTTAATAGTAAATAATATCTTATTGATACGAATATAAAGAATATACAATTTAACAGTTAGATTTTTAAAATATATAACAATATTAATTTAGTCATCGAGCCAAATTTTGTCCTTATTATCATGTCAAGACACTAATTAATTTTTGAGATCGACTGAGTTTGATAAGTTGGCGTCGGTAATTAGGGGCAAAACTGCAATATCTAGATATGTGTCTTGGTAATTTGGCTAAACGTTCACATGAAATTATAAATGACATGGCCTAGTTCGTACAACTGTCTTGGTCATACAATCTCAAGTCAATTTATATTCCTCATCACCAGCAGTGTCAAGACACACTAGCTACCAGCTTCTTGCGGGACCATATATATTATCTGATAGCACTAATGGTGGACATAAAATACTGACTTTTATGGTCCTTTCTGTGACTTTGTTCTTAAGATCTCTCTCTGTGTCATATAAAGCATTTGAGTACGTGGAATGGATTAATTTGATACACAGGATGAGGACTTTAAAAGTGAAGTGGTTAAAAAAAGACTCTCTGTTACACATGATATGTGAAATTCAAAGGAAATTACGTTTTGGAAAATGATAGAATGGAAATGATCAAGCAAGGAAAGAGAGAGATTGCTGCTGCGCGCGGCTTCACACTTAAACAACTTGAGCTTTGGCTATGTAACTTGTACTCTAATTCCTGCAACCAAAAGGAAATTCTCTTTTCTCTTATCGTCACCACTTACTTAATTACATGATTATCATCTTTTGGTTGTATCTGTATGCTTTTCAGGGTAGGTGAATACTGACTCATATACACGTCTTCTTAATTTCTTGGGTATGACTTTTTCAGTTTTTTGGCTTTTTCAAAGGTATGCTCTTTGCACATGTAATACTAATATCTATATTAATTTGCTGAAATTTTTAGTTCCCACACACATTAATACGGGCAGTACCTTAGAGCACTCATACATGTATATATATTATAGAAAAATTGTGTCAAATTTACAAATTTAACTTCAAAAGTTACCTACTTCAATCCATCTATAAATATGTATATTTGCATTTTTTTTTTACGATAACCATAGATGTAAAATAATTACACAATTATTATTCATGTGCAAATCTAGTTTTTAATATTTTTTTTATTTGTATATGCATAGAGAGATGATTTGAGTAACTAATATAATATTTATAAAAAAATATTTTAATGAAATATAGTATAAAATAAATAATTTAATATCAGTGTTTTTGAAAAGTGGTTGTGTAAAATATAAAAAGTAAGTTTTTTATATAAAATAAAATATAGAAGTTTTTGCAAGAATTGACATGGATGCTGAACAATATTTATACATTTTGATGTACAATATACAACTCACGGATAATGATCCAAACAAAAACGTAACAAACACAATACCAAAAATAGAAGAATATACGTGATTGGACGATCTAACTACAAGTGTTTAACCTACTAGGGTTTCACGGCTCACCACAAAGAAATCTAAATTTTTTACTTCATTATTAGGGTTTTGTACCAGGGAAATTTATATAGCACCTAAGATCGATTTTTAATAAATTTTCCAAATACCGATATTCCAATGGTTGTGTGTACCTATAAATAAATAAAAAATTTAAAAAAAATCCCTTAAAGAAAAAAGAAAAAACAGAAGCAAAAAAAAAAAAAAATTTATAACTTGATTTTCATTCAATGCCATATATATTACTTCTAAGTCTTTCTAACCATTAGTTTCCAAGCTTGTACATAAATAGTAGACACACACACACACATATATATATGCATCTGCGAATTCGCATGCTTCTGTGTTCTAAATTACTGTTTGTTCAATTCAATTTGAATACTGCTACCAGTTACGAATTCTCAACTAGTGTAAAATCTAATGGCAGAAATTAAGAAAGTCAACTCTGTTTTTAGCTTGACTAAGAAGCAAAGAATGTGATAAGAACAAAAACAAAAAAAAAAAAAAAAGGAAGAAGAAGAAGCAAAGAATGCTTCAGATAAAGTCCAAACTGGTACCTATGGTTGTTAGCAGACTTTAGTCAAAAATACGACAATCGGTTGCACCAACTGTGTATATAACCTAGCTACCTGCGTGTCTCTACGGCCTAACTGTTTGAACTTTGCTTATCAAAAAGAAAAACTGTTTGAACTTTGAACAACATATTGTACAGTCTTCTTCTCAAAAAAAATGTTGTACAGTCTCGCACTAATTAATGCCTAAGTTGTAGCGTGCAAATAACTTTAAATTGTTGTATATATTTATGTTTACCAATCTGGCTAGCTAGGACCAAAAATAAAAGAGAAAAAAATTGTTGATCGTGTAAAGTGGTGCTCGTTTATAGTAACGTTATAACAATAACAATGGAGGAAAATTTTGACAAAGCATTAATTAAGAAATAACAAGGAAATACTTTTATTTATTTATTTGGTTGATTAATAATACTTAATAATTTGTGACTTTTTGTGTAAATTATTTGAGCAAAACCTTTGTCTATATTTTAAATGAATTTAAGAAGTGGTTTAGCAGTTTTGGACACAAGCCAATAATTTGACCTTAGACTCGATTATTTGATTTGAGCTAAGCTTGTTCACCCACTAGCAATATTTAATTTACCAATTTTAAATGTGTATATATATATATATATATTTCCGCCCTTTGCGTTCAGTAATCAATGACGAACCTGCAGACGGTGAAGCTGAGGCTATTAGTGATTGATGATAGTGATAAAGACAATTATGTTGTTATTTATGTTCTCATAGTACCAAAGCAATGTCAATAGTGATTAAATTATCGATTTATATTATCTTATGAGGCAAGTAAACTCAGCTAGTTAGCCAAAAAACTATGCTACTCAAATATATTTATGAATGTCAAGGCAGGCATGGGTTTAGCCACAGCCAAGAATAGCAGTCATTGTCTAATTCTTGGAAAAAAATAAAAACTAGCAAATTCCTTTATTCGTTCATACCCGTACTGGATGTAATTTATAGTTGATTTAGTCTAACACCATATTGTTTTTAAAAAACAATAAAAACAAAAACACATTGATCCCGATCCATTGGTGGGAAGTTTCTATATAATTGTGTGAGACGTAACAAAGCTTGTGCCCAACACGCACAATTATTACTTGTGAGACACAAATGGATGGGACATGACAAACTTGTGCTTCGGGCTTACTACACCTATAGTAGATCAAATAGTCTACGCTAGCTTTTATGATACTGACTGAAACATGTACCATACGATTTCTTCTTCTTCTTCTTCATTTATTTATTTTGGCAAGTCAGTATTATGAACCACACGGCACTGTGATTTGGAGACTCAAACTCAGTTTTCTTATGGACCACCATGACCTGGAAAATTTTAAATGGCCTGGTTTTTATATTAAAGTATTGATATCGACTACAACAAGAAGCTATATATATGTAATATATATAGTTTTGTTTTCCATGACACTTTAATTGGGTGATTAATGATAATCTCAACTCGGTAAATTGTAAAATTCTAAGGAAAACCATGGTTTAAATCCACCTTATTACTATCGAAATATTATAATTATATATATATGTAAATCACAAATTGTCATATTTTAATTCAAAATTTTGAATTGACATTTTGATAGTATGAGATAATATCAAAGTATTAGCCCGAGAACGACACTGCACAATCTTTTTAGATCACATTGGACAGATTAAATTGAAATGAAAATGATATTTCAATTAGTTAAAGCAAGAAGTGATTGTTTTCTCTTCTTGAAGAAAACTATAGTCATACATTTTGTACTTAACTAATTTACTTAAATTTTTTTTATTATTATTGACCCACAGACCAACCAATCAAGCTTTTCTTTTATTTTCTAATTATTATTTTTATCATTGATCAAGTAGTTGTAATATTTTCTCATAAAAAATAAAGTATTTGTAATAATTCATAATATACCATATGATACATAGATGATAATTAACACTGAGAAATCAACCATTATTTGTTGTTATAGAATGATCCAAATATATTTTCTTCTACGAATTTGTAATAAAATTTCAGCACACTTCAAATATTTTAGCACCTGGGTATTGCATCAAAGTATTACAATCGCTCTTGTGTGTGTTTTCTAGGGTAAATCACACTTGGCAGCCTTCCTTCTCTCTGTCTCAAATTTAAATATATATACTAATTTCTAAAAATTGGACTAAATTATATATGTATATATAGATGTGTGATTATTCTGTATAAATGAACAAAGGTATAGATTGTAAACTACAGCATGCATAAAACATTGATCATTCCGTATCAAAAAAAAAGAAAAAAGACATTGATAATGACTACATAATTAATTAAGCTAGCTTAACTGATGATTACAAATAACAATCAACCATGGGTGCTGGCTTCAGCTTCAGAATCACCAAGTCATTCTCAAAAGGAGTCAAGTTCAGATCCAGACACAAGGCTCGTCGATTATTAATAGTCGACAAGCCTTGTGAGGAAGCGAAACTTAGAGGACTAGTCGCCGAGCCTTGTGAGGAAGTGAAACTTAGAGGACCTTGCATGTTTTCCGTAAGATTCAAAGGGACTTGGCTTTCATTCAAGGCTGCCCTATGCCTCCTCATGTGACCCCCCAAAGCCTGACCTATTGCAAACTCAAGGCCACAGACTGAGCACTCGTGTGTTTTGGGCTTGGGTGGTGAGCCTTGTGACTGGGAATCAAGGCTTCCATGCTCTCCTCCCATCAACCTCGGCTTCTTGTGGCTTGCCCGGTGACCACCCAGTGCTTGAAACGATGGGAATTGCCGGTTACATGTTTTGCATTCAAAAACACGGCTAGGAGAGTTGGACAAAGCTCCAATTTCACTCCCACGAGAGAGTAGCATCAAGCAGTTTGCCACGGTTACACTATGATCAAACTCTCTCTCTCTCTTCATCATGGCTCAGAAAAAAACACAAACTGGGTTTTTGGAGAAATCAAGTTACGTTTGAAAAGGTTTCAGGATTTTTGGTGTGAAAAATAAAAGTAGCTTTTGTTTGACACAAAGAACCGAATGAAACTTAACTAGTCTATGGGCAATTCATATTTATAGAGTTGGCTGGTTTTTTTTTTTCAGTAAATTTTTGTTAGTTGAAGAGTGTGACTTTTTTTTATGAAGTTGACATTTCAGAATGACACTAATAACCTCGTTAATTGCATGATAAAACAAGGTGACTAATGGAGATTTTGGGGAACGAAGTAAAATATGGTGTGGATTGTGTGTGAACAAACTGACATATGTAAAAACGTAAGCATGAGCACAAGGCTGAGCTAAGAATGAACGGAGAACAAGTCTCCAAGTGTTAAAGCCTCATGTGAGCATTTCTGCGAATCTTCAACTTCTAGAAGAATCCAAATCTCACTTGATTCCCAAGTATGAAAGAGGAAACACCCAGCCTAGTGCACAAGCAAGCAGCAACGTGAGTCAGCGAAGGGAAATTGTGCTAATTGTGGGCACGAGTCGCCAGACTTAATCCAGGAAACCGAGAGCCGCGTTCTCAACAAAAATCTGTACAAACCCATTAAATTCTTTATTATTAAAATGGTTGCTATGAATTAAATTCCTTTAAAAGGGACCCAAATTTTGTTGTATACTTCATCGTTAAGGATACGTTTTATCCTATTCCTAGAAATTTCAATTGGGAAATAATTTATCATGAACCAATTTCGAGGAAATAAATAAAACCATTTGTGAGTATTTATCACACACACTCCGAATGTGTAATGAGGTTTTTTTTTTTTTTTTTTTTTTTTAATAGTTTAATGTAATTTTTCAATTTGAACTTATCTATTGTTAGTGAGGTTATACAAAAATAAATTTTGAAGAAACTAAAATTTAATCACTGTGCACCTTTAGTGCGATGGTTACTTTATAAGTATAAGTGCTTGTAGAATATGGGAGCAAAAGTTAAAGTTCAAGTCTCCTAGAGGGAGCTTCACATATAGATACACTTAGGTGGCGTTTGGTATGAGGGAATCCACATTACTCTCAGCATCCAAATTCTTAAGAATGTGATTCCTTGTAATCTTGATGCCTAGGAATGTTCCTAAGAATCTTAAATGAATAATTTATTTTTCTCATTCTATCCTTAAATTTGAATGTAAACAACCAAGTCCTTTAAAAAGAGTCAAAGTGGCATCCTCCAACCTGTAGTGGGATTAAAACAAATTATGATGGGGCTACCGTTGATGATTCGGGCGAAGCTGGGATTGGGGTGGTTGTAAGGTCAGATAGTGGTGAAGTGTTAGCAGCTCTCTCAGAGAAAATCGCCCTAACATCTTCAGTAGTTGTGTTAAAGGCACTAGTAGCACAACAGACAGCTCAATTCATGGTTGAACTTGGCTTACATTAGCCTATTTTTGACGAGGATTCAGAATTGGTCTACAGGGCATTCACTTCTGATTCCTCTCCTTGATCCAGCAACGTCCATATTATTAAAGACACATTGTCTATTGCGAGTTCCTTAAGAACTTATTTCTTCTCTCATTCTAGAAAGCGAGGCAACTCCGTTACTCATATCTTAGCTAGGAGAGAAGCTGGATCTTCTTTTCTTAATTTGGATGGAGAATGTTCCGCCAGACATTTTTCACTTTGTTTCAACTGACATTTCTTAGTCTATTTTTTAAATAAAAGATCAATCTTGTTTCTCAAAAAAAAAAAAAAAAAAAATCTTTCTCTAAATAAATAATGAAAAACAAAATATAAACTATTAATTATGACAAATTCATTAAAACTGTAATCTAACATTTTAAAATAACAAGTACAATACAAAAATAATTATTTAAATTCTCAAATACTTTATTCTTAATAATAATTTTTAAAAGAGGTTAATCCATAACAAAACAACCTGACAATGTTTAGGTCTATAAGACAAGAGAAAATATATTGATAATTTATTTTATATTTTATCTTAATTACTTAAATGATAAGGAAAAATGGTTAAATTTGTCAATTTATAAAAAATATAATTTCCTTTAAGTTTGGGAATCAAGATACCCACATGTTTTAAAGGGAATCCACATTCCTACTAAGAGGGTTTAAAGGGAGAATCCAAATTCTCCTGACATTTGATTTCCTAGCGTGATTTGCAACCAAATATGAGAATCTTAAAACATTCCTAGGAATCCTAAACATTATATTGTACCAAACGCACCACACTAGATTATGCTATAGTAGAATTTCTATCTTGTATAAAAAAATAAAAAAAATAAACTAAAATTTAGGATTTGAAATGGAGTAAATTGTTGGTTTAGTGTTTGCTAGTTTTTAGGGGAAAAAATAATATATTTACAATATTTTCACAACATTTTTATAATAAATCTTAAGTGACAGGTTATTACTGGTTGTTATTATTGGAGCAAAAAAGTAATCTTAGTGTTAGGATCAAATTTGAACTAATAATAACTAACCACATACGATTTGTTGTGAAAATTTTATGGACGTAGCACCTCTCGAAAAAATATTGTATCAAACATATTTGAGATATATTTAAATAGAGAATGCTAATTTTTAGGAAAAAATTTTCTCTGGTAATTTTTTTTTTTTTTTTTTAATTTTGTTGAATTATAATTTTAACCCCATTTTTTTTTTTTTAAAGAATAAAGATTATCTAATTAGATTATGGGTATTTTTGATATTTTCTGAAGTCATAACTAACTTTTTGCTCTTAATATACAAAGATAAAGATTCTAATTATCAAATTAAAAAAAAAAAAGTTTGTTAATTTATGTTTTGGAGGTTAAATTTGAATAATCAATAACCAACGCATGGAAAATCATATAATAGCACCCAAAAAAGAAAAAAAAAAAAAACGATTGCTAAGTGGTGGGGTTTTGTGCTAATTTCTAAACCTTGACTAAATCTTGGAAATCTTAATCCCATGGTGCCTTTCAAATCCTCTAGAGATTTAAAATAAAATAAAAAAAGACTATCAATTTTTCATGTTTTTCACGCAGCAGGTTGTGAAATGCTATTATCTTTCTATTAATTGCAAGTAGTTTTGTTTTTGTGGAGGGAACACACACACACACTCACTCCTGTTCTCTTTCTGCAGGTGGTGAGTCATTTTTTTGATAGGAAACACACACACACTCCACGTTTTCGCCCATAATTTTGATGTTGAATTTTATGTAAACTTGAGTTGGAAAGTTTGGCGTACCGTGTAGACTGTTCTAGTTCCGTGTCTTACAATCTTAGGGCATTAATATTGCTTGCCTAATTCTATCTGTGTCATCCTCATGACGTGGACTATCGATGTTAGCCATACATAGCCAAATCCATATGGGTCCTAAGTAACTGTCAAAGAACAACTTGTAGATTTGCACTACAAATAATGAGGTTTATCTCTTTAAGAAAGAAAAACAAACAAATCAGTAGTCTTTAATGGAGTTGCTATCGTGGGTTGTTAGATAATTTCTGTGAAAGTGAAGAGAATGACTTTGCTTCATCAAGTTGGAAATGGGTGCCTTTGGAACTTGGATTCTTCGTATATAGTATATAAATGGTGCTATTCAACTAATTCACTTCGAGGTTGTTCAACAAAGACTGATACTACTGTATGTTAATGTATGTATGTGTCAGTCAACCATTGTTAAGTTGTGTAACTTTCATTGCACTAACTTCTTTGTTTCCTAACATGACTTCCATAGGAAACCTCAATAAAGTTTATCACTTATCCACAAATATATAATTTTCTTCTTCTATGTCCAAGGAATAAAAAAGGAAGATTCTTTGAGATTTTTTTATTTAAATAAATTTGAAATAGCTTTAAACTTAACTTCCTTAAGAAACCTCAACAAAGTTTATCACTTATCCACAAATATGTAATTTTCTTCTGCCACGTCCAAGGAAAAAAAAGGAAGATTCTTTGAGATTTTTTTCTCTAAATTAGTTTGAAATATTGTAGCATCTTCTACATAAAGAAAAGTAGTTGGATTTTGAGAGATGAGAAATGCTATGTCTGCAACATTTTTACAATATTTTCATAATAAATTTTATGTAACATGTTGTTATGAGTTATTATTGATGGGGTAAAAAAGTAATTTCAGTAATAAGTTCAAATTAGAAACAATAACAACTAACCACTTATAATTTGTTGTACGTAACATATCTCTTTGAGAGATAGATGATCCGTATACTCCTTATCCGAATAGTACTTCCCCTACGTCCTATCACTCAATGTTAATTGGAACTAGCATTGGTCTTATACTTATACATGTATATTAAATGGTTTACTTGTTTGATAAGAATGCTTATATAGTTGTATTATACAAGTATCATATATATATATATATATATATATATATATATAAATTAAATAAAAAATTTCATTTATACAATAGAAATCAAACAATAAAATATTGAAATTATATTTTATTTCCATCAACAACAACTATGTCCATATTTTTCGTTAAGTACTACATAAAGTTGTCGTGGATGTTTAATTTGTTTAATAAAATAATGACACATAATTTTCATTATGCCACATGGCATTATTTTATTGGACAAACAAAACATGCATGAAAAGTTTATATGGAAATTAGGGAAAAATATGGATGGAGGAGTTGTTTGATGCAAATGAAATATAATTTCAAGAGGAAAAATACAAATTTTGAAACTCCAGGATATAAAATCCAAAAACCCACAAACTTTAAGGTGTAATTTATACTAATTTACTATAATGAGTAGGGCTATCTAGCACCCGCTCGGCTCGACAAACCCAACCGGCCTGACGATCTCTAACCCGATAATTGCACAATCTGAGCAGTGGTTTGGTCGACTGCGGGTCGCTGGAGTGAAGACCCGATACGATCGGTTCAAGTCTCGGTTTGACTGCCTGAGAAACCGAAGAACTTGACCCGCTCGATGCCTATATCTCTTCCAGTCACAAATCTCGACTTCCGGTGGAAAACCAGTAAGTTTAAACTCAAACTCCGCTAAAATAATGAGAGCTCGACTAGATCTTGACAAATATAGCGAGATCTCAAAGGACATGAAGGAATATTGGCCAGATCTATCTCTCTCTGGCGAGATTTCAACCAAAATTCAGCTAGATTTCAACCCCCGATAGCGAACTCGAAACCAACCGATACGCACCCGAAATCAACAAGACCCAATTCGGCCGATTCGAAGCTCCACCCGGGATGGTTATGGGTTATGATTTCTCCAACCCGAGGGTGTTAGGTTGGGCACAAACCTGACCAAGGCCAACCCATGAACACCCCTAATAATGATCCATGTCCTTTGGCCTCTGCTATCCAAATAAAAAAAGACCCAAGTCCTCCTTTCATGTAAAATTAGTATTATGCTTGTTTGATTCATGGATTAATCAAAAACAATATGCAATCTAAGAAAATATTTAAATAATAAAATAAATAATAAAAATAAAATAACAATGGTGAAAACACAAGGTGTAATACCAATTTTTTACTAAAACCAAAACAAAAAAAAAAAAATTATAATAGGCATAAAATAGTTTGAATAAATAAAGTCCGTTTTAAATTTCTTAAAATTTTAAATAATTGAGATTTATTAGAGTAGTGTGGGGCTAGAGAATTTGGCAACCCCAACCCATTTCATAATGAGTTCAAGGCCCACGTCGAGGAGGAAGAAATGTCCGAGGACAAACAAAGAAAGCCCAAAGTGCTGAAGAGCATAGCCGAGGATAATCTTGTCCTAGGTCAACCAATATCATAGAAGGGAAGAGTGGCATGCCACCTAAGGCAACCTCCTAGAGCATTCCAAAAGGAAGGACGAGTACAATGGACCAGTCATGGGAGCATAGTGGAGGAGCAATTCACGAACAAACTGTCACATTCGTATTAAATGCCCACAACTAACGTTCTGGCCGCATTGATGAAGAAATGATTCCTAAACAGTGCTACCTCGATTATCGCAACTCACAGAATGCTTGAGAGGACGCCTGATAGGATAGGCACTCAAGTATAGACTTGGATGATCAATGGGTGGAAGGTCAAGATCGTTTAAAGAGGACTATATAAGAGGAGAAACCCATCGTAGAAAGGGAGCTGGAAAAAGGGAGAGAAATCATTATGGCGATTTCAAAAACTCCTGTAACCATTGTCATCCAACATATATACAAGAGTAGAGCTCCTTGGATTGTGCCGAGGACAAACTTCCTTTGATAAACATAGCTTATTTCTGTTTAATCAACATAAAAACTCATTTTAACTGTTACCCCTCACTAAAGCCTAACTTTTCGGCCCGCTTTCTACAAATTCATTGTATTGGATTCACTGGGCCTAGATCCCATTCATTTTTTGGCTTAGTTCGAAAATTGAGACCCTACAAGTAGTATTTTAATTTTTTTAAAGAATTTGGTAATATATTTTTATTTAAAATAAAATATGTTAATAATTTTAAGAGAAATACTATGTTCACAACATTTTCAAAATAAATTCTAAATGACAAGCTGTTACTGATTGTTATTGTTCGGGCAAAAAAGCAATCTTAGACGTAGGTTCAAATTTGAACTAATAACTTTCTCAAAAAAATAAATAAAACTAATAACAATTAAGCACCTATGATTTGTTGTGAAAATGTTGTAAAAATATTATGGACGTAGCACTAATATATACATACATACATATATATATATATATATATATATATATATATATATATATATATATATATATAATTGAAACATTTGAAACTCTCACAATTTTCTACGTCAGCACAATATTTAAATAAAATTATTATTTTATTTAAATAAAATTATTTTATTTTAGTCCAAACTTAATAAGGAATAAAACTCTATCTCTCTAACAAGTTTAACTTAGACTCAAACTTATCATTTTTTTAAACAACCTACGTCAGCACAATATTTAAATTATATATATATATATATATATATATAACCAAAACATCTGAAACTCTCACAATTTTCTACGACAGTACAATATTTGAATAAAATTATCATTTTATTTAAATAAAATTATTTTTGTTTAGTCCAAACTTAACAAAGAGTGAAACTCTATCTCTCTACCAAGTCCAACTTAAACTCAAACTCATCATCTTTATTAAACAAACCACATCAGTACAATATTTAAATAAAATTATCATTTTATTTAAATAAAATTATCATTTTATTTAAATAAAATTATTTTTGTTTAGTCCAAATTTAATAAGAAGTGAAAGTCTATCTCTCTAACAAGTCCAACTTAAACTCAAACTCATCATTTTTTTTAAACAAAATTATTTTTATTTAATTCAAACTTAACAAGAAGTGAAATTGTATCTCTCTAGATAGTCCAACTTGAACACAAACTCAAATGTTGATAATTTATCTCAAAATTTGCGAAATTAATCATGAACACTATAAAAGCAATGCAAACCCCAATATTTTTTTTAAAAAAGCCGAGTGGAGGTATTAACTCTTCTTATGTTATTTTCTTTTCCTCTACTTTGTTAAAAAAAATATATTTTATGGCATTTCATGTATTTTTTAAAAAGTAATTTTCATACATGAACCACTAAACTCTCTTTAATCGTTTTTTAAAAGATAAAAAAACTTGCAATAATTGAAATTATTTTTTTGAATGTAACCCATCTTGCTTTAATATTTCTCTAGTGTTTAGTCATATATATTTTGTTGTATTTCAATAATTTTTAAGCAGTGAATTATCTGATTCTTTAATATTTTTTGATCTTTCAGAAGTTTTAATATCTAAATTTTTTAGTTATCTTTTTTAGTATTTGAAATTGTCTGACAAATTTTTTGTAAGCCATTGCACGTTCAAGCAATGATTTTTTTATCAAATTGTAACACAAATTGAAGTCATACAATAACAAATCATGCAATGGTGTAGTTTTTTAATCAATTTAAGATTTTATATAATTATTTTAGTCTACTTCACAAATAAGTAGGTTCCCATGTATAGCACGAGTTAACGACTAATTAGTCATATAAAGAAATTATATCACAATGTGTAAGACCTAACTTCTATTATTAAAAAAAGTTAGATTCTTAAAATAATATAATTTATTTTTAATTTTTAGAAATACTTGGTAGTAGACTTTTGATTGAAGTAATAATTTTAAAATTTTTTTAGAATTTTGGTAATAGAATTTTACTTGAAGCATCTGCGATACTTATTTTTAATTACGTGCTTATATTTCTCAACATGACATAAGATCATAAAAAAGGAGAGGGCGTCCGCTTAGTACAATCAAAGTGCGTAGATCCTATAGGATACCACTTTTATAATATATATATATATATATATATATATATATATATATATTGATATAATTCAACATTAGCTTATATAATTTCACAACTCGCATATTGTCATGGGTCTTATAGTTCCATATGAAATATTCTTTTAGATAGATTTTAGTTATAACTTATGTGAATTTCTAATATTTTTATTAAGTGGTGACTCATTGAAGACATGAATTGAAACGATAAAAAAGTTAATGGTTTTAATTGAAATCGTCTAAAAGTTAAGGTTTAATTGAACCACTCCAAACCTGAGAGTGCTTTAATTTACTTGAACTTTTAACAAAGGGTGGCCACTTGGCGCAAGGAGCGTGTTACCACATGCCGTAGAGAAAAGATGGTTACTTGACGTAATTATAGCTTATAAGACCTAGCATTATTATTTTATTGTAAATACTTTGACAACAATTGCTAAATGATCGATTATCATATATTTTCACAACTCTCATGTAATGTATCAATTGATAAAATTTAAGTACAGTATTTTAGGTATTATTTCTTAAATTCCTTTCTGAAGATTCAACTGTGTGATTATTTAATTAAAAATACACTTCCATCTTATGAGAAAAAATCTACATGACAAAATCTTAAAAGGAGAACCTATGAAATAGCATTTAAATATTGTATCTAAGTCTTACTCTGTATCAAATGTCTTATAATTTATATGAAATTATTCAAAAAAAATATGTTTAATCATAGTTTATTTGAATTTTTTTTTTAGCTAATAATGATGATATATAGCATATGCTTTACATAGAGAACCTTTATATGTATATGGTGATAGGAATAAGTTACACTAGTGTAACTTTATGATTCTCAAGAAAAAAAAAAGTGTAACTCTTTATGAATGTTATACCACTCAATAGATTTTAATTGAATTAAAATTTAAAAATCCTATTTTTGAATTGCACATTTTCATTATCTTTAACACGTGAATCAAATTTAGTATTAATCTTAATTAGATATTATTTATTATTTTGATAAATGAACTCATGTTTTGTGTATAATTTTAAAATAAAAAATTTAAAATTTAGGCATTTTATATATGAGATTTTTATTAATCTTTGATTATCTTAAAATGTTACTTTCATATAATTATAAGAAAAAAAAATGTAATCTAATAGTAGTAAATTTGCCATAATACACATCTAATAAAAAAAATTAAGAGGTGTAATATTTCCAAAAGTTGCACCTAGTCTAACTAGAATATATATATATATATATATATATATGTATGCACATAAGTGTGTATATAAAAACACACATTTGAAATTTTATCAATATGTTTTATTTTGATTAGCCCATTCATAAATTTTGCAATTTTTTTTTTTAAGTTGTATAGTAATTTCCATACTCTCATTTAAGGTACAATGAACCCTATTTTACTTACCTATAAAAGAATCCTCTTTTAAAGTTTAACTCATTTGGAATTATTTAAGGTGGCATTTGGTATGGGGTAATGTTTTAGGATTTCTAGGAATGTTGAAAGATTCCTATGTTTGGTTGCAAATCATACAAAGGAATTAGATGCCAAGAGTATCTAGATTCCCACATAACCCCCTTCTTTTAGGAATGTAGATTCTCTCTGAAATAGGTAGATATCCAGATTCCCAAACTTAAAAAAATTACATTTGTTATAAATTGACAATTTTACCATTTTTCACATATCATTTAACCAATGGAGATAAAGCATACTTATTAAAAAAAATTGGAAATAAAACATAAAACAAATCATCAATATCTATTCCTTTATTTTTATCTCTCCCGCCAAAACAATATAAATTCTAAATTAAAATAAAATATTTATATCTCCTATTTGGGACTGGTTATTTGCTAAAATAAAATAAAATATTTATTTTTATTAACAAAACATGATGTTGTGATTTTCATAAAGAACAAGAATTTAAATAGTTATTTTGTATTATACATGTCATTTTGAAATGTTAGACTATAATTTTAATAAATTTGTCTTAATTTATAGTAGTTTATATTTTGTTTGTTATTATTTATTTAGAGGAAGATTAAAAAAATTGATATTGGGTTTATAAATCTAAGGATAGTATGAGAAAAATAAATAATTCATTTAGATTGCTATGGATAACCCAAACATAGGAACAATTACATTCTAAGGCATTCAGATTATAAGACATCACATTCTAAGGAATTTAGATGATGGGGGTAATGTGGATTCCCCTGTACCAAACGCCACCAAAAGGTATTTTGGTAGCTTTTTTATGACTTAATGGTGCGTTTAGGTGGTAGGATTTGGACATGTGGATTTGGATTTGAGTATTAAAATCCAAATATCTTGTTTGGATGCTTTGAAAAAGATTAAGGATTTAGATTTGATAAATCGATCAAAAATTTTAAACTTTTAAAATCCTTAGATTTGAAATGATACCTAAAATCAATGGATTTGAAATCATGACATTTCAAATATATTGATTTAGAACTCAAATTCTGTTGGGTTATATGTGTGAGTGAAGTCCCACATTGAATAAAGATGAGAAGAATGAGTGGTTAATATAACATAATTGAGTACATACCCATTGGGTTTAGGCCTTTTGGGTTTAAGTGTGTCTCTATATGTTATATTAATTATTCAAGAAAGCTTCCTAAGGTGTTTATCTCCCCAATAAGTGGTATCAGAGCCCATGGTGGTGTGTGGCGAAAGTGGTGAGGTGTTCATGGTCCTTACCAAGTGGAGATAGAGAAAAACCTAAATGACCCACACACAAAGATCCTAGAGAAAAGGAAAAAAAAAAAAAAAAAGGCGCCTAACAAAGGAATATTGTTAATAGTGCTAAATAATGATGTGATGCGAGGTTTCCATGGACATGGACGTGCGGGGTTGTCATGGATATGCGTGTGGGGTTGACACATGATTCCCACGGATGGCGTACAAGAGACCCATAGATGACGCGTTGATGAAGTGAAAAGCCCATTAGCTAAAGGGAAGTGAGTAGGACTTGTTCAAGGCCCACAGAGAGGTCTTGAAGCCTACAGAGTAGCAAAGACTCACAGATGAGGGAGAGATTGTTGGGTTACACGTATGAGTGAAGTCCCACATTGAATAAAGATGAGAAGAATGAGTGGTTAATATAATATAATTGAGCACATACCCATTGGGCTTAGGCTTTTTGGGTTTAAGTGTGTCTCTATATGTTATATTAATTATTCAAAGAAGCTCCCTAAAATGTTTATCTCCCCAACAAGTGGTATCAGAGCCCATGGTAGTGTGAGGCAAAGGTGCCAAGGCTATCGAGATTCTTTTCATAGTTGGAGTAGGAACGGTGTGTGTGTACTTGAAACCCTTTCGCAAATGGAGCAAGGCAAGTCCCTTTCGCAGTTAGAGCAGGGATGGTATATTACACTAAGCAAGCCCATAAAGCTCACACAAGCGATCTTGGAAAAAACCCAACAAAGGAGTATTATTGCAAATGGTGGTAGACAATGATGAGGTGTAAGGTTCCCATGGACATGGATGTGCGGGGTTCCCATGGATGTGAATACGGGGTTGACACGTGATTCCCATGGATGGCGTATGAGAGACCCATGGATGACGTGCTGATGAAGTGAAAAGCGCATTAGGTAAGGGGGGAGCGAGTAGGACTTATTCATGACCCACAGAGAAATCTTAAAGCCCACAGAGTGACAGAGACTCACACGTGAGGGGGAGATTGTTGGGTTACACGTGTGAGTGAAGTCCCACATAGAATAAAGCTAAGAAGAATGAATGGTTAATATAACATAATTGAGCATGTACCCATTGGGCTTAGGTCTTTTGGGTTTAAGTGTGTCTTTATATGTTATATTAATTATTCAAGAAAGCTTCCCAAGGTGTTTATCTCTACAACAAATTCAAATCCAACTTTGAGTTTCCAAAAAACAACTTAAAAATTAAGAAATGCAGAATGTGCTTTTATATTTGGTATATAGATACCGAAGACATATGAAAGATCAATAATATTGTGACTAATAAAAGCTTATGTAGAATGACTTGAATGAATATATATATATATATATATATATATATGAAATTTCAAACCTACGTCATCCAAAACACTTTTATTACTGAAATTAACTCTTCAACAAAAGCATAATTATATAATTTTTTTTTGAGAATCAAGCATTATATAAATATATAAATATACAATGCTTACTTTTTATTTTATTTAGTCAATTTAGAAAGGTTAACTTCGATGGAGCACTCTTTGCAGAAGAAAACAAGGTTGGCCTTGGTATTATAATCCGTAATGATGACGAATTGGTTATGGCTGCTTTAACACAACAGATTCCACTACTTGCTTTGGTAGAGATGGTGGAAGTGCTAGCAGTATGTCGAGCTCTTTGGTTTGCAAAGGAGTTGGGTTTTCGAAGATTGATAGTTGAAGGTGATTTAGAAGTCATTATTAACTCAATCAATTGTGGCAATATGACTCAATCTAAGTTTGGGCATAGCTTACAAGACATTACTTTTCTTTGTTCTTTTTTTAGTCATGTATCTTTTCACCATATTAAGAGGCAAGGTAATTTTGTCGCTCACATACTAGCTAGATGAGCTGTAACTAGCCCATTGAATGTTTAGATAGAGTCTATTTCTCTAGACACGATTGATGCTTACAATTTTGACCTTCGTTATAATACTTAATAATACTCCCCATTGATAGGGGTTTCTCCAAAAAAAAAAAAAAAAAAAAGTCAATTCAGGAAATGCCCAACGCGATTAGCCCTTTTCTCCTTGTATGGGCCTATAGGGGATAATGGTCACTTACGTAAAGCTCAAAAGTGGGCCTATCAACGAAGTGGTCTTTACAAATAAGTTCATTAAATATATCATTCTGTCTCATATAATAAAAACTAGGCCTTTTGTTTTTTCTTTGGGCTTTGCTTAACCTCATCCCATGCTTTTGAGGTTAAGTTTTTCTTCCTATTATGGCCCATTCTTTTGTTTTTAGTCCATAACAATGGGTTGTACTTCTCTTGCTATGGTTAGCCCATGTATAAACTTTTGGGAATACGCAGGCCCAAAATATGGCAAAAACTCTAATGGCTTTTTCTATTTATCTTTCTTTCTTATTTATTGGGTCTAAGTTTATATTTTCGGTATGTAATTAATGCTCTGTTTATTTTCCTGAAAAATCTTCTATAAAGATAATTTTTCACATTTTTTATGTTTGGTAGCATAAAAAAATTTGATCAACAGAAAACTATTTTTAATTAACAGAAAAACTTAACAAAAATAAGACTCATTTTCTATAGGTTGTTTTCCACACAAAGAAATTGAAAAACAAATTCTCTTTCACGCATAATTACTCCTGCAAATATTATCTTTTACTGACTGCGGGAAACAATTTTTATTTTCACGCCTTCAAAGTCTTTCAATGGTAATCTCTCTCACTTCCTATCTTCCTTCTGCTTTTTCTATCTTCTTAGGCCCTCACTGTCGCTCTGTCTTCATACTTTTAAGTTGCGCTCACAATCATAGCAGCAAGCTCCATTGATTTGGAGTTTGGGTTTTAAACATCGTCAGGAGGAATTGTGGAAAAGGTTTGTGTAGATGAATTTACCAAGGCACAAAACTCCTATTCATAAATAATAATAATAATAATAAACGTAACATTCCTTAACTTGGTTCTTGAAACAATATTTATTTACATGTGAAAATTATTAAAAATCATAGAGGAAGCTTTTAAAAGTATTAAAACTTTCAAGTGGCGATGTTTTACACTACCAATAATAGGGGCTTTCTTCTAGCTTTATCTATGAATGCCGATCCAATACCAGTAATTATATGAATATGTTTATTTAAGAAAGAGTCATTATTGTTTCCAAAGAAAAAAGAAAAGAAAAGAAAAGAAAGAGTCATTATAGATTGTAGGGAGTTGGCAAACTATATAAGAATTAATTACTTGAATAATTGCATAGATTGTAGTTCCAATACTGACAGATAATAATAATAATAATAATAAATAAAATAAAATAAAAAAACCCGCTTGAACAACATTATGAAGTGTGATTGACAATGTATCATCATATTTTGCACATTATCTTTTAGATTTATTAGTAACTTCATTTTGAATTAAATTAATGTTTCATCTAGTACTCAAGCATTGCAAATAGAGATAATGAAATTGAACAACTAATTGTGAGTGCTGTGTCCATATATATGAGTAAATTGTGGTAGAGATCATTAAAATTGGACAACTAATTTTAGTTTGAAAATTAAATTCATACTTGGTTATTTATTTATTTTTTATTTTTTATACTGACTATGTACATTAGTTGGGTTTACACAATATACATGTTTTAAATTAAACAAGAAATATTATTAAAAAAAAATTGTGCATACCAAACACTAGAAAATGTTATCAAGCTCATTTTCAAGGTTGTTACTAAACATCGGAAAATGAGAAAGTTTTCTAGAAAATGTTTTTGGAAAATGATCAATTTTCCAAAAAACGTTAATGTTGAAGCAAACAGTAAGAGTAAATATATATCATTGGGAAAATTATTAAGTACTCTCAGAGTACTATAAATGCGTACTTCCTCCTCTCACATGAATGGTGAGTCTCACTAATTAAATTTATGATGAGACCCACCATTCATGTGAGAGAAGAGAGTATGCATTTATGGTACTTCGAGAATATACAATAATTTCCCACATCCTTGAATACTTCATTACTTCCTCTTGGTGTTTAACTTGTTTATTAAACTATCAATTTTTGGTTTCTTTATGATCAAAATAAATTGTTTTAAAAATTTTGAAGTAAATAATGAAGAACAAGTTTCATAAATTTCCTTTTGCAGTTTGTGACATTAAATAATCAATTTAACAAACTATGTAAGATTGAGTTTCTCAAAAAAAAAAAAAGAAAAAAAAAAGCTATATAAGATTGTGGTGGTAGATTAGGTTAAACTCCTATAAAATTTAGCTTTGAAAATTTTACTAAATAAGTGTTGCATATGATAGTTAATAAACGGGCATGTGATTACTAGTTTAAATAGGTATGAAGAGACATGAAGGAGTAATGATAAATACCCTTCTATGTTTTCTTTATAAACACCATAAATTTTTTTACCCAAAGAAAAAGAAATTTTTTCTCTTTCTTTCTTTAGGGTTATTGGTATTGTCGGTTTTAATTAGTTCAATTGGTAAAGTTTGTAATTGTTAAATAAGAGATCTGAGGTTCAATTTTCGCTTACATCAAAAATCGATTGGTGTCTTAGTTTGATAATAAACAATTATCATTAAGAGCGGACGCTAGAAGTTAAAACTTTCTCTAAAAAAAGGGGTTATTGGTATTGAATTAATAGTCATATACTTCCTCTTGGTGTATAACTATTTAGTCAATTATCAATTTTTGGTTTTTGGTTTTTTTTTTTTTTTTTTTTTGAGAAGCCAATTTTTGGTTTCTTTATGATCAACATAAATAATTTTATAAATTATAAATTTAATAACTAAGTACAAGTTTCATTACAAGTTTCATAAATTTCTTCTTGCAGTTTAGGACATTAAATAATCAATTATACAAACTATGTAAGGTTAAGGTTGTATATTAAGTTAAACTCTAATAAAATTTAGCTTTGGAAATTTTATTAAATGAGGCTTGCATCTAAAATTTAATTAATAAATAGCGATGTGATTACTATTTTTATTATTATTATTTGTAGGGACGTTAGGCCTAGAGGTCCATTATATATTTGCACATTGGGCATTTAGCCCAAGCCAAGGATCAGGACTAGTCCAAGGAAAAATAATCTCCGTCATTGGAAACCGTGTTAAATAATAAAAGAGTTGGTTTTAGCCACAAAAGCTCAGCGAAATAAGCTGAGGATAAATGTCTCCTCGGAAGAGAACTTCTTAAACATTGTGGAGATATCAAACTGAGAGAAAACTTTAGATATCTTAGGAAGAAAATTGTCACCACTGCATTTAATGTTTTGCAGCTACTTTCCTAATTGCATTAATATAGAAAAGACCCTTGAACAATACAAAGTTGGCTACCTCAAGTCTTACATAACCAAAAAGGGTGTTTGATGGGATAAGCACTTAAGTGGTAATGTAAGTGATCAACAAGTGTAAGATTAAGATGCTTTAGAAGAAGATATATAAGGAGGGAGAAAAGGAAAAGGAGGGGAGGAGATAACATCGCGGAATCAAACTTGTAACCAAATAAAAGGATAATAAACAAAGAACAGTTCACCTTGTATCCTGCCAAGGATTGTTTTTTCTCCAATACAATCCTATTTCTTTTCATTCTCCTACTTGAATCTATTCCAATGTTTATTTGATAAACTATAGCCCAGTTTCTCAACCCATTGTCTATAAATTTATTGTTTTGGGCTTTTTGGGTTGAAGTCCTTTGACGTAGTGGATCCACTGCCCAAATCAGCTCCTCACATTATTTATATCTGAGAAATAATTCTACTCTAGTTTAATTTAAGTATATTTGTGTGAATTTTCCTTCTGAAAACTTAAATCAGGCCTTTACTCTCTCTCTCTCCACATCTCACAAACATTTTATATGTGTGGAATGACCATTACAAGATAAATAATAATAAAGATAAAATAATACCATTCTATGTTTTCTTCTCAAAAAAAATAATTTTTTTAACCTCATAGCTTTTTATAATGTAACGGATAATTATGAAGTTTGTGGAGGTTGGAACCTTAATTAAATGACGCACACACTATCAAACTAGAACCAAGATTCTGAACTTTTTTTTCCTTTTTTTTTAAAAAAAATTTTAAATGACATTGAATTTTGTGTAGACAAAAAGGAAAATATAAAGTATTATGAATTTCAGTTAACTCAATTGATATTGTTTCTCGTTGTTGAATAAGAAATTTAAAGTTTGAATCCCACTTAAAAAAAATGGTTAGTATTTTCACTTAATGATAAAAAGTATTTATCATAAAGTGGATGTTATGGATTGAACTTCTATCCTATTTATAAAAAAATGGCTAATGTACCCTTTAAAAAAAAATTGTGTATAGATTTTTTTTTGATAATTGTGTATAGATTATTTGCTAGATTCGCAACAATCTAATAATAATTATCACTCTCAACAAACAAACTAATAATTATAATTATAATAGCTACTTTGCCTTTTTATGGGATGTTTATTCATTATTGGCCAATATACTTTTTTTTTTTTGTATTGAAACCGACTAATTTGCTTTTTAAGCAGGTCAAAACACAGTTTTTCCTAAGCCTCATTTTTTTATTAGGTAAATAATTTTAAATGCATACTTTGTCACCTAAGAGTCAGAGTGATGCTTCGAATAGCAAATCATAGGATAACAAAGAAAACCTTCAAATTGGCAACTATACATTTTATACAAAGTCCTAGGAAAGTCAGCATATAGTGCTGTCACGCACATGATTTCTGATTATGAAATCTATCTACAGCCGCAAGAAAATGATACATATTGATCATCTGGCTGATGGGTCTCAATCTTGATGATGGCTGATGCATAAACATGCTATCACATTTATGCCAAGTTGGGACTTGCTGATTTACTATAATACCCATCACCAAGCCATTTTTTGAGTGCAATATTGAAATTAAGTTCATATCTAGCTGCCCATTGGTTGGTTTTTAATCTGCTCAAGTGGTACAATACAACTCTTATAATTCAATGAATGCTTCTCTCTCTCTCTCTCTCTCTCTAGACAAAAACAAACCCCTCTTTGGATTTTTTATTTATTATATATTTTATAAGAGTCATCCCAACTAGTTGAATTAGTTCTAACTAGTACATCATTATTTGGTAGAACATCCTCCATTTATACAGAAAAATCAAAGTACATCTTTAAGCGAGGACATGAACGACATTTTTCCTTCTCAACAAACACGAAAAAAAAAAAAAAAACTTTCCATCTATTTTGCTAAACACTTTGCATCCTTAATTATGTGACCAAACTATGACAATTGGTACGTTTCCTTTCTAAGAGCATTATACATATTAATTGAATCCTTCCCAAAAACAACTTTGTTAAAATTCAATTATGTGGTAAATAAAATAGTTTTTCTTGCTGCTAATGCCTTCACCATATCAACTAAGGATTAGAGAGGGATTTTTTGAGATTGAGTAGCCATCACCAACCCCTCATATGGTTTCTAATTACCACTCCCAACCCCACTTCATTTGAAACCTCAAAATTTGCATTGTCATAGTTTGTTTTCAATACCCTAATTTTCGGTGGTGTCTAGTAGTCCATTCTAAGCATCATCTTGACAAATAAAGTATCCATTTTACCCATCGATCACAAATACGCCACCTCCTAAAATTATTGTGTACTTTGAAATTTATGATAATTTTTTTTTTTGAGTATAAACTTATGAAAAATTTGAATAGTATACATCAATCACAATATGTTACCTCATAAAATTATCGTGTAGCTTGAAATCTAAACCTTCTTAATATTAGAGTCAAATGAAAAGTGTCTATCTAAAAGCCAAGATGCATTTTCAAATAAATGTAGGGTCTAGATTATGCCAGCTCATTTAACCGTGGTTTATGTAATAGAGTTAATATCTAACTCTAGTTTAGTTTAAATACACTAGTCTATACCTCACATTTTAATTGAAAATGTACCTGCCCCTTAAATGGACACCAAATCTATAATTTTGGGGCTCATGGAGCGCTCCATGCATTGGCCACACTGGATAATCAACAACCCCAGTCGGTAAGGAAGAATTGACAAATGTGCGAGCTTATAAAAACCCACCACGTGGCATTCCAACCTCGTATTGGCGAGGCTTTATTACAGTACGTTTAGATGCACCCAATCTCCACATATGGCAACTTTTTGAAACGGCCAAGATTCCATGTCCCCACATAGTCCCAACCAAGACCCCACAGAATCTCCACGTGTACGGTCAAGACGAGCGAGTCCATATATGGCGATGGGCATAGAGATCCACACTGGAACATTTCTAGTCACAGTTAAATACCCGAGCTCGCTCACAGTCACAGTCACAGTCACAGTCCCACTCACACACATATCCAAAGTACTCCGTTTTAATTTTTATTTTTATTATGTGTTTATCTCTCCGGCGACTCTCTCCGCCGGGAAAAACCTCAGGCGATCACTCCGGTGAAGGTAGTTCCATTCAGAAACTCTCTCATTCGTCTCAATTTCGAAACTTCAACCACCATTGCCATATCTCTAATGCCCATATATGCATGTATTTATATGTGTATGTATGAGTTTCTAAAAACAAATTCACTTTTGATCGTTTTGCGCTTTGTATTGCTCTAAAACGCTGCGTTTTGTTCTGTTTGGATCATTTTCTGCATGTTGTGTTTGATCAGAGCTCGATTTTTTCGGTTTTGAAAGTGTTAGGTTTTGCTGTTGTGTGCAGATTGAATTAGAAAGGATTTTACAGTCGTCGTGGTTTTTGTGGGATTTTTTTATGCCCCAAAACGACATAGTAAAGTGTGGAGTATTTTTGGAGACTACAAAGACGGAAGTGAACAGTGATTCTTACTGTGGCTGAGATTTCTGAAAATGGTAAACTCTGAACTCTGATTGGATGGTTTTGCATGGAAATGCTGTGTTTGGAATTTTTGGTTATTTTGGGGTGTTTTGTATTTTGTTTTTCTTGTTAAAGTGGGTTTTTATTTTTTATTTTTTACAGCTTGATCAATTTGGTTCTGCATGTTGTGAAAATGTGCGTGGTACTTTGTGTTGGGTTATATAGGATTTAGTGAGTGTAAGTTAATTGCTTCTTTTGTGCTTGTCATATTTATGTGTCCATTGGTTGAATTGAATCCCTAGAGTGTTTAAATGATAACTTGGGTCAATCTTGACATTTTTTTTTAATGTGAATATGAATCTTTTGACTAACTTATTATTTTTATTATTAAAAAAAAAAGAAAAGAAAAGAAAAAACTAAGAGAGTGAGGTAGATTGATGATTTGTCCTGGATATTTGATAACATTGACCAAGTTATGATTTGATTATGTTGTATCTTTAATTATTACTAATCGTATATTTGAGGGATGTACTGAAGATTGGTTCTTGACCTGAATCTTTTATTTTTCAAGACTTTGTTTGCGAGGATGAATGCTTCAGGTGTTTTTTCTTTGGCTACTTTGCCTGATTTTCTTGATTGTTGTACTTTTTGTGTTTAAAATTTGTACAGGTGGCACTCTTTTTGTTTAATCAACGAAATTTAACTTGTCAAAAAAAAAAAAAAAAAAACAAAAAACAAATCCTCATTTCTTGGTCTGTATACTCATAAATCAGTTAACCAGGTATATAGTATAATTGTGTAATTTTCTTCCTTTTTTGACTTTTTGTGAAGAACCATTTTACCCTCAATTTCATTTTGAAAGGCCAAATTAAAAGGTTTCATGAGAGTGATTGTGTCTTGTGGAGGCAATGTAGTCCTGTTTATGATATAGAAGTGACTGGAATTTTAGGTTACAAGAGTTTGACAGTTCCTTTAGGGATCATTCAGCACAGAGAGAGAGAGAGAGAGAGAGAGAGAGAGAGAGAGAGAGAGAGAATAGTTCCTTTAGAAGTCACGATTCTGTCCATTGTCTCATTGGGTTAGGATTACTTAACAAGTGATAGTTGATGACTTCTCATTTTATCCTTCTTCCACTCCATGTCAGATTGCTGAAAGACTGTGCACCTCTTGAGAAAGGTAGACATATAGTTGTTATTGCCATTAAGAATTTATTATGTATGATAGTCAATAACCGAGTGTTTCATGAAGTTGCAAAGAATAGTTCTTTTCAAGAGCTTGATTTCATGGATTGATGGGTCAAGTTATGGGGAGCGCTCAATGGTTACCTTTTTATAAGATGAGAAAACTCTATTCCCTTCCTTTCCTCAATAATCCAAATTCTCAAACTTTCAGTTTTTATACATAATCAATCCCATTGCGCACCCGGGTTTCCTAATTTGTCTGATTTTGGTAAAAGTTAACTTCTGTTACAAACATGTGCCTAGAACTACATTGTTCTCCTTTATAACCAAACGAACTAGACCGTTACCCAAACAATCTAGACCGTTAAACAATCTAGACTGTTATTTACTCAACTCCAATTGATCATTTCTATGATAATAATTAAGCCTTGGCCCCCCACCTTAAATTTTCAATTTTCTGATTTGAATGTCTACATATACTATAAAATCATAATCATTAAAAGAATTATTAAAATTATTACCTAGTTTGGAGTTTGAGCAAAAACCTGTTCTGAGTTATTTGAGCTACCTGGTTTGGAGCTTGAGGGCCTAAAATTGCATGGCTAGAAGAGGTAAAGAAGGATTTTTTTTTTTTGGTTAAGTAAGAAAAAATCATTAGACAAAAGGACACTTGAGAGAGGGGAGCTTTCTCAAAGAATTACAAATGGACACTCATAAGATCTAAGAAATCAACAATAGAGGTTCAAGATACATAAAATTATTTTTAATATTCTGGAATGGTCCATATGATGCAATGAGGGGTGGCTTGGCAAAAGACCCTGTTTCAATCACAGCCAAACACTCCTCTCCACATAATCAACAACTCTATAACTCAACCCAGCATCACCCATAAATCATAATACTGCAAACACTTAAGTGCTAAAGACCACAGTGTTCTTTAGCGATAGTTTCCTGTTTCACAACTGCACTTGCACATCATACATCTATTAATAATCAACATCTTCCTCTTAATAACAGTATCCAAGGTAGGTATGAAATTCAAAGCTACTTTCCATAAAAAAAGCCAACTTACTTGGTACCTTACAACTCTATACCAAGGAAACTGAGAGGCTGGTACATGTGTCAAACGTACATAATAGGAGCAGACACACAACCTCCCTTTCCCATCTGGATTCCAAAATAAACAGTCCTCACTTCCTTCTGAAATCTGCCTCAACATTCATCCCTTGTAGCCCCCAATGATGAAAATCTCGAATGAACTGAAGGTTCCAACAAAAAATTCTATTATCTCTTCAGAAGTTAATATAAAATTGCACTGAAGCATCCTTTTCCACTGCAATCAAATATAACTCTGTGTACAACTCCTTCAATGTTTGATCTCTACACTGAACTTCATGCCAAAACCTGATATTTTTGCCATTTCCTACCCTAAACAACACAAAAGCAGAGAATCTATCCCAACTAACCTGAATGCCTCTCCACAGATTACTACCATAAGGCCTTCTCACAGCAGTTGTAGGCCAATCTCCCTGAAATTCCCCATACTTTTCCTTGATAATGGTGTGCCAGAAATGCTCTTGCTCCACTCTAAATCTCCATAGCCACTTACCCAGCAAGGCTTGGTTGAAAGTGATAATTTTGTGAACCCCCAACCCCCGTACTGAATAGGAGAACACACCCCTTCCCAACCTACTAAATGAAATTTGTCCTGCCCATCCACCCCTTCCCACTAGAATTTACGCTGAATCCTCTCAACCCTATTAGCCACAGAGGAAGGAATAGTAAAGAGAGACAAAAAACAAGCAGGTAAGCTAGACAGTGTACCTTTAAGCAATAAGGCGCTTGCCCTATGATAAATACAGCTTCTTCCACCCAGCCAACCGTTTCTCTAATCTTTCCAGCACAACATTCTAGACTACAGTAGATTTATTTTAAGACCCTAAAGGCATTCCCAGGTAAAACATAGGGAAAGACCTCTCCTTACAACATAACAACTCTACTAAGTAGGATGGGTGAAGAAGTATATATTTAATTAGGGAATCTACAAAGGCTCATAGAGTATGATTTTAGATAGAATATGATGGGAAGGAATATACGTGGCTTATCTGGTTAATTGATAAGGCCAAGAGCAGCCCTAATTTAGTTGGGATTAAGGTTTGGTTGAGTTAAGCTGTTGAGTTTGGATCTTGAGCTTGATCCACCTAACTTGCTAAATCTGCTTCAATTTACTTTAACTAGGCTGAGCTTGGGCTCCTCCTTTCATAAGTAAAAAGGGATTATTAGAAAGGAATAAAGTCTCTTCCATGAATTCTCCCTATATTGTAGAGATCTTTCAAAAAGCTCAAGAACTGTGCCTTAGTGTTAGATTAAAGGCCTACAAGGATCTTATTGTGGCCAAGTAACATGTGTGGAGCTCTCACAAATGGATAAAAAATATGATATTTCTCTTTTTGAATATAGTTTGACGAGAAATCTGATGTATTTTGACCAAAATACTTCAATTTATCTCCTCAAAATCAAGATAATGAAATCCACTCAATAAAGATTATTCTATCATGGTGCTGCCTGTTTACTTTTTCTTGTCCAAAGTACCTCAAGGTGTAAGGAGAGGGAAGAGGGAGACGACTTTATTTGAATGATTTGTTCTGAAATAATGAATTCTAGTGGAACTAATTTTGTAAAGTGGTGATTAGAATTGGCATATTTGATGTGGTCTGTCTTTCACTCCCCATAAAATTAAAATATTTAATACATTAAAAAAAAAAGATCAAGAAAGCTATTGTATGGGGTTAAAAAGGAAACTAAGAACCAGTTGGTGTAACATCCAGGGCCAACTATGCATGTTCCCCCAAACCAAACAGAAAAGAACAAAGGAATCCTTTAATGAAATCTAGGTACCGTAAGTAATCCTTGGAAGTGATCTAGTCACTGTTTTACAGACTGAGAGCACATATGTTGTAGATACTTAAGACTTAAAGCACCTCCAAAACATTTGCATGTATGAATTAAATACAAGATATTCAATTTTAAGCATATATGCACAGTTACATAAAAGAAGTCTGCATAAAGAGTGATAACAATAATCCGTTTAAACTTTATAAAACATCCATTTATATATAAATTGTTTCAAGCAAAAACAGTTTCATTCTTTAAAGTGTGCCCTTAAGATGAATAATTTGCAATCTTAAAAGTAAAGTGAGCACATCATCACCATAGCTGTTTGAATTTTGACACCTAAAGCGTGATTCATACGTAAGTATTAATAAGATAAAACTTGGGTGACTATTTTTTTGATATCAATAAAACTTTATTACTTATCAAAAAAATGAGTATTAAGAAGATAAACTAACAATGTGCTGCATCAGCCTCAAATATATGATGGTTCTCAACAAGTGATGCTCCCATCTTCTACCTATCAAAAAAAAAAGTGATGCTCCCATCTTCTAGTAACTCCCAAGTGATTTTTGTAGGCTTTGTGTTTAGAGATATAGCATCACTTAAGTTTTATTTAGATGCAACTTAAATAGCAATGATATGAACTAAACAATATCTCTTCTGGTAGCTTTGATTCTAAAGTAAGATTAGTTATGATCATGTTTTACTAGTTTAACTCAAAAAGTAAATTATACCTTATTCCACTATGTTTTCAGAATAAAATAACTGGCATATATAATTTGATGTCATAATAGGTTGTGAGATTCAGTTTGCATTGTCAGTTCATTGTTGTGTAATCAAATAACATTATTTGATTACACAACAATGAACTGACAATGCAAACGGAATCTCACGAGTCCCATTATCTTATATGGACACTTCAAAAGTGTGAAGTACTTGGCATTCATGACCTAATATGAATAACAGGTGTCTGATTAGAGTTTCTAACAAAAAGGGCAGAGATTCTCCTTGTACCTTAGAATTTCCTAAAATATAGTTCTTTATAATGTTGTCATGTTTGATAAATAGTTATGTAATTATGAATGCCCTTTGAGTCATAATTTTTAAGATTTGAGCAAATCCATAACCTAGTTCAATCAAACACCTGACATGTGGACTCAATTCTATGGCACTTATGACCCAACAGAACTTCGACCCCAAGCAATCCTTAAATCCATACAATTAAGCCTTTGTTTATTTATCCTTTATATGTTCAGTCTGCTATTTTTCAACACTGTTTGTGCTGTGCAGTGGTGCCTTTACTGTGGCACTTTGATATTTGTTTTTATCTACTTCATCCTTTACTGTGGCACTTTGATTTTTGCTTTTATCTACTTCATCATTCTATAGTGGATTTTCCTTGCTTTGACAACCAATCCTATGGTTGAAAAGCAAGCCAAGTCAAATTGAGTTGAGGGCTACTAATGCTCATCTAAGTGAATTTGAGCTGTCGATTCAGGCTCGTATTTATAATGAGTTTTGAATAGCTTGATCAGTTTGCCTTGCAAGCATTATTGAACATCTGATACTGGCTTTGTGCACGTGCTTTTTCTACTCCGAATTAATATTATATACATATGTATGCATGTGTGCATGTAGAGAGAGAGAGAGAGAGAGAGAGAGAGAGAGAGAGAGAGAGAGGATATACTCAAGTAGATTCATTAACATTTGTGCCCAAGTCTTAGACCTGAAGTCAAATACTTTCCTTTTTTGTACTCTTTAAAGTGATTCTACTTACCAAATATGTTTTATAAGAAGTACTTATCAAAAAAAAAAAAGTTTGATAATAAGTAAACAATGGAAATATTCTGGCGGCTAGCTATCAATGAATGCCTAAATTTCTTGTTTTAACTAAGCTGAGTTGAATAATGTTTAAACTCACTCAAAAGATGATGACCTAAAATGTGATCCAATATTGGCCCATTTAATGGTGATTAAGATTGAGCAAGCCTTAAAACCTTATTTACTTATCAAAAAAGAAAAGAAAAGAAAGATTGAGCAAGCCTCAAGACAAGCTGATTATGAGCTGAACTAAGCAGTTTAGATAGTTTCACATACTAGCCGCTCCCTTTGGATACCCCATCTACAACTCTCCGCAACTCACCTAGGAAAACCAGGATTCTGAAATCAAGATGTTTGGTTGTAGCTTGACATATTTAACCAAAAGAAGTGAGGGAAAGGCGGGGTGAGTTGTACAATGTATTAGTCATATCTAACGAGGTTCAATTGCATTCACTATTTTTTTACACTTCATTCTTGTATGATTATACCCTTTTTTTTAATAAGTATATAATTATACCATGTATTTCCATGGTTATTCTTTAATTGGTCTGCAAAACTTGTTCATTGAAATAATTGATTCAAATTAATAACTGAAAATAATACAACCCAAAAAGTTTGAGTAAAACTTGAAGTAGATAAATGTGGTCTATTTATATTTATATATATATATATATATATATTGTTGATGATACTTCAGTATCTTTTTGAGATTTTATGCAGTTTTAGTTTCTCATTAATTAACTTTGTAGACATCTTGTGCATATAATCATGATATATGATCAAGATTTTGGTCCATGACTAGGAAATGTATTGCACGCCATATTAACACTTAGTCGCTTACATACATGTATAAAATCGAATCTGACTTTTTATGCATCTATTAATGTTTCATTCTCATTAGTAGCCAAGTGTTGTTGAATGCACAGAATAGTTATTGACAAATAACATTTAAGAGTTTGTTGGCCATGCATTGAAATCTTAATTTGGAGGAGAAATGTAGTTGGATAGATCTATCTGGCATACTTTAACATGGTGATGATGATGAGAAATCTCATCTCATAGGAAGCAATATCGGTTGAAGGTGTCTGTGAGGTCAATGAATTTTGAATAATTTCCTAAGAGTTGTCAGATCAAGTTTAATTGTTTCCTTATATTATGCCAAAATAGCACTCTTGTTTGCCTATACTTAAAAGCCTTGATGCATGTTGTCAATGCATTTCATGATTTGACAAAGATGATTGTACTATTCAAGTTCAACAAACTTTGCATTTCAGTAAATTTTGCGAATACTCTTGAAATGGAATTTAGGCGGCCCATAGTTTTTGAATAGGCTAAAGCCTTGAAAGGCAAGTTTATTATGTGCCGTGCAAAAAGGGTTGTCCGTAAAATTCGGTTGTGCATTATGTAGGTAATCATGTGAAGATTTTATGCTTTCAGATTTTGAGTTATTACTTAGCTTATTTGGAAAGATTCTTGGTGAAGTTTATGAGCAATCTCATGATTATAAAACGAAGCAAGGGGCTAGCAATTTTCAACACCAACTCCTGCCATTATCTTCTATATTGCTGGGTTAGGAGAGTATCTCGTGGAAGTTCTAGGGTCTCTCAGTACGTCTAAGTTTTGGATGAATCAAGCAATGATGGTAATATTTCTAGTAGATTTAGCCTGTTTTGTAGAATTTTTTAGCTTTTGATGTAGCATAACTGCATAAATCAGAAAAGTTTAGTCTCATCATCAATACCTCTTTGGAATAACTCTATTAAAGGCTGACCAGTTTTTTACTGATTTAACTAGAATAATTTTGCATCCTAAACTCTGTATATGGCTGATATGTTTTTCCATTCTTATTTTCTGTACTTTAATTTTGTCTTTGCTAGAATTATTTGGTTGAGTGATTAAATCCACCATCTCCTAATAGCTTAAGTTTTTGGGGGAATTATCAGAGTAGGAGGTCTCAAATTCGATCCCAGTCTCCTCCACTCTACCTCCCATTTAACCCATGTGTTGGGCCTCACCTATTAAAAAGGGAGTTTGAGCCCACACGTGAGGGGGAGTGTTAGAATTATGTGGTTAAATGATTAAATCCACCATCTCCTAATAACTTAAGCTTTTGGGAGAATCGGTAATTTAGATTGGTTAAGGATTTTACATTCTCAATTGACCTTTCTAAGCTGTTGTTATTGGCAGTCTTTTCAGCACAAAGGCTTTTGGATGCCCAGTAATGCTGGGTGTCTAACGAATGGAGAGATGGGTTATGATAATTCATCTAGAATTGAACAGAAGCGTGGTCATCAGTGGTTTATGGATGCCACCGGACCAGATCTATTCCAAAACAAGAAGCAAGCAGTAGATGCTGTAAATGGAAGACCAGATTCTGGAGGTCCACATATGGCTGTTTTTCCATGGGATAACACTTCTGGCTTCCAGTCTGTTCCAGGGCAATTCAATGACCGCCTCTTTGGATCTGAGCCTTTACGGACTATCAATCTGGTTGATAGGAATATTTCTTCTGTTGATAGTGGAAGCATGGATATAGGAATAAAAGGTTTTGAGAATCAGTATGGAAAAGATCCTTCAGTGGGTTTATCTATGTCACATACCATTGAAGATCCCTCATCGTGTCTGGGCTTTGGCGGAATTAGAAAAGTTAGAGTCAATGAAGTTAGGGACTCTGACAATGGCATCTCTGAATCCATGGGACACTCCTACAGTAGGGCTGATAACGGTTCAATTTCTATGGGTGACACCTATAATAAGAACGATGAAAATGCCATATCATTGGGCCCGAAGTACAATACTGGGGATGAGAATACCATCTCAATGGGCCCCACCTTCAGTAAGGTAGATAACAATTTCATTTCAATTGGCTTCAATAAGGGAAATAGCAGTTTCATAACAATGGGTCACAACTATAGCAAGACTGACGATGGTATATTATCGATGGGTCAGCCCTTCGACAAGGGGGATGGCAATTTTATATCCATGGGTCAGTCATATGAAAAAGGAGATAGCAGTGTCATATCATTGGGTACCTCCTATAACAAGGGGCATGAGAATTTTATTACAATGGCCCCAACATATAGTAAGGAAAATGAGAGTTTTATGTCAATTTCTCCTTCTTATAATAAGAGAAATGATCATATCATATCGATGGGTCCAACCTATGACAAGGCTGATGCCAACATGGTATCAATGGGTCCTTCCTATGACAAAGGAGATTCCAGTGCTTTATCTATGGGTCACAACTATAACAAAGGTGAGGGCAATACCATATCTTTTGGAGGTCTTCGTGATGAGACAAACCCCTCTGGTGGGATCATCAGTACCTATGATTTATTGATGAGTACTCAGAACCCAGCTCAAGCTTCTCATAACCCAGATCAAGCTTCCCAGAACCAAGCTCAAGCTTCTCAGAACCCAGCTCAAGCTTCTGAAGTATCAGGCCAGAAGGATCTGGTCGAGTCCAATGCTGATCCAGTTGTAAATGATGCTCCAAAAGTTAATTCTAAACCCGATGCCAACTGCAGGAATAAGGAGCCAAAGACAACCAAGAAGGTTCCTCCTAACAACTTCCCTTCAAATGTCAAAAGTTTGTTATCAACTGGCATGTTTGATGGAGTCCCTGTGAAGTATGTTTCCTGGTCACGTGAGGTATGTTAATTCTTCTTGGTTGCTTGTCTTTATCTGGAAAGCTGATTTAATTTTCTGGAGCTTTTAGCTGTAATAATTTGACAAGTACTTAATCATACGTTTGGCAGAAAAATCTTAAAGGAGTTATAAAGGGAACGGGGTATTTGTGTTCCTGTGATGACTGTGACAAATCCAAGGTAAACATCTTATGTTACTTTTTGGATTCTTTAGGTAAGTCAACTAATGAATTTTCAATCTAAATCAAATGAGCGAGCTTGTATTTTGGATTGCATCATGCAGGCTCTTAATGCTTATGAGTTTGAGCGTCATGCTAATTGCAAGACCAAACACCCAAATAATCACATTTACTTTGAGAATGGAAAGACCATCTATGCTGTTGTTCAAGAGCTGAAGAACACCCCTCAGGAGATGCTGTTTGATGCAATTCAAAATGTGACGGGTTCTCCAATAAATCAGAAGAATTTCCGGATCTGGAAAGGTAATGAAGAATTTTTTACTCAAGTGACTGGTCTAGCACAAACATGAAAGATATTCTCTTTTCCAATGTCTCTACTTAACTAAGTGCAGTAAATTATTTTTTATTCTGTCATATGATTTGTCTGTCTTCTTTCCCTTTTCTCAGCATCATATCAAGCTGCCACCCGTGAACTTCAGCGCATCTATGGAAAGGATGAAGTTACCTTGCCATCTTGAGATGGAAACTGTTCCTTTCTGACGATTTTGAGGTTGGTGAATGTGTGATCTGTGCATAGCAGCATACAACCTACAGAAAGTATAGACTCAATTTGGGATTTAATAATTTTGGCTTATGGATGTTTAAATATTTTGGCTTTAATACATTTCCTAAAATAAGGTCTTAATTTAATATTGAAATTTGGACGTGGATTATCTGTTAAATCTAGATTTAGCATTTTCTTATTTGTGTGATTGGAGCACTAGAGGTGCCTTTTTACTGTGTTAGTCGCGGTGGTGATATGAATTCGTCTTTGAGCAATGGGGCAGTTTAAATGCTTGGTCAGAGTCATACTTTTTGGCCCTTTGGTGAGTGAGAGTCCTTTCTATTTAATACAACCAGATGTAATGAAATAACACAAAATCAGAGGCATTTAATGGATAATTGAAGGGTGAAATTAAATGGAGTATGTATGTTTTAGAAATATTCCCTGAGAATTTCTTGGACAAATCATCAGGCATTCTGCTTCTTGAAGATTTCTAGCAATTCTGATTGGATATTATTACAATAGGCTGGGAACAGAGCAGTTCCCATGTGGCCAATATATTCTATGCAAATGAGTTGGGCTGCCTGTGATTTTTTATGTAAGGGCCCCGATTTGAGTAGTGTTGCTTCTTTTTGCAGCTTGCTTAATAGTGCAGCCAAGTCCATTTCAGGCTCGGTATTGTTAGTCTTGTCTGGTTTATAGTCAGTTACTCCTTTAAGTTTTTAGGCTCCGGGATTGTGCAGGAATGGGGCAAAGGCGTAGATCTGGGCCTGACAATGCAAGACAGTTGCGTGTCTGGTTTTTAGTCACTGTTGGTCAGTGGGTTTCTTGTTATAAAGAATCCTTTTATTTTTTTTTATCTTCCAGTTTCCAGAGTTAAGAAGGCACTTGATCCTAAGTGAACTTGTTAGTTGCATCAGCATTCTAGTACTAGGTTACATTCTGTGTTACATCTCTGTCTGACCCTCGGTCAAAACAATAAACATGGGATCCTAGTAGTAAGAGCAAGAGAAAGTATTTGGTGCCTGAGGTGAATCTTTATTTTATGAAACCGTGATATGTAACACCTCTCATGTGGGGGTGGACTTTACCACCCAGCTCATATGAGAGGAGAGTTACAAATCACAATTTCATACAATACCACCTGCTCCAAAGAACTAGGTGCATTTAATATTATTATGCTCATGTTTGTCACTAGGGCATGGAGGCTTTGGCCTGTGGTATGACAATAATTATTTTATGTATTAGATATATGCATCTTCCCTCTCATAGTGTGTGCATCTCACAATCGTGTAGAATCCACATGCTTTGAGAGATCCACACGTTGTGAGAGGAATGATGCATATATTTGATACATAAAATACTTTATCCTAATATGGGGGTAGTATGGGATGTATTCAATAGTAGAGGGCTTTGATTGTTTCATATCCAACACTATGCACACTCTTTCACATAATGTCTACATTCTTTCATATCATATGTAAAATGTGGACATTTGATGTAAAGGTGTGGATATTGTGGAGAAATATTTCACTTATGGGAGTGTGAAACAACAATTAGCCCAATAGTAAAAGCTTCCACATTTTAGTGTATGTATCCAGGATCCTTGATTGCTTTTTGACAACTTATTATTGGGTATATCTCTTCTATGCAACAAGGAGAAGCAAAAAAATTGTGGAATAACACCACGTCGTTGTGCAAGCCTGGGAAAAACTTCTCCTAGGTAAACCCACGATGAAAAACTTCTCATGGCCAATGGTGCTTTATAATTGCATCAAACATATTGTCCAAAATTCTTAGGATATAGATGTGATAGCCGCTCCAGCATGCACTCAGTGAGATACTTGGAACTTGTTACATACTACGAATCAAATTCTTAGCAATTTAGACCTTTTTGGGTTCCTTAAAACAGATTCATCCGCAGGTACTAGGCTGGTGACGATGTGATGTTGATGCCCACATGATTTAAAGTACCCATACTCTCAGTAAGTATAGCCATTTGCTGTTCGTTTGGTGCTGCTGTATCACTGTGTGACACAGGTGTAGGTTGATCCTCCTTCCTCTTACCCCATAGAACCAAATATAAGCTGATTACAATGACAACTGCTCCAATAACCCTACAAAGCATTTGGACTTCTAAGTAACCAAATGAACGCATCATACTCAATTAATGCCAGAATTTTTCAAATGTCGTATATAGATTTTGAGATGAAAACTTACTGATATTTGTGGTTGACTCTAACCTTCCTAAATTCATTTCCTCTGCAAATATGATGGACCCCAAAATTGCTACAATGACTGTGCATAGAGGATTAAAAGCTGTGTAAACAACTGGTCCCTTTCTTTCTGTGATCACTCCCATGGTACAATAATTAACTCCAGAGAGTATTCCCTAGCATGGAAACATCCTCTGTTAGCACAGAGTATCTAACTTGAAACATCCAGCTTTGGACAAGAGGGACTGAACCCCAGAACTAGACCACAACAAGGGGTTCAGACAGATTGGCTCTTGGCCTATAGGTTACAATGAAAAAAGTTGTACCAGTTAATTAAGAATTTCTTACCCCATAAACACTGGCTAGTAATTTGTAATCCCAGTGAATGGACCACACTGCAACATTGCCCTTTTCAAATGCCAAGGCCACAATGGTGCCTTCGACCATGGCCGAAATGCAAATCAAAGCTGTGAGAGATTGGCAGGATACGATTTCAGCGTTAATGCCTAGAAGCAATGTAAGTAGAGTCTACTTACATTGCAATGTAAGTAGAGTCTACTTACATTTAAAAACCAAATTTAAAAAAAAAAATCAATTTTTTCTTTTGCTAACGTAAGTGGCCAAGACTATTAGAAGATCTGATAGTCCTTTAAGAAAAAAAAGAAAACCATATTTGCTAGAAGTTGATTAGTGCATGGAGATAAGGTAAAACTTGGGAGTGTGAAACAACATTGAATTCAGAATACCAACTTGAAGAATGATGAAGCAAGACCCGAAGAAACAAGATGCTATGATTATCAAAGCACCCTTTATGAGATCTTGCTTATGTGCAGCACTAGCAGATTGATCATGAGGGTTTCTTCCTTCTGTCCATAGCAGATTTAGACTGGGTCCTTTAATTAGAGTCATTAAAAATGCTCCCCCAACAGCCACTATGGTTCCCAATATCTGTGCCTGGCTATGCAGTCTCCTAATATTGACCATCTCAAGCCTACAAACAAAAGTATCCTTCACAAAGTTACATCTCTATCACTAAAATTTCTAACTTCTTTGGCTTATATGTACAGTGACAGACACGCATTTGCTGAGTGAAAACTTACCTAAATACCCAAGCCATGAAAAATGCAAAGGCAGGAAGGATATTGCACATGGCAGATGTGAAAGAGGTATCTGTGTACTTCATCCCAAGATAGAATAGGTTCTGGTCAAGCACGGGGCTGTATAGAAAATAAAAAACAAAAAATCTAGAGCTTAATACAAATCCTTAAACAAATAGTCACTTAAGATAGTAATGTTCTAGCTAATCTCAATTGTCTAGATTCTTACTCAAACAAACCTAGCGACATTGCCTTGACTATTATAGAGAAGGTCATCTTTGGCCTTGATTTCCTGTTGGGTATCAACTAACATGTCAGTATAACTAGCTCTTCATCTTTCGTAAACCATGGAAGATATAAAAGAAATGCAAATAATTCAAAATAGAGGGGGAAACCTTTCTAGAACAATAGCAAAAGGAGCAATAACAGCAGTGGCAATGGACATTCTGTAGGCAACTAGTACATAATGACTCATCCCCTGGTTCAAAGCAAACTTGACGACAATGGACAACCCTGCATAGCCAAACTGCAAAAGAATCACAGCCAAAAGTAGCTTCACCTGACAAAATAAGCGAGTCAAGGACTCCATACACATTATTTTCGTCTCTCAGCTTGAAAGGCTTGCAAGCATATATAATAGGGGGTGCAATGGCTTATGTATCTATTCCTTTATATATAGAAACTCGGCTTGCTCTAGCTTGAGTTTTTGCCATGTGGCTTGCTTATTGAAAAGGGTCATTGGAGTCAATAGCCTTTACTTCAAATGATATATCTTAGTGTTTCCAACGGAAGCATTCAAGTTCAAATCTCCATTCCACTAAAAATGTATAAAAAAAAAGGAGGATTGGAATGCTTTGTTTTAGAATTCTAGGTCGGCATTTCATAAAAATTTTATTTTGTTTTTGACAATATATTTAGCACTTTAGTTTTGAAGACATGAATATATTCTATGTATTTGCTATTCAATTTATCATTTAGTTTTACAAATATCAAAACAAAATAAAATTTTCTTAACCTAGCATATTCGAAGCGAACCTTTTCTATTTTTAAACCTACAATGTGTGTACGTCACAATTAGAGTACATAGGAGATGCTAGTTAAATCCAATAATAGTAAGTGAATCAGGTAATGCGCGCGTGTGCACACACACACACACACCAAAAAAAAAAAAAAAAAAAAAAAAAAAAATCAAAATCAACAAAATATGGTATTATTTCTGTTTTACTTTTTCTAAATATGTAATTTGATAATTGTGGTAGGTAATTAATTGTCCTTATTATGATTATATATGTTTGAATATGGAACAATCAATTTTATAAATTAAAGAAAATACGTTGTGACAAGAATCTAAGAATCTAATAGAGGGTGTGAATATAAGAGGTTTTATAAGAAATTCACATAAACTAAGTCAAAATAATTCCATTGAAAAATATTTGTTTTTAAAAGCTTATGTGGCAAAAAAGAAAAGAAAAAAGAAGAAGCTTATGTGACATTATTAGAAGAAGTCAACAAAAAGTCAATTTCATTTTGAATTATATACTAACTCCTGCAATGTGCATCAAAGTTCAATAAAATGGAATAAATTTTTTTGTTTTGTTTTGTTAATATGAAATTCAACAAAAAGTCATATGGGTATATGGGTATTTATATGATTTTGGTTATATAAGAAACTATTTGATATACCATTTAAAGAAAGACTAAATTACAAATTACCCTCTAACTTTGGCCAAAATTAAATTAAGACCTTTAACTTATGATTTATTCATTTAAGTCCTATAACTTTTACTTTTATCCAACGAAGTCATTCTTTTTATTTCTGTCATGTTGTGTTATTAGGTGTCTTATAAATAATGCTGTTTTCGTATTTTTGAGTTTTTTGGATTAAAAACATCTAAAAACAGATTAATAAAAAATATTTTTGGAAAAAAAAAATGAAAAGATCAATTTTTTAATCTCTCCCTCTCCCTCCTTTTTGATCTGTTGATATTTCTCTCTACCTCTCTTTTCCAATAAAATCAGGTCAAGTCAGCATCGAATGGTGTTGTACAATGCCAGGTGTGAGATCCATTTGAAGGACCCAGGTTAGGGCAATCTCTTTGTGGTGTGCTTCATCCTTTTAAGTTAGCCATGCAAGGCGTCCACGGAGATGGTGCTAATCCTACAACCTAAGAAGAATCCTTATAATTTAGCCTTAAAGAAATGAAACATAAATCTAATGGAGATTATGAATATACGAAGTTTTATGGGGAATAATTATTGAATTTAAACTTAGTTAAAAAAAAAAAAACAAAAATTGAAATATGAGTAATGTTACAAGCACAAATTATTTTACATCATTTTTACCAAATGTTAATGTGGCTAGCCTCATATTGGTTTTCATCCAGGCTTGCTATTAATATCATTTTTTCATTTACTAATAATTACTCACCACATCAGCGGTTTATAAAAAATTTTATAAAATAATTTATATCTCTAGTATTATTTTTGAATTATAACATAGAAAATTTTGTTTTCAAAAGCTTATGTGGCAATTGTTGTATATATTAGCATATACGATATAGGTTGTAATATGTGGGAGTATTCTTATTGTGAATGTAAAAGAATTAAGAGAAAAATTAAGTTAAAGAAAATAAAATTTTAGTGACGCGCTCGAGCAAGCCCACAGTGCAAGCAATAGCATAGAGTAATCGGCAAACAAAGTGAATTACATGGAAAACAAAAAAGTTATATTGGCACTTTAGCCAATACTGCTCGAGTGAGAGTCAGTCGAGCAAGGATGAGCAATATGCAAACAAGGATGGGCAGGGATGAGTGAGGTCAGGCGGATGCTTGCCTGATATCTACTCGAGAGACAAGATGGAGCTAGGATTTCGAGGGGGGGGGGGGGGGGGTTCGGGCGGCAAAGACAACCATCATATTGTAGCTCTAGATTAACCCAAAGATAACCATATTTTTTTATCCAAGCAACTTATAAAAGAATATATATGTGTGTGTGTGTTTTTTAAATTTTTTATTTTATCCCAAGCTTCTTTGGGAAAGTTCATCAAACATTTAAGCAGCAATTATCCTACACTAATACTTTAAGATAAATTTAATAAATTATTTAAAACCCAGATAGAAACCCACACAAAGAATCAAAATTTATTTAAAATTTGAATAAAGAAAATGTACTTTTTGAGAAAGTATGGAATTATTGAACAAAAATAGAGCATGAAAATTTAAAAACAAGCTTTATATATTATAAAGCTTGCTCGAGCAATGTAAATCATGCTCAAGCGAGACAATTATAGGAAGTGCAAAATCAACAAAAGTTTGCAAAAGGAGAGGGATGAGGCTTTTTATATATATATATATATATATCTCTAATGGCTAGTAATAGATATGACTCATATTTTTAGGGTTTGTACCAACCAAAGTTACTTTCCAAAATTCATTGTTTATAAATTTGCCTCCATATTCAATTTTATTTATTGATAGATTTTTCATCATTAGATAGAAATTCACCGAATTCTCAAAGTTTGCTACATGAAAGATTTTGGCTTAGTTGTATTTTGGAGACAAATTTACTAATAGTGCTTTAGGTAGCAAACTGTTTGAGTGGAGGCAAATATTGTCTTAAGCGAGTTTATTTAAGCTATTATTATTATTTTTTGTGTTTTTTCATTATTTACCCCGTAAGCAACATTTACCATGGTGTATCAAACTGTGCTGAGTGCTGACTGAGAAGAAAGTAATTGCACTAACCAAACTGGGCTGCTAGCTAGATATGACTGAAGGTTTTGATTGGCGTTATATATATAATGGTAAAATACTGCTAATGCATCACGTGGTTACATAATCTTAGTCCACATAGCAAGTAGAAATTAAAAACATAATAATTCAACAATTGACTAATTTTGCACCTTCTAGTGGTATCGACATCACATGCCAAAAAATAAAAAATAAATAAAGACCAAAGAATTTCAAATAAATTTGAAAATTTTTCATATTGAAGTACACACTGGACTTGTCTGTGTGGCTTAAAGGAAGATAGCTCCAAACTGGTTTGGAGCTAAATTTTTTCTTTCATACAAATTATAACAATTCAATCCGACCACAAAATCAAAGACCATTCCCTTTTCAATTTTTTATTTCTAATCCTTTTTTTTTTTAAACAATGCTTATAAAACCATTTTCCTGTGCACTGATAGCTGGAATCAACGAATAGGAGGAAGGTGTTGGCATAGAGATATCCTTTCCTTGGTTAAGAAATGAGTGAGAACCAAGCAATGGAGATGTACTTGGTGCACCTCCTTTAAATTCAAGCCATGTCTAACTTTGGAGGTTTAAAAACAGAAATATTACACGAGAAACTTCACATTGAATAGAATTTATTCCATATATAGAATACACAAATTCCAACTAATAAGCACATATATAAATAAAATATCCACTATCTTCAAGTAGTTCCTAATGTAGATTTCGTACTTTTCACATCAATGGCTAAAAATTCTTGTTTTGAAGTTGTTTTCCTCTCATTCATAGTGTCCATATTTTGGGCCGTTAGTACTACATTATCACTGTCTGATGTCGATTCCAGTTGATCCTTACTCTTCCCCCATAAAACTAGGTATAAGCCAACAACAATGACAACTGCTCCAATAACCCTAAAAAAAAGTCCAGTTACCTAAGTTAGCCTGTAGTTATACAATGTTTATGATTCCAAATTTTTTTTTCCGACAATTTCCTTCCTTTAACCAAATGAACTAGATAAACTATAATAATTAAATACTGTGGTAATATACTAGTAACACAACTTTTCTCACAATTACTAACATAACATATTATGATTGGAGTAATATCACTTTTACTTGTATCCATTGACATAAGTTTTATTATGAAACAATTACTTTAGGCTATGTTAGTAGTTGTGAAAAATGTTGTATAGTGACTTTTTCGTAGGCATAATAAGAAAAATCAATGCGCACCTTCCCATGTGCAATGTCTCAGATAGAATGAAGGAGCCTATAATCATAACTAGAACCACACTTAGGGGACTAAAAGCAGTCACAAAAACAGGCCCCCTTTCCTTCATTACCGCTCCTTGAATGTAGAAAGCAAATCCTGAACATATTAGGCCCTGAACAGAGTTTCTTATGAGTATTAAAGCAAGTATATAGGCCACTATTAACTATCAACATTTTTATAAGAACTACAAAAAGAAAAGGCATTAAAAAGCACAATATTTTTAGAATTTCTCACACTGTATATAGTTGCTAAGAGCTTAATATCGAAGTGTATTGACCAGGCTGTGGGGTTGCCCCATTCGATAGCAAGGGCTAGTATGGTACTTTCTAGTGAGCCCATCATGCAAATCAAAACTGTTAGAGAAAGCTCCGCGGGGTATGATTTCAGTGTAATTGCCTACAATGCAACAAGTATATCTCATTACTAATTCAGTCTAACTAAACGTTTTGAAATATCATGTGCAAGAAGTTGATTGTAATGTTTAAAATGGGATTCGTGTATCATACTCTGTTAATCATAATTGTTTTGTTGATTATAACAAAAATCCTAAATAGAAGAACGATATTGTGTGATTTATTCACCTTGCGCTTAAATTGTTTCCTGAAACCACCGAGCTTGCTCTTCAATAGTGAGTTGCTGCGGCTGATGGTTCATTCATAAAGGAAATTTGTGTAGAAAAACTTCCATGGGTTCTGAAACCGCCATCGAGAAAGGCAAGCAGAACGTTTTCTGAGGTTGCATAGAGAGTCTTAAGTTGTAAAGGTTTTGTATGTTTTGACCAATTGTAATTGTTTCTTCTATTGGATTTCTGCAGGTTGGATCCTCGTAGTGATTTTTCCTTTGAAGAAGTTCTTCATTGGTTTTCTACTTCATTACTAAAAATTTGGGTGTAGTTTACTACTTTCATTATTTTTGCTTTAGATTTGGTATAACTATGGTTGAAACACTGATAGAACATTTGTTTGGAACTTACATAATCCACTGTATAAATGTCTGGGGTCTAAATTAAATTTTCAATTGATTTACCTGTTTATGCTTGTGCCCAATTTAAACTGAAAATTGCAAATTATATCAATGCTGATTAGACTCTTACTTGAAGAATAAAGAAACCAGACCCGGATAGAGAACTTGCTAGAATCATCAGAGCACCCTTCGTGATATCTTGCTTGTTTGCTGCACTAGTAGATTCTTGATGGGCATTTCCATTTGCCCATGGCAAATTAAACATAGGTCCTTTAACCAGAGTCATAAGCAAAGCTCCCACAACTGTGACCATAGTCCCAAATACCTTGGCCTGGCCACGGAGTCTCCTAAGATATACTTTCTCAAGACTGCAAAATCATTCATAAATTTGAAGCAACCCAAATTTGTGTACACCATGTATGCATGCAAGAACGTCAATGGGGGAGCTAAAGAGAGTTACCCTAAAATCCAAGCCATTGCAAATGAAAAGGCAGGAATAACATTGCACATGGCTCTTGCAAAACTTGCTGTAGTATACTTCATCCCGGTGTAGAACAAGTTCTGGTTTATTACAGGCCTGAATAGGAAATTAAAAAGAGAAAAAACAGAAGAAAAAGTAAAAATTTTTGCTTGAAGCTTAAGACCAAAAGCTTAATTATTAAGTGATGGTCCAAATTCTTACCCCAATAAGGCAATCAACGCAACCTTAGCAAAGACACAGAATGTCAACTTTGGCGTTCTTTTCCTGTTAAAATTATCAAATCAATGTGGTTAGCCTTTTCATCTCGTTCAACATGTAACATTGACGAAAAGAGTTGAAAAACTTGTACAATAACAAGAAGGGAGGAGATGGAGACCTATCCAAGACAATAGCAAAGGGAGCAATGACAACAGCGGCAATGGCATGCTGGTAGGCTATGAACACGTGTTCACTCATCCCCTTGTTTAGAGCATACTTACCGATTATAGACATCCCGGCATAGCCAAATTGCAATATAATTACTAAGAAATATGGCTTCACATTGTTATACAATTGAGTCTTGGAGTACTCCATAGACATGTTAAGCTAACGTTCTCTTTCTCTCTCTAATGTGAAGAGGTTTGAGCAAAGTAAAGTATGAAGTTCACTTTATATAAACAATAAATTTTTTTCTCTCTCAGAAAATAAAAATCAGTCATAATACTTCCAACTTTATAACTTGTTTGGGAGAGGAGAACAAGAGGAACCAATGTAAATAAACGAATTTTTAAAGAATATTCTCCTGATGGGTTTAATGGGGGAAAATAAATATTTCTATATATTAAAATGATTCAAAAAGTTAGTTATAGTTTCAAAAAATGTCAAAAATACCTCTAATCTAATTAAATAATCCTTATTCTTAAAAAATAAAAAATAAGGTTAAAATTGTTATTCAACAAAATTCCAAAACAAAAAAAACTACTTGATAAACTTTTTTTTTTTCCTAAAAATTAGCACTTTCTATTTGAATATATATCACACACGTTTAATACATTTTATCCTAAAATTTATCGCACACTAAACCTTGCCGTTTACTTATTTTTCAAATCATAAATTTTAGTTTCTTAAAAATAAATACTTGTGTAACCTCACTAATAATGGATAAATTCAAATTGAAAAATTACATTAAACTAAGAAAAAAAGCCTCATTGCACATGTGGAGCGCGTGTGATGAGGCTAGTGTGTGTGTATATATATTGTTATTCATTTCTATCATAAGTCTTTTTTTTTTTTTTTTTAAATTCTTTCAAAATTAGGATGAATCCAATTGAATGAAATACCTTAAAAAATGGATTTTCACTGAAAATCTTATAATACTTTTTTTAATCCTTAAATGTCTATGTAGCTATTTTTATTAAAGAAAGGTTATATATACATATATATAAAATCAAGTGGTATAACTTTTGTTAATGTTACACTACTCAATAACTTTTAGTTGGTTTAATATGTTTAAAACTGTGGTGTTGGATTACAGATATATATATATATATATATATATATATATATATCTATTCTCACTATCTTCAACTCGCGTGTCAAACTTCATATTAATTAGATGTTATTTACTATTTGTATAAAACTTGATTAGGAATGTTGTATTCTTGCTTGAGTTTAGTTACTTTGACAAAAATTGAAACAAAATAAAGAAAAAAGAGGAAAAAAAAAAAAAAAAAATGAAATCATCAAGAATACAAAAAATAAAAAAATAAAAAATGATAGTTGTGGGGCCTAAGAATCTGGCGACCCCGGTCCACTTCGTACTAAACCCAAGGCCTACGCCGAGAAGGAGGAAATGCTCAAGGACGAAGTGAGAAAAGTACAAATTGCCTAGGGATGTTGCCGAGGACAATCCTGTCCTCAGCCAATCAAGACCATAAGAGGAGGAAGCAGCGGGCCATCAAAAGTAGCCTCTCGGAGCATCCAGGGGAAAGAGTAGATGCAAAGTGTCGACCAGAGAAGCATGGTGGGGGAACGGTTCAAGGAGAATCTGTCACCTCCACATTAAGTGCGCACATCTAACTCCCTGGCCGCATTAATGGAGATGTGACCTCTGAATAGTGCTGCCTTGGTTGCTGCAACTCACAGGAGTGCTGGTAAAGTGGCTGATGAGACAAGCAGTCAGAGGGGTAGAGGGCATGAATGATCAATAAGTGGAAGAAAGAGATTATGAGAGAAGGACTATATAAGAGGGAAAAACAGATCAAGAGGGGGGGAGGGCTCACAGAGGAATGACCAAAAAGCTCCTTGGACTATGCCGAGGACAGACTTCCATAGAAAATCTCAGTTCCTCTATGTATGATAGTGTTGACCATCATATTAGCTGCTGTAATTCTCACTAAGACTTAGTTCTTAAACCCATCATCTACAAATTTATTGTATTGGGCTAGTTAGGCTTGAGTTTACTCATCCAACAGTAGAGCTGCTCAAACCCCAGTCCCTACAATTGGTGCCATTTGTGGGAAGAACTTGTGCACTAGTGGACGCAGTGGTCAAGATGATGGTGGGATTGACGCATTGGTGACGTTCTTTGATGATCGTGCAACCAACGGTACGGAACATGTGGTTACGAACGTGATTGTTACTACGTTGTTAGCCCATGTAGAGTTAGTGGTTGAATACCACCGTTGATTTCGTTAAGATCGAGAAAACAGCCCTTTCATTACCGTCAACGACACCAACTTCAAGTCCTATTGGAGGGAAGAACAACGACAAACTCACTCATGAAGCAGTTATTGCAAAGAAATGAAAGATTCAAAAAGTAAAGCAAAAAGAAAATATATAATACAAACCTCCATCGAATGACCTACCATTAAGGTTAGATCCAAATTTGGCTGCACCGAAAATCCGATGCGATTCACCCCCGCTTCGGCTCTCAGCTGAAGAAGGTAGGTCTTCTTCCTTACTCGGGCGGAAGGTAGGAACATCCTTGGCTCCCACTTCCTTTGGCCTAACTGCGACATCTAGGATTTGAGCAGCATTATTGGCTCCTGAAAGGGGCTTGGCTTCCTTGCCTTTGCCATCATCCAGAGCCACCCCATTTCCCTAAGCTTTAATCATAGTCTATGTGAAATCCTAAAGAATATCTAGGGGGCTAAGAATTTAAAGTTCCTTTTGAACTTAAAAGATTTGTAGAATGTGTGAGAACGATCCCTCTAGAGCGCTTTATATAGAAGACAAATGATGCATCAATCCCCAAAGGTATTAATGAAGGTGCGCCTTGGGCACCGAAACGTCAGGTATGTAACTCGAACAGCCAAGAGACGACTTATGATCAGAAATGGTGAAAAATTGGTGCAATAGGGCTATCGTCACACGTGAGAGTGGAAGACCAAGCCGCCCTTATCTAGGTCAATGTTAGGCTAGGGGCCTAGTCCGCAAAAGAGCCCCTCATCGGCAAGGCAAGGCCAAAGCCATTATTCCTTCTGAAGTTGGCTTTTCAATGCTGAGGATAAGTCCTTTCGTGCCAAGTAACAAAGAATAAGTGCTAGACAGAACCAAGGTATTGCATGGTCCTTAGACTCAAACATATGGAGAAACTAGTTACTTTGCAAAATCAAGTGCTAGACAGAACCAAGGCATTGCATAGTCCTCGGACTTAAACCTATGGGGAAACTAGTTACTTCGCAAAGACTAAGTGCTAGACAGAACTACGGTATTGCATGGTCCTTAGACTCAAACCTATGGGGAAACTAGTTTCTTCGCAAAGACTAAGTGTTAGACAGAACCAAGGTATTGCATGGTCCTTAGACTCAAGTCTATTGGGAAACTAGTTACTTCGCAAAATCAAGTGCTAGACAGAACTAAGGTATTGCATGGTCCTCGGACTCAAACTTATAAGAAAACTAGTTACTTCGCAAAGACTAAGTACTAGACAGAACCAAGATATTGCATGGTCCTCAGACTCAAACTTATGGGAAAATAGTTACTTCACAAAGTCAAGTGCTAGACAGAACCAAGGTATTGCATGGTTCTCAGACTTAAACCTATGGGGAAACTAGTTACTTTGCAAAGACTAAGTGCTAGACAGAACCTAGGTATTGCATGTGTGGACGACTAAATTTCTCGGTTCGAAATAAGTCAAACAAGTAAAAATAGTGTCACAAATGTGAATTTGTATTGATGAATGTGTGGTACAATTCTCTGTTGATTAAAAAAGAGTTATCCTCTGATTCGATCTCCTTGAAAGACTTGTTGATTTGAATTGTAATAATGTAATTTTGATTTGAACACAAAATATCCTTCAATTTGGTTAAGGGATAGATCGAAGATTGTTGAAACAGAATTACAATGAATCTCTGGCTATGAGCTTGTTAGAAATTCCCTGTTCTTCACGTTCTTCGTGTTCTTCGTGTGTTCTTTGTGTTCTTCGTCTTCGAAGGTTTGTGGTGGAAGTTCTTCGGGGCTTTAGAGGCTTGAATCCGTAGAGTTTCGCTGATTTGTGGTTTGTGATGTTTCTGAAGGCTTTTGAGCTTGATTCCAGTGAACTTTGAGATTTAGGAATATGATTTGGATGATTCCTCTTCGAATTTTCTTTGTATTCGAAGGTTTGTGATGGAAGTTCTTCAGTGCTTTAGAGGCTTGAATCCGCAAAACTTCACTGATTTGTGATTTGTTGATGTTTTCGGACACTTTAGGCTTGATTCCCGCAGACTTTTGGATCTAGGCAGATGATTTGGATAATTTCTCTTCGAATGTTCTTCGTATTCGAAGGTGAAGTTCTTGAAGTTCTTGGAGGCTTTAGAGCTTGATTCCAGCAGAGCTTCTGGACTTCTGAGTGCTTCCAATGGCCTGGTCCTCTCCAAATCTCTAGCTCTCTTCTTTGGATCTCTAGATCTCCTCCAAATCTCTAGATCTCCTCCAAATGCCTTAGGAAGGCTTCTATTTATAGGAGTTTAGGGGTAGGTAAGTGACACGTGGCGGAGTCTGATTGGTGACATGTGGCAGAGCTTGATTGGTCCGCTTATGTCATCGCTTGCACATGCTGGAACGATTGTGTCATTGCTTACACGTGCAAGGTTGCTTAGGTCATTACTTACACGTGCGAGGCTGCTTATGTCATCGCTTGCACGGGCTGATGCATGATTGGTTCTTGCATGACACTTGGCAAATTTCTGTTGGTTTCTGAATAGTGATAGCAAAACCTAGCAGCAATATGTGGCGCTTTGTAATTGGCTGCATTTTGTGGACTTGGTAGTGTGACGTGTCAGCTTGTGATAGGTCGAGAATTTTCCATGTCTACAAATGCCACCTCGAGACTCGTTCACACACACAGTTTCAGAGCGTGGTGTGGGAATGAGTTTCGAAAACAGACTTTTACTCCTGGCTCTTTAAATGAAGTAATTGAAGGTGGCGGAGCTTTCAGCAAGATGAGATAATTTCCAAGGAGTAGACCCACCCATATGAAAGGTTTTGATGAGGCTGAAAAGAGGTTTGCAAGTATTTGAATGTACTTACATGACCGAGCTTTCTCAGCAGAGGTTAAGTTGAAGTAACTTCAGAAGAGTGTTTTTGGATTGTTGGCGGCGATCACATGGTGTAGAAGATGGGGAAGACGTGAGGATGATGGATGGGTACAGCACGCAGAGTCATGGGGCTAGCCTCGTGTTTTTAAGAACCGCTGGTGAAGTCATCTCAAAAGAGTATACTTTGGATTACGGCGAGGCCATGTGGGAAAGTGATTGAGTGCGCATGCGTCATTGTTTTACCCCGGTTGAGGTAATTTCAGAAGCTTATGGATTCTGGAGATGACGGTGTTGGTGGTGAAGAAGACGGGGATGAAGCAAAGCGAATGGATGAAACATACGCCACCATGGTTCTGATCCTGTATGTCAGGAACCCTCTGGTGTAGGTGTTTCTGCAAGATACACCTTTGAAAATGGGGTGGCTGTATGTTTGCATGGGTTCTGACAGTAGGTCATTGAATGTGCTTGCGTGATGGGACCATACTGACAGACGTTAAGTTGAAGTAATTTCAGAAAAGTTCATTCTGAAATACTTCAAGTTGAATTTAAGTTGGAGTAATTCCAGAAAGTGTGTTTTGAGGTACCAGCAACGATGACCTCTGGATTCCACGCCGATGGGAACATGGAATATGGCTTTGGCAACCCTTTACCAGCCTTAAAGGCTGAACTCTGATGAGCTGGTGCCCCGGAGGTCGTTTCAAGTGTTGGATGAAAGACAATTTGTAGGATATCCCAACACTTTTTACCACCTTCAACTATTGACACTTGTTGGGAAAGCACAACAAAGTAGAAGATGGAGCTAACTTGTGATTCTGGTCTTTAAAACCAGCCAAGTTGCTGTTTGTTTCGAACCGCTGCTTCTGCTGGAAGACTAAGCAATTGGAGAGAGACTACAGGAGCCTTGAGGTTAGGAACAGGTGTCTCTGCTGGACTTGGATGTTTTGGCCAACCAAATCTACGGAAGCATGGAAGGTCGATGCAGGCCTTGTTATGAATAACTTTATGGACAAAGGTGGTTGTTAGGTGGAGAAACAAAATTTGTTTGGATCTCAAAACTACAATGATGCTGTGAAGAGGGTTTCTGCCAAACCATGAGAGGGTTGATTTCAAACTGACTGTGAAGTGATATTGGTTGCTGAGTGTTGAGAATGATGAAGCCATAGTGAGAAATGGCTGTGAGAAGGAGGATGAGTTCTTCATGAATCTGGCCCTTCTATTTATAGCGAAGAGATGAAGAATGGTGGATGTGAATTTTTGGTGAGACCGGCGGATGAGAATGGTAGGTTAGAGACCGGTATAGAATGAGAATGGTAGGTGAGAGAGATAAAGAATGGTAGGTGGGAATGTTTGGCACCAAAAGGGGAATGGTAGGTTGGAATGTTCGGCACCGAAAGGGGAATTGTAGATTGGATGGGTGACCCGATGTGATTTCAAGTTTAAGACACACTTGTGAGAGTTCATCTGTACTTTTGAAAGAGAAGCCTTAATGAAGACTGGAGAATAACCCTGAGGGGATCCAAACTAAATGGATGAATCTCAAATTTTGATATTGAGAGCTTTAGTTTTGAACATTGTCAGTACTTCGGTGATGTGAGCCAGATTGGTGATTTCCAAGTCACGAAAAGCTATGCAAGACAAGTCTAGCTTGAAAATCTTAACTTTGGGTTGATTTCAACACAAAAGACAACTATCTTGGAATTGAGTTATTTGTGCAATTTCTGAGTCTCAAATGATGGAACGGACTCCAAAATTGGAATGTACGCGAAAAATTGAGCAAGATAGGTCCATCTTAAAAATTTTGACTTTCGGTCAATATTTTCGCAAAAGTCAACCTTTTGGAAATTGGACGTTTGCACAATTTTCGAGCTTCGAATGAAGAAACGGATCCCAAAATCGGAATGTATTCGAAAAACTGAGTGGAACAGGCCCGTCTTGAAAATTTTGACTTTTTGGTCAAAGTCAAAGGTCAAACTTGGTCAAGGTATTTTTTTTTTTTCTGTTTTTTTTTTTTTTTTTTTTTTTTTTAAAGTCGGTTCGGACCGGGTCAGATTTCTGGGTCAGATCGGGTCAAACCGGGTAAGATGATGTCATGCATGACGTCTCAGAGTTAGGCGCGTGTCAGCACTTAGCGCGTGGAAGCGCGTGGCGCGTGTGTTAGAGGCGCCGGCGCGTGTAAGCGCGTGAGGAATGAGGGAGGCGCGTGAGCTTGACGCCGGAACTTCTGGCGGCGCGTGGTTCATCGTTTGGGCCTGAAATTTTTAGGTTTGGTAGATCTGATGATGCTGGATCTAGTGGTATGGTCTGTTTTCTGAATTTGTGAACATATTTTCACAGTTTTGAGAAATTAAACAGTTCTTTACCGCGAGCTTGTGGTGGCGCGTGACGGCGCGTGGTAGCTCCATTGATGGTGATCTTTCTGGGTTTTGTAGATCGAAGTCCGTTTAAGGTCCCTGTGGGTTCAGTTTTGTGAAATCCTGAACAGATTTGCACAGATTTTGAAAGACTACTCCGTTGGTCACTGTGAGTTCATGGCCGCTCATGGGAGCGCGTGGATAGCCTACTGAGTTTGATTTCCTCTGGGTCTTTGTAGCCTGGAGTCCCTAGAAGATTTAGGTAGATTGATTTTTGTGAAATCTTGTCAGAAGTTTTAGAAATCCAGAAGAGGAAACGGCTGGCATTGCAGAAATTGTTGCCATTTTCGTCTGCTTTGGCGGTGGCCATCCTGACATTGTTTGACAATGGTTAATCTGCAATTGTTTCTGCATTCAAGGTTGGTGTAGTTTTTTTTTTTTTTTGACTATGAGTGCATGAGTTGCAAAGTCTGACTTTGAACTCCAATTGTTTTCACATTTTTGAAACGTGAATATAGCTTCTTCTTCTTTTCTTTTTTTTTCATTGGCTCCATTCTCTATATAAGACGTGAGATTGGCTTTGTTCATTTAGGCATTCCTAGCCTTCAGTCTTCTTCTCCAGCTTTTAAGATTTTTTTTTTTTTTTTTTTTTTACGTGCTATGAAACATTTTCCTGACAAAATTTTTTGTTGCTTGTTTTTGTTTCGCAGCACAGTTTTCTTTGGCAATTAAGCCGCACCAACACTTGTCTTTTTAACGCAGCCATCTCAAGAATCTTTGCAACAACGTTTCTGTGAGGATATTTAGCCAGGCAACAATGCTATCACCAATACTTGTCTTTGAAGTCGTACTGGCTCTAATGTAGGCAATGAAGTAATGCTAGCACTTGTTTTTGTATGAAGGTGATCCACACTCGTCTTTGTTATGAAGTTGGGCCAACTCTTGCATTTGCATTGAAGCATCACCATTACTTGTCTACGGAAACAATATTTGCACTCGTCTTTTTTAATGAAGCCTTTTCAACATGAAGCCACGTCAAGAGTTCTTACCATGAAGATATGCCAGCATTTGTCCTTGTACTGAAGCCATATTAACACTTGCCTTCACAATGAAGCTGCATCCATATTTTTCTTTGCCATGAAGTCACGTCAACAATTCATTTGTATGGAAGTTGTGCCAACATCCATCTTTGTCATGGAGCCACATCAACAATTCCATATTAGCACTTGTATTCACATTAAAGTTGCACCAACATCCGTCTTTACCATGAAACTACATCAACACTTCACTTGCATTGAAGTCGTGTGAACATTCATCTTTGTCGTGAGGCTATGTCAGCACTTCATTCACACCGAAGTCGTGCCAATACTCGTTCTTGCCATGAAACCACATTAATGCTTCATTTACATCGAAGCTGTGTGACATTCATCCTTGCCATGAAGCAATACTTGCACTTGCCTTCACAATGAAGCTGCATCCATATTTTTCTTTATAATAAAGCTATAACAGCATCAATTTTCAGAGGCAACATAGCTCAGACATTGAGGTGCATAGCACTGTAGCTAGACATCAAGATTTCAGAGTTGCTAACAAGACTTTGAAGATGTAAGGAGATGTCGACTTTGAAGATGTAAGGAGATGTCAATAAAACCTTGAACTTTCAAGGAGCTCCTATTAAGATTTTGAAGATGCAAAGAGATGCCGACAAGACCTCGAGTGTGAGAAGAATGCTGCCAAGACTTTGACATTGCACGATCATGCTCTTAAAGGAGAGATGATGCAACACCAACTTTAGATGTTGGAAGAAGGTGACGTTGTCTAGATTTCAGAGACATGATGTGAAACAGCACCACTCAGAAGGGAGATGATGCGGTTCAAATTTTGGAGTTGTGAAATGGCACAACCTAGAAGAGAGACGATGTAGCTTAGACTTGTAAGGTACAAGAAGATGCCCCCAGAAGATAAGTTATGTAAAACATACTTTAGAGACATGTGAGGATGTCCACGGAAGAGGGGCAATGCCATGAAGACTTCATTCTTTGCAAAAGAGGTTGAAGATTTTATTTTACTCCACAACCAAGAACTAACTTATATTTATCATTAGTTCGAGGAAAGTCGAGTAACACCAATTCTTTGCAGCTGTCATTTTCTACCACAATGATCTTTGAGCATCATGTAGTGAGCAATTGACTGATCCTAAGCAACGCCTGCCAATTAAAGGGATCTCAAAAGCATATGGATGACCTTTGAAAAATTCCTTAAGCTAGACTAGCAATCCTTCTTCTTTTTCATGTGACTGAACTTAGTAAATGATACCAAGTTGCCTACGTACCCCGGAAAGGGATCAAGTCATTACGTAGTTCAAAAGATTTTTTTTTTTGTTGTTTTTTTTTTTTTGTTGTTTTTTTGTTTTGTTTTGTTTTTTTTTTTTTGTTTTTTTTTGTTTTTTGTTTTTTTTTTTTTTGCAAAAAAGGAGGGCTCAGTGTGTAATAGTGGGTATCACCATTGATCGAACCCGAGACCTCTCAAGGGCGACTTGGGCATCCAACCACTACACCACACTAGCAATTGGTGACATGGAGTGGGATTAATTTCTCTTTATTGGCATGCTTTCAAAGGTAATGGGAAGACATCATGTACCCTTGCAGCATTATAGTGGGCAGTTTAAGCTCTTGTCGAGGAGCAATCCTCGATGTTCAAGCGTAGAAGTGTTTAAGGAACTTCCTATTGATGGGGCCGATCCTTGCATCATCATTGTTGATCAACTTGTAAGCTTGGTTGGTGTTTGCCCCCTGCTTGAAAGTTGGAAGTACATCACAAGCAATGGTCACATAGTTTGACCCTTCAACTTCATCAAAGTCTAAATCAATCTTGTTTTCTTTGGCAAGCTTCATGACTTGTTCTTTGAAGACAAATCATTTTTGGATTGGGTGGCCAATGATGCGATGATATTTGCAGTAGTTAGGGTCATCAACTTTCCCTATGTCTTTTGGTCGCCTGCATTCTGGCAATTCAATCAGCTTCAATTGCAATAGTTGGTCTAAGATGTTTGGCACATCTTCATCGGGGAATGGATATGCTTTTTGCTCACGTTCCTTAAAAGTTAGGCGACGCACTTCGTTCTTTTGCCATCCTTCAAGTTGTTTTTCATTTGCTGTTGCTCCTCTTCTTGGAACCTTGACTTCGACAGTATTAACAACCATTGGGTCTTTGAGGTTGACTTTTGCATTCCTATCATTCCTCCTTACTTCCTTTTCGCTTTCTTTAAGTATGGAAGGATTTGTACTTCCATGGCCAGCAATGCTCAACTTCATAGCATGTGCACAAGTTGTTAAGTCTTCAAATGTTCGAGGCTTTATCCCTTGGAGGATGTAAAGAAGTCCCCAATGCATGCCTTGGATGCACATCTCTACAGCAAAAATTTCAGAAGGTCGATCCTTGCAATCCAGACTCAAAGAACGCCATCGATTGATATAATCGACCACTGGCTCATTTTCCCATTGCTTGGCATTAATAAGCTCCATCATGCTCACCATGCGACATGTGCTATAGAATCGGTCAAGAAATTCTTTTTCGAGTTGTTGCCAACTATCGATTGACTCGGGTTCTAAGTTTGTATACCAATCAAAGGCATTTCCTTTGAGCGAATGGACAAATTGCTTTACAAGGAGGCCTCCTTGAGTCCCTGCGTTCTCACAAGCTTTTACAAAGTGAGCAATGTGTTGCTTAGGATTTCCATGGCCATCAAACTGCAAGAACTTGGGGGGTTGATACCCATTTGGCATCCTCATGTTGTCGATGCGCTTTGTGTAAGGTTTTGAATATGTGAGAGAACTTGTAGAAGAACCTCCATATTGTGCTCGGATGGTATTTGTTATCATGTCTTGTAATTGTTGGACTGATAACGAAGCAACCGAAGTAGATTGTTCTCGTCGGGGAGTGTTTTCAATTTCTCTCCCTTCGTCATCCTTTGCGGATGTGAATTTATGACCATGGATTGATTCACCAAGATCTCGTACTTCGAGTTTGTTCATTAAAGTTGCAATTTGGAGGTCCTTATCTTCAAGTGCTTTTGTGAGAAAGACAACCCTTTGCTCCATTTCAGCCATCTTTTCTTCCATGGTAGATGTGTTAGTCATCATGACTGACACAACTTCCCAAGATGATGGAGAAGGGAGTGAATTGAAGTGAGCACGTGAAATCTCATCTTTTGGGTTCCCTTTGATGGGAGAAAGATCGTGCGACCAACTTCTTGTGAAGGAAGAAGGGGATTTGCCCCCATACTTGAGGTGTTCCAAGGTGGAGACGTCCTTGTTGATGACCTTGTTTCTTGCAAGAGGGTTTAAGGAGATGATTGTCTGGACCTTGGCTCCCTTGGTTGATTGAGATTGAAGTTGATTATTTGCTTTGGGTTGGCTACAATTGATTACACCAATGTAGTTGTTGGTGGTAGCCGTACCAAGTTTAGTTGAAGTAGCTGTTGAAGCTTGGATGTTCTTGTTGGAGGCCATTGAAGTTGGTAGCAAGATGATGATGATTTCTTTCTTTGAAGGAGAATGAGATGAGAGGCAGAGATGTCCCACCGGGGGTGCCAGAATATGTGGACGACTAAATTTCTCGGTTCGAAATAAGTCAAACAAGTAAAAATAGTGTCACAAATGTGAATTTGTATTGATGAATGTGTGGTACAATTCTCTGTTGATTACAAAAGAGTTATCCTCTGATTCGATCTCCTTGAAAGACTTGTTGATTTGAATTGTAATAATGTAATTTTGATTTGAACACAAAATATCCTTCAATTTGGTTAAGGGATAGATCGAAGATTGTTGAAACAGAATTACAATGAATCTCTGGCTATGAGCTTGTTAGAAATTCCCTGTTCTTCACGTTCTTCGTGTTCTTCGTGTGTTCTTTGTGTTCTTCGTCTTCGAAGGTTTGTGGTGGAAGTTCTTCGGGGCTTTAGAGGCTTGAATCCGTAGAGTTTCGCTGATTTGTGGTTTGTGATGTTTCTGGAGGCTTTTGAGCTTGATTCCAGTGAACTTTGAGATTTAGGAATATGATTTGGATGATTCCTCTTCGAATGTTCTTTGTATTCGAAGGTTTGTGATGGAAGTTCTTCAGTGCTTTAGAGGCTTGAATCCGCAAAACTTCACTGATTTGTGATTTGTTGATGTTTTCGGACACTTTAGGCTTGATTCCCGCAGACTTTTGGATCTAGGCGGATGATTTGGATAATTTCTCTTCGAATGTTCTTCGTATTCGAAGTTGAAGTTCTTGAAGTTCTTGGAGGCTTTAGAGCTTGATTCCGGCAGAGCTTGATTCCGGCAGAGCTTGATTCCGGCAGAGCTTCTGGACTTCTGAGTGCTTCCAATGGCCTGGTCCTCTCCAAATCTCTAGCTCTCTTCTTTGGATCTCTAGATCTCCTCCAAATCTCTAGATCTCCTCCAAATGCCTTAGGAAGGCTTCTATTTATAGGAGTTTAGGGGTAGGTAAGTGACACGTGGCGGAGTCTGATTGGTGACATGTGGCAGAGCTTGATTGGTCCGCTTATGTCATCGCTTGCACATGCTGGAACGATTGTGTCATTGCTTATACGTGCGAGGTTGCTTAGGTCATTGCTTACACGTGCGAGGCTGCTTATGTCATCGCTTGCACGAGCTGAAGCATGATTGGTTCTTGCATGACACTTGGCAAATTTCTGTTGGTTTCTGAATAGTGATAGCAAAACCTAGTAGCAATATGTGGCGCTTTGTAATTGGCTGCATTTTGTGGACTTGGTAGTGTGACGTGTCAGCTTGTGATAGGTCGAGAATTTTCCATGTCTACAGCATGATCCTCGGACTCAAACCTATGGAGAAACTAGTTACTTCGCAAAATCAAGTGCTAGACAGAACCAAGGTATTGCATGGTCCTTGGACTCAAACCTGTGGGGAAACTAGTTACTTCGCAAAATCAAGTACTAGACAAAACCAAGGTATTGCATGGTCTTCGGACTTAAACCTATAGGGAAAGTAGTTACTTTCCAAAGACTAGGTGCTAGACATAACCAAGGTATTGCATGGTCATCAGACTCAAACCTATGGGGAAACTAGTTACTTCGCAAAATCAAGTGCTAGATAGAACCAAAGTATTGCATGATCCTCAGACTCAAACCTATGGGGAAACTAGTTACTTTGCAAAGACTAAGTGCTAGACAGAACTAAGGTCTTGCATGGTCCTCGGACTCAAACCTATGGGGAAACTAGTTACTTCGCAAAATCAAGTACTAAATAGAACCAAGGTCTTACATAGTCCTCGGACTCAAACCTATGGGGAAACTAGTTACTTCGCAAAATCAAGTACTAGACAGAACCAAGGTCTTGCATAACCCTTGGACTTAAACCTATGGGGAAACTAGTTACTCCACAAAGACTAAGCAATAGACAGAACTAAGGTCTTGCATGGTCTTCGGACTCAAACCTATGGGGAAACTAGCTACTTCCAACAAAACGGAGCGTGAGCATTCACCTAGGTTGTAAGCACGGCTAGAGGGGAGTCTAATGCCTCGGATCACTTGCCCCAGCCTACTTCGATGAAGATGCAAAACGAAAGTAAGTCGATGAGCATCACTTAAAGCACTTCAAGCGCTGAAACGCTTTCTTAGGCTTTGCAAGTTTATGAAAAGTGGATATTTGTATAAAGCATATGATGTGAGCTAGAATCCTTTGTGATTCACCCAAAGGGGAAACAAATTGCATTGCAGAGACTGTTCAGTTTTCGGTTAAAACCTGAGGCAAAATTTATGTCGTGGGTCCATCGCTTTCAATTATCCAAGCATTACTGGCACACCGTCAGGATCAACTGAGTATTGAGCAAAGCATTAGAGTACGACAAATAAAGGGAAGCATCATTCGAGGGACTAAACGCAAACGATTGGATATATTACATAAAGAATAGTTTCATTACAATATCACTAAGACAAAAAGCAAAATAAAATGAAAAAGAGAGCAAGATTAGAGTGGCCCAAGGTGTCAAAATAAGGTAGCTTGTCGAGATGGCCTATTTCTTCAACTTGATAGATAGCTTGTCCTTGGGGGTTTGCCGAAGGGTTTCGTCTGATGCCTTGGGAACTTGGCTCGGAGGGGCAACTTCGGAGGACTCTTTCTCGGCAGGAGGGACTTGAGGGATAACAAGTGTGGCTTGGGAGTTAGTAGGAGGCTTCACCACATCCTGGGGCGCTTCTTGGTTACCAGTTTCTTCTTTCTCCAATGCTCCTTGGTGCTCAGTCTTCTCAACAGGCTTATCCGTTGAAGTTGGGTCCTCGACAGCACCGGCCTCAGCAGGCTTATTAGTTAAAGTTGGGTCCTTGGTAGCACTGGCCTGGCCTTCATCTGTCGCTTGTAGGGCGGAGCCCGCTTCAGAGGCAATGGAGGGGCCTTGCGAATGGCGGGAATGTAGTACACTCTCTTGGCCCTCCTAAGCTCGGATGAGGCCTTAACCCTAGTCTAGTTGAGGGCCTCATTCCAAGTTTGGAAGCAGTAGCGTTTGCATACCTTAGGTACTTGAGCCTTGAGAATAACCTTGATTTTAGCCACTCCTTCAGCGAAAGCCTCTTCCTCCGTTTTCTTTTTAAAGCTTTCAGCCTCTGTCCTCAAACTCAACTTCTACTTTAGCCCTCACAGCCTCGTCCTTGGCATAATCGGCAATGCCTCTAGCTCCCTCTACCTCAGCCAGTTTCTTCTTCAGGTCGACGATATACTCGTTGGCAATCTGTAGCTGACCCTCAACTTCCAGTAGATGCCTTGTCTGGTCCTCGGCTTATTTCTTAGCGCTAGCTTGGCTGGATATCGCGTTGTCTCTGGCCCTCATCATCTCCTTCAGGTTCTCTCTTACCTTTTTAAGGTCAGCCTCAGATTTCTTAAGGGTGTTCAAGACATCCAAGTACTTGTCACTCTCCTGATCCAGGGCCCTACTCTGGTTATTGGCCTCCTCCTCCAGCCTAAGGGTGGCCTGGATAGCTTGTCGATCAAAACAATCACACGATAAGTTGGGAACTAAGGAGTAAAGCTCAGCAAAGGCACAAGTATCAGAAGTTTTACCATACCTAGGTACCCCTTGAGGTTAAGGGCAACTTCCTGCCTCTTCAAGCTCCCTAGCTCGGCCATGTCGGAGGGGAGAAGCAAGGACCTCTCCAGACTAGCAGCCACATAAGCGCCCTCGCCCCTTCGGAAGTCCCTAAGGGAGGTGTCATCCATCAAGGGCTCCCCATGAAGCATGGCGGCAGGCAGCCAGGCCTGGGGCTTGGACTGCTAGGTGACCTCCTTTCCCTTGCCCGGATGATCGATCCTTAGCTGCTTGGAAGGTCGGCAGGCTTCATCTTTCTCTTGGGAGGAATGAGATCTCTCCCCATCCATTGGGTCTTTGCCTTTAGAGGGCCTCTTCCTCTTTGGATTGGTGGACTCGAGCCGAGGATCTGAGGTTGGCTGGGTGGAGGACGACCTAGTCTGCATGGGCAAAGACTTGGATGAGGGAAGAGGGAGCTTGGGTGGAGGTGGAGGAAGCTTGGATTGCTGCTTCTCTGGTGCATCCTTCCCCGGCTGGCCCTCGATTAAGTCAAACAGGCTGGTTTGAGGTTGCCTCTTGAAACCTATCTCAGCCTGAGTACTAGTCCCTGATGAGAGAAGGTCTGCTTCAGATAAATAGGGATCACTCAAATCACTAGAAGGATCCTCGGCTAGATGGACTTGGTCGAACGCGCCAAATTCGTCCTCGGATGGACCTGGATCAGCAACTTCTTCTCCTCTTCCCAAACTTACTCCCTTAGCCTCCGCACCCTGATGGGATGAAGAGGAACCTGCCAACGGGACGCCTTTTGGGATGGAAGACCCTTCAGAAAACAAGAACCCGTGCTCTACCACAGTGATTTGGTAAAGCCAAGGATCGCGGGCCCTGATCACGTACTTCAGAGTTGAGAACGACTTCTGGGCAGGATCGTACCCAAGGATCTTGTGAACAGCCCTAACTTGATCGTCAGCCTCGTTCACAAAGATCTCTGCCTTGAGAACGGATTGTAAATCTTCTCGGTTGACCAAATGGAAGCGTCGTTCAAAGGCGCGTGGATCTGCAAAAAGAAAAGGCATGTTCTAATCAGCAACCAAATGGTGCAAACTATGAAAACGTAGCATATCAACCTTCCCCCTACTACGAGTACTCCACCTGGCTCTCCCTCTATTGTCGGGCAATGGAGGCCGTCGTGCCACTCCCCTGACATGATGAGAAAATCCTGATTTAACCCCTTGCTGAACTTGGGGAGGCACTGGATAATTAGCTGAACCCTATTGTCCATTGTCTTCATGTAGTAATACTTACCCCTTAGGTGTTGGAGGTTATAGCACCAGTTTACATCATGGTGGGCTAACCTCAACCCCATCTTCTCGTTCAAGGTGTCCACACACCCTAGAATCCTAAACACATTGACAGCGCACTGGGTGGGAGTTAACTAGAAATGCCTAAGGTAGTCCTTTGTCACTAGCCCTATAAGGATTCTTATACCACCTTCTAAGAAGGCGATTATGGGAATCACCACTTTACCCTCTTTCCTCCTAATATACAAATCCCTTTCTTTGCAATACCTTAAACCCACATTACTGGGTATCCTATAATCGGCAATGAATTTCTCCATCGCCTCCTTAGACTTAACAAACCTCTTAAATCTACCAATCCCAAAGAACGACTAAAAGTTCAGAGAAGAGTGAAAGAAAGAGAGGAATAAGGTGAAAAGAAGATCAGAAATGGAAAAGCACGAGATAGAGTAAGAAGAAAGCTTATAGAAATGAGGAGAAGCTCCTCGGACAGGCTTTTTATGCTAGAAAGGGACCCGAGTTGGGTTAGAGGTTTGACCGGATTCAGAGTATGTGCGCCAGAATTCTTGAATGTGAAAGTAAGAAGGCAAATCGATTCAAATAAGTATTTATATCCTCAATTAAAGATAACTGGGCAGAGTTTCCCGCCCATAAAGGTAGAAAATTCCCACTGTCAGATTACCATCACGTCGTTGAACGTGGGGAGTATGGAGCTGCCAGAATTTAATATGGGTGCTTGCTATATATCAAGGCACCAGAAACATGCATTGGACAGGCGAAAAGACTTCAACGCTGACATAGGCCAAGATTGGACAAGCCATGATGAAGGCCCGAGGACATCAAAATCCTCCTCCCCGTTCGAGGATACGGACAGCAGGATTTCAAGGGGCTACTGTGGGGCCTAAGAATCTGGTGACCCCAGTCCACTTCGTATGAAGCCTAAGGCCTACGCCAAGAAAGAGGAAATGCTCGAGGATGAAGTGAGAAAAGTAAAAATTGCCCAGGGACTTTGCCGAGGACAATCCTGTCCTCAGCCAATTAAGACCATGAGAGGAGGAAGCAGTGGGCCATTAAAAGTAGCCTCCCGAAGCATTCCAAGGGAAAGAGCAAATGCAAAGTGTCGACTAGAGAAGCATGGTGGGGGAACGGTTCAAGGAGAATTTGTTACCTCCACATTAAGTGCGCACACCTAATTCCCTGGCCGCATTAATGGAGATATGACCTCTGAATAGTGCTACCTTGGTTGCTGTAACTCACAGGAGTGCTGATAAAATGGCTAATGAGATAGGCAGTTAGAGAGGTGGGGGGTATGGATGATCAACAAGTGGAAGAAAGAGATTATGAGAGAAGGACTATATAAGAGGGAAAAACAGATCAAGAGACGGGGGCTCACGGAGGTACGACCAAAAAGCTCCTTGGACTGTGCCGAGGATAGAGTTTCTTAGAAAATCTTAGTTCCTCTATGTATGATAGTGTTGACCATCATATTAGCCGCTATAATCCTCACTAAGGCCTAATTCTTAAACCCATCATCTACAAATTCATTGTATTGGGCTAGTTGGGCTTGAGTTCACTCATCCAATAGTAGAGCTGCTCAAACCCCAGTTCTTACAATACTGTACTTAACATAGTGGACTTAATTTAATATTTTTCAATTCACTTAAGAAAGAAGTTCATATTCTTACTTATAATAATCATAATAATTTAAATTTCCTTTCTTTACAATGATATGTAATCTAATTAGAATTTTTTTTCTTAAATATTATAACATGTAGAAATAATTCTTTATCAAATTTTTAAAAATGAATTTAGAGTGTACGTGCATTGCATGAGACATCAGCTAGTAATAGTAATAATTAATTTTTTTTTTCTCATTTAAATCCCAAACATGATTACTTCATTTCTTTTCAAACATTTAAACAAGAGGGAGGTAAATATTTAATTTTTTTTTTTTTTTTTTATATATGTTTTATTCTTCATAAACTTCCAAGGCTTAAGAGTCTTGAGACTCCACTCATACACCAGCTATCTTTTTCTCGTAGAATGCCAAGCACTATCAGTACCGACTAAGGAGAGGGACTTAGTGCACCAAGAAAAAGTGTCCACAATGAGGGGCATTGATTGGGTTTGTTGTGGGTCCAGCCCGATTTTGTGGCAAGAAATCCATGTAGTGAAAAAATTCTATTAGAAATAGGAGACCTCATGATCCAATTTGTGTTGAGTAGGAGTTTGTGTGCTACAAGGATGGTGTGGCGGCAAGTTATATATAAATAAGGTTTATTAGGTATTAGGGGGCCGCACAGTGAAATGAAAAAGAAATAGTGTGCTGCATAATGAAAAAGAAAAGAGATAGGATTGCTGGATTTGAGAAAGAAAATTTGTGTGTGTGAGAGTAAAGAAAAATAAGAGAGATTTTTTTTTCTTTAGCCGTGCGACATATATAAAAATTATTGTAATTGATTTGATAATAGTGAAATTATTCAGAATTTGTCCCGTGATTTTTTCTTTCAAAGAAAAATGATTTTTCACGTAAATATTTGTGTTTTTATGTGTAATTGTTATTTTGAATTGATAGTTTTTTTTGATAATATTATTTGAGACCCAAGTTTACCTAATCCTCACTAAGGATCAATTAGATTGAGTTTAATTAAGGATAGCATTCAAAAAAAAAAAGGGGAGAATGGAAAAATTTTTATTTGTCTTTTAAACTTTGCCAATAAGAGTAGATATTCTAAAATATTTAGCAGCGTCATTCCTAGACCTAAAATGTTGAGTTTGCCAATTATAATATTAGTGGCTGTAATTAAAGCAACAGAGGGAAGAGAGGTATTGCTATCTCTCTCTCCTGCCCTTTTTTTCAATTAGCTAATGGTGGTAAAGTTTTTGTCTAACCGTCTTTATCGAATGACAATGTAATCCATCTCATACTTAAAAGCAGTGTCTTCTCAGTGCGTTCGCATTTGTTGTGTTGTTTTTATTATAATTATTTATTTAAGACAATTATTAGATAGACAATTGGATAGTATTGGAGGGGGGAGATGGCGTTCAAAGTACATCACGGGATGGGGAGGTAAAATTGAGATTAATCATTCGATTTTTGAGGGAGATTCCAAAACTATTGTAAACTCTCTTCGCAAGGGTGGTATGCTAAGTTTGGCTATTAGTCATTTAGTAAGGGACACGCCACAGAGTTTTTCTTTCTCTCATACATAAAGGTAAAGTAATACTACGTACAACAAATACTTTAATTAAGAGTACAAGATATATATATTTTTTTATTAGTTTGGATGGAGGTTATTCCTCCGAACATTGTTAACTTTTTTCAATCTAATTTACTGGCTACTTAAATAAAAACAAAAAAGCATGCAGATCAGTTTCTTAAAAAAGAAAAAAAAAAAAAAAAAAAAAACTTGGGGTATCAAATTGTGCTGACTGAGAAGAAAGTAATTGCACTAACCGCACAATTTTTTTTTTTTTTTTTTTTTTTTGAGGTGACACCAACCAAACTTTTTTTTGAGGTGACACCAACCAAACTTGGCTGCTATATATGACTGGAGGTTTTAATTAGTGGGGTTTACTTTTATTTGTTGCTAAATTAGTGGGGGTATTTTTAAACGTTAGCAAGAGTTTTAGTCAGAATGATCCCGTCAGCTAAATTAGTGGGGGTATTATATAATTCTATATATCGAATCCATACAGAATGATCGCATCAGCTAAAGTTTTAGCCATTAACACTAGCTATGTGTACTGGCTTTTACATCACATGTAGTTGGAACTTGGAAGTGGCATCCTTAATGCTCAAACACTCTGCTAATGTAACACGTAATTACATAATCTAATTCACATAGCAAGTTGAAATTAGAAACCTAATAATTCAATAATTGAATAATTTTGCACCTTCTACTGGTATTGTATGCCAAAAAAAAGGCAAAGAATTTTGAAATTTGTTGACGTTGGATTACACACTTGAATGAACCTTTGTTTAGTAGTGCTGATTAGCCTTTTTTTTTTTTGGGTTGAGAAATAACAGCATTAATTGATCGTATATGTCATATTAAACATTTGAGATGCCTTGTGTGCAGGGTAGCAGTGGCATTAACTATTAAGGAATAAGGATTTGTAATCATCCTAACTGAAACTAACAAATAAACATATGTAAGTAACTTTTGCAGTAATAATATTGATATTATTTCAGAAGCCATCTGATCTCAGTTGTTAGATATTGACGTTCTTTTAAGTAACCTTAGGTCATGCTGTGGCAACTTAAAAGATTGCGTGCGAATGCAGTTGAGATCCAAACCAAATCTTCTTCTACTCTTAGCACTTGTTTGTATAATAGAAAAAGTAATACATTTTAGTCAATTAGGTCCAAAATTCACTAACATCCGTTCATGTAAAGTTGTGTAAAAATATATAGTTATTATTATAAATCGTATAAATTTACATTAACACTATTCATTTTGCATTTAGTTTTTTTATTATTTCTGTACGTATCATGATAATGAATGAAGAGAGTGGATGGTGGTAGCTGTGTATGAAGAAAGAGAAACAATTAAAAAAATCAAGAAAATTTGATATTTTAATAAAATATAATGTAAAATAGATTATCTAATATGAGGTATTTTGAAAAAAGAGTATATAAAATAAAAAAAGTAAATTTTTATACTAAAATAAATAAGAATTTTTGTACGAGTTAATACGAATGTTCAACTATAGATGGAAATCTTCCATTTAGATTTTGAGTTGTGTGCATAATAGATATGTAGCCAAACTTTGTCAAATATAAATTCATTTATTTGTGCTTTTACTCATTTTTTTTTTCCTTTTTTTATTTTTTTTTTAATTATTTTTTTTCTTTCTAACTACTTTTTAGTTCCATGCATGCATGTTGTCACATTGATCATGTATTCGAATTTTTTGTAAAATTTAGAAATTGGAATTTACTTAATTATATATGCTTTGTAATTTTTGACATCATTAGTCCACCACCAGTTGAATCCAATCTTTTTTAAAAAATGTTTATAACACTTCGATATTCTGTGCAGTGATCTCCGGAATCAACGGATAGGAGGAAGGTGGTGGCATTATAAGTATGCTTAACACAGTCTTAGCATCCTACATGCAACTCTTTGTCAACAAATAGAAATATACTTTCCTCGCCTAAGCCTAACGAATAAAAACCAAGTAATGGAGATGCACTTGTTGCCTCTTTAAATTGAAGCCACGTCTAACACGTACTGGAAGTATAAAAACAAAAATATTAAACAACATACTACTCATTAATGGGAACTTTTCATATGAAATTAAACCACTGCTAAGCATACATACAATATCAGCTATCTTCAAGCAGTTCCGTCTGTAGATTCTATGCTTGTCACATCGATGGCCACTAAGTTTTGTTTTGAAGTTGTTGTCCTCTCATTGGTAGCCATATTTTTTGTTGTTGGTACTATCCTATCATTGTCTGATCTCGATCCCAATTGATCCTTACTCTTGCCCCATAAAACCAGATATAAGCCAACAACAATGACAATTGCTCCAATAATCCTACAAACATTTCAGTTACCTTAGTAAGCACATAGTCATTCAACGTTTATGATTCCAAATCTTTTCCTACAATTTCCTTTAACCAAATGAACCAAATTAACTACAGTAATTAATTTCTGTATTGTCATATGAATGTTCTAGGAAACAAAAGATTTTGAATTGAAAATTTAAGCACTTTTTTCACTAGGCATAGAAGTAATGCTAAGGACACAATTTTTTTCATAACTATTGATATAATATGTTAACTTGGGTCTACCGTCAACACTATTTTTGTAACACATCAATCAAAATAGAATATGTCAATAGTTATGAATAAAATTGTGAAAGATGTTATTGCCAGACTTATTGATACTCATAGTAGGATAGAAAAATCAATGCTTACCTTCCTAAGTACATTGTCTCGGACAGAATGAAGGAGCCTATAATTGTGACTAGAACCATGCTCAAGGGATTAAAAGCAGTCACAAAAACAGGTCCCTTTTCCTTCATTATTACTCCTTGAATGTAGAAAGCAAATCCTGAACATATTATGCCCTGTATAAAATTTCTTGTGAGTATAAATAAGTCTATAAGCCATTATTCTATGACAACATTTTTATAAGAACTGCAAAGGAAAAAAAAAGCATTAAAAAGCTCAACATTTTTAGAATTTCTCACACTGTATACTACTGCTAAGAGCTTAACATCGAAGTGTATTGACCAGGCTGTGGAGTTGCCCCATTCCATTGCAAGGGCTAGTATGCTACTTTCCAATGTGCCCATCAAACATATCAAAACTGTTAGGGAAAGTTCTGCGGGGTATGATTTCAGCGTAATTGCCTACAAAAACAAAAAAATGAAGTTCTAAAAACTTGTGTATGTACACGCACATGTTTAATTGAAATTGCAAGGTAAATTAATGCAGATTATACTCTTACTTGAAGAATAATGAAGCCAGACCAGCAGACACAACCTGCTAGAATCATTAGAGCACCCTTGACGACAGCTTGCTTATTTGCAGCACTCGTAGATTCTTGATGGGCATTTCCATTTGTCCATGGCAAATTCAACATGGGTCCATTAACCAGAGTCATAAGCATCGCTCCCCCAACCGTCACTGTAGTCCCCAGTACCTTTGCCTGGCCATGCAGCCTCCTAATATGTACTTTCTCAAGACTACAAAAGCATTCACAAATTTGAAGCATCCCACACTTAGTATAATTTATAATACCATGTATGCAAGAAAGAATTATAAGTCTTTGTGGGACAAAATTAAGAGAGAGAGTTACCCTAAAATCCAAGCCATTAAAAATGCGAAGGCCGGAAGAACATTGCACATGGCAGACGTAAAAGTTGCTGTAGTATACTTCATCCCTGTGTAGTACAAGTTCTGGTCCATCACAGGCCTGAGTAGGAGAAGGAGAAATGAAAGCTAAGTTAGACCCATGCCTCCAGCAGAACAAAAAAAAGTTAACTAAAATGTCAATTTGAAGCTTAAGACCAAAAACTTATTGCTTGATGGTCCAAAATCTTACTCCAATAAGCCGAGCAATACAATCTTAGCAAAGATTGAGAAGGTCAACTTTGGCCTTACGTTCCTGTTAAGAGTATTCTATTAGCAAGATTAGCTTTTTATCTCACTCAAAAATATGATTGGAAAAATATTAAAGTTACTATCAATTTTATTGCAAAAGACTTATATGAAAAATGTTAATGAATGACCTAAGAGCATTCACAGTAGATGTTGCAAAAAAAAAAAAAATTGTCATTTTGACACACTAAAAATTTACTTTATTATTTTATCACATCATTTTACAATATTTCATTTATCAAATTTTCTATCATTTAATTCTATACATTAAAATAATATTTACTACACTTTAAAATAATATATTAGCATTCAAAAAGGATGAGAGAGAAGAGAGAAAGTTAAAAAGGATGAGAGAGAATGAATAAAAAACTATTTTCTTTTAGCATTCTTGTCCGTTTTGTTGCAAAATGCAATAATACTGTTCATGTGTGGCAAAAATTATAAGACATGGAACATTTGATAAAGGGAGTTTTTTGGTGTTTGGTGTGCCAAATGTGCCAAATATTTGGTATTTAGCACATTTAGCACATCTAGTGTAGATGCTCTAAGGGCATTGATTTATGAACTATTTTTAGAAACATTTTATTGAAAAATGATAAATCAATTAATTTTTCTGATAGTTTTTTTTTTTTTAAATGAAAGTTATATTAAAAACTTTCTTAATATAATTTATTAATAATTGCTTTAAGAGCACTCATTAACATGATAATGAATGTAACTAGTGATACTATAACAAACATAAACAGTAGTAAATGAATGATTAAATTGCTTTTTTTTTTTTTTTTTTTTTTGTGATCACAAAAAAAAAAGCAATTTAAAATATTGCAATTAAAGCTTATGTAATAAAATTTAAAGTATGCCTAACATTAATCTTATAACTATAATGAAGAAAAGACTTACATATATAGTTATATACATGTAAACAATAAGAAGAAGATAGGAGATGGTGACCTATCCAAGACAATAGCGAAAGGAGCAATGACAGCAGTGGCAATGGCATGGCGATAGACGACCAAAACATGTTGGCTCATCCCCTTGTTTAGAGCAAACTTACTAATTATAGACATCCCTGCATAGCCAAATTGCAATAAAATTACAGCCAAAATTAGCTTCACCTTGTTGTACAATTTAGTCATGGACTCCATAGTCATGGTACGTTTGATTTCTCTTTCTTTCACTCTAATGCAAAAAGCTTCTAAGCAAAATGAAGAATAAATTCACTTTATATACAGTTTTTAGTTACTGCTTTTTCCTGGTTCATATTCTTATATGGATAAAATCAATCTCAACACGTCTTCCTTCAGAGAGTCTAGGGACTCCACCTGAGCAAACTAAGATACCATTCCTAAAAGAATACTTAGATAAATTCAACATCAAAACCAGCTATCTTTCCCTCATAGAATATTGAGCAATATCATTGAGAGTCAGCGCACCAAGAAAGCGTGTCCTTAACGTGATGCATTGGTAAGTTTTGCTTAAAACGTAATTAGTGATATCAAATGCTGGAATTAGCTTCGATCACAATATTTTTTGTCCTGTTTCCTAAAAGGAAAAAGCAATCTTTTGTATATTTATGGCTTTGGTGAATGGAAAGGCATACGTAGAAACTTTATGCATGCCTTGTGACTCACATGTTATCACAAGCCATGCCATGTCGCCTTATTTTTGTGGTAGTGACCATGCTAACGTTGTATGTTTTTAATACTTTTATTATGCAGATAGTTACATATCGCCCATTGGTTCATGATATGAAGTCAATTCCATGATAATAACTTAAGAACTTAATAAAGGGCCGTGATAGATTTACTGCAAATTTTAGTAACATAGGATTAAATTATAAAATGATTTGCCATTAATCACAAAAGTTGTAAATTTTATATATTAAAATTTGTAATAAAGCATGACGACCTTTGATCGATCCCTCACAAAATCCAAACTTTGCCTTGTGTTTTTAATTTTTAAACTTTTCTAATAAGATCGTTTGAGTCAAAGATATACTTCATTTGTCGCCTCTAATTAAAATAAGGAAAGTATTATTTTCAAGACGATGATAGTATTTATTTACAGCAATTGTTTAAGGAAAATGTAATCCATCTCATACCTAAAGTAGTGTATCCATGATGTGGTTCGCACTAGCTGAATTATTTGTAAAAACAAAATAATGATAAACGAGTTTTGAGTTGGAACCACCAAGGGCACTCAATATATAAAGTAGTAGAAACTAGAAACCATGTCTCTTGCCCATTGTTAAGTGGAAAAAGCAAAATTTTAGGAGTCTTTGTCATCAGCTAAAAAGAAATCAGAATTTTCTTTCGTACGTGTTAGCGGAGGTGATAGAATAGTGGAACAGCAGAAAATAATTATAATTTCCCTTTGCAAAAGAAATGGTGAATGAAAAATAGTAATTTATAAAAATTTACCGTTATATCCTCCTTATTACATAGGATGATACCTAATTAATAAAAGTGAAGGCGTAATATTTTATAATATATACTATATCTTTACCATTCATTATATGTAAAAAAAATTAATTATCTAAATTGGTTAAATAAGACCTTACAGCTACGGAATTCATCTTTTATATTCTTTCACTCTCTGTTTAATCTTTCATAACTCACAAATACCTACTAGATAGCAAAAATGTATCCTCTTCTAGTTTTCTTTCTTTCTTTTTTAAAGAATGAAAAACGAGTTTGGGAATGGCTAGTTAAGGGGGAAGAAAATGATTTTCACATGGTTTTTAGACCTAACAACCCGGTTGGGTCAATAGGGTTTAGGTTCAAGTCAAAATGGCTTGGCTTAAGTGGATTGCAAATCCTATATGACCCTTATCCGATCTTTTGAGGCCCAAGTCAACCTAATATATAGACCTGTATTTTTTTTTTCATATGCCAAAAAAATAAATAAGTAACTTGAATATATTAGTTTTGTCTTCTTTCCGATACAAATTAGAAAACAAATAAACGAAAACACTCAAAATAAAATTTAAGTAATACATATTGTAGGGTCCGATTTTGTAGTCCAAAAGATATGGACTCCAGGCCCAACGAACCCAGAACAATAAATTTGTAGAGAGTGGATCGAAGGTTTAGGCGTTCGCCGGCGTTCATCAGACATCAACTACTTTTCTTTTATTGAAAGAATACTTAGATTAATTTACAACTGAGGGATGCTCCTCGGCCCATGGCCGAGGAGGCTTGTTTCCCAAGCTCTCCTCTCTTCTTTTTTCTTTCCTCCCTCATTAACATTTGGCTCCCATCTCTTATATATTCCTCTCTTCCTCCTCTTGTTGATCATCTATTGGCTTCCCTTCTGACCGTCCGTCCCATCAGAGGTTCTATCCGTGCTCAAGTGGCTCACCCTGATCGATGTTAACCTGTCGAGGGGTTACATTCCCATTAATGCGGCCAGGAGGGTTAGGTGAGCGCATTAAATGCCGAGGTGACAGTTCGCCCAGGGTTTGCCCCTTCTCCACACTTTTGTTGCCAACGCGTGGCACTGGATCCTCCCTTCCTCGGACGGCAAAGGAATCTCCTTTCGTGGGGTGGTCCTCGTGTTTTTTCGAGGTGTCGGACAACTGAGGACAGGATCGTCCTCGGACCCATCATGCGTCCTCGGCGTGGGCCATTTGGACCTAGTTTGAAGTGGGCCAAGGCTACCCGATTTTCTGGCCCCACACATATTATCTAAGTTTACAAAGTTCGAGGTTCACTAATTTTATTGTTATAGAACAAAAAAAAAAAAAATGTCATGCTCCGTATGAAATTATAAACCTCCTCATTTATATTTGTCACAAATAAAATATGAATAAAGTTAAATTACCTATACAATAACTAAATATATAAAGTTTTAAGAATAAAATATAACACGGTACATAGGTAAAGAAAAATTATGTAAATAATTACTATGAATTGTACCTCAATTCAATTTAAAAGATCAAATTATAAGTGCTTGTAAGGTGTGGGAGTAAAGGCTGGGGTTTAAGTCTCCAAATAAAAGATTCACTTACATATATATTTAGATTAAGTTAAAGTAAAATTTCTATATTGGAGAAAAGGAAAAAAAGAAAAAAAGAAAAAGAAAAAGAAAAAAAAAAAAAAAAGACATCAATTCCAACAATAAGCACATACATACATTATACAATATTTTCATGTAGTTTCATCTGTAGATTTTATACTTGTTACATTGATGGCCATAAATTCTTGATTTGAAGTTATTCCCCTCTCATTCATAGTAGCCATATCGGCGGTTGGTAATACTTCTTCAGTGTCTGACTTCAATATTCCTGGTTGATCCTTCCTCTTGCCCCATAAAACCAGATATAGGCCCACAATAATGACACTTGCTCCAATAATCCTACAAATAGTTCAGTTGCCAAAGTTGGCCCATAATCATTTAATTTCTATGATTCCAAATATTTATCCTACATATTTCTTTAATCAAATGAAGCATATCTACTACAATAATTAAATATTGCATTTTCTAATATATGTCCCAAATGAAACAAAAGATTTTGATTGGACATTCCAAGAACCTTTTATATATATATATATATATATATATTTTTTTTTTTTTTCATTTAGGCATAATAGCAATGCTAGTGACCACTTTTTTTTTACAATTATTAACGTAGTAGTATATTGCAATTGGAAAAATATCACTTTCATTTGAGTCTCCATTGATAGAACTTTTATTATGCACCAATTACAGCAAATCATGTTAGCACTTGCAAAAATTGTTGTGTCACTAGACTTATTCATAGGCCTACTAGAATAGAAAAATCAATGCGCACCTTCCTAAGTACAAGGTCTCAAATAGAATGAAGGAGCCAATAATTGCAACTATAACTGTGCTTAGGGGATTAAAAGCAGTCAGAAAAACAGGCCCCTTTTCCTTTATTATCAGTCCTTGAACGTAAAGGGCAAACCCTGAACATACTACACCCTGCATAAAATTTCACTTGTGAGTATAAATGCAAGTCTTAAATCTTTACAACATTTTTTTATAAGAAGCATTGTGAAGAGAAAAGGACATCAAAAGAAAACGTAACTAAATTTAGAATTTCTCACAGTGTATATAGCAGCTAAAAGCTTAGTATCTAAGTGTATTGACCAGGCTGCGAGGTTGCCCCGTTCTAATGTAAGGGCTAGTATGGCACTTTCCAGTGTGCCTATCAAACATATCAAAACTGCTAATGAAAGCTCTGCAGGGTATGATTTCAACGTAATTGCCTACAAAGCAACAATTATATATCATCACTAATTAAGTCTAACTAAAACATTTTGTAATTTCTTGAATTTCTAATAGAAACATCTGGGGTTCAAATTCCCTTTCTCTCATTTTTTTAAGTATCAAATTATCAATTTTTTTTTTTTTATTTAAAAAGGTCTTGGAATGTCTTATTCAAGAAGAAGTTAATTGTGATGTTTAAAATGGGATTCGTGTATCATACTCTAATAATTATAATAACTTTGGTGATTATAAAAAAAAAAAAGGGACATAGTTTTCCTTCAAATTTTTGTGGCAATATATAAAACCATCCACATGTATTAAATCAAATGACTCATTTTATTATTTAAGCAAGTTGCATAATTTATTAAATAGATCATGTTACTAAAAATACATGTGGATTGTCTTTTTGTATATTCACATAGTAGGTTGGAGAAATGTTTCTCCAAACTGGTTTGGAGAGAGGTAAGTTCTAAATTTAAAAAGAAAAAAAAAAAAAAAAAAAAAACTTTGGCAACGACAATAATAATATTTATTATTGTTATGCATGCTTTAGATGTTGACAAAGGTTTAGGTGACAAAACTTGCGTCAAAGAGTGTAGCAAATTTTTGTATTTGAGACGTTGTTGGTTTCTGGAATTCTGAGTTGCAAACGAGGTTCATTCATGGAGGCAATTTGTGTAGAATAATTCTAGAGGTTTTAGAACAATTATGGTGGAAAGGCAAGCGGGATGTTTGCTGAATTTGCATAAAAATCTAGCTTACTAAGGTTTTGTACAATATGATTGACGGTAACTTTTTCTTTTAGTGGATTTTTGGGGGTTGGATCATCTAGAGTAATTTTTCTTTTGAATAGATTCTTTGTCGGTTTATTACTTCGTTATCAAATTTGTGAGTTGTTTACTTTTTTTCATTATTATTTCTTTAAATTTGGTATGTTACACCTATGGTTGAATTGCTGTGTTAGAATATCTATTTAGTCAATTGATCTGCTGCATAAGTGTCTATGTTTTAAATTAAACTTTCCATTGACCACCAACCACATCCAATTGTTCGTGCGAGTGCTCATTTTAAGCTGAAATTGCAAATTAAATTAATGCCGATTAGACTCTTACTTGAAGAATAAAGAAACCAGACCAGCAGAAATAACCTGCTTGCAACATGAGAGCACCCTTGATGACATCTTGATTATTTGCTGCATTAGATTCTTGATGGCCATTTCCATCTGTCCATGGCAAATTCAACATAGGTCCTTTAACCTGAGTCATAAGCATAGCTCCTCCAATCGTTACTATGGTCCCCAATACCTTTGCCTGGCCACGCCATCTCCTTATATTTACTTTCTCAAGACTACAAAAGCATTCTCAAATTTTTTAAGCACCCCATATTTAGTATATCATGTATGCATGCAATGCGCAAACGTGAATGGGACTAAGGAGAATTACCCTAAAATCCAAGCCATTGAAAATGTAAACGCAGGAACAACGTTGCACATGGCTCTTGCGAATGTTGCTGTAGTATACTTCATCCCAGTGAAGAACATGTTCTGGTTGATTACAGGCCTGAGTAGGGGAAAATGAAAGCTTAAGTGTGATCCAACTGAGCCAAAAAAAAAAAAAACAGTAACATGTTTTGTTTGAAGCTTAAGAGCAAAATCTTAATTATTGCTTGAAGGTCCAGATTCTTACTCCAATAAGGAGAGCAACACAATCTTAGCAAAGACAGAGAAGGTCAACTTTGGCCGCCTTTTCCTGTTAGGAGTATTAATTTAAAGTGATTAGCTTTATAATCTCGCTCAACATGTAACACTGAAGAAAAGAGTTTAAACAATGCAAACAACAATAACGAGGAGATTTGAAGCAAAAAGAAAAGAAAAAGAGAAAACAATATCGAGGAGATGGAGACCTATCCAAGACAATAGCGAAAGGAGCAATGACAACAGTGGCAATGGCACTCCGGTAGACTACGAACACATGTTGACTCATCCCCTTGTTTAGAGCAAATTTACAGAATATGGACAGCCCTGCATAGCCAAATTGCAATAAAATTACTGCCAAAAATGGTTTCACCTTGTTATACAGTTGAGTCTTGGACTCCATGGACATGTTAAGCTAAAATTTTCTCTTATTTCTCAATTAGCTCTAATGCTTATTTCTCAATTCGTTCTAATGTGAGGTTCTAGCAAAATGAAGTATGGAGTTCACTTTATATACACAGCATTTTTAAAACTTTTTTTTTTTCTCATTTTCTCATGGTTAAATATAACAACTTGTATTTTAAAAGAATTAGTCTAATCACAATTGAGACTCTTTTTAGTTGTTAATAAAGGTCAAATCAATCTACTATACGCCCAATGTTGAACTCATCACACACCCATACAATACACAATTAAAATCCTATATCAATCTTGGGCATTACAATTATAGTGATACTATGAATTGGGTTGTTTCAATATGTGTTGTGTCCCACATCAAATGTAGCTAGAAAGCTTACATTAGTTTATTGAATTTGCCAATGGATTAGTAAATGTAATTTATATAATTATTTTTATAAAATTTGGTATAAGAAACTATTTTTAGTTGGAATAATAATATAATATAATATATATATATATATACACATGCACATTAAAAGAATTTATATAGTTCTCTCTCTCGCTCTCTCTCTCTCTTTCTCTATATATATATATATAAATAATATGCTACATCACTCAATATTTCTTCATTAGATCCGAATTTTGATAAATCCATCATTACATTATCTTTGTATATTTTTCATACTTGTAAAATTTTAAGGTGACCAAAGATCATTAGCCATGTCATCAATTAATCTTTTAAACTAAATTTTTTGTAGTTTAACATAATTCACAAAAGATGAGTTGATAGATCGAATGGTAAATAATATCTAATTGACATGCATTTTAAGAACACATAGAATATGTAAACCCACGGTGGGATTTTCAAAATATAGATTCAGTAGCAAGTTATTAGGTGATGTAACATTACTTAGAGTTACACCAAATGTAACTTGAATCTAACTCTATATATAAATATTTTTAAATTCACTTAAGAAAAGAATTTCATATTCTTACATATAATAATCACAATAATTTAGATTTTCTTTCTTTACAATGATGTGCAATCTAATTAGAATTAATTTCTTTAAGTATTATAACATGTAACTAATGAGTATTATTAGAATTGTAGGGGTATTGGGCCCAGGAGCTCATTATCTATGTATATATTAGGTCTGGGGCCCAATCTGAGGACGTGAAGTCGTTTGAGGAGGAGTAAACATCACCAGGGAAGTCCGTGTTAATAAATGAAGAATTTAGTTTTGATTATAAGAGCCCATGAGGGTGGTCCGAAGATGAATGTCTCCTCAGCTAACCAAAGTTGAGGTCTGCAGGAGTGGTCTGCTGTCCAGGGGAATGTTCCAAGAAATTCTGTTGATAAGGATAAGTATTACAGAAATATAGGACAGGGGGGAGTCTTAAAATATTTAAGGAGAAAACTGCTACCACTGTATTAAATGCTCTGCAGCTAACTCTCTAGCCGCATTAATGTAGAAGTGATACTTGAATAGTGGTTTTCAGCTTTACAGCTACTACACAAAGACTTTAGGAAGGTGTTGATGAGACAAGTATCAACACCAATTATCTAGTCTGCATGTGGAGGGTAGAGATGAGAGAGTAAGACAGTATAAAAGAGGAAGGAAGCAATGAGAGTGAGGGATCGAGAAATTAAGGAAAAAAGACTGTAGTAATCAAGAATTGCATTTGTAACCAAATTTGAGAGAAATATATGAAAATTAAACTCCTCGGACTGTGCTGAAGATGATTTTCTTCAATATAAACTTGTCTATCTTTATTCTCTTGTCATCTAAATCCACCTTAGTGGTTGTCTAGTTCATTAAAGTATAGTTTTCTAATTCACTCTCTACAAATTCATTATTTTGGGCTTTTGGGGCTTAGGTCCATCCAGTTGTTGGGCTAGAGACTCAAATTTGGTCCTTACAAGAATTAATTTTCAAAATGAATTTATAGTGTACTCTATTCATTTCAATTAATTCTTTATAAACTTCCAAGGTTTAATAGTCTTAAGACTCCACTCATGCATACAACAGCTGACTAATAAGGAGAGGGGAGTGGGGGACTCAGCGCACCAAGAAAACGTGTCCACAATGTGGGCATTTGGTTGGTTTTAACTCCTTTCTTTGCTTCTTTTTTTTTTTTTTTTTTTTTTTTAATTTTTTTTAAAAATTTTTTTAATGAAATTTTATTTTATTTATTGCTTTGAAAACATAAATTTTTTTTGAGGGAAATGAAAACAGATATTTAGTTTCGGTTTTATCAAACAAAAAAAAAAAAAAAAATCAAAATGTAAGTGGACCACCGTTCACTTATTTCTTTTGATTAAAATTTTTATCTTTGTTGTTTTATACATATGCTAGTTGTTAACCAGAAGAAAAAAATATATATATATATATTAGTTTTGTAAAAAATTAATCAAGTCTGAAAATAATTATTTAAATAATTTGTTAATAGCAATGAACACATATAATATAGAAAAAAAAAAAAGTGAAAGTTTCACAAACGAATAATAAGATAATTTTCAAAAAAAAGTTATAAAAATATTAGAAAAACAACTCATAAATGAATAAGAAATTCATCAAAAACACTAAAAAATATATAATTTTAAGAATAATAGATTTTAAGAAAAAAAACATTATTTAAATAAATTTGAATAAAGAAAATGCCTCAATTTAGCGGTTGCATTAAACTCCAAAATTCCTTTTGCCGACCGTAAGCCTGCGTCAAACATCGAAGTCGCTAATCTGAAATAGACCCTGCCGACAAGAAGATCATTGCTTTCGTGTTTGTGAGTACGGTTGTTAATTAGAGAACAAGTTTTACACAACAAGCTCCGCACCCTCAAAGAGAACGAAAAAGCAAATGAAAAACTAATGATGAAAGAGATTTTCACAAACTTTCCTCAAATTCGCTGGAGCCCACCTTGCTGGGCGTGATTTTTTTTTTTTTTTTTTTTTGGTTGCACTATCTCGTCATTGTCTTCTTTGACTTTGAGTGTCCAATTGGAACAACTCAGGCTGAGAGAAGAATTTGGGCCCGTTTGGTTTGTATTTTCAAACAACATTTTTTAGTTTTTAAACAGCATTTTACGCATTTCAACATATTTTTTCACCCACACGTATTTCAAAAAACTACAAACAACAATTTTCAAACTACTTTACCAAACACCTCCTTTGTTTTTTTGTCTTTTTTATTTTATTTTATAATAATAACTAATAAGAACACTAAGAACATCAGCATCTGTGCTAAAAAAAAAAAAAAAAATCATTTTGAAACATCAAAAAGCTACCTTATTAATTTTAACACACCATTTTATAATTTACTTATATTAAATATTGGCAGAAAGTACAATATTAGTCTTTCAAGTTTAATCTCTGTGCTTAATTGTTCTTTTAAGTTTAAAGCAAGCATAATTAGTCTCTCAAGTTAACTGAATTGTATTGATCATTTTATTAATTGCTGTTAATAGTGTTATTTATATCACTAACGAAATAACAACTTGACTTTTTTTAAGTGAGATACTACATTTGCAACAATTTTACAATATTTTTACAATAAATTATAGGTGGTTAGTTGTTATTGGTTCAAATTTAAAACTAACACTAAGATTACTTTTTTGCCCCAACAATAACAACTGTTTAATCTGTGTGCTTAATTGTTCTCTCAAGTTTGAAGCAAGTATAATTAGTCCCTCAAATTAACTGAATTGTATTGATCATTTTACTAATTACTGTTAATGGTGTTACTTACATGACTAACGAAATAATAACTTGACATTTTTTTAAGAGAGATGCTACATCTACAACAATTTTACAATAAATCTCAAGTGATTAGTTGTTATTAGTTCAAATTTAAAACTAACACTAAGATTACTTTTTGCCCCAACAATAACAACTAGTAACAACCTGCCATTTAAAATTTGTTGTAAAAATGTTGTAAAAATATTATAAACATATTATTTTTTTTTAATGATGTGGCATGTTTTTAATCAAAAAATTACAAACTTGGCTGCTATATTATGACTGGAGGTTTTAATTAGTGGGGTTTACTTTTATTTTTTCACTAAGTTAGTGGGGGTACTTTTCAACGTTAGCTAAAGTTTTAGTCAGAATGATCCCGTCGGCTAAATTAGTGGGGGGTATATAATTATAATTATGTATAATCCCATCAGCTAAAGTTTTAGCGATTAAGACTAGCTATGTACTGGCTTTACATCACGTGTAGTTGGAACTTGGAAGTGGCATCCTTGCTAGAACACTTTGGTAATGCATCAAGTGATTACATAGTCTAATTCACATAGCAAGTTGAAATTAGAAACCTAATAATTCAACAATTGACTAATTTTGCACCTTCTAGTGGTATCGTATGCCCCAAAAAGAAAAAGAAAAAGCCAAAGAAATTTGAAGTTTAATTGTTAGCGTTGGATTACACACTTGAATAAACCTTTGTTTAGTAGTGCTGATTAGCCATTTTTTTTTGGGTTGAGAAATAACAGCATTAATTGGACGTATGTCCTATTAAACATTTGAGATGCCTTGCGTGCAGGGTAGCAGTGGCATTAACTATTGAGGATTTGTAATCATCCTAACTGAAAACTCAGATTTGTATGAAAACACATGAGCTTGTTTAGACCCCAAATTAAAAATTACAACTAGATTGCTTTTACTCAAACTTAATAAAGTGTGGAACAAGAGTAAATATGCGCAATGAACCGTTAACACTACTCTAAGCCATATCCATACAATACACAATAAAATGAAAGCTTAAAGAGTAGAGAAGAGAGATGCAAATACAAGATAATACCAAGATGTGAAAAACCTCTTCACGACCCTGCAAATTGAAATCAATCTATTAGAGAATAAAGTTGGAGTACACGAATAACAAAAGCCCTCCAAGTCTAGTCTCCCCCATGTACTTGAGCTCTTCAAGCTCCTGCTACCAACAGACTTCTTGCAGTCATGACTTCTCTAGCTGTTCGGATCCCACACGATTGCATCCACCACTAAATAGCTCCTTCCAATGCTTCCCAACAGCACCAAAATCTCACTTAACACTTAGATCTGGTGTAGTAAGTTTCTGGGTTATGAACCTCTCAAGGATGTAGAGATAGAGAGGTAGAAGTTGAGAAAAACCAAAAGGAAATGTGTAGATGATTGTAGGTATAACAATCTTTAACTCTTAAGTGTATTTGCTAAGGTTTTCTCTTTGAAAAGAACTCCTTACAATTCGTGGGTAATGAGGGTATTTATAATATGGGTAAAGAATTTGGTAAAATACTTTATCTTTTTGCCAAACAGAATGTTTCGTGAGTACCTCGCGGGATGGCCCTTCTTGTGAAACACTCACGAACTTGACAGTCTGGTGTGACTCTTTAGCTTCCAGTTATGTATTTCACACGTGGCCTTTTCGCGGGTTGCTTCTTGCGAGCTTCTAGCGAGCTAGTCGCGAACTGCACTAATTCATCTTTAAAGCTTGATTCTTCACCGATCTCTTACACTCATTCCTTACAAATAAACCTACATACATATAGGAAAATGGTTGAAGAAATTACAATCAAATTTGGCACGGAATTAAAGCCAATAAAAACTAGTTGGAAATCACAACTTTACACTAACTAAAACTAACAAACAAACATATGTAAGTAACTTTTGCAATAATAATAATAACATCATTTCAAAAGCCATCTGATCACAGTTGTTAGATATTGACATATTGTATAAGTTTTTATGTAATGGAGTTTGGACTTCTGAAAATTATTTAGACGTTATGTCTTGCTATGTCTTCATAAAGATTGCATGCAAATGCATTTAAGATCCAAACCAAATCTTGTTCTACTCTTACTATGGATGGAAATCTTCCATTTATATTTCGACTTGTGTGTATGGTAGGTTCTAAGACATTAGGAACTAAATGTATTAGAACTTTATTTTGTATATGTTGGCAAACCATGATCAAAACAATGAGTCTGGGTTTAGGCTTGCTCAAAGTTTGTTTTAATGTAAGTTTGGAATCGACTAATTGTAGGAAAATTACTGTTCAATTCTGTAAGGCTCAATTGATCGAGAATTGTAGATCAAAAATTTTCTGCAGAATTTTCAAACGCAGCCCAGGTCCATATGACATGTAGGGTTAAGTATTTCACTCCTAGTATAAAAGGAAAAAACCCTAGCTACGTTTTAGAGGTCTTTGTTTGAGTTGTGTGTTGAGTCTTTTGTGAGATCTAAGAGGTGTTTACCTTTAAACACACACATAGAGTTATTAAGATCAAGATTTACATCAAGAACTTGATGGTTGTTTTAGTTGTTGCATAAAGAACATTCAAGAATATCCAAAACTTTTGAGAGGTGTCTCAAAGTCACAAGTAGGAGAACTTGTGTTGGTGCAGATTTAAGTAAAGAAATAGTTTATGGACTCGGAGCTGTCACGTGGTCATGGTAGTAAGTTTTTTACACGAGGTAGCATTAGGATGTTAGTGGTTTAATTCTTATTTTACAAACTTAAATTCTTTCATAGTGAATCTATTTTTATCTTAAGGATAGCTAGGTTAAATCCTCCCCAAGTTTTTTTTTGGTTTGGTTTTTCTGAGTCATCAGATCTTTGTGTTCTTTACTTTCCGCATTATATCTATTCTGCTCATAATAGTTTAACCTAGACTTGAATAACAAACTTGTTAATCAACTTGGTTAATATTAGGTTAAACATATTGTATTAAGGGGTTTAAAAACCTAACAAGTAGTATCAGAGCAGCTTAGCTCTTGTGTTAGATCTTTTGATCTAAACGTTGATCCTTGACCCCTGTTGTTATGGATTTTTTAAAGTCATTTTGGTTGATAATTGAATTTGTCTATTTATGGATTATATGGCTCGTTGAATGTGTAAATTATTTCCTTAAGTCTCTTGGTATAATTACATGTTGTGATAATTATGTGTGTTAGATTGCTTTAACTGCCTTAAAGGCATGTGATTCTTGTCTTTAGTATTTGGATAGTAGTTGTTCTAGGCATATGACAGGAAATAAAGCATTATTCAAGACACTCTTTAAAGGAAAGATTGGGACAGTCACTTTTGGAGATGGGAGCAAGTCTGTAATCAGAGGCATTGGAACAGTAGACATTCCAGGGCTGCTTGTATTTGAAGATGTCTGGTACGTTGATGGGTTGAAGGCTAATTTACTCAGCATCAGTTAGATTTGCAACAATGGATTGAATGTTCTCTTCACCAAGTGTGAATGTGAGGTACTCGATGGAGGAGATGACTGCATTTGCATTGTTATTAGGACTGCTGATAACTGTTATAGTCTAACACTAAGTATAAACAACAAGTGTTATAGCGTAAAGATTAATCAAGTAGACCTATGACATCAACGGTTGAGTCATGCAAGTCACAAGCAATTAGATAAAATCTCCAAGTGTGAAGCAGTTATAGGTTTGCCCAAGTTTGAAAAAATAGAGAAGAGAATATGTGGACCAGATCAAATGGGTAAACAAGTGAAGTCCAAGTATTCGTCTGTAAGTGAAGTTCAAACCTCAAGACCTTTGGAATTGTTGCACATTGATCTCATGGGTCTTGCCAGAGTTTAGAGTTTGGATGGAAAGAAGTAAATTCCAGTAGTTGTGGATGATTTCACTAGATATACTTGGGTGGTTTCTTTGAGAGATAAGGCTGAGACTCCTAATAAGATGATACACTTGTACAAGAAATTGCAAGTTGAAAAAGGCATTATGATAACCAGAATTAGAAGTGATCATGGGAGAAAATTTGAGAACTCTAAGCTTGCTACCTTCTCCAATGAACAAGGCACACGATAAGAGTTCTCCGCACCAATGACACCACAACAGAATAGAGTAGTGGAAAGGAAGAATAGGGTTATCTAAGAAATGGCTCTTGTCATGCTAAATAACAAGAAGATGCCCAAATCTTTCTGGGGAGAAGTAGTTAACACTACATGCCATACACTCAACCGAGTATATTTCAAACCCAATTCCAAGAAGACTCCATATGAACTCTGGAGAGGAAAGAGGCCTATTATTAAATACTTCAGGATATTTGGAAGTGACTGTTACATTCTATGTGATAGGGAGAACCTGGAAAAGTTTGATGCAAAAGTGACAAAGGATACCTTCTAGGCTACTCTACCACTAATAGAGCGTATAGGGTGTACAACCTTAGAACTAAAATAGTCATGGAGTCTGCAAATGTGGTGATCAATGATGAATTATGTCCAGAATCTCATTTAAAAGACACTCCTCTTGTTCAAGAGAAGATTATGGAAGTTAAAGATACTCTTCCTGAAGAGTATGTTGGGAAACATAGTGATAAAGATCTACAACTACTGAATGACACTATTTCAGAACCATTCATTCCTATTTGTGAAACTCAGCAAGAACAAAGTGAACCAAGCTTTTCATCTAAACAAAAGAGTACCTCAAATTCTTTGGTCAAAGATCCATCTGCTAGAGCCAAGTTAAATCATCCTGCCATGAATATATTGGGTAGTTTGAATGATAACATGAGATTGAGGTCTAAAGCCTTGAATGTAATTACTCACTCATGTTATCTTTCCTAATTCGAACTAAAGAAAGTAGATGAAGCACTTCAAGATACTGATTGGATCAATTTTATGCATAAAGAACTTCATCAATTCGTTCGGAATGATGTGTGGGAGCTAGTTCCTAGACCGGATGGAGTGAATGTGATAGGAACTAAGTGGATTTTTAAATGAAAGTTGGATGAACATGGAACTGTTATAAGAAATAAATCAAGATTTGTTGCTCAAGGATACACACAAGTGGAAGGGATTGACTTTGATGAGACTTTTGCACCTGTAGCAAGATTGGAATCCATTAGAATACTCTTAACAATTGCAAGTCACCTAAATTTCAAATTGTATCAAATAGATGTTAATAGTGCATTCTTGAATGGGATGTTGCAAGAAGAGGTTTATGTAGAATAACCAAAAGGTTTTGTTGATCCACATAGACCGGATGATGTATACAAGTTGAAGAGATCACTCTACAGATTGAAACAAGCTCTTAGGGCATGGTATGACAGATTAACTGCTTATCTCACTGAGCATGGATTCAAAAGAGGATATGCAGACACTACTCTCTTCATACGAAAGGATAAGAATAATTTTGTAGTAACTCAAATTTATGTTGATAATATTGTTTTTGGTGCTACTAATGACTCTCTTGCTAAATCTTTTGTAGATGAAATGAAGATGTTTGAAATGAGTATAGTTGGTGAACTTACTTATTTCTTGGGATTGCAAGTGAAGTAAACAGACTCTAGAATTTACATCAATCAAGCAAAGTATGCTAGAAATCTTGTTAAGAGATTCAGACTCGAGAAAGCTGCACATGCTAGAACACTAATGGTTGCAAATGCAAAACTAACCAATGATTCTTCAGGTGAGTCTGTTGATGTTACATTATACAGAAGTATGATTGGTTGTCTTTTGTATTTGACTGTTAGCCATCCAGATATTGCTTTTAGTGTTGGTGGATGCTCTAGGTTTCAATCTAATCCTATAGTTTCACATTTAAATGCTGTTAAAAGGATGATAAAATATGTTAGTGGAACTTGTGATTATGGATTGTTTTATAGTAAAGAGTTAAATATGTCTCTTGCTAGGTATTTAGATGTAGATTGGGCTGGCAATGCAGAATGATAGGAAAAGCACCACTGGTGGGTGTTTTTATGTAGGTATCAATTTAGTTGCTTAGATGAGTAAAAAGCAAAATTATGTTTCTCTGTCAACTGCAGAAGCAAAATATATTAATGTTGGAAGTTGTTGCTCACAACTCCTTTGAATGAAAAAGCTTTTAGGTTATTATGGGATATCACAAGACACAATAGTTGTCTATTGTGATAATTCTATTGCTATCGATATCTCTAAGAATCTTATCCAACATTCTAAGACTAAGCATATAAAGATTATATATCACTTCATTAGGAATTTTGTAGAAAGAAAAAAAATTGTGGTTCTAGAATATATCCCAACTAAACGTCAGAATGCTGACATCTTCACTAAACCTCTTAATAGAAGTAAGTTTGAGACACTTCATCAAGTGATTAATGTTATTTATTGTCCTTACTTTGTTGGGGTTTATGTCCTAAAATCCAATTTATTGGCATGTCATAAATAATTAAAATTTTTAATTATATGAGACTATCTATAAATGAACTAATGAGACATTATCTTAGTCCATGAGATGCATAGTATGTGATTTATGTGATTTAGTCATAGAAGATATAAATCACAAGTTCTTTGTGAATTCAGAATTTTAGTTTGTAGTCGGTGATGAAATTAGACATTTTATCTGCGAAAACTATAACATATCAACTAAGATGATTTGTTTTGATTATGGAAGTGGAGACTTCTAGTTGATATGTTGATATATTTTAAGAGTTAAGACATATTGAACTAAATTGCCGTGAGATTTATTATTTCCCTAACAATTTTCAAATGAATAATAAATCTCACGACTTCTATTTACATCAACTCTAAATCCTGAAAGAATAATGAACCTGATCATGAAATGTAAGTTGCTTTGATATATCAGGAGTGAGATCTAAAGTCACGATCAAAACCTCAGTATGTTGGGCAGTCACATTTAGTATTGATGGAACATATATTCTCAAGATGAAATTTATAATATCTTAACGGAGATATAAAATATTCCCTTGAGATAAGTTTAATGGGTTTAGTTATTCAGAGTGTTGGACCCAACCACTTTAGTAAGGAGTTACTAAAGTATATATTTATGAAATTGGATTTCATAAATATATGATGAATAACTTAAAGGATTAAAATGGGTACTCAACGATTAAGATGTAGTAATTTTCAAAGTGACAGTCAATATTCATGACTTTGTATTACTACAAATATTTTAATGAATGGGTTGCATGTATAATAAAGTCTTGTGATATAATTTATTAATAAGACATAGAGTGTAATTATATATATATATATATATATATATATATATAGTGGTATTGAATATAATTAATGGTTATTTTGGACTTGTCAAAAGTTGATAGAAAAACTCAAGGCCCATTGGATTTAGAGTCTTATTTGTTCCCTTTTAGTCCCACTCCAAGTCACATGCTAAAGCTCAATTGGAATGGACCAAAAGGTTAGCCCAATTAGGTAATCAATAAAATATAAGGATAGAAACATACAGAATTTTATAAGAGAATTTTAAGAAGAGTTTTCATAAAGAATGAAATGGTGTGTATGTGAGTGTAAGCCACTCTCTTATTCTCCCCTTGAAAACTGATTGAGAGGCCACATTTCTTAGACATTAAGTGGAATTGGAGTGAATATTAAACGTGTTCCCAAGTAATTTTAATATTTTATTTTTGAATTTCACCGCACCAAGGTACGCTTTCTTATTCTTAAATAAAAAAAATTTTAAAGAAAAAGGAAGGAAAGAGGAAAGTGGAAGGATGTGTTTTGTATTACACATCATGGATGTGTAGTTAAAGTTGGCCATATTATCTTTGCAAAACATGCCTGTGTACCTTGTTTAGCTTAGATAAGCTTATTTTTCTGCACTTTGCTAATTTTAGTTATGTAGTGCATGTTTGTGTGAATGTTTATAGTTTTTGATCATATGCTCTTGATTTTGAAGTCACATGTTTTTTATTATAAGGAATAAAAAATCCTAAGAGAAAGACATAAATAACCATCTCACCACTGTTTGCTAGCCAATTATGAACACCTTAGTGTATATCATAAGATTTTGTACTCGAGAAAAGTGTAACACATGCAGAAAAAGAAAATAAGGTGTAGCCTTAAAATAAAATAAAAGGAAAAAGGAAAAAAATTTATGTATATAATAAGGCGAAAAAAAAAAAAAAAAAGCATGATTGTAAGCTTGTTTTCTAGGAGATGTGGGAGTTATATGACGTAACTCTTTAAGTGATAGTCTCTTTCAAATTTATGTGATGAATAATATAGAAATTGTGATTAATTACTATCTATATATCACCTCACATATATCTCATAATGTTACTAGTTGCACACATTTCACAAGTTATTCTTTGCCAAACTTCGTACATTAAATTTTGTGTGAATTTGGTTGGGCTATCTAAGATTATATATTCTATGATTTTGATACAAAATATGTTCAAGAATTGAAAATTTTGGGGTAAAAAGTTTGAAAATCTTGTTTTGAAGTTCTAGGTTGAAAACTAATGTTTTTGAAAAACTTTTAAACTCATTCTCATGCATTTCATTCATGAAATTACTTGGATTGAATGGTTTCTACATAATCTTCTGCTGTTGTTCAAAAAAATTCAAATTTCCAAAATTTCAATCGATCAAATGTGTTTTTCGACTTATTGAAAATCCCTTGATTTTTTAAAACTTGGCCTCGGGTTGGTTCGATTGATCCTCGATTGGTACTCAATCAATCGAATTTGTTTTATTTAGATTTTGATTAATCAAAGCCATTTTTCGACTGATCGAAATTTTAAGTGGTTTTAAAGGAAACATTGTCTGGTTTGATTAATACCTGACTGGTACTTGACCAATCGAGTTTCGAAGAGAAAGAAAAATAAAAAGCTTTTAACATCACATGTTCTTCACAATTTCAAAAAGTTTTTTCTTCTTTTCGTCATTTTCTTTCTCGACCGATCCAATCCAAGACTTTGTTGTCGTTTTCCTCCTTAAATCTTCAAGGGTTTTTGTCCTCAAGTGTAGGTAAGACCTAAGTACCCTTCCCTTTTTCAATTTATTTACATTTTTTATGCACTTTTCATGAAATTTTTGAAAATGTCGAACAAAGAGGTTTTTGTGATTTTGGATTTCTGGGTTGTTTTTGTTCTTAGATGATATATATATGATTCCCATGCATTAATTTGATCAATTTTGTGATTTAAGAAGAATTGGAAAATCTTGGGCTTGAAATTTTTCAAAATTGTGGTTTTTGTTCAATTAAGCTTAAATTGTTGAAATTGACTTGTGAAATTGATGGATTAAGCCATTATATGATGCTTTGTAATTATTATAATGTTTAATTGATCAGTTTGATTTGGTTTTGAAATGTGGGTTTTTCAAAATTTGGGGTTTTGGGTCAAAACTATTTTGTTCAAGTCAATTGTTGGTGAAATTTGGTAATTTTGAACAAGTTTTTATACATTAGAGCATGCACCATATGTGCATTCATTACATGCATCATATAGTTTGTCATTTGTTGATATTCATTGTGCTCTAACCCTTTCTAATGCAGTCTACCCTTGGTTTTCTGTGTTTTGTGTTTTGTTTTTATTTTCCTTCCTATTCTTAGAGTCATGGTTATGAAAACTAGAGTAAAGAAAAACACTACCTCCTCCTCCTCTTTTGACTTTGAAAGGTCTAGATTTTAGTTTAAGTCTAATTAGGAAGCCTATGAGAAGTTGAACATTTTAAGGACTATTTGGGTTGAGAGAAAAGTTATCCTAGATGAGGTGAATCCTGAGATTTGTAGGAACTTTGAGAGTTGAGGTTTCTAGATGTAGAGTATCCTCCTTCGGCTGCATTGATTTGAGAGTTTGTCATTACCCGTGAGGTAGTTGCTACAACTCTCAATGTACCTTTGGTACAACAGCCTGTGTATCCTTACATAGAATTTCCTCCCATTGATGACATTATGTCTCTTCTTACCGGTACTACCATTAGTTGGAGTACTGATCTTAGGATTACCACACATGAGCTTACTAGCTTAATTATTTGTTCTTTAAGATTTCTTGTCATAGCATCTGGCCTATCTCTCATATACATACCATTCCCATTAAGAGATGTGTTGTACGATCTCGTCACTAATGCTCCTATTAGTTTTCCTACTCTTTTCATTCATTCTCTTGTAGAGGTTCATAGGAGTAGTGCTAAGTCTCATGATTTGTTTTTTTTTGTTTTCATTCATAGGATTCTTTTAGATTTAGGTTTAGAGGAATTTCCCGCTTCTGAGCCTGTACATATAATCTCTCCTATAGGTGCTACCTTTCTTAGGCAAAGAGCAGCTCAGTTAAAAGCTATCTCTAAACGCCCTAGAGTCGAGTCTTCTACAGGTGATGCTTCCAGAGGCTCTCCTACTGGTGATCCTACTACTGAGGAGTTTGTGGATCCTACTGCTGCTGTGGATCCTCCACCATCTACATCTACATATTCTTCTATGTGCACCATGCTAGAGATGTGTCTCACAGCTCAAGTAGCCCATGGATAGCTTTTACTAGATTTGCTCAATGAGGTTGCGGCCTTACAAGTAGATTTAGCTGATGCTAGAGGTGCATCTCCCCCGACTCCACCCTCGGATCAGCCATGATTGCCCTTTGGTAATACGTCACAAAAAGCGGGAGTGCATGGTGATAGAGGGAGATAGAGGAGATAGATATTTTTTTTGGGGAGATATGGTATTTTTTGGTTGTAGATTGTATTTAGGAGGAGATTTGCTTTGATGATATGTTACTACATGTTAGGGGGAGACATGCTTTTGTATTTTTTAAGTCCTTGTTTTATTTATGTTCTTGTTTCATAAACTATGATATATTGATTATGATTTATATTATGAGATTATTCATGGTATATGTCTTTTATTTTATGTTTTGTAAAAATAAGAAACTTATTTTGGTTTACTTTATATTTTCTACAAATGCGTTTATGATTTGTTTATTATTTGAAGAATTTATAGGTTGATTCATTCGAAGCTGCCGTCTACAATTGCAACTGATAGGTAGTAATTAGGCTGAATTGTATTTTGGGCAACAATGTGTAATTGAGCTATTTTTACTTTGAGCATTTTATTTTTTGTAATGTGTTTTGTCACGGATTGCCAAATGGGGGAGTTTATTAGGTTCTAAGACATTAGGAACTAAATGCATTAGAACTTCATTTTGTTATGTTGGCAAACCATGATCAAAACAATGAGTCTAGGTTTAGGCTTGCTCAAAGTTTGTTTTAATGTAAGTTTGGAATCGAGTAATTGTAGGAAAATTACTATTCAATTCTGCAAGGCTTGATCGATCGAAGAATAGACTCGATCGATCGAGAATCGTAGATCAGAAATTTTCTACAAAATTTTCAAATGCAACCTAAACTTGTTTAATGTGTAGGGTTGAGTGTTTCACTTCTAGTATAAAAGGAAAAACCCTAACTACGTTTTAGAGGTCTTTGTTTGAGTTGTGTGTTGAGTCTTTTGTAAGATCTAAGAGGTGTTTACCTTCAAACACACACATAGAGCTATCAAGATCAAAATTCACATCAAGAACTTGATGGTTGTTTTAGTTGCTGCATAAAGAACATTCAAGAATATCCAAAACCTTTGAGAGGTGTCTCAAAGTCACAAGTAGGAGAACTTGTGCTGGTGCAGATTCAAAGAAAGAAGTAGTCTGTGGACTTGAAGCTGTCACGTGGTCGTGGTAGTAAGTTTTCTACATGAGGTAACATTAGGATGTTAGTGGTTTAAGTCCTATTGTACAAACTTCAATTTTTTCATAGTAGATCTGTTTTTATCTTGAGGATAGCTAGGTTCAATCATCCTCGAGTTTTTTATCGGTTTGGAATTTCTTGGGTCATCAAGTCTTTGTATTCTTTACTTTCAGCATTATATCTGTTTTGCTCACAATAGTTTAACCTAGACTTGAATAACAAACTTGTTAATCAACTTGGCTTAATATTAGATTAAACATATTGTGTAAAGGGGTCTAAGAACCTAACATTGTACTATAGTTTTGTAATCAAACTTTGACTAATATAAAATTACTCTTTTGTGCTTTTACTTGATTTTCTTTCCTTTTTTATTTTTCTTTCTCTTTCTAACTACATTTTAGTTCCATGCATGTTGTCACATTGATGTATTCGATTTTTTTTCTAAAATTTAGAAATTGGAATTTACTTAATTATATATGCTTTGTAATTTGTGATATTATTAATCCCACCACCAGTTGAATCCAATCTTTAAAAACAATGTTTATGATACTTTAATATTCTGTGCAGTGATCTCCAGAATCAACGGATAGGAGGAAGGTGGTGGCATAAGTCATAAGTGTGCTTAACACAGTCTTAAGCATCCTATATGCAACTCTTTGTCAACAAATAGAGACATACTTTCTTTGCCTTAGGAATACGTAAGAACCATGTAATGGAGATGCACTTGGTGCCTCCTTTAAATTGAAGCCACGTCTAACACGTCCTGGAAGTGAAACCAAAACAAAAATATTAAACAAAATACTACACATTGATGGGATTTTTTTTCATATTTAGTTTTATTTTAAATTTCTTAAAACTTAAATAATAGAGTTTTAGTTAAATTAAATTATCATAATAATTAATAAAATAAAATAATTTAATAAGTAATGAGAGTGTAACCACTACTTCTAGGATTTCTAGAACCTTTTTCATATAGAAAACACCAATTTCAACAATAAGCATATATACATTATCCACTATTTTTATGTAGTTTGATTTGAAGATTTTATATTTGTCACATTGATTTTGAAGTCGTTATCCTCTCATTCATAGTAGCCATATTGGCGGTTGGTGCTACCTCTTCATTGTCTGACTTTGATCTTTGTTGATCCTTGCTCTTGCCCCATAAAACCATATATAGGCCCATAGCAATGACAATTGCTCCAATAACCCTACATATAGCTTGTTTGCAAAAGTTAGCCCCTAGTCATACAATTTTTATTCTTCCAAATCTTTTTCGTACAGTTTTCTTTAATCAAATGAAGCATATCAACTACACTAATTAAGTATTGTATTATCAGATGAATGTCCCATAAAACAAAATATTTTGACGGGACATTCCATTCCAAGCACTCCCCCCCCCCCCCCCCCCCCCCCCCAATTCATAACAGTAGTGTTAGGGACACATTTTTTGCCCAACTATTAACCTATTATATTATGATTGGAGAAACATCATTTTCATCTGAGTCCACCATTGACACTACTTTTATTATATATAAATTACAATAGACCATGTTAGAACTTGTGAAAAATATTGTGCCATTAGACTTATTAGGAGGGCCTACTAAGATAGGAAAATCAAAGTGCACCTTCCTAAGTACATGGTCTCAGACAAAATGAAGGAGCCTATAATTGCAACTAGAACTGTGCTTAGGGGAGTAAAAGCAGTCACAAAAACAGGCCCGTTTTCCTTCATTATTAGTCCTTGAAGGTAAATGGCAAACCCTGAACATACTATGCCCTGTGTAAAATTTCAAGTGAGTGTAAATGCAAGTCTTAGACATAGCTAGCTTCACAATATTTTTTGTAAGAAGCGTTGAGAAGAGAAAAGGACATCAAAAGAAAATGCAACTAAATTTTGAATTACTCACAGCATATACAGTAGCTAAGAGCTTAGCATCTAAGTGTATTGACCATGTTGTGAGGTTGTTCCATTCCATTGCAAGGGCTAGTATGGTACTTTCCAATGTGCCCATTAAACATATTAAAATTGTTAGGGAAAGCTCTGCGGGGTATGATTTTAGCGTAACTTCCTACAAAGTAACAATTATATCTCATTACGAACTAAGTCTAACTAAAACGTTTTGGATTTCTAGTGTTTTTTATAGAGATGTCCAGAGTTTAATTTCCACTCCCCCCATTGTTATAACTATCAAATTTTAAAATCTAAAAAACAAAGGTTTTGGAATGTCTTGCGCAAGAGGATTTTTTTTTTTTTTTTGAGAAGATAGTGCAAGAAGAAGTTGATTGTAATGTTTAGCATGGGATTCATGTATCATACATTGATAATTATAATAATTTTGGTGAGTAATAAAAAAATGGACATAGTTTTCCTCCAAATTTATGTGGCCAATTATAAACCACTCACAATTATTAAATTACATTATTTATGAAATTATTTAAACAATTCTCATAGCTCATTAAACAAGTCATATGTTCCTCCAAATAAGTTCTATATTAAAAAATTATAATAATTTTTGTGACAACAATAATGATGTTAATTGCTGTTGTGCTAGTGTTAGATGTTGACAAAGTTTATGTGACAAAACTTGGGTCAAAGAGGGTCGCCTATATTTTTGTGTTTGTCATGTTGGTTTATGGAGTTATGAGTTGCAAACCATGTTCATTTGCGGAGGAAATTCTTGTAGAATAATTCTAGAGGTTCTGGAAAAGCTATGGTGGAAAGGCAAGTAGGACGTTGGCTGAGTTTGCACAGATAGTCTAGCTAGGTTACAAAGGTTTTGCACAATGTGACTGCTTGTGACCATGTCTTTTAGTGGATTCTTTGGGATTCCTTCGGAGTGGTTTTTCCTTTGAAGATGTTTTTATTGGTTTTCTACTCTATCACCAAATTTGTTTGTTGTTTACTACTTTCATTATTATTTCTTTAAATTTGGTATGTCATAACTATTTGTGAATTTCTGTGTTGGAAACTTGGAATATATATTTGGAACATACATAATTTATTCAATTAATCCGCCGCATATGTGTTTGCGTTTTAAATTAAATTTTCCGATGACCGCCAATCTGATCCACTTGTTCATGCGATTACTCATTTTAAACTAAAATTGCAAATTAAATCAATGCCGATTAGAGTCTTACTTGAAGAATAACGAAACCAGACCAGCAGAAAAAACCTGCTAGCATCATGAGAGCACCCTTGATGACATCTTGCTTATTTGCCGCACTAGTAGATTCTTGATGGCCATTTCATTTGTCCATTGCAAATTCAACATAGGACCTTTAACCAGAGTCATAAGCATTGCTCCTCCAACCGTCACTATGGTCCCCAATACCTTTGCATGGCCACACAGTCTCCTAATATTTACTTTCTCAAGTCTGCAAAAGCATTCACAGATTTTTGAAGCATCCCCATATTTAGTACATCGATCATGTATGCATGCACAAACGTGAATAGGACTATAAAGAATTACCCTAAAATCCAAGCCATTAAAAATGCAAACGCAGGAACAACACTGCACAGGGCTCTTGAGAAAGTTGCTGTTGTATAATTCATCCCAGTGAAGAGTGAGTTTTGGTCTATTATAGGCCTAAGTAGGAGAAAATGAAAGTTTAACTGTGATCTGAATGTTCAAATAGCGTGTAAAATACTATGAACGTTTAGACCCCCAATTACAAAATTATCAATTCAAGCTTAATATCAAACAATATATGTGCGGAAAATGAATACAAGCTAATAACAGAATTGATAGATAATCTAAACCAATTAAAATCACATCCACAATAGAAATTAAAAAGCAAAGATTAAAGTAAGAGAGATGCAAACACAAAGACAACATAACGATGTGTTATCGAAAAGGAAACCGAAACCCTTGGCATAAAACCTCTCCGCCATCCTCCAAGCGGTCAATAATTTACTAAAGAATGAAGTTAGGATACATGAACAGTAGAAGACCCTCCAAGCCTAATCTACCCAGTGTACCTAAGCTCTACAAGCTTCTTGCTCCAACGAGGTTGCGCAGAACCTTTGTCTTCTTTAGCTTATTGGATTCTGCTATAGCCCATAGCATCAACCAATAACCATTGGCCCCTTCCTAACTGCTTCCCAAAGCATCAAATAGCATTCTCGCAGATATGGGTATGGTGAGAAAATGATTTGAGTAAGAACTTCTCAAGGATGTAACAATGGAGAGAGTGACAGTAGAGGAATTTGAAGAGTCTCTATGAAAAGATTGTGGATGAGTCAATTTTATTTTTCTCTAGGGTTTCTTTCTAAAAATTATCTCTAGAAGCTCTTTACATTTTGTGGGTATAAGGAGTATTTATACTAGGGTAAGAAAGGAATGCGAAGAGTCAGTTTTTCCAAAACAGAGCTGGCAGGCGACTTGGCCTCGCAACTTGACTAAGTTGCGAGTTCAAGCCACAAGCTACCTGAATGGCCAGTTTGGACTTTTTGTCCTATAGTGCAACAGCTGGCATGACGGTTCAGCTTCTCTTCATGCTTCGCTCGTGTGCATCGTCTGGCAGTTTGCCAGTCACGAGCCACTCGCGAGATCTAGTTGCGAGTCCCTGCTTCACTGCACATTTTTGAGCATTTCTTCACACCCTCTCACACACTATCCTTAAATGATTCCCAACTAAATATAGGGTTTTTAAGTGCTGAAAAATAAGCAAATTGGCACGGAATAAAACTAACAAGATGGTTGATTAAATTCAACCTTACAGTCTCCCCCTTTGGCTATTCCGTGACAAAACCCTACAATAAACTCTAGACTTAACGCGTGAGTTTGGAACAGTTGATCAAAACTCATTCACACCTAACTCTAGAATCTGTGAAGCTTTTGAACTATAAGAACAAGTATCTCCTAAAACACAACAACACAATATGATCATTGTATGTAGAAAACTTGTAATACATATGGAGCAAGCACAATACGATCAAACAAAATGGAAATAAGTAATAAACCATGACTTGACCAAAAATGAACAATCACTATAAATAGTGATCACAATGCTCATTCACACATAAAATGAATATTCGGACATGCAAGCTAATAAGCTCAATTGCAAAGTATCATTTGTATGTCCAACACTCAACCAATGCAACAACACAAGGTAATTGCATTAAGGATATAAAATCCAACATAGGGCACAAGAGTGACATACTTAAAGAAAATGCACGACATTTAACAACAAGTACAAAAGCTACAAAGCATGGGTACAAACACCTTAAAAGCTTACAAAAGCATAAGGTACAAAACGTATCATAAGCAGCTGAATGACATCTTATATAAACTTAAACAAATGAACCACAAGTTTCAAAAGTTTTATCAATAACAACCATGAGTTTAAACTAAACTATTAACCAAAGTGTAGCAAACCCAAAATATAGACAACATTCTCCAAAGCAAAATACCAGCACCAACAACATAAACATAAAGTAAGAACTAATAAATGTAAGTTTTATGTATGCTCCCCCTCAAACTGGCACTCCCCCTCAAGAGCTACCCTAAACATCTCCCCCTTTTTGATCAGAATGGCCAAAGGGTCACTGTTGAGTGGAGAAGCTATCAAACTTTGCTGAAAGGATGTTCATCTGATCTTGAAGTGCTGTCAGCATGTCAAAATTTTCATTCTGGACATCTCTGAGTCCATCAATCTTCTTTAGGATGATCTGGAATGCATTTGAAGGTACAACTATGAAGATGAAACTCTGCTCCTCTTGCCACGACCTCGTGAGCTTGAAGGTTCTCCTGCAGCCTCTGTCTCAGTTTCCATTGGTTCACCTTCTTTTTCATCACCTGGGAGACGAACTTGTATCCTTGTGATGGTTTGTTTGTTGATGGCAAAGAGTGCAGGCAAGAGGCTGATATCTTGAGGGATTTCAACACCTTTCAATCTAAAAAGCCACATAAGAAGGCTAGGAAAAATCAGCTTGGCTCTTGAAGTTGTTCTAGTCTCATCCACAATTGTGTCAAAGATGTGAGAGCTGATGTCTATGAAGGTGTTCTCCTTGAACTCCATGAGAAAGATAGCTCTAGCATTGTTAATTGTAGTCAGCTTCCTAACTAGGTAAAAGTTGAACATCATGATGGTGGTTAGACACCTCATGTCAGCTGGGAAGGCATTAGTGTTGAGACATCTCCCCTCTTTGACACCACCAATACGAGATTGGACAATTTCTATGGATATCTTTCTGTCCTTGTAATTGGTGAAGTCATGGTCATCTAAGCCTTCAAGACCTAGCACCTCATCTATATCACCTGCATCTATAGTGAATTCCTTTCCTCTTATCCAACAATTAATTTCATCATTTTTTAGCATAGCATTTGCATAAAACTCCCTGATCAAAGGCTCACACACTCCAGGCAAGTCACTTAACAACTTATCCCAACCTTTGCCCTCAAAACAATTTGGAATGAAAGTGTCCTTCAAATTCACTGTCCACAAATCTTTCTTGAATGATTGTTGCATTCAAGTAGTACACTTTGTATCTGTCAAAGTGTTGAGTAGATCTGAACTTGGAGTTGTCTGTTTTCAGTCTTTTATCACCCTTCTTAGTAGTGGTCTTTTTCTTGGTAGGAGTCATCTATAAACAAAGCTAAAAAGGCCACAAAAACCGAGCACAATGGATGAAAATTCAAACATTAGTAACAAGTTAGTATAACTAAAAAGAACATAGAACTATACCACTATTAAGTCCATATTCAGATGAGATTCAGACATTGAAATGGATAGCTTAACAACTTAATCAAGAACACTCTAGGGCACATTCCTAATCACAGACTTCAACATGCAATAATCGGCTGTATTGAAACAGTATATACCACATAAAAAAATATGTCTATAAGACATATCTTAATGAGTATGAGATGTTCAAACCAACACAGAGTAGATAATATCCTCAAAGCAGAAGCAACACATATGATATCAATAGTCAATAGCAACTATAAAGTAATGAAATATAACTCAACCAATTTGAGCCAACAATACTCACAAATAGAGTAAGTCACAGTAAACCCAAACAATTAGCATATGACAATGTGACATATTAACATGGGTATGAGATTTGCCAACCAACAAAGATTAGAGCACAAACTCTAATAGAGAAACTAAAACATGATAACAACCATATTTAGTATCCTAGAAACAGGATTAACCAAACCCAAACACCCAAACTCACAAACATGAACCCAACCCATATCCGAAACTACAGATATCACAAATTAGAACCACAACTCCCAGATTCAAGAAAATAAAGCTCAAAACATGAAATATGTAGTGAGAAAGAGAAATCCCATACATTTTCCTTGAAGATTTGAGGTTAAAATGATGCAAAAATGGAGGATTTTTGAGAGTGACATGGTGAGTTTGAGAGAGAGTTGAAATGGGGAAGACAATGAACAGTCACAAAAGTTCGAGGGAAAACTGAAAAGTTTTGAAAACTGCCCTTAAAGCGCAAAACACGCGTGCAAGTCGCTAGGGCCAGCCGCCAGAACACTTAGAAACAAAAATTTGAAAAATTTTCTAAGTGTTTTTCGTGGCTAGAAGGTCTACCTACAAGAAAGTTGCGAGGTAAGCCGCAAAAATCTCTGTGTACCCGTCGCGACTGGACCTTCCACCCGTGAACAAGTCGCCACACTGAGCCGCGAGAAACATAAAAACCCAAATTTTAAAAAATATTCTAAGTATTTTTTGTGACTAGGACATTGACTCGCCAGTGAGTCGCGAAGACCTTCTGAGTAATGTTTGCGACTGGGGGCATGTGACTGGACTGACCCCCGACTGAGTCGCCAGAACAGGATAACACTGTTTTTGAAGTTTTGGTAATTTTTATAAATTAAAAAAAAAATTCCAAAAACAAACTAAAACACTCAATTTTTTTTTTTTTTTGGTTTAATCAACAAATATTGAGCATGTGAAAACACATTTAATCAAGTACAATCATACAAATGAATATAACATTCATTAAATATAGACATGTGTAATGTGTGTGGATATAAAAAATGAGATAGTCCTTAGTCTAACGTGAAGCTTCAATGATTAATTCAACCAAGGCATACACAATTAGCACTAGATAATGTGACCCATCTCAATTATAGAAATATGCATATATGATCTCCCACAAGAAACTTGATAACATAACTTTGAAGCTTTTCATTTGGCTCCATATACAACATATCATTTGATCTTTTTGAATCAATACATCTCATTGTGAGATCAATGCCTGAAATTTTTTATATTACAATTTTATGAGTTAGCCTTTGGCTTTTTAGGCATTATACAATTTATTTTTGGTCGCTTTCTCTTTTTCCTAGTCAAATACTAGTAAGTGCGACAGGCTTTTGCAGCTTAATGTCTCTTTTCATTTAGAGATTTACATTTGGTGAGCTCTTTAAGTAAAAGTAATAAAATAAAAGAGTGGAAAGATATATAGGCACAAGTCTATGCATGTCTCAAGATCAACAAAACTATTTACCAATCATTCATGACAAGGTTGAAGATCTATTTACAACAGTCACATAGATTTCAAGATTTCTTCCACGAAAATATGAGTGCATAGGGAATAAGCTAAGCTTGTAGATGTACAAAGCCATTAGTACAAAGGTATAAGGCAAAACATGTTTTGAGACAACTCAACAATGTCGATCATACTTTCTTGAATTTTCTATTTTTTATGTGTTTTTGGATTTTTGACACAAAAACAAAACAAAAAAAAATTGATAAAAAACAGCAATGTAAAAACATTTAAAAAGAAACAAATAAACAAACAAACAATTTTCAACTCAAACTAGCAAAAAGCACACAACCAAGCATAGTCACAAAGCAAAGGAAGTATTAATGCATGGACATGTTGTAATGCTTATGCATGAGTACCCCTCTTCACCCACACTTCACGTGTGTTTGGGGTGATATCCCTATAGGATTGGGTACGAGAGTTAGGACTTTCAAACCTTCTAGTGAAGCTTTCCAAGCAAGTGGTGAATGCGCCAATCATCTTCATCACGTCCATCACACCGGGATCACTATTTCGACCTCTTGATGATTCAACAGCCCAAGTCCTCTTGTCATTTCTTGGTCCTCTTGACCTTTGATCAGCTGCATTCTTCAATGCTCTAAACTTATGGCAATTTGGTTTAGTGTGTCCTTAAAGTCCACAATGATGGCAAAAATGGTTCATTCTCGGACCTTTTTGTGATCTTGGAAGAGGTTTCCTTCTAACTTTAGGTTTGATCACTAATTGGTTACAGGGCTTATTCAACACCCGTTGGTTAGCCAGATTCTCCTTCTTTTCATCCTTTACTTTCTTAGGTGTAGAGGCAGCCACTACAGGTTCTTTGGCTTGCACAAACTTCACTTCCTTGGTGATTTTGATAGTTGAACTACTTTCTTCGTTATATCCCAACCTGGATTTGTTTGAGAATTGTTTTTGAGAGGAAATCACATCATTTAATTTCTTGGTGGAGACCCTCTCTACCTTGGCATTTTCTTGAACTACCTCAAGCTCAAGGAATTTAATTTTTAGATAAGCTTCTGACAACTCTCCATTCAGCTTCTCTATCTCACATTTGGCCTTCTTATGTCGAACTAGGAGACTTCTATAGTCATCCTCTACCTTCATCTTTTTCACGGTTGCCTTAGCCACAAGTTCATATTCTCCTAATTTCTTAAGAAGTGAATTGAAGTTTTCTTGATGACCCTTTGTATACTCATCTTCTTCAACATCTAATTCTTCTACAATTCCCATTGATTCCTCATCACTATGCTCCCCAAGCTCTTGTACTAGAAAATTCAAGTCCTTCGAAGACTCAACATGAGCAATAGTCATAAAAGCTGAGTAATTCCCTTCTCCGTCACAGCTTTCCTTAGAATCCGAATTAGAGGAATCAAAATCACTAAGGGTAGTGGCATACACCTTGCCCTTCAATTTCAAATAATTGGGACACTCTTTCTGGAAATGTCCGTGTCCGTTGCACTCGAAGCAAGTGATTCCTTGTGTAGATTGGGATTCCTTTCCATCTTTCCTTTTGAATTCCTTTTTCTCCTTCCAGGAACTTTGGAATTTCCCTTTATCACCAAATTTTCTATTGTTCTTGAATTTCAAGAACTTTCGAAAATTCTTCACCAAATATGCCACATCTTTATCAACAACACCCTCATCCGATGAGTTGTGAGTTTCAACCATTTCATTAACCATCTTAAGAGCAAGAGATTTGCTTTTCAATTGCTGTCACCTTGGCACAGAAGCTCTCCGGCAACGAATGAAGGATTTTCCTCACAACTTTTGAGTCCTCTGTTTTCTCCCCCAAGTTGAACTTGTCGATGACCACTTCATTCAGCTTGCTATATAAAGAGTCAAAAGACTCGTCCTCACTCATTTTCAGCTCCTCGAATCGAGTGGTCAGCAACCAAAATTTGGTATCTTTCACTTTCTTTGTTCCTTCATACGTGGTCTCCAATATTTGCCATGCCTTCTTAGCAATAGAAATGTGAGATATCCTGTGGAACTCATCTAGAGACACACTACAAAAAATAGCATTAAGTGCTTTGCTATTTGCATTAGATGCCGTGAGGGTTGCCTTATCCCACGTGGATTTGGCAGCCTCCGGCCTAGACCATCCAATATCTACAGCTTCTTAGACGGTTTCATCCATTGAACACAAAAATGCCCTCATCCCGACTTTTTAAAAGGCATAGTTGCTACCATCAAAATATGGTGGTGCATTTAAAGATTGAGATCGGTCCATCTCAATACAAGGTCAAGGATCGTACTAAGGTGTTTAAACCACAAAGAGTGCATTCGCTTTGATACCAATTAAATGTTCACATAGCGTGTAAAACACTATAAACGTTTAGACCCCCAATTACAAAATTATCAATTCAAGCTTAATGTCAAACAATATATGTGCGGAAAATGAACACAAGCTAATAACAAAATTGATAGATAAACTAAACCAATTAAAATCACATCCACAGCAGAAATTAAAAGGCAAAGATTAAGGAAAGAGAAATGCAAACACAAGGACAACACAACGATGTGTTATCGAAGAGGAAACCGAAACTCTCGGCTTAAAACCTCTCCGCCACCCTCCAAGCGGTCAATAATCCACTAAAGAATGAAATTGGGATACATGAACAACAAAAAACCCTCAAAGCCTAATCTACCTAGTGCACCTAAGCCCTCTAAACTTCTTGCTCCAATGAGGTTGCGCCAAACCTTCATCTTCTTCAGCTTACTGGATTCCACTATAACCCATAGCATTAACCAATAACCATTGGTTCCTTCCTAAGTGCTTCTCAAAGCACCAAATAACCTTCTCACAAATGTGGGTATGGTGAGAAAAAGATTTAGGTAAGAATCTCTCAAGGATGTAATAATGGAGATGGTGAGAGTAGAGGAATTTGAAGAGTTTTTATAAAAAGATTGTGGATGAGTCAATCTTGTTTTTCTTTAGGGTTTCTCTCTAAAAATTCTCTCTGGAAACTTTCTATATTTCGTGGGTATAAGAGTTATTTATACTAGGGTGAGAAATGAATGCGAAGAGTCAGTTTTTTCAAAATAGAGTTGGTTGGCGACTTGGTCTCGCGACTTGACTGAGTCGTAAGTTCAAGCTGCGAGCTAACTGAATGGCCAGTTTGGACTTTTTGTCCTGTAGTGCAATAGCTGGCATGACGGTTCAGCTTCTCTGCATGCTTTGCTCATGTGCATCATCTAGCGACTTGCCAGTCGCGAGCCACCTACACGATCCAGTCATGAGTCCCTGCTTCATTGCATATTCTTAAGCATTTCTTCACACTCTCTCACACACTACTCTTACATGATTCTCACCTAAATACAGAGTTTTTAATTGCTGAATTACAAGCAAATTAACATGGAATAAAGCCAACAAGATAGTTGATTAAATACAACCTTACATGATCCAACTGAGCAAAAAAAAAAAAAAAAAAAAAAAGAGTAAAGTGCACTGTAATTTTTTTAAAAAAATTCATTTTCTCATGGTTAAATGTAATCACCTAATTAGAAAAACACTAGCCACATTTGAGTAATATCCCAAAATGACTAGTTTAGTCACAATTGAGGTTCTTTGTAATTGTTAATAAAATCTTGATCAAGGAAAAAATTGGCAAATGCCATTTTTTAGCAAAAATTGTAGCATTTTGCCCACTTTCCCAAACTAATTAGGGAAATGTCATTCTTTTGTAATTCGATTTGAGATAAATCGAGTTTAAAAACAAAAAAAAAAAAAAAACAAAAAAAAATTTGAAGCCCTATAGTAGCGTTTTATGGAGCCTATAGTGATATTTTAAGGACTTATAGTGGCGTTTTGTAACTCGATTTTCATAAACTCGAGTTATAGATAATTTTTATTATTATTTTTTACCTATAACTAAAGTTCATAGAAGTCGAGTTACAAAACGCCACTATAGGTCCTTAAAACGTCACTATAAACTTCTTAAAAACGCCACTATAGGGCCTAACTTGATTTATCTCAAATCGAGTTTTAAAAGATAGGCATTTCCTTAATTAGTTTGGGAAAGAAGGGAAAAATGCCACATAATTTGCGCGAAAAGGGAATTTGCCCATTTTCCCCCTTGATCAACCTAGTATATGCCCAACGTCGGACTTATCACATACCCACACAATATACACTATATCAATATCCAATTAATCTGGGACATCACAATCATTGCAATATTATAAATTGGATTGTTTAAGTGTGTGTTGAGTCCTACATTGAGTATTTATTAGGTTGATCTTAGGTTTATAAGAGATTGCAATTAGCTATAATTGCAAGTAAACTAGTCATTTTGGGTATAATATAGATATAGCTACCACTTTTCCTTGATAATTAAGGGAATGAAATGTTTTATGAATTCTAACTAAAGTTCTTGTAATACTTTTTTTTTTTTCTCTTAAATGCATTACTTTTTTTCCCCTAAAGAAATGGCCTAATAATAATAATAATAATGTTATTTTTAAATTATTTCTTTCTATTCAAATCCCAAACTTGAATATATTTACGTTCAATTCATTTCCTTTCAAACCTTTGAACAAGAAAGGGATAAAATTTAAGTCTTTTATGTATATTTACATTTTTTTTTTCTACTTTACCCATAACACTTCATTCTTTATAAGCTTCCAAGGTAAAGTCTTGAGACTCCACTATAAACCAGCTATCTTTTTCCTACAGAATGTTAAGCACTATTAAGGAGAGGGGGGACTCGGTGCACTAAGAAAACGTGTCCACAGGCAATGTGGGGGATTGGTTGGGTTTGCCTAAACGTAACTGAGGATGAATCAGATTGAGTTTAAATAATTTAAGGATGGAAATTTTTTATTAGTCTTTTTATTTTTCAAACTTTACCAATAAGAGTTTGAGTCAAGATATTCTAAGATATATAGAAGCTTCATTCCTGACCTCATATGTAGAGTTTGCCGATTATATTAGCGGCTCTAATTAAAGCAACAGAAGGAAGAGAGGCCACGCAGATGCCGTCTCTCTCCTGCCTTTCTTTAGTTAATGGTGATAATAATTTGGCTTAACTGTCTTTGTTGAATGACAATGCAATCCATCTCATACTTAAAGCAGTGTCTTCATGCAAGGTATGTTCGCATTTGTTCAGGTGTTTTATTATTATTATCATTACTTATTTAAGATATAGGTAGATAGTAGAGAAGGAAAAGACAGTTTGGTTTACCTAATTTCCATCCCTCATCACTCAAAACCTATGGTTCCTATCACCTATTAGTTTGTTTGGTTTGATTTTTGTGCTCAATTCTCATAACTCATCACTCAAAATTGTGAGGATGAGTGAGTTTTGAGAACAAAATTTGGGAATTTTCAGTTTGATGGAAACTGAGTTAAGTGGCTAACTTGTAATAAGATACAAACTTGTGGGACTCATGCTTAAGTGTTGTCACACTCAAGTTAGAGATCACTTAGGGCCTACCAATTGAAGTGAAAATAAAAAGGATGGAAAATAAATGAAATAAAATAAGAAAGAAAATGGTTTTTGGAGTTGTTTGGTAAAGGTGGAAAATATGAAGGATTTTGGTGGAATCTGTGCATTTGCTCTCCAACACCATTGAAAATCTCTCCAAATTGGAGTGATTTTAGAAGAGAAAATAGGGAGGAAACAGGTAGATGAGAAAATACCAAATGTGCCCTTCTCTCTACTATGTACTGTGTCTGTGTTATACTTTATGTTGCTTTTCCTTTTATTGTTTAAATCACTAGTTTTTGTGTTTGTGTGTGTGTGTGTGGGTGTGTTTTTTTTTTTTTTTTTTTCAAACAATGGCTTTCTTTTCCCCTTCAAGGTGTTTTCTTTCTTTTACATCAAACAGTGGCTCTTTTATTTTTTCTTCTTTAAAAAAAAAAAATCAAGTTTCAACGTGATTTTAGTATTCTTTAAAAAAAAAAAACTAAATGATGGTTGGCTCCTCTATAATTGTCATATATATGAATAATATATTATAATGTAATAATAATAAAAATTATTATATATATATTATTTAATAAGAATATAAAAGTAAATTTATATAAATTATATTTTTTATTCTCACAAAAAAAAAAAAATCGTCCTTTCACTTTTTTATCCCTCTAATCAAACACACATTAGGAAAAACTAAGGTTATGTTTGGTAACAGATTTTGTTTTCTATTTTCAAAAACTTGTTTTTAGGATTATAAAGAAAAAACAATTTTCTTGTATTTTTGAAATCAAAAACATGTTTTGTTAGTTGAAATTAAAAAAAAAAAAAAAGTTTTTTGAAGAAAAAAATATATAAAATGCTAAAATATGTTGTTACGAGGATTTGAAGTCAAGTGCTAACTCATTAAATGAGATAGATTCATTAAATTAAATACGTATTTTCATTGAATTTTGAAAATTAGAAACTGAAAATAATATTTTGCATGTTTTCAATTTCCTTCACAAATTGAGTTTCGAAAATAATTTTTGTTTTTTGTCCATTTTGAATTCTCAAATAAGTGTTTTAGTCTTAAAAATAGAAAATTATTTTTGAAAACAGAAAATAAAAGGAAAAACAGTTACCAAATATAACCTAAAATTTTTTTATCCTCTCACTTTTTCATGAACTCTTTAATGGAAGTTGGAACTATGAAATATAAATTTAAAATTATTAAGAAATATCCATGGCTGACTAAGAAAGAGAGAGATGGTAGAGGCCCTGGGGGTGTTTCCTTACCTTTGTCTCCTGTGAAGATGGGACCGGACTATGATGTCCTGATTGAATTTGAGGACATGGGCCCCGAAATGTAAAAACGGGTCAGGGAACGAAGGGAGGTAAAATTAGCAATATAAAAAGGTATAGTGTGGCTGCTGGGATTCGAGCCCAGGTCTCCACGGCCACAACGTGGAATTCTTACCACTAAACTACAGCCACTTTGTTGTCTTGCAGTAGTGGGTTCCACGAATTTGATTTAAAAGTTGCTTTTTTCTTAGCAAGTTTTGATACCAAACACAATGTGAAGTGACTTAAGACCAGCGATCTGCAGCTAATCCGATAAAACCGATTTGGCTCAATTGAACCCACTAGGTCGGGTCGGTTTTTAGGGGTTAGTGTGTTAGATTGGATTGTAAATATTTTTTTTTTTTGGTAGTGGGTCGGGTTGGATTCGGATTATAAGATTCACAAACCCGTTTAACCTAATCCGACCCTCCTATATTTAATATATATTTTAAAAATATATTATTCAAATTTGTTATTTACTTTTTTGCGACTCTTCCTAAATAAACCCAGACCTTAGTTCTCCTCATTTCAATCTCATTCGGTCCTTCGTTAATCTCTCTCTCCTACTACTTCCACTCCTATTCTAAGCCCTAAATAAAATCAAAACCCTAAGGTCTCCTCATATAATTTATTCACTAACAACATTTTTATAAGATTTGCAAATAGAAAATCTATAAAAAGAAAAGGCTTAAAGCTGAACATTTTTAGAATTTCTCACACGGTATAAAACTGCTAAGAGCTTAATATAGAAGTGTATTAACCAGACCATAGGGTTGTCCCATTCAATTACAAGGGCCAATATGGTACTTTTCCTCATAAAAAAATGGTTATTTTCAGTGTGCCCATCAAACATATCGAAACTATTAGGGAAAGCTTCACTGGGTATGATATCAGCGCAATTGCCTACAAAAGCAACACAACAATATGGGGGATTGATTGGGTTTGTCTAAACGTTAGTGAGGATGAATTAGATTGGGTTTATTAAGGATGGAAAATTTTTAATTTGTCCTTTTAATTTTAAACTTCGCTAATAAGAATTTGCTACAAATGAGCGTTTGAGTCAAGATGTTCTAAGATACCTAGAAGCTTCATTCCTGACCTAAAATGTAGAGTTTGCCGATTATATTAACAATGTTGGCTGAATGTTAGATGCAATTGATGCAGTCGCTTAAGACTCTAAGCAAAAAAAAAAAAAAAAAAAAAAAAAAAAAAAAAGGACTCCCAAATTTTAACCAATATGGTTATTTACAACCAATAAATAAAATAATATTTTTTTTTTTTTATCAAATGAAAAACAAACAAAAAAGAGAGAAAAATACTACGTCCACAACATTTTTTACAACACTTTTATAATAAATCTTAAGTAGTAGGTTGTTATAGCCTGTTATTGATGGCACAAAATTAATTATAGTGGTGGGTTCAAATAAAAAACAAGAAGCAACTTAATATCTAGCATTTGTTGTGAAAAATATTATTAATATTGCACTTTTCAAAAAAAAAAAAACAAAAACAAAAACAAAAACAGAGAGCAATACACCCAAAAAAAAAAAAAAATCATAACATTATTCACAATATATATATATATATATTTTTTTTTTTGAGTTAGCAAACTTTTACTAGTTTTCATCTAGGTCCACTATTAATATCACTCTTTTACTTACCATTATCAATCTGCTATGTCAACAAATGTAAAAAGTTTTGTCAAATTTTTTCTATCTATAAACTTTCTAAAATAAGAAAAAATGTTAATGTTAATTAGTAGTAGTTTTCGCCTTAGGCCCCCTAATCCATCAAGCCTCCACTGTATATTAATGGCTCTAATTAAAGCAATAGAGGGAGGAGAGGCCATGCCATCTCTCTCCTGCCTGTTTTTAATTAAAGGTGAAAATAGTTTTGTTTAAATGTCTTTATCGAATGACAATGCATTAATCCATCTCATAGCTTAAGCAATGTCTTCATGGTGTGTTCGCACTTGTGCGTTATTTTTTATTAGTTTATTTAAGATAGGTAGAAGAGGGAGAGGAGGAGGGGGGACGGGGAGTTCAAACTAAAACATGGAATACAATATCACTGGGCTATCATTTGAATCATTTGTTGTGTTAGATCAAAAGGCATAGTTTTTATTTTTTTTTGGATTAAAATCAAAAGGCATAGTTAATATGAATTGCACCTCAATTTTACATCTAATGCTAAAAATTAATTTAGATGCAACCAATATTATAAGAATACTTAACAGATCGCATGCCAATATTAAAGGGAGTTCATAAAACTGATCTTAATTCTCTTTTCACCAAAAGAGAACACCTAACTTTCTATGGTGTTTTTATTTTATTTTATTTTTTTATCAAGTTTAGGTTCTTCCAAATACGCACAAGTCCAATTGATTTTTGTGTGTTTGCGTGTGTCGGCACCTTGTGAGCTTTCATATAATAGTCAAATTCCTAATCATTCAAAAATAAACTTTTGTAATAGTCAAATTCCTAAAATAGTTACATATAATTGAAAAGCAAATTTAAAAAAAAAAAAAAAAAAATCCTTTAGAAAACCATTTTTAGCAATTATTGGGTATAGGTTGACCTGTTTTTGTTCATAGGTCTGAAAATCTCTATCTATATACGCCTAAAGTTAACTCGTTTAAGATGTTATTTGGATGGGAAAGAGTTAAATTTTATTTTGTCCATGGATCTTATTCTGCAATAAGGAGTATAGTCATTGCCATGTTTCAAAAAAGATTATCAGCCCATGACTTGGTTTTGGTCTAAAGTAGAAAAAGGTATTTTTCTTTGTGAAGACATGAAGGCTCTTGTTGAACGTGGAGGTGGACCTAAACAACCATGTAATAAGAATAGTTTAACTATATATGGCTCACATTAGCGAGGGATAAAGCCCATTTTTTGAAATTGAGAATATAGTTGGAAAAGAAGGAAGCCTTGATACTCAATTGTTCAAGAATTGTGGAATAGTAGCTTTGAGTTTCTCGACCTTTTGACTTAGGATTAATTGGTTCTATTTCTTGATTTTTTTTTTTTGGGGGGGAGGGGGGGCAAAGGAAATAACTCAGTGGTAAAGTGTCATCTTGATGTGGTGGAAGTCATCAATTCGAGCTTGATTATCCCTAAACCTAATGTAAATTTTTCTATTTTGACTTCCTCTCCAGGTGAGGGGGTAGGGGTGGCTATATTTCTAGGAGCGAACTCCTGGAAAATTTGAAGTGCATGGATAAAAGTTAATAATTAGAGGTGAAATATGATATAATGATAAAATAAAATATTAAATAATAAATCAATGTTAACACGACAAATGAGAGAGGGATTGGAGAGTTTACGCACATCTTTTAATTTGTTCCTTCATCATCGAGGGGATGCATGCACAAAAGGATGTGTATCATAAACTCTCCATTATAAATAGAATAAGAAATAGAATTTAAAATTTCTTTAAAGTTAAGGTAATAGAGTTTTAGCTAAATTAAACTATCTTATAATTCCTAAAACTTAATAAGATAAATTAATTTAATAATTAATGTGATTGTAACCACTTGTAGTTAAAAGAATAGAAAATAGCCACTTAATGCAACCACAACTTCTATAACCCAAATTTTATTATACAGCATATGATTTCACATTGATTTGAATCTTTTCCGTATAGAAGACATCAATTACAACAACAAGCATATCCACAATTTTCATGCAGCTCCATCTGTAGATTTTATACTTGTTACATTGATGGCCGTAAATTCTTGATTTGAAGTCGTTATCCTCTCATTCATAGTAGCCATATTTTGGGCAGTTGGTACTACCTTCTCGCCGCTTGACTTTGATCCTAGTTGATCTTGGCTCTTGCCCCATAAAACCATATATATGCCAGCAACAATGACAATTGCTCCAATAACGCTAAAAATAGTTTAGATGCCTAAGTTAGCTCACAGTCATACAATATTTATAATTCCAAATCTTTTTCCAACAATTTTCTTTAACCAAATGAAGCATATCAGCTACAATAATTAAACATTGTGTTAGTCGATGAATGCCCCAAATGAAACAAAAGATTTTGAATAGACATTCCAAGCACCTTTTTTCCTTTGTGCATAATCATAATGCTAAGGACAACTTATTTTGTAATTATTAACATGCCATATTGTGATTGGAGCAATGTTACTTTTATCTGCACTCTCCATTGATTCCACTCTTATTATACACTAATTACAACAGATCATGTTAATAGAAAATATTGTGCTTCTAGACTTATTAGTGGGCTTAGTAGGATAGAAAAATCAATGCGCACCTTCCTAAGTACATTGCCTCATATAGAAAGAAGGAGCCTATAATTGCGACTAGAACCGTGCTTAGTGGATTAAAAGCAGTCACGAAAACAGGTCCTTTTTCCTTCATTACTTGTCCATGAACGTAAATGGAGAACCCCGAAGCTACTACGCCCTGTGTAAAACTTCACTTGTGAGTATAGATGCAAGTCTTAAACAAAGCTAGCCTCACAATATTTTTGTAAGAAGCACTATGAATAGAAAAGGATATCAAAGGAAAATATAACTGAATGTAGAGTTTCTCACAGCATATACAGCAGCTAGGAGCTTAATATCTAAGTGTATTGACCAGGCCGTGAGGTTCCCCCGTTCCATTGCAAGGGCCAGTATGGTACCTTCCAGTGTGCTCATCAAACATATCAAAACTGTTAAGGAAAGCTCTGTAGGGTATGATTTCAACGTAATTGCCTACAAATCAACAATTATATCTCAGCACTAATTTAGTCTAACAAACACGTTTTTGGAATGCTAAGAGTCTTGTTGTAGTTTAATTAGTACTTTTTAGTGTTTCTAAAATACAATACATCTTATATCAAATCTTCTATTTTTACATACAATCCTATAGAAAAATATAATATAAACAACCCAATATATTAATAAAAATCATTAAAAAAAGAAAAAGAAAAAAGAGTTGCTACAATGAACTCTTATAAATAAGAGTTCACTGTAGCTGAATGTTAAAAAATTTTTAGACATACCACACTTTTGATATAGCATGATTTTTTTGGTTTGAACTTTGAGGTGCTGAAGTTAAGTTATAACAATGATTGAATTCACGTGTTGGAATATCTGTTTGGAACACGCATAATTTATTCAATTAATACACTGCATGAGTGTATGTGGTTTAAATAAATTTTCCAATGACCACTAACCTGGTCCACTTTTTCGTGAGTGTGCTCATTTTAAACTGAAATTGCAAATTAAAGTAATGCCGATTAGACTCTTACTTGAAGAATAGTGAAAGCAGACCAGCAGACAGAACCTGCTAGTATCATGAGAGAACCCTTGATGACATCTTGCTTATTTGTTGCACCAGTAGATTCTCGAAGGTCATTTACATTTGTCCATGGCAGACTCAACATAGGTCCTTTAACCAGAGTCATGAGCAAGGCCCCCCCAACCGTGACTATGGTCCCCAATACCTTTGCCTGGCCACGCCATCTCCAAATATTTACTTTCTCAAGACTACAAAAGGCATTCACAAATTTTTGAAGCACCGCATATATATTATATCATGTAAGCACATGCAAAAACGTGAATGGCACTATAGAGAATTACCCTAAAATCCAAGCCATTGAAAATGCAAAAGCAGGAAGAACATTGTCTATGGCTCTTGCGTAAGTTGCTGTAGTATACTTCATCCCAGTGTAGAACAAGTTCTGGCATATTACAGGCCTGAGTAAGAGAAAATGAAAGCTTAAGTGTGATCCAACTGAGCAAAAAAAAAAAAAAAAAAAAGCGTAATGTTTGAAGCTTAAGACCAAGAAATGAATTTTTGCGCGTGACGATCCAGATTTTTACCCCAACAAGGCGAGGAACACAATCTTGGCAAAGACAGAGAAGGTCAACTTTAGCCGTTTCTTCCTGTTAAGAGTATTAAATTAGAGTGATTAGCTTTTCATCTCTTTCAACATGTAACACTGATGAAAAGAGTTAAAACACATGTAAACAATAATAAGAAGGTAGGAGATGGAGACCTATCCAAGACAAAAGCGAAAGGAGCAATGACAACAGTGGCAATGGCATACCGGTAGACTATGAACACATATTGACTCATCCCCCTGTTTAGAGCAAACTTACCTATTATGGACAGCCCTGCATAGCCAAATTGCACTGAAATTACTCCCAAAAATGGTTTCGCCTTTTTATACAACTGATGAATCTTGGACTCCATAGACATGTTGAGCTAAATTTCTCTTATTTCTCTAGCTCTAATGTGAGATTCGTGCAAAATGAAGCATGGAGTTCAATATATATACTTAATGTTGTCCATAGACATGTTAAGCTAAATTCCTCTTATTTCTCTCTAATGTGAGGTTTGAGCAAAATAAAGGATGGGGTTCAATTTATATACTCAATGTTGAAGGCTCCTTATAGTTGTACATTGACATGGGACTCATCACAACACACATTTAATCAATTAATATTTGATTAATCTTGAACATCACAATTGTTTTGATACCCCAGATTGGATTGTTTAAGTGTGTGTTGAGTCTCACATCGGGTGTTCATTAGATGGATCTTGGGTTTATATAAGATATTGTGAGTAGTAACTATTACTACTAGATTAGTCATTTTGGAGTATAACGTAGATGTGACTAGTGCTTTTTCTTGAACCATTACAAATGATACCGAATCCAACCTAGTAACCCCATATGTGTTTAAAGACGCTACCCCATAAATGGGCCTTGACGAGGACATCATGGATTTAATTAAGTGGGGTTAAAAATCGATCACAACACTTTTACCTTTATAACTTGTTTGGAAGAAGAGAACATGGTGAATGTAAGGTAAGAAAAAGAACTTTTAATGAATTTTTTTTTTCTCTAATCTAATGGGATAAGGAAAAAAAAAATTCCCTTTCATTCTATCACAAGTCCATTTTTTAATCTCTCCAAAATAAGGAGGAATAAAATGAAATTAAAAATTTTTTATGAATTCTTTCTGAAGTTCTTATAATACTTTTTTTTTTCCCTCTTAAATGCACGGCTTTTTGCCCCCTTAAAGAAATGGCATAATAATAATAATAATAATAATAATAATAATAATAATAATGTTTTTTAAAATTATTATTTTTCTATTCAAATCCCAAACATGAATATATTTACATTCAATTCATTTCCTTTTAAGCATTTGAACAAGAGGGAAATAAATATATAAGTCTTTTATATTATTTACATTTTTTTTCCTACTTTACGCATATCATTTCATTATTCCTTATAAACAAGGTAAAGAGTCTTGATACTCCACTATAAACCAGCTTTTTCCTAAATTTAGGAAAAAGCTGGTTTATAGTGGAGTATATCAAGACTCTTTACCTTGGAAGTTTAAACAATGTTAAGCACTATCATATTAGCAAAAAACAAAAGAAAAAAAAAATGCTAAGCACCATTGTAGCTGACTAAGGGACTCAGTGCACTAAGAAAACGTGTCCACAATGTGGGGTTGGTTGGGTTTGCCTAAACGTAACTATGAACGAATCAGATTGAATTTAATTAATTGTGGATGGAAATTTTTTATTTGTCCTTTTAATTTTTATACTTTTCCAATAAGAGTTTGAGTCAAGATATTCTAAGATATAAAGAAGCCTAGTTCCTGAGCTCATACGTGAAGTTTGCCGACTATAATAGTGCCCTCTAATTAAAGAAACAGAGGGAAAATAGGCCATGCCGCTGCCATCTCTCTCCTGCTTTTTTTAGTTAATGGTGATCACTGTCGTTGTTGGATGACACTGCAATCCATCTCATACTTAAAAAGCAGTGACTTCTGGCATGTTCGCAATTGTTGCGTTGTGTTATTATTATTTATTCAAGATAGGTAGACAATAGAGGCGGAAAAGAAATCCAAGGCTCGAATCACTGGGCTATTTTGAACCCATGGGCTATCATTTGAACTCATTTGTTGTGTTATTTCAAAAGGCACAATTATAATGACCCAACCAATTTTAGGTAGGAACTACCATGATAGTGATTCTCTCTCTCTCTCTCTCTCTCATATATTTATACTATTATTTAAGGGTCTTCATCTATTTGGAATCCTTATTTTTTTTTTTTGTTCCAAAATGCCCCTACAATCCTATATTTAAATAGAAATAGAATTAAAGGAGAATCCGGTTAAAAAAACAACTTTAACTACTACTAATACATGGCCTAAAAAATAGGTTCACTTTCCTGTTAATTTTTAAATTGCTTTATCCACTTAAAAATTAATTCTCAAAATAACATTTATATATATATATATATAATAAAAAGACAAGTTTTTTTTTTCTACAAAATAGGACCACTAAAAAAAAAAAAACCACATCGCATGCGCGCGTGTGATGAGGCTAGTATCTTTGTTTGGATTCCTTAATTTTTTGTTCAAAAATAACCCTACACTCCTATGTTTAAGTAGAGATAAAACTAAAGAATAATTTGGTAAAAATACAATTCTAATTCCATTAAAACGTTGCCTAAAAAATAGAGTCACTATCCTGTTGATTTTTAAATTGCTTATTTATTTATTTTTTGCTATAAAATAGGACCACTAAACCCAAAAAAGACACAATTATATATATATATATATATATATATTTTTCTGAAAAAAAGCCTCGATGAGGCTAGTATATATATACTATTGTTTAAGAGGCTTCCCCTCCTTGGGATCCACATTTTTTTTATTCAAAAATATCCCTACATTCCTATGTTTAAGTAGAGACAAAACTAAAGGACAATCCGGTAAAAATACAATTCTAACTCCGACTAAAATATTGCCTAAAAAATAGGGTTACTTTCCTATTGATTTTCAAATTATTTTATCCATTTATAAATTAGATTCTCAAAATAAAAATTATATATAAAAAATAAATACACAAGTTTTCTTTTAGCTATAAAATAGGACCCCTAAGTTCAATGTTTTCACTTTTTTTTTCTTCTCATTTTTTCCCCTTTATCAAGACTTAAACGTTTCTCTCTTCTTCTTCTTTTCAATTTCCTTTCTTCTAAATTCTAATCCCACCTTTTTTTTTTTTTTCAAATCTCTTCTTCTTTATTTTTGAATTATTAAAAAAAAAATATTTTTAATGTACTCCCTTTTTTTCTTTTTAATGATTTATTTATTTATTTATGTTGGTGTTTGAATTGTTTTCTTTTCAAATCTGTTTGTACTGCCTTTTTTTTTTTTTTTTTTTTTCATTTTAATGAATATTTTTTCTATGTTCAAAATAAAAATTACTATGTGTGTGGTTTAATTGGATAGAAGAGAAAAATGTCTCAAATTGAAATGAACGGAAAATTATGACACTAAACTAAAAAAAAGCTTCGTTGCATGCGCAAAATGCGTGTAATGAGACTAGTATATGTGTGTTGTAGTCTCATTCCATTCACACGTGTTTTATTTCCAAATTTCCATTTGTGTAATATGCTTTCCTCTCCCCCCCCCCCCCCCCCAAACTTTCTAATTCTGGTTTTATAACAAGAGTGAAAATTAAATTAAACAAAAATTGGAAAACATTATGAACACTAATGGTGGTTCTAATTTAAAATCAGAATGCCAGCTTTAACATATAAGTGGTACCATTTACCACCTACATCCACCAATTAAGAAATAATCCTTAAACCCAGATCAAAAAATGCATGAATTTGATAAACACCTATCATGCATAAAGCTAATGATCACATGAAATCACCTAAAAATGGCACTTTCAAACTATAGCAAAAAATCATAGAAACAAAACCCATTGAAAAATAGAAAAAATGAAAATAATCCTTGAAAAGAAAGCACTAACATAGAAGTCAAACTTTTATTACATCAATATTTTTTTCAAATAGGGAAAAAGACAATTAAAGTATAGGAACCTAATTAAGTGTCAACACTTAGGTTTGCTTGAAGTAGGTACCAAGCGAAGTCACCCAAGTTGATTCAAGCATTTAAACGCAATTCATAGCTCTTACTAGCCATTTGATACAAGTTTCTTTCAAAATTTTGCAAAGTTTTGTATAAACTGTTTCCACCCAGGGCTTGCTCGAGCAGGCCTTAATGAACCCCTTGAGTGACTTTTAGGCGAGCCCTCGAGAAGATGCCTATTTGCCTTCGTGTGACCACTCATGTCATTCACATATTATTATTAAGTTTCAGTCCTTATAATCTCAGACTACTACTACAAATGTTAGGGCATGTTTGGTAGACTGTAATAAACGCTGTAATGTAATAGTTATTCCTATGGTTTAGTTATTTTTTAGTTTGGTTATGTTTTTATTACAAGGAATAATCATTCCTTATGAATAGCTCTTCTTTAAAATAAGGAATAACTATTCATCTTTAAAAGGTTGTATTAGCTATTCCTTAGTAAGAACAATAATTTCAAAACTTAATATATTTCCAAATAAACAAACTTTCCATATACACCTAACAATTATAAAAATAAAAAATCATAAAAAATAACACATATCTTTTTTAAATTTAAAAATAAAAATTTTTAAGGAAATATAATTGTATAAGTAAGAAATTTCCTAAAATAAATGTTAAGTTTTATTCTAATATTATAACTCACAACCAAACTAATGAATATGTTTAGTTATTACATTACAACATATTTTATTCATAGTAATAAAGATTACAATTCCTATCGTAATCCTCATTCAGTGTACCAAACGAACCCTTAGAGTCTTTTGTAATGATATTCTGGTTATGTAATATATTATAAGTATGTTTAAAAAAATCTATATAGTACATTTGTGTTTGTATTTTAATAAGTATTACGGTTTCCTAAAAAAAAAATAGAGCTTGTTCCGCTTGACCCTTCACTCGACTCTGCTCAAGCAAGCTTGCCGTCTCTTGTATCAAGTTTCGAGATCAAATTTATGTTTGACAATTGGCACTCCTAGTCGCCAATCTGAACCAACACAGGTCTAGATCAAGCTGGGCCAACGGCCCACTAAAGCAACCCACTAAAAAAGATTTTTAATTAAAAAATTCTCTTTATTTCTTTTATTCTTTTTTTTTAAATTTAATTCTTTTTCAAGGCAAATTTAGTTACACATTTTACAATCTACATTATTATATACACACACACACATATATATATATATATATATATAACAATTTATCGTATTTCTATTTTTTAGATAACTTTTTTTTTTGAGAATATTTCTTAGATAGCTTTTGAAAACCCAATAAAGATTGTTTAATTTTTTTTGTATAATATTTTTTCTATAAACAGTGTTTCAATATTATAAATTTATTTTATTTATTCATATCATTTAATAATTTTTATATATTTTTTATGACATGATCAATATATATAGAGTCCGACCGACGGTTGAATCCAATCGGACCATAAAATCAAAAACCATTCCCATTTCGAGTTGTTTATCTAATCCAATCATTGAAACAATGTTATCGTGATACTTAAATAATCTGTGCAGTACGTGATCGTGGGCGGTCGAACGACAGTGGGTTGGTACCATCTTATCACTATCTGATCTTCATCCATACTATTACTCTTACCCCCATAAAACTGTATATAAGTCAAACGCCAACTGCTCCAATAATTCTAAAAGAGCTCAGTTGTGCATGTTCAGCTATCAATCTGTGAGACATGTCCAAAGACTTTTTGCGCAGCCACACTAGCAAGATACACTAAATCACCAAGCACAAAAAGAAGTGCATCATGTTGTCAGCAGCTCAGCATACAATATTGGACATATATGCATCTGTTGCTCACTGGGGCAGTGTGGTTAGATGCGTGCATCTGTGTATTTTTGAGGCAGTGCTTATCATGTTTAAGACCTTATTATGAGTCAATTTGTTATAATTTTATATTAAACAAGACAACACAAATTTACGTAAATTTTACTGGGTAGCTATTTAGTCAATAAATTTTTTTCATTTGTAATTATGGCATTTCGACTTTGAAAAAAATTCACGGGATATATGATTTTTTCATTTGGTGCAACTACGACTTCTATAACTCACATTTTATTCTATAGGATATGATTTCATATGAAGTGATACTTTTTCATGTAGAAGACACCAATTACAACAATAATTATATATACCATATCTGCTATTTTGATACAGTTCCATCCAAAAATTATGTACTTGTCACATTGATGGTCATTACTACTTGATTTGAAGTCATTATCCTCTTATTCACAGTAGCAATATTTTGGGCAGTTGGTATACCTTTTCACCACCTGACTTTGATCCAGCTGGTTGATCCTGGCTCTTACCCCATAAAACTAGATATAGGCCAGCAACAATGACAATTGCACCAAAAACGCTAAAAATAGTTCAGTTGCCTAAGTTACAATTATTTTTTTATTTTTTACAATTATTCACATGACATATTGTGATTGAAGCAACATAACTTTTATCTAAATTTACCATTAATACCACTTTTATTATGCATTAATTGCTACATGTTTCTGTTAATAGTTGTGAAAGATAATGTACCACTAGACTTATTAGAAGGCCTAGCAGGATCAAAAATCAATGCACACCTTCCTAAGCACATTGTCTTGTATTAAGTGAAGGAGCCTATAATTGTGACTAGACCCGCACTTAGTGGACTACAACTAGATATAGACCAGCAACAATGACAATTGCACCAAAAACATTAAAAATTGTTCAGTTGCCTAAGTTAGCCCATAGTCATACAATATTTTATTCCAAATCTTTTTCCAACAAACTTCTTTAACCAAATGGAGCATAACAATTACAATAATAAAATATTGTGTTATTCGATGAATGTCCTAAATGAAACAAAAAAATTTTGAATTGACATTCCAAGCACTTTTTTCCTTGTATGCATGATAGTATTTCTAGGGACAATTTTTTTTTAATTTTTTTTTTTTTTACAATTATTCACATGACATATTGTGATTAGAGCAACATTACTTTCATCTATATTCACCATTAATATCACTTTTATTATGCACTAATTGCAACATGTCCTATTAATAGTTGTGAAAGATGATGTACCACTAGACTTATTAGAAGGCCTAGTAGGATAAAAAATCAATGCACACCTTCCTAAGCACATTGTCTTGTATTAAATGAAGGAGCCTATAATTGCAACTAGACCCGCACTTAGTGGACTACAACTAGATATAGACTAGCAACAAGGACAATTGCACCAAAAAGGTTAAAAATTGTTCAGTTGCCTAAGTTAGCCCATAGTCATACAATATTATAATTCCAAATCTTTTTCCAACAAACTTTAACCAAATGAAGTATAACAACTACAATAATAAAATATTATGTTGACTGCACGTATCTCCTCTGCTGTCTCGTGTAACAAGTTTAGGGATTCGAGTTGTTGAAGGCGTGTTTGCTTCTGCTTTAGGGTCTTATAAACATTGCCAAAACACTTCTGATTCCAGCACTTTAATTGTTGTTGGCGTCTTTCTAGTCTCTCCTGGATAGGCCGAGAGGAGTCCTCCATATATGGGTCCCAAGACAACTCAATGATTTACCTGCACTCTTCCTCTCTTGTCCATATAGCTTCAAACAAAAATCGCTTCTTTCCTCACTTGCCTTGCTGGTTCTATTTGAGGAACATTGCTAGAAGGCAGTGATCCGATGCCGACATCGAAACATGATGTACCTTTGCCTCAAGAAACAGCTTTATCCATTCATCATTTGCTACCATTCTGTTCAAGTGAAGCAATGCGTTGATCCCCAAACCTTCCATTACACCAGGTAAACCTTGGCCCAACAAAACCCAAATCAGACAGACCACACCTACTAAGTGCTTCCCTAAAATCCTTCATCTGATCAACATCTCTTTCTTTCCCTCCTATCTTCTCGTCTAGATGCATGATTTCGTGAAATCCCCACATACCAACCATGGCATCTTGCATTGAGCGTTGTTAAGGTTCAAAATTAATCACAGCCTAAGGCCCAAAGTGTAAAGTTGTTATTTACAACTATTTGTTTTGTTGGCTTATATTCCGTGCCAAATTTGATTGTAATTATATTCAATCTGTTGTACTTTGTATTTATTGTGGGATTTCATTGTAAGGGTTGTGTGATAGAGAGAGAGTGTGTGAAGACTCAAACATTTGAAGACTGAAGATTTCTCGCGGGTATATCACGACTTAGCTACCCGCGAAATGACTTATGTGCCCTGCACGTGCTGGAATGCGAAAAGTCAGGTCAGATGGAGACAAATGTGTCTTGCGAGTATCTCGCAGGTAAGGCCTTCCCGCGAGACACTCACGAGGCATTCTGTTCTGCTAGCCTGTCCAGTCTGATACACACTTTCTATGCCTACACTATTTATACCCATATTACCCACAAATGTTAAGGAGAGCTTTTGAGAGAAAACCCTAGCCAAACACCTAGAGAATTAGAGATTGTCATACCCACAATCCTCTACACATTTGCTAATGAAAATTTCTTATCTCCTAACTCTCCATTTCCATACTATTGAGAGGTTGATAGCCCAAAAACTTATTACACCCTTTGAGAGTGTCAAGTGAAGTTTTGGTGCTACTGGGAAGTATTGGAAGAAGCCAAGGATAGTAAATGCAACATGAAGCTTGTTGCGGGATCTAGAGAACTAGACAAGACACGGTTTCGAAAAGCCTTGTTGGAGTAGGAGCTTGGAGGGTTTAGGTACATCGGGTAGATTAGGTTTAGAAGGTCTCTTCTAACCCATGTATCCTAACTGATTGTCTAGTGGATCGATTTCTGCTTAGAGGGCGGCAGAGAGGTTTTTCGCCGAGTTTTTCGGTTTCCTCTTCGATAACATGTCTTGATGTTATCTATATTTGCATCTCTCTTCCCTACTCTTTTTCATTTCATTTTTACTACTGAGTTGCTTTAAATATGGATTAGAGTAGTTGTCTTGCTTATACACTTGTGTTTACACTATTCCACACTTAGTATTAAGTTAATGTAAAATCAACCAAGCCGTAACTTTCATTGGGGGGTCTAAACAGCTCATGTGTTTTCAACACGTTTCCGAGCTTTCAATTGGTATCAGAGCGGGTACACTCGCTGTGGTTTAAATACCTGAGTGTGATTCATAACCCTTTATAAGATGCATAGGTCTCAATTCCTAAATGTTCCACCATTTTTTGATGGTAACAATTATGCTTTCTGAAAAGTTAGAATGAGGGCATTTTTGTGCTCTATTGATGATACCGTTTGGAATGCAGTTGAAGTAGGTTAGACTAGGCCAGAGGCTGCTAAATCCACTTGGTATAAGGCAGCTCTTGCGGTAGCCAATGCTAATAGTAAAGCTTTAAATGCTATTTTCTGTGGTGTGTCTCTAGATGAATTCTACAGGATCTTTCACATAATAGTTGCCAAGGAAGCTTGGGAGATTTTGAAGACTACCTATGAAGGTACAAAGAAAGTTAGGGACACAAAACTCCAAATGCTTACCACCAAATTTGAAGAGCTCAAGATGAGTGATGATGAATCTTTTGATTCGTTCTATGGGAAGCTCAACGAAATTATTATTGCTAAGCTCAATCTTGGTGAGAAGGTTGAAGATACTAAGGTGGTGAGAAAAATCTTGAGGTTCTTGCCTGAAAGCTTTAGAGCAAAAGTCACAGCCATAGAAGAGAGACTTGGATGAGATCAAAATCCAAGAGCTAATTGGATCTCTCCAAACATATGAGCTGGGACTGCCTTCCCATAAGACGAGTAAATCTCTTACTCTTAAAACCATTACCAAAAGAATGGATGATTCCTCTGAAGAAGATGGAGTGGAAAAGGATGTAGCATTCCTTTCAAAGAACTTCCGAAAATTTCTGAAGATGAAGAACAGTGGGAAACAGTTCAGCAGAGGGAAGTTATCATCCTCCAAAGGTGATAGGAAAGAGTTTATGAAGAAGGATGGAAAGGATTCTCAGTCTCCTCAAGGCATTGTTTGTTATGAATGTAATGACCATGGACATCTCAAGAAGGAGTGTCTAAATTATTTAAGAGGAAAGGGTAAGGCGTATGCCACAACGCTGAGTGATTCGGATTCTTCAAATTCTGATTCTGAAGAGAGTTGTGATGGAGAAAGAAACTACTCCGCATTTATGACCATCACCCATAATGAGTCGTCGGAAGACCTGGGTACAAGAACTTGGAGATCATAGTGATGAAGGATCAATGAGAGTTATTGAAGAATCATATGCTGAAGAAGACGAGAGCATTGCTGGTCTCCAAGAGAACTACAACTCACATCTTGAGAAATCTGGAGAGTACACAAGGGTGGCCAAGGCGGCTGTCAAGAAGATGAAGAAAGCTGAAGAGGACTTTAAAAGTCTTCTAGTGCGTTATAAAGATGTCTAGTGTGAAATAGAGACAATGAATGGTGACCTAACTGAAGCTTATTCAAAAATCAGATTTCTTGAGTTAGAAGTAGTGCAAGCAAATGCCAAGATAGAAAGGGTATCCACGAAGAAGTTGGAAGAGGTTATTTCATCTCAGAAACATTTTTCAGCTAAGTCTGGGTTGGGATATACCGGAGAGAGTAGCTCATCAGACAATGTCGCCAGAGATGTGAGATTTGTGAAAGCCAAAGAGCCAGTTGTAGTTGCCCTTACCCCTGAACAAATAAAGGATGAAAAGAAGAAGAATGGAGCTGATCAACGAGTGTTGAATAAGCCTCGTACTCAAACTGTCGTTAAGCCTAAAGTTCAAGGGAAATCGTCTCCAAACTTGCAAAGAGGTCCAAGAATACATCATTTCTGTCATTTCTGTGGACTTCAAGGACACACAAGACCAAACTGCCATAAGTTGAAGGCATTAAAGAATGCAAGTATTCAGAGGTCATATAGCCCTAAAAAGGACAAAAGGAGTTGGGTTAGTGAGCAATCAAGAAGTCGAAATGGTGATTCCAGCATGGTGGATGTGATGAAAATGATCAGTGCTTTCACTACTTGCTTAGAGAGCTTTAATAGACGATTTTCTCGTTCTCAATCCTTTATGGATATCACCCCAAACGCACATGCCGTGTGGGTGAAAAGGGGTACACATGCATAAGCTTTTTAACATGTCCATGCATTAATACTTCCGATATTTTGGGACATTTGCTCATGCATCTTTCCATGCTTGCTTTGATTTGTATCATTTGCTTCTGGTTTTAGCATGTTTTTTTTTCAAGCTTTTGCTTTGTTTTTGTTTTGTTCTGTTTTTTAGTGTGTTCAAAAAATTCAAAAACCCATAAAAAGTTGAAAAATCTTCAAAAAGTTTGATCACTTGTTTTGTGTATATCTCATGTGAGTTTGGCATAGTACCTTTGTACTAATGGCGTAGTGCATTTATGAGCTTAGCTTGTTATGTATACACACTTATCTTTGTGGAAGATGTCTTGAAAACTATGTGTGATTGTTGTAAATAGATCTTTAAGCTTATCATGAATGATTGGCCAATAGTCTTGATGGTCTTGATACTTGCATAGACTTGTGTCTATATCTCCTCCCACTTTATTTTTATGTTGTTACAAAAGAGCTCACTAAATGTAAATCTCCAAATGAAAAGAGATATCGAGCTGCAAAAACTTGTCGTACATACTAGTATTTGACTAGGAAAAAGGGAAAGCGACTTTTATTTTTGAAATGTATGGTGCTCAAAAGGCCAAAGGCTAATTCTAAATGTTGATATATCAAAAATATCAAGCATCGATCTCAAAAAGGAGATGTATCATCCAAAATAGATAAAATGTAATCAATTTATGTTTTGTGCAGAAGCCAAATGAAAAGCTTCTAAGCTATGTAATTAACTTGTGGGAGGTCATATATATTCATTTCTATAATTGAAATAGTCTACCTGATTTCGTATCAGTTGTGTATGACTCGATTGAATTGATCATTGAAGTTTCACTCTGGTCTAAGGACTATTTCACACTTGATACTCACCCACAGCACACAAGACTTTGATTCAATGAATGCTTATCTCATTTGTGTGATTGTACATGTTTAAATGTGATGTGTATGCTCAAATACTTGTTAACCAAACCTAAAAAGATTTTTGAGTGTTTTATTTTCTTTTGAAAGTGATTTTATACTTTCGTGTCTGTTGTTTTTGGTCTAAATGCATTTTTGTGTTTTTCTTCAAAAATTGGTTCAGAGGTTGTCTCGCGACTTAGAGCTTCCTGCGAAAAAGGCTTGAGGGAAATATTTTTTTATCCTGTCACACAGAAACTCTCGCGACTGTATCGCGACTATCTTGCGACCAACAGCTTCTCGTGAAATGTTGTTTGGCCAAAATTGGATTTTTCCAAAATCACACAAAAACTCTCGCGACTTATAGCTTCTCGCGAAAGTTTTTGTGCATCAAGTGCCTTTCTCGCGACTGTCTCGCTACTCTCTAACCCATGAAAAATGTGTTTTTTCAGTTTTTATATAGCAAATGTGACAGTTTTTCAAAATATACTCATTTCCCTCGCTAAGTCCTTCTTGAACCTCTCTTAACCCAAAATCAAATTTCTCTCAAAACCCATCATTCTCAAGCATATTTTCTGCATTTTCATCTTCAAGGTATGTTTTCTAAAACATTTGCTTCATGTTTTTCTTCATTTATGCAAAAATTTATGTTAGGTTTTCAAAATTTTGGGAATTTTTCAAAAATGGGTTGGGTTTCTATTTTTTGTGCATTTTGTTCTAATTTTTTTATTGGGCTGAGTCCCATTTGATATTTGTGCATCTGTGTTGGCCCCATAAGGCATTTTAACATGTATTGAGGCTAGATTTCACCATGTTCATGCATTATTCATGTTTTATTTGCTTTTGTGCATACTAGGTGTTCGACAAAATGTCCTAGTGACATTTTTGTATTAAATTGGATTCAATTGAATTCCAATCTCTGGATTTTCTCTTATTTGACCTTGGTTAACTTGTTTTGGTCATGTTTCTATGTTTCACAATCTATGCCTCAAACTTCCCAGTGGCCTCACAGTAGTTCAGAGGGTCTACCCCATTGGTGGTCATACATTGACTAGGAGCACAGCACATATCAAAGGCTCTAAGACCGGTGTGCATACCATACCACAACCGCAGGTCCAGCAGGAGGAAGGTGACACAGAAGATGAGATAAAGCGCTTTACTACTACTCCTGCCCTCAGCACAGCCATCATTTTCTTCACCAACATGATGACCAGATAGACTAGATTGTCTCCTACAGAGGGTAGACCAAATGTTCATCATGTTAGACTCCCATATGCAGTACATAGCGACCCAGTTTGCATACGTCTAGGGACATATAATTGCATTGTCTTCCCAGATCAGTGACTTGTCCACGACGCATGGATCAGATTCAGAGTCTAATCAGTTCTAGCCTCTTTGGCCATTCCGGTCAAAAAGGGGGAGAAAATTTTAAGAGGGAGCTGAGGAAGAGCTTGCATAGTGTTAGGGGGTGCATAGTTTTAGACTTATAAGCATTGGTTATTGGTTCATAAACGGTTTACCTTTGTTTATTTTAGTTTTTATAACTACTGTTTTATGCTTATAGTTTTTACTGCTTTTGTTTAAAATTTAAATACTCTGTTTTAATCTCAGTTTTATTTCAGTTTTTTTTGTGTTTATCTCAATGCTTTTGTAGCATTTTTTTTTTTTTGTACTTTTAAGATATTGCTAATATGTCTTAAGTACCTCACTCTTGTGCCCTAGTATGATCTTTTATTCTAGATGCAAGTACTTAGTGTATTTTGCATTAGTTAAGTGTTGGACATGCAATTGATCCTTTGGATTGTTCTTAATTGCATTGCGTGTCCGGATGAGCATTTACTTGCTAAATGTTCATTGTAGTCATTAGTTAATGACTAGTTCTTTGTTTGATCAAGATATGCTTGCATGTTATGATGTGCTTACAAACTTGATCGCACCTTACTTGCTCATGTATGTACGTTGTATTTAACTTTTCATAAGCTTAACGAAAGTTTTGTTTGTGTGCAAGTGTTTCAGGTAATAGGTATATGCTTGCAAGTGCTTCACAACTTCTAGATTAGATGTGAGTGAGTTTTACCACTATTCCCAAACTCACGTTTAAGTCTAGAGTCTGTTTTAGGGGTTTTGTCACGGAATAGCCAAAGGGAGAGATTGTAAAGTTGTTATTTACAACTATTTGTTTGTTGGCTTATATTCCGGGCCAAATTTAATTGTAATTATATTCAATCTGTTGTACTCTGTATTTATTATGGGATTTTATTGTAAGGGTTGTGTGATAGAGAGAGAGTGTGAAGACTCAAGTATTTGAAGACTGAAGATTTCTCGCGGGTATATCGCGACTTAGCTACTTGCGAAATGACTCATGTGTCTTGCACGTGCTAGAATGTGAAAAGTCATGCCAGATGGAGACAGCTGTGTCTCGCAAGTATCTCGCAGGTAAAGCCTTCTCATGAGACACCCGCGAGGCATTCTGTTCTGCCAGCCTATCCAGTCTGATACACACTTTCTGTGCCTACACTATTTATACCCACATTACCTACAAATGTTAAGGAGAGTTTCTGAGAGAAAACCCTAGCCAAACACCTAGAGAATTAGATATTTTCATACCCACAATCCTCTACACATTTACTAGTGGAAATTCCTCATCTCCTGCTTCTCCATTTCCATACCATTGAGAGGTTGATACCTCAAACACTTATCACACCCTTTGAGAGTGTCAAGTGAAGTTTTGGTGCTGTTAGGAAGCATTGGAAGAAGCCAAGGATGGCAAATGCAACATGGAGCTTATTGCAAGATTCGGAGAACTAGACAAGACACGGTTCCGAGAAGCCTTGTTGGAATAGGAGCTTGGAGGCCTTAGGTACATCGGGTAGATTAGGCTTGAAGGATCTCTTGTTAACCCATGTATACCAACTGATTGTCTAGTAGATCGATTTTCACTTGGAGGGCGGCGGAGAGGTTTTTCGCCGAGTTCTTTGGTTTCCTCTTCGATAACATGTCTCGGTGTTATCTGTGTTTGCATCTCTCTTCCCTACTCTTTTTCATTTCATTTTTACTGTTGGGTTGCTTTAAATATGGATTAGAGTAGTTATCTTGCTTATACGATTGTGTTTACGCTATTCCGCACTTAGTATTAAGTTAGTGTAAAATCAACCAAGTCGTAACTTTCATTTGGGGGTCTAAACAACTCGTGTGTTTTCCACATGTTTCCGAGCTTTCACAAAGAAATAGCACATTTGGCTAATTTCATGGAAATGAAGCTAGGAAAATAAAGGAGCTGGGCTCACATAATAAAGAAAAGAGGAAAAGAAAGAAGAAAAGGGCGAGAAGTCCAAAGAATTGGGATCCAAAGACTCATGAAGGAACGGGCTTTAAAGTCCATGAAGCAAAGGAAAGGCCCAGCTAGCCAGGATCCTAGAGGTTACCGGAGTCCTAGGATCCCCGGGACGCGCAACACGGTTTAAGTAAGAATGAAACGGCTCAAAGAAAAAAAAAGCACAAAGGACGAAGGGCAGGCGAGTCTCAAGCGCCCAGTCATGTAGTGAGGGATCAAAAAGTACAAAGCAAACATTCATGAACAAAAGAACTGTGCCTTAAGGAACCAAGAATTAGAAAACCATAAGTAGAGGTGACTGGAAGGGAGCTTTCAACCCAACTGTAAAAGATTCCAACTGTTTAGGGAAAAATGACAAGAACGGAGTGCAACCAAAGTTGAAAAAGTGAAGAAAAGGGCCAAATAGCTAAGATCAGCAACTTGAGGGGATCTTGAAATAGAAAATAAACTAGGGGCTCTCAGCTTGATCGCACCAAAAGGAAGAAATTATAAGAAAGAAGGAAACAACCAGCCCCTGGGTAAATTGACACAGCATAAGCTCTGAGGGGCAAAAGAGAGAAATTACTGGTACCCCGGAGCCCTAGAGTCGCACTATAAAAGGAAGGAGAAACCCATGTTGAAATTCATTCATTCATCTCCATTTTTTCTAGATTCTTAGAAAAGATAGCATAATAGAGCTTTAGAAAGAAACTCTGTAAAGTTCAAGGAAAAACAGAGGAATTTTCTCCCGGTATCCTAGAGACAGCCACTATAGCACATACTCGGATTAAAAAAGATTCAAATTTTAGAAGTCTTGGAGGTTTGAATAGCCATCAAAGTTTGTATTTTTTGAACTTAGTTGAACCTTGTATCACGTCTTAGTGAGCACACTGTAATCATAACCAAAGAAAATTAATAAAATGCCTCTTATCAATTCGAGGATCCCTAACCTCTGTTTTACTGTATTTTTTATTATTGTGCATTTCTTTGTTGTTTGTGCTGTCATTCAATACAGATATTTTTGTTTGTTAGTTTATTTATGTTGTAGGAAGCTTGCTTTGTGCACCACTTGGTTCTTAAACAGTCTTTTAGTAGTGGTGAACCAAGCCCAGTCTACCAAGAACAATTATTTGGCCCAGGATCCTTGGGCCGCTGTGTTGAAGAAAAAAGGCACTCTCACAAGCTTTGAGGGCTTTAATCAATTGCTAGGAGCTTTGCTGTTTACTCATGTTGGGGTGACCATAGAAACCCGAGTGTGTTGGCTGCAAAATGGGGATAAGAACACGAAGTTCTTCCACACCACAGCTAGTCAAAGGCAATGAAAGAACAAGATAGGGGGTCTCATGGATGATGGGGGTGTGTGGCAGGAAGAGAGCGAGGCAGTGGAAAAGATCATTTTGGACTACTTCTCGACAATCTTTAGCTCAAGCCAACCTTCCAACTTTGAGACAAGCATGGAGGCTATGGATAAAAGGGTAGCCCTAGAGATGAACAATGTGCTTTTAAAGGAGTTTATGGTGGAGGAAGTCTGGATTGCACTAAAACAAATGCATCCCACAAAATCACTGGGCCCCGATGGTATGTTCCCTATCTTTTATCAAAAATATTGGGAAATTGTTGGTCCTGGTGTATCAATTTGTGTACTGCAGGCCTTAAACACAGGCTTTATGCCAAAGGGTATATATATTTGCTTAATCCCTAAGACCAAAAACTCCTAAAAGATAATCGAATACCGCCCAATCAACCTATGCAACGTAATCTATAAGATAATATCAAAGGTCCTGGCGAATAGGTTGAAGAAGATTTTGCACAAAGTGATCAATGAAGCACAAAATGCCTTCGTTCCGAGGAGGCAAATAACAGAGAACGTGGTTGTGGCCTTTGAAACCATGCACTTCATAGCCAAAATAAAAAAAAATAAAAAAAAATAAAAAAAAAAAGGAAAGGAAGGGCTTATGGCCATTAAATTAGACTTGGGCAAAGCCTACGACCGAGTTGAATGGGGTTTTCTTGGGTCAATGATGAGGAAAATGGGTTTTGAAAAAGCTGGATCTCCTTAATCATGATGTGCCTGACCACGACATCCTTCTCGATACTCATTAATGAGGAAATAAGAGGAACAATCATCCCATCTAGGTGGTTGCGCCAAGGGGATCCAATATCCCTGTATTTGTTCCTTTTGTGTGCCGAGGGGTTATCAGCATTGATTAGGAAAAAAAAGGCAGTAGGGATGATTAAGGGAGTGGCTGTAAGTAGACAAGCACCCTTGATTTCGCATCTATTCTTTGTGGATGATTGCATCATATTTTGTAGAACAACTAGGGAGGAATGTAGGCAAGTGACCTTAGTGTTGGAAGTCTATGAAAAGAAGTCGGGGAAAAAGCTTAATAGGGAGAAAACCTCATTGTTTTTTAGTAAGAACACAAAAGAAGATATTCATAATTTTGTAAAGGACACCTTTGGAGCCCAGACTATCCAACAACATGAAAAGTATTTGGGTTTACCCCTAATGGTAGGTAGATGCAAGAAAAAGGCCTTCAACCGTATAAAAGACCAAGTGGGAAGGAAGATTGCGGGTTGGAAAGGGAGATTATTGTCTAAAGCTGGTAGGGAAATACTTATAAAGGCAATTACGCAGGCCACACTGACATATACTATGAATTTCTTCATGCTACCCGATTCTCTATTCTCAAAAATAAACTTAATGGTGAGGGGGTTTAGGGGGGGCAAAAAGGAAAGGAAAGAAAGATGGCGTGGGTGCCGTGGAAGAATCTGTGCAAGCCGAAGGCAGAAGGGGGCATGGGGTTTAAGGATTTGAGAGCGTTCAAACTTGCCCTTTTAGCCAAGCAAGGTTGGAGAATATAGCAAAGCCCAAATTCACTAATCCATAAAGTGTTGAAAGCAAAATACTTTGTGAAATCCTCCTTCATGGATGCTCAGGTTGGATGAAATCCCTCATATATATGGAGAAGCATTGTGGCTACCAAACTAGCAATCAAGGAGGGGGCCAAGTGGGTTGTTGGTGATGGGAGAAGCATTAAAATTTGGGACGAGAAATGGCTCCCTTCCACGAAGTCAGGCAAAATAATAACACCGAGAACCTAAATGGGAAAGGATGCAAGAGTGGCAAGCCTCATTATGCAGGAACAAGCTGAATGGGATGTCACTTTGATAAGAAGCACCTTCCTCCCCCACGAAGCCGAGGCTATCCTAAGTATCCCAATCAACCCTATGAATCTATCAGATTCGCAGGTCTGGCCGAAGTCCCCAAATGCATATTTTTGGTGAAGAGTGCCTACAGAGTAGCTGTTAAACATCTTGCTGACACAAAGGGATGTGAGGAAAGTCTAGGTTGTTCTGACAGCTCCAAAATGATTGTGATATGGAAGGTTGTATGGAAGCTACAGTTCCTAAACAAAGTAAAGCACTTTATATGGAGAGCTTGTAAGAATGTGCTCTCTACAAAACAATGTCTGCTAAACTAAAAGGTCTTGAAGGAAGACAGTTGCGACCATTGTGGTGAGAGTGAATCGGCGGGTCACATTTTGTGGGGATGCTTGATTGCGAAGGAAACCTAGAATGAAACTGTAACGACCTAAGGAAAAGTGCTAGCCACATTCGCACTATACCTCAAAAGGACTAGTCACGATTGAGGCTCTTTGCAGTTGTTAATAAAGTCCAGTTCAACCTAGTAAATACCCAATGTGGGACTCATCACACACCTACACACATCACACAATCAATCAAATTGGGGCATCACAATCTCCCTCACTTAAATTCCTAATATCCTCGTTAGGGCCTACTTCGTGGGCTAGTGTCTCTGAGGCTACACAGGATTACCAGGCTGGCTCTGATACCAAATATAACGACCTAAGGAAAAACACTAGTCACACCTATGCTATTTCTCAAAAAGACTAGTCACAATTGAGGTTTCTTGCAGTTATTAATAAAGCCCAGTTCAACCTAATAAATACCTGATGTGGGACTCCTCACACATACACACATACACCACACAATCAATCAAATTGGGGCATCACAATCATATGTAACGACCCAAGGAAATAAGCTAGTTACATTTGTGCTATACCTCAAAAGGACTAGTCACAATTAAGGCTTTTTGTAGTTGTTAATAAAGCCCAGATCTACCCAGTAAATACTCAATGTGGGACTCATCACACACCCACACACATCACACAATCAATCAAATTGGAGTATCACAACCTCTCCCACTTAAATTCCTAACATTCTCGTTAGGGCCCACTTTGTGGGGTAGTGTCTCCAAGCCCATACGAGGTTACTAGGCCAGCTCTGATACCATATATAATGACCCAAGGAAAAACGCTAGCCACATATATGCTATATCTCAAAATGACTAGTCACAATTAAAGTTTCTTGCGGTTGTTAATAAAGCACAGTTCAACCCAGTAAATACCGATGTGGGACTCGTCACACACACACACACACACCATACAATCAATCAAATTAGGGCATCACAATCTCCCCCACTTAAATTCCTAACATCCTTGTTAGGGCCCACTTTTTGAAGTAGTGTTTTTAAGCCCACACGAGGTTACTGACTTTGATACCATATGTAACAGCCCAAAAAAAAATGCTAATCACATCTGCGCTATATCTCAATTGTGACTAGTCTTTTTGAGGTATAGCACATATGTGGCTATCGCTTTTCCTTTGGTTGTTACATAGAGTATCAGAGTTAGCCTAGTAACTTCATGTGGGCTCAATGACACTACTCCAAAAAGTGGGCTCTAATGAGGACGTTAGGGATTTAAGTGGGAGAGATTATGATACCCTAATTTGATTGATTGTGTGGTGTGTGTGTGTGTGTGTGTGTGTGTGTGTGTGTGTGTGTGATGAGTCCCACATCGGGTATTTACTGGGTTGAACTAGGCTTTATTAACAACTGTAAGAAACCTCAATTGTGACTAGTACTTTTGAGATATAATGCAGATGTAACTAGTATTTTTCCTTAGGTCGTTACAGAAACAAAACTCAGACTTCCCTACCTAAGTCAACCCCCAAAGGACTTTCTAGATGTGGTGTGGCTACTGATGGAAGCACTAGGGGAAAAGAATTAGGAAGGTTTTGCTATCACGGCATGGAGTTTGTGGAATAATAGAAATTCAGTTCGGCATGAAGGTGTTTGTAAACAGGGGAAAACCATAGCAAGAGAAGCTCAAAAATATGAGGATGAAGTGCGTGCCTCTATGCCTATTCACCGGAATGGAATCCCTCCTACTCCTAGGATAAAGCATTGGAACCCTCCTCCCCATGGGAAGTACAAGATCAATATAGACACTGTCGTGTTCAAAGACTTAGGCTACTGTGGTGTTGGGGTAGTCATAAGAAATGACAAAGGGCAAATGATGGGTGCTATGTGCAAAAGAGTAGACTTACCACTAGGGGCCCTATAAGCAGAAGCAAAAGCCATAGAAGCAGGCCTACTTCTACCATGGGACCTAGGGCTGAAGGACATAGTGGTGGAAGGTGACTCCCAATTAGTCATTCATGCCTTAAATGGCTCCCCCCCCCCCCCCCCCCCCGCTCTCTCCATACTGAAGATCGTTGAAGGCATGAAAAGACTATTGTTGCAATTCAACTACTAGAAGGCCGTGCATACCAGAAGAAACGCTAATGCAGTTGCTCACTTACTAGCTAGGAATGCAAAAAATGTAACAGATTCTATAATATGGGTTGAGGACACTCCTCCCCTAATTGAACCTTAGATCTTGCATGATGTAATCTCTTTGGACTTTAGTCCATATCAATGAAATCCAGTTATTGTCTAAAAAAAAAAAAAAAAAAAGATATATTGTGTTATTTGATGAATGTCCCAAATGAAACAAAAAATTTTGAATTGACATTCCAAGTACTTTTTTCCCTATGTGCATGATAGTATTTCTAAGGACAATTTATTTATTTATTTATTTATTTTCAATTATTCACATGACATATTGTGATTGCAACATCTCATGTTAATAGATGTGAAAGATGATGTATCACTAGAGTTATTAAGGGGCCTAGTAGGATCAAAAATCAATGCACACCTTCCTAAGCACATTGCCTTGTATTAAATGAAGGAGCTTATAATTGCGACTAGACCCGCACTTAGTGGACTACAAGTAGTCACAAAAATGGGTCCCTTTTCCTTCATTATTAGTCCTTGAATGTGAATGGTGAATCTTGAAGTTATAATGCCCTGTTTAAAATTTCACTTGTGAGTAAAAATGCAATTCTTTGACCTCATGTGTATATCCAAAAAAAAATTAAAATACAAAAAATGAGAGAGAGAGAGAGAGAGAGAGAGAGAGAGTAAAACTCATCTATAACTTAAAAAATATGTAACTCTTATACCAGGTATAATTTGAATCCATATATATGTAAAATTATAAATATTTTTAATTATACCGTGTATATGCACATATTATTCACTAGTAAATAATGAAGATGCACTTCATGGGTGCTCCTTCAAATTCAAGCCATGCATATATAACCCTGGAAGTGCAAAAACAAAAGTATTACATGTGATACAATAATAGTAGTATGTTTGTCCGATTGATTAATTAAGAGTTTTATGTAAAAATATATATTTTACAGATTATCGAACTTATCATAATAATTAATGAGCCACCTGTAATTATAAATTAACCACTCTACTGCACGCACATAACATTTGAGCCACTTGATGCTGTAAGAGTATATAGATGCAAGTTTTATTATATTAAAATATAAAACTGTGATGGTGTGGATGCCGCAACATGATGCCCATTCAGATGGATTTTTAGGGGGGGGAAAAAAAAGATTGATTTTGAAATTTTGTATCGAAAATCATGAGCTTTGAAAAATGAAGAAGCTGCCACTTATTTTAAGTTTATTTTAAAAGGAAAAATAAAATAAGAAATGAACCCCTTCTTATTTTAAAATAATTATGTGGATAAAAATTGGTTTACTTTTCACCAAGGATGAGTTCGGGATCTGATTACATCATGATAAGGTGTGAGGCACCCACACACACAGGGACGGTGCTAGAACTTGAAGTTGGGAGGGTAGCTTTGCTTTTGATTGTGTGCAACGGCTCTAGCCTCCGATGCTACTTAATTGCTAAAAGATTTTTTTATTTATGTTTTTGATGTGTGTGCCTGCTCCTTGGTAAAGACAAAATTATTTTGTTTAAAAATTTTTAAAGGGCTAGTTTGTTTGTTTTTGGTGAAATTGGTTAATTGAGCTTAATTGTTTTTAGTTTTACTATTGATAATTTTTGTTGTTGGACTAATTTTTTTGGGCTTGTATATTTTGTTTTAGATTTTAGATCTATAAAATTTTTTATGGTCTTTTGAAAGGAGAAAAATGCTAAAGTTACAAATTTTTTTACTAATTACTAATGTAGTAAGTGGTTATAAGTAAGTAAAAAAGTAATGTAAGTGGTGGACCCAAATACAAACCAATAAGAATTTACTACTTCAACAATTTGTAAAAACTTTTGTGACTATAACATTACTATTAAAAGAATCAATGATATTGTTAAGTGGAGGCTAAGTATAATTTTATGGAACAAAATAGCTAAAATTGGTACTTATGTATAGGGGTGGCAAAATTTGACACGACCCATGAACTCGACACGACACGACACGACACGACACGATATTAGCAGGTTATGGGTTGAGACTTAACGGGTTCATGTCATATTCTGGTTGACACGGCTGACCTATTTAATAAATGGGTTGGGTTAGTGTTGAACACATAGAATCCGTTTGACCGGTCTGACCTGTTTAATTAAATGACATTTTACCAATATACCCTTCAAACTCTAGGTATAAAAACATATTTGTTATTGTGATTTATTTCCTTTGACATATTATGATTGATTATTTGTGATATTGGGATGTGCTTTAGTTTTGAACGATTATTTGTCATACAATTATTCATTAGTTCTGAATTTTATATTAAAAATGTTTATTTATTTGTTTTTTCATAAATTTTTTTTTTCATTTTGATAAAATCTGATAAACAAGTCGACAGACTGACCCGTTTAATAAATGGGTCGTGTTAGGGTTGAGGAATCTTGACCTGTTTAATAAATATGTCGGGTTAGTATTGATCTATGTAGTCGAATACTTATGACTTGACACGACACGAACCCGACACACGAACACGAATTGCCACCCCCACCTATGTATATAATAATATTTTTTTCAAAAACAAAATCGAGGGCTAGGGTGGGTGGGGGGTGGGGGGTGGGAGGGGGGGGGGGTGGATTGCCCCCCAATGTCCAGGTCTCCCTCCTTCCCTGCACACTCGCTTGATAAGTCTATAGGTATCTACTAAGTAAGAACGGGTTATTTGATGTTTCATTAATTACTTAATCAACACTTTATTATTCGAATTTATTTCATCAACACTAAAGTGGTAGTTCTTATGGTATGGTGGCTTAAAACTAAATCACATTTCATACAAGAAATAATAAACCATATGAAGAATTAAGTAAATTGAACAATAACTGTAACTAATAAAACAATAACAATTACATTTTAAGGAGCATGCCTAAAGTTAACTCCTTTAAGATGTTATTTGCATGGGAAAGAGTTAAATTTTATTTTTTCCTTGGATCTTATTCTTCAAGGAGTATAGTCATTGCCATGTTTCAAAAGATATTAGAAAGGGATAAAGCCCATTTTTTGAAATTGAGAATTTGATAAATTAGAGGTGAAAATTGATATAGTGATCAAATTGAAATTGAAATCATAAATAAAAGTAAAATTAAAATCAAATTTAACACGACAAATGAGAAAAGGATTGGAAAGTTTAGGTGCATCTTTTAATTTTTTCATTCCTCATCAAGGGGATGCATGCGCAAAAAGATATGCATCATTAACTTTCCAATTGAAATAGAATAAGGAATAAAATTTTAGTTATATATAGAAGACACCAATTACAACAATAAGCATATCCACAATTTTCATGCATTTCCATATGTCGATTTCATAATTGTCACATTGATGGCTAGAAATTCTTGATTTGAAGTAGTAATCCTTCCATTCATTGTAGCCATATTTTGGGCAGTTGGTACTACCTTTTCGCCGCCTGACTTCAATCCTACTTGATCCTGGCTCTTGCCCCATAAAACTAGATATATGCCAGCAACAATGATTGTTGCTCCAATAACGCTAAAAATAGTTCAGAAGCCTAAGTTAGACCATAGTCATACAACTTTTACTATTTCATATATTTTTCCAGCAATTTTCTTTAACCAAATGAAGCATATAGGCTACAATAATTAAATATTGTGTTATTCGATGAATGCCCCATATTTTTTCTCTATAGTAATTCTAGGTATAACGTTTTTTGCCACTATTAACATGGCATATTGTGATTTGAGTAACATTCCAAACACTTATTTTTTCTCAATGCATAATAGTAATGCTAGGAACAACTTTAATTAACATAGTATATTGTAATTGGTTCAGCATTACTTTTATCTAGATTTACCATTGATACCACAATTACTATACACTAATCACAATAGGTTATGTAAATAGTTGTGAAAAATATTGTGCCTCTAGACTTATTAGTAGCCCTAATAGGATAGCTAGAAAAATCAATGCGCACCTTCCTAAGCACATTGCCTCATACAGAATGAAGGAGCCAATAATTGCAACTAGAACTGTGCTTAGTGGACTAAAAGCAGTCACAAAAACAGGTCCTTTGTCCTTCATTACCAATCCTTGAATGTAAATAGGGAATGCTGAAGTTACTATGCCCTGCGTACAATTTCACTTGTGAGTATAAATGCGAGTCTTAGACATAGCTAGCCTCAGATTATTTTTGTAAAAGGACAACAAAAGAAAATGTAACTGAATGTAGAGTTTCTCACAGCGTATAAAATAGCAAAGAGCTTAATATCTAAGTGTATTGACCAGGCCATGAGGTTCCCCCATTCCATTGCAAGGGCCACCATGGCACTTTCCAATGTGCCCATCAAACATATCAAAACTGTTAGGGAAAGCTCTGTTGGGTACGATTCCAGCGTCATTACCTACAAATCAACAATTATATCTCATCACTAATTAAGTCTAACTAAAACATTTTTGGAATGCTAAGAGCTTATAATTCAATTGGCACTTTCTGATATTTCTAATAGAGAAGTATATAGTTCAAATCTCCATTCATCCATTGTCATAACTATCAAATTATAAAATCAAAAGAAAAAAAAAACATTAAAATGAGATTCGGTATCATACTCTAATTTTAGTGATTATTTAAATTAATAAATAAAAGATAGAGTTTTTATCTAAATTTATGTATAAAACCATCCATATATGTTAAATGACTCATTAAATAAGTCATGTGATTTAAAGTGCAATGACTGTCTTTTGAAGCATCCGCATAATGGATTGGAGAAATGTTCCTTTAAACTGGTTTGGAAGTAAACTCTAAAAATAAAAAATCATAATAATTTTGGTGACGACAATAATGATGTTGATTACTATAATGTTTTAGATGTTAACAAAGGTTATGTAACAAAACTTGCATGAAAGATCGTTGCAAATTTTTGTGTTTGAGTTGTTGCTGGTTTATGGAGTTTCGAGTTGCAGAAAGGGTTCATTTATGGAGGAAATTGTTGTAGAAGAATTTCTAAGGTCTTGGAACAACTAGTATGAAAAGACAAGTGCTGAGATAGAATAGAGTGTCTAGGTTATGAAGGTTTTGTATGTTCTAATTAGGAATAGAGTCAGGACTTGAAGTTAGAGGGTGGTTCTTTTGCTGGCTGCATGTAGCGGCTCCAACCTTCGACTCTAGTGCTTAACCGCTGAGGGTTTTTTTGGTTGATTGCATCTACTACTGGGTAAGGACAAAATTATTTTGTTTAAAAATTTTTGGTTAAAAATAGGTTGGGCTTAATTTTTTGGTAAAGGTTGGGTTGTTTGTTTTTGGTAAAAATAGGTTGGTTGGGCTTAATTTTTTTTTTAGCTTTATTGTTAGTAATTTTTGTTGTTGGGCTAATTTTTTTGGACTTGTATTTTTTTTTTTAGATTTTAAATCTATAAATTTTTTATGGCCTTTAAACAGAGGAAAATGCTAGAACTATAAATGTTTTTACAAATTACTAATGTGGTGAATATTTTTTAGTAAATAAAAAAAAAAAAAAAAAGTGATGTGAATGATGGGCTCAGATGCAAACTAATAAGAATAATTGCTACCTCAATAGTTTGTACGAATGTTGTAGAAAAGTTTATGACTATAGTATTCACTTAAAATTATCAATGATATTGTTAAGGAGGGCAAACAGGAGTGGCCCCACCTGGAGCTCAGGGGGTTCAAATGAACCCCCTGCACTGAAACCAATATATATATATATATATATGTTTTACTTTTTTTTGGTTTTGACCAGTAAAATAAAATTTTGAACACCTTGATCCTAGATTTTTTTTTTTTTTTTAAGCCCAGCTGAAATAAGTTTAAATATGATTCTCTTAACAATATCTTGGTCTTTTTAAACACACACACCCCAAAAAAGAAAACCAATTTGATATAAAATTTGGAAAAAAAATTAATAAGTCCAACAACAAAAATAGAAATTTGTTAATCTTAAACCTTAGGAAAAAAGATCATTTAGATCTTAATAAATTTGAAATAAAATCAATCAAATAGGAGATCAATTGATGAATAATTGTTTAGTTGTGTACATTGAAAGAGATATAACTAATAAGATTGATAATAAAGATATCATGTAATAATTTCAAAATACAAAACATCATAAAAAGCAATTGTAAAATTTTATATATTTCAGTTTTTTTTTTTTTTTTTTTTTTTTTTTTTGCGATGATGATATATTCAAGTTCTCTTTTATTTAAAATTTTATATAATTTATGTTTCTTATCCTTAAAAAAATAATACTAGAGTTGCCACTAGGAGCAAAATGTAATTTTATAAAACAAAATTGTTAAAATTAATAACTATATATATACTTATATTTTTTCTCCCCAAGTCCATGACTCCCTCCGTCCTTGGTTCTAATTGATTGTGACGTTTTCTTTTAGTGGATTTTCTTTGAGGTTTGACTCCTCGGAGTGATTTTTCTTTTGAATAGTTACTTTATTAGTTTTCCACGCGGTTATCTTTTTTTCTTTTTCTTTTTTGTTTACTACTTTCATTATTTTTGTTTTAGATTTGGTGTGTTAATAATAAAACTATGATTGAATTCCTGTGTTGGAATATCTGTTTGGAAGTTGGAACATGCATGCATGAGTGTTTGTGGTTTAAATAAATTTTCCAGTGACCACAGACCACTAGCCTGATCTACTTGTTCGTGCGTGTGCTCATTTTAAACTGAAATTGCAAATTAAATTAAGCCGATTAGACTCTTACTTGAAGAATAACGAGACCAGACCAGCTGACAGAACCTGCTAGCATCATGAGAGCACCCTTGATGACATCGTGCTTATTTGCTGCACTAGTAGATTCTTGATGGTCATTTCCATTTGTCCATGGCAGATTCAACATAGGTCCTTTAACCAGTGTCATAAGCATGGCCCCCCCAACCGTGACCATGGTCCCCAATACCTTTGCCTGGCCACGCCAACTCCTAATATTTACTTTCTCAAGACTACAAAAGCATTCACAAATATATTTAATACATCATGTATGCATGAACAAACGTGAATGGGACTAAAGAGAATTACCCTAAAATCCAAGCCATTGAAAATGCAAACGCAGGAATAACATTGTCTATGGCTCTTGAAAAAGCTGCTGTAGTATACTTCATCCCAGTGTACAAGAAGTTCTGGCATATTACAATCCTGAGTAAGAGAAAATGAAAGCTTAAGTGTGATCCAAATTGCCAAAAATAAAAATTAAAAAAGTTTCGTTTGAAGCTTAAGACCAAAAGCTTAGTTACTGCGTGATGATCCAGATTCTTACCCCAATAAGGCGAGCAACACAATCTTGGCAAGGACAGAGTAGGTCAACTTTGGCCGTCTATTCCTGTTAAGAGTATTAAATTAAAGTGATTAGCTTTTTCATCTCACTCAACATGTAACACTGAAGAAAAGAGTTGAAACACATGTAAACAATAATGAGAAGGTAGGAGATGGAGACCTATCCAAGACAATAGCAAAAGGAGCAATGACAACAGTGGCAATGGCATACCGGTAGACTATGAACACATGTGGACTCATCCCCTTGTTTAGAGCAAACTTACTGATAATGGACAGCCCTGCATAGCCAACTTGCACTGAAATTACTGCCAGAAATGGTTTCACCTTGTTATAAAATTGATTCTTGGACTCCATAGACATGTTAAGCTAAATTTCTCTCAAATGAAGCATGGAGTTCACTATATTTATGTGCACAATATTGTTTTTTTACGCGAACCACATTTGTATTATATCTCAAATCGACCATTGAGGCTCTTTATATATATATATATATATATATATATATATATATATAACTCTGATCAATCCAGTATATGCTTGATGTGGAACTCATGACATATTCACACAATGCACGCGCACTTAATCAATATCCAATTAATCTTAGACATCACAATTATTGTGACACCACAAATTAGGTTGCCTGAATGTGTGTTGAGTCTCACATCAGGTATTTATTATGTAAATTTTGGGTTTATAAAATATTACAAAGAACCGCAATTGCAACCAAACTAGTCATTTTGGATTATAATATAGATGTGACTAGTGTTCTTTTTTGAACCATTACAAATGGCATCAAAGCCAACCTAATAACCACATGTGGGTTTAAAGACATTATCCCACAAAATGGGCTCTGTCTACAACGTCAAGATTTAAGTGGAGTTAAAAATGAATTACAACACGTCTACCTTTATAACTTGTTTGGGAGAAGAGAATAATGGGAATGGAAGGTAAGGAAAAGAACTTTTAAAGAATATTCTTTTCATGGAGAGAAAAAATAAAATAAAACTTTTTTTTTTCATTTCTTTCTATCATAAGTCCATTTTTTAATCTCTCTAAAAGATGAGAAAGAAAATGAAATGAATTATAAATGTTTTATGAATTCTGACTAAAGTTCTTATAATACTTTTTTTTCCCTCTTAAATGCACGGCTATTTATTTTTTTTCCTAGAGACATGGCATATATAATAATAATAATAATGTTATTTTAAAATTATTTTTTTCTATTCAGATCCCAAACACGAATATATTTACATGCAATTCCTTTCCTTTTTCTTCTAAAAAAATCACTTCCTTTCAAACATTTGAACAAAAGAGAGATAAATATTTAAGTCTTTTATGTTTATTTACATTTTTTTTTTCTACTTTAACCATATCATTTCATTCTCTATAAACTTCCAAGGTTAAGACTCTTAAGACTCCACTATAAACCAGCTGTCTTTTACCTATAGAATGTTAATCGCCATCATAGCTGACTAAGGAGATGGGGACTCAGTGCATTAAGAAAACGTGTCCACAATGCGGGCTTTTGGTTGGGTTTAATTAATTTAAGGATGGAAATTTTTTATTTGACTTTTTAATTTTTAAACTTTGCCATTAAGAATTTGAATCCATCAATGGCCACAAATAAGGTAGGAGAGAGTATTAATTTTTAAACTTTTTAATTTTTAGAAACTCCATTCCTGACCTCATCTGTAGAGTTTGCCGATTATATATTAGTGCCTCTAATTAAAGCAACAGAGGGAAGAGAGGCCATGCTGATGCACCATCTCTCTCCTACCTTTTTTTTTAGTTAATGGTGATTGATTTGGTTTAACTGTCTTTGTCGAATGGCAATGCGATCCATCTCATACTTAAAGCAGTGTTTCATGGTGTGTTTACATTTGTTGCATTGTTTTGTTCTTATTTATTTAAGATAGGTACGTAGATAATAAAGGAGAAAAAGATATTAAGTGTTCAAATCTTTTACTCTCAATAACAACAACAAAAAGGAGGAGAGGGAGGTGGAGTTCAAATTACAACATGGAATATTACATCACTGGGCTATCATTTGAACCCCATTTGTTGTGTTGTTTGAAAAGGCACAATAAAAATGAACCAATTTTAAATAGGAATTACTATGATACTCTCTCTCTCTCTCTCTCTCTCTCTCTCTCTCTCTCTCTCTCTCTCTCTCTCTCTCTCTCTCTCTCTCTCTCTCTCTCTCTCTCTCTCTCTCTCTCTCTCTATATATAGTCAAAGTTTGGCAACAAACTTGGTTGAAGCTTAATGCTACAATTTTACTCAATATATATATATATATATATATATTTTTTTTTTTTTAAGTGTGAATTTTGACAAATCTACTGTTAAATTACATTTTCTTCTTATATTCTTTATACTTGCAATATTTTCAAAATATCAAAAATTAATAGCTATATCATCAATCATAAGTTTAAATTTTAAGTTTTTGTAATTTAAAATTATGCATAAAAAATAAATTTATGAATTAAATAAGAAATAACATCTAATTTGCACAAAATTTGACATATGTGTTAAAAACATAAAGCATAATGCAATTCAATGATTAAATTTTCAAAATATATGGTCATGTTTATTTTTTTAGTGAGAGCTATAACCTTAAACTACAATTAAGTTTGTAGACAAATTTTGTAACCAATAGACAAATTAATATGGCTACATATTTTAAAATTTTAACCGTAGGATTGCATATTCTTTATATTTTTAACGTGGATGTGAAATTCGTGTCAATAGATGTTATTTACTATTCGATCCATAAGTTATATACATAATTTTAGACTATAAATTTGAAATTAAACATTTGTTTGATAACATAGTTATTAATATTTAATTTTCTAAAATTTTTGTAAGCATGAAGGATATAAAAAGAAATGTAATGCAATGGTAGATTTATCAAAATTCATACTCAATAATAAGATATTAAGTGAAGTTGTAACCATTGGTTACAAATTAAGTTTGTAGTCAAACTTTGTCCATAAAGATATACTTAATTTCCTTGCTTAAAGAATAAGTGACAACCAAGTAATGGAGACTCGGTGCACCTCATTTAAAATCAAGCCACGTCTAACACTGGAAGTGTTTAAACTTTAAACAAAAATATTACACTAGATACTACATATTGATTGGAATTTGTCTTCCATATTAAGAACATATATATACACAAAATCTGCTATCTTCAAGTAGTTCCATGTGTAGATTTTGTACATGTCACATCAATGGCCACAAATTCTTGTTTTAAAGTTATTATCTTCTCATTCATGGTAGCTATATTTTGGGTTGGTACTTATCACCGTCGATCTAGATCCTTATTCTTAACCCCCATAAAACCATATATAAGACAACAACTGGATTGGTATGGATGGTTGAGATTTAAAGTTGCAAAAAGCAAACTTAAAATGTCAACCATTAAATATAAAAAATGAATAAAAGTAAAAAAATAAAAAATAATAATAATTGTGAGGGAGTTGGGGTGAATTGCACGGTGCAATGGTAGATCTCATTCCGACAACAACTACAACAAATGCTCCGAACACAAAAAAGGCGCGCACCATATTTTCAGCATACAATATTGGACGTGTGATTTAATCATTTGTTGCTCACTAGGGCAGTGTGGTTGCAATGCATGCGTGCATCTGTGTATAATTTTGAGGCAATGCTTATCATGTTTAAGACCATAGCACCCAGATGAGTCTAGTTATTTAATTTAAATATTTTTTGAGTCTATATTAATTAAAACAACAGAAAATTACGTAAATGTCACTGGATAGTTATCTAATCAATAATTTTTTTTTTCATTTGTAAATGTCATTTCGACTTTGAAAAAAATTCACAGATATGACTTATTCATCATTTGGTGCAATTATGACTTTTAGAACTCAAATTTTTTTTTTCTATAGAATATGATTTCACATGAAATGGTACTTTTAAATATTGTAGAAGACACCAATTACAACAATAAGCATAAATACCATATCCATTATTTTCATGCAGTTCAATCTGTAGATTTTACAGTTGTCACATTTACAGCCACAACTTCTTGATTTGAAGTCATTATCCCCTCAATCATAGTAGCCATATTTTGGGTAGTTGGTATAACCTTTTCACCGCCTGACTTTGATCCTGGTTGATCCTCGCTTGCCCCCACAAAAACATATATAGGCCAGCAACAATGACAATTGCTCCAGTAACACTAAAAATAGTTCAGTTGCCTAAGTTAGCCCATGGTCATACAATGTTCATGATTCCAAATTTTATCCCAACAATTTTCTTTAACCAAATGAAGCATATCAACACCAATAATTAAACTGTGGTATTAGATGAATGTCGCAAATGAAACAAAAGATTTAAATCGACATTCTATAAACACTTTTTTTCTTTTTTTTGTACATGATAGTATCGCGAGGGACAAAATGTTTTACAACTATTCACATGACATATTGTGATTAGAGCAATATTACTTTCATCTAGATTCACCATTGATTTTACTTTTATTATACACTAATCACAACATGTCATGTTAATAGTTGTGAAAGATATTGTATTGCTAGACTTAATAGTAGGCCTAGTAGGATTGAAAAATCAATGTGCACCTTCCTAAGCACAGTCTCGCACAAAAAGAATGAGCCAATAATTGCGACTTGAATTGCACTTAGCAGACTAAAAGCAGTCACAAAAACAGGTTTTTTTTTTTTTTTTTTTTCAGTCTTTGAATGTAAATGGTGAGCCCTGAATTTACTCCGCCCTGCGTAATTTCACTTCCTTTTTTTTTTTCACTTGTGAGTATAAATGCAAGTCTTAAACATAGCTAGCCTCACAATATTTTTTGTAAGAAGCACTGTGAATAGAAAAGGACATAAAAATTTTATAAAAAAAATATGTAATCAAATGTAGAGTTTCTCACAGCGTATACAGCGACTAAGAGCTTAATATCTAAGTGTATTGACCAGGCCATGAGGTTCCCCCATTCCATTGCAAGGGCCAGTAAGGTACTTTCCAGTGTGCCCATCAAACATATCAAAACTGTTAGGGAAAGCTCTGTGGGGTATGATTTCAGGGTAATTGCCTACAAGGCAACAATATACCTCATCACTAATTAAATCTAACTAAAACATTTTTGGAATGCTTAAAAGTAGTTCAATTGTCACTTTCCAGTATTTATAATAAAGGTATCTAGACTTCAAATCTTCATTCCCTCATTGTTGTAACTATCAAAATTTAAAATCAAAAGGAAAAAAAACTAACAAACATTAAAATGGGATTCATGTATCATGCTCTAATTTTGTTTATTATAAAAACAGATTATAGAGCTTTCTTCCAAATTTATGTGCCGATTTATAGAACCATTCATATATGTTAAATTGCATGACTCAATAAATTATTTAATCAAATCACATGACTCATTAAATTGGTCATATGACTAAAAGTACGATGATTATCTTTTGAATCATCCACGTAATGAGTTGGAGAAATATTCCTCCAAACTGGTTCTTGGAAGTAAATCTTAGAAAGAAAAAAAAATCATAATAATTTTGGTGACAACAATAATGATGTTGATTACTATTATAACATTTTAGATGTTGACAAATTTTATGTGACAAAACTTGCGTCAAAGATGGTTGCAAATTTTTCTGTTTGAGTCATTGATGTTGGTTTCTAGAGTTTGGAGTTGCAAAAAAAGTTCATTCGTGGAGGAAATTCGTGTAGAAGAATTCCAGTGGTTTTGGAACCACTACAATGGAAAGTGAAGCGTGATATTTGCTGAGATTGCATAGAGTGTCTAGGTTATAAAGGTTTTAATTGGATTAAGATAGCTTGACCCCAATTAATTAATTTAATTACCCAAGTTGATTAATTAGATCAAATTACATACAAATTGTGGAGGTACCAACAAATCACCAAATAAACTAAATGCAGTAGAAATTAAATTGATACGGTGATTTGTTAACAAATGGGAAAAACCTTTCACAAGGCAAAAACCTCACTGTGTGAATTTAAGGTCACCACTTCCAAGAATCCACTAATTAAAGTTACAAGTATGAGGAATCTTACCACTGCCCTAGCCTATCATAAAATACCAACTTACAGTTGAACCTTTGCTCCAATACCTAATTAGACTTAATCTTGTAGCAAACTTCTTTCCTTTGTTACACAAATCTCCAATATGTGACTAACTCATTTGCACGGATCCCAGTATATGACTACCTCAACAACAACCATTTGATTATTGTAGTTGATTTGCAACAGTTTCACATAGAAACACCAATAAGATCTTTAATGTTGGTGCTAGAGAATTTGCTTCGTTACAAAACCCAAAGGTGTACAAGAAATGCAACAAGAACTCTTTCTTCTGTAGGAGGAGGCTAAGGTTTCAAAAAAAAAAAAAAATCTTATGAAGCTTTCTAGAGTTAGGGTTTTCTTCCTCCACCTCCGTATTTAAATATAGGAGCTTAATAGGCCTTTTAAATAGGCTCTCCTATTCCAATTAAGTTTACACAACCTTTGGGCTTTCCTAGTCATATAAGGATTATACAAACTTGAAAGTTCAAAATAGGTATGAAACACCCTTAAATGTTTAGACCCCAAATTACAAAATTACCAATTCAAACTTTATATCAAACAATTAATGTGCAGAATATGATAACAAGCTTATAACAGAATTGATAAACAATTTAAGCCAAATATAAACACATCCACAGCAGTAAATATAAGGCAAAGATAAAGGGAAGAGAAATGTAAACACAAGGACAACAATCGATGTGTTATCGAAGAGGAAACCGAAGCCCTCAGCGTAAAACCTCTTCGCCGCCCTCCAAGTGGTTAATAATCCACTAGAAAATGTAGTTGGGATACATGAACAGCAGAAGACTCTCCAAGCCTAATCTACCCAAGTACCTAAGCCCTCCAAGCTTCTTGCTCCAACAAGGTTGCGCCGAACCTTTTTCTTTTCTAGCTTACCAGATTCCGCTATAGCCCATAGCATGAACCAATCACCATTGGTTTCTTCCCAAATTGCTTCCCCAAGCACCAAATGAACCTTCTCATAGACGTGGGTGTGGTAAGATAAGGATTTGATAAATAACCTCTCAAAGGTATGACAATGGAGAGGAAGAGAGTAGAGGAATTTGTAGAGACTCTAAGGTAAAGATTGAGGATGAGGCAATCTTGTTTTTCTCTAGGGTTTTCTCTCACAAAATTCTCTCTAGAAGCTCTCTCAAAATGATGGGTATAAGGGTGTATATATAGTAGGGTGAGAAGGGAATGCAAAACGTCAGTTTTTGCCAAACAGGGCAAGTTGGCGACTTGGTCTCGTGGCTTGTCCAAGTCACGAGTTCAAGTCGCGACGTAACGGCCTGGCCAACCTGGAACTTTTGTCCTGTAGCGTGACAGCTGGCGCGACCCTTCAGCTTCCCCGTGTGCCTCTCACGTGCCAGCTTTTGGCAACTTGCCAGTCGCGATCCACCTGAGAGCCTTAGCCGCGAACATCTGTTTTTCTTGCATACTCTTGAGCTTTTCTTCACATCTTCTCACACACTACCCTTACAATTTTTCCACCTAAATACAGGGTTACTAAGTGCTAAATTACAAGCAAATTGGTCACGAAATAAAGCCAATTAAATGCTTGATTAAATTCAACCTTACAATCTCCCCGTTTGGCTATTCCGTGACAAAACCCTACAACAGACTCTAGACTTAAACGTGAGTTGAGAACAGTTGGAAAACTCACTCACACCTAACTCTAGATTTTGTAAAGCTCTTGAACATATGAATAAGTAACTCCTGAAACACAATAACATAGCAATATCATTGTATGCAAAAAACTTAATATGCATATGGAGCAAAATAAGCATGATCAAGCAAAAATGAACATAAGCATAAAAGCAATAATTCATGGCAAGATCAACACCAGTAGTCACTTAAGCAAAAGTGATTACTATGTTCATTCACATAAGGAATGAACATCCGAACATGCAAAAATGATAAACTCAATTGAAGAGTATCATTTGCAAGTCCAACACTTAACCAATGCATACAAACATATATGCATCTAGGAACAATCCTACACGGGCACAAGAGTGTTGTACTTAAGATAATGCAAGGCATTAACAAGTACCAAAGCACAAAGCACAAAAGCTACATATGCAAAGTTTTGCAAATACATGGCACAAACCATAAAAGCCTACAAATGTGCATAAGAACAGAAAACAACCCTTAAAGCTTACAAAAGCAACAATGGGTACAAACAACAACATATAACAAACTATAAAATACTTCCCTATCATATCACTCCCCTTATCATGAATCATAAGAGTTGTGATGAACTTTGAACATATATACCTGTAACCTGAAACACTTGCACAAAACACATTAGACCCTCAAGGTAAAGCAAGTAATAAATGGACAAGTATAATGTAACAAGTAAATAGTGATCAAGTAATCATGAAGTGAAACATGTGAGCAACTTGACCAAACAAAGTCTTCTCCCCCTTGGTATATGCATCTCCCCTATGGAATATCTCTCCCCCTACGAATGTGCATGGGAAATGGAATTTCTCCCTCTAAGAATGTGCACAAGAGTCATATAGAAATGACAAAACTTTTTGGAACTTTTTGGTATACTACTCTAGAGTATACTCTCCCCCTTTTTGACACGAATAGGTAAAGGGGTCAAGGAGAAAAGAGGGCGAGAGATGAAGGTATGAACAATGACAATGATGCATGAGGGGTGCAATGATGCATGAGAAAATGAAGCTCAAACCTAAGATGAAACGAAATGCTACAAAGCATAAAGTAAACATGACATGCTAGGATGAAGAAACAAGATATAGACCAATGCATGACAAGGGTAGCAAAGTGTGTGCAAGAGGTGGCTAAGTGCAATGCATGACCAATGCATGAAAAATGTACATGTGGGGCAAGGTGTGTTAAATACACAACCAATGAACCAAACATGTTCCTAATGAGGAAACTTGAGAAACCCCAAAGTTTGATACTCATTGGAGTCTAAACAAGTGAGAAAATGCCTAAGAGACATTTTATCAAACACCTAGCATGCACACTATGAAGAACAAAGTAAAACAATGCATGAACATCATGAAAACCACCCTTAATACATGTTCTTTTTGCCACAAGGGGCCAACATCCAAAGCAAATCATTAAAGGAAACCAATCCCATACAAAAATTTTGACAAAAATTAAGTTTTCCCAACCCTTATGATAAAAATCCCAACCAAGAGCACAAAACTCACTAAAACATAGTCCAAAGATCCAAATCAATGAAAAGAGTTTAAAATTACCTTAGAGATATTAAAGGAATGAAAAACCATTCAAATTGGTTAGGTTTTGATGTAAAAATATTGAAAGAGGGGTTTAAAAGAGGATGGGAGAGGTTAAAAACAAGTTTCCCACGAAAAGCCCTTTAAAAAACTGTTTCTGGGCATTTTGCGACTGGGCGAGTCGCGAAGCGAGTCGCGAGAGTTTTAGCGAGTCGCGAAAGTCTTCTAGATGAAGTCGCGACTGGAGTTAGCGACTGGTGAGTCGCGAGAATTTTCGAGAGTCGCGAGTAAGTCGCGAGTGAGTCGCGAGTAAGTCGCGAGTGAGTCGCGAGGTGAGTCGTGAGAAACTCTGACACTTGTTTTTTAACACAAAACATGTTTAAACACTAAAAAACAATGTAAGCACCCAAAAAGAACACAAAGAGTGATAAAAATCACTTCCAAAAACATATAAAATTATCAAAAATCTTTTTGGATTAATTCATATAGTTGAGCACACACACATCACATTTAAACAAGTACAATCGAACAAATGAATAAGGCATTCATTGAACATTAGGCATGTGTGTTGTGTGTGTATATCAAATGTGGAATAGTCCATAGTCTAGAGTGAAGGTTCAATGATCAATTCAATCAAGTCATACACAACTAGTACTTAGTCAAGTGATCTATCTCAATTATAGAAATGAACATATATGACCTCCTACAAGAAAATGATTACATATCTTTAAAGCTTTTCATTTTGCTTCTTTACAATTCATATCAATTGATCTTTTTGAATCAATACATCTCATTTTAGAGATCGATGCCTGAAATTTTTGATATTTCAATTTGGTGAACAAGCCTTTGGCTTTTTGGGCATCATACATTTTATTTTGGTCGTTTTCCCTTTTTCCTAGTCAAATACTAGTATGTGCGACAGGTTTTTGCAGCTCAATATCTCTTTTCATTTGGAGATTTACATTTGGTGAGCTCTTTAAGCAAAAACAACAAAATAAAGAGTGGGAAGATATATAGACACAAGTCTATGCATGTCTCAAAACCAACAAGGCTATTGACTAATTATTCATGACAAGCTTGAAGATCGATTTACAACAATCACACAAAGATGTCAAGATTTTTCCCACGAAGATATAGGTGCATAAAGAACAAGCTAAGCTCGTAAATGCATAAAGCCATTTGTACGAAGGTACAAGGCAAAACTCACATGTGATATGTGCTCAAACATATACGATCAAACTTTTTGAATTTTTCATTTTTTATGTGGTTTTGAATTTTTTTTTTTTTTTTTACTCACACAAAACAAAGACATAAAAGTAAGATCAAAACAAAAACAATGCATATGAATAAATGCAAGATGTACAAAATGCATGAAGATATAACATGCAATGCATGAGGGGTCCCACAAAGATCGAAAAAGTTAGATCAAGGACCAAAAGAGCAAAAGCTCAACCATAGGAACCCTTCCTCATCCAAACAGAATGATTGTTTGGAATGAGTGTCTCATGAGAAGTGAGACGAGGGTTGGAAGAATGAGAACTTGAGATGCACATAGTCAAGGAGTTAAGAGCATTAAACACTTTCTTTAACAACATGCTATTTTCACTCAAATCAGGTTTACTCTTTTTAGCACAACTTCCAAGAGGCTCAAGTTTCTCTTTTCTTTTGAGAGCATGAAACTTTGAGCAATGTGGTCTTAGATGACCAAAAGTACCATAATGGTGACACACAATATATTTAGGTCCACTAGACTTTTTAGGAAGGGATCTAGCAACAAGGTTTTGTTCTCTCTTCAACTTATAACATTGAGGTCTTATGTGACCGATCACACCGCAATGGTGGCAAGTTGGAACAAACTTAGATCCCTTCAAAACCTTAGGTTGAGACCTAAACGGAGGCTTTGACTTAACAGTCTTTCTCTCCACCTTTTGGTTTCTTTTATGTGGAGGAATGTACACTGATTTGTCCTTTGAGGTAGAACACAAAATAGGCACAAAATCGGGTACCACAACATGATTGCAACAAATATTTTCACCATTTTTAACAGTAGGTTCAGCAATCAAACACTTGGCATGCATCTTAAGAGATTCATTTTCAGATTTAAGATCATCAATAAGTTTGTTAGACAAAACAAGTTTAGCATCCAAGTCCATATTTAAACATTCAAACTCTTTCATCTTTTCAAGAGAATTTTCAGCAAGCTTCTTATATTTTTCAACCAATTTATTGGATTCTTTCAGCTTAGCAATCAAATCATCATTTTCACAAATGAACTTGCTCAAATTCTTTTGAAACTTCTTAGCTCCTTTCTTTAAGAGTTTGTCAACAATATCAATAGATTCAAGTAACATGTCATCACAATTATGAGGATTAACACTCATAGAGGCATTTCACAAGCATATGGCACGTTACAATCAACAACATCCATAGAAGCATACAAAGCATTATCCATGGCAAAACACACAAGGGGTCAAGGATCACACTTAGGTATTTAAACCACAACAAGTGTACCCGCTCTGATACCAATTGAAAGTTCAAAATGGGTATGAAACACCCTTAAACGTTTAGACCCTAAATTACAAAATTACCAATTCAAGTTTTATATCAAACAATTAATGTGCGGAATATGATAACAAGCTTATAACAGAATTGATAAACAATCTAAGTCAAATATAAACACATCCACAGTAGTAAATATAAGGCAAAGATAAAGGGAAGAAAAATGCAAACACAAGGACAATACTCGATGTGTTATCGAAGAGGAAACCGAAGCCCTCGGCGAAAAACCTCTCTGCCGCCCTCCAAGCGGTCAATAATCCACTAGAAAATGTAGTTGGGATACATGAACAACAGAAGACCCTCCAAGCCTAATCTACCCAAGTACCTAAGCCCTCCAAGCTTCTTGCTCCAACGAGGTTTCGCCGAACCTTTTTCTTTTCTAGCTTACCAGATTCCGCTATAGCTCATAGCATCAACCAATCACTATTGGTTTCTTCCCAAACTGCTTCCCCAAGCACCAAATAAACCTTCTCCTAGACGTGGGTGTGATGAGATAAGGATTTGGTAAATAACCTTTCAAGGGTATGACAATGGAGAGGAAGAGAGTAGAGGAATTTGTAGAGACTCTAAGGTAAAAATTGGGGATGAGGCAATCTTGTTTTTCTCTAGGGTTTTCTCTCACAAAATTCTTTCTGGAAGCTCTCTCAAAATGATGGGTATAAGGGTGTATATATAGTAGGGTGAGAAGAGAATGCAAAACGTCAGTTTTTGCCAAACAGGGTAAGTTGGCGACTTGGTCTCGCGGCTTGTCCAAGTCGCAAGTTCAAGTCGCGACGTAACGGCCTGGCCAGCCTGAGACTTTTGTCCTGTAGCGTAACAGTTGGCGCGACCCTTCAGCTTCCCAGTGTGCCTCTCACGTGCCAACTTTTGGAGGCTTGCCAGTCGCGATCCACCCGCAAGCCCTAGCTGCGAACCTCTGTTTTTCTTGCACACTCTTGAGCTTTTCTTCACATCTTCTCACACACTACCCTTACAATTTTCCCACCTAAATACAGGGTTACTAAGTGCTAAATTACAAGCAAATTAGTCACGGAATAAAGCCAATTAAATGGTTGATTAAATTCAACCTTACAAAACTCATAAACAAATAACCTTTAGGAATCAAAACTTGCAGGCTATATTAGAAATCTCGTAAGCTCGATAAATCGAGACATATCAAGACAAGTATTGAGCTTTAATAAATCTCAATAGATTAATAAGTATCAAGGAAGTATCAGAACTTACTGATTCAGTTTTTCTTGAACAGTTCTTGAGTAATCTTCATGTCTTCAATGTAACCACTTGTAAGATCATCTTGAACCTATTTAGATTTACCTAAATACAAGTAAAGTGTGTTTTGTCATAGGATATGTCAATTATATAAAAATATGAACCTAACAGTTTTGTATGTTCTAATTGATTATAACTATTTCTTTTAGCAGATTTTCTTCGAGGTTTGATCACCTGAATGATTTTATTTCTTTTGAATAGTTTACTTATTTGTTTTCCATTTCATAATTATCAACTGCATGACTGTTTGGGTACATTATTATTGCTTTAGATTTTGTACCTTATAACTATGATTGAATTCTTGTTTTGGTAGGTTCCAGTAATTAGCTCAATTGGTAAAGTCTCTGATAATTGTATAAGAGATCTAAGGTTTAATCCCCGCCTACACTAAAAACTGATTGGTGTCTTGATCTGATGATAAAGAGCTATTATCAGAAGCAAACATTATATATTAAAACTCTCTCAAAATAAAAATTTTTGTTTTGGAATATCTATTTGGAACATGCATATTTTATTCTATTAATCCACTGCATGACTACTGTTTGGGGTTTAAATTAAATTTTCCAATGACGACTCACCTGATCCACTTGTTCGTGCGTGTGCTCATTTTAAACTGAAATTGCAAATTAAATTAACGCCGATTAGACTCTTACTTGAAGAATAATGAACCAGACCAACCGACCGAACCTGCTATTATCATGAGAGCACCTTTGATGACATCTTGCTTATTTGCTGCATATCAGTAGATTCAACCTAGGTCCTTTAACCAGAGTCATAAGGCTCCCCCAACCGTGACTATGGTCCCCAATACCTTTGCATTCAGAAATATTTGTGGCACTCCGTATATTTATTACAACATGTATTTGCATGCACAAACGTGAACGGGACTAAAGGAACCTCAATTAATTACAAAATTAGTCATATACACGTTTAACCACTTTAACCACTTTAGTCATTTTGAGTTTATAACTAAATTAGTCATATACACATTTAGTTATAACCACTTTAACCACATTTGCATTATATTCCAAAATGACTAATTTAGTTATAAACTCAAAATCGAGGTTCTTTGTAGTAGTTAATGTAGCTATTATCAATCTAGTATAAACCCGATATGGGACTCATCATACACTTACTTAACAAACACTTTATCAATATCCAATTAATCTGGAACATCAAAATTATTATGATACCACAAATTGGATTGTTTGTGTGTGTTTAGTCTCACATCAAGTGTTATTAGTGGATCTTGAGTTTGTAAGAGATTTCAAAGAGCCCAAATTGCAACTAAACTAGTACCTTATGGGTATAACGCATATGTGATTAGTGCTTTTCTCGAGCCATTACAAATTATATCAAACCCAATTTGGTAACCCCATATGGACAATGAGAATTTAAGTGAGAGAGATTGTGATTGATTTGGGTTTTGAGAAATTAACAACTATAAAAAGTCTTAATTGGGACTAGACTTGGATTAACAACTACAAAATGTCTTCATTGCGATTGGATATATTAATAATTACCAAAAAAAAAAAATTAATTGTGGCTAGACTTTTTACAATTAAAAATCAATCACAACACTTCTACCTTTTTAACTTGTTTGGGAGAAGAGAATAGGGGGAATGAAATTTAAAGAAAATAATTTTAAATAATATTCTTTTCACTCGTCATTTGGGAGAGAAAAAAAAATCCATTTCTTTCTATCATAAGTCCTTTTTTTTTATCTCTCCAAAAGTAGGAGGAATTAAATGAAATGAAAATGTTTTATGAAATTGTACTGAAGTTTTTATCTCTCCAAAATCAGTTTTTTCACTTAAACGCACAGCAATTTAAAAAAAAAAAAGGAAGAAGAAGAAAGAACTGGCATAATATTAATATTAATGATGATGATGATGGGTTAAAATTATTTTTTTCTATTCAAATCCCAAACATGATTATATTTACATTCACTTCATTTCCTTTAAAACATTTAAACAAAAAGTGGTAAAAACCGTCCACATTTGTTTAAAACGAAACTGAGGATGAATCAGACTGCATTTAATTAAGGACCGAAATTTTTTATTTATCTTCTTAATTTGGTGGGGAGTTCTTCTTTTACACTGTACTCTATAATATAATTACATTGTAAAGACACAAAAAGTGGTAAAAACCGTACACATTTGTAAAATTTAGATATTATTTAGCTATTTAATTATCACATTTTGCAAAAAGAAGTATTACGTTCACAACATTTTAATAACATTTGTCACTTTCTGTGTGTCTACAATATAAAGATATATATGCCTTTTTAATTTTTAAACTTTGCCAATAAGAGTTTGGATTAAGTGAGTCAAGAACAAACAGTGGCGGATCATTAATAGGACCGAAGGCCCCCCTAAAATTTTTCAAAAAAATTAAGGACCTTTTTTTTTTTTTTAGAATTATCCTAAATGATTTGAAATTTTTTAAAAGAACCTTATCATTTTGGCCCCCATACCCAATAATATACATATATATTTAAGAAAGTCTAAAAATAAACATAACTTTCATTTAAATAGAAGAATCATACTAGAGATGCAAACTATTTTACAAAAAATATTACAAACTGTCAATGTAATGAGTGATTATTGGTAAATAAAAATGTGGTATTAATAGTAGGTTTAGATGAAAACCAATAAAATGTTGGTCACATCAACATTTTGTAAAAATATTGTAAAATAAAATACTATCCATAAATATGTGTGCGTGTGTGTGTGTGTGTGTGTGTGTGTGTGTGTGTGAAAAAATTACAATAATTAAACATTCAGCATCTTTAAAATGAACACATAGGTATTTTAACAATTGCCTCAACAAATAAAAGGGAAAAAAATTATAATTTTCATCCCAACACATCTAGGGCTTACTTGTACCACAGCAGTAGAAAAATTGAAAGGTCAGTAGCTTCGTTGATTTGCTGCACCACCAAGTCCCCACACAATTGTAGAAAATTTTGCTTACAATGCTCTCACAAGTGACTCTCTCTCTTGTTCTCTCTGTCTCTATTAGCATTTGCCTTCTTCTTCTTTTCTTTTCTTTTTTTCTTCAGTTCTTTCCTTTTCCCACTACTGCCACAGTTTTGTGTCCACAATATAAAAGTAAAAGTTCTGTGCGACTAGACTAGACAAAAAAGAGTGAAAGACAAACTTAAAGTTTTTATAGGCCCATCAACCCTGTACAGTGCACCTATGTTACTTTTCTTTTCATTTATTTACTTTACTTTTCATTTGTTTTCTTTTTTATTTTCCTTATAATATATTATTTGTTATTGTAATAATCAATATATTATATACCATATGGCATTATAATTTATAAATGTACTTGATTAGTTTGATTAAAATATACAATACATACTACTATATTAACATATATTTAGCACTTCAAAAAAAAAAATAACATGTATTTAGTTGTTGCTTATAGCACATATTGAGTTATGAAATAATGTACATTACTATTTTAAATTTCATACACACAAAAAAAAATTTATAAATGACCCCCCAAAGATAAATTTCTGGCTCCACCACTAGGAAGAAATGTAATTTTTCTATTAGTTGTTAAAACTCAAAACTCCAAACATATTTACATTTTGCATGTAAAAGCTCCATTCCTGACCTCTATTGAAGAGTTTGCCCATTATATTATACACAATAAGGCTGTGGTACCGGTGAACGAAGCTCAAGAGCGGCTTCTGGAGTTCCAAGATCACATTATCTGCTCTCAGGTGGTTCCTTCTCATCCAAGTTCTGTGAAATTTATTGCTCTGGTAGAGGGGCATTCCAAAATTAATTTTGATGGAGTTACGTTTGAAGTGTCCAACATGACAGGTATTGGGGTCGTCGTCCACAATCACGAAGGTCTGGTTTTGCTGCACTCACTCAAAAAATCCCTCTACCTCACTATGTGGATGTTGTGGAAGCTCTTGCGGCGAAGTCGTGCCATTTTGTTTTATAGGGAGATCGGACTGTCAAAAGTACTTTTTGAAGGCGATTCTTCATTGTTCCAGCATTGCAGAAAGGGTCGGCTCTGTTTACACAGTTTGGGCAGATTATTGATGATGCTATGGTTTTAGCTCAAGATGTGAAGGTTTGTAGCTTCAAGCATGTAGGGAGAAAAGGAAATGTAGTAGATCTTGTGCTTGCACAGAGGGCAAATTTATGTTAAGATATTTAGTCTGAATGTGGAGGATGCTCCCCCAGAAATTGATTTTTTGATTCATCTGATTTAGCTTGTATTCGATTAAATGAAAGTTCAGACTTCCTTCTCAAAAAAGATATATACATATATATTAGTGGCTCTAATTAAGTACGTGTTTGAAAATTATTTATTTTTGGTAGCTAATTTGTATAATGTGTGACAACAAGCTAAAAATTAATTTATTATTAAAAAGCTGAAACTTATATTATTTGAATAAAATTAAGACAAAAGGTAGTATGAGACCCACAAACAGTAGATAATTTAAGCAAAAAAACTAACATATAATTGATTGCGAAAGCACACTGAAAGCAATAGAGAGAAGAGAGGCCATGCCATCTCTATCTTGCCTTTGTTTTTTAGTTAAAGGTGATTATAGTTTTGTTCAGCTGTAATGACAATGCAATCCACCTCATAGTTAAAGGTTTAAAGTAGTGTTTGTATTTGTTGCGATATTTTTATTTTTATTATTTATTTATTTATTTATTTATTTATGAAAAAAATACACTTTTTCACCTTAAACAATACCGCATTCTATACTTGCCTCCTAAACTACAAAAATGTACAATCAATCTCTAAACTAAAACTCGTGCAACGCTTTACTCTCTCTTGTCACTTTCTCAGTTAAATCTAATGAAATGTAGTATTAAAAGATCAATTTACCCTCAACCATCTATTTTGGAAGGAGAGGTAAATTGGTCTTTAATGCTCAATATCATTAGAGACTTAACCCCAAAACAAATGGAAGGAGTTAAAATGCTACGCTAATTTTAGTTTAAGGAGCCGATCATGCATTATACGAAAAAAAAATTGCTTTGGAAAAGTTTCAACTCATGTGACCTGCAACGCTTTACTCCCTCCTGTCACTTTCTCAATTAAATCCAATGAAATGTAGCATTAAAAAATCAATTTATCATCAACCACCTGTAGAGAGGGAAAATTTCCAACCTATCACAAACTGACACATCATACTACTAAGTCCACAAAATACAGCCAATTATAAAGCGTCACGTATTGCTGCTAGGTTTTGCTATCACTACTTAGAAACCAACAGAAATTTGCCAAGTGTCATGCAAAAACCAATCATGTATCAGCGCGTGTAAGCGATTACATAAGCAATCCAGCACGTGTAAGCGATGACATATGCTATGCAACCCAGCACGTGTAAATGATGATATAAGCGAACCAATCAGGCTGTGACATGTGTGTTGATGCTCATTTTTACAAATCTGTACCCAAAGGCTTATGAGGAAGAAAGCCCAATGAAAAGCAAGGCCTAAAGGCCCACAAGGAAGACCAAAGAACAAGAAGGGTCTAAAGAAAGAAGTACAAGTGAAAGCAATCTACGGCAAAACGCAAATTTGCAACAAAATACAAGTCTGCCGCAGAATACAGTTCTCTGGCAGGATAGCTTTGGCAGATGAAGATAAATTGAGCCCAATGCCCTTTTGATCCAGTCAACATTATTTGGCCCACAAAGGCCCAAATCATTTTGTATAAAAAAAAAAAAAAAGATAGGCATGAAAACTGATATGAAGAAGAACGATGAAAAGAAACAAGGAGCAGCAGGAAGTGTTAGCAGCCGGAATTGCATGAAGGAAGAGTTAAACTAAAGGAAACGACAAATGCAGCAGGAAACGCGTAAAGAAATAAGACAAAAACACGCAGTAGACGAAACAGAAATAATCTGCTACGGCAGGAATGGCGTGGGAGACAAAAACAAAAGACAGTGGAGCAAGAACAGAAGGGCCGGGGCACCACCAACCTGTACCCAACCAATACAAGGGAGGTGGGCCCACGTTCAAAGAGATTCAGAGGGCGTGGTTTGGTGGTGGGGGGAAAAGGGGGTCTATATTTGGTTTCCTGCCATAACTTCTTTTGGGATATATACCTTGCTGGGATGGTATCTTACCCAAAAGAAGTAATAAATGGTTGGGACCACTGATGCATGCCATAGAGCTAGGTAGTGAGGTAGAGGTATATGGCAGGAACAAACAAAATGGAATTTTGTCGTGCAACAAACATGTTCTGAGCAGATGGCAGTGGTCAGGGCAACCAATGGGTGAGTGGGTAATCTTGAAAGGATGCCCACAACAAACCAAAAACAGTTGGTGAAGCCCTAGGGGTAAAAGGGAGAAATCCCATTGAATTAGCTCACTATAAAAGGAGAGGTAGCCATGGCAGAAAAAGGGAACAAAAACGAGGACCGAAATGGAGGAAAAAACAGGGGAATGAGTGAAAAACAGGGGAAGAAGAAAAACACCCAGAGGGGAGAAAAAGAAAGAAAGAAAGAAAGAAAAAGAAGAAAGAAAATGCGGCAGGAATAGGGGCATGCATCAATAGACCATCTTTTCCCTCTCTCTTAGCAAACCCTCTTTGAAAGCTCTAAAAGTAATAGCTAGTAGTCATTTAGGCCTATTCTCCAAAATGAACAACTTTTATGGCAGGAGCCCATGATAAGGTTGTTGAAGTTAGAGTTTGGGTTCTTTCTTGGTTTACTTATTCTATGGGCAGATTTATTACTTAATTTTAATTGCAAATATATTTGATTTCTCTCATTATAACTTATATCTGCCGTATTTAGTCATCTTGTTGTAGCACGTTTTTTATCACGTCTGCCGCATCAGTTGTCCTGCTGTGATGTCTTTACTTGCTGTATTATTTATTCTGTTGTAGTACCTTTTTATTATATTTATCGTGTTAATTATTATACAAGCTAAACCATTTCCTGCCGAAACTTTCTTCTTTATTTGTTGTTACGTACTTTACTGTTGACACAAGCTAATCATTATCCTGCCATAAGTATATATATACATATACATTGTTTCTCATGTTCTAGAAAAATATATTTTATATATGTATATGTGAATACGTATAAGTATATATACTCATATATGTATGTATATATTTAAGAATATGCTAACCCATTGAAACTAATATTTGTTTGATGGGTATTTTCTTTGGGTTTTAGATTTGTTTATGCGCAGGAAGTAAAAAAGTGTTTCTGCAGTAAAAACGAAGAGTGGTCATTCACGTTGTAGAAGGCTTTAAAGCACGGCAGATGGCTTTAAAGCACAGCAGACAGCTTTAATGCACAGCAAATAGCTCTATTGCACAAGGCTTTACGGCAGGAAGCTTTAAAGCACAGCAGGAAGCTTTACTACACAGTAGAAAGCTTTATCGCATAGCAGGCAGCTTCACTGCATAGCATAAACTTTTATTGCACGGCAGACAGTTTTACTACACGGCAGAAAGTTTTGCTGCACAGCAGAAAAGTTAGAGCTTAGAAAAAACTGAAGAATAGTTCATTCTGCAGCAGAAAAGTCAATCATGCGGCAAAAACTGGAGAAAAGTTCTTGCGGCAGAAATAGGGAATAAGCCCACTACGCAGCATCTTCCCTTGGACTTGAACTCAACGTTTGCGCACAAGCCGGCCCAAGTTGAGTTCCAGTTGGACCGGTCTCAACTCCCTTACTCAGAATACTCAGGCTTACTACCGCGGAAGGCATCCTAGCCCAACGCACACAAAAAGGCCCCCACATTAAAATGGCGACTCCGCTGGGGAGTTGGGATCAAGATGGGGAGAATGAGAAATTTCTCCCTCGCAAACATGTTTCCAAGTCCTTACCTAAGCAAGACATGCAGATGTTCTTAAACCTTCCAAGCTATACTTTCAAGGAAGTATCCAAAATGTCATAGCAGTCCCATAGCAGAATCATGCGGTATAATACAGCAACGTTACCACAGGACAATACCGTAGCAGAATTCTATGGCAAAATACAGCAACGTTACGGCAGGACAGTACCGTAGCAGAATTCTGTGGCAGAATACAGCAACGTTACAGCAGGACAGTGCCGCAGCAGAATTCTGTGGCAAAATGCAGCAACATTACAGCAGGACAGTATTGTAGCAGAATTCTGTGGCAGAATATAGCAATGTTACAGCAGGACAGTGCTGTGGCAGAACTCTGCACAGCAATGTTAAAACAGAGCAGAAATACATTGAGAACTCTACAATAGAAGGCCTTCACAATACTTGGTCCTATCCTTTAAATGCCACTTGTTCTCCTTGTCATGCATGTGGGACATGTGGCAAGCCACTTATTCAAACATGCAAAACCAAAAGTTCCACCACTTTTTGCTCTCATTTATTTTAAAGAAGCACTAGAAACTTTCTAAACTCTCTCCATCTCCACCTTCAGGTCCAGCACTTAGAGGAGAAAAAATCCCTTCATTCCCTCGCAAGGTTTTGATCATTTTCTCATGCTAGTGATTCTAACTCTACTTCCCTTCAAGAACCAAAAGCTAGAAACAAAAAAAATGAAGCTATTGTAGCCAATTGAAAATTTTCATCATTACTATACTGTTGCAAATAACTATTTCCTCCATGAAATATCCTCCAGTAGATTTTTCTAGAAGTGCAAAATGTCCCTCCGCAGAAATTTTGCAGCAGAAAGTACAGGTCCTTCGGCAGACTGTTCACGGCAGAATCTGCAGAATGTTCATCTGCTGAATATTTTATAGCAGAAAATTTCAGAAGCCAGAATGTAGATCTCTCCGCAGATTATTTACAGCAGAATCTGCTGAATTCCAGAATGTTCTTGGGCAGACTGTTCACGGCAGAATCTGCTGAATTTCAGAAGTGCAAAATGTTCATCTGCTGAATATTTTATAGCAGAAAATTTCAAAAGCCAGAATGTAGATCTCTCCGCAGATTATTTACAGCAGAATCTACTGAATTCCAGAATGTTCTTCGACAGGCCGTTCACAGCAGAATTTGCTGAATTTCAGAAGTGCAGAATGTTCATCTGCTGAATATTTTATAGCAGAAAATTTCAGTAGCTAGAATGTAGATCTCTCCGCAGATTATTTACAGCAGAATCTGCTGAATTCCAGAATGTTCTTCGACAGATTGTTCACTGCAGAATATTTTGTGGCAAAAAATTTTGCAACAGAATTTTGTATTCTAGTAGTCCCTTTTATAGAATATCCTACCACAAAATTCAGCACAACAAATTTGAGATTTGTTCTCAAAGTAAAAGTGGTGCATACAAAGCCTTTCATATTCACTTTTGCCGAATCAATTTTTTGCTACTACATCAGCAAATATATCAGTATCAATGAAGGGAGGAGGGAGAAGTAATCGATTCAGCGATATCGAAACATCTGCTTTCAACCAAAGCAGACATTGAAGGCATGTGATATGGTGGTGAAGTGTTCGAATTAAATCCAGACCTTGGGATGAAGCCAACAACTCAGTAATTGCGTACTCTCCATAAAGAAGCCCAAATCTACAAGCTGCTTGCAAGCTATTCTTTGTCCATTATTGGGTCTAGCAAACCGTTTCAACAACATTGAAGAGTTGAGAAGTTTTCTGCGAAGCACCTCAGAAGATTTATGCCTAGAGTGGCATTAAGGATTATTATCTTTATGATATTTCTAAAAAAGCATATATCAGATTAGTTGTACTACAAACTACACAACTCTACCATCACTTTTCAAGTCATGAAGCTCCTTGGTGCCCATGTCTCATCCTAAAAGAACTCTGTAATAGTGACAAACTCAAAGCTCTTTCTTTTGGCTTGTGTACAAAAGGGAAATAGCAGAAACAATTGCTGACACACATCCTGCCGTGAATAGAGTTGCTTATCTTATTACCGCAGAAAACTATTACGTGGTTTTTATTGAAGGCGTTCTGCTGCAAGGGCATTCTGCCGCAAGAATAAAGAAGCATGATGTCCTAGAAAGATGTGGGTACGTCATGGGAAAATTCTATATTAGAGGCCGCTGACTTTTGGCCATTACTAGCCAACCATGAAGTAAGAGACGTAGCAAGCTCCATCTAAATATGCCCATACTCAAAGCAAGTGAAGAAGAAACCCATGAAATATGGGTCTCAGTAGCAATAGCCAGAAAAAGGGTCGTGGTTATGAATTCTTGGTTAAAAGCCAGCAAAGAAACCATGGTTGTGAGTTCTTAGCAAAAGCCCATAATGGGGGCTACACTCAATCAAACCCGCAAAAGAGCCATGATCGCAAGTCTTTAGAAAGAATCCGCGGAAGAGCTATAGCCACAATCATATGTAGCATAAAATACATGGGAAGCAATTGTGCTTGCATTGGAACGAAGTCAAAGCATGCTTGGGAAGTAAATTTTTCCCAAATTCTCTAGCAACGAAGAATTTCTACAATATGGCAACTTGTAGATCCATGGCATCTAATTTTTTTTTACTGAAGAATGCATGAACCACATGATGGAGCATCAACACCAAGAGAATGTGATATCAAACTCATCCGATTGTCTCGCATACTGGGGGCTAAAGCTCATTCTACGGCAAACATGGGAAGCCTCCTGCTGAAAGCTAAGGGCTTATTCTCGTATACTGGGGGCTGTCTCATTCTGCAACAAAATTGGGAAGTCTTCTTCAAAAAGCTAAAGACTCATCCAGTTGTCTCACATGCTGGGGGGCTAAGGCCCATTCTGCAGAAAATTTAAAAAGCCTGCCACAAAGTGCTTAAAGTATCAATATGAAGCAGCAACATTATGTATTTTCTACAAAAGCTTAGTGTGTTGCGTGGTTCAAGAAAGCTTGGAGGAGGAGAGTAATGAAGGGAAAAACAAAGAAGTTGTGGTAGAAAAGGATATATAGGTTGTGGTAGAAGAAAAATTGGAGGAAATTTAACCTAGGGTCGGACCCACAGGAACCAAGACCCATCTCAATTAGCTCAAGACTTTCAGAAAAGGAGAAATCAGAATTGATGCTATTGCTGAAAGAATTCAAAAATGTCTTTGCATGAGGTTACAGTGAAAATGCCAGGATGGGATCTTGGGCTAATAGTGCATACATTGAATGTGGACCGCGAGGCTAAGCTAGTAGCCCAGCCTGCCAGGGCGTTCCACACAGCCTACTAGGGCGTTCCACACTGCTTGCCAAGGCGTTCCATACTGCCTGCCGGGGCGTTCCACACTGTCTGCCAGGGTATTCCATGCTGAGATAGAAGGGGCAAAGTTTTGAGGAAAGAAGTACAGCAGGCAGCCTTCAAAAGGCTACAACAGATCATGATGAACCTTCCTACTGTGCAAGCCCCAATTCGCAAAAAGCCATTGTTACTCTACCTAGCCACCAATTCATGTGCCATTGGTGCATTAATGGACCAGAAGATGGAAGAAAAATTTTCAAATTTTGAAATATAACATGCTCCAAGGAATGAAAATCGGTTTGCTAATGCTTTGGCCGCACTAGGCTCACAAATAATGTTTGAAAGGGATAGCACCAGAGTAGAGGTCAGCAAGAGAAAAGAGTCCATAATTGAGAGGCTGAAAAAAATATTCAAAGAAGAACAATGCGAAGGGGACTAGCAGATCCCCATAAAAAAGCTTTGACGAAGGAAGGAAATGACGCAAAACTAAAAGTATTGAAAGACTATGTCCTGGTGAGAGAAGAATTGTATTGCAAGATGCCGAGTGGTGTATTGTCCAGGTGCGTACGGTAGGAGGAAGCCCAAAGAAAGTTAAAAGAAGTATATGACAAGACTTACGGATCCTGCGGGGAAGTCAGCCTTTACCGCAGACTCCAGAGGGCAGACTTTTATTGGCCAAGTATGGGTAAAGATACAGATCAAGTCCAAACTCAGTGTGGGACCTACCAGCTTGCGGTTGACAAAGAAGAAAGTTACACTGTGGGGAGATTAGCCTTTACCGCAGGCTTCAAAGGGCAGGCTTCTATTAGCCAAGTATGAGTAAAGACGCAGATCAAGTCCAAACCCAGTGTAGGACCTACCAGCTTGCGGTAGACAGAGAAGAAAGTTACACTGCGGGGAGATTAGCCTTTACCGCAGGCTTCAAAGGGCAGGTTTCTATTAGCCAAGTATGAGTAAAGACGCAGATCAAGTCCAAACCCAGTGTGGGACCTTCCAGCTTGTGGCAGACAGAGAAGAAAATTACACTGTGTCCATCAGCGAAGACTGGAGAAGCCCATTCATGCAGTACCTGACAGTAGGCGTCCTGCCGCAAAAACACAGCAAAAAATGCAAGCTTAAGAGGTTGGCAACACGATATTTTTGCGTGATACAGTCCTTTTCAAAAAAGGATACGGTGGAGACCCCTTAAGATGTTTGGGCCCTGAAGAAGCAAAAGAAATTATAAAAGAAATACACTCAAGAGAGTGTGGGGAGCACCAAAGGAAGAAAAAGCTTTACAGATGCTTGCTGCAAATGGGTTACTGCTAGCCTGCCATGAAGAAAGACATGGCAGAATTTGTAAAAAATGCCACAGCTGCCAACTATAGGCCAACTTGATTCACACTCATCCGCAGAATCTACATAGCACCTGTCAGACGCTCTTTGGGCTTATAGAAATTCACCAAAATCAGCCACAAGATTTTCACCTTTTTTCTTGGTCTATGAGACAAAGGTAATGAGCCTGGCAGAAGTAATGACTCCATCTCTGAGAGTTATAAAGATGTGGTAGAAAGAAAAAGAAAAGGAAGTCTTTGCGGCGGAAAAGTGCGAAGACCTAGAGGGGCTTGATGAAAGGAGGGAAAAGGCCCAAGAGCGGAGCCGCGAATATAGACAAAAGATGACTGAAGACTATGGCAGAATGACAAAAAGAATATGTTAAAGAAGGAAAAAAAAAAAAAAAAAAAGCAAACAGGAAGGAACCAACAACGGCTGTGGCAGAATGACAAAGAAAGTGTTTAGAAAGTGAAGATTTCTCATAAAAGCATCCTCATTTCCCCTTGGAAAAATATCTATAGTGGCACCACTTGTAGGCACCCTAAAATGAGTGGCAGACTCAGCCACTTCTGCTGGAAGATCACTTTTGCAGCAGAACCAGAATTTATGGCAGAATTAGAAACAGCCCGCAATGCAAACAGCAAAGGTACGAGAGTATTGATGATCTTAGGGGCTAAAAGGTCCTCTACTATTGCAACAATACATTTGCCCACGTCAATAGCAGCTCCGAATAAGGAGGTCTTCCATAAATACATCATCACTGAAAAAAACTTGCCTTTCCACAAGGCTCAACATCCTTCTCCGCAGAAACTTCATCTTGGCAAAGAATACATTATCAGCAAATGAAAGATTACTCCACTATGATGAGGGCTTGCAATGTTAGCTTTACGCTTTGTTTTAAGAAAAGGAAATGAAGATACGTGAATGAAGAAGGCACAAGAAAAGGGAGAGAAGTCACCCTTTGATCTACACACTTAAAGGAAGCTTTCCTCTTGTGAAAGAGCTCTGCTTGAAGAAAGTGAAGTGGCGGAGCTATTTTGATGAAACTCTCTTCAGTCATCGGCTTAGATACGAAGGTGGTAGAAGACAACACTTTCTCTATTTTAGAGAATAAATGAAGCCCGAAGTGAAGCAACCTTAAGTGGCTAAAAGAAAAGAAAAATGAAGACTGTAAAAAGGATCCTTGCTCCGCAAAAGTGTTGTTTGCGAAGTTGGTAGAAAGAAGAGTTAAAGAATCCAAAAAGCCAATTTTGAGCATTCTGTAGAGATGAGAAAATGTAAAACATCATAATGAAGAAGAACCCAACAAGAAAGGATGATGAGATGAAGAGATGATGCTAAGGAATATGTGGGGAAAGTAAGCAATCAAGCCTAATTCTTCTGCCGTAGAATCTACTACAACCTTCACTTCCTACAGTATAGATGTTGCTCTAGCAGAAGCAGAGTAAGAGGTGTATTGACGCAGAGAAATAAGTGCATGTATTGCGGCAGAAAGTGTCTACATATTCTGCGAAAGCAAAAAAATGAGTATTTATCCCTACAAAAGCAAAGAAATGAGTACGTGCTGCTGCAGAAACGTGAAGAAATAAGTATACAAATTGCCGCAGACATAAAGAAATGAGTACCATTGTAGAAGTTCAAGATCACAAGGAATTTCCAAGAAGCAAACCAAGAAACAAGCGAAGAAATGATGAAGAGAAGGATGCACACATCATCATCATCAACAATTCCTTTGAATGAAAACCATATAGGAAGAAAAGAGTTAGTAAAGTGAGAAAAAAACCATTAAGCCCAAGTGACAGGAATAATGGATCACAGGTCCATGAAATAAACAAATGGGCCTTGAGGGAGCAAACGGGCTTAAAGGAGCCAGGAAAGAGAGAATAACAAACCCATGAGCAGTGTATGACGTGAAAAAGTAAGAATGAGCCGTGGCAAGCTCAAAAGTAATGTAAAGAGAGTAGGGGTTGATAGCAAGCCCATGAGCCCCAAGGATGAGTATACAGTAGTTGGGCCGAGGAAGCCCAATGAAATTAGTAAAAGCCCATGGGGGTAAAGAATTGAAACGGGTCAAGGATGCCCAAAAGAGTAAAATGGGACAAAGGAGCCCAAATGTGATGAAACGGGCCGAGGATGCCCAAAAGAGTAAAATGGGACAAAGGAGCCCAAATGGGACAAAGGAGCCCAAATGTGATGAAACGGGCCGAGGATGCCCAAAAGAGTAAAATGGGACAAAGGAGCCCAAATGGGACAAAGGAGCCCGAAAGTGATGAAACGGGCCGAGGATGCCCAAAGGAATAAAATGGGACAAAGGAGCCCGAAAGCAATGAAATGGGCCAAGGAAGCCCGAAACTGCATAGTACAAGCCTAATGATAGTACTGGGCTAATGGAATTTAGCAAAAGGAAAACATACAGCAGGCCTAAAGAGGCCTAGCAAGCATAAGTCATGAAGAGCAAAAGGAAAACATACAACAGGTCCAAAGAGGCCTAGCAGGCACAAGTCATGGAGGGCAAAAGAAAAGCATACAGAAGGCCCAAAGAGGCCCAGCAGACCCAGCACCACCCTCATGAACAACAACTTTTTGGCTACCCTTGGAGGGTCGTAAAATTGTAGAAAGAAAGAAAACAACTTGCCTAAGGAGAGTAAATATTGAAACAGTAGGCACGTGAAGAAAAGAAAAGAAGCATTCGCATGTGAGTTGTTAAACAACCCGCAAAAGAAAAAATGCATGAGTTTCGCATACGAATTGCAGGAGCAATCTATATGCTCAGGGGGCTAAATGTTGATGCTCATTTTTACAAATCTGTACCCAAAGGCTTATGAGGAAGAAAGCCCAATGAAAAGCAAGGCCTAAAGGCCCACCAAGAAGACCAAAGAACAAGAAAGGTCCAAAGAAAGAAATACAAGTGAAAGCAATCTACGGCAAAACGCAAATCTGCAGCAAAATACAAGTCTGCCACAGAATACAGTTCTCTGGCAGAATAGCTTCGGCAGATGAAGATAAATTAGGCCCAATGCCCTTTTGATCCAGTCAACATTATTTGGCCCACAAAGGCCCAAATCATTTTGTATAAAAAAAAAAAGATAGGCATGAAAACTGATATGAAGAAGAACGATGAAAAGAAACAAGGAGCAGTAGGAAGTGTTAGCAGCCGGAATTGCGTGAAGGAAGAGTTAAACTAAAGGAAACGACAAATGCAGCAGGAAACACGTGAAGAAATAAGACAAAAACACGTAGTAGACAAAACAGAAATAATCTGCTACGGCAGGAATGGCGTGGGAGACAAAACCAAAAGACAATGGAGCAAGAACAGAAGGGCCGGGGCACCACCAACCTGTACCCAGCCAATACAAGGGAGGTGGGCCCACGGTTAAAGAGATTCAGAGGGCGTGGTTTGGTGGTGGGGGGAAAAGGGGGTCTATATTTTGTTTCCTGCCATAACTTCTTTTAGGATATATACCTTGCTGGGATGGTATCTTACCCAAAAGAAGTAATAAATGGTTGGGACCACTGATGCATGCCATAGAGCTAGGTAGTGAGGTAGAGGTATATGGCAGGAACAAAAAAATGGAATTTTGTCGTGCAACAAACATGTTCTGAGCAGATGGCAGTGGGCGGGGCAACCAATGGGTGAGTGGGTAATCTTGAAAGGATTCCCACAACAAACCAAAAACAGTTGGTGAAGCCCTAGGGGTAAAAGGGAGAAATCCTATTGAATTAGCTCACTATAAAAGGAGAGGTAGCCATGGCAGAAAAAGGGAACAAAAACGAGGACCGAAATGGAGGAAAAAACAGGGGAATGAGTGAAAAACAGGGGAAGAAGAAAAACACCCAGAGGGGAGAAAAAGAAAGAAAGAAAGAAAGAAAAAGAAGAGAGAAAACGCGGCAGGAATAGGGGCATGCATCAATAGACCATCTTTTCCCTCCCTCTTAGCAAACCCACTCTTTGAAATCTCTAAAAGTAATAGCTAGTAGCCATTTAAGCCTATTCTCCAAAATGAACAACTTTTATGGCAGGAGCCCATGATAAGGTTGTTGAAGTTGGAGTTTGGGTTCTTTCTTGGTTTACTTATTCTATGGGCAGATTTATTACTTAATTTTGATTGCAAATATATTTAATTTCTCTCATTATAACTTATATCTGCCGTATTTAGTCATCCTGTTGTAGCACATTTTTTATCACGTCTGCCGCATCAGTTGTCCTGCTGTGATGTCTTTACTTGCTGTATTATTTATTCTTTGTAGTACCTTTTTATTATATTTACCGTGTTAATTATTATACAAGCTAAACCATTTCCTGCCGAAGCTCTTCTTTATTTGTTGTTACGTACTTTACTGTTGACACAAGCTAATCATTATCCTGCCATAAGTATATATATACATATACATTGTTTCTCATGTTTTGGAAAAATATATTTTATATATGTATATGTGAATACGTATAAGTATATATACTCATATATGTATGTATATATTTGAGAATATGCTAACCCATTGAAACTAATATTTGTTTGATGGGTATTTTCTTTGGGTTTTAGATTTGTTTATGCGCAGGAAGTAAAAAAGTGTTTCTACAGTAAAAACGAAGAGTGGTCATTCACGTTGTAGAAGGCTTTAAAGCACGGCAGACGGCTTTAAAGCACAGCAGACCGCTTTAATGCACAGCAGACCGCTCTATTGCACAAGGCTTTACGGCAGGAAGCTTTAAAGCATTGCAGGAAGCTTTACTACACAGTAGAAAGCTTTATCGCACAGCAGGCAGCTTCACTGCACAGCAGAAACTTTTATTGCACGGCAGACAGTTTTACTACACGGCAGAAAGTTTTGCTGCACAGCAGAAAAGTTAGAGCTTGGCAGAAACTGAAGAATAGTTCATTCTGCAGCAGAAAAGTCAATCCTGCGGCAAAAACTGGAGAAAAGTTCTTGCGGCAGAAACAGGGGATAAGCCCACTACGCAGCATCTTCCCTTGGACTTGAACTCAACGTTTGCCCACAAGCCGGCCCAAGTTGAGTTCCAGTTGGACCGGTCTCAACTCCCTTACTCAGAACACTCAGGCTTACTACCGCGGAAGGCATCCTAGCCCAACGCACACAAAAAGGCCCCCACAATGTGTCACCAATCAGACTCTGCCACATGTCACTCACCCACCCCCAAACTCTTATAAATAGAAGCCTTCCTAAGACATTTAAGGAGATAAAGCCTTCTAGAGCATAAGCAGCATCAAAGAAGATTCAAAAGCACTATACAGAAGCTCTACAGGAATCAAGCCTCAAAGCCTTCAAGAACTTCAACTTCAAAATCAAAGAACATTCGAAGCAGAATCATCAAAACTATATGCCTAGATCCTAAAGTCTGTCGAAATCAAGCTCAAAAGCCTCCATAAACCTCAATAAACCATAAATCAATGAAACTCTATGGATTCAAGCTTCTAAAGCACTAAAGAATTTCCACCACAAACCTTCAAAGATGAAGAACACACCAAGGATATGAAGAACAAAGAATTTTTAACAAGCTCATAGCCAGAGATTCATTGTGATTCTGTTTCAAGGGTCTTCAATCTAGCCTTCAACCAAATTGAAGAATATTTTGTGTTCGAGTCAAAATTACATTATTACAATTCCAATCAACAAGTCTTTCAAGGAGAACGAATCAGAGAATCATTCTTTTGTAATTTCAGAGAATTGTATCACACATTCATTGATATAGATTCGCATTTGTGAAACTATTTTACTTGTTTGATTTATTTCAAACTAGAAATTTAGTCATCTACACCATCTATTTGGAGGGAGGAGTAAATTGGTCTTTTAATGCTCAATTTCATTAGAAACTTAACCCCAAAACAAATGGAAGGGGGTAAAATGTTATGATGATTTTAGTTTAGGTAGCCAATCATGCATTACCAAAAAAAAAAAAAAAAAAGTTTCAACTCATGTGATCCGCAACTTGACCCAACTAGCCATTTTAGTGGTTTGGGTATAGGATGACCTATTTTTGTTCACAGGTCCAAAAATCTCTATCTATATCTATATATATATATATATATATGTTATTCCTTCAAATTCAGGGGGGTTAATGAATTTGGGTCTAATTTTTCCCAATCCAGTTGTTTTTTACTCTCTTTTTCTTTCCAATTCGGATAAATACATTTTGATGGGCTCAATAAATAACGTCCAATTACCCCCTTTTTTCTTTCCTCTATTTTTTCAATCTAACCAAACAAAGGAAAACTTAAAAACCTCATGCATTTTTTCCCTTGATTTTTTATTCACCCCCATTTCACCTTTAACCAAACGAACTCAATCAAAAATCACTCTCTTCAGATTCTGTCCAGTCCAGTTTTTTTTCTTTTTTAAAATACCTATAAACAAACATTAACAAGCTTAGCATCCTACATGTGATTTTTAGTCAACAAATCATATATGTAGTATGTACTTTCCTTCATTCCTTGCCTAAAGAATAAGTGAAACGTAAGGCGTGAATTCAATGCCGAGAAAGTAACGGACAAAACCAAATAATGGAGATGCAACAATCTTTTGGTAGAAATGGAGATGCAATTCGTGCACATACCTTAAAATTCAAGCCATATATATAACACTAGAAGTGCAAAGACAAAGTATTACAAGAGATACAATCATACTAATAGTATGCTCGTGTGACTGATTAATCAAAAATTTTATGTAAAAAAATATTTTACAAATATTTTTGAAATTATTATTATAATAATTAGTGAGTCACTTGAAACTAAATTACCTACCCTACTACATACTCATCTGACCCACTTACAATATATATGTAGTGTGCAAGTTTTATTATATCAAATATAGGATTATGATAGATGATTAAAACAAAATAAAATTTTAGTTTTAATATCTTGAAATTTTAAGAAATAGATATTTATAGTTAGGGAAGAATTTTTAATTTCTTAAAACTTATTAGGTAATAGAGTTTTAACTAAATTAAACTATCTTAACGATAAATGAGATAAACAAATTTAATAATTAATGAAAGTGTAACCACTTGTCATGGAGAAAAAATAGCCACTTAGTGCGACCACTACTATTATTATTAAAATCCAAATTTTATTATATACCATATGATTTCACAAGTAATGGAACACTTTTCATATAGAAAACACCAATTACAACAATCAGCTTATAATATATCATATCCGCTATTTTCATGCAGTTCCATCGGTAGATTTTGTACTTGTCATATTGATGGCCGTAAATTCTTGATGATTTGAAGTCGGCATCCGCTCATCTGCAGTAGCCGTATTTTGGACAGTTGGTACTACCCTTTCAGCACCTGACTTCAATGGTTGATCCCGGTTCTTGCCCCATAAAAACATATATAGGCCAACAATAATGACAATTGCTCCAATAACGCTACAAATAGTTCAGTTGCCTAAGTTAGTCCATAGTCATACAATATTTATAATTCTAAATCTTTTTCCAAAAATTTTCTTTAACCAAATAAAGCGTATCAACTACAATAATTAAATCTTTTTTTTTCTCAAAAAAAAAAATAATGTGTTTTTTTGATGAATGCCCCAAATGAAACAAGAGATTTTGAATCAAAATTCCAAACACTTTTTTTTTCTCTATGCATAATTGTAATGCTAGGGACAAATTCTTTTTACAACTATTAATATGGCATATTATAATTAAAGCAACATTACTTTCTCACTATTGATATCATTTTTATTATACACTAATTACAGCAAGTCATGTTAATAATTGTGAAAAATGTGGTGCCGCTAGGCTTATTACTAGGCCTAGTAGGACAGAAAAATCAATGCGCACCTTCCTAAGGACATTGCCTCAAACAAAATGAAGGAGCCCATAATTGCGACTAGAATCGAGCTTAGTGGACTAAAAGCAGTCACGAAAACAGGTCCTTTTTCCTTTATTACCATTCCGTAAATGTAAATGCTGAACGCTGTAGGTACTATGCCCTGCGTAAAATTTCAGTTGAGAGTATAAACGCAAGTCTTAGACATAGCTAGAGCTTCAAAATCTTTTTGAAAGAAGCATTGTGAAGAAAAAAGCACATCAAAAGAAAATGTAATTGAATGTAGAGTTTCTCACAGCATATACAACAGCTACGAGCATAATATCCAAGGGCCTTGACCAAGCCGTGAGGTTCCTCCGTTCAATAGCAAGAGCCACTATGGTACTTTCTATTGTGCCCATCAAACTTATTAAAGCTGCTAGGGAAAGCTCTGTGGGGTATGATTCCAGTGTAATTGCCTACAAAGCAACAATTATATCTCATCACTAATTAAGTCTAACTAAAACTTTTTTGGAATGCTAAGAACATCGTAGTTCAATTGGCAATTTTTAGTGTTTTTAACGGAAACTTCTAGAGTGTACTATCTTCTTTTTTCATTGTTGTAACTATCAAATTATAAAATCAAAAAAGGGAAAAAATACATTTTGGAAAGCCTTGTGCAAGAAGATCAAGTTGATTGTAATGTATAAAATGAGATTCATTTATCATACTCTGATTTTGGTGATTATTTAAAAAAAAAAAAAATGGATAGTCTGGAGTCAAGTTTTTTCCTGAGGGAGAAGTCTTTTCTGAGTCAGTTGCTGCTCCAGAGTCTTCTGCTCCCTTATCTACTGAAGATTATGAAGAAGGAAATGCTGAATTTGGCAATGACGTTCCAGTAGAGGCTCTCGGAACTGAGCCCGTCATGCCTCCGAGTGATGAAGCCCCTCTTTCTGAAGCTCCAGCCGCTCCATCGGAGTTTTCTTCCAAATTTTTGTGATGATTTATAAAACCATCCATATGTTAAATATGACTTATTAAATATGTCATGTGACTGAAGTACAATGATAATTTTGGAAAAATGTTCCTCCAAACTGGTTTAGAAGTAATCTCTAGGAAAAAAAAAAAGAGTCATAATAATTTTGGCAACAACAATAATTATGTTGATTACTATAATGTTTTAGATGTTTACAAAGGTCATGCGACAAAACTAAAAACTTGCGTGAAAGAGGGTTGCAAATTTTTGTGTTTGAGTCATTGCAAAAAAAGGTTCATTTGTGGAGGAAATATGTGTAGAAGGTTTTGGTATGTTATACCAATGATTGAATTCCTCCTGTGTTGGAATAACTGTTTGGAACATTCATAATTTATTCAATTAATCCACTGCATGAGTGTTTGGGGTTTAAATTAAATTTTCCAATGGCCACTAACCTGATCCACTTGTTCGAGCATGCTCACTTTAAATTACTGAAGTTGCAAATTAAATTAAATTAATAAATGCTGATTAGACTCTTACTTGAAGAATAATGTAACCAGACTGGCAGAAAAAACCAGCTAGCATCATGAGAGAACCCTTGACGACAACTTGCTTATGTGCTGTACTTGCAGATTCTTGATGGCTATGTCCACATGTCCATGGCAAATTCCACGAAGGACCTTTAACCAGAGTCATAAGCATAACTCCTCCAAACGAGACTATGGTCCCCAATACCTTTGCCTGGCTACTCCGTCTCCTAATATTTACTTTCTCAAGACTACAAAAGCATTCACAAATATTTGAAGCACCCCGTATATTTAATACATCATGTATATATATATGCATGCACAAACGTACGTGAATGGAACTAAAGAGAATTACCGTAAAATCCAAGCCATTGCAAATGTAAGCAAAGGAACAACATTGAACAATGCCCTTGAATAAGTTGCTGTAGTACGCTTCACCCCCTCGTAGTACAAGTTCTGGTATGCTACAGGCCTGAGTGATAAAAAATGAATGTTTAAGTGTAATCCAACTGGGCAAAAAAAAATATATATATATGTAAAATGTTTTGGTTGAAGCTTAAGACCAAAAGCTTAAATTCTTACCCCAATAAGGCAAGCAACATAATCTTAGCAAAGATAGAGCAGGTCAACTTTGGCCTTTTCTTCCTGTTAAGAGCACTAAATTAATGTGATTAGCTTTTTCAACTACATGTAATTGAAGAAAAGAGTAGAAAATCTTGTAAATTTAATAAGAAGGGAAGAGATGGAGACCTATCGTAGAAAATGGCGAAAGGAGCAATGACCACAGTGGCAACGGCATATCGGTAGGCAATGAACACACGTGGGTTCATTCCCTTATTTAGAGCAAACTTACCGATTATGGACATCCCTGCATGGCCAAGTTGCACTAAAATTATTGCCACAAATGGCTTCACCTTCTTATACAATTGAGTCCTAGACTCCATCGACATGTTAAGCTAAATCTCTCTTTCTTTCTCTCTAGTCTCTAATGTGAAAAGGTTCAAGAAAAATGAAGTATGCAGCTCGCTATATATACAGTCCTTTTTTTTTTCTTTTTCTCATGGATAAAAATCAATCATAATACTTCCACCTTTATAACTTGTTTGGGAGAGGGGAATTAAAAGAGGGAATGGGATGTAAAAAATAATCAAAGAAATAAAAAAATTATTTTCATTCCTGAGAGATAGGAGAGAAAAAATAAAACATTTTTGCTATTTCTTTTTGTCGTAAGTCTTTTTTTAATCCCTCCAAAAGAGGAAATGATGGAAAGAAATATGTTTTACAATATTTTTTGTTAAAGAAATGACATAATAATGATGATGATGATAATTAAGAATAATGTCATAAAATTATTATTTTTTCCACTCAAATCCCAAATATTGTTACTTTACATTTCTTTACAAACATTTAAACAAAAAGGAGGCAAATATGTAATTCTTGTATGTTCTTTTTTTTTTTTCTTTTCTTTTCCTATTCTATCAATGGCAGCTCCATGAAACTTTTTTCAATGGATTATTAAGGAATTTAAATTAAATAAAATTTAATAAAAAGAGAACTTGAATATATCGAGTTATCGACCAAATGAAAACATGTAAATATATAAATTTTTACAATTTCCTTCAAAAAAAATTTATATTTTAAAATCTTTACATGATAATTTATTACTAGTTGTCATTATCTATTGTCAATGTGAATCGATGTTACAATTTTATTTTGCAATTATCATATCTATTTGTCATAGTTTTTATATAAATATTGTAAGCTAAATCATAAAATTCAACTCAACTGCACTGTATTAAATATTGACCTATACAACCACACTCAACCAAACATAAACAATATACTAAGTAGCTATTTAAAACAATCAAATGCTTGAATGATAACTAACTTTACTTTTTTCTAGAATCACTAATTTTATAACAAAAATTTATTATAACGTGATAATAATACACACAAATTTAACAAACCCTTTGTATTTTTTAACTATTAAATTATATAAAATTATATATTATATTATATTTATACTATACATGTACACATTCATGAGAGAGAGAGATCTTTGTACTTTGTGTTGTTATTTGGTTTTGCTATTAACTAATACATGTTGTTATATGGTCTTGGAATTTGCTAATATTTGTTATTTTTTTATTTTAGGCTGAACTGACTTGAGACTAGGGTGTGCGAGATTTAATTCAGCGTGTGCGAAAATATTTTTATAGGTAAATTTAACTAGTGAAGTATATATTATATATATATATATATATAATTTCTTTTTTCCAGGTGAGAGGGTTCAAACGTGCTTGTAGCGCCGCCCCTATATTAGTGTATTTTATCCATTTCATATCATCTATATTCATCTCTTTTAACTGGACTTTTATGTGGTTCAAAAATACCATTATTAATGAAGGGTAACTTCTTTTAGAAATGAGGTCATAAATGTCAAATAACAAATTTTATTTTGAATTCAAAAAGAGAATTCCTAAAATTAAGGATTTTTTTTTTCAATTTAGGATTTTTTTTCTTTCACATTCAAAAAAGAAATTACAGTTACTGCTTATCTCTAAAGTTTATCATTTTTATTTGTTTGAAAAATAAAAAATATATATTTCTACATTATAATAGATATAAATTATTAACCTTTAAAAAAAAAAAAATAGTCTTTGCGCACGCGCATGAGCGCATGTTTAGAAACTAGTTTATAAATTTCTTAAGTGTTAAGAATCTTGACACTCCCCGTAGAAAACCTGCAATCTTTTCCTAATAGCACGCTAAGCACTGTGACTCAGCGCTGACCAGGGTGAGGAGTGAGGACTCAGTGCACCAAGAAAACGTGTCCATATGCAATGTGGGGGATTGGTTGAATTTGCCTAAACGTAACTAAGGATGAATCAGAATTGAGTTTAATTATTGATGCAAGACATTATTTTTGCTTTTAATTTTCAAACTTTACCCATACGAGTTTGAGTACCTCAAGATATTATAAGATCTATAAAGCTTCATTTCTGGAATCTAAATGTTGAGTTTGCTTTAGTGGCACTAATTAAAGCATCGGAAGAGGCCAAGCCAAACTCTGCAGCCTTTTTTTAAACTAGTGGTGATAATAGTTTTGTTTAACTGACTTTGTTGAATGAAAATGCCATCCATCTCATACTTAAAGCAATATCTTCACGGCGTGTTCGCATTTTTTGCATATTTTTTCTTTCCTTTTTGTTATAGCTAGATAATGGGGTGGGGGACGGAGGAGGAGGAGGTGGATTTTGAACTAATAGATTATAGACGTAGGAGGTAAGACATCATTAAAAAATGCTAATTACCACTAAACGATCATTTGAATCTCGCTTACTGCGTTATTTCTAATATATATATGCTCAAAGGTTTTTTTTCCCCTTCAAATTCCCATTTGTGTAATACACTTTTTTTTATAAATTAAAAAAAAAAAAAAAAGTTTCAATGACTCCCTAATTCTGGATAAGATTCAAAGTAAGATTAATCAAAAACTTGAAAACATTATGAATTTTAATTGTGGTTCCACTCAACTTATTAAAACTTAATTGATACCATCTACCACCTAAATTCACCAATCAAGCAATAATTCTCAAAAGCCAAATTGAAAATTGCATCAAATTTGATGAATACCTATCAAAAATAAATCACCCCACACTATTCAAGACGACAAATTTAGACATAACTAATAGCCAAAAGTGGGGAAAAAGAAGACAGAAAGAGACCCCAACACTCGCAAAAAGAAAGGAAAAAGAATTTGTCCTTGCCGAGTGTAGGCTAAGGGGCACTTGTTCAAAACGCCCCTAGTTTTGTTTATAATGTATATAGAAACCTCTTTATCTGCCACCTAATAAAAAGCAAAACCACATTATTAGGAATTCAAGATTCTTGTCAGTTATTCAGATAAATTTTTTTTTATCACCCCCAGGTGACCTAATCTCATTGGATAATTTTTCCTTTTTCATGCCACATGGCGTAATCTCGTTGGATAGTTGCCCAGTCAACAATTAAAAGAAAGGACCAAAAATTAGGGTAAAAAATGGACCCAATAACATCACTCCCTACGCTACCCGGGTTGGTCTTTGCCCAACACCACCCTCTCTAATCACTTCAGAATTTTTGGACCCACATCCATATAAGATTCTACACGGAGTGGGCTAGAAAACCCATAAAACCAAAAGCCCAAAAATTCCCTAAGAGAACCAAAGGGGCTAAAAGCCTCATTATTTTCTTCAAATCATACACCACAATCTCCTACATATATCAACACGCACAACTCCCTTAAATAATCAAGTGAAAGACTCGTGGATTGAGAAGTCTATCATCACACCACTTGAAAGAGGTTGTGCATGCAGGTTTAAAACTAAATCTTATATAATTTTCATGGTTGATATGGATTAATTAGCATTTTTATGGATATAATCATATGATCATGTATTATATTAGATTTTAATTTCTGTCAATATCACATGGTGGAGCATTTTTAAATTCAAGCATTGCATGCATCACGACATGTTAGATGAAAAGGTGAGTAATATAACATAGCCACCAATTTCTGAAAATTGTAACTAAGGAATCAAAATAATTTACCTTTTTTGTTCTTTGTTTAGAATGTAATTGTGATTGTATATTCCAATTAATTCAATTAGCAAAGTTTTTGATAGTTGAATAAAAGATCTAGAGTTTAATTCCTGTCGACACCAAAAATCGATTGGTGTCTTGGTCTAATGATAAGGAGCTATCATCAAAAATAGAAGTCATAGATTGAAACAATCTCTCAAAACATAATTATGATCAAAGTTTCTTAAATTTCTTTTCTTAACTAGGACTAAAGCCATATAATTTTTTATCTTTATTCTCCATCAATGTAATTCTTCAAATTATTCAATAAAATTGTATTTTCATAAAATTTTCTTATTTTTCTATAGTGAAATAAGTGGCATCTCTATACGCGTGCATAACACACGTAATTCACCGACAATTTCCAAATCAAGCCAAAAAAGGGATCTCACAATTGGCACTCCTTTAAGGCTCCGCTTGGGAGTTCATAAGGAAAGGGAATGGAATACAATGGAATGATCATAAGGGAATAAAAAAATAATAGAATTGAATGGAATTAAGTAACCTTGATTGGATATTTTAAAATAAAGGAATAGAAAAGAATGAAAATGAATGAAATGTAAATAATCATGTTTGAGAGTAGCATGAAGGGAATGGAATGGAATCATTTTATGACAATATTACTATTAGACCCCTATTTTAAAGTAAAGAGTTGAATATATAGGAGTATTTTTGGAGTTTTAGTAAAAAAAAATCTAATTCAATTCCCTCCCACTCCTCCTAATTTCGGAGGAAAATGAAAATTTGAGGTTTTAAGGAAATAGAGAGGAATGAGTGTTTCCTCCTACTCATTTCATTCTCTCCCACTTAAACTCTAAAATAAGGGAATGGACTTTCCATTCTCTCTATTAAAACTCCCAAACAAGGGAATGGAAGAATATTTTAAAATGATTCTTTTCATTCCTTTTTATTTCATTCCATTCCCTCCTCCAATATGAACCACCACAAGACTCACACTAGTTGTGCCTAGGGCCCACTCAAGCGGCCCTCTCAAAAATAAAATTTAAAAATTCTCTCTATTTCTTTAATTTTTTTCAACACATATTGTAACCTACATTTTTTTTTTTTTGAGAAACATTATAACCTACATTTTATATATATGCTATTTATGTTTTTTTAGACAAATTATTGAAAAAAAAAATTATTTTTTATAAAAAAATTTACAAATATTTTTTTAGTTGCACTTGGTGCACTTCCTTTAAATTGAAACCACGTCTAAAACTGGTGTAAAAACAAAAGTACTAAATGAAATATCTTTATAGATTGAAACTTTTTCCACATGGAAGAAAGCAATTCCAACTATTTATTAGCATAAATGTACAATATCCGCTCTTTTCAAGCGGTCCCATTTGTAGATTTAATACTTGTCACGTTGATGGTCCTAAATTCTTGATTTGAAGTCATTATCCTCTCATCCATAGTAGCCACATTTTGAGCTGTTGGTAGTATTTTTTCATTGTCTGACTTCGATCCTAGTTGATCCTTACTTTTGCCCCATAAAACCAAATATAAGCCAACAAATATGATAATTGCTCCAATAACCCTGAAAATAGTTCAGTTATCTGAGTAAGACAAATATAGTATTTATCATTCCAAATATTTTTTTTCGAAAATTTCCCTTTACGAAAATGAATAAAAATCATTTACAACAATTAAATAGTGTGTTATCTAATGAATGTCCCAAATGACACAAAATATTTTGAATGGGCATTCCAAGCACAATGTCAGCAAGTCATGTTAACAGTTGTAAAAAAATGTTGTGTCGCTGGATTTAGTAGGCCTAGTAGGATATACATACCTTCCTAAGTACATAATCTCGGACAGAATGAAGGAGCCTAAAATTGCGACTAGAATTGTGCTTAGGGGATTAAAAGCAGACACAAAAACAGGTCCCCTTTGCTTCATTATTAGCCCTTGAATGTAAATGGTAAACCCTGAACATACTACACCCTGCATAAAATTTCAATTGTGAGTATTAATACAAGTCTTAGACATAGCTGGCCTCACAAAATTGTAAGAAGCAATGCAAAGAGAAAAGACATCAAAAGAAAATGTAACTAAAGTTAGATTTTCTCACAGCGTATACAGCAGCTAAGAGCTTCGAATCTAAGTGTATTGACCAGGCCGTGGGGTTACCCCATTCCATTGCAACGGCTAGTATGGAACTTTCGAGTGTGCCCATCAAACATATCAAAACTGTTAGGGAAAGTTCTGCTGGGTATGATTTCAGTGTAATTGCCTACAAATCAACAATTATATTTCATCACTAATTAAAGCTAACAAAATCGTTTTGAAATGTTAACTTGTCGCTTAATTTGCACTTTATAGTATTTTCAACATAAACATCCATGGCTTAAATCCACTTTTCCCCATTTTTGTAACTATCAAATTATTATTATTTAAAAAAAAATGGAATGTCTTGTGCAAGAAGAAGTTGATTGTAATGTTTAAAATGGGATTTATGTATCATAATCTAATAATCATAATAGTTTTGGTGATTATAAAACAAATGGACAAGGATTTCTTCCAAAATTATGTAGCGATTTATAAAACCATTTAAATGTATTAAATTACATAACTCATTAAATATTTCATATGACCAAAAGTGCATGTGAATTGTCTTTTAAAAATGGGATTCCTTTATCGTACTCTGATAATCATAATAATTTTGATGATTATAAAATAATAATAATAATGGACATAGTTTTACTCCTTATGTGACAATTTATAAAATCATCTACATATATTATACCACGACTCATTAAATAATTCATCTAACTAAAAGTTCACGTGGATTGTCTTTTTATTCACCATGTAGTGGGTTAAAGAAATGTTCATTAGATCCAGTTTGGGGGTAAACTCTATTATAATAGAAAAAGAAAATCATAATAATTTTAGCGGCAACAATAATTAATGATGTTAATTATTGTTATGTACGTTTTAGATTTTGACAACGAATTTGGTTAGAAATGCGTCAAGAGCTTGTTGAAGAATTTCAGTCAACGAAAGCAAGATTGCTCAAGTGAAACATTAAAGTAGGCAGAAATTTCACACAACACTCACTTGAGTCTTGACCCTCTCTTGAGTAAGATTGTAAAAACATGTTTTCAAGTTCTATTAGAAATCTATTTTCTGCCTAACCTTAAGTCCTTAACCTACCTATATGAAATCTCTTAAGGAAGATATTTGAAGGAGAGAGAACAGCCACATAAATCTGAAAATCTTTCCCCTTGAGCCCAAGAAAAAAAAAAAAAAAAAAAAAAAAAAAAAAAAAGCCCTTTTAGCACTTGTTCTTAAATGGAAAACCCATTGTGTGATTTATTCACATTGAGCTTAAATAGTTTTTTGAAACCAGAGTTTGCTCTTCAGTAGTGAGTCCTTTTTGCTGGTTGTCGAAGTTCCAAGTTGCAGAGTTTGCGTAGAAGATTTTTAAAGGTTCCGGAACCACTACAGTGGAAAGGCGAGTGAGACGTTTGTTTCTTTTAGTGGATTTTCTGCGGGGTTGGATTCCCCAAGGTGATTTTTGCTTTGAAAAGTTTGTGTGTTGTTTGTTCATTACTTCCATTATTATTGCTTTAGATTTGGTATGTTATAACTATTGTTAAATTACTGTGTTGAAAGAATTGTTTGATATATAAGAGCCGTTTGGTAATGTTGTTCTAATAACATTGTTTAAGTATTATAGAAATACTTGTTGTATTGTTTAAATAACGAAAATTATTGTTTAAACAACACAACCAAACACTCTCTAAATTATTTATTCAATTAATCCAATGCATAAGCTTTTGGGGTTTTAAATTAATTTTTTTCGATGACCAGTAACCTGATCCACTTGTCTGTGCGTGTGATCATTTTAAACTGAAATTGAAAATTAAATTAATGCCGGTTAGACTCTTACTTGAAGAATAATGAAAGCAGACCAGCAGACACAACCTGCTAGCATCATGAGAGCACCCTTGATGACATCTTGATTATTTGCTGCACTAGTAGATTCTTGATGGCCATTTCCATGAGTCCATGGCAAATTCAACATAGGTCCATTAACCAGAGTCATAAACATAGCTCCCCCAACCGTGACTATAGTCCCCAATACCTTTGCCATGCCACGCAGTCTCCTAAGATATACTTTCTCAAGACTACAAAAGCATTCATAAATTTGAAGCAACCCAAAATTTTTGTACCTTATATATGTATGTATGCATACAATGCAAGAACGTGAATGAGGGCTAAAAAGAGTTACCCTAAAATCCAAGCCATTGCAAATGAAAAGGCAGGAAGAACATTGCAAATGGCAGTTGCGAAAGTTGCTGTAGTCATTTTCATCCCAGTGTAGTACAAGTTCTGGTCCATTACAGGCCTGAGTAGCAGAAAATGAAAGCGTAAGTGAGAAAAATAATAGTATAGTGTTTGTTTGAAGGTTATTTGCTTGATGGTCCAGATTCTTACTCAATTAAGCCGATCAATGCAATCTTTACAAAGACAGAGAAGGTCAACTTTGGTCTAATATTCCTGTTAAGAGTAATAAATTAATGTGATTAGCTTTTTCATCTCGTTCAACATGTAATGCTGAAGAAAAGAGTTGAAACAAATGTAAACAATAAGAAGAGAGGAAATGGAGACCTATCCAAGGCAATGGCAAAAGGAGCAATGACAACGGTGGCAATGGCATGTCGGTAGACTACGAACACATGTTGGCTCATTCCCTTGTTTAGAGCAAACTTACTAACTATGGCCATCCCTGCATAGCCTAATTGCAATAGAAATGCTGCCAAAAATGGCTTCAGCTTATTATACAATTGAGTTATGGACTCCATAGACACGTTAAGCTAAATTTATCTTTTTTTTTTCTCTCTAATGCAAATAGGTTACGAGCAAAATGAAGTCTCTCTTTCTTTCTCTCTAATGCAAAAAAGGTCACGAGCAAAATGAAGAATGAAAGTTCACTTTAAATACAGTTTTATTTTTTTTTCTTTTTTCTTTTTTTTTTTTTTCTTATTCATTTTCTCATGGATACAAATCAATCTTAACACGTCCTCCTTTCTTTATACTAACTTATATTGAAAACGGAATAGGACGAACGGAATGTAAGGAAAAGAATTTTTAAAGAATATTCTTTTCATTCCATGGTTTGGGAGTTTAATAAAATAATAATATTAGGATCAAGCACTTACTCATTACACCAAAAGCTATAACTAATAGTAAGGGTGCAACTTTATTCCCTTAAAGTGTGGCAGTCCAGTACTAACAAGCCGATTGAGACTGGACACAACCTAGCTTCCATCTCTAACAGGATGCTAGACTTAGTCCATTAGGCCTCCGCCCAACAGATAACTCTATTTTCTATATCTTAATGAATTTTTACTGAAATCCTAATAATAGATCTTTTTTTCCCCCTTAAATGCATGTATCACTATTTTTATTAAAGTAATGGTGTATTAATATTAGGCGGGGTCAAATGGGTGGGTTTAGGGTAGGCATAATTGGGTTGAAAATATAAAACTCATTTACTCATTAAAACCCATTTAAATAATTGCTTTTAACCCAAACCCAACCCAACCCAATTATTATGGGTAAACCCCAACCCACCCAATTACCCAATTATCAAAATTACCAAAATGCCCCTAAAGTGTAAATGATCAAAGTACTCTAAAATATTCAAAAATGACCAAAATACCCCAAAACCTCAAAATTACCAAAATACCCCTAAAACCCAAAAAATGACCAAAATACCTCCTGAAACCTAAAAAATGATCAAAATACCCCCGAAACCTAAAAATTACCAAAATAATCTCGAAACCTACAAAATGACCAAAATACCCCTAAAACCTGAAAATTACCAAAATACCCCCAAAACTAATAAAATAACCAAAATACCCCAAAAACCAAAAAATTACCAAACTACTCCCGAAACCTAAAATTTACCAAAATACCCCTAAACATTAAAAAAAAAAAAAAAAACAAAACAAAACAAAAAAACAAAAACAAAATACCCCTAAAACCCAAAAAATAACCAAAAAACCCCCCTGAAACCTAAAAATTACCAAAATAATCTCAAACCTACAAAATGACCAAAATACTCCTAGAACCCAAAAAAGACCAAAATACCCCTAAAACCTGAAAATTACCAAAATACCCCCAAAACCCATAAAATGACCAAAATACCCCATAAACCCAAAAAAATGTCCAAAAAAAGTCCAAAATACTCCCAAAAACTAAAAAAATTACTAAAATACCTCTGAAACCTATAAAATGGCCAAAATAACCTCGAAACCTAAAAATTGACCAAAATAACCCTGAAAACTAAAAATGACCAAAATACCCCCTAAACCTTAAAAATGGCCAAAATAAGCACAAAGCCTAAAAATTGACCAAAATAACCACAAAACCTTTAAAATGACCAAAATAACCATGAAGCCTAAAAATTGACTAAAATAACCTAGAAACCTAAAAATGACCAAAATGCCCCCTAAACCTTAAAAAGATCGATATACCTTCAAAACCTAAAAATTAACTGAAATACCCCCTAAAACCTACAAAATGACCAAAATACCCCTGAAATTTAAATACGACCAAAATATCCTCGAAACCTAAAAAATGACCAAAATACCCTGAAACCTATAAAATGACAAAAAAGCCCCTTAAACCTATAAGTCAATAAAAATACACCCTAAACCTAAAAAATTACCAAAATCCCCCATAAAACTAAAAAATGACCAAAATACTCCCTAAACATAAAAAAAATAACCAAAATACCCCCTAAACCTAAAAAATGACTAAGATACCCCAAAGCCCTATTTTGGTAATTTTAGAGGTTTCAAGTGTATTTTGTTCATCTTACAGGATTAGTTGTATGTTGGTCATTTTAGATATTTTGAGGGGTATTTTGGTCGTTTTATAGGTTTAGAGGTATTTTGGTCATTTTAGAAGTTTTAGGGTATTTTTGGTAATTTTAGAGGTTTCACGTTATTTATGGCCATTTTAGAGGTTTTGGGTTTATTTGGGTCATTTCAAAGGTTTAGGGGTATTTTCGTCACTTTAGAGGTTTGAGGATATTTTGGTAATTTTTTAGGTTTTAGGGGTATTTTGGTCACTTTCTAGTTTTAGGGGGTATTTTGGTCATTTTATAGTTTTAGGGGGGTATTTTGGTCATTTTTAGGTTTCAGGCTTATTTTTGTCAATTTTAGGTTTCTAGGTTATTTTGATCAATTTTTAGGCTTCGGGGTTATTTTGGCTATTTTTTTAGGTTTCGAGGGTATTTTAGTCATTTTTTAGATTTCAGAAGTATTTTGGTCATTTTTTAAGTTTTAGTGTTATTTTGGTTATTTTTTAGGCTTTGGGGTAATTTTGGCCATTTTTTAGGTTTCGGAGGTATTTTGGTAATTTTTAGGTTTCGTAGGTATTTTAGTCATTTTTTGGGTTTTATGGGTATTTTTGTCATTTTTTGGGTTTCAGGGGTATTTTGGTCATTTTTTGGATTTCAGGGGTATTTTGTTCATTTTTAGGTTTTGGGGGTATTTTGGTTATTTTTTGGGTTTGATGGGTATTTTGGTCATTTTCAGGTTTTGAGGGCATTTTGGTCATTTTTTGGGGTTTTATGAGTATTTTGGTCATTTTTTAGGTTTCAGGGGTATTTTGGTCATTTTTTGGGTTTCAGGGGTATTTTGGTCATTTTTTAGGTTTCGAGGGTATTTTAATCATTTTTGGAGTGTGGGGGTATTTTGGTCATTTTTTTGGGTTTTGGGGTAATTTGGTAATTATTATGTTTTTGGGGTATTTTGGTCTTTTTCTTTTTGTTTTAGAGGTATTTTGGTCATTTTCTTATGTTTCAGGGGTATTTTGGTAATTTTTAGGTTTTGGGATATTTTGGTCATTTTCTTTAGGTTTCAGGAGGTATTTTGGTCATTTTTTGGGTTTTGGGGTATTTTGATCATTTTGTAGGTTTTATGAGGTATTTTGGTAATTTTAGTGATTTTGGGGTTCAGTGATTTGTAGAAATAGTACTTGGATCATACTTGGGTCTAATTGGGTACCCAATTAAAACCCAATAAACATTAGTGTTAATTTGGTTTAATTGGGTTAATACCCATTTAACCAAACTAATAATTGGGTGGGTTTGGGTCTCTTTTAAGTGGGCAGGTTTGGGTGGGAAAATAGGTTTGGGTTGATTTTGCCACCCAATTTAATATGCTATTATAAAATAATTTTTTTTTATTAAATTTCTTGACAAGTTGGTTTACGTTCTGTCCATTTCTTTTCAAACATCCAGTCAAGATAAAAGTAGATGTATAATTCATTTATGTTCATTTTGATTAAACTCAATTCTATCTCTCTCAGTTTATTCTTTACAATATCCTAAACATAGTGTGAGAGTATAGTTACTCCACTAAGTAAAGCAGCAAACTTTTCCCCATATATAGAATGGTAGTCAGTATCATAGCTGAAGGATAGAGGGAGTGGGGGACTCAGTGCACCAAGAAAACGTGTCCATTATGTGGGGGATTGGCTTTGGTTTCCTTTGCGTGAACATAATTGAGGATGAATCAGATTGAGTTTAATTGAGGATGGGAAATTTTGGATTTGTATTTTTAACTATTTTTACCTCTTCGAATTAGAATTTATCAAGATATTCTAAGATAGAAGCTTCATTCCTGGCCTCAAATGTAAAGTTTGAGGATCAAATGGTGATCGATAATAGTTCTGTTTAACTGTCATTGTTGAATGAAAATGCAATTCATCTCACACGCAAATTAAGCACGGTCTCCATGGAGTGGTTCGCATTTGTTGCGTTTTTTTCTGAAAACACAATTATGATGAACTTCTATTATATAGTAACTGCCTCAATATATTATACAACTTATATTCTATTTATATAATACAGCGTCGTATAGTATAAGATTTTATCATGTGATGTATTCCTAAAAAATGGAATTGAATTTCACATAATCAACATCCCATAAATGCATATGGAACACTAGGGCAAAAGAGAGCCTCAAGATGATAGAGAGAGTGAATATAGGGATGACAACAAGGCGAGATGGGGTCAAGTCAAGGGTGCTGTATGATCTATCCCCTTTTTCAACCAAGGGAAACCCCTTAAAGCAAAAGTGTATAAGATTAAAGTCAAGGCAAGGTAGATGTATTTTGTTATCCCTAATGAGGTGGTTTCAACATTAGTGAGATAAAGATGAAAGAGAAAAAAGACATGTAGTCGTAAGACTACTAAAAGGGATATAACACAAGTGTTTTGGGAATAATAATAGAATATATACAAAAAAATAAATAAATTATAAATTAAATATGGATAAAAAAAATATTAAATCATATATATAAATAATGTAAATATATAGTACATAAAGCAAATATATACATGAGACGGAGCGAACAAACCTCATCTTCGCCACGACACCTTTTCATGGCATGGAAACTCATGTAGGGCAAAGAGAGATAGGACAAGTCAAGTAAGACAGAAAACCTTTTCCATCCCTAATTAAATGGCTATGGTTTCTTCAAGGTGGTTGGCTATGTTTGTGCGACTTTTTTTATGTCTATCCCTTGCTATACTAAAACTTTAGGGATAGGATGTTTTAAGCTTATTAGGCTGCCCAAATAGATGCCCTTTTGAGCTTGCCCAAAGCATTTGCCAACACCTTTCATACACAACCTATCAAACATCTTCTTTCTTTCTTTCTTTCTTTTTTTTTTTTCTTTTTTTTTTTCTGTGATCCTTAACACAACAATATCATGCGTATATTTCAAATTAGGAGTCTATATTATGTGTATATTTCAAAACAAATATCTTCAATCTCAACAGATCTAACACTCTCCAAAGCTAATCATTATAAGCAAGGCTTATTTACCAACACAAACAAGTATATTCCTCTCATAAGTCATAACCATACTAGGATCAAGCCTTAAGATCTCATATTAGTAATAAATCTAGTAATAGAAAGTTAGAAACCATGTCTCTTGCTTCTTGTTAAGAGGAAAAAGCAAACTGTTTGGACTTTGGAATCTTTTTCTGTTCTGTGCTTTTCCTACAAGTTTTCTTATCAATCCATATATCATGCCGCACTAAGTTTAATCATTTTTTCAAAAGAAGAAGCACTAAATTTAATATGATCCTTATTTGAGAACTAATTCTCTCTCCCCTTGGTTTTATTTGCAACCATATATTTACTTGTTTTTGCAAGGACCAATCCATGTGGCATTGAAAGCAAGACGCAATTAAGATAGTTAAGCCAGGTGATTTGAAATTCTTGTAGGTTAGAATCTCATGTGACGAGTACGTCTTATATAAACGTAGATCCACAAGTATGACTCACACATACGTGAGAAAATCACCATATATATCCATTCGTCTTTTAAATTTTTTAGATTTGTAATTTTTGTGACATTATATATATGATATAATTTAGTAATTATCACCATCATATATATATATATATATATATATATAATAGAGAAATGATATATCTACAACATTTTTACAACAAATTCTAAATGGCAGATTATTACTGGTTGTTATTATTAAGGCAAAAAAGTAATCTTAGTGTTAGTTTCTAATCTAAACTAGGGGTGGCAAAATCAACCCAAACCCATTTGCCCCCCCAAACCCACCCACTTAAAATAAACCCAAACTCACCCAATTATTAGTTGGGTTAAATGGGTATTAACCCAATTAAACCCAATTAACACTAATGTTTATTGGGTTTTAATTGGGTACCCAATTACCCAACCCCAAAACTACTAAAATTACCAAAATACCCCCTCAACCTAAAAAATGACCAAAATAACACCTAAACCCAAAAAATGACCAAAATACCCCGAAACTCAAAAAAAGACCAAAATACCATTGAAACTTAAAAAAAGACCAAAATACTCCCAAAACCTAAAAATGACCAAAATACTCCTAAAAACCCAAAAAATGACCAAAATACCCCTAAAACCCAAAAAATGACCAAAATACCCCAAAACCTAAAAATGACCAAAATACCCCTGAAATCCAAAAAAATGACCAAAATACCCCAAAACCTAAAAAAAGACTAAAATACCCCCGAAACCTAAAAATGACCAAAATACCCCTGAAATCCAAAAAATGACCAAAATACTCCCCAAACCCAAAAATGACCAAAATACCCCCTCGAAACCCAAAAATAACCAAAATACCCTCAAAACCTAAAAATAACCAAAATACCCCCAAAACCCAAAAAATGACCAAAATACCCCTAAAACCCAAAAAATGACCAAAATACCCCTAAAACCCAAAAAATTACCAAAATACCGCCGGAACCTAAAAATGACCAAAATACCCCTAAAATCCAAAAAATGACCAAAATACCCTAGAAACCTAAAAATTACCAAAATACCTCCGAAACCTAAAAAATGGCCAAAATAACCATGAAGTCTAAAAAATAACCAAAATAACCCTAAAACCTAAAAAATGACCAAAATACCCTCGAAACCTTAAAAATGATTAAAATACCCTCGAAACCTAAAAATTAGCCAAAATAACCCCAAAGCTTAAAAATTGATCAAAATAACCTAGAAACCTAAAAATGATCAAAATAACCCTAGAACCAAAAAATGACCAAAATAACCCCGAAGTCTAAAAATTGAAAAAAATAACCCCGAAACCTAAAAATGACCAAAATACCCCCTAAACCTAAAAAGTGACCAAAATACCCCTTAAACCTAAAAAATGACCAAAATACCCTCAAACCTCTAAAGTGACGAAAATACCCCTAAACCTTTGAAATTACCCAAATAAACCCAAAACCGCTAAAATGGCCACAAACAACGTGAAACCTCTAAAATTTCCAAAAATACCCTGAAACATCTAAAACGACCAAAATACCTCTAAACCTATAAAACAACCAAAATACCCCTCAAAATATCTAAAATGACCAACATACAACTAATCCTATAAGATGAACAAAATACACTCGAAGCCTCTAAAATTAGCAAAATAGGGGTTTGGGGTATCTTATTCATTTTTTAGGTTTATGGGTATTTTGGTCATTTTTTATGTTTAGGGAGTATTTTGGTCATTTTTTAGTTTTATAGGGGATTTTGATAATTTTTTAGGTTTAGGGTGTATTTTCATCGACTTACAGATTTAAGGGGATTTTTTTGTCATTTTATAGGTTTCGGGGAATTTTGGTCATTTTTTAGGTTTCAAGGATATTTTAGTCATTTTAAGGTTTAGGGGTTATTTTGGTTGTATTTAGGTTTCAGGGGTATTTCAGTCATTTTTTAGGTTTCAGGGGGTATTTCAGTTAATTTTTAGGTTTCGAAGGTACATCGATTATTTTTTAGGTTTAGGGAGTATTTTGGTCATTTTTAGGTTTAGGGGCTATTTTGGTCATTTTTAGGTTTCTAGGTTATTTTGGTCAATTTTTAGACTTCGTGGTTATTTTGGCCATTTTTGAAGTTTCAGGAGTATTTTGGTCATTTTTAGTTTTCAAGGTTATTTTGGTCAATTTTTAGGCTTCGAGGTTATTTTGGCCATTTTTTAGGTTTCAGAGGTATTTTAGTAATTTTTTTAGGTTTTGTAGGTATTTTGGACATTTTTTGGGTTTAGGGGGTATTTTGGTCATTTTTAGGTTTAGGGGCTATTTTGGTCATTTTTAGGTTTCTAGGTTATTTTTGTCAATTTTTAGACTTCGTGGTTATTTTGACCATTTTTGAAGTTTCGGGAGTATTTTGGTCATTTTTAGTTTTCAAGGTTATTTTGATCAATTTTTAGACTTCGAGGTTATTTTGGCCATTTTTTAGGTTTCAGAGGTATTTTAGTAATTTTTTATGTTTTGTAGGTATTTTGGACATTTTTTGGGTTTAGGGGGTATTTTGGTCATTTTTAGGTTTAGGGGCTATTTTGGTCATTTTTAGGTTTCTAGGTTATTTTTGTCAATTTTTAGACTTCGTGGTTATTTTGGCCATTTTTGAATTTCAGGAGTATTTTGGTCATTTTTAGTTTTCAAGGTTATTTTGGTCAATTTTTAGGCTTTGAGGTTAGTTTGGCCATTTTTTAGGTTTCAGAGGTATTTTAGTAATTTTTTAGGTTTTGGAGGTATTTTGGACATTTTTTGGGTTTATGGGGTATTTTGGTCATTTTTAAGTTTTCGGGGTATTTTAGTCATTTTTAGGTTTCTAAGTTATTTTGGTCAATTTTTAGACTTCGTGGCTATTTTGGCCATTTTTGAAGTTTCATGAGTATTTTGGTCATTTTCAGTTTTCAGGGTTATTTTGGTCAATTTTTAGGTTTCGAGGTTATTTTGGCCATTTTTTAGGTTTCAGAGGTATTTTAGTAATTTTTTAGGTTTTAGAGGTATTTTGGACATTTTTTGGGTTTAGGGGCTATTTTGGTCATTTTCAGGTCTCTAGGTTATTTTGGTCAATTTTTAGACTTCATGGTTATTTTGGCCATTTTTGAAGTTTTGGGAGTATTTTGGTCATTTTTAGTTTTCAGGGTTATTTTGGTCAATTTTTAAGCTTCAAGGTTATTTTGGCCATTTTTTAGGTTCCAGAGGTATTTTAGTAATTTTTTAGGTTTTGGAGGTATTTTGGACATTTTTTGGGTTTATGGGGTATTCTGGTCATTTTTAGGTTTCTAGGTTATTTTGGTCAATTTTTAGACTTCGTGGTTATTTTGGCCATTTTTGAAGTTTCAGGAGTATTTTGTTCATTTTTAGTTTTCAGGGTTATTTTGGTCAATTTTTAGGCTTTGAGATTATTTTGGCCATTTTTTAGGTTTCAGAGGTATTTTAGTAATTTTTTAGGTTTTGGAGGTATTTTGGACATTTTTTTGGGTTTATGGGGTATTTTGGTCATTTTTAGGTTTTGGGGGTATTTTGGTCATTTTTTGGGTTTCAGGGGTATTTTGGTCATTTTATGGGTTTTGGGGGGTATTTTGATCATTTTTAGGTTTCAGGGGTATTTTAGTCATTTTTTGGATTCTAGGGATATTTAGGTAATTTTTAGGTTTCGGGGGTATTTTCGTCATTTTTTGGTTTTGGGGATATTTTGGTAATTTTATGGGTTTTGGGGGTATTTTGTTAATTTTTAGGTTTCAGGAGTATTTTGGTCATTTTTTGCATTCTAGGGGTATTTTGGTCATTTTTTAGGTTCTCGGGGATATTTCGGTCATTTTTTGGGTTTTGAGGGTATTTTAGTCATTTTCTAGGTTTCAGGGGTATTTTGGTCATTTTTTAGGTTTTGGAGGGTATTTTGGTAATTTTAAGGTTTTGGGGATATTTTGGTCATTTTTTAGGTTCTAGGGGGTATTTTGGTAATTTTTGGCTTTCAGTGGTATTTTGGTCTTTTTTTGGGTTTTTGGAATATTTTGGTCATTTTTTTGGTTTTTGGGGGTATTTTGGTAATTTTCAGGTTTTGGGGGCATTTTGGTCATTTTTGAAGATTTTAGAGTACTTTGGTCATTTTCACTTTAATGACATTTTGGTAATTTTGATAATTGGGTAATTGGGTGGGTTGGGGTTTACTCATAATAATTGGGTTGGGTTGGATTTGGGTTATAAGGAATTAGTTAAATGGGTTTTAAATGGGTAAATGAGTTTTATATACCCAACCCAATTATGCCCACCCCAAACCCACCCAAACCCGCCCATTTGCCACCCCTAATTTAAACAAATAACAACTAACCATCTATGATTTGTTATAAAAATGTTGTAAAATTATTGTAAACATAACATCTCTCATATATAATATGTGCGTGTGAGTGCATGCATCATTCAATCCAAAATCTTCTAGTAATAAAGTAATAGCTAAGCGATTAAATTTACATTTTCCTATATAACAACTTAAGTTTTTAGAGCAATTGATAACGTATTATGGTATTATAGTAGACGACCATAGTTTGGACCTCTTTTCTGAAAACTTAGGGCCTGTTTAGTAAAAGATTTCTAGTAACATTGTTATTGTTTTGTGAAAATACGTATAAGTAAAAAAGTATATAAAAATACGTGTAATGTTGTTTAAACACTGAAAACTGTTGTTTAAACAACAGTAACAAACACCCCCTTAAGATTTTAGGATAACTGGTAATTTATCAAAAGATAATACAATTTCGAAGTTAACATTATTGCGACTTTAAACAATTTTCTTTATGTAGCGTATACCCATAGATGCAGTTTCAACTTGTGTGAAAAAAAACCGTCGTTCCTTGGCTGAGGGGAAAACTGAAACGCCAGCATTGAGTAAAATGAATGGTCCAATCTTGGGAGAGACTAATATATATGGACCTTTAAATGCCATTTTTCTTATTGAGAAGTAATTTTTGGAAAGAACTTCAAAAGTTTATTGGTTCACGCTGCAAGGCTTTCTGCACAAGCTCAGTCTGTTCCTTAACGTGTACTGAATAGAAACCGGTGGCTGAGGCAGCAGATGGAGCACGGCCAACGTATTTGATATCATCTATAGTTCCTCTCCCCAGTGCTCTCACAGTAGTGTAGAGGCGGGGTGAAATGTAATAGAAAGCACCCATGTTCATTGGCTCTTCCTGGCACCAAACAATCTCGGCATCTAACAGAATCCAAGAAGAATTAGTAAGCCTCATAATGTCAACAGAATTTATAGTACTCAATTGATGAAAAACAACAGAATGACTCGGCCACTAGTGCCCCCATTGAAATTTACCTATATTCTAGTATGTTCATACTCCATGGTTGTTTCTCTGGTCTAAAAGATTTGCAAGGGTCCTGGATGACCATCTATGCCTAGCTATATAATACTATTTAACTTAAATACATTTAAACACCTTAATGTAGGGATGGTTTGAAATCAAACCACACACTTCCAAAAAACAATTCCATTCATACCATAAACCTCTTAGGTATGCCATTAATGGAAAATAATTGAGCAAAAAGACATCTTGGGGCTTAGATAGAGTGAAGTAATATATGATAGGGCGTCATTTTGTTTGAGTATTTTTTTGTTAACAGTGTCACCATAAATTAGTGTATGGTTTGAATTGAAAAGTCTTTGAAAGTGAAGGATTTAATTTGAAACTTCCAAAAGGATGAACTCTCCATTCCTAAACTATGGGGTTTAAAATATAATTTTCCTTACTATTTATATATGGGGAGACAGCACAATTTTCCTAAACTATTTATGGGATATTCCTTATTAAAACCTAATTGATTGTTTTTCTTCTTGTAAATTCAAACTACATACTTGGATATCGCTTCAGCTCTCGCTGGATGAGGTCATATGGGAAGGGGCACAGCTGTTCCACCCTACATATTGCAACATCCTTAGCATCAGCCTTTTTCCGTTCCTCATCAAGCTCATAATAAACCTGCAACAAACAAATTTGCATTTAAGTTAGCTCCTAACCAGAGAAAGAGAGGAAATTGAACTGATGGAAAAACCAAAACATCTGAAATCAATAAACTCCCAGGTAATATATATATATATATATATATGTATATATGTTTGCATGGAGGGAGGAGAGTATAAGGTGACAAAAAATGTACTAATTTTTAGTTCCAGCCTACTTCACTACTCTCCCACCATCTCCTTTCGTTCCAAACATGCACTAAAGTAGTTTGACTATAAGAAGCTAAATATTTGTTTGCATTTATTGGAAAATTGAATAAAACCAAACATGCACTAAAGTAGTTTATCTATAAGAAGATAAATATTTGTTTGCATTTATTAGGAAAAAAAAAAAAGGAAAAGGCCAAAAAACCTATGATCAGATGGAGGGAGGGGGAAAAGGAATGAAGAGGAGAGAAGAGCAGCAGGTGGCCAAAATTTCCTAAATTTTTAGTTTGGGCCATTTTCCGCTCTACTCTCCTCTCCTCTCCCTCTATCCCTCCCAAATCCAAAAACCAATAAATAAATGAAATGCAGCAATCAGAAGCACAACCTTTCCAGAGCAAAGAACCAGTCGTCGAATACCCTCCTCAAGATCAGAGTGGTTGTTCTGGTCCTTTATGAGACGCTTAAATCTGGTGCCCTGTTTGTCAAAACCTGCATGGCCTTGGACATCATCAAACTCGGACAAATTTGATTTGCAGTCCTTGTGACGAAGCAAGTTTTTAGGAGCCATCACAATTAGAGGCTTACGGAATTCCCTGTGTATCTGGGTAATGAAACAGAAAATCATAAGAAACTTTTTATTAAAAAAAAAAAAAGTAATTCATATTCCAATTAATTGCACTCACTTGACGCCGCAAGACATGGAAGTAATTAGCAGGAGTTGTGACATTCACAACCTGCCAATTGCATTCCTGAATTTGCTTTCGAAGAGTTGAATCCATCTCAGGAATAACATAAGGATTGTCATCACTCATCTGCCATAAAATTTAAAAATATATATGTAAGCACAAGAACATGCAAGAGAATGTTGACAAAAAATTTATGAAGAAAAATTCTTTATAAAGAGACATAACAGGAAAGCACTCAATATACATAAATAACGCAATGAACTCTTTGGGCAGAGTACCTGAAGAAAACGCTCTAACCGTGCACTAGAATGTTCAGGGCCCTGCCCATCATATCCATGAGGAAGCAGCACAACAAGTCCAGTTTGACGAAGCCACTTAGACTCCCCACTGCTCAAAAACTGATCATATATAACTTGGGCCCCGTTAGCAAAATCGCCAAACTGAGCTTCCCAGATTACCAATGAATTTGGATTTTCCATGGAGTAACCTAACTCAAATCCAAGAACACCAAACTCCGAAAGAGAACTGCACACAAAAATATATATATTGCTCATGTAGGAGACATTAAAAGCACCAATTAAGCAAAATTACTGTGTATCAAGAGCTATCCAGGAGTTCAGCAGTCTTTTAATGTTTGGGCTGATAGTTAGCTGTCTAGTACGGAAGTTTGGGAAACAAGTAGACACTGTCTCATTAACAATATCCATGTACAATCCATATGAAAGAATTTTCCTCAAAACCAGTTTGAAGGAAAGTCCCTTTGACCCACTATGTGGTAATTAAACTAACCATCCGAGTGTACTTTTAATTGGCATGTAACTGGTTTAAATCACTTAAGAAGTTATGTGATTAAAATACACATGAATGATCGTCTGATCACCATGTAAAGGACTGGATCATATTTGAGGAAAACTTAGTCCTAATCTATATCAACATTTAAGTACACATGAAAAAATACACATGATTAAATTGTTCAAAGGACCCTATCTAAGGAATAATATAATCTAAATTTATAACATTCTTTCTTACAAACAAGATAGTAGAATGTAGATGAAATGAATAAATATCATCCCTCAAATTATTTATCAAACAACTGCATACATTTTTATAAGTACTGACTGAAACAGCACAACATTATATATTTATTACAAGGACTTTTTAAGGTTTATAAAACCACAAAAATTAAAGTTGCAAATTCCTATATACATTGAAGCATGAGGGTTGACACAGAAAATATATAAATAAGAGAGGAGGGGGGGGGGTGTTGGTGTTGGGAAGACTCCTCACTTACAATTTAGTATATAACAAATCAATAGGCACAATAACAAGCAAGACCGACAATATAGAGCCTCACACTTCAAATTGATCAACACTAAAGTAGACAATAACACATAACTCTAATATAATTTTGAGGTTATTTTTTATTACGGTAAGGGGAAACAAATTGATTCTGCACTGTGATGCAAAAATCCAACAGCATCCCTACCACCATCAAAATATGGACATGCATTCTGACATAAGGCACTCACATTCTGGAATGGCCATAAAATAGGGCTGTCATGGCTTCAGAAGAAAGTATCAGACATAAAGCTCATACACAGCAGAATTTGTGGTGAACACAATTGTGAAACAAAATTAAGAATTTGGTTAAAAACAGAGGCTAATATTGTTTTAAGTTAATTACACAAGAAGAAAGTTACCACAGATTACCTGTTGCTAACGGTAAACATCTCCTCATTTTGGTTCATGATAACATGGTCCAGAGGGCAATACTTCTCCCCTGTTTCCTGATCATGAACTACTGAATGGCGATGACTAAATGTACCTCTTTCAACATCCTGACCACTCAATCGAACATGGTTACCTTCTACTAGCAAGGTAGCAAAAGCAAGTGCTTCCCCAACTGCCCAGTCTATGCCTTCACCTGTTTCAATCATTTGTGCACGTTGCTCATAAACCTTCTTTACTGCTCTGTGAGGCTTGAAATTATCTGGAAAATGTGTGATTGCTTTGCCAACATTCTTCAGAATTTCTGGTTTTACCCTGTATATCAGTGAAGCAATTTTATTATTTTCATATACACACATACATACATCTCATATACACGCATACATACATCACTAAGTACATAAATAAATACATTTATAGTCAGAATCATAGTAGAGATGAAAATTGACAACTCAACTCAACTTAATTAAGCCTTGATCCCAATTATATTGGGGTTCACTACTAATCCTCAACTAATTAGAATCAGCCATGTGTATTCTTTTCTCCATTCTATCATATCTCAAACCATATTTTATGCCTCTCTAATTTTTATATCCTTCTTCATTACTTATAAATATCTAATTTCAGGCCACCCTCTAGCTATTTCCACTCCGTCAACTTGATCAAAAATTAAAACACAAACATACCCAGTGTTCAGGATACGTGAAAGCTGTTCAGGTGATTTGAACCCAGACCAATGAGACGAAAGCCAGTCCCTTCTTTGCGGAACATAATCTTTGCTAGCCAAGAATTCTTCATTGAGGATTGTATTGACCTTATTGTGTATCTTATCAATATCTTCCTTCATCACCTGCCCAGATTCTAGAAGTTTGTTTTGGTATATCTCAAGAGCTGATGGATGATTCCGGATAACCTGTAGCACTCAATCAAGTTAGAAATCAAAGCAATTTGGTTGACTAAACTCAAAAGCAGCAGTGAGTAATCTATGTGAACCATAAGCAGTGAGAACAAATGAGGATCATCTTGGAGGGGAAAAAAAATATCAAAAATTCAGTAAGAATGTAACTCAAATCAAACAAGAACAAAAAACTTTGGAAAAACTGTAGAGAAAGGGCTAACCTTGTACATTTTGGGCTGTGTGAAGGATGGCTCATCAATCTCATTGTGCCCAAAACGACGATAACACACTAAATCAACCACGACATCTGAATGGAAAGTCTGACGCCACTCAGCTGCAAGCTCACAAACATGAACAACTGCCTCCATATCATCAGCATTTACATGGAAAATTGGGGCATCCAAGGCTTTGGCAACATCAGTGCAATACTGTGAAGATCTCCCCGCCCTTGGATCAGTTGTGAACGCAACTTGGTTGTTCACCACTATGTGTATAGTGCCACCAGTAGTGTAGTTTGGGAGAGCACTAAGATGTAGAGTCTCATATACTACACCTTGTCCAGCAAAGCTACCATCTCCATGAATCAAAACACCCATATTCTTGGTCCTGTCCTCATCATTTGAGTAATATTGCTTTGCTCTAGTTTTTCCAACAACAACTGGGTCCACAGCTTCCAAGTGGCTTGGGTTTGCAACCAAAGACAAATGTATTCTCTTTCCACCTCTAGTTGGTCGATCATAAGAAGTTCCTAGGTGATACTTAACATCACCAGTTCCTGTATAAAGCCCAATTTCATCCACAGGCTTTGTACCACCACTAAACTCACTAAATATCTGACGCAGTGGCTTCCTAACCACATTACCCAATACATTCAATCTTCCTCTGTGAGGCATTCCAATAACTATGCTCTCAACGCCAAGATCAGCTGCCCTATCAAACATCTCCTTCATGCCTGGAATCAGAGTCTCCCCACCTTCAAGCCCAAACCTCTTTGCTGTTGTCCACTTAGTAGCCAAGAAGTTCTCAAACTGTGTACTCCATATAAGCCTATCAAGCATTACCTCACGGCGCTGCCTGTTGTATTGCATTGGTGTGGGGGTTTCAATCTTCTCTCTTAACCAATTGCATTTATCATGATTTGCGATGTGCATGTACTCAAACCCAATGCTCCCACAGTAAGCCTGCTCAAGTCGGGTCAATATGGATCTAAGGGTCTGTACAGGTCGGTTCTCAGACAGAAACCCAGACTCCGTCCACACACCCAAAAAGAATTCTCTATCAAGATCAGCTTCTGTGAACCCATAAAGAGCAGGGTCCAATTCTGCTGGGATTTCTCGTTCTTCCAAACCCAAAGGATCCAACTTGGCTTTCGTGTGACCATTAACCTGGTAAGCCCTCACAAGCAACAGCAACCTCATACTCTCTTGAATTGTTTGGCCTGAGATTCCAGGGGAAGTGGCAGCATGCCCCACAAAATTCCTAAAGAAATTGTCCCACGACTCATCAACACTACTTGGATCAGCTTCCCAAGCCCTTTGAAGCTCCTCTAAGTAAACACTGCTTGTCCCATCTAGGAAGCTGTCAGTTAGCCTAGATAAGGGCACAGGACGAGGAACAGGTGCCGCCTGCGCCTTTGATCTAAATACAGTGGTGTGAAAATATCGATTCTGTGAGGGAAGGATCCGTGTTCTTGTTGCATATGACCCACCTTGAGATAGTGTTCTCCTAATAGCAAGCGTTGCTAAACCAGACCCGGCTCTAAACCAACCCATCTCTATCAGTCCAAACTATCACAGCTCAATGATGAACATCTAAATGTCTTTGGCAGATACAAACCCTATTTAACCCAAAAAAAAAAGAGGTAAATAAATGACATAGAGAGTTTCCGATATTATCAACTTCATATATACGCAATATATGAAGATCAAAATTACATCTCTCAAAAACATTCCAATAAAATGACACAATCATAATTCATAAGCACCCATTGAATTTCAACTCTTGCATTCAAAATATGTCATATACATATATAATCAACTTTTCATTTAACATGATAATAGCCAGAAATCAAAACCACCAAAAATTATGACATTGAGATAACATAAATTATACATTAATTCAAAAATAACCAATTAATATAAAACATGCGTCACTAAGAAGCAGAGATACGAACACGATACAACACAGGACACATCAACACAACAATCCTTGAAAAATTAGTACACAACACGGCGGAAATAGTAGGATACACCAACTAACATCTAAAATGAATTTTTTTTTTTTTTTAAAACTGATCGGACACTCCGCGGACACGCAGGCAGCCGTGTCCCACCCAGCTTCTTAGATACAGCAAATTCCAAATTTTCGGTTTAATTTTCAAGCACAAGAAAATTTAGCGCTGCGATATTACATACACGTAAAAAGCAAAATCCGAAAGAAAGGAGTTTCTCAGTAGATCAGTAACAGATAGTTCAGAAAGTTTCAACGGAATTGAGAAGCTAAAAGACAGAGTTAGAGAGTGTTTGGGAAGAAAGAAAATGCGTACCGGAAAATGCGAAAGATAGAGAGAAAAAGTTAGCAACTGTGAACGCTGAAGAGTCAAATCTGAGAGTGAGAGGAGGCCAATGTGATTGATGCTGTTCTTTTTATGCTTTTCTTTCCCATATATTCTCTCCAACGGTCCAACCTAGTAATATTACATTTCCTTTTTTTATTGGTTATGTCTTTTTTTTTTCAATTTTTGGAACCTTTCTTTTCTTCATTGGTGGGCTACTCTTTATTCATTAAATATAAATTGTTTTTTTATTGGAATATAATTAAAAAAATTATTTATATTGTTATAAAATTATAGTTAATTAAATTAATTACCATGTCAATTTAAAAAAAAAAAAATATTTTAAGTACAAGTTACATTTCTTTTTCCATTTTGACATAATGGTATTTTATTCAAGATTAATATTCAATTTTTTTTTTTTGTATAAAAATATAATTGTTGTTATGTTCTATATATATAGATAATATTCTATACTATATATATAATTGGAATAAAATCTTTTAGTATACGGTATACATGTTTATAAATTCCAAAAATAATATTATTACCTTCTTTTATAATAATTCAATATATAATGATAATATTCTATACATATAATTGGAATAAAATCTTTAGTATACAGTATACACTTTTATAAATTCCAAAAATAATATTATCACCTTCTTTTATAATAATTCTATTATTTCAGTGGGTGAATTTTTATTTTTATTTTTAAAGATTATTACAATAAGTGGTGAAGGGAAATTCAAACTATAGATCTTCTTATAATACCAATAAAATCTAAGGCTCTTTTTTATTTTTTGAGAAACAGTAACGATTGGTATTAAACTATTAATTATTAAATTGGGAAATCATCATCAACAAAATGTAAAATATCTTGTAGAACATACTCCATCCAAACTAGCAAGGGAAAAGAAAGTCTAGCTCTTTATGTTAAAGCATGGGTTACAACATTGTCTTGCCTCCTAACAAGAGAGAAGAAATGAGTTCGTAACGAACTCGCAATAAATTTAGTGTCTTTAACAAGATGTCCTATACTCAAGAGATAAAAGTTTCCCACAGAAAGGGCTTCAATAACAAATTCAAAGTTGCCTTCAAATATAAATGCGTAAAACCAAGCTCCACAGTGAATTGTCTTAATTGTGACAAGTATTGTCTTAATTTGTGACAAGTATTGTTTAATGAAGCTAACTTGATTACATCAGCTTCATGAAATTTTCTTAATCAAGTATTGTCTTAATTTTATTTATTATTGACTGCTTGTGGATGATAATCGTGTTAGGATGAAAGTCTGAGTTCTAACCATCAAAATAACTTGAATCTTATGTCATGTTTTCATATAATGATAATGTTTCTAATTATAGGAACAACTCAGAAATTTTCATATAATGATAGTGTTTCTAATTATTGGAACAACTCAGAAAATAATATATCTTCGCATATACAAATAAATAATTAATAATATAATAAAACTCCAATATATTCTGAATTGAACATTCTAGAACTAACAAATTATAAAACGTAAAAACAATAACATAAATTTTGTACAATTGATTGAATATACGTAGAGATAAAACTTTGAAGAGTAGATGTGTTTATCTGTATCCTTATAGTTTACTTTTGGATGATGTTCGGTATAGGTCTAAATTTTTTACTCAATTGCATTACTCTCATGTTACAAGAAAAGGCAATAAGGTAGCTCATGGTCTAGCTCAGTTCGCTGTTCAAGTGCCAAGTTTTTTAGCTTGGATGAAAGATGTCCCCTCCTAGTCTTTTTCTGTATTCTAAGCTGATTTAGCCAGTATTTCTTAATTTTAATGCAGTCATTTTTCTCAAAAAAGAAGAAGATAGAGATAAAACGTATAATAAATATATAATTAAAAGTCTTTGGACAGAAAAACCATCGCGTAATTTGTCTCTCGAAAGCACAAAGTACAGACCAGATTTTAGATTTCAGAAGCTTCTTGTTGGACAAGCCAAGTTGTAGTTCTCTTTTCTTCCTCTCTCTCTCTTTTTTTTTTTTTTTTTTTTTTTTTTTGAAGTGAAAGATAGAAAAGTTGTAGTTCTTTTTTGCTTCTTAATAGTGTCGCATGCAATATGACGCATACCAAATGACTAATGTTAAATGAGAAAGTTCAAACTTTTTTTTGGGGTCCGAAATATAACTAGCTATATCCAGTTTGGCTTTTCAAAAATTCATGTGAGGAAGCAAAATAATTCAACCTGGCAAAGAAAGCTAACCAAATATTCTATCTAAAGAACAACCAACATTGAAGAGGTCACTTATGCAAGAAATAAAAGTACTTCGAAGAAGTTCTGGGGGGAATGGATTACAAGTTCAGCAAATATAATTTTTCCTTGACTTGATTATAAATTTTTTGATGAATTTTACTCTAAAGAGAAAGTAAAATTCAAAGAGGGAGTTGTACAATATTGCCATTACATCCTCATCAGAATTGCTTATACACCCTAATGAGTGCCACTATCAGAACATTCCCACAATTTCTAATCATGAACAGCAACTTGACCTTTGTGCAGTTTGACCACCACCGTCTGTCTGGTCCGGTTTTTTAACCTCAAGGTGTGATTTTGGCTGAAAGCACCAGACAAGATAAGGAGTACATTAAAATTTATTGCTTTTTAAGAAAAAGAAACTAGGATTCCCATATTTGATGGCACAGCTCTGCCGCTTTTTAGGAAGAGAAGGAGTGGATCACATAGAAAGTCAGAAAGGAATAGGAAAACCCAAAAAGGCGCACACTCGCGTACCTCATCCCTGGAATCAGTCTCTGCAAGCCTTTGCTTAATATCCCTTGCTATTGAAAAGAAGACCTCCTCCACATTCATATTTGTCTTTGCACTCTGCAGAACATATTCTTTTGTTTATGAGCAGAACAGAACTACTGGTACTTGAAATGTAGATTACATCTTGATAGCATATTTCCACTTACAGTTTCAAAGAACTTGATGCCATACTCATCAGCAAGAGCCTGACCCTTAGAGGTAGGCACAGCCTAGGAAAAGAAAGAGAATTATCCTTTATAGTTAACAATATAAAACGTAGGCATGCACATGAATACAAACAGAGATAGAGAGAATGAAGAAAGGATCAGATACGAGCCCAGTCAGTACACAAGCTTTTTAGGCTGGAGGATCACATATCAATCCACAAGTCATCCTTCTCTCATACTTTTAAGGTGGTTGCAAGCAGGATTGAATAGACTGCATCAGTTATGCAAGTCATGCAACAGAAAAGCAGTTGTATGCTCAATCAATGAACTTAGGATCCAGCCCACCGGGTGAAAAGACAGCATTTGCTGCAAGATGATTAATCACAAAACACCTACCCTTTTGCTTTCATCCATGTCAGCCTTGTTCCCCACCAGTATCTTATTAACATTGTCAGATGCATGTTGTTCAATGTTGCGAATCCAGTTCTTTATGTCTGAACAAAAATAGAAAATAGCTCCATAAAGAATTGAAAGAGATATAGAATTAATTTTAAAAGATTTGGAAAAAAAAAAGGAGGAACCACAACAATCACTAACTATAAATGAAAATATACAAAAACAAATTGCACTTGACCACAACAAAAGGTGACAACAATACATACATATTATAGTAAAATACTAAATATCTAACAAGATTGGCTGATAAAGCCGCCAAACTACGAATACTATAAACATATCAAACATTGGCAATTGCTATGTGAAGGCCAAACGTTGAGAACAAGACAAGAAGAGAAGTTACTGTTGAAAGATGACTCGTCAGTAACATCATACACCAGCAAAATACCCATGGCTCCTCGGTAGTAAGCTGCAAAAGATCATAAAGTATATAAGCAAACTCCTTTACAATCTAAAGAAAATGCAACATGCAATTTAGATAAAAATGATATAATTGAAAATGAACCATCCTCGCAAGTATATATCAGACCTCCCATTTTATATGCCAGTAAGCACATATGTCTAGGAACCAACTACAAGTTGGGACTTCATCAAAAGGTCTGATATCAACCAGATGGCATCATGACCACCTGAGCTTCTACATTTGCATTTCAGGGTTTAAGAAGTCCTTTTCTTAATTCTCTAATTAAAGGCTGGGTAGGTTTATGATGTCAAGGCTTGAATATGAATAAGTGACTATATTATCAAAGGAAACACCATCTGCAAATAATGATACAAACTACCAAAAAATATACCACCTTGAAACCAAAGAGGCAATAAGCAAAAACCCAAAACACAAACCTGTAGTGATAGTTCGAAACCGCTCTTGACCAGCTGTATCCCAGATTTGCAATTTAATTCGTTTGCCATCAAGCTCAACAGTTCTTATCTTAAAATCAATCCTATCAACAAAAAAGATTTAATATTAAAATCTCAATATATATTACGACAGATATAAATGGGGCTTCTAAAATATTTCCACCACAAATAACCAATGCTTGTCTCCAATAAGAATAGTTACAAACTTTTTTATTTTAAATATTGGTTTTTGAACCACAACCACCCTAAACCTTGTAAATATTGGGGGAAGAATGTCCTTATTGAGCCAGGGGCAGCGCCACCTTATGGCCAGGGTGGTCCTAGGATCACCCTGACCTGCAAAAAAAATATATATATATATACATAATAATTTAAAATTTTATATTTATCTACCTTTAAAAAAAAATTTGGGAACACCCTGAATTTTTTTATACTAATAAAATTAAATTTTGGTCCATAATTTGAGCAACTTAACAATATATTAGGGTCTTTCAAGCAAAAAGAGTCACATGCTTTTATATTCTTTTATGCCTATATTATAGCTTTACTTTTAGTTTTTGCCTTACCTAACACACTGTCATTGTACGACTACTTTTCCTCAAAAACATTATAATATATATTATACAACTAATTGGTCAAAGTCACGAAAATTTAGCTTTTTTTATTGTACAACTACTTTCCTTTTTTCTTTTCCGATAATGTTGATTAGAAAAAAAAATAGTAGTTTTAGTTAATTAAGTGAATAAACTTAAAAAGTTACTTAATTTTTATATATCAATTAATTCATTATATATATATAATAAACTTTTTATTTTTATGATTATAATTAAACATGTGATTGTCCATTCTAAGGAAATTTGATTAAATTTACACGAAAAGTATCACTAAATATTATGTTTTTAAATTTTGCTATCATATTAGTAATAAACTTATTATATTTTTATTTATATAATTTAAAATTTTATTAATTATATTATTTATGATGTCACCAATTCGACCATCGGTCGAATCTCGGTCCGACCAAAAAACCAGTAACTAATCCCTTTTCCGGTTCTTTCACTGTACTGGTTTATAAAACCATGAAAAAAAAAAAAACAAAAACAAAAACAAAAACACTTGAACGAAAATCTAGAAAAAAGAAAATTATAATAAAACCACTAACAAGGCCCAAACCAAATGCCAATAGAAAAGCCCAGTACAAGATCAATCTCATATCAGACTAAGACTATCACTACTCCAACACCAACACTATTACGTTTTTAATTCAACAAATATTTAAAAAAAAAAAAAAAAACCTCAGTGCCTCGCGGATTCACAAGTCATTAAAAAATTTAAACTAAAACTAAATCAAACCTAAAGGCTAAAAGGAAATAAGAAACTCATTTACTCTCCTCAACCATCGTCATCCATCCCTATTCAGCAACACTAACAACAACCATAACTGAACTCCACAAGCTTTATGTTGTAAAACTTTATGTATTTGCGTGTTTTTTTATTGTTGTTGTCAATATATAAATTTTTCTTTTTATTAAAATGTGTAATTTATGCTTGTTAAGAAACACCCTAGAAAAAATTTATGGAGCTGCCACTATATTGAGCTATAGCTTATTGGAAAGAATAAATACATATGTAACTACACAAGTATGTAAACACAAAAACATACACATATATACATATACATATGCATCTATGTATGTTTGTATGTATGCATATATGCATGTTTATATGTATGTATTTATGCATGCATGTATATGCAAGTCCTAAGTCCTCAAGCCATCACAGCAAGGTGCATGTAAGTCTAGACCCTCAACAAAAGAGATGTCTTGAATAGCCATCTGAAATTTGACTTTATTTTCATCAGTTTATTGAGGTCTATTATGCCAGCACATAAATAGGATGAAACAAAACGTCAATAATCATCCAAGTGTCATTAACTTTTTTCCCACATAGGGAGGCCCCACAATTAATTACCAATGATACTCATCTTGGCACTCATTATTGAATGAAGAAAGTTTGCTACAACACTTCAAGATATAAAAACTCCATAGTTCCGAGGGATACAAACCCAATTGTGGTAATAAAACTGGTTGTGAAGGAACCATCAGAAAAGCGCAAAAGCAAACAACTCTTGCCCACACCTGCAGAGATTTGATAAGAATGTCAAATAACAAAAAGGGGGGAAACAAACAAACAAACCCTCAAAAATATAACCTAGCATGTTACTTTTGGCCATTTTTCAGGAATTTGAGGTGCTTTATTTGGTTGTAATTTTTTCTTTTTGGTAAAATGCATATATATTCCCAACCTTGCCCATAGGCTAGATGTCACCAAATCCCTTCCATTATGTATAACATGGGTAATTAATTGTGGGGAATATTGGAGTTTGATCCTTGGTCACATCCATGGGAAGCTTACGAGATGCCACTAGGCCAAGCTTCCATTGGCAATTTGAAGTGCTTTGTATTGGCATATAACTCAAGTGTCTATGACCAGCTTAAAAAGGAGGCATGTCCACCAGAAATCATCCCTAAATTTAAACAATAGCTATGATACTTTGTGCAGATATGATGCTAAGCCGACAAACTAAGGAATCATTTCCTAGGATGGTAGAATGTCAAGTAATATGAACTAGGTTAATTGTGCATGATAAAAAAATAAATGATATATGTAAAGATTTGTATGACATTTGATGAGTCTATAACCAAAAGATCAAGATAAGGAATCCATGACACCCTACCAAGTAACAAAATAAAACCAATAACCCGCATAACAAGATACGATAATTTAACAAGAGAAGGGTTTTGCATGATATAGGTGCTTGGAAAGAAGAAGACCGAACAAACAAATAAACCTCCAGCATTAAACATAACCACTATCCACTAGGAATGAAAAGTATAGATATGAAAACAAACATGAAGCTGAACATAATTTCCAATTCTGCAATAGAAGATAGCTTGTAATTTCTTTAATTGTCAAGTTACACACAACCAATGAGTCTTGAAACTACAACCTCACTCTGTACCTAGCACTTACAGGGGAAGAAAGCGCCAATTGAACTAGAACTCATTGATAGAAGATATCATATAATATACATGATGCTAATAACTTGTACATAACTCATTATATATGTGTGTGTGTGTGTGTGTGTGTGTAAATCATCATATATTACACTCATATCATGAGATATGTCACTCTCTCTCTCTCTCTCCACCTTACAATCCGAAAAAATTGTCTTTGGAGGAAACCCATCAAAGTTAAGCCCCACAGATTACCATTTGTGCTGGCCAAGTTCTATACCAATTGCTTTCTCTACTTTTTTTTTTTTTAAATTATTATTATTGGTAAGTTACGCGAACCCTGTAGCTGTAGGTCTTGAACCCAAGATTACACCCTCCACCCTTCACCCTCCACAATGCTCTTACAAGGGAAGGAAGTGTTAATTGAGCTAAAGCTCATTGGCCCATTGCTTCTCACTAATTAAATTCATTAAAACAAAAACAAAAAACACCATAGCCCACTACACATGAAGCATGTAGGAAATTATAGCACAAAACTGGACAAGACCAAATATTAACCAAAACCCATTTCTCAACAATAATAAAATTTCCATAAAAATCACAGCAATCGCATTGAAACCAACAACCTAAATCCAATCAAATAGCAATAGAGATCACATACCCATTTGTTCACATACCAAATCAAATGCAGTAATGCACCCAGAATCATAACAACCAAAACAAAAAGGATTAGAAGAAGATATCATAGTTTATAGCTTATAAAAACAAAAACAAAAACTAACCACTGTCGCCAATAAGGAGAAGCTTGATGAGGTAATCGTAATCAGCACGAGCCTTTGCTGGTGGTGCAGCCATAGATTTATCACCAAGCCCCCAAAACTCACAAACTCTCTCTCTTTCTCTCAGAGCAAAAAAAAATATAAAAAAAAAAAACCCAACTAGAGAAAAAAGGAAAGATATAATTGCAAGCGTTAGCAAGTGGTCGGTGACATATTCAGAGGTGATCCAATAGTTTTATATAGTTTTTTAGTTTGGGTTTGGGTGATTGGGGGGTCTGAGTTATGTCTCTCACATGTGTCTCTCTCTCCGTGTGCAATATGTATGGTTAAGTGTGTCTCTGTTGTATAGTTCTAAATTCTAAGAAGAGGAGTGGACTCGGGGTTTTGCGTCCTGTGGTCTCGGATGTACACGAAGATCGCCTGATTGCAAATCTAGCAGTGACCTGAATTAAATGAACTCTATCCAACAAACTTTTTTTTTTTTTTAATTAAAAAATTTTTTTATAAAAAATAAAAAAAATAATTAATATTTTGACAACTTTTTTCATTTCTTATTAAAATGGTATCAAAATTTTCTTAAAATTGATTATTAATGAGTGCCCTAAAGGCACTTGTTAGCATGACTCTTAAATTAAAGGATCAACCCATGCTCTTTTATACTTGATGGTTTCACTTTCATGGCCTCTAAATTTTGCAAACTACTTTACTAAATAGATTTTTTTTTTTAATTTTATCTATTTTTTTTATAATTTAATGGTATAAATTTTAATATATCAATATTTTATTAACAATAATTTTAATTGTTTTGTTTGTAATATTATTTTATTATTTTAAGACTATTGTTAGTGAAATGTTGACATAACAGAATTTAGACATTTAAATCATAAAAGAGTTGTTAAGATTTAAAGAAATCTATTAGTAGAATACCCTAGAAAATCTAGAGGATTAAAATCCATATTTGAGATATTTAATATCATGGTTTACTCTAATTTGTTGTTTGCCCCTTTTTGATTTATTTCCCAAGAATTCCTACCAAGATGACGGATCCTACTATAGGTGCCTCTGCATGAGCTTCAATAAACTAAATATGAACTAGTACCACAGGCACCTTGACCATGAAAGAAGCAATTCACATAAAGATTTGGCGCCGCTCACTAATGGCATGTTTGGATGTTTAAAAAAGGAGGGGGTAGAGTAGAGGGAGGGAGAGTAATGCAATTACCTTATTTGGAAGTTTTTTAAAGGATGAGGGGGAGGGGTTTGGAGGAGTTTGGAGGGGTTTGGACTCCCTCTATCCCCCCAATTTTAATTCCTCCAAATTGGAGAGATTTGGAGGGGGAGTAGAGTACATAAACTATTGACCAAGTATATTACCTAATTTACCCTTATTATATTAACAAAATTACACAAGGGAAATGGCTAATTAATCACTTCCCCCTTACTAATTTTAAAAACATCCAAATAAGGTGGAGGTGAATCATTCTCCTCTACTCTCCTCCCCACTACTCCCCTTCCCTCTACTCCCCTCTACTCTCCTCCCTCTCTAAACTTCCAAACAAGCCATAAATTTTGAGGTTAATAAAATTTGTCATATTCGGAGAAGAATCAACAAAATAGCTGATAGCATGAAAACTTATTTAGGTTCGATTAAATCCTCCTCAAAATAGTATTTAACTCGATTGTATTGGGTCTTAAAAAGTTGAACCTGTTGTGAACTAGTGGAGTATGAAATGTCAATTCAGCAAGCCCTCAATTAGCAAAAGCCGGTTCAATTGAACTTGTTGTCCTCACCTATGGTGCATGACAAAGATCTCACCAGATTAGTGCTAGATTTGACGGAGATTTCGCTAGATATAGAAAAATCTCAAACAAATAAGAGTGGCATGGGTCAATTGAGATCGTTTCTCCAAACAGAAGAGCCACTAGTCAACTCAATATCATTAAGTCTCAATCTTTTACACCCACCGTCGACCGATTCATTGCATGGATCAAATCAATTTTGGTTCAAATGGATCCAAGTTAAGCAAGTCTGTCAGGTTTGATTCAGGTTAGACAGTCCTAATGAGGGTGAACACAATAATAGTAATATAAGCCTTTTGTGGGCTTTATGGTTGTCGACATGGATGGTCATTTCATTCCATTTGTATTGCATGAATTTTCCTTGCCCAAAAAAAGGTGATAATAAGGGCAGTGCTAAAAATTGTCATTGTAACTATTAGGAACTTTGTATATTTACTCTATTTAATGAATTATTGGGTATAACGAGACTTTATCTTATTGTATAATTCAACTATTTTGCTAAGAAATTTGTGGTTTCTATTAATGTTAAATATTTAGTTCATATTACATGGTATTATTGATTGGAAAATACTTTTAAGTATGTGTTATTATGTTAGTATATTGAATTTTGTGGAAATGTTTTATCAAACAATGCAGGGTGGTGCACCTATGATCTGACATTGTCTCATTTCATTGCCATTCTAAGTCGTGGATTCACAATCATAAGGCTTTGTTTGGTATCACTGTAGAAAGTAGATATTTAGTTGTAAAGCTTTTACAATAAAGATTTTTAACATCTAAAGCACTTTGAAAACTACATTGATAAAGTGCTCTAAAGTTGTTACCCATGTTTGGTAACTAAATTGATAAGAGTTTTGGAATGTGACAAATGACAAAAGAGAACCCTAAATCAATAGTGAGTTTGCGATAGTGGCACGGTGGTTGTTGGAAGGAAGACTTTGAGAGAGAGAGAGAGAGAGAGAGAGAGAGAGAGAGAGAGAGAGAGAGAGAGAGAGAGCAATATTCTAAAAAAACACATGTGCGCGCACACGCGCGCGCACACACACACACATATATATATATATACACACATATATATATATATACATATATATATATATATATATATATATATTATTTTTTAATATATTTTGGTTAAGGATGCATATCCCACCAAAGAGATCCTTTAAAAGTGAATAGCCCACCCTCAATTCCTAGTCCATTTAATTTGCAAGACGGGTAAAATCTATCCCATTCGAGGTGGGGCCAATACTCGTCTATGCAAATTGTCATTTTTATTTGGGATTATTCGTTTATTTTTTAGTGTGAATGGCTGGGATGCACAAACGCGGCGCCAGAGGAGCCGCACCCACGTCCGACGCGGCACGACGCGATGACACACGAGGGACACTACTGCCCACTAATTGGGCCATGTCCTGCCACGTGTTTTTTTTTTTTTTCACGACTTGCACCGACGTGGCTCAAACTCGGGCCGATTCATGCTAAATCGGGTTGATTCGCACCAACTCGGCCATATCAACTGTATCAGGCAAATTTGCCGAAATGGCCGAAACGGCCGATTCAGGCCAAAATTCAAAAAAAAAAAAAAAAAAAAAAAAAAAAAAGGTGCAAAACGCACTGTTTGAACTTAATAACAAACCCTAAAACTCTCTCACGCATTCTCACTTCATCCAACACACCAAACTTTTGCTCTCTCTCACTCCATCACTCCGTCACTTACCTCTCTATGCTCTTTGCGATGTGCTCTGCTCACTTTGGCTTTTCTTTGCCTTCACTCTCTGCCTCTCTGTCTCTGCTCTTCGTCTCCCTTGTGAGACACTCAATCACTTCATTCAAACTTCAGGCCTTCAGCTCTCTCTCACGCATTCTCAACTCAAGTATTGATATAAAGCTTTCAATCTTAGTTTGATTTGTGATATGTGATTTGTGAATCTTAGTTTCTTTTCAATCTTAGTTTTATTTAGTTAATAGTTATTACTCATTATGATTTGTGAATCTGTGAACTTGGGTTTGATTTATTATTAATTTATTTAGTTAATAGTTATTATTTGTAGGTTAAATTGAATATATTGAATTTGCAATGGACAAAGTTACTAGCACAGAAACTTCACCTTCATCTAATCAAGAAGTGCCAAATGATGAATCTCTTCTTTAGCAGTATGTGAATAAAGTAGAAAAACCACCTGGTGCATCTGTTAAATCAAGGGGAAATACATACTTTAAGTGTAACTATTGTAGTGTAGTTTATATGGGATCCTATTCTAGGGTTAAGGCTCATTTATTAAAAATTCCTAATAAAGGTATTAAACTATGTCCTAAGGTGACACCAATCCATAGGCTGCAAATGCAGCGAATGCATGATCAAGTTGAGAATGATAAGTTAGAGAGAGAACAGAGAAGTCAAATTCCCTTACCCCCACCTCCCCCAAGCCGTGGGCCTATACCTATTTCCCCATTTCGAAGACATGAAGGGAGAAAGCATTTGGTTGATGGTAAAAGGAGGAAGGTGACTGGGAATTCTCCTTTGGAGAAAGCATTCCAGAATAATGCTAAACATGAATTGGATAGCAGAATTGCTATAATGTTTTATACTAGTGGGCTTCCATTTAACTTTGCAAGGAACCCATATTATCGTAATTCCTATGCATATGCTACTACTAATAGCATTCAGGGTTATGTTCCTCCTAGATACAATGCCTTGAGAACAACACTTTTGCAAAAAGAAATAGCTCATGTTGAAAGACTTTTGAAACTAATTAAGGACTTTTGGCTTGAAAATGGTGTAAGTATAGTTTCTGATGGATGGTTAGATCCACAAAGAAGGCCTCTTATTAATATTATGGTTGTATCAAATGGAGGTCCAGTCTTTATAAAGGCAATTGATGGGTCAGGTGAGTTCAAATACTAACATTATATTGCTAGGGTGTTGAAGGAAGTTATAAAAGAGATTGGACATGAAAAAGTTGTCCAAGTCATCACTGATAATGCTAGTGTGATAAAATCTACTGGAGCTCTTATTGAAGATGAGTATCCTAAAAAATCTTGGACACCCTTTGTTGTCCACACTCTCAATCTAGCTTTGAAGAATATTTGTGCATTAAAAAACACTGAAAAGAATGAAATTACATATAAGGAATGTAGTTGGATTACACGTATTGTTGATGATGCATCCTTCGTACGTGTTTTTATCATAAACCATTCAATGAGGTTGGCAATGTTTAATGAATTTTGTCCATTAAAACTGCTCCAAGCTGCTGATACTAGATTTGTTTCAGTTGTTGTAATGCTGAAAAGGTTGAAATTGATAAAAAGATGTCTTCAAGCTATAGCTATTAGTGACCAATGTGCTTCTTATAGGGAGGATGATGTTGGAAAAGCTCAAAAGGTGAAAGATATAATTCTAAGTGATCTTTGGTGAGATAAAATTGATTATATCCTTGAATTCACAGCACCTATTTATGATATGCTATGAGTAGCCGACACAGATAAGTCTTGTCTTCATCTTGTGTATGAGGTGTGGGATTCAATGATAGAGAAGGTGAAAGCAGCAATATATCAGCACAAAGGCTTAGAAGATGATCAATATAGCTTATTTTGGTGTGGTGTATGATATACTCATTGATTGATGGACTAAAAATTGTACACCACTACATTGCTTGGCTCATTCCTTAAATCGTAAGTAAGTACATTTATTTTTTATTTTCCTTAGTTCACTCTTATAGTAAGACACACGTTTCATCTATATTTGTTTTTTAATCTTTAACTAGGTATTACTCCATTGAATGGCTTTCAGAGAATCCAAAACGCATCTCTCCACATCGAGATCATGAAATTTATATGGAAATGAGCAAGTGTTTGAATCGATACTTTGAAGATGAGAATGAATTAAAGGTGGTGAAGTTTGAGTTTGCTGCATTTTCAGAATGGAGGTTTCTTTCACCAGATGCCTTGACAGATAGGTGAGCCTTACAACATTTGGTTTGGTGGCAATACCATGGCTCTACATTTCCAACTCTTCAAAACCCTTTCCCTTAAACTTCTTGGACAACCTTGTTCATCCTCATGCGCTAAAAGGAAAATTCACTCATTCCTTAAAAAGAAACAAAATGGCTCCTGCATGCGCTGAGGATTTGGTATATGTGCATTCTAATCTTCGAATCTTGTCAAGGCGCAATGAGTAGTACATAAATACAGCAACAAAGATGTGGGATATCACAGGAGGCTCTTAGAATGAAAGCGACATACATGGAGGAGCTGGAATTCTTGAGAATGCAACCCTTACACTTGATGAGCCAGAGTTGGAGGCCATGATTATTGGTAATACTGGCACTAGTGTTACTACTAGTGAAAGTGAAGTTCGAAGTGAAGCTCTTGATCTTGATGATGATAATGTTGGTGTTTGATTGTCTTGTTGATTATCTTTTATTTTATTTTAATTTCAAACTTGTGAGTTGTATTCTAATTTCCAAATATCATGGAATGTTTTAGTTTCAATCTTGTAGGTTGTATTTAATTTATGAATATCATGTTTTAGTTATTATCTACTATTACTCCTTAAATTTGGTATATGTTTATATAATGTGTAAAAGTACGCTTAGCAATATACTCCCTCCGTCCCACTTTATTTGTCCTTTATTCCATTTTGAGATGTCCTAAAATATTGTCCTATTTGTAAAAATAAAAGTCATTAATTTACTAATGTTCCTATTATACCCCTATTAATTTACTAGTTCAATTTTTTGATAAATTTATTTAAAGGTAGTTTTAGAAACTTATACATTTTTAAAATGTAGATAAGATAATAAATGATGTTCCCTTAAAAAGTTTGACTTTTCAAACATGACAAACAAAGTGGAACGGATGAAGTATTAAAAATATAAATAAAAATATTTTTAATAATTTTTTAATTGCCAAGTTCCGTTGCACCCGCACCCACCTTTTTCAAAAATTGCCGAGTCTCGCACCCGCACTTGAGTCTCAAAATGCAACCATGCTTCATAGGTGAATGGAGCTCATTTTAGAACTTACTAAATAAATAAAAATGATAAAGTCAGTCTAGGCTCATTCTCCTTTTGAGAGTGACAAACACTTCTAGGCACTTACCAAACTAAAAAAGGAAAAAAAAAAAGTGATTGTTGAGTAGGAAAACATTGATTAAAGGCATTTGAATGTCTAAAATGTGACTATCAAATGTGACCATCCAAACTCGAAACACCGAAGGTTCACAAAAGTGCCAATGTACTAATTATTAAAAAAAAAAGTGCCAATGTACTGCGTATGATTCCAAACTTGATACTTGTCACTATTGTGGTTGTGCTTAGAAGCATATACCGAGAAGATCCTCTAAAACCCCCATCTTCCTACACCTACAAAAAGGCCACTAAAACGAGCAAACTTTTCGACTTTCAATGAGTTTCACAAACTTGTCTTCTATCATGATCATCAATTCCCTTCACTTTAGTATCAACTGTAATTTCTATCGGTATCATATGGATTTAGAGGCTGGTGGTGGCAGCAACAACAGCGAGGTTGATGACGAAGATGACAATAAAGAGACTTATCCAGAAAGTTAGCTCCTCACGGGGAACTTGCTCCACAGGGCAACTGCGATCTTTGGCAATGTCACATGGAAACTTACTTCGACACTTGAGATGATAAATAGTCTTAAATATTGTTATTACTCAACCAATCTTGAAGGTGGATTTTGTACTTCTGTATTCCTATCCTGTAGTATTGGATTTTGATGTTTTATCTTCAACTTGTCTGAAAGTATTATGACATCTTTTACTTCGTTTCTCTTAATCTATGAATCTTTTGAATTATTTCTGATAGCAATATCATCAATATTAATACAAGGATTATGATTAGAAAGCTCTACAAAATTTTCCTGCAAACTTAGGTGCTGGCCGGAATATGTAATAATTAAAACACAGATCTCGTTTCATCATTCTCAGAGATAAAAGTTGTTTGGATTCTTTTGTATTGTGAAAATTCTATAATATAAATGTGTAACAAGTTACACAAATGTTACTTTTTATGATACTATACTTGTTCATAACTTTTTATCTGTTTAATAATTTGTATTAGATATTTCAGACTGCTCTTCATATGCACACCTTTTTTTTTTTTTTTAAATGACTTGATTCTGAAACTCGTGGTGTGTATAATTTTAAAGACTTTAAAAAATATATTTAAAAAGTGATGAAATTTATCGAAGAGTCAGTTATTGGTCTCAATCATGTAAATATTTTGCAAGGGTTACTGTACATCTTATGGACGATCAACTTGAACCATTTTTATTTTTATTTTTTTGAATTTGATATTAAAGTTACACAAATGTTACTTTTTATGATACCATACTTGTTCATAACTTTTTATCTGTTTAATAATTTGGATTAGATATTTCAAACTGCTCTTCATATGCACAGCCCTTTCTTTTTTTTTAAATGACTTGTTTCTGAAACTCGTGTGTATAATTTTAAAGACTTTAAAAAATATTTTTAAAAAGTGATGAAATTTATCGAAGAGTCAGTTATTGGTCTCAATCATGTAAATATTTTGCAAGGGTTACTGTACATCTTCTGGGCGATCAACTTAAACCATTTTTATTTTTACTTTTTTGAATTTGATATTAAAAATCTGTTTAAATACCGTTTATTATTAAAAACTGAAAATATTATAATAAGATAATTTTTAAATATGTGAATAGTACCATAAGAATCAGTTTTAAAATTGTTTTTCTAAAAAAAATTCTTGCAATTCCCGTAAACAATGCACGAGACCCGCCTAAAGCTGCTGAACGCTGGACGCACTATCCAAACGCACTCTGAAGGGTGAAACTTGAGTTCGGTGCATCTATGCATCTGATCGTATAATGTATGCAATGAAAGCAAGACGGTTCCGATATTAAAAATCATTCTCAATGGCACGGGTCGTTGGATAAAGGTCATCACAACCTAATGGAACGATAATCAAATATGTAGTCTACTTAAACCAAACATCGCACTGGTTTTTAGATAAAGGTGAGCACACAAAAGGCAACATTTGAGTCCTCATTAATGCGGGTATAAAACTGATACCCACATTTTAACCAAAAATAGAAAACATTAATCAAATGAAACACAGAACTCTCCTATATCAAATGAGTAATACAACAAAAAAACTCCTCTCAAGCTGAAAATTTCGGATCATTCTTGACACAACCTAGTAAAAAAATCCAAGCACTTTACCACCAACGTTCTTTCTCCTGGCCTCTTCATGATCCATGATACCAGCAGAAGTAGTCAACACAATATAACCAAACTGCAGATTTAAGAAATATGTTAAGGTCAGGGAAAAAAGGGTCATCTTTATTACCTAAGATTAAAGAGATGTCATGCAAACTTTGTAAATTTAATGACCAGTATTACTAGCATGCCATTTGATAATCACCCTAATGCAGACATTTTTAATTACTGTACCATTTGATGAAAAAAGAAATGACATAACAATATCAAGTTGAAGTTGGAATTTAACTACTAGTAAAAACCAATCAAGAGCCATCCGGCTTGAAAGCTGGCAGTAATAATGAAATAGCAAATTTCCCTGAAAATTAATTTACAAGAAGAATGTGATGTGCTAACCTGTCTTGAGGGGAGCAACCTTGCAGTCCAACCTTCAATCTCTTTGACTCCCACATCAAAACGAGGACTAATAACACCACATTTGTTGAGCCTACCATTCAGTTCAACAACAATTTTTCCAGCCCTGTGGTCATCAACATACTCAAACTCGCCAATGTAACCTGTTGAACAACAGCAAGAAGATTAAAAAAGATATATTAAAGTGTCTATGACCAAACAACAAAAATTTGAAGTGACCTAATGTTAGCATACCATGCTTCTGCATAACCAAAAGAAATTTGATTATCACTTTTGAGGATGGCCTGATCATGACCTGGCGCTTCCCCCGTTTCTCAGCATTGTACATGCTCTTAAGAGCATCATTCAAAACACTCACTCTCACCATTGCTGCAGCTACATATTTTAATAACCGTGTCAATTGCTAAAACAAAGCTTTAGCACACAAAACTATATCCTAAAGAAGCTGAGGAAAAAACTAAACAATAGAGAAGATCCCTGAATTACCCCCCTTGAACTCTTGCTAGTCAACAAGAGCAGCAAGTACAAATCATTCAATAAACTTTTTGTCCTAGTCCTATCTCCTATCTTAAATTTTGGGAAAAATAAATGAAAATAAATGAAAATAAATCATGCCAATTTTATGTCATTTTAAAAAACCACAACCTCATTACCCTTAACCAAAGAATCCATCACATTTTGACAAGGGTCATCCCAGATGGGCATAGCAGCCTCATTCTAAACAGTCAGAATCCAAGTAATTACTAAAGCAACCGTCAAATCTAGCTATTACTATCTTATCAAAAAAAAAAAAAAAAAAAATCTAGCTATTACTATATTAAAGAAACACACGCACAAACATAGACCATCAAGCAAGAACAGTAAACCAGCAAACGAATTGCTACAAAAGCCACAAGCTTTACATCATATAGCAAACCCAAAGCCATTCCTCATACAATTTAACTACTCTGACCATAACTATGCAAAACCAACATCTAGTTGCTGACATAAAATACAAAAACCCAAAAAAGATAAACAAATCAATAAATAAAAGCATAGTTTACATCTTCCTTTTTCGGTTTCTAACCCACAGATCAGCAACCCATTTCCTATTCGATTTTCCAACAATTCTTCTAGCAACCAAACAGTCCTCAAACGCACACAGTACTAGCTAAAACCAAAAACCCAGAAACAAAGAAACGAACAAATAAACCAGAAAATGAAACAAAACTCACAGGTTACAAACAAACACAGACACAAAATAAAAGTACAGATCGAATCGCAATATTGAAACAGAAATCATAGAAGGAATCGTAGAAACATGAGGAATTTTATTTTATTTTTTTGTTTTTGTCTTTGTTTGGTTTTATCTCGTACCGTAGGTTGATGCAAACTGAAAGAGCTGAGCAGAGGCGCCTCCGAAAGAGCAAAGTGTTTTTAGGGCTTTTCAGAGAGGGAGCTAATGTTTGGAAACCCTCGTGCCTATATTTGGTTTGGAAAATACACTGATTTACTAATTTACCCTTGACCTAGGGCTGACTCCAATGGACTCTTCTGTTGGGCTTTTTAAAATGGTTTGCAACTGTGACCCAACGCAAGCCCATATTAAAACTGATTATGCCATATTGGGCCCAATTAAAATGTCCAGAATCAGCCCGGATTTTATTTATTTGTTTTTATAACAGTGAATTTATTTGAAGTTGGGCTAGTAGTTTTTCCATTTTAACTTTGAGGGCAAAGGATTTTCCATGTAAAATTATTATGCTATTATGTGTTACTGGTCTATTTTCTTATTGGCTTAGTAATTTTTAGTTATAACAATATTTGGGGATTGGTTAAAATTCTTTGTTGATTTCTTAATTCACATCATTCTAAGATTATGGCTGATTTAGAAACACAATCCAAGAGTATTAAGATTACCTGTTCCAGCCTAACATTGCTTTTGACTTTTTCTGTGGATTTTCTCGGCTTTGTTTGCAGTTTCACTAGATTTGTAATATTTTCTTGGTTTGTTGATGAAAGTAATTTATCTCATTCATTTATAAAAATAAAATAAAATAAAATAAAAAGAGGAAGGGTGGTGAAGGAGTTTGTAAGAAAAGTTCAGAGAATGAATGCCTTCAAAAATAGTAAATATAAAGACACCAGTGTGGTGATGCTTCGATGTTTAAGATAGTAATATTTTTGTTTTAGCAAGGAGGATGAATATTTTTCTTAATGATTTTTTTTCTTTTTTTGTGTACCCTCTCTTCCTTGTTAAGGTTGTTTCTCTACAATTAATTGTGGCCATTTCCGTTAATTCTTGTTGTCATGATTAATTATTAGCAAATAACAATGGATATATAATTATTGACTTTGATCTCTCATTCTTTTTTTTCTTTTGTTTTTATGAACGAAATGGGTGAGAGGGGGCAACTATTGTGGCGGACCCTAATAAGCGTGACCATTGGAGCATTCACACACTAGGAAATGTTGGATTAAGCTATAGTTACTGCTATTCAAGGTGACTACAAACCTCAACCTAGTCCCACAAGAAGGCTAGTATCCTTGAGATAGCTGCTGGAGGGAATTCCACGTTTCGCCCATTGGGGTTCAAACATGGGAGCTCAAGCAGCACTACACTTTTGCGTTCACGCTAAGACCACTAGACCACCCTTCTCGGTGGTCTATAAACATTGATCTCATAGCATAATTGGGTCGTGGTTTTTATTGGGCTTTCATGCTAAGGATTTGAGGCTATCATATTTTCCTGGTTTGTTTCATATAGTTTATCTTACAAGCCAGCCTTATCGTGTTAAAATTGAGTAAGTGACGTGACCTTGCCATGGCCAAGCTGAACAAGTTATGTGTGCTTGTATACCGGGCTTATCCATATCAAGTGAGTTTCCTCTTAAGACATAATTCTTACTTTCTTACTCTAAATTTGCCTGCAAAAGATTTTAAATTAATATAACTACTAATGATAGTTCAAGTATTAGCACTAATACTGCAACAATTATTTTGATTGCCTGAGAGAGAGAGATTTTGATTGATTGAGGTAGACTTAGACTGTCCTACTTTGAAATATATCATCTTAAATTAGTATATTTGCATGGAAGAAATTCATTCGGTCTTGGGCATAATAATAATACATATTCTAGTCCATGTAGATTCTCTAAGAATAAATACAAATTTTGCAGGGTAGGTGTAGAATCTCCTACAAAACTCAATTAAAAAGTAAGCTCTCAACCCAACATAGACAACAAGACCTAACTGACAAACTCATTTGACCTCTCAAAATTCAATATGGTCAACCTTGCAGTTAATATATGAAATTTTTATCTGCAATATTTGCTTTTGATGTTGATTCTATCCCTTGATTAAAGCAGATGCAACCCTGAGGTTTGTCTCTAAAATTGGTAAACAATTGAATTGTGTACAAAAATACGATATAAATATTATATCCACAATATTTTTTTTAATAATTTTACAACAAATTCTTAGTAGTAAGTTATTGTTAGCTGATATTGATAAACAAAAAATAATTTCAATGATCTGCTCAAGTTATAACTAATAACTGTCTACCGCCTAAAATTTGTTGTGAAATTATTATATACGAAACAACTATATATAATTGTATTGACATTACTTCTTTGGATCATTTTCTTTATTTTTTTGCGGCAGGATAGTGGCACATCCTCAATTGCCGTATATATTCCACATGTCATTATATTGTGCATTGGAGGATAAATGTTACCTCATCATGCACAATAGGTTGAACTTTGAATTAAGTTTATAGATTAAAGAAGTGATTAAGAACAGCATAAGATGTATTTGAGATAACAACATCTTTGAACCGTGTTTAGATTGATTGATAGATACATTATTATTAATATGTGGGCATTATTATACACGTTTGGCATTCGAGAACATAGCAGTTCTACATAATCAAGACAAAGAGAAAACTTGCTTGTTGACTTGTAAGTTTAAACGTAGTGAATAATTTAAAATTGCGATGAAGTTATACTGTAATACAATTAATTGATTAATATTGTTGGAGGGTTTTTCTTTGGCTTGTTTAATGTCAACTATGGCGTTTACAGCTATGGACACTAACATTCAAAAAAATTAATAAATACTTGATGTAGGACTCAACACATGTCTACACAATATGTACTCAAATAATTCAATCCAATCAAGATCTATACAATTTAGAATATCACAATTACCTTCATACTTGTTTAAGAAAATTACGCTTAAAAATCTGATGCATCAAAATCCAAGTGAAAATAGTGGGTCTTATACATTTTGTATATAATCATGAACACTTTTGTGCAAGTGTGCTATAAGAATTTTGGGCTTGACTAAACTCAAAATTCTATTTCTTGTATAGGGTTTTCTTTTAGTAACTAAACCAGAGAGAAAATTAACACAAGAAAGTGGGAGTTAGCCAAAATTTTGGGAATGTGATTTCTGCTGCATTTTGAGACATTTGCAATCAATGGTTGAATGCCTGGCATTAAACTACTTTGTAGTTTTATCTAGATTTTGAGAAAAGAAGAACTTGTCAAATTAAGTTGACATTTTGAACGAATCTAGAATGATGATGGTGCAAGTAACATATTTTTTTTGTATAACCATTCTGCGTGCAAGTAAAATTTCATGAGTAGGTCATATTGGTCAACCCAAGATGGAAAAGGTCTAATGGTGAAGCCATGGCACAAGCAGAGACAAGTAACTAGGTTCTAGCAATGAAAGACAAAAAAAAGAGCTTTTCTAGTTTTTTAAAGAACTGAAACTCAAATCAAAATCAATGTGTATGTGATGTGAATATCCTATATCAAGAAATGAAATTTATATTTGTTTTAATGTTTTGGCCGTCTTTATTAAGTCAATGTAGATGGTGCAAGGGATTGGAGAAGTTTTGTTCCGGTAATGAGGGAAAAGTATGTCCACATCATCAGAAAAGCTTTTCCCTTGAAATTTCCTTTCTTGCACTTCATTTTAAAAGATAAAAAAAGTAACTATCGTGATAAAAAAATATAATAAAAATTCCTTTCTTTTTCTTGATTTAGGAAAAAAAGTTAGTGAACTTGAGAAGTAAGACATTCCATCTAATTAATATTTCATTTTCTTTTCTACCACATTCTGCACATTTTTCAGCATCTACCAAACATTTTCCTAAATCATTAAGTGGATGCAGGATCGAACCTGAAGGAGGAAAAAAGATTTCCATTGGATAAATGTTTGTATTTTGGCAGACTAATTAATTTGTATGTCTTACCTTATGCTCCAGTTTAAAATTGAAATACACACACACACTTATAGAGAGCCTTTTGTTTTAGACTTTTAGTGGCATTAACCTGGGTTTAAATCCCTTCTCTTGTTAGCAAAAATATATAAACACACAGAGAAATAAAAATGTCTTTATGATAATTGTTTTTTACTATCAAGTTAAGACTTAAGACATCAATATGTTTCATTTTGGTGTAAATGATGAGATTTAAATTAAGGTCAGTTGGCAAGAGACTTTAGCAACTGTACTAACTGAAATCCATCATGGATGTGAGAATGCACTTATTATATGATTAGTTGGTTTTGTTGATTTTGTTTTTCAGCACTAATAATAACATATAGTATTTGAGAAGAATAACGTGAACCAACTGATAATGGAATGACTTCAAGACTCACCTCTAATCATCTTTATTCTTTATTACTATCTATCACATAGAACGGAGTCTTAAGAAAAGCTCGTAGAAGTACAAAAAAGAAAGAAGAATCTTGCTCAAGCTGTATTAATAACTGCCTTCCTAGCCAATTAAAGTATCTTATTGGACTTATACATGAAATATAATGAAAGCAATATATAGTCTGACATTAATCACTCACCAAACTAATTAAGTGCAAATACAGAAAAGCATAGGCTAATTAAGTTACGCTGATTTTCTCAAAAAAAGAAAAAGAAAAATGGAGCTACGCTGCTTAAGCCTAAGTCAAGTAGGTGGCCAGCTAAATATTACCCTTGGTCCCCAGATTGCCCCCTCTCATTAGTTACTCAATAATAGAAATTAATCAATTCAATTCAGCTTTAGTACTATATTTCATGGCCTTTTATCACAGGACTACAAGTTAGAAAAAAATCCATATACATGGAGTGGAACAAGGATAAACTAGTACCGAAAAATTTGTTCAAAAGTTTCGTAACCTAATTGGTTGATACTTTTTTATATTTCTAATGGAAATATCTAAGGTTCAAATCTCTCTTCTGTCCTCCCACTTATTATAGAATTATAAAAAAAAAAAAAAGTATTCTAAAATTTGAAGGAAAAAAAAAAAAAAAATCTCCTTATGTTAATTATAAATGAGAATTCAAAAAAAAAAAAATTATATATATATATATACACACACAAAAAAGGATGGATTCTAAAAAATTTATAACATTTTTTTTTTTTTGAGGGAGAACAATTTTGTTGAATAGAGAAGTGTATTTTTGCTATAAGTTAAAAGTGCAAAGATAAAAAAAGATTAAGAGAAACGTCGGTAACTATCCTAGCTCCATTGAGTTCTAAACAAGTTTATACTTTTTAAATGTTATTGTGTGAACTTTTGTTTTTTTTAGTCAACAATAAAATTTGTAGGGAAAAAAAATCACCTTATGTTAATTAGAAATGATAATTAAAAAAAAAAAAAAACGTAGAAAAGAAAGGTTGAATTTCGAAAGTTTTTAAAACAATTTTGTTAGATAGAATAGTGTATTTTTGCTATACATGAAGGAGTGCATATATATATATATATATATATAAGGTGTAAGAGTAACATCGGTTACTATCCCAACAAGATCTTTAAAAACATTAAATGTTAACGTGGCAAACTTATGTATTTTTAAGGCGACAAAGGTCTATTTAAAATTCTTTTGGCTATGAATTCAAAACTAAATTATTATGGTCCACATAAGCTACATATGATAAAATTAGAATGATGCATAAAACTAAATTATTATGATAACTTTTATTAAAAGTTTATTTAGATACCGCTTATTTTACTGAAAATTGAAAACATTGTAGCAAAAATAATTTTTAAATATGTGAATAATGTCGTGAGACGCATTTTTAATAAAAATTTTGTTGAAAAAAGAGGTTTGTGAGTCTCATGAACAACACACGGGATCCACTGAAAAGTCACCGTAGCCACAAAAATTGAGAAACACACCTCAAAAAAAAAAAAAAAAAAAAAAAAAAAAAAACACAAACGCAGACGCATAAACGCGCAATCCAAACGGAGACTAAGTCCATGCTTAAGTAATTGTATAAATACATCATTTGGTAAGGTATTTATAAGAAAATGCTTTTAAATAGACAATATTTTAGTTTGATAATAAATAACTCTTATCAAAAGCAGATGTAATAAATTAAAACTTTTTTTAAAATATATATATATATATATATATATACTAGGCGAAATTTTGATTTTTAAACTTAATAAAACTATCTTTAAAATTCTAAAAATTAATTTATAACTCCATAATTTTAAAAAGATATAACTTTCCCTATATGATGGTAAACCATTTAAGGTACATACTTTGCCAACTCTGTTACATGAATAAAGCAAACCAATTATTGTAATGAAACAACATCATCACATGCTAAACAATGCATATAAGACCAAACAAATAAGTTCACCCTTTTCATAGAGTGATCATGTCAAACATCAATTAAGAATTTTTTTTTTAAAAGTGATATCATAATGATTTGACAACATAATTTTTATTATAAACATTGAACAAAGCATTATCAATAATAATATATTGCTTCCTATGAGTCAACCCCTCCCCCATAATTAAATGAAGGTGCGTGTGATATTATTGAGTAGTGACAACCAGTTCAAAACAAAAGGAATATCCACATCTGAGGCAAATTAATTCCTACCCATTTAGTTTCAAACTCTTAATGTTTTGACGAACAATTATCATTTTTTTTCTGAATGACTAACAATTATCATAATAATACTTGTAAATGTATATATTATCAACTAGTATACATGCATTATTATAATTAAAAAAGTTATAGTCAAATAAAGTGAAAGCGAAATCAACTATTTGTGATAATTCAATTACAAAAGCCGCCCTCCTGTTTTACCTTCTTAGTTACCTGGACGTATTCCATTCCTTTAAGCAATAAATAAGCTTGTGAGTTTGTGACCACAGAATTATCTTTGAAAGGAATGAACCGTTGCAACACTCAAAGAAACCCTAAAAGTCCCACCATCACCACAAACATCCTCATCCAGAAAATTCCTTACTCTATATATATATAGGTCCTTTTATTCTATTGTCATCACGTGGCTACTAAACAAGTCTCTATAGCTTTAGCCTGAAGAAACTGAGAGAGAGAGTTGTTATTCTCTGCGTTTCAGATCAGAGGTGAGAAATTTATCAGCTCTAGATGAAAAACTATGAAGGGTTCAAGCTTAAATTTTGGTTCAGTTTTTTTTTTACCATATATATATATGATATTATACGCTATTTTACTTTCATTGATCTTTCCATTTGTGAATTCTGATTTTTTGTTGATGTTTTCCAACCACAAATTGAAAACATTTTCTTCTTGAGTTTAGAGTTTGAGATTTCTTCAAGAAATTCAAATTGAAAAAGTGTATATATCAGAGATCCTTAATATCGAAGATAAAAGGACCCTGTTGACATGGTGTATATATATTCTATATACACACACATTTGTTTGGATCAAAGTTATTTTAAAAAATAAAAAAAAAAAACAGTTTACATACACGTCTCTTTTGAATATATTTCAGTTTCTTTTTTTTTTCTCTCTTGAAAACTACATGTATTGGCTTCAAAGAAGAAAAAATTTTCTATTCCTCTTACTTAAAAGTATGCATGGTTCTTCCAAACCATACTATGATAGTCACTCTTCATCGAGTTTTATATTTTAGGGCATTGGATATAGCTTCCAAAGAACATGTCTATGTTTTATAATATGTAGCAATGGTTATTCCAAATCATAAAATGAGACTCGTTCTGTTTTGAATTGTATATTAGGCCACTGGCCAGGCTCAAAGCTTTGCATCAAGGTTTTTCAGTACAAGTTCTGATCTGCAAGCATCGCTTTCACTCGGAAAATGAGGAATGCTCTTCTTCAACCCATGTCCTCACAGCGTCACAGCTTTGGTAATGTCTTTCTTTCTTCTTCTCTTTTTGGCTCTTAATGGAGACTAAAAACTTTGTCTTTGGTCGGCTCAAAATAATTGATTGGCCTTTTGAAGATGTAAATGACAATTTTTTTATTTTTATTTTTAAATTTTATCCAGGTATCAATCAAGTCGAGGTGCCAAATTTGGATGTTTCTATGGCTATGCCAATGGATAGCGAAGTGTATGAATTCTTTCTCACCATTATTATAATTTCAACAAAAAAAATTTTAAGTGAAATTATTATTATTAATAATATGAAGCACATAGGATTGACGAGGACCCAAATACTATTCTATCACATATCACTACCCTCTATAATCTGTCATATCATACTACTACTTTCTCTTTTTCTTTTTCTTTTTTTTCTTTTTTTCTTTTTAATAAAACAAAAAGAAAGATAAAATCGTAGGATTAGTCACTTCCTAATCTATGAGATAAACCCTACACACGTATGATCCCATGACCTTAAGAGTTAGGTAATCATGGTAAATCAAACCCAAATGTTTCCCCGATCAGGGTTGTAATATCATTACTTTTAATTTTGTCATTGTGGAAAAGCTCATACTCTCAAATGTATTACCTTAAACCCCATACTTCTATTGATGTGTCAAACAAAACCTCACTAATAATAGCCTCAAATGTTTAATAATTTCTATTTTCTAAGTATATTTGGCACAATAATAAAAGTGTAGGGGTGAAGTTTCACATTTGAAAGTATAGAGCACTGGCAGAGGGACTGAGGGAGGGGGGGTTGTGTGTTGAGAGGTGTTGACCTGACTTTTAAAATTTTCTTTCCTCCTTTTTTTACAAAAAATAAAATTTATATGTAATTTCACTAATGGTTCCTCAAAAAAAATGCATGACCCTACCACCTGGGACAAAGCTTAATTTGTCATCGGGTGTGGCTGGTGCTTAGGACAAGGGGTGGTGCCCTCTATTAAGCCTTTTCGCCATTCCACTGCCATACTATACGTGAAGGTCGTCGTCTCTATACAGTATAAAAGTAGATAGGGAGAGACTTCGAAAGAGTTTTGTGTGAATGCATTTTGCTTAACGCTAGCTTTTTCACGGTTCTCCAATCACATCACTACTTCAAGTTGGCTATAAAGAAAGTTCATAGGTAGAAAGCCTATGCTTATCGCCCATTGCCGAAAGGAGATAGGAATGGGAAACCGGCAAAGAACCAATCAAACGTCTTTAAAAAAAGACGGGGAAAAATTATATTTAAAATGAATTTTACAAGCCAACATATTCTGACATTACATATAGTCCTGTAGGAAAAATGTTTCCTCTATTAGTGTAATTTCCTCTAACCCAAAACATGGGACTGACTATGTGACCATTAAAGAGACTATTAATGTATAGTTAAATTACATGGTTTATTTTATGAATCATATAATTTATTTAAATAATATACATGAATTGTCTTATAAACATCACGTAGTAAATTAGAAGAGATTTCTTTAAACCAATTTGGAGCTAAATTTTCTTCAAACAGTTATGGGCACACCATTGTTTTTAGTTGGAATGAAATTCTATATACATACCCACATGGGCCCAAGAAGAAAGTTAAAAGAGATTTGAATAATTTACAATTTCTGCAGGGAAAGGATGCTGATTGAAATCTCTGTCTCATAGACTAATAGCATAGCTCAATTTACTACCATATAGCTGGATTTTGTAATCAAATCTTGCCTTCCAACTCTCAAATGATAAATGAATATTGAGATGGAATTGGCGTAGAGCTAGACTACTAGTGCCTTTCCCCCAAAATTTTAAAAAATTGAAAAAAATCCAGACCTTACTTCTGAAGCTTGACCGAAGCTTGCAAGTTTGGTTCCAGTGACGTGGTCATGACTCATGAGCTTGCATTTGAAAACGATACCTTGTGCTTATGCTTGTGAGTTGTGGGAGTGAGTGCCCGACAATCTTATCAATATCTTCAATTTAGAGTCGTAGATCACTAGATTCCAATTCATTTAGCTATTCCAAGGTCAAGGTAAACGGTAATTGAAGGTGACCCCCTATTTTGTCCGTACTTTTAAACATACATGCACTTAGAAAATAGAAATCCAACATTGATATGATATTTTTTAGAAAAATGTGTGACTTTCACATTAAGAATAAATACTACAAACTCTTATTCAATAATGTTACCGACAAAAGAAATTTCGCATCCTTTTCCAGTTGAAATGATAGATTATGATTGGTATATTTCTATATATGAGGCCATTACTAATATCACTTTTATCATACATTAATCACAATTTATCACTGACAAAAGAAATTTCGCAACTTTTCCAGTTGAGATTATAGAACATGATTAGTATATCCTTTTATATGAGACCATCACTAATATCACTTTTATCATGCACTAATCACAAATTATCACGGTTGCAAAGAAAAAAAATAAGTGAAATTTGTTTATGTCATTACTCATTAGTCTTACTGAAGTTTTATTTAGTCTCAACCCCTTGTGTCAAAATTCAACTACCGGGTCCGGTCCACTAATAGTTTCCTTTTGTACTCTTTTGCAGAAACGTCCATGGCAGTGGCTTCTGTGAAAACCAGCTATTGGGAAATGAATGTTTTACTGTTCCTTTTGGGTCCCCTATCAACTACAGCTATGAATCAGGTTAGGTGAATTTCCCTATTTGTCTTAAGCTTAGGAACATTTTTTTCTAGTCTATGCCTAATTTCATTTACCTTTTATTCTTCATATACCAACCAGTCAACTACTCTGAGCTATAATTTTGCAAGTTAATGCATAGATGCATGGTAAAAAGAGCGACTAAATTGCCTTCTTTCATGACAGGTTATCAATCTGGTGGTACCTCCATCTGTACTGACATTCCTCAGCAGTTGATGTTGCTTAGCCAGAAACCTTCAATTCCACAATCTGAAGAAGTATATACACATTCTCTCTTTTATTAGTCACTATATTCAAAACTCTTAATTGTTAATGATGACAGCGACACTCAGGGCTATATGTCCCACCTTGAATCTTCAGCTCCATAATAATAACAATAAATAAACTTTTGATATTTTCACTTAGTTAACAATTAATATATTTGGAATTCAACTTCTAAATTTTTGTTTTGGATGAATTAAGTGAACATTAATTGGAGGGCTGATGATGGGGATCACACCTATTACTATATGATCTTGGCTTATCTTTAAACAAACTTAATTGTTAAAGACAAATAGTCCAGTTTTTTAAAGGTACCCTATTTATTGATTTGCTTTTTCAGTACTTGCAGACCATGCCAAATGCAAGGAAACGTCCAATTGAGGTCAATGACTTATTGCCCAAAACAGGCACTGATATTCTTGATAACATGATGGAATTGAAAGAATGGAAGAGAAACAAGACCACAACCACTGAAAAACAATGGCAACATCAGGTCAGAAGAGCACCGACACAAATCCAAGAGCAAAGAGTAAGTGATTACATAAATGAGAATGATATATCATGTGTTGATGGTATTTTCAAAACTAAGAAATCATTAAAAGGAAAAATAGCATATTCTAGCTGCTAGGAGCCTGCGGCTTCCTAAATAAAATTTGATTGGTTAGTATTTGGGTAAAACTTAGGTACAGTTTCTTAGATGTTGTACTTTGAAATGTCCAATTAGATTGAAGTATTCAACCATGTGTATGCAATGGCCAATATAACATAATACTATTCTTGCTTCATTGGTGAATATAATTTGAGAAAACACCCAAGGAACTGTATCTAAATTTCATTTAGCATGTATTGCCCTTCCTTGATCAGCTCTCTATTTTATGTTTGCAGCTGCATGTGCCTGTGAGGAGAAGCCAAAAGCTTAGTGACAAGATCACAGCTCTTCAAAAGCTGGTCTCTCCGTATGGAAAGGTTAGCACTTGCAACTCATTAGGATGTTTAATCTTAATAGTCATTACAATTCTCAAAATTGAAAAATTTTACAGTAAATGAAACCAGGGTTTTGAATAAATTTATTGCAGACTGACACTGCATCAGTTCTTCAAGAGGCTTCTCTTTACATCAAGCTACTTCATGAACAAATTCAGGTATATATCTCTCTTTGCCTAACCATGCTTCACTTTAAGTCTTTAAAATAATAAATAGTCAGAGAGGGAATAACAAAAGGAAAATGATAAGAGAGGGGATTCAAGCTTGGTTTTGCTTGTTGCAACTTGGTAGCTACTTTTTCACTAGTTTTAAATATGTTTTGAAATTTGAATTATCATCACACATCCTTAAGATTCTCCTTCTTCTTTTTTTGGTGGGGGATTGTGACAGAATTTGTTTCAATTGCTGAGTAGCTCATACAAAAGTTCAAGTCAACAACCGGTAAACATGCAGTGACTTTTTAAATTGTACATTTTTTTTTTTTTTGGGTGTAATTTACTATGATACAAAAGTCCTAGTTCAGATCAATGACATATACTGCAAATTAAATTTGATTATATAGGTCTTACAAATTGGTATATCATCAGTTATAATAAAAATAATTGATCAGACAATTATTCATTATGTTCATAAAACGAGCACTGATAATATTCAATTCATTGACATGTCAGTCTGTAAGCTTTCTATAATAAAAATGATAATAATTTTCAATTTTCAATTTAATTCGGAAGCAAAAGCATAATTTTTTTTTTCTATAAATGATTTATATATAAGCTTGCTCTAACCGTAGTTGTTTACAAAATGGAAATTTCAGCAGGAAATTGGAGAACAGCTAAACCTAAGGAGCAAAGGGCTTTGCTTAGTACCTGTTTCAATTACTCAGAGAGTCAAAATGGAAAGCCCTTTTGATCATGATGATCTGTGCTGGAAACCCATCACACAGAGTTATAGAAATGTCTAATTCTAAACCTAATTTAGCTTGACCCCAACATGACATCTTTCTTTCCTCTACACTCAACTTCTGTTCCTGTGGTTTAAGAGAAAGAGAATGCATACCATTACATCTTTTCATATATAGAAGAGAGCTAGCTCTTAAGTTATGTTTCCCCTCCTAGTGCTTTTTTATGCATTTATTTTTCTGTGTTATCGATTTGCCTAATAGGTATGGAAAAACCACAAAATTAAACACAATAACGTTCTCATGGCCACTACTAGACAAATAAAAATAGAAGTACCCACAATTTGCCTTTGCAACAACATGAGGAACAACATTGCGTAGGGGTCTTGGAAGCCAATTCCAATTCGCATTCACTAACAATTTTGATGTATCTAAACTCTGGGAAATTATTGTTTTACACTGCTTTACACAATATCCACATTTGTCAAGAATATCCATACTTTTACACATGAAAAAATAGTGGATATCAAAGCCCCTAAATTTTGTAGGATTGTCATTAAAAAAAAGTACCTTCTTATTACACAAACATAACCAAACAAATTGTGGGGACAATTTTTGCTTTAGAGGCCAAGGGCTATACCATGTTATAACCTTAGGCAATTTTGTTGTCCCACATGGAAAAGAGCTCCTCCCTCTTCATGCCATATAAGGAATGAACCAATGGTGATGGAGTACCACTAGTTTGGTTAATCCCTTATATAGCATGAAAAGGAAGGAGCTCTTTTCCATGTGGGACAACAAAATTGCCTAAGGTTACAACATAGTCTAGCCCTTTGCCTTTGAAGCAAAAATTATCCCCACACAAATCATATAAGATTCTATTGCTATTAAAGAGAGTGAATTTTTTTACTTCAATATTTGTATACTCCTGTTTCATGACTCCCCTTAATTATTCCAGTATTCCCCCTCCTCACAACTCACTATGCAAGCAAAGATTTAGCTAAGGTCATTTTAGCAAGACAACAATAATATGACATGACACCATTTAATCCCATATTAACCAACCCTAACAAGTTAATCCGTATTTATTGGGTCCTATTCCAATTTAGTTTTTGAACTAAAATCGTGACTTCACACGATTTTAGTTCAAAAACTAAATTGTGTGTACAGAGTGTGCAACAAGATGTGTGTAAGAGACATAACCTATATTTATTTATGGGTTTGTATGGCTCATGGGTTCAAGGTGCCAACACATACACTAATTTACCTTGAAGATTAGCCACCTATTGATGATTAAACAACCCCCGCCCCCACAAAACCCCCCCCCCCCCCCCCCCCCCCCACCAAACAAAAAAAAAAATTGATCGTAGAGAAACAAATAATCAGGAGTAATAAATAAAATGCAAACAAGTAATGAAGTCTGATGTTTTCTATTAAAACAATCCGTAAGCAAAACAAATCAATCCTCTTTAAGAGAACCACTTGAAAGTTGAACATAAAACAGAAAATTCAAAATCGAATGATTTTTTTTTTTTTTTTAATGAATTAAACTTGAATGAATTTATTCTCTAGGCTAAAACTGAAATAAGGAATGTATTCACTAAAGCGATGTACTTGTTAAACGAGAAACAACTTCATCACCACGTATCTGCCGCACCATTAATCTTGTACCCTCAGCATCTATATATGCTGCTACTATTAATTTGCATTTTGCCTCATCTTTGATCTTTCTGCATAACAAAAGAGCAAATTTCATTCATTAGTCATGACTCGCATAAAAGGATGTGAACCTGCGTATCCAATAAGCTCTCTAAAACCAAATTTTCAACAAATTGGAGAGTGAACCCACAAAATCATATTCCACCATACTCTCTATTTATGGTTTTTTTTTTTTTTAAGCTACTATAAAAACCAACTTAATATAATGTGCAATAATATTTATCTAAGTATAAAGAAATACTGAAAAAAATAATATTTAAATGATATTAAAAAAAAAAAAATACTGTTCGCAAAAAAGTATTTGAAAAAATAGGTAAATAAAATAAAAAGTAGTTTTTTCTCTAAATTTAGGGTCTGTTTGGGATCTGCTTATTTTGCTGAAATTGAAAACTTTTTATTAAAAGTACTATGGATAAAAATAAAAGTTAGCTAAAATAGTGAAGTGCAGTGGGCCCATGAATTATAACAAAAATAAGTTAACTAGTAAAATAAGTTGATTTTTTAAGTTGAAGCCAAACGCACACTTAGTTGAAAAAGAAATAAAGAGACAGATGGAGATACTCTTAAAATGATATTGAGAACAAAATACTAAGGACCGTTTGGTAACGTTGTTCTAGTAACGTTATTTGTATTTTTTGAAAATACATGTAAGTGAAAAAGTGTATGAAATTACGTGTAATGTTTTTTAAAGAAGTACTCTCTTTAAAGATCTCAAAAATAGAAAAAAAATAAAAATAAAAATACACTCTAAAAAAATAAAACTAAAAATAAAAAAGAGAAAGAAAAACTTTAGGAACACTTTCTACTATATGGCTATTTCTTTGTCAAAAAAAAAAAAAAAACAAAAACAAAAACAAAAACAAAAACAAAAACAAAACAAAATAAAACATATAAAAATAAATAAATAAAAGCGCACACACCTTGTGTATAAGGTTTGAGTACTTCAAGCAATAACCCATCTCCAGCTATAAGCCTCAAGCTATTTATAAATTGTGGTCTCGTGATCTTATTTCCCTGTGATCAAAAGGCAAGCACAATCAAGAAAAGCCCAAAATTTAAAAAAGGCTACACATACAATAACATGAAGATTATGATTGGCTTACCTGGAAATCGTTATAGGATTTGTCGATCAGAGCCATTTTAGGTGGATTTAAGAACCTTGAAAGTATGGATATCAGAGCAGAAAACGTCATTAACGATGTTCTGGGTTTTGGAACATTCGCTTGCACGCTTAGAAAATCTGAGCATTTTTAACAAACCAACCATACTTTTATATTGTAATAGTAAAATCAATATAAGTTCAAGACAAAGAATTTTAGAATCAAGAAAGTACGGACACGGTACAGGAATGACAGAGCGACACAAACAATTTCTAAAATATTATAGCATAAAACAATTTGTATGATACCAGTATGACACAAAAACAACATAGGTACTACACTTTAGATAAAGTATTTGTGCTTTCCCACGTTAGAATTATTTACAATTCACTAACAATTAAAACTTTTGAAATAGGTGTTATTGTAGGTGGTACTGAAGTTTAGGCTTCATTTATTAAGAAAAAATATGGGCAACATGTGAGGGAGAGACTCAAAATTATGGTTCAATGATTGAATTCACTATTTCAAATGATTTACGCTTTTGAAACAAGTGATAATTTATCAGAGAATGTAAACAACATTGAATTACTTACCATTTACGGAAGGGACCTTGAAACTTATGACGAAGATTGGAAAAATGTGAGAATTCATATTAGCACTCCACACAATGTATCTTCTAGGAGCCAAAAGATTGTCCACACCAGAATCGAAATTCTGCGAGCTTGGATGAAACTGGTTGGAACCAGGGCAAATCACTTCCATATTTCCCATTATGACTCGGCATAGTAAAATATGCTTCAACCCATCTTCGTCAACATCAGAGGATAATGCGCTAGTAAAAATATAAAAACATTTCAGAAGCATAGCAAATCCACGTTTTCTATGTATTATAACTATATTTTATTTTGCTTAGTTTATCTTTTGGTGGGTAGGAGGGATGGAGTGTTTATTGTGATTTATGACATACTTACGCAACGATCACTTAATGGAGTTCAAATTAACTTATTTACACACTTGAAGTACAAGTCCATTTAAGGGTAAAATACAAAAACTACCCTCTTGGTGAAGGATTTTCAAAAATATTTAATTTGTTCTTGAGCACAAACAATACTTACACTCTGTTTGTTTCAACACTAAAGTTTTCTAGAAAGTTGTTCATTTTCTAGAGAGCATTTTCTAGAAAACTATCTCATTTTTTAGCATTTGGTAATAACCTTAAAAATGAGCTTGAGAACGTTTTCTGCTATTTGGCACCCACAATTTTTATAACATTTCTTGTATAATTTAAAACATGTATAATATGTGTATTGTGTAAACCTACATAATCTAATCAATATAAATAAATAATAACAAAACCAAGAATGAATTTGGTTTTCAAACTAAAATTTTGACAATGGATACAATCAAAATTAGGTGTCTAATTTCCATGATCTCAAATACTCATCTTGTTCATGTATATGAACAATATTTTTGATAAGTAACGTAAGAAATTTTATTAGAAAAAAACTAACCAAGTACACTGGAAGTGTACTATAGTGGCACAAATCAAGAGCAATATATATATATATATATATAACCATACTTCTCATAATTCAAAATAACCATTATACCCGTAAGTTCTATTTAAATAGTTCAAAATGCCACATAGGCCAAATAGTTTGATAAATAACAAATATTGTTATAGAACTGTTGATGGATCTGTGAGGAGGGAAAAAAAAAAACTTATTAAAAAAGGGTATTATAGAGGGGAGAAGAAATAGGGAGAAAAAGAAGAAGAGAGGCAGATAGAGAAAGAAATCTATGGGAAGAGAAGAGGCCCAAGGGGGTGATAATGAGGGTGTGAGAAGAGAGAACAAACAAAGGGAAGAGAAGAAATGAGAGAGTTTATTGTGAGCAAGGCTGAATGAGCGAAAGAAAATATCGTTTCCTGAGTCAGAAGAATATGATATTTATAGGAATTATGCACCACATGAGAAATAGATTGTTTTCCTTTTCTTTTCTTTTTTTTGGGAAAACAATCTATAGAAAATAAGCCTTATTTTTATAAGAGTTTTTCGTTAACCAAAAATAGTTTTCTGTTGACCAAATTTATTTTATGTTACCAAACACTAAAAAATATAGAAAACTATCTTTATAAAAGGTTTTCCAGCGAAACAAACAAAACGTTAACACTGTTTAAAAGTTCTCCTTCTCCTCCAAGTTTTATACTTTCTTCAAATTGTCTAGACTACACAAGTCTTTCAATGATATATAAATGAGAGAGTGACGAAGTAACCAATCAACCAACATATATATAAAAGCAGATACATCATGTTGGTAAGTATGAGGTTGTTCCACATGGCGCATTCCTTGAAATTCTCTTTATTTAGTTTTCTACTTCAACAAAATTTGTATTTATATTAAAGTATTAGTTCATTGAATTAGCCAATAGAGTATATTTATATATATTAATTATCTATTGTTGTGCATTAATTATTTATATTAAACGACTTTATATGATTATTTTTATAAACTCCATATACAAAATAAATTTTATTTGGAATAACAATAATAAATTTAGAATATGACATTCTTACTCAAGTTTAGTTGTTTTGACAACAATTGTCACAAAAGTCATAAAAAAATTAAATATTAGTGAATTCACTAAAATTAATCTTAATCCCTTAAATTTACCAACTCCTTTGTGTGTGTGCGCGTGCGTGTATGTGTTTGTGTGAAATAACACTGTAATATGTATTCTATGTAATTAGAAAAATTACTAATATAATAAATATGTTTATTTTGTTATATTAATTATCTTAAGCATAATGAAATTTTAAGCATCATTTTTCTAAGATTTATATGAGAAACAATTAATTTGAAATATGGAATTTTTACTCAAATTTAGTTGTTTTTGCAACAACTGAAACCTTGTCTAACAAAAAGGGGGGGGGGGGGGGGAATTTTAGTAACACACAATCATGAATGTAAAAAAATAATTAAAAAAAAAAATGAAAGATATATGCATTTTTTAGTAGGTATGAAACATGTCTATCTATATTAGCTATTATATCATGCAATTTTCAATTTGTAAATGCATATATATAGTATGATCAAATCACTAAAGATTACAATTATTTACAATAACTAAAGATTACAATTATTTACAATGAAATTTATTGAAATATCTCTTTTATACATCGATAATTGGGAGTGGAGATCTGAAATCTAAATGTTTCTATTGGAAATTGAAGTGCCAATTAGTTAAGTTACAAGATTTTTGGCAAAACTTATTGAAATATTGAAGAAAACTAATAATAAATTACACCGCATATCGTGTGGAAAGCAAGAATAAGGAATAACAAGCAACTGCTACTAGCAATAGCAATTGCACAATTGAAGAATGTAAAGATGGGCTTAATCATGTTCCAACCGTAAAGAAGAAATAGGGCAAGTCAAACAGTGTCGTTCCAACTTCCAATCTAGAACTAATTAGAACGCAGTCATTTTAATATTGTTTAACTTAAGTGTTGGCACGTGTGCACATGTATTAGGCAGTTAGATTAGATTGGGAATGTAACTGATTTTCTTGCCTTAGCATCTAGGTATATATCAGAGCTTGTTCATTTGTATTTAGTTTTGAATTCATTCTTAATGTAATACGATTCTATTAATAGAGTTTTCCCTTTCTCTCTCTCATTTCATTACACTCTGTAGTGTGTGTTCTATACCTCTCTCTGTGTTTCTTCATGGTATCAGAGCTTTGATCCTTATCAATGACTTCCACAACTTCGTCTTCTACCTCTGGTTCAACTCCTGCTGTGACTAATACAGAGCTACCTGCAAACACTTCGTTACTTCTTCTATCCAATATGTCTTCCATGATGACTGTCAAGCCTGATTATGGCAATTACATTGTTTGGAAGCATCAAATTGAGGTAATTCTTGAAACTTACTCAATGTTTGACATTCTTGATGATTCAATTGTTGCTCCAGATTGTTTTCTGAAGGATTCTTCTAGTAATCTCACTACTAAGATTAACCCTAGTCTCATTTCTTGGAAGAATCGTGAACAAGCAATGTTCACTTTTATCAATTCTACTTTGTCTCCTTCTATTCTTGCTTTTACTGTTAGGCAAAAATCTGCTAAGGGAGTGTGGAGAGTGTTGGAAAAGAGGTTTGCCTTAGTGTCTAGGTCTCATATCATGAGTCTTCGAAATGAACTGAGTGCAGTGAAGAAAGGTACTAATACAATTTATGGTTATTTCCAAAAAATTAAGCATATTAGGGATAAATTGGCTGTTGTTTCTATTTTCTTGGATGATGAAGAGCTTCTTCATATTGCTCTTAATAGTTTGCCCTCAGAATATGACTCTTTTATTTCTACAATTAGGACTCGTAGTGATGTTTTGTCTATTGAAGAGTTGAATACTCTACTTAATGCAGAGGAGAGAGTGATCAAGAAAAGGTCCAATAATGTCCCTTCTCCTTCAATGGCTATGAATGTGAATTTTCAGTCTCAGAGTCATGGTTTTTCTAATCAAAGAGACAGAGGTGGTAGATACTCTAATCAAAGAGGAAGAGGTGGAAGAGGCAATTACAATCCTCACACTAGTTTCAACTATAACAATTGTGGATTTAATACTTCTAATAATCCAGGGCAGTCTTCTAAACCATAAGGGTTTCAAGGTCCTCTAGGTCAGCCTCAATCTAACAGGCCATCTTGTCAAATCTGTGGCAAAGGTGGTCATTCAGCTCTTAATTGTTATCGTAGGATGGACTTTGCATACCAAGGGAGGCATCCACTTGCTAAGTTGGCTTCAATGGTTGCTAATTCTTCTCAAGTATAGGGCTGCAATGGTTGACTAACAGACACAGGTTGTTCAGACCATGTTACTCCCAATCTATCTCAATTATCTCTTCATCAACAACCTGTTGTGGGCAATGAAACTGTTACAGTGGGCAATGGACAGGGGCTTCTAGTTACTCATGTTGGTCATGGTGAGCTTAAGACTTCTACTCATAACTTTAGGCTTAATAATATTCTTAGAGTTCCTGATCTTGCTTCTAATCTCTTATCTGTTCATAAGTTGTGTCTCCAAAATAATGTCTTTTGTTATTTTGATGCTCACAAGTTCTTAATTCAAGATTTGCCTTCGAGGAAGATCCTCTACAAAAGGTTGAGGAAGGATGGTGTATATCCAATTCCATCATCTTCCTCACTCTCCTCTTCCACTACTTTCAAATCTACGTCCATTATGTCAGCTTCTCACTCTCTAAAGTATGATGCTCTTCTGCTTTGGCATTAGAGACTTTGTCATCCTAGTTCTAGGTTTTTATATTTTGCACTTAAGCCTTTCTTTCATTTTGTTACTTAGTCTCAAATTGAAGATTGTTGTTCTTCTTGTGAATATTGTATAAGTGCTAAGATGCACAGGTACCCTTTGACTAAATCTCCCATTGTATCTACTTTTGTACTTGATTTGGTTCATAGTGATGTATGTGGAACAGCTCCTTTATCTTCTATTCTTGGTTTTTCCTATTATGTAATCTTTGTGGATGATTACACTAGATTTACTTGGTTATTTCTGCTCAAGCATAAGCATGAGCTCTTATCTATGTTTAAGCATTTTAAGGCACTTGTTGAGAATCAGTTTTCCACTACACTTAAAGTGCTTAGGACAGATAATGGTTCTGGGTATACCAATTCTACCTTTCAAGCTTTTTGCTCTACTTTGTATCAAACTTCTTGCCCTCATTCTCCTTCACAAAATGGTGTGTCTGAAAGGAAGCATAAGTATATTGTTGAAACAGGTTTTTCACTCCTCTATAGGTCCCATTTACCATATAATTATTAGTCTTATGCTTTTGCTAATGCTGTTTTTCTTATTAACATATTTACCTTCTTTTGTATTGAATTTCAAATCACCCTAGGAATAATTGTATTCTAAACCACCTCCACTTCAAGCTCTTAAGGCCTTTGGTTGTGCTTGCTATCCTTATCTTAGGCCATATAATAAGAACAAGCTTCAACCAAGGTCTCAAAAATGTATTTTCCTAGGTTACCCTCCACTGTCAAAGGGCTACATCTATCTTGATCCTACTTGCAATAAGATTTACATTGCCTGTTATGCTTTGTTCAATGAATCTTTGTTCCCTCTTGCTTAGTTTTCTTTTTCTACTAATCCTACTACTCCTTTTACATAGCGAAATTTTCAGTTGAAAGTTTTGGTAGTATCTAACATTAGCTTAAACTTAGGAATTTTGTATTTTAACTTTTTTTAAATATATATACATATATATATATATAAATTGCCATCCTACAACACAATTGATATATTCCACATAAAAAAAAAAAAATAATAATAATAATAATAATAGATTTTTTTTACAATTGATATATTCCACATAAAAAACATAATAGATTTTTTGTTACGATTAATTGATGAGTATAGTAAAAGGTGACAGTCTGACAACTTAGATTTGATCCAAGAAGTAACTTAGCCGTAAGATGAGTCCTTCAAAAAGTACTCAACCTCACTCCAAGAAACCAAAATCCTTATTTCAAAGAATAAGGAGAACCAAGGAGAAAATCTCTCTAAGGATAAGAAGAATCAAGGAAAAAATCTCTGTTCAACCTCAATAATAGATATAGTATTTTCCATTAACGAATGTGCTTTTTGTTCTTTTGACTAGAGTTTCCTTGCAATCAAGGATATCATCAGTTACTTAGGCCCAATTTGAAGTTTTAGTTTTATTTATTTCCAAATTCCCAACCACTCAATATCTAAAATGCTTTAAAACAATTAAAGAAATAAATTATAATAAATTTAAACTTACCCATCAATGGAAAATTGTGTAGAAGCCAAGTGAACTCCAACACCATACGACTGGCCGTTTACAGGCCTTCTTCCACAGTGACTAAATCCATGTTTCACAATTCCAAGAATTTCATCCCTCCTACCACCAAACCATCCAAGTCTTACGTTAGCATCGCCACCACATTTTTCCGCCACTGCCTCAGAGAAAAGCTGAAACGACTCCAACCTCGCTTTCCTTGTCAAAGTAGAAAGAGAATTCTTGTGTATTGCCACAACGTTGGTGTACTTTGCCACCGATCCCATACCCGTAAGAAAGCTACGCTTAATCATGCCATGTTCCAAACTCCCTTCTCCGATTTGAACAAATACATCCTCAGTAAACAACCCAAAAGGGCTTGTTTCATCGCACACAGACCCGGAATCCGAAATTTCGTCGCCATCAATAGTCATAGAGATTTGACTTTCAACGTCACCTTGAATCTGATCCATCTCTGTTCAATAAAATTTGTACACAGAATTAGATTATATGAATGAAGTTTATAAACTTGTACCAGTTTTTTTTTTTTTTTTAATATCAATTGGGATATGTCATAAGCCGTTACCTTGACAAAGAAGTTTGAAATTTGAATACACGAGAAAGAAAGAAGAGAGGAAATAAAAAAGTCAAATAGAACAGATCTAGAATTTGGAAGAGAAAAGAGATTTATATAGGTCTTGTACTTGTGGAGTCGGGAAAATTCGAATTGCTTGCGAAACAAGTACAAAACAACGGAAGACCAGTTGTTTATATAGGAGAATTCGGATTGAGACTAGTGGCAATGGTATTTCAATCTCAACCATTGAATAAAACAAATTAAAATGAAATAAAAAATTAAAAGTTTTTTTTTTTTTTAATAGCATAAAAAATTAAAAGTTAAAAAGCAAAGAAGTAAAAATTTGTTGTGAGATAAATGTGCAAAATTGCACAGGATTCTTATCCGTAAAATTCTACTATTTTTTTTATTATTATTGGTGTTGTTTCATCCAATAATAAACCCTATCAACATAGGTTATTTACTTATTTCATTATTTAATATGAATTATTTATTATACAAGTAATATTTCTATCTATCATACATACCAAATCTTAAACGTTGTTCGATTTTATCAAATATATTTAAAAGATTCAAATGAATTAATATTGTTATTAATATTTAATATGAAAGTGTATGGTATATACCATAGAATTTTTCACTTATGCAAAAAATTTTAATAAGTAAATATTATTAGTTATTAAAATTTTTAATTTATTTTTATTAAATAATTATGATCTAAATTATTTACCACATTAATAATTCAACCACAGGTTGAATCTGGATGAAAATTGATAACCATTGTCCATTGAGTCACTAACTCTACATCCAACTGATAACCATGAGTCACTGACTTTACATCCAACGTATTTTTAAAAGATGAAACATTAAAAGACCTAAAATAATTATCATGTTTGAAATTAGATCTCATTTTTTTAATCTCATCAATTAAAGTCTCAAAATTAGGAAATCGTTTCAATTAAAAAAAATTGCCTATCTTTGTTATTCTAGGTAGTAATGATTGGGAAAAAGCAAAAAACCATTGATGAAAGTCAGCCTTTTACTCAGGGTTTGTTTATAAATCAATTTGGCAATCACTGGAGAAAGAAATTTTTGGTTAAAATGAAAAAGTAAAAATAAATGTTGTTATGTCATAAAATTGAAGCTATTTACTTGAATAAGAAAGCAAAGTTTGTCCATGACTTCTCTTTTTCTTTACTTTATTACTGGATAAAATCAAGAAGATAAATAAAGACTTCAAATTGAAATGATTTTATAAGTTTAAAATTTTAATTGACATAATTAAAAATCTAAGAGCGTTGGTAGCAAACTCAACACTTTAACATTTTCACCAAAATTTAGCAAAACTCAACTAAACCACCCTATATCAACCTCAATAATTTATCCAAAAAAAAAAAAATTAACAATGAACAATTGACAACACATGATATATATATATATATATATATATATATATATATATATTTCATTCATTTCTCAATTACTCTCTCTCTCTCTCTTTGAGTTGCCAAACATCTCTCTTCATGTTTCTCTCTCTTTCTCTTTAAGCATGTGTCGTACATGGTTGATGCCCAACAAAGCCGCATGATTGGGTTTTGTTTTGCTTACTACTCCAACCCACTCCAATCGCATTATCTCTCTTACTCTCATGATAGCTCAAGAATATTGTGTGGGTGCCTTTTTTCTCCAGCACTATGGCCCAAGGATCCTAGGCCGAATAAAATGTTCTTGGTGGACTGGGCTTGATTCACCACAGCTAAAGGGCTGTTTAAGAACCGATTGGTGAACAAAACAAACTTCCTACAATACAAATAGCTAACAAACAAATATATCTGTATTGAATGACATTTTAACAGTCAAGGCATGCACAACAAGTGAAATATGATGCAAGAACAAGTTAGGGATCCCCTAATTAATGAGGTGTATTTTATTAATTTCTCTTAGTTGTGATTACAGTGCTCACTAAGACGTGGTGCAAGGTTCAACTGAGTTCAAAAGTTACAGACTTTGATAGCTATTCAAGCTTCAAAGGTTTGCAAAGTTTGAATTTGTTGAATCTGAGCATGTACTATAGTGACTGCCTCTAGGATACTGGGAACGATTCCTCTGTTTTCTCTTAAGTTTACAGAGCCTTTTCTATAATTTTATGAGACTTTAGATTGTGAATGCCTCCAATGATCTAATTGTAAATGAATTCTCTATCTCTTAGTCTAAATTCCCCTCCCCTGTAGCATGGACCCCTTCCTCCTTTTATAGCACAACTTCGGGCTCTGGGGGTACTAACGATTTCTCCCTTTTGCCCCTTAGAGCTCGTGCCGTGCCAGGTTGCTTAGGGTCATGTCTTTTACCTTTTTCTTCATAGTTTCTTGCTTTTTGGTCCGACCAAGTGAAAGTCCCTTAGCTAGTTTTCTATTTCCAGATTTCTCCGTTGGCTGGTCTGAAGCTTTTTGGCTTTTTCTTCTCAGCGCTCCAGCCCTTTTTCAGTTGTACTCTTCCTTGTCACTTTCTCCAAATGGTTGGGACCAGGCTCCTGCGCGTACCTCCTGGCTCCACTGCATGTCTGGAGCATGAGACCCGCATGCCCTTTGTCTTTTATCTCTCTTTGAATTTGCTTTAATTTCACCTCACACGTCCAAGGATCTCTTGACCCAGTTCTTCTTTCTAGGCTTTCTTCGATTCGCTAGTTCTGCCTGTTTTAGGCTTTTTTTCGTGGATCTCTAGATTCCATTCCTCTGGGCTTCTTCTCCTTTCTTTCTTTCTTCTCTCTTTTCTTTATTGTGAGAGCCTAGCCTTTCCAGTTTTATTATTCATTTATTTTTTGTGTGAAATGGGCCCAACATTTTTTTACTTCTTTGGGCCTTAGTTTGTGGCCATTTAATTTTGAACCTCAACAAATATCTAGTTGAGGGATATGATGTGTTCATGCAAGTTTAGATTTTGGAGATTATCTTGTAAAGATCTCTAAAACCTTAACAATACATTTAGACATCATCTTTGTCAAAAATGGTGTCTTTGTGTTTGTAAGAAAATGAAGAACATGAGAGTAAAGTTGTAAGAGAAATATACACAGGTTTTTTTAATGTGAAAAAGGCACAAGCCAGTCAAATATTCCACTATTTTCTGAAAAATGGTTATAATGAAGGTATTGTGTTACAATGGAGAAAAAGAGAAGAAAGAGGTAGAAAAAGAGCTTCCATCATAGTGTCTCTTGTGTCTATCCTCTTTTTCATTGAGTCCTTTATCCTTCTTTAATAATGGTGGAAATGGGCATATGTCACTTTTCTAATGGGTAAAGTGTTGCCTTTCTATTGGAGAATAATAAGATAGAGTCTTGACAAAATGGGACCACATGCATTAGGTGCTTCTTTAACAAATGTGCTTGCGCTTGTACTAAACTCAATAATGCTTCCTCAACAAGTTGGCCTCTAGGAATGACAACAGGCCGGGTTTTTGCATACCCGGACCCGACCTACAGGCCTGGACCCGTGACCCAAACCCGACCCGATTATTAAACGGATTTTTTTTTTCAGGGCCCAAACCCACCTCGCCAGGACCTGTTTAGCCCAACTAGATTTGGGCCTAAGCGGTGGCCCATATCGTGGCCCAACCACCAAAAAAAAAAAAAAAGAATTGAAGTCCATTAAGATTTTTTGCCTAGATTCAAGCCCATTTAAGCCAAATAACATGGTCCAAATGCCAAATTTTGGCATTTGGGCCACGTTATATGGCAACCAAATCAATCCAAATTATACGTTAATCATAAATCAATAAATCACCTATTAATTATAAATCTATAAATCAAAAATTATAGCTAATATCATAAATCAATAAATCACATGTTAATTATACATCTATTAATCAATAAATCATTACTAAGATTATAAATCAATAAATCACCTAGCTAAGATAACCATTTAATCATTAATCAACAAAATAATAGCTAAAATCACCAGCTAAACATAAAAATAAAATAAATCCAACAAATCCAAGAAATAAGTATCACAAGTCCAAGAAATTAAAAACCTACAAAATAAATCCCACAAGTTAGAATAATTACAAACCAACAAATTAATCCAACAAGTCTAAGAAATTAAAAAGACTACTAAATTAATACAAAATGTCTAATCCTCCACAACTGTGACACAACTCCCATCCTCTTCATTAGGCTCCCCATCATCAAGAATTGATTGAAGTGTACAATCTCCAGACGTAGTTGAAGAACTTACAACAACAATGAATTAAAAAATGGAATAAACTTCATCAAATTGTAACTAGCAAATATAAAAATACAAATTTGATTTTATAAATAGAAATTAGACAATTGCTAACCGTTGATTTCACTCCATAACCAATTCTGAGCACACATCATTGCCTCTATAGTCTTAGGATGTAGTCTACTACGGTGTGGACTTAAAAGTCTCCCACTAGTGATAAAGGCAGATTCTGAAGCTACAATTATGACAGAAATGACTAAAATATCTCTTGCAATCATTTGTAAAGTAGGATACTTGAGACCATTACTTTTCCACCATCCCAAAATATCAAAATCTTCATTCCTCTTCAACACTCCCTCATCAATGAAATGATCAAATTCCATTCTAGCACTCACATGTTTCTTTGAACGACTTGAACTATTGTTCACAAACAAATCAAAAGACGAGATTGCCCCACTCAACCTAAACTTCATTTGTGCCACATAATTTGAAGTACTTGTAAGAATATGAGAACTTCCTTCATTATCTATAAAGGACTCATCTACATCTCCATACTCATCAAGCAAATCATAACAAAAATTCTTAATTTTTTCGATTTCCAAATCAGAATTATCACCAAAAATATTAGGATAATAAAACTTCAATAATTTCATCTTATATCTTGGATCTAAGATAGAAGCAACAATCATAACAACATTGACATTAGCCCAATAAGAATTAAATTTAGCAAGCATTTTTTTTATCATCGTACTTATCATCTCATTTGAAGACAAACTCCATTCATTCAATGCAATTTTCAACTCACACACCAAAGTAAAATACATATAGGATATTTAATGTTTAGCCAAACGTGGGAAAACATCTTTATAAATCAATGTAGTAGAAAGCATTAAGTAAGTTGAATTCCAACGATTTTTACAATCTAAGACCAATTCTTTAGTGCATTGAACACACAATTGACGTGCATTTTCTTCAAATTTCTACCTCCTTTTTGGTGATCCAGTTTAATAAATCACACTATCATGAATCCCTTCAATACCATCACTAGTAAGAGACAACCAATTTTGAACAATCAAATTCAAAATATGTGCAGCACACCTCATATGCAACATAGACCCACCTAACATAAGAGAACAAGTATCAAGCTTATTCAAGAGAAGTCTTATCATGGCATCATTAGTACTACAATTATCAACAGTTATTTTGGACAACTTCCTATCAATGTTCCACTCTAAAAAACAATCAGCAAGGATTTCAGCAAGGACATCTTTTGTGTGTGGAGAATGAACATAAACAAATCTAGAAAAATAATAGGAATAATTATAACATAACTCAATAAACATTCAATTTAACATAAAGTCTAAACATTCAATTTAACATAACTCAATAAACATTTTAAATGTAAAGTCTTTAACATTCAATTTAACCCAATATCATAAACTCAATTCATATGGTTTAATAGATTTAACATTTATAGATTAAAAAAATTACCTTAAAACCCAACTTTACAACACCCAAGTATAATCAATAAAATGAGCAGTAATGACCATAAATCTTCTCTTTTTGTTACTTGAAGTCCATATATCAGTTGTAATTGTCATCCTACTTCCATTCTTGTCTGTCATCTTCAAAGCTTTCCTCTCTCTCATTATCATAGATTTTAAGAATGTCACTCTTCAAAGTATTTATTGAGACAAGTTTAAACACAGGTTGAAGAGAAGTCACAAATTCTCTAAACCCAATGTGGTCAACCATTGAAAGGGGGTATTCATATAGGATAACCATACGAGCAAGATTATTCCTTACTTTGACTTGATCAAATTGGTAAGCATTTAAACTCATAGTTCCATCCACCTTATTTTGTTGTTTAATTAAGACTTGTTGTCGCATATTTCTTATATCTTTAAACTTCAACCGTGAACATCTTGCTAAATGATTACGCAAATAGGTTATACCTTGGCTAGAATCACCCAAGTAAAGTTTACTACAATGATGACATTGAGCTTTAAATTTTTCATCAACTTTCTTCCTTGTAAAATGATCCCAAACATTTGAGATAGTATTTCTTTTTCTGCTTGTATCCATGTTCTCATTTGTACCTCTTCCTCTATCCCTTCTTGTTCCTCTACCTCTAAGTCTTCTCCCACTAAGTCTCTCCCACTAAGTCTATCGTCGGGGATTTCAGACTCCTAATTGGTTTAGAAGTTTGGGAGTTAAAATCAAAACAAATATTTACAAATTTATTATTACACATATGCATTGATTAATAGGCACAAATTCATAATTACACAGATTCACAAATTCTATCAACACAATCATAATTAAATATGATTAACTACAAATTCAAATACTTACTTGTTGTTTAATAGACATAAAGGTGATGGTGATCCTGAAGGTGAGTTGTTAGGAGACAATGGTGAGGGTGATCATGAAAATGGCGAAGGAGACTGCATAGCTAGCAAGGGACAACGTTCGATTCTCAAGGGAGAGCCATTTGGCAAGGAAGAACCAGATTTGTTTGTGTCTCCCATCTCCGTTTTAGGCTTTGCATTCCCAACAAACACAAAAAACAATAAACAATTTCTTCAATTAGCACAAAATGATTGAATTTTTAGTTTTTCAATTTAACGAAATATCCTGGTTAAATCAATGCAGCAATAATAAGGATCTAAGCACACACATGTCTCAACATAAACTAAAAATACATGTCTCAACATTATTATTGCAATTAACCTCCACACCCCTTTTTAAGAAAGAAAACTCTGCATATGGTTGCTCTCGTGGAACCATTATTTTACAAAACATAAAGACAGTACCAAAATAGTCCTCACATACACACACACAAACTCAAATTCACATAAGAACAAAATCCAACCAAACACTCAACAAATTCAAGTATGCAACAAAAATGAACTACTCTCCAAATATGGTTGTTGCCCTGTCACGGTTGCTACCTTGTCACGGTTGCTGCCCTGTCACAGTTGCAACAAAATCATCAAGAAACCAAACTACATTTGCGGTTTTAGATAGTAACCTTATTTGAGCTCATCCAACAAAGAAAAAAGAAAAAGAAAAACATTTTACAAAATACTTAAGAAAACTATGGGTTTTCGTTGGTTTTTGGATTTACAAGGGAATGTGATAATGAAATACTTAAAAAAAAAAAAAAAATTGAAGAGAAGTATAAAACATATCAGTGGTGACAACTAAGGATGGGACCGGCGGTGCAGAGAGCTTGGACCGATGGTGAGAGGTAGAGAGCTTGGCCAGCAATGCTTAAGAGTGAATGAGTGACTGTGTGAGCTGTGAGATTGAGTGTGAGGCGTGCTCTTGTGCGTGGCTGCGTGAGTGACAGAGAGAGTGAGGGTTAGGGTGAGGGCGTAAGGCGTAAGGCGTGAGGCGTGAGCTGAAATGAGATTATGAGAGGCGGGTGGGTTAAGGACTTAGGGTTTATAACTATATATATATATATATATATATATATATATATATAGGGGGTTTTTTAGTAATTTAAGGGTAATCGGGTCATATCTGTGTCCAGGTTAAGGCCGGGTTTCAAAAACTTGGACCCACTTTGGGTTTTTTTTTAAACCCATACCTGACCCTATTCTTTATCAGGCCGGGTAAAATTCGACCTATTAGGGTTGGGCCGGGCCGAGTATCCGCAGGTTAGATATAAATTGTCATCCCTATTGGCCTCTACTGTAATATTCCTAAAAACTATAGCTGTGATTTGTTGATGCAGTTGTAATGGTCCATGACTGATCTTGCTATTACTTTCATCCACTATCTTGGACACATCAGTTCTTCTATTTAATTTCTCCTCCATTATTAAAAAATAATCCATTTTATCCCTTCTTTTTTTTGATGAAAGACGATTTCATTAAAAGAAAACTAAGGAATTATAAGTTTGAACACAGTGTATAAATTTTCATATCATTTCAAAATTTAAATGCCTTGAATTTAAATATGTGAAATCTAAACCTGAGTCCTGACCAACAAAATTGACCAGATTTGAAATGGATAGATCTGATGGACTGGTGTAAAGTACGACTGTACATACACGCAAACGACATCGTACCAATACCGAATGGTACACAGTAACAAAAGCCCATTGCGTGACGCCAACGCCACACTCACAATCTCACTGCAGGTGAGGTGGCACTCGTTCAATGGTTCAAAAAACCGTCCCCGTGACCATCACCGTTGCATTAGCAAGAGCCACCAAACTAAAAAGAATGAAAGAAAGAAAGAAAGAAAGAAAGGGCTTCCATTCCACTTCCACATTTCCTATCCATCCATCCATCTTTTTCGTTCTTCTCTCTCTGGGAGTCCTAGATTATCTCTTCTCTCAGTCTCTCTTTTCTCCTCCGATATTTTCTCTAAACAAAAACAATGGTGAGTACTTGATTTTTTTTTTTTCTTTTTTTGTGTTCGGATCTGTAAAACTATTTGTTGATTTGAGTGAAATCTCTATGGATTTTCAGTGGACTAGAAATTTAACTAGGGTTTTGTAACTTTTGTTTCGGTTACTGATCTACTTGATTCTGACTTGATCATTTTTTTGTTGTTGATTTTTTCGATGAACCGTTAGGTCTTCGCTACTCATTTGATCTGTTCAGTTGATTTTGCTTTTGAGTCCGTTTGATCTGTATGTATATTTGCGTTCTGTTTGTGTGTAGATGTGTACATACTACATAATACTATGTATGTGTTTAAGCTTCGCTGAAATTAGTGCTATGTGTTTCATATTATTCTGTCGGTTGTGTATTCTGTGACTAGGTTTTTGTGTTTGTGTGGTTGGCTTCGATGTTTTGCTTAATGAAATGATTTGGGACGTGAAATTTTCTGAACTCTGTATTTTAGTTTTTAACTGCCTTGAATTAAAACTTTGAGAACTTCTGATTTGTTCGCTTGATTGTGGTTTAGTTTTATGCCAAAATGAGTTGTGCTTGCGATCTAGTTTGCTTAGTTAAAAATGAAGATAAACTACGAATATAATCAAAGTTCATTGGGAAATAATTTGGAGTATTTTAATTTGCTTAGTTGTTATGACAAATGCCGTGAATGTTAAGAAGGAGAAGAAAGAAACTATGATCTTGTGTTGTTATTTATATAATTATATAGTTATTTGCTCATCATGGTATTTTCGATTGCATGTTGTTGAAATTATTTTCAATGAAACTTGTATGCTCTTGAAGAAACCCTTGACATCTTCATTGGCAACACCAGGGGTGCCAATTGAGCTACAAGGCTCTTGGCAATATGTCGCAAGGTTCTATGTTAAAGATTTAGAGTTTTCAAAAAAAAGCCTCTCTGTGTTAAATATGGAAATGTTGATTTCAAATAGTTGGTATTTGATACTTGCAACTATTTTATCCAACATGGCAGGCAAACGCAGCATCTGGGATGGCTGTACATGATGATTGCAAGCTTAAGTTTTTAGAACTGAAGACAAAAAGAACTTACCGCTTCATTGTTTTCAAGATTGAGGAGAAGCAAAAGCAGGTTATTGTTGAGAAGCTTGGTGAGCCAACTGATAGTTATGAGGTTTTCTCTGCAAGCCTCCCTGCCAATGAGTGCCGTTATGCTGTGTATGACTTTGATTTTATGACAGAGGAGAATGTCCCAAGGAGCAGGATTGTTTTCATCGCCTGGTATTCTTTAGTGTTTCTGAGTTTACCATGTTCTTGTTCTGTTCTCCTGTATTATTGTTTGTTGTGCTTTGTGCTTTTACTGATCTATTATATTATGTATGAAGGTCCCCTGATGTTTCAAAGGTGAGAAGCAAGATGATTTATGCAAGCTCTAAGGATAGGTTTAAGAGAGAGTTGGATGGTATTCAGGTGGAGTTGCAAGCTACTGATCCTACTGAGATGGGCGTTGATGTTATTAGAAGCCGCACTAATTGAATTTGAAGTGTGAGCTATGCAATGGAGATGTTTCCAACTATCTGGTTCAATGTTTATAGGTCGTGGAACTTAGAACTTGCTTTAATCTATGCTAATGGCTTGGTGTTTATTTAAATTTTTTCTTTTTCTTTTTGAGTGAAAGGCAATTCGGCTTGGTGTTTTTTACATTTAAAACTTCCTGAATTGTTATCTGTGGCTTTATTGGGTATACTATTTAGTGTGAAATTATACACACTACTTATATGCTGGATTATGGGGGTACATATCAATTTCAGTTTGCTCATTTGAACCCTATTTTGTATTGTAGATCAGGCTATTCTTTTGCCTTCCCCAATACTGAGTTTGTCCTATGGTTACGTTTTGTTTTACTTGATTTTCTTTCCAATATTTTTGGTGACATAGAAACAGTTTTTAAAGCGCCCGATAGGCCGAAGATGTATTCATCAATTGGCAATAAGAGTGGATCAGAATTAGCATTGGCAGTCCTTGTTATTCTTTTTAATCTTTTTAGGTTCTGGGTATTGATAATTTTATATTTCTAACTCATACTATTACCATTAAATCGATGGGCAATAGTGAGCAACATTGTGTTTAGTGTTTATCCATAGACTTGCTTATGCAATCTAAAACCCCTGGCCAAGTGTAATGTTCTTTTTATTCCTTGGTCGGCCAAGGGACTTTTGCAAGATTGTATGCCATAGCATTATTGTGGCAGTGGTAACCGGGACCTTTAATAAAGATAACTTTTTCGTAATTTTAATTTTAATTATCTTTGTGAGGTTGTATATTTCCCGAGTACAAGGCTTTTGCCTCTCTTTTTATTAAAAGTTTTTCTACTATTAAAAAAATAGTTAAAAAGATAATTGTGATCAAGCAGTTCTTTTATAATTTTTATGTAAGGAAGTGGTAACATGCACACTTGGAGGGCACAATACATCAGAGTTATGCTGTTCTTTAAATACATTCCTTCCTCTCTATCTATCCTTAGAATGTTTAGGTTGGTTGCTGGATGATCATAGGTGCACTAAAAATAGAGATATTCGGCACTTCCAGGTCCCTTGTCAAGCATTCATAGGCCACAAAGTCATAGTGTTGGAATAAAATCTACTAACTCGGTTTGCTGTAAGAAGCTCATAGTAGAGGGTTATCCAAGTAATAATATTGTGCCGAATAAAAATCATTTGTCCCATTTTAAGATAACTTTTTATGCTATTAGTCTTAGCTTGTCATATTTTTATTTTTATTTTTATTTTTCCCTTTAAAATAACCAAAGGTTAAAAAATGAAAAAATGGGTTTCAGTTAGCTTACTTGTAAATTTTCTTATCATTGAATAAGAGATACGATAATTAAGAGCAATCGTCGTGGAGTAGACGTCATAGATTTAAAATATTATCATATCTATCAAAATTCAAAAAAGAAAAAATTAGTCAAATGGCATATTGTAATTGACATAGCATAAAGTGAAACACTAAAGATTGATAGAATTTTCATTCAATTGTGCCCAGGAATTCGATTTGGTCTAAATGATAGTCAACCTCATAATAGGTCTACTTAAGAGATTTTGTGTTGATTTAGAGTTTCAATTTTCATTTGGGTTGAGAGACTAAATGAATCAAATGATCATATCTTCAACAAGGAGATGCAGGAGTTCGTACAGAGCAATCTCTAGCATTAAACACTGTGCAAGAAGAGATGTTCAACTTAGCTGCTAATGTGAGCACAATCAATGCTTCATTTTGGCATTGAAGGAGGTTTGGCAAGACTGGTATAGCCCCAAATTTCACAATTTGGATCTTATTTCAGTATATTAAGTAAAATTTAATTTCAGAATTCCCAAGTGTACTATTCAAAAACTTTATAGTAAAACACTTTCATTCAACACAAGAGAAATAAATTCTCAATGTGTTTTATACATAAATGTGGGTACAGAATCATCATTGTGATAGGCGGACCATTATGACATGAACATATCCCAGTCCCACTAATCAAGCAAAGAGCATAGTGTAGAAAAAGTAAAACATTCTATTATAATTTTGCAGCACACTATTTGTAAATAGCATCATGAAAGTTCAAAGCCACCCTAGATTGTAAACAAACTCGACAACAAAAGAGAAATGAATTTGAATGAAAATTGGGCGGAATTAAAAGAAATAAAATTAGATTTAATGAAATTTTAACTAAAATTTCAAATTATTTCTATATATTTAGTCATTTATTTTAAAATATGTTTAATAATAATGTTGTTATAAAATGATTCTATTTGTTTATATATATATATATATATATATATATTATACCCAAACAAGATTATTTACATTACACATTTGTTTTAAAACGTCCAAAAAATCTCATAGAAAAAAAAGAAGAACAAGATTACCTTTTTTTTAAGAAGAAAAAAAAACTTAAATACATCCTATTTAATTCCATTTATTTCTTTTCTTTATGATATACTTATTTTATTTTTAAAAAATTATACTCATATTAGCAAATTATATTTTTATAGAATGAGTGGTGTCACATTCACAACATTTTAATAACTGTGTTATAGCTCAAATTCTGCATTTCCTTTTTTTTTTTTTTTTTTTTTGAGCATTTTGTAGTTGTGGTGGCTTTTCCAGTAGATCTCGTGCACTATTCATATGACCCACAACTCTCTTTTTTCAATAAAACTTTTATTAAAAATTGGTTTCACGACACTATTCACACATTTAAAAATTGTTTTACTACGGCGTTTTCATTTTTCAGCAAAATAAGTAGTATTCAAATACACCCTTAGCATGCATTTGAATTGGGATTATAAATAAAAATTATTTCACTATTTAGCTTATTTTTACTACTATTTATAGGCCCACTACACTTTTTGGCTTTATTCATAAAATCATTGGCACTACTGTACTATTTCAACTTGATTTTTAGATAAAATACTTTTAATAATAATTTTTTAACCTCAACAAAATAAGTTGTATTTAAACATAGCCTTCGGGGTGTCAGACTAAAACAAATAATATCTTTGTAATTTAAAATTTGTCGTAGACTAGTACGATAATATCCAATAATACACACGAACGAAACACGCAAAATCCAACTCACCTTCATGATCTCACAGCAGATGAGGTGGCATCCGTTCAGTGGTTCAACACACCGTCACCGTGACCAGCATAATTACATTAGCAAGAGCCACTGAAGTTGAAAGAAAAAGGCTACCACTTTTATCCATCCACCTTTATCGTCGCTCCTCTCTGTCTCTCTCTCTATTTTTCTTGAAGCCCTAGATTTTCTCTTCTCTTACCGTCCTTCTCCTCCGATATTTTCTCTAAACACAAAAAAAAAAAAAAAAAAAAAATGGTGAGTGCTTCATCTACTTCTCACTCTCATGCTCTCTTTCTCTGCTAATTTTATTTTTCTTTTGGATCTGTAAATTTGTAAATTTATACGTTGATTTGTGTGGAATCTCTATGGATTTTCTTCAAATTTAACTAGGGTTTTTGCTAGGTTACTGATCTGCTTGATTCTGATGTGATCGTTTTTTTTTTTTTTTTTTTTTTGCGTTAAACCGTTTGGTCTTTCGCTGCTCATTTCAGCTGATCTGTTGAGTTATTTATGCTTTGAGTCCCGTTTGATCTGTATGTATATGTGTGTTTCTGTTTGGGTGTATATATACAATACGTGTTTCATATTGTTTAATGGCTAATTTTTTTTTTTAATGTTGGTCGTGTATTCATTGACTGGGTTCTGTGCTTCTTTGTTTTGCTTTAGTATGTGAAATTTTCTGATAGTTGATTTAAAGTTTTGAGAATTTCTGATTTGTTCGCGTAATTGTGGTTTAGTAAATAATTTGGAGTGCTGGAAAAAAAAATTAGAATTTGAGAGAGAAAGCTAAATAAGAATTCTGTGGTTTTCTAACTGATCTTAAATAATGAATAAACTCTGTTTATATACAATAGTTAGTAACAGAGTAAAGAAAGTGAAACTAACTAACTAACTGGACCTATAGCTTACATGTGTCAAGAAATAACAGGTAAATTACAACCAAACTAGATGTAGTATAGTCTCACTGGACTACATGTGTTGATGCTCTCATTATCAATTCTGTCCTCCATCTGAACACAATTCACTTGATTGCTTCTTTGAGACTCCCCCTCAAGATGAGCATAGATATTCTTGATGCTCATCTTGGAGAGTAGATTATGAAATTGTTGTTGTCCACATTGTTTAGTAAAGGGATCCACAAGTTGATGTTTGCTTGAAACATGAAATGTCTTTCTATCCCGTCTTGAATCCTAGTTCTATATGCTAGTTCTATATGTTTAGTTCTTTCATGATAGACTGGATTGGCTCTATGTATAGAGTCTTATCATAATACAAAAGTGTTGTGTGTGTTGAACTGAAAAGTCCTTTAATAAGGCAATCAACCATACAATTTCACTCACAACGGTAGCCATGGTTCTATATTCAAATTCTGCAAAAGATCATGATGCAGTATGTTGTTTCTTTGTAGATGAGGGAGTCTTGGCTTTCCCATAAACGGTCTGAGTCGATTAGCACTTAAACTAATATCTAGTTTGGTTAGAGTCAAATATAGAAGTTTTCCAATCGATCTTCTATGCTGATAAGGGTCTGATAGTTCATCTCCTTCATGGTTTGAAACTTTGAGATGCTCTCTCATTGGTGATTTCACAGGTTTACATCCTGAATATATCAGCCAAGAGTTCTAATGTATACCTCCTTTGACACACTGCAATTCCATTAGAAGGTCTTGCTGCTTCTAACAAGTATTTGAGTGGTCCAATATCTTTCAGCTTGAATTTATCATGCAGCAAATGTTTGAATTCTGTATCACCTTCCAGCTTGTTGCTAGTTATGAGTATATCATCTACATTGACTAGAACAACTATGATTGATGAGTCTTGAAGTAAACACTGAGTAGTCAGCTATGGACTGTATGAGGCTGCGGGAAATATTTTGGAGAACCTTTTTTAGCTCAGTTGATATGACAAATGCCATGAATGATAGAAGGGGAAGAAAGGAACAAGGACCTTGTGTTATTGTTTATATAATTATATAGTTATTTGGTCATTATGGGATTTTCAATTGCGGTTATTTAACTTATTTTGGATGAAACTTGTTGTATGCTCTTGAAGAATTGATATGTTGCAAGGTTCTTAATCATTAAGTGATATTATTTCTTCCATTTTTTTTTATTCATTAGAAAAAAATCTCTGATCATGCACCTTATATGTGTGTGAGGAGGATGGTGTGTATATCTGTGTGTGCGGGTGTGGGTGTGTATGTGTGCTAAGTATGGAAATTTTGATTTCAAATAGTTGGTATTTGATACTTGTAAGTATTTATGCAACATGGCAGGCAAATGCAGCATCTGGGATGGCTGTACACGATGACTGCAAGCTAAAGTTTTTAGAACTGAAGGCAAAAAGAACTTACCGCTTCATTGTTTACAAGATTGAGGAGAAGCAGAAGCAGGTTATTGTTGAGAAGCTTGGTGAGCCAACTGATAGTTATGAGGATTTCTCTGCAAGCCTCCCTGCCAATGAGTGCCGTTATGCTGTGTATGACTTTGATTTTATGACAGAGGAGAATGTCCCAAGGAGCAGGATTGTTTTCATTGCCTGGTATTCTTTAGTGTTTCTGAGTTTACCATGTTCTTGTTCTGTTCTCCTGTGTTATTGTTTGTTATGGTTTGTGCTTTCACTGATCTATTGTATTATGTATGAAGGTCCCCTGATATTTCAAAGGTGAGAAGCAAGATGATTTATGCAAGCTCTAAGGATAGGTTTAAGAGAGAGTTGGATGGTATTCAGGTGGAGTTGCAAGCTACTGATCCTACTGAGATGGGCATTGATGTTATTAAAAGCCGCACTATGTGAGCTATGCAATGGAGATGTTTCCAACTATCTGGTTCAATGTTTATAGGTCATGGAACTTAGAACTTGTTCTAATCTATGATAATGGCTTGGTGTTTTTTACATTTAAAACTTCATGAATTGTTATCTGTTGTCTTTATTGAGTTTTATTATTTAGTGTGAAATTATACACACTACTTATATGCTGGATTATGGGGGTACATATCAATTTCGGTTTGCTTATTTGAATCCCTTATTGTATTGTAGATCAGGCTATTCTTTTGCCTTCCTCAATGCTGAATCAGAGTCTGTGGCTACTTTTTGTTAAAATTGAATTTCATTAACTTTTATTTTTGGATAATTTTTATGTGAAATTGAAGGAGAATTTTAAAGTGCTTGACGATAGGCTGAAGAACTGGGACTGGCATGCAGCCCTTGGTTTATTATTTTTAACCTTTTACCCTTTTTTGGTACCAATACTAAATCTGTAGGTACAACTCTTCTTCACCAAAAAAAAAAAAAAAAACTCAAAACTATTTTTGGAAAATGTTCCATAGTCTCACTAATCAATCAAAGAGCATGGAGGTAGGCAAAGTTAACTTTCCATATTAATTTTGCAGCACACTGTATTTAAAGAGCATGTTGAGAGTTCAAAGCTACACCGAATTAGATTGTAAACGAAGTCAACTAGTCATGCGAAATAAGATTCATAGTCAAAAGTGACATAACGGCTCTTTCAGCCAATATGTGCCTCTGCTTATTACTAAGTCTACTGTGTTCTCTAGACGCTAGAATATGTGCTTCTCTCTCACCATTAAAGTGCCCACCACATCCTCCAGGAAAGCAAGCTCTCTCTCTCTCTCTCTCTCATCAGCAATGGCATTGAATTGACCTCAGAAATCTCAAAGTTAACTTTAATAAGTTTGTTTGTTTTATTTTTCCTGAGCAATTGTAAAAAATATACTAATAATGGTACAAGCAACCAAGGGAAAAAACAAAAACAAAAAATAAGTCAAAGATTATACTAAAATTTTGCTATGTTTCAAGAAATATAAAATAAAATGTGCCTATAACTTTGGATTCAACTATGTTATATCAAAACTTTCATGGCTGCAGAAGACTCTTTTTTCATTCGGTCACATCATCTCTTTGGCTAAGTCCACCTTAGTTACCAACGAGTGTATTTCTTTTTCTCATACTTATAGGGATGGTAATAAGGTTACTCATAACCTAACTAGACATGCTAGACATGTCAGAGGTTTGTCTGTATGAATGGAGGATACTCCTCCCCCACCTTTATTCTGTTCTTTTCGCCGACTCTAGCAAATAATATTAGATGTCTTCTTTCTCAAAAAAAAAAAAAAAAAACTATGTTATATCAAGATCAATATATACGGCATTTGGAGTTTTGATCGTCTTCTTTAGCCTTTTGGCAATTCAATTGCTCGTGCAGCTACAAAACTCTCTTTTAGTTATGTTGAGTCTTTCTATTTTAATAGGGACAATCTACCAAGAGATTTAGCTTATATTTGTAAGGTAGATTGTCCATCTATTCCACTTTTTTGAATGGAAATTATAGATTAACAAAAAACTATGTTATATTAATCACTCCTTTTGTTATTATTGTTTAATGCGAGGCTTCACTAACATGTGTATACTCAGATGATTAGGTGTGGCATGGTCTTTTTTGAAACCTTAAATCTTAACCTATATATCTATCACAATGTAAAACTAAAAATGACAAAATCTTCTAGTGAAACATCAAGAACTAGCTCAAATGGCTAATATCACTCTTCATAATCACATTAATCCTAGTAATGATTTACATCTACATCAGCAATACATTAAAATGAAACCAGAAACTTTAACAAGTTTTAAAAGATATACTAATAGTTGTTAGAAGCAACTAAGAAGGGAAAAAATAGAAAACGAAAAATAAGTCATAGATTAGCCTAAAATAGTACTATGTTTCTAGCTCCACAAGTTAAAAATAAATAAATAAACTTAGCTTCTATTAACAAGCTATTTGACAATTAGCTAACAAGTCTATAGTCACAGTAGCGGAATTGCAAAAGAAAACTAGTAAATTAAGAGCGGATTAATTGCTTGAAGCCCGGTTGAGAACACTATAATTGAATCTTGAATTGCTTTGATCGCAAAAAAGTCCAATCTCATCACCTACTTTCAGTTGCCTCCTATTCACAAAATCTCGATTCCACATTCCATTGAAGACGTAACTCCCATTACTTGACCACTGTTTGAAGCGCAATTGATGTTCGGTCTTGGTATCAAAATCCCAAACAGCAAATGCTACCCCATCCTCAATGCCTTCAATGAAGCTTGTGTCCCAGTGCGCCAAAATATGCTCCTTTACCAAGTCCTTCGCTATCAAGAGCCTTGACAAACTGTCAATATCACTTACCGTAATCTTCTTCTTCATAACCCAAGGGTCATATAAACCAAGCTTCAATTCCGTTGAAACCTCCTCAGATTCATGATGGGTTTTGGGGACAAACTTGTTTACCAAACTGGATTGGAGTCGATCGATCACTGGAATAGGTATACAATTGTGGAACTTAGGCTGTTTTGTCAGTAGTTTCAGAAGCAGAGGAAGAAATAATGTCATCAGTTATGGAATTTTCTTTGTTGGCCTCAAATGAAAGCAGGACGGAACTAGGATTTGAACTTTTTTGGGGGGGGGGGGGGGCAAAGCTTAAAACAATTTTTTTTTTAATAATGAAAATAAAAACTAACACTTATTTCATTTTCAACAAAATACTACATATAAAATAAGTGTTTCTTAAATATTTGATATTATAAAAATGTTGACAAAGTATAACATACAAAATCAGTATTTTTTAAACATTTCAACACATTTATCAAAATGGAACTCGACGCTATTTTAAATCTTGAAAGTCCTCTATGATTGAACAAAATAATAATAATGAACAAAAGTAATGAACAAAAAAAAGTTGGAAAAGAAATAAATTTAAAGAATGGATTTAAAATCTTACAGAAACCCAGAAGAATAAGTTCTGTTGGGGACGTTATTCAGGAAATGAAACACAAACTTAAAACTACCCCCACAAACTCTATAGTTTATGGCATGCGAAAGAGATGAAGTTACGAATAAAAAAGGGCGAGTAGATAATTGGTACAACATCAAGTTCGCAATAAAAGAGAGAATAGCTCACCTTGAATTCAATGAAACTTCCAAAATGAGAGCCATGTTTTGATCAATATTCCTAGCTTTTTTCTTTTCCATTTTTTTTTTTTTTTGTGGGGGGGGGGGGGGGGGGGGGGCAATGGCCCCCCCTGCCCCTATATAGGTCCGTCCCTGAATGAAAGCGATGGTTCTAATGAAAGTTCACTGTTTTCGCCATCATTTTCTCCTTGGTTTTGCTTGGATTGTAGCGCAGGAAACATAAGAAACGAAAGAAATTAACAAAGAAAGACAAAAGGTTTGTGTTTGTGTTTCATGATTGTTGAAGAGAAGGGATAGTGGGACTTATATACAAAGGAAACTAATCCTAAACCATGAAGGTGTAAGATTTCAAACGTTGAGAGGAATGGCATAGGAATGAATATTAGGACGAAATGGGCTTCTGCCCTTTTGCAGGAAATTAAACATGCGTTTGCCCTTCTTTCCAAACTAAATAGGGAAGTGCCCCTGTTTTATAACTCGATAATAGTAAAATCGATTTTAAATATATAACTCGATATTAATATGATCGAGTTATGTTGATCCGTGTGCCACTCTAGCGCGGGAGACGTGGGTTTTCCCCCAATATTCATAACTCGGGAACTGGAAAAGCGAGTTTTGTTAAGCAGTTTGAATCAATAGGACCTTAACGTCTCACAACCCCTATTCACTCACTCTCTCCCTGTACACTCTCTTTCCCTCGCTCTCTGTCATCACTCTCTCCCTCGCTCGCTCGCTCTGCGATCAGGCTTCCCGACTCATCCTCACTCTCCCTATCCAGTCTCCCTCAGTCGTCGTTGCTTGCCGTCGTCGTTGCTTGCCGTCGTCGTTCCTTGCCGTGGTAGTTTCTTCCCGCCGCCGTTGATGACAGGTACTGTCCTCTCCTCTGATATATTTTCTGATCTTGGTTAATATTAGGTTGTGTTTTATGTGGAATTTTGATTATGTTGTTGAAACTTACTTAAAAAGTAGTAAACTTACTAATGTAGATGAGAATTTTGCTGTCTTTTTATATGCTGCGATGATGATGATGTAAAGTATTTATTGCTATATGGTTATGTCTGTGTGATTTTCTAATTAATGAGAAATTTGTTGTCTTTTAACATGCTGCAATGATTATTTTCTCAGTACCGAGTTTAAATGTGGTTGGGGTTTTGACGGGGGGTTTTGGCAAATCGAGTGGTGGTGTTTCAGTGATGTCTCTGGGTTTGTGTAAAATGTGTCTTATATAGGCATGATTTTGTTATAGTTGTTGTAAATGGTGTCAAACTAATTACGTTTGAGTGTAAATTGTTGTTGCAAACGGTGTAAAATGTGTCTGAATTGTGACTTAGTGAATGGAACAAGAAAAATCTCTCAACCTCAGTTGGCCCCTCACGTTCTCTAATTTTTTCTCTGTTTTCTTGGCAACCATAAGATGTATTTGTTTGGTTGGCGAGAAAACAAAGGAAAAACAAGGAAAAGTGAGGAGAGAGAGACCTCAATGGAGACTGCACTGGTCTTAAGCCATAGAGTTGATTGTAAATGTCCTTGGGGGAAGATCACATATTGTGTGTCGCATGGTGAAATTTAATGTCTTCCCTCCATATGCAGCTCCTAATAATTGTAATTGATATTTGCCTTGTTAAAATCAATTTCAAAGACATCATACACCAAAAAGAACTCTCACATGTAAATATTGCTTGGACGTTGAACATGCAGGTATCAATCAAGTTTGTAGCACATTAATTAGTCATTTGTTTGTTTGTTTACTTCAATTACAAATAATAGGAAAAAAAAAAGTGTTTGCATGTAAAATTATGGCAAGTTCTTATTTATTTAAGCTTCAATTTTATTTTATATTAATTGTGGTTTACTTGTCAGATAATTGCTAATAATCTATTTGCTGCCATGTCAGATATGCAGCCACTAGATAGAGTGCGGCCTGGACCCGACGATCTTACCCAGTTGACCCGGCAGCCGAATCATCGGTCAACTCCACTTTGGAGCCATGCCGCCGACGAGGTATGTAGTTGTATTATTAATACATGTCTGTTTTATAATTACCTCGTGTGCACTACCTAACATAAGACTCGTCCCTGTGCAGGAGGTGCCTGGCATGCTAAAGGTTCGACGCCGTAAATGTGCATTGCCGCAGGGTGGGCTAGACCCACGTATCATGCAATGCATAGATGTAGCAGGTTTGACCGGTTTATTCAAGGTTCCTGATATGGAGGTCGACCACGCGTTGATCACGGCCTTGGTTGAGCGGTGGCGTCCGGAGACGCACACGTTCCACTTTCCCCATGGAGAAATGGGTATCACCTTGCAAGATATTGAGGTGATGTTGGGGATTCCGGTGGATGGGTTGCCTGTTACTGGGAGTACATCCAAGCAATGGAACGTGCTGTGCCGAGAGTTGTTGGGCCATGAACCTCCGCCCGTGATATCGAACTCAAACAAGTCTACCCTTACTGGGGCGAGGATAAAATACATCTGGCTTGATGAAAAGTTTCCCGCTCCCCCAGCTGCGGATGCCGGCGACGAAGTCATACAACAACATGCCCGCTACCACATACTTGTACGGATGGGGGCCCTGTTGTTCATGGACAAGTCTGCGGACCAGGTGTCACTGTTGCCTTTGCAGTTGCTCAACCCAATCAGCAATGCGAGACGGTATAGCTGGGGCAGTGCAGCATTGGCCTGGCTCTATAGGCAACTTTGTAGTGCATCGAAGAAGGAAGCGATGCAGATTGGAGGAGCAGTCTTGTTGGTGCAGCTATGGGCCTATTCAAGGTTCCCACGACTATGCCCTGTTGTGAGGCCGCCTCTACCTCCAGTGCACTCAGGGCCCCTTGCCATTAGGTACGTTCATTGAGTTCTCGTTACTCAAGCTAAGTGTCTCTTAGGAATAATCATTTACGTGTAATAGTATATTACATTTTATTTGTCTCTTTGATATAATTGGAAATATGTGAAACTAAGAAACAAAAATAAACTATGTGAAATATAAAGCAAAGTTTGTTAAATGACTAGTTTAGTAACGAGCATTTGTTGACACCCCATGTTTGCTAGGTGGAGCGGGCCAAAATGCACCGCAGAGCATGCCACACACGTCCTTGCTGCGTACCGGACGTCGCTGGCTACACTACGGGCAGAGCAGGTACCCGGTTAACTTACGTCCTCAATTTGAGGTTTTTATTTTCGTTTCCCTCAAGTATGTTTCCAAGTTTTTATTTTTAGTTTAGTTTGAATTTTTGGATTGTTGTAGGAATCAGTTGATTTCAGACTATTGGTAATTCCATCCCATCATTTTGTTTGATACTAGGATTTTCATCCCATCATTTAACTCAATTGGAATGTGAAGTACATCACATTAGAACTTCCATTCGCAGCACCTGCATGAATACAAGCAACCATAAACTCACAAATTCTAAACTGTTAAATCAAAGGCTTCAATTCTTTTATTTTAACCTAGCATAAACAAATATTCTATAATCCAACAATTTTAAAACCTTATATTTGGAGACTTCTTATTATCAAAAGTAGGGTTGTACATGTGCATGGGTCGAATTGGTTTGGATTGAAGGGTTTTTTCCAACTCAACCTAAGAATGTCGGGTTGAGAAATTCCTAACTCATTACATGTGTAAAAACAAACGCAACCTGACTCGCGTGAGTCAGGTTAAGTTGGGCTGGATCAATGGGATATATTTAAATTTATTCATATATATATTAAGTAGAATTTGGCTATATCCTTGATTATGTACGGAAACGTTTGTGATTTACACCCAAACAAACAAGAAAGAAAGAAGAAATTGTCCCTTTCCAAGATGTTTGAACTGAAAAAGTAACTTACCTATGTATATGTCTTTCAAAAAAGCATGTGCAACATGCGCAAAAGATTTTGTTTTAATTGTTTTAATTGCTTGTTGACTTCATTCTGTTAATATTTTGAACCCAATCTTGCTGTTCCTTTGCTTTCTGCCTAATAATCCCTAAAGATTTTGTGTACGAATAGAATCAATAAACTCCATGCTTTCCATTTTACATATCACAAACATAATCTTTAATTAGTATGATGTCTCACTATCACAAACATAATCCACTTATGCAGATTGTATGGGAGCCGTACACGCATACGTTGGGCTCCCTGCCTGCGTATTGCACTGCCGGGCAGCATATTTGGAGGGCTGAGGTGCCGTTGATATACTTTTGGATAGTGGAGGGGCATCATCCCGAGCGGGTCCTCCGTCAGTTTGGGATGAAGCAACCAACTCCATCTGTTGTGGATACGTCGGTTGTCCTTCACAAGATATCCCTCCAGGGAAAATGGGAGAAGGATTGGGAGGCAGAACATGCTGTCTTCATTCAGCAATGGGCCAACCGAGTGACTGAAGTTCGCGGGGCCCCTCTCTTGGACGGTGATGATACATACCTCATTGAGTACATGACGTGGTATAATCGCAACACAAGGCGGTATATAACACCAGAGTCTGCGTACTGGGAACTCATGGTGAGGCAACAATTCCTATTTTATGTATGAAACCATTGTTCGATTAAGTATCTTCAGCAGCTTTATCATGCATGCAAAACTCCACAATTATTATTGTTGTTACATCTCTATGAGTTTATCTTTCATTATGTTTTTATGCTACTGCATGATTTAAGTTGTTCATAAATAACTGAACAACTTACATTCAAATTTTAAAAAGGGTGGGTTGGGTTATTCTTTTATTTTTATTTTTGATTTTTTTTTTTTGGTTGGCTTGTAATTTCAAACGGACGGTGCAACTCTTTTTAGTAGTGATAAATTCACATTTCATGATAGCTAATTACATATTCCTTGATAGATATTACCTTACTAAACTGTTGGTAGAATTCAATTTCCAACATCTTAAAGGTCATTTAAATTCTTGCAAGTATGCAGCAAGGATATGTTATTCACCACTACATTCAATTATGATATATGTTGTAACTGATGATACTTCCCTTAATGTTGGGCAATTTCAGCTCGTGTTTGATAATTTCAATTGTCATCCATTCGGACGTGTACCTTAGGAAATAATAACTTCATAGTATGTGTCATAATTGCAGTATGATCTTAATGGAGTTGTAACTTCAAAATATATGTCCTGATTGCAGTGTGATATTAATGGAGTTGTAACTCTAGTGAAGCCTAGATACACAAATGATAAAAGATATTTTCACTTGTGCTAAGATTGAACTTATGTACAACCAACCAACCATACGTGTTTCACGGAAGTATTATCTCAAAGTTTAGATTGCATACCCATAAACATAACAGGAAATAGAACATTCGTGACTGCTGGGGTGGAACTATAAATTTCTGCACAAGGGGGTCCAACCCCTATTTTTATATGCAATCTTTTTAAAGATGTTTAATAGTTATAACTAATATAAGGAGTTCAGTAGCTATGTTTACTACTTTTTTCTTTTTATTTTGGAACAGATTTATCCAACTTTTGCATCATACCTATGTTTTGCTTTTATGACGCCGCCCTTGTTTTGTAGGTTCGGACAATGATTAGGTCTATACGGAGGTGCGACGAAGGTTCTGACATGCACAATGACCTTACATATACACTACAGCTTGTGGAGGAGCTAGGCCGACTTAAATTGGCGGATGCGCTTGCAGAAGCAGTTCACATTGGTACACAGGGCCCGGGTCATGGCGGGCAAAGTGGTGGGTCTCGTGGGGGTGGACGTCGTGGGGGTGGCCGAGCTGGTCGCGGTCGTACGACTGAGCCGAATCCCATCTACGAGGAAGGGGATGACTCGGGTGCAGAAGAGGCATGGCTTGGCACTGATTGGGTACTGTCTGACGATGGCGGCAGGACACCACGATGCTCATCTAGCACTGGTGCTGGGCCATCCCACAGCGCCGGTCACGAGGGCACTGTTCCACCCCAGCCTACGTCCCATGGTGCTAGCACAGACTATGCGGACCCTCCCCGTATGTCGCCTGCAGTTTTCAGCGGATCTGCCCAGGATGGTGGCTGCATATTTGTCCCCACACCAGGCATGCCCACCCCACCTCTAGTGCATGTGGACCCCACCATGCCCTCTTCATCTGCAACCCCCCACGAAGATGCTTTACAGCTTGAGCTGATACCGGCCGAGGACATTGAGCCTATACAGATTGAGCAGATACCGGCTGAGGACATTGCGCCGGTGGAGGGTTTGCGGAGATCACGACGCCCTCCTGCGCATGCTCCCAGTTGCGGGACCGGTGATGGTATGTACTTTGTCTACACTTCCCATCTTCTTACCTACTTATACTGCGCATTTGATTGGTTATGTTAATTTAATTATGCTGTTGTGTCTGATGAAACAGGTAAGATTAGACCTGTCAGGGCATACGGGCGGAAACGAAAAGATCATTAAATGCCTATTGAACTCAATGCTTATACTCCCGGCCTCTAGGTGACTGGATATTTTCATTTCTGTTTTCTTATAAAGTTGTATCTTTTTTTTTGAGCGAATATATGGTGGAAACGAAATGGCCATTGAGCCTGATTGTCCCTGTGTGCATATTCTTCATGTGTATAGGTGGCTGTGCATCTTGGTGGCTGTGCATCCGTTTGTGGATCATTGCTTGGGGACTTGTATTGGCTTATTTAGTGTGTTTGTTGTCAACAAATTGTTACATGTAGGATAAAACCCATAAGGTGTATTTTATGTACTGATATATTAGGAAGTTTTTCTGGGCTTTGAATTTTTATTGCAAATGGACAAATGCCTCGATTGGTATTGATTTGAAGCCAAACTTTGTTGTATTTTGATATGTTGTTAGCTGGAGTGCCAAACTTGTTTGTAAGAGAGATTTTAAGTGGCATTGGGGTTTTTTTTTTTTTTCTTTTGAGAAACAAATGTGCGGCTTTTGTGATAAGCAAGAAGAAGTAAGTTGATACATTTCGGGGTCGAGTTTGATGAGTTTATGCGGACCAATGGCACAACCAAGTCCTTTGTAGCACAACAAGAATCTGAGTCTCTACAATGCTTGGCGCCATGACTATAAGAGCTTTTGCGGAGGAAGACCGATTCTTTTAAAAGAATCTTGAACTACTTGTCAGTAATGCCAGTCCTTTTTCCACAGTTTTGCAGCAAATGAGTGGTTGATCCAAAGATTACAAATAGTTAGTGCAATTGTTATTGCCTCTTCAGCACTCTGCATGGTCATGGCTTCCTCCCGGATCTGTTAGCTCTGGTGAGTTTTACCTTGAAGAGTTATTTTTTCAATCTTTAACGAATTACAGTTCTTCTATAGATGCTTCAATACTTCTAGAGATGGTTTTTTAAACATGCTTGTGGAGTTATATTGAGCTGTAAAACATGCGTATTAGATTCTTCATAACAATTTCTCCTTTAATTGCATGATTTCTTGGAATGGCACTTTCTTATGGTCTTTCATTAAACACATCACTTGTCTTCTCAATTCAGAATCAGTGCACTTTACCAAATTATGGAGTTGATTTGTCCAAACGCTAAATCAATACATGCATATACCGTGTGAGGCCCCCACCCCGAAGTAATAGAAGGGAATTTGAAAGTGATGATAAACTCTTGGTAAGTCACTACAACCAATGCTCTTTTGAATTTGGGTCTGCATACCTGTATAAATGTCCGTATGCTAGAAGTCTCCTTCTTTTTGGCAAATCTGGAAATTTCCTGTCAACAATGATTGATATCTCAAGTCCTCGTTTAATGGATATATGTCAGTAACAGAAGTTTGTATGTTGAAACTGTGGTTCTATTACTGGACCGGATAGGGTGTGTACATGCAGGATTGTACCGTCGCATCTACTCAAAAGTCTTCTTTTGCTTTCCTTCGTTTTCTCCGTTACCAAACAGTTTACATCTTCTAATTTTGTTCGATTTTATCCTCTCTAATTTCGATTGCCTGAACTTTTTTTTGGTAAATTAAATCTGTGAAAGTAGTTAGTACATGTCAAATTTATTTCACATTTCCAAATTTTACAGATATGTAAACGCATTACAAGGTATGAGTTTGCTTGTTTGAGATTCGACTGCAAGGTTCACTGTTACTTGTTCTCTCCTGACCTTAATCCCCCTATTGGAGATCAGGTACTACTTCTTGTATCATTTCGGCTTCTTGTTTCTCTGTTTTGTTCATTTGGGTCAGAGTTGTTGATGGAAAAGAACTTGGATTTTGAGAAAATGTGTCATATAAAGAGATTAGTTTAGTAATTTGATCATATGGGATAGTTAAGTTTTCCATTTGTGATAAATAAAATTTCAAACTATTTTACTTTTTTTGGAAGAAAAAGAAAACGATTTCCTCTGTTTTCTCAGTTGCCAAATATAGGAAAGAGATCATGACATTGATGAGGAAGAGGTGGTCACATAGAAGAGTTCAATTTAAGCAATTTGGGAAGTGCGTCTCAATGATTTATTCAGTTTGTAGTCAATTGTCTACTTGAGTATGCTCTGAGGACCAAATTCAGATGGCAATTTATGAGTGTATGTGATGCAAAAGCTTATAGCTATAGCTATAGATTGCCCTTTAATAAGATAATGAGTTAGGATACTTAATTTGATAAGAATTTGAGATTTAAGATTTAGTGTTTTTAATGAAGTCGCTTCGGGCATTTCACGTTTAAAGAAGCCATCATTCAATGTACAGTGTAATCAGAAAATGAGGAAATAACATTTACATAAGGTTTGTGATGCATTGATTAATTCAGCCACATTGTTGAAATTAATTGGGACCTACGGTACAGGACTTTTGTTGCTGCCTGTTTGAAATTTTGAGCATTCCATGGTTGAATGTATGATCAAATTTTAGATAATACTATATAATAAAAGGTAGAGGGGTGAGGTTCTTGGATCTAAAGTATAACTGGGTATGTGTGTAATTTACTAATAAAGAAGGAGTTTTGAAAACTCTTCTTGTATTCCCAAGATCATATTTTGAAACATTGAAAGGAATATTAAAAAAAATTTAATTATGTCGGTTGCAAACCAACAAAGGTGTGGCCATTTAGCCCTGCATATACAGTAATTTGATTGTGGGTTTATCGGTTCATTGGACGTTTCTTTGTTTGTTGAACATTTAGCCTTTTATCCCAACATAAGTATTATTCTGCAAAGATTCATTTGTTTTTATGGCCTGTGAAGATCTCTATGTGCTGAAATACTGCAAAGTAGAAAGAACGCTTATGCTACGTTAAGTACTTCGTTTGCTTCGTTTGTAATTCATTTGGAATATTGATGCAGGTGGGTATGTTGTGGTGAATGAAAAGCTGCCTAATTATGTAGTCCCAGGTTTGACTGACTTCAAGGTACTCATTTTTGTAAACTTTAGATACTATTTGTATATATTTGAATGTTGTGAGTCTTCAAAGGAAAAGGTTCCTTTGCAGCTTCACATTGTACAGAATGCTCATCGACATGGAAGCTTTTTGAGGACTCATTACATGTTTTTATTTCAAAGATACTAAATTGTGTACTTTATACCAAAAGTCTTCTTGTGTTAAAGAGTTTGATAAGATATATATACTGCTCTTTGCAAATTTAACTGACAGGTGGTTTGTCTGTAAAGTTTAACTGACATGTTGTTTGGCATTTTCTGTTTATTTGGAAGATTAAGAACTTGTAAGTTGTAACACAGCACAAGCAACGTTGTTTAACCTATAATTCTTTATGCCACATTATTTGAGTGGTCAGGTTTTAGAATGGTTCAAAATGCTGAGTGTTTTTTTCTTTTTCTCTTTTTTTTTTTTTTTTTTTTTTAATAACTTTTATTTCTTTATTGTTGTTGGTTTTGTTTTCGTTTACATTTTAGATATGGATTCAATGAATGAAGAAAAAGATGAGTATGGTGATACTGTTTCAAGTGCTCCAAAAAGAATGAGATGTAGGACTTCTTCAAGCATATGTAGGCTGCTGGAACTATCAATGGGATACAGTATGAAAGCATGCTTCATGCTCTCGTGAGCATACTTGAAAATGAAGGGCTTCCAGGTCTGTATATAGAGGGTTGGGACCAAGTTATGTGAAATTGGTCCCTGCTGCTGGGATATCTTTCATGTGCTATGAGGCATGCAAGAGGATACTGGTTGAGAAAGAAGAAGATGATTACCCTTAGAAGAGGTAGACTTTATTTTTACCTTTTTGAATAAACAAGATCCATGTTTTATTTTAATGGGTGACCTTTTTAATAGCAAATAGATGTTGGTTTCTGATTGGAAGTGTTGAGTCCAAATCTTCATGGCTCCCACTTAGCTGCCCTATTGAGGCAATGCCACATCAAATGAATTTTGATTATAGGGAAATATTATACTTATAGATTATTCATCATAAAAATTACAAAGTGGATTCCTACACGGTGGATTATGGGTTCCACATTGTTGGAGACGAGCTTGAGAAAGCTCTTTAAATAGTATATAAAGTGAGGTATGTGTTTATCATTATAGATCGCCTCCAAATATTTCTAAGCAGGCCTCAAATTATTGTGTACAAAAGAAAACCCTGTATTGTATCAATCAGGTGGTCTTAATTGTCTTTGATTCGATGGCATATATATCATTGATCATATTAAAGCAACCATCCAAGAGAAATTGGAGGAAAAAAATGTACGAACTAAATTACAATTGTCACCATATATGTTGTTATATTGTTAATCACGGTGGTCTATTGAATCAGTAACACATGTATAATTACTTTATTTTCCTTCACGTAAGTAAGAAAAAGAATTTCGAAACATTAATTTCAATAGAAATCTTAAGCATATCATAAGTAAATAAAAAATTAGAGTGTCATAGAATTTCTTAACAAAATAAATGCACCTGCTAACAAAAAAAAAAAAAACAAAAAAACAAAAAAATTGAAAAAGAGATACAGTGTGCTTGCACGTGGTCATTTTTTGCGGTTCTGAGTGTATTTTTGTAATTTTCATGTTTTGGGGGGGTATTTTGGTTATTTTTTGATTTTGGGGGTATTTTTGTCATTTTTTAGGTTTCGAAGGTATTTTAATGGACCGAATAAGACTAAAGTAGTGCTTAAACAAAAATAATAAGGTTACTTTCCCATATACGAGAAACGCTGACCATTAGTTATGAATTACGATCAAATAGAGCGAATATAATGTAGTAGACCGAGTAGGACCAAAGTGGACCGAGTAAGACCAAAGTGCATATAATGGACCGAATAAGACTACAGTAGTGCTTAAACAAAAATAATAAGGTTACTTTCCCATATACGAGAAACACTGACCATTAGTTACGAATTACGATCAAATAGAGCGAATAGAATGTACTAGACCGAATAGTACCAAAGTGGACCGAGTAAGACCAAAGTGCATATAATGGACCGAATAAGACTACAGTAGTACTTAAAAAAAATATAATAAGGTTACTTTCCCATATACGAGAAACGCTGACCATTATGCTACGAATTACGATCAAATAGAGCGAATAGAATGTACTAGACCGAATAGGACCAAAGTGGACCGAGTAAGACCAAAGTGCATATAATGGACCGAATAAGACTACAGTAGTGCTTAAACAAAAATAATAAGGTTACTTTCCCATATACGAGAAACGCTGACCATTAGTTACGAATTACGATCAAATAGAGCGAATAGAATGTACTAGACCGAATAGGACCAAAGTGGACCGAGTAAGACCAAAGTGCATATAATGGACCGAATAAGACTACAGTAGTGCTTAAACAAAAATAATAAGGTCACTTTCCCATATACGAGAAACGCTGACCATTAGTTACGAATTACGATCAAATAGAGCGAATAGAATGTACTAGACCGAATTGGACCGAAGTGGACCGAATAGGACCAAAGTAGACCGAGTAAGACCAAAGTGCATATAATGGACCGAATAGGACTACAGTAGTGCTTAAACAAAAATAATAAGGTTACTTTCCCATATACGAGAAACGCTGACCATTAGTTACGAATTACGATCAAATAGAGCGAATAGAATGTACTAGACCGAATAGGACCAAAGTGGACCGAGTAAGACCAAAGTGCATATAATGGACCGAATAAGACTACAGTAGTGCTTAAACAAAAATAATAAGGTTAATTTCCCATATACGAGAAACGCTGACCATTACTTACGAATTACGATCAAATAGAGCGAATAGAATGTACTAGACCGAATAGGACCAAAGTGGACCGAGTAAGACCAAAGTGCATATAATGGACCGAATAAGACTACAGTAGTGCTTAAACAAAAATAATAAGGTTACTTTCCCATATACGAGAAACGCTGACCATTAGTTACGAATTACGATCAAATAGAGCGAATAGAATGTACTAGACCGAATAGGACCAAAGTGGACCGAGTAAGACCAAAGTGCATATAATGGACCGAATAGGACTACAGTAGTGCTTAAACAAAAATAATAAGGTTACTTTCCCATATACGAGAAACGCTGACCATTAGTTACGAATTACGATCAAATAGAGCGAATAGAATGTACTAGACCGAATAGGACCAAAGTGGACCGAGTAAGACCAAAGTGCATATAATGGACCGAATAAGACTACAGTAGTGCTTAAACAAAAATAATAAGGTTAATTTCCCATATACGAGAAACGCTGACCATTACTTACGAATTACGATCAAATAGAGCGAATAGAATGTACTAGACCGAATAGGACCAAAGTGGACCGAGTAAGACCAAAGTGCATATAATGGACCGAATAAGACTACAGTAGTGCTTAAACAAAAATAATAAGGTTACTTTCCCATATACGAGAAACGCTGACCATTAGTTACGAATTACGATCAAATAGAGCGAATAGAATGTACTAGACCGAATAGGACCAAAGTGGACCGAGTAAGACCAAAGTGCATATAATGGACCGAATAAGACTACAGTAGTGCTTAAACAAAAATAAAATGGTTACTTTCCCATATACACATATCTGTCAGGTAACTTGCTGGAAAACGATGACATTTCTAGTTAAACCATACACACGAACCTAGTTACTTGCAAGTATACATATCTTACAGAATACAACAACATGAAGTTATTCTTTTGCATTCATTTACCCATACGTTGTCCCGTGGGTGCATCAACTTTATCATCCACCACAACATGAGCCACCACTTCATTCAACATGTTCGCACTCAAGGTTGCAATCCTTCTTGCATGGTCACGCTCCGCAATGGCAACTTCCAACTGATACCTTACCAACGAGTTCCTAATGTCTCCACTGTCGTAGTTAGTTCCTTCGCTTGGAAAAGTGTTGGGTGGAGCTGAGGTTGATATGTTTGGAGTTGCTGACGATGCGGACGCACCACCATGTTCCTCCATACCATTACAATGAAAATACTCCATGTATGCAGCTTCTGCTTCCCTTCGATCTTTATATGATTTGTGATTGGCGTTTGGGAATTTATGAACTTGTTTGCTCGCATCTACCCAACTGTCGTATATGCCTGGAACACGACCATTAAACACAACATAAGTACGTCCCATCCCGGTCTACAAACACGCACTGGTTGAACTCCTTGCGTATTTGAGCTGCTGGATGCACCTTCTTACTAGTGGAGACAATCTACCGTTAAAAAGAAATGCAAACAAAAACTCGATTTCTGAGAAATCGAGTTACAATAAAGTAACTCGATTTCCTAATTACCGAGTTTCTGGGACCGTCACGTCAACACGTCGCGTCAACAGTAACTCGATATTATTGAAATCGAGTTATAAGTGAAATTGATATCCCAGATATCGAGTTACGATTCACCCATCCCCACATATCAGATTCCATGCACGTGCCTGCCTCTTTTGGTGCTGGGTTACATTCAGACATTCAGTGTGTGAGTTTCTGAAAAAGAAAGCCTGTAAGGTGATTCCTTCTTCTACTTGTACCCTCACCAAGCGTGCTATAGCTGTGGTCCCCTTCTTCTCATCAAAGGTCATCTCTCCTGACAGGTATATCTTAACTTACTTACATAATTCTGTAATTACATTTGGATTGGCACTTTAGCATAAATGTGATGACTTTCTTACTATGGTTCTAATACTGGGTGTGTATATATAGATATATATACACCAATAGGGTGGTAGATGTATATAATGGTAGAGTGATACATACCCATATATGATCACATGTATGTGTGTGTTTAGGGTATATATATATATACACACAGATAGTGTCGTATATATATATATATATATATATATATATGGGTGTGTGTGTGTAGATACAGACATATATATTGTGTGTGTGTGTGTGCAAATATATGTAAATATACACAAAGTGGACTTTCCATATATGATGATTTATATATATATATATACACACAGATGTAAACATAGTTTATATATAAAATATGGCCTTAGGCCACACATTAACCACCCATTTTTTAAACAATTCGTTAGGAATTTCAAAAACGGTCAATATACTGAAAATAAGTAGAACAATTTTCCCAAAAACGAATGACAAATTGTGTTATCCTGTGTGTGTGTGTGTGTGTGTGTGTGTGTGTGTGTGTGTGTGTGTGTGTGTGTGTGTGTGTGAGAGAGAGATATTGACATTGTATACATATTCTTCCTCCATGTGTATAGATCTAGGAATGGATGTGTGGATAATTGGGAACATATATATAAACAAACTTTCATTGTCAGGTGAATTCCTATGATGATATATGCATTTATTCATAGGTATCAACAATGATGTAACCAGTAATAAGAGGTTTAAATTGTATGGTTCTTTCAGTTCTGAAAGGCTTAAGTGTGTGGGTTCTGAAAAAGAAAGCCTGCGAGGCGAACATTGAATGCTGACTATATTACATCATACACTTATACTTTGTTGTGAAACATCTCTCCTAAAAGGCCAATGATTGTGTACAAACGAATCAAGTTTGTTAGGAATACTTACGATATCATTATAGTGCGTTTGTAAACGATTAATTGTCACTAACATAACTGGCTATCTTCTTCATGATAACTACAATAAATTGTCCTTCTCCAGGTCTACCATGGGTCGTCATTGCTTCTACATTTACTATGATGGGGAGCAGTATTTCCACGACTTGCATGGGTTGTCCTATAGAGGCGAGTCAGTGAAGAAGAAGTTCATTGAGTTGAAATGCGGAACACACTTGAGGAAAATGCATCGGAAGATAATGGAAGCTCTAGGGTTGGACAGGGAGTCACATAAGATATCCATCGTGTACCGTGCCCCCCAGATACTTGTGAGTACTCAGGTTGTCTACAACTCAAATCCGTTGGGTTGCGATGCTGACGTGGACATGATGTGGACAGTGATTAAGCGAACCCCCCAGTTCATATCGTCCGATTTGTATGTAACTGTTGACGCTGTTGGGTTCCATGCTGGTGTAAGTTCACAACATGGCAGTGGGGTGGAAGCGCCACAGTCATCGTCACTTGACATGCAGCCTTCCTTTGCCGATGTAACGCCCTTGCCTTACAGTAATCAACCATGCAGTGCAGTTGATGATGTTGTCGAACCGGAAGTGTTGGGCGCCACCCATACACAATACGTGGGAGGGTCTAGTCACACGTATGAACATACAGAAGTTCATTTGGAAGGGGGAATTGAAATTGATGCCACCCAAGATGTGTACGAAGAGTTCATTGATACTGATGAAGCAGTGGACGATGCAGAGGTCAATGTACCACTTACCGAAAACAACGAGGAGGATTGCCCTAATACAGTTCCTATCCCAGAATGGTTCACATCAAACACATGGGACAATATTAAGGACCCATCACCTGCCTTGGGTACAGGGCATCTTACAAGTTGGCATAAAGGTGACGACCTGGCCATCGGGATGCTATTCAAGAATAAAGCCTCTGTTCAGTATGTGTTGACCCTCTACTCTGTGGAGCATAATAAGCAATACAAGGTCATAAAGTCTGACACCAATAGGCTAGTAGTGCGGTGCATACATGAGGCATGTATGTGGTCAATTCGGGCCATTTGCAGCAAGAAGCACGGGCTGTGGGAGATCAGTAAATGTCCGGCTCCCCACAGTTGCTCATCCCTCCAGGTAGCGACTGATGGGCGGATGATGGATTCAAAGTTCATATCCATTGCACTTGAGAAGTATGTACGGGAGGACCTAACCCGAAAGGTAAGGGACTTGCGTAGTATGCTACATGCAAGGCACGGGCATGATGTAACTATGTACAAGGTTTGGGAAACGAAACAGAAGGCAGTTGCGCGTATTTACGGGGATTTTGACGAGTCCTACGCGGAATTGCCACGGTTTCTAGCAGCATTGTCCGATGCAGATCCGGACACTGTAACCACGTTAAAGTGTGACCCTCGTGTCCCGGGGACTTGTATATTCAACTCCGCGTTTTGGGCTTTCGGTCCGTGTATTAGAGGGTTCAGGCATTGTAGGCCAGTGATAAGCATAGATGCAACGCACCTTTATGGCAAGTACAAAGGAAAGCTGTTGATAGCAATGGCAACTGATGGTAACAACGAGGTTTATCCACTCGCGTTTGCCGTTGTTGAAAGCGAGAGCACGGATACATGGGGATGGTTCTTGGCATGCCTACTGACCTATGTTACGGACCGGACCAATTTATGTATAATCTCAGACAGGCATCGTGGGATACAATCATGCTTCGATGACACCACTAGGGGCTACTTGCAACCGCCCTTAACCCATCACCGGTATTGCCTCCGCCATTTAGTAAGCAATGTTAACACAAACTTCAATAGTGTGCCGTTAAAGAACTTGGTATGGAAGGCAGCAACTGCAAATCAAGTTAGGAAGTTTGAAAACACCATGGATTGCATCAAGAATGTCAACCCGGATGCGTACGACTATCTGAAGGAGGTAAATCAAGAAAAGTGGACACTTGTACATGACCATGGGCACCGATATGGGGCAATGACAACCAACCTGTCAGAGTGCTTCAATGGGGTACTTAAGGGCACACGTAGCTTGCCTATAACTGCAATGGTGAAGTTCACATTTTACAAGGTGAACTCGTACTTTGACGAACGTCGAAACAGAGTTCTAGAGCAGTTGGAAGAGGGGCAAGTGTGGTGCAAATATGCCTATGACAAGTTCGAGGCAAATCAAGAGAAGGCGAAGCTCCATATAGTTAGACGGATGAGCGCGCAACAACAGTTATATACAGTGGAGACCCAGTCTTCACTGTTGAACAGTAGCGGGGGAGACCACACCCATAGGGTTTCCCTCATGGACATGACATGCACGTGCGGCAAATGGGAAGCAAACAAGATCCCCTGTTCACACTTGATAGCAGTTTGTGCCAAGCACAACCACGATGCCACTGAGTATATGGATCGTTTCTACCGCGTGGAAGAACGATATCATAGCTACGAGCCGATATTCCAACCACTTAAAGATAGGTTAGAATGGCCGGAGCCAGAAGAAAGGAGAACCGTGATGCCAAACCCGCGGTTGATCCGTGAGAAAGGTCGGCCGACGTCCACGAGAATCCGCAATGAGATGGATGACGAGGATAGGGAGTTGCCAACCTCATTGTGGATTGAGAATGGACCAAAGTTGAAGTGTGGGTTGTGTCGGCAAGAGGGTCATAACCGGCGTACATGTCCGACGCGAAATGTGGCATCAACAAGCCGTGGTGCTACATAGTAGGTACGAATTACAATTCATAGTAAGAAGGGGGTATCATAAGTTGTTCTTCTTTACATGTATAGGTATTACATTATGAGTTATAAGTAAGATTCATGGAGTAATTTTTAGTTTGGAACCATGATAGTAATACCATTGTATCAAATTTAGCTACACTTTGGGCAATCTTGTGATTACTTCGTCAAGTAGTTGCAGTTACCTTTAACTCGTACCTATTACCATTCCAAGTATTCTGTCAGATTTGGTGTTCTTCCAATCTTATTGTTTGTGGTGTACATATTCTTACTATGGTTCATGGGGTCTCTATTTCCCTAACTGTATATGTGTTGATTGAGATTGCTAATTGTGGCGAAGGTGTAACTGTAACTTGCTATTAAATAATGTGGGTTGTATACTAATTTTTGTGTTTGTTACTACGCAGAAACGAGGCAGGCCTGCTGCAACAGGAGGTTTGTAGTTCCAATACTGTTGCCATGTCCTGTGTGCCGAAGGTGCCAGACTTTCAACGCACCACGGATGAAGTGGTTAGACTGACTGAAGAGAACAAGGACAATGTGTAACTCAAATGCGCAGACTCCATGATTGCATACAACCATTGTTGGCGTCTGCTGTCCAAGCTTCAAGTTCAAATTGTGAATAATGTTTAAAACGTACAATTGACAAAGTTATTTTTGTTCATCAACGGATTTAAATGTATAAAGTTCTTACTTACAATTATGCTATGGATGATTTTCTTATTCACGTAATGGAAACGAGGGAATGAATAATTGATGGATGTGGTTGGAAGTAGATATGAGTTGTTGTATAGGAGTGTACACTGGAAGTAGATGTGGTTGGAAGTAGATACAGCAGGCCAATGCCTTATGGGAGTGTACACTGCATGGACGATAGGGAATGTATAAACATAACTCTAAGCCCAGATTAAATAACTCGATTTCTGTACAACCGAGTTATACAGAAGACCATTCCGAAATAAGCAACCGAATTGGTCTGTGTTGTACTCCACATAACTCGATTCTACCATAACCGAGTTATGACTCAAAGAACTCGCTTTCTCAGTAATCGAGTTATGTGGAAGACAGTCATAAATTTACACTACACAGAAATCGAATTACTGATAACCGAGTTATATGGAAGACAGATATCACATAACTCGGTTTTTTTATTCTCGAGTAATGTTGGTAATAACTCGATTTTAGGTAAATCGAGTTATAAGCAAGCCGTACACCACTACATGGATTCCTATAAAGTTACATTGCACACAACATGGATTCCTCTGATTTTTATTGCACATAACTCGATTCCTCAAGAATCGGGTAATGTGTATTACCCTCTGGAAAATGAGATTCCTCTTGGACTGCATCTGGATCAGTCCAGGTAAGGAGGGCTGGGTGTGGAAATAATAGTTCACGTAACTCGGTGTTCCAATTATCGATTAATGTTTAAGGTAACTCGGTTTTCGGAGAATCGAGTTACTAGCAAACAAGTTACACTGCGCACAACATGGATTCCTGTGACTTTTATTGCCCATAACTCGATGAATAAGTAATCGCGTTATGTGGTAGTAACTCGATTTCTTTATAAACGAGTTATGTGTATTACCCTCTGGAAACTGAGATTCCTCTTGGACTGCATCTGGATCAGTGCAGATAAGGAGGGCTGGGTGTGGAACAATAGTTCACATAACTCGGTTTTTATATTATCGAGTAATTCTGTATATAACTCGATTTTATGGGTATCGAGTTACTTGCGAGCCGTACAGCAGTGCATTCCTTTAAAGTTACACTGCACACAACATGGATTCCTCTGATTTTTATTGCACATAACTCGATTAATAAATAATCGGGTTATGTGGTAGCCCACATTGCTGGACTCTATTTAGTTCTCAATATACGAAGAAAGAACCGTTGAACTTCTCAGCGAAAACCACCGGACGTTGGAGGACCAGAACAATGGCTTCTCAAGGGCGGAGAAACAATGAGGATGGTCCTGCTGATCCTACGATGAGGTTCCCACACTTTTTCAAGGTGATTCTGCCTCGAGCTCTTCAAGAAGGAAAGATTGTAAGTATAGTGTAATTCAGTTTTCAAGTTTTTTCTCTCTGAAACTAATATGCTAATACACGTAGTCCATTTGATCTATGTTTTTCTGATTTTTGAAAAAATTGTACATTTGTTGCATGTAGACATAAAAACTTTAAGTTTGCAATACGTATGTTACATTTGTTGTTGTGATTTACATTTTTGTGTTTGATTCCTCTGCAATTGTGAAGTTTTGTTTGTTGAGTTGAGATAGTAAGTTTTTAATAAAATATAGTTCTCTTACAGTTATTTTATTGGAGACTCAGTGTTTTTGTTGTTTTTTGTTTTGTGTTTTAAATTGGTTGTCAATACTTAAGTAGTTAGTCACAAAGCATCAAATGCTTGCAGACAATTCTTCAAATATGGATTAAAACTATACTGAGGATATGTAATGGTAGAGAGTGACAATTCTTCAAATACAATATTGTCTTGGAGACACACGCACATAATTTTCATATGTTGTTCTTAATTTCGGACTAAGTCTTTTATTGTTATTGTTGTTGTTAAGTTTCCAATTGTTTTTCAATGCTTGACTAGTAGACTAAACATGTTCAATGAAAACAAAGCAGAGGGTAATTTAATGGTAGGGGGTAAAAATGTTGCTGTATAAAGGTATGTATGAATATGTAATTCGAATATGTGCCATTGGTTTGAACCTCATGATATGATACACCATTGTTTATTTAAATATTTAACTCTACAGATACCAAAATCAAAAACAGAAACTTGTAATTTCAAACAATGCTTTTAACTCATTCAACTAATAGAACTTCATTTCACCAACATCATCCTCTACATCTCAGTTGTTAGATTGTGTGTTAGATTTCCTGTAATGGTTGCTGCACAAAGATAATATATGCGAACTCAAATGCATGTGTTTATTTACAAAGCCTGCATTAATGTTATGGAGATTCTTTTTTACAGCGGATTCCACCAAAGTTTATACTTGAATATGCAGTTGATTTGTCCGATACGGCCTTTCTTAGGACTCCAAGTGGTACAAATTGGAAAGTGAAGGTGACAAAACATGAGGGGGGGGGGGTTTGGTTTCAAAATGGTTGGTGCGAATTTGCAAGCTGTCATGGTGTAACCGTGGGGCACTTGCTAGTTTTCAAATATATTGGGAATTCGCACTTTGATGTACTGATATTTGATGCCACTGCAACAGAAATAGACTATTCTTTAGATGCCCAACTCCAACCTTGTAGGATGGAAGATAATGAGAGTGATGATGACTCTGTTCAAATCTTGGCCGTCTTTACTAAGGGAGAGGGTTCAGGTATGAATCTCACACTGTTGTAACGAATTGGTTGATTGTTATTAGCCTGTTTACTACTAATTTCATGCGCATCACTTCGTATTTTCATGTCATTTCAGGATCAGCTCATGGGGTTGGAGGAAATCAAGTAGGATGCACAGGCAGTTCGTTAGTTAAACTTGAATCTGACCAATGTCGTAAGAAAGATGGCGGTGTAGCTGAAAATCTGGTGAGAGCCAATGGTTTTAAATCGGACAATCCCCTGTTCACTGTTACCATTCATCCATCATACATTGATGGCAAGGACCGTGCGGTAAGCTTTTAGCTTCACAGAAATTGTTGGGTTTTAGTCATGCCTTCTGTTTTACTTTGATTTTTCATAGATCAATTAGAAAGCATGTACAGATACTTGTTGCTAATGATTTGCGTACTTGTGTTTTTAGGGGAAAAGATGTATATATATCTAACATCTTAGTTTCATCTTAGGTTAAACAATTTCTGAAATATTGCATTCTAACTTGTTTGTACAGAGTTTACCCCGGGCCATTATCAACTACCTACCAAGAGAAGGCTTTACCAAGGACCACAACAAAGGAAGTATACTCACAGTGAAGCTGGAGGTTGTGGACCAATTATGGCCTGTGAAGTTATACGTTTATGAACGAAGTATGGGTTCATCATGTGTCGTATCTGCTGGGTGGTCTGCATTTGCGAGGGGAAATAACTTGCAAGTAGGAGATGTTTGCGTATTTGAGCTGATCATGAGGGACGATGTTGTGTTGAAGGTCCACATTTTCAGATGCATCGAATAAGTGGTTATGGTGGTTGCAATCCAAATCTGACCCTGTTGCTAATGCTGATACCGATGAATAAATGGCTGCATGGTTTGCTGATCTGAAATCCCAGATGAAGCATTGAGTTGATTATTTTATTTATGAGTTGTTATGGCCTTGGACAGAGTCTTTTTTTGGTCTTGCACAGATTATTTGTTCTAATTGGTATTGTAGTTCTTTATTTTGTTTCTTTCCATCATTGGTGTAACCAGATGATCAATCTTTGGAACTCTGGCATATTTGTCAAGGAGTCAATACTTAGCATGTCAATTTATCTTGATGTAATCTAAACATTCTCAATGAAATTTTCCCTTTTTAAGAATGCTTTCATGAAATTTACAAATTCTTAATGCTGCACAATTATATGAACTGGCTTTAAATGTTGGGCTATTTTCAATTAACCATAAGAAAGCACCCTTAGCATTCAATTAAGCTCTTGCACACTCTAATCACATATTAGCTTATCTCACAATCAAATAACATAGAATGTATTATTTATGGATGGATGAGTGTGGTTGTGTGAGTTAATAATTATACAGTGCAAGTGGAGTTGAGTTTTTTCATTTAGTTTAAAATATTTTTATAAAAAAATGACAAATATATAACCACAATTGCATAAAAACAAAAATATTATACAAACTTTTTGAGGGTCAAATATTATACAAACTTAACAAAATAAAATGGTCATACTCATATTGACAATAGATAATAAAAACTGATAATAAACTATCATGAAATGATTCCAAAATATAAAACCTCCTACAAGGAAGTTATAAAATTTCATGTATTTGTGTTTTTTTTGTTCTTCCATAACTCAATAGATTCAAGTTTTTTTTTTTTAAATTAAATGTTTGTTTAATTTATGTTTCTTAATGACCCCCCTAGAAGAAATTCCTAGAGTCGCCACTGCCCAACATTGAGGCCAGAAACCCCCTGATGTGTATATATATATATTTAGATTTTTTTGTTCTCAACTTATGTTATTCAACATTCAGGACACTTGGATTCCTCTTGGACTGCATCTGGGGCGGTCACAATATATGGGGTGGGAGTTAACAAAACTCGAGTTATCTAAAAGCGAGTAACAGTGAACATAACTCGATTTACTATAAATCGAGATATGTGGTACACATAAATAGGCTTCTTGTGATTTACAATGAACAGAACTCGGTCTCAGAGAGATCGGGTTCTGTGTAGACCCTCCTGTACAGTTGGATTCCTCTTGGACTGCATCTGGACCAGTCCAAAATATATGGGCTTGATGGGGAAGTCCAGTGAACATAACTCGATATATTAGTAATCAAGTTATATATAACTGGGTTCCTGAAATGTACACATCATGTAACTCGAGTAACTTGTAATCGAGTTATATTTAGGTAACTCGATTTACGTATAATCGAGTAATTTTCTGGATTTATCCCCACCAATATAAACCCCATAGTTCTGCAGAACCTGCAGCTGTGCGAAATTACATCTTCGATTGCTGTCGCTGCATCCGGCCGGAATCGACCATTTCCTGCGGAAGTTCTTCGAATATTTTACATAGTAAGAGTCTTTTAACATTTTGTTGTGTTTAAAGTCACACATTTGTGGTGCGTTATTGTCAAAATTTTTATTCATGCTTCAAAGTTCATTGTCTATGTAGATTGTGATGAAGATGGGTGTTTGGGTAGTCAAATGCATTTTTGTTAGTAGGTTGTCTTCGACTAGTATCATTCTACTAAATGAACTTGCCAGTGGCGCCATATGTGTGTGGTAGTCCTTATGCTGTTTGTATGCCTGAACTGTACATTGTGCAATTTAAAGTTTTTTGTACAAGTTGGTGAAACTTACTACATGTAGCTAGGAATTTTGAAAATGTGTCAGGTCCTACATCCACTTGTATGTTTCCTGTATTATAATGTTGAACATGCTGTTAGAATGCTTGTGATCGGTGCGTGACATTATTGATCATTTTGACAAAAGTCAATATGTTAACAAATTGCATGTTGGCTCTTTGAGTTCAACTGAAGTTCATATACTCTAGGTCTCTATCTTCAAATTACAGGTCCACTCGGACCAAAATGCATTACATTTATTTAACCAACTAAACAACCCGTGAATAAGAATGTTGTTTTTTCATTGTGTTGCTGTAAACTGCTCTAGACAGTATATTGTATGGATGATTTTATACACATGGTAGTGCGTTAAATTTGGCAATTTTTTTTCTCCGCTTCAAACTTCATTGTTTATCTCATCGTAATGCGGTATTTGGTTATGTTTTTGTGTGAGCTAATCGTGTTTCCACTACTGACCATCAGTTAGTTATGGCTCCGAAGAGGGCTAAGAGGGGAAAATGCAAAGCTGCATCTGAACCTGAAGTGGTGTTTGATCAATCAAGGTTCCTCACGCCCGAGAATGAGCAAACCTTTGAAACCTTGAATAAGCGTAGGCGTATTTGGGGAGAAAGGCAAATCAATCTACACGAACTGCATCCTTCCATCCGTGAGAATCTACAGTCTAGGCATTGGCTGTCCCTGTGTACAAACATACAACCCCCTCCAGCTGCGTTGATTAGAGAATTCTATTCGAATCTATCGGTGCATGAGGATCTCGTGGGTCACAAGGTGTCATCGTCCATTCGTGGTGTACCGTTTACAATAACTAGGGAGCGCGTATCTAAAGCTCTTGATGTACCTATAATTCGTAGACCTACTTATCCATACACTATGTCTCCTCATGTTGATGATGTTATGGATGTCCTTTGTGGACGATCAGTCACTCAGGGTTCTAACCGAAGTATTAGCTCAAGTGAGTTGACTGAGCTTAATTATATCTTCTTTAGGATAGCTTGTCACAACATTTTCCCTATCTCTCATATCCATACAATCCCTATACATAGGTGTTTCTTTCTGTACGCCTTCGTCACCAATAGTTCCATCTGTTTTCCTTCCCTTTTCATCGAAACCATTGTGGAGGTGCATAGGAGCAAGTATAAGAGGCATGGTTTGTTTTTTCCAGTTCTCATCCATAGGGTCCTCAAATATTTAGGATTAAATAATTTTCCTTCCCAAGAGTTGGTTCACATCCAAGCCCCCATAGGAGCCAAATTTCTGAAACAGCGAAGTGCCCAAAAGAAGGTTGTCGACCCCAGTGTTGGTCCATCCAACACACCACAAGTACGGTCTACTACTGCAGATGTTCCAGATGAGGACATGCATGGGGATCCCGCAGTTGCTATTGCCGAGGATGGTGATGATGACATAGATGTTGACACTGCTGATGATACATGCCCTCTTCCTCCATCTCTTCATGCTATGATGGAGACCATTATGACAACTCAAGCAACCCATGGGCAGATTCTACATGGTCTTCTTGCCGAGGTTGCAGCTCTCCGAGCGGACGTAGCTGACTATAGACGTCCGGTTCCACCGTCTGACTCTTCATGATTGCCATTGCCCATTGTACCGAAGGCGGGGACGAATTTGTTGTAGTTGTTGTAGCAAATTCATTTGATTGTATGACAATTATATGAACTGGCTTTAAGGCAATTGTATATTTTGTTATTTGAGTGGCAATTTGACACACATGGTATCCGTGGAAAGTAGTTGATATATTAATATGATGGCTAGTTTCATGCCCATCGTTACTATTATTAGTATTATTGCAATGGTTGTATATAACATCAAGTAGATCCAAGTCAGTGTGTACAAAATATTTATTTCATAATTCTGTACGGCACTCACATGTTATTAGATTATAGTAATTATTAATACAAATTGAAGGTTTGTGAAAGCACAATTAGTTTGCAGGGTTTGTTGTTGACGATGAACCACCTAGGAGATTTTCCTCCGAGTGGAGGGGCTCAAGCTATATATGCACTTAGGGCAACTGTTTGTATTGGAGGTTTTGCTTTTCAGTCATGTATTTTTCACTAATTGGATTTTTTTGTTGCTCTTAAATTAGCAATTATATTATTCTCAATTTCGTCCCCACCTGGACTGTACGTCATGCATCATATTTTCATTACAAATTTTATTGATGAAACCTTGCAGTGATATAATGTTAACTTTCTACCCTACTAACTTTGTAGATTGATTAAGCTATGAGTCGCAACGCCTCAACATCAAAGCGTACAATGCGAAACAAGTTTGGTTCTACTTCAACAAATGCATCCTCACAAGTTCCAACAGATCAACAACTACATACATACACAGACCACTATGGAGGGATATGGGTTGGGAAGAAGAGAGATTTCGTTAATATGCCAATATACACGTACGAGAGTCTTGGAAGCGTCGGGCACATCATGGTTGGGAAACCTACAAAACTAAGTACAGATACCACTGCAATAGAGTTCACTGTTGCAGAACAAGCGGAACCACCATGGTCAACCCTATACGAGAAGAGGTGTGAGTTAGAAGTGTATTGTCGATGGCACGGGTTACGAGTTCCTATGGCACGCTCAGCCGAGTTACCTAGAGATGAACCTGCCAACATACTTGCTCGTCTTGAAGAAGAGAACAATCAAATGCAAAGACGACTAGACCGTTTTCATGCAATCCAAAAAGCTAGGAAACATCTAAAGGGGAAGGCGCAACAGCGAGCCATCAAGTCTATTAATGAAATTACTACATTACATGATGACACAGATATTTCAGACTTCTCAGATTCAAGCAATGATGATTTCCAAAAATTTCTACCTACGAACATTAGACGTTGTTGTTAATGTCTACACATTATGTGCAATACATAATGTTGTTGTTAATGTCTGACAAATGATGATTATGTACGTTCAACTTTTGCAACTCTAAGGATTAAATGTTCATTAGTTTTGGCTAAGTTTATGTGAAATCAGTTTCTCATTTCTTCCCTGTTGTTCTTTGTTGCTACATTCAAGTGATGTGCTTTGGTTGGACAATGTCCTTTGCTTTGTAATGTAGGAAAAACCATAGGAAGTGAAATGCCTCCAAATTATATTTATTGCACATTACTTTTAGGAAAATTTAATAGATTCAATACATACAGACTCATCCAAAGCACATAGACCAACCGCACATATGATTCCATAATACGAATAATTCATTTATATGAGTTGTTTGAGTCGCGGTATCATATACACGTATCCGTGTATCTTAGTTCTTATAGTGTCCTACTTTATATAGATACATTACAGAAAGACTCGGCCAAACCGAACTAACCACTCAGTTACTGAAAATCCATATGCCTCACACAACACACTGTTTCATAGTATTTGGTTTGCTTAGAAATAGGGTAAAGGCCTAAAAGCCTGATCAGCCTCTAAAATGTTTCATTCAAGTTATTGGTTTGTTGTAGCGTTGCTCCAAAGCTCCCTGAAATGCTTGTAAGGGAATATGGGGATAAAACCCTCAGTGTTGCTAGTATTATTCTGCACGTAATAGCAAGTGAGATTGGAGAAGGCTAACACAGCTCTACACTATTCAGCTAAGTCATGTTCGCAGTTCTGCATGTGCTGGTCAACAACTCGGCACTGTTAAACCCTGTTCAGTCATATCATCCATGCTCACGTGAATAAACAGATATGCAACATTTTGCAATGCACTATTTTCAAGGATTCAGAGGATCCCTCAATAGTGTAAGCAAAATTTTGGGGGTGAGCTGTCCACCATTGCTACGCTTGATTGATGCAGTGTTGCATGTGATGCTCAATAGCTCGACACTGTTGAACCCTGACCACAAGTACCCATTCCCACTCACATGAATACACAGATGTGCAACCCTTTACAATGCACCATTTTCGAGGAGGCAGAGCATCCCTTAATTGGTTATGCATCAATTTTGGGGGTGAGCTATCCACCGTTGCTACACTGATGTTCATAGTACTGCATGTGGTGCTCAACAGCTTCGCATTGTTCAACCCTGTCCAGTCATATCACCTACACACATGCCAATGCACAGATAAGATATGCCTTCTTTTGCAATGCACCGTTTTCAAGGATGCAGAGCATGGCTGAAACGTTTATGATACATTTAACACAGCTCAGTACTGTCTCGTCAAGTCATGTCAGATGACGCACAGGAATGCTAAATAGTCTTCATCAAGACATGCCAAACCGGTTAGAGAACAGTCTTAAAACCACATCCATCAGATATAAACCATACTAGTGATCAATGTCCCTAATTAAACATCACTAAGCACAACATGTCCATAAGCATAAACATCACTAGTTTAAAATTTAAACATGTTATCCTAGTCCAAACTCTGGTGGTCAACCATGTGAAATATTGAGACACTAAGCACAACATGCTTCCTCTCGATCGCCTCGAAGACACAGACATCTCCTGCTTCTAAATTATTGTGCTTTCGAAATTGCAACCCATCCCTTCCCGAATCTCATTGCTGAATATGTTTTGATAGAGGGTAATAGTAGAAGACATTGAAGTGTGACATCATGATCACATTATGTATAAAGGCTCACCATATTATGCGGCCGCGAGATACCCATGATGAGTTTGTATCATCTTCATCTAAGTTTATTATTTCTACCTGATGATCTTCCGATTTACAATTCTGAGTAGGTGGATATTGAATCTCAGTGGCAGTCTTATCAAATATAAGAACATGAAAGTTGGAATTTCCTTCATATCTGGAGACTAAAATATATAACCATATCAGATAGAATGGTATTCCACATAATCCTACCAACCATTACAAAACCAAATGTTCTTATCAGCTTTCTTCAATCCCACTTGCCAAAAGTGTGGATAGGGAGCAATGAGTGTAGCTACGGTGGAAAGCTCAGCACTGTTGAACCCTGTCCAAAAGTACCCATCCACACTCACGTGAATACACCGAGCATCACTGACAAGTTCATGCTCAGGTGCTTCGCACTGTTGAACCCTATCCAATCATATCACCTACACGCACGTTAATACACCTTTAGCAATGCACGCTTAACAGCTTTTGCAATGCACCGTTTTCAAGGATGCAGAGCATCCCTGAAAAGTTTATGATACATTTATCACAGCTCAGCAATATCTCGTCAAGTCATGTCAGATGAAGCACATCAGTGTTGAGTAGTATTAACGTGAATAAATACGCAACCTCTTTTGCAGTACACATCACCAGCTTGCTGCTGTAGCACAAGCTATAGCCATATCAAACAGCTACCTCAGCGAATCACATGCACCAACAGACGCCACTGTACAACCAAGTCATGTTTGTAGTTTTGCATGTGCTCATCAACACCTTGCCACTGAACAATACACTGTCGAGTCATATCATCTTTATTCACGTGAACACTTACTCTTACATGTAGTCACATCCACGTGAATACTTGCCCTTGCAAAACCCCTATATAAAGTCCCATTTACATCTACCCTTGCAATACATCTACACATACCGATCTAAAGTCACATTTTCCAATGTCGATGCGCAATTGGATGCTACCTCATTTTCCAGATAACTATAGAAGGGAAAGAGATTCCGACGAGAGGGAATACTATGCAGGATTGCGGCGGGAGTGGGACTTTCGCATGAATGAGTCCAACGCTCTACACAATGATCTCCTGCGACTTGGAGCGCCTCTTGTCGACCGTAGCTCACTCGCATTGCCACGACGAAACATGCACCAATATGAGCGTGCAGTTACTAAAATAAAAAAAGAAAACAATCTTATGATACTTCGTAGGTCCAGGTATCACATGCTACAACTAGCGGAGGAGCTGGCCGCAGCAACGAATAGGCAACTCACTCCAGCAGAACGTAACAATGTCCTCAACTATGAGGACTACTTGTCAGAATGAATGTCTATGTGGTGTGTGTGTTGTGTTATGTCTAGTGTTAAGTTAATAATGTTAGTGTAAGTTATTTTAAGTTTTCTGTGTTATGTCGTACGTGCGTATTGAAAATCATCATGTGTGGGAATATTTAACATTTATGCGTTATGTGAAAATAATCTAGATTACGAATAACATGCATGCTCCTCACAATCAATAATAACGTTTACATAGTACAAATGCAACTACGGTGACATACATACATAGTTAAGCAAAATAGTTCTCCAACAAAATCTAATAACACCACGACACGATTACTCTTCATCTGACATCTCCACGTCTGATTGATAAATGGGATCGGCAAGAAGTGATTGCATGAACTGTGCATGCTCGTACCACCCTTCCTCCACTGACTCTCGAATCTCGACTTGGGTTCGATATCGATTAAGACGTATCTTCATTCGGTTATTTTCTTCTCTTATGCGGTTCAATGCTTTACGAAGTTCGTCGATCGTGTCTCTAGGCATCTGCGATGCGAGTTGCCGAGGCATTGGCAACTTAAAACCAACCAGCTCATCATAAAACATTTGCTGTTCACGAAATAACCAAGCCCATTCCTGTCTCATGGTATTGTGAACAACAGCACTATTTCGCAAATTCGGATTGATTGGATAGCTGAACTCGTCTTCTAATACCCAACAACGACCCATAGCAGTGAACACATCATGAGGCCTATAGATTTCTGGGTTGCCAGAACCAGACATTGACACTTTATACAATAACACCAAATGATCAAGTTAGTTAACAGTGTGCATCAACTGTTGGAAAATAATGTACTGCTGCATAAAATGGTACACGACAAAGACATTCATAAATTTGTGTACTATTACACGCTAAAAATTAAATACTAACACTAACACTAACACTAACATTTGACCATGTGCAAACAAATTGTTGTTAATGTCTACCCATTGTGTTCAATACATAATGTTGTTATAAATGTTTGACCAATGTGATTATGTGCAATACAAAATGTTGCTATAGTAAATATTTCATTCTATTGTGGCCAATGTTTACTACAACAAACAACCAAATGGGAGAAGGTGTTGATCTAAGTTTTCTACCTACTGTGACTTTTCTACAACAAACAACCAAAGATTTCAGTATAATATCAAATAAAAATATCATTGCCTTAAAATTCTGCTGTGAGTTTTCTACCTGAGATGATACAAACTTCAGTTGAGTCCGAAAGCTGTTGATCTGAGCAGAGTGGGGATTCAGCATAAATCCAGAAACAAAATGGGAGGAGGTGGTGTGGATAAATTATACGCGAGTAACTCGATTTTTCGACGTACGAGTACACTTTATAACTCGATATTTAAGTAATCGAGTTATATTAAAACCATATATCCGTACGCCTGACACAACAAAGTCTTAAAACAGGTGTAATAGCAGCGTATCTCGATATCACAATAATCGGTTATATTACTCGATTAATATATAACCGAGTTATTCAGGGATTTGAAAAACAAAATGCCACGCTGGGCGTACGTGTGGACGGACAAATCTTAATATAACTCGAGTAATCTATAATCGAGTAATTCATATAACTCGGCTTTGATATTATCGAGTTATAAAACAGGGGCATTTCCCTGTTTAGTTTGGAAAGAAGGGCAAACGCATGTTTAATTTTCTGGAAAAGGGCAGAAGCCCATTTTGTCCATGAATATTATATATATATATCAAAAAATGCTACGATGATTACCCATGCTCTACTGTGAAGTCCCACGCCCTACTGTGAAGTCTCATGCTCTTCTGACAAGTCCTTTAGAATATAGAGATTCTTTAGACTCATAATTATGTTCTTGAAAAAAAGAGTTTACTTTCAGACTTTTGGTCTTCTCAAACTCTCTTTTGGCAAAGACTTGACACTTTAGATTGAAGAAAATGACAAGAATTTGTTACTGATTTTTGGGATCAAAAAGTGAAAAAACACTGTTCACTTTTAGTATTCACAGATTACTGTTCATAAATTACTATTTATGACACTGTTCACTTTTTACTGTTTATGATACTGTTCACTCCGAATTTTTGCTTATTTAAGGGAGGTTGTCCCTTAAGTTTAAGACATGATTCTCTTCTGGAAAAACTTTCTTTCTTTTAGAAGCCTTCCTTGTAACTAAAACTAGTACAAGCTTTGTAACTGTTAACTTATTCTGTTGAGATCTTGTAACTGCTACTATATGTTGTAAGTGTTTTATTCTACTTTCAATAACAAGTATTTTTAGTTTTATATATATATATATATATAAATGTAAAAGCAAAGACCCGGCACATTTTTTTAAGTTCTCTTTGTTTAGTTTTCTACTTTAACAAAGTTTGCATTTATATTAAAGTATTAGTTTATTAAATTAGATAATAAAGTAAATGCACATATTAATTATCTATTGTAGTACATTAATTATTTATATTTAAATGAATTTATATAATTATTTTTATAAACTCTATAAAGAAAATAATTTTTAGTTGGAATAATAATAAATTTAGAATATGACATTCTTACTTATATTTAGTTGTTTTGACAACAATTGTCACAAAAGTCATAAAAAAATTAAATATTTGTAAATCCACTAAAATTAATCTTAATCCGTTAAATTTCCTAACTCCTTTGTGTGTGTGGAACTAACACAGTAGTGTGTATTTTATGTGATTAGAAAGATCACTAACATAATAAATATGTTTATTTTGTTATATTAATTATTTTAAGCATAATGAAATTTTAATATCATTTTTCTAAGATTTATATAAGAAATAATTGAGTTTTTTTTTTTTTTTGGTGTGAAACAATTGATTTGAAATATGGCATTTTTACTCAAATTTAGTTATTTTTGCAACAATTGAAACCATGTCCAACAAAAAGGGGAAATTTTTTTTAGTAACACAATCAAGAATGTAAAAAAAAAAAAAAAAAAAAAAAAGATTATGCATTTTTTAGTAAGCATAAACATGCCTATCTATATTAGCTACTATATCATGCAATTTTCCATTTTAAACAAATATATATAGTACGATCAAATCATTATACTACTCTTAGTGTATTCTTATTTTGTCTATATATAAAATAACTAAAGATTACAATTTTTTACAATGAAATTTATTGAAATATCTTTTTTATACATCGATAGTTGGGGGTAAATTAAGGTGTCAATCAGTTGAGTTAGAAGATTTTTGGCAAAACTTATCAAAATATTGGAGAAAACTAATAATAAGTTGCTTCGCATATTTTTGCTGCATTTAGCCGTTTTATCATTTATGTTATAAATTTTGATAAATGCTTTGTTTCTTTATTCCCATAAATTGGGTCAAGTCCCAATGAACACTTTATATGGTCCAAAGCTTTTTAGATTGGATTGACAACATATATTTTTGAAAACCTTTTTATATGTATTTTGATTTTTGAGATAAAAGAAACTGATTAAGGTACAATGGGAAGACATTTTTATTGATAAAATATAGAAGTTTCCTAATATTGATGAACTTTCGTTGGAACCATTGCTTTCATTCGAGGCCAACACAAAAAATTCTGGTTAGAGTCAAATATAGTAGTTTTCAATCAATCTTCTATGTTGAGAAGGGTCTAATAATTCATCTCCTTCATGGCTTGAAAGTTTGCAGTGTTCTTTCATTGGTGAATTCACAGTTTTACAGCCTAAATAACTAGAATCAGCGAGTTCTAATTTATACTTCCTTTGACACACTGCAATTCCATTAGAAGATCTTGCTACTTCTAATAAGTATTTTGGGTGGTTCAAGATTTTTCAGTTTGAATTTATCAACCAGAAAATGTTTGATTTCTGTATCTCCTTCCAACTCATTGCTAGCTGCAGCCTTCGAGTATATCATCTAAGTAGACTAGAATAACAATGATTGATGAGCCACCTTGAGTAGTTAGCTTTGGACACTGAATTAGCTGGAAATATTTTGGAGTAATTTGGTTTGTTTGGTTGAGATGACAGATTCTGTAAATGTTAGAAGGGGAGGAAAGAAACAAGGAACTTGTGTTATTGTTTATACAATTATATAGTTATTTGGTTATTCATGGGATTTTCAATTGCGGCTATTTAACTTATTTTGGATGAAACTTGTTGTATACTCTTGAAGAATTGATATGTCGTAAGGTTCTTAGTCATTAAGTGATGTTATTTCTTTCTTCTCAAAAAAAAAAAAAATGATGTTATTTCTTCTAAAATGGTTTTTTTATTATTTTTTTATTATTTTTTAACTTTCAAATTTTTCATAGAAAAAAAAGCCTCTGAACATGCACCTAATTTGTGTGAGAAGGATGGTGTGTATATCTCTAGCCTTGAAGTAAGGAAATGTTGATTTCAAATAGTTGATATTTGATACTTGCAAGTATTTATGCAACATGGCAGGCAAATGCAGCATCTGGGATGGCTGTACACGATGATTGCAAGCTAAAGTTTTTAGAACTGAAGGCAAAAAGAACTTACCGTTTCATTATTTACAAGGTTGAGGAGAAGCAAAAGCAGGTTACTGTTGAGAAGCTTGGTGAGCCAACAGATAGTTATGAGGATTTCTCTGCAAGCCTCCCTGCCAGTGAGTGACACTATGCTGTGTATGACTTTGATTTTGTGACAGAGGAGAATGTCCCTGGGAGCAGGATTGTTTCATTGCATGGTATTCTTTAGTGTTTTAGAGTTCATGTTCTTGTTCCATTCTCCTGTATTATTGTTTGTTGTGGTTTGTGCATTTACTGATCTGTTATATTATGTATGAAGGTCCCCTGATATTTCAAAGGTGAGAAGCAAAATGATTTATGCCAGATCTAAGGATAGGTTTAAGAGAGAGTTGGATGGTATTCAAGTGGAGTTGCAAGCTACTAATCCTACTGAAATGGGCCTTGATGTTATTAGAAGCCGCACTATGTGAGCTATGCAATGGAGATCTTTCCAACTACTGGTTCAACGTTTATAGGTCATGGAACTTAGAACTTGCTTTAATCTACCATAATGGCTTGGTGTTTTTTACATTTAAAACTTCATGAATTGTTACCTGTTGGCTTTATTGAGTTATATTATTTAGTGTGAAATTATACACACTACTTGTATGCTGGATTATGGCGGAACATATCAATTTCAGTTGTTTGCTTATTTGAATCCTTTATTGAATTGTAGATCAGCCTTTTTTTTTTTTTTTGCCTTCCCCAATGCTGAATCAGATTCTGTGGCTACATTTTGTTATAATCGAATTTCTTAACTTTTATTTTTGAGTAATTTTTGTGTGAAATTGAAGGAGTTTTTAAAGTGCTTGACGATAGGCTGAAGCAGCTTTTATCAATTGCCGATTGAGTGGATCAGAACTGGGATTGTCATGCAGTCCTTGGTTCATTGTTTTTAACTTTTCACCCTCTTTTGGTTTCAATAATAAATCTATATGTTCCTTTTCACCCCCCAAAAAAAGCTCAACTATTATAGTAAAATGTTCCATAGTCCCACTAATCAATCAAAGAGCATGGGGTGGAGACAGTATGGGTCTATTTGGTAACGTTATTTGAACAACAGTTTTCGTTGTTTAAACAACATAATACATATTTTCACAATACTTTTTCACCTACACGTATTTCCACAATACTCAAACAACGTTACTAGAACAACATTACCAAGCGGGCCCCAAAACTTTTCATATTAAGAGCTCATTTGGTAATGTTGTTTTAGTAACATTATTTGTATTTTTTTGGAAATACGTGTTGGTAAAAAAGTGTATAAAATACGTGTAATATTGTTTAAATATTAAAAACTATTGTTTAAACAACGGTAACAAACAAGCCCTAATTTTGGAGAAATTATAAGATTCACATGGTGGACAAGTGATGTGGTCCACCATTCCACTAAAAAACTGTCACTTGTTTGAAATTGTTAGTTAAAAAAAATTTTAAACAGAAATTAATTACTAACTTAGCAATTTTAAATAAGTGAAAGTTTTTTGATAGAATGGTGGATAAGTGACGTGATCCACCAGAATACTCTATAATTTCTCCTAATTTTGCAGCGCACTGTTTTTAAAGAGCATGTTGAGAGTTCAAAGCCACCCCAAAATCGAATTAGATTGTAAACGAAGTCAACTAGTCATGCGATCAAAGATGATTCATAACCAAAACTGACATAACACCTCTTACAGCCAATATGTGCCTCTGCTTGCTACTAAGTTTACTGGGTTCTCTAGAGTTTAGACGCTAGAATTAGTGTTTCTCTCTCAACATTAAAATGCTTCCACCACATCCTCCATGAAAACAAGCTCTCTCGCTCTCTCTCAACATCAGCAATGGTATTGAATTGATCGACTTCAGAAATCTCAAAGTTAACAATAACAAGTCACTAAGAAGGGAAAACAATAAACGAAAAAGAAGTCATAGAATATTAGACTAAAATTTTGCCATGTTTCAAGAAAAATAAGATAAAATGTGCTTGTGACGTTGGATTCAACTATATTATATCAAAGTATACTGCCAGGAGCTTTGATTATCTTACTTAGCCTTTTTCGTTGTTTGTGGGGATGTTCAAGGTGTTGAGTTCTGTGGATTGTGTTGGACAGCGAGGGGCTTGGTTTTTTATGGGTTGTTGGGTAGAGGTTATTGGGATTTGCTGGAGCCTCTATTTGTAAGGTAGATTGCCCATATGCTCATCTTTTTTAAATGAAAATTGCATATTCAAAAAAAAAAAAAAAAAAAAACTAATATTATACTAACCACTCCTCTTGTTACTATTATTTAATGTAAGATTTCACTTACATTTGTATACCCAAAATTGTTGAGTGTAACATGGTTTTTTTTTTTTTTTTTTTTTTTTTTTTTTTTGAGGCCTTAAATCTCAACCTATATATCTATCACAATGTAAGCCTAAAAATGACAAAATCTTCTAGTGAATTTATTCGCATCAAGAACCAACTCAAATGGCTAAGATCACTCATCATAACCGCATTAATCCTAGTAATGATTTACATCTACCTCAGCAATACATTGAATTGAAACCAGAAACTTTAACATTAACAAGTTTAAAAAGATATACTAAAATAGTTGTACAAGCAACAAAGAAGGGAAAAGATAGAAAACGAAAAAGAAGTCATATATTAGCCTAAAATTGTACCGTGTTTCAAGCTTCCCAAGTTAAAAATAAATCAATAATAGCTTCTATAAACAAGCTATTTGACCATTAGCTAACAAGTCTATAGTCACAGTAGCGGAATTGCAAAAGAAAGTAAACTAAGAGCGGATTAATTGCTCGAAGCCCGGTTGAGAACGCTAAAATTGAATCTTGAATTGCTTTGATCCCAGAAAAGTCCAATTTCATCACCTACTTTCAGTTGCCTCCTACTCACAAAATATCGATTCCACATTCCATTGAAGACGTAACTCCCATTACTTGACCACTGTTTGAAGCGCAATTGATGTTCGGTCTTGGTATCAAAATCCCAAACAGCAACTGCTACCCCATCCTTAATGCATTCAATGAAGCTTGTGTCCCATTGCGGCAAAATATGCTCCTTTACCAAGTCCTTCGCTATCAAGAGCCTTGACAAACTGTCAATATCACTTACCGTAATCTTCTTCTTCATAACCCAAGGGTCATATAAACCAAGCTTCAATTCCGTTGAAACCTCCTCAGATTCATGATGGGTTCTGGGTACAAACTTGTTTACCAAACTGGATTGGAGTCGATAGATCACTGGAATAGGTATAAAATTATGGAACTTAGGCTCTTTTTCAGTAGTTTCAGAAGCAGAGGAAGAAATACTGTCATCGGTTATGGAATTTTCGGTGTTGGCCTCGAATGAAAGCGATGGTTCCAACGGAAGTTCACTGTTTTCGCCATCTTTTTCTCCTCGGTTTTGCTTGGATTGTAGCGTAGGAAACATGAGAAACGAAAGAAATTAACAAAGAAAGACAACAGGGTTTGTGTTTGTGTTTCAAAAGGGATAGTGGGACTTATATAAAAGGCAATTAATCCTAATCCATGAAGGTGTAAGATTCCCAACGTGGTAAGGAATCGTATAATAGTTGGGCTGAATGTCTTCCGTTGGGCATCAAAATAGCGCGAATGCTCAAATAGTGATTTCGCTATTTGATTTGTTGAACCCACACTGTTCATTAGCCTCTTTTTTTTTTCTTTTTATATTTTTTTTCATACAGTATTCGGTTTTGTTTGCGCTCTTTTTGTCTTTTTCCTTTCTTTTAAATATTTTTATGTGCATATATAATTATATTGACTTAACAAATTTTTGTAATATTTTCATAATTATTGACAATTTGCACTGTTTATCGGCCTTTTTTTTTTTTTTCATAGTACGCCGGTTTTGTTTGTGCTCTTTTTGTCTTTTTTTTTTTTTTTTTTAAATATTATTAGCTTGTAACCCCATACATATGTATGGATACACTTAAAAATATATAATAAGATGCATAATATAATTCATATATATAATTTGAATACTATTAATATTCATTTTTATATTTTGTTAATTCTTTAAAAAATTTTGTAAAAATATTATTAGGTATAAAATGTAAATTATTATTTTTTATTATTATTATTGTGAAGCACTTTTTTTTTTTTTAGGATTCATTTATTTTAGACTCTTTAGTTTTTGTACTTAATATAAACTTGAATTGTTTTTAATTATACAAAAAAAAAATGCTCATTAATATAAAATCATTCAAAATTTATATTTTTTATAGTTTACTTATATTGGACTCATCGTTTTTTACACTAAATTAACTTGTTTGACACAAAAATTTAAAAACTTAAATTAGATGAGACACATGACACTAAATTAAACACTAATTGAAATTAGATTTTTACATTGAATTAACTCACTGGGCACAAAAATTTAAAAATGTAGATTAGATTGGATACATGGCATAAAATTATACTCTAATTTAATTTTAATTTGAAATCTAATTGAATTTTCTCTTAGCTTTACCTATTATATATGTGTGTGTGTGTGTGTGTGTGTGTGTGTGTGCATACATAGTTACATTGACACAACAAATTCTTATAATATTTTCACAATTATTGAGGTGTCAATTTTTTAAAGGTGGAAATAAAATAATAGAATAAGAGTCTGAGACCAATCACAACTAAAAATAAATGTATTATGAAAATGTTATAGCATCTTCTTGTCACAATATTTTCACAATCGCCAAGATCTTAGTTCCTTATAGATCAAAATAAAATAAAATAAAATAAAATAAAATAAAAAGTTATATCCACAACATTTTCACAATAATTTCACAACAAGTTTTATGTAGCAAGGTATTTTTGATGGATAAAAAGGTGATATCAGTAGTGAGTTCAGTTTAAAACCAATAACAACTTATCATTTAGAATTTGTTCTAAAAATGTTATGGATGTAGCATTTCTCTCAAATAAAATAAAAAATTATCTATTCGGATCCTAAAAATGAATGTACTATAAAAATGTTGTAATATTTTTTTTTATTCTTAGACTTTTTTTTTAGTATATATAGTCAAATTGGGTGAGCCAAAATTCACGGTTTCAAGCACAATTTTCTTGTGTTGTCTTTTTGTTTGTTTGTTTGTTTTTTTTTTTTAACGCATAATTTTAAAACCAATAATAATTTTTCACCTAAGATTTGTTGTGAAAATAATGTGGATGTAAAAAATAAAATATCACATAGGGTCATACCACAGCTGGAAATAAAAATTATTGAGAAAATGTTATGACATTTTGTTATGTTCCTAAGCTTCTTTTTTGTGTGACAGTTTGTTGTGTTCCTAGGCTTTTTTTTTTTATTTTTTTAAGTCAAATTTGGTAAGCCAAAATTCATTGTTTTAGGCACAATTTTCTTCAATTGGCTTTTTATTTTATTTTTGTAAGGACCAGATTTGAATTCCTAACCAAAAATATAAATGGACTTATGCCCAAAATAATGAATTTGTAAAGAAATGGGTTAGAAAACTGGGTTTTAGTTAATCAAACAAAAAGTTAAGTAGATTGATGACAAAAGAGTGAAGATAGACAAATTTAAACTGAAGAAAAAAATGTCCTCGGGAAAGTCCAAGGATCTTGGTTCTTATAATGTTCTTAAATATGATTACATGTTTGTTTCTAGATTGCTACCATGTTTCCTTTTTGACTTTTCGATCCCCCTGCCTTACTACCTCCCTCTTCTTTTATACTATCTTCCCTTTTCATCTCCACCTTTCACGTGCATGCCAGATGGTTGGTGTTGATACTTGTCCCATCAACCCTTCCCATAAGTCTTCATGTAGTAACTGTAAGGCTGAAGACCACTGTTCAAGTATAACCTCTACATTAATGCGGTCAGAGAGTTAGCTGTAGAGCATTTAATGCGGTGGCAGCAGCTTTCCCCAAGGATATTTCAGGACTTCTCCCTGTTTCACATCTCTACAATGCTTATCCGCACCAATGAGACTTCCCGGAACGTCACCCTAGACGACAAACAACCTCTTCGGGCCTCGACATTGGTCAGTCGATGATGCATTTATCCTCAGCACCCTCTTGAACCATTGTGACTAAAACTAACCTCTTCATTTACTAATACAGTCTCTTTTGATAAGGATTCTTCCTCCTCGAACACAACCTCATCCTTGACTTAGGCCATAGGCCTAATATACAAATAAACGACAAACTTCTGGGCCTAATGTCCCTATAATAGCCCATCGAGATTCTTCTCTCTGGATCATCAGAAAGAAAGGAGGATTTCGATGTTACTGCATTTTCTCTATGCCCACTTCATCCCACCTCTGCTTACGAAGATGCCTTTTTAATTGCCCAAGGCACACTCCTGGTACCGCGGCATTCAATGTGCGTTTTCATTAAATTCTTACGGCTTCCTATCCCCCACATTCTACAGTAGGATGGGAATCGAACGGTTAAGGATCTCGCTGGGAATCGAGCTGGAATTTTCCCGCTCCCAGTTATCTCCTTGGTATAAATACCTCTCAAATCAATCATTTGCCTTATCTTAGCATTCATTTCGTTTTAGCGCACATAAATTGAACCTGCCAATCCTTCCAACTCACTCATGCCTTCTCAAATACAAAAAGCCAATCTAAGGATACTTCCCTTCTTTCTGTAAGTCTTTCCAAACCTTTACATTTTGTTTTTCTATATATTTTTCCTTTCTCTGTATCTTCCTCCTACTCGGCTCTATTCTCTCTCTTCTTAATCTCTTTAGCTCTCCTAAACCTTCCTAGAAATTGGTAGATTCAAAAGTTTGGTAGACTCTAAGGAAGGGATGGAAAACTTTAAGACTAAGTATAGGATCCCTCTAGGTAAGGTACTTTAATAAGGGACAATGACACATAGATAGACAAGAGGGAGAAGTAGTTATCCCAATGATTGCCTTCATAGAAGAAGGGATGAGAATCCCTATGAGTGTGGTTACCAGAGACTACCTTAGAGCCCATAGGTTAGCTCCTACCCAGTGTGCCCCAAATATGTTTAGAATTTTAGGGCGCGCATTCGCCCTTAATGAAAAGATGGGTTTAGGTTTGACCCACCACGACGTCAATTGGGTGTACAACCTTCACCACCTCACGGGACAGGAATATTACCTAAAATCTGGGTACCCTGAGATTAGGCTTATCCAGTGCCTCCCTGATTCGAACAAGGGTTTAAACAAAGACTTTTTTATCATGTTCAGGGAATGGCACAACGACCTTCCTTGCCCAACAAAAGAAAGGACACCAGGTGGGATCTTAGGTTTAGGTGATACACTTGTATTTAAAATCTCTCTTTAATTCATTTTATTTCCTGCTGATAACACTTTTGTTTTTCTTAATGACCCCGCAGATAATCACGCTGCTATGCCTAACTTCAATCTTGTGAGCGAGTCAAGTTTGGACAAGATTTTGAAGGCCAAGGTGTTCGTGCACTCGGTTGGCCAACTTAGGGCAACACACATCATCCTCAGCTACAATCCTATAGCCAAGACCTTCTAGGTGCTGAAGTGTGTCATTAGGGCACAGGACCTGCGTATCCATCGGATAAGTGTGGCCACATCGGGTTTTCTTCTTCCCTGTCCTAAACCAGAGGGTGTCCAAGTCACTACTCCCATATTAGAAGGGATACCCAAGGTAAAAGCTTCTTCTTCCTGTCTCGTCAACAAGGAGGAAGAAAAAAAGGACAAAGAACAAGAAAAAGGAGAAATAATTGAAGTGTCCGATCCCGAGGACGACTTCGAAGTGTTCAACCGACCACTATCTCCAGTTGAAGAGAGCCAAAGACAAGAGACTTCACCTGTTCTAGACGACATGGGCATACAATGAAAGCCGAGAAAAGGTCTCTTGGATGTGATGAAGTCTGCCTCGGGGAGCAAGGCACCTGAGAAGAATGTCCAAGCTAAGCTTCCTCCTCCCTCTCCTATTCACCCTCCCTGAGCTGATCCTGCTAATCATAAGAGGAAGAGGGATCAGAGAAATCAAGAATTAGGGGAGGGAGGCAAGGGTCCTCTTCCCCAGGATGTTGAGCCCAAAAAGGGGACAAAACAAATCTAGACAACTCAAAGCCTGACAGATAAAAGAGTTAAAGCCCATGTTAGGGTTCCTGTCTGGGCACCTCCCCTTGTTCTGGATGGAGCCCCTCTTCTCTCTGCTGCATCCATCAGGACCTCCAATCCGGAGAAGGCGGGCCACATTGTCGACGCACTGGAGATAAGGATGGCAATTTTGCCTTGCCCCGGTTGACCCACCCCTCCCCGCTTCGTCCCGTGCGGGTTTTTCCTGCCCCGCAAAGGTGTTGGGGCGGGGATAGGGGGAGATTTTAGAACCGCACCATGAGGCGGGGCGGGGATGGATTTACACTTTTTAAACCCACCCCGCCCCGCATTATAAGGGTTAAATTGTAATTTTTTCATACTCTAAAACCCTACTATTTAAACAAAAATATCATCATCTTATTTTATTCTACCTAACGTGGCTCTATCTCTTTTTTCTCTCTAGCAAAATTGGAAATAAGGTACCAATTTTAACGTTTTTTTTTTTTTGTCTTTATTTGAAACAAATTTATATACTATTGAATTACTGATTTCATTCATGATTCATACACTTTTCTCAACTTACTTTTCATCATGAACATAATATAATTTTTTTTTTAATGAGGTACGGGTCTAAGGCTCTAAATATTTTTCTGTGTCATTGTTTTTGTAATTTTGTGTGAGCATTTGGCTGTTATAAAATATAAGGTACACCGTCACACACCCCCTTTTCTCTTAACACTTGGAATTCCCATTGGGATTTCACTTTGCTTAGCAACACTGCTTCTTTATGCTTGTCAAAATCCATATCTATTTTACGAGTTGGGTTTTTGTTTTTGAATTTCATGTTAGATATATGAGGTGGTGAATGGAGAACGAGATGATGAGGAATATGTTTCCCTATTGGTTTGATTGCCAATATGATGACATCAATCATGTATTAGGAGTTTGGATTATTTTATTGTGTCATATTTTGAGATTTTTGTTGTTATATTGTCTTGTTAAACAATTAGATAATATTATTTAGTTTTTGCTAAAAATAGTTTGATTTGATAGGATAAATTTATTTATAATTTTAAGTATATTTTTATTATTGAAACATGTCATTTTATTTGAAAAAATGGTAATAATTGTAGGGAAAATTAACAAGAAATATAGTTTTATGGTGTAGGGCGAGGCTCTGTAGGGTCTTAAGGGGTGGGGTTGGGGTAAGAAATTTTCCCCGTCATGCGGAGTGGGGCGGGGCGGGGCGGGGCGGGGCGGGGATGGGGCAAGAAAAATCGATGTGGGGCAGTGGGGATGTTCAAGGTGTTAAGTTCTACGGATTGTGTTGGACAACGAGGGGCTTGGTTTTTATGGGTTGTTGGGTAGAGGTTATTGGGAATTTGCTGGAGCCTCTATTTGTAAGGTAGATTGCCCATATGTTCCTCCTTTTTAAATGAAAATTGCAAATTCAAAAAAAAAAAAAAAAAAAAAAATCCCTATATTATACTAGCCACTCCTCTTGTTACTATTATTTAAGGTAAGATTTCACTTACATTTGTATACCCAACAATGGTTGAGTGTAACATGGTTTTTTTTTTTTTTTTTTTTTTTTTTTGAGGCCTTAAATCTCAACCTATATATCTATCACAATGTAAGCCTAAAAATGACAAAATCTTCTAGTGAATTTATTCGCATCAAGAACCAACTCAAATGGCTAAGATCACTCATCATAACCGCATTAATTTTAGTAATGATTTACATCTACCTCAGTAATACATTGAATTGAAACCAGAAACTTTAACATTAACAAGTTTAAAAAGATACACTAAAATAGTTGTACAAGCAACAAAGAAGGGAAAAGATAGAAAACGAAAAAGAAGTCATATATTAGCCTAAAATTGTACCATGTTTCAAGCTTCCCAAGTTACAAATAAATCAATAATAGCTTATATAAACAAGCTATTTGACCATTAGCTAACAAGTCTATAGTCACAGTAGCGGAATTGCAAAAGAAAGTAAACTAAGAGCGGATTAATTGCTCGAAGCCCGGTTGAGAACGCTAAAATTGAATCTTGAATTGCTTTGATCCCAAAAAAGTCCAATTTCATCACCTACTTTCAGTTGCCTCCTACTCACAAAATATCGATTCCACATTCCATTGAAGACGTAACTCCCATTACTTGACCACTGTTTGAAGCGCAATTGATGTTCGGTCTTGGTATCAAAATCCCAAACAGCAACTGCTACCCCATCCTTAATGCATTCAATGAAGCTTGTGTCCCATTGCGGCAAAATATGCTCCTTTACCAAGTCCTTCGCTATCAAGAGCCTTGACAAACTGTCAATATCACTTACCGTAATCTTCTTCTTCATAACCCAAGGGTCATATAAACCAAGCTTCAATTCCGTTGAAACCTCCTCAGATTCATGATGGGTTCTGGGTACAAACTTGTTTACCAAACTGGATTGGAGTCGATAGATCACTAGAATAGGTATAAAATTATGGAACTTAGGCTCTTTTTCAGTAGTTTCAGAAGCAGAGGAAGAAATACTGTCATCGGTTATGGAATTTTCGGTGTTGGCCTCGAATGAAAGCGATGGTTCCAACGGAAGTTCACTGTTTTCGCCATCTTTTTCTCCTCGGTTTTGCTTGGATTGTAGCGTAGGAAACATGAGAAACGAAAGAAATTAACAAAGAAAGACAACAGGGTTTGTGTTTGTGTTTCAAAAGGGATAGTGGGACTTATATAAAAGGCAATTAATCCTAATCCATGAAGGTGTAAGATTCCCAACGTGGTAAGGAATCGTATAATAGTTGGGCTAAACGTCATCCGTTGGGCATCAAAATAGCGCGAATGCGCAAATAGTGATTTCGCTATTTGATTTGTTGAACCCACACTGTTCATTAGCCTCTTTTTTTCTTTTTTTCTTTTTTTCCTCCACAGTATTCGGTTTTGTTTGTGATCTTTTTGTATTTTCTTTTCTTTTAAATATCTATATGTGCTTAATTATATTGACTTAACAAATTTTTGCAATATTTTCATAATTATTGACAATTTTTACTGTTCATTGGTCTCTTTTTTTTTTTTTTTCATAGTACGACCGGTTTTGCTTTTGCTCTTTTTGTCTTTTCTTTTAAATATTACAAGTTTGTAATCTCGTGCATATGCATGAATACACTTAAAAATATGTAATAAGATGCATAAATGAAGCACTTTTTTTTTAGGATTCATTTATTTTAGACTCTTTGGTTTTTGCACTTAATATAAACTTGAATTGTTTTTAATTATACAAAAAAAAAAAAAGGCTCATTAATATAAAATCATTCAAAAATTATATTTTTTATAGTTTACTTATATTGCATTCATCGTTTTTTACACTAAATTAACTCATTTGACACAAAAATTTAAAAACTTAGATTATATAGGACACATGGTACAAAATTAAACACTAATTGAAATCTAATTTTTACATTGAATTAACTCACTTGGCACAAAAATTTAAAAATTTAGATTAGATAAGACACCTGGCATAAAATTATACTTTAATTTAATTTTAATTTCAAATCTAATAAGATTTTTTCTCGACTTTACCTATTATTATTATTATTATATAAATATGTGCATACATAGTTACATTGACACAACAAATTCTTACAATATTTTCACAATTATTGAGGTGTCGATTTTTTAAAGGTGAAAATAAAATAATAAAATAAGAGTCTGAGACCAATCACAACTGAAAATAAATGTATTATGAAAATGTTATAACATCTTCTTGTCACAATATTTTCACAATCGCCAAGATCTTAGTTCCTTATAGATTAAAATAAAAAAAAATGTTATATCCACAAAATTTTCACAATAATTTCACAACCAATTTTATGTTGCAAGGTATTTTTGATGGATAAAAATGTGATACCAGTAGTAAGTTTAGTTTAAAACCAATAACAACTTGTCATTTAAAATTTGTTCTAAAAATGTTATGGATGTAGTATTTCTCTCAAATAAAATAAAAAATTATCTATTCGGATCCTAAAAATGAAAGTACTGTGAAAATGTTATAATATTTTGTTGTATTCTTAGACTTCTTTTTTAATATATATATATATATATATATATATATAGTCAAATTGGGTGAGCTAAAATTCACGGTTTCACATACAATTTTCTTATGTTGTCTTTTTTTTTTTTTTAATGCATAATTTTAAAACCAATAATAATTCTTCACCTAAAATTTGTTGTGAAAATAATGTGAACATAAAAAATAAAATATCACACTGGGACCTACCACAACTGGAAATAAAAAATGTTGTGACATTTTGTTATATTCCTAAGCTTCTTTTTTGTGTGATAGTTTGTTGTGTTCCTAGGCTTTTTTTTTTTTTTTTAAGTCAAATTTGGTAAGCCAAAATTCATTGTTTTAGGCACAATTTTCTTCAATTGGCTTTTTATTTGTTTTTTTTTTTTTTTTGTAATGCATGTTTAAAAGTGGTTAACCCAATTTGAAACCAGTAACAATTTTCCACCTAAGATTTATTATGAAAATATTATAGACATAGCACTACTCTAAAATAAAATAATAAAATATCTAACCAGGACCCACCATAGCTAGAAATAAAGGTATTGTATAAATATCGTGACATTTTGTTGTGTTCCTAGACTCTTTTTTTTTTTTTTTTTTTTTTTTTTTTTTTTTTTTTTGTTTCAATCAATTTGTTAAACCAAAATTCATTGTTTTATGCATAGTTTTTTTAGGCTGATTTTTTTTAACACGGTGTTTCATGTAAAACACACACACACACACATTGTTTTACATACACAAACTGACAAAGTAGCACTTTCATGCTTTATGTTTGGTAAATGAGCATATAGCCCTCTTGTTACTCTATTAGTTAAACTCTAAGAAAATCTTATAATTCCTAAAATATTCCATTGTGCAATGTCTAAAATACTCCTACTAAATTTTAATGTCCCAAAAAATTTCTTCTTGTATTTTGAATTTTATGTGGTAGATTGGTAGTCATGCTTGAAAAGTTATAATGATGATATATTATGTTTTATTTGTTATCTAGAGAACGCTAATTTATTAGGTTTAAATCTTCAAGACTTATAATTTTATCTAGTATAAACTCTTATGACAAATGTCTTTTGTTATTTTGTTCTTTTTTTAATTTCTTTTCCTACCCAAAAGGGGTGTTCATTAAAAATGAGTAAGCTAAACATTGTAATTGGACTCATAAAATAAGATGATAAAAAATGAAGTATGAGTAACAAAAATTTCATTGTAGATGATTGCAAATATTTAATTTGATGAAGATTTTCAAAAAAAAAAACTGTAGCATATATCATCGCTCATTGCAAAAATGTAAATATTATAAAAAGATGAAGACATTCATTATCATTCTTTGTAGCATTTTTTAGTGAGTAGATATTACATTTAGTAAATAGGTTTTAAGAAATTTTTATAGTAAATATATATTTAAATAGCTATTTTAAATTTAAGTACATGACTTTATACTTCAACAAAAAAAAAAAAAAAAAATCTATATTAATTTTCTGTTTAAAGGGGCACATATACAAAAATGAATTTTGTTTCCTTATTCCCTTAAACTGGGTCGAGGCCCAATGAGCACTTTATATGATCCAATGCTTTTTTGATTGGGTTGACAAAGTATAATTTTCAAACCTTTTTATATGCATTTTGATTTTTGAGATAAAGAAACTAATTAAGGCCCAACGGAAGACATTTTACTTAATAAAAAAATTAATGAGACATTTTTGGAATATATTTCCCTTGTTTTGGGGTATTTGGAGTGGATTAAAAAATTGTTAAATGATACATTTTAGGTTGATAAAAAAAATAAAAATAAATAAAAAAAGAACCCTCTTTTAGGTTAAACTTTTTTAGTATTTTACACCTTAAAAAATAGAATACCAAGTTTGGCTAAGGTTAATTTTAGTAGTAAGTTTTAATATTTTTAAAAGTAGTGAATTAAATTAAATTATTTAATATTTACATAAAATATAGGAAAATTTGTGAATTTTTAATACGAGTCAAACATTAAAAAAAAAAAAAAAAAATTGGAGCATTTTTTAGAACACAATCAAATACGAATAAAAAACAAGCGATTTTCCCTATAAAAATGTTTTCATCTTAAAAATATTTTCTAACTAAATATATTTTGTAAGGACCAGATTCGAACTCCTAGCCCAAAATATGAATGGACTTAGGCCAAAAAAGCCAAAAACAATGAATTTGTAGAGAAATGGGTTAGAAAACTGGGATTTAGTTAATTAAACAACAAGTTAAGTAGATTGATGACAAAAGAGTGAAGATGGAAAAGTTTAAACTGAAGAAAAAATGTCATCGACAAAGTTTGAAGATCCTAGTTCTTATAATGTTCTTAAATATGGTTACACGTTTGGTTGCTATCATGTTTCCCTTTTGATTTTCTGATCCCCCTACCTTACCTGCCTCCCTCTTCTTTTATACTATCTTCCCTTTTCATCTTCACCTTCCACGTGCATGCCAAATGGTTGGTGTTAATACTTATCCCATCAACCCTTCCTATAAGTCTTCATGCAGTAGCTGTAAGGCTGAAGACCACTGTTCAGGTATCACCTTCACATTAATACGATCAGAGAGTTAGTTGCAGAGCATTTAATACGGTAGTAGCAGAGCATTTAATACAGTAGTAGCAGCTTTCTCCTAAAATATTTCAGGACTTCTCCCTATCTGACATCTCTACAGTGCTTATCCGCACCAACGAGACTTCCCTGAACGTCACCCTAGGCAACAAACAACCTCTTCAGGCCTCAGCATTGGTCAACCGAGGATGCATTTATCCTCGACACACTCTCTTAAACCACTGTGACTAAAACTAACCTCTTCATTTACTAATATAGTCTCTTCTGACAAGGATTCTTCCTCCTTGGACACAACCTTGTCCTAGGCTTGGGCCACAGGCCCAATATACAAATAGATGACAAACCTCTGGGCCTAATGTCCCTATAATAGCCCCTTGAGATTCTTATTTCTGGATCCTCAAAAAGAAAGGAGGCTTTCGATGTTACTACATTTTCTCTGTGCCCACTTCATCCCACCTCTACTTACGAAGACGCCTTTTTAATTGCCCAAGGCACGCTCCTAGTGTCGCAGCGTTCAAGGTGTGTCTTCATTAAATTCTTACGGCTCCCTGTCCCCCACGTTCTACAGTTGGATGCAAATCAAACGGTTGAGGATCTCACTAGGAATCGAGCGAGAATTTTCCCGCTCCCAGTTATCTCCTTGGTACAAATACCTCTTAAATCAATCATTCGCCTTATCTTAGCATTCATTTCGTTTTAGCGCACATACATTGAACCTGTCCATCCTTCCAACTCACTCGTGCCTTCTTAAATACAAAAAGTCAGTCCGAGAATACTTTCCTTCTTTCTGTAAGTCTTTCCAAACCTTTACATTTTGTTTTTCTATATATTTTTCCTTTCTCTGTACCTTCATCCTCCTCGGCTCTATTCTCTCTCTTCTCAATCTCTTTAGCTCTCCCAAACCTTCCTAGAAATGGGTAGATTCAAGAGCTTGGTAGACTTTGAGGATGAGATGGAAAACTTTAAAACTAAGTATGGGATCCCTCCAGGGGTGGGAACTAGGAACTGTAAGGAGGGACAATGGCATACAGATAGGCAAGAGGGAGAAGTAGTTAACCCAATGATTACCTTCATAGAAAGAGGGATGAGAATCCCTATGAGTGCGGTTACCAGAGACTACCTTAGAACCTATAGGTTAGCTCCCACCCAGTGTGCCCCAAATATGTTTAGAATTTTAGGGTGCGTAGATGCCCTTAATGAAAAGATGGGTTTAGGGTTGACCCACCACGACATCAATTAGGTGTACAACCTTCACCACCTCACGAGACAAGGTTGTTACCTAAAATCTAGGTACCCTGAGGTTAGGCTTATCCAGTGCCTCCCTAATTCGAACAAGGGTTTAAACAAAAACTTTTTGATCGTATCTCGGGAATGGCACGATGGCCTTCCTTGCCCGACGAGAGAAGGGACACCAAGTGGGATCTTAGGTTTAAGTGATATACATGTATTTAAAATCTCTCTTTAATTCACTTTATTTCCTGCTGATAGCACTTTTGTTTTTCTTAATGGCCCCGCAGATAAACACGCCGCTGTGCCTAACTTCAATCTTGTGAACGAGTCAAGTTTGGACAAGATTCTAAAGGCTGAGGTGTTCGTGCACTCAGACGGCCAACTTAGGGCAACACACATCATCCTCGGCTACACCCCTATAGCCAAGACCTTCCAAGTGCCAAAATGTGTCATTAGGGCACAGGACTCATGTATCCATCAGATAAGTATGGCCACGCCGGATTTTCTTCTTCCCGGTCCTAAACCAGAGGGCATCCAAGTCACTACTCCCATATTAGAAGGGATACCTAAGGTAGAAGCTTCTTCTTCTCATCCCGTCAACAAGGAGGAAGAAGAAAACGACAAAGAACAAGAAAAAGGAGAAATAATTGAAGTGTCTGATCCTGAGGACGACTTTGAAGTGTTCAACCGACCACTATCTTCGATTGAAAAGAGTCAAATACAAGAGACTTCCCCCGTTCTAGACTACATGGGCATACAACGAAAGCCAAGAAAAGGCCTCTTGGACGTGATGGAGTCCGCCTCGGGGAGCAAAGCACTCGAGAAGAATGTCCAAGCTAAGCTCCCTCATTCCCCTCCCATTCACCCTCCATTGATCATAAGAGGAAGAGGGATTAAAGAAATCAAGAATTGGGGGAGGGAAGCAAGGGTCCTCTTCCCTAAGATGTTGAGCCCCAAAAAGGGGCAAAACAAATTTGGACAACTCAAAGCCTGACAGAAAAAAGAGTTGAAGCCAAGGTTGGGCTTCCTGTCTGGGCACCTCCCCTTGTTCTGGACAGAGCCTCCCTTCTCTCTGATGCATCCATCAGGACCTCCCTTCTAGAGAAGGCGGGCTACATTACCGGCGCACTAGAGCAGGCCTTGTTGTTGCCTGGTGATATGTTCGATCTAAGGACCATAAGGAAACATGAAGTGTTCCTCAATTTAAAGAAGGATTTGGCCCAGGTAATCCTATTAATAACTTTTACTTTTATTGCATCACTTTTCCTTATACCTAATCTTGTTTTTGACTTTCTTAATTCACATGTCTTTTTGTTGCCATCTGTTTGTTGTTTCTTTTTCCTTTTCTCTTCTCTTCTTTTGATAGGCTGTCCAAGCCGTCCATAGAGCCGAGGAGATAGTTATCAGCTCTCATAGGCTAGCCAAAGATGAGGAGAGCAAACACATCGTCGACATAAATGCCTTTGATTTGGCAGAAAAGAAGTCCAAAGACCTCACGGCCAAGCTAGCAGAGGCCGACCATGCCAAAAAGAGTGTCGAATCTGCCTTGGACGTGGTGGAAAGGCAGGCCGAAAGTCAAAGGAAACTCCTCCGTTAGGCCGAGGAGCAGTTGGCTGTCTCCAAAGAGTAAATTGCTGGCCTTAAGAAGAAATTTGAGGAGATGGAGAAAGCCCAAGACCAAGCTGAGCAAGATGGCTATGACCTAGGAGTGGTCGAAACCGAGGAGAACCTAAGGTGTGAGGTCTCGGGGGTGTGCAGACATTACTGCTCCTAAGTGTGGGATGAGGCCTCTTTTGCTCTTAGGAGAGTAGAAAATGTGTATTACTCCCCAGCCATTCGTGCTTCCTCTTCAAGCACCTCCAAGACAAATTCACTTCCCGAGGTGGCAGATCCTAAGAGGAGCAACCCCAGTAAGGTTCATCCTCCTGCTAGCAGCCCTCCAAAAGCAGCCGAGCAACTTAGGGAGACTGAAAAAGGAGCTGCCGTGACCAAGGAGGTAGCCTCTGATGCCACCATGCCCCCGGCTGCTCCACAGGATCCCCCTAAGGACAGAGAGACTACCAAGATGGAGATAGTTCTTGCAAGCCTCTCAATTCCTACCAAGGGTGACTCAAAAGGAGCAAATCAAGGATCCACGAAGGCTGCAACTTAACAATCCAAGGCCCCTCCCCAAGGAAAAATAGTAATAAAAAAGAAATAGATTTAGGACAATTCTCTTTTCCTATTTTCTTTCTTCTGTTTTGTTTGGCAACTTTTGTTTTGGTTTTCATAATTTGTAACCAAGTTTCCTCTTTGTATTCAACCTGCCTTGCTTCAAGGCTTTTGTTAATGAAAGTTATAAGCATTTTCATTATTTCTATGATTTTTATTCAAGTGCTAGTATAATGCCTATCTTGTTTAACACTTAATAAATGAAATAATGGGATGGGACCCCTTCTCACCAATCTGCATACATGATAGAAAATTTATCCCGTCCTATGTGATTAGCATTAAAACAAGTGAAAACTTCTAAGTTCATCATCTCGGCAAGGCATAATCTTAATTAAAACAACTTCGTCATCTCGGTAAAACATAATCTTAACATACACAGTATTGCAACATGCATATAGGTTTAAAATTACTCTATGCCTTAATCATTAGTAAGTTCATAACGTGAAAGGGATAGTCAATTTTTAAACAAACACAGGTATGCCTGTAAATGCTTTAAGTGATGCTCATGAGCGTCCATTTAAGACTCTTGTTATAGTGAAAATCATTACTGTTTGGAGTGACTATACCTAACATTAAAGTAGTTGGTGAGGAATACTAATTTTCCTTAAGCATGTAGTCCAAAAAGTTTACAATAACTAAGGCTTTTCCCTGACACTTAGTAATTTGAGGGAAAGTATTAATTTACCCAAAGTATGCGGTCCGAGGAGCCAGACATAGTTGAGGTTCTGTTTAATGCTCGGAACAATGATTAATAGATATCAATTTACTCAAAGTGCGTGGTCCGAGGATCTAGACATGACCAAGGTTCTGCTTGATACTTAGATTGATGCCAAGAAGTACTAATTTTTCCAAAGCAGATGGTCCGAAGAGCCAAGCATAGTTAAGGTTTTGTTTAATACTTAGATAGTTTTCATAATGTGTTAATTTTTCCAAAGTATGTGGTTTGAGGATCTAGGCATAGCTAAGGTGCTGTTTAACACTTAGAAAAGTAATTAAAAGATATTAATTTTTTCAAGGTATGTGGTCCAACGATCCAGGCATTACCAAAGTTCTGTTTGATACTTAGATTGATGCCAATAAGTATTAATTTTTCCAAAGCAGATGGTCTGAGAAGCCAGGCGTAACTAAGGTTTTGTTTAATACTTAGATAATTGTCATAATGTGTTAATTTTTCCAAAGTATATGATCCGAGGATCCAAGTATAGCTAAGATTCTGTTTAATACTTAGAAAAATAATTAAGAGATATCAATTTTCCTAAGGTATGTGGTCCGAGGATCTAGGCATGACCAAGGTTCTGTTTGATACTTAGATTGATGCTAGTAAGGATTAATTTTCCCAAAGCAGATGGTCCAAGAAGTCAGGCATAACTAAGGTTCTGTTTAATACTTAAATAAATGATAAAAGCACATGACACATAATATAGCAAACCCAAATAGAGTGAAGGAAACCTTTATTAATAATAATACCTCTTAAGGTTATTTACATTCTAGGGACGTGGTACAATCTTTTCCTCTAGATCTTCAAGATGATATGCACCTATTTTAACCACCGACGTAATATGATATGGCCCTTTCCAATTGGGTCTCAATTTCCTCCATGTTGGGTTCTTGGCAGTTCCTAAAACATTTCTTAAGACCAAGTCTCCAACTGTCAGTGATCTTAGTTTTACGTTGGCATCGTATCCCTGCTTGAGCTTGTGTTGAGAATAAGCCAACTAGACCATGGCATTTTCTCTCTACTCTTCTATTAAGTCTAAGTTCTTCTCCAATAACTCATCGTTGCTGCTCGGAGTGAAGGAATTCTGAATGGTTTTAGACCCCTTAGAACAACCAGATTGGTTAGCCTAGATTAATTAGCCAAGTTGTTACTTAGTCAAATTATACAATTCTAGGTTAAAGAAATCAAATAATCATATCAAAATAATAAAGCAGCGGAATAATAAAAGACACAATGATATGATCACCCAGGAAACCACACGGTAAAAACTTGGGGAGGATTTGACCTAGCTATCCTCAAGGTAAACCTGAATCCACTATGCGAAAGAATCGAAGTTCATACAGAAGGACTACAAGCTCCCCGCTTGACTTCCTAATGCTACCCACCAGTAAAACTTACTGACACGACCACGTGCAAACTCTAAATCCACGGACTCCTTCTTTCTTAGACTCTTCAATCAAGTACAAGCACCCCCGCTTGTGTATCTTTAAGTTCTTGAATCTGCAACTGAATGATCATCAAGGTTTTGATAATATCTCCACCTTGAAAACCCTAAGGTTTGTGTAAAAGAAAGCTCCTCAAAGATTTCACAAGAGATTTACACAAAACAGCAATATGAGCAACAACCTTAGAGAGGTTTGGGTACAAAACCCTAAAATACCAAATAGGCACTCTAATCTCTCTAAAAAGCTCCAAAAACCCTTACCTAGGGTTAGCTTATGATGTTCTTTAAATACTGGAAAAAACGGCTTGCGATTTGGGCTTCAAACGAATAAGTTATGGCCTTTTTACGTTTGCTGATTTTGCTGATAAGTGACTTTCGATCAATCGAATCTAATTTCTGATCGATCGAACCAGGCCGAAAGTCACTAATACTTTTGCAGCCACTCGATTCCAACTTTACATAAAAGACCCAACTTTGAGCAAGCCTAAACAAGACTAAATGTTTTGATCATGGTTTGCCAACAAAATACAAATTGGAGTTCTAATAGATTAGTTCCTAATTTCTTAGAACCTAACAATCTCCTCCTTTGGCAATCCGTGACAAAACACATCACAAACATGAAATGCTCAAAGTTACAAATAGCCCAAATACAATTCAACCTAACTACTATCTATTAGTTGCAAAAGTAGACAGCAACACAATTGAATCAACCTGTATATTTCCTGAAACACTAAACAAAACGCATAAACGCATGTATGACAGAAAAACAGTAAATCAACAAATATGTAAACTAACTCTCCCCCTAAGTTAGATACATCAAAAACAATGTTAACTCCCCTTAAACATAACATTTCTGTATTTTCCACACATATTCCCACATATCAACTATTTCTCCCCCTTTTTGTCACGTATTAACAAAGACAACTCATACAAAGAGTAAACAGTCAACATACGCAACAAAAGATAAGAGAAAATAGAGAAAGAGGGGGACACAAAGCAATTCAACTCTATAGAAAAGAGAGACAGCTCCCCCTATGAACAACACAAGTTAAAAAAAAAATTTCACCCCCTATCAAAAATAGGAAAAACAAAATAAGTTTTGGGAAAAACAGTTTTGGGGAAAATAAAGGAGGTTAAGGGAAAAATAGCAACAGCAGCAGCATCACCAACAGAATCAGGAACATCCTCACAAGCAGAATCAAAGTTAAAAACACACAAACTAAAGTTAAAAACTAAGGTGAGGATACACATGAAGAAAAAATATTATCTCTTTCAATAAAATGCAAACATGGCACTATGTGACCCATAAACAGTTGCATGAGTAGAGAAAATATTAGCACATTGATTATCCATCATATCTCTTAAGAAAAATATTTTCTACAGTTCACACATAAGAAAAAGCATATACTAGAATGTGCAAAACTCAAAAATTAATTAATCAATTTTTAAATCAAGTTGAGTACCCAATGTAGCAAAGTGTATGCATGTTATGTGTGAAAACAATGAGAGATATGACTACAAAACTGCAAGATCGATACAAAAATCAATGCATGGATACAAAAATTTTAATCGCAATTTCGATTGATCGAAAAACAAGTTCGATCGATCGAAAATCTGGAAAAATCGGATTTTTGAAAAACAGCGCATTTTAATGCAGAAACTCCTCAAAGCACATTGTTTTATAAAAAAATGCATGAGTATGAGACGAAAAGTTTTTCAAAAATACTTGAATTCAATCAAGATCTTTCAAAATCAAGATTTTCAATCAAATTGTCCTTAAAGCGCAAACATTAAACACATTTTGCATTAAAATCAAGGAACTTTTAATCTTGGATGGCCACAATAAGATCACACACAATAAAATGTACAAAGTTTAACAAAGAGTAACTTGTGTAGTGTGTGCAACTAGCAAAAACTTGAGATACATGTGAGGTGATATGTGAATAGTAATTAATCACAAAGTCTACACAATCCATCACATAGAATTTAAAAGAGACTATCACCTAAAAAGTTACATCCTATAACTCCCACATCTTCTAGAACAAAATCTTGCAATCATGTAAGTTTTTTGTATTTTTGCCTCATTATTATGTGAGATGGCATCGAGCCTAATAATACACACCAATTTTAATTATGTGAGATAGCATCAAGCCTAATAGTACACACCAATTTTAAGCATTAAGCAATTAATTGAGGCTACACCTTATGTTCTTTTTGTGCATATGCTACACTTTCTCGAGCACAAAATCTTATGATATGCACTAAGGTGTTCATGATTGGCTAGTAAACAGTGGTGAGATGGTTATTTATGCCTTTCTCAAAAAGTTCAAGTCTAACAGTCAAAGACATGTGACTTCAAGATCAAGACAAAGTAATCAAAAACTATAAACATCTTTCCCACACAACATGCACTACAAAGCTCAACTAGTAAAGTGCAATAAATAAGCTCATCAAAGTTAAACAAGGTACATAAACATGTCATGTAAAGATAAAGTGGCCAACATTGATTACAAATCCAAGATATATAATACAAAACAAATAACAATCTTTTTGGTTTAAAAACAAATTTTATGACCAAAAACAAAAAGCACATATGTACACAAACTAAATGAACAATGCAAAAGCAATGCATGATAGTGCAAAACTAAACTATAAAGGGTACACAAACAAGAAATATCAATTTCTTAATTAACCCTTGAGTATATGTACAAACTAGTACATACTCACACAAAATCAGAAATAGCTTAGGCACAAACTATTCAAGTTTCTCCACAATGTCAAGCATGTTCTAAATCAAGAGAGAAATATCATAACCCATGTAATCCTCAAGAACAATAAAACAAGACACAAAATAAAATATTTTTGTCTTTTTGAAATTTTTCAATGTTTTTGGATTTTTTTTTTTTTATAAAAACAACCTAAAAAACAAAATAACCAAAAACAAAAACAAAACAAGTCCACAAATAATTGAAAGAATTAAATCAGGGACAAGTTAACAACACTCACCTTGGAGAATCTTTTCTTACCCATTTAGCACGAGTCTTCGGCTTTGTAGGTGAAAATCCATGTGAAGCAGAGTGTATTTGAGGGATTATACCAAACTTCTGAGAGAGACTGAAATCCTGCAAATTCCTTTCACAAGCCAACAAGCTTAAATTTTTCAAAAGAATATGAAACAATTTATAGAGATTTATGGCAGGAAAAATATCATCACATATCCTAGATTGACAAACAGAATGTTTAAATTTCAACTTATGACAATTAGGACGAATGTGACCATGAACACCACAAAAGTGACAAACAGGAACAAATTTAGAAACATCAGTATTCCTAACAGCAAATCTATTTTTAGATTTTGGTTTTTGCCTCAACAAAGAACAATTTGGTCTAATATGACCAACAACATCACAAAGGTGATAGGTAGGCACAAAAACAGATTTATTATGCTCTCTAACAGTAGATTTAGACATAGGTTTAGAAACTTCAGTGTTTACATCAAAACTTTTACCTTTGTCTAACCTAGCAAAATAAGCATTTTCTTTATTATTCCTCTTGAAATGAGGGATATAAACTTTTTCAATTTTAGGCTTAAGAGAAACAGAAACACTTCTGTTATCAACAACAGGCTTAATACTAGTCAAATTTTTAATTTTAGTTTTAAATTCAACTAACTCTTGTTCCAAGCTTTTCATCTTCTCATCTTGAGAGGAAATTTGATTTCTCAAAAATTCATTCTTTTTATTAAACTCATCTAATCTCACAATCAAATCCTCTTTTTCAAGATTAGCCAATTTTAACTCTTTTTTAAATTTCTTAGAAATTTTTAAAGATTTAGATAATTCCTTATGAAGAGTTTCAAAAGCATCAAAAAAATCAACAGAAACAATAGTGTCATTTTTATTCAAAACATCACAGGCATCAATAAAATCAGCAGAAGCATGAGTAGAAAGACACTTCAAATTATCCATGATAACAGAGGTCAAGGATCAATTCAGAGATCAAAAGATCTACAACAGAAGAGCTACCTGCTCTGATACCACTTGAACGGTTTTAGACCCCTTAGAACAACTAGAAACAATAGTGTCCTTTTTATTCAAAACATCACAGGCATCAATAAAATCAGCAGAAGCATGAGCAGAAAGACACTTCAAATTATCCATGATAACAGGGGTCAAGGATCAACTCAGAGATCAAAAGATCTACAACAGAAGAGCTACCTGCTCTGATACCACTTGAACGGTTTTAGACCCCTTAGAACAACCAGATTGGTTAGCCTATATTAATTAGCCAAGTTGTTACTTAGTCAAATTATGCAATTTTAGGTTAAAGAAATCAAATAATCATATCAAAATAATAAAGCAACGGAATAATAAAAGACACAATGATATGATCACCCAGGAAACCACACGGTAAAAACCTGAGAGGATTTGACCTAGCTATCCTCAAGGTAAACCTGAATCTACTATGCGAAAGAATCGAAGTTCATACAGAAGGACTACAAGCTCCCCGCTTGACTTCCTAATGCTACCCACCAGTAAAACTTACTGACACGACCACGTGCAAGCTCCGAATCCACGAACTCCTTCTTTCTTGGACTCTTCAATCAAGTACAAGCACCCCCGCTTGTGTATCTTTAAGTTCTTGAATCTGCAACTGAATGATCATCAAGGTTTTGATAATATCTCCACCTTGAAAACCCTAAGGTTTGTGTAAAGGAAAGCTCCTCAAAGATCTCACAAGAGATTTACACAAAACAGCAATATGAGCAACAACCTTAGAGAGGTTTGGGTACAAAACCCTAAAATACCAAAGAGGCACAAGAGGCACTCTAATCTCTCTAAAAAGCTCCAAAAACCCTTACCTAGGGTTAGCTTATGATGTCCTTTAAATACTGGAAAAAACGGCTCGCGATTTGGGTTTCAAACGAATAAGTTATGGCCTTTTTACGTTTGTTGATTTTGCTGATAAGTGACTTTCGATCGATCGAATCTAATTTCTGATCGATCGAACCAGGCCGAAAGTCACTAATACTTTTGTAGCCACTCGATTCCAACTTTACATAAAAGACCCAACTTTGAGCAAGCCTAAACAAGACTAAATGTTTTAATCATGGTTTGCCAACAAAATACAAATTAGAGTTCTAATACATTAATTCCTAATTTCTTAGAACCTAACAAACTCGTTCTCAGCACGGAAAATTTGGTTTCCAGAGGAATAACAACCTCAGCCCCATAAGTCATTGAAAATGGCGTCTCTCCTGTAGACCTACAAGGTGTAGTTCGATAAGTCCATAAGACGTGTGACAATTCTTCCACCCATTTCCCTTTTGCATCATCTAGTCTCTTCTTAAGTCCACTTACTATGACTTTATTGACAATTTCGGCCTGTCCATTCCCCTGTGGGTTTGCCGGAGTGGAATATCTATTCGTTATGCCCAAGTCATAGTAATACCTCCTGAAGGCATTGCTATCAAATTGCAAACCATTGTCCGAGATGAGGGTACGAGGGACTCCAAACCTAATGACAATATTTTTCCAAATGAACTTTTTGGCATCCACATCTCTAATATTTGTCAATGGTTCAGCTTCAACCCACTTGCTGAAGTAATCCGTGCCAACTAACAAATACCTCATATTCACTGCTGCTTTAGGGAAGGGGTCCACAATGTCCAATCCCCATTGAGCCAAAGGCCAAAGGCTAGACAGTGGACTGAGGACTCCTCCAAGTTGATAAATATTTGGTACAAATCTTTGGCATTAATCACACTTCTTCGGGTATTCTTGTGCTTCTTTCTGCATATTTGGCCACCAATAGCCTTGTATGAGGGCCTTGTAAGACAAGAATCTACCCCCAGTGTGGTTTCCACAAATTCCTTCATGTAATTCTTTCAGGAGTAACTCCACTGCTTCAGGATGTATGCATAGCAAATACGGGCCAAAAAATGATCTCTTATACAACCTTTGGTCCTCGGACAACCAGAACCAAGGAGCTTTCCTCCGCACCTTATCAATTTTGGACCTGTCCTCAGGCAAGACATCCTCCTTGAGAAATAATACAATAAGGTCCATCCAGCTAGGATCCACCCTTATTTGATGAACATGAACCACATTTCTTTTTGCCTCAAGAGGATAACATAAATCCTCGACAAGGATCACCCAAGGTAACCTTTGTGTCAAGGACGTTGCTAGTGTGGCAAGAGAGTCCGCATAGATATTTCTATTTCTAGGAACTTGTGATAAATGAAAAGACTCAAACCCAAACTGTAAATGTCTAACCTAGCTTAAGTATTCCTGCATTCTGGGATCTCTAACTTCTAACTCTCCTTAGATTTGGCCCACCACCAGCCTTGAATCAAAGAATACCTCCACTAATTTTCCTCCCATTTTCTGAACAATGATCATCCCTACCAGCAAAACTTCATACTCAACTTCATTGTTTGTAGCCGAGAAGTCCAATCTTAAGGATTTCTCAATTGTGATCTTTTCTGGAGATATCAGGACTAGCCCCACTCCAGATCCTCTGTGGTTTGCTACACCATCAATGTAGACCTTCCAGGACAAAGGTTCTTGTATGGAGATTACTCCAACCGATTTTTCATCCATGTTCTACTCCTTTACCCTCTCTTCTACCAGGGCTTCTGTAAACTCAGCTACCAGGTCGGCAAGGACCTGATCTTTGACAGAGGTGCAAGACATGTATTTGATATCAAAAACCCCCAGAATTGTGCCCCACTTTGTAATTCTCCCTGTGTAATCAGCACTCCGAAGTAGAGATCTGAGTGGGAGCTGGGTTAAGACAATAACTGTGTATGACTGAAAATAATGGGGGAGCTTTCATGTAGCATGAACTACTGCCAGAATGGCCCTCTCCAATGGTAAATAATAGACCTTGGCCTCATGTAGTGACTACTCACATAATAAACCGACCTCTATATACCACTATCAATCTGTATTAGCACCAAACTCACCACATGGGAGGCCACTACAATGTAGGCAAACAAAACCTCATCCACCTCGGGTCTGGACATGATGGGTAATCGAGATAGATATTCTTTCAATTGCTGGAATGCCAAGGCACACTCCTTGGTCCATTCAAATCCCTTCCATTTGTTCAATAACTAAAAGAAAAGCCTGCATCTGTCTGCTAAACAGGAGATGAATCGGTTTAGAGCAGCGGTCATCCCCGTAAGCCTTTAGACCTCTTTGGGATTATAAGGTGGTTGCAAATTGTTAATTGCCTTAATTTGGTCAGGTTGACTTCAATTCCACAGTGTGTGACCATATAGCCTAAGAATTTCCCTGATCCAACACCAAAAGAACACTTGGAAGTGTTAAGTCGTAGCTTATGTCTCCTCAAGATATCAAAAATATTTCCGAATTCATTAACATGATCGGACTCTACCTTGCTCTTTACCACCATATCATCGATATAAATCTCGATATTTTTCCCTAATTATGGCTCAAACATCCTGGTCATCATCCTCTAGTACGTAGCACCTGCATTCTTCAAATCAAAGGGCATCACTTTGTAATGGTAATTCCCAATTGGGGTGACAAAAGTTGTCCTTTCTTGGTCATCCAAAGCTAAAGGTATCTGGTGGTAGCCTTGAAAAGCGTCCAAAAAACTCGTCCGAGGATGACCTACAGTGGCATCTACCAACTGGTCAATCGGAGGCATGAGGAAAGGGTCCTTTGGGCATGCTTTGTTCAGATCCATGAAGTCTACACATACCTATCACTTTCCATTTTTTTTCTTTACCACCACTGTGTTAGCCATCCATTCAGGGTAAAAAACCTTTTTAATAACCCCAGCATGCTTAAGTTTTTTCACCTCGTCCTTGACAGCATTAGAGTGTTCCTTGGATGAACGTCGAGGTGGTTGCTTCTTGGGGGTGACAGATGGACTGACATTCAAATGATGGCAAATGAAGCTTGAATCTACCCCCGGAGCTTTGTAAGCATTCCAAGCAAATACATCAACGTTCCTCTTGAGAAATTCCACCAACTCCTCTTTCTCTTGAGGTGGTAGCTAAGCTCCAATCTGAAAAAACTTTTCCAGATCATCACCTATGGCAAATTTATCTAAATCCTCACATTCGACCTCCTTAGTTGGCCCCTTTGTAGGTAATTCTGGAGACTTTGACTACCATAAGCTTTCCTCAACCAAGGCCGAGGACTTAGCTGCTGGCTGATGCAAAATCACAAACACAAGGCACTGCCTAGCCATGGATGGATTTCCTACCAGCTCCCTAACCCGGTCTCTTGACGGATACTTCACCTTCTAATGCAGAGTTAAAGAAACAGCGCCTAGAGTATGAAGCCAGGGTCTGGCTACAATGGTTATGTAGGGGGAGTATGCCTCCACCACCATGAAGTCCACTTCCACCACCTCTAAGCCTACCTGCACGGGCAACCTAATCTAGCCCTTAGGGATAACAACCTTCCCATCAAAACTTACCAGAGGTCAATCCTTATCAGATCTTCAGGCTTCAAGTTCAGCCCTCTATACAAATCAGGGTACATTATCTCTATACAACTGCCCTGGTCTACCATTACTCTCCTCACATCATATCCTTCTATTCTGAGGGTGACCACCAAAGCATCATCATGTGGTTGGATCGTTCCAATTTTGACTTCATCTGAGAAACTCATTGAAGGTCAAACCTCCCTTTTAGCTTTCTTCAATTCGAAGTTAGAGTCCTCAGCTAGTAGCCTAGCCACTGACATAACCCTGGAATGGTGAGAACCAGTTCTCCTATGTACGGCAAAAATGACATTGATTGTACCTAATGGGGGCCTCGAAGGAGCATTCCCCTGAGCCCCCGACCTTAATTGGTCCCCCTATCCGTTGGGCTAGTACAAAAATTGTTGTAACCTTCCTTCTTTGACTAGCTGCTCCAGATGGTTCCACAACGTTCTGCAGTCCTCCGTGGTATGTCCTCGTTCTTTGTGGTACTAGCAATAAGGCTATGGTTGCGCTTCAAAGGGTCTCTACACATCTTGTTCGACCACTTAAAGTATGACTCGTTCTTGATCTTCTCTAAAATTTGATGCACCAATTCTCAGAACATGGAGTTTATCAATTAAAGAGCTGCAGGCTCAGATTGCCTAGCAAAATCCCTTCAAGGTTTGTTATTATTGTAGCGGTCCAACCTGAAATCCCTCCTCTCTTAGGGAATAACCTTGCCCTTTCCCTTATCTTGTTGCTGGTCTTCTTCAACCCTCTTATACTTGTCAATCCGATCCATGAGTTGGTGTATACTGGTAACAGGTTTCCCTATCAAAGATTTCCTTAAGCCATGCTTGATAGATAAGTCGAGCTTGAAAGTACTAATGGCTACATCATCAAAATCACCATCTATTTCGTTGAACATCTCCCGATATCTGTCTGAATATATTTTCAGGGTTTCTCTTTCTCTCATGGACAAGGACAATAAAGAAGCTAAAGGCCGAGGGACCCTACTACACATAATAAAGCGGGATCCAAACGCTTGAGTAAGTTCCTTGAAGGAATCAATGGAACCTACCCTTAAACCATCAAACCACCTCATTGCCATAGGCCCTAAACTAGATGGGAATACCTTACACATCAAAGGCTCGTTCTTGGAGTGTACGGCCATCCTTTGGTTGAAGTGGCTAACATGCTCCACAGGGTCTGTTCTTCCATTTACATGGCGAACGTAGGCTGCGTAAACTGCCAAGGAAGTCTCCCTCCCTCAATCCAGCGCGTGAAAGATGACCCGAAAATTTAATTGATGGCTTTACTCATGGCATCGTTTCCTAAGCCTACCAAGGATGAATTTCTGTTTCTGTGCTCATGATGATAGTCCTCATCATATGAGAAAGACTCGCTAAAGGGAGTCCTTGATATGCGTCTATAGCTGCCATCCTCTTCCCCATCAGAAGAAAAGTCAGAGTTGGATGAAGCTCACTTTCGCCGTTCATGGCGCAGGCTTCTCTTAAGGTGATCGATCTCCTTCTGCATGTTTTTGGCATTCTCCTTATGAGAGACATGGCTTTTACCCCGAGACTGGCTCTTACTAATATGGGTAGTATGTACATTTCCCTCCCGGTCCCTCTTTCATTCAAGATCGCAGAAGTGATCTTGACGCTGAGAGCCCATGGATTCTACCTAGTGTGGACCTGAACCTACCATCGGTGAAAGTTGGATTCACTATAACACTAGTAATTTCCACAGACAGCACCAATTATAAAGACCAGATTTGAATTACTAGCCCAAAATATGAATAGATTTAGGCCCAAAAAGCCCAAAACAATGAATTTGTAGAGAAATGGGATAGAAAACAGGGTTTTAGTTAATCAAACAACAAGTTAATTAGATTGATGACAAAAGAGTGAAGATTAACAAATTTAAACTGAAGAAAAAATTTCCTCGGCAAAGTCCGAGGATCCTGGTTCTTATAATGCTCTTAAATATGGTTACACGTTTGGTTCTAGATTGCTATTGTGTTTCCTTTTTGATTTTTTGATCCCCCTGCCTTACTGCCTCCCTGTTCCTTTATACTATCTTCTTTTTTCATCTCCACCTTCCACATGCATACCTGATGGTTGGTGTTGATACTTGTCCCATCAGCCCTTCCTATAAGTCTTCATGTAGTAGCTGTAAGGCTGAAGACCACTGTTCAGGTATCACCTCCACATTAATACGGCCAGAGAGTTAGTTGCAGAGCATTTAATGCGGTGGCAGCAGCTTTCCCGTAAGATATTTCAGGACTTCTCCCTATCTAACATCTCTACAATGCTTATCCACACCAATAAGACTTCCTGAAACGTCACCCTAGACGACAAACAACATCTTCGGGCCTTGGCATTGGTCAGCCGAGGATGCATTTATCCTCAACACACCCTCTTGAACCATTGTGGCTAAAACTAACCTCTTCATTTACTAATACAGTCTCTTTTGACAAGGATTCTTCCTCCTCAGACACAACCTCGTCCTCAGCTTGGGCCACAAGCCCAATATACAAATAGATGACGAACTTCTGGGCCCAATGTCCCTACATATTTTATTTTGAAACAAACAGAACATATATTTATCATAATTCATAACACACAAATATTTTACTAAACATTTTTTGGAATATAGTTCCCCCCTCTTTTGGTGTTTGGAGCAAATTAAAAACTTGTTTAAACTGATATCATTTTCTATTAATCAAGAAAAGCACCCAATTTTCAAGGTGAATTTTTTTTTTTTTCTTTTTTTGCCACTTCAAAAGAACAAAAACATTTAAATTTATAGAGAATAGTTGTAACTGTGCTTACAAGTTGTTAAATTCCTACTTCACTATTGAACAAGCATTTTCATGAACAAAGTTTCTCCAAACTAATTTGAAGAGAAACTCTGTAAACTCTTCTTATATCATTTTATTGAATGTGAATTTTGAAAATCTAACCGTTAAATTGCATGTTCTTTATGTTCTTAACACGCAAGTCAAATTTCGTTCAAATCGGATATTATTTACTATTCGATCAACAAACATATTTTTTAAGCTTAATGTTTTACCCAAAAACTTTAAATTTAAACATGTCATTGATGATATAGCTATTGATTTTTTATTTTTTATTTTTTTAATTTTGCAAGCATGAAGCATATAATAAAAACATACAATCCAACAGTTATATTTTCAAAATTTACACCTAATAAAAATATATAAGAAGAATTTGAAGGGTTTCTCTCCAAATTAGTTATCATTTTCCCATTTTCAATCATGCATATTGTAAAACTAGACTTCAACAAAATAGAAAACAAATTTCTTACATATTCTTTGATTTTAATAATTAAAAGGAAAGCTAATGTAAAATTAGTACAAAATCAAATTATACATGATTTAAAAAAACCAAATTTTCTTTTAATATATTAAGTTAAATTGTACTGAAAGAAAATTTATATTGTGTCTTTTGTTTTCTCACTCTTTGAATTGTTAAAAATATATTATTCTTGTTTTGGCCCTCTAAAATAGAATAAAATAGGAAAATGTTAACAAATGCCCTAAGAACATTAGTTTAGGAACTATTTTTAGAAATATTTTATGGGAAAATGATAAATCAATTGATTATTCTGTCAGCATTTTATATTTCCCATAAAAGTGATGTTAAAACTTTCCTAATATGATTTGTTAACAATTACCCTAAAAGCATCCGTTAACATGTCCCAATAAAATATACAACTCAACACCTTAAGTCACTACTTCAAGTTCATGGCCGTTTGATAGTCTCAAGCCTCAATGAAAACCATTCCACTTACCCATCTCATTTATTCTTACTCATTGTTTCTCAAATGTGCCTTGCGGCTTGCTATGTTTTCAAGATAGAGTCGAGTGTGTGTCTGTGAGAGGAGAAATTATACGGTCCTTATGGTAAATCATGTCACTTATCCAACATTTTATTAGAAGACTCTATATGTTTAAAATCGCTAAGTGAAAATTAGTTTATGTTTTATTTTTTTTTAATCATAACCTGACTCATCAATTTTATTTAAGTGGGAATCTTATAATGGAATAGTGCACCATAAGAACTGTATAATTTCTCGAGTGTGTGTGTGTGTGTGTGTGAGAGAGAGAGAGAGAGAGAGAGAGAGAGAGAGAGAGAGAGAGAGAGAGAGAGAATGAGAGATTCTATTTATTTTTTATTATTATTAATTTTTTGGATAAATTGCAAATTACACCCCTAAAGTTTGGGGTTGAGTGGATTTTACATCCTAAAATTTTAGAAACTTAATTTTACAACTTGAAGTTTGGTTCCATTAGCATTTCACCCCTCACGGTTAGTTTCTGCTATTAAGTGACACATCATCATGCTGATATATTTTATTGTTGTCAAATCAACTACAAAACTACGTTGTTTTAGTGATGAACAAGTAAAGAGGTGGCATACATCAAAACTATGTCATTTAAGGCATAAACTTAAAACAAAAACCTCTGGCCTAAACAACACAGTTTCAAGCTCACTATCTATGTGGCCACCGCCGTCACTGCCACCACTTGGGTTCACAAGGTGAGCTAATGGCCTAGCTAGGTTCAGTCTGAGCCAAGGGGTTTGGGCTAGGGAGGTGTGAGTTTTTCGTGTTCTTTGTTTTCAGATTTTAGAATTTAGCCTGAAATTGTGTTGTTTAGGCTGAGGTTTTTGTTTTAAGTTTATGCCTTAAACGACGTAGTTTTGATATATGCCACCTCTTCATTGGTCATGACTAAAACGGCGTAGTTTTGTAGCTGATTTAGCATGATGATGTATTACTTAACAATAGAAATTAACTGTGAGGGAGTGAATTGCTAACAGAACCAAATTTCAAGGTGTAAAATCAAGTTTCTGAAATTTTGGGGTGTAAAATTCCGTCAACCCCAAACTTCAAGGGTGTAATTTGTAGTTTACCCTAATTATTTTTACAAGAGAAACCTAATTATTTTTACAAGAGAAACTGAGAAAGAGATTTGTTAGTTGGGCCATGATGGTCAAGACCCATAAAAAACTATTGAGCCTTAGAACCTTGTTTTGGGTTGAGGCCCATTGAGAACATTGTAAAATACAGGGTCCAATTAAGAATGCTCTAATATGTATTTTACTGTTAGATTTTGATTTTTTAGTTTTGAAAAATACAGTTACCATAATAGAGGTTCTCCGCTCTGTGGCCGAGAGAGCCATGACAGTAAATAATGTGCTACTACTACTACGTAGACACTACTATGCACTCGCAACAGTAGCTTCTGAAATCCAAACTATACCCTCCAACAGTTCAAAAAATTACACCCATTGCCTTGGCCTCCTCTCATCATGCAAAGACCTTAAGTCACTGCTTCAAGTCCATAGCCATTTGATAGTTTCAGGCCTTAAAGAAGACCATTCCACACTCACCCATCTCATTAATTCTTACTCTTTGTTTCACAAATGTGATTTGGCTCGCTCTGTTTTTGAATTCACGTCTAACCCACGTGTTACTTTGTGGAATTCAATGATTAGAGCTTATACGAGATCAAAACAATACAAAGAAGCTCTAAATATGTATCATTTTATGTTAGAGAAAGGGTGTGAGCCTGACAAGTATACATTCACGTTTGTTTTAAAAGCTTGTACTGGTTCTCTTGACTTGCAAAAGGGTGTTCTTGTTCACCGTGAAATAGCCCGTAGGAGACTGGAATGTGATGTGTTTATAGGGACTGGTCTTGTTGATATGTATTGTAAAATGGGTGATTTAAGAAGTGCACGTGAGGTGTTTGATTGTTTGCCAAAGAAGGATGTTGTGGCTTGGAATACAATGATTGCGGGGTTGTCACAAAGTGAGGATCCTCATGAGGCGTTGGGGTTATTTTGGAGTATGCAGTTGGGAGGAGTGAAGCCGGATTCAGTGAGCTTGTTGAACTTGGTTCCAGCTATTTCGAGATTAGCTGATATTGATTCTTGTAAGTCTATTCATGGATATGTGATTAGGAGGGATTTTCAGGCTGCGATTTCAAATGGGTTGATTGATATGTACTCTAAGTGTGGCGATGTGAATGCCGCTCGACGGGTCTTTGATCACATGTGGGGACGAGATGATGTGTCATGGAAGACGATGGTGGCAGGATATGTGTTTAATAGATGTTTCTTTGAGGTTTTGAAGTTATTTGATAGAATAAAAGTGGAGAATTCTAAGATAAATAAGACTTCTGCTGTAAGTGCTCTATTGGCAGCAGCAGAAATGAGAGATTTAGAGAAAGGAAAGGAGATCCATGAGTGTGCAATACAAGAAGGGCTTGATTCAGATGTTTTGGTTGCTACTCCTATCATGACCATGTACATAAAATGTGGAGAATTAGAAAAGGCCAAGAAATTGTTTGAGGGACTTGTGGAAAGAGATCTGATTGCTTGGGCTGCTTTTATATCTGCTCTTGGCCAATCTGGATATCCTGAAGAAGCATTGTCTATATTTCGAGATATGCAGAATCACAATCTGAAACCAGATAAAACAACTCTGATGAGTATCCTTCCAGCTTGTGCAGATTTATTGGCTATAAGATTGGGTAAAAGCGTGCACTGCTATGCTATTAAGTCTGACTTTGATTTTGATATTTCAACAGGAACAGCTCTAGTATTCATGTATTCTAAATGGGGATTATTTACTTGGGCAGTGAATGTTTTCAATAGACTTCCATGTAAAGATGTTGTGACATGGAATGTTTTAATAAATGGCTATGTACAGTTTGGTGACCCATACCATGCAATGGAATTCTTCCATGAATTACAGCTATCTAAAATACATCCAGACGCAGGAACAATGGTGGGTTTGCTTCATGCTTGTTCCCTGTTAAACGGCCTACACCAAGGCACCAGCATTCATGGTCAAATTATGAGAAGTGGATTTGAACCTGACTGTCCTGTAAGGAATGCTCTCATTGACATGTATGCAAAATGTGGAAGCCTTTCCTCAGCTGAATTCTTATTCTACAAAACAGAGTTTTCAAAGGATGAAGTATCTTGGAATGTGATAATTGCAGGATACATGCAGAATGCACATGCAAAGAAAGCCATATCCACCTTTTACCACATGATAATGGAAAACTTTCAGCCCAATTTGGTCACATTTGTGAATGTCCTTCCAGCAGTGGCATCTTTGGCAGCCTTACGAGAAGGCATGGCTTTTCATGCTTACATTATCCGGATGGGATTTCTGTCTAATACACTTGTTGGGAATAGTCTTATTGATATGTATGCTAAATGTGGGCAGCTCAATTATTCAGAGAATTTCTTTAATGAGATGGAAAACAAAAACACAGTTTCATGGAATGCAATGCTCACAGGGTATGCAGTTCATGGGCAAGGCAACAATGCCATTGCACTTTTCTCACTCATGCAAGAGAGACATGTCCAGGTTGACTCTGTGTCCTTCATCAATGTTTTGTCTGCTTGTAGACATGCAGGTTTAATAGAAGAAGGAAGGAAAATTTTTGAGTCCATGTGTGAAAAACACCATTTCGAACCAGAGTTGGAACACTATGCTTGCATGGTAGACCTTCTGGGTCGTGCTGGTCTATTTGATGAAACTTTGATTTTGATAAAAACAATGCCAATGAAACCTGATGCTGGAGTTTGGGGAGCATTATTGGGTGCTTGTAAAATGTACTCTAATATCAAGTTAGGAGAAATTGCGCTGCAACATCTTGTTAAACTTGAACCTGAAAATGCAACAAATTATGTAGTTTTATCGAGTTTGTTTGCTGAATCTGGTAATTGGGGCGATGAGGGCAGCATAAGATCAAGGATGCCTGAATCTGGGCTGAAGAAAACTCCAGGATTTAGTTGGGTTGAGGTCGAAAACAGGTTCCATGCATACATTCAGAGTCAGTGACCCAAAGAATTTTTTTAAGATTGTGGACCAGAAGCTTAGTTGGTTTCTTCAGAATAGATCTGGCCACTCGTCTTCTGGAGCAAAAAGAAGCTGAGATTTGGTATGCAAGCCAAGAAATGAGGGCAGTATGGGATTGAGGAGAATAGAGGCTAGGAGTGGACTAATGCAGGCTCCATCCAGCTTGTATGGGTTCACTTGAATCTTCTCAAATGAAGAAGTCTTTGGATGGTTAAAATTCATCAAGACTGCAGCTGGTCTTGGTGGAAGATTTTGAATCTAAGATAAATTACAAGGCCATTCATTAAGTTCATGGTAGGGCAGCAAGTTCCTATGAAGCAAAAGTATCTAGTGTCTTAAGGATGTTAACTGGTTTTGGCACCCTGCTAGATCAGAGGACCTGGTGGTGGTGGTGGGTATTCAAAGCAAGTTGAGATTGGTGGAAATTGGGAGATGGGACTGCTGGAAGCTACTATAATTCTTTAAAACAATTCCCAGACTTGCTTTGATTGGCTTGTTAACTATTCATATTTGGCTTACAACTAAGGATTGATTGATAAGCTAGGACATTGATATGGACGCTCACTTGTTTTTCCAGTGTTCTTTTCTGAAAAGGATTCAGGGAACATTGATTACATTGTGTCTAATCAAAAATCCTAAATATCATTGGGAGGATGTTGTGTTTGTGTGCTCGAGTGAATCTCAGTTGAAAGGTAAAAGTATGAAGTCCCTTCTTCTATGCAGACTCTCATTGTGGTCTACAGTTTACCACATAGAGGAATGCAATTAACTCTGAAAAAGGCATTGTGAGGAAAATTAAATGGGAGACCAAAAATAGAATAGAATGTGGTGGAAAATTTTGTAATCTGTAGAATAATATATAGCACTCTTTGTGGCATTTGTGATATTTCTTTTCTCTGGTTTTTTTTTTTTTTTGGCTAATCAATACCTTTGGATTATTTGTGTTTTTGTTATTAGGAGTACATCTGTAACTGGTGTCTTGGTAAGGAGGCCAGAGTTTGTAAGTTGAGTTCTATCGTTGGTGTAGCTGTTTTGTGTTGTTAATGAACTATTTTGACCCGCGTTTCAGATCCTTCAAATGAAGATGCTTATTCATCAAAGAGAAAAAAGAAACTGTGTGGGAATTATAATTCACTTTAAAATGTGAAACTGTAAAAGTAGAAATTGTAGAATGTGGAGCTATTTATTTTAACAGAAACAATTTTCTGTCCGGGAAAATAATTTCCCTAATTTTGCTTCTTGAAGGCAGCTGTAAAGAAAAAAAAACACTTTAAAAATGTTTTTCTAATGGTAAGGTGAATTACGAATTCTGGAATGTGTGTGTGAGGTATACAGCGAATGCTATACGGGTCTAGCAGCTATTTTATTATCAATGTTAAACTTTAAGCTACACTCACGTCCCAGGGTCCATAGCTCAGTGGTAGAGCATTTGACTGCAGATCAAGAGGTCACCGGTTCGAACCCGGTTGGGCCCTTTCGCTGATCTTTTTTTTTTTCTATTTTGTTTAAATTTTCTATTCGCCAAACTTCAAGCCGTTCCATCTTTAACTCCTCACACATTCACTTCATTACTCCAAAATCTTTCCAATCCAAACAGCAAACCAAAAAATGGACACGTGAAGAAACTCGGATGGGACCAGTGGTTCAATCAATATTTGCTAGGACGCTTTGTAATTATTTATATTAATCTTCGAGAAAAGCCTTTTTGTTTGTTTGTTTGTTTATTATCTTCTTGAATCATTTGCTTGAACAATACCAAGGCTAATATCTTTTCTAATTATCGAATTTTTTATTTTAAAAAAATGGATGTAAAACCCACAATTAAGCACTTTTCACAATATTTTCATACTGCTTTCCTTCTTCGTCTTTTTTTACAAAATTTTCTTCATTCACCCATGCACTTCTTAGGCAATCCCTACCTAGTTCAGCCCAAAAATACAAAAAGGAATTGAAGTTCTACCCAGCGCTGCATAGAAAGAGAAGCAGATCAAACAATAAGAATTACGATTAGTTATATGTTTTATTAAGCTGCAACAGCCTATTCGAACTGCCATAAATGAGGACTTCCCTGTTCGTTCAACAGATAAAAAAAACTTTCAACGATTGCTGTTGATTGATTGTGTTAAACCAAATCATCTTGCTATTGACTTTATCAGAATTTCCTGTGACGGAGAATTTTGGACGAGAAAAATTGGATCTTGTGATAATTAGATTGGGGCCAGACTCAAAATTTTGACGAATACAGTGTAATGCAAAACGCACGTCTAAGTTAAATTCAGAAGAACTATCAGGTAAAACCTACTAAACAGACCTATTAAGGAGAAAGAAATATTTTAGACCGCCAATTGAAAGCCTCTGAATCTTTCACTTCATTTGTCAACTTTTTTAGGTAGCGCTCCATTGTATGTGCACGCTCGTTTATGATATCAGTGGACATTGTATCTTCAGCTAGTTTAACCGCTGCCATTTGGGACAGTTGAAAGTTCTCTCCTGCACATTGCAGCTTCCTCGCAGTTTCTTCCTCACCGAGCATCACAAGGGAAACCAGTAAAGATTTAAGCTCAATCTTTGCCCCAGCTGTTAGACACATGCCCTTTAAATGCTCTACCAGAGCAAACTCCTCATCAGCGCTGGAATGTCAAGTGTTAATTTTCTTTCATGAGATTGTGAATGAAGTTAAACTGTATCAAAAGAGAAAAGAGATCCTAAAAATATACCTTCCAGGACGAATTTTTCCTCTTTTTCTCTGGCGTCTGGTGTCTCTGGCCTTGCTAGCTGCGCTTGAGATGATGGAAGATGCAGTGCTCTTCCTGGTCCTGCTCATGAAGTGAGGTAAACCCTTTAGTAATGCAGGTTAATATCAGAAGCATTCAGATGAATGCAAACCAACTACCGTGCAAATTTTCAGAGTCAAAGAATCTTTCTTTTTTTGTGGGGTGGAGGGGGGAAGTGAAGAATGTAGCTTTGTCACTGGATTACATAACAAAGCAGCACATAAAAAAAATTAGGGTAAAATATCATTTTCGTCCCTAAACTATCACAAAAGTTCGTTTTTCGTCCCTAAACTTTCAAAAGTTCATTTTTCGTCCCTGACCTATCACAAAAGTTCGTTTTTCGTCCCTAAACTTTTAAAAGTTCTATTTTCGTCTCTAAACTTTTCTAAATGTATTGATTTTCGTCCCTCTTACATCAGCACACTGTCAAAGCCACGTCAGCACTTCGTCAGACGGAGGAACGAAAATCAATACGTTTGGAAAAGTTTAGGGACGAAAATAGAACTTTTGAAAGATTAGGGACGAAAAACGAACTTTTGTGATATTTCAGGGACGAAAAACGAACTTTTGAAAGTTTAGGGACGAAAAATGAACTTTTGTGATAGTTTAGGGACGAAAATGATATTTTACCCAAAAAATTAAAATTGATATGCAAACGGTGTAGAAGTTGTGAAGACTGATTATAACCAAAAATGATTGAAATAATATGCCCATGATTAGCCCATCTATTAACAGCCAACAAACAAAATATTCAACAACCATTCTAATACTGTCTTCTTGTTAGTCATTTAACATTTATGAGTATCCATATCAGTACAACAACAACAACAACAAAGTCTTAGTCCCAAATTTTTGGAGTTGGCTATGGATCTTCAACGAATTAGTTAGGGTAGGCCACATGTACTCTTTTCCTCCATTCTATTCTATTTGAAGTCATACTCTCTGTTGCTTCCCTAACTGACATGTCTTTTTTTATTACTTCTACTAATGCTATTTTTGGTCTGTCTTACTTTTTTTGTTCTTCAACTTGGATCAACTCACTCTTTCTCACTGGTACATTAGTCGCTCTCATCTGAATATGACCAAACCATCTCAAGCAACTCTTCCTCATCTTTTCACCATTTTAGTAGAACAAGCTTGGCAGAAATTACACTTGGAGTTGCAGGGGCAGGATAAAGCTGTAACATGGTTCAACAAACCTAGGAGAAATAACTGAAACTGAGCCCTCCCTGATAAAGGGAGAAATAACCGAAGGATTTCCCAAGAGGGGGAGGGGGAGATTTGATCCGGCAACCTCTACTTCATAAGGCATGGTCCCCAGCCAATTGTGTTACCCTTTGGAGTCAAGTCAAACAACAGTGTTTATGGCTGATAAAATAAGGTATTCATGAATAAACTTAATGATGCCGGATCACCACTTGTCCCAGCAGCTTAAGCTGATAAAATATGAATTTAATCACTAAACCTTGATTCTAACACTCCTCGTGTTCCTAGAATCTCCTTCAATAAGTAGGGCTTAGCACATGGAATTTTTAATTTTTTTAATAAAAGATAGAGTAGACACTTGGTTCAAACTAAGGACCACTTGCTTTGATATCATTATAAATTACCGTTTGTCCCAAAAGCAAAAGTAAATAGGAAATGGTGAATTTAATCACTTAATCATTGTTCTAACAACTAAAAAATCAAAGACCATAGGTAACAACCCACAAGCAATGGATTTGTACATAGAACTACCCACTAATGAAGAATATTGAGTGAGAAATTGCACAGAACCAATAACTCTGGTAAAGAATAATATGCTATGGAGTCAAAAGTTATATGCAATGGAAGTATAAAGACAAACCCTGTAGTGTAAGCACTCATTCCACTGAAATTACTGCTAGCCTCTGAAGTTGCATCATCATCGAGATCACTCATTGACCGTTCCTCTGACTGGATCTTTGCAGCAAGAAGTAATCTTCTCTGTCGAACAGCTAAGTAGCGGGTCAGATACTTCCCTACTTTCTCCAATCCTTCCTTGTATTCACCTATCAACATACTTGCACATTCCAAAGATGCATTCTTCACTTCTGAGATTAAATCCTCTCTCCTCCACATAAATGCAACCCTCAAGGCCTCCTCCCACTCCCTTGCACTAATCAACAAATTCAGCCCCCCATTAACATCTTCACAGTACTCCAGAGCAATTCTGGCAGCCTCCCCTGGTTTACCAAGAGCTTGAAGTTCTTCACAAAGCTCATGAGCCAGTTGCATTATCTCATCTTTTCCCATCTTAAGGAGCCCAGCAACTGTAAACACTCCACTCCAATTACCACAAGCACGATATGACTTCAATGCCTTTTCCAAACTTGAACAACACAAATAAGTTGTAGCTGCATCCTCAAAACATTTTTCATCATTAAGATGATCTCCCCAGGCCTCAAGGATTTGCTTCCTCTTCGGAGGATCAGTGATAAGCTGAAGTCCCAGTGGGAAAAGCTGAGGATTTTTCTTCATGAGGTTCATACAATCTTCATAATGAGCATCACCTGCAGAAACAATGTGTTTAAGAGCATTCCTAAACCTGAGCAGCCTAAGGTCAATATTGTAGCGCATTAAGACAGCTGGCATTTGTTCCAACTCTTGAAGGAAAGGAAGAAATTCTTTAGGATCCCGCTGAGAGTTCAATGCCACAATAGCTGCAAGGTTCAAATCATAAAGGCCTAAAGCAGCCTCAAATACAGCCTCAGAATCAGATAACCACAAGAGATGCTTCAGAGCCTCCTCAGCAGAAGGGTAAGACATTCTCCTAGGGTCATTAGAACCTGATAATTCCATTTCACGGGTAACTTTTATTCTCTCCAAAGCTTCTTCAAGTGCTGGGGGATCATTACGAGCAAGAGTGGTCAAGATGCAAAGCTCCCTTGCAGGGCTTTCTGGTAGTTTTTCCTCAAGAGCCTTCCTTATAGCCAGAAGGACAGAAGAAACCTTGTTATTATCACCAAGACCCATTGAATCTCTAGCTTGCGCATCTCTAGCATCCTTTGAGCAGGGTAAAGATACCAAATCTTTGTACAGTCGCTCTGTGATATTCTCATTCTTTATGGCACAAACAAACTCAGTTATGTAGTTCAAATTGCTAACCTGTGTGACAAACTCTGCAGCTGATTGGAGAAATGCTTGCCAACCACAATGGTCAACAATGATGTTGAAATCTATCCTATGCCGTCTCACCATGAGTAATGCATCTCTGAAGCGCCCTTGGACCAATGCATTGGTGATTGAGGCCAAGACCAATTTTCTGGGATAAATGCATTCAAGGTTTCCCCGAGTTGTTTGTAATATGACAGCAGCTTCATCTCCATGCAGGACACCAACAATTTTGGCACCTCTTTCCCATATATTTATGAAGTTTTTATTTTCTTCTCTTCTCCTATTAGGAGTGTGGATGAAGTTCTCATATTTCGGGTCCAATTCTCCATGCAATATATCACTAATTTCAACAATATAGAGCAAGTCCTGTTTAGTTGAAAGAATTAAATGTGTGATCACTTGATCAGCCAAATTAGAGTAAGACGAGAAACTGTTGCAATTGTTGCATAATATCCTCCCACCAACATGCAACCTGCCGATGTCATCAAGTCCAAAAGGCAAAAGCTTCAACGATCCATTGTCACCAACTGAAACCACATTCATCCAAGGGCAAGATGATGAGAAACTCATATCATCATGTTTCAAAGCTCCCATCCTGGTTGTATACTCAAATATTTTTCCACCGTCAAATTGAATAAACGCTGAACATAGTTTGGTTGGGTTGGAAGCAGTGCCAATAATCAGTCCTTCTAGAGAGTTTTGATAGGAAATTTTTGCATGCCAGCCTGAGCATGTCAGTAAGCCTGGAACATGATCCTCAGAACATACAAGCTCAATTTCCTGCAAATAACAGCCAAGAAGCTCACCCTCATTTGATGAGGTACTGGACAAGTAATGATTAAACCCATAATGTGAAACAGCAAGAAGTATATGTGAATCCAACCATAAGAGATGAACAAAAGATCCAAAAACTGATTCAGAAATGGAAGCTTCAATGACAAATTGTTTGCCTTCTAGTTCTTCCCAAGTATCAGGTGCAGGAAGCTCTACAACACACAAAGAACCATCTGATAAAAAAGCAGCTAAACGGTTCTTGGAATTCTTAGAATATAAAGATATGTCTCGGACAGCACTTGGAAATTTCAGATTGAATAGATACATAGGAGGCGGCATAAGCGACACAGAAAGGGGAGTCACATGTATCTCAGAGTCATCAATAACTAATGCCAATGAGTTCTCCATGACAGCTGTATTCCAGATGAAGTTGTAAATTGTGATTTGGCCACCAAGAGTCCAACAAATCAACTGCAACGGTTTTGCTGGGTCCCACATGAACCTCACTCCATCCTGCCTTAAGTACCTAATTTCAAACTTTAAGTACCAATGATTATTGCTGAAAAACCAGATCTTCACAGAGTCATGTTTTTCACATCTGACAATGGCTGCAAGAAGATCTGAAGTGCAATTCCACCTTAGCATTTCTATTGTTGCATCGATTTTCTCATTGATGTCAAAAGAGCTTCTTTCTAATCCATTCCTCTCAAAGAAAACTATTGAGGGACACTCATTATCTGCTTTCCTATCATAAACAGCTGCAATTTTCGCTCCACTTGGCATCCATTCTATAATTGATCCCATAAATGCCTTTGATTCTGAAGTAGCATGCAATGCCCCAGAATCCCGTTCCCATATCTTAATCCTCTTAATCAAGCTAGTAGAATCACACAACTCACTTAGCGTAGCAAAGTACTTCCCATCACCTCGCCAAGATATGGGACTCTCATTCGTAGAAGAAAGAGTGGGTTCAGCTGAAAACCAAAGTCCATTCATTAGATTTCCAACTAAAGGGAAAAAAAAAGACACCTCTCTGCTATAATCATAATATTTCTATTCCAAGAATTGAAGCAAAATTAGAATTTTCAATTCTATAAAACTAGGGAATCAAATGATTTCAGGAACAAGCAAATCATGATGATATCATCCAGAGGTAGGTAATATAACCAATAGAGAACATACAAACTGCAACACACTATGTCTCCAATTAAGAAGATGATTCCCGTTGAGCAACTATAAGGGCACAAATCCGGTCCCAAATTATCAAGAAGCGTGTCTTACAAATCACAAAAATATAAAAGAGATTTATTTCCAGTCAATCAATGTAACATATACTAGCATACACTACGCTTGAAAAATTGGAATGACACAAAAGCAAGGAATAATAATGGAAAGAGGTCCTTACTTACGTCAACACCTTCACGTAATTCCTCTACTGTGGTCTCGTACAGCAAATCCCAATCATTTGTCATAATCAGTGCCTGCCCAGGACCTGTCATTACAGCGAGCAAATCTCCATCAGGACTGGGTGAGATGCACCTGACCCCACCCTCCACTCTACCAACCACTTCGGTTCCATTGTCATCCACACTATGCTGCAACAAAAGCCCACTACAAGTCCCCACTATCAGCGCTTCTTTCTCCATGTGATACTCAAAGGCCGTTATGTAATCATTAGGCTCCAAATCAATAGAATTAACCTCCGCCGGCAATGAAGCTTTTCCCCAGGTCCTCTCATTCTATAAATCATGGGAAAAAATAAATAAAAATATATACAATTCAAGCAATGAACTGTAGTGTGTTAATTATGTACAGAAATATTGAAAATGTACTTTCTTCAAACTCTTTGCTCTTTAGTCCTATATTGATAATAGGTTAAAATATAGTTTTCATCCCTAAACTTTGCAGGAATTTTGCTTTTCGCCCCTTAACTTTAATTAGTTCATTTTTCGATCCTAAACTACTTAAAATGTTACACTTAATCCAATTTTCACACTATTGAAAAAATCTCTTTAAAAAGTTCAGGGATGAAAAACGAAATTCATGCAAAGTTTAGGGACGTAAATTATCATTTAGCCTTGATAATACGCTAAATGGCAAATTACACTATCTAATAACATATTTTCAATTCAATCCTTTAAGTTTCTTTTTTCTTTTCTTTTTTAATAACTTCCATTCGTTTTCAATTTATTCCTTCAATCCAATCAGCACGACGTAGTTTTCGAACATGAAAATTACTATAACAGCCAGCGAGATTGAACGGAACGGAACGGAACTGAACAAAAACAAAATGCTAAATTGAAAACAAAATAAAAAATGTAATTTGTGATATAGCATTAACAGTAATCAAAGTTTAACTTTCTACAAATTAAATCGCTCAATTTGTAAAAAAAAAAAAAAAAAAAAAAAAAAAAATCATTAACCATTTCGGAAAAAAAAAAAAAAAAAAAAAAAAAAAAAAAAAAGAAGAAGAGATGATTTGAAGGAAGAGAGGGCATACTTGGAATGAAGAGAGGTGGATGGTGTAGATGAGATTGGCGGAAGAAGCGAAGAAGAAGCGGCTCCGCTCGATATCGTGTGCAAAGAAGAGAACGACTTCTTCATTGGATTGAAGCTGGAGTTTCGAACAGAGCTCCGAGTACAGCTTCAGGTTTTTCATTTCGGAATTTCCAGTTCAATCGGAGAGGAAGAGATTTTGTATTGTGAGAACTGGGAAAACCGCTTTTTTTTTTTTTCTTTTTTTCTTTTTTTGGTTTTTTAACAAGGGTTTAACTTGGGAATTTAGGAGGCGCTGGCTCTGTCATGGGGATTTCGGTTGGGCAAACAATAACTAGGGCTGAGAATGAAAAAGGAGGGTTACCCGTTTGGAAAACAAGGCCCAAATGTTGATGACAGAAATGGGCTGCGTTTCTGGGCTCGGAACTACAAGCCCAGGTATTAGTGTTCATGCATTCCTTGTCCAACATAAAAAGTGGTCAGCCAGTCCATGCGAAATATAAATGAAAAATATGTGATTCCAGACATGGAGAATATCTAATTCAAAACTTGTAACTAGCTTTCACCCAAAATAAATAAAATAAAATAAATAAAAACTTTCACCTAAAAGTAAAATAAATAAATAAACTCGTAATTAGCATTTGTTGTTATCATTAAGGGTTTTTTTTCAAGAAAGTATGTGGTATGTGTAGGATGGAGGGACTATACTTACCATATTTGAGAAAAAAGTTAATTACTTAAAGAATCATGGACACCCACATTAACCAAAAAAAATATTGCTAAAAGTCTACAATTGTGTAATTTAACTAATTTGGTTTTAACTAATTTAACTAAAGTTATCCATCCGATGCTCCTTCCACTGATTAATAGTTGGTGTCCTTGGGATACTACTGTTATTACACTACTGTTCTAAGATTCTTGTCAATCTGATAAAGTTATTCTCCCATGCTGTTCAGTCAAGATACTCCTAATTTTGCGGTTGACTGAAGATTAAATGATACAATATTCAAGTGTGCCTGCTGTGAAGTCCCTGTATAATCCCATGCGTCTAACAAGCCCATGCGCCTACTTTGAAGATTTCATGTATGCCATATTCCCCTGACATGGTCATGTTTTATATTTTGTCATATTCTGGTCTTGCCATGCCCCTTTCGACAATGACTACTCTCTAATATTTCCATGATATTCTTGGACAAGTTTCCCCACATTTGGAGATTACTTATGTACATTTTTGGACTAAAGTTTCAAGTGTTCCAAGGCTATTTTCTACATGATTTGGACAGGCAAATGACAAGCTTCATGCTACGAAACTTTGGAAGACAATAATGAAAATTTCACTACCCACCCCCTCCCCCCTTCCCAAATGGGCATTCAAACCCTCAGCCTCAACTATTGTTATTATTATTTTTTAATTGTCTTATATCTAAGAGAGATCAAACTTCTTTTCTTTTTTTTTTCCAAAAACCGTTAATCATTTAATGATTTATCCATATCAAAGCTTAGGCTAATGCTCATGACTCATGAGCTCATTGAAATGGTTGAGTTGAGCTTGGGCATGGTTTGTTTGAATTGAGCCTGAGCCAGACTTTAACAATCAAATTACTCATTCCTAAAGCAGTTTGAATAAATTTTCGATCAAACTAGAGAGAAGTTTAATGGAAAAGGAAAAAAATATTATCAAGCAAACCCTAGTTGTCTTGTCTTGAATTTAAGTCCTTTGAATTATTATATATTGAAATGAGCACTTGGCCTTGAAAGAGGAGATGAACATCTAACAATGGCAACTAATGACATACAATAAATGAGAACTTCAAAATAAAAATGAAAACTTCAAAATAAAACACTCTGGCAGTTTGGCCTACTCTCTATCATCCGTGTCTATAAGCTTTGGGATAAGATTCACTTAAATTGAACTCTCCAATTTTTATTTAGATGAAAGATATGTGAGATTTTAAAAATGAAATAAATGCCACATATCGCACATCCAATTAAAAATGAGAGGAAATTGGAGGATTCGATTAAAGAGATTCTTTACCGTAAGTTTTTACATCTTAAGTCATGTAAGTCTATCCCTTTCAAAAAAAAAAAAGTCTTGTAAGTCTATCAAAGTTAGACAAATTCCGATAATAGTGACATTTCATCACCAGGACAGTGCTTTCTACCACAGCATGATCAATATCAATCTATAAAATATTTGTTAAGCAGGGAAAAAGAGGAAGATATATATATATATATATATATATATAATACGAAGGAGAAATCACCACTCTTACTCGAGAACAATCTCATCTTCATTCCATGTATGTGTTAAATACAAAGATTTGGGTAATTACAATTAAGCAATAGGGTAAGACATTAATGTCAGATGAGAGACAACAAGATCAACCAAAAAGTAAAACAGGAAAAAAAAAATACAGAAGGGAACAGGGGAGAGAGTGACAAAAAAAAAAAAAAAAAAACACTAATCCAAACCCTGACACCTCTTCTTAACCTTATCTTCACCACCTAAAACATCTACTGCCAAGTGCCAACTTAATTAAATCTAAAACTTCCATTAAAAATTCTATTCTCTATTTACTTCTGGAACTCCTAGTTGGAGATTAACATCTTGAACACTATAACTTGCCAAAGATGGTCAATCTAAAATGGTAGCCAGCTATAAATTCAAGGCCTCTATTCACTACTTAAAAGCAAAATTGACCCCCAAGTTTCCCTCGAATAACTGCTGTCCTACTGAACTGACATCCTAACTATTCTATATTTAAAAGAAGATTTTAGTCAAGTTCAATACCCTTTTCTTTTGCTGCTTCCATAACACTGCTCGTATTTCCTGTGGTCTTCTTAGATAGGTCATAATAGGATTTCCACAACTTGACCGAGAATGGGTAAACTGAAAAAGCTCTCTCATAAAACCTTTCAGAAATAGCCTCATTACCTGCAATATTTCCCAAAACACCTGCAGCTTCTACCCATACACACTCTGGTGGAATTGGGATTGCATGAAAGATTGCACTGACCAAGTTTAAGCTTGCCCAAAATAAAACACTGGCAGAAGCATTAGAGTTGTCATTTCTGCTTAACAGCTTACAGACAGAAATTGCTAATGGATAATTGGATGGCAGTATCTCCAAGATGGCTTCGACAAAATCCACCAGATCCTTTAGCTCACCAACCTTTTGGGGTAATAGAGCTGGGCCGTACCACACTTCAAGAACTGAGTTTACCAGGGAAGAATCAATTGAAACTGGACTGAGTATGTTACTTAATAGCCGCTGAACTCTTTGTTTCTTGATTTCACCAATGAATTTTCTTGATAACGGCTCAGAAATGGGGAAAGCATGAGCATCATCCAGATAACCTTCCAACATCTTCCTGATCTCAGTGACAGGAGAATCTTCCCTTGATAGTGATCCATCAGTGAGCAAAAACATGGCATGCTCTCTCAAGCAATGCTTAAAATATTCAGGAATGGCAGACTTCATTGCCCTGTCAATGGCTAAGCAAGCTTCATTGCAATCATTCTGCAATAGTTTATGAAGAGCAAGATTGAGATAACCAAACATTATATCTATCTGCTTAGGATTGGAATTTGAAACCAATCCTTGCGACCCAGATGGGCTACCAGTACCACCATCCACGGCCTCCAACAAACCATTTTGGATACAATTATCTTTCCAAACAGAGTGAAACCAACGGGCCATAAGTTCCTCTGCAAAATTAAATTTTCCATTCCGGAGGGCATGCTCAACATATTGATTCCATATACACTGAATTCCAGGGACTTCTTTTGGCCAGTTACTGATTGCTTTCTCAAACCCCTCAAAACTCACATCTCCAAAATCATGGTTCTGTATCCGTGCTGATATTTGAACAAGTTCTAAACAGGATGGATACAATTTAACATATTTATCCAACAAGTTTCTCAAGCATTCTAAGCTGCCAAGCGCCACCATGCTCCTAATATGATTGACTGCAAAATGTTGTGCTGATCTCAGATTAATTTCACTTTTACGTGATTCAGTATAGATGTAAGAATCAACAGACTCCACTGCTGCTTCCACAAGCTCAAGAGCCCTCTGCTTCTCATCATCTATAAGATGAACAACAGGCCATTCAATCTCAAGGAGTTCTTTCTCACATTCAAACCTATGTACTACACCATCAGGTAGTTTCCTGTAAATAACCAAATACACACAACAAACCCAGTATACACATTTGTCAGAAACTGTTAGGCATGCCAGGATATCTGAGAGCGAAAGAGAATAGGGCTCATCAGAATTTGTGGTAGTAAGGAAGAGCCCATAGCTTCTCTGGATGGCCTTCTCAACATTCCCAGACATGCACAAACAATCCATCATCTGCAAAAACAAGTCTAAGATGCATGAACTAGCATGCATTCCATCCCAGTCAGAAGCAGACACATGGCGACAAAGCGCTTTGAGAGCAGCATCATATGCAACCATCCGGTCATCAAGCTGCATCCGACTGTTGATGTACATAAGCCACAGTTCATAAGATCCCTCATTTTGTTTGACCTGAAAAACGAGAGGAAAGTGTTTCCATGTGAAAGTTTAATGTCAGCACTCTAATGGAGAAGCAGAAGAAAATGCTTAAACTAGATAAACCCTGGAAATTGAAACACACAAGCAGACAAAAATAAAACAAAAACAGTATTAAAAAAAAATGACTAGCAACCAAAAAAGAAGAAAAGCGATAGCAAGAAGGCTTTCCTATACAAAAAAAAAAAATTCTGCATTGATTTCCAAACCGAAAAAATGCATAATTTTTAAGAGCTCCATTTTTTCCAAGTTTTGCAAACACTCTTCTTAGATCTTTACCAGCAGGAAAAGAAACAAAATTCTTTTTTTTTTTTGTTTGATAGGTAAGAAAAAATATATTCAAAAACTGCTACATGCAAACTAGCACCAGCAAAACAAAGTACAAAAAAGATGGAAAAGCAAAAACAAAAAAACTTAAATTACAAGGAAAGGAATAGAGGAAGAGAGTCACTAGATTTGAGTCCCCAAGCCCTAGCCCAATCAAACAAAGAACCAGAAAAGATAGCAAGCATTTGGTCCTCAGATCTATCCAAATCCTCAAATGTCCGCTGATTGCATTCCTTCCAAATACACCACATCAAACACAACGTGACTAAGTTCCAAATGTAAGATGAATGCTTCCCCAACCAATTCCACCAACTAAATAGAAAATCTGACACCGTACATGAGGGAACCCATGAAATCCCAAAAATCCTAAAGACAAAGTACCACAGCCGATAAACATTTCCACAATGTAACAACAAATGATCCACTGTCTCACCACAGCAACGACACATAATGCACCAGTCAACAAAATCAAAGCCTCTAACCCGCGAGTTATCACCCGTCAGGATCCTATCCCATGCGGTTGTCCAACAAAGAAAGAAACACGCCGGGGTGCCTTAACCTTTCAAATACCTTTCCATGGAAAAACAACGGAAGAAGAGCCACGTAACTTACGATAATATGAGCGGATAGTAAAGTCCCCGTTTTTAGTCAACTTCCATCTCAACCGATCACCATCAATCCCTGAAGGTAAATTGGCAGCCAAGAATTGAAAGAAATCAACCACCACAGCTGCCTCCCAATCATTAGGACCTCAATTAAAACAAACATTCCAAGTTCTACCATCCCCTACTCCTTGACATATCAAAGATGATTCTACAGAAGCCTCTGTTTGCATCAAAATTGTACAAGACTGGAAAAGCCAATGGAAAAGAAACAAAATTCTACTAAATGGATAGAGCTTGGGATGATTACCAATTCCCTTTTAACGCATTATTGCTCAAACAATTAAGTTGCAACCTCTCATATGTTTAGTTGACAAACAGGTAAAACTCAAAAGGCCGCAGCAATACAATTAATTACTACAGATATCTGGAAACAGAAGATATGCTTTGGAAGCTTAAGCATAAACACTTATCAAACCAACCAAAAAAAGACATATTGCTGTAAAACAGGACATAGATACTCTCATGTAAATCATCAACACTGCTCATCTCCTCCGTGCCCTCAATCAACAGAAAGAAAGGGGGGGAAAATAAAAAGCAAGAAACAAAAATCACCAAAATAGAGTATGTAGGGTGAGAAGCAAGAGATTTTTTTATAAATAAAATTTTATTAAAAGAACAGGAGTGGGAGGGGGGTGGGGAGGGGAAGGATCACCACCAGGCACCATGTACAGATGTTGTGTACAAGAGAGGCACCAAAAAATCAACAAAATTTACAACAATCAAGAAACTCTAGCATATTAGAGAATGAGACTAGTTAAAGCAGCCATCCAATCATACAGGGAAAGTACAAAGATCATTTTAAGATCCGTTATAGTTTAAAATCTAGTACTAAGCAGATGAAATTGATAAACTACCACTTATCCTAAAAGCTTGATCAAATAGGAAATGGTGAATATAACCACTTAACCATTATTCTAGTGCTCTCCCATGCGTGAACCCAAACTCTCCCTCAATACGTGGGGAACACACGAAATTTTAATTTTAAATGAGAGGTGGAGTAGAGAGAGGCTTTGAACTCAGACCACTATTCTAATACCATGATAAACTACCACTTATTTCAAAAGCTTAACCTAACATAAATGATGAATTTAATCAATTCAATCATTATTCTAACAGAAACAACATATCAACAACACAATTATGGATCAATCATGATAAATTTCATTATGAAGCAATGCTATGGAGAATCAGGAAGTCTCATCAGGTGTGTAGACGGCTATCATCAATAAATACTATTAAGAGTAATGAACAAAAGCCAATATAAGATAGAAATCTCAAGTGTTTTCTTAGAGTTACCAACTTGAATAGCAACACCAATAGGGCTGTCTCCACACATGCAGAAACTCCCCAGTCTTCATAGCATACTCGATGTAAGAGAAGGAAATAAAAAATAACATACCGCATAAGAGAACATGTCATCCTTCCGACGAGAATTCCTATTGCTATAGTAAATAAGCAGATATGTAATCCAGAGTGTTACAGAAGTTGGATCGGTCTCAAGAGCTCGTGACAGCAAAAGGAGAACCTGCGAAGTTCAAAAATATGAGACAACACTTGACAGGAACTGAAGTTTTTTAACATAATTATGAGACACCGAAGGTTGAAATTCCAACACGTGACACAGAAGTTACCTTCTCCACACCCTCTTGTTTGTTATCCTCCTGATTGAGAGTATTAAGAGCCATTTCGAGGGATTGATCATAATCAGCCACATCTTGTTCAAGTTGATTCTAAGTATACATAATGTGAGGAAAAAGAAGAAGGTCAGCATGAATGAGCCAACGGACCAAACAAAACCAATAAGACAATTATTCATATATAATAGGGGGAAAATCTTCAAAGACTCTAGAGATCAAAGAATAAACAAATGACTTAAGATGAATATCGACATATCAAAGAGCGAGGGAAGAAAGAAAAGAACTCAACAGGAGAAATGACAGGGAAAATCATAAGACTGCTTATTTTATCAAGTATAGTGAAGATTATATTGTTATCTTCTCACAAAATTACAAGAAAAAATATTCCAAAAAAAGGAAATTCTAATTACAATTTTACATAGAGAAGCAAGAAAAGAGAGATCCAAGACAATTTGGAAGTCTTAAGCATCAAATATATTCATTATGAATAGTAAGGAACACTCCTTAACATATCCAAAAGAATCTTGACTTATGAGAAATCCGAACCCTGCAAAATATGTGAAAGCAAAATGTATATTTGAATAACTAAAACGTAGGTTGAGATAGAGCTAGTTGAAAATTCATCTATCGACCACTAGAAGTTGCAATCACCAAAAATATACAGCAGTACTATGCAACTTTAGGCATATGAATCTACTTATCCAAAAAAAAAAAAAAAAACTTTAGGCATACGAATCAAGAGAATAATCTAGAAATAATGAAAATACCAATTTGCGATTTCTACTCTGGAAATATGATGACTGTCTGTTCCAATTCCCATAAATTTCTATACGACCATCATTGCCATGCAAAAATGGGCCATCTACAGGAAACGGCTTTTGACGCAGATTTGATATTGCTAATGAGAGACTGAAACACTTTTGCCACCATCGACCATTCCTCCCTGCTAGAAAAGACTCATATGACTGTGGATCAGCTTTAAGCATATCCAACCCAACTAGATAAGTTGGCGAAGTCAAATCATCATACTTGGGATCTTTTGTTGCACCAGTACACATTCTTTGATGTAAGATTAATCCAACCTTAGAATCTGCAGAAATATTATTAACCAACCTCAAAATCTGCACAAATATTAATTCAAGAATGTAAGCAATAGAATGCATGTTTCCAAAATCACCAAAGGAATTTACATACCAGCATTATCAGAATCACCAAGCTGTTGCTGATGGATTTTTCCATTAGTGTAGTCCTTAATATGTTGCCAAGGACATTCATCATTGTTGCATTTTCCTCGAAGCTCATACATGCAAAGTGGCCAAAATGGATCAACCATAGGACTGCAGGTATAAGAACCAAGTTCTCTTCCGCTTAAGTCTTTAATTGTGTTTGCTGTTGCATTGCTCCTCTGAATCTCGTCAAAGTTAACACAAGCACCCTCTTCATTATTTATGTTGTTATCCTGACTTTGATGATTTCTGGTCCGCAATTTTACTAAACTGTTTGGCAACGCAACCTTCAGATGACCAAATGCACTCCTCAATATTAGAGGAGGAGAAGAAGACATAGAAGCTGGCAAACCAACTTGTCTAGTAGATAATCTGCAATCCTGAGAATCAGCAGTGGAGTGAGATTTCAAAGAAAATTTTTCAGTTTGGCTCTGTTTCCAGGTCTCAGGAGGAGCCTCAAAGATACTTCCCTCTTGCCTATCAGTGCCTGGATTAGGGAAACCAATAAGAGACAGAAAACAAACAATAAAGTAACACATTAACCAATAAAAAATCAAGCAGAATATATCATTTTACTCTGCTGATTAATATTAAAAGGATACTTATAACTGATGATATACATAATATTGAGCTTTGGTTACAAGTTTGACCACAATTTCTAAAAGCTATAGACAGTCTTGATCTGATTAGATTCAGAAAAATAAGCACTAGTTACTAAGTTCAGAATTGCCAGTAATCCTCAGCATGAAATCAAAACATCAGTTGCCTAAAACCTTATTATGCTAGAATTTCCAAATACAGTTAGCCACACACAAATCTTGCATTGCAATTAGTGAGTTTGTCATTGCAAGAATGATTGTAAGTTTTTACAAATGTACAGGCTAAACAACTAAATCACACATTTTCTCAAATTTATGTCTGCATCGCCCCCTCCCCCTCCCCATCCCCCCCCCCCCCCTTTCCCTCCAAAAGAAAGAACAACACCACCAAAAAGCAAACAAAATATATCATATTCTTCATCAACTTCCTTAAATTAAAAGTCTCTTTTAAACTGTAATACACAATAAATTTGGCAGATGTTGGTCTGGAAAAGAAACAGTACTAATAAATTTGTCCAATAAAAAGTATGTAAAGGACTAGTAAATATCTTAATGTATTTGAAAGACAATGAGAACCAAAACCACAAGTCTACTGAGTATATAGCTTTTTATTCTCCCTGAAGGTACCTCCATAATGTCATTTATATCCATTAATCTGATCATTGTCAACAGTAATACGGATGGTAGATGAGAATTTTATTTAGAAGCAAAAAGGAAATTTATACACCACCACTTGGGGAAAATGAGGATATGGTGGAACTAAAATTAATTAAATAACTGGCATGAAAAAATAGTCTCTACTTTCAGCATGACACAAACAGACAGTTAAAGTTATTATATGCAGAAAAGGCCACCTCAGATATGTTCATCCAGTAGACATTACCTCCCAGATCAAATTTTCCATCTTTCTCTACCCCCGGGAATGGGCCATTGCCAATTTGTGTTTTATCCTTTCCAACATCATTTTCAGCCCCTTGTTCCACTACAGATTCTGTGTTGTCACATGAACCACTATCTTTTGATATAGTTCTTGTCCCTAGCCGAGCAAATAGTTCAGATCTTAGTGTTGCTTCAAGAAGCAAAGTATCCTGGGAGCTATCAATTAAAAATTTTTTGTGCAACTCATCACTAATGTCATTTTGCCCATCTTCAAGATTTTTCTCTTTTATATGGCATTCAATGTTGGGCTGTATAGACTCAGGGTCAAATGGAAATGTCTCTTCATCTTCATCTACTGAATTATTTGGATCAGTGAATGGAGAACAAACTCCATCTACAGTATTCTTGCCACTACGAGTCAATGGCTCTGATGTACTACCATCTGGTTCACTACAAGGTTCTGACTCCAAATTATGTCCATTGACATGCCAATGAGTTCTATTGGTGGGAGCACTATCGACACATTGGATATTTGAATCACACCCTGGTTGATCAAAACCATCAAAGACGGGCTGCATCTGATGACTAGCCGTGGGTATTAGATTCACATTTTCAGGCACGATATTTGGGGGATCCAAACCCATTGCAGCATCTTCATGCTGCATTGAGGACGACAGTAAGCTGGAATTCTGCATAAGATAAGATCGCAAGTTTGCTGAATAGATTTCCCTTCTGCGATAAAGATCAGTACATCTAGCATTAGCCACAACCAAAGCCTTTTGAGCTTTACGATAAGCTTTAAGAGCATTTCTTTCTTCAATTTCACACTTGCGCCTGAGTTCTTGTGCTTCCTCCAGATCCTTGTCCAGTGATTCCTCCTTTTCAACTAAAGATTGCAGACTTATGTTGCTATGTCCTGAGACATTAGCATTGCCCAAATAATTCCAAAAGCTTGCATTGTTCAGTGATCCCTAAAATACAGTACATTTATTTAAAACAATTTTATAAGTATAATACATGAATGATAACAACAGCAACAACAACAACTTGAAAGAAAACAATCACCAAAAAAGAGAAACACGCTGCAAGCAGATGCACATCAGAGGTCTGCAAATCTGGAGCTCAGAAACAAACCTGGCATATGTTGTTGAAAAAGGATTCATGTGTCTTATCGCTGGCTTCGACTTCATGATGGTCACTGCTTCTTATTGAATTGTTTTGAGTTGTTGCTTTGTTTAAGGAACCAGATGGTTGATGACCACTGATCTTACTTGGATGACTCAACTCAACAATGCTCTGTAATGTTGAATAATATCAATAAATAAAAACAACATAAAGGAAAGCCTGAACCATGAAGATTCAAATACAGATACATGTGAGATTATCAGAACTTCATCATAAATGTTAGAAAATACTTAGGTCTGACAACAAAAGAACATTATAGGGTTCATTAACATAACTAGTTGACAAGAGAAATTTTTTTAATAATAATTGTTTCCTGCAGGTTTGTGAGTAGCTTTAAGAAATACTGCACAATTCTTTTGATGAAATTTCTACAATGTTAATGTCCAAGCAGATCTATATGTAAACGTACAATAATGTCAAGCAATATCAATCAAAGCTGATTATACAAAATTGAAACATGAAAAGTACAGCAAAAATGATGAATATATTACTTGGGCAGCTTGGACAAGAAATAAAGAGTGGGTTTGGTCATTTCAGTGCATTTGCATCTCTGTCAGTGGGTCCCGTGCACTGTTCATGAGACCCATAAGTTGTTGAATTCAACAAAATTTTCAACAAAAATGGGTCCTACGGCACTATTCACACATTTAAAAATTATTTTGTTATAGTATCTTCAGTTTTCAGTTTTCAGCAACAGGTGGTATCCAAACAGACCCAAAATAATTAAACATACAATGGAGGAGCATTAATTAAGAAGCAGCAAATATTGTTTGATTATAAAATTAACTTACTGAATTCTCTGGCAAAATATTGGAGGTTACATTTGGTAGAGGTGTAGTCTGGGTTAATGCAACACAAGAATCCACCTGCCTACTATTGTCAGATTGATTACAACCACCATCAATGTCAACACCTGCAGAGCATAACCACTGCATTAGGTGGGGCATCTCAAAAGCATTCCTCAGCTAAGGTACAGAGTGAGTATGCAAATTATTACCATCTTTAGCTCTGCTGGGTATACTTTCTGGCATAACAGCAACCCGCTTGTCAATACTTGACTCTGCTCTACCTGAGGAAATCCCTCTACAGTCAGCCATATTCCTGACCTGCATACTAGTGTTTTCCAATGCTGGCCCTTTTGATGGTAGAGTAGAATTTGCAGAAGGTATGTCTCGCTGGCCACCTGGACTTGGCTGGGTATTAAAAGATCCACTAAATTTTAAGCGTTTCTTGTCCGGCTCTTTTGGTTCTGACGGTAAAGAATTAGCACCGGTTGCATTGAATCTCCTAGCTGTATTGTTGTTTAGGTTCGTTGCATTATAATCCCTATATGGAACTAAAGCAGATTCCTTAGTTTGCAGTGCAGACTTGTACTTCAATTCAATTTCACGAAGTGCAATCTGTTGCCGCAAATCCTGAAGTTTATTATTGTTCAAGCCCACACTTTGGTCAAACCCACGCTCTCGGCTTGCAAAATTTTTGTTGAGGGCATTCAAATTTCTGCCTCGTGATCCCTGATCAACAGTTGAAGGCCCGGAACCTTTGGAATTGGCTCCCTGGATAGAGTTCATCAATGGCGTAAATGTGCGACTTGAAGACAACTTTTTGGGCATTACTTTGTTTATATTTCTGGCTGTCTGCCTTAACATGTTTGATTTTGGTAGTGAAGGAACAGGTACCCTTCGGTTGCTGTTCACCACAGTCATGTTGCCTTTACCTGAAGCTTTCTCCTGTCCATACTCTTCAGAGTCACTGCCACTGTCATCATCTGAGAATCTTATAACAAGATTATTATTGTTGGGCCCCAAAGGAGCACGCCACCCAGGCATAGCAGATTTAAGTGGGACTCGTTTTTTATCAAAACTCTTTTGAGGAATTGGAGGTAAAGATGTTCGGGACTGGACATCAATGGAGCTTGCTGATAAATTACCAGAAATACCTTTCCCTGAGAATTAGATATAATCCTAAGAAAGATACTTATAAAAGAAGAATATTTATACCAAAACAAAATTCAATCCCAAAAGGTAACTTAATAAATTAAAGGAAAGAAAAAATGAACACTTTCCAAACCATAAGAAAGCACCATGAAAGATTCAAATTTAGAAAGAGATCGGATGTATAGCCTCAAATCCAACCCACCATCACAATGTAAATAAAAGATATGCTGAGAGGATCAGATTATTACAAATTTAAAGGAAAAAGAATGTATGACAATAGTCCTGATCTTGTGGCAGGTGCAAGAGAACAAAGAGGAGTATGATGGCAAGAGGATATGATTCTACATAAAAGATACCCTTTTTTTTTATAAGTAGATTCTACATAAAAGATACACAGATGTAGATTTCATTGCTTCTCTACCTTTTCGCTTGTAATTCTCATTCTTTTGTATTTCTTTAGGCTAGCTTGCATTACAAGGTGGTTCTTTTGCTTCAATAAAATTACATTATAAAAAAAATTCTAGACATATTCACTTATCAATTTATTCTACATACATCTGTGAATTAATTATTTCAGATACAATGCAAGATAACATCTACTCTCACATTAATAAGAACATCGCAGTGACAAAAATAAGGTCCAAACAAAGTTTGCAATTTTGGGCGCAAATCCGAGGTTGGGTACTCTATATGAAACTTTTTTTTCCATATAAAATTAAATTGTAACAATTTGAACCATGGTTATCCACCAAAAGGAGACCAAGCATTGTCACTAAGCCACAGGGCTCCTGGCTGTACTCTATACGAAACATCCTGACACATAGGGTTATGAAATTAATACAACAGGCTTCATTAGGTTCTCTTACATCAATTAGGAAATCAAATACTGGGTTCAAAATTTTATAGTCCTCACTAAGTAGATCAAATGTGCGACAATTGAATAAGAACTTACTAGCCTCATGCATGTGCTACGCACATACTCAGATTTTTGTAAATTCATTCATGTTCAAAAAAAAACAAAAACAAAAAAGTAACTGTTTAGATCAGAATTTTGAAAATTTCAGTAATTATAGTTTTATCAAAATTTTAAATTACTGATAGTTACAATTATAGACTAAATGTGGGTACGGGAGTCAAATAAATATGGGATTTTTTCATTTTGACTATATATATTTTACCTTTTTATTTTATTCCAATGTGTCTTTTAATCATTTGTCAACTACTTTTTTCTCCTTAATTTTTGTTTTTGGGAAAATCAATTTGAACTAAACAGCAGTGGTAGTTTTGGAAATAGTGAAAAGTTGACACCAAGGCTCCCAATCTCAATTAAAAAGGTCGTTTTCAGTCTCAATTAACTAAACTTTATTAGAATTTATGAATGGTCCAGAAGTTATCAAACTATTGATCAAAACTAAGAAAATAGATTAATATTAACATCAGCAACATGATCGAATTTGTCAAACTTTAAACATTGAATGAGACATATAGGATGATAGATCTTGATCTTTTTTCATTAATGTCATGCTCTTTCAATGGAAACTAATGAACTTGACTATAAAACGAAACCTAAGCTTGCCCAAAAATAAATGAACAATCACACTTACTTTCCTTGTGTTTGGCTTGTAAGATTTACCTGGCAAAATGCCTTGGGCGCCTTTGTTTGCTGAAAAAACTGGCACAGGCCCTGAAGGCGGTGCAACAGTACCAACAGACTGTGCAGCAGAGCCAACAGGATTTTCCTGTGGGCCAGAAATTTCAAATAACCCATTTAGATTTCAAAATCATCTTCCTCAACATTTTCAAACAAAATTTAGAGTAAAAACGAAAATCAAGTAAGCTCCTTATAAGAACCTCAATTTCACTACAACGAAATGAAAAAAAAAAAAATGTAACATCACAATTTAAAAATGTTAAGAACCCTAAAAATTATTCACGCTAAATATAAAAATCAACAAATTGCGAACCATTAAAGCTTATATAAACAAAAAATAACTAAGTAAATTCAAATAAAATTTTCGGTAAGGCCTTGTGGTAGCTAAAATTGTACGAAAAGAAAAATAAATTGGAGCATCTAAATCTCAGATTCATTATCATTTGTGACCACTCGACCTAATACAACTATGTATCTTGTTCTAAGTGAAAGCTCCTTATCAGTGGACAAAACTGAAGAAGAACAAAAAACAAAAGAGTGGTTTCCTCTATTTTCCTCTGTTTTCTCAGCAACCAGACAGAGGCCAAGTAATGAGAAACGGCACGTAAACACAAAAATCAAGCATTGAACTCGATGAAACCAAAAAAACAATAAAACTAGCTGAAAGTTTGAATATGAGCTAGGGTTTTGGAGAACAATACGTCGCTGTTGTCGTCGTCGTCGCCGCCGGCTTCGTCGGAAGATAGCTCGCCTTCTTCTTTGGCTTTGGAAGGCTTTTCGGAGAGCTCCGTGTTGGGATTCGAATTCGCAGGCTCTGACGCAGTGGCTTTTGCCCTCGCTTCATCGATCTCCTCCATTTCTCTCTCTAGAAGAAAAAAAGCAGCTTTCTCTCTCTAGAAAGCGGTTATATAAGGCACGGAAAAAAGGGAGTAGTGATGAATTGAAGAGGAAAGAGAAGGGGGGGGGGGGTGGTGGGCAGTGTGATAACGCGCATAATTGAAGAGAGCGAAAGTTTGGGGCGGTGTCGTAGCTGCTTGTAGAAAATGACTAAAATACCCTTGGTTTGTACTAAAATTACTGTCCCAGGTCGTTTATTATTCGTCAATGCCAGTCACTCTCAGTAGTTCTTTGTAGAAGATTGTCAAAAGACTTTTTGCCCGAAGAAAAATTTTCTTTCTTTCTCTCCCATTAGTCGCATCTGTTCCTTTCCTTTTTCTTTTAGAAAAATTTAGTACAGCAAATTATTTCACAATTTCTTTGTTATAATTGTGATAATATAGCAGAGCGTGAGTAGTGAAAAAAATAGTAAGTCGATGCATAAGTCATAGGCAACCACTCACAGTTTTTCATGTCAAAGTTGTGAGTTGTGATGGTAACATCTATCCACTTTTGATCATAAAATATAAATTGTTCTTACAAAAATCATATGTATTTATTTATAAAACAAAGTTTTCCAATTATGACAAAGCTTCCTCTTCAAAACAACTCATAAAATTATTCATATGTTTTTTAAACTACATGATATATTAAACTTTGATTCTCAAAAAAAAAAAAAAATATATATTAAAGTTTTTTATGATTGAATAAGAGATCTGGGATTCAGTCACCTCTTACACCAAAAATCAACTGATATATTAGTTTAATAATAAAAAACTATTATCATGAATGAACGCTATTAAAAAATGATATATTAAACCATAAATAAGTAACATAACTATTCTTCAAAAAAAAAGTAACATTACTTTTTTTTTTCTTTTTATAAAGACTGTTGAATAAGTTATATGAATAAAAATACACATGGATATTATTTTTCTTTCTTTTTTCCTTTTTAAGAACACATGGATATCCACTTGAATTGTCATATAGTGAGTTTGATGAACTATTCTCTAAACTAGTTTGGGAAAAAAATATTCTTTTGATTAAGATACTCTAATTTACCTATAAGTTTTTAAAATTTTATTCATCTAATTTAAAATGAGTGGGTCAGATTTTGATGAACTTGCATGGATCATATCTAAATAAGTTACATAACTATTAATAGGTCATTACTCATCACTAAATATGTACTTATATATCAATTTGAGTTTCCAACTAGTGAATTTGATATACTCTCCTTTAAATCAATTTGGATCAAAATATTGTCCTTCTGGTTAAGGTGGTTTGATTTAGCAAGAGTTTGTTAAGATTCTAAGTATCTATATATATAAAAATGAGTGGGTATAATCTTATCACATCATCAATAATATAAATACATACAAAAATGACAACAATCAACATTTATTTAAATATTGATGATGTGATAAGATCATTCTATTCTCCTTATCCACTAGATCAATTATCTCATTTTTGAGTTCACGTACCTTGAAGTTTAATCCTGACCTATGGCTTCTTTTTCGGCTTCAACTAGCATTTTTCTTTTCTTCTCTAGTTCCCTTTGTACATTCCCAAAATGGGTTTGGTTACATGCATGTAATTCCTTCCCACAAATATTTTTTTTATTTATTTTCCTAACCACTTTGACAGCAAGTTCGGCCACTTCAGGGGATGCCCAAACAACTTCAACAACATCTGTGCAGCCTCGGTTAGATAGCCACATTTCTTCAAATCTGAAAGGTTTTGTGACTTGCGGTAATTCTAGACCATCAAGAATGATCCACAGAGGGTAGTGGTCCAAATTATGTGAAGAGAGGTGATGAATTTTTGTGCCAGCAAACTTCAAGAACCATGTATTATTAGCCAAGCCACGATCAAGTCTTTTCCAAATTGAGTGACCATCTGCAAAGTGCTTCTGCCAAGTGAATTGTGAGCCAACATAGCCCAAGTCAATAAACTCGCACCCATCAATAACATCTCTAAATAATTGCATTTGGCTGTGACTTCTGCTACTCCCCCCTAATTTTTCAGAGCTGCCAACTATTTCATTAAAATCCCCAGCACAGAGCCAAGGTAAATGAAACATGTTGTTCAGTTGTCAAAGCATATCCCATGATTCAAAGCGTTTATGTGTCACTGGCTCTCTATAGAATCCTATGAATCTCCATGCATCCTCTGTGCCCTTGTTCACGATAGCATCAATGTGATTTTTTTAGAATGATTCAACATTAACGTTGATTGAATTTCTCCAGTACATGGCCAAGCCTCCACCTCTATTATTCCTGTCAACAAAAAAGAGATTTTCAAAATTTAAATTGCGTTTGATTTCTTTTAGCCTTGCTTCATCCGTCCAAGTTTCGGCTAAAAACACGACGAAGGGGTCTTTTGCCCGAGTCAAAACTTCGAGCTCCTTCCCTGTATGTCAGTTCTTAAACCCACGATAGTTCCACACAATAATACTCATTGGCCTTGGTGGGGTTGTCTCACAGCCTCCACCATTGTGATTTGTTGACTTTCTGCCATTGAAATTTGCATTTTTTTGCTAGGTAACTCAGGCTAGTCCATGTCTCCTTCATCTCTGTTTCGTTTGTTGTTTGTGCTATCTTGCGTATTAGGGCAAACATCATGTGCGTGTGGCCTACGCTCGAGTCTTTTCCACTTTCTTGTCACGCGAGGATCACTAGTTAATGAGTTTTGATTAGCATTAAAGGGTCCTAAATATTCTCCCTTTAATTCTATGCGACTTGGTGGAACGGATTGCATAATGCCTCTAATTATCTCTCCATTCAATTCCGCATGAGTAGATGTCGTCAAATTTTGGAGTGATTGCATCAAATACATTACCTCAAATTTCAATGTTGGTGATATCCGAATTAATACCATTTAATTGCATGTCATGATCAGCGAGATAATTATGGGCAGTTAGCAATTTTGGCATGGAATTGATCTCCTCATTTAATGCATTTATTTCAGGTAGTGTGGGGCTTGGTAACTCCTCCCCCAAATTAGGACAACCTAGATTAGTCACCTGTTCAATAACAATGCTCGCCCCTCCACCATGAGTGGTAGCCGGATTGTCATCGAAACTTGGTTGATGGTATTTACCAGCTTTGGGACCAAAGTCATTGCCCACTCTTGAGACAATGGTGACAATAGTTTTCTTTGGATTAAAAGGGGGTGCTCGAAGCCAATTTCCATAACCCTGTGGTCTAGACTGAGACTTCCTTTACTATTGAGCCAGACATCAAATTCTCTATTAGCATGAAAGACCATACCACACCAGTAGCAGAAATTCGAGAGTTTTTCATACTTGAAGGAGACCCAGATTTCAGTATCATCATTGAGAGCTACTTTCGAACCTTTGCAGAGCGGTTTTGAGACATCCACTTCTACTTTAACTCACAGGAAAGTTCCCTCCACCATTTCCTTATCGTGTTCTGCTTGGGATACAGAACCTATTGTTTCACCAATTTCAACAGTTGTTTTGAGTTGAGCATGCTCAGAGGTAGTCCATGCAATTGGACCCAGAATTTCGCTGTAGTAAACCTCAGATTTCTCGTTGGGATAGTGAAATCATATTGCTGGAAAAGAACTAAGTGTTTGTCAAAGACCCATGGCTCTGTCTCTAAAACCCTTTCAGCATCATTCTCAAAATCAAATACAAATAAGAGTATGTGATCATCAGCTTCTCGAATCTTAAAGTCATTCTGTGACCACCAAAGGGGTTTAAACGTTTTGCCAATAACTTCCACATTGAGAGCTCTCTTGGTCAAAAATTTTGCTGCTAAGACATATTCTTTGGCATTCCCATTTTTTGATTTCTTGAGACTAACTTTTGCTCCCTTAACATTGTTGATACCCATTTTCGTGACACATTTCGTATAAACCCGATTCAAATAAGCCCGACTTTCTTGTGGGCTCAATTCATGTATTATATTATATTTTATTCTTTTAAGCATGACCCAAGCTTAGGCGACTTATTGGAAAAATTGAGGAAGTGTGGTTTGGAGGGTATAAGTCAGTTCCTTTCAGACCTTTTGTATGAGTCCAGCCCATGCGTGCTACCAAGTGGGCAAGGAACACTGATAGCACCTCAGGCTCATGGAGGAGTTCTAAATTTTCACCCCAAAACAGCTTTTATACTCTGTGTGACTATGGCCCAAAGTTTCTGGCCAAACCATTTTTTTCCTTTAAACATAGTTGGCTCCCATTGGCTAACTCCATTTGCTAGCCGTCACTTAGGTGACCCTCTCAATGGTCTGAAATTTCTGACCAAAGGCAATCAATTAAAGAAAACCCACTTTATTTCCAAAATCATGTTAAAAACATACCAAACTCTTCCCTAAACAAAAGCAACCCATGCCAAAACACCAAAATAATATCATAGGGGATAAAAAGCCTCTTCCACTACTCAAAAACCAGTCACTTAGAGCACCCCAAGTTCAATACAAAAGGCCCCAATCAGATTCAAAAGGGGGTAACCACGTTCTACCTAGAGACCTGAAACTTCAAAGCAAAAACTCATTCAGCTAGCCAATAATCTCACAGTTTCGAAGTTTGGGGGTGGAATTATGGGTATAGGGGAACCTTCCCCCTCTTCCTCACGACCTCCCTCAATTTCCTCCTCTGTGTGACTACAGGTCGAAGTCTTGGACCTGTTGAGCCATGTTCTATTCACAGACCTGAAACTTTAGAGCAAAACCCCATTCAGTCAGTCAACAATCTCACAATTTCGAAATTTGGGGGTGGAAATATGGGTACAGGGGAACCTTCCCTCTCTTCCTCACAACCTCTCTCAATTCCCTCTTTTGTGTGAATGCGGGTCAAAGTTTCAGACCTGTTATATTTTCATAGTTTTCTGCACTTTTGTTATAAGCATTTTGATTTTCTCTTGTCAAAGTACCATTAGCATTTTGTTCATTATACATTTGGAATTTTGGGCTTGATTCTCAACAATAAACACCTCTGAAGAACCCAAGGGGAGATTTGGGCAATTCTCGCATTTTCGACCCTTGTCGCAAAAACGTCCCCGACAAAACATCAGTTAGGGAGAGTTTCTTCCAATTGTCAAGAACGGCATCCATTTTTGATAAAGAGAAAAAGAATGAAGGTAGAAGACAAGAATGGAAAGGAAAAGAAAGAAGTGTTTCCCCACCCCCAAAAAATAGACCAACAAAATCTACTAATAATAGTGTTATTAAAGGTAGAAGAATATCATTCTAAGGAAGATAATAGAGATTCTACCGTCTAGTCACCCAACAAAGAGAGTAGAGAGAGAAATTTCTTATACGTCTTATCTAATGCATACGAATTCTTATGTTACTTAACCCCGAACTGAGAGATTTGATATGCCACAAAAAAAACACTTTGTTTACTTATTTAGAACACTACTTTATTTCTAAGCATAAATGTACATTTGTACTATGCAATGAGTAATTAACATGGACCAAAATTGAGATTCTATGTATTAATTGAAAAAAAATGTGACCTATAAAAATAAATTCTCTCTTTCTTTTTTCATACCCTATCAAAACAAAGAGGACATAAGAGAATGAAGAGATGAAGACTCAGTAGCCAGCAGTCCGGCCCAGGCCCACAACATTTATCCAGCTGTCTCTCACGGAAATGTAACCAAAACCTCACCACTTCTCTCTGCAAAAAGCCAAAAACAACCAAAACCTCTCTCTCTCTCTCTCTCTCTATCTCTCTCACAGAGTGTTGCCAAAACCCTAAAACCCCAATCACCAAGCTCAAACACACACACACACTCGTTGCTGAAAATGGCCAATAAGCTGGACATGTCCCTCGACGACATGATCAAGAATAGCCGAAGATCCGGAGGGTACAATGGTAATTCTAATTCCCGTGGCCGAGGCCGCTCCTCCGGTCCCGGCCCAGGCCCAGGCCCAGACCGCCGCTTCCCCAACCGCAACTTTCAAAGAACCGCACCATACTACGCTCCACAGGCCTGTCACTCACTCTCTCTCTCTCTCTCTTTCTCGCTTTTCATTTCTTGGAGAGTAAGGAAGTTCAAAATAAAATTACCTAGCAAAAGTCGGTACTCGCTAGGGTTTATATAAATGTTACTATCAAATAATATTGGGGGGGGCTAGGGTTTTGTATGTGACTGAGTTGATATTGAAATAGTGAATTTGAAAAAAAAATGGGCAGGGAATGCAAATGATGAATCCGATGTTGACACAACAAGTGGTGTTGGGTGTGGGTGGTGGTGTTGGTGTTGGTGTTGGTGGATCTAACATTAACAACTCAGAGGACGGTACCAAGCTATATATATCAAACTTAGAGTACGGTGTTACTAATGACGACATTAAGGTATCTATATTTTTATTTCATTTTTTATTATGTGTTTGATTTATTATATTGTATTTGTGTTATTGTTATTGTTATTGTTGTTGTTGTTTTAAGCTTTTGCTACTTAGTTTAAATATTTAGAGTTAATTGTAGCTATCTGTGTCTTAAACTATTGGGTGTACCCTAGACTACCAAATGTTGCAATTAAGGACCTAATTCAAGATTATTTTGCAATCTCCACCTCACCAAGTTAGAATTAATGAGTCAGTGAGCTGATTCGGGTGAAATTTGACATATTAATGTATGTACCCATCACTCAGTTGACTCACTAGATGGGAGGGTGTTGGTTGCAAGAATTTTAGCTTAGAGCAGATATTGAAAATGACTTCTATAGTTTATGGAAATGGTTGTAAATTTGTAATTAATCATATTGTTCAGTTTTTTTTTTTTAATGAGTCTGATTTTAGCAACACAGATATGCGGTTTTATTTATTTATTCTTAGGTCTGGCAGAGTTGCTATAAGGGGAAACTTAAGTGTGTTTTTGATTGGAGGAGGAGGAATGAAGTTCCGGCATGGTTTTGGGGATTTCGTATGGTGGTTTATCAGAGCTTGCCTGAAGTTAGAGAATCTTAGGCTATGGGCATTTTATAGCGTTAAGCAAGTAGATGGGGTTGGATATTTTCATCAAGGGGTTTGAGCATGGTCGTACGTGGATGTTGGTAAATATCCTTTTGAAATCTTTATTTGGGTGGTGACTGGTGAGGTTGATGATGTCTCTGGTTTGTCTGGAGTTTCTGCTTGAAATGGTCATTTTTTAGACAGTTTGACAACTAATTTAATCTGGAACCATCTTCAAGGGTGTGTGTTTCAGTGCAAGCAGGTCGTTCATATGGACATGTGCAAACACATGCATGGTCTCTATGGGCTACTGTTGAATTTTAACCATTTTGTGTTGACAATTGATGATCCTGCCCAACAAAAATTCATCATTTCATGAGACTTCTTGATTATGTGAAATTTTAATGGCTACCCTTTTAGCTAGCTTGTTGTGTTATGGACCAATCCTATTATATCTTGCATCATGTCTTCAAATTGTATACCATTGGCATCTAAGTGAGAGTGAATCTTTGCAGGTACTTTTCTGTGAGATTGGTGACCTGAAAAGATATTCAATCCATTATGATAGGAGTGGAAGATCAAAGGTATCTTTATAGCATTTACTCAGTTAGGTTCTTCTGTAGATTTGATTTGAATTTTTTTTGTTGTGTTCCAGTGACTTGATAAGATTGTTTTTGTTTAGGGAACGGCAGAAGTTGTCTTTTTACGCCAGGCAGATGCTCTAGCAGCTATCAAGAGATACAACAATGTTCAGCTTGATGGGAAGCCAATGAAAATTGAGCTTGTAGGAGTGAATCTGGTTACTCCTCCTGTTGTGCCACCTTTTCCAAACAGCATATTAGGAAAACCAAATTTTGCCTTCAGAAGGTATGGACAATGGAGTAATGTAATCAATTCCATTTTTCTCTGATTTTATATGCTTATCCATGAATTCCATCTGGTGGGCAGATTATTAGAGGTCATTTAATTTTGGCTTAAGTATACTGTTGGTCATTAAATATTAGTCCATGAACAATTTTAGTCCTTGATGTTTAAAGTTATCATGTTTTGTCCCTTAAATGACGTGGTCAAACTAAAAATTGACACATCATTATTCCATTGGGATTGAAAGCAATCACCTTAAGTTTGTTATAGTCTAAAATCAATTACTTAAGTTTTTTAAGGGACTAAAAACAATCACTTGAAACTTCAAGGACTAAAATTGCTAATGAGCTAAATTTTAGAGACCAACAATGTATTTTGGCCTATAATTTTTGCACTTTTGATAGTTATCAAACAAGGCATTTTATTTTTGGTGCTTAATTTTATTTCCTTTAAATGAGGGAAGGAAAGGAAGACGGATTGATGTATTGCATCACTGTAATTGAGTGAAACACTAAAATAAGCATTCTGTAATTTGAGGTCAGTGTAATTTTGTTAATTTTCTCCTTCCCCTATCAGTTCAAAGCACTTACTACTTAACAGCAGGGCGTAATGTTTGAGCTATGGCAACTCTCTTTAGTGAAGTGTGCATCTCTAATTGACTGATGGAAATGAGAAAAATGTAAACAGATCTTTATTAATTTTGGGTAATTATATAAATAAGCTTTGTTCTCAAGTCATCAGTGTTTAATCTTTAACTTTGCATTTGGTAAAACTCACCTGCAATTTCTCTCTCTCTCTCTCTCTCCTGATCAACATAATTCTGATTATTTATTTGGACAGAGGAAGGCCTGCTCCTGGAGGTTGGGTTCGTGGTGGTGCTGGTGGCATTGGCGGCGGACCTGCAAGGGGCCGTGCACGAGCAAAAGGTCCTGTTGAGAAGTTGTCTGCAGAAGATCTTGATGCTGACTTGGAGAAATACCGCCTTGAAGCTATGCAAATAAACTGAGGTCTCTTCATAGTTGATCTTCCTTGGTACCTTGCGTGGCTAATGAATCTTTCAAGTATGTTGGCTGTTTCACCTGAAGTACTGTATTTTCAGACAGTCGAAATGCCAATTAGAGGATACCAGTAATATACATATATCCGGTACGGCTTTAGTTCTTGTTTGCTTCCTCGAATTTAACAACGTAGTTTAGTTTGTAATTGTGATGGATGCTGACTTCATGGGTCGGTTTTTGTCTTGCAATGCCCAGGCTGCTTATGTGCATGACCTGTTCAGTAATATAGTAGTTGAGACTTGAAAGTCACTTTACCTGATCTGGAAATATTACATCCTTTTGGATTGGTCACTAGTACCATTCCTTTGAAATTACTTATACTTCATTGATACTTGTCTGGCCGTTTGAATTATAAGCAATTAGCTTTTTCTTCTCCGCTTTCTTTGACTCCTTTTGACGCTGGTTTTCTATCAAAGATCATCATTCTTCTCTTTCGTACCTTGCTCTCAAAAAAATTAAAAAATAGGGTAAATTCCATTAACCACTCTTGAGGTTTGGGTTAATACCAGTCAAATCCAAGACATTTTAAAACTAATCAAATTGGTCCATAAGCCCAACTTAGTTCCTAACACCATTAGCCCACCCGTTAGTGATTTTCTTCCTCTTAGACTTGTCTCTTTCTCTTCCCTTTCTCTATTCGAATAGATTAGAAGGGGAAAAAAAAAATTAAAGAACCTCTTTTTCAATAAACAAACAAAAAAAAAAAAAAAAAAGCTTGAATGAATGTAGCGACCACCAACCACCCACACATTCATAAGCTAAACTCACAAGGCACAAACCCACAAACCGATAACTACCAACCACTAACCATCAACAAAACCCACAAACCCAGTAGCAAAACATCAACATCGGCATCAACAAAACTCACTCACAAACCCAGAACCAGTGACCACAGATCATCAGCATCAGCAAATTCACAAACAAACATGTCAAACTAAAATCCACAAAACTCCTCCACACCCATAGAAAACCCAGATTTCTAATGCCAATCCAAACCAAAACAAGCTCACAAAAAACCAAAATCCTCACCGACCCAACAAAAACCCATAAATCGCCACAAATCGCCATAGCAAAGACGAAAAGAGAGGAGAAATCAATGAACCCACCACTATGGCTCCACCACAAAGACGAAGATAGAGAGGAGAAGAGAGTGAAAATAGAGATCATAGATGAGAGACAAAAAACGATTGCATTTTCAAACCTGGAAACGATTGCGTCCTCTAACCTGTCATTCTCGCTCTCGAATCCGGCTACGCCAAAGTCGTCAAGCCCGCTATTGATTGCATCTTCAAATTGTTCTCCCTCAACCTCGTCAAGGCTGAGATCAATCTCCCACCGTATTGATCCGTGGTGATTGTTTGATTCATGTAGTGGGTTCCAATATGGTGGTGGTATTGTTGTGGGTTTTTGAGTTTCTTAATTTTAGGTTTTGGTACTGAGTATGGCCGTGTTTTGGTTGTAGCAGATTTAAGGTCTAAGAGAGAAGGGTCAAAAGGGAAGAAAGTCACATAGAAAAAGAGAGAAGAGACAAATCTGAGAGAGGAAGAAAATCACTAATGGGTGGGCTAACAATGTTAGGAACTAAGTTGGGCTTATGGACCAATTTGGTTAGTTTTAAAATGTCTTGAACCTAACTGGTATTAGCCCAAACCTCAGGGGTGGTTAATGAAATTTACCCTAAAAAATAAAGTTATTCTTCTCTGAGCTAGGGCCAGCAGGTCCATAACCCAGCTCTTCTAGTATCACTTTTGGTAGATCGGTGCTTTATAATGAACCCAAAGATAATTTTGGGGGTTGGTGCATGAAATGGTCTAGTCCTTAGGGCCTAGCTCCCAAAGTATTATTTAAAATTGATTGATTTTGCTGTGTGAGAAGAAATTGATTCCAGGTTAAGATGGTTAGGATGATAGCTTCCTGGGTAATTATGTAATGTTAATGATTGTTGAGAGGACATATCATTTTGTTTTGCCCTTTTTTTTTTATTTTTTATTTAATTTTTTCAATTTTTTTTATACAAGATATAAATTCTACTCTAATATAATATACGTGTGAAACTCCTTCTTGGAGACTTATAAAATTGATGTATATTTATTTTTTAAAGTTTATGAATAAAATTTGTAATATATATAAAGCATTGACAAACAATTGAAAGTTTAAGCAAAGAAAAAAAAAATACTTCTACAATCCTATAGGGACGCAATTTGGTTCCCAAGCCCAAAGAAAGAATGAAATTAGGTCCAAAAATTTCAATACAATGAATTTGTAGAGAGTAGATTGGAAAACTAGATTTTAATGAGTTGGACAACAATTATAGTGGGTCAAGATGATAAGAAAATAAAGATGAACAAGTTATCTCAAGAAAATCGTCATCGGCACAATCCAAGAAGGTTAGTTCTTGTATGTATTTTTTTTTTTTAATTTAATTACAAGTATAATCCTTGTTGCTACATTGTTTTTCTTTTAGTTTTCGATCCCCTCATGTAAGGGGATTCTTTCTTTATTATATACTCCTCTATTCTTCATCTCTACCATTCACGTGTAAGTCATGTTATGGGCTTTGATCCTTATTCCATCAGCACATTCCTTAAGTTTTAGGAAGTAGCTGTAAGGTTGAAAACTACTTTTCAGGTATCACTTCCACATTAATGCGGTCAGAAAGTTAGCTGCAAAGCATTCAATGCGATGGTAGCAGCTTTCTTTTAGATATTTTGTAACTTCCATTTGTCTTGTACTTTCATGGTGTATCCTTATCAAGAGAATCTCCCGAAATGTTGCTCTAGATGGCAGATCACACATTTTGACCTCTACTTTGCTTAGCCAAGGAAGAATTCCTCCTCGGACCACCTTCCTGGACCCTCAAGACCAGACCCCATCCCTTCATTCACTAATGCAGCCCTCAATGACAACGTTTACCCGTCCTCGGACTACTAGATGTCCATACATACATACACACACACACACACATATATATATGAAAACTACTTTTTTGGGGAGTATTGAGTCACTTGCTTTTTGTATACCAACTAAGGGTACTCCCCAAGGCTTAACGTCGCTCCGCACTCAAGAAATAGTTGTCTTCTTGGTGACAAGTTTACGTTTTATTTTCATGGGATTTTCAAACAGGCAAGGTAACTGAACGAGGGCAGAGCAGCAGTAAGCTAAAATTCAAACTTAGGAACAGAGGTTTGTGTCCAATGCCCCTTATACTATCATAGCACATTGTTATAGGTTTTATGTGCACAGCATAAGCAAATGAGAGAGAGAGAGTGGGAGTGATATATGATCTCACAAATCCAATGTAGACTTTTTTATTTATTTACAAAAAAGTTGGAAGAGCGAATCCATATTTCCGAAGTTCCTCTAGTAAGATAGATCAGACAATGTCACAGAGGCTCTTTGACCAATGTAGCCTGCTTATTAGTGCTACAATAAGTCAATAAGTCTGGATCCACAACCTAAGTATGACTTCAGACTTGTAATTGTTGAAGAGAGAACGTCAAGTTCCTGAAATTATGGACTGATGGAGCCACGCTACCCAAACCACAACCAAAGTATAACTTCAGGTCACTGCTCATGCATTTTATTCATTGTGTCGCAGGCAAGAGCTGATTACTCACATTTCACAAATGTCCAAAAGAAGAAGAAAAAGAGACCGAAGAGCTTAGAAACTTCTATTTAAAATCAAACACTAAAGATACACATGTAGCAAAATTTTTAAGAGTCATTTAAACTCTAAAACATACATGAAGCAAATTTCTCAACAGCCATTTTACAACAATCGCCAGGGAGATAGAGACAGAAAAAGAAATATGGTGCATATTTACAAAGTCGAAAAATAAAAAAGAAGAGAAAAAAGCAGGCAAAAACAAAAATAGGTACACTTAGGAGATGCCCCTAAAAACAGACACCCCGTAATGCCCCTTCTAATGAACCCGGATGGCCATGTGAACAACTCTACCCTCTTGCATCATTATGCCCTATCCACTAAAAAATACAACATTTGGACTTTGGAGTCTTCTCATTGTTGTCAAGTTGATGAAACTCTAAAACTTCACAAACTTGAGATCATTACCCCAGGATACCAAACAAAAAAGATGGTTTGAAAGGTCACCTTCAAGAATGACAAAAAAATAAAATAAAAGAAGGCTCAAACGAAATCTGATTCTGTACAAATACTCTTCCAAAATTTTCCAGAAAGTCTCCTGCAAATGTGACTAACACCAACTGTTCCACACAAATATAGGAAATATTTCAGTACAAACGACGATGTGATAGCATTTGCTGTATACCTTGAAATGAATTTAAATGCATTTGCAATAAAAGAACCCTAGTATTAAATGATCAACTGATTATATGCGTTTTTCATTATGTGAAAGAAGGATTTAGGGAAATCTTCAAACCCTGGGAAGATAAACAGAGACAAGTTTTTGAGATGATGCATAGAAAAGTTAGAGCTAGAAAATAAGCTTGAAAATAGGATATCTGTGCAAATTTACCAACCATTACAGTAACATACGGAGGTAATCTAGAAGTTGAGTAAATCTAAACAAAATTCATTCAGTTGAGGATAGATGGCAGTACCTGAAGATACACCCGAGCTCTTGATGTAGCATCTATTGGCAGAATGATAGGCAGATTTGCCAATGAATCAAGTAATTCAAAAAATTTCCTGGACAACTGCTTTGGCAAACATTCAATGAAGCAACTCCAGTCCTAAACTTCAGCATCAAACCTAATAGATTTTACCAAAGTGCGATCTCTTAACACATCATGCCATACATGTATTGGAGATGGAGATATGGGAAGCAAAACTCAATGTGGCTCACCATTTTCTAATAGCTCTGTGCAAAAATCTGTAGCCATTTATGGCTGATTCTTGGAGCATGAAATAGATTCTAGAAATAAATTCCAAGGATCACCAGTGCTCACCTGAGTCACCTCACAACCTATACTCCAATCTTGAATTCAGTACTTTGCCAGATAGTACTTTAGTGGTTCAGATTTCAAATTTCTTTTGCATGCTTACGCAATCAAGTATATCCCAGTCACACAAATAATTCCAAGCGCTGTAAGATCATAAGAATTATTGGTGGCAACATCAAGTCACCTAGCCATGTCTCCAAGCCAAGAAATAAAACTTCCACAAAGCTACACCATCAGATTACATCCCAGTTCCAAGATCATTTGCCAGCTGAAGTATGCCTCGCATCTGAAGATATGGATTTTCCAACAGCTTTTCATTGTTGCTCTGCACAGGAGTAGAGAGCAACAAAAAAAAAATGACATGTCACTCCAGTATCTAATAAATAGTTCTACATAAAAAGAGTACACTCATCCAAAAAATAGCTCAACAAAATTATGACAAAAAAAGTCATGGATCTTTGTAATTTTAGGTCTTAATTTGTAGCATTGCTCTTGTATACTCCCCATGTACTCAGGCTTTGCTCACTTTTCTCTACAATAAAATCTTGTTACTTATAAAAAAATTTATAACAAAAATAGAGAAACAGATAATGAGATAGCACATCAAAGAGAGAGAGAAATTAGCACCTTTTTCTACTCTTTAAGCATGGATTTCCTTACAATGATATCTTACCAGTTATAATTACCCATCTAAAATTAGGATTCATTTCTTACAGAAATATGCACTTGTAGAATATCATATGAGAATGGATTAGCATGTATATTAAAGAGTAAAAATATACATGCAATCTAGCAACACCAGATTATTACTGATACAACTAATTAAAATGACATGATCTACTAATGTGTGCAAATGATACATATATCCAGGATAGGCAATTCACAAGAATGCCTGGTTAAGTTCACAAGAAGACAGGTTGGCAGGTTTGTGGTCCATTCAAAACACTTGCAAAGCTATATTCACAAGTGATTCCACAACTGTAAAGATGCTAGTACATAGTACATGAGTTAATTCAGAAAACATTATTCCAGGAAGTAATCAGTTAATTACAATGATGGCCGAGATAATTAATTTTTCTAACCATAAATGTTCTCATTTTCTTGTAGAAAGAAAATATGATAACAAGACACTATGAACTAAACTTCGACGCTTCTCTTTGAAAAATGCCTAAACTAGACCCCCCCTACAAATTCAAATTATGGACTCCAATCATAACTAGGCAGGTTTGACATATTTATGCATAACTAATGAAAATGAATACTGTACCATTGTATTTTCAAGCAGCCAAGGTTCAAAATTACACATTTAAGTTCACTGAATAAGGCCATACCTGCTGTGCTCTAACCACAAGATTCTGAAGCATGTGTTGGTACTTTTCAGGCTTTTCTGTCATCATTCGCTGCAAAATTCCAAACTTAAAATGAGTTGGCCACAAATTGAACCCAGGGGCATAAACGGTGCATGGTCATCGGGGGGGGGGGGGGGGGGGGGGAAGATTAAAATAAAAGCACTCTTACCTTCAAAAGAAAAGCTGAAGAATAATATGCCACCCTTGAATCTGTATCATCTAAAAGTTCCCTGCCAAAAACAAAACTGCATTGAATTTTGAATGCATTTCAAGAATAGGGTAAGTGAGTAACACATTATAGGCTGCAAAGAAATGTAATCACCTGAAAAAATCTTCCCCACCAACTGCTTCGAATGCAACAGGATCTGTGCATTTACCAATTAGAAGTAACAGAAGGGCAGCCCGAATATCCGATGTAGCACCAGGGAGGTTTCCTCTTCCTTTGCTACCTACAGCAACACCTAATGCAATATTGTCTGTTGCCGCACCGGCAAGCTGAATCAGTGGCCAATAGAATAATGCAGCAGGAACTGTAGCCACTAACTGCATGGGCACAATGGCATTTCCACGAAGAAGAAGTGCTGCCATTGAGGCTGTCTCATTGTCTAGTGGATTGCTGAATCTGCTATCAGTTTCTTTCCTTTTATCATTTTGGTGCCCATCATCTACATATGGCATTGCAGTTGCGCGGGGGACTTTCAGGCACAACTGAGAGAATAGTATATCACACATCTGACAAAAAACAATGAGATGCCCATTAAAAAACATGAAACAAAAATATTTCACTAAACTATAAAAGTACATATAAAAAGCTTGATATAATCCAGATAAACCGAAAGCAAATCCCCCTATGTAGTTCAAATAAATCAGATGTAGGCCAGCTTGTTTCACCTACTAAATTTTGATTTATTAGAAACAAATATATTAGTCAAAATCCAAAGTAACCAAATTCTTTTCTACAGTTAGTAATAATGGTTAAGTGATTTAAATTCAAAATTTCCTGTCAACTTAGACTTTTGGAACAGGTATTAGATCATAATGGCATTAGAACAATTTTTTCCACCTAAGAGCAAAGAGACAAATAATTCTTGACCCCTACGAAGTTATTTGTCAATATTCTATAAAAGTTGTGTATCACCATTTTATTCTTTAAACATCCAAACATATACAAAATATAGACTTTTGGAACAGGTATTAGATTATCATGGTATTAGAACAATTTTTATTACCTAAGGGCAAAGAGACAAATAATTCTTGGTCCATACAAAGTTATATGTCAATATACTGTAAAAGTTGTGTATCACCATTTTATTCTTTACACATCCAAACATATACAAAATATGTACTCCCTCCATCCCAAAATAATAGTCCCATTTCCATTTCGGGATGTTCCAAAATTATTGTCCACTATTGAAAAATTCCAGAGAATATTTGGGATTAAGGCTTGTTGTTGTTGTTATTGTACTAAAAAAGTCCAAAGCAAAAACAAATGATTTTCAAATGAGATGTACAATTTAGGACAAGAAAACAGAAAAATGAAACTTGATAATGTATTTAATGCAATCTCCTTAAATATTGCGCACTCTAAAAAAAATAGAAAAAAAACTATAATTTTGGGACAGAGGAACTAGGGAGTATCAAATGTATGGTCATCCAACAAAAATAATTTATATCCTAGGTAGTTCATATCCATGTGAGGGTTCCAGTTAGTTCAACTAGTGGAATAAGAGATCTGGGATTCAATTTCCTCCTATACCAAAAACTGATTGGTGTCTTGGTCTGATGACAAAAGGCTATCATCAGGAACGGACAACATATGTTGAAACTTCTCAAAAAAAAAAAAAATGTAGTTCATATCCATCCTTCTTTTATACTCTACCTATATTAATATACAAAAGCTGAAACATAGAGAAATTTAAGATCTTAAAACCCTAGAATCATCTAAAATATGGCTGTGCTAAGGCATAGATTTCAGCCAAGTGTAGTTTTTCCTTTAAAGATCTTATTTATTAAAAAAAAAAAAAAAATTTACTAATGTTCTTATCTAACCAACTAACTATTAATTAATTAATGTCAAATCATTAATATTCTATGAGATATATCCTCATGAACAATTGTTTCACTTGGCTCTTTCAATGAACCAATTATCTCTTTGATCGCTAAACATATTAGTTATTAATAAAGTGCACAACAAATACTACGTTTATATAAACCACATTATTATTTATTTATAAATTTTATATAAATAAAAATCTTATGTATCAGATGGGTTACAGCTTACAAGCTAGTGTATCTATAATGTCAGGATCAGACATAATATATGGTCAAAAGTTGTGCATGTTTTTCAAGTAATTACCTTCAAAATATTGATGCGGTCTGTTTCATTTATCACCAATAACAAAGCACTGCTCATTATATCTATCACTGCATTGGCTTTGTCAAGACGACCATTGTTGTCTACATGCCCAGGATCAGTGCTGCTTGAGTGCTGCATTTCGTTCTCATCTAACAAAAATTTGCATCGCATGAGAAGCCTCTCCAGAACAAATAAGAAGCCCCATCTTATGTAGTTGTGCCTTGACTTTAAAAGCCCGCACAAAAGGCAAATGGACAAAGGAATATCTGAAGTAGCTGAAGAATTGGCATCACCAGCAAGGGAAATTTTCTGCTTTAAGTTTTTAATATTGGACCAGATACTTGCATCCCTTTTCTCACTTATTTCTGCACTAAGCAGATCACCTAACCATACGTAACCATTCCGGCGGTATGCAACTCTTTCTGAATGAAGAAGGGAATGTAATGTGGCCCATGAAGCTTTCATGCTGACACCATTTCTTGGAACCACATCTTCGATGCTTTCCAAAAACTTATATGTTTTCGTTATCTGTATCATATGGGAGAACTCATTGTCTAAATGAGTGAATGAACTTACTATTGTATCAAGTTTCTCAATGACAATATCCAAGAGCTGCAATAACAGCAAGAATGTCAGACAGCAGCAACTTTAAGTGGAAAAAAATGGTGATGAAATATAAATTCCCACATAAAGAAAATAATTCTGAACATATGATGTCCGTATAAAGCTAGTGAATATCAGCAAGCACAGAAAATGATTACCAATGCAGAAGTCCATCAAAAGACAAAACCAAAAGAGAAATTGACGGGTATAGGGCCTTAGGTTCAAATATCACTACTCAAAAGATTACAAACAGACAGAAAAGACAAACCCAACACTGAAATGAGATTATAGGACTGATCAAAGCTGAGCAATTCTTAAAGCCTCAATAGCTTGGATAACCTGACCAAGTCAAGTTTTGAACTCATTAGAGGCCGAGCGGACTAGAGAGAACAGATTGCAACCTCCTCACATTTGGCTTTGGTCTAGTTGACTGGAAGCTCAGATTCTAGCCGTATCTAGTGCATACACGCCAATTACTTTGTGTATGTGCGTTTAAAAGGAGTAAATTCAAATTTATAAATGCGTATTGATTCGTGTGTGATTAGTAGAAATAATACTTGTCAAACAATTACTTCAAACTCTTGGAAAAAAAGATCTTTCAAGAATTCCAAAAAGAACCCCACAACGCCCCCATATAAAGACCAACCTACTTCACACACTTCCGAGACATTACCATATTTAGTCGTTCACTGTTGGGATATCTGGACAGTTTTGAAGAAATTGATCTTCTCAAAATCTCCCCAATGCCTTCCACCCCAAGTTTAACAGAAATATAAAATGCTTCAGGTGCATCTGTAAGGGTGAGCAGGGCAGCAAGAGGTTGAATCTCATCATCACTATATTCATTGACTCCTGTAGCTATGCACGTTTCATTTATTTGATTCAAAACATAGTCAAAAAGTACCAAATACAGATTTCTCCTTTCTTCCCTAGAGTTTGCGAGAGAATACTGCATTGCAAAAGATATTGAGTAAATTAATACTTGCTTAATTGAGTTCTGGTAGAAAAAGGAAAGAAAATAATATTACATAAACTCCTACTTAGATTGTGGAAAAAAGATGAGAACCTTTGACTGATTGTTGCATTTTACAACTCATACTTTAAGAAAGAGGAAACAAAAATTAAAGAGTATCCAATAATAAATGACACATTGAATTGTCACCATAAAAAATTCAGAATGTTAATTAAATTATTTCCTTAAATCAACATAAGAAACAATATCAACTAAGAATTATAAAAATTTAAAATTTCTTGCAGCCATCAATCTTCTTTAAGTACAAAACCTTCAGAGTATGCAAGTATTCTTGTGGCTATCATTTAGGACCCTACAATTTCTTCAAGCCATTACTCTTCTGTAAGGATTGTTTAAACTTTAAACATTCAGAACATCACCTTATCAAAAAAATAAATAAATAAAAACAAAGAACATCAACATTTTAGTAGTCTCCCTAAGTTTATAGAGTTGGCAAATATCCTTCAAATGTGACACACATGCTAGTTACTAGGATAAATAGCAAAATGCTCCACTGTTATAAAGTTGGACATACATGTTATTGTCCCCAATATGCTGATTACTGAGGGTATGGTGTCATATGCCAGAGGACCAAGTTATTTTTTTCTCTATCTGCCTAACAGAATGCCTATCATTCTTATCTTACCAACTGATCCAAAATAATAACAAATGAGGTGCATACCTCAAGAAAAATAAACTCAATTCCCCCAATCAGATCAACCTGGTCTATGAGAAAATTTGGAGTACTTGAATCGGTCTCATTGGGTTCATCAGGAACTTGATAAAACATATTTGTTAACATGGAAATAAGCTTGCAATGTACTACTTCTGCCCACGAATTCTTCCTGCTAGTTTCCACAAATGCTTTAACAACCTGACAACAGAGACAGAAAATTATATCAAACCTTAAGACTCAAAATTATTGACATAAGGCCCAATTTTTATAGTTAACAGAACAGAAAAGTTGAATGGCTAAGTGGAGACTGCAGCACAAAAGCATAAAATTCAAGTCACATACTCCACAAACCGAGCAGCTTTTTAAAATACCATTGTTCAACAAATTGACTTTCTTTCCTAAGAGCAGCTAGTGTAACAGGTGCAATTTTCAATCCAAGAATTTAGTAAGCCAAATAAGTGGTGTTTGTACAATTTTTGTCTAGTACTCTTTGCTGATTCAAGGTAATTCAGACTAAACCAACGACACCTCCCAAGCAGAAAAAAGAGTATTATGTACAAAAAGGCAATCTAAAAAATCAACAATAGTAAAACTTCAAACAAAGATCTAGTGAACAATGCTACCACCACTTGAGCCCCTGAACTTTCCATATCCTCAAACGTATGACGATTTTCTTCCTTCACAATGTCCACATCAAATATAACGGGACTATGTTCTAAATATCTGAGGAATGCTTACTGACCCAATTCCTTCATCAAAACAAGAGTTCAATAACCTTTCTGGTAGTACCCACTGACTCACGACAGATCTAAAAGTGAAGCTCCGCAAATCAAATGCAAAAGTGCAGTGTAACAAAAGATGATCTACCGTCTCCCTAGTACACAGGCTCATATAACACCACCCTACTAGCACGTCGCCTCTCTTAATGAGATTATCAAAAGTGAGGATCTTCCTCTATGTTGCCATCCATGCAAAGAAAGACCCTCCTTGGGGCAGCACCATATACTGTTCTATGGGAAGAGCATGGAACATGGAACCCTCAAGGCATTGTAAAAGGAGTAGACAGTTGAATATGTGATTTATTCCTACAACTAACACATAGCTCTTTGTTTAAAAAGAACAATGCACTTCCTCAGGGAGACAAGTGGCTTTAATAAAGATCTGTCAAATCAATATGGAATAAGAAGGTAAAATTATCTACTCCCAAAAGAATGAAGCACCAGTTGCAACATACATCAAGAGCAAAAGCAAAATATCTTGTGTTATCCCACCCAGAACAAACACTCTATTAAGAGAATCTCATGGTTAGAGCAGTGAAAATGCAAAATATAATCTCCCTGAAAGTATTGCATGAGCAAAACTAGGAAGTAAAAACCAACTCACCCTTATGTCAAGACCATTTAGTCGTTTTCTCCGGATTTTGCCTCTATCACAAACGAAATAAAGAAAACAGCTTAGAGCAGATGCCCAGACAGATTCTTCATCCTCTTCTGTCTGTGAAGTAACATCAAGGGTATGAGATAGTAAAAAACTAAAAAGAACATGAAACACTTCTTATTAAATATAGCAAAGAGCAGATAAGGACGACATCATGGTTGAAACATCTTCTAATATTAAATTAGAAGAAAATATCTTCGTTTTCTTTGTTCCCCAAACCAAATTGCTCTCATTTTTCCCACCAATTCCTATTTGGCATGCTTATTTATCTTTAAAGTTTCTTATCTACTCTAGTTTTACAACCCAAATCTTAATCAACAACTCCTCACAATCTGTCTTCTTAAAATGCAAAACTTGTAAATGCACATTATCATTAATTAACCATTTGTATACTTGTAATCCCACTGGTGATTAACTAATGCAACAAAATTTCAAGACACAATGACCTCCAATAGTTCTTAACATCCCAATTCTATAGATTAGAAATATATTTAATCAAATTTATGAACCAAAAGAACAAAACCAATAAAAGTGTAGCTTCGCCAAACAACAACAAAAATTACACAAAATGGGAGGTTAGAACTGTTTTGAAACAAGTTACAAATTTCTTACAAGTTTCTAAAGCATAATACTACCCAATTACAAAGCTCCTCACAGCTTGAAAATCAAATCCAATAATTTGCTAAACTAAAATAACTTCTACATTGAATTGCATGATGCATGTCATGTTGCACTACTGAAGAGAAAATGAGATGACCACATAGTACAATTAAAGTCATCTGCTCCTCAAATTGTTACATCCAAAGAATGTTCAATTCCTTAAAGTAAGAAAACTCAAGATAAATTAGTGCAAATAAAAGTTGCTTTAATGATGTTATGTGAAAAGGAAAATTTCTTTAGGTCCAACCTTGCAGAGCACCTTATATGATGACAGACCAATTATACCTGAACAAGAAGAAGTAGTATCTCATATAAAATGTTTAAAATCCAGGACTCAAAATTATCAATAGCTGAGAAAGTGCCCATCTTCTTAACGGAATCTTCCTTTCCTTTCCCATGGATTGTCAGTTGAGCTTCATTATCAAAATAAGACTCTGGAGAATATTCTTCTTCTATTGTGGAAGCATCGTCAGTTATAATTGGCTCTAATAAATGAGCATGGACACCAAGATTCAGAATTAAATCAAAAGCACGAGCCCTGCAAGCCGGCTTTGTAGAACTAAGCATTTCCTGGAACATAATTTAAATTATATTTTACTAAAAAAACACAATCAAAATGAACAAGAAGGCATCATTGAAAGTAATATAGTTGATGGGTCACCTCAAGCATAGATAGAGTTAGAGGAGCAGCGGTCCCAGAATCTAAAACATACCTGCAAAAAAAATCGATAACCTTTTACCATGATCAGTCTGTAATACCATTCGACAAAGAAAACAAAACAAACTACATGAACCAATGGACTACGTCAATAGGGCAGCAGTGGAAAAGTTGACTAAACCTTCAAAGATACTGAAACCCACATTGTTGTATGTACATGCAGGCATACACACACACACACATACACTCAAAAGCGCTTAATGGATCTTGAATGAACCCATGCCCTCACCCTCCATCCCATTATTAAGGGAAAGAGGAAGTGTCATTTGGGACAGATAATTAACAAAGCCTATTTTTTGGAAGAAATTCTTGACTCAATAAGAATTATGTTTGAGTACTTGGCCACCTAGATCATACAACCAAGACAAAACACACAATAAGAAAAGTTCATGGCTACAAATTTGAGTTGAGATATTTGCATAGTATTGCCTTCTATATCTACAGAACATTTTACATAATTATCAGATCTCTCTAATTTCTAGAATGTCAGAGGCTTTCAATCAAGGGTGAAAACATGCAAATATTCACAATTAAATAATTCAACATTCATTCATGGACAAAATTCAGTCTATAAATATTCGAAGTTGTACATTCTCTGCAAAACAAAATTATCATCAAGAAATAAGCTTCACAAAGGGTCACTCTCCAAAAAATGCAAAAAAATGATGATGGTCAACCAAATTTCATAAGTACACAGCAGGATACAGGATCAATCCATCAATTATCCAGGCATAGCACACACATGTACATGCACAGGTCAAACATCAAGAACATATTGAACAATACCAGCCAACCAATGCATTGGAACATACATGTCAATGACAAGCTTGACAAGGACGCTCACAGCCACATCCATGGACGGCTTTCGACTGTTATTACTTAATTTAGAAGATGGTGTCATTAGATTTGTTGAAGATGTCTCTGAGCAAACTGCAGCAATAACGTCGCATACCTCAGCAGGATTCAATCGCAAAGGTTGTTGTTCACTGGTCAACAACAAAACGTTTGATAAGAGAGGAGCAAAACAAAAAAAAGTAACATTTTTTTTTTTGATAAGTAACAAAAAATAACAATTTATAAAAACTAATAATCTAAATTTCCTGTTCAGATACACATAAGCAGCAAGCAGTGACTCATGACAAATTCAGACAACTAAGCAGCATCAACAAATATGCTAACTCACCCATCAACCGTAATGTTAACTTTTATATGAAAAATAACATAACCAAGCTTAAAGTGATAGTGGACAAAAGAAGTCATATAGTGTTGGCCAGAGCTTCACATTCAAAAACATATAATTTCATTTTATATATATATATATATATATAACAGAACACATCATTTTACAACTAGATCATCCTGGTGCAGATACAAGGAAAACAACCAGTTCAAAAGCACTAAGGATAAAATTAACAACTTTGACAATTTATTGAGAAAAAATAGTGCTACTTTGAGAATTTAAAAAATAAATCAAAACAAATAAAAAAGAAAAAATACTTTAGGTATTATTGAAATTGCTGAGTGCATCACCAACAAGACCACTGTACCTGTAGTGACGATATTGGAAGAGCGGTTTAGCCCTTGGACGGAATGTGCTCACAGGAGAATCCTCCCTGAAAAAGTAGGAAGTGTATTAGTGGCTTGGGAAGCATAATTCAAACATTTGGAATTTGATTCCAGGGTGCTTAATGTGGATTGTTTGGTTGGAACGAAATCGTCGCTCCTTTGAGGACAATGAGAAGATGTTGGATGAGTTAAAGGTTTTATGCCAGCGTAGTCTTTTTGAGTGGTCTCGTTGTTGGGGTTTTACTAATTTTTCTTCTCTCTCTAAGTTTATGTTTTCCCTTAGATTAGTTTCCTGATTGCCCTCTTTTTTGTTTTGCGGTTTGTTTTATCTTTTTCTTGTTGTTCATCATCATGAACAACTTGTACTCTTCCTTATTTACTCATTAACAATAGTTCTCTGATTACTTATCAAAAAAAAAAAAAAAAAGTAGGAAGTGCAATACTCAAAATTGTAGTCATATGATCTAATTCTTTTACTAAACTACAGTTCTGTTTTTAATTTATGTGAAGGATTTGGTTTATGTAGGTCCAAAACCATCTGTAAATTTGTTCAATAAGCCTCCACAAGACAGCTTCACTTCCACAACTACCACAGGTTCAATTCCAACAACGTGCATAATAAAAGAAAACACCTTCAAATTTTCATTTTTTATAATTCAATAACTACAACAATGGGGGATGGGGGGATTTGAACCCTGGTTCTCCGCATGAAGGAGAGCAGGTAATGCCACCAAGCTACAAGGCTCTTGGCACACGCACACGCGCACATACACACACATATAAATCTGTGTCTCAGTGTGTGTATAATTTCAATAAGCACATATTTAATCTTAAAAGACAAGATCAAAATTGAAAACTTCATTCTATCTTGTTTAACAATGTTCTATGCTCAATACTACAACCCATTTTAGGATAAGTTAGTAAAAATCATACGGCCAGAATCAGGTTCAAACCTCATTGAACTTCTTTTTTTAACATCCCCTCACCTTACTAATATGTCACAAAAACCACTCTCAAGTCTCATGATGTTAATGCACTCACACCATCAACATTATTTAGACACGGGTAACCAGGTCCTGTAAAATATATAGTAGGACCCAAAAAAATTCAGATACATTAATCTACAAAGTGGACTGGAATTACAATCAAAGGACGGGAAAGAATAACAATGATTGGAAAAACAAATTACTCCAAACATGTCAAAGCAATCATGAGAGAGAGGACATGCCAAGTTTGACAAGGGCCTAACTAGTTGATCGAACACATTATAGAACACAATTAAATCCATGGACACTAATTAATGATGTACAACAGATTTATGAGCAATAGGCTTAAAAGAATAACAATAATTCAGAGTACCAAACAAGTCAAAGCAATTTTTTGAGAGAGAGAGAACATGCCAAATTTGATGAGGGCCTTGTTTAGTGCGTTTAGATGCTGTTATTGCTCGCAAGTGCGGCCTAGCATTCGCAGAATTGGTAATTGTTGTCACTGGTAAAGGCTGCAATAGTTTATCAAGAAAAGGCATATCAGAAGTTCCAAAATATTTCCAAGGCTGGCCCTTCATTTTAGCTTCCATGTCTCCTACAAGTAATGCTGCAGCACCAACTTCTAGAAAATTACGTGTTCTTATGTCTTGGGGATTCATGGCTCGTTCACTGTATACAAAACATGTCAATTACTCTAGTCACTTATTTGAGCAAAAAGAAGGAACTTAAAATAGACAAATTAAACTAAACACACATGAAAACATCAATTACCTTTCAAATGGCAAAGATGATGACTGATATTCCCCAAGCCAGCGCCATTCCAGAACATCATGTGCAATAAATTCATGATCTACTAATTCATCAACTTTTTCAATGATTGGTAAGTTTGAAACAGATACAGTAGAAGCATCTTTCTTCTCTGAAGTTTCTCCAGCATTTGCAGGGCTTAATTGTGAATTGAAGGATCTACTCAACAAAGATGACAATGTTGGAAGTGATTGTCTTGATGTAGCTCCAGCAAAGGCAGCTGGTTGGAAAGACCGTTTTGGCATATGTTGAGCCACAAGGGAACGTACATAATTTAATGACTTAACAAGTGCCCCAGAAGCAAAACTAGATACAGGCAATGGAGAGATATTTGTAGATGCTGCTGATGCACCCGCTTGTTGATCTAATGGCCGTGACAATGGTGACACCTTTTGGTTTGGACTAGTATCACACTCAGCAATTGTGTTCACACAAAATCGATCTATCTGCTGTAATGTGTCCACACTTGGTTTGTATCTGTAGAGAGATGAAGGACCTGTAAACTCCTAAAATCAAAAGGTACAGGCTAACAGAGATGGCTTCTCAATCAACATGTATTCCAGCAGAAAGACAGAAACCACTTGCTTATTCCATAAACACAGGGGTTGCTGCCATAGCAGTAAGCACCCACCAACTTAAAGATTTCAGGCAGGGCAAAGAGAGTTTTCTAAAATCCACATCAATGAATCAACCAAGTCCATCAAAGATTTTTTTTTTTTTCTTTTTTTTTGTGCAGAGAAGCATATTTGAAAGGCAACTTAACAATACACCAAAAAAGAAAAGGTGACTTTAACAAAATAGCATTGCCAGAACATCAAGGATGGTCCACGCACTGTTGCACCAAGTATTGGCTATAATTGAAAACCAGACTAAATAAAGAACATACCTCAAAAGGTACCGTTTCAAAAGTGCCACACACCTTGCAACTACAGCTGGGCTGGTGCAGAAAAAGAAAAAAATTCATATAGTTCAGAAGAGTCAATGTAGTAACAAACATTACCCAATATACTTTGCTCAAAGCAAAAGCGAGAAATAGAAAAAAGATACAAATAGCAAGTTTTTCAATGGAACAAAACATAACTATAATATATATACCAAAAACGCTGCATAGACATAAATTTTCTAGGGTGAGCATGCACATGCACAAGATAATTCATACTCATCCAGCTAAGAGTGGATGTCTCAGCCCTTTTGTCTGTTGTAGAATGAGTGTTCACTTTCGTAAAGCCAATATACTATATTTTTCATTTTACAATATAGCCCTAATAAAGGCAAGCAATGTCCTACCCTCAGTTTGGGATAGATGGGGGGCATCTGAAGCTTCAATCCTAGTTAAACCCAGTACATATACTAAAGTGCAGTAATACTGGGACTCAATAAAGTGAAATATGCACCATAAAGAGAATAGGAAATGGTGCTTTTTGCTTTGGTTTTGTGCCAAACTTTCAATTTAGGAATTTACAGTTTATGTGTGCAGTCCACAAGTGACATTAGATGTAGACAAGTTTTAAAGTTTTGAAGATCATGACACTATGAGGTTATTGTCAAAGCAGTTTCTTATTTGAGAAAAACAAATTGAGAGTTATAAGTCAGTTTTGGTGTGCAGAGGCAGAATGCAATTTCCAGGAAATCACGCACAATGTCCTACTTGTAATTCATTTAGAGGTATCTTCATAACCAAGTATCTAAGAGTCAATAAAAAGTATTAATTTTTTTTTTCTTCTTAGTATTAAGCAACTGTGTATGTGGTGATTAAATAGTCTATAAATTTAACGTTCTAATTCTATTAAGGTAAGGAAGAATTTAAGAGTTGAAATCCATAAAATTCTGTATATTTTTCAACATTTTTCAACAATTATCCACCTTTTATTGACAGAGTTTTAAGTGTTTGGGATTGTTAGGCATGTTATCTTCCTCCCCTTTTGCATCTGCTGTTATTCTAATTTTCTGCTTCTCTAAAAGTGCTCTGCTTCACCACTGATTTTTCAACTCAAACAACAACCGTTCCATATTTCTCTATTTTTTATTGGTAAATTGCACATACATAGTCATGAATTCACAACCTCACCATCCACCCCACTCTTATGGGGTGTGCAAGTGCCATTTGAGCTAGAGATTTCTCTGTTTTCTAAGTTGTAAAGCCCCTCAACACCCCACCCCACCCCCCCCCCCCAAAAAAAAAACAAAAAACAAAAAGAACACATATATAAAAAAAAAAATGGAGCTCTAAAGCCACTCTATCAACCCTAGCAATCTCCCACCCTTTTTTTTTGTGGGCGTATGTTCTTACTATTTTTTTCTTGCAAGAAAGCCCTAAGGTTTGATGCCATTTTTTACTCGCCCATTTGTTATCATGCTAGTGAGCCTTCCAGCATGTACAATCCTGTCACACTCAAATGTTATGCCTGAAATACTAAAAGTAAAACACTAAGTTTTGATGCAGGACAGCTCCTTAACATAAGTTCAAGGCTGCCATTAACGTATGTATATTTGTGTCCATTTCCATAAAAACATGTAACATATTCAGCTCATATCTACTTTAATATTACAAAATCTTATAGAAACATGTGTAAGCCAGTACTTCTGAGAATCTTTCTACGAGAAGACATCACATTGTTTTCTAATTCAATTCCAATTACACTAAGTTAACTAAGGTACTATGTGTTAGAAACATCTCAATCATGTAAATATGGCACCAGACCAGGATACCATGCCATTCATGTTGAATACCCTGAACCATTTGGTAAAAATCTGTTACTATATCAACAAGCTATATAGCAAGAAACACGATGATCAGACTCATTTTTCTTATATCAAGCCATTTATCATCACATGATTCTCAAGTTCAATTCCAGGTGTATTCAGTTGCATGTTGTTGTCTACAGCAAAGAAACAACTGAATCCATATAAAGATGGCACCACTGACCCCTGTACAGCTGTAACGCATCATCATGACCAATAAGTTAATAACTTTTTGTATTGACTAACATTCACATTAAGGAAGCCCTTAAAGACATGTAGAATACTAAGCAAACTGTGTAACTGGAATGAGTATAATGAAATACACAACAATAACGAAATCGCTACAACATACCTGCGCTCCCTCTCTGCAATTGTATGGTCTAGAATCACACTGTAAGCCAGGTCAGTTGTTGCAGGATTTGCCAGATAGTCCTGCCATTGATAAATTCAACATTGAATTCTCAATCAAATGGGTTTTAGGTCAATGAGCTACACCCATAGTTCTCAGCTTATCAATCCTGCTTCGGGCCAAGACAAATGATATAATTTTATTCTGTGAAAAGTCTATTGAGTTCAGTTTAACCCCCCCAACCATATTAAGAATATATCTGTGTTTTATAACCATTCTGCGTCAAACTAATAACATCTACAAAAGAGTTATGTTCGGACAAAACTAAGCATTAAATTCAACTCTTCACAGTACTCAAGACCCACATTTGGCAACATTTTCAGGCCAATACCAATTATATAAATTTATGCTATGAAAAATTTACTGAATTCAGTTTAATCTCCAAGTCCCAAACATATAACCAATGCTTTCAATCAGTGAACATTACTTTGTTTAATAACAAGTCCACATCAAATTAATTCAATTTTACAAAAGAAGGAGATTGATGAGGTCTGGGGTTCAAAACCTCTAACTAGTACCTTGAGGCACCCCCAAGGGATTTTTCCTTGTAATTACCACACCTAGGGCAAAAGTCATGCTTGAAGAGACATATAGGAACACACCCTTTTGTGTCACAACTCTAATGTGGCAGTCTGTGAGCAATAGAGAAAAAAAAAGTAGTGGGTTCATATGAAAGTAACAGGCAGTCAATCACAATCTGTCACATTGGATAGTTGTGGAAAAAGGCGCACTAAAGTGTGTGGTCTTAGAAGGGTAAAAGTTGTGCTTGAAGAGACATATAGGACCACAACCTTTTGCACCACAACTCTAATGTGGCCGTCTGTGAGTAGTGAAGAAAAAAAAATAGTGGCTTCATGTGAAAGTAATAGGCAGTCAATCACAATCTGTCACATTGGATAGTTGTGGAAAAGGGCGCACCAAAGTGTGTGGTCTTAGAAGGGCAAAAGTCGTGCTTGAAGAGACATATAGGACCACACCCTTTTGCACCACAACTCTAATATGGCCGCCGGTGTGTAGTGGAGAAAAAAAAGTAGTGGGTTCATGTGAAAGTAATAGGCAAACAATCACAATCTGTCACATTGGATAGTTGTGGAAAAGGACGCACCAAAGTGTGTGGTCTTATAATTACTCCTAGAAACTCTCATTAGCAAAAATAATACTAATAAATAAATAATAAAGTAATACTTCTGCACTGCCTCATTTTACTTATCAAAAAATAAAAAATACAAAATACAAAAAAATATATCCAAACAAACCTAAGCATTAAATTCAACTCTCCACGGTAGTCAAGCGCCAAAAATGGCAACATTTTTAATAAACGCCAGCAAGATTCTAACCTCAATTTCCAAAAATAATTTCACGAAAATTAAAAATAAAAAATAAAAACAAAAACAAAAAAAAATCCATAGAGCAACTTTATTACACGTAATGAAGAATGACAGTTCCAGCAATAAAATTAAATTCCTCTGGTTAACTAACAAAATGTAAGAAGATAAATTCAGTAATAAGCTTTTAATGCACACTAATTTGGTTCATTTTATAGCTGAGCTGTCCACATTTAGAAAACAAACAAAACCAACAAATAGACGAGACCTAAACTTCTTTATTTCCATTTCTTTTATTGCTCAGCAACCAAGCAGGGAATAAATCTCGAATTAAAAAATAGATAAATAATTCACAAATCGATACTCGGAATCCAAAAGATTTAACGAACCTTGAGAGTTCTGGAAGCTTCGGAGACGACGACAGCGGAGGGACCCGCATGGTGCGACGTGGCGGCAGAGGAAGCGAAAGAGAAAGAGAAAGACGACGACGAAGCCAAAGACAGCGAAGACGACGAGGACAGAGAAGACGACGAAGAAGAAGAGAGGCAATCGGCGACGGCGCGGCGCAGTGGCTCGGGCGGCTTCTTGAGCGACGACGATCTCAGCCGCGAGACACCGCCGGGACCGCCGAGCTGGAGTCGCGAGCTTCCGGCGGGGCTCCGCGAGGGGCTGTAGGTCGACGACATGGATTTCGAGGAGAGGCACGGAAATCTCAGTGAATCTCGCGGTGAGCTTAATAAAATCGCTCCCCCTTCAAACCAAAAACAAACAAACAAACAAACAAAAAAAAAAAAAAAAGCCGGTTCTAGTTTCTCTCTTTACAGTGTTATTTCTTTGTTTCTTTGTTTATTTTTTTTCTCTCTACATTTGAAACTATAAGAGAAAATTGAATAAACAAACTGTTCGTTGGTGTGAAAGTGAAACTGAAAGAAAGAAAGTCTCAAAAGAGAGAGAGAGAGAGAGAGCGAGAGAGAGTTCTTAAATTTCGGGAGAGGATTAGCTGTACGTATAGCCGTAGTTTTATGAGGGATATTAGCTGGCATGCGCTAGAATTTGTCACTTTTTTAAGATTGAGGCATTGAAGATTATTTAAAAGGTCAATTTGGGAACCTAAATAATAAAGAAAAAGAAGAAGAAAAATTATTCCTATCTAGGGCTGAGTAGGAGGAGAGTGTGACTGATGAGGGATTTTAAAGGTACTTATTGGGCTTGAATTTAATACTAGCTCGGAAGGAATCACAATATTGCAGTTTGAACATGTAACGTTGGAGGGCCCGTTGATTGTGGCCTTGTGGGGGAGACAAAGGGGATTCACCCTAGTGCTTCTTTCTTACATCCAAACCCAAACAAATATATATATATATATATACATAATAAGATTCCTCAAATATATATATATATATATATTAGGAATTGGATAATAAATTTCTATTATAACAATAACCATAGCTTTAAAAATAAAGACAGAAAAGAGTTTCATTTCCAATTTTTATCAATTGAATCACCAATTTTTATCAAATCAATTTAAGGGTTTGATTTTCGACTGAACCAACCGATTCGGTTTAGTTTTTAAAACCATGACAATAACTATATTTTAATCCCAAAATTTTGGCATCTGCTATTAAATCTTAATAACTTAGTCAAGTAGTTTTCATTGTTGATTTTAACAAAGAGTAATATTGGTTGTTTCTTCCTTAATGAGATACATTATAATTTTTTAAAAAAATATCATAATGTACCAATTAAACTATAAAGCTATTACGGCATATTAGAGTTGTTTTTTTTTTAGAAGGTGTGTTAGAGTTTTAAGTTGTGTATTTTAAATAAAAAATTATTCAACATGTTCTCTTTATTTGTAAATGACTATGTGTATATGGTGAGATTTGAACCCACTATAATCAAATCTTACCTTGGATACACTAAGTGTTTGATGTCGGATGATAGCGTTTTTTTTTTTTCTTTCTTTCTTTCTTTACTTTTTGCACATTAAAGCTATTCTATAACTTGTAGTGTCACTTTTCAACTATGGACTTTTGGGAATTACCAAATTTAGAACTGTATTTGGCTTATTTTAATATAGAAAACAATATATTTTAATTCTTTTAGGCAATAACAATTTTGTACTTTTTTCAGTTAATGATAAATTTTTCTAAAGTTTAATCTCATCCCTAAATTATCAATTTTACTAATTCAAATTATAAAAAAATTTAGCAATTTAATTATATCCTCACTCCCACTTGCTAAGAAAGTAATTTAACTACCAAAAATGTATAAATTGCATTTCTTTGGAATTATTTAATCTCATATTTATAAGGATTAAAGCAAGGGCAAGATGAATCACTCAATTTATTAAAAAATTGGCAAAATAGGGCAATTATAGCACTTAACCATTCAAAAATTTACAAACTAAATTGAAACAACTAATAACATTATAAATAAACTTAATCTCTTGCATATAATTCATGAACCTACTTTGTAATACTCATTGTCATTTTCCATAAGACAAATATCATAAATGATTTAATAGATATGTTATTTCTAGAATAAAGCAAATATAAATAGTTATAATTCAAAATTGGTTATTGGTCTGTAAAAAAATGATATTAGTGTTGAGCCTAAATAAGACCCATTAAAGAGCCTTTTTTATAAAAAAAAATTATTCTAACATTTAGCATATAAACTATAAAAAAATTACGAATTACTAAATCAAAAACATGAAACATAATTGCATATAACCATCTATTCCTTTATTTCAAAGGCATTTAGCAACTTGTTTCTTCTCATCTTGGTTCCTCGTTTTTCCTCAAAAAAAAAAAAAATCTTGGTTCCTCGTTCTTATCCATTTATTTGAGTTGTTGTGTGTGTAAATGTGTCCGCTAGTTACATTAAATGTGTGACCCTTTTGTCTTCATTTTCATCTCCTTTTGACTTACATTTCTTGAAGCCGTAACCACGGAATTTAGCTGGGAAAAAGCATGAACAGTCACTTTTGACTTAAGAGTGTTAAAAAACAAACAATGTTTTAAAATATTAAAAAAAAAAACAAAAACAAAAACAGTACCACTAGGAATCCAAGAAGACCATCAAATTTCCATTAACAAACATGATCAGTCGCATTATTGGAAAAAAAAGCAAGTAATTTCGTTTTCAAACAACATACATACATTTGTCAAAAAAATCCAAAAGCCATTGAATTTTAATCTTAATTGAACTAAAAATCCGGAATTTCTTACACAACCTTTTGATACGTCATCATCAATGCTTTTTTTTTCTTTTTTCTTTTTTTTCATCAAGTACTTGTCGTTAAATTATACATGCACCACAGAATGACAGCATACTTACTAACTTACTACCGTTTTATAACTAACAAACAAAACGACACGTGTTTTGCTTACATGAGTTACATCAATGATCGAGTCCGCGAGCATTTCTATCCAGAAATGTCATCTTATCCTATTTTACCATTCCAAAAAACTACTTTATCAATTATACAATACTATTTTACAATACACCCAATATCTTAACTTTTATTTTTACCTACAATATATAAAAATAATATAAAAAAAATCTCTCTCTTCTCTCCTCTCTCTTTATCTCTGTTCTCCATCTTTTTGTTTTTCTCTCTTTCTCGTCCACCCACCACTAACACAAACCCAGAACAACCACCCAACAATACATGTCTTGCTGAAACTTGGAAAAAGCCTTGATTTTTTTTTTCTCTCCAATGCCAATTCAACCATACTCACAAAGAAAGAAAGAGCAGAGATAAAATTTAGCCACCATCCATACCATCAACCCAACCACTACCCACATGCCAAACCCACGAATCACGCCAGAAAAATTTTGCCACCATCGCAATAAAATCTTATCAATAAATCCTAAACAAAAAGCTAGCAAAAAAATCTTAACAATAAACCCCAAAAAAAAAAAATATATATATATATATATATATATGATGATGTATGGAATCAGTTAGTTGAATACTTCGGCTTCGGTGGACTACGGCGTTAGCAGAGTCCTACAAAGAGAGAAAGCAGTCAAAGGGTGACCGGGGCAAACCGGTCAAACACCCTCCGATGATAAAGTTAGTTGTTTTCTTCTAATGGAGTTCCCACTTTATTCAATGTAAAATCTCAGGAGATTCATACCTTTGCATGGTTAAGATCGGCCCTTATATAGGGTATTCTAAGGCGGTTACTAGTTTCAATAACTTCTCCCAGAATCTTGGAATCCGGGCATAACCTCCTCAACGGCTATAAAAATCATAACCGTTGTTGGAAGTTACGTGGGAGGGATTAGCGGCGATGAACGTGGGTTGATGAACTACTCCGAAGTTTGCTAAGTATTTGCATAGTCATCCATGCGCTCTGCGCATGGACGACTCTATGTTGTACTGTTGTGTGGTCATCCATGCACTTTGCACATGGACGATTCTCTCGACTTGATTCCCTGAAGTTTAATCAATTGCCCAACATCCCATGGACGAGATATCTGGACGAATAGGAGATGGCCTAGTTGTTTGGCTAACCGTTACTCATGGACGACCCTTCTGGACGAACCATGGATGTGATTTTTTGTTATCCATCAATATATATATATATATATAGCAACTATAAAAATTCAAAAATAAAAAAACCCAACCACCACAAATTCAACCACCCATGGCCTTCGCATGGCCAGAACAAACCCAAACATTTTGTGAATCTCTAAACTCTAGCCATGGAGCTCGAAGCTCTGGCCATGGAGCTTCAACTCAATGAGTTAGGTGAGATCAGAAGAGAGAGCGGAGAGTTGGGTTTGGGTTCAGAGGGAGGGATCACCGTGATGAAACTGAGAAAATTGACCCAACTAACCCATGGGGTGAGAAAGAGTGCTTGGCAGAGGTATGGGAGAGAAAAAGAGAGGCTTGGACCGCTTGGTGAGATGTGCCATGGCAAGAGACAAACGAATAGAAGGGATGAGAGATTGTGCAGAGAGTGAGCTGATATTTTCGATTAAAATATTATTATAATTTTTACAATCGTACTGCAGTACCATCCTATAAAATAGGATGTATCGTAGCAACATTGTAAAAATTTTTACAATTGACACAATTTGGAAGTTCGATTGAAGCATCATTTTAAGGGTTTGATGGTAAAATATATCAACATATAGGATATACAAGGCTGGCTACGAATGCTCTGAGTGTGAGTACTCTCAATGATGTCAAGAGCAATCTTATCCAAGCAAACAATTGTGTGCGATTTTGACCGTACACATGTCCATCCCATCCCTTTCTCACTAATTCTTAGCCTAATCTCATAGTAGAGTCAATGGTCTCATCAATGCTATCGTGAACCAAGTTGATGATCCCCAATTCGATGGCTTGCTTAGCTGTGATCTTAGTTGCCATCAATATGACGGCAAGCCACAAGCGAGCCAATCTTGTACTCAACGAGAGCTATGAACCAAGGAGTGATCACGAGCTTGATATCGAGCTCGCTTATGTAGAGGAAGCCTCGGTCTCTTTGCATAAGGATGTAGTCAAGGCTGAGGGTGAGGATGAAGTTGGCAGCAAAGGCATGGCCGGAGACGACTGTGATGGTAGGAATTAGGAGAGAGATGAGGTTGGTTATGAGGGATTGTAGCTTGGAGTTCATGAGTTCCCTTCAAGCTTTTGAGGTGTTAGCTCGGGCGAGATCATAGCCGTTGGAGAAGAACTTGCCTTGGGCAGTGGTGATGAGAGCTGAAGAGGAGGCTGACTCGGCATGGAATAGGTGTAGAGCCGATTGGATTGCGTTGATGAGTGTTGGGTTTAGCTTGTGTTCATCGGAACTTGTTATCGTTAGGATGAAAATCCTACCTCTTTTCTCTAACATGCACATCTCTGATCTTTTTCTCTCACATACTGACACACACAGAGACAGAGACAAAGACAAAGAGACACTCTTACTTTTGTGAGTTTGAACTTTGAAGTGAACAAATGCGAGTATTGGTTGGAGCTTTTGAATTCCAAAATGGCATGGACAGGCGTGTGAACAGTACTTTGACCTATGGTGGCTTTTGATTATTATGTTCTTTTTATTTGTAAGTGACTATATCACTATATTAATACGTATATGGTGTGATTTGAACCCACTATAATTAAATCTTACCTTGGGTGCACTTTTTTTTTCTTTCTTTTAGAGAGACTTAACCTACGACGTCTGTTCCTAATGATAGCTCATCAGATCAAGACACCAATCGGTTTTTAGTATAAGCGGGAATTAAATCTCAAATCTCTTATTCAACTATCAGTTAAGCTAACTGGAATTCACACCTTGGATACACTTAAGCGTTTGGTGTTGGATGATAACATTTTTTTTTTTCACTTTTTGCACATTAAATCTTACCTATAGTGTCACTTTTCAACCATATACTTTTGGGAATTACCAAATTTAGAATTGTATCTAGCTTATTTTTAATATAAAAAACAATAAATTTTAATTCTTTTAGGTAATAACAATTTTGGACTTTTGTCCGTTAATGATAAATTTTTCTAAAGTTTAATCTCATTCCTAAATTATCAATTTTACTAATTCAGATTATTAAAAAAAATTAAACAATTTAATTTTATCCTCACTCCTACTTGCTAAGAAAGTAATTTAAGCACCAAAAATGTATAAATTGCATTTCTTTTAAATTATTTAATCTCATATTTATAAGGATTAAAGCGACAACAAGACGAATCACTCAATTTATTAAAAAATGGGAAATGTTAACTATAAGGACTTTAATTTGAACCACTGCACACCCTTAATGTGATAATCACTCCATAAGTATAAGTGTTTGTAAGAAGTGGAGGATAAGAGCTAGAGTTCAAGTCTCCAGAAATGAGTTTCACATACATATACACTTAAATTAGGATTTAGTAGAATTTTTATATTGTATAATAATAATAATAAAAAGACTTTTATTTGAACTTCAGCCCATCAAGAATAGTGGAAGATAGTCCAACAAGCCCAAAACAATATATTTGTTAGAGAATGGGTCTTACAAGAAAACTTCCTAGCAAATTAAGTATGAACCATAGCTAATAGGATATATGCCAATAAGACAGAAAATATGAATTGATGGAAATAACGCTCCTCAGTCAAGTCCAAGGATTAGATGTTTTTATATTAAATCAAGCTTATCTATGTACAATGTGTTCTTCTTTTTTTATTCCTTCTCAGATTACATGCCCCATTTTTATGGTGGTCATTTCCTTATATAGTCCATTACTTCTACATCGCAGCCCTCCACTTGTTGATTTTTTAGGAAATCCCTTGGATGCTTGTCCCATCAGGACCTCTTGGAAACTTTGTGAGGAGCTGTGAGCTGGGATGACACTGTTCAAATGTCATTTCTCAAAAAATGTGACCAGTCTATTCGGTGCAGTGCATTTAATGTAGTGGTGATAGCCTTCTTCTCAGATATTTCTTCATTTATTGTTGGCTTAGCTCTGTTACCTTCCTTAAAGCTTATCTTTTCAAAATGGTTAACTCCCTAAAACTCTCTTGAGGTGGCTCGGCTCCTCGGCAACCTCAGTTGCTTCGTCATTCTCCTCTACTCTCCCTAACCCATTGATTTAGGCTTATACAATCCCTTTAACCATCCTCGAGTGTTTGTTTGTCATCGAGCACGGCCCACAATTCAATAAATGTGCTCGGTTTTCTTGTCCTCACATTAACCAATGCTCTTAGGGTATTGATTTATGACCTATTTTTAAAAACATTTTATTGGGAAAATGATAAAATAATAAATTTTGTTGACAACTTTTTTATTTCCCATGAAAGTGGTGTCAAAACTTTCTTATTATAGTTCATTAATAATTGTCCTAAAGGTATCTGTTAACATGATTCATCAAAAATTGGGAAAATGGGACAATTATAACATTGAACCATTCAAAATTTTACAGACTAAATTGAAACATGTGGGGCCAAAATAGAATAAGGAAAATTTCAACTTCGCACAATTAATTTATAGAAATAGGATGCCAATCAACCTTGTTTACCCTTCTAACAAGTCTACAAAGTGATCTTGGAATGAATATTTGATACATAAGTTAGGCAAAATATGATAATTTAGGCCTATGATAAATTCGACAATGCTCCTCAATTTTAGGCCGAGGTGTAGGTTAATACTTGTTCTTGGACTACAATATTATCGCTCTCTTTTCTCTCCTTTTTCTTGACCCCCCTTCTTGTAGGGATCCCTTTCTCTTATGTAGTCATCCAGATTGCATCATAGCCTTCCACTTAGACGGCCAAGGCTTTTTCCTCAAATACTTGTCCCACTAGGGCCTTATTAGAAGGTTACTGTGTTAAGTTGTGAGCTATGATGACACTATTCAGGAGTTATTCCACCATTAATGCAGCTAGCTAAGTGGATGCAGAGTATTGAATGCAGAGGTGATAGATGCTTTATCTATGCCCTTCCTTCACTATTCAAGGACAAACCTTCCTTCCTTTCCTTGGTCACATGTTTGATGGTGACCTCGGCCCTTCCAAGAATGTACCCATACCCTTTGGTTCCTCGAGCACACCAGTTGTCTCGGGTTTTGTAATTGTGTTATCATGTTTACTCTGAGGCTTCCTTGACAAAACCTTCTAAGGTGTGCCCCTTTTGTCTTGAACTCTACCCACATATTCTTGTCCTCAGTTTACATGCTCTTGTCTTCAATTTCTCGTCCTTCCACAAAAAAAACTAATAATATTATAAAGGCATTAGTGAATGAGTTGTTTTTATAAATATTTGATGAGAAAATGATAAAACAATTAATTTTGTTGACAGCTGTGGGGGGAAAAGGGCCCAACCCAACATTATGGGCCGAAGGCCCATAGGAGAGCTATTTTGCAATCGAGAAGAAGAAGAAGATGGAAAAGGCAGGGTCCATCTGGAAGTGGGACCCTCAAAAGGGAGAATTATTACAATCCAAAGAGGATATCTCTTGTCCGAAGAGGTTGTAATCCTTCGACGTAATATTTTAAATCAATTGAGTGTGTGAAAGGCCAAAATGACCTTCCGAGGACTCCACCTAATCAAGATAAGCTCTAAGTATGCTGTGAAATGATAAGGATGGAGAAATATCTAAGGGGAAAGCTGTTACTACCGTATTTAATGCACTGCAGCAACTTTTCTGGCCGTATTTATGTGGAGAAGACCCCTGAATAATGCATCCTAACCTACCGCCACTCACACAAAGCTAAAAGAAGATGCTTGACGTAATATGTACTCAAGCAAACTCATGGATGAGGAACAAGTAGACGATAAAGATGAGGAGAAGGGTGACTATATAAAGGAAGGAAACTCCTAACGAGAAGGCAGAAAAAAAAAAAAAAAAAAGAGAACAAAAGAGAGAAAAAGAAAGTTTGATTGTAACTCTAAGACCTTTGTTCATCAGATAAACAATAGTATAGCTCTTCGGATTTTCAGGTTTTATGAATAAATTCATGTTGGTTTGTGTTTGAAAGTTGTAATCCATTGTTATCAATCCAATACTTAACCTAGCTGTTTTACCCATACTCTACAAATTTATTGTTTTGGGCTTGGGTCACAAATCCCAACCCTACAACAACTTTTTAAATTTTTCATAAAAGTGATGTTAAAATTTTCCTAATATAGTCTACGGTCATTGGCCCATTATCAGTAGGCCCATCCATGGGGTGATTGGATAATGACTTCATGGTAGGCCCAATCCATGTTGTTCAGCAGATTGATAGTCATCGAGGGTAGCCATGCTCGAATCCATTCCAGTATACTTCGGTAATGCCTTGGGGAATATTACTACCGAGCATTGCTCGACGTCTATTGTTAGCCCCAAGAATTGAGTTCCTGTTTCCAAAGTGAGGCCCTTCTTGCCAGGAATAATTATAATGGGCCCTACCCGCACAATAACTACATGAAGAATGTTAAAAGCAATCATTGTTAATCCACCAACAAAAGGCTATAAATAGCAAGCAAACAAAAGAAAGAGGGATTGGACATTGGATGGTAGAGAACTAGAGAATAGAGAGAGAACAAGTAAGGAAGCACAAGATCAAAGGTGCTTGGTCAGCTTGACTAGCAATATTAGTGGGCCTTAATCTTCATCCTGAGGAATTTGCCATTGCAGGATACCCATAAACCCACACTAACTAGTAAATTGTGAGCCCAATCATATGGTTGACCCATTAACTGGGAAAATGGTACGCACATATAGTTTATTAACAATTTTCCTAAGGATAGCTGTTAACATTACCCTATTATAAATAAACTTAATCTCTTGCATATAATTCATGAACCTACTTTGTAATTCTCGTTGTAAGATAAATATCATAAATGATTTAATAGATATGTTATTTCTAGAATAGAGCAAATATAAATAGTTGTAATAAAAAGTGTTAGACATATTCTCAATGAAAAAAAGTAAAGAGCTTTTTGTTTTTGTTTTTGTTTTTGTTTTTATTCTAACATTTAGCAAATAAACTATAAAAAAATTACCAAATACTGAACCAAAAAAAAAATGAAACATCATTTTCAAAAAAAAAAAAAAAAAAAAAACATGAAACATAATTGCATACAACCATCTATTCATTATTTCAAAAGCATTCAGCAACTTGTTTCTTCTCATCTTGGTTCCTCGTTCATATCCATTTATTTGAGTTGTGTGTGTAAATGTTCCCACTAGTTAGTAGTTACATAAAATGTGACTCTTTTGTCTTCATTTTCATCTCTTTTTGACTTGCAGTTCTCCAAGCCGTAACCTCAGAACTTAATTGGGAAAAAGCATGAACAGTCACTTTGATTTAAGAGTGTTAAAAAACAAACAATGTTTAAAAAAAAAAAAAAAAAAAACAAAAACAGTACCACTGGGAATCCAAGAAGACCATAAAATTTCCCTTAACAAACATGATCAGTCGCATTATAGGAAAAATAAAAGCAAGTAATTTCGTTTTCAAACAACATACATGCATTTGTCGAAAAAGTACAAAAGCCATTGAATTTTAATCTTAATTGAACTAAAAATCTGGAATTTATTACACAACCTTTTGATACGTCGTTATCAATGGCTTTTTTTATTTTATTTTATTATTTTACCAAGTACTTGTCGTTAAATTATACATGCACCACAGAACGACAACACAGTTACCGCCGTTTTATAACTAACAACCAAAACGACACGCGTTTTGCTTACATTCGCGATGGAGTCTGAGTCTGAGTCTGAGTACTCTCGGTGGTGTCAAGAGCAATTTCATCCAACACTTTAGCGAACAATCGCATGCGATTCTGACCGTACACGTGTCCATCCCATCCCCTCTTCGCTAACTCTTCGCCCAATCTCACAGCAGAGTCAACGGTCTCGTCAGCGCTGTCGTGAGCCGAGTCGATGATCCCCAATTCGACGGCTTGCTTAGCCGTGATCTTAGCCGCGGTCAAAACGACGGCGCGCCGAGCCTTAGGCGAGCCGATCTTGCACTCGACGAGAGTTATGAACCAAGGCGGGATCACGAGCTTGATGTCGAGCTCGCTCATGTAGAGGAAGCCTCGGTCGCTTCGCATGAGGATGTAGTCGTGGCCGAGGGCGAGGATGAAGCCGGCGGCGGAGGCGTGGCCGGAGACGGCTGCGATGGTGGGGATTGGGAGAGAGATTAGGTCGGTTACGAGGGATTGTAGCTTGGAGTTCATGAGTTCCCTTCGAGCTTTTGAGGCGCCAGCCCAGGCGAGATCGTAGCCGTTGGAGAAGAACTTGCCTTGGGCGGTGGTGATCAGAGCTGAAGAGGAGTCTGACTCGGCTCGGACTCGGTGTAGAGCCGATTGGATTGCGTCGATGAGCGTTGGGTTTAGCCTGTGTTCATCGGAACCTGTTATCGTTAGGATGAAAATCCTGCCTCTTTTCTCTAACGTGCACATCTCTGATCCCTCTCTCTCAAAAACACCGACACAGAGAGAGAGAGAGAGAGAGAGAGACTCTTGCTTTTGTGAGTTCGAACTTTGAAGTGAACGAATAAGAGTATCGGTGGGAGCTTCTGAATTTTAAAATGCATGGACAGGTACGTGTACGCTACTTTGAGCTGTGGCGGCTTTCGATTAGTCAGTAGCTGACTCTTTTGTGTTTTTTTTTTTTTTCTTTGGATTCATGAAGGCCCAATTCAGTTGGTTCTTAACTGGGCTTAGGTCCATTTAGCATATACATGTGTTCAGTCTTCACCCATATAAAATGTCAAGTTTTATCAAATTATTACTAATGAAAATGAACAAAGGGGACCAATATGAAAACGAAATTAAACATGAAGCATTAAATTGAAAATTTTGAAAAAGTCAAAATGAAAATAACTACGAATTTTAAGAGAAAAAAATTTACTTTAGTCAATCTTTTAGTACAAAAAATTGCAACAGTAACTTGAAAACATTGCCTACAATCATGTTATGGATGACATGTTCAGATTTCTGTAACATTTTTATTCTGAGGGCTTTTGTTAGTTCTGTAACATTGTTAAGTTAATGAGGTTGTAAGTGACCTCAAATCTTATAATAATAAACCACAAATCTTTGTCAGAATTCCAATCAATACAACCTATTTCACATGGCCAAAAACAGTTAGTAGTAGAACATGCACCCATAATAGAGCACAACTGCACAAGACTGCCATGGGCCAATGCAAGCACTGGCTTCACTGGTGCCGCAGCAAAGGCCATGATATAAAAAGTGAATAGTGTCGGTGAACAGTAATTGTAAAATAGTAATTTTTTCCCACTTTTTGTTATGAAATCTCCAACAATTGAAACTTTGGCATAGGCATACAAATTTCTGACTTGGAGGGGACAAAAAGCAAAAGGAATACTTTGAATTGAACATATAGTGGAACGTGTAGGAACTTTATAATTACATGAATTTTTGTACGTAGAATTCAGAAGCCATCATTGTTGTCCTTTTGTGCACCATTATAAGGAATCTTCAGAAGCATGGCAAGGCAAGACTAAAGCATGACATGACCAAAGTTTCTTTTTCTTTTTAATAACTCCAATATTTCTTAAAGCTTGTCAGATGCATAGATTTACACAGGAACATATGACACAGGAACATAAGAGCATGGGCTTGTCAGGAGCAAGTACATCATCATTTGAATATTGCAACAATTTTAGCTATTGTGCAGGCTAGACAAATAAAGAAATCAATCATCAGTCATTTGCAAGAGATTAGGAGAATCTAAAACAGTTCCTGACTGTGGGAGTAACATGGGAAAATAACTGTGGGAGTAACATGAGAAACCCATGTGCTGTCAATCCATCACAGAGCCCTTTGGCAAACCATTGCCTACTCTCATAAATTTAACCAACCATTAAAGTCACCCAAGTGGCTTGAACATAGAAGTCCTAGACCTATTGCTGAACAGGCGTTAAGTACCATACCACAAAAGATCATTTGTTACATGATTAAATTCATAACAAAAAAAATCGCAACAGTAACTAGAAAAGAGCGCTTTGGGAGACTTATAAATTCAAATTCAAAAGGGAGACAGAAAACTACTATTTCTCTCATTTAGAATCAGTCAATTCATAATCACAATGTATCATGACTCAATATTCAGTTAGTAATAACCTCGGAATAAATCCTACCCACAAGGTGCTCAATACCTACGTAGGCCACGGTCAAACATTCGACCAGAAGGGCACTCAAAAGATTGGTGGCCTCTTCCACCACAGTTCGTGCAGATGACAATAGAAACACAGTCACGGCTGATATGGCCAGGGTGACCACAATTGTGGCAAACGATATCACGGAAAGGACCTCCTATCTCAGATGCCAAAGTTGACTTATGGCATTGACGGGCGAGATGACCTGATATGTTGCAGATGTTGCACACAGGTTCATTGGGGCAGTCACGAGCAAGGTGACCAGTTTTACGGCAATTGTTACAGGCCTTCTCATTGGTGCAATCAGCAGCAATGTGTCCTTGCTTGTAGCAGTTGTTGCACAGCCTTGCATCGTGAGCTGGAAGACCAGGGTTCGTGCAATCGCGAGCCAAGTGACCTATCTTACCACACATATGGCACACTGGATCATTGGGGCATTGGCTCGCTAGATGTCCAGGCTCCTTACAGTTCCAACACATAGTTGTTGAGTTGCATTCAGCAGCAATGTGCCTAGAATAAAGTATCATGTAATAGTAGTAAAACAATCAGCACCTTTCTGCAGAAAGCAGATTAATTAGCATAACAGAAAATCAGGATTCACAGTCATGTAAAGAAGCCAAATTTTTATGCTTTTTTTTTTCTTCTTATAAAACATGAAAGGATCTACAGAAATTAAACAAGGAAATTCTCACCCAGGAAGTCCACAGTTGTTGCATACGGTCACATTTGGACAATCTCTAGCAAAATGCCCAGGTCGCTTACATTTGTTGCACAGATAGTCTTGCCTGAAAAGTAACAGCATAATAAGATACAATATAGACCAAAAATTGCTAGTTGCAATAGAAAGATCACAGTTTTAACTTTTAACACACAGATGAAGTCCACACATGAATGAATAAGTTTCGCCAATTTCAAAACATAGAAGTTTCAGTAAGTGTTTCTTACCCTAAAAGATTAACTTCAATAAGCATTTACTTTTCATTAACGAGGAAAAAAAAATATATACAATTGCAAACCTTATCCGTGGATCAATGAATAACTGAAGCAAAATTATCACAAGCAAGCCACCTCGACAATGATTCAGCCTTCCAGCCTGCCATATACTACATATTGAAGAACTCCCAAACTTGAAATCAATATTCACTATTTAATTCAAGTTTCTCATATTTCTTTTCCTTTTTCTTCCATTTTCCATTCTTCAATGATTCTACTATGTCCTATGCAACATCATATGGAAGACCATTCTCATCATTTCAATTAACATCAAGAACGGAGCCAGAGCTTTGAGTTAGGGGGGCCAAAATTCTTCTAAGATTGAATCTCACACAAGGATTAATTTTTGTTTTTTTATAAGAAAAAAATGACTAATTATTATTACTAAATAAAGACAAATATAAGAATGTGGAAAATATGCATAAGAAATTAATTATAAATTTATTAGTTATCAATTCATAATTTATTAGTTTTCAATTTATAAATTTATAGCTAGTTATAGCTAATGTATTTCCCTCAACAACCTATTAGCCAACCAAATGTTTTTACTAACTGTACAATAATTTTTTATTTATTTTAACCTTACTTCTTTTTTTGGATAAGTTTCTTTAACTTTACTAAGTAACTTTTTAGTAATTACTCACTCTATCTATTCTCTTTATAAGTTATAATAGGTCATGCTCACACACACTCGACACTTCATAGTTTTGCAACATAATTCAGAAAAAAAAAAAAATATATATATATATATATACAATCACACATAGAGACACAAATAACATAAAGGGAGATTCCAGAAGATAAACAAAATACATAAATGGGTATGGAGGAAGAGAGAAGAAATGCCTGCTATTCACATATACTAAATTGTTTGGATTGATCTGTCTTTTTATCTAGGCATATTTTTTGGTTAAAGGGGCCAAGAGTTTGGAGACTTGGCCTAAATTGGCCTAAATTGTAACTCAAGCCTTTGCATATATATATATATATATATATATATATATATATGTATATATATAGCTGTTGGTTTTTAAAATCTCGAGGGAGGGGTGGGGTGGCAATGGCACCCAATGCCAAACTATAGCTCTGTCCCTGATTAACATCCTGCAGGGCCAGCTACATACACTAGTACCTATCCAGCCTGGTCTACTCCAAGACCTTTCAAAGCTACCAACTAAAACTAAAATTTAAAAGGTCCTTTGACCAGTGGCGGCTCTAGGATTTTTTCCTAGGGGATTAGTAAGAAGATACATCTTAAGTAAAATATGAATCTTACGGTCTAAATGCCTTTCTTATTACAAATTTGTCTATAGTACATACTAGTAATAGAATAAAAAATAAATTATAGGTTCATTTGACATATTTTTTCTTAATATAATGAACATTTAAATTGTTGTTGTTAAGTGAATTTTAATTATTATTGCTTAAAATATTTTTATTTATTAGTTTAGGATGATTATATGTTTACATTGTACTATTAATGTAAGATTTATATTATAGATAATTATACTACACACATTTGCAAAAACTATACAATATTGTACATATTTGTTTAGAAACAATGTAGATATTACAATGTAAACTATAAATTTTCCATTAGTTTATTTCAAATTTATTAAGATCTAAATGGGCTTTTTAAAATAATTTTAGATGAAAAAAAAATTTTACTTTGTTGTTGGGCTTACTATTTCTCCCAGATTTTAGATAAAATTAGATTGTTGTTAGGCCTTTTTTTTTGTATTTAAAAAGATCAAAATATTGTTAAGATGATCATAATTAAACTTATTTCAAGTGGATTTAAAAAAATTTAGAATCAAAGTGTTCAAATTTTTATTTAGGAGGGTTAGGGTTAAATAAAAAAAACAAAATATATTATATATAAAAAAAAAAAAAAAAATTGCTAGCTCAGGGGGTTCATTTGAACCCCCTGAACTATACATGGCACCGCCCATGCCTTTGACTATTGCACCATCATCAATAAACTTTTTTTTTTCCTAAATACTTTATAATACATAAATTTACAACACATTAGAATCTATAACACTGTAGCTACATTTTTCCAACAAAAACTTCTTTCCCCTTTGTAGAGTGCCATTCATAAAAAGCCAAATACTAAAGGGATAAAAAGAAAGTTTTAGACAAAAAATAATATTTGGGATGCACCGCATTTTCAATTGGCAACCTTTAGCACTAGAATGATCACCTAAACCTATTATAACAGCAAAAAAGCTTGGGAGTTCTTGACCTAACCTACGAAAGAAGGCTGTGGGCTCGACAGACAGACAGGTGCTTATATCAATATAATGATCACCTCCCAAACAAAAGAAGGCTGTGGGCTTGACAGACAGGTGTTGATAACCTAACCTATGGCTACACAAACTCATAAAGGAGTAAAGAGATTTTTCTTCTTTTTAGTGTGGGATATAAGAATCCCCATATGCATTTTGCTCTGCTTAAGACTCTGATGTAAAACAACTTAGGAATATGTACATATATATTATGTGTGTGTGTGTGCACGTGTTTGTGTTAAACTTAATTAGTTTACGATCACAATGAAACAGTATGATTAGTGAAAAATAAACTTTGATGGTATAACATCAGAAATCGCATATTATTTAGAAAATTATGACATATTTTGACAAAAAAGCAAACAATATTGCCCTAGCATACTGGTACTATACAAGAGAAATGCCAAGAATAATAGAGTGTACATACAAGTCTAGAATAGCTATTAAACCATGGTGAAAGCCTACCGGTAAGTACGACGGTCCCTTGGATAAGGTGCATCACGATAAGATGCCCGTTCACCGCTTCGAAACCTCTTAGCCCGTGCTGGGCTTCTGCTCCTATCAAGGGTCATCTCAAAACTTTGGTAGTAATTTTATTTGGGATATGCAAAATAGAAAACTATTCAAAACCACCACTGACTCTATAGATGATAAATCCCAAACCAGTGAGTTTCTAACCTGCAAACTTGACCAGAAAACAAAAATTCCATAATGTAACAAAGTCTTTCCAGTCATTCCAAAAGGAAGAAGAAGAAGAAACAAGAATTATAAACCAAAATACTCTTATTCCAACCTAATTTAACTAAGCAATCAAACATCAGTAAAAAAAAAAAAGGAGTGAGAATACAAAGAGGACAAAAAATGAACTGAAGCACAGGAAGCAAAGCAAACAACCCGTCATCAACATCAACTGCTTCAATATTAGACTGAGGACACCACTATAATTGAACTTTTTAGAGGCTAATGGAAGTGAGAGTGAAAGAGGATTAAAAAAAGAAAAAATAAACAAACAAACAACTTAAACTTTTCTTCACCCAGAACCACAAAAACAACAATCCGTCCTGTCCACTCCTAAGTAGTTTCAATGTCATACTTTCATTTAATTCTAAGTCCTAAGTTTTCCACAAAAACCAATAAGCATAAGTACATATCTAACCAACCAGAGCACACACCCAAAAAAAACTAAAAACAAAACAAAACGAAACGAAACAATGTACCCTTATTGACCAATACGCAAACGATTCTAACCCAGTACACTAGCCTATCTGTCAACCTCATATTCAACCTTTATTCACAATGTAGCTTCCAAACCAAACATTTGGAGAAACCCACATTTCAAAAATTCACACCCCCCCCCCCCAAAAAAAAAAAAACCCATCAAGGGAATTTAACAAAAGCCCAGAAATTTTTTTAAACTTAGCATCACTCTTTGTTTTCTTGAAAACCAAATGAATTTTCCTACATTTTCTCAGCAACCAAACAGAAAGTTAAGGTGGGAAAAGAAGAAGAAGAAGTAATTTTCAGACAAATCTAGAAACCTGTTTCATCATTGATCACCAAAAAGCGTAAAAAAAAGTAAGAAGAATTCACCACCACTGGCAGAGAGGTTTCATTACGAAACAATCACCAAAAAAAAAAAAAAAAATACAGTATGTCTGAATTGTAAAGGAGGAACATACCTTAGTTCATACGTTAAAACCAAACAGAAGCTGAAGAACAAAACCCCAGATTAGGAATAGCGGATTTCAAAGGTTTTAAAAACAGGTTTTTTAAAATCCTAATCAGCTAAATCTTAAACTTGACGAATTCATACGAGCATACTTTAGTAAACGACACCGTAATAATGAAGTAATGGGTGGTGTTGGCCGTTGGATTGGGTGTTTGGTTTGCCACCTTTCTCAAGATACGTCTTTATTGGTTTTTTTTTTTTTTTTTTTTTTGCTGAATAATTTTCTCCCACGTAATAACTCTACAAATAGATTCATAGGTAATCCAATCCAACGTAAAAAAATGATAAAAGTGATAAGATATGCCAATCAAATTCAATCCTTAACTTAATTTTATTTTTTTAAAAATTTATAAGCAAATAGATTATTGTTTTTTGGGAGGAGAAATGGTCACTTTTTTATTTTTTATTTTTTTTTATAGATGTTGTGGCACAAAATTATGAATTTTTTTTTTATAGGTACAAAATTATGAAATTTTTTAATAGGAACTCTAGAAAGAAACATTTTGTTGGATGAGATGTGAGACTCACATGTCAGTGAGACAATAATCTCATGTGCCTGGCGCATAAACTATTTTTTCTCTATTAAATATAGGGTGATATAATTCAAACTGGTTAAGGAATCACAAAAATGAAAGCCATTTGTTAATTGAGGATGAGTTAACACTCAATTGGTCCTATCAATATAACTATCCTTTTGACACCAATAAGTATAACTGTGAAGACACAACTATATTTATATTTAATTAATAAACAACGGTCATTTATCAACCCTGTAATTTCTCATTCATCCTCCTAGCATGTGCCACAGCGAAGCGTGCAGGGACAACTCTGAGAGCTAGGTGTGCAAAATATAAACTGATAAACACACATACAATTGAAAATCTGGTTTTTACATTATGTGCTTTACAATGAGGTCAATTTTTTTTCTACCACTCTTCCATGTCATGAAACTAGGCAAACATGTATGCATGACATTACCTGACAATTAGTAATTAGGAAAAAGTAGGCAACCCGTGTTGGAAAAGGGAAAATATGTTATACACAATGTGTTGTTCTAACTTGAAAACACGACTTTAAGTCACATTTGGAAATATACTTTGCCCAAGTGTTGTACACCAGGCATTAGTTCTAAGATTTTGGGAACAGTTATGGATCATCAACAAACTAATCAGGATCAACCTTATCTATTCTTTTCAGTCCTTTTATTCATTCTAAAGCTGAAATGGTTGGCTTTATGAAGTATGAACTGCTTGCCAAGCTCACTTACAAGATACTAGGAATTTTGAGGATATGCGCGAAATCCATGTATAGGTATATGAAGATACATGGGTTACAAAAAAAAAAAAAAAAAAAAAAAACGTCGGATTATTTACAATGGTGAGAGCCTTGCAACAACACATGGATCTGCTAACTCAAAAAAGAGTCAAACTGCAACAACTGAAAACTCATCTGTCATGAATCAGCAAACAAAGACGCACTTGTAAGGTAGAGATGTTGATTGGTCGAGAAAATGCAGTAGTGCATATACTATTCTGCTGGCAAAACTGCATTCCTCACCAAAATAAATGTAGCAAATGAAGCAGCTCACCAGCCCATTAATGTTCTTCTAACTCTGTTTACAATCAGACTTCTCGCTCGACTGCTTGCCAAAGGGAATTCATGTGCTTCCTCCAAGAGAAATTTGTAGACTTCCCACTGGCGATCTGATGTTGAATGCCTCACAATTTCAGCCTAGACCAAAAACAAAGGGAGTTTATTCAGAGAGGTTCTCATGTAAAGGAACAACATATGAAAAAATTCACAAAAGAATTTACACATCAAATTCTTACCGAGAAAATGCATATTCCTAACGTTTTTAGAGCAAATGTAACATCGTAGAATACACGGGGCCTTCCCTTTCCAGATAACTCAACTGGATTAGCAACCAAGAGTTCAGTATCGGGGCCCCGGTTGGCAATAATCACCCGCAACGGGTGAAGCATCTCCTCTTTTAAGCGAGAACACAATGCTATCTGTCTCTCAGGATCCACAATCTTCTTCCCATCAGTTTGCTGGACAAACAAGTCCATATTTCGGATGCCTTCCACACTTGAAGAAAATCTACCATAGACGATCTGAATAAGAAACAACAAGACAACCTTATAATGGCAACTCCTTATTGAAAGCATAATTCAATAATACCCAAAGATAAAGCATTGAAAAAGCACATTGGCCTAACAAGAAACATGAAAGTGTTCCCACTTGAAAGGAAAAGCTATCATTCATTGACAGCTAAATGACCACAACCGTCCAAGAAAACTCTTATCTCCATAACAATCAACACAGATGACAGCAAACTGACCAGCTAGAAGAGGATAACTACAAGGGAAAAACTAATTTAGGTTCCTATACAAGCCAGATCTTTAGAATCAGGCCTAACTATATTGAGACAACTAGTCGTAAGACCGATAACCAACAGGGTCAAACAGCAAGCAAGGAACTCATGACTAAGTACCTGAATATTGCAGTCTTTAGAAATCCTCATAACATCATATATCAGGCCCTTGTGATCAACACATCGTATCTGAAGCAAAGTATGCACTGGACTCATTATATTATCTACAGTAATAGTCGCCTTATTTACTGTTTTCATACTTGGGCTGAGAGCTTGCAACATGGAAGTGTACTTGTCTGACGGCTCACTACTAAATAATTCTTCAGCAACTGTTGATGGCAGATCTGAAAACCCCCGCAAACGCTCATACTCAGGCCCTGCCAACTGAAGTTCACAGTTGATAAAATTCTTTCCTAGAACAGCTGTCAGATGTTCACACACATCTTCTCGCCTCTGTTTTGTGTCTAATTGCTCCCTGAAATGATTCAGTTTAAAATTATCACGGTTCATAAGACATAACGGCCGATCCATAAAAGTCCACTGTTAGTCATTTCAGTCACATTGACCTCACCCTACATCCCATTATTATGGGAGAAGTGCCAGTTGACCTATAGCTCATTGGCCCAACTGAACCAAGTGTTGTCATAAAGAAAGATACACTTAATGAACTGGAGACCAAGCAGTCAATTGAACAATAATAAATTAAGGTTTTTTTTTTTTTTTTGGCAATTCTGTCATCAATGTTTTCTGTATAGGAACCTCCCAATATCAAATCAAAGAAGGCTATTTGGGTACATCATGGTGGAAGATATATTAGTCATTTATTTATAATAATTAATTGTACAGTTATTAATAATTGTCAGCAAAAGTTCAAGAAATTTTGTTTGTTAATGGCAGCCAAGCCAGAAATGAGAATTTGAGGATAGCAAAACATCCAGTTCAATGCAACCCACCAATCCAACAGAAAAAGGTGATCCGCCTAGCTTGTTAGAAATAGATTAAGTTAATATAGAATCCAAGGCATCAACTCAAGTCTCAACATTTTTAAGAAGTGGAACTTAAATCAAAACAATGCCCCAAAAGATCCAACTTAAAGAATAGACTGCATTCTATATCACACAACAAACTAAAAATGCCGCATGTTTGTTAATATAAAATTCTTATGAACCATAGTAATAATAACTCACATGCCGTCTGTGATGAAGAACAGGTCTAAAACCCTCCCATCTGGGGTTGGCATCACTTTTACTCTTTGAATTGAAAGATCAAGCTCACAAAGCACCCTAGTAACATCTGCATATATGCCAAACAATACATCAGCTTCTTTCACAGAAAAAAGTATATTATAGAGGACAATAACTAAAGAGTTCCTTGTGCATACCATGTAATGATCCTTTTTGGTCAAGGCACCAAAACTTTAAAAGGTATAGTGGAGATGGCGACGGACCATTCGACGGCCGATTGAAGTAATACGAAAACAAACAAGAAGGGCATGCAGCTAGAAGCCGGCTTTTCAAGCTCTCCCAATCAACTTTAAGTGAGCTATGTTGTGGAACAACCCACAATACTAGGTAACACCATCTTCCATCCTTTGAAGAATCTGCACAAATTCAACATTATTAATTAATATTCAAATGATAACAGAGCTTTATCAACACCACTGTCAGAAGAGACATTGATAACCATACGGCAAGAAAAAATAAAATTAATAATGAAATAGTGGTGGAGGTAGCTAGGCTTGGCATTTGTTATTGTTAGAGATATTATATACCAAGAGGCCTGAATTCATTGTAAACCCATGTACCCATTTACTTATAGTTGTAGAGCAGGCAAACTAATTCTAGTACTACGATTTATACCCTATATTGGGCTCAATGTAAAACATCAGTTTCAGCTATAGATGTAGAGTGTCAAGCCGAAACATGTTAATTCTTACTCTCGCTTTCCCTCTCTCTTTTCATTTACTCGCAAACCCAACAATAATTCTAACTAACTTATTATGACTTCCCAACAGATTGAGCTATATTATGAGTTGGCACTTGTTCATAGAGGTGGGTACACGAGAAACAATGATGTAAAAGTTAGAATTAGTGTTGTGTTGCAGTGGATGGTTAAAACTCTCTTCTTTTTTCTTTTTATCCAACGAAAAATATGAACTAAAATTCCGAAGAAGAATCACTTTTATTTCAAAAGAAATAAATTTTGCCTAATTCTTAAAAGATACACAAATTCCAACCGAACAAACAAACAAACAAAAAACAGAGAGCAAAGTCAATAACAAGAATAGTGGCAAGTGGCAACCCATAATTTGTACAAACAAAGACAAAAAACAAATCCCAATAAAAATCTCTAGCTAAGAGAGTAAAGAGACACTAATAACGAGTGCAAATTATAAAAAAGCAAAACTTTGAAGTAACACAGTACTATGAAACATTCACCTCCTCTGGTAATGCAAAGTCCGAACTCGAGGATTATTCTAGAAAGATCGCAGCCAAGCCCAGCCTTGTCGGGACAATTCACCGTAATGACGGAGGGCTCGTCGGGAATTTTGCCACGCTGAATCAACACGACGTCGTCGTAGGGAATGCCCATTTCCTGAGCTGAGCAGAGAAGCAGAGAAGAGAAGATAAGAGAAGAGAGAGAGAGGTACCAAATGACTTTAATGCCCCCACCCTCCCTAGGAGCTACATATCAATATACTCCTCATAGTCCTCCTCGCTCCAGAGCTGAGCTCTATTGCTGCGGCGGCTAGTTGTAGATAGGTCAATGGGGTTGGCTGGAAATGGTCTATACTCTGTATTAGTGTATTGTACGGTTTTTTTTGTGTTTGTGAGGCTGCGGTGAGATTATAAATATTTTTTGGTTTTTTGCCATTTCCAAAAGAGAGGAAGTCAGAAGAAAAAGAGGTTGTCGGTCTGGTGGAGCCACCTGATAGCTAAGTCCATGTCAGAAATATCAAAATCTGTGGCAAACTATTAGCCGCGTTTTTTTCTTTTTTTTGAATAGGTGTTATTGTAATCTGCTACTGTTTGAAGTCACGGACACCATGGTCTCTTGGGATAAATCATTGAAAATGGAACAATTTTGAGCCACAATTCATCTCGTGATTAGTTGTGACTGGTGGAGGAGTCCTCATATGGCTCACAAATATTTTTTCACCATTCACAACTCATTATGTAGTAAGTTGTAGTACAAAACTATGTCAATTTTTGTGGTCTTAGCACAACTCTTCAAGTAGGGATGGGAATTGGGATGTATTTTAATGCAAATATGCACAATATTGTGAGATTTGGTTAGCTCAATTAATAAATTTTTTTATTGTTAAAAATATTTGAAATTCAATCCCCACTTTCACCAAAATCTAATTAGTGTTTTAGAGCCCGTTTGGATAGGCTGTCTTAAAAGCCTTAACGTGCGTTTTTATTAAAAAACGCAAATACGTGTGTGTTTGGCATTGTGATTTTACTAGAAGTTGCGTTCTTTCAAACGCAAAATATATTGTTTTAAAACTGAAGTTCCAGCCAACTTTTTGAAAATGGCACTTAAAACGCAGATCCTGTAATACTTTTTAAGGCTTGAATACCTGATATACCCTCACGCATTTTCTAAATGACAAAATCACCGGCCAGCAAATAACCTCACCTCCCCGACTTTCCAACAACTACACTATGCTCAAGGTCTCAGGCGAATGTTGGAACGGCTGTGGAGAATGTTGACACAACAAAAAAGAGCTCAATAGTTGCAGTATTGAAAATGGAAATAAGAAAGCATCACTTGTAGGAACACCATGTCCACTAGCTCCTTTTTCCATGTTTGCAATAAAAAGTAGTCCGTGTGAACTAGGAAGGAAATATTTGGTTTCTCTCTCTCTGCTATCTCTTCTTCACTTTCATTATTTGTGGTTGATTTTTTCTTTTTTGGATAGGTTTGTGGTTGATATTAGCTTTGGGGAAAGAGAAAGTAATTGGGGTTATTTTAATTTAGTTTTTGCTTTTGATAATAATACTTTTTTTTATTGAAAGAAATGGTTAGAGGAAAAGTGAATATTATTATTATTTTCATGAGCTACTTTAAATATGATAGAATAATATCATCATAATATCATCAAAATTAAGTCTTTTCCAGTCCTTTTTGGTATTTTGCACCAAAACATCAATTTTAGGCTAATACTATACATAAATTTTACAAATTTTACCAAACGTTTTAATATAATTTTTAAAATTGTGTTTTCCAAACGCACATTTTAAAACGCTATTTTTAAAAACGCTTATTTTCAAATAATTTATCCAAACAGACCCTTAGTTTAATGATAAAAAGTTATTATCATGAGCAAATGCGATAAGTTAAAACTATCTCAAAAAAAAAAAAAAAAACACAATACAAATAATTTTATTGTATTAAAGAGAGATGATAATTTATTAAGTGTTAAAAATTGAAGGGTAAAACTTAGATATTATTTGTATTTAAGTGGTTAATATGTAACAACGTATTTGAATTTAATTAGTGAACTTAAGTCTTAATGTATTAAATTTAAGATACTATATATAAAAAAAATTAAATTAAAAAAACAATAAAAACTAACTGTCGGTTTTTTTTCTTTTAATATATAAATATAATTTCATAAGAGCATCTCCAACAGATTCATCAAATTTTTGTACTATTTGGAAAATAAACAATGACTTTTATCTTTATCTACCCACTTTTTCAAATATATTTTCCAACAAATTCTCTATCTCATTTAAATATTATTTATTTATTCATTATTTATTCTTTTTTTTAACAACTACACATCTTCCATCATTTTTTTATTCAACACCAAATTATTATAATAGAAAAAAAATGATTTGAAGAATGAACAGTAGCTCATCAAGTCTGATGGGCTACTGGTCATTAGCAAAAAAAATTTCCGAATATAGAGAAACTGTTGGAGCATGAACAATAACATATAGAACATAAACAGTAATATATATTCTTTATATTTTGGTTATGCATACTCTATTAGAGATGATCTAAGACGGCAAAGAATTTCGAATTGACATTCTATTAAAAAAACGACAAAGTGTTATAATTCAGTTACAAAACTTCCTCTTTCTCCAAAAAAAAAAAAAAAAAAAAGTTGCAAAACTTCCTTTTCTAAAAAAAGAAAAAAAAAAAAAAAAAGAGCTAATAGCATATTGTCAAAATTAACCTTTGTCTATTCAAATCTTGGAGATAATTAACAAAAGCAAAAAGCCAGATAAGACCATCTAAACAACCCTAGGATTGTCCAACAGCAACGACAACGAGCATTTCTAAAATAATCACGCATTCCATCCAAAATAAATAAAACCATCACGCATTTCTTATAAAAAATTAAAAAAAAAAAACAATCACGCATAAAATTCAATGTAATCGAGTTCACACTAATAAGAAAGAAAGAACTTTAGCCTGAGGTTGTCTCATCACGATTTTGATTGAAGTTGACGCAAGGAGCGATGATTCTGGAAATGGTGTTGAGCAAAAGACAGAGTCAGGTACAACAAGTTGGCCTTTTGAAATGACAACCGCACAAAACGTATTGTTGAGAATAGACAACCAGACATTATCATTTTTTTTTTTTTTTTTTTGATTGAGACATTATCATGTTTCTCCTTTTCCATTCTTTTGATAAATGGATACATTTATCATTATCGTATTTGCCCATATTAGCCAAAACAGACATTCAATTATTTGATGTAAAAACCTTATCCCGACACTTTTTCTTTTTTGGTAAGAATTAAAAAATAAAATAAAAATAAAATAAAAAACTTGAGTGGATCAACCACATGTCGCTTTATCATCATTAACTTACAGCATAATTTTGTTGTTAACTCATGAATTTGGTGGACTACTGGATTAACCACACAATTAGTCAACTTATATACTCAAGTTTTTTTTTTTTTTTTTTTTTTTTTTTTTTTTTTTTTTTTAAGTATATACTCAAGTTATTAGCCCCAAGTTTAAGCTCAACCAAGGAGTAATATATAACTGAATTTAAACACTCGAATTTCATATAAGACAATTTTACTCCACTTGATTTCAAGCCAATCATGACTAGTTCAAATTGTCTAGGAAAACCCCATATTACCCTTTAATTTTTTTATACTTTGAGCATTTGAGATTTCTTCTTTTGGTTTTTTAATCTATGTATCTTTGTATAATAATCTTTCAAAATGTTCTCAAAAAAAAAAAAAAAATGAAAACACTATTTTGGTCCCTATATTTTGGAGTTACAGTCAATTTAGTCTCTACATTTTAGTAGCAGTCAATTTGGTCTATGTTATTTTTAACTTGCAGTCAATTCGGTCCCTACCGTTAACTCACTAACAAAAAATGTCTACGTGGCAAACAATTTGCATTGTTAATATGGGGGAAAAGGGTCCAGTCTAATATAGTGGGCTGAAAGCCCATATGAGGGCTACTGTGCGACCGAGAAGAAGGAGATGGTAAGGGCAAGCTCCATATGGAAGTGTGACCCTCAGAGGGAAGAGTAATTACAATCGGAAGAGGTCATCTTCCATCCGAGGAAGTTATATTCCTCTGACGCGAATAGTATATATCAATTGAACGTATAAAAGGTTAAGATGATCTTCCGAAAACTCCTTCTGATCAAGATAAGCTCTTAGTACACTGTGAGACGATAAGGATAAAGAAATATCTAAAGGGAAAGCTGCTACCACCGTATTTAATGCTCTGAAACAACTTTTCTTACCGCATTTATGTGGAAAAGAGGAATGGGAGAATGCCTCCATTTACCATTTAGATTACTGCACTAGAATTGAACCACCTTTCCCAAAGTTGAAGCAACATTTTGAAACCCAATCTTCACTTCCTAGTAATCCCAATAATCAAAATATGCTTACAGATCAAGAAGATAGTCAAATGATCCATGTACCCCAAAATTACTACATCTAAAAAAGAATACACAACAAGAGAACCCAAAACTGAAACACATTTCAATCAAATCTATTATCCTTGTGCCCATTTTGCATATCATGCGGTGACGGCAACAGGGAATACCAAAAAGAGAAGCATCGGCCTCCCGACAACACTCATTGCTGCCACTACCGCCACCACCACAGTACAAGCATTCGCCTCTCTTTGTCTGCTAATCAACATGGATCTCACCACCACCGAAACTCCTTTTTCATTTTTTAAACTCTCTCTCTCTCTCTCTCTCTCTCTCTAAAAGCCCTCTTTGACTCTCTTGACAAGCCACCATTGCTAGATCTGCATTGCCACAACCGCTAACGTCAATGGCTTCTATCTCGTCCCCTTTCTTCAAATAAACCCTCTATTCACACAATCAAACTTAAATCTAACCATTTGTCACTTATTCTGATTCTTTCCAAACATAAGGCTCTTGCTTTGTCTCTCACATGGGTTTCTTAGATCTGTGATGGAGGAGATTTTTAGGTGCTATGAAGGACTTGATTGTCAAAGATTGGTAGTGCGAATGGGTGTTTGGCTAAAAAATTGTAATAAAATTAAGAAGAAAAAAAAATAATGATAGGAACAAAATTGGTAAAGAAAAGAAAATTATTTAAAAAAAAAAAAAAAAAAACTAATGTGGAGTTTCTTGCCATCTAAGCATTGATGTAGCCACTAAAATTTTGCCACATTAACATTTTATTTAATAGTTAAATATTAAAGATGCCAACAATGCAAAATGTTTGCTTTGTAAACATTTTCTGTTAATGAGTTAATGATAAGAACAAAATTAACTACAAGTTGAAAATAACAAAGACTAAATTCCAAAATGTTTACAAAGCAAAATATATTGACTAAATTAACTAAATTAATTGCTAACAAAATATATTGACTAAATTGACTATAATTTCAAAATGTAAATACCAAAATAATGTTTTCACCAAAAAAAAAAGAAAACTTTCAAAATATATACACTAAAATGTACAAATACTCATGTCACCATATTAATCCATGTATCGTAATATGTACATTCTATACTTAACTAACTTTCATCCAAATAAACAAAGAGTTCTTATAAATAAATAAATCAAAAAGAATTCAAAATGTAAATTTACTTTAATAAAATTTCATCAAGGAGATAATAACAATAAACTTTTAGCAGAAAAATTACATCCAAAATGAACAAATAAGCCCACAGTCACTCTTTTACCCAAAGATCTTCATATTTTGCTAAAAATCAAACTTCAAAAGCAAAGATCTTTTTCAAAATCACCATATTTCAATCAATTAAAGGCATATTTAGCCATCAATTTCAAACTCACATTTTTACACATTTTTTTACCTATTCATATTTCAAAAAATTATAAATAACATTTCTCAAACTACTTTACCAAACATTCCTAAAAATATATATTTGGCTTCAAATTAAAAAATTAACTTATTTTATTATTTAATTTATTTATTATTATTTATAAATTCTATTATACTTTTTAATACTATTTATAAGTCTTACAATACTATTTTAAGACACTTTTATCTTTATTTAAAATCTTTTTAACAAAATATTTTTAATTTCAATAAAAATAAACAAATTTCAAACAAACCCTAAAAAAACAAACAAAAAACACAAACATTGATTCAGATCAAAATGAGCATAAGAAATGCATTTCACTGTTGAATCCATCTCACAAAACAAGGAAAGAAAAATCCATTTCATTCATCAAACTAAAAATGATCGCTTAACAACATATACCAAGAAAAACAGGTACAATTTTCAAATTATCAACCCCCAAAACCATACAAGGTCCTTCCCTGCCTCTTGAGCGCGTAAACCACATCCATGGCGGTCACAGTTTTCCTCCTAGCGTGCTCAGTGTAAGTCACGGCGTCACGGATCACGTTCTCCAAGAAGATCTTGAGGACTCCTCTGGTTTCCTCGTAGATGAGGCCGCTGATCCTCTTGACTCCTCCTCTCCTGGCCAATCTCCGAATGGCTGGCTTTGTGATTCCCTGAATGTTATCTCTCAGAACCTTCCTGTGCCTCTTGGCTCCTCCCTTGCCCAATCCCTTGCCTCCCTTTCCGCGGCCTGACATTTTTGTTGCCCTTGAATCTCTGTGAGATTGGATTTGCTGTGCTGAGATTTGGGGATTTAGGGTTAGGGTTTCTGATGTGGTAGTGAATGGTGGAGTTGGGTATTTATAGGAAGAGGGTTTTGGGGGTTTGAGCGGGACGGGAGGGGTTTTTTTGAATTTGGTTTGGGATGGTAGGGGCCGTTGGATTTTTAAGGTAATCGACGGATGGGAAGATGGATCCGCGTTTTTGGGTTTGGATGGTTCTGGAGCGTCGATAAGATGAGGATCGACGGTTGAGGGGTTTTAGATTAATGTCTGACACGGATCGTGGTTCTTTCTTTTTTATTTTTGCCTGTGCTGTGCTCTGTGGCGGGCTACGGAAATTTTTGTATGGCGCTTTCTTTGGGACAAATTTAAGAGCATCTTTATCAGATGTGCTATATGTGCCAAATGCTAAATATTTGGCACATATAGCACACCAAACATCATTTATCCCTATTTATCAGATGTGGTATATCCTAAATTTTTTGCAACATGCTACAGTATCATCATATATTTGCCACTGTACAGTACCCGTGTGGCATATCAATTTATTCTTTTTTATTCCTCTTTTCTCGCTCAGGTCTCTTTCTTCTTCTCTTTCATCAGCTCACCGCCTCCCTCTTTTCTTTCATCAGATATTTGGATGTGCTTTCTTCTCCTTCTTTTTTTTTTTTTTTTTTTTTTTTTTTTTGTGACAGGTTCTAAGTTTTTTTTTTTTTTTTTTTAAATGTTAACTGATCAAAAAAAAAAAATTTAAGAAAATATCATTTTTTTTTTATCAAATGTTACCGTTAAGAACAATGATAAAGAAAGAATAAAATAAGAATTAAAAAATAATTTTTAAATAAAGTAGTAAAAATATAGAACATCTGATAAATGAGATATTGTAAAATGATGTGGTAAAATAGTAAAGTAGGCTTTTGGTGTGGCAAAATGGCATAATTTTTACAATATCTGCTACGGATGCTCTAAATGTTTGTTTGAGAATATTTTCGCCTTTTAGCGTTTTATTTATTTATATTTTATATATAATTTTTTAAAACTTTTTATTATAGATATCTTTTATTGTTATACTCTTCCCTAACCGATTTTAAGCAAATCAACAAATAAAAATAGTTTATAAACATGAAGAAAAATCTATACATATACACACACATTCAACGCATAATAAACAAATATTTTCGACAAACCAAATAAATCCCTTCACCCACATTAGGGGTGGCAATTTATGTTCGTGTCATGTCAGCTCATGACTATTCGACGATATAGGTCAACACTAACTCGACATATTTATTAAATGAGTCATGATTTTTTAACCCAAACACGACTCATTTATTAAACAAGTCAGTCGTGTCGACCTTTTTATCAAAATGGAAAAAAAATTATGAAAAAACAAACAAATAAATAAATATTTTTAATATAAAATTCAGAACTAACGAGTAATTGCATCACAAATAATCATTTAAAACTAAAGTTGTGTGTACCCAAAATCTCTTTAATGGACAAGGCTTAGCATTGGGGTCACAATTTATTTATATAGTGGATTAAGTGTTTCTTACTAATGGTAGCGCCTTACCAAGTAATCAAGTATCTTAGTTGCACCCTCAACCTTCAATAATTTCTCCCTTCCCCTCTTCAAGCTTTTCTCTTTTGATAATACTCTCTTCCTCTCTCTTTTACTCTCTATTTTCTACCCAACATCAACAATCTTTTCATTCTACCCACTCCTACTATTTATAGCTTGAGGTTGGTGGAGTGTTCATGCTTGCGTTCTGACCTCACTCGTGTGGGTGGGGTTCAATTTAATCATTCCTGCCAAGGAATATGCTTCATTGGAAACAGTGATAATGGCATTGGAATTGGTTCCAACCTCCAAAAGATTGCTTGGCAGCGATACTCTCCAAGGAAATACTGAGCTGCCAAGATCATGGGTTGTTCCAAGTAAATGTATTCCCGACCAAGTCATACTTGATCGGTATGGGCTTGTCTATCATGCATCCAAAACGAAATGGGCTTACCATTAGACTTGGGCTAAGCGATGTTCCTAGAGATTGTTCGGGCCAAGGCCTAAGGTCCAATGGGCCCGAGAACATGTCCTGTACAATAGCCCCCCCTTGATTCGTGTTCGGCTACCGAGAATGAATTAAGAACAATCTGACAGGCTAGAAACTTCTCGGGAAGCTTAACTGTCAGTCATTAAATGAAGGATATGACAGTTATTAATGCCTTCTTAAAAGGAGTGTTATATCAGGCTGTCAAGTCTAACCTCAATCATGACCTGACGATTCGTGAACCGAGGCCATGCGTGTGGGAGTTACAAAAAGGAATTTACAAAAGTTTCCCACTTATTTTCATTAAATGCTCTCCCCCTATAAATAGTTCCTTTTGACTCTTCATACTATTTTTTCACACCCTTACTCCTTCAACTTTCTCTCTGCCGAGCATACTCCTCCTATGCACTGATTCTCCAACCAAGATCACCAATTCCTAGAGCCCACAATAAGTTTCCTCATTCCTTCCTTCTTTTTCTTCAATTTCTTTTCCTTACTCTAGATTTAGGAATGGGTTACTCACATCTTCTTAACACCGAAGCATCTTTGGCTAATTTTAGGGCAGTGTATGATATTCCTGTGGACGTAGATGTTATGAGAGTGATATCGCTCTTTAGTGATGCCCTCATGTAGCGTTTTTTTTTTCCCTTAATGGCCATTTTGGAGGGAGGGGTTAGATTTCCCATGGACCCCCTAATACTCAGTACCCTTAGATTTTATGGTTTATGTCCCAACCAACTTCCCCCTAATTTGGCATTAGCAAGGCTTATGATAGGGTGGAATGGGAATTTCTTGGGCAAATAATGATTAAAATAGGGTTGGATGAAGGTGGGTTTGATTGGCAATGCAAACAGTTTGTACAACATCTTATTCTATATTGGTAAATGGGGAGCCTAAGGGTTTTGTACAACCAACCCGAGGGATAAAGCAAGGTAACCCTTTGTCACCATATCTATTCCTTCTTTGTGCTGAGGGGTTATCTGGACTAATAAGGAAAGCTTCAGAAAATAGAAATATACATGGAGTTTTATCATGTAGGGGAGGAGTTCATATTTCTTATTTACTATTTGTTGATGATAGCTTGTTGTTATGTGAAGCATCAATTGGAGAATGTCAACACCTTCTAGACATCCTGGGTCAATACGAAGAGGCATCTAGTCAAGCCATTAATCAACAAAAAACTTCTTTATTCTTTAGCAAAAATGCAAATGAAGAAGTTAAGAGGGAGATACAACAATTATTGGGAGCAAAGATTATGAATGACTGTGAAAAATTTCTTGGACTACCAATGGCATGTGGTAAATCAAAAGTGGATACTTTTAAAGTGATGCATGACCTAATCAATAAGAGAGTTATGGGATGGAAGGAAAAGCTTATTTCTAAAGCGGGAAGGGAGGTGTTGATCAAGACAATTGCACAAGCTATTCCACTATACTCTATGGGCCTATTTAAAATTCCAAAGGCAGTAGGGAACTCTATCAACTCTATCTTGGCCAAATATTGGTGGGGGCAGACTAAGGATGACACAAAGATCCAGTGGATAAATTGGAAGAAATTGTGTATACTAAAGAAAAATGGAAGTATGGGTTTTTGAGATATACATGCCTTTAAAAAAAGTAATGCTAGCTAAACAGGCTTGGAGATTGATAAACCACACACATTATTTGTTTTATTGGGTTTATAAGGCAAGGTATTTTCCTACCTGCTCTTTTATGGAGGCCGAATTAGGATACCAACCATCATATATTTGGCGGAGTTTGTTGGCTACTAGGGATGTCATTCTTGAAGGCACACGATGGAGGGTAGGAGATGGTACAAAGATTGAGGTGTCATCGTCATGCTGGTTATCCCATAAACCAGTGTTCATGGGAGAAGAAATGCTATCTGCTAAGGTGTCTGAGTTCATTGATACAAACACATGGCAATGGAATAGATTAAAGGTTTGTCAAACTTTTGCATTTATAACTAGGAAGGAAATCTTAGCCATACCACTTAATCGAAGCCGTTCAAGGGATTGTCTGATTTGGAAGGAAAATAAGAGGCATGAGTTCACTGTTAAGTCAACATATCAGGTAGCCTTTTGTTTAAACCAGTAGGTAGAAGTTGAACATTCAAAGGCATAAGAAGATAAAAAATGGTGGAATAAGATATGGGCTTTGAAAGTACCTCCTAAAGTTAAAACTTTTTTCTGACAAGCTTGCTCCAATATTCTACCTACAAGAGATAATCTTTTTCAGAGAATGATACAAATTGATCCAACATGTGAATTGTGTAGACAAATGAAGGAAACTTGTGCTCATCTGTTGTGGGAATGCCCCTTTGCTCAAATGTGTGGGCAATGATGAAAGGCAGAGTACAAAAGTGCGGTAATGAAGTGTGGGATGTTTTTTCATCTTTTTTGATATTTGGGTGACAAGCTAACAAAGAGGGAACTAGAACAGTGGGCTACTCTGTCATGGGCTCTTTGGAATGCAAGAAACAAAGTCTATTTTGAGAAAGTCCAATCACAGCCAAAGACAATAATAGAAGGGGCATTGCTGTTACTGGAAACATATCAAAGGGTTGCGTTTTCTCAAGCCAATGTATAAGTTAGGATGAAGATTACTGTGGTTTGTTTTGTTATAGGTTTGTATAACGGGGTAGTAGGCCTCTTTATTTTGTAGTTTGGATAATGGGGTAGTGGGTCTTTGTCTGAGTGTGTATCTTTGATTTCTTTTCTTTGGAGTGTAGGGGCTTCTGAGTCTTTGTGTTTTCTTTTGTTTTTGGGGGGGGGGGGGGTAAATGGTTTCTAGAGGCCACACTATTTTGGTACCTCGTTCATGTATATTGTGTTGTAGTTGAAATACTCTTATCAATAAAGATTTCTATCATTTGTTTTCAAAAAAAAAAATTGCAAATTTTTTTAGGGGCTGCTAGTTTTAGATTGGATCTTTTTTGGCTGGTGTGTTTTACAATGAATTTGATAATTTGATACATTTCCGTCTCCCAGTTTCTTATACTGAGCAACATCCCTCTAAGACTAGAGGTGATAGAACTATTAACATATCAATTTCTTGATATAAAACTAAAATAATTATAGTTTAAGGAAAAAGAAAATTTTATTGTAGCTAAAAAACAAGTTATGTATATTTCTATGTTGTAAAGCAATTCATGCATCACATATTTATTCTCAACAAAATAAATATTGTCTTAAAATGTAAACAAATATCTTTTTTCTTAAAACTCCGGTAATGAATCTTGCCAAAACAAAACAAAATAGCATAATCCATTCCAAAGCTAAGGTTGGCCAAAAAATCCCACACTTTTTAAATTTTTAGGCCTAGAAATTAGTGTCAATAAGATACATTTGGGCTCATGATCTAGGCAACCAAAGAACATCTTTTTATATGTTGGATTTTCCATAAAAAATATGTAGGCCTCAGTCTTTGATATTGGATCTAAGTCCAATATGCCCAAAACTGCATGAACTTCTGCTCTATATGACTTTGAAAAGTTGCCATAACCTCAATCCCCCTATCAATTGCCATCGATACATTATCAAATGATTGGGAAATTACATTCTTGAGTTCATCTTCTGCCAGTCGTCTTTTCTTACTTTTAGAAGACATTGCATCTTGTGATAACACTCGAGAACGTGCAACATTAATTTCTGGTGACCTCTGATCATCTTCCGCTTCAAAGTTCTCCAAAGAAACTTCATTTTGAGATATCAAATTATCAATCTCATTAATAGTGGTCGATGTAGCATACCTATCACATTTCTCCTTTGCGGTTTCGACATGATCACTTTTTGCTCTATCTTTAGCCCAAAGTTGTGCCATCTTAGAGTAGTTGGATATAGGTGTTGTCATCCACTTCTTCGCTGCAGGTTTAGACTGTTACAAACCAAGACAAATGGTTGAACAACAAATATAATTATGTAATACAAAAATTAAACTTACAAAAAATGGTAATTTACCACTATAAGTGGCTCCCAAACTTTTAGTTCAGCTGTTCACATATTTAAAGAATATTCCATCAAAAACCACTCAATCCATCTTTAAATATGTCATAGCATTCATGAAAATTATTTTTTAGTGTCTTTTGTCTATTTTTTACCTTATCCTTGTTAATTTCCATATGAAATTTTTCAACCAACTCTTTTACTATGTCATCATATGTCTTAGAGGTAAAAGTTCCATAAACTCTACCACTTATGATTACCAGATGTAAAAAAATATCGACTAAAGCATCATCTATAACACTACTCCATTGTACTTCTTTGCTTGGATCTCCACCGTTCTTCTTTGATATCTTATCTATGCTATAATAAATAGGACAAAAAACAGATATAAAATATTGTGTAAATATTAATATTAATCATCAAAAGATAGAGAGCAATATCAAAATGAAAAGAGAAATTTGCATAACATTTAGGTCTAAGTAATTGAAACATAGCATAGTCTTAAATGACATGACAACAATAAACACAAAAGCTGTTACATTTGGACATAGTTTTGTCACATGGCTAATGCTATAGAATCTCTTATAATATCTTATTACCTAGCATCCTCATCATCTTCTCTTGGAGTAGGGTTCACATGTTCACGATGAGAATGTAAAACCTTTTCATCAACTTCAGCAATAAGACTTTTATCAAGATCGACACCCATTAAATAATTATGAAGTATGCAACATGTTAAAACGATTTAATTTTGTGTGTCAACACAATAACTAGGAAATCTCTTTTTAAGTACACAAAATGCTCTTTCAATAGCATTGCACAATGATGCATATCGCAAATTAAACAATTCTTTAGCATTTTTAGGGGGACGAACATAGTACTCTTTTAAATGATAATGCACTCCCCTATAAGGTGTAATAAGACGACTTCTATTCATGCATCCCGCATCAACAAGATAATATTTACCTAATAAACAATAACAATTGTTAATTATATACTATATATTTTTTAATTATAAAGAATACATCCTAATATGTATTTGAATTCAATTTACTTTGTGCGATTTTCAAATTATCGTTTCTAGTTAAAGTACTCTTTATTATTCTCGAATTTGAAGCAGTTCCTTCCCATCCCGGTAATACGTACATGAATTTTAAATCAAATGAGCATGCCACCAACACATTTTGTGTTAGGTAACCCTTCCTACCCCGATATCTTTGTGCATCCTCATTAGACACTTTGACATGAATATGTGTTCCATCAAGTGCCCCAATACAATCTTGAAATTAAAAATATCTCTCAAAGACATTTACCTTAAAATATACTTATACTAAACTACTATTAAATATATAATATATACATGATATATTTACCTTAAAATATGGATTGAACCTACTACTTTGTAATATTTCAACTAGCAATTGGGTTCCATCAGGTTGTCGAAGGAATTGATCCTCAACATAATTATTAATCTTAACACATTATGAAAATGGCGACTAATAGTCTCATTGGAACAACAAAAAAAGGACATTGTACGGATCTTCACATTATGTGATAGAGTGTGAAGAAACTTGGCGACTTGCTCTTCAACCATGGCACATTGTGTGTCTTGAAGATCACCGTTTCTTCGCAAAATGTCACACAAACCTTGAAAAGCTTGTGGACCCATGTGTATTATATCATAGCATTTTTCACTAGATATAAGTCGATGCATTATTTCATCTCGAACTAATTGTCTTTCTATGGTTGATTGTGTAGGAATGTGGGGATCACATCTTTTCAAACATTGCATTCGATGAATAATGTAGCACAAATAATGGCATGAAGCATGAACCAAGGTTAGTTTTCGCATATATTCTGAAAAAATTATGGCATTAAGTACCTCATCATTCAAATCCATCTAGGTAAAAAAAAAATAGTTATGTTATTAGTCAGAGTCCTAATCAAAGAAATAGGCACATGTTCTATTCATTATAAAATTTAGACACTTCACAATATTTACCTTAAATGAAACAAAGCAAAAGGATACCATTCAAGTAGCACTCACAATACTGAATTTTGTTTTTCCATAATAATTATAAAATTCATCATAATTCACCAAATATTTGTTAACAAGATTTACAAAGAGAAAGAGAAATACGTAGGCAAATTTCTCTGCTGTTCCAATAGCCAATAAGTATCACTAGTATAGAGGAAGAACAGATTATACACATACTAGCCGGTAATCATTTATTGAACAGCCAAAGAAGAGCATTTAATAGATGTATACATGCAGGTAAGGGTTGTGGAGGATTTAAAGTTTTAGGTCTGGAGTCAATAGAAGCAATGGGAGAGGCCAAATTTATTAGCAACAATTATATTAAGAGTTATCTATTAGCATTAAGATTCAACATAAAAATTAAAACAAGATTTAATGTGGTTCAGCCAACTATAATCCTATATCCACTGACAATGCCAAAAAAAATGCAATATTAATGACATGGTTTATAAACACAACTAATGCTTATAAACAAACCTTACACACTCAACTCAAACTAAATCCCAACACTCTCTTTCTCTCTTTTCTTTTTTGGTTTTGATTTTTTTTTAATGAATCAATCTCAATCCACAATCCCAAGACATCAATGTATACATTGGCTCTCTCAAACTTAAGATATAAATAGACTCTCAACACATATCTTTTGTACAAGTGCATTTTTCATCCCAAAAAATGGAAAACTAGTTCCTCACACAAACCCACCGCATTCTTTAAATAACCTTCTCCTAATGTAGAACTCTCCTCCGTAGAAGCAATGATACATTCCTCAATTTTGTTCATAAATTTGGAGAAGATTGATAATGAAACAAAGATAAAAAAATATATGACAAGACATGAAGTAGGAGGTAAACATAACAGAACCTGTAGAAACATAAGAAAAAGAAAGACTTACTTGTGAGCAGTAACCAAAACTTGTAGCAGTTAAAGAATAACGTGTAGCTATGTTGATGAACAGTAGTAGCTTCAATGGTGTCTCACGAAATAGCAGTAGCTTCACATTGTAGTAAATAGGCAATAACGTGTAGCTATGTTTTTTTTTTTTTCTTACGACTGATTGAGAAAAGAATGGTTGATATTAAATTGGTATTTTAGGGGTTTTAACAAAAATTTCATTAAACCTAAGTCCATTTCCTCCCATTCCTCCCAATTTTGAGGGGAACAAAAATTTGAGGTTTGGAGGGAAAAGGGAGAAATGAGCATTCCCTCCTAACTATTTCATTCCCTCCCACTTAAACTCTCAAATAAGGGAATGGAACTTCCATTTCCTCCGTTAAAACTCCCAAACAAGAGGAGAGGAGAATATTCTAAAAATATTCATTTTATTCCATTCCATTCCCTCCTCCTAACCGAAGCCTTAGTGTTTTGGAGAGGTGATCAACGAAGACAATTATTTATTTGGGCTTCAAACATCTAGTTAGTATTTTAAGGCAATCCTTCAAGGATTCTTGTAATTACATGGTGTGTGTTAATCATGTGGGACCAATGTGACTACTAGGAAAATAATAAAATACCCAAAGAGCTTTGGACACCATCATTAGGAGGAAAACAAAACAGAAAAAAGCTATAGCCATGTTTACAAACAATTGAGGCAAATTAAACATATATTAACTAGACTTGTGACAATGACTTGAGAAGTAAATGAATTGTGAGAAACGAAAGAAGTTACGTGGAATAAACAACCACGACTCATACAACTTATAGAGGAGGGATACAACAAAATCAACCAAATCCTAATTATGAAATTTTGGGGTTTATCATAAATCCACAACATACTAACCAAGATTTGGACTTTGATGAGACGATTTAAGTACAAAATACATGCACTTAAAAGCCACATATGAAGAGGATGATAAACGTCATATAGATTATTGAAGGTAACCAAATACATTGACAAACATAATAACAAGAAGGGAAATAAGCCACATATGAAGAGGATGATAAACATCATATGGATTATTGAAGGTAACCAAATACATTGACAAACATAATAACAAGAAGGGAAATGGTAACGGATGTCTTAGAGCAATGGTTAACAATCCATTTAAAGAAAGTTTTTATGGGGAAAAAAAGAAAGAAAGCAATTAATATTTTGATAGTTTTTTTTTTTTTTTTTTTTTCATTTTTCATAAAAGTAGTGTCAACACTTTCTTAAAATGAATTGTTAACTATTACCCTAAGGGCACTTATTAGCATGATCCTAAAAAGAACAGGAGGAGATTGTGGTGAATTATTTTAGTGATATTTTTCCAAACTACTAACTCTCATATAATGAAATACATTGGAAACTGTAAATATTTCTACACAAAATACTTTGCCATCAAAGATAATGGGATATTATTGGGAAATTGCCAAACTTCAAGCGTGAAAAATTGAACTATTAAAAAGGTGCAAATTTGTCTTTTTTCAAAATCCTAAGGAGGTGTTTGATACTGTTGTTTAAACAACAATTTTCAGTATTTAAATAATATTACATGTATTTCTATACATTTTTTCAGTCACATATATTTCCACAAAACAATAATATTACTAAAAATCTTTTACTAAACGGGCACAACTTTAAGGTGCAATCTTCAATGTTTGTTTCTGTTTGGAGGGGTCTTATGGAAAGTGGAAACTAGCAAGGCAAAACGATGATGATTTTCTTAAATTACAAGGACACTCGAGTAATTTCAGCACTGACATTCTCAATTCTTCCGAATAGAGTAACTAGTGACTACTGACTACTACATTTGTTTGTCTAGAAAATTTTAGTGAGCTAGGAGGAAGAAAGGAAGAATTCAGCCTAGAGAGAGAGAGAGAGAGAGAGAGAGAGAGTGAGGAAGTTCGATCCGTGGCCCGTGTTCTTCAAGCGCGAATGGAATCGGAACTGGCCGTTCATTGTTGGATTCGCAACCACCGGTGCTATCATCACCAAATACTCACTTAGCCTCACTGGTATGCACACTCCATTTCTAGAACTTGCTCCTACTCTATAATTTTATTTAATTATTGCCTTTTTTGTACTTGATTTTAATCGATTTTGGTTCGAAATATTTTTTTGCAGAGGAGGATGCGAAGAAATCTCCCTTCGTGCAGAGGCACAAGAAGAAGTAGTACGTTCCAAATCTCTAATTCCACGATGATCATATATTTTCATCTTATTTGTTTCTTTTGATGAAGCATATGTGCATGGGTGTTAATATTTTGATGTAGTTATGTATGTCTCTAACAGTGTGGAAAAATATCCAGACGTAATTGTACGGCTTAATCACTTGAACCATGGTAAGATTCAATGGTAATTGGGTAGTGTGTGAAATGTATGGATCTCCCACGCTAGCTTCATTGAAAAACGTTAGTTTGTGTTGGTTTCATTTGGGCCAAAATGATATCTTGTGTAACTGCTAGAGTCAGAATAAATCAGATGAGACTGTGGTGCATGTAATCTAATTAATGTTATTTGTGCTATAACATGTGCGCTTTCTCTTAGGCTTTATTCATGTCAATTTTACGGTGTGTATAACTGTAAGAATACAGTAAATGAATTGGTCACAGAAGCCAGGGAGTGATCCAGCTCAAGGGTGCTTAGATTATGAATTTTCTGTTAGAAAGAAACATGGTTGTCGTCTTTTGGTTAAAACCATCATTTACAATTTAAGTCTCTGAATATTCTAGCCCAAATTCTCTCTTATGTTGATGGCAATGCCAATATTGGTTGACTTGATAATCTGTGAAAAAATATATTTGGAACAAAATTCTTCCATGGTTTGTATGTCAAACAATGCTTTATGCTTGTGTATGAATTACGTTATCACCGTAGATGTTTATGTCCTACCAATTTTAACAATGATAGAGTTTGTCTGTGTGTAGCAATTTGTTCATAACTATATCCCTGTGATTTTAGGTGACTTGGCAAATGTTTGGTACCTGTGCTAGATCAAGACCCTCTGGACAGGAGAAGGAAGGGCTTTTGTAAAACTAGTTTCTTTTTCTTTTTCTGTGTTCTGCTAAACATTTCATCGGTGGCTAAATGGATAATGTAGGTGCAGTTGTTGAAGGAAGTCAAACTAGTTCTTGTTAAAAACATAGGCTGGTTTATTTGCAGTTGTTCAATTTATGAGGCTCAAATGCAACTGTTAAGACTGAAGATCAATGAATGTACTTTGTTTTCTCAAGGTCAAAATTTGTTTTTTGTTGAAGTTGTTTTTTTGGGCATGTATCTTGCTGGATGATCAAGGAAATGGTTAATAAAGTGGCCACAGATGATTTGTATGTTGTAGAATGGCACAGATAATCAATACTATCTTGCTAACTATGCCCAAGAAAGCTGCGAAAGAGAAACGATAGATGATTCGAAGAAAATAGTGTTGACAGTCGCTCTAACACAGCTCTGATAATATTTATTGATACTACGAATAGAACACCAACTTTGGTTTGATTGTGATTTCTGCTGGCAAATACAAACATGTCTCAACTGATGCTTGTTTGGTAAGAAATGAAGGGCGTTTTTTTTTCTCTTATTAGCAATTCAGTATTATAGTACCAATCGGAAACTGCTACATTCCACTTTAACAGACAGTGGAGAGAGAGACCTTGAACTGGGTACGATGCTGTAAAATATCTTTGTAAAAATGCTTTTGTTACCATAAAATCTTAATTTAAATTTTCATAGTGGTTGTTAGAAAATTTTATTTTCTGAATTTACATCTTGGAGCGCAGAGTATAGCAATTGCCAGTACAGGTTAAGTACTAAAGTTCCTTCATACTTGCCACTTAAGCCAAAGTTCTTTCTATTTGCCGAGTTCAATTGGTATTTCTTAATATTTTTAATGAAAATGTTTATGATTCAAATATTTTCTCTTTTTATTTTAACTCTTGAATTATATAAATAAATAAATAAATAAAAGTCTCATTCATATTTGTATGAGAAGTGTTCATTTAGTCTATAATGGAGTTCAAATTTAAAAATAAATAAATCAAAAACTTTGATAAAGTAATCTTACGGTTGTTTTTTTTTTTTTTGGTCAACCCACCCTTGGAGTTGGAGGTTTTTGTTTTGCCAATACCATCTTGATTTTTTGCTTAAAAAAAAAAACCACCTTGATTTAATTAAATGGCTTATTGTTTCTCAACCAAAATAATAATAATAATAATAATAATAATAATAAACGGCTTAAATTATTGACTTTTTGTAAGTTAGACAAAATATATATATATATATATATATATATTTTTTTTTTTTTAATTCTAGACAAAAATATAAGGTTTTTGCTTTGGTAGAAAATAAAAAGTTCTGTATATGAAAAAAAAGAATTAAAAAAAAAAATTTGTATTAAGTTGGTTTAAAAAATTAAACTGAAGAAAGAAGGACCTTAATCGTGGTGATTTATCAGTCACTCGAATCTCTTCCACCCAAACAATCGTAACACCCCCTCCTTACTTTATCTCCCCAAACAAAACAGAACACTTCAACAGAACTCTACTCTGAGTAATAGGAAAAAAAAAATGGCAGCGAGAATAAACCAATCGATACAGAACACTCTCTGGCTTTTAAACCCTTTGCATAATCCATCCAAGTTAGTCAAGCCCACCTTCCATTTTCGCTCAAACCCTTTCTTCTCATCTCCTTCTTCTTCTTCTTCTTCTTCTTATCGGTCAAAAAGAGCTTTATTCTGCACTTGCACAAGCGCTAGCTCAGACAAGAATCTCCAAGATGGTGGCGAGCCCTTTGTCCTAACAACTCCTCTTTATTACGTAAATGCCCCTCCCCACATGGGCAGTGCTTACTCCACCATAGCCGCTGATGCCATTGCTCGCTTTCAGGTCCCTTTAGCTTTTATTTTTGGATAAAAATGTTTTTAAACAAGTGGGGTTTGCATAAAGTTTGTCTGTTTGTTTGTTTTTTTGGATGCTATTTTTGTGAAAGTATTTATATTTGGTTGCTATATGTATGAAATTAAGAGAAACAAAAACTTGGGTTTGCTTTCTCTGTTGCTTTTATTTGTTTAATGTTTGAATTTGAGCTAGCTTATTTGTTACCAAGGGTCAAGTAATAAATTCATTTCAGTTGTTTTATTTTTGGTTTATATATGTTTCATGGATTGATGAGATGTCTAAAAACAAAGTAAAGAGCTCAGCTCTATAATAATGAAGAGTAAATTCGAATAGATTTATGGTTTTGTTTGAAAAGACTGTGTGTATATAATAGCATATAGTTAACATAATTCTACAAGCAAATCAGGGAAAAATGTGCATTGTTTTATTTTTATGTTGTTGGGCGATTCTAGTGTTGCAATGTGATGTAAAAGGCAAAAATTTTATGGTTCATATCTTGTGGCAGAGGCTGTTAGGGAAGAAAGTTGTATTCATTACCGGCACTGATGAGCATGGAGAGAAAATTGCTACTGCTGCTGCAGCCCAGGGTTCCGATCCGAGTGAACATTGTGATGTCATTTCACAAGCATATAAGACACTCTGGAAAGATGTAATGTTAAATCCAAGATAGAAATTCACTTCTCAGATATTTTAGCCTGACTTGTTGAATGTTCCACTTGCTGTGCATATTTTCCATTTTTCTTTTGTAATCTTTTTCGTCTTGTTGTTTACTTTCTGCCTGCAGTTAGACATATCTTATGATAAGTTCATTCGGACAACTGATCCCAAGCATGAAGCAATTGTGAAGGAATTTTACTCAAGGGTTCTTGCCAATGGTGATATTTATCGGGCTGACTATGAAGGACTTTATTGTGTCAACTGTGAGGAGTATAAGGTGATATTTGCATTTGAACTTGTAAATGTGGATTTAACAACATTATCTAAATTTTATTTCCCTTATTGGCTTTTTGTTTTTTTTTTTTTTTTTTTTTATATTCACAACCTTTTGTATTAGTGATGGGGTACTTGCATTACATATAGTGGAGCATTTTATAAAAAGCAAGTGTCTTTTTCTTTCCTTATTTTTTTTTTTGTTTTTGTTGGGGGGGGGGGGGGGGGGAGCTTTGTGCTAGTATTTGTGTAGAAAATATTCTTTGATATTTGCAAGAACTTGTTGAGACTTGTTATGTGGAATTCCTTTTTATTTTTTTATTTTTTTATTTTCTATAGGTTTTTGCTGATTTCCATTTTCATATATGCATTGTCTTGTTTGAATGTGTGTTTTTGTATTTGTTGTGGTTGTTTTGTTTGAGAGTGGTTTTGTGTTTATGTACTACAATAATGTAATATCTTTAGCTCTGTGAATCTGCAGGATGAGAAAGAATTGCTTGATAACAATTGTTGCCCTATGCACTTGAAGCCGTGTGTTCTGCGAAAAGAGGATAATTATTTCTTTGCACTATCAAAATATCAAAAATTATTGGAAGAAACTTTGACACAAAATCCAAATTTTGTGCAGCCTTCGTTCCGTTTAAATGAGGTGAGATGGTAGGGAATTTTGTAAAACTTAGTCTAGTATGTCCTTAATAGTTGTCCCTGAGTTCTACTGTAAAAGTTCTTTTTTTTTGGTTGGGGGGGGGGGGGGAGGGGTGGGGTGTCTTTCATCATGACTAGTTTCCTGCTAAGAGCCTGAGCATCCTGATTGAGGATGTTCAATGTTGTAAGCTCAATAATTGGGATTACTCTAAAATCTCTCTGTCTCTCTTTCTTCTTTAGCAATTTACTGTTGAAATGTTATGAATATCCTTTTTGTATATTGCTATATGGAATTTTCTATTGATTACTTCTAGTATTAATTTTCTTCAAGGTGCAAAGCTGGATCAAAAGTGGCCTAAGAGATTTTTCCATTTCTCGAGCATCGGTGGATTGGGGCATCCCAGTTCCTAATGACAATAAGCAAACTATATATGTGTGGTTTGATGCATTACTAGGGTAAAGTCCTTTTCTTTAGAAATTTGGGATTTGCTAAGCTTCTAATGTCCTAACTTGTATGACAAATGTTTTTTTTTTAATCACCACAAACATGTAGTCAGTCAACTCCAACTTATGAAAACAGCTGTAAGTAAATTGAAATAGATTTATGAAAGCCTCTGCTTTATATATCATTAGAGATGTTTATCTATTAACTTCTATTGACTTTTTATTCTATTTTTTTTTCTGTTGAATAGATATGTATCAGCACTATCAGAGGTTGCAGAGCAACCCAATCTACAAAGTGCTGTTTCTTCAGGTTGGCCTGCCTCACTACACTTGATTGGGAAGGTATGGCATCTTCTACGCATTTATGATTTTTTTTTTTCTTCTCAGAAAGTATATTACACTAGTGTGAATGTTTCATAACTTTAATTGGCATGCCATTTACAATTGACACCAAAATGTGATGTTTTCCATGTTAGTAATTCCAGTTGATCTCTGGCCACGTTCTCTGGAATGAGGTTTATTGTGTCACATGCTCTCCAAAGACGCTTGTTAGAAACTGTGTGGTTGACCATCTAATAGCTGTACTAAATTTTTCATCTTTATGCTAATTATTAAAACCTTATAAGCTATTAAGTTGAAAGACCTGAGTCATTCATTATTTTTGCACATAATTTTCTCTCCAAGTAGGTGGTGTATTTCCGCATTTGACTCTGGATTGTGGATGCTGTGAAATATGACCTCATATTTTTGGCTCAAATTGTATTAAATATAAATAATGCTAGATTGTTTTTGAGGTATAACTGATGCAGGAGTAGGGCACAACACTTTCATGATTGTGCTTTGCATCAATAAGTTCGTATCTGGAATAATTGATGCAGTGCACATTATTTGCATGTTTGGGTATTCCACAGATTTGATCTTGGGAAGGAAAATCTGCTCTGTGATATCCATGTATTTGATGCTGAAATCGTGAATTTTCCTGGAACAATGACTTGCAATGTTGGTCACAGTTTTGCTTCATTGCTTGTCATTTTTCTCTCTTTGTTATTATAAGACATATGTGGTTTTTTAGTGACTTTTCTTTTCATTTTGTTGTTCTCAGGGGCCTTGTACAAATATATTTTTTTTAATAACTGTCTTATGTTCCTAAAATTCTAATGGTTGGAAAGGTGGTTTCCCACGCTATTATATGGAGTTCAGCAGTATTATACTTCTCTAATGTTTTCTTGTTCTTCTGTAGGATATTTTGCGTTTTCATGCAGTTTACTGGCCAGCTATGCTAATGTCTGCAGGACTAAGCCTTCCTAAGATGGTGTTTGGCCATGGATTTTTGACAAAGGTATTTGAACTCAGAATATATTTCATTTTTCCCTCTATGGATACACATAATATCTTCATGTGCTACATCTTCCTAAGAGAGCTGTTGGTTTTATAATCTTAGAACAGCTATATTCTTTCTTATTATTTGTGCTCTTGGGCCTCATATTACCCGAGGGTTAAATTCTCTTGGGGAAAAATATGGATCTGATATTTTTGAAAAGAGAAGCTTGCATTGATGGGGCTCCATACAGATTAGAAAATTTGAGCATCTTGCCTTTTCTAGTATTTCACAGTATTTTCTCTATATGATAGTGGACATTTCAATAATGGTCTCAAAACATCTCATCAAACTTTTCTTGAATCAAAAGAGAGTGGTCAAATGGATATAGTAAACTTATGGCTAATTATTTACTCAATGTTGAGTTTGTTTTCTAGTTGCTAAGTGGAATTCTATGCTTAACATTCTCTCTTCCTTTGTGATGAAAGAGGTGCTCTTGCACCTTCCCATTCCTCGCATATATCATATCTTGCCAAATTAATTTGCACCAGTTGTACATCCATATATTCATCTTCCTTAACTGGTGAGTATGAGTTTTCTTTATAGTATGCTTTCAATTTCTCTGAACCACAAGTCTTACAATTCAGTTTCATTAGTTGCTGTTGTCTCATAAATTTAGATATCTTAAAGTTAGTGTAAGTGTATTTCTTTGGTACATAAAATTTTGTATGTTTGTCCTTAAATTATCAATAGTCATGCGAGTGAGCTAGAGTTTTTAAATTTGTCTCATATACCTAATTTTATTTCATGCAGCAATGCTTTTTATTTGTAAAATTATAGGATGGCATGAAGATGGGGAAGTCACTAGGAAATACACTTGAACCAAATGATCTGGTTCATAAATTTGGCCCTGATGCAGTCAGATACTTCTTCCTCAAGGAGGTGGAATTTGGCAGTGATGGGGACTATTCAGAAGACCGTTTTATCAAAATTGTCAATGCACATCTTGCCAATACAATTGGTATTTCTACTCTGGCTTCTTATAACCAGTCTTTGTGGATCATTGGGATTGCTGCTTTTATATTTTTATGAATTTGTGAAGCTGATAGGTGTATTCATATATATGACCTTAACTATTCCTTGCAGGAAATCTTCTTAACCGTACTCTTGGACTTTTAAAAAAGAACTGCCAATCAACTTTAGTGGTCGATTCCACCATTGCAGCTGAAGGAAATGCATTCCAGGATACTGTGCAGAAGTTGGTAAGATTTGTGTCAAATTTATAAATTCATGTGTCATCCAAGTATGCATTATTTTAGTGGAATGACTTGATAAAAAGTGACTTTAATTTTTAACCATGACTAGCCTCTTGTGACTGCTGCACTTCTAGCCTGGTGGGACTTGACACTGGCAGCTGCTCAGCTTCCTGCTAGAATATTCTGAATTTTGAAATAGCAAGCTAATTCCTACTACCAAATTTTCAACTTCCTATTAATGGGGAAAGCGGTTATAAAATATAAGATGTGTCGGAGACAGACTAGTCTCTCTCCTATGCAAATGTGTGTTTGAATGTTGATATTCATGTCTATTTGTAACTTCACACATTTCTTCTTGCATGTATTTTTTCGTAAATGACTAAAGCTTCTAATTGAAAGTTCTTATGAATAGTATATGTGCTTATGGTTGGTCCTATGATACTAATAAATAAAGGTCAACTTGCTACCTTGGTGATGAATGCCGGGGGCTCTCTTCTACAAAATGTTCTCTTCTTGTTTTGTTTTGTTTTGGGAATCATTGTTTGTGATGAATTGCTTCAATCTTTTGTCCCAGGCCTTCTGACTTTCCCACTGTACTTTTGTAGGTTGAAAAGGCTAGGGTTCATTATGAAAAACTCTCACCATCATCAGCTTGTGAGGCTATTCTAGAGATTGGTAATGCAGGGAATTCCTACATGGATGAACGTGCACCGTGGTCTCTCTTTAAGAAAGGGGGTGCTGCTTCTGAAGCTGCTGCAAAGGTTTTCCATAAGTACACATAAATTATTAATTGCTTCAACCAGTGACTTATAATATTCATGTTTATGTGCATTTAGTCTCAAATTACCTCAGCATTCTATTTCATTTTTAGTTCATCTAAAACCAATGTGGAAAATCTGTTGCAACCCACCAATATAGGGCAAATAACTATTGGTTGTAATATATATTGCCAGTTTTTCTACTTTATTTTTATTGGACCTCGTACAAATTGAGTTCAGCCATTGAAGTTTTTCTATGTCTTTATTGATTGCCAATACCTTAATTTCTTAAGACTTTAGTCTTATTGATGTTGGAGCAGGACCTTGTGATTATATTGGAAGCATTGAGGATTATAGCAATTGCATTATCCCCAGTCACACCAAGGTTATGCTGGAGAATATATGCACAGCTTGGCTTCTCAAAAGACCAGTTTGACACTGCAACATGGGTCTCTCTCTCTCTCTCTCTCTCTCACACACACACACACACAAATGAAATAAAAAATTTGTGCATATATATACTTCCATTTGATTAGCAACTAATTTAAAGGTTTTCTGCTGTAGAGTGAGACCAAGTGGGGTGGGCTGAAGGGTGGTCAGGTAATGGCTCAACCAAAACCAGTCTTCGCAAGAATTGAAAACCAAGTGGAGGAGGAAGATCGGGGTGAAGCAACTAAGAAGGTGGTGAAAAACAAGGATAGGCTACCTCAGGCTCAAGGGGTTGCAGAGGCTTAGGGAAAGGCACATAGTTGCCTTTCCTGACCACAAATTTCTCCTACTTTTTTTATTTATTTATCAAATTGTCAATTGTAAGAGTTTGTACTCATTTTTGGCAATAATTTTGTAATAGATTGTTTTGTAATAGATATTTCCAATAAATTAATCCAGTATTTCATCTTCAGTTCTATGTCAGCAATAACCAATTCTATAAACGTTCTATGCAAGATACATTATGTTACATTGAACTTCTGGATTGCTCTGTTCAAAACTGGCTTGATATACACTTCAATCAAAAAGCAAGAAATTCTTACAACATGATTCTAGTCATGTAACATGGCGTCTTTTTGACAGGCAATAAATAGTTTTACGCCTCACAGTCACATAGGAATCAAATTTAGCCAAGCCAATGGGCGATTTTAAACTTTCAAAAGCTAATGTTGCGTGGGTGCTAAAACTTATTGAGGGTTTTTTCTTTTTAAGTTCTTTCAAGTAATATGTAAAAAGGCGTTAATTAAGACACTAATGAAAACTCTCGTGATGCTAGAATTATGCGATTGCCAAGAGTTTGTAGTTCAAATGACATTTTCTAGTGTTTCTAACAAAGATGTCTAGATTCAAATCACTCTTCTCTCAATTATTGATATCTACGATTTATCATTTTTCTCTTTCATTGCATCCTTTTTGATAGAGATTAGATGCATGAATTTTAGGCCTGCAGGACCTCATAGAGGCAAATGAGCAAAAAATATATGCAATTTTGATGCATTCATGGGCGTGTAAATTTTTATCCCCACTCAATTATAGATTCTTTAATTTTTCATTTCTACTCGTAGATCTAGATCTCAAGATATATGAAATGGGAGGGACTAAAAACCCTTCAACTGAACACCTGAACTAAAAAAGAAGGTGAAAAAAAGGTACATCAAATTTGCGGTAAGAGAAATTTTCTTCTGCAAATATCTGATAAAAGAAAAACAAAAAGTAAAAATAAAAATAAAAGAGTCGTTAAAAGTTAGTTGAGGTTGCGCCAAATGGTTGCAAGAAATTCTGATCAAGCCAAAAATTAAAAAGAGCTTTTGATAATGAAAAGAGTTGTGGATAGTGATTTTGATTATGCTGCATAAATTGTGAAACTTTTATGCAGCTATATGGAGCGAGTATGTGGAAATGATCTGCCAGTTTAAATAACCAAACAGCCAAAGCAGCTGTCTTCTAATCATTTATCAAGTTATCTTTTTTTCCTTAAACCCAAATTCTCCCTAGTGAAAAACTGAAAAGTGCCATTGAACCCCAAGATTTTTAGCTCTAATAAAATACTATTCAGCTAAACACGGGAGGTAAAGGTATGAGCAACATCAACAACATCATTAATAAAGTAAGAAGGTATGACTGAGACCACAAACTAAAAAATATTCTTCCTAAATATTTTATTCAAATACCGTCCAAAATGCCCAGAAAAAGAATTTCCTGGTTATGAGTAAAATTTTATTACAAAAATTAGAGCCAATACCAATTTCACATATATAGGAATAAAGAACATATAGTGCACAAAGTAAAAAGCCGGTTTCAAGCATTTCTCAAACTCTTGTGCTGATTTAAACCAGGAAATGAATGCACACAGCGCGCCTGCATCCTTGCAGTTCATTGCTATAGAATGTACTTTTACTTCTTTCGGGGGACTCCAAGCCTAGTCCTGAAATCATCCTCCATGAGGGGAAGGCCATCGCGCAGCTTGACTGTTGGTTCCCATCCTAGCAGTTCCTTTGCTTTTGTGATAATTGGCTTCCGCTGGCGAGGATCATCAGGGGTGTTCTCCACCATTGCGATCTCTACCTCGGGATTGATAAGCTGCAGGTGACATAATAAATTCTCAGTTTCCATGTTTATATATATATATATATATATATACTAGCTTCTCTTGTTCTAAATTAATATTTGGTTTTATGTCTGATGGTGTGATGTTTGGACACAAACAGCATGTAAAAAAAGCTGTTTTTGGATAATAGTTCTACATATTGATGCTCCTTTATAAAGGGTCATCAAATATTATGAGAGATGTAATATTTGCTGGCAGAGGAATGGAATGTGATAACAAACCTCCATAACTAAAAGAGATCTATTATCACATTTCAAGTAAGGAGGAGAAAAAAAAAACACTGACCTCCTTAACAGTCTCTGCGAGTTCAACCATGGTAAATTCACCTAAAACAAAGAAAATCTAAGTTAATATTGGCCAAAATAGAATTTCATATCTGGAAAACACTTAATGTAAATGAATAGCAGATTTTGTATAAGAACCTGGATTCCCTATATTGATGGGCCCAGTGTGCTCTCCTCCCATGAGTCGAATAAGGCCATCAACCTACAACATTGGAAATAAAGAGTTGAGGGTCAAAATAATATACAGCCAAATCCCAAATGGTACTCAGAAATTAACTAAACCATCCATAATATAAAACAATCTCCAAATAGCAAGATCTTGCATACCATGTCAGAGACATAACAGAAACTCCTTGTCTGGGTTCCAGGCGCTTGAACAGTCAAGGGCTCACCACTGGACAAAAAATAACACGTTCAGAAATTGCATGTGAAATATATGTCAACTGATCTAAACTCGGTAAGGAACAATGACAGAAAGTTCCCATTGAAAATGCAAAAGGTTTGGTGGGAAGTAAAAAGAAAAACTCAATACAATGTTTATTAAAGACAATGGCAACGCTCTGACAAAATTACCGGATTGCTTGGGCAATGAAATTGCTGACAACACGCCCATCATCAATATTCATGCGAGGTCCATAGGTGTTGAAAATCCTAGCAATCCTAATCTCTGTCATTGAATCATTACAACTAGATAACATAAGAACTTCCATAGTGATGCATACAAAACATAACCATCAAAAACATTGTCTTCATAAATTTAAATAGCAGAGGGACTAAAAAAGAAAGACAAGAAGTAGCTTTTACCAATCCCATGCTGCCTATGATAATCAAACATCAAAGTTTCAGCTACTCGCTTTCCCTCATCATAGCAACTCCTAACCCCTGTACATTTAGTCAAAAACATAATCAGGATAACATGAATGTGCAAAAAGTTGGTATAATTAGTATGTGTTGAATAAGAACTTCACTTGTATTAACTTTGAGAGATGTCTTTTCACAATTTATACAGATGACATTCATATTAAGATGCAATGAGATTCAGCCCCAATAAAAATGCAACCTCAAAAAAGCCCAGATAAACCATGTCTAAACATGGAGTCAGCAGAATGGCAAACATACCAATTGGGTTAACGTTTCCCCAATAACTTTCGTCCTGGGGATGCACAAGAGGATCTCCATACACCTCTGAAGTTGATGTAAGCAAAATCCTGCGTGTACATTGTCATATCTTGAGTAAAGCAAGAATATATTCATAAATGGCAATATCAAACGAGATGTATACTAATCTCGGACCTTGCTCCCACTCGCTTTGCAAGTCCCAGCATATTCAATGTACCAATCACATTTGTTTTTATTGTCTGTCGAGTATCAAAAGCTTACAAGTCAGACGACCACTCTATGCCAAATATCAGTAACAGAAAGAAATAAATACGGATATACACACCTTCACAGGATTGTATTTGTAGAAGATGGGAGAAGCTGGGCAAGCAAGATGATAAATTTGGTCCACCTCCACCAGCAATGGCTCAGTGACATCTGCCAGAAGATAAACCCAGAATGTCAAAAATACAAACACCATCTGGACAAAATTTATGGCATGAAATGATGAACTAGGGAGAGAGAGGGGGGGTGGGGGAGAGAAGATATATGATGGTATGACATTGATAAATTCATTTTATTTAATAGTTAAGTTACAAACACCCTCCCCGCACATTCTTGTGGGAGGTGGAGGTGCCATTTGAACCAGAGCTTATTGGCATCATGGATCATAAGAAACTAATTAAAGGCTCAATTCAGATATCAGGAACTGCAATGGTTGCACTGAAAAATTTAGATAATATGCAAAATGCTCAAAAGAAAAGGGAAAATTCAGAAACAATGCTACAAGAATTGCCTGCATCAAGCTACTTCTTAATTGCCATTAATTTGGTTACTACTGTAATTCTTATCTGGTCTATTGGATTATATGAAATTTTGTGCCATGGGATTTGGGTAAACCTTTTTCTATTTAATCATAATGCACGTCTATCAAAATTTCCATCCAGCTCAATTTTTTCTATTTACTTTTTTTTTTTAATTGGAAATTCTAAAATTGCTATTAGCAACATCATCTTATACTCAAAAGATGGACATATTTAATCTTGGGCATTCGCCAGTTAACAATTTAAAATACGAGAACATAAGAGACAACATACCATGACGAATAAGCTCAAATCTTGGGTGACCAATCCATTTTTTTAGGTTGTCCTTTGAGCCAGTGAAGTAGTTATCCGCAACAATCACCTGAGTAAATTGAAAAAAGAAAAAAAAAAAAGTTTATTGACCCGAGAAAGATAAACATTGAATATAAAACTTCAAAGAAGCACACGCACACGCATAAACTGAAACTATGATTCGATTTGAAGTATTCATATAATGCACAAAAGAGGGGGGTAGTTACCTCATTCTTTTCGTTTTCCATCAACCTGTCCACAAGGTGAGAACCAATGAATCCAGCTCCTCCAGTGATCAAAATCCTCATATTGGACTGCCATCAAAAGACAGAAAATTTAACATAACATCTATAAGATCGCATAAGATAAGGGATTTATACCACTATGATAACTCTGAAAGATTTTTGTTTCAGATAATGCCAACAAACAAATGCACTTAGGCCAAAATACTAAAAAAGTAAAATGTTAAATCAGGCTCAAAATCATCCAAAATTAAGCATGAAAGACATAACATAAAATAGATGAAATCAAAACAACACACACACGTAAATAATAAACAATCCCATCATTACCTGAAAGAATTTGGAATTTCTTAAGGGTGATGGGGATGGAGGTGGTTTTGAAGCTGCATTAGTGTCTCCGTTTGATGCTTCCTTAGCCATTGCTATCAGATCCTTCTTGAATGCCTGAGACCCCAAAAACAGTCAAAACTCTCAATTTACGATCAAATCCACAAAAACCCACAAATTATATAACTCATTCAATTCTAGTCAAACCAACCCACACCCTATAGATTTAGACCTACACCATAATCAAAACCCAGAACTTTTATTTTATTTTTTTCAAAAATTTAGTTTAATTAACAAAAAAGAAAAAGAGAGAGTATCAGATCACCTGAATATGAGTTGTGAAAATTTTCACAAACACTGATTGAGTTTTTGATATGTGCAAGTGAAAGATGAAAGCTTTATAAACAGAATGGAATTGAACAGCACCGAGAAAAGTTTGCTTCTTTTAAAAAACAAATAAATAAAATTTAACCACCAAACGGACCCACTGAGGAGAGAGAGTGTTAAGAAATATTCAAAAACACGAAAAGCGGAGAGAATTGAAAGCTTGTCACCGAAGAAACTAGTGGACATTACACCTAACGATTTTCAGATCTGAATCTCGTGCTATCTGAATCTCATTGTCACATGTGTGACTGAAGTTTGCTAAACCATACAAACCATTTACAACAGCTATAAACTAAGATTACTGTTTTAATTACCTTGGAGTTATCAACAATTTTCTTTGTTTTGAGAGATTTAAGGTTTTTGCAAATTGAACGAGTAATCTAAACACGCGGTGAGAGTTGTGTTCCATTCCGTAACCCAACATCGCGGTCTATCTTTAACGGAAGATGTTACCCATCATTGTCAATCACTTAGCGCCACGTCATCGTCTTAATCTTACAAATGTTGCACATACAATTTTAACTTTTTCATGGGTTCTTTTTCTCTATTTCGCGGGTTGTTTCTGGTAGAGTTAACATCAGGGAATGTATGGTGTATTCCACCAGTAAAAATGTTCCAATTCAGCATCCAAAAAGTTTGAGGATTATTAAATTTGCTTTTGAAAGTAGGTCATCAATCAAATGTTACTATATCTTATTATTATATCAAGAAATGTTGAGAAAGTTATTGCTATGTTATCAATAAAAAATTATTAAATTTTAAATTTTTATGATTTAAAATTTTTTATTAAAAATAAGTTAATTGATTAAATAATAAATAGAGAAGTGTTGTATCCACAATATTTTTATGACACTTTCATAATAAATCACTAGTCTCATTACACGCGCGAAATGTGTGTGATGATTTTTTTTTTTTTTTTTTTTTTGTTAGTGGTCCTATTTGGTTAAAAAAAATTGTGTTTTTTTTTTATATATATAATTTTTATTTTGAAAATTTAATTTGTAAGTGAATAAATCAATTTGAAAATTAATAAGAGAGTGGTCTTATTTTTTAGGCAATATTTTAGTGGGAGTTAGAGTTTCATTTTTACCGGATTGTCATCTATTTTTGTCTCTACTTAAATATAGAGGTGTGGGACATTTTTGAATTAAAAAATGAGGAATCCAAATAGGGAAAGCCTCTTAAATAATAGTATAGATATGTGTTAAGTTGTTACTAATTCTAATTTAAACCCACTAGAAAAATTAATTTTTTGTCCACCAATAACAACATGTAATAACATGTTATTTATGATTTGTTGTGAATATATTATGGATATAGTATATACCGTTATTCTATATCTATACTGTTATTTAAAGGACTTTACCTGTTGGGGACCTCCTTTTTTTAGTTAAAAAATGTTCCTATACTTTTATATTTAAGTAAAAACAAAACTAAAAGATAATCTAGTAAAAATATAATTCTAACTTCCACTAAAACATGGCCTAAAATATAGGGTTAGTTAATTTTTAAATTATTTTATCCACTTAAAAAAAAAAACTTGTTTTATCCACTAATAAATTAAAATTTTAAAATAAAAATTATATATAAGAAATAAAGACGCAGGCTTCTTTTTTAGCTATAACTTTTTTTTTTTTTGTTTTTTGTTTTGTTTTTTTTTTTTTTTTTTTGTTTTTCACAGAACATACAATTTAGATTACTTGCTTGAATGGTTTATCTAAAAAATACAAAGATACTCCTATAAAGAGTCGTGGATATTGTCTGCCACGTCAATTACAGGTACATTGTTTTGAAATTTGACATCAGAGTTTTGATATACATGGAAGGTCTATTATTAGTCTATGGATCACAGCTATCTGCGGCGTCAGATTCGACTCATCACGTTTGACTCTAGTAAGTAGGATTTAGAATAGCTCAGTTTACCAAGATTACAACTCACAATAACTTACCTCATTAGGATAGAATATACTAGAAAATTACTAATAGATACTCTTAAAGTAATGATTAACAATTTATTTAAAGAAATTTTTTTGTGTAAAAAATTTCTTAAAATGAATTTTTAACTATTACCCTAAAGGTACTTGTTAACATTATTTAATATATTATAGAATTTCAACTTTATAATTTATAGTGTCTATTTCATAATGATTACTCTTTATCATCATAAGTTCAAGACCTGTTAATTTTTACTTGAACTTTGAAGTCTTTTTCTTTTGTGAAGAACACTTTCAAGATAGATTATATTATAGAATTTCAACTTTATAGTTTATAGTATATTTCATAATAATTACTTTTTATCATTGATTATATTATAGCATTATATTATAGTTTATAGTATAGATCATATTACAGCATTATCCAAGACACGGATGGCCGTTGATTTTACTTGAACTTCGAAGTCTTCCTAAGTTTTGTATTTTTGTATTTTTTTTTTCAATATGTATAATTTTAGATTACTTATAGTTGACAATGTTTCTATTTCAAATGACCTCTGTGGGGGGAGTTTTTTGCTATAAGAAAACTTAGGAGTACTCTTTTAGGCAATTTTTACTCTTTTGTCCCACGTTGGAAGGAAATCCTTTCTCTTTACACCTTATAAGGCATGAACCAAAGAGAAAGAGTACCACTAGTTTGGTAAATTTCCTTCCAATGTGGGATAAAAGAGCAAAAATTTCCTAAAGGAGTACTCCTAAGTTTCCTTAGAGCAAAAAACTCCCCCACAACCTCAATTATCTTCCCATTGATATGAGATTTCTTAATTGGTTTGAGTATTGTTCAAAGATATTTTCCATCTCTTTTCAACCAAAATAGCTTGTTCTTAATTTATAATATAACAAATTTAAATGCGGATGGGGTTTGGATCCTATATCTTTATGTGATGATTGCTATTTCTTATCAAGTTTGACACTTATTGATTTTTGGTGTATACAATATTTGAATCTCATATCTCTTGCTCCATGACAAATGACCTTACTAGTTGAGCTAACAAAAACTCACTTATATTTAGGCAATTGATTTTGGGGAGATAAGCAATTACAAGAGCACATTTTTTTTTTGGGTATTTTTCACTTTATTAAAAGTGTTTAATGATAATTCACCTAATCAAAAGGCATATAGCTTAAATATGTACACGCACTTGAAATCGTGGATGACTATGTTTATGATTTATATCAATGGTAAGAAACTCTACGATAAACCTTCTTTACTTGAAAAATGGTTAACTACATATTTGGTTTCTAATCTTTACACTATATGTTAATTTGATTTCTGACTTTTCAAATGTGTCATTTTGGTCATTAACTTTTTGGTATTATGTCAAAATGGTCTCTATCATTAAATGATTTATGAAAAATGCTGACGTGGCTAATGGCTTATGTACGGGCCCCCACGTCTTCCTTGTATTGGGCTGTGGACCCTGGCCTGGATGTAAGGCCCATAAGGCCAACCTTCCTGTTCGGTGGCCCACTCCCCGGCCATGCGTGCGACCGGGCCAATCCCTGCCTCGTCATCATTTTCTCGGATGTGATCTACCGAGCACATGCAGACATCATACTCTCGGGACGCCCCGCCCTCTGCCTGCCCGGCAGTGTCTCGGATGATCACCGTTGCCGAGAACTATTGTGAGGGTGGGAACCAAGTTCCAATGCCACCCTCGCCGCACCCCACTACCACCTAACCATCCACTTGCGATCGATGATACTGGACCGCCAGTTGCACTTACTGGTGAGTAATCATGGCGTCGCCACTATCTATGGACTATAAATACAGGAAAGATTAAGAAGAGGGGGTTGGAAGGAGGAGAGGGAGAAGAGTGTATACAGGAAGTGACCTTAATGAGCCTTGGTGTCTAGAACGACCCAGTGTAGAAAATCCAAACCCACGTTACAAGTAAGTCGTGAGCCCAAGGGAGGCCCGGCCCAATTGGTCTCAATTTTGGGCGTGCACAACTGGCGCCGTCTGTGGGAAATCCTACTAAGCAGTGGTTCCACTGAGACTTGTTTACAAGGAGATGTCTGGAGGTAACACCGAGAGCGGCTCGGCAGGATCTTCCCGGGGATCCGCCTGGCGGGAACAGAGACACAAGAGACGCGAGGATCCGGCTTACGAGCAATTAGATGAGCGATCCGGCCTTGGAGAAGGGTCCTATCAAACGGAGAGAACGGCTTCCCACGCTTCCCGGCGCGGGCGGCCCGACGCCAGGGATGAAGAGCTCGAGCGGCTGCGGAGGTTAGTGCGAGAACTGGAATTAGAAGCGGGGAACGAGCGCCGCCGAATGGGTTGATACGACCGAGAAAGAGGGCCTGAGGTCGAGGAAGAAAGACGCGGAATGGAGTCGAATCAATCAGGATCCCACCGCCGCAGGGAGCGTTCAGACTCGAGGGAGTCCCGTCACCGACGAGACCGCTCCTATTCAGCGGAATCTCGCCGGAGGCGACGTCGCTCTCGGTCACGGGAGTACGGGGATCGGGGCTCGGACTCACCAGAGGGGCGGCCGAGGAATGCGGTAATGGATGCAATGAGCCGTGCGTTGCGCAGGGCTGCTCGATCCCCATTCTCAGCAGACATCGAGCGAGCACCGATGCCGGACAGATTCGCGCGACCGCCGTTTAATTCATATGGAGGCAAAACGGATCCCGTGGAGCACGTCAGCCACTACATCCAGATGATGTCTCTCCACACCCGGAATGACGCCCTGATGTGCAAAGTTTTTCCCTCCAGCTTGGGTCCCACGGCGTTGAGGTGGTTCAACGGTTTGCACAAAGGCTCCATCCATAGTTTTGCCGAGCTTATACAAGAGTTTGGTTCACGTTTCGTGACGTGCAGCCGAGAACAACAGCCTGTGGATGCACTGCTGTCTATGAAGATGAGGGCAGGGGAAACCTTCCGTGATTATGCTAACCGGTACTGGGAGCTATACAACGAGATCGGCGGAGGGAACGAGAAGATCGCCGCAAGCACTTTCAGGATGGGGTTGCCTGAGGAGTCGGGGTTGAGGGAATCATTAACCAAGAAGCCTCCCGAGGATATGAGGCAACTGATGAGGCGCATTGAGGAGTACAAGCGATTGGAAGATGACAGAATGCAAAGCAAAGGCAAGGCGCAAATGACAGATCGACCTCGGCAGAGCGGCTTTCAGCAGAGGACACGGGGAAACTTAAGAATTCAAGAACCAGTAGCACCAGTAGGGGAGGTGAACGTGACGTTCAAGGAGCCCGTGCATAAAATTGTGGATAAGATTAAACACGAGCCGTATTTCAGATGGCCGAACAGGATGGCCGGCGACCCCACTAGAAGGAATCAGAACCTTTACTGTACATACCATAAAGACCGGGGACATACCACCGAGCAATGCCGAGTGTTGAAAGACCATCTCGGGCAGCTGGCAAAGGCGGGGCATCTCAAGGAATTTGTGACAGACTCAGGGGACCGAGGAAAAGGGCATGGTGCTCCAGACAGAAGGGATCCCCTTCCGCCCCCGCTTGGAGTAATTGATGTTATTCACGTCGCCCCGAGAGGCGTTTCAACGGCAAATGCGGAGGGGGTGTTGACAGTGGTATCTGTGGAGGGAAGTGCGAACGCGCCACCCCCCGCGAAGAGGAATAAGCCCACCCGGGAACCGATCACGTTCGATGACAATGACCTGGAAGGAACCATTCAGCCGCACGACGACGCACTGGTAGTCACGGCTAGGATTGGCGGCTTCGTAGTAAAGAGAATAATGATAGACCAGGGAAGCGGGGCGGACGTTATGTATCCGGACCTATTCAGGGGGCTCGGGTTGAGAAAGGAGGATCTGACAAAGTACAGCACCCCCCTGGTTGGGTTCGACGGGAAAATGGTGACTCCTGAGGGGCAAATCTCTCTGCCCGTGAACATGGAGGGCAAGGAGATAATGGTGAGCTTTATCACTGTTGCCTCGTACTCCCCCTACACGGCGATTCTTGGGAGGCCGTGGATACATGCAATGGGGGCTGTCCCGTCCACCCTGCACATGAAGGTCAAATTTCATACCGATTATGGTGTCACGGTGGTGCAAGGAAATCAGCAGGCAGCCAGGCAATGTTTGATTGCCATGGTCGATCGGAAGAAGGAACAAGCTGACCAGGAGGGTAGGGAAAACCCGAGATGCTCGTCGTCGGAGTCCTTATAGCAACTACAGGACCCGCAAGGGGATAAGGGGGTAGCGCGAGCCGAGAACATGATCAAGGTAAAGGTGTTGCCAGATACAGGCAAGTACTTCCAAATAGGGGAAAGCATGGAGGGCACGGAAAGGATAGAAATGTTGCTGCTCCTAATACGGAATGTAGATGTATTCGCATGGAATCCATACGAAGTTCCCGGGGTGAGCCCCGAGTTCATCATGCACAGACTAGGAGTGGACCCCTCGTTCACACCGAAAAGGCAAAGGCCGAGGAGGACGGCCTGGGAGCATTCCGAGGCGGTGAAAGTAGAAGTTCAAAGATTGAAAGAGGCGGGGGTGATTCGGGAGATCTTCTTCCCGGAATGGTTGGCAAACACCGTGGTAGTAAAGAAGAAGAACGGCAAGTGGAGGGTCTGCATCGATTTCACCGATCTGAACAGAGCCTGCCCAAAAGACCCTTTTCCTGTACCGAAAATTGATCAGCTGGTAGACGCCACGTGTGGGCACCCGAGGATGAGTTTTTTGGACGCCTTCCAGGGGTATCACCAAATTGCCCTGGCGCCCGAGGATCAAGAAAAAACGGCGTTCATCTCCCCGGAGGCAAACTACCACTACACGAGGATGCCCTTCGGGTTGAAGAACGCCGGGGCCACTTACCAACGAATGGTAACAAGAATGTTCCGAGATAAGATAGGACGCACGGTGGAGGTGTACATCGACGATATGGTGGTGAAAAGCAAACAGGAATCCGGGCATTTGGATGACCTCCAAGCGGTTTTTGAGGTCCTCCGACGGCACAAGTTGCGCCTTAATGCGGAGAAGTGCGCGTTTGGCGTCGGATCCGGGAAGTTCCTGGGGTATCTGATCAGTGTGCGGGGAATCGAAGTCAACCCCGACCAAATTGAAGCTGTGAGAAGACTGAGGCCACCGAGCAATCCAAAAGAAGTGCAAATCTTAACCGGGATGCTGGCGGCCCTCAACCGGTTCATTTCAAAATTCGCAGACCGCTGCCGACCATTCTACCATCTACTGAAGAAATGGTCTGGGTTTCGGTGGAGTGAAGAGTGCGAAGAGGCCTTTGTGGAGCTGAAGAATTATCTGGCGCAGGCGCCCATGCTCACAGCGCCAGAGCCAGGCGAGGATTTGTTCATGTACCTGGCAGTGTCCGAGCACGCTGTGAGTGCTGTGTTGCTAAGGGACAAAGGAGTCCAGCAACCCGTGTACTACATCAGCAAAACCCTAGTCGACGCCGAGACAAGATACCTGCCCCTGGAGAAGCTCGTGTTGGCCCTGATACACGCCACCAGGAAGTTGCCGCACTACTTTCAAGCACACACAGTATACGTCTTGACCGAATACCCATTGCAATCGTTATTGAAAAGGTCGGACTTTACGGGCCGAATATCCAAATGGGGAACTAGGCTTGGTTCCTTCGACATACGGTACCGACCCCGAAGCTCGGTGAAAGGCCAAATCCTTGCGGATTTTATCGCCGAGTTTTCACCCAAGGGTAAGGGGGAGATGGTGTGCCAGTTGGAAACCCGCCCTTGGAAGGTATTCGTGGACGGCGCTTCTTGCTCCACGGGTGCCGGCTCGGGGGTCGTCATAGTCAGCTCAGAAGGAATACGACTCGAACACTCATTTAGGCTGGGATTCAGGGCATCCAACAACGAGGCGGAATACGAGGCTTTTCTGGCCGACCTAAGAGCAGCGTCAAGCCTGGGGGCCCGGGAGGTCGAGCTTTATTCGGATTCTAGGCTGGTGGTTAACCAGGTGCAGGGCAGTTTTGAAGCCCGAGATCCCCGAATGAAGGCGTACCTAGAACTAGCCAGGCTGGTTATGGCCGGCTTCAACACAGTAAAGGTTTTCCACGTTTCCCGAACACAGAACAGACATGCTGACTCACTCGCCACGCTGGCGTCATCGGTAACTGAAGAGATACCCCGGCAAATCCAAGTGGAGCTCGTTTCAGAACCGAGCGTCAGAATCACAAGGGACTCGGGAACTACAGGGATCAGTGCGGTCGCGGTCGCGACACCTACACCGTGCTGGATCGACCCCATTATCGATTTTTTGGCTGACGACCGACTGCCAAGTGATGAGAAGGAGGGCAACAGGATCCGTAGGATGGCTCCTCGGTATTGGGTGGCAGAAGACCGGACCCTATACCGAAGGTCCTTTGGAGGGCCGTACCTCTTGTGCTTGCGCCCGGAAAAAGTGGGCGAGCTCTTGGAGGAGCTCCACTCTGGGGTGTGCGGTGGTCAAGTAGGAGGACGGTCTCTGGCACACCGGGCGATGACTCAGGGGTTTTGGTGGCCTCAGATGCAGAAGGATGCCGCCGAGTATGTACGCAAGTGTGAACAGTGTCAGAAGCACGCCCCCCTGATTCACCAGCCCGGGGGCCACCTGAACCCGATCAGTAGCCCTTGGCCTTTTGCACAATGGGGGCTGGACATCATCGGCCCATTCCCTCGGGCAACGGGGGGACGGAAGTTCGTTTTGGTGGCCGTCGACTATTTTTCTAAATGGGCGGAGGCGGAGGCTTTGGCCAATATACAAGACGTGGACGTAAAGAAATTCGTATGGAAAAATATCATCACCAGGTTCGGGGTGCCGAACACTATCATATCAGACAACGGGCTACAGTTTGACAGCCGGGCTTTCCGAGACTTCTGCAGTGATCTCGGTATCAAGAACAGGTACTCGACACCCGCTTACCCACAGGGGAACGGTCAGGCTGAGGCAGTAAACAAGGTAATCGTGGGCGGGCTGAAGAAAAGGCTAGAAGGCGCGAAGGGAAACTGGGCCGAGGAACTCCCAACAGTCTTATGGGCATACCGCACCACTCCCAGACGGTCCACCGGGGAGACCCCTTTCTCTCTAACATACGGAGCTGAGGCCGTGATCCCCACCGAGGTGAATCTCTGCAGTGCGCGTGTTGCTCGGTTTGATCAAACCAGAAACAACCAAATGATGGTGGAGAGCTTGAACAAGACGGAGGAATGCCGCGAAATGGCAACAATACGGCTTGCGGAATACCAGCAGAAGCTCGCCCAGAGATACAACCGAGGCGTGAGAACAAGGGAGTTTATCGCCGGAGATTTGGTGCTCAGAAGAGCCGTAGGCCACATGCGGGACACTGGTGCCGGGAAACTGGCACAGACATGGGAGGGACCCTACAGGGTCACTGCAGTGGCTGGCTCGGGGGCTTACTTCTTGGAGGACCTTGACGAAAAACAGCTGCCCCGGCCGTGGAACGTCCATAATCTAAAGAAGTTTTACCATTAACGGGCGGTGCGCCGAGCATAGTGTCTACTGCAGCCTGTTGTATATGTTTTGTTCGTTATGTTAATGATAGTTTTCACAGATCTGCACCTTCTGACTCTGACTCTCGGTTCGATCCCCATCACCGAGCAGGTGGAAACCTTAAATATCCTAAGGACAGAACCCTGACTCTCGGTTCGATCCCCATCACCGAGCATGTGGAAACCTTAAATATCCTAAGGACAGAACCCTGACTCTCGGTTCGATCCACATCACCGAGCAGGTGGAAACCTTAAATATCCTAAGGACAGAACCCTGACTCTCGGTTCGATCCCCATCACCGAGCAGGTGGAAACCTTAAATATTCTAAGGACAGAACCCTGACTCTCGGTTCGATCCCCATCACCGAGCAGGTGGAAACCTTAAATATCCTAAGGACAGAACCCTGACTCTCGGTTCGATCCCCATCACCGAGCAGGTGGAAACCTTAAATATCCTAAGGACAGAACCCTGACTCTTGGTACGATCCACATCACCGAGCAGGTGGAAACTTTAAATATTCTAAGGACAGACCCCGACTCTCGGTTCAATCCACATCACCGAGCAGGTGGAAACCTTAAATATCCTAAGGACAGAACCCTGACTCTCGGTTCGATCCCCATCACCGAGCAGGTGGAAACCTTAAATATTCTAAGGACAGAACCCTGACTCTCGGTTCGATCCCCATCACCGAGCAGGTGGAAACCTTAAATATCCTAAGGACAGAACCCTGACTCTCGGTTCGATCCCCATCACCGAGCAGGTGGAAACCTTAAATATCCTAAGGACAGAACCCTGACTCTTGGTACGATCCACATCACCGAGCAGGTGGAAACCTTAAATATTCTAAGGACAGACCCCGACTCTCGGTTCGATCCCTATCACCGAGCAGGTTGAAACCTAAAGTATTCTAAGGACCGGACCCCGACTCTCGGTTCGATCTCTACCACCGAGCAGGTGGAAACCTTAGCCTTTTATTCAGACAGAGAACTGAACCTCGGCTCCATCTCTAAGAACCGATCAAGTGGACACGTTCATACAAAAGGATAAGACGTTCATACAAAAGGATAAGACGTTCATACAAAAGCACAAAACATTCGTGCAAAAGTGTAAGTCATTCATGCGAAAGCCTAAAACCCAAAGTAACGTTTCAAAAAAAAAAAAAGAAGAAAGAACATACGAGCAAATTATCCCGTCACCACAACCCGGTGACGTAGGCAAATTCCGTCCATTTAAAGTTCAAAAAAAAAAAGGGGAGGGCAAAATAAAGTTGGCTTTCAAAATTAAAGATCCACATGAACTGAGGATGCGTCTTCCTGAGGACGTTGTTCAGAATGAAGAATGGGCGGCTGGATTTCCTCCCCGGCTTGGTCTCCAACATGGGGGTGGCTGGTCTCCTCCATATCTGTCGGCATTGCATGAGAGTCAATGGCGTTCACCAGCTCTCTCATGCTAGAGGTCTCTTCCTCATCGATAACAAGGGGCGCCGGGTGCTCGGTGTGGGGAACGCTCGGGAAAGGGATCTTGCTGCGATCCCTCAACGGTGAGTCCTCGAGCACCCCCAGGGCTTGAAGTGCAGCGAACCAACCCTCCTCGTACCCGAGCCTATGGGCCTGACGGATGACCGGTTCCGCTGAATTCTCGGCGTCCGCGAACCCCTCATTGTACCACTTGTTTTCACAAGCCTCCAGCGCCGCCTTCGAATCAGCCAACTGACCTTCCAGCATGGTGTTCACGCTCTGGACCTCTGCCAATTTAAGTTCAGTGCCGCCCAGTTGCGACTCCAGCTCGTCTGACTTCGTTTCGGCGAGGGCCCGGGCCTTTACGGCAGCAGCAATTCGGTCCTCCGCCTCATCAGCAATTTTCGACTTTTCCTTCGCCGTGGCCTCAGCAACATCTTTCAGGGCTCTTTCCCGCTCAACATCCTCGGCCAGCTCCTTCATCCTGCCGTCCACAACGTACGACATTTGTGCAACCTAACCATACAGCATTCACATTGTAAGGCAAAATGGAAGGTACACGTACGTAAGAAAAAGGGAAACCGAAAACAATAAAAAATGAAACATGTACCGCTATGGCGTGCCACTGCAAGCGCATCCCCAAGGACTCATCCGTTGATTCTGCGAAAACGTGCATATCCTCGGGCAGGAGGATGCCACGTGCCAGGCTCTGCGCCACACGGCCCCCATGGCCTTTGTCCCAAACTCGGGCGCTTGCCGTTGTCGGGAGAGGCCCGCCGTCGAGTTGGAAGGAGGGCTGCCATCCTACTGGACCCCGGGAAGTGGACGCCCGATCTATCCTGGTCTGCGCTACAGGTTCCCGTATAACTATACCGGCCGAGGGTCGGAGGGGGACGTTACCCGTACCTGTCTCGGTCTGGTCAGTTGTGCGCGGCCTCTTGCGAGCCCGGACTGACAGGACGACGGGCGGCGAAGCGATTTGGTCGGGATTTTGTTGTTGTACTGCAGGCCGGGCGCTCGGGACGAAGCGGTCGATCGTCATCTTCCTCCTGGCCACCATCTCGTTAGCGTGATCGGATCTTGTTTCGGAGGAGTCAGTTGGGTCTGTAGCCGCACCTACCCCTTCCTGAATAGGTTCCTCGGACTCTAAGATTCTCTCGGGTTGATTTGTGGCTTCTTGCTGGATTTGCTCGTGGGCTCGTCTCCGACGCTCGGCAGATACACGCTCGGCTGATTCGTCGCGAATTGGCTGCCGCTCGTCTGAACAAATAAACCGGGGGCCGAGATCGCGCGCTTCGCCAACGGTAAGCCTTGGTGGGAAGAAGTTCGCGTGCCGAACGTCTATGTAGGAGAGGAGAGGGCTGTCAACTAGCAGGGCTTGACTGAATGCCTGCCAAGTTGTGTATACGGGAGTTACACCGAGAATAAGATGGGATGCTCGGAGTTGTCCGTCAGAATGAACAAAGATTTCCGACCTGAGCACGAAATTCAGGTCCCGAACATGTACCACTTTGATGTCCGGTCTGAACCTTTTACCGTCTGCACAGAGAAAATATGGGTTAATGACAACATAACCGGACCAAAAAAAAAAAAAAAAAGAAGTTAGTCACCAACCGACTTCGCGCGGCGAAAATACACAAGGGATATCCTCGGCAAACCAATTACCGCTCACCCGAACAAAATCCCTGGCTGAATTTCGATTTGAGTCGGGTAGGCATGAAATGAGCCGTACCCTTGCGTCCCTAGTCTTTAAATAATAATCGGATCCGATATTACCGCACAGACTATACATCTGATTGATGTCATAATGATTTAGCTGCAGCCCGTACAACTGGTTCAGCCTACTTACACAACTCACTACCCGGTAAAAATTGGGGGGGGAGTTGGTCGGGGCAAAGGCCGTAAAATCTAAGGGTGCTAAGAATCAGAGGGTCTACCGGGAACCTAAGCCCACCCTCTAAAATGGCCATCAAAGGAAAGAACACCGTGTTTTCACCACGGCGCCTCTGGATGTCAATGTCACCCATATTGCAATAAGCAATATCTATGTCATTGGGAACGTCATAGGCTTCCCTAAATCTAGCCAAAGCATGCTCGGAAGAAAGGAGGTGAGAATAACTCATTTTCCTAAGCGAGTGTTTTTCGAAGAAAATAACTACTATAATTATCAAAAAACAGACTGAATTGGCTAAACAACAAGAGAGAAAACAATGAGAGGGAAAAGAACTTACTGGAGGCTCTAAGGAGGAAGTGTGTTCTGGGCCAAAGGGTAGACCACGAAGAATGGATGCTCGGCAGAGTAAGGGACTAATCAAGTGAGAAATGCGAAAATGAGAATCAGAAATTGGAAGGATTATTTATAGGTATGAAAGTGAAGGGAGGAGCATTAAATGATTCACAGGTGTGAAAACCACGCGGGCCGTCGCCTCGACTGCCACACGCGTAACGCCTCAGTTCACGAACCGTCAGACAATGATGACGGGCAGGTTGTCCATCAGTTCCAGATGCGTCTTTCGAGACGCATTAATGCGCCCAACAACAGCCGAGCACTGACCTTTCATCTTCCCGACGAACATTCACCCCTCGTGATCCTTGATTCGCCCCCGTAAATAGGGAGTGAATCAAGGGGGGGCTATTGTACGGGCCCCCACGTCTTCCTTGTATCGGGCTGTGGACCCTGGCCTGTATATAAGGCCCATAAGGCCAACCTTCCTGTTCGGTGGCCCACTCCCCGGCCATGCGTGCGACCGGGCCAATCCCTGCCTCGTCATCATTTTCTCGGATGTGATCTACCGAGCACATGCAGACATCATACTCTCGGGACGCCCCGCCCTCTGCCTGCCCGGCAGTGTCTCGGATGATCACCGTTGCCGAGAACTATTGTGAGGGTGGGAACCAAGTTCCAACGCCACCCTCGCCGCACCCCACTACCACCTAACCATCCACTTGCGATCGATGATACTGGACCGCCAGTTGCACTTACTGGTGAGTAATCATGGCGTCGCCACTATCTATGGACTATAAATACAGGAAAGATTAAGAAGAGGGGGTTGGAAGGAGGAGAGGGAGAAGAGTGTATACAGGAAGTGACCTTAATGAGCCTTGGTGTCTAGAACGACCCAGTGTAGGAAATCCAAACCCACGTTACAAGTAAGTCGTGAGCCCAAGGGAGGCCCGGCCCAATTGGTCTCAATTTTGGGCGTGCACAGCTTAAATAAAAAATTGTTTTTTTTATGCCACATCAAATAACATGTGTACTGCCAAATGGAATAAAAAATGGTACTAGAGCTTTTTTTTTTTTTTTTTTTTTTAATGTGCATTTGGTATGGTGTTTGAATCCTAGGAAGCCCCTAGGGTAACTTCATCTATTCCGCATGCTTAATGCACTAAGGCCTACATTTATTTCAAGGCTGTTGGATGGGACTACACATGATGGGGATGTTAGTGTGTGTTATTCCAATGCTTTTGTTGAGCTACTTTAGCGACTATATTATTATTATCTTTCTATCTTTTATATATATAAATTTTCAAAATGATTTAAGAATAATAGTCATGTTGTCAATAAATTGTTTAACATTGAGTTTTTTTTTTTTTTTTTTTTTGAAAATTTGCGAGTATGAAGAATTTAATCTAATAATAAATTTGTTAAAATTCATATTTAATTAAAAAATATTAAGTGGTATGACGTTGTTTAAAGTTTCACCTAATATAATATAACTTGAATTCAACTTTCTCTCTCCCTATCTATCTATATATATATTAATCCAAGCTCTTTGGTCTAGTCCATTTCTTGAGTTTCTGCATCCATGAAGTGATAGTATACTATATCGAGACAAAATAATTTGTTTGGGTTTGCCGCCTTGTTCAAAAAAAAGAAAAAGGAAAAAGAAATTGTATCAATGATAAGGAAAAAGAAACATTTAAATAAACTATATTGAGACCAAGTATCAACCAGTGGCTGTAGTTTAGTGGTAAGAATTCCACGTTGTGGCCGTGGAGACCTGGGCTCGAATCCCAGCAGCCACAATTTGTCTTCAGATATTTTTTGGTCTAGGCTTGCCCATATTTTTTTGATAATTGTGAAGTTCACTCAACTTTTGTGAAGAAAAACATTTCTGGTCAACGAAAAATCCAATTAAAATATATGACCATTTTTTTTTTTGAGATTGTTTTCTGCTAAAATTTTTCAAAAAGAAAATCGATTTCACATTACGCTAAATAAATAAAGTTAAGAAACAATATGGCAACATGGAAATTGTTGAAAATAACTTTAGCTTATTGTTAAAGTTCATCACCAAAAATAAGAAAATGATAAAAAATTAAAAAGATAAAAACAAAATTAAAAAATTATTTCTTGTCAACAAAATATCCAATTAAAAAATATAACTTTTTTTAGAGATTTTTTTTTTCTACTAAATTTTTTTAGAAAGAAACTTTATCTCACGCTACACTAGGAAAGAAAGTTAAGAAGCTATATGGAAACATGAAAATTGTTCAAAACAACTTTGGGTCTGTTTGGATAAGCTGTTTTAAAAAGTGTGTTTTTAAAAATGAGCGTTTTTAAAATGTGCATTTTTAAAACACAATTTTTAAAACCATCTATAAGCGTTTGGCAAAACTTATGAGAATATTGAGAAAGAAGTTTTTTATTATCAACTAAGCATTTGGTCTATATTTGTCTAAAATTATTGTTTGACCATAAATTACTAAAATAGGACTCAATTCTATCACCATAGTACACTCATAAAATTATTCTAAAAAAAAAAGTACACTCATAAAATAATTTTAGTTAGATTATATTCACCCCACCCCACTACTATAGCTGTTCACCAATACAGCCACCTCACCACTAAACTATAGCTGTTCACCACTAGCTGTTCCCCACCCAATAATAATATTACTTTCCCATATCAGGCGTACCACTACCATCTATTCTAAACCACAAAAACAAAATAGAGCTGAAAAGTTGAAACCCAAATCACAAATGACGTAGTGAAAAACTAACGGGAGAGAGAGAAAGAAAGAGCTTGCAGCAATGGCGTTCTCTATTTGTGGTGATTGAGCTTGCAGATGGTGCAATTGAGGCTCTGCCAGTGCGTCTTCTTTCTACTTCCAATATATAATGCTACATGCGATTTGGAGCTACCATTGGAGCTTTGCTGTGATGTTGTTCTGCAACTTGCATAAAGAACAACGAGAAGTAGCAGGTACAAGTTGTCATTAAACAATAATTTCGTCATTAAGCAAAATTTTGAGGATATTTTAGGTATTGACACCCTTCAAATTTGGATTGTGATGCGTTTTAAAAATTGCGGTTTGGAAAAAGTTCAACTGTATTTCATTTCCAAAACGCCAAATTTGGCATTTTTGAAAACGCAATCGCTAAAAAATCGCAATGCCAAACAATGAAAATTTTGCGTTTTGATTCAAAAATGTGCGTTTGCATGGTGCAAACGCCTATCCAAACAGGCTCTTTATCTTATTATTGAAGTTCGCTACCAGATATAGAAAAATGAGGAAACAAAAAAGTGCAAAGTAAAACTATTTATTGCCAATGAAAAATCTAATTAAAAAAATCTTCTATTTTTGTAGAGATTGTTCTCCGCTAAATTTTTTTTTTTGGAAGAAACTCTATTTCACACTATGCTAAATAAAGAAAGTTAAGAAGCAACTGGAAAAATATAAACGGTTGAAAACAACTTTATCCTGTTGTTGAAGTTTGCTACCAAATATAGGAAAATGAGGTAATTAAATCTTTCTTGGTCTAAGATTGCCCATATTTTGTTATAAATGTGAAGTTCACCCAAACTTTTGTGACATAATTTTTTCCATTTTCTAGTGTTCAATAGCTTTGGAAAAAATAATTCAAATTAAATCTATTTCTCGTCAACGAAAAATCCAATTAAAAATATATCTAATTTTTCAGATCATTGTTTACCACTATTGTCTTTTTTGTAAAGAAAATTATCTCACACTATGCTAAATAAAGAAAGTTAAGAAGCAATACAGAGACATGGAAATTGTTGAAAAAATTTTATCTTATTGTTAAAGTTAGCTACCAAATATAGGAAAATATATATAATTTTCTAAAAAAATAATTTTTAGAAAATGATTCATTATTTAGAAAACATTAATATTGAAACACACTGATTATAAGATGCTTTTATAACCCATAAACGCACAAAAAAAAAATCAAAAATCAAAATGAATATTCCTTAATTTTGAATCTAGGTCAGTACAAAAAAAGAAAAAAAAATGAGTGATTTTTGGTTCTATGGTTTGATCAACTTGATTAGGGTTGGCCAACAACATGATAAATAATAAAATTATTTAATTAATATTATAAATAAATATAATAAAATTTATAATAAATAAAAAATCACTAAAAAATATGATTAATTTTTTTGATATTGTTTTCTACAAATAATTTCAGAAAGAAACTTTATCTCACATTGTACTAAATAAAGAAAGTTAAAAAGCAATATGAAAACATCAAAACAGTTAAAAACAACTACTTTATCTTAATGTTAAGGTTCACTACTAAATATAGGAAAATGAGATAATTTTTCAGAAAATAATTTTTAGAAAATAACTAATTTTTTATAAAACACTAATATTGAAATAAACTGAGTATAAGAGACTTTTATAACCAATAAACACAAAAGGCAAAAAAAAGAAAAAAGAAAATGTACATTCCTTAATTTTAAAAACTAGGCTGCAATAAAAAAAAAAAAAAGTGTGATTTTTGGTTTTATAGTCTAATCGGGGTTGGGCCAGCAACATGATAAATAATATAATTATTGATGATGCTGAAAAATCACTAGTGAGCCACACAGTCTTTGTACACTTGAAATAACACCTGCACAACAAAAAAAGAAGATCTAACAGAGAGCACCGATGTGGTGCCGGCCAAATACCCTCCGAAGGTCAAGTTATAATTTTTCTCACAACTCTAGAGTGCCAGAATTGGGGTGAATTATGCGTATCTTGGTTTGTGAGGGTATTGGGGCTTTTATAGTAGTAGAGGGTTGACATCTCTTTCTTGGATCATAAGTCTTTTCCTTATAGGAGTCCTTATAAGCGTATATTGTGGAATCATTTCCTTGTAGGAGACTAACACTAAGTGTGGGGTACAAGTCATTTCCTTATATGATCATGCATGATAATCAAGTTAGGATTATGTCAGAACCGTCGGCTTTATTGGTGTCAGCTTTCCATCCTCCCTTCATTGACCTCGTCAGCTTAAAGCCGTAGACTTCCTACTGCCTTGTTGATGGACATAAGCAAAGCCAACGGGTTGGTTTGGAACGTCATTCTATGCCTTCCCTTTGGTGAGTATATATTTACAATTTTATCCTTATCAATTATTCAATTAATATTTTGAATAAATACAATAAATAAAAAATTCACTAAAAATATATGTAAAATTTTAAAGGAATTTTGTGTGCAACGTGAATCACAATTTATGTAATCAGACTTCATAAATTAACAACATTTTTCAAAATAATGTATAGAACCATATAAAAAATGATGACAATTGTAAGGGTAGAGTTTGGATCCTGAGCTCAAAATGTAAATGGATTAAGGTCCAAATAGCCCAATACAATAAATTTGTAAGTGTAGGCTAAAAACTAGGTTTCAATGAATTGGAAAAAACTTACAATGACTTAAAGATTGAAATAAAACAAAGGAAAACAGGTTTTATGCGAAGAAATCCTTGCTTGGCAAAGTCCGAGGAGAGTAGTTCTAGGGTATATTCTTCTTAAACTTGATTACTGATGTATCCTTGGAAATCAGTGGGCTGAAAGGTTCCCTGGCGTTGATGATCTTGAAGGGTGAGTCCTGAAAAGTCAAAGAAGATTAGAGTAGACTGGTGGTGGCCGGTCTTGAATCCTCTGATGGTAAAGTTAGTGGGTTGAAGTAGAAAAGAAAGCACTTCAAAAATTTCACCAATTTTTCTATAAAAATAAAATGTCTCCCCTTTACCTCTGCGTAGAAGGGCCTTTATATAGTGTTAGCCTGACAGTTATTTTTCCTATCATCGTAGAGTTTGGAGGATTCAGAGATAACTTCCATAACTGTCATGGAAGTTATCTCATCGGGAATGATGTTTAACAGTTAATAGAAGGCTTGGTTCACAACAACATGACTCTTGGCTTTTGGAAGAGTTTGCCACTCAGATAAACCTCATCCGTCCGTCATTAAAAACAGACGAGATTCGCTACTAGTACTTCCCCCAATGGATGAGTGAATGAAGGAAAGTGCAATCAAGGATGGTAAGAGAGGAATGAGTGTAAGACCCATTCATTCTTCTGCTTTGTACTTTGTCATGGACGGCCATATGGACGAGGCACAGCTAAGCACGTTTTCCTTACACCATTAGTTGCCCCCTCGTCCATGGGTCGTCCAAGAAAATATAATAGTTTAATTCTCTTGACAGACGAGCTTCTTTCAACAATCAAAGATGCCACGTGTTATAACCTAAATGGTAGCCCATTTTGTCGATTCATTTTTGGCGTAAATGCACTTTTAGTCCCTACATTTTGAAGTTTTTCCATTTTAGAATTTTATTTTTTCCACATTTAGTCCCTAAAATCAATTTACGATTTTTATTTTAGTCCTTCAAGCCCCATTCCGTCACCAATTAACGGGGAAACAGACAGGATCTATAAAATATTATTATTTTTTAACCCTGGTGAATAAAATAAAGAAGAAATCAGATTAAGCTCACGTGATAAATCACGTGAAGCACTTTTAGTGCACTTACCACCTACCTCTGGTGCGCAGGTGACGAGCTTCCCCAAATCAGACTGAAATCCCTAGCTCTCTTCCTCTGCCTCACAACCAATAGGCACCATCATCAACCTAAAGAAAATCCCACTTCTCTCTCTAACCACCACCATCATCATCAACCATCTCAAGATCCTCGCCTACCTCTGGCGTGCAGGTAGTGACCTTTCCCAAATCAGACTTAATCCCCAGTGAAGCTCTCTGCCTCTGCTGAACAGCCATAAGAACACAACCTAAAGAAAAATCCCCACTTCGTCAATCTCTATCACTTGATACCCACACTATTCATGGAGTGGAGAAAATGAAAGCTGGGAGACTTCTGTATTTGTGAAAGGGTCTTCTCTCTCTTCTCTCTGTCCTTATTTATAGCTTTACAAGAAGGTTGGTGACTTTTTCCTAGTAGGGCCATAATGTTTTTGTATATTTTGGCTTTTTGACTGTCTGTTGGTCCTTGTCTGCATGTGTTTGGTTGTGGTTTACATTGTGGTCCATGTGTTCCCCGTGTATGACAAAAGTACTTTCTCTGTTTCTTTTAGTATGACAAAACTATTGAAGTAAGTGTTGTATTCTTACTTAAATATTTGATTAAGTGTTGTGATCACCTAATACTTTATTAAGTGTTGTATGGTTTGCATGTAGAATAGAAAATTTTATTAGGTATGAGTGTTGTATTGTCTGCATGCAGAATAGAAAATTTTATTAGGTATGAGTGTTGTTTTGTTAAATATAATATATATTTTGTTGTAAATAATATATATTTTGTCCTGTAGCTAGCATTGTGTAATTGGTTTTGGTGTTATGTTGCATGCAGAATGGATGGTCTATTTAGTTTATTTGTGCATCATGGTGGCAATTTTACTGAAAATGGCCGAAAATATGTGGGAGGTGCAGTAGATATAGTTGATAATTGTGACCCTGACAGGTGGTCCAAGGTTGAGATAGAAAGTATATGTAAGGACTTTGGATACATATCTGTTAGTAGGCTGTGGTATAAAATGCCTGGAGTGGACCAAGAACTGGCAAACTTCCATTTGATTGTTGATGATAGTGATGCCATATTTCTAACAGACTTAGTGAGGGGTCATCAAGATATTCATGTGTATGTAGAGCACCCAATACATGAGCCTATATTAGTTGATGAAGGAGAGGATGCTGGTGAGGGTGTGCAGCCATTGGCATTAGAGCAAGACTTTACAGGTTATTATGACAATGATAATGAGAATGAAGATGATGATGATGATGATGATGATGGGGATGAGTTTTATAGTTTTTATGAGAATGATGACATGTATGCTAATGATCAAACCTTTAACAATGAGGATGAGGTTGAGGTTAATGCTAATGTTCCTACTAAGGTGGCTGCTTCTCAAATGGGTTCTAGGAGAGTAGGTAAAGAACCTGAGCACCCACCTGAGGTCTTTCATATAAATGATAGCAGCGATAGTGTGGGAAGTGATGGTGGGGGAAGTGGCCTAGAAGATGATGTAGAGTTGACCCATGGTGTTAGGGACTTTGTTGAAGATAGTAGTGACAGTTGGAATGGTAAGGATGATGCTGAAGTTAATGAACCTGGGCAAATGGGTGTTGGTGTAATGAACTCTGATTATGAGAGTGAGGAATTGCATAGTCTTGTTGAATCATTATCTAATGATGAGCTTGGGTGTGATAGTGATGATCAGTCTGAGGATGATAACAGGACACATGTGGGAGATGAAAGGGAACCGAAAAAAGAGCAAGTGAGGAAGTTCCCTGTGTTTAAGCCAGTGGCTAAGGCTGAGCAAATTTATTTTGAGAAAGATATGTTGTTTACTACACCTAAGCAATTCAAGGAAGCTATAACAGATTATGCAGTTTCTGGTGGATGGGGGATCAAATTTGTTAAAAATGATTTGCAAAGGGTAAGAGCTGTCTGCCAAGAAGGGTGCAAGTTTGTTGCCTATCTAGCAAAGGTGCCAAGGGAGAGGAGTTACCAACTAAGGACATTGACATTGGAACACACCTGCTGTAGAAGTTATAAGAACCCTAGGTGTACTTCATCATACATTGGGAAGAAGTTGATGAAGAAGGTGAAAAGACAACCTAATATGAAGCTGAAGGACATCCAAGAGGCTGTCCATGACAAGTACACCGTAAATATAAGTGTAGGAAAAGCAGGTAGGGCTAGGGATAAGGCTCAAGAATATGTGGATGGGGTGTATACACAACAGTACAACCAGTTGTGGGAGTACTGTGAGGAATTAAGGAGGGCTAGTCCTGGTAGTACCATACTTATGAAGGTACATACCTTCCATGATGGTGATTTAGCAGCTGAGATGGATTTGGCGTGTGGGGTGCCTTATTTTGAGAGGCTATACATATGTTTGGAGGGCTGCAAGAAGGGGTTTTTGGCTGGATGTAGGCCATTCATTGGTTTGGATGCCTGCCATTTGAAGACTAAGGCAGGGGGGCAATTGATTACTGTAGTCTGCAGAGATCCTAATGAGGAGTATTTCCCACTTGCATATGCAGTGGTAGAGGCTGAAACCAAGGATTCTTGGACTTGGTTCATCAATTTGTTACTTGCAGACATATGTCAGAATAAGAGATGGGTGTTTATGTCAGACCAGCAGAAGGTGTGTACTTTATTCTCTACTTGGTTGTTTTTTCTTCATTTACTTATTGTATCTATCTCTAAGCCATATTTTCTTTTCATATTGTTTGTGACAGGGGTTGGTGCAAACTTTCATTGATAACTGGCCACAGTATGAATATAGGATTTGCTGCAGACACCTCTACAACAACTTCAGGAAGAACCATCCTGGTGTTCTACTCAGAGAACTGTTTTGGAGGGTAGCCAAGACAAGTTATAAAGAAGAGTTTGACAGGGTGATGGATGAGCTGAAGGGCATTGATGCTGGTGCACACAGTTGGTTAGATGGTTATTCAACAATAAAATGGGCCAAACACATGTTTAGTGAGGATGCCTTGACCGACACTATAGTAAACAACATGTGTGAGAGTTTCAATAGTAGGATTCTTAAATTCAGGTCTAAGCCTATAATTAGCATGGTATGAGTCTTTGTGATCACCTACAATTAATTAGGTTAATTATGTCGTACTGTTTTTAGTAGGTTTTGCAATTAATGTCTAATGATGACATGTATGTGCTTGCGGCTTGAGTGCATCAGACTATATCTCATGACTAGGTTTTAAGAAAACAGAGTGAAGATTCTGAGAGTAGAGTCAGCTATTTGTGCCAAGGTTCTGAAAAGGTTGCACAAGGAAAAACTGGCAGCCAATAGGTGGATAGCTTGTTGGGCAGGGCAGACCCAGTTTGAAGTAAAAAATGGTCTGCAAAGTTTCACTGTTGACTTGGTCACAGCACACTGTAGTTGCAGGAAGTGGGACATAAGTGGCATACCCTGTGCTCATGCTATCTCATGCATATTTTTCAACAGATAAGATGCTGAGCAGTATGTTCACCCATGTTACCATGTCTCTACATACAAGGCTTGCTATGAACCAATCATAGCACCAATCAATGGACAAAATATGTGGAGATCTAGTGATGTGGCCCCAGTTCAGCCTCCCATCAAAAGAAGACCACCTGGCAGACCTAAGAAGAAGAGGGCAAAGGAACCTAATGAGCCAACAAGAAGAGGTGGCATCTCTAAGCAATGCAAGACTTGTGGTAAGTTAGGGCATAATAAAAGAAGTTGCAAAGGTGAGATTGGAGGGAACTCCTCACTGCCAGGCAACACAAACAGAACCAGTGCATCTAGTAAGGTAATATATGGACATGTATGAAATGCAATTGTATTAGTTGCTTTCAAGTACATCTAATAATTTGCGTGCATTTCTTGTTTGTAGGCCCACATACATAGCTTCAGCTCCACTCCAAGTGCACCACCTCAGTCCAGCTCCACTCCAACTGCACCATCTCAAGGCAAGACAAGCTCAGCCACTCAATTTGCACCATCTCAAACCATGATGCACCAATCCAGTCCAACTGTAACACCTCATGCCAGGACCAGAAGCACATTTATCCATTCACAGCAGCACACCTCCACTAAAGTTGCACCACATCAGTCAGACAGCACCACACATAACTCCAGCAGCAGCAACCCAAAGCCAAGGCAGAAGAAGAGAAGGGTGGTCACATCAGAGACTCTAAAGGCTTCTAAGAATGCATCCAGATACATGGAATCAATCAGACATGGTGGGAGTCAATCATCTGTGCATGGTCCAAGGAAGTGAAGAGAGCACAAGTTCATCTGTGCATGGAACAATGCCATGTGTTTTGTAGAAACTGATGACTTAACTGTTTTGTGTATTTATGGTGGTAGGGTTTAACATGGAATATTGCCCTTTGTTTTGTAGAACTAGAACACTTAACTGTTTTGTGTATTTATGGTGGTAGGGTTAAACATGGAACATTGCCCTTTGTTTTGTAGAACTATGACTGTGTTCTAGTTATGATATTTGTAGAATTGTGAATGTGTTATGATATTTGTAGAACCATGACTGTGTTATGATATTTGTACAACTGTGGCTGTGTTCTGATATTTGGTGTTGAGTCACAAGTCTGACCGTGTAGTGTTGCTGGAAATGTTTGTATTGGTTTGATATAAAGTGAGTTATGACTCATCTTTTGTACTTTGACTATTTGTATTGCAGAAAATTTGTATTGCAGGAAATTTGTGTTGCAGACAATTAAATTGCCAAAAATTTGTATTGCAGAAAATTTGTGTTGCAAAAAATTGAATTGCAGAAAATTTGTATTGTAGAAAATTTGTATTGCATCAGAAATTTGCAGCAGCAATTTGTATTGTAGAAATCTGGATTGCAACAGAAATTTGCAAAAATTTGTATTGCAGCAGAAATGTGTATTCCAGCTGTGTGTTGATGTAGAGATTTGTATTGCAGCAGATAGTGTGCCTTTATCAAACTGTGCCTTTGTCAATCAAGCTCAAAAAGTTTGGTTCAAATTTGGTTTTTTGTTGACTGAGATTTTTGTTGTCAATCTGTCAATATGCTGTAAATATTTCAAGTAGATTTTTTAAGTCATGCCAAATAGATATTTCAAGTAGATCTTTTAAGTAAACCTCAGTTACATGCAAAGTTGGACATGTTTAATAGATATTTTTGGACAAGTTTAATAGATATTTTTTAAGATGTGGCTGAACTGCATAAGAGGGAATAATATGACTAAAAAGTGTACATAATTTTAGACCAGTTAAGAATTTAGAAGTTTGTACACTATTAATAATATAACTATAGGAATTTCTGAACAACTTAAGTAGCCTGTCTGTGCCAACATGCCCTAAATTGTCATCATTTACTCTCTTTGACTTTGAAATTGAGACTTACTAACAAATTTCATATTCACATCCACATCTCTTTTTTCAAATTGGTTATTTAAATTTTTATTTTTTATTAAACTGAAACCAGTATGAATACAGTTCATAAACACATTTCAGCAGCCCCACATTGAACAACACAGTTAGAAAACAGGGGTATTCATTTCATTCCAAGAATGGTACAAAAAAAAAAAAACTAGCAGGTGTATCCATACTAACTGCTTAACCACAAAATGTACACACTGCTAGCCCTTTGCATTAGCAATTACAGGATATTGAAACTCCCCCATCTATGAAACATGCTAACTAAACATACACTTCCACCACCCACCTAACCAAACATAAACACTTCCACACTTCCCACCCTAATCAAACTTCCACTACCTGTCTAACTACCCATACAATTAACGAGACAAATCCCACATATCACCATTAAGAATGCCAAAGCCACATTGTAAAACTTCTCTCTCCTATGGCATCTTGCAACCTCAGCCTCTAGTCTGATAATCCGTTGCCTTTGCTCTGGGATGAGCACCTTACCACGATCACATATCTCATCATCACGCCATTGGAAGAATTTACACTTTCGCCCAACCTGAAATGCAAACCAATTTCTTTATCCATGAAGCTACTTAATGACCAATAAGGACTGTATAATTAACATGAAATTGAAAAAACATTGTTGTTTATATATAACCACAGCAATCCAGTTTTTAAGCAAACATTACCATTGAAGATCAATAAACTAACCTAACCAACAAAAGGAAAATATTCCCCAGTCAACAAATTGAGTTTAAATTTCGCAAACCCAAGCCATATGCATCCATAACAACTCACAAGCGAATGCAGTCAATAAACCAGAGACTTAACCTCATATGCTCACATAATGCATGTCACAGTTGAACAATACCCTTATATGCACAAATCCTACCTCTTGAACAAGGTGTCAAAAACTACTAGTAGCATATTTTACATCATCAAATAGCTTACTAAAACAAGAAAAAAAAAACCCAAAATTATTGCTTCCAAACCCAGGAAAACGAACTAAATGCAGAAAGTCCCTCCTCCCTTAACCCTAATGAAATAAAAATAAAAACACGAAAACCCCATGATTCAAAATCAAAAGCTTGAACTACCCAGTAGAAAAAACATGATTAATTAAAAAAACACTCAAATATTGAAATACCCAGTAGTTTAGACAGCCATAAAACCTTCTGCCAGGGTTGTCCGGTGTCCACGAAACGACTAATACTGGTTTTTCATCACAGTAGCACCTAAATGGAGCTCTCCTCCTCAAGCTTGAACTGGTTGAAGAGCTTGCTTCCATCTAATCAGGGGCTTCAAAATGGTTGAAGATCTTGAGATGGTTGATGATGATGGTGGTGGTTAGAGAGAGAAGTGGGATTTTCTTTAGGTTGATGATGGTGCCTGTTGGTTGTGAGGTAGAGGAAGGGAGCTAGGGATTTCAGTTTGATTTGGGGAAGCTCGTTACCTGCGTGCCAGAGGTAGGTGGTAAGTGCACTAAAAGTGCTTCACGTGATTTATCACGTGAGCTTAATCTGATTTCTTCCTTATTTTATTCACCAGGGTTAAAAAATAATAATATTTTATAGATCCCGTCTGTTTCCCTGTTAATTGGTGACGGAATGGGGCTTAAAGGACTAAAATAAAAAGCGTAAATTGATTTTAGGGACTAAATGTGGAAAAAATAAAATTTAGGGACTAAAATGGAAAAACTTCAAAATATAGGGACTAAAAGTGCATTTACGCCTTCATTTTTTTGAGACGAAGACCACGTGCCATCATTTGGTTGGTTGCGTCGTTTCATGTGCTTAGGTCAGCCATCTATAAATAGAGGAATGCCTCCACTACTCTCCACACTTCTGAGATTTTCCTTCCTTGACATTCATCGTCTAGAGCCTCGTCTAAGAGTTCCCTCGCGTCTATAGTTTCAGTTCATCTTAGAGCCAGGTATTCCCTTTCTTCTCGTCTTTTAGGTTTTCAAAATTTTCTTTTCAGAAAATGTCAGAAATAACTATCGCCTCGTCTAGCAATAGTACAGAGAAAGCTATAGACGAGTATTATGACGAGAGTAGTGACAACTCTAGTAATACCAATAGTAGTAGTAGTAGGGGAAACACCATTGACGAGGAATATGTCTCAGGGGTCCCTGGGCTTCCCTTAGAAGTAGTACAGAAACAACTTAGAAAAACTTTAGGTTCCAAGTAGGTACCTCATCTTCCATCCCTCCATCTAGTCCTTTGGACGAGACGAAGATAACTGTATATAATTGTGCCATAGATGTTCCTTCCAAGACGGATGAGGAAAGATTAAACAACTTTAGGGAATGGTACCAAATTCCAGACGAGTTTAATCCTAGATTGTCCGTCCGTGGAGAGTGGTGTTGTAATCCCCATTTTGGGATAGGTGTATATGAGACTTACCTTCTAAGAGGTCTTATGTTTCTTTTAAATGCTTTTACCAGAGAGTTGTTAGTTAGGTTAGGTTTAGGAGTATGTCAATTCAACTCAAATGCATGGAGATTAATTATCTCTATGCAAATTTTGTGGAGGGAAGTGTTTGGAGGGAACTGTCCTATTACTGTGGACGAGTTCCTCTACTGCTACAAACCCTCAGAGATTCATCAATTCCCTGGCTTTTATCAATTCACGGCCAGAGGTAAAGATTGTAGGTTGGTGAAACCCTTAGCCTCGTCTGACAGAAAATGGAAGATGGAGTTTTTCTTCGTCTCTAGATTTTGGGCTGGAAATCCTGTAGGCGTTGGTCAGGATACTTTTGGTCGTTTTATTGGGGACCTAGGGAACCTTCATCTTGAGGATAAGTCCCTTAGCTTTCCCCCTTTTCTCTCTCTTTTTATTCATTATTATTATCATTTAACTTCAATTTATTTCATTACAGCCGTTGGACGACCTGCCTTGAGCAAGCAGCACCGTGACCGCGTCCACAGGGCTCGTCTACACACAGACAGGGATTTTCATTTCTTAGTCAATCTTAGACGACTAGCTAAGTGGGGGTTAGGCCCTAATCCATTTGACATAGCACTTGCCCACGAGATTACTGTAAGAAAAAGTAAGTTTCAAATTTTAACATTCCTTATATCTTTTATTTTCATTTTCTTTCGTGTCAAAGTAAACTCTCTTCATCTTTTCTCTTTATAGGAATGGCAACCATGAGAGGTAACAAGGGAAAGGAGGTAAGTGATGAGGGGACTCGTCTTGAGCCTGATCGTCAAGCTCGTCCTTTAGCTGGAGATAAGAGGAAGACCATATCCAAAAACTTGGATTTGAAAAATCTCCCTAGTAGACGTGGCAAGAAGATCAAGCATGGCTCATCCCAAGTAGTCAAGCCTACTCCGCCGTCCCACCAGCTAACCAAAGTCTTTGATTTTGACTTGTCTACTCTTGTTGAGTCCACTCTGTCCAAGACCCCACCGTCCAAAACTGTGTCAACCTCGTCTCAACCTTCCCAAAAGGTCCCTTCAAACATTATTGAAAACGAAGACCTGGCTTGGGAACGTTTCAAGAACGCTATTTCTGACGAGGATATAAACGTCTGTTATGACATGTCCCTCAAGGATTTTGAACACTCCAGTGTCCATGACCTTTTCAAGGTAACATTTATCTTCGTCCTGACTAAATGTTCATTCCCTTTCTTCCTTTTTTCCTTTTTTTTTTTTTTTTTTTTTAACTTTTATTTGTTGTTAATTTTTATAGGGCATGTCTAAGTTTATAGCAGCGTCTAGACAGGCCATAGGATTGGACAAGATGAGGATCTTGTTAGAGACGAGAATACATGAGTTGAAGGAAGAAGCTAAACAATGGGCTGAGGTGGCTGCTAAGACTACGGACGAGGTGAAGGAGTTGAAAACTTTGGTTGGGACTTGAAGGCTAGTGTTGCAGAAAAAGATGCTCGTCTTGAAGACTTGCAGAAAAAAAAACGACGAGCATAGCATTCTCCTCTCCAAGGCAAAGGAAGATGCAGTGGCTGAATTCAAAACATCTAAACAATACACTGATGTTTTGGATACCAACTATGCAGCAGAGTTTGAAGATTTCAGGATGGACACTGTTGAAAAGTTTCTTGATGTGGACTTTAGCTCCATTGTACTCAACTTGAATGCTGCCACCACTAGCTCTCTCTTTCACCTTGGCTCTGAGGACGCCAACGTAGAGGACGATGCCACGACCCAGCCTCAGGACGACTCCAACATAGATGCCTCAGTTTAAAAAAAATATCTTGATGACTTAGGTTTTTTTTTTTTTTTTTTTTTTTAATGTAATTCAAGTACATTTAGCTCGTCCATGTTTAAGGACGAGTTTTGATAAAACAGTTTAATTTTGTAAGGGTGTTTGGACGTTTCTCGTCTACCCTTGAAATAATCAAATGAATGTTGTTTCTCTTATATATGCATGGACGAGAGTGTTTATTTTCATATACAGGATTCCTTGTTTTACTCGTCTACATTTCATATATATATACTTTAACCATTTTTATTGGAATTTCACTTGAGTGTGATTTGTCTATGTGAAATGGTAAGTAAAAGCATTACTCGTCCTTAGACTTGTCTTTGCATTTTGCTCATCTATGGACAGTTTTTTAGCAGGTGACTTAACAAGTTCAAAACGTCTATGCTCTTCCTCGTCCATGGTATGGTTAGGTATTATGTTTTACCTTGCCCATTTTATGGACGTGCATGCGTTGGACTTGTTTGTAATTGCTCTTAGGCATGGGCTTCATCTCGTCCTTTGCTTTGGACGAGCATGCCTCGATTTCACTTTTTAGGAAATCTTAAGATTACATCTTCGCGTCCAGAGAATTTTCTCGTTTTGAGCTTTTTAGCTTTTTTCAAAAGTCAATATGAACAAAAGTGGTACGGAAATCATGGATTCACACAACATTATGTACATTCCACAAATATTGTTCACAACATAGATATTGTTCATAGACGAGGCATGTTCTTAAGAAACTAATGCCTACCTTTAAAGAAAAACAAATACAAGCCAAACCATAATTTTGTCCTTAAGCTCAACATAATAATAAGACAATATAAATAAACAAGTCTTTTATGTAGATAGATAGCCTCTAGACTTGTCCAAAGTTATGTTTATCTAGGCTGGCATTTTATTGGTAGTACCTCCTCAAGTGCTCAACATTCCAAGGATGCTCCAACTTCCTCTTGTCTAAGGCCTCCAAGTAATAGGATCTTTATCTCTTGCAGTTGACAACTCTGTAGGGGCCTTCCTAATTAGGTCCTAACTTCTTATGAGTTGGGTTCTTTGTGGCTAAGGAGACCCTTTTCAGGACGAGGTCGCCTATGTCAAACCGCCTTGGCTTTACCATTGCATCATATTGCCTAGCCATAAAGTTTTTGTACCTTGCCATCCTTTGTTCAGCGTCCATCCTCACCTCGTCTATTAGATCGAGGTTCACACGGAGTTGCTCCTCGTTATCTTTGTCCTGATAGGCTGCCACCCTATGATTGGCCATGTGCACTTCTGCAGGTATGACTGCTTCAGTCCCATAGGCTAGTTTGAAAGGAGTTTCTCCTGTAGAAGTTCTCACTGTCGTCTTATATGCCCACCGAACACCTGGTACTTTGTCTGGCCAAACTCCCTTTCCTCCTTCAAGCCGAGTTTTGATTATTTTTAACAAGAATTGGTTTGCAACTTTAGCCTGTCCATTTGCTTGTGGGTGGGTGGGTGAGGAGTAGTGATTCTGAATTCCAAAGTGTATGCAAAAATCTTTGCAAAGTGTATTGTCAAATTGTCGTCCGTTATCGGATACCAGCACCCTAGGTACGCCAAACTTGCACACAATGTTCTTCCACACAAAATTTTTGACATTTTGTTGTGTGATATTAGCTAAAAGTTCTACTTCTACCCACTTGGTGAAATAATCGATACCAACCACAAGAAATTTCATTTGCCTTACACCTATTAGAAAAGGACTTAGGATGTCTAGTCCCCATTGCGCGAAGGGCCATGGGGCCGTCATTGGGGTTAGGTACTCTGATAGTTGTTTGGGGACGTTACTGAACCGTTGGCATTGATCGCAGACCTTGACATAGGCCTTAGTATCAGCTTGCATATTTGGCCAGTAATATCCTGCACGGACAACCTTGTGGATGAGTGATCTGGCTCTTGAATGATTGCCACACGCTCCCTCATGAATTTCTCTGAGTATATAGTTCGCTTCGTCCAAAGCCAAACACCGGAGATAAGGTTGGGAAAAGCCTCTTTTGTACAGAACCTCGTCCATAAGAACGTACCTGGCTGACCTTACCTTCAGCTATCTTGCTTCGTCTTTTTCTTCTAGAAGTCGTCCATCTTTTAAGTATGATACAATTGGAGCCATCCAATTTCCTTTGTTCTGCACCGTTGCACTTCTGGGATGTCTATACTCGGCATATACTGAATCTCATCAAACTTGTCGACGGCTTCACTTGCCGAAGCTTCTTTCGCTAAGGCATCTGTTTCCATATTCTCCTCCCTTGGGATTTGAACGAAGTTAATTTCCTCAAATTTTTTCATAAGTCGCATAACCCTGTTAAGATACTTTCTCATTCGTTCTTCCTTAGCCTCGTACATCCCATTCACCTGGCCCATGATTAGTTGAGAATCTCCCAAGACGAGTATTGACTCAGCTTCCACGGACTTGGCCAATCTCAGTCCTTTGAGCAGAGCTTTATACTTAACTTCATTATTGGTTGCTTGGTACTACAAGCGAACTTTGTGTTTCAGTTTATCCCCTTCTGGAGATTGCAAAACCACACCTATTCTTCCGACGTGCTATGTAGACAATCCATCTACATGGACGATCCATTTCTGGTTGCCTTCCATCTTACTTACATCGTCATAACTTGGGGTGAACTCTGCAATGAAGTCTGCCAGAGCTTGAGCTTTTATGGAATGCCTAGGTTGGTATTTTATGTCAAATTCGCTGAGCTCGACAGTCCATTGAATCAACCGTCCTGCAGCCTTCAATTTGTTCATTACTTTCTTGAGTGGATGATCCGTCATGACGTTAATGACATGAGCCTGGAAGTAATGTCTTAGTTTTCTGGAGGTTGTTATTAGTGCGAAAGCCAACTTCTCCATTAGGGGATATCGTCCTTCCGCTCCCCTCAGTGCTCTACTCGTATAATACACTGGCTTTTGTACTTTCCCTTCCTCTCTTATCAATGCTGAGCTCACGGTATGTGGGGTAACTTCTAGGTATAAAAATAGATCCTCTCCTGTCACGGACAAACTTAGCAATGGAGTCGTAATGAGGTACGTTTTCAAGTCTTGAAAGGCTCTCTGGCACTCGCCCATCCACTCAAATGCTTTTTTTAGAACCTTGAAAAAAATGGTAAACACTTGTCAGTAGCTTTAGAAACAAACTTGTTAAGGGCAGCAACTCGTTCGGTAAGAGACTGGACTTCTTTGATACTCTGTGGAGGCTTCATATCTAGAATTGCTTTTATCTTTTCCGGGTTTGCCTCAATCCCTCTGCGTGAAACCATGAAACCAAGAAATTTCCCTAACGATACTTCAAAAACACATTTGCTAGGGTTCAAGTTCATGTGATATTGCCTTAGTGTGTCAAATGTCTCCTGTAGGCCGTCTAGATGCCTTCCCTCGTCCTGAGTTTTCACAAGCATGTCATCCACATAGACTTCGACATTCCACCCGATCTGTGGATGAAACATATGGTTAACTAGTCATTGGTATGTCGCTCCAGCATTTTTCAAACCGAAGGGCATTACTTCATAACAGAATAATCACTGACTAGTGACGAAGGATGTCTTCTCCTAGTTAGCCTCATTCATCCTTATTTGGTTGTATCCTGAGAAAGCATCCATAAAGCTAAATAATCTGTGGCCTGCAGTAGAATCCACTAGTTGGTCAATGCGTGTCAATGGATAGCTATCCTTGGGGTAGGCTTTGTTGAGATTAGTAAAATCTACACACATCCTCCACTTGCCATTCGCCTTTTTGACCATTACCACATTGGCCAACCAATCTGGATAGTATACTTCCCTTATAAATTTTGCTGCCATCAACTTCTGAACCTCATCTCTAATAGCATCATCTCTCTCCGGGGCAAACACCATTTTCTTTTGTCGAACTGGCTTTGAGGAAGGACATACGTTTAGACAGTGAGTGATGACGCTAGGATCTATACCCGACATATCCTCATGAGTCCAAGCAAAGACATCAGTGCTTTTCCTCAAAAACTAGATGAGGTCCTCCTTAATTTTTTCTTCTAGATTTGCCCCAATTTTGGTACACCTCTCCGGGTTTGTCTCGTCTAAAGAAACATCTTCCAACATTTCAGCAGGTTCTTCCATAACTCTCTTTTCTTCAATATTCATGGCCTGAATTTGTTCGTCCATGGCCAACATTACCAGGTAACACTCTCTTACTGCTAGTTGGTCTCCTTGCACTTGTCCTACTCCTTATTCTGTAGGAAACTTAACCGACAGGTGATAAATGGATGTAACAGTGTTCCAATTGTTTAAAGTTGCCTTCTAATTATGGCATTGTAGGAGGATGAACAATCTACAACGAGGAAGTTCACCTCCTTGGTGACTTGTTGCGGGTATGCTCCCACTGCCATTGGTAATGAAATAATGCCCACAGGTTGTACCTCCATTCCACCAAAACCTACTAGAGGGGAACTCGATGGTTGGAGCTGGTTTCATCCAAACCTTATCTACTGAAAAGCTGGATAATACAAAATATCAGCCAAACTTCCATTATCTATCAACACCCTTCTAGTCTTGTAGTCAGCAATAAGGAGGGTGATGACAATAGCATCGTCATGAGGGTGATGAATTCTCTCGGCATCCCTGTCCGTGAAGGTGATTGCCTGCTTGTCCATGGTCTTTGCTCTTGGTGATTGTTTAGAGAGTTGGACGTTTTGCATTAGTTTCCAGTATGCCTTCTTTGACTTGGACGTCTGTCCTGTAGAACTTCCCCCAAGGATGATTTTTATTTCTCCGAGTGGTGGTCGTGATGATTCCTCTACTTCCCTTTTTAATTTCTCGTCCTTGTGATCTCATCCAAGGAAATTCCTCAGCTTCCTTTGCCTGATAAGATTCTCAATCTGTTGCTTCAAATCAAAGCATTTGTCCATATCATGCTCATGATCTCTATAGAAGTGACAGTACTTATTCCTATTGCGCTTGTTGGGATCTCCTTTCATCTTCTCCGGCCACTTTAAGGAAGGCTCGTCCTTGATTTGCATAAGGACTTGCTCAAGTGGCACGTTCAAAGGGGTGTACTGTTGATTTCGTGTTGAAGGACCTGCTTTTTTCTCTCAGTCCTTCCTATCTTCTGTTTATCCCTTCTTAGGACGAGGACCTTGTTCCGACTGACGCATTGGATTAGCTTCCACTTTCTTAACTCTCTTCCTCTTCTTGGTTATGATAGCATCCTCCGCATTCATAAAATTCTGGGCTGAATGAACTAGTTGAGCCATGGTCTAAGGCGCCTGTTCATATAACTAGTGGATGAACAAATCAGAGTGAACCCCATTATAGAATGCCGCTGAAAGGAGCTTATCATCCAGTTCGTCCACAGCTAAGGCATCCATGTTGAACCACGTGATAAAGGATTGCAAACTTTCATTCTCCCCTTGCTCTATGATTAGCAAGCTAGACGAAGAACATTTGTGCCTCTGCCCTCCAATAAAATTATTAACGAACAATTTGCTTAACTTTTCAAAGGACCTCACTGTGTTAGGAGGTATTTTGCTGAACCACACTTGTGTAGGCCCTTTGAGGGTAGTAGGGAAAGCTCTGCACATTATTTCATCTGGAACTTCTTGAAGGTGCATGATAGTTTTGAAGGTGGCAATATGGTCAAAAGGATCCCGCGTCCTATCATACGAATCTAACGGAGGCATCTTGAACTTGGGTGGCAAAGGGTGAGCATTGATGGAAGCCATAAAGAGGGAATTAGTCTTGTGAACTAAGTCTTCTATAGGGTTCGTTCTCCTCATATTCTCCCTAATCTCGTCCATAACTCTTCTCATTTAATCCATTTCCCTTTCCAAATGAGGTACCCTTCGTGAAGCGGTACCCCTTGATTGGTTTTCAAGTTCAACATTCCTTTCCTCTTCTTGACTCTGGGCCCATTCTTCGGTGTTCCATTCATGATGCTACTTCCTTAAATCAAGTTGTCTGACTAACCCCTGGTTCTGGCGAGTTAACTCCGCCATAGCAGTGGCCATGGATTGCATGTACTGGAATGAAGATGGTTGCATGGTGGGTGCTGATTGACGGTCACGATGAGGGTTACTGGAGGCGTCCCTGCTTTGTTGAGGGCCTGGACTAGTAGCCCTAGATCTTGTCCGAACCATTTCAACCCTTTGTTGGAGAAAGAAATCACAAAACTCAACAAATTTCTTCCCCACAGACGACGCCAACTGATATATCCTTGGAAATCAGTGGGCTGAAAGGTTCCCTGGCATTGATGATCTTGAAGGTGAGTCTTGAAAAGTCAAAGAAGATCAGAGTAGACTGGTGGTGGCTGGTCTTGAATCCTCCGATGGTAAAGTTAGTGGGTTGAAGTAGAAAAGAAAGCACTTCAAAGACTTCACTAATTTTTCTAGAAAAATAAAATGTCTCCCTTTTACCTCTGCGTAGAAGGGCCTTTATATAGTGTTAGCCTGACAGTTATTTTTCCTATCGTTGTAGAGTTTGAAGGATTTAGAGATAACTGCCATAACTGCCATGGAAGTTATCTTATCGGGAATGGTGTTCAACAATTAACAGAAGGCTTGGTTCACAACAACATGACTCTTGGCTTTTGAAAGAGTTTGCCACTCAGATAAACCTCGTCCATCCATCACTAAAGACGGACGAGATTTGCTGCTAGTACTTCCCCCAATGGATGAGTGAATGAAGGATGAGTGCAATCAAGGACGGTAAGAGAGGGACGAGTGTAAGACCCACTCATTCTTCTGCTTTGTACTTTGTCATGGACGGCCATATGGACGAGGCACAGCTAAGCACATTTTCCTTGTACCATCAATTACGATTTTAGTTTTTTCTGTTATCGTCTTTTTCAGATTTTTTCCATCCACCACCTTCCCTGGAGGATCACTCACATTATATAGTTTCCTTTTACTAATCCTAACCCTCAACTTGTTGATTATGCAGGCCTCTACTTGAGTGCTTGCCCCATCAAACACCCTCCCAAGTATTCTGTGAGTTGCGGCAACCAAGACAGCACTGTTCAGGGGTCTTCCTCACAAAAATGTAGTCAGGGTGTTTGATGAGATGCTTTAAATGTGGTGGCAACTAGCATCCCTCCAATCACAGGGCTAACCTCTTTCCTTAAGCTGTTCCTCTACAGTGTGACCCCCTCTTGTAATGTGCCATTAACGTGGCTATGGCCTGCCTCTCCAGCCTTACCATCTGAGTGTATGGACTCCTCGGAATTGTATTGGCCTCCTCAGCCTTGGGTATAACACGTGGCATGGTTAAATTTATGTACCCCACAACAATCATTGATATAATTACAATAATAAAATTTATTTAAAAATAATTTGATAATTTTGGTGGGGATAAATTGAAGCATTGACACCTCAGCTAAAATACAACTCTCAAACGAAGCCTAAGGATTGTCAGTCTAATTACAAGGCATTGAAAAATACAATATACTTAAAAATAAATCACACAAATAGAATAATAAGATTTCCAAATTCCAAGCAAACACAAAAATCTAAAATTTCTCATCAAGGGTGCATATGTAATATTAAAAAGATAAAACAGTGACAATCAATAATGACCTATACGAAAACTAATAAAAACTTCTCATCCTAATTATTATAATAATTGTTATGAAATTTGTAGGTTTGATGTTTCTTAAATTTGCAATAAACATGCTCACTTACTAGCAGAATAACCCTTATTTATTATATAATTCACTCTCTCAAAAGTTAATTTTATATGGTGAATGTTTGTTTTATATATATATATATATATATATATATATATAGAGGTTATGAAATTTGTTGAGATTTTTTTTAAGAGAGAGTTTTAACCTATGACATTCGCTTTTAATTATTACTATATATTATCAGATCAAAACACCAATTGATTTTCAGTGTAGGCAGATATCGAACCGTAAATTTTTTTATTCGTCGAAAATAGACAGGTAATAACCTGGATTTTTTTTTTTTCAAAATAACACTGAATCTCAAATAATTTCTTTAGTTAGCACGTTTTCAAAATAATTTAGCAAACTAACATCTCGAGTGTAAGGGACTCGCTTTTGTTGTGCTAAATTGAGTGTGAAGAACTCGAGTTCCATGGAACTTGAGTCTTTAAGACACGATTTCCTTGAGAGCAACAACAGACATCAAACATCATCAAACCAAAGAACAAGAAAAACGACACATCATCAAACCCAAGACCCAGACAAGAATAACAACGAATTAGAGGAAAACCTTCGCCTGAAGGTTTGTTCCTTCTTTGTGGTTTGTTGTTTCTTTGAGTTTCTTGTTTGGGTTTCATCTTCGTGTTTCTTCTTCGTTTAGTTTGGGTTTATAGGTTTCTTCATGGTGTGGAGGGCTTTTTGTAATGTTGGGCTGGGCTGCCTCCTGCTATGGGCCCAAGTATTCTAGATTAGGGAGTTGAGACCATTCCAACTGTAACCCACCTTGGTTTGACTTGTGCACAAACTATGCCTTGTTTGCCAAAACTTTGATCACACACCCATGATAGGAGGAGCTACTATGGGAAAGTTATGTAGGCAAATATAATAAAGATAGCAAAAGAAATGCGTTCACTATTTAAACAAAATTAATAAAGGGGAACGACAAAAAGACACCCCGCACATAAAACATCAAAAATAAGTGGGGAAGAAATAGTAATGAATTTGTTAAATCAAAGAGGGAAATATTAGTCTACCATGCCAAATTATATTACAAGGCCGAAAGTAAGAAGGGAACCATTTCCTTAATGCAAATAATCTCCTTTACAAGAAATTAATTGTTTTGAGGGAATGGAATTAAATGGCCTGTGCCCAGAAGAATCTTTTGATATTAGCAGAGAGCGGGGTTTTAGAGGGAGAGAGGGGATCAACCTATTGGTGTTGCCATTCTATGCTCTTCGTTTTTGTTTTTGCTAATTCTTTCTTTCTTTTCCTTTCGTTTTCTTTCTCAGTGCTTGCTTATTTGTTGTGATTCTCCTAAAGGTTACTATTACTGTGTTCATCCCCCTTTTACTATGCATGACAAGGGTCCTTTATATAATGCCTACCGTGGTTGGCTTTTACTATTTTAGCCTTTAATTACTTTTGTCTAGTTTGAGTGTCCTTACCGACCATCACTAATTTGTTAGTTGCCCAGCTAGCACCACTTACCTGTGCTGGCTGTGCCTCTCCCCATCACTAGACAAAGAAGACTATTTTATTTGTTTGCTTGTCGTGGCATTTTTACCTACTACGGTGTGGGTACTCTCTCTCTCCCTATCCCTAATGGCATGCACTTAGTAGTTTCAACCCATCCTTACTTCTTTTGGGCGGTATGTCATTCCAACAAGACATTTCCCTTAAAAAAGCCTAAGTAGGAACCGCAGAATAGGTTTTCCCCTCTTCCCACCGCCAAACCATGCCCTCTTACCACTAACTCATGACCCACCACCTCTTGTATTGGCTAGGTATAGGCTAGTGACGTTTGGGTCTTGCGTGTACTCCACTTCTACGTATGTCCAAAACTTGCCTGTTGCTCATGTGTTCATTGTGGTTTGGAGGCTCGTTTGCACATTCTGCCATCTATCATTGACTTCTTATGGCATGAGTTGTTTTCTGACTTCCCATTTATTATGGCTTGCTCCCTTTAGGGGTTAGGCTTTATTTGATTGTGGGCTTTTCTTCCTTCAGCCCATTCTTTTTCTATTTCTGCAGTCTTGCTACCATTTCCTGTTGCACCACTCTGCCATTCCTACTGTGATGTCATTTGACCCAAGCCTACTAGGCTTCTTTGGGTCTGCTGCTTATTCTTTTTATTACATTACTTGAAGGCTCCTATGTCCCATTTATTTCCTCTTGGGCATCCTTGGCCCATTTACTTTCCTTGGGCATTCTCGACCCTTTCTAATTCTGTGTTCCCATGGGTTTTTACTAACTATTTTGGGCTTTCCTGACCCAATTACTTTATCCTTCATCCTTTAAGCTCATGGACTTTCCATCAACCTCTTACTTTCTTTACTTGCATTACTTCGGGCTTGCTATGGCCCATTCTCACTTTTCTACATCTGTACATCATATACTGTCCATGAGTTTGCTACTTCTCTCTTTTCGGGCCCCTTTTGGCCTGTTTGCTTCCTTAATGCCCATTTATTTATTATATGGGCCTATGATTCATTATTCCTGCCGTTTAGGCTTAATGACTTTTCTATCCAATCACTAACTCCTTTCTTCTCATGTTGTTGGGTTTTTTCCTTCTATTGGGCTTCCCAAAATGAGTATCAACTCAAGTCTGTAATGCTCGATTTTCATGCATAGAACTCAAGTTCATTATACTCGATTTAGCACAACAAAATCGACTTCCTTACACTCAAATCCTGAAATGTTAATTTATTAAATAATTTTGAAAACATACAGACTAACAAAATTATTTAAATTTTAGTGTTATTTTGAAAAAAAATTATAATAACCCAACCCAACTCAACTAAACTAATAACCCATATGTCATGCTTGGCCCATGGGCCCACCATTAATACGAAACGCATTCTTTGTTTTTCGTCACCGCCACAGCAACACAATTTGTCTTCGTCCCCGAGATCTGGTTAGTGGTTACTGCTCCTGCCGTGTCCACATCTGATCTACCAAAAGGTGCTCTCTCTCTCTCTCAATAAAATTGTGGGGGGGATCATGGCCGTTTATGCATATGTTTTTCGTTTTCTTCTGAATATGCATCGTTAATTTAATAATTTGTGACTATATATATTTTGATTGATGATTTTTTTTTTTTTTCTTTTTGGTTTTGTATCTGGATATTATGTTCATCTGTTGTTATCGGCGGAACAATTCTATAAACTCTGTCTGTCTCTTTAATTTTTGATCGGGCCGATGAGTTTTCGATGTAATATGGATATGACATTTAGGAAATAGAGCACACGAGATCGCATAGCGGAGTGGATATCGCGTTAGACTCCGAATCTAAAGGTCGTGGGTTCGATTCCCACTGCGATCGTCCTCACTCTTTTTGATTTTTTTTTTTAAATGATTATATGACATTGTGGCATTTATCTCTCTGCCTGTTTTATGTGACTTGCATAATGATATTGAAATATTTGATGGAATGGAAGATTGAAGGTTTTTAATACACTCTTGGACCCAATGCAGTAGGTTCATTGTATAATTTTAGGTCCAATAGAGCTGCTTTTAACTGCTATAGGAAGCATAAGCAGGCTTAAGATACATTATCGATGTTAGAGTATACATGTAAGTGTTTAAAGGTCTCCTTTTGATACAATTGAGTGATGATTTCTACTTATAGTGTAGCCTAAATAATTTCAGGTGTTAAATGTGATATTGTATTAGAAGCTGCTTTTTTTTCTTTTTCTTTTTTAAATCTCACATTTTTGGTTCTTATTGGATTAGAGGACAAGTTAATTGGAGAATTATCAACAGAAGATATGTACAGGATTCTGTCACTCTTGTCGTTCCTTCACGTCTAATGCATACATTGTTATTGTGGTTGTTCCTTGTATGCTCTAATGTCTGTCTACGATGCTTTTTCTTGAAATGATCAAAGCTTGTTTTCCTTGTTTCTCCTATGTTTTTTTACCCTTTATGTTTGGTGGGTAAAATGAACATTATTTAAAGAATTAAAAGAAACAATTATGTAATATTTGTAAAGTTTTTTTTTTCCTCATGCAACTGTGTTCTCTATTCTTTTGCCAAAAGGATAAAGAATTAGATATAAATGCAGTAGATTGCTTTGTTTGAGCCTTGTTGCTAACAATACGCAACTGCAGCAAAGACAAGCTTGCATATAGTAACTCTTAAACTTCTTTCTTTCAACATATGAACACCTCAATGCTGATTATTATCCGAGGAATTCAATAATTTATTTGACCAAACATCAGTTTAACATGTGCTGCCTGAGTCTTTTAGTAATGGAGCACTTGAAAAATAGATGATCGCATAGTTCCATGCCACTTTTGCTGCAACCACACTACAAATCACCATTGTATCCTAATTTGGCTAAAACTGTCTTGGTGGATGGTCTATTCTTCGTTATTGGCCAATAAGTGAAGGAGCATTTAGGAATTCCGATTTTGAAACAAATCAACTCATGTCAATCTACCTCCTACCTCTGCAGACTGCAGTAAACCCACAAACAAATTGCAGTGTATCCCCATTTGGCATGAGTGGACTCTTTGTGATTGCTAGATAACAAATAAAGGAGTATTTAGGAATTCCCATGTGGAACCATTAAATTTATTCCAATCTACCTCCTACTGCTTTGCCTTGATCTTATTCTAAGGACAATTGCTATTGACCTCTGATTGAGAAGGAAGCCATTTGATAGTATCTACTATGTGCAATACTATCTAACACAAGCCAGCTTGAATGGACACAAGTTCCTCTGATCTTGCAGGTGGTCAAGACCAGTGACCATCCTTCAACATGCTAGAATACCTCTTGCAAAATTGTACAAGCAGCACCGCTTTATAATGTTATTTGAGCAACAAAGCACCTTCTGGAAGCTAGTTATTGTGTCAAAGGAAGACCTTATCACCCTTCCCCACTGCATACTTCCTAAAAGAAATTGCGAGGTCTCTAAGTTTGAAAAATTCCTCCATCCCCATCAGCTTCATTGCGGAATGTTAACTGTCCAGAACCTCAAACAACAGATATTGATGATATTCAGTACTTCTATCACCACGTGACTGTAAGCGACCAAGAAGATAGGTGAAGTGTGAATTGAGAAAATATGTATGAACTGGTGAATGGAAATTTTTGGTGCATCCTCGTTATTTTTGGTGGTACATGAAATTATGAGATTTTAGTGTTTACTTCTATTGAAATGGGTTATGTGTTGACAGTTGTTATTTGGTGAATGAGCATCCTTTTCATTTTCACTTTCCATTTTTTCAGTAACTTAGACTAATGGGGCAAAGTCTTGATTTGATCACGTTACGGCTATGATAGAATGATTCCATATGGAGAATGAACTATAAATGTACAGAGAGCAGAGAGGCCATGATGCTTTATTAATGAAAACAACAGCTTGTGTGTGTTTACCTACACTAGAAGAAGTTTGATGGTTTCGCTTTTGCTTTGCCTTCCTGAAAATTGCTTTCCACAAAAAACAGAAAGTGTCTTATCTTATGGAGAAGAAAATTTTTAATTCCCTTACCTAACACTCATGAATAATGGAGGAGACAACCTTGATAAATAGAAGATGCGGAGGGTTAGGTCGAGGGCAAATCAAATTTAGCAGTAGAAAGCTGAATGCCTCCTACTTCCCAATCAATTACATTTTTGAAAATAAATGTTTTCATATTCACAAAAAAGAAAAGAAAAGAAAAAAAGATGGCCCCGCTCCACCTACCTCCCAAGATTAGAAAAGAATTTAGAGATAAGTGGTTGAAAATGCCTGTCATTTAGGATTGGTTTCTCTAACAAGCAATGTGTCATTATAAGACATATTAGTATTTCTTACGGGAACGATTATGTCAATGTTTGTTAGTATGAAGAACAGGCAAGTGCATACAAGTCAATGATCATTTCCCTTCCAATCAGTTTGTAATTGGGTATTCAGTAGCTTATTGCTCTGGTTAGCACCTGTCTTCCAGTTGGGTCATGGGGCCAATGGACTTCTCTGTCCTATTATGAAACTGATGTGATCATTTTGGAGTGTAGTGCTGATATGTACTCGTGCAGATGATTGATGATAAAGACCCTTCTACGGCAAATTTTTCTTTGAATTTTTGATATTTTCTGGTACTTGCTTACCACCATTTCGTGATTGCTCTGAACATATGAAAGCAACTTAACTTGGTGTCGTTGTAGAGATACGAATTGTAAAATATCTTAAGCAAGACTAAAAGAAACCTCTATAGGTTGAAAAGTATCTTCAACTCAATCCAACCCAACCAATATGCCAAGAGCTTTGTAACTTTATTAATACCTTTTAGTGTTGTGTTTTTGGCATATATTTTGTGTTCAAAACTTGCCGAAAACTATCTAATTATCAAAAGAAAAAGAAGAAGCAGAAGAAGAAGAAATTGTTCGTGAAATAGATGCAATAAAAGCAACACATGAACTTCATAAAAAAAAAAAAAAAAAATTGGAGTTAGCATTTCATATATATATATATATATATATATTTGTTTTTTTTGGGTTCTCAATGAGCAAACCTCACATAGCAAAGTTAATACTTGGAGCTTTCCCATTAAGGATGCTAAAAATGGTATATGCTAAACTTTACCATTAACACACAAAAAAAGCCACTGCATCAAAGATTTCACATGGCAAAAATTTTGACAGACAGCTACAGTGAGCTATTATCAATAACAACTCATTGTAGCATAAATATTAAACGAAATATTACTTTTTTATTCCCAACGATGTGCTTTTGCTCTCTCTCGGTGGCTGCTTTTCTTCTTCATTTTTCGATTGTTGGTGGTGATGAGGTTGTGGGTTTGAGATTTGGTTGTGATTTTGGAGGGTTGTTTTTCTTTTTCTGGTTGTTGGTGGTGAATGGTGATGAGTTATGGGTTTGGGTTTGTGATTTGGTTATGATTTTGGTGGTTGGTGGTCATGTTTGTGGGTGGTGGTGACAGTGGCAGTTGTTGTAACTATGGTGGCGTCGGCAAGGGCTAGCCGTAGGTGTGGGTTTGTAAAGAAAGTTGTGGGTTTTTAGAGAAAGGAAGAGACATAGATAAGAAGAGAGAGAGAGAAAGAAACATATAGAGAATAAAAGAATAATATTTAAATAAAGTAGTAAAAAAAATAGAATCTTTGATATATAAGAGCATTCTCATCAAGGTTTGGCATTTGACACACCAAATTCTAAAAAATCACTTCCATCAAAGGTTGTAAATGCCATAATATTTGGCATTGATGAATAGTATAATCTCAACTTTGAGACCTCACTGTTCACTAATTTTAAAACTTATAATATTTTTTTATTCAGTGGGGCCCGCTTTCTTTTCTTCTTATTTTTTTCTTTCTCATTTCCTTGTTGTATTTCGTCTCTCATTCTTGCTCTGAGAGCCATAGATTCCCAACACTCCAACCATAGATTGGAATTCAACCATTTCTCTTCTCTCTCTCTCTCTCGTTGTCTCTGCCTCCCTCTCTGTCTCGACAGTGGTTGTGTGGGTTATGAATTTGACATTTTAAATTTGATCGGCGTGGGTTCATGGGTCTCTGACTGGAATGGGCATCGTCGTTGAGGGTAGATTGACGTGGGTCATTGGCTCTAATCGATAGGTCTTTGATGGCGTGGGTCTCTTTCAGTGGTTGTTTTTCTTTTTCCTTTTCCAATTGTTGGTGGTGATAAGGTTGTGGGTTTGTGATTTGGTTGTGATTTTGGAGGGTTGTTTTTCTTTTTCTTTTTACAGTTGTTGGTGGTGAATGGTGATGAGGTTGTGAATTTGAGTTTGTGATTTGGTTATGATTTTGGTGGTTGGTAATCATGGTTGTGGGTGGTGGTGATAGTGTAGTTATTGTAGTTGTGGTGGCGCTGGTGAGTGATTTTTTTTTTTTTTTTTAAAGGTGGTGGCCAACAATGGCTAACTATGAGTGTGGATTTGCAAAGAAAAAAGTGAGTTTTCATGAAAAGGGAGAGAGAGAGAGAGAAAAAAAAAGTAGAGAATAATAAAATAATATTTAAACAAAGTGTTAAAAAAATTAAAATATTTTATAAATAATGTATTATAAAGTGAGATATTCAAAGTTAAAAAGTAGAATTTTGAGACGATGTATGCTAAAAATTTTAAGTCCCGCTGTTACAACTTAATGACTTTTATACAAGTGCGAGGGCTCGACAGCCCAAGATCTGAAGATCAAATCAATCACACATAATGAAAAACACCACGTCACTCATATCAATCACATAGTACGGTACAGCGTAAAAAAGCCTACGTTTCCGACACACTCAAATATTCCTCTTACATCTCTCTCTCTCTCTCTATCTCTCTCTCGGTTCAAAGATGAAAACGAGAGCCGTTGATTATGAAACAAACGACCCGAAAACCCGAGAGCAGAGAAGAAAACCCTAGGAACAGAAACCCCGCGAATCCCAATGCGATCGAAATGTCTGATTGGACGCAGAATGCATTTGTGGCCGTACACGTGTTGGTGTTCCTCAGCGTCCTCGCCATCTCCGTTCCCGCGGAATTTGCCGACAGCAACAGGTACGCGAACACCTAGAGGATCACAGCCCCACACACACACAAAAACAAAAAAACATTTATAAATCCAAAATATTTTTTTTTTGAAAAAAAATAAATAAATCAGAAATCAAAAATCAATAGGGTTAGGGTTTGGACCTGGTCGTGGCCGAAGTCGAACCAGACCTGTAAGCTTTCGGGGAAGAGAGTGGTGTCTCTAGAGATTTCCCAAACGGAGGCTACCATTTCGAAGAGAGAGTACACGGCCGCTATCGCATTCGCCGCCAACACGAATCTGCGTCAATTTCAGTAAGTTTCTACTATTTCTTTTAGCAAATTCATTTGGTCTGTCTCACTCTGATTAGCCGTTGAGAAAGTAGAGGGAAATTGAATTCAATTTTTTTAAAAAAAATTTATTTATAAAAAGTGCAGCTTAAGCAAAGTGCTTGTAGTATTGTGCCTGGAAATAGTTTCCATATCAGGTAAAACTGAAATTCTTTTTCGAAAATCGCTATTTGTCTGTTTGTTTTGTATTTCGAAAATCGTTTTCACTCTGCCAAAGCAAAACATTAAGCAATTATATAAATATAAACCAAAAAAATGTTTTCAGTGCCTTTAATTTTGAAACGGAAAAAAAAAAAATTAATTAATTTCTGAGGTTGAAAAAAAAGGAAAAGGAAGGGAGGGGTTTTAGGTTACCTGAAGGCGTCGAAATCGTACCAATGCGGAGAAGAGGAGGAGGAGCGTGAATTGGTAGTGATCATGAAAACAAAGGAGGTGAGAGAGAAGCAAAAGGCGGCGATGCGGAAGAGGAGGATGAGGGAGTTGAAGCGGCGGAGCTTGTGTACGGTCACGGTGGATTGGAAGTGAGACGCTGGGTGGTGAGGAGTTGCCGACGGTGTTGAGAAATTACTGTTGCGACGGTGAGGTGATGGGTTCTCGCCGTTACGGAGGGCTTGAGGGGATCGCATGCTGCTGCCGGTAGTAGTAGTAGTAGTAGAAGAAGATGTAGATCATTCCTTTTTTTTTTTTTTTTTTTTTTTCTTTCTTTACCGGTGGTATTGGCAATTATTTGAAAATTTTTGTTATAGGGTGTGTGACTTGTGTGTCACGGGGGAGGGCGAGAGGTTCAGAAGAAAAGAGAGGAAAGGGGAAAATGAGAGGGAAAGTGTGGAATAAGAAAAGAAAGCATAGATGATAGAACAGGTGATGGGGATATGTGAGAGCGAGAGAAAGAGAGAGAGGGCATTAATTATTACGAGTAAGTACTAATTACTTATTAACTTTGGTAGTTGGTTCTGCGTTTGGGTCTTGCTTTAAAAGTAGGACTTTAACTCGAGGACAAAAGTTTGACTCTTCTTTGTTTTTTTAGCTACAGTTACGTGTCATTCTAAAAAAAAAAAAAAAAAAGCTACAGTTACGTGTAAATGATAATATTATTTATATGTATCATTTAAATAAATTATACTCCCAAAAAAAATAATTTAAAATTATACATGAATGGTCTATTGAATCAATAAGCACCTATTATTTATTTATTTATTTTGGTCAGGAGGTTGAATTATATTAGATTAACTAGTTACAAAAGTCAGCATATTAGCTGTGAGCCTTAGAGAGTACTGATTTTGAACATAAGAGCTTAAAATTACATTAAGATTAAGGGAAGGGGGAGCATTTAAAACAACAAAATCATTAACCAAGTCACAAGCTTTCTTGGCAAGGTAGTCCACTCCTTTGTTGGCCTCCCTATATACGTGTCTGATCTTGGTCTGTTAAAACTGATTGAGTAGGTACCTGCAATCATTTAAGAGTGAAGTGTATGAACTGTTAGGGGTTTTCCTTGAGAAAACAAGATCTACATTCACTTTGGCATCCGATTCCACGGCCAAATGTGTGATTTCCCATCTGTGAGGCTAGCTTGAGACCATCTCTAAGAACCCAGAATTTAGCGTTGATGCTGGTAGTTACTCCAATGTATCGCATATAACCCTTTACCCATCTGCCATGATAGGTGCATCAATGGGTGGATTTTAAATGCAAGGATTTATTTAAGGCTTTAAACTTCTTTTTCTCTGCCATAAACTTAATTTAAATAATATTTTGATTATTATGGAAAATATCTCACCTTGCTTGACCCGTGTAGGACCCGTTTAGAAGGGATGGATTTTGACCATCATTTTCCACTCAAGTGTAAATATATAATTTTATATTTTTATTTACATAGATGTATTTTGATGAATGAACCAAAAAAATTCCCTTCATCCAGACAATCCAAATTGGATGAACATAAGCACCATTAAACGGACATTAAATGGGAAACCGTTACGCACCAATGAATGTAGGAGGTATGGCTGTTGGAGGGGACATCAAGTCACCTCATCAAGCCACCAGAAGACATTCCAAGAGGGCATTCAAGCCACCCTTGAATGCCACCAACAGCTACTCTCTCTCTCTCTCTCTCTCTCTCTCTCTCTATATATATATATATACATACATATATATATATTTTATACGTGCAAGTTAGATTTGAACTTATATGGGAGAGTAGATAAGTTATCTAACAATACATCTCAATGAAAAAGCTCATGAGTAACAAAAATGCAAGTTTTGACATCATAATGTCTAGAGAAAAGGAAAGTGATTGCAAGAATGTAAAGTAGACAAAATATGTATGTGGAAAACCCTAAGAAAGGGATGAAAAATCATGGTTTGAGCAAGGGAGAATCACTCTTGCTTTGTTCAGCTTGTATTATGTGGGGGAAAAAAGGGCATCTCTTGTACAATAAGGATGTTCTTCCTCAAAAGAGAGACCTTGTTGTCTACCGTACTTCCTTATCAACTTTCTACTTTTTTTTCTCAAAAGATCTACTTAGGTTCTTGTCCTAATAGTCCAATTGTATGTTCTTCTTATAGTTCGATGAATATGGTTGAGCACAAAGATAGGTGTCAAGTCATCATTTCCTTATTTTGAACTTTACTACAACTAAGGTACTATTTGGTGGCTGGAGGAGAGAGAACACCACCATTAGGTTTGTGGCATGGAGATAAGTGTCTTTGCCACTGCATGGGGAACAATTATTGACCAATGAGAAGGACATCAGAGGTGCTAAAGACGATACACGTATCCCTGAAGTGGTCCAACATACGCTCAGTCAATAAGGGGTGTTTCTATAGTAGCTGACCTTAGGAGGTCATTATCTCCTTTTTTGTGAGTGCTTGAGTACCCACATCAGATGCATATCTTACTTCCTTCCCAAGATAGTCACACCCTTGGCATGGGCCAAGGATGATCTCTTGTAGCCAACATTTCTTGTCCTTTGCTCACAGCCACTCAGCGTGTAAGGTCCAGATCCAACCACATCAACACTCTCCCATGCCTTGGTTGGTGTACTGTACATATATACAATGCCAGAATCCTGGGATAGGTACACAAAAAAATTCTTACACTTAGATAACCAGAGACATGCATTCATCTTTGCTCAATATACTCAATCATTATCTAACTTTATCATTGAAGGTTTGGTGGCTGGCACAACACTGATGGTCAATCGAGCAAGTTTGTTTCTCTTAATCTTGTGCAAGTTTCTTGAAGCACCAACGATATGTTCCATCTGGATGAACATCTCGACTGATAATTTTGGCATCATCAACTTGTTGATTCTTATTTTCATACATATTTTATTATCATTTTAAAACACATATCTCTCTTAGCACTTTTATTGTGGCCCTCCATTTTCTCTCATTAATAGCATAATCGCCTTTTTAAGGATAACAAAATGACTCTCTCAAAATAATACTTTATTGCCTCTCACCTCTCACCTCTCGCCTCTCCACCGCCGCTGCCGTTGAGTTTGAGATCTGTATTTGAGGATTTGTATATGGGTTTGATGATTTTGAGATCTACATTTGATGCCTTTTATGATTTGTATGTATGATGAATTTGCAAAGCATTTTGCTAGGATTAAAGTTGAGATAAAGACAAAAGAGAGAGAATCTGATGGGTGATGGGAGAAGTGAGAGAGAAAAAAAATATTAAAATAAAATAAAATACAAAGTTATAGTAACCTTGTATATTCATACGATTACTATAGCAAAAATGTAAATATACAGTGATATAGATGGATTGATGTGAGTAGAGGATCGTCCGTCACAATGGGGTACTGGACGAGTTGGCATAGGACAAATCACATCGCAGGGTGCCATCTGTTGTTTTTTACTCAACAAGAAGGCCGTGAAAAGCCCTTGTTATGCATGCTATAAATTACTTTAACAGCAAAACACATTTTTTGCTACAGTAAGCCCTTCCTTTGTTTAGAATTTGATACACCCCGCCAACTTTTTGGAGTACTCGCCTGCTTTCGGTTTCTAGGGAAATTATGATGAATGTGATAAGGAAATTGCTTGACGAAGGACAGCCAAAAAGTCTGAATCGTGTAGTACGCCACAGTCAATATTAGAAACTTTCGGAATGATCAGTCATTAGCGTGCTTCACCTTCACCACACTTTTAATGTTCAACTAGTTTACGCAAACACTAGTTTTTAGTTTTTAGCTATAATCCCTTGTCTTGATCTGGCTTTTTTTTTTCCCACAATAATCTGTGTTATGGATAGGTATGAAAATGATCCTCCTCTTTTTTTTTTGGGCAGAAATTTAGGTGGAGGTTTTTTTGTTTAAGAAATAATTACAACATGCTACTAATTTCGTATCTCAAACCCTTTCTCTGGTAGACTCCAAAGTATTTTGTGTATAAAAAGGTGCCAATTCAACTATTAGAGCTTTGACAAATTTAAGAGAAAATGTAACCGTGTATGAACTTGGATATTAAATTGGTATTAGTAGTGTGTGTTTTGATTTTAGAATTTTATGATAAATATAATTGAAGTAATCTGTCCCTTTCATTGCATATACATACACACACGTCAGATACATACGTAAAAATCAAATAATGGTGAGGTCACTAACGATTATTTAAAATCTCATATTTCTTGCTTCTCATAATGACCCACGTTGATTGGGCAACGTATAAAATAAAACCTTAGAGGTCTCTAGTCAGCATTGGACTTAAAAAGCCATGAAAAAGAAGAAATGGCATAAATTCAGAAAAGGAAAGGTTGAACAGCTTAGCTGGTGACGCGGAGGACACCTCAAACAGTTACAAGAAGTTATCAAGTCTTAAATGACTGTGATACACATGGTAATCAAAAAGCATTAATAAGATAGAAAATAACTGCTACATTCCCAGAGGATAAATAGAGGTCTCATTCAGCAGTAAAGGAAACATGCACATACACATATAACTTATCAAAAGCACAAACAGATCACTTCAGGAGTAAATTATTGGATATTTTTAGAGTATCATAAATTTATACATTTTCTTTTTATATAATTGTAAATTTTATTAATTAAATTCATGAGGAAACTCACAATTTATACGAGAATGGGGAGTAAGCATTTATTGTACTCCTGGAGTATTCAATAATTTTCTCTTTTAGAGATATAAGTATAGATTCTTAAGAAATAATTTGTAATTAAGTAGTCCTTTAGATATGTAAGAGCAACTGCATCAGTTGATTCAATTTTTTTTCCATTTGCACATTTAAAACCTACTTTTTCTATTTTACACTCTTATTTTTATAAAACACCCATATCAGCTAGTCTATTATACATATTTATTCAAATAAAATAGTCATTTCTTTAACACTATCATCTCTCTCACAGATCCAACACAACCCACACGGCCACCATCTCTCTCAAGATCGACGCCTCTGGCCTCTCACTGTGCAACAAGATCGACACCAGCATCCAACCAAAAAAAAAAAAAAAACTAGTAAAAAAAAGAATCCACCGACCCATACCCACAATCCACATTGGTATCCACTGGAATCCACACAACCCACCGACCCACACCCATAATCATCGATACCACCGACCCACACCCACAATCACTATCATGGCAGCCTCAAGCTCAACCAAAAAACCAGAAAAAGAAACCCAGCAGAATAAAAACCCTGAGCAACAAGATCGACGCCTCCTGCCTCCCACTATGCAACAACGAGAAACAAAGCTGGCGATGGCAATGACGAGAGACATTCAACCCCATTCAACTTGAAAACAACGAGAAACAAAGGAAGAAAGAGAGAGCGGTGGCGATGGTGATCGGTGGAGGCTAGAGGAAGAAAGGTCGATGAGATGAGAGAAAGAGAGAGCTATGCGCCTGAGAGTCTCTGATGAAATTAGAAAAAGACAGGGAGGTAAGAGTCAGGTACAGAGAGGAGAGAGAAAAAATTATTAAGATATTAAATGTACATGCTACAATAACTGTACATATTTGCACAGTTGTAGCAATTGTGCATTTATGCACAAGTTTACATCCACTGATGTGGGTTTTTTTTGCTCAAAATGTGTAAAATTAGTCTCTTTTTCTATTTTGCACAACTTTGCATCAACTGATGCAGTTGCTCTAGGGAGATTATTTGCTTGTAAGTTGATGCTCCTTTGTACACGTAATTGTGGTTTCAGTCAAGTATCCATTAATTTGGTGCAATTATTAGTTGTTTGATGTAATTTGATTTAATTAATCATCTATTTCGAAGCAGTGTAGTGTTAGTGCAATCCAGTAAACTTGAATTAGTTATTTTCAAGTCGTTCAATTTCAATTGAGTTGATTGGTTGTAGTTTAGCTTTAATCGAGACGATTTATTTCAAGTTCTTTAATTTCGAGATGATATACTTCAATCTGATTTATTTTGAGTAGTCACTATAGTTTAAATAATAGCTTAACTTATTCATTTTAGGAACTTAGTCTCTTAGGATTTCACATTTCACATTTTCTTGTTGTTAACTTGTGCATTTGTCAAAAGTTCTATTAAGTAAAGAGTTTCTAAACTTCAGACCATAGTCTACGAAGTCAAATAATCACTTCGAGCTAGAAATAGTATCTTGAGTGAGGTAATAGTTAGCAAAATCCAAAGTCATCTCAAGTGATCTGAGAAGGTAATTAAGAAACCAAAATTAATCTAAAAATTGGTTTTTATTTAGCACCAACATTCTAAATGATATATATATATATATATATATACATATTTTAATCTAATCCCATGTTCGGAACTTTAACTAATTTTCTAGTATGTAGAGTCCCCCTTATCATTGAGTAGTAGTATTCTCATATGCTGTGTCAAGTTGTCAAGGATTGAGCCAGAATTTTAAGGGGGGTGAAGTAAATGACCAATCATACCAATGTAGATGTGCAGTCTCTGTAATAAGTGTTCTTTTTCCTATAAAACAAAGCTCTCATACTACGTTTAAGGAATAAGAAATAAATATATAAACGTCTGTGCTAATGAGGGCATGTCATAGGTCTGCTTGTGGGCTCGTAGATAGATTTCTAGTGTAGGGCTAAGCCCTCTTCATATGGTTAACAAACAAAGCTGTGTATTCTCGTATCAGGATGAATAGGCGTTCGTTGTGCGTGTGTTGATTTATGGAGGTTACAATTCAGGCCCAATGGGTGCTTAAGTCTTTTGAATGTATGGTTTGTTGTTGGTCCTCCTTGAGCATTCCCACCGGCTTATTAAAAAAAAAACATTTTGCATCACAAAAACTCACTTTATTTATTTTAAATAACCACTCTTACAACACTCCTTATATCTAATTTTTTATTTTTTTTCCAACACATTAAAATAATACATTTTCTACCTTAGGTAACATGGATATGCCAAGAGAGAGAGATTAAAAAAATACAAAAAAATAAAAAATAAAAATTGATATATACGAAGCTACAACTATTTTTAGATGTTATTGTAGCAATATATTGTTATCTACAGTAATAGATAAACCAATGAATTGTGTTTTTACTTTTTAATGATTTATTTGCTACAGTGCAATGCATATTTGCATATTACCCATTGGGAATGCTCTTATTCAAATATTATTATTATTATTATTGAAAATCTGATTCAAATTATTTCAATCATACTAGGTAGATTTCCCCTTTTGATATAGTCTTTTAGGGTTTCAAGTGCACGTAAATAGATAAGGTACAATGATAAATAGCAAAAATTAGTTAGTGTTAGCCTAATGATAAATAGATGCCATAAGTTGAAATTCTTTCATATATTTTTTATAAAGTAATAAACCTATGTAGGATTAACCAATCAGTTAAGACATTGATTCAAGAACCAGGTGTCACTACCTCAAATTATCTAGATTTAGGGTTTACTGTTAATAATATTTGCATAACCTGTTAAAAGATGATTACACAATAAAATTTGCATGGTCATCGGCCTCTGTAATATTCACATTGTAGTGCAAATGTGGGATCACTAGGCTAACCCAATTTTTGTTTCTTTATAACACAATCAAGACCATCTGAATAGTTTCTTTATATAAAAATTGCACACATACTTAATACTTTCTTTATGTTTTGGGGAGGGGGGGAAGGTTTTTGGGTCAAACAAGCTTAAGGGGTTGTTTGGATGCTTTTTTTTTTTTTTTTATCACTCAATTTTCGTCATTCATTACTTAAAACACTCCACCCCATTTGGCACCATCACTCACTTGTTTCACATTGTTTGTGGACCCTATATCTGTCACTTGGTCAGAGATATCCTGTTTTGTACCTATGGAAGACCTTTCATCCCCATCTTTTTCTCTTTTCTCATTTCCCCTTCCCCCTTCAGCCCTGTCACTCTCCCAAAGCACAAACCCGAATCCAGCTAAGATAGAAGATGGCGTCGATCTCCTCCGACGTGTAGCGATGGCACTGATCTCCCACCTTCTCAACCCATTGTCACCAAGGCTTGATTTTTCATAGATCCCTTAAGTTTTATTGGTGAAATTTGTAAAAAAAATTTGTGTGTATTATTTTGTTTGAATGGGTATATCGGTTGAATGGGTATTGTTGGTGTTGATCTGTTAAATGGGTATATTGGTTGAATGGGTATTGTTGATGCTAATTTGTGGATATATCGATTGAATGGGTTTGGTGCTTGTAATCTTTGAATGTGTTTAGTGCCTGTAATCAGTGGGTACAAAGACCAAACCCATAAACCAATGTGAAAAGGAAAGAAAAAAAGAAAAAAAGAAAAAAAAAGGATAACCCAAGCTCAGAAACCCAATGAAAAGGAATGGAAAAAGAAAAAAGAAAAACAATTGCAACTCATCAAAAGCCGTTGAAGAAAACCCAGTGAATGGAGATGAGATTTGAGAGTGTGATCTGTGGGAGTGAAGAGCCGTTGAAGAAGACCCATCAAAAGCAGCACCTGGGTGTGATGTTGCTCTGACGGTGAGTCCCATGATGTGAGTTTAATTACAAAAATGCCATTGAGTTATAAGTTATGAAAACTGAAAATAGCTAAAATGTGTTTTTAGTTTCCATAACTCATAACTCAAAAATCAGATAATTGAGTGATAGAAACAGAGTTATGGTGCTGCCAAATGAACTTCTTGCTATGGATCCCACCATTTTTGAGTTATGAGTCATGGAAATAGAAAATTGAGTTATGGAAACATGCCATCCAAATAGCCTCTAAGTGCCCAACAAACTGTAAACTCCACAGCCTCAACTCCGAGTAGATGAGATACAAAATTACAAGCCCATTCGAATAGAGGCAATAGAGGCACTTACATTGTATAGGGCCTAGGAAACCAATACTGCAATACGTCTATGAATTCTATGGTAGAAAAAAAAAAATGAAATCACTGTACTTGTTCAATAACTAGGATAAGCGTAAACAAGCTGAACTCAAATAAGTTCAAGAACCATCCAATGTATGATATAATTTTCATTAATAATATCAATAGAAGATGTGCAAAACAAGCGACATTAATGGTGAACTGAAAATAAAGCTACAATAGATTAGCAAAATAAAAAATAAAAGACCACAATGAGTAATGTAAGACTTCATGGCGATCAATCCCTTCCGCCATAACAAATTACGAACTTTTAGGTGAAAAAAATAGAAGCCGGCAATAGCAGCACATTAGTTGGGTTTATAACATTTCTTGTGATTTTCTGACACAGCGACTGACTTTCTTTCTGAACTCGTCCCTTTGGTCTCTCCATTGTTTCTTAAGTTACAAAATTAACAAGTTGCAAAAGTATATCAGCAAATCAACCAGGTAAGCCACAATGAAAAACTTTAACCTATTATGTTCATTCACTTTGATACCCATTTTTTTTTAGATTAAAAAAATTGCAACTCAAAATTTAAGGTTGCATAATAATGATGAATATATAAATATAGAGACTTACTGCAGCATCCACATTTGCAGGAGATTCATCGTTTGGGCTTGAAAGCATTGATATAATACTCAAGACTATGCTCTCAACCTGCAATTAAAGTCAAATCATTTAGTAAGGTTGTACAAGGAGGTATAAAGAAAAAGAGAATGAGATATGGAAGACATTAGACAATGAAGTAGAAAATCGGGGAATAACTTGATCAAAGAAGCAGAAAACACCCAGTTTAAGATGAAGAGAATCATATGCAAAGTAAAACAAAAAACTAGAGCCTATCTAAGACAGTCTTGCTAGACTTGATCAACAGCAAATAACCTTTTGAAATCAAGATCTCTGGCTCCATTGTGGTTACAAATTACCAGTAGGCTAAGACAATTACGATAATAGATCTTTCAATCTTAACACATTGCCTTTTATGCAAATACTCTATGGTAATTAAGATATGTAAAAATATCAATAACTTTTCATCCATGAATGAATTATTCACTGATATAACAAATATTAGAGTTGTTACTTTCTTTTCCCCCTTGTTTGGTTTTCTTCTTGGAAGTAATATATGAGAGTGAAATTCTGCCACCAATCTTCCATCTTGTGCCTTCTTCTTTTACCAGTTTCTTATACTGGTTCGCCATTGGTTTAGCCAATTTTATATTATACACATACTCAGAGAACTCAAAAATGGTTTGCCATAGCCTAAAATGCTGTTAGGGTGGAACTAAATCAAGACCAAGCGAAAACACAAAGATATAATGAATTAAGTAAGAATTCAATTCATAATAATGGGCTAAAAATATATAGGGTGAAACAAGGAAAGCAACGTTTTGAAAAATCAAAACATACTGTATGGACTGGACTCCAACGTTCGCTTGCTCTCTCATAGCCATTTGGATCATCACCAGGGGGATGAAGAATTGAAATGCAAACCTTTCCATCTGAGTAAACTGCAGTTTAGACAGATTCAAGACATTAGTCCAACTCAAGGAGAGAGAAAGAGAGAGATAACTATATTAAAAAATTCAAATACATCAGACAAGTACTCACCATTAGGATGCCATATCTCTGAGGTAAACCTCACCGATGGAGGGCTGTTAGGGTAATTAGAGGGAAAGCTCATGATGGCATTAAAGAAACCCCCCTCACTGCAACAAGCGAATACAAACAAGCTGGTAAGGTCAATGCACAAAATATCCTAATTTAAAACCAACTACTAAACACATCCGTGATAAGAGCTGGTAAGGTCAATGCACCAAATATCCTAATTTAAAACCAACTACTAAGCACATCTGTGATAAGAACTCAATTGGAGCCTAAGCATATAGGAACAGTGTAGAAGGGCTTAAGTTTGAGATAAATCAGTGAAATACTACATAATGGTCAGGCAAAAAACAGAAGAAGTACAATTTTAACTAACCAAAACAGAGTTAAAGCATCAGTCTACAACACATTCAATACATATATCAAACCATAATTCCCAAATTAGAAACACCAAAGAAAGCTGAATGATCAATAAACAGAACATGTAAATTTTGCTTATTTTTAGAATTTGTGGTCATCATTAACTAGTGATTACATACCATTCTCAAAACTAAAAATCAATCAAACATTCACAGTGATCATATACCATTCAAATTTCCAACTTAGAAAAGAAAATTATATTGCAAACTGATTACAGACACTCCTTCAAAACTTCAAAAGCACCCACCTTTCTATTGTCAAACCAAACACAAAAACCAAAACTGAATTCCCACAGAAAAACCAATAAACAACCAAATAAATAAAACACACGTCCAAAGCCAAAAATAAAAAATAAAAAATCAAGATCTTCAAGCTCAAGTCAAACAGTTATCATGTCAATATGAAAACAAAATAAAACCCATATACCAAAAACCAAAGCTCTGATACCAAACAAAAAAAAAAGGCTAAATAAATTAAAAAATTTCAAACTTTAGAGAAGAAGAACTGGATCACTGACTAGAGAGTATCAGGGGGGCCAATAATCGATACGCTCCACTCGAACACGTTTTCCTCGTCAACCAGACCAGCTGAGAAGCCGTCAACCGGGTTTTTACAGAGATCTAAAAAAAAAAAAAAAAAAAAACTTTAATCAATCTGTCAAAAACAAAAAACCATCAATCTAAACAAAACCCACATGAGAAAAAACACCCAGTGATTGAAAAAAGTGTCAGAGAGAAGGACCTCTGAGCTGCTTTTGGAGGAGCAGGCTTGCTTGAGACGCAGCCATTGTAGACCAGACAAACCAGGGAGGCAAAGCAAGAATGAGAATCAGAAAACTCGAGGAAGGGCTTTGCCTTATATATATATATATATAATACTATAAAATAATAGTATATGTTATGGGGGTGAGCACTCTCTTTGAAGCGTGAACTAGCTTTTTATAGGTAACGAGGAGTCAGCAGAGAATCAAAATAGAGAGAGTTCTCGTAGGAGTAGGAGTTTTGAGTCTTCCTCTTTTCCGATGAATAAACTATATACACAAAAGAGGAAAGGCGGTGTGCTCCTTGGCCCCGTAGAGTATTTGCTTTTTTCAATACTTTTATTGCTTTTTGACTTTTTTATTTTTATTTTTATTTTGAAATATTTGAAAAATATTGAACCGGCCAATTAAAATAAAAAAGAACCGCGTGAAGCGTGTTAGTTATTTTGTAATTTTCTTTTCTCTTTTTAAGATTACAATTTTACTTTTTAAATAATTATAAAATTGATGATTGTTTTTCCATTAATTAAAAAGAAGAAAAGTTTATGGGGGCTCTATGTCGGTGTTACCTTTTTGATAACTCACACTCTCCTTTTGTTGGGAATAAAATCAAATTAATCACACAATACAATAAATAAGTGGTTCAGCAATAAATAAGGTGATGGACATACTTAAAGTGTATGAAGAAGCATCGGGACAAAAGATAAATAGAAGTAAAACCTCCTTGTTCTTTAGCAAGTCTATACCGGAAGATGTGAAGCATGGAATTAAGGTGACCTTTGGTGTTTCAGAAATTATGCAATATGAGAAGTATCTTGGGCTGCCCTCTCTTGTGGGCAAAAGGAAAAAAGAAAGTTTCAATTACATAAAGGAGAAGGTATGGCGAAAACTTCAAGGATGGGAAGCCAAATTACTTTCTCAAGCCGGAAGGGAAGTGCTCTTAAAGGCAGTTATACAAGCTATCCCAACTTACACTATGGGATGTTTCAAATTGCCGGTAGGCTTGTGTAATGAGATTGAGTCCCTAATTAAGAAGTTTTGGTGGGGGCAAAGGGGTGATCGTAGGAAAATCCATTGGGTTAAATGGAAGGAGATGACAAAATCCAAGACAATTGGAGGTATGAGTTTTAGAGATCTTGCTATGTTCAACGATGCTCTTCTAGCAAAGCAAGCATGGCGACTTTTGCATAATACATCCTCACTCCTCTATAAAGTTTTTAAAGCACGTTTCTTTCCAAATTCTTCACTTATGGAGGCTACCGATTCAAGGATGGGGTCTTGTGCATGGAAGAGTATCCTTAAAGGGAGAGACATTATTCAAAGGGGAGCAATATGGAGGATTGGAAGTGGAGAAAAGATTAACATTTGGCAGCAACGATGGCTGCTAAGAAAACACCCTTCATGGCTGCCAAATTGTCCTATAGAAAGTTTTGAGAATCACACCGTGGATTCACTTATTGATCCGGTCACAAGAAGTTAGAATGAGGAGTTGGTAGATTGTTTATTTGGGGTTGAGGATGCAGAGATGATTAAGAAAATCCCCCTTAGTCGAAGTGTAGCGGAAGACACCCTTTATTGGCCTTTTTCCACCTCCAGCCACTACACGTGCAGGTCTGGTTATAGATTCCTTAAAGAGGAATCAAAGTTGCTAGCTCATCCACAAGGCCCACCAATCTGTGATAAGAAGGTTTGGAAAGAGATATGAAAGATGCAAGTCCCACTGAAGATAAAAAATTTTATTTGGCGAGCATGTCGAAATGTATTGCCAACCAAACAAGCTCTAATGAGAAGGAAGGTAGTTGCTAACCCAATTTGTGAAAGATGTAAGTTGGATGTGGAAGATGCAGAGTATGCTTTGTGGTCATGTCCGGAATTGGATGTGGTGTGGGTGAATCAGGTATCATGGAGTTTCAGGCATGACGTTGGTTTCTCAGGAGTGAAGGAGTTGCTGTCATGGATGGTTGAGAGAGGAATGCCCCTGGAGCTGTTTGCATTTACTGCTTGGAGTGTTTGGAGTCAGCGGAATAAAGCCCGTTTGAACCTTCAGTCCAGTCCACTTCAGCAGGTGGCAGAACAAGCAAGAACCATGTTTACACAATACCAGGTGACCACACGGACTGCAGAATTGCAGATTGGGAGCAGTGGCATTGGAGGAACAAGGTGGAGACCTCCGCAAGCTAGTTTTGTCAAGATTAATTTCGACGGCGCTGTGTTCTGTCATTCAAACTCATCGGGTGTTGGAGCTGTAATACGGAACCATGATGGAGCTGTTATGGCCTCTTATGTAGAAAAATTAAACCAAGCTTACAAGGCAGAGGAGATAGAAGCACTGGCAGCACTCAAGGCAGTACAGTTTGCATATGACCTGGGCTTCCAAAAAGTCATACTCGAAGGGGATTCGCTTGGTCTCATTAAAGCTCTGAAGGCAGAAGAACATAATCTGTCCCCACTGGGTTTATTGGTAGAGGATGTCAAGTTGGTTGCAAATAATTTTGTAAGTTTATCGTATTCTCACATTAAGAGAAACGGAAATAGTGTAGCTCATAATCTGGCGAAACATGCAATACGCATACCAGATTTTCAAGTTTGGATGGAAGATGTCCCATCACATATTGTTTTGTTTTTACATTCAGATGTAGTTCTTTTACCTTAATAAAATTACACAAGTTTCATTCTCAAAAAAAAAAAAAAAAAAAAAAAACAAGGATTTTACTATGTCAAGAAAAATTATGGAAACGGTTATAATATAGTTTCTCAATACATCGAACCTCTTAAGCTATTGCTCTATGGACAAAACATTAAAAAAAAAAAAAAAAATTCTCCCATTTAAGATAGTAATGCTTTTAAATTGAATCAAGTTACAAACCATACTCAACATAGTCCAACACATTCTCCACTATATACACACACACACAAGAGGAAGGGTTTTTATTATTATTTTATTTTAAGAAACAAATACACACATTAAGGAGAGAGAGAAATTCTAGCATAAAAGTACACCACAAACTCCACTTAAAAGTCATAACAATCTTTGAAGTGTTTCGGAATTTGAAAGATTTGAAATATGGAGCCAACGAATGAGAAAGGCAGAAAGGGATGGAAAAAAAAAAACAGTTTAAATCATTAGTCATTAGACTCATTACAAATTAGTATACTTGATGGCTGTTTTTTTTTTTTTTCATTAAATCAAAACGAGAAGGTTAGTTCGTAACCTCTGACTTTGTATACATAATGGATCACCTAAAAAAAAATACTATACCATATATTATATAAAGTTAGGATACTTATAAATTTAGTAGCTTTGATTAAGGCATATACATTCATTACCTTTTCCAATTTGTAGATATTAGACGTCAAATAGGATAAATGTGAAAAACTATAAACAATAATGAATAAATTTCGATGGGAACAGTAAAAAATATATAAAAATCATTAAATTAATTGAAAAAAAATTGTGTGAATCCAAGTTATATGGTGGTACGAATTCTAAGAAATTATAAGTTTCTGAATAATGTTTATTATACGCATGACTTAAAGTCACGAGTTCAATGCATTTTGAGCTGTGTGTAGATTCACACATATGTGTAACAAGTTTTCCCCTAAGCTTTTAACCTAGTTTTGCTAGCAAAACAAAGATAAAAGCTCACAACAATCAATTACTTTTCCTATTCATGGAGGCCGAATAGCTCATAATGCTTATTTTACATGAAGGTGCATCATTAAGACAAGTCAAGTCATGGGGGGAGTGGGGTGTTTATATGGAACGATATAAATTAATCTCAAATCTCAACTACAATAATTTTGTCCAGGGATGCAGTGGTGAAAAAAACACATTGATGAAGAAACAAGAAGATGGAAAATTAATCATTAACCTAAGGTATTTTTATATCCTATGTGGTGGATGAAATAAAACGAATCCTATTGAGTAAAAAAATCCTATTGAGTAAACATTTTGTCTGAGGATAATTTCATGTGGGTTAAAAAAATGCAACGTGAAAAGTTTGATGTGAAAAAAGTGCATATTCTGTGGCTTTGGCAACTCTCACATACATAAAGGAACATTGCATATGGGAGAGTTGAAATGGAAGCACTATGACAAGATTTTTAAAACACGTATGGCACACGAGAACTCCTAAATACAAGTGAATTTGGAAGGTAAATTATAAAGGTGAAAGTGTGTAAAGAGTACAAATTAGCTTTATGGAGTTGTGCTTGTGCAAAATAAATGTGTAGATTGTAATCTCTAAGTTCGACTTTTTCAATTTAGCAATTTAAGTATTTGTTTGTTAAAAAAAAAATTTAAGTATATATATATATTTTGTTAACTTCCATCCAATCTGCACTGTTAAATTAGCAAAATGACATTATTTTGAAAAATGGAACATATTAAAATTAAGAGCGTTTACATTGGATTAGCCAAAATTTTCTCCCCATTATAAAACAAGAACTTGCTTTTGTATTTTAGTTAACTACTTTTCAAAACAGCTGCATCCAATTATCTATTCTAAACTCTACTTCATTTAAATATTTTTTACAAAAAATCTTCCCACTCTTCTTATCTCTTTGTTAGAATTTGGGTTCATTAGGCAAATTTGGGATCTTAATTTATTTTAAAGAAGCCAATGCAAATGCTTTAATGGCAACATTGAATTGAACTAGATTAAATTACTAAATTTTAAACAAAGCAAAGGTGAATAATTGAAATGAAAACAATAAAACTCAAAAGAATGAATTGAAAACATGTAAAAGTTAAATGGTGTAATTTGTAATTTACTCTTTTATTGAGCTAGTGCGGTTGACGTGGATCAAGATGTAGAAACATGAGAGAAATATTCTTTACAATGGCATGGCGGATTTGGAATAATAGGAACTTGTCATGTTTAGGAGGAAAAAAGGACATGCACTTATTAAAGAAGTTGCGGAGAAGGTGATTGAATATGTGCAAAAGTTCATGGAGACAAACGTGAGGTAGGTCCAAAGATAATAATCAAAGAGAGAACAAATGGACATATTTGCAAAACAATGGAAGGGAAAGGGGGGTGGAGTGGTGATTAATTATAGTTAGGTAGTCGTTGGTATGTATATGTGTAAGAAAGAACAAATGGGCAACGACACTACTAAGATAAAGGCTATAGGCCTAGAGCATTAGAAAATTGGAACTAGCTATCATTTTCGAAGAAGATGTTGAAGTGCCTCACGTTGAGATACAAGGTAAAGCTTTTGTTTCGTGTTTTAGTACTTTGGACGGGACATGATATCGACATATGGTCGATTTAAAAAGTGTTTGAATAGTATCATGTCGAGTACATTAATACATTGGATCTAAGCCAAACCCGTCATATAAAGGGATTCTTTGACAACGAAGCAAATCCCTAACAGCAGAGGAGCCAAGAATGTCAAGAGATGGGGAGAGAGACCACATACTTGATGAAGCATTTGCAAGAATCTAACGAATTCAGAACCCGGAAAGCATCGCTCGTAAAGAGGACAGGAAATAAAGAATAAATCTCAATGAAATGCAATGATCTGATATTTCATTAAAAAGAAAAAGAAAAAGAAAAATATCAATAACCTTTTGCATTTTAAAAATTGTGGCAGGTATAGCAATCTCTTGCTAGCACAGTGACTACAGGTATAGCAATCTCTGACAATTTTATTATTTTATTTTGTAAAAAATCCCCAATAGCCTCTATTTTTTTTTAAAATCAAATTAATTGTAAATATAATATATTCACAATATTGTTATGTTAGAATTTGTAAACTTTATGTTGATATGGTGCAATTTGGAGTATAATGGAGTGGATCTTCTATTTGCACAATTAATTCATATATGTGTGTATTATTGTAGACTTGGCCGAGTCCAAAATTGTTTTACTTCTAGTTTTCAGTTTTCACTTGACATGAAGTATTAAATTTGATTTGAAATTCAATATTGACGTGTGAGATAATTCAGAGAATCAGAGAGAAAAAACAAAAATCAATATTGAATTTTGTGGGATCGGGATGGCTTCTCAAGCCCCAAAATTATTGAAGGCATCGATCGAATTCAATATTGGGCTGCTGCAAACCTTGTTACAAGTAGTGCTTGCTTACGTTGATCCCAAAGAGGCCACCATTGGACGTTAATGTATTTGATGATTGACGCATTAAATTTGTCAACGTTTCTTTTTCCTATTTATCACTTTTATCCATATCTAGATTATATTTGTTTAATTTAATTATAATTATTATTTTTTTAATAAAGCAAACTAACACTAAACTAATTAGAACTAAATAAATTAGATTATATCTTCATTAAATAAGTTTTAATTTAATTATAAATATATTTATATTTATCATATGTAATTTTTTTTAGTTATTAAACTTTCTTGTGCATTTTAACTGTTACTCCAATTTTTCATGCACTGTTTTCCCATTAAAAGAGTCAAGGTCTTTTAACAGGTATAGGAACTATGAACTACTTTCACTTCGGAAAATTATGGGTAGTAATAATTTTCCTAAAGATTTTAGTATTTTACTTCTCTACCATACAATGAGCAAAGCTGAGACGCCTCGGATTGGACCTCAGCACAAAATGCGTTGGCCAATATAAGATTCTCTGAAGGAATAAATTTTTTTTTGGCTTCTGTGATCATTCTCTTTTATTTTTTTGAAAATTGATCATTCTCTTTTAGACTCCATTAAAGTGTAAATGGAAGATACAGGTGGTATACAAAGGGTAAATCTTATGTACAGTTATTAAAGAGTTATATCATAGATTTTTCAATTAAATTCGATCACATAATTATATTTTTTAATGAAACACATGATTGAATTTAATTCTCTATTTTTTTTTTGAAAAAAAATAAAATGATGTTATTTTGGGTAAATTACAAATTACACATCTAAAGTTTGAAGACGTTTGGATTTTACACCATAAAGTTTGAAAGTATTTAGATTTTACACCTTAATGTTTCAAAATTTGGATTTTATTCCCTAAATTTTAGGGGTATTTGGATTTTACAGTTTACACTATGAAGTTTTTGAATTTATATTTTATCTCCTGAAGTTTGAGAGTATTTGGATTTTATACCCTAATGTTTCAAAATTTGGATTTTATCCCCCTAAAGTTTGGTATTGTTTGGATTTTATATCTTAAAGTTTTAGAATTTGAGAGTATAAAATCCAAACACTTTCAAACTTAAGGGGGTAAAATCCAAATTTTGAAATGTTAGTCCAACACTCCCATACTTTAAAGGGTAAAATCCAAATTCTGAAACTTCAAAATGTAAAATCCAAACACCTTCAAATTTTAGAAATGTAATTTACAATTTATCCTATTATTTTTATTTTAAGGACTAATACAATCATGAAATTGAATTCAATTGGAAACTTAAAGTATAGTATTAAAAAACTGTATATAAGTTAAAAGTTTTGTGCTTGACATACTCACATACATGCAAAATATTACTTCCAATTCCCAAGGCTCCCCAACAAGGACTTTGATCTTAGATCTCTTAATCTCTAATCAGCCAAATTGAAGGATTCCTTTTTTTTATTTTCATTTTTGACAAAGACTTTTAAGTGAGATGGATTTCTATCTTCACTTTAAAAAGTTGGAGATGGAAAGTTTGGCATTTGAAACTAGCATGAAATGCATGACACTAAAAAAAAAAAAAGAATCAATTGTTGGAAAAATGAGGATTTAAACCTTAAATATCTCTGTTAGAGGTACTCAAAGATTGTTGAGTTACAAAACTCTTAACAAATGCATAACACTAAAGTTTATACTTTATATATCATCACATGGTCTCATAAACTTAAGTTTTAATTTGTGCACATTTCTAAGAGACTAAAAGTCTAAAACCAGGTCAAATGCAGCCTACTATTATTTTGTCCTCTTTCAGGTTTTAGAACTCAAAACGTTTTTGGTTTAGAAATCCAAAATCAGTTTCGGCAAATTGTTGCACATTTCTAGGAGACTAAAGTCTAAAACCAGGTCAAATGCAGCCTACTATTATTTTGTCCTCTTTCAGGTTTTAGAACTCAAAGGTTTTTGGTTTAGAAATCCAAATTCAGTTTCGGCAAATTGTTTGGGCAAGAAGATAGTTTTTTTGTTTTTAGTTTCTAAAAATTTGGACACTAAAAACAGATATAGGAAACGCAAATGGCAACAAGGCAATCCTAGTCGGGCTCAGAAGTCAGAAGGAATTGACTTAAAGGCCTTGAGAAGGCTAAGAATTAGTGGGCTGAAAAAGTAATGCGCAGGAACCCAAAAAGGTAGGCATTAGCGCACATCAAAAAGCTTTAAAAATAAGAGGAGGGGCATTCCGAGAATTGAACTCGGGACCTCTCGCACCCTAAGCGAGAATCATACCACTAGACCAAATGCCCGTTTGATATATGACGTCCAAATAAATTATATAGCCTCATATTAACAAGGGATCAAGGAACATAAAAAGCCAGCAGGGATACCTCTATTTATTTTACAAACTACAGTATTACCTCCAAGCTCCAACTTAATCATGGAGAAAAGAAAACACATATTTAAGACGGAAAATATATTATACAACTAACCCAACACCCTTTTTTTTTATAATTATTTTTAAATGAGGAATTTGGTTTGAGAACTAAGTATCTTCCACAAGACATTTTGTTTCACAAAACTCTTATGAACTTAGACAATTTATCAAAAGAGTTGAAAATATATGAGATTTATCAATAAACTTAGTCCACAATTGAAACAATTATCAAATTTGCGAATTATGTATTAATTTCAAAATGAACATGAGCTTTTTCCACTTTCAAAGGTGACATTCTCTTCATTGAATCATATTTTTGGCAACATGATCCACTCAACGTTGGTCACTACAACAATTTCATGTTATTCTAGGAGTAATGATACATTAAAAAGGTTATAACATAAATGGGATTTGTGGATAGTCGATTTAAGCTTGACCAAAGACTGAACTATGTAATCATCTTGGTTGATCTGACCACTAAGCTACGACTTCGTTTTCCTAGTTGGTTGGTCATAGTTTTTATCCTAAAAAGTACCCCCTAACTCCCTGCACATCAACATTATTGTGCCCCAGAACAAACTATCACATTTAATGTCACTAAGCAACGTCCCATCCATGTCATCTTAGTTGAACTAAGGGAAAAACTAACTAGTGAGTCTTGGGAGATGGGTTTCTTTGTCAAAACCAATCCCTCACAGATCTATAAAAAGACATTATTTTTACCAAGTAAGGTATGCAACCCTTAGCACTATTATTACACCATTTTCATTTCTCTCATCCACTCATTGGTTTATTGACTAAACCATTAAAGCCTCTTTGCCCAAGTCCTAGATTGGCTAGGGTCAAATATAGGATCCTTCTTTTGAGTAGGGTGTCTTTTAGGTTACAAGATGTTCATCACTATTTGGTCATCATTGAAGTCCTTGTTGTGGTTCCGTCTCCTCTTTGAAATTATAGTATTTTACCCACCCACAAGAACCGATTGAGTTATATGGACATGATTACTTTGGAAAGCCATTAGTAATTTTAAGTTTGATTGATAATGTAATAATTTGACCTAAATGAAACAAACGACAAAAGGAAGGCAAATGTATGAAGCAGTGAATGTAAGAAACTATATAAATTCGAGAAATTGTAGTGTATTTGATTTTGTCGGTGTCATAGCTTATAGGGGGTAATAAGTGATTACACTCTAACAATTGTACACCCCTCACACTGTTTTAACTTATCATTATTTCTTTAACGAATGGATGTGATTCTAAATTGGGTAATCATTCTTCCTAATTCCTAAAAGTGTGTTTGTTTAGAGGTGAAATAGGGTAAATGGAAAACTTTGGAGAGAAGATGAGAATGAAAACTTTTTTGGAGTGTTTTTGATTGAGTGGGAAAGAAGAAAAATAAATGGTGGGGGCTAAGTGTTTTATTCCTGAACCTATCAAAAAGTTTTTTCCCTAAAATATAGAGAAAATTAGAGGAGAAAAATGAGGCTACTTAATGGACAAAAATGTTCTTGTGCATGTGCACATGGCTTTGGTCGTATCATTGCTCTCCTTCAACCTCTTTTTTTTTTTTTTTTCCTCCTGACGTTGCCTCATTTTTTTTTCCTTCCCCTGGACGTTGCCTCTTCTTTCCCTTCTTTTTTCTTTACACGTTGCTAATATATATATATATATATATATTTTGCTTTCTTTTGTGTTTTGTTTTGGTTATTTGTCACTTTTTTTTTTAATTAGGCATTATTTTTAACAAGGCTACATGAGTAAATTTATACAAATTCATTTTTTCCATTCTTTTACTTTTTCACTCTCAACCAAACAAAAATGAAGAAAATTAAAATCATTTTCATCCTCTTACCATTTTCTATCTTTCCATTTTTCCTCCTCGGACTCCAAAGCTACAATTCTCAAAGTAGGTATAGCTTTTCATAAAAGGATATAAGGGTGTGTATATATATAATTTGACTCTAAGTCTTCAGGCAATTTCATCCTTCTACTCACTCATTTATAGATAAACTCTGCATCACTGCATGTAATTTCCACCCTCACATGGCTTCCATATCTCTGATACCTAAGATTTAAAACAAGAAAGAAGCTGTTGAGAACAGGGGATTCACTATTCAGCAACCAGAAACTATATTCAAGAAGACTTTTGTTGACTTCATCTATGTTCACTTGCACTCTAATAATTGACACAGTAAATCAGTAGAAGAGCCTTGATTGAAATGACACTTTTTATAGACTTTTATTAGTTAACTTTATGAATAAGAGGTCAAGAGACAAAGACATTAAAGACAACCGTAACCACATGCATAATAGGATTCCAAAACAGCCAATCAACTTTTCCAGGAAAAGCTTAGATGAGAATAAAATCAACAGCCTAAAGCAACCTACACGGCAATCCAGAGAGAAAATTTGTATCAACAGCACCAAAAGCATCATTATGAATTGTCTCATTGGAGGTCAATGAAGTAGGAGTCTTCTTCCTCGTGTGGTGTTCCCGCTGTGGGCAACTTCTTCTCATTGACAGATGTCAATTATATACCGAACATGCTAATAGAGTACTTGCAATAGCTGCCGAGGCTTTTTGACTTTTGAAAGCTATTAATGTGGTAGCATATATATAAGAATATAAAATTGTCTTCAAATCCAATAGACTACTGAAAACTTTTGGAATGATCATTAGATTGTTTAAATTTGGTAGAACAATATATAATTGAATGATTAAATTACCATTTATTATAAGTTTTAATTTTTTGAACAAGTGATAGTTTATCATGCTATTTATCTACAATTTAAAAAGTTAAAAATCTTAGGCGTTTGGATCTCAATTTTGTACTTATGTATATTTTGTTACAAGAATTTGCCAACTTAAACGGCTAAACCTAGAATGTAACATTTATGAAGTAATACAAGCCTTGATGATCAGCAATTTCCCTATACGCAGTCTGCACTTTACAGATTGTCTTTTCCTAGGCATAAAAATGAAAAGAAACAAAAATCTGATTCTATTCAGTGTTCTTCAAGAGCAGGTGCCCCAGAAGAGTACCAGCATTCTCAGTACTACTGAGAGATCCCTCAATGATCAGCAACACTTTGCAGACTACATTTTTCCTTAGGCATGAAAATGAAAAACCAAAAATCTGATTCCATTCAATGTTCTTAAGGAGCAGGTGTTCCAGAATAGCACTTTAGGGAGTTCAATATTATCGATTGCAACTTTTGAAATTAATCTTATGTTTTGGGAATATGTTTTAATCTAGCTTATAAAACATCTCATTTCGTTATTAGCTGATCGAGTGAATTAATCACTAACCCATTGAGAAGTCTCTTCATAAGAGTTTGATATGATATGAGATATAACTGGTTGAGACGCTACTAAAATTCAAAAACTTGAGCCTATAAATTGGGTTCAATTATATTATATTAACCATTCATTTTCATCATCATTATCCTGTGTGAGACTTCACTAATAACACCGCTTATACTTACTCGTGATTACTCAAAAGGGACAGCTGTAATAAAGAATCTTTCTGTTGGGCGTTTGGAGTACAACAACGTTGATGGGTTTATATTATTAGGTGATAATTGAAACGAGGTCAACGGACAGTGACAAGAAATCAACATTCAAGCCTTATCAGTTCAAATCTGATTTAGCATTGGATTCCCAGACCACTTTAGTATGGCATTCCATACTTTCAAATAAGCTATAATTAACTATAATTTGATCAAGTTTTATATATTTCTCATGCCTATATAAACCAGCACATCCTAAGTACCCCAATTGCTCTCACCATGCATAAGCTCACGCCAAAGATGAAGAGAAAACAGATCCAAATATGTCTTTTCTTGGCCTTAATCCTTATTGCTTCTCAATGTTATCACTCCACAGCTATGAGGATGCACACCGCAGAATCAGGCAAGTCCCTATACTATCCCTGCTATAACATCATAATACTTGCTAAACTGAGCTTGAGAATGAAGAAATAAAAAGAAAAAGGTAAATACTTACTTTATTTGTTGCTTCCATAGTTGCTTTCAAGCTCAAATCTGCACAAGCAAGAAAAAGCTCAGCCACAGAATTCAAGCCATTCACTTGGGTGAGTAGCACTTCTTCTTAATGGCATCTAGGTATGGTTATTTTACTTTCATTTCATTATATATATGATGGAAATGGCTAATACAAATCTTTTTTTTGTTTCATTAAAAGAGCAAATCAGGAATTCATGTCAGAGAAAATGTTAACAAGGTTCCTTCAGGACCCAACCCTATTGGTAATAAGCACCCACCATCTGGACATAACTGAGAGGGGAAGTTATCAAGTCACATCATGCTCAGCAAGCATAAAATATGGTGAAGATTCATTTTTGTTGGTGGAGTACTTTGTCAGATATCATGTAGAACTAATGTTTTCATCATGTCATGCTTGCAGAAGGGTATTTTCTATTTTAGTCAGATATGATCAGCTAGAATACTAATGTACTGGCCACATAGTCACGGACTCACAGTAATTGAGTAATTATGTGGCATCTTAAAAACTAGAAAGCCATGGCATGAGATTTTTTGCATGCTCAAAGGATCTCAGACCGTATGACAGATGCTACTTGTTTATCAAAACATTTACTGTGTTTGTTTTTGTGGGTTCCCGAATTGCTTCAGTGAAGAGAACTTGGAAGACGAGTGAAATAAAATCAACAATGAAAAGAAATGAAAACTTACTTGTATTAATCTATTTCGAAGAACACAAGAAAAAATGGGTAAGAAGTCTAGCTCGATCCTTCAATACAATATAGGATTTAACTGCTACACAACCCTAGTCTTTTATCTAAGTTATTCCAAGGAAACTAATACAAAGTGTTGTAGGAATGTTTAGGTCCTCTTTTCTAATGTCCTTCCTTAATTTATAGGCTTTGAACTCCCACTAGTTTTTGCATTTCGCAAAACTCCAACCATTTGGCTGGCAATTCTTTTTGTCGTCCACCAATAATAATGCATGTGGCTGTTTTTTTTTTTTTTTTTTATAGTTACAATGGGTGGGGGAATTTGAATCTTATGTGTGTGTTTGTTTGGAGTGATTTGTGGGGGATGAAAAATGGAGGGAAAAATAGAAGAGATTTTAGATGAGAGGGTGGTTTGGTTAAGAGAGAAAGGGGCAGAGAAAATGGTAGGGTTTGGGTGTTTTCTCCTCAAGCCCACCATTTCTTTGTCTTCCCAAATTAGGGAGAAAATAGGGATACCAATCTACTCCTCCCCTCATTCTAGGCTAGTTTCTTTTTTTTCTTGTTTCAATCTAATGTTCACTTTATTTTCCCCCTCTAAAAATTAGTCTCTTTATTTATAATTTTTATTATGTAATAGGAGCATATGAGTAAACTGATACAAACAACGTTTTTTATTCTTACATTTTTCATCTTAACTAAACAAAAAAGTTTCTTATCTCTCTACTTTTCCATCCCAACTAAACACATATAAGGGAAAACTAAAATTTTTCTATTACCAATTTTCCATTCCCTACCATTTTTTTATCCCCAACTTTCTATCTTGAACGAATCAAAGTGTACGATTCATAAATCAAATACTGGCCAAAGGCCAAGGCCCACATAAGTTAGGCCAACCCAAGTCATATCGAACAAGTGATGAGAGGCACAAGCATAGCATAGTCTGATCTGACCATCACAAGATATCGCCGAGAACGAGACATAATGCCTTGGGATATCCGCCTACCGAACATTAATTTGGAGGTTGGCGCAAGTTCCCATTGAGTCACTTTAGAAGTGTGTGGTGGGTCCCATCTGATCAGAAATATAGGTTAGGATGGGGTTAGGGCAGGGCCCACCTATTTGGGAAAATCACCCCTCTTGATGGCAGTCCCACTAAAGGAAGGCTATAAAAAGCGGAAGAGATGTTGTGAGGAGAGGGTTGGCAAATCTGGGGAGAGAGAGTGATACACGAGAAGAAAAAAGAAAGAGATAATTAAAAAGAAGGAAGCTCAGTACTTAACCCGAGACTCCACGGGAAACACACACAGGGGGATAAGATTCAAGTGGGGTCTTAAACTCCTTTACTTGGGCTCTTTACTCACTCTAAACAAAAAAATTGGGAGCTCAACCCCAAAGGCCATTGAGTACTTTGGGTTGGGCCACCACACAAAACTTATATATCCTTATTAGAAACACTTGAAGGTACCTAACTTGTCAATTGAATTACAAAGCTCTCAAATATGGCCCATTGCTCATAAGAAATTACTCTACATGTCATTCACATAAATATATGGCTTTTATTTTTTAGTATAAATATTTCTAAATTTTAATTTGGAATATGAACTATAAACACCAACTTGCTGAAGAATAATTTGTTGTCCATTTTCGTCATTTTTTAAAAAGATCCTTGAACCATTTGGCAAAATTCAATTTGGTCCCTTGCTTATTAGGTGTGTCAATTTGGTCTCTCGCTATAACAATGTCAATTTTTGTTCTTTTAACTTTCAAGATCAAGTCAATTTCATCATCAAGTATGATCTTTGTTAAAATTATTAAACGGGATAGCTTGATCCAGCCACATTACATTAATACAAATCAGATGCATACTTCATAATGACTTATATCGACACCAATGTCAGATAATCATGTTAATATTTTAAATGATAGTAGACCTAAGGAAGAAATTGATTTCACTTAAAAGTTGAGGGACATTTTTTTTTTTTTTTTTTTTTGAGGAGCCGGTTGAGGGACAAAGTTTGATAGCCTAAATTGAACTTTACTCAAGAGTTGGATGACTAAAATTAGTAGTTTAACCTTTTCTTTGTAATCAAACTGAAATTTTATTTCTTTCATTTGGCAAACCGGTATATACATCTCAAGTGTCCCTTGAGAGTTGAGATAAAGAAAGTATTTGTGAAAAGACAAAAGGTTTTTCACTTTGTACTTTTTGTCTTAATCTTTTTGTAAATAATCTATATTTTAACTTTTTTAAAAATCAACCACTTTTTAACTATTTATCATACATTTAAAATAAAAGTTATGAATACAAAGAAATAAGCTACCGAACATAATGACTCATGACGAAAGTTTATGATACAAAAAAAGTGAGATTCCCATATTATATATACTTGCATAGATTTAGAAAAATTGAAGACTATAACTAAACACACATTGATTAGCTTCCCGTAACATTTTAATGTTTTATACGTACAAGAAGCATTTTAACTTTTCTTTCAGCATTAGACAGGTACATCTAGGTAGTAAAACGAGCTCCTTAATTTCAACTAGATATTTCTGTTCTCCAATGAAAGGCAAACTTCTTTGAATTGAACCATGATTATCTAGCTAGTCCATTCAAACAGGGCTAGACCTTGTCTGGTGACTGTACTTTATTTTATTTATAAAAAAAAAAAAAAAATGTAATTGAAATAGAAATTTCAATGACAAAATTGATTCAAAATAAATCAGGAACTATGCAGCAATGAAATTGAAGTTGTGCTTTCATGACCGTTGCCAACACACAAAAGCAATGTTGATCATCTCCAGACTCCTGAGTCATGTGAATTATGTCATCATAAACTATTACAATTTGCAAATTGCAATCATTATCTCAAATTTCATAAAACTTGCAAATTGCATCCGAAAGTTAAATTGTTTTAAAGGAATAATCACATGCAAATTACATAACTATGAAAAATTAAATTTCTTAGTTCCTCAAACGATGAAATTCAAATTACAAGAATATCCATAGTGATTTCCCAAACAAATTAACCACCTCTCCTCTTAGGTGTGTGTTTGTTTCTTATAAAGATAGAAATAAATAAAGGAAAAGACTTTTTGGCATAAAACATTTTTCAAAAAACATTTTCTATGTTTTCCATGTTTATTCAATAAATACCTTTACTTAAAAAAAAAAAAAAAAAACATTTTATGGCCAACAAAAATTTAAGGGAAAATTGAGAATTAAAAGGTTAAGGACATTAAACAAAGTAGATTTTCTCTCTCACATCCTCCGAAAGTTATATCTAAGCAAAATAATGCTAGAAACACAATAAAATATCATAATATTCCTAAATTAGCATGCTAACTCACACATAGCCCACCACAATCTCCAATTAAATTTTTTTTGATATACTAATTTAAGAATATTGTGAATATTTATTGTATACATAGTTGTAAGGACCAAATTTGAACTTGTGGCCCATTGCGTGGATGGATAAAAGCCCAAAACAATAAATTTGTAGAGAATTGATTGGAGAACACTGGGCTTTAGTTAATCAAACAAACGTTGGAATAAATTCAGATGATTAGAGAATGAAAAGAAATAGGGTTGTATTGAAGGAAAATAGTTCTCGGCATAGTCCGAGGTGCACTATTGTTGTATATTATTCTCAAAATTGAGTTACAAGTTTGATTTCTAGATTCTACAGTGTTTATTCTTCTCCTTTTTGATCCCTTTCCCTTGTTGCTTCCTCTTTCTTTTATATCATCCTCCTTCTTCATTCCCACTTCACACGTGCATGCTAAATAGTTCTTGTGGATACTTGTCCCATCATTCTTTTCCATTAGTCTTGATGTAGTAACTATAAGGCTGTAACCTACGGCCAGGGTGTTAGCTACAATGCATTTAATGCGGATGTAGCAGCTTTCCTCCTTAGATATTTCAGGGCATTGCCCTATTCATCACTCTTTCAATGCCTATCAACACCGATGAAACTTCTTAGAACATCATTCCGAGTGACTAACAAACTTTTTTGGACATCGGCATTGGTTATCCGAGGATAAATTTATCCTCGGCCTATCCCTTGAGCTATTATGGTCAAAGCTAACCTTTGTTTACTAATACAGCCTTCACTAAATAAGATTCTTCATCCTCAGACAACCCCTTGTCCTTGAATTGGGCCACAGACTCATAATATGAGAAAACGATGGGCTCCCAGGCCTAATATCCCTACAATAGTAATATTGATTCACAACATTACTAATTCCTTCTATTTTTTAGTTCAACCGTGAATGGAGGTGATGAAAGATCCACTTGATATTCTAATACTATGTTTGAGAGTTAGTAGAGGAATGAGATTAATTGAATAGAATAAAAAGAATAGAAATGAATTAAATATTAATATCACTCTTGTTTAGAATCTTTAGATGTTTGAAAGGAATGAAATGGAAAGTAGTGTTATTTGGGAGCAAAGGGGAATTAAGATGTTTATAACATCATGACTATTATGTCATTTCCTTAATTTAAAAAAGTTATAGACATTAAAAAAAGAAAAAAGAAAAAAAAAAAAAAAAGAGTGTGATAAAGACTTAAGATAAAAAAATATACTTTAAGATGGAAGGGAAGGAAATTGAATGAAACAAAAATCCTTAAGGATGTATAAATTAAATTATTTATTTGGAGAGGCCAGAATTTCAAAAAGCTTATGTAACAATATGGGAGGAACTATTATTTTGAGGAAACCAATATGGGAGGAACTTAACTTTTGAACATGGAATGATTTGCATGTTAGAAAGTAGGTTCTTGGAAAAAGGTTAAAAATATTTTAAATTTACTTGTTCAAATAGTAGGGGAAATTACATTTTATTACCCTAAACTATTTTACAAATTACACTTTGCACCCTAAACTATTCGAATGCACTTTTTACACCCTAAACTATGACGTCTTTTGTTACATTTTGCATCCTAACCTTAAATTTATTGTTATGTTGGATGGAAATTTATAGCATGTGACTTGCATGTGAGTTTTACTTAGGTGACACAAAGTTAAAAGACAAAAACACCTTATTTTCAATCAATTAAAAACAAAATACTATTTCTATATTTTTTTTTTTTACCTAGCTCTCTCGCTCTCTTGCTTTTCCCAAATCCTGTTGAATGTGTAACCCTAAATCCACAAAACAAAATCATCCTTAAAATTTATCAAAGTAGAAGCCCCATAAAATTAAACTTTAACAAACTGATAATGCCATTTTTATGTGATTAATTAAAGAGTGAGAGGAGAGTATAAAATCCATCAATGTAGAAGCTCTAAATTCACCAAATAAAAATACCTTGTGCTTTAAATTTAAATTCAGGACAAATCCAAAAAGGAGGATATTCACAATGCCTAGCTAATCCAATCCGTAGTTGACCAATTGATTTCTCAACTCACGATCACTAGAATTTGCTTTTACCACGTTGTTTCTTTACGATGACAAAAAAGAACATTCCTATAATCTATGTTTAGGTTTTGCTTATTGCATTTATGTTCTAACTGAATTCTCAGATGATTTATCGATGCCCATTATGATTTTTCTGTGATTCAATCCAACAATGGTGGTGTTGTTGATGATTTTGTCTTGAGGATTTAGGGTTACACGTTTAGAGCATCTCTAGTAGTTTCTCTATATTTTTGTATTGTTTGAGCAATGACCAGTGACATTTACCTTTTACCTACATACTTTTTCAAATATATCTTCCAACAGATTCTCTGTCCTTTCTCTATCTCATTTAAATATTATTTCTTCATTCATTTTTTAACACACATATTCTCATACCCCCATCCCCACTCCTTTCTTTGCTATTTTTTATTTAGTTTTATTCTTTTGCTAATCAAATTTGATGAGCCATTGTTCATGAGCCAAAAAAAAAAAAAATCATGATTTAGAGAATCCATTGGAGACCATTTTTTGGGTCTCATTCTCTATTATAAAGATTATTTTGCTTTTACCTAAACTTTTGGAGATGTTCTAATAGGATTTGGGGAGAGGAGCTACTGCTATGAGAGAGAGAGAGAGAGAGAGAGAGAGAGAGAGAGATTGGTAAAAAAAAAAAAGTAAAGAGGCTTTTATTTTTATTTGACTGAGAAAAGGTTGTTTTTGTCTTTTAACTTTGTACCACCTAAGCAAAACTCATGTGCAAGTCACATGCTATAAATTTCCATCCAACATAACAGTAAATTTAATGTCGGGGTGCAAAGAATAGCAAGGGTCATAGTTTAAGGTGCAAAACGTGCATTCGAATAGTTTATGGTGCAAAGTATAAATTGGAGTATAGTTTAGCGTGATAAAATGTAATTTTTGCTAAATAGTATTAGAAAGAGTTTATGAAAGATACAACAATAGATGATGAGGGGAAAAAAAGGAAAATATTTTGTCATTAATTTTTTTCTATTAATAGTTGTGAGGGTCCTTTTTTGGATAGTGTCCAAGCACAAGCTGAAGCAAGGACCTTGGGCCTTTGAGTTGTAGTTTAAAGGGACTGGACTTGGTTTATCGCAGCTAAATGGGCTGTTTACAAACCAAGTGGTGCACAAAGTAAGAATCCTACAATACGTACATACTAGCAAACAAGAATATATGCATTGAACAATAAGAAACAGTAAAGGGATAATGTAATAAAGAGAGAGAAAATAGTTGTTAAGGATCCTTAGGACATTGTGAGATATTTCATTGCTTTCATTAGTTGTAATTTACAATATGTTTACTAAGACGTGTTACAAGGTCTAAATAAGCTCAAAAATTACAGACTTAGATGGCTATTCAAGCCTTTAAGACTTGCAAGATTTGAATCTCTTTGAATCCAATTATGTTCTATAGTGGCTGTTTCGGGATATCGGGCTATATTCCTCTTTCTTTTACTATTTTCCTTGAGTTTTTTGACTAAGTTTTCTTAATGATTATCTGATTCACTCTTGCCGAATGCCCTTCCAATGTTAGCTGCTTCTTCCTTTTATAGTGTCACTCTATGGTTCTAGGGTACCATTGATTCCCCTCCTCTACTCCCCTGAGTACCAGAGCCCACGTTGTGCCAACCATTCTGATGACTGGTCATTTCCTTATTTTTGATAGTTTTCTTCTTTTGGTGCTATTTTCTTAAAAGCTTTTTGCCAACTTTCCATTCCGGGATGTCCTTAGAGGGCTGACCTCTAATCTCTCTTCTCTCAAGGCTTTTAACCTTACATTTTCAGACTCAGATTTTCGATTGTCCTTCCTTTTGTCATTTTTCCCAGGTGAGCCGAATTCATTCCTACCAGATTGAAGGTTTTCCTAGCTACTTCTCTTTATACTTCTTTTTTCTAGGTTGTTCGAGGTACCAGCCACCTTGTTTATGAATTGTTACTTTCCAAGCCTTCTGGTTCCTTTCTACATCATAGGGCGATTGAGAAGGACGCAACTGTTTTTTGTTTCTTGTGTTTCTGGGTACTCTTTTTAAATAATGTCTCAATCTCCTCCTAGCTGTGGTGCATGCCCTGAGGACCTCGAGCCCCTGGCAGCCTCTAGGTATCCCGGCCCAGTTCTTTCACTAGACTCCCTTTGATTTTCTGATTCTGGATAGGTTGGGCTTTTTTCTTTCCTCCCTTCATTTCATGGGCCCTAAGGCCTGTCCCTTCATGGGTTTTGGGCTTCAAATCTTTTGGGCTTACCATCCTTTTCCCTTGTGGTGAGCTCAACCACTTTAATATTACTTTCTATAGAGTTGGCCCATTGTGCTATTTTTGGGCTTTGGTGTTATGATTTTTTAGACCTCAACAATAGTTTAATACTAATTGTAGATTTATCACTGCATACCCTTAGTGCGATGATTACTGCATAAGTATAAATGCATATGAGGGGTAAGCGTTAGGGTTCAAATTTTCGGGAGGGAGTAGAATTTCTATCTTGTATCAAAAAATATTTGGATTTAATAATTAAATTATTTATTTGGAGAACCCATAATTTTTTTTTTTTGATTAAAGGGATAATATATATAAACTAAGAAGCCAAAATAGCTAGGTTCGCGGCTGTAAGCCTACAATAGTTAGTCCCATTTACATCAAAGCAGATTAGATCAGTAACAAAAGATGGGGGAGCATCAAAGACACAGAATTCTACATCAAGATTACATCCATTCTTTGCTAGAGCATTATCACAATGATTAGCTTCTCGAAACACATGCTTCACCATGGCTTGAGGCACCTTGTTTAGCAACCACCTGTAGTCCACCAATAGAGAAGAATAAGTTGCATTAGAGGAATGGCTGGAGTTAATCAAGTCAACAACAACTTTTACATCTAATTCTATTTCCAGGTGTTGAATATCAGGTTGGTTGTCTAGTATTAGACCATCTCTTAATGTCCAAAATTCTGCTACCATACTCGTTGTTCTTCCAATGGATCTAGAAAATCCTTTAACCCAATTCCCCGAGCTGTCCCTGATTAGTTCGCCTCCTCCAACTCTCCCTAGATTGCCTAATGATGCTCCATCAGTATTTAACTTATAACAACCAGGTGGGGGCTTATTCCACTTCACAAGAATAACAACCATATTTCGCTGCCTCTTAATCTTCCCCACACAAAAAGAATACTCCAATGCCTGGCTCACACACTGCTTATGCAAATTAGGATGTAGGGTGGTATTATTAAATACAACCCTATTTCTATTCTTCCAGAGATTCCAAACAGCAAAGGGAAACAAATACTTCCAAGGTGCTGAGAAAGGGTGACTTTCCTTGCTTTGGCTATTTACTCTGAGCCAATCCTGAACTTCATAATTAAAAGAACCAACCAAAGGAGGAGGAATACGCAACCTGTGCCAAAATTCCCAAGCATAAACACACTCCTTCAGCAAGTGAGTAATTGTTTCATTATGGTCTTTGCACAGTGGGCACCTTCCTTCACAATTAATTCCTCTTGATGCTAACATCTCCCTTACAGGTATAGTATTGTGTAGACACAGCCAAAGGAAATGAACAATATTTGGCAACAAATCCAATTTCCAAATCCATTGCCCCTGAAATTGAAGATCTTGATCCTCAGGAGGCTTCACAATATCATAAGTTGACTTTACAAAGAAATCACCATCCTTAGAGAATTTCCAAAGAATGCTGTCATTTGCCCTTCCAAACTTTTGACATGGGAAAGCTCTAATCTTTTCTTTGTTGCTAGAGGGTAGCTCAAAAGAAACAGCACCCTAGTTCCACCCTTAACCTCGACCACTGATCAAATCAGCAATCACCATGTCACTCTCATGCCTTGTCAAAGGGCCTTCCACAAGTTCCCTAAGGGATTCTCCTCTTATCCAACAGTCAGACCGAACTTTGATCTTGGTTCCATCTCCTACACCCCAGCAAATACCTTTAACAAAGGTTTGGAACCCAAGCTTAATTGCTATCCAATTAGGAGAAGCAAGGAGTTTATCCAAGTCCCTAGAACTCCTCCAGTCTGTGGAGCAATAATTTTGAGAACCCATAATTTTGAAAAGTGAATGTAACATTGTAACAGTAAGAGAGTATTTTTTTTTTTTTTTAATTTAGTATTTCAAATTTAGTTTCATAATAATTTTGTCTAAGGTAATCTTGAGAACCCATAATTTTGAAAAGCGAATGTAACATTGTAACAATAAGAGAGGAATTTTCTTTTTTAATCTAATATTTCAAATTTAGTTTCAAAAAAATTATTATTAATTTTTAGGTAAAATATGATTTTAGTTTTTAAACTTTACTAAAAGTTTATTTTTTAGTCCTAAATTTTAAAAATATTTTTTTTATTCCTAAATTTTAAAAAGATTATTATTTTTTTTTATACTTAAACTTTGTAAATAGTTATAAAAAAAAAAAAAGTTTAGAGACAAATATCTAAATTTTAAAAAAGATTTTTTTTTTCAATCCTTAAAATTTGTAAATAGTTTTTTTTTTAAAAATAGTTTAAGGACAAAAATCAAACTTTTATAAAGTTTTAAGACAAAAAGTAAAATATTTTTAATAGTTTAGAATAAAAAAAATAATTCAATAATTTAAAGATAACAATTGAACTTTTTAAAGTTTATAAATAAAAGAAAATTTTGGTAAAATTTAAGGACAGAAATAATATATTTTTTTCTTGGCTTTTTTTCTTTGGCTGCTATGCCAGTCAATAATATTTGATTATTTTCTCCCTTTAATTAATTAATTTATTGTGTGAGTTGGCAATAATAGGAAACTCTCCGTCCCACGGAAGAATAAAGAAAGCTCTAGAACAAACCAGAACCAACCAGAATTGGAAAAAAAGAGGGGTGGTTTCCACGTCATCACATATAAACAAATACAGACCGTCCATATAATCCAATCTAACGGTTGAGAATCATTCACCGAACCTTCTGGAATCAAAATCCCATATAAAAAGCCCTCCTTCGTCCTCACCACAGTTTCATCTCAAAAACACTGCAAATTCAATCACAGCTCTCTTTTTTTTTCTCCGTTTCTTTCACAAAGCGCTTTTTTTAAGCCGTAGATTTCTTTTCAGATTGTTGAATCTTGACCGTACAAAAAAAAAAATGTCTGGCAAAGGAGAGGGTCCCGCCATCGGAATCGATCTCGGCACGACCTACTCGTGCGTCGGAGTTTGGCAGCACGATCGTGTCGAGATCATAGCTAACGACCAAGGGAACCGAACGACGCCGTCTTATGTCGCTTTCACCGATACGGAGCGTTTAATCGGTGACGCTGCTAAGAACCAGGTCGCCATGAACCCCACCAACACCGTCTTCGGTATGTTTTTTTTTTTTTTTCTTAATTTTTAAAATAAATTTTTTTCATAAATCTTGTTGCATTAGCTCAGATCTGTGCATGTTGGAGCTAGTTTTGATTTTTGACGTCAATATATATGGGAGCATGAAATTTAACCATAATTGCATCGTATCTATATTTATGAGCAGAGAATTGAAAACGACGAATGATTTTTTTTAAACAGGGTTGTCGTAGTTTCGCAGAGGTTGTTGATAAGTAATAACGATGGTCGGTTAATGATTATCTTTAATGTAATGAATGGTCTTCTGAGTTATTTAACTACCAAAATATTAAATAAATTCCTTTTGTTTGGAATTGGTATAACTGTCAACAAGTTGGAGTATGATATTTATTATTTATTTATTAGTATTTAAATATATGATTTTTAATTTTTTGTAGCTGGACATAAAACTATTTGCTGGGAAATATTTTATTAAAAAGATTAAATGTTTTTTGAGCAATGAGTTATTAGATCTGACAATTTATGAGAGTGCGTGATGAATTTGAATTTGTTGGGTAATATTTGTATGTTTTGTTAGATAGTTGGGAATTACTTGGTCTAATCGAAGTTTCTGATAGTAATATAATATTGTCTTAAAAATTTATTAATCACGGAACACAAAAAGACCACATTTTTAGTTGGGTTGAGTCTTTAGAGAATGTCTTGGCCTAAAACCATAGGTTTCAAATGAGGGCTAAAAAAACGTGGCAATTAGTTTTGTACAATTGTTTAACATGTGCACGCACACACACACATGTATATACTCATAATCTTATAAAAATAGATCTGTTTTTGTTGGATGCTTACATTGTATTTGCTTGTGTTCGAAAATTGCAGATGCTAAGCGTCTGATTGGTAGGAGATACAGTGACGCGTCGGTCCAGAATGACATGAAGCTTTGGCCATTCAAGATCATTGCTGGGCCTGGTGATAAGCCCATGATTGTGGTCAACTACAAAGCTGAGGAGAAGCAGTTTTCTGCTGAGGAAATCTCTTCCATGGTCCTCATTAAGATGCGCGAGATTGCCGAGGCCTACCTTGGTGCCACGATAAAGAATGCTGTTGTGACTGTACCGGCTTACTTCAACGACTCTCAGCGCCAGGCCACGAAGGATGCCGGAGTCATTGCTGGTCTCAATGTGATGCGTATCATCAATGAGCCCACTGCTGCAGCCATTGCTTATGGTCTTGACAAGAAGGCGACCAGCGTCGGCGAGAAGAATGTTTTGATTTTCGATCTTGGTGGTGGTACTTTTGATGTGTCGTTGCTTACCATTGAAGAGGGTATCTTTGAAGTGAAGTCCACAGCTGGTGACACTCACCTTGGTGGAGAGGATTTTGATAACAGAATGGTGAATCATTTTGTTCAGGAGTTTAAGAGGAAGAACAAGAAGGACATTAGTGGAAGCCCCAGAGCTCTTAGGAGATTGAGGACTGCTTGTGAAAGGGCAAAGAGGACTCTTTCGTCGACTGCTCAGACCACTATTGAGATTGATTCTTTGTATGAGGGTATCGATTTCTATTCGACAATTACTCGTGCTAGGTTTGAGGAACTAAACATGGATCTATTTAGGAAGTGCATGGAACCAGTTGAGAAGTGTTTGAGGGATGCTAAGATGGACAAGAGCTCTGTACATGATGTTGTCCTTGTTGGGGGTTCCACTAGAATTCCCAAGGTTCAGCAGCTATTGCAGGACTTCTTTAATGGGAAGGAACTTTGCAAGAGCATTAACCCCGACGAGGCTGTTGCCTATGGTGCCGCTGTTCAGGCAGCCATCTTGAGCGGTGAGGGCAACGAGAAAGTGCAGGATCTCTTGCTCTTGGATGTTACTCCTCTGTCCCTTGGTTTGGAAACTGCTGGAGGTGTTATGACTGTATTGATTCCAAGGAATACCACAATTCCCACCAAGAAGGAGCAGGTGTTCTCGACCTACTCAGACAACCAACCAGGTGTCTTGATCCAGGTTTACGAAGGTGAGAGAGCAAGAACCAAGGACAACAACTTGCTCGGAAAATTCGAGCTCTCTGGCATTCCTCCAGCACCCAGGGGTGTTCCTCAGATTACTGTCTGCTTTGATATCGATGCTAATGGTATCTTGAATGTCTCTGCCGAGGATAAGACCACCGGCCAGAAGAACAAAATCACAATCACAAATGATAAGGGAAGGTTGTCTAAGGAAGAAATTGAAAAGATGGTTCAGGAGGCTGAGAAGTACAAGTCAGAGGACGAGGAGCACAAGAAGAAGGTTGAAGCCAAGAATGCATTGGAGAACTATGCCTACAACATGAGGAACACCATCAAGGACGAGAAGATTGGTTCCAAGCTTTCACCTGAGGACAAGAAGAAGATCGAGGACGCCATTGATCAGGCGATTCAGTGGTTGGACGGTAACCAGCTTGCAGAGGCTGACGAGTTCGAGGACAAGATGAAGGAGCTCGAAAGCTTATGCAACCCTATCATTGCCAAGATGTACCAGGGTGCTGGCCCTGACATGGGTGGTGGCGGCATGGATGAGGATGCTCCTCCCGCTGGTGCCAGTGGTGCTGGTCCTAAGATCGAAGAAGTTGATTAAGTCAATGATTAATTAGGCCTCTATGCTGAAGTTTTTACTTATTTATTTATTTTGGGTTGTTTTATAAGCTTTTTCTTTTGGGATATTTTGGTTGATGCCATCATCGTTTGATGGACATGGTTTTTGGATACTTCCACATATCGGAAGTAGTTTTGAGTAAATTATATACTATTCGGTTCCTTTTCAAAAGCAATATACTTTTTACTAATGCGGTTCGTCATTACAATAATGGTTCTGGTTACCGTTCTATTTTCATTTTTTTATATATTCTACTTCAGAAGCACATTGGTTTATAAATTTTATATATTTGGCGAAAATTTTGGGTATTGTCTGGCTAATGTGGGAAGCAGCAATAGGTGCTTTCGCTCTCTTGCTCAAAAGAGCACAAGAATATTATTCTAGCAGGAAACTACTTACAATTTTTCTTACCGTTCTAGTAAATTTTGGATTAACGTATTCTTTTCTTGGGAGTTAGCATTCCATGTCGTGCACGTAAAGGCTCTTAAGTCATCATCAGGTTCTACACTGATACATGGGCATTTTGTTTAGGCATTCAATTCATTATGTATATAATGATATAAATCTACGTAATTTTGTCCAGGCCCTGAAAATCTTGCTTGATAACGTTAGTGTTAGAAAGGATTTGCTAAATTCATTCAGCCAAACATGAAACGTGCTAGGTTTCAAGTTTCAACGGCTCCTAGCACCAACGCCCAAATCTATGACTTGATTTAGGTGGTACAGATTTTAGACGTATAAAAGGAGTGCAAGACAATCAAAGCCCTTGAACATATATAATAGTATACAGCCTAAGTAATCTGTTTGAATATTCACCGATCTTTTTGGTCGCACCATTCATTCCTTCACAAACTCGCAAGAGAGTGAGACATAGATCAATACTATCATGGCAGTCAGTATCACCATCAAAGGCCTAAATCACTGCAGTATTGATGAAGTCTCTGAGGGCAAGCAATAGCTTCCCCTCGATTAATGCAGGAACTTTACACATTGTATTAACACTGCTAATGGACCTCCATGTATGTTAAACTTCAATCTTTTTAATATGATTACAGCTTTGTGACTAGATATGAGAACAACTAAAAGAAAAACACCATACAATTTCAACAGTTCCTCAGATGTCACCATAACACATTCTACGACATCCATCATTATGCAACGCAAAAACTTTAGCTACTAACTAAATTAATCAAATATCAGAACGTTAGCCTTGGCACTAAAAATGATTTGTCAACAACATAATCATAAAAGTAATAACCAGCCCATTATAAAGCAAGATTTCAAATTCAAAACATGTCAAATGACCAACAAAACCAAATGCTTATTAGAACAAGCATAGGGGCATCTAACGCATGTCAATTAAATAAGGAGACATGTCAGTAAAGCCTAAGATGGTCAAACATTGAACATACAGTCACCTGTATAAAAGACCAACTAAAAAAAAAAAAAATCTGATAAGAATTATAGACAAGACTAAAAGAGAGAAGAAGAGACATGAAAAAAATGCAGATCTAATTTAATAGAATTCCTTTATGGAATATGGTTAGAAAACAATGAAGCACCAAACACTGTAACCATCCTGGCATCCCTCACACTAATGCCTCTTTCAGGTCGACGTATGCTCGTTCACTCCATGGAGCAGGGCGAAGGCATACACGGACCTCATGTTCTTCTGGCCCTGCACGATGTTTGGGTACAATAATCTCAAGCATCGTTCCTGTCTCATCGCGGTAAGCTTCCAGATTAGCATCTTCTGGAATGCGGGTTGGAAGGGGAATTTCCCTGATGAATTCCCCTGGAGGGCAGTGCTCTGGTGTTGGATCAGTTAGCTTAAATGTCCTATCATGTCTCTTAATAAATGGCATGCGGGCCTTACTCGCACAGGATATCTTTACGATCCCATGTGAGTGAGTGTTCTTCCAGGTAACTTTTACTCTCTGGAGATCTGCAAAAGGCATGCTAACAATGATCAAGAACCCTTCGTCATCCTCGTATATAGTTTTTGCAGCAGTAACAGGCCCATATACATTCTTCATTACCCCACTAAACTCATTTAACCAAGTTGGCTCAGCTGGGTGGAATTTCATTTCCAAAACTCTGTCAAAGTGTGCATTATTAGGTAAATAACAATCATCATCATTCCCATGGGAAAACAAATCCTTCTTCCTTTTGTTGCATACTGGTGAAAGATCAATGACATCACTATTGCCATGGTCTGGTGACTGAGTGGACAAATTCAAATTGGTACCATTAAGCAATTTTCTTTGTTGGGCATTTATATTGTTCTTTATGGGAGGGGGTCGCTCAAGCTCAAATTCTGTGTTCTGTAGGTTTCTCCATGAACCAAAATCACTTGCTTCAAGTGGGATAGAGAAGTTTATATCTCGTCCTGTAAGCTCCATCCATCTCTTCCTCTCTTCTTCATCAAGACCCTTGAGGTTGGGGGACCGAACAACTTCAATCCCATGAACACACTGAGGATTAGAGAGACCCCTATAGTGCTTCCTCTGCATACGGTGTGATCTAACAAAACCCCTGTCCACACTAAATGGAAACGGACGCTCCCCTTGGCGAGAATGACCATTCATGTAACTCCTTAGCTGCATCTTACCCAGTGCATTTTCAGGCCTTTCTTTGAAAACCCACATGTACATGTTCTCCATGTCATGCTGAACCAAAAATGCATCTAGCTGTAGGTCTGATTTATCGTACCCAGACACACCATTATTATCCCGAATAATCTTACTCTTTGATTTCTCATTCAAAACAGGCTTGAAGTAAAAACTAAAGAAAAACCAGGCACCCCAAATGCTGTCAAGACGCTTGGTGCATTTCCGTGCCACTTTTGGGACATTAATTGTTGTCTCAACCTCATAAACCTGAGGCCCCAGGCATACATCCAGTACATCACATGGATCATTCCAAGCTGGGGGAGGTGGGCTAGGCTCAGACGACAGCGGAAGATTGATATCAGGTGCTTGTGAAAAGAGAACAGACCGATTCATCTCTCTCTCCAATTCATCATGCGACAAAGAGCCCGTATCCATTGACAAAAGTGTCGAGAGTTGATGATTGTCCATCGTTAAGGTTGTGATGAGAGCTTCCCCCATCCTTTATTTCCACAAACTTTTCGCTTGGGGGCCTAATCTCCAAACCCACCCACAATCAAATCACCTCACAACCATCTTAACATATCGAACTGACACCTGCAAACACCATTGGCTCATCATTCAATCCACAGATCAACAGAAACAACTCCTAAATATCTTCATAAATCAAACCCACAAATCAGCCTTCCACACAAAGACTAACCAATAATTCACAGTACAGTAACCAAACAACCTTAACCTTCTAGAGCCACATTAACCTGAAAAAAAAAACAACCAGCACATGCCAACACGTTCAAAACAATTGATTTGTAAGCAAAACACCAAAATTTCATGCCTGAATCTTTTTAACGAACCCCAGAAAAACCTAACCCTTGTTCAATTTTGTGTTATAGTTTACGTCTCAAGCTGTTTAATTTTCAAAAACCCAATAATCTCTGGGCTCAGATACACGTATAAAAGCTTTGATTTGACCCCCCCCAAAAAAAATCTTAAATATTATAAAAAAAGAAGAAGAAAAAAGATCACATTTTATTTTACAAAAGTATATATATTTTCCTTTCTCAAAATTTCTCAACAACCAAACAAAGCAAAAAAACATAAACGACCTGAAATAACAAGAACCCTGTATAATAATATCAAAAAAAAAAAACTAAACGCACATAACAGAAATGTTTTACAGATTCAAAGCGATCGAGTCAACTACGAATAACCCTAAAAAATGCTAAAAATAAATTAAAATAAAATAAAATATCGAAAAATTAAATAGAAAGAGATATTCGAAGATTACCTGTAAAGCGAGGCTTCGAATCCACAGGAACTGAGAATTTCGCAATCGATCCCCATTTTCAGAGAGAGAGAGAGAGAGAGAGAGAGAAAGAGAAAGAGTGAGAATGTGTAACGGAGTCAGTTTAAATAGACGGAGTAAATTGGGGTCGAGGAAGACAGAGAGACCCGCACGGCACCAGCTAAGACCGCCGTTTTAAACACTCACGCCGTTAGCTAACGGTGACGGAGTTTCCCATTTAGAGAGAGAAAGAGAGAGAGAGAGAGAAACTGAGGAAAGGAGTCAAAAGAGGCGTCTGATATTTTAGACCCAAAATTATATAATAAAATGTGTTTGGAAGCTATTGCAAATTTGCAAGTGCAAAAAAAAACTCAAAGTCTAGGCCTTTTTTCTCAATAGCAACTTGTCCAAATCATTTAATTCTCAGATAAAAATAAAAAATAAAAAATAAAAAAAAAATAAAAAAAACCCTTGTCCAAATCATTTGGGTCATTTCCATTTTTGTTGTGTGAGGCAAATTTTAATTGGGACTATAAAGATAAGGAGAAAAAGCAATAAGAGAGTACAATTTGGTGTTTTTTTTATTTTTTTTTTTATTTTTTAAATGTTTAGAAGATTTTTTTAGACTTGTGGGTTGTGGCTAAGAAAGGAAGACTTTTTATTTTCGGGGATGAGAATTTTTTTTTTTTTTTTCATTCACTATTATATATTTGTGAGTCAATACATGTTGGCTAGATTAGAAAAAAAAATTTAAAAAGTTATATGAGGAGTCAATTATCATAATGTAAAGTATATTCCCCCTGTATGATTGATAAGATTCAAATAGGGAAAATATCTAAGGAGAAAAGGACGACCAGATGCAGAGGATTATATGGGGATGGACCTTTTTGCTTGTTGAAAGTGGTGTGGCATCACTTTTTAGTGCCTCTTTCTTTTTGGGTTTTGTATAAATAACCTTTTAGTTGTGTCAATTTTCTATTTGGTTTGTTTTTTTTAGAGCTTTTATTTCCACCACTAGTTTTTTAGTATTTGAGAATTTGTTCTCAAACCTTTTTTTTTTTTAGTGTTTTTCATAAATAAAAAATTAGGCAAATTTTAGTTATAAAATTAGTTGTAACCTTAAACTATAACTTTACTCAATATCTTTTTATTAAAGGTGAATTTTGACAAATCTACTATTGAATTATATCTTTTTCTTATATCTTTTATGCTTGCAAAATTTCTATAAAATTAAATATCAATAATGTGGGGATAAGAACCCAAATTTGTATGTTGGGCCTTGGGTCTTATTTGAGATCGTGGATATGTTCAAGGAAGAGTATATGATTAGAAGAGGCCCAAAGTTGAGAATCACGAAAGAAAAGAAAGGAGGCATATAGTCCAAGGAGTAGTTACCTCTCGGATACGATGAACATCGGTCAAACACGCATTTGGGTAATTTAGGTGACTTTCTAAGGAGTTCTAACGATGATCAGGATGAATCTTAAGCACGTACAAAGATGATTAGAACACAAAAATATCTAAAAGAAAAGCTGCTACCACCGCATTAAATGCATTGCAGCAATTTTTCTGACCGTATTTATGTGGAGAAGACCCTTGAACAGTGCAATCTCAACTACCATCATTCGCAGAGAGCTAAAGAAAATGTTTGATGAGACATGTACTCAAGTGAAGGCTTAGATGATTAACAAGTGTAAGATCAAGAGAGTCTAGAAGGAACTATATAATGTAAAAGACCTCCCATAAAAGGAGGACGAAAAAACAAAAAGAGAAAAGAGAGAAAATGAATTACTGTAGTATTAAGAACTGTATTAACCATCAAAACTATCAGATTAAATTCGTAATTTATCTCCTTGGATAATTGTTTTATTGAGGTTTACGTGTGCTACATGCTTATTCATCTTTTGAAATCATTATTAGTCGTTATCCAATTCACCAAAAGTCCAGCTCTTTCACCCACTCTCTACAAATTCATTATACTCGGCTCATTGGGCTCACATCTCATATCTTTTGGGCTTGAGCTACGAATTATGACCTTACAAATAGCTATGTCATGAAAAAATTGTTTAAATTGCAAGATTTTGTATATTAAAATTATGTATAAAATATAAGTTTATAGATCATATAATAAATAATATCCAATTGACACAAAATTTAACATGTGTATTACAAGCATAAAAAACATGCGATTCATCGGTTAAATTTTCAAAATATGTAGTGTGGGGTCATGGGCCTAGATCATACAACTGGATTTTGGGCTTAAGGCCTAAGCCGAGGATAAGAGAGCCGTCCGAGGATGGGTAAGTATAGCCAAGGAAACCTATGCTAATGGATAGGGAAGACAATATTGAACATAATGGCCTAGGAGCGATCTATGAAGTTCTGGAAATATGGATAAGCATTACAGGAACAAAAGACAAAAGAATCCCAAAATATCTTGGAAAAAGTTGCTGTCACCGCATTGAATGCACCCCAGCTAACTCCCTAGCCGCATTAATGAAGAAGTGACATCTGCACAGTATTATTGCAACCTTACAACCACCCCAGAAGACTTCTAAAGGGGGTTGATGGGACAAATATCAGGATAAACCATCAACTGTCCACGTGTTGGGTAAAGGTGAAGGAATAGATGTAGTATAAATAAGGGTAGAAACATAGAAAAAGGGAGGCCGACAATTGAGAGAGAAAGCACTATAGCAATCTCAAGAACTCTTGTAACCATTCTCATTCAATATTTACTAAAAGAAAGCTTATATGATTATGCCGAGGACAAACTTTCTTTGATAAACTCAGTTCATCTCTGTTTGATTGTCATGAATACCATATTAACTGTTATTCATGCACTAAAACCTAGCTCTTTGACACACTCTCTACAAATTTATTGCACTGGGTTCATTGGACCAAGATCCCATACATTTTGGGGTCTGGTTTGAAAATTGTGTCTCTATCTGTAGTAATGTTTATTTTATTGAGTAAAGTTGTAACCTTAAATTACAACCAATTTTGTAACTAAATTTTCTCAAAAAAAAATTATAAACTTCTCTAGCACTTGTTTTCTAGTTCAATTTTATTTACTCAAATCATTTTTTTAATTAAAAACAAAAAACTAATCACACAATCAGGCCCTCACAATTGGCCAAACCTTCCACCACACTCAAACCATCAATTGCACAACAAAATTTACAAATTGCACAATGACAATTAAAATTAGCAAAAATCGAAAGTAAATAATAATTACAAATTATCAAAAGAAATCCCAAATTTGGTTGGCTGAGAGAGAGAGAGAGAGAGGCGGTTTTCGATCTCAATGGTTCTTGTGGTGGATCTCAAGATCAACATTGATTGTTGCAGTCTCACAATGGTCTCGTCATAGTTGATAGAGAGATTGATGTAAAAAATCAAAGAGTGAGGGTTGGTATCAGAAATTATGACTAACATTTGGAGGAATATGCATATACTCAAAATTTGGGGGGCTAAAACTAAGAATATTAGAAGTGAGTCATTTTCCGTGACCACTTATGTAATTTCAGTTCCTAAATATCTCCCTTGTGAGAAGTGCCAAGATTGAAATTGACAAAGCCACTAACGAATCTTAGGAACACAGGCAATTCTTTTTTATAATCTGAGGGTACATACGCAATTCAAAGATAAGGACCATGATAATTGTTGATAAGAACATTGAACTTTGAAAAGGGCACCACAGCAGAACGTGTAACAAATTTTGATATCTCTTTTTGACTTTTTAACTTCTAAACTATAAAGCATAACACAGACGCAGATATAACACAGTAACACTCTAAAAAATTATAATATGAAATGATAGGTATATGTGTATAACATCAATATAATATGCGTACAACACGAATATTATACGTATCCGGACAATTACTGTATAAAATTGGATTTTTGGAGGGGCTTTCTTTGGATGGTTTGTTCATCGTATCAGTAGGTTGCTATGTCATATCTGTAGAAAATTTGTTTTGTAGTACGTTAAAAACTATGCATTAAAGTTGTATCGACAACAATATCCTAGATAGTACAAGTTGCTGATAGCCCATGCTGGTGATTCTTGGTGATCAAATGAATAAAATAAAATGGGTGACAAGAGGCATATGATTGCAGAGGAGCTAAGTGTCGGTGTGGTTATACATATCAATTGTGTGAAATCATTCCTCATTTGCCAAATGCCAACTTCTTCAATCTATATAGTTCATACATCATGCATTCATAATCATATCTATACACAGTTGGCTACGAAGATCTCATCTTCTCTTCTTCTTATTTTTATTTTTTATTTTAGTATATATACATCTAGCCCATTAGACTCAGGCCCAGTTTACTTTACTTGAATAATACATTACTTCCTACGCACACCTATTATTTGTGTAACACTTTGTTTTCTTTTCTTTTTTTGATAAAGACAGTCTAATGTACTGTTACATATTCAAAAATATATACATATTATTATTATTAAAAAAAAATTTCTCAATAAAGTTGAAAATAGCTCCTTTTTTTATTTTATTTTTATTTTAGGGAATGATATTTCAAAATGGTGGGTGTGCCCTCCTATTCTATGACCTATTACATGTTGGATAGTGGAAAAAGTTCAGTATTTTTTTTTAATAAGAATAAAATGTACTAGTCTCATCACACTTTTTTTTTTTTTTGAAATTAAAAAAAATGTAACTTTCTCTTGTCCTTCAACAACTAATTAATCTCAAGAGAGAACCTAGTAGAAGTGGTAAGCCCTAACAAAACAAAGTTTAATAAATTATTCATGAGCAACTTTGATGTATGTACTTCCATCAATACAAGTGAATAGTGATGTCACAATACGACAAGAGTTTAATTACTTATTTTGAAAATAAATCGCAACCAAAAATTTTATAAGAACTTATGATTTTTCTAGCACTAACAACATAGTTTAACTTTATATATTTGTCGACAAAAATTTTACGGACACATTTTAGTGTCTCCAATGAAAATTGGATTCAAATTTATCATCCCTATATCAACAAGATCCAACTAGTGTCTCAACTCAGCTGTAACTATGATGTAACTTTTTTATAATCAAATAATCATATTAGATTTATTGGCTAAACCTCGAATCACATATCATAAGTTTCACATAGGACAATTCTAATCTTGAAATTATTAAGAACAAAATAAGGTTAAATAAATTATTATAGGTAAGCTTCACACATAGCAACTTGATGTATGAATGAAAGAGACACATCAACAATTTCCTTCAATGTAAGTATTATATAAAACAAGAAAAGTATATAATATTTGATTGTTCTTTACCATTAAGCAAATATACTAATTAATTTTTGATATAAATGAAATTCAAACTTAAGCCTTTTATTCAATAACAATAAAACTTTATCAGTTGTCCGGCGACAAAGACACAAAATATGAGCCTATAGTCCTATACTAATCCGACCCAAGTTATGTTAGAGCACAAGGGTGTTGACGAGGCCCAAACAGCTGTAACTATCACCTTACTTTCTATAATCATATTCTAAGCCTCAAATAATACTCCTATTACCATAAGCCAAACATGTAGGACAATTTTAATCTTTGCAATTATCGTCTCCTCTACATTGCTTGATAGTCCTGTCCTTGGCACTCTAGCCATTGCTAATCACCAATCCATGTCGAACAACAATCCTCCTTTTGACAACCACAACTTACCCATTCTTCTAATTGCCGCAGGATTGGCAGCAATTTTGGTCACAATGCACCATTGCATAGCAGTGTGTTGGTCCAGCCGGCAAAGGCAACAAAGTTTTGTGACTGCAACAGTACTGGAAAATTCAAGTAGCTTCAACAACAATTCAGCAGCTCACCTCATTCCTGCCCATAAATATGAAAAGGGCACGAGCTTGAGAGGCGAAGATGGCACTTGTGCTGTGTGTTTGTGTGAATTTGAAGAGGGTGATGAGCTACCTACCTTACCTGGTTGCATGCACTCTTTTCATGTACCATGCATTGATATGTGGCTTTACTCACACACCAGTTGCCCTATGTGTCGCTCTGATGGCACACCATCACCGTCGCCGATGATATCTCGGGGTGGATTGGATTTAGAATCTGGTGAGGTTGTGGAAGAAGAGTCAGAAACGTTGCAAGAACTCGTTCAATCTAGCTAGCAAGGAGGGTATGATGGTGAAATGCTGTCTTATTTTTATTATCTTTGCTTTAAAGTTCCAATTTTCATTAGATGTCCCCAAAGGGGCATTTTTTGCTTAAAGTTTAGTCTTGAAAGTTGCACCCTTTTTTGTCTTTTTGGGGGTGGATACTACATACCTAATTGAAAAAAAAAAAATTTGTGATGTGCAAGCTCGTCTATAACAATTCTAGCCCGGCTTGATTTGTAAAAATTACCATTTTCTTTGCAATTAAAGATTAAAAATAAGACTGTTTAAGTTGCAATCTGTGAAGCACCGACGCGGCTCCAGAGGAGCCGCACCGAAGTCGGACTCGGCCGGACACGGCGACACGACAGGGACGCCGCTAACCGCGAGTCCGTGCCGCGTCGGGCCGCGTCCTGCCACGTGGCAGCGCCGACGCGGCGCGAACCGGGCCGACTCGGGCCGTATCGGCCGATTCGGCCGAATCCGAAATTTCGGATTCCGGCCGAAATTTCCAGTTCCGGCCGAAATTAAAAAAAAAAAAAAAAAAAAAAAAAAAAAAAAAAAAAAAAAGGGTGCGAAACGCACCGTTTCACCTAACCTAAAAATAGGTCAGACACTCTGCCGTGTTCTTCCTTCAGGTTTGCTCTCTCTTTTCTTTACTTCTCTTTTAGTCTCTATTTCTCTCTTCTCTGTGCTGGGTTTAATGGAATGTTTTAGCTTTTTATGGAATGTTTTAGTTTTAATCTTGTGGGTTGTATTGAATTTATGAACATCTTGTTTTAATTATTATCTACTATTACTCTTAAATTTGGTATATGTTTATATAATGTGAAAAAGTGTACTTAGCAATATATTAAAAATATAAATAAATATATTTTTAATAATTTTTTAATCGTCGAGTCCCGCCGCACCCGCACCCACCTTTTTTAAAAATTGCCGAGTCCCGCACCCGCACCCGCACCCACACCCGAGTCCCGAAACGCACCCGTGCTTCCTAGGTTGCAATACTAGTGTTCATATAAAAAAAAAAAAGAAAAAAAAAAAAAGAAGAAGTTGCAATGTTATTCAGGAAAAAAAAAACTGCAATAATTGTTCTTATGAAAGTTAATACCATCTTGATCATGGTTCAAACTCCTTCTGGATAGTGGGGATGGCCATGTGGAGACACAATTTGGGTTTACAGATATGATTGTTCCAAGTCCTAATCCATACACAAGTCTACAAGAGTGACCTAGAACTTAACGTCCATTTTAACTTGTGGGGCTTTGCCTAAGTTTATAATTGGGCCCATACCAGACAAGTCAGTCCAAATTCCAAACTTACAAGCTTGCCCTTTTGAAAATCTCCGCCACGCCTAGTGTTCACTCTTCTGTCTGTTTTCTTCTTTTGTTTGTTAATTTGTTTCTCTTGCCTTCCCTCACCCCAACTCCCAAGAATAGAGAAAAGCTTGTTATGGCATTATGCCACACACACCAATGCGTTTTACTTATTATTATTATTGTAATACATCGATAATTAAGAGGAGAATTCGAATCTTCAATTTCCTTATTGTAAATGCTAAAAGGTGTTGAGCTATAGAGAAAATAAGTTTTTTTTTTGGTATGAGTCTATGAGACCCACTAAAATAAGTTCAGAAGGCCAAAAATTATCTTTATGTTATTTTATTTTTTAATGCATATGCCAGATGCACATATGCATGTATTACAATTTCATTAACATAGAGGGAAGGAAATCCTGGCCCATGGCCATTGGAGTTTGATTATTATTATCAAGGAAAAAAGAAGCAGCATTGCACTTTCAGGCCCATCAGGCCATCATTAGTATCAAAAGTATGTCCCCGGCCCGGCGTAAAATCCTCATAAACACGGTGGCAGTCTCTTCTATTGCATGTATCATTCTACAGTGCCACTTGCATCTTTGGATTCTCTCCTACAGAATAAAATTGAACAATCATTTTATATATATATATATATATATATATGGTAAGGACACGAAATTTAGTGGCCAAAACTCACTTAAAATAGTGAGGCCTGTACCACCCAATTAAGCCCAAACATATAAATATTTGTTTAGAGAGTGGGGAAAACAAAGTCCGGCTCAAGTCTGAAGATTTGAATAAGAAAGGAGTGAATGAAAGTTAAAAACAAATAGTATTAATGGTTCTTCTCAAATCTATCCGAGGAAAATTTTCTTTCATAGGGATATACACTTCTCTCTCTCTCTCTTTCTCCCTACTGTTCTTGTTCTAATCTCTTTTTCTTGATTTTTTCGGAATCCCCTCGTCTAGAAGTTCTCTTTCTTTATATACTCCTATGCTTCTTATATCCTAGCCCTCCATCTGCATCCCTCTAGGTTCTCTGTGGAACACTTGTCCCATTAAACTTCTGCTGAAGGTAGTAGAATGAGCTACTTAACTGTGAATCTATTGTTCAAGTGCTATTTCCTTATCAATGCAATTAAGAAAGCTATTGCCAATCATTTAATGCGGAAGTAGTAGGTAAGGTTTCATAGGAAACTTCTTTCAAATACCTTGACTTTCTCCTTGAACGCCATTCTCTCCACTCATGTTTCCAAGAGATATTTTGTCCCTTCCCTCCTTCTCTGCGGGCAAACCCACTCCTCGGGTTAACCTACTCCTTGGGTTTAAAGTGCTTCCACCTAATGAATGAATAATGGTCATAAAGGTCTTGGTCTTCCTTGGTCCTCGGGTCTCCACAATATTCAAATTAATTTTTAATTAATCTAAATTTGCATCATGTATCTAATTTAATTTTCTTAATTTTGGTGTCAAGTGACCCATTTTTATTAGTCAATGTGAAAGTCGAGATGATCATCTCACTTATATAGATAATACCATCTCATCATCAATACTATTAAATATTTCAATGTGTAAGCATAAGTTATAATCTATCATTTTAGAGTTTTGGGGTACATGATAATTTATCAAAGAGTTCGGTTATCGGGGTGCTTTTAAAGCATAGTTAATATACCAATTTAAGAAAGTTTTGATACCATTTTTATGGAAAAAAAAAATATTATCAAAAATATTTCATAACTCAATACTTTTAGTAAGTCCATTAACTTTCTCTTTTATCAAATAATCAAATAAAATTCTTCTAGATCTCTTTCATTACTCATTAGTGGTACGAAAATAAATCATTTGAAAATTTTTTAGAATGAAGCTAGCAATAGCGGAATGAACAAAAAATCTTTGTGGGGTTTATTATGGTTAACTCTATCTGTTGGTAAATGTGTAATACGTCGTAGACATTATGATGAAGATCTCAAATAATCCTTGACCAACATTGCTTGGAAATTACCCATTAACCACAAGTTTAATTACCACCCAACTTTTAAGATAGGAGCACAATTCCCCTATCAATGAAGTTGTGTTGGAAAACAGTATCATGTCCCTAAGATAAGCCAAGTCCAGCAGTCCATTACATAATGATAACGATTCTCACTATTTTTTTCTCACTGTTTAAACATGTGTATCGAATTGTTTGGTAAGCGAGAGGAGTTTTACTGTTTATTGGGGGGGGGGGGGGGGGCCTCCTAGTCTTATACAGTGGAATTGCACTATGATTCCAGCTGTGATGATGAAGGGGATTCCTTAGAAATTTGTGTTGTAGCTATCTATGCCAATTGAAGGCGAAAGCTGGAATGTAGATAACGAGACCTATTTCTTATAATAACCGTACACCTCTTAGTAATGGACATAATTAATCCTTTGAATTGAGAACTATCTTTTAGGTAGTTGTTGGCCTTCGAGTCAAACGAAGAATCATATAAATTTTGCTGAAATTTTGGACAAAGATTTCTAAGTTGATAAAAGATTAATAAAATTTTGGGTCCTCTTAATAAGCCTGCAATTATTAATGAGAAATACTAACGGGTACTTTTTGGGTAATTGTTGATAAAAAATATTAACATTACTTTTATGAAAAATAAAAAAAGTGGTGAAAAAATTAATTTTTTTTCCCATAAAAACTTTTTTTAACTAAATTGTTAATCAATATTCTAAGAGCACTAATTAGCATGACTTATTGTTAATAACTTATTTTAAAAATAAATAAAAAATTTGACACTTTTACGAGAAATATAAAAAATCATAAAAAAAATTAATTATTTTTTTTAATATTTAATAAACTAATGCCATAAAGACATTGGTTAACTATTCTTATTAAATTTTATAGATACTCTTTTGCACTAAATTGCCATTGCCATTGCCTTTTCTTTTCTTTCTTTTTTTTTTCTTTTTTTTTTTTTTTTTTAAATTTTTAGAAATGGCAACTCATTTCTTTCTTTATTCTCTTATTTATTTATTTATTTTTATGTAAAAAATAGGATTATTAAATGACACATCACTTTCCTTTTTATTTGTAATCTCATGTGAGTATTCCTCGAAGGACGCGACCCTCTGATGGCTCAACCATAAGGGCATAAACTAGTTAGGCATTTGCCGACCTTTCGCGGTGAGTTGGATTATTTTCTTTTTCTTTTTTAGTAACTTATTTATATTTAAATACTGTCTTACAAACCTTCAAAAAAAATAAAAAGTACTGTCTTACAAAATTATTTTTAGATATAATTGTGCGGACTTATTTATTTATTTACTAAAAATTGGTTAAAGTATAGTAATACCTTAAAAAGTAAGACTTCAAAAAAATGATTTATAAACAAATAAACTAAAAAACTTAAGAAAGTATGATCTATTTTTACCAACTTTGAACAAATAAGCTTTCAATTACTAATAGGAAGGAATAGTCTTAAGCCATGTAATAATCTACCAAAAAAAAAACCTAATCAGGGTTGCTATTGGACCCAATGGCAAAAATAAAACTGATTCAGTAATTTTTTCGGTGGCTTGTGCCTCTAGCGAAAGTCTAATCCAAATGCATTCTCTGTTGATGATTCAATAAAGTCACAATAATTTTTATAAAATGATAATTGTTAATGGTAAATAATAATAAAAAAAATGTGTGGTAAGCCTAAATGAGAACTAATAAAACATGCCAATTCAACTGTTGCAAAAATGTTACGGAAATTTATTATTATGTTTGTAGTATACTCTTCGATGGTTTGTTCAGCTACCAGTTTTTGTTGTGGTTTTAAGATTGAGAGAATCTTTTTATTTTATTTTATGTTCTGTTAAACCCATTTCAGAGCACCTGTGAGGTTTAGAGCATGTTATATAATTCTGGCTAGAAGATAAAATTATCCACAGCTTGTAGGTTTAGAACCTTGTTGTGTCTAAAGTAAAAAAGGGTTCTACTCTACAATCATGTTTCATTATTCAAGAGTGTGATTGTCAGAGAAAGAGAGCTTTTTTTTTTTTGTGTTTTAGCAGGTGAGTGTTTTTGGTTTGTCGTTTACCAATAGAGTTAGGAAATAATACATTGTTGCTTTTTTAGTAAAGAGAAGCTGAGAGTTTGATACCTCTTTGTTCCAGTCAAAGTATTGAGGATCTGGGTTCTAGAGTCTGTCTCTTGTTCAGATAAGATTGAGACTATTCAGAAGTCCCCTGTAAGCTTTTCCTTCACTTTCTTGGGTATGTCTTGCAGTGGAATCAAGTGGATTTTCAGGTAGACTACAGCTTATGATGGTTTTTTGGCTAATATATTTCAGTGCAAGATGAGCTTGTTATTTTGGTGATTTGAGGTAAGATCAGAAGTTCTCTAATGTGATTTGAAGGCAAAGATGAAATCTTTGAGTAGTGTAGGACTTGGTCTGAGTGTAGTTTTTGGTTGCCTTTTCTTGGCTCTTGTTGCTGAGCTTTACTACTTATTGTGGTGGAAGAAGAGGTTTGCCAATGGAAGGATTGAAAATGACTACAGCAGCCCAGCTAGAGAGCTATTCTACATGTTTTGCTGGAAGAAGTCTACTTCTTTGAGGCACACAGCTTTGGATCCCCAGGAACTTCGTGCTTCTGTGGGAATCGCAGGCACCCTTGTCCATGAACCAGAAGCCCAGCTTCATATGCAGTCAAACAAGGATTTTAGGCTCAAACCCTTTGGAGAGGATGACATAGAGACAGAGTTTATGAGGCTAGAAAACCTCTCAGGCCCTCCAAGATTCCTCTTCACAATTATAGAGGAAACTAGGGAGGATTTAGAGTCTGAAGATGCCAAGTCTAAGGGTGACAAGAGTGGAAAGAATTCAAGAAGTAGAAGCTTGAGTGATTTGATTCTAACAGTGGAGACTCCATATTTGACCCCTCTGGCTTCTCCATCCTTTTTCACTCCCCCTCTTACTCCACAAAAGCAAAATGGATTCAACCCTCTATTTGAATCAACAACAGATGCAGAGTTCAACAGGATGAAGTCATCACCTCCTCCAAAATTCAAGTTCTTGCAGGATGCAGAGGAGAAACTTGAAAGAAAACTAATGGAAGCAGCTCAAGAAAAGGTTCATATTGGCGATGAGCTTGTTCAAGAAAACATAAATAAAGATTCCCATCCAAAGTTTCATAAAGATGAGGAAGATGGGCCTTTCATCACAATTATTGTGGACAGGAACAAGGAAAGAGAGCTTATTAATCACCATTTACCACAGTATCATTCATGCACTTCACAGGTACTTCCTCTAGCTTCTTCACCTTCAACATTCAGAACACAGATTAACAAGGAGCCCAATTTACATTAGTGTTTGATTAACCAATATGAAATGGTTTTGTCTTTCTTCTCCCACCACCTTTTGTATCTTACTGGATTTTTTTCGATGTTTGTCAGTCTTTTTTAAGATTGTATCTTATTTATTCTGCGGTGTTTGGGGATGCTGTTAGTGTTATAGCCTTTTAGGTTAAACTTGCTTAACCATTGTGGAATGTATCTTGAATTTTCAAGGTGGGTCTGAGACTCTGATGCAAGTGTTGGGGAGACCTGTGGGGATTATTTGTTTTATTCAATCTCCATGTCTCCGCAGTGTCTAAAACCTGTAATCATTCTTGTGACTGATATTATTGTCGAAAGGGCACTGTAAAATTCTTTCAAGGCCATGCCTTTCTTTCCCCTTAATTTTCAGCCTTTAGCTATTGTCCTTTTGAATCCCTCACTTTTGTAGTCTACAGTTTTGTTTTTCTCTGCACGCTTTGTGAATAGTTGAGAGAAACATACATAATAAAACTGTAAAAGTATAAAAACACACACTGCTGCAATGTCGTTATCTTTTACTCTTTTTTGTTGCATGTTTAGTTGTTTAATTTGATAGGGAAAAAATATTTTCTGACCATCTGATCAAAAACATAAAAGAGAGCCAAAGATGAAAGAGGGTTTGGTGGGCCAAGCAAAGGGGTAGTTTAGGGTTTATGAACGAAAATGGATTTCATGACACACCATGTAACAAAGTGACAAAGTTGGATAAAGAAGATTGTGAGGTGCCTTTGGGCTTTTTCCTAAATAACAAAGGACGCAATTGCCCGTGAAAATGTCTCGTGCTTGTAGGCCGAAAGCTGCCCCAACATAGAGAATCATTGTACGCACTACTTTTTATTTGCTCTTTGGAGTATTTTGCTTGATTTCTTTTATTTTTTATTTGCCATGTCACTCTAGCTGACCCAAACCAGGTTGTTTTCGTTATTGTCCTGTCCTGACATCCACACAGGATGCAAAAAAAAAAAAAAAAGATTCACAACGGCTGAAATTATATATTTTGATTGATATATTATAAAATTGATATCATTCTAATCAGAATAAATTTTGATAAAAAATAAAAAGTTGGCTTTAGCATTGCTTATATTAATATGAGAATACAATATGTATAGTGATGCAAAAAAATTTACTAACTGTTGAGGTGATATTCTGTAAATTATGTAAATAAAAATGGAATAAGCGATGTGCTTAATGAACTATGTGAAAATTATGTTGCACAAATTATAAATTACGAAAAAATTTGTGAAAATTTATCTCTCTAGCCTTGCTTATGCGAATTACTTGTAACACTTCAGGAAAGATTTTAGAGTCCAGGGTCTTGACCTCCATGAGGTATAACTAACAGCTCAGGGTAGTGAACTGATGCCCACCAAGAGTTCTTAGTCAAAAAGAAGAGAGACAAATTGCATACGGCTAACTCAAATGCCTAGCCTATAATAACCATAAAATCACTACTCAAATCACTTACAATATTAATGGAGAAATAGTTTAACTTGGTATATGGATGTTCTGCAAGTGGCAGCCTTATATTTGGATGTAAAACTGGAATGCTTACTAGTGTAATCACTAGTACTTTCGAGAAGTTGGTTTAAATAGTGTATGACTACGTTTTAAGTTCTAAAACAGACAATATAATGAGCTGATCAACCTTGCCCAAAGCAACCTTGGAGAAAAGCAAAAGTTAGATACAGACAATATGGAAGCTCAAAATGAACAGCATCTCGCAAAATCAGGGATTGGCAGCATCAAAAACATTAACCAGAAGACCAGAACAGCTTTTGCTTTTTGGAAAGAAAGGCCAAAACTTAAGAACAGTTAAAAACATGAGTCCCCATAGAGGTGGGGCAGAATTTTTTTGGGAGGGTTTGAAGGAGAGGGGCAAGAATGCTGTGCCATTCAACAATAATAATCACGAATCACGATAAGGTCAATCGCAGAACAATTCCATTCTATGCTTCACATGAGGGAAAAGAATGTCTTAGAAAATACAGATGTAGAAGGGTTTTTATTTTATTTTTAAAATTATTGCTATTATAATTTTGGGTAAGTAATACAGATACAAAACGCCTACATCTATTTTATGTGGAATGTACATTAAATGGACAAATTAAATCCCATGAATTCAACAACCAAGCACTGCTTGCCAATTTGGCCTGGCAGTGCAACCATTTCCAGATGACTGTTACAAAGCCAACAAAATAAAAAAGAACAAATAAGTCAGATCCCTGTAGCAGCCTGATCTGTTATACCCAACTCAACACACAGTGAGCTCATGCCTGATTCCCCCAGGAGGCTGAATGCGGTAATTCCATAATAGGAGTGGTACAAATCCGGAAATTGCCCTGGGAACTTACTGAAACCGCCATACTGGTGCAGAAACAAATTTCAGCGACAGAACTAGATTTTCAAGAGAGATTATCTAAGAGAATACTTAATAATATCCTCAAATCAGTAGATTTTCAGACCCGGGGGGGGGGGGGGGGTAAGTTTTTTGTATTATAAGCATGATTTGTCATTGGTTTTAACTTCATTGACAAAAAATTCTTAAAAACATTTTTTTTACCATTGTATACTAGTATTTCTCCTCCCTGGCCTTTTCAGTCACAGATCATATATTTAATTCCATCAGTTGATACTGATTGTGAAGATATTTGGCTTTATTCTTTAAAACTACCAGGTATGATGGCAGGCTTTAGTCACCATAGATGTATGTCAGTTTAGTTCTTTCCATGTATCATGGATGAGACTCATCAACTGACTATATTAATCCTATGCATTGGGCATACAACTAGAAGTAAATACATGGCCAATGGACAAGAAACCTTCAAAACACCACAGTAAAATCTTAACTAAATATTTAAGCCAAATCCAAATCTATTAAGGTAAAAGGAGAGGCATCATTACCTCAGACTGACAAGTCAGCAAAAATCCATGTAATTCTTTTTCATCAATAAATTTGAGGCCCCCTAAGATTCGTAAAGTCGCTCCAACCCTGCACAAACAAATGGCTCTTGTCAATGTGCAAAAAACTCCATACCACCCCTCTGGAACTTCATAATGGTTTCGTGAGGCTTACCAAAATGCATAACATGTATCGCTATCTTTGTTAGGTCTACCTTGAAAACCACCATCCATTGCCTGCCTCTGCAGCATATAGAAAAGAAGAGTATGTAAAAATACCTTTACAGCCATACAGTAAAAGGAGTAGTAGAACTACTTAAAATTAAACATTGAATTGACATGATCAAATATTCAAATAGGAAAACAATGGAGACAATTTTCATACGCAGTTTACTCTTTTCGCAATTTTTGAAGTCATTATGTTTATATTTGTCCATTCAGTTGATTATTTAAATTCAAAATCAACTTCAGGGGTTTCCATAATTAGATGAGAAAAATACCTGCAAGATCCAATTAAGCAGCAATGGCACATTTACAATAGATGATGTTGCACTATTGGACAGAAGATCATCTCCAATGAATCCCATTAATCGGAGAGATGCAACAGCACAGTAAGTTGCACCACCTGTGGTACTAAAATGAACACTGTTGGTAAATATCATCAGAAAAAGTCCATCTCTGAAGATCAAGAGAACTATAGCAAAGAGCTAGTTTATGCATATCCAAGCTTGTTTTCAATTTTTAAGCTTGTAAAGAAAGGACTATATTAAACCAAAATCCCTGATCTCCCCCCTTCCAGATGAGGGAAACAATAAAAGAAGACCACACACCCTATGAGACTAGCTAGTTGGGAATATAATTTGATTATGGCAGTAATTGACTTAGACTTGGTCAACACATGGTTGAATGGAGCTTCATCTTCTGACAAGATTCAGCATAAAAAATAAACTTGTGGTACCTAATCCCCTTGAAATCCCTCCCCCCACCCACACACACCCCCCCCCCCCCCCCCAAAAAAAAAAAACCACCCAAAACAAACAAAAAACAATGGGGAAAAAGAGAAGCATCTCAAACAAGGTGGAAATGAATCAACCTCGCAAGGATCATGGTTAAGCTACAACACATAAAGAAATAGGTCTTCTTTACAGATCTCTGAAAATAATTTGGTGAATGCTGACCCAAAGAATCAAAATGGAAAACCTTGGAACCATGCATGGCAGTTATATGGTTTGATATGGGAATAGAGGGAAAAAAAAACAAAAAAAAAAAATGGGCGGGGAGTCAGTGACATGATTTCTCCACACCATCCGCGTGAAAGAGATGCTCTTTGACTAAGATAATTCTTTTGTAAGTGCTTTAACTTTTTCCTGCTGTTATAAAGATCAGTCATGAGGGAAAGTAAGAGATAAAATGGATTTTGAATGATGATTTGTGAAAGATATTACATGAAGCAAGGAAGAAAAATTCAGACAAACATAAGGAAAGTTTCTCCCCCAAGCCAGACAGAATCATCTTAGTTCAAGTTGTTTAATTTACAAATTAACAACCTAGATATAACATATATCTGAGCTTTAATTTTCTAATTGACCGCTTCAGAAATCATAGTACTAGATCATTGCTGTGATTGAAGGTTCCATAAGGACGGTTACAACACTGCAACTAGTACTAGCAAGACCTTTTTTTTCGCCTGAAATTTCAATGCTCTTATTGCTGCATGTTTACCATCCCACACCTCTCTGTTTTTTAAACCTATTCAGCCTCCGCACAGCCAATATTCATTTGAACAGCCAATAAAAATTTATTGAACCTTTAAGACACGAACAGCCATCTCTTCTTACCCCCTCTTGTTCATTTTTTTTTTTCCTTACTTGATAAGAGATTTGAATGTAAGCCATTGGAAGCGTATTGTTGATAAAGTTTCCAATAAGTTGGAACCCTCAAGACACACAAATTTGAGAGAACATAAATGAACAATCATACTGGATTTATTTAGACTCACCATGAGATTCTGAACCAGGTGTTAATCCAAAGCCACCATCATATGACTGAAAGCACAGCATCAATTGTATGTAAGTATATGTGCACGATAGCCATAATTTGCAAGATTTTGATAGGTAGATAATGGGGAAGGGGGAGATGGAGTTTGAACAAGAATGAATGCAACATTGAAAACCACAGGAGGGCTGCATAAAAGAAGAGTGTTCAAGAACAGTGAACTTGCACTACCTGGCAATTTATTATGTACTCCTTTGCTTTCTCCTTATCCATGCCCCTCCAATCCTCCAACATAAAACAGATGGCAGCTGAAGCAACAATGAGTTATTCTTAATATTTCATCAAAGAGCATATTGAGTTTCCCAAACATATCTATTTCCTTACCTGCACAATACATAAACCGAAGATCTGTCTCTGCCCCAATGTGGATGGGCATAAAACTGCCAAGAAAGGAAGACTCAGAATTATTCTACATCAAGGGATGATCAAAAACTTACAATACGTTAAGGTTTTATTTTTGGTAGGGATGTTAGAAAACCATAGTAAAATTAATTCAAGCTAAGCAATGTATTCCCCCAGATAGCATATTAATCAAAAATATTTTTAATTAAAATTTTCCTTTTTTATTTAATTTGTTTAACTCTCTCTCTCTCTCTCTCTCTCTCTCTCTCTCCAATCATCACCAAACCAAAAATCCCAAATCAAAACTAATATCATCAAACATATCATTGAGTACTGTAACATCCAGTGACCCAACCAACCAGCCATCAAAATCCCTTTGGCCATACCCTAAACAAGCCCAACAACCAAATCCCGATCACCACCAACAAATGCAAAACCACTACCTTTGAAACCCCATCACCACTAACCCATCAGTGCTGTGAACTCCACAAATCCCCACCCAAAGCAGCTGCTTCCATCGTCTCACTGGCAAACCCATCACAAAGACCTACAAGCTCTTGTTTTGATCTTATGATCTGGTTGAAATTACTCATTTATTGTTTGCTTTTTTAAATTTTTTTTTTTTTTTTCTCGGCTTGCTTAAACGATTTTTTGAATCCACAAACTCACCCTTCATCCACTTGCGTGGAAAGATGAAGAGCCGTTTGAGCTAGAGCTCTTCAACAACTGCTCTCACAATTTGTACATGAAGGAAATGGACAAACAAATTATACATGATTTTGGAGAAGCAACAGTATACTGCTTTGAGGACAAGAAAGTAAGAGATCCAAGAACATTAAAGCTTACCTCCCATCAGGTTGTTGAAGGTTTCTCATTGATGTCAGCATCATCTCAGAGTCAATACTAGAGACATTATAGCCAACAATCTTTAGTATGGATAGGGCACAGTATGTGCTTGCCAAATGACTACCATTGTGACTCATAACCTTGGATAAAAAAGAAAAGTTTACTCCAAGAAAGAGTATGAAATATACATTTCCATAAGCTTTTTACATAAACAAAATTGTTTTATGATATAAATGCACAAGAAATTAGAATAAAATATAAGTGTGTGATTTTTTGTTATACCCCTCTACTTTCACCAGGAAATTGAGAAGTTCTGGAACCATGGAACCCATAAAATTGTCCTGCAGAAATTCAACAGATATATGACACTTCATTCATTTATATACTCCTGCGTAAGGATTACACATGCTTGAAAGGGAAATGCTCCCTCATGACTTACAAAACAAAGAGAAAACAGAGATTATATATGCACGTTAAGTGACAACCCCAAATTACCACAGATAAATTACTCAAAGTTCCAACCCAATTAAATTAGATCAGTTTTCCAGGCAAGAAGCCCTCTTTTCTTTTCTTTTTTCATAAATAAAACCATGATAACTACAATAACAAGTCAAATATGTTGGGGAGAGAACACCTTGAGAAGCCCATACCATCATTTGGTTCATCTTCAGATTTTGGGTGAGCTTGAAAGGATAAAACCCAACTGGCGACCGCGTCCTTGTCAACCTAAAATATGTATACAACAAACCTTAATTAATTTTTTTTTTTTTTTTTTTTGCCAAAACACTTGGTTTAATTCAACCATAGTTGGAAAGATAATCAAGTGCCTACCAATGTATGTTCGTCACAAACCACACTATGACATAGGGAATAGAGTAAGGGTAAAAAAAAGTATCCCAAACTCTCATTTGAGTCATTATGCATATGAAAAAGGAAAAGCACTAGTAAAAATTTGAATTCTATGCTTCATGCTATCTTAATTTACCTAAAGAAGTTTCTCAAAAAAAAAAAAAAAAAAAAAATTTACCTAAAGAAAGTTCACTACAGGAAGAAGTTGTAACGGAAACATTCAAGCGGAAAACATTAAAATCTCAACTCACTTACATGATTAGGAAGTTGCATAAATACAGTCAAATTGTAAAATCAAATCCAAATCCAAAAACACAAAATTATTTCAATTTTATTTACATAAAATTCACTAACATTCCCAATAACTCATAAGTCATAATCACTCGAAACAAATAACTAGAATAGTATCTGCCTTCTGTTTCCATTTCCCCCACATTTCCCATATCTAAATCCGGCTCTTCTTTTCTAATCGGAATTTGTTACAATTCAAAATCCATGATCCAATCCTAACAACACCAAACTCAAAACATTCATTAAAAAAAAAAAAATTTAAATTAAATTTCAAAACTCCTAAGCAAACAAAGCAGGAATTACTTAATTTTAAATCAGCCAAATTACTATTTTTTGGTCCATGAATTACACTTCAACGTCCAAAATTCCATTCCTAAAGTAAAAAATTTAACAGTTTCATTTTCAAAAAAGAGAGTAGCTTGAACCGTTTTCAATCTCCATAGAAGTTGTGAAACTATAAAAATTGAAACACATAATAATGAGTATATATATGAAATTACAGACTCAAATGAGAGAGAAAGAGAGGTACGCGATCGATAGAGGAGAGGAGATCGAGGCCGGAGATGACGAAGTAAGCGAGGGTGAGGCGGTTGATCTCTTGGTTCTGATACTGCCACGGCAAAAGCTGGTACATCATCTGTAGGAAAGTCACGTGCCGATCCTTGTCGAACTCTGGACTTGAATAATAATCTGAAGGCGGAGGAGACGGTGGCTCTTCCATTGGTTCCAACTCCGGCTCCGCCATTTCTTTGCCTTTTTCCGAGTTCTGAGTATTCTTCTTCTTCTGAGTGTGATTTTTTTTGTGATCTGGAAGGACAAAGATGTCTTTTTCACTCTCAAAGCAAAGCTCAGCCCTCAGCTCTACTTTGCGAGGGAATAACGCAACCTAGGCCGCCACGTCAGATTATAACGCCGTTAGAGTTAACTAACTCGAATGATATTAGTTTTAATAAACGGCATGTCGTTTTATTTAAGCTCCCTAAAACCTTGACCACTCGCTCCATAAAGGCATAAACTTAAACCCCAGCCCGACCTGACCCAGCTCACTCTCTCTCTTTCTCAGTCTCGCGCGCACACGAAATTCTTTGAGTAATTTCGTCGAGCACTTGGGGTGCGAGGTCGCGAAATTCATACACCGAGTCATGAAGGGCAAAAAGGCAACGGTTTTAACTTTTGCAGAGAAATGCAAGGTTTTCATATCTTTCTCTGAATTCAAGCTTTGTATGTGACTGTATTATTATGTGGTGGGCTTTAGAAAACGAATGTTACTATTAACCATAAACATGTGTTGCAGAGTATACTAGCTTCAAATTGGCAAGGCCACCTCAATACCATTAAAGCTGATGCTAAAGGAAGGTACACAGTGCAGTCTTAATGCCTCTTTGTCAGCTTTGGCTTAGACTCTGTTTGGTTATTAGAAAAATAGAAATGAATTTTGAAAATCATCACAGGGTTTAGTATAGAACATGTAACATGAGGCTCACTTCTTCTTTTTTTGGCTTGAGAATTTTAGTTTCTTTTCTTTCTCTATTTTCAGCAACTAGTATTGATAGTTTATTTGATAAGAAACAAAGATATTGTTGTACATTACTAACATGGATGTTTGTGTTAGCAAGGAGGATATCTACACATCAAAGGTTAAATACATACTCAAAAGAGGGAAGCCATACATTTGGGTGCCCGAAAAGGATTTGCATAATGTGGTGAGGTCCTCTCTTCAGTGCATTTTGGTTTTGTATGCACCCGAAAAGGTCTGATATCTGTAATTGTTTTGTTTTCTTATGTAGAACACAATTATCGATGAGCGTGGTTCATTTGCTGTGACCAGTCCCTTCCCAGGCCCACTGGCAAGCTTACATAGATTGGCAAAAAAGGTTGGTGATGATTTAGAGTTGCATCACTTCCTTTTCTTTTTTTTTGATAATTACATCGCTTCTTTTATCTTGTTTGGAATGATATGGTACTTACTTGAATGAGGGCAAGATATGGACCATATGGTACATTGTTACATGAGCGTATCTGTAAAGGAATAATTCTAAATTGGAAGCAATGTTGTTGATTTATTGACTTCCTGCAGATACCGGCTCGGGTTGCTCTAACTGGGGATGTAGAGCCTCTTAAAGATGGAAAGGTAATCTTAGCACCACTTTTAGTGATAATGGAATATGCTACATCAAAAAGAATAGCTTTTATAGAGTGATCTGGTTTTGTTCCTTTTTAATTTAGATTCTAGCACTGATAATTTTGCTTGAGCTGTTTAACTTTTTTATCATGGTCTTCAACTTGGCAAGTCAGTTCATGCTGATGTTACCTTGAATTTAAATTTTAATACATTCATGATATTCTAGTGTTTACTGTGACTTCCCTGTCTTCATTCTCAAATTGTTGCTAGCACAAGAATTTTAGGAATGCTAAAACAGGAAAGCATCATAAGAATATATTTAAGTATAAGTTATTTAAGCATCACAAATATCACAATAACATTTGATTAAGCATCAATATTTTAGTTAGAATATTAAAATTTCCATAATTATTAGATTACAGACAAACTTCTTGGCAATGAAATTATGGGAAATAGGAAAAAAAGTAATTGGGACAGGTTCATAGATGTAGGGGTGTGGGTGTGTTCGTGAATTAATTTATTTGTTGTAGTTTTTTTTCATTTAGAATTCATTTTCACAAGAACATAATGTAAACTGATTTTATATATTTCATGGTAGCTTGAATCCTCGCACATTACATAAGAATCTTAAAAATTTTGTATTATTGTATCCTTTGAGTTAGATTAATGAAATTATAATTATTATTAATTTTGAAAATTGTTACAAATTTCCTACTTTGACTTGGCTACCTCTTTGGGCTTTCTTAGTTAAGTTGTCTTGATAACCTTTTTGGATTTTCTTGTCATAGGCTCAGTCTGCAGCAGAAAGCCTTAGAGGAGTCATATTATCTGAACAGAAAGCAATTAGTAAGTGCAGTTATACAGTTTCTGGTGTATTAAGTTCTTCTGATCTTAGTTGTACATCTCGAAGTGAAAGTCTTAAAGAGCTACTGGAAGGGGATGAAAAATATGTGGTTTATAAGTTTAACTTAAGGTAAACCACTTCCACTTTGGTTTGTTTTTGTCTTGTACTGTATGGTTAGAGTTTGTCGAGCAACTGAATGTAATGATTGTTGTCATGCGAAGACAATTTTATCACAAGTCTTCAAAGAAGTTCTAACTTCACAATTAGCTTGCACTCTAGAAAAAATGTCTGTTTTATGTTCATAAATTTATTAAAGCAAAGGAACTACCTCATGTACACAGGATGTATACATAAGATAAGGATCATACCTAGTACACAAATTTCCTGCTTTTGCAAGGTTTGGGAGTGGTGATTGGTAGGTAGCCTGATGCAGGGAATGTGATGGGCTGTTTGTGTATGGTTTAGAAACAATGAAAGGTTGAGTTGTTTAGAACACATTGATAGGTGGATAAGTACCTCTACAAGAATACACATTTCCAAATAGCACACAAAGGCTAACAATTCATTCAATTACCCAAAACTGATTTACAAAGAGCTTACATTCTACTACTTATACTGGTTGCTTGGCATTGGCAGCCTCTAGATGGTTGACAAGTGTCTAAATCCTATCGGCTAATGCTTAAAAAATCATCTAACTAATTAACTAATTAGTTATAAGAGGACTAGGATATAGCTACTTGAAATTGCCCTGCATCATAGCCTTACTCCCAATTATTTTTTGGAGAGGCTAATTCCCGAACAGGATGTATACATAAGATAGCCTAAAGAATTATAAGTCGTTTTCATGTTCTCATAACACCCATTTCTCTGTTATTTGCTCCCCTACTCCCACCAATGTAAAAATAAGTGTACATGATGTGCCACCAAAGGGTTGTACCCTCTTTTATAGAGCACATAAACTATGATAAGTGAAATATATGGAATTAGATGATTGTGCAATTTGATGTTTACATCATACCATATGGCAAACCTACTTTCAAAATTGTTTGCTTCATTTGCTGCTCTCATATGCCAATTACAACTGACTTTAAAATCTTTATTATCCAGATCCTCCATGTTTATTGATGGCAATGGAGGCACTTATGAAGTAGATTTGGAAGATATAGAGTCATCTAAAGCAGATCCAATAGGTGAGACCCCATCATCACAAGTAAATTCAGAAGATAGTTACCATCTTGAGCACAATTGCACACATATATCTGCATAAGAGTACTATCTCTTTTGTGCATTCCTACATCTTTAATTATGTGTTTCATTTGTCTCATGTAGCACCTTTCTCTGCAAAGCTAATTGATGGCATTAATCAAAATGAAGCAAGGCGTAGAGCTTTGATGCTTTTTTGTTTTGAATTCTTGAATGCAAATGCAAGGGTAAGACACTAACCCTTATCACGTTTCTATTATACGTTATGTTAGTAAGTTCATTTCAGTCCATTATGTGTATTTATGCTAGTATTGCATTTTATGCTCCTTTTTACAAAGAATAGATTTATGAATGACTGCAATTTAATAGCAGAATTATTCTTGAGTACAGTTTCTTAAGTGTCCCTATGAGGAGATATCCAGTTGATTCTGTGTTGTCAATACAACAGAACGGGAGGTTGTCATAGTAAATCACAACTCCTCCCCCTAAACAAATGATGCTCTGTATGTGTGCTTGAATCTGTTTCTTAATAAACCTCACTTCAAACCTGCCATGAAATTGTGCCTGTGAAGTCTAGGACAGGAAGCTTAATAGTTATTTAGTTTTTTCAATATTTTACTTCTGATACTCTCAGAATTTTACAGCTATTAGCTCTAATATAACAAAGAGGTTGGACAACCGGCTTAGAGCAAATAATTCCACTTTTGGGAATTGTTCATATATTTTTTTAAGGATATTATCCTTAACTGACTGGTCTTTATTGTCATGTTAAGGATGCATACATGCTCTCCATTGATCGCAAGGGATTTGATGTTCTGGGAAAGGTCCCTAGTCCACTATTGAAGGATGGCTCTAGCCAATACCAGTGGAAGGAGTTCAGGTTCACATTGAAGGAAGAGGCAAGTGATGTTGAAAATTTCTGCCATCAACTTGTGGAAATGGAAGAAGAGGCTGTCAAAAAAATATCAGGTTATAGTGGTCTAAAATAAAGTATGACAGAATATTTTCATTTGATGTTTTTTTTTTTTTTTTTAAATGCTCTCAATCGCATTTATGTATTGATTTATTATTTTCTGACTGTTCTTAATCCAAGCTATTTATTTATCCGCCTATGCTATCACTCTGATGTTTTCTTAACTTAGGTGGTTTGATAGTTTAGTTGTATTTTCGTCTGCCAAGGCCAATTGCTGGATAGGCATGGACCAAGGGAAAAGATAACTATTTTTCGTATCATAAGATTCATAACATCGTGATTATATTTTGCGCCTTCATCCTTGCTCTTTTCCATTGTTCTCTGGACTCTTCTTTGTCCGTATAAAATTCAGTTTGTTCTCAAGAAAAGATGGTGTTATTTTTCTTCCTGAGAAAAAAATGTTCTTCCAAGTTCCAAGCAATGCATCCATATGCTATTTTCAGTTTCCCACTCTAACCTTAGGTAAATGGAAATTCAACATTAGGTTTCCCTCTTTTTGTCTACATTTTACCAGAATTTTTACGAATACTCACTGCAAAATATGAATTAGGTCACCCGAAAGGAAAACTGGGAGGAAAGTAATACTCATAGTCCAAGCTCCAACCTTTTCTATATTGCATTGCGTAACTTTAAGGCCGAGAGCTCTCAAATTTCTAAACCACAACTCCAGGTGCAATATTGCACACGACTTGCCGAAGACACACACACAGCTCTAATTAACTCTTTAAAAACCAATCTTATACCATAGTTAACCAAAGCATACAAACAATTTAATACAAGAGAAGATGTATAGGCATGGTTTTAAAAACTGGATTGGCCGGTTCAGCTGGAGCCTGACACTAATCCGGTTCTGTTCTTATAAAAAACCAGAAATTACATAAAAAATACAAGAATTACTGTAAACCACCAATTCAACCGATAAAACCAGAATTGACTCTTCGAGATTTAAGATATTGAAATTTGAAAGAGACGGCTGTGAGATTTGAGAATGAGAGAAAAGAGGAGAGAAAAAAGAAATGAAATTTAAAAACATTATTGGCATGGGAATTGGGGACTAATAGGCAGCCATTTGGTTTGGTTTAAAAAAAATACAAACATATAATATATATGTATAGAAAATGTGTTACATATTAAGTTTAGAAACTATTTTAAGAAACTTTCTATAAGAAAAAAAAAAGTTAATTATTTTGACTGTTTTTTGTATTTTTCTATAAAAGCATTGTCTAAATTTTCTTAAAATGGTATATTAATAATTGCCCTAACAACCGAATAACAATGACCCTATATTTAGTAAAATAAAATAGGTATATTAACTTTTGACTTTTGAGTCAAAAACATCTAATCTAATTTAACACCATTTTTATTTTAAAATCAATATCTACAAGAAAAACATACCAAACATATTAATTTTGTAATATTAATATGATTGTCTATACTTCGTTTTTTTACCCATTTTATACAAGCAATGAAAAATTGTTTTAAATTGTTTATATTTATTTGGATATACTTAGTAAATAATATGAATAGTCACTACTTAAATTTATAATTTTAAAACTATTAATTAAAAACCACTTTTTCCGGTTCATCATTAAAAACCAAGTGTATAGCCTGATAAAAGCTCTGATAAATACTTTCAAAAAAAAAAAAAAAAAAAGCTCTGATAAATAATATCAAAATGATAAACAAAATATAGAATTCCAAAACAAAAAGACACTGCTTCCAGTGTATACCAAGAAGCCCACATATAAGGAGATTATGGGCAAAACCAATTAAAAATCCGCTGAAACAAAAATTTAGAGCTATCCTAATATCCTAAAATGTTTGAAAACTAAATTCAATAAAAGCTAAATAGAACCAGATGTTTCATCAAATTAAGAGGTAGAACAACGCATTTAGTCGACCTCCTCAATCTTAGGACCAGCACCACTGCCACCAGCAGGAGGGGGAGCATCATCATCCATGCCACCAGCCATGTCAGGCCCAGCACCCTGATACATCTTTGCAATGATGGGGTTGCAGATACTTTCAAGCTCCTTCATCTTGTCCTCGAACTCATCTGCCTCTGCGAGCTGGTTGCCATCAAGCCACTGGATGGCTTGATCAATTGCATCCTCAATCTTCTTCTTCTCATCGGCACCGATCTTGGAGCTAATCTTTTCGTCATTGATGGTGTTCCTCATGTTGTAAGCATAGTTTTCCAAAGCATTCTTGGCCTCAATCTTCTTCTTGTGCTCCTCATCCTCAGCCTTGTACTTCTCGGCCTCCTGAACCATCTTCTCAATTTCATCCTTGGACAACCTTCCCTTGTCATTTGTGATTGTGATCTTATTCTTCTGGCCTGTGGTCTTATCTTCGGCGGAGACATTCAAAATACCATTAGCGTCAATATCAAAGCAAACAGTAATCTGAGGAACACCCCTGGGTGCTGGAGGAATTCCAGAAAGCTCGAATTTGCCGAGCAAGTTGTTATCCCTCGTTCTTGTCCTCTCACCCTCATAAACCTGGATCAAGACACCAGGTTGGTTGTCAGAGTAGGTGGAGAACACCTGCTCCTTCTTGGTGGGGATGGTGGTATTTCTTGGAATCAAGACAGTCATCACACCTCCAGCAGTCTCCAACCCAAGTGACAGAGGGGTGACATCCAATAGCAAAAGATCCTGAACCTTCTCGTTACCCTCTCCAGTCAAGATAGCAGCCTGGACAGCAGCACCATAGGCAACAGCTTCATCTGGGTTAATGCTCTTGCAAAGCTCCTTACCATTAAAGAAGTCCTGCAACAGCTGCTGCACCTTGGGAATCCTAGTAGAACCTCCAACAAGGACAACATCATGGATGGTGCTCTTGTCCATCTTAGCATCCCTCAAACACTTCTCAACGGGCTCCATACACTTTCTAAAGAGATCCATATTGAGCTCCTCAAACCTAGCGCGAGTAATGGTTGAATAAAAGTCAATACCCTCATACAATGAGTCAATCTCAATGGTGGTCTGAGCAGTGGATGATAGTGTCCTCTTCGCCCTCTCACAGGCAGTCCTCAACCTCCTAAGGGCTCTCGGGTTTCCACTAATATCCTTCTTGTTCTTCCTCTTGAACTCCTGAACAAAGTGGTTCACCATTCTGTTATCAAAGTCCTCACCTCCAAGATGAGTGTCACCAGCTGTGGCCTTCACTTCAAAGATACCCTCTTCAATGGTAAGAAGAGAGACATCAAAAGTACCACCACCAAGATCGAAAATCAAAACATTCTTCTCACCAACGCTGGTTGCCTTCTTGTCAAGACCATAAGCAATGGCTGCAGCAGTGGGCTCATTGATGATACGCATCACATTGAGACCGGCAATGACTCCAGCATCCTTTGTGGCCTGACGCTGAGAGTCGTTGAAGTAGGCAGGTACGGTCACAACAGCATTCTTAATTGTAGCACCAAGATAGGCCTCAGCAATCTCGCGCATCTTGATAAGGACCATGGAAGAGATTTCCTCAGCAGCAAACTGCTTGTCCTCACCCTTGTAGTTGACCACAATCATGGGCTTGTCACCAGGTCCTGGAATGACCTTAAATGGCCATAGCTTCATGTCACTCTGGACAGAGGCATCACTGAATCTCCTACCAATCAGACGCTTGGCATCTGTGAAGCCAGAGAATACAACGTAAATAACAGACAAATATATCACATAAACATACAAAGCTTTCAAATCTGATAAGGCCAATACATAAAAAAATATATCACATTAAAATACAAAACTTACAAATCTGATAAAGCCAATATAATATAGTATTGACAACAACAAAACAAAAACAAATTAACTCCAACCAAAACTACAACTCATATTTGTATTTATTATTTACCCAAAAAGAAGCTTTATTTATGCTTAAGTAGTTATCCAGTAAAACTCAACTTTCTAAATAATATAAGAAGAAACACATTACATTGAAAATAACTCAAATTTAACAGCTTCTCTATCGTGCACAGTCCTAAATAATTAGATTTACAAAATAATACAAATCTAACAGCTTTTCCATCTAATTTAGCTGAACATGTAGCCAAAACCATACAAATCTAACAGCTTTTCCACCCACACGTATTTCCAGAACACTTAAACAATGTTACTATAAATCTCTTACCAAACGGGCCAGTGTTCTTAACTAATAATCTCTACAAATCGAATCTCAGTACATCAAAACTAACGCAACAGCCAAAAACAAATCTTCCATACGAAACAAAGCTCAGATCTAAAACAAAAGCCAAAAGCCAAAATATATTTCAAAAAAGAAACAAAGTGGCAGTAGAAAATTACCGAAGACAGTGTTGATGGGGTTCATGGCGACCTGGTTCTTAGCCGCATCACCGATCAAACGCTCAGTGTCAGTGAAAGCCACGTAAGACGGCGTCGTCCTGTTCCCTTGGTCGTTGGCGATGATCTCAACGCGATCGTGTTGCCATACACCAACGCAGGAGTAGGTAGTGCCGAGATCGATTCCGATCGCAGGGCCATCACCTTTTGCGGCCATTGCTGCGAACCTAGAGCTTCGAAAAAGGAGAGGGAATGCGGCGTGTGAGAGAGAGAGAGAGGAGCTAGGGTTTGAGATTTGTGAGGAAAGGAGGGGGGAGCTAATGTTGGTATATATAGGTTAATATTTCTGTGCATCAGAGAGGATCTAGAAAGTTCCGTTGATGGTAATAGTTCCTAGCCGTTGATGTTGGTTTGTACGGACGGTGCGGATTGATTCTTTAGGGTTGCTGAAATTTCTCAACAAGGTTTGATTCGCTTTGTGGTGGTAGTTTATTTTAGATACGTGTGGGGATTCTTTTCTTTGTGGAGTAGGAGTAGGACTATTTTATACATATTTGAATTTATTTCCGGGAAATTTTAAGGAATTCGGGCATTTGTTAGGGAACTATTTTAAGGAGGGTAATTCTAATGTATTCCTTCTTTTTTTTGGAGGGTACAGTATTTATTAGTAGGTAACTTGTTATATTATGTTACTAATAGCATTCGCATCAGTGTGTTTATTTTACACATTCATTTTTACACTAAAAACTTACTTTTTCTATTTTACACATTCACTTTTACAAAACATCCATATCAATTCATTTATTTTACAAGTTATTTCAATAAAATATTCATTACACTCTATTTTTTTATTATTTTTTTTTACCTACCTCCCTTAAATACCCGCGCCCTCTCTCTCTCTTTCATTTTCTGGTTTCTTTCACGCTCTCACTCTCTTTCTCTCTAAACCCACTCTCTGGTTTCTCTTCCAACCTACTCTCTGGTCTTCTCTTCCAACCCATCCGCCATAGCTCCGACCACCAAATGCCACCGATCCACCACCCTCCACCACCGAAGCTCCGCATCAACAATCTCCACAGCCCCGCATCACTCATCCACCATAAACCTATCCGCCACAGCTCCGACCACCAAACGCCACCGATCCACCACCCTCCACCACCGAAGCTCCGCATCAACGATCTCCACAGCCCCGCATTACCGATCCACCATAAACCCATCCGCCACAGCTCTGACCACCAAACGCCACCGATCCACCACCAAATCTCCACCACCGAAGCTCCGCATCACCGATCTCCACAGCCGCATCACCGATCCACCACCAAATCACAAAACCCATCCACCACAGCTCCGATCTGCATCGCCGATCTCCGATCTCCGTTCTGCATCGCCGATCTCCGATCTTCATGTTTGTGTATTTGTGTTTTTTTTTTTTTTTTTTTTTTAAAGCAAGTGTATCTCTGTTTTGTGTGTTGATTTGTCTGGATGTGTTTGTGTTTTGATTTGTCTGGATGTGTTTGTGTGTTGATTTGTCTGGTTGTGTGCATCTGGAAAAAGAGGAATATGAGATACTGAGTTTGTTGGGCCGGAGAAGAGAGAGAAAAAAACGAGCGAAGGAAATGAATAAATTATTCTTTACACGAGCTATAGTAGCCGTGTATATTTACACGGTTACTGTAGCTCGTGTAAAGAAATACACATTTTTATACAATTTTAGAAGAGTTGATGGAGTGCATTTTTGAGCAAAAATGTGTAAAAATTGATGTTTACATGATTTTACATGACTTTAAATCCACTGATGCGAATGCTCTAAAACATCACATTTGATGGTACTATTATCATATTGTGTAATACTAATATCACATGTGATTGTACTTTTGTCACATTTGGTGGTTCCTTTATTTTTTTTTCTCACATTTGATGGTACTATCCTCACATTGTATAGTACCAACATCACATGTGACTGCACTTTTGTTACATTCGGTAGTTTTTTTTTTTTTTTCTCTCACATTTGATGGTACCATTCTTACATTGTGTAGTACTAAAATCACATGTGACTGTATTTTTGTCACATTCGATAATTCTCTTATTTTTTCTCACATTTGATGGTACCATTCTCATATTGTGTAGTACTAACATTACATGTGACTGTACTTTTGTTACATTCGGTAATTCCTTTATTTTTTTTTCTCACATTTGATGGTACTATCTTTACATTGTATAGTTCTAACATCACATGTGATTGTACTTTTGTCACATTCAGTTGTTCCCTTATTTTTTCTCACATTTGATGGTATCATTCTCATATTGCGTAGTACCAACATCACATGTGACTGTACTTTTGTAATATTCGATAGTTCCTTTATTTTTTTCTCACATTTGACGGTATCATCCTCACATTGTACAATACCAACATCACATGTAACTGTATTTTGCCACATTTGATGGTTCTTTTATTTTTTTCTCACATTTGATGAAATCATCCTCACATTGCACAGTATCAACATCACATGTGACTATACTTTTATCACATTAGGTAGTTTTTTTTTTTTTTTTTTTTTCACATTTTATGGTATTATTCTTACATTGCACAGTATTAATATCACATGTGACTGTACTTCTATCACATTCGATGGTTTCCTTTTTTTTTTCCTCACATTTTATGGTACCAGTCTCATATTGCGTAGTACAAATATCACATGTGACAATACTTTTGTCACATTCAGTGGTTCCTTCATTTTTTTTCTTCACATTTGATGGTATCATCCTCACATTGTGCAGTATTAACATCACATGTGATTATACTTTTGTCACATTCGGTTGTTTCCTTATTTTTTTTCTCACATTTGATGGTACCATCCTCACATTGCGCAATACCAACATCACATGTGACTGTACTTTTGTCATATTTGGTGGTTCCTTTATTTTTTTTTCTCACATTTGATGGTACCAGCCTCACATTGTGCAGCACTAACATCACATGTGACTGTACTTTTATCACATTCGGTAATTTTTTTTTTTTTTTTTTTTCACATTTTATGGTACTATTCTCACATGACGCAGTATCAATATCACATGTGACTGTATTTTTATCACATTCTATGGTTCCTTTTTTTTTTTTTTTTTTTGTCCTCACATTTTATGGTACAGCCTCACATTACGTAATACCAACATCATATGTGACTATACTTTTGTTACATTTGATGATTCCCTTATTTTTTTTTCTTACATTTTATGGTACCAACCTCACATTACGCGGAACCAACATCACATGTAACTGTACTTTTGTCACATTCGGTGGTTCCCTTATTTTTTTTCTCATATTTGATGGTACCATCCTCACATTGCACAGTACCAACATCATATGTGATTATATTCTTGTCACATTCTATGGTTCCCTTTTTTTTCTCACATTTGATGGTATCATCCACACATTGCGCAATACCACCTTCACATATGATTGTACTTTTGTTACATTCGGTAGTTCCTTTATTTTTTTTTTCCACATTTTATGGTACTATCCTCATATTGCGTAGTACGAACATCACTTGTGACTATAATTTTGTCACGTTCGGTGGTTCCTTTATTTTTTCCTCACATTTTATAGTACCAGTCTCACAAAGTGTAGTATTAACATCACATGTTACTGTACTTTTGTTAGATTCGATGGTTCTCTTAGTTGTTTCTCACATTTGATGGTATCATTTTCATATTATGAAGTACTAACATCATACGTAACTGCACTTTTGTCACATTTTATGATTCCTTTATTTTTTTCCCACTTTGATGGTACTATCTTCAGATTGGGGAGTACTCAGTTTCTGAGTCTCTGACTTTCTTCTCCTCTCTCTCAGTTTTTCTATAGTCTACACTTCTCTCTTCAGTTTCGTCTCTCTCAAATTCTTCTTCTCCAAACCATCCACAAGAACCTATCTAGTATGATTACTAAACAAAACCCTAAGCAAGACCCACAAAAGAAGAAACGGATCCCTAAGCCATGAACAGTACCTCACTAGCTCTAGTGAGGGAATTGTTCTCGCCAAACAATAAAAATCCATACCTCCTCTTTTATGGGCTTTTAGCAAAATCCATACCCCCTCACTAACTCCTCAATGTAAGTAAGACTTGTTTACTAGGATTTGAGACTAAGCCATATAATTTATGACATTATCTTCTTTTAGTTGCTCCAATCAAGCTTGGACAAACAAGTAATAAGTTTGAAAAAAACAACTCAATCCCACTGAACTGTGACCGTATCCTTTATGCACGTATTTCTGGTTTTACCCATCAAATTAAAATTACTTCTAGAACTCACTGGTTGTTACACTATTTATGAACAGTATAAAATATTGCAAATTGCCAAACCTAGGAGTTGGTTCCTGGTCTTCTTTCTTTGGTTATAAATATGCACAATTGTGTTAGACTTTGATGGTATCTAACTCTTTTGTCTACTAGTTCTCCACTCTGACTAAGGCAACAAGTCCTTTTATTTCTTTGTGTTGTACTGGTTTTTTTTTTTGTCAAAAATTTGAATTTTTTTCCCCCCGAGACGGAGAGCCTTTTGGGTCTACTTAGGATTTATGTCGGATCCATAGAGGGGTAAAACTTGCAGTTAAGGGTGTCAGATGTAGTGATCCTTATGTTGTTATCAAAATGGGCAAGCAAGTAAAAACAAATTTAAGCTATTTTGAACTCACACATAACTGTACTCCTAAGTTAAATACTTCTTGTAGAATTTTCTAGATTCAAACTCAAGATTATTTTATAAAAAATATAAACAGAAATGGAAGAAGAAGAAGAAACCAGGGGAAAAAATAAACCAGAAATTGATGAAAAAAAAAAGTTCCAATATGAGAAATTTTATTTAGCCTCAATCTCTCTGTACATTAACTTATTCACAGACCAATATTGGAAAAAAAAAAATTAAAAAGTGACCAGATTTTTTCTAACACAAAAGATAGACAAACACTTGTTATATGCATACGCAGCTCAATATGAACAAACTCATTTCAACAAACACCTCAAAGCCTTAAAACTACTGCTAATGCTTCTTCTTTTTCTTAATTTCTGTATGTATTTAGGACACTTCAATTTTTTAATATAGCAAAAACCAACTCTAAAATCAGTGTTCTTACTGCCAAGGTGGTTGAAAAAAAAAAATAATAATCTCCTAAGTCCATAGGTTCATAGTGTCATCTCCTAAGTTCCTTCTCCATTGAAAGCACTAAATTTGATGCCAGCTTGTATCGCAAATGTTCCGACCAATTCTCCTACAAAAATTAGACACTATTGATAAAGAAGTGGTTTAAACAAATTATGGGACAATTGTAAAATTTACTTCCAAGAAATATGTTACCAAAAAAGTTAAATTGGCGTTGAAAATATGTGTATACATGTGTTTAATAACATACATGCCACAATCATGCCTGAAATATGAAAACTATTAAAAAAATAAAATAAAATGACAATAACCAATAGCAATAGATTAGAATGTTTAGACTAAACCGGATGCAAAGGTATTAGATCACATAGAGAACCACACATTGATAACCATGTTGCAACCAATCCTATAAAGGTAGCTGTGCCATTCACCTATTACGTTTGCAAAGACATTTTCCCTCTTCCCACTTAGGCATGGAAAAAATATAACAATTACAAGCAATCCTAGCAAGAGTGAAGCATGCAAACAAGAAATGTTTTTGCTAGATCTCTTTCCTCACCATTCAGAATTACAAATTCAATATTGAGAAACTAATTTTCTCTCCTCATTACATATAAGAAATATAAAAACAAAATTTGAGAGTACAAGGCTTCACATGCATATTGTTCCTCAATCATTCAGAAAATCACACTGAATTTACTCACAAGTCTTGTAGCATTTGGCAAAAAATTTGTGTGAAATCAAATAATATGCATAAATTCTTCAAGCTAGAGGAGGGCAGTTCACAAACCAACTTGAGCAAATTTTTATAGCGAAATTTTTGATCATGTGAAATTTTCCAAGTTGTTTGTTGTAATATTAAATATGTTGCTTGGTGAACTGTCATATTCTATAGGATGATTGAATCTTAGTATTTTTGTTGTGGCAGCTTTACAAATTTGATGCTATAATCAGGACAACTTCTATTGTTATGCAGTAGACAGGGAAGAAAATTGATTCAGTAGCTGCTTATGACTACCGATCAATTATGGTGCCCCTGCTGAAGTCATTAATGTAGGTTTGTGTTGGATTCTCCTTGCAGTTTTGTTGAAAATTCTATATAGTTTCCTTCTTTCCTTTCTATGATTTAATGTTTTCAGAGTACTATTATTTTTTTATAGGCACACCTAGAGGATTTGGCTTACAAAGATGTTGAAGAGAAGTCAAAGGCTGCAACAGAAGCGATGTTGTCAGCACTTGATCTTAGTGACAAGAAGGGTGCTCACAAAGGAGGAGGTGGGGCAAGACAAGGGCGGGGAAAATCCAAGGCACAGAAAGACAAAGGTGTTATATACTGGTTATTTTTCTGTTTCCTCTTTATGGTAGTAAAGTTGTCCAAATCTACATGTATATAAATTCACCAGAAAAAATGGAGAAGGGGCAGGAACTAAAAGTGGGAAACATGTTAAATCTCAACATAAGAGGACAGAAATTGTAGAAATATACTTGAAGAATTGGATTCTAAAAAATTGAGATATGGAGGAACTACAATTAAAAGGTGAAACAAAACCGGAACATAGTGTAAAAGAAATGGATATTTTAGAGGAACTAAGTTTGGAAAATGTGGATCAAGGTTACATGAATGGTAGTAAAATAAGGATCTGTAAGAGTAATAAACTGTGCAGTCTAATACATTTGAAATACAACAGACATTGAATGCAGGCACTTACTGAAAGTGATTATCACAACAACTAGTTAATTGCATATAAAATATGCAGAGAATTGTAAACCTCAATTGTCTTTCCTTCTTACTTTGACTTAGTCTCAACCTCTGCGTAGGGTTTGAACTACTAATTGTTAAACAAAATTCAGGCAGCTTCGTTATACTGATTACAGTAGATCTGGATAATTTATATATATATATATATATATATATATATTAATTAAAACTTAAAAGGTATGAAACCAGTAGCACATTATCCATATAGCCACAAAACATAGGCAAGTGTAAGGACCATACAATTGAGGCCATATAACTTAAGATACACACCTAGTTCAATTAAAGTCAAGCAAATATCTTTTGAATAGACCAAGTAACCTCAAATTATTTCTCAAGCAGAGTAAGGCAAATATCAGATTTCTTCAATATTGGGTATAGAAAAAAATAAGTATTCAGGTAACCACAAATTCGCTCGTTACTTTCTTCGCCCAAAATCAAACTTTTATCAAGTAGACTAAAATCGAAAGTTATAATAGGAGAAATAGAGAAAGAGAAACCTGTTCGATGGATTCAGCGCTCTAATATCGTCGCAGGCCAGAGAACAACTAGAATTGAAAGACTCAATTTCTTCTTTTGTGAGTCTTCCTTAGGGTTTTGTTTAGTAACCGTCTAGGTTTATTGTGGCTGATTTGGAAGAGAAGTAGCGTAGAAAGAGAGGGTTTTTTTTTAGTCCGTTTAGGTTTCTTGCGGCTGTTTTGGAAGGGACGAGGCGTGGAAGAAGAGTTAGATGGGGAGAAAGAAGCGTGCGAGTGCAAAAGAAAATTCTAATTTTTTTTTTTTTTTTTTTTGTTTATATATGTAACCTGTTCTACCGGTAACCAGTATCCACTCAAATTAAATGAAAAGTCAAGATTAGAACACCAATATATTAATGGATTAGATTAAGGGGATACCGTACCCTACAAAAAATAGGGGGTACGACAGAATGACCATTTTAAGAAAGTTTTTACGAAATTTTTTTTTTTTTTTTTAAAGAAAGGTTTTTATAGAAAAATAAAAAAAAGTAATTAATATTTTGACAATTTTTTTAATTTTTCATAAAAATTGTATAAAAACTTTCTTAAAATAGTTTATTAAGAATTATCCTAAAGACAACTGTTAACATGACCCTTATATTTTTAAAAAATAGGTTTCCATAACGTATGCTTTTAAGATATATATTAGTAAATTATTTTTAAAAATTTTTTTTGAAAAAATGAAAAAGTTACTAACTTCCTTTTTCAATTTCTCATAAAATGTTTCAAAAAATGAATAATTAATATATGCTCTAAGAGTATATATTGATTGGACCCTTTAAAAATATATATGTTTTTCTCTTTTCAAAGGTATTGAGTTTTTTTAATTTTTAATTTTTGGTACGGTACTTTACTAGTTTTAGGGGGAAAAAAGCACACACATATCAAAGTATTCTCAAAAGAAATTATAAATTTATAGTTTATTTTAAGTGACAATTATAAATTTATAGCTTAAATTATAATTTATCTTCTCAAAATTTGGGTATAGGATCAATTTGAAGTTATATATAACAGGTTTAGTTTTGGTTTTTGATTTTATGAAGGGAACAATTTGGTCCCCCAATAAAATTTTTGTTTACATGCCTATAAGAACTAAGAAGAAGTTAAAGTACTCCCATTTTTAAAGGAACCAAATAAAAATAATCATATATTTACATATTTAAAAGGCAGAAATTGAATTTCCTCATATTTAGACTCTAATAAAGGACCAAGATTCAAGTTAGCTCTAGCGTATAAGCAATTAAGTTAGTCGCCTAAGCCCTCATATGGGAGGAGGGAATAGAATGAAACGGAAAATAATAATTTTAGAATACTATTCCCTTCCTTTGTTTGGTTGTTTTAATGGAAGGAATGGAAAATCAATTCCCTTATTTGAGAGTTTAAATAGGAGGAAATAGAATAAGTAGGAAGAAACACTCATTCATCTATTCTCTTAAAAAACTCAAATTTTCATTCCCCTCCGAAAGTAGAAGGAATGAGAGGAAATAAAATTAGATTTAATAAATTTTTTTTTTACTAAAACTCCTAAAATATCCCTATATATTCAACCTTTTATTTTAAAATAGGGGTTTAATAGTAATATTGTCATAAAATGAGTCCATATTCCTTCTATGTTACTTCTAAACAAGATTACTTACATTTCATTGATTTATTTTAAAATATCCAATCAAAATTACTTAATTCCATTTCATTTCATTATTTTCCATTCCTTTTCATTGCTTAAATATATTCCATTCCATTTCATTCCCTTATGAACTCCCAAACAAAGCCTAAGACTCCCAAATAAAAGAATGACCTATCTTATATTATATAATATTTTACTTAATACTTACGCTCTATTTTTTTTTTTTTTTGCATTAACGTTTTTTGGAAAATGATTCATTTTTTGGAGAGCATTTTTTGGAAAATTATTTCATTTTTCGGTGTTTGGTAACAACCTTGAAAATGGGCTTGAGAATGTTTTATGGTGTTTGGTATTCACAGTTTTTATAATATTTCTTTTATAATTTAAAACATATATAATATGTGTATTGTGAAAACCCACCTAATGTAATCAATATAAATAAATAACAACAACAACAACAACACAAAAAAAAAAAAAAAAAAAAAAAAAAAAAAAAAAAAACCAAGAATGAATTTGGTTTTCAAACTAAAATTTTGACAACGAATACAATCAAAATTAGCTATCCAATTTTCATGATCTCAAATACTCATCTTGCTCATGTATATGAACAGTAACGTACATAATATATATATATATATATATATATATTTATATATATAAACCATACTTCTCATAATTCAAAATAACCATTATAACCTTAAGTCCCATTTTAAATAGTTCAAAACGCCACATAGGCCAAATAGTTTTACTGGCAAACTAATCAAATACAAATAATTTGATAAATTTACCAAAAATTGTTATAGAAATGTTGACCGATCTGTGAGGAGAAAAAATAAAATAGAAACCTTATTAAAGAGCAGTGTTATAGGGGGGAGAATATATAGGGAGAAAAAAGAGAAGAGAGGTAGATAGAGAGAGAAATTTGTGAAAAGAGAAGAGGCTAAAGGGGTGATAGTGAGGGTGTGAGAAGAGAGAAAAGGTAAAGGGAGGAGAAGAAGTGAGAGAGTTTATTGTGAGAAAGGCTGAATGAGCGAAAAAAAAAAAAAAATTCCTACATCAAAAGAAGATAATATTTATAGGAGTTATGCACTGTGTGAGAGAGAGATTGTTTTCCATAATTTTTTTTTTTTTGAAAACAAGTTATAGAAAATAAGCCTTATTTTTATAAGAATTTTCCATTGACTAAAAATAGTTTTCTGTTGTAAATTTTTTTTATACTACCAAATACTGAAAAATGTGAAAAACTATCTTTATAGAAAGTTTTCCAAGGAAATAAACAGAGTGTTAGTTACCCTTTTACCTAGATTATAAAAATAAAATAAAATAAAACTTAAGGCCCTTTTTATTAGCCAATATAATGCATTTTATATTAAAAAGACCTCCACTATAATTTGAAACACAAAAAACTAGTTTGTACTCTTATATATATATGGGTTGTGTTCAAGTTACACCAAGTGTAACTCTAAGTAATGTTACATCACTCAATATTTTTAATTGAATGCGAATATTGACAAATTTACCGTTAGATTACATTATTTTGAAATATTCTTCATGCTTGCAAAATTTCTAGGTGATAAAAAATTAATAGTCATGTTATTAATCAATGGTTAAAATTTAAATTTTTGTAGTTTAAAATAATGCATAAAAAACGAGTTTATATATCAAATGGTAAATAACATCCGATTGATATGAAAATTGGCATACATGCTAAAAACATATAGAACATATAATTCAATGGTTGAATTTTTAAAATATTAATTCAATAATAAGTTATTGGATGGTGTGACATTACTTAGAATTACACAAAGTGTAACTTGAACCCAATTCTATATATATAAATAATAATAATAATAATAGATAAAACGTTTATAGACTATAGTCATTACATGTGGGTTGGTGAGCTATCACATCAACCCATTTGCAACTTTATTTAATGTTTTTTTTTAAAATTTAATTAGTTTGATTTTTCCCATTTCCACTTCCGGTGCTTGTATGACCTTGAAAATACACTAAGTCAACTAAGGGTGGAGAAAGTATACAATGTTTTAGTAATACTATATTATTAGAATAGTTTGATGTGATTTTTTGAAACAGATGTCACTCATTTATTAGATAAGAAATACCAAAATAGATGCTAAATTGGTATTGCCAAAACATGATATACTTTCTCCTGAGAGTGGTAGAGTTAGGTTGTTAGGCCCAATACCATTAATTTGCTTAGAGTTATGGGTTTTCGAAGTCACTTTTAATGCAATCTTATGATTTAAATGCTATGTTTGAGATGAAAAAAGCTTAACAAATCATTCATACAAGACCAAACTGGGAATTAACACTTCCTCATATCTGGCCGAAAAGCCAATATTCATATTAAGTTCAAGTTTTCAGATACAAGGTTTCCCTACATAGTTCTTCTATTTTCTTTCAATTTTTTGTCCTCCAATTTGGAGGGGTTTCCTTTCCTTATATAGTCCTCTGGATTGTATCCTAGCTCTCCACTTGTATAGCTAGGAGTCTTCTTTTGGATGCTTGACCCATTAAAGTTGTGCTGGAGGTTATAAAATGTATTGTAAGCTGTGAGGCTACTGTTCAGGGGTTATTCCTTCATTAGCGTAGCCATCTAATTTAGTACAATGCATTAAGTGCGAAAATGAAGGCTACTTTATCTAGATATTTCCTTTCTTATTTGCTCACACGTTTCTTCCACTTTCCTTGGTTTCTTGTCTTTTGGTACAATCGGCTTGCTTGGTAATTCCTGAGGAAAGCTTACTCCTCAAGAGGTTGACCTCTTCATCTTTCCTCCTTGGGCTTTAATCTACAGGTTGGGCTAGGATTGATGTGTAAGTGGCCTTTTTTCCTCCTCAGGCTGGGCCCACGGATTATATTCCGTACTTGGCCTCACCCCTCCTACAGTGCTAATTTTATTTTTAATATTTCAAGTAATTTATTTAATTTGTATTGCCTATTTCATAAGCTATCCTTTAAGAATAATATATTTTTTGTATTAGTACTAATTTATTCAGTTACATGATAAAATAAAATTTTATTTGCGCAAGTTTAGAGTATAAAGTGACCACATCATTTAGTAAAGTTGCAATCTTACTTTTGATAAATTAGGTCTATTTTTCTATACTTTAAATTTTGTATTAGTTATATTATAATTTTCTATTATAAATCTTGTTTCATTTATTTTTAAATATTTATTAAAATTATAAAGAAAATATCCATATAGATATGACAAACTAAAAAATATATATAAAAAGGAGAGAAACTATAAAAACAAATTGAATCTCAAAAGGAATCTATAGATAAATTTGTTATTTATATTAAAAAATACACAACAAAAAATTTGGGTGAAAATATAATAAATGAATAGAAAAACCAATAAGAATATTTAGAAGATAATAATAAAATTAGTCTTAATTAAATAAATATTATTTAATTAATATTTAATATATAATAAATAAAATAAAAATTTCCGCCTAAAGTTTTCACCTAAGGCTCGAAAATTGGTTAAGCTACCTTGACGAAATTGTTTCCTTGTTAAAAATTTTAAGGACCAAAATTGATTTTACTCCAAATCTCAAATACCAAATGTGTAATTTACTCAATTTATAATAATTAATTCAAAACTAAAAATAAAATATTTATTGTTTCTCTCTTTCCTTCTTTTTTTTTTTTCTTTTTTTTTTTTTTTTTTTTTAACTACGAATGTGTTTGGGTGTTGCATTTTTTAGAATTAGGTTAAAGTAGTGTTTTAAATTATGATTTTTGTAAATTCCAAGTTTGGCCAAGCTAAAAGCAAAAAATCAAAATTTATCTCGAAACTTTTTTGGTGGAATTTATAGACCCAACATCCCGGCTATAAATTCTACCTAATCTGATCATGCATCTATTACAAAAACCCACACTGCAAAATCGTCACTTACCCAACTACCTCTCTTGATCACTCGTCATAACATTCATAAGTGCACTAAAACACAATGCTCTTCCCTTCAATCACACTAAACCCCCCTTAGAACTAAGTAAGATGTATTGGTATTATACTATTATGTCTTGTTGAAGCGATTCATGACCTTTGTTTTAGCCAATGTAGAATGCCATCAACCATTGGGTTTGGTCTCAATCAAAAGTTTATTTTTATTTTCTATTGCATACATTTTCATGGTCAAATGTTCTTTAAGAAGATAAGGATGTAAAATGCCACAATTTTGTCATATTAAACTATTAATTTAATTCTTCTAAATTTAATATTCGTATATTGAGCTCATCATAAGAAGAGGAATTAATAATTTCATTGAAGTTTTAGAAAGCCTAGCATATGTTGGTATAAACTAAAAAAGGATTATTCTTATAATTTAAAAAAAAAAAAAAAAAAAACCAATACATTTTCCTTGAGAAAAACAATATATAGCTCAAAATTTTTTGAGTGGAATAACTTTTCACGAAAGCATGGTAAAAAAATGGATTAATGATTTTATGTAAGTTTATTACATATGATACTTCTAAAAATTTAACTGCTCTAAAGTGGCTGAAAAAAAATAAGATATAAAGAAAAGCTGATTGACAGATGGTATGTGGCCTTTCTCCCAAAACCAACAAAGTAAATCATATATATATATATATATATATATTGGGTATTTAATACAATTATAATCTTTTGGTAAACAAAGAAATATTTTCCTAATCGATTAAAATTAAAGGTAAACGGATTAATAAGAGGCTAGGGGATCATTTTAAGCAAGGTTATTATTTTATTAAAAAAAGAGTGTTCTTTCAAATTTACGAAGGGGCATTTTTCATACAATTTGTATATGATATTTGTTGAGGGGAAAATTTTTGATATTCCCAAATAGAATATGGGGTAGCTAAGTTAAAACTCGATGATGGGCCTTAGAAATAAAGCCCAAAGACTTTCGATGTCGTGTAAACCCGCCCAAGCAAGAGATGGAGACTACACCCTAACAAGAAGACAACAATAAAGCACAATAAACAAGTTACTTTTGTTAATTTGTTATATTATTAGTCCTTTTACAGCATCATAGTTCAAATTAGTTCTCTAGTGGTATGGTATTATCTCCAGTGGTAGGGTAATTTCAGGTTAATAAATGTGTTTACATCGTAAAAATCATATGTTTTCCTTATTATTATTAAGTCAACATAAGAGAAAACTTTCATAGTTTTCAAAACATTATGGCCTTCATCATAATAATATTAAACAATGATTAAAGGCTTTATAGTTACGAATACAAGAAGAAAAATAGGATGGAATGAAGGGAGAGAGAGATCCCAGCTCAGTGCAGCAAGTATTAAACTAAGATTTTTGATGAGTATGTGTGCATAAGGCATGAATGAAGTAATGTGGGCTGTTTTGAGTGAGTGAGATGGGATTAATACTGAGGTTAAGGCTTTAGTAAGTAATGGGCTAAAGGGGGATGAGTGGTGAGCTTAAGGAGAGCTTAACTACAAGTAAAATGGCAAATAAATCAAGAGTTTCAGAGGGGGTAGTTGTTTGTAAGTAATTGGGAGACATTTACAAGCTATGATTGTGTCAATGAGAGAAAAGAATATTTGAGGTTAGATGAGTGTGAGTTGAAGGGGATGAGTAATGAGCTTAAAGAGAACTAAACCACTAGTAAAATGGCAAATAGATCAGGAATATCAGAAGGAATGGCTCCCCCTTTGTGGGCTGAGATGTTTTTGCTTTTATAATGGAGTTTTAGAGAAGCATTAATTAACAAGAATCCAAAAAAACATAGGCCTGATTCAGGGGAACTAGACAGCTATATTAATAACTTGGATTTGGCCTAAAAATGAGAGATTTGCTTTTAGAGCTACCTTACTTCTTTGGGTAATGATGGGATTTTAAAGTGCTTTACATTAAATGCCATGTTTTTTGGGGCTGAGTTTAATCAATGTGATTAAGGCGTGTATCAAGAGCAAATCCTAATATTGCAATTGAGATTTGGACTCCCAAGAAGTAAGATTCAACATCCCAAGCCAGGTGTCAAGCTCTAAGTTCACTTCAAGGAGTTCCGTTGGAGATCTTGTTTTGCCCTCCAAATCACATGTTCCCAATTTTTCCCCTTTAGGATTCATGAGTTTGGGACATGAGTTACGTCTTGATCGTTTTTAACATTTATAACATCAATTTGTTGAAATTTGGATGACTTGGTTTCAACTCCCCTTTCGCTGGTAGTGCAGTTTTGAGGAAGATAATGGAATCCCATAATCCTTTTGACTTCAGCTGATATGACAGCCCTTAGGCACTGTTCACGTCAGGTAGAGGGTGGCATAAAACTGATGGGATAGTCCCTAGTTCATCCTCAAAGGCTTGGTTCTCTTGTAGGGGTCTTCAATTGTTTCTTTGGTTAGGAATGAATAAGGGCTGGTTGCCCACTTTCAAGCCTCTTGCTGAGACTTTTTTGGGTTGGAACTTTACTCCATTTTAGCACTTTTAGTTGGGCCACATGGTCCTTTCTTTGCTTGGGCTTGCTCCCTTCTCCACGAGATTCTTGGGCCTACAAAATGGGCATTAAAGACATGCTTTGCCATAGGTTTTTTACTCTTCATGGGCTTTAGTTGTTAGTAAAAATAAAATGAATCTATGAGCTTTAATAAATATTTATGATAGATTTTGGATATTAATTCCCATGGGCTTTAAATAACTTCTCATAATTTTTACTATGGATTACTTTGTAAATCATATTTTCCTTGGGGCTTTTTTAAATAATGGCCTCCAATATTTATCATGAGTTTTAAATAAATATGGTAACAACCATTATAATGGAATAATGTGATGTTTTCATGAATTTCTCTATAAATAATCATAACGGACATGTAGGATGAATAATTACCATGAGTTTTGGTAATAAATATTATGAATGTTGTGATGTAAGATGGATAGTGAACATGAGTTTATAATATGAAATAAATAAATATCATGGGTCTAATAATCATATCTTTCCATGGGCTTTTATAGGATGATCACTATGAGTTTTGAGAGTAGATAATTCATAAACTCCATGAGCTTGTAATATTATAGTAATAGATTTAAGAATCTAAAGTATTGTTCATTATTGGACTTTTAGGTGAAATAATTATGATATAGTATTTTGCCAAGTATTGATAATCTTGGACTTTCGATAAACAGTGCCAAGTAGTTAGTTTGAGCTTTTAATAGTGCCAACGTAAGTTGGGCTTTTGATATTGCCAATGAGAATTGGACTTCGATGTTGCCAATGAGAATTGGGCTTTGGATAAATAAATCGCCATGGTTTCAAACCCTGGGCTTTGATTATGAACTTGAATTTCATTGATAAAATTGTTTTGCCATGGATTTGAATCATCGGCTTTTTAAATATTGCCAAGTATTCTTGGGCTTTAAATAGAATAAAATGTGTGTTTTGTGTTCATAGGGCTGGTTTTGAGCTTAGCTAAATAATGATAATAAAATTAGATAAAATATGAATTTTTTGGGTTTTTTGTGATGGTTTATATCATGACTCAATTTAGATGATGAGATATGAAATATTTGTGATTAACATAATGATAGAAAATATTTTTGGAAAAACCCAATAACTTATAGTAGTATAAATAAGTGGTACTCGAATAAAGTTAGGTGTAAAGAAAGAAAAGAAAAGAAAGTATCCTAACAATATTATACTTGCATGGAATGTAATGTAGTGCCATGCGAGGGTTTGCAATGCAAGCCCAAAACATAAATTTAGAACATTATACTCAAAACAAGTTTGGTCAACATTATATGACTTGTTAGAATTATCGATACAATACAAGCCCAAAACATAAATTTAGAACTTGAGAAGAACAAAGGGAGTTCACAAACTACGCTTTTGAACAAGCCCAAGTTTTTTATCACAAAAAGGCCATGTTTAGGGTCTCATTTTCCCTGATGAGCTTGAAAATCGGGCTTAGCCTTTTTTCTTGGACCGAATGTAAAAGGCTCGAAATAATTCTTTCCTCTTAAATGCTCAAATCAAAGTATTTATTTTCTCCTAAAAAAAAAAAAAATCAAAGTATATATCTTATAAAATAAAATCAGAGTTTTTATCAATTTATGATTGAAATGATATCAAAATAAGTGGGGAAAAAAATTATTTATGTTTTGAATACATATCTGCGTGGGCGCAAGTTTGTACCCAAAAAAAAAAAAAATATATATATATATATATATACGGAAAAATTAATGAATATGATTGTGTGAGTGTTATTCCATTATGTAATCTGCACTAGCTAATTGATAAGTTTTGCAAAACAGACCATGGTAATAAGTCATTTAACTGGAGAAAACAATTAGAGAATAAGTGATTTAACTGAAAATTAAGTATTTTTGTCAAGAATTTTGTAACTTAACTAATATTACTTATATTTGATATCTCCAATGCATGCATCCAAGATCAAATACCCCAACCCTCCAACTATTAAATTATCACCCAAAAAAAAAAGATTTCTAAAAGGTGTAGATTGGGTTTGTTGTCAACCTGTCACTTGACCTGATCCTGTCAAGTAAGAAACACTTCCTCCCCCTCCCCCCATTATCAACTGACAAATTGTTTGTATCTGACCTGACCATTGGTTGAATGGTTGGAGTATTCAGTTGGAATTCTTATAAACTTTTTTTTTTTTTTTTTTTGAGGAAGAATTCTTATAAACTAGATACGTGACTTGCAACCTATTTTTTAAGGCAAGTAAGACCAGTTATTAATAGACCCACACCCATTCAAAACCATTCGTGATCTTTCAAGTTGGATTTGGTAGTTTGAGTTTATGGATCATTGATAAGCCCCATACTTATTATTAAATTGATTGTTTGGTCATCCATTGGAAGAAAGATTATCATGTGAGATGGGGTATTGTTAATTTCAAGCCAGCCAATACATCAATTGGGTAAATACCGAGCCTCATATATAAACAAAATCCATTTTTGGAACTAAGGTATTCTATTTAAATTACAGGTCTAGATAGATAGAATGCTACTATAGTAACTTTCAAGTAACGAAGCCACATTGGTCGCCTCTTTGTACATTTTTTTTTGGAAGTGCTCTATTTGGATAGGGTAGGAGTTTGCACTTTGCAGCTGTTCTCTACGGGGTCCATCCAAAGCTCGTTTCATGATGATTGTAGAGACCACTTGGTAACCACACTATGGCCCAACGACCTCATGAGCTGTGATCGATATGAGTCCCACATTTACTCAACCGTGTGAAATGAAACCACCATGAATTACGCCAGATTGAAATGGACCATCATCTTTTATATATGTCCAAATATAGCTTATGATAAAACTAAGCAATCGAATTAGTGGCACGTTCAACAGTCCTTAAACAAATAATTTGGAATCTCCTAATAGAATCTACATGAGATTAGCACGTGAGCACGATTGAGGAGTGAGATTTGTCCGCTTCTTAATTGATCTTGATTTACAGCGCTCAAGTTACTCACACACACGTGACTAAAGCAAATAGCCCATGTATACAAATTGAAAAAAAAAGTAAAAAAAAGCAACCTCTCGTGTGATTTCTTATATTTAATAACGATGCATATTAAAATGTAGTACTAATGGGTTACTGTTTGATGCTATTTATGTTTCTATGGATGCATGGTTTTGATTCCCGGACTTAATATGAACCTTTATGTTCTTTATGTTATCGCTTCTGTGTAAAAATGTGGGAAGGCGAGGTAACAGCATGTGAACTAAATAATGGGGGCAAAAGCTGCAAGCCAAGCTTTCCTTTCCAACTATGTATGCAGACAAGAAGAGATACTTTGTGCATGGAAATGGGTTAAAGATATATTCTGTCCAAGATTGATTAGACAGGGAATTAGATTCCAAAACCACCAAACTTACAAAAATTTCCTGGTATTCTCACCTAATACAGATAGATACATATTGGTTAGATCTTAGATTTTCATTCATAAATAGTTGCATTGCAATTTGCATTCATGATCCCTTTTAAAAAATAAACGACATTTTCCTTTTTCCCTACAACGAAACACAATAAGGTTCACAAAAGGGTGTCCTTGAACTCATCTAGTTTGAATTTCGCATGAAAATACTTAAGAGTTTGTACTTTGTAGCGATTTGAACTCATCTAAGTTTTATTTTTGTTTGAAAATGGTTGAGAATTTGTACTTTGTAAATAATGATTAAGTACTAGTGTAACATAATTTGATTCGAATCTATATATATATATATATATATAAAAGGTGGTTGCCAAAAAGAGCGTTTGTTGAAATGTGATTGACTTCCATTGAGGTAACTAATGAGGTTTGATCAACCTTTCTGTTCTTTTGTGAAATTCTGATGTGGTGTCACAGAAGTAAAATAATGTCCGAAACTAGAAAAGATTGACTTCAAAAAGATGGGGTGCATGCAAAGCAATGCCACCGTCAATGTTCTATGAAACAAAAATGTCTATATTAAGAAAAAAAGAAAAGAAAAAGAGCTAGACCTACTTAAAATAACAAATAAAGAGCGAAAGACTCGGATTTAGGTAGGTTCAAAAGATATTTCGTCACCAATCTGTTGAAAAATATGATTGGCAAAGTTTGAACTAGTGATTAGGTTATGGAAGGCTTTCTTAGGATCTACCCTCTAGATTTCTTAGTTGGTAAATATCATTTTAACATCTAATCAAAGTGGACGCTAGCACTTTATAAATATTATGGTTGAAGTTTATAATTATAATTAAAATATAATTTTCTGAATTAATTGGACTGCTAGATCATATTCGGAATGTCAATCAGTTTCAGTAGTAATCAAAGTAGGAAATGAGGGTGCAAGGTGGGCCATGTGTGAGACTCACGACGACAAATAAGTCATCATGTAATTTCTAAAATTTTTTCAATTGATTTTAAAATGAGTGGATTAGATTTACTATGATATCATCATTTAAATAAATATTGACCAACACCGGTGTTTTAGTTTTTATTGAAATTATTGATGATATATATGATGACAAAAGTAAAGTCTCTCATTCAAAATAGAAGAAAGAATTTTAAGAACTTTTGGTGAAGCTGTCCTAAAGTGTTTAGAGAATTCAAACCCAATATTGTTTTATTGCAATTTAATATGTATTTGACAAGGAACCTAGCTAGGATGTAAATATCAAGCTAGAGCATGAGTTACTTAATGATTCTAATCATCCGAGGAATTCTTGAGCTCATCTCCAAAGATATCTTTCATATAAATACCTAATGTGTGTGTGCAGGATGGGAGAATTACATGTACTCGGATGAATAGTAAAGCGCTCGAAGAGCTCTCTGGACACTGCATTAAAAAAAAAAAAAAAAAAAAAAAAACCCTTGTAATGAAAGCAACCTGATAGCAGCAAACGTCTATTCAATTACAGAAAATCATGATGCAGAAGAAGTTAATAATGTCCTAGCTAGCTGGCGATGACAATGAGAAACAAAAAAAACGAATGCGAAGGATCAAAGCCCAAAAATTAGGGATACATATCTAGTATAAAATTTAAAGTCGGAGTATATTTCATTCATGTACGTAGCATCCAAGTGTGATGCGAAGTGTTTGCTACAAAATAGACATTTGTGAGAGATCGGTATCAGTACGTTTGATATATTACAAGTGAAAAAAAATATCCAATGCCCTAACTATAATATTCACTTATTCAGAGCACATGACTAACGATCAGGTTGCAGCCTGAAGAACATAAAAAATTAATATTGCTCCTTAAAGATGGTATTGGGGGCAGAATTGATCATCTAGAAAAATTTGATGTCTGGATATTATAAATATCTAAGATGGTGTAAAAATAATTGTAAAGACTGATTTGAGTCCATAGCCTAAAAAATGGATAAACTTAGGCCCAAAAAGCTCAATACAATAAATTTGTAGAAAGTGGGCTAGAAAACTAGGTTATAATGAGTTGGACAACAAATAAAGTGGATTCGGATAATAAGAAAATGAAGATAGACTGGTTTAATCTAAAGAAAATCTTCCTCGGCACAATCCGAGGAGATCAATTCTTATATATTTCTCTCAAGTTTGATTATAAATTTAGTTCTTGATTGCTACAGTGTTTTCTTCTTAATTTTTCGATCCCCACTCTTTAGGGTCTTCTTTCTATTTTATACCATCCTCATTCTTCATCTCTACCCTCCATGTGTAGGCCAGATTGCTGTTGTTGATCTTTGTCCCATCAGCACCTTCTTAAAGTTTTTGAGGAGTAACTGTAAGGCTGAAAGATACTGTTCAGGTATCACCTTTTCATTAATGTAGTCGGAGAGTTAGTTGTAGAGCATTTAATGTGTGGTAATAGTTTTTCCTTTAGATATTTCATGACTTTCCTTTGTCTTGTTTCTTCTTGTTACTTATCCTCATTAGTGGAATTGTCCGGAACATTGCTCTTAATGTCAAACCGCATATTCTGACCTCAGCTTGGCCTAGCTAAGGAAGCATTCATCCTTGGATCACTTCCCTAGAACATAATGCCTAAATCTCTTCCTTTATTTATTAATGTTGACCTCTATCACATGTTTATCCATTCTTGGACTGGGCTCTCGGCCCAAAACATTTTATTGGGCTTAATATCCCTACAATAATGATGTATCAAATGAATGCCAATCAATATGTGTATGTATACAAATGCACCTCAAGTAAAAGATCACTATCCAGCATTTTTTTGCCTTAATTATATCATGCATTGTTGCTCATTTCCAAGCTGTCTTCTCTCTCTCTCTCTCTCTTCTTTTTTATTTTCTTTTTATTTTTATTTTTTTTAATTCAATTGCTGTTAGGTGATTAGATTCCTAAATGCTCAATTTGAAGTGTCTACGGACTACGGAGCATATATATGTACATTATGTTTTTTTTTGGAATAATTTATTTAGCTTTTTATTGATTTTTTAAAAAATATTCAAAATATAGAAAAAATAGGGGAAAAAAAGGTTTTAAAATGCCATACATAAAATCTAAAAAGCAAAAAATTAGCTTATAAGTTAGTTCCAAATACACACGTGACAAGATATGTTTTTGGTAAGAGGTATTACATTTTTTTTTCTTTAATTTTTAAAGAATAATGAACTGTGGCCTAGTTAGGGTTAGAGGAAATGAGATCATCATATATATATATATATATACACACACATATATTGTTTAGTCTTTAGACCACATCTTAATTTGCAGATGGAAGATGGGGAGTTGGGACATCATTCTTTTCAGCCTTATTATTGACAAATGTCTATAGTCATTTACTTTTCTTTCTCTCTCTTAATTAGCTCTTAGGCTTTGTGACAATTTGTCTTCTTTACGTCATACAAGGTGAAATAATACTAAACTTTCTTTGAAAAATGAATAACTTTCTCAAAGGAGTAAGTTAGGGCATAGCTACTGGCTTCCTCAGCATCTCAAGTTATTAAGAAAAAAAAATTAAGAAATTCATTCAAAAATTAAAAAGAAAATATTTATTATATAATTGGTGTGATATCAATCACATTTATTAGCTAAGAGCACTGCAGCTTAACGAATTGACATCTCTTAGTGTTTTTAACGAAAACATTCGGAGTTTAAATCCCCCTACTTCTAACAATTGAATTATATATATATATATATATATATATAAAATCACATCTATTGACACATCATTTTGTAAGTTTTTTTAGAAAAAATTTATGGTATCTTTAATATTTCTGATATACTAAATATGTCTATGACTGGTACTAATTTTCAACTATGGTAAGCCTCAAATTAATTAAAGCCGCAAACTTTTGTTTTAGATCCAGTACTGGACCATATATACTGCATGCATTGATTATTGGATATGGAAAATGAAATTGGAGGAAAATATAGCAACAGTGTAGAAAGTGTTCATCTGTTTTTTTATTTTTTATTTATTGACGCTACTGGCTAACTACACCTACACTGAAATGTTTGTTTCAAGTTTTAACCATGTCCCGGAATCTACTGGAAGATCTTCTTTAATTATTATTATTATGCGGAAAATGATTTCATTCCAAATACTACTTTTCATGGAAAAAAAAAAAAAATCAATTCCTGGAAAGAGGTAATCACTTTAATTAGTTATAAAACACGATGACTTTCTTTACAAAAAAAAAGGCACCATGATTTTCTCTCCTGAAAACGATCTTCGTTTGTCGAGTCCAAATTAACTTGGTTAGGACATCCATTTGGGGAGGTGGTGTGATAAACAAGATTACTTAGATATTAATCTCTTGTGTTTAATAAAAGCGTGTGATTGACAAAGATGTCCTATCATGTATTGCTTCTCAAATAATAATCTAAATATCTTCACAAAATTGATTTGAGGTCAATTCATACTTACATACATTGCACGTGTATCCTCTTATTATTAGTCTCCATTTATATCAGATTTTGAAGTGTCATTTCTTTGTGTTGTAGATCCCATGTCTCTTTTCTTAGTTCTCTGTCTCTTTGAGTTTAGGTTACCCCATTCCAGCTCTCTCCATTAAATTCATGTTAGTCCTCACCATTTTAGTTGCTCTCTCTCTCTCTCTCTCATATGGATAGCATGCGCATGCTTCTACTAGACTCTAGATTTCTTGTGCTTGAAAGCCTTAGGTGTGGCATGACCAAACCCACATATAGGTATATGCAATTATGCATATACGAATAGATAGTATAATTAACATCTATACTACCCATCAAAAAAGAAAAAAAGAAAAAAAAGGTAACATCTATACTAAGAATCTTCAATTTGGTGCCACCCTCTTGATGGGCCATAGGGACAAGCATTATTGGAAAATTGAAGGTATTTATCGTACAAGATGCAAGAAAAAAAGCAAGTGCCCCCATTTCGTGCATCATAGTGGAACCAACCAAGCTTTTTTCTCACCTTACTTTAAACAAAAAATAATTATGATATAATTTGGCTTCTTGAGAAATATAGAAACGTCATATCGAAACCAATCATACACAAATCTTGCACCATAATAATAACAACATATGTGCCCACCTTAAATTAATATATGTATCCTATAATTAATTACCATTCTTTTAGTTTTTGATTTTTTTGGGTAAAAGTGAGATCATCATCCACTAATATATAAAGCATCAATCGCATATGTATCCTATTACGGTATATTGCTAACATATACTATCGCTATGCAGGGTACATTTTTGGAATCAAATGGACACAATCTCATATATCAATGATCAAAATATTTGATCCACATTGCTAGAGCTTGATCCACGTCTTTAGTCCATGAAAACTTTGAAGCCAAAATCTTAGCCTCATGTTTCGTACGTGTGGGGACCCCTGGTGAGTCTTGCTTTTTTCACCGACCGAGAGAGAGAGAGAGAGAGAGAGAGAGATTGTGGGTTGGCAAATTGACAAGAAGGTGCATATATACATGGGTGTGGGACCTAGTAGTGATCTGACGTGGTACATAATATGGGAAAAGTAAAGTGGGTTGCCCCGACCACGAGCATCTGATGTTGACCAATCTACCGGTCCACCACGCATCCGGCGGCTTGGCCATAGTATTTAGTGGCCATCTCTTCTTTCTTTTTCGTAGCCCTAGTGATGAGTAGTGAATTCATATCACCTACCCATGCACGGAATTTTCTAGTCCGACTCAATCGTTTTATGATTGTTACATTGCCTAACAAAGAAAAAAAAAAGATGATTCAATTCTTATCCACAATAGAGTTCATAGCATTTATCTAACATGTTTTTTTTAAAGGGTTATCTATAATATGATTTGTGTATATTATCTTTTAGGGCAATGATATTCTTATACTCATTTAATTTTTTTTACTTTTATTTTTATGTTTTAAAACAATAAATATTTTCGTATCAATTATGGACAATGATGTAAAATAGTAGATATAAATGAGTATAAGAGAATATCTGAATATATATTCATTTTTAGAGGACGTTTAGCTCGCTGTAATGTACCCTTAATGCGATGCACATTACGATGATGTGACATTAAGATTTTTTATTTATTTTATTTTTTCTAACACTATTATAATCTAAAATTACAAAATATATCATATCACCTTAATCTCATCATCTTCCTAAACAATATAATGTTGTATTCTTATATTAAGATTACGTTAATGTAAGATTACAATAGCGTGATATTACGGTATAATGTAACATTACGGCGAACCAAATACCCCCTTAATATATTTCGTTTTAGTGTAAGTATAATTCTTTTTCGATGACCTTTGTTGTATACTGCTAAATAAAGCCAACAGAATTAGAAAAAGTAATTTAAAAAAAAGTTATATATATAAGTAAACTAAAAAGATAAAAATAATTTAAACTCAGCATTTATTTGGTTATCTTTTTAGATAGTTACCAATAGAATTTCACATTAAATTGCTTCTCAAAAAAAAAAAAAAAAAAAAGAGTTTCACATTAAATTGACTTTGCTAAACATACTTTTTAACTGTACCTTTTTAGATTATTTTGCTTTTAAATGGTAAGGTCACTTCAATTGGCTTCATTTTCAAGAATCCTATGTTGACTGAGAGAATCTGTAATTCAAGCTTGTACTAATATTTATTTGAATATAAAAACACTTAATTTTTCGTATGAGCAGTGATAATCAGTTATTTCTAAATTTCTCATTATTTAAACTCTACTATTCAACTTAAGAATTAGAGGTATCCAATTCAAATTTCTCAAACTATCGTTATGATAAACTATTCAATGTTCCAAAAGATTAAAATTTTAAAAAATGATGAATTTAATAATTTAAGTTTTTTTTTTTTTTTTTTTTTTTTTTTTTTTTTTTCGTGTGTGGGCCTGAGTTGCTCTTATTAAATGAGATTCAACATGTGAAATTTTTAAATAGGAGATAATAGTTGAACCCATAATATTTTTTTTGATACCATGATAAATTATTAATTATTCTAGAAACTTAATTTTTTAGAAAATAGTAAATTTAATTATTTAATCAAACTTGATATATCCATTAATAAGGAGGGTGCGTTATTTGAATCCTTATCTTTGTACACATGTTTACGTACCTTGAAGAGGCTTTCAGCAGCGTGCCATGAATATTGCCAATTGCCATCCTATTCAACTTTCAAACTGGTATTTCTATTTCTGACAGTTCGGCACTAGTGCAACATTCATAAGATTAAAATCATTATGATAGTCACTTTCTTGATGAAATTATCAAGAAATGTGATTGAAACACCCATTCCTGCAACCCCACAAAAAAAAGTTAGGATTGAGACGCTAGTCTGTTTTATTTTTAGGTTCAGTTTGCATAACATTAGTCAAGTATTAGTATTAGCATGGTAGTGTAGCATCTTGCAGTCCCCAACAAATTAATATATATACGGAACAATTTTTTTCTCTTTTTGGCGCCTTGTTGCATTTATAAGGTGGGATTAATTCTAGTGAAAGAGACAGCAGGATAGGGATTTTTTGGGGGAGGGGAGTGTTATGCAAATTTGGAAAATCATGTAATATAAATATGGAAGTGAACGTAAATGCATATATAACTTCTGAAGCCGACAATTTGCAATCGGGCTAAAGCACATATATACATTTACACATGGATAGAATTATAAGTTGGAGAGAGTATTTCTTGTTAGTAATAAGAGTTCTCATGTAAAAAGCATCAATAAATGAATATCATCACCGTAGATTTTTGGTGCGGTGGTCACTCTACAAATATAAATATTTTTGGGGTATGGAAGGTAAGGGCTGGGGTTTAAATTTCCAAGATGAAACTTTACACACATATATACTTAGATTAGGTTAGAATATAAATTCTATCTTGTATAAAAAAAAAAAATAAATAAATACCGTATGGAAATTTGGTGGGACTAATTCTAATTAAAGGGTATAAAATTGAATTACACGACATTCATTTATTGTGTTATTACATAAGTGATTAGGTATGTCTGACTGTTACAAAGAAATATTTTCTTATTAAGGTGAGCCATGTTTAGCACAAGAGCACAATTCTGTTTATGTTAATAACTAACTTTGAAAAAATTTCACATATTTAATTTCTTGCACCAGTACTTGATTTTAAAATTATGATTAGACTTTCATTTTTCATATGAAAAACCATTTAGGGTATCAAAAACGACAAAGTGTGTTGAGTGAATGACTAGGTATAATTTGCTTAATACTCCTAGCACTAACATTCCATCACTTTTTTCTCTCACTTTTGGCAAATACTCTTTGCAGATGGTATAAACCTGTAACATCCTATTTTTTGTCCTTTGATGTTAGGTAAGTAGTATATTTAATTTAATCTTGAAGTGTGTATAAATCTTTACCTTTGAATAATCTACGTAAAGGCGCAACAAAAAAGAAAGGAGATTCCAATTTATTTTCCATGCAAAAATAAGAACTCAGCCAGGAACAGACCTGAGAAACAAAGGTACATTTGATAGTGACACTTCCACTCAAGACCACTCCACCAACATTCACTTTTTCCTTTTAAATTCCAAATTGGTTTTATTTTATTTTTATTTTTTTTACCTCAGAATTCAGTCATTCAAATAAATTTTCACTAGGGTTTCTCTCTCTCTCTCTCTACATGCATGGCCAGTAATCTTTTTTGGGCAGTGTAAAACAGCATTAAAAAAAGGAAAAAAAGAAAAGAAAAGGAGCTTCAAGATTAAGAAACTTATTCTTCCTCTTCAAACCCTAAAAATTTTAATAAAACAAAAAGAGAGAGAGAGAGTGGGGGATGAGAGAACAAAGAACAAAATAAATAAACAAGCCCCTCCTTTATCTTTCCGTCTCCTTCTGTTCTCTTTCTCTTTCTCTCTTTCTCTGCAACTACACTCCCTTATTGATGTGATTCTCCACCAACATCTCCAAAAGAAACCCCATCAAACTTTAGAAAAAGAGAAAGCTCTAATTAAGAGCCATGGTTTTCTCATCCATACCAGTCTATCTGGATCCACCTAACTGGCATCAGGTAAGGGTTTTCTTCCAAAATTTTCTTTTTCCTTAGCTTCTTCACCAAAAAAGCTAAAAATAAAAGATAAATATTCCCATATCCTTTTTTATATCTTGAATATACCAGGTATTTGATTTTTTTTTAGCTTTTCAATTTTACAGCAACCAAATCATATTCATCAACCTGCTGGAGGTGGAAGTGAGAATACTCAACTCCCACCTCCCCCGCCACTACCATTTTTTGGAGGTGGCGGCGGAGGTGGAGGTGGTGGTGGTGGTGGTGGCTCAAGCTCAATTAGGCCGGGTTCCATGACTGATAGAGCTCGGCTAGCCAAGATTCCGCAGCCTGAGGCAGCCCTCAAATGCCCTCGATGCGAATCAACAAATACTAAGTTTTGCTACTTCAACAACTATAGCCTCACCCAGCCCCGTCACTTTTGCAAAACCTGTCGGCGCTATTGGACTAGAGGAGGTGCACTAAGGAACGTGCCAGTTGGGGGCGGTTGTAGAAGAAACAAAAGAAGCAAAAGCAATAGATCAAAATCTCCTATTACAACAGGTCACCAAGCAGGGTCTAGCTCCACTAGTACAGTTTCTTCCAATTGCAATAATGATGTGTTAAACCACATGCCCCATCCTCCACCACCACAGTTGCCCTTTTTGCCCTCTTTGCATCATCTTAGTGATTATGGTTCTGGGGACATTGGCTTAAATTTTGGGGGATTTCAGCATCCAGTAGCAGCAACAGGTGGTGGTAGTGGTGGCAGAGATGTTGAATTTCAAATTGGTAATAATTCAAGTGGTGGTGGTGGTGGTTTATCAACTGGCCTCTCTGAGCAGTGGAGAATCCAACAAGTGCAGCAATTTCCTTTCTTGACCAATTTGGAACCACCAGTTGGATTATTCCAATTTGATGGTGAAAATGTTCAGCCGCCAAGCTATGTGGGAATAGCTGGGCAGCTCCGGTCTAAGCCAATGGATTCTGGGGTTTCTCAGACAGCTTCAGTGAAAATGGAAGAAAGTCATGGATTGAACTTGTCAAGAAACCCTTTGGGTACTTCTGGAAATGATCAATACTGGGGTGGTAGCAATGCATGGACTGATCTGTCTGGTTTCACTTCTTCTTCCACCAGCCATATGTTGTGATTTTGATCTTTGTTTTCATCTCCAAAACCCCACCAAATCTTTGCCTTTTATTTTTCCCAGTTAAATTACTACAGGTTCCACTAAAGAGTATTGATCGTCGTCTTAGAGTTTCATTCAACAACCCTAACTTGGCAAGTTTCCAATACAAAGAATCTAAGAAGGTGAAATGGGAAGGCTTGATCTATTCCATGTTATCTGCTCAAACAACTTAGAAATGGTAGGCTTCTTGTCTGAAATTTTCTTGCTGTTGTGTACTTTTTTTGTCGTATTTTATGCTTATGTTTATAGAAGTAGGAGTGTGTTAATTGAGTCTGGTATCTGACATGAAAGGCTAGAATGCCATAACTTGATCAAATGCACGGTGTACTAAGTGATTTTCCTTGAAACGATATGTGAAAATGTGTCCGTTTGGCTTTTCTACACCTGGCTTTTCTTTTTTCTCTTTACGTATATAATTTTTTTATTGGTAAGTTACAATGCATCCATTGGATTTTAAACCTATAACGTGCGCTCCATCCTATTATTTTGTGAAAAAGGAACTATTAGTTTCGCTATTGTGAGATGAATAATATTGAGCCAAATAACTACCACTATGTGGAACTTATTTGACTAATTAATTTGGATATTAGTATGCCACCAAGACTTCTTGTTCCCAATTAGAATGTTAAAGAGAAGATTAAATTTGAAAATTCGTGGTTCATATTGTTGAAGATTCTCTCATTCATTTAATTCTTGAGCAGCATTTGTATTAAAAATTCATGGCTTATCGAGTACCAATCTGTCAGTGAGATCCAACCAAAGCCATCTTCCAAAAAGTGGCAAAGAAGTCTGTCCTCATGCTTTGGCTTTCATGACGTGTAAGACTCTCCCATCCCCTGCAACCCTCTCTCTCTCTCTCTCTCTCCACAATGTCATAGTCCTACACAAATTATGCAGATAAATACCCTTAGAAAAAGAGTTGAACCACTTATCCATGCAATTAATTACTTCATTATTCTATTATAAGCTAATACAGTTTTCAAAATTTCCTTTTCTGGTTGGCTTTCAATGGTTCAATGCTTTTTTCTTGATCTTTCATGCTCATGAAAGTGGTCATGGATGACTTGCTTCACCAACATCAATAGAACTCTCAGTTTCTTTATTAATAATCTCTGAGGCAATTCCAAATTCCTAGATATATGTCTTGGTCTCATAATTTTAGGAATTTTACCTGAGATTAGTTATTTTTAACCCTCCCAAGAAAAACAGTTGGAGTAAATATAACGTTGTGCTCCATGCTTTTAGACCAAGTGTCGAAGTGCGTGAGGGTTTCGTAATAGTTTGTAATTAAAATTATGAGAGGTAACTATTTTGTTGTTTTGTGTGAAGAGACTAGAATGATGATCTAATTATAAGAAATTTTGACCAAATAAGAGTTCGTACTTGTTTGTTGTATGTGAAATGAGAGTGGTAGAAATGTAAAAGAGGTAGTTAAAGAAACGCCAAAATCCCACTTAAAACCATGCAAAGACACCAATAGGGATTCTCACTTGTAAGGAAGCTAACCTAAGACCGAACCAAAGGAGTCAAAAGCTTAACAAGAACAAAAAAAAAAATTCCTTCTCCACCTAAGTCCAATCTGTCATTATTGCTTATTATGATTATTATTATGCCATTATTGTAATTCTAATGGGATTATTATTTTTTAAGAAAATGGAATCTGCTATTGATTTGCTTTTGCAATAACCAAGGGTAGTTGTTTACTAAGTACTAACACACGGAATAAAGCAATCACAGTATTGTCAAAAAAGCAAATCTCTCTCTCTCTCTACAGTGAAAATGGTTTTGTTTGTTGGTTGGTCATAGAGAGTTCTGATAGGATTGGATCCCGAAATTGTCGATTGGGAATGAGATAAAAAGAAGTAAAAGAAGTTGGGAAAAAGAGAAATAGAAGGAGAAGCAGAAGAAAGTCTCAGCACGGAATTCCAAGCTGTTTATTATGTGTGTATCAATGTAATGTATTGCTGTTGATGCCCACATGTATAGGCGTGAAGATGTTCTCTCTGTTTCCATGGCAGCTTTCTCTTTTGTGACGTCCTTCCAGTCTCTCTTTCTCTCCCTTTGATTCCAATCTATGCTCTTCTTGGTTCTCTGGCCTCACGTTCTTCCACATGTGCTCAATCATATACGTGGTAGATTCTTGATCATTTCTAGAATCCTGACTAGGAAAATATATATATATATATATTGCATGCACCAAAAGAAAAGGAAAAACTATAATTGGACTGTAAAGTATCATGCTTAACTGTATGTTCTGACTCAATATCCTTTTCTTTTCGGATTTGGAATTCATTGTGTGAAACACGTTGTTGATGGTGTTTGCCTTGGGTTATTATTTGATTTATGTGATTAATCTATCCAATGTCTACTGCGCATAGGGAAAAAGTCTTAACATTAATATGGTTGCAGTTGGAAACATGAATATTAATGGTGAAGTACTTCACAATTAATATTCATGCACAGGGATAATGTTTGTCTGGATGGGATAAAAGATATATAATTAATCCGTTTTAAGTATAGATGGACTAGGTTTACATGGTCTCTTGAATTCATATTAAAGATGATGATGATGATTTTGTAATAGCAATGGTGATATTGTCAATATCATTAATTACAACCTCTACATTGGGTGATAGTGTTGTACTTGCAGTGATTGTAATTGCGATATTATTAAGAGTCATGCTAACAGGTACCTTTAAAGTAATGATTAACAATATATTTTAGGAATGTTTTAACACAACTTTTATAGGAAATAGAAAAAGTTATCAAAATATTAATTATATTTTTTCTTTTCTTCTCCCATAAAAATTTTCTTTAAATAGATAGTTAATTATTTCCTTAAGAACATTTGTTAGTATTTTCCTATTATTAATAGTAAATGTGTTAATAAAAATATTATTTTATTAAAAAGACTAACCAACATTTAAAATAAAAATAAATTGATAGATAATATATTGGAGTTGATAACTTGGTAGAGTATAAAGTAGAACATTATGCGTGAATGGAAAAGAGAAATTTTATTTGTCAATTAATATTACAAATTAATTAATATGGTTTAGGCAAAAATGCAAAACTGACCCTCTAACTTTCACCGTTTTTCATTTCAGTCCTCTAACTTTCATTTTTGTCAATTCAGTCTCCTAACTTTTAATTTTTATCAATTCAATGCTCTGTTACAAATCCATTATTGCTGCCGTTACTGCTGCCAAAACGACGCCGTTTTCATTTTTTTTTTTAAATTCGAAATTAAAAGAAAAATCTGAAAAAAAAAGAAAAAAAAAAAAGAAAACATGAAGGGGAACGACGTTCCCTGAATCAAAACAAAAAAAAAAAAGGGATTTGTTCCTCCTTTGAAATCCCTTGCCTCCTTCGAAATCCCAGTGAATTTTGGCCAGCAACCCAGTGAATGTTATTAAGCTATTCGAAATCCCAGTGAATGTTAATACCTTTTGAAGGAGGCTCTTCGAAATCCCAGTGAATTTTGGGCAATACGCGCTCATTGCCTATAACCCACAAAAGCTCCTCTGTATCCAACTCTTCCTCTCTATCCCAAGGAGATTTCCCAGTAAGCATTTCACACACCACACATCCAAAAGCCCAAATTGAACGCAATCAGTTACCAAAAAAAATGGAAAATCGGCCAACGATCCTTGTTACGAACGACGATGGCATTGATGCGCCGGGACTTCGAGCTCTGGTTCGAGTCCTCGTCTCCACGCAGAGCAGCGAGGGTGGTGGTGAACTCAGTCTCTCTCTCTCTCTCTCAAACCGGCTCACTCTCCCTCTCTCAAAGTTTCACGGGTTAGGGATTTAGAGGAGAGAACTGAGAAGTGATACCCTGTTTTTGAATTGGTTTTCTTTTGATTTAAGGGGAAGGGGAACGACGCCTTAATGTTTTTTTTATTTTTATTTTTATTTTTATTTTTTATAATTCGGAATTGAAAGAAAAATCTGAAAAAAAAAATTCCGAAAATCTGAAAAAAAAAAAAAAAAAAAAAAAAAAAAAAAAAAAAAAAAAAACCATGAAAACGGCGTCGTTTTGGCAGCAGTAATGGATTTGTAACGGAGCCTTGAATTGACAAAAATTGAAAGTTAGAGGACTGAATTGACAAAAATGAAAGTTAGAGGACTAAAATGAAAAACGGTGAAAGTTAGAGGGTCAGTTTTGCATTTTTGCCTATGGTTTACATGTAATGATATCAAATATAATGTGTGGTATTCCATGTGTGTGCATCTAAATTCCCATGGTGAATCTAAGTGATGCATATATCTTAATAATTCAGCACTCACATCAACAAAAACTGTTTCATTGTAAGATTTATAATACCCCAAGTATAACTTTATAGTTTAATTAAAAAAAAGTGTAACTTTATAGTACACCATATATTTCTTTTGTTAGAAATAGTGATAAGTTGTTGATAATAAAAGTAGCAGCAGGGTTGAGGTAATTAACCACTGATGTTTTTTCCCCCTTCTTTTTTTGGGAAAACGAAAAACACTAGTTCATTCTTCATTTTGTCCCACTTTTGGGGAAGAAAAAATAAAGAGAAAATTCGAACCACAAAAATGCCAAACATAGTGTTCTTAGGGATGAGGTGGAACCCAATTTTTCGGTGTCTATAACCTATAGTGGTCAAGCATTGTGGAAATCATTTTTCCCTTTCCTTTCACTAATCATTATTTAATTAATAATATTATCTAACAGGCATGTTGCATGTATATCACTGGGAAATTGCATGGCTTTGTCTCTTCTCATGCGCGCATGTAATCTCTAAGATTGCATTGGTTGCATGGTTGATTTTTATCATCTAATGCAACAACAATGTAAATGGAAGATTGCGTAATGAAGCACTAATTTTCATTCAAACCCATAGCTTCCTAGCTCGTTCTGTGTCATGTCACTAATTCCAATATATATCCATCCATCTCTTCATATGCAGAGAGGAAGAGAGAGAAAGAAATGTTTGACCAGCCTCAATGACTAAGAAACATAGCCTTTATAAAAGTGAGAGCGAAGACCAACCAATAACAAGGAAACAAATGTAGCTTTTACAAAAGTTAGAGCTAAGAGAGAGAGAGAGAGAGAGAGAGAGATATGTAGTTCTGCTTAAACTTAATTATTTTACATTCGAAGAGCCATAGATGATTTTTTGGCTCAATTAATTGAGCCAATATATTGCTTGGACGTTATCATCTTATAATGTTGGGGTATCACATCTTCAATTTTTGATTTGAAGAAGACATAATTTGCAATCAAATCAAAGAGGCCATAGGGATAAAATCTATATCTAGCTAAAAGATCGTTCATTTTAATCCACTTTCTCGATAAGTAATGTGTGCTTTTAAGTCTTAAAGCGATATATGTTTATGGTAAGTCTCATATATATGTAGTAGTTTGTAGAGTTGTAGGGTCTGTTGTTTTAGGTTAAATTTATTGGCTTAAATTGTCAAGCTTATGTATAAGTTTAAAAAATCTTAATTTTTTTAAGTAGAACTACAACTTTGCATAGCTTATATGTTAAACAAAATAAATTAAGGAAAATGAGCTTAACCAAACAAACTAAAAGTGGAAAGCAATTTTAATCTTGGAATACCATCATTAATAAGCATATATCTTCTTGAAGAGTGATTATAAATCTCCACTCAATTTTAGACATTTCATTACATTGATTTCCGTCCATGACGAGTCATACTCATATCGTAGACCTTTATTTTATTTATTTTTATTTAAAAGAGATAAAACATAACTATTGGTTGCCAAGAGTCTAAAGTTTGTAGCTAAGTAGAAAATAATATTAGAGAAATGTTATGTTTACAATAATTTTACAACAAAACCTAAGTGGTAAATTATTATTAGTTCTAATTTAAACTCATCACTAAAATTATTTTTTTTACACACTTGTAACAGATAGTAACAACCTACCACTTAAGAATATTTGTTATGAAAGTACTGTAAAAATATTGTAGATATAACATTTATCATAATATTGTAATTTATGATTTAGGAAGAGATTTAGATACTTGAATGGGATGGAGGTAAAATTAAAAGAAAAAAAAAAAATAAAACCTCTCTTCCGTGTTGTAATAAATGAATTTGTAAATTACATATTTGGTCTTTATTCTTTACACCATATTTCAATTTGGTCCATAATATTTTAAATGTGTCAATTTAGTCATTAACTTTTCAAGGTCGTATCAATTTAGTTTTTGTCGTTATATCTTGGATGAAAATTAATAACATGACAAATGACCAAAATAAAAATTTAATGTATTTCCACATCAATGAAAGCTAATTTTTTATTTTGGTCATAAACATGTCATCAATTTTTATCTAAAAAATAATGGTAGAGACTTAATTGACACGGTATCGAAAGGTTATGGGTCAAATTGACACAATTAAAATATTAGAGACCAAATTAAAATATAATGTATAGAATAAGAACCAAATATGTAGTTTATTCCAAATGAATCATGTATTAAAAAAAGGTTTTAACAAATGTTGTCTTAATTTCAAAGTAACTTTGTGATAATTTTTTGTGTGGAATCTGATTTTGGTGAACTCTCCGTACCAGCAGGCACCAGCCAGCATTTGGAGACTTGGGACTTGGGAGTGTCGGACCTTACCACTTACTCAACTTATTGGGTGCCACTAGGCAAACAAATTAAATTAGATTATAATTAATTATTAGTTAATTATATACGTGTTATAATTATATTCGCCCACGAACTTTGACTGAGATAGACCAGTAGTCTGCAAATTATGTGGATGTAGCTCTTGTCATGTAATTAAGGAACATTTAAAAAAAGGCTTTAATTTCTTCCTGTGAAGGTGTAGTAAGATACTAAGATGAGAGGCCCATGAGGACTTTTTCCACAAATTTCAGTTTTAACACTGATAATTACTCTATATCCTACTAATAAGAGGGTCCTACTTTTTTTTTGCTTTTTCTAATTTGTGTCATGTCTCACTTTAATCTTTAAGTTGATTAGCCTCTAATTTGTTAGATTACAAAGATCATATTGTCTTACAAATCTACTTTGTAGAGTTAAATACTAATTATCTCACTATATTTGTCTTTTATGGAGAGAATTTATTTTAAGGCAAAAATTTTATTTTTAATATTTAATATTATAGATATTATATTATATAAAATTTTAAACAATTTGCATTTTAAACTATAAAATGAATTAACTTCAAATTAAAAAAAATTGTTACTCAACTTATAATATATATGTGTAAAGAGTAAATATCATTTTTTGGTTTGTACCTAGGCAACTTAGCCTAGTCAGTTAGAGCTTCATATAACTATATAGTATATAGCATTATTCCCCTTAAAATTTGATCCCAAGACACGATGTATACATAGTTATTAAATTTGGACATGGATGTTAATCCAATGTAAAAGTTAGGTTATTGGTTCAATAATAGGGTCACTAGTCGAATTGTAGGGTTAAATGAAAAAAAAAAATTTAAATCATAAAATAAATATGTAAATTAAAAAAATAAGCATACTTTAAATTAGTAATTAAAATTAAGTTTAAAACTAGCCAACTAATATAATTCAAACTTGAGGTTTCACAAGTAAGAGTACTAGAAAACATAAAATAAAAATATGTGATAAAATTGTATCTAAGTCTTTGCTAATTAAAATCTTATTACATTACATATCTTAAAATTCTATGAATAAAATGCATGTCTCAAACTCCTACTTATGTAACTAGCTACTTTAGTCCCATCAATTAATAATATAGTTTAAACTTGAAAGTTGAAACTCTATCTTTACTAAAAAAATCTAGCACCAACCTCATTATGTAACATTTTGTTTTCATTCTAATTCAAGTTTAGGCTCAAATAGAACATTAGTACCTCACATAGGTGGCCCTAGCTAGTTTACGATAGTGCTCAAGTGAAACCAAAGTTGGATTTAAACTTGGTTTAGGGGCAGCTGCTGCCGCGACTTGTTGGCTTGTTGCTACTTTACAACTTGGGCCTATTGCTCAGTGGTTTCCAGCCTGAAATTTAAGAAAGAATTGGATGCCAATGGGCTCGTATGAATTTTGCTTGGGCCAGGTGCGTTGATCCATCAAAGATCATGATCAAATATATTTAGGAGGGTCGACAAAGAGCGAGGGAGCAATTTGAGCTGGGCCTATGTTATGATGTTGAAGCCGCTAATAATTTGATGGGTTGGTTAAGTTTCAATTTTGATGGTTAGAATAACATTGAAGCAAATTAAAAACGAAAAGTAGTGAATTGGTACTCAAAATTTATGGTAACTATTATGGGAAAGAGTGGAGTTGTGATGTGCTTTTATATAAAAACTTTTTTTTTCTCTCTCTTGTGTGTGTATGTTTGTTTCTTAAAATAAAAAAAAAAAATAATTATTTCACATTACTTAAAAGAATGTATTATTTGTAGGATAACATATAATATGCACTTTTGCACCAAGATTTCTAAAATATCTAGGATCCCATAGTCTTGTTATATTAAGCTTTGATCCATTATAAATTTAGAGGATACTATAAAAATGATATTAAGAAGGTGTATTATTAAAATTTGAATTGATAATGTTTAAAACTATGCGATGAATAAATAAATAAATAACTATGTGAAGAGGACTTAGGTAAATTTATTTGTTATTAGAAATATACATATATAACCAAGAGTGTTGTAACTCAAGGTTACAACTTGCTCTTGAGGAAAACTAGGATTCAAATCTCCATTATTTATTATTGTAATGATCAAATTTTCAAATATATACATCAATTAGCAGTAATTCCAAATTGGCACAAAAAAATAGCCCGTATGGAAATATGCATTTCAATGCAAAAATAGGAATGGTTACTAAAACAAAATTAACAATTTAATTTTTCATGTTAAATTGCAGCTACATGTTTGGTGCAAGCATTATCAGCGTTGGATATACCGTCTTGCAAACAATTGTATTTTATATCTTCCAAATCATAATGAAGAGCAATAAATACGTTATATTTGAATTTTATAGTGACAAGGTACGATAATCAAATTGTTATCATGCTAATTTCATTTTGGCACGGAACTGTTAGAATTTTTAGGCTTATTTTGTGTTTAAATACCTCCCATTTTTATTTATTTATTTATTTTTAAGTTGGCATTATTACTATTTCAAGTTTCACATTTCCAAAAGAGAAAAAGGAAACATTATAACTTTTCGTTTGAAAGGACTTCTATACCAATTTGAAAAAATCTCCTACTACTACTACTACTAAACTTTCGAAGAGTGACTGAATTTCACTATTTATAAGGCAACCCATGGTCTAATAATAATAATAGTTGTTACTACTATTTTAGCAAAAGACAAAAAATAGACCCATATAACAACTTTGTTATATTTCAATTTTAGAGTTTGACCTTGAATTGCTTTGGCCGGCTATATCATATCTATTACTTAGTGCGGCAGCTGCAGGAATTGGTGATAGCAGAGATTTAAGGCCATACAGAAAGACATCAAACGATCCTTTCAACAACTACCTAAGTAAGGGATTTGCAGTAGCTAACCTCCTTCTCCCTGCATTCGTATGCACGGCGATATTGTCAATTCTCTCTTCCTACGCACTGCCAAAGAAAGTTTAGTTGTTGTGTTGGAATATATCAACTTTCTTTAGAAGGAGGTGGTAATTATTAAGTTGTTAATAATAAATCTCTCTTTTGTGAGGTTTTTTCTATTCTTTTGCCTGATAGCCTAGTGTTCTTGTAGAACTTAGGTTTTGTGGTATAATTGTTATTATTGTATATTACAGATTCTACTTCTATACGTCTAAGTTGTATTAGTTGATACTAGAACGAGCCATGTTATATCGCATCAACTAGCTCTGTGTAAATGGCTTTCAAGAATAACAACCAAGTTTCGCATTGTATTACAAAAACTGTACTCCATCTAAATAATGCACATGTTCTCATTAGTAAGCATATATATTATTGAAGAGTGATATTATATATATCCACTCAATTTTAGACATTCCTTTCCATTGATTTCCATCCATGATGAGTCATACTCATATTGAAGACCTTTATTTTATTTGTTTTTATTTAAAAGAGATAAAATATAACTATTGGTTGCCAAGAGTCTAAAGTTTGTAGCTAAGTGACAATAATATTAGAGAAATATTATGTTCATAATATTTTAATAATAAAGCGTAAGTGATAAATTATTATTAATTTTAATTTAAATTTATCATAATTTTTTTTTACACATTTGTAAGGTAATAACAACCTACCACTTAAGAATATTTGTTGTAAATGTACTCTAAAAATATTGTGGATATAACATTTATTATAATATTATCATTTATGATTTAGGAAAATAATAGATACTTAAATGGAATGGAGGTAAAATTAGGGGTGTCCGAACAACCTGGTGTCTCACTCAAATTGCCGAACCTGCCCAAAACCGACCGGCCACCACCCAAACCGATCAATCCGACAGTCGCCGGCAGGTTGCCACCCACAGAACCCAATCCCTTCAGTTTGGCTGGCGGGTTTCCTCCCCAAAAACCTGAGCCACCCGACCCGACCATAAAATCTACTAAATCCGGCGAGATCCAAAGGTTTTCCGACAAATAGCTTCTTGAAATCCACTACAATCCACTAGATCTAGCGATATTTTGGATTTTTCGACGAAGAGCAACATGAAATCCACTAGATCCGGTGAGATTTCGTAGAGATCTAGTCCAGATTCAACGGATTCGGCCAAATATCGGCCAGATCTTGATCGATCCGGAAAAATATCAGCACCGGCGGCGAAATATCGACGCCGGCTTCAAAACCCGAAACCAGCCGACAACCTACCTGAAACCGACAGACCCGAACCGGCTGATCCGACCATTAATACGGGTCGGTTTCGGTTTTGATTTTCACCCACTTGAAAAATTCAGGTCGGGTCCTGATTGGGCACAAACCCGATCCGACTTGACTCGTAGACACCCTAGCTAATTTATATATATATATATATATATATATAAACCTTGAATACATGTAATAAATGAATTATAAAAAAAAAAAGGTTTTTAAAAAAGGTTGTCTTAATTTCAAAGTAAGTTTGTGATGTTTTTGTGGAATCTGATTTCGGTGAGCTATCCGTACCAGCAGGTAGCATTTGGAGACTTGGCAGTGCACTTACTCAACTAATTGGATGCCACTAAGCAAACAAATTAAATTAGACTATAATTAATTATTATTAGTTAATTATAAACGTGTTCTAATTATATTCGCCCACGAACTTTGACTGAGATAGACCAGTAGTCTGCAAATTATTTATGTGGATGTAGCTCTTGTCATGAAATTAAGGAACATAAAAAAATAAAAAAAGGCTTTAATTTCTTCCTGTAAAGGTCTAGTAAGATGAGGGGCGGCCCATGAGGACCCTCTCCACAAATTTCAGTTTTAACACTATAATTACTTTATATCCTACGAATAAGAGGGTCCCACTTTTTTTTTTTTTTTTGCTTTTCTAACTTGTGTCATGTCTCACTTTAATCTTTAAGTTGATTAGTCTCTAATTTGTTAGATTACAAAGATCATATTGTCTTACAAATCCACTTTGTAGAGTTAAATACTAATTATCTTACTATTTTTGTCTTTTATGAAGATAATTTATTTTACGGTAAAAATTTTATTTCTTTACATTTAATATTATAGATATTATATTATATAAAATTTTAAACAATTTGTATTTTAAACTATAAAATGAATTAATTTCAAAAAAAAAAAAATTGTTAATCAACTTATAAAATTCATGTGTAAAGAGTAAAGACCCTTTACTGGTTTGTACCTAAGCAACTTAGCCCAGTCAACTAGAGCTTCATATAACTATATAGTATATAGCATTATTTCCCTTAAAATTTGATCCCAAAACATGATGCATACATAGTTATTAAATTTGGACAGGGCTATTAATCTAATAATTGGGTCATCAGTCGAACTGTAGGGTTAAATGAAAATAAAAAATTAAATAAATATAAAAATATTTTAAAAAATCATAAAATAAATATGTAAATTAAAAAAAATAAGCATACTTAAATTAGTAATTAAAATTAAGTTTAAAAACTAGCCAACTAATATAATTCAAACATGAGGTTTCACAAGCAAGAGTACCAGAAAACATAAAATAAAAATATGTGATAAAATTGTATTTAAGTCTTTGCTAATTAAAATCTTATAGCATTACATGTCTTAAAATTCTAGAAATAAAAGCATGTCTCAAACTCTTACTTATGTCACTAGCTACTTTAGTCCCATGGATTAATGATATGAGTTTAAACTTCAAACTCTATCTTTACTAATAAAATCTAGCACCAACCTCATTATAAAATATTTTGTTTTCATTATGATTCAAGTTTAGAAAACAGTGTTCCAATGAATCTATAATGGTGATTTTGTGTAAAACTACAAACTGATGGGGTGAAAACAACATGTTCGAGTTGCATAGGTTGTGATAAAAAAAAAAAATAATAAAAAAACTCATTTGGTTTTACAGGTTAAATTGTATAAATGGTCTAATTAAACAACTGCACCGAAGAGCTTCTTTATGGCTGTGAATCTATGGCTGTGAAGAGCTTCTTTATTTTCTTAATCCATGCTTTAGCCTCAAATGGATCAGTAGTACCTCACATTGGTGGCCCTAACTAGTTTACGAAAGTGCACAAGTGAAACCGAAGTTGGATCTCTAGGAACTTAAACACGGTTTAGGGGCAGCTGCTGCTGCGACTTGTTGCTACTTTACAACTTGGGCCTATTGCTCAGTGGTTTGTGCCTGAAATTTAAGAAAGAATTGGATGCCAATGGGCTCATATACTTTTTAGCTTGGGCCGAGTGCGTTGATCCATCAAATTTCATGATCAAATATATTTAGGAGGGTTGACAAAGAGCAAGGGAGGGAGCAATTTGGGCTGGGCCTATGTTATGATGTTGAAGCCGCAAATAATTTGATGGGTTGGTTAAGTTTCAATTTTTTTTTTTGAAACAGTTAAGTTTCAATTTTGATGGTTAGAATAACATTGAAGCAAATTAAAAACGAAAAGTATTAAATTGATACAATTCAATTTAGAGGGACTAGATTGAAACGTAGTAACAGTATTTAATATATGGAGTATTTTTTTTTCCCCATAGCGGGCATGCATCTTTCTGTTAAATACGATTGGGTAGTACTTTTTTAAAAATAAATAAATAACGATTGGGTACTGTGTTACATTTATTTTAGTGGGTGTGGATAAAGTTTCACTCTATTATTATTTTTTTTAGGTATGAATTCAGAATTTTAAGCTAGTGGGAGTCAGAGTATTAAAAAAAAATCTAAATAAACATCCATATAGTATTAAAAAAATTATAAATATACAAAATTGTTATTTTTAAATACATTAAGATGCAATCATCTACCAACAAAGACAAAAATAACAAATTTTTTTTTTTTTTAATATTAGGCTAGCTAGGATTTATTATTATTATTATTATTTTATTGTTAGAGCATTCGTAGTGGTGATACTAAAAATTTTATCACTTTACTTTACAATATACCCAATATCAAATGTTTTATTTTTTTTTTAATATTTTCATTTAAAATAATATAAACAACTCATTAAAATAATAAGGAAGAGAGAGCATTTGAGTTTTTTAATTGATGGAAGAAATATAATCTATATAAAATATTGTATTTTATTTTTAACAACTTGCTACAGTTAACTGATATTTATATTAGTTTATTGCAGTTGTAAAAAAAATTTAGTTTTAGCTTCTCCAATAACACATATATATTTTTTTGGTTATTTGGGGGTAACATAGTTTTTTTTTCTTGAACCACAATCGCTATTGTAAATATTTTTATTGTTTTTGTTAAGTTTTTGGATTGGATAGTTGCTATTTGGGTTAGGCTAGTTAGATTGATTGGGGGAGAAGGGGGCCCATTACAAAAATACAACATAGAATAACTAAAAAAAAAAAATTGGACCTGGGGGGCCCAAGCTCGGGCCCCCACCTAGGTCCGTCACCCCCCCCCCCCCCTCCCTCCCCTTTATGGTTTATTATAATATGGGAGATGAAGATTTAAACTTTACTTAATTTATAAAGAAGATTAGGCCTTTTTATGTGAATGATAAAAAAGATGGATTTTGTAAACGGATGTTTCAAGGATATTTGTTAATTTTTTTTATACAATTTTTCTCTATTTTTCATAAAGGTATTATACAAACTTTTTAAAAATGGTTCATTAACCTCCTAAAGGCAACCCATTAACCAAAAAAAAAAAAAAAGATTTGTGAGTGTGTTGATTTTTTTTAATTAGACTATCACTAAGAAAAAATTTGTATTGAAAAATTATTTTGTTTATTGTTGTTTGTATTCTAGCAAAGGGTATAGATTAAACATAAGTCAAATAAGAATGATCAAACTCACTCCATATTTCATATTAAGAAATTAATACAAAGTACAAAGAGAATTTTCAAATATAAAAGTAAATAAACACTGATAAAGTCTAAACTCTAAATAATTAGAACTTAAAGCAATTTTTTAATTTATTATTACTATTTATTTCATAATTTTTTTAATTATTTTTTTAAAAAAATTTAGCTTTCTTATGAATTTTCATCAAGCCGTGCATCACAAGGGAATAATACTAGTGACTAATAAAGTTGACTTAGCTATTAAATGAAAATTTAGCCAATTATATATAAGTCAACTTTTCAACAAGCCGATGAATGAAAATGACTAATTAGAACACATGTCATCATGCAATTATAAGTCACTATTTTTTAGAATTCTCCCTTCTCTTTTTGAGAATCTTGAGAATTCATAGACTCATTAATTCATGATCTAGTCAAAGCCACGATTTTGGTAAAAATTCACTTGTTCCCACAAACCAATTCAAACTCTTTTCTTTCTCCGAAAAAAAAAAAAAAAAAAAAAAATTTAAACTCTTTTTATTTTATTTTATTTTATTTATTATTATTATTAAAAAAGTCAAACCATTGCGCCTCACAAGAAGAAAACTAATCTGAGTCCAGGCATTTGAAACAGTCGAAAGAGATTCGTGCAAGATAACTGAATTTTCTATGGTAAAAAAAAAGGCTAACGAAGGCAGAAACCAAGTGGGGGAATTATTTTTTCGAGTTGTTATCAAGAGCCGGCTTTAAACTAAAAATAAATGTCTTTTTCATTGGTTTGTAATTGTAGGGGACTCCTCGAGTTTGACCTAGTGATCACTGTGAATTACATTTAAAGATCGAGGGGGGAGGTGGGTGCAGGGCACAACCATTAACTCCTATATAAATATGAGAACTATATATTGGTCCCAATTTCATAGCATAGAAGAACAACTTTAGCTAGTCGAAGATGGCACTACCAAAATTTCTTATAGCTATTCTTTCGTTGAGGGGCATATCTTTACTTTTCCTATTACTATCATTCGTAATCCTTCTTAACAATGGTAATACCTATGAAAAAGATGGCGTAACTTATATGTTCTCGAAGTATCAAAGCTACGAGTAAGCACTGAAAAATTCATTTACATCACCATTATTGCACTAGTATTTATATCATCATTTTTGCACTAGTATTTATGCAGAATTATCTTTAGTTATTTTCTTTACCATGGTCCATTATTATTATTATTTTTATAATTCGATTACCATGGTCCATTATTAATTTAGTTTTACAGTAATTATTATTTATTTGTTGTTGATAATATTAGTTTGTTTGTTTTTTTTTTTTTTTTTTGGCTCTATACATAGACGATTTATACTCTACCATTTACTTTTAATGATAATATAATAATATATTGAATTTATCATGAAACGATATTATTTACTGTGCTAATAAAATCATTTAATTTATTCATTTTTTTTTTTTATAATAGCATACACTTAATTGAAAGTATTTTCCTTCTCAAATAAGAAGAAGAAAGTATTTCATCTTGGAATTATTTCAGTCAAGGGGTATGATCTCTTTCACACTTAAACGATAAAGACTATATACAGGCTGAAATAAATGTTATTAAGCTCTCCTATAGTCCTATTATATTAAGCTTTGATCTATCATAAATTTATAGGATACTATAATAATGATATTAAGAATGTGTATTATTAGAATTTGAATTGATAATTTGATATTGTTTAAAACTATGTGATGAAGACTTGGTAAATTTATTTGATATTATAAATGTACATTTATAATCAAGAGTGTTGTAACTGTTTTATTTTATTTTATTTTATTTTTTGTTGAGAAGAGAGTGTTGTAACTCAAAGTTGTTCTTATTTATTAGAAAAATCAGGGTTCAACTTCCTCCTTTCCTATTATTATAATTATCAAATTATCATATATATATATATATATATATATATTAGCAGTAATTCTAAATTGGCACACAAATAATAGCCGGTATTGAAATATACATTCAAATGAAAAAACAGGAATGATTACTAAAACAAAATTAACAATTTAACTTTTCATGTTAAATTGCAGCTACATGTTTGCTGCAAGCATCATCGGCATTGGATATACCATTTTGCAAACAATTGCATTTGTGATCTTCCAAATCATGATGGAGAGCCACAAATTCATTATACTTGAATTTTATGGTGACAAGGTACAATCATCATATTGTTATGGTACTAATTTCATTTTGGCACGGAATTGTTCCTTTTTTTAGGCTAATTTTGTGTTTAAATAGATAGCTTCCATTTTTATTTTTTTTAAGTGGGCATTACGCATTTCAAGTTTTACATTTGCAAAAGAGAAAAAGGAAACATCATAGCAATAAAGTTTCAATTTGATCAATGGATAAAGTTTTCTTCTATACCAATTTGAAAGAATTTCCTACTCTTAGCAATAAACTTTCGAAGAGTGGCCGATAATAACTACTATTTTAGCAAAAGAAAAAAAAAAAAAAAAGCCCTATGTAACAACTTTGTTATATTTTAATTTTAGAGTTTGACCTTGAATCGCTTTAGCAGGTTATATCATACTTATTACTCAGTGCAGCAGCAGCAGGACTTGGTGCTAGCATAGATGGAAAGTCACACTTAATTGATAAATCAGACGACCATTTCAACAACTATCTAAGTAAGGAATTTGCTGCAGCTAACCTCCTTCTCCCAGCATTCCTATGCGCCGCCATATTGTCAATTCTCTCTTCCTACGCACTGCCAAAGAAAGTTTAGTTGTTGTATTGAATATGCTAGTGATGCATATTAGTTTTTTTTTTTTTTTTTTTTGAGAATGAAGTGATGCATATTAGTTCATTAAGTGGAAGATAGTTTTTAATACTCTATGTTATTTATCTTTTCCTTAATGAATTTGGCTTTATTTCCCTTTTTTTAGTTGAATAGTGATTCTGTTCTCTATATTGTTAAGATGAATAGAAAGTGCAGCAGTGTTGAAGTTGCAAGCTTTTGCTGCCTAAACTACAGGTAGTTTACACTAAAGAAGCTAAACAACAAGTGTATAATATATTAAGTTGTTATTAATAAAACTATAAAAGTTTATTTTGTGAGGTTTTATCTATTCTTTTGTCTACTAGCCTAGTGTTCTTTTGTGAAAGGTTGTTATTGTGAAGGCATGTTGACATAGATGATTTGTATGAATGCGATGATGTTGCACACACGATACACACAATTAGAGGTATTCTCTCAGTGAATGGGGAAGTGGTTTGATGCGTTATCAATGCAGCTCGCTGCCTTAACTGTTGGAAATTGGCCTCAAAACCGTCATCCAAATCCGTGTTATGTTAAGATGGAGGTGGATTGCAATGTCAAAGAGGAGGATGAATACATTGAAAGAGTTGGTGCCATACACTAGGATTATCCTATCCATCAATTTATGACAACTATGCCGAAGAGAATAGCCAATGAGACAAGATTGGATTGATGAAGATAAAGTCATATACAGACAGGGTGATCCCATTAACTAATACCGTTGATGAGGATTCCTCTGTCTAAAAACAAGAGGTTGTTGATTTTATTGATTACAATCTTTCAGCAGTACAAGAATCATTATGTGTGGATACATGATTTCATTGGGGTTGATGGGTTTCTCTTAAAGCTCAATAGGCGTGGATCAATGGGTTGTTGATGAATGAAGTTTCCATCTCCCATAGCTTGAACTTAAACACATTCAACATCATTATTTCTTTGGGAGTGATGAGTTTCTCTCAAATTTTGCTAGTGATAAACGTAGTATGAATTTGGAAAGATTAATGGAAAACATTCTTAATAATTTTTGGGAAGATTTTTTTGAACAAGAATCAGTAGAGTTGAACAAGTGGTGTGCAAGAGTGTTGTTGGGCAAACTTTGTGTAGAAGACAATCTAGCTTTTATAGATGTATGCATGGATTCATCTTTAGGATATCTGTTATGCATCCCAAAAATGTCAAGAATAAGAATTCATTCAATGCGATTTATTATGACTGAGAAAAGATTAATAAGTAGCATATTGATTTATCTTGTCTTGCAAAAGATAATAGGATATGGAGAGGATTATTTCGGGTTTCAATAGATCGTGGAAGATTGTCACAAAAACTCTAGGACATGTTTTCCTCAACCCAAGGAAATTGAGTATGATAGGATTGACGAACTCAACTTCCTTGGACGACCTCATTCAAACCAACGAGGCAGTATTGACAGATGAATTAACCAGGTGCCTCTGACAATATAAGCCACATTACTGATGAAGGTAAAGAAGCCATTCAATACAGTCAAATAGATGCCTCAGATGGTTATAGGGGCAACTGTATAGACCGTTGGGAGCCCATTAAAGTTCACATCATTGACCATGAGGCGTTACCAAAAGAAGCATTAAAATCACCATAACAGCCACAACGGCTAGGGGATATGGGAATGTATATATACAACCCTCCTAGCACCAACATAAGGTACAGAGACTCACCTAAAAGCACTCCGAGTTATCTTGACATTCTGTTATTTTCCTAAAAACTTTTCATATTGACTTTGGCATCAGAGGCGTTGTGGTAGGCATTACACTGGCGACCATCTCAAGGGATTGCTACTTTTACTACAACGTAAACGAGGATTGGGCTCCGTTTGGACATGTTTGTAATTACTGACGAATTTGCACCTCATCAGTTTGGCGACGTATGTGGGAATGACATTTTTTCATACTTAGGTTCGAAAGCGTAGTTTCTAATCAACTTCTACATTCAGATGGAGTCTAACCAGGATTCAGCAGCCTTAGCTTAGCAAGTTTAGGTTCTTGCGGCCATCGTCGAAGAGCTCACCAGACAAAATCAGGCAATGAGGCTACAACTTCAACAAGAGGAGAATCGGTCCAGAGCCAACTAGGAGGATGAGGGAGATAGCCATAGAAGAAGTGACCGTCGAGGACCTACTACTCCAGATGAACAGAACTCGGACCTTCTTCGAGATATGAGGAGGGAGATGGATGAGCTGAGGAATGCCATTAAGGAGAAAACGAACTAGAGTCTGGATAGAATGGTTAGGGCAACAGACTCGCCTTCACTATGGTGGTCCTAGAATGCCTAGTGTCGTTGAAATTTCGGCTGCCTCAGCTTGAGAAGTTTGACGGACTTAAGGACCTCTATGACCACCTTAACACCTTCAAGATGACGCTGGGCCTTCAATAGCCCCCTGACGAGATATTGTGTCGTTCCTTCCCCACCACTCTCAAAGGAGCTTCAAGGGAATGAATCACAAAATTGCCAACATCATCCATCGACAGCTTTGAGTAGTTGAGCAACACCTTTTGCGCCATTTTGTCGGGGGACAACACCCTAAGAGGCCAGCAGACCACTTGCTCACCATTAGACAAGGGGAGAAAGAAACCCTGAGGTCGTACGTGAAATGCTTCACTTGGGAGATGCTGGAGGTAGACAAAATTGATGACAAAGTGCAGTTGACGACCTTCAAGGTGGGGCTGAAGTCTAGAGAGTTCGTGGTTCGCGAAGAATCCTCCTAAGACGATGACAGAGATGCTTCTGAAGGTACAGAAATACACAAATGCTAAAGATGCATTAATCACCATAAGGGATGTAGAGAAGCCAACAGACAAGGGAAGGAAGGAGGATGACCGTAGAGGACAAAAAAGGGAGCGTCCAGATCGTCGGACCGGTGACAGGGGTAAACACAAAGAAGAAAAAACTCCTCGAAGGGTAAAATTCACTCCTTTAGTTATGCCTATTGACAAAATTTTAGCGCAGATTAAGGATGAGCATTACCTTAAATGGCCAAGGCCATTACACTCGTCCCCCAATGTCTAAGACAAGAAGAAGTATTGCCGATTCCACAAGCATCACAGCCATTACACAGAAGATTGCAAGAACCTAAAGGAACAGATAGAATAGCTTATACAAAAAGGGAAACTGCAGATGTATGTGAAAAAGGGGGAATCTAGTAGATTTAAATGTGATAGCAAGGACCAGCGTGAATTCTCACCTAGTGACGAGGATCATACGTCCTAGTGCCCACCAAATGTGATCGGGGAGATCAAGATGATCATAGGTGGCCCATCCACGGGTGGGTCGTTCAAATCCCTCAAGAAAACGTATCAGAGGCAAGTGAACAGCATCCATAGGATGCCTTCATTTAAGCAAAGACGGACGGACTGAGACATGTGCTTTTTAGAAGAAGATCTAGAGGGGTTAGGCAACCTCATGACGATCCTTTGGTTATACTGCTTGCGATAGAAGGATTCAATTTCAAGAGAATCCTTGTGAATAATGGTAGCTCGGCAGACATTATCTATCTCTCCGCTTTCCAGCAGTTGAAGCTAGATCCAAGAAGGCTGCGCCCATTTGACTCTCCCCTCATCAGTTTCAGTGGAGACAGGATGTATCCCAAAGGCATAGTGACGTTGACGGTGACAGTGGGAACTCACCCAAGACAGTTGACTCGTCAGCTGGACTTTTTGGTGGTAGACTGCCCTTCATCTTACAATGTGATCATTGGGAGACCCACTCTTAATCGCTGGAAAGTAGCCACGTCTACTTATTGCTTGAAGGTAAAGTTCTTAACGGAGAACGGTGTGGGCGAGGTGAAATGAGATCAAGTATTGGCCAGGGAATGTTACCAGGCTGTGTTAGTTGCAAAAGAAAACCACACATGGATGATTGAGGAGAAGGAGGAAGATAGAGTTGAAGCCCTGGAGACAATAGAGTTGGTCAAAGGAAAAGCGACAAAGACAACCAGAATAGGGACGACGTTGAGTCTTGAGATGAGGGTGAGACTTGTCCAATTCCTTAAAGAGAACTTGGACGTTTTCACATGGAGCCATGAGGATATTCCAGGCATATCCTCAAAAGTCATCAAACACAAGCTAAACGTGAACCCCAAGAAGAAGCCCATCCAGTAGAAATGATGGGTCTTTGCTCCAGAACGGAATTAAGCTATTACAGACAAGGTTAACAAGTTGCTATCGCAGGTTTCATCCATGAAGTGTACTATCTAGAATGGCTTGCGAATGTCGTCCTAGTGAAGAAAGTTAACGGGAAATGGAGAATGTGCATGGACTTCATGGACCTAAACAAAGCCTGCCCAAAAGATAGTTTCTCACTGTCGAAAATAGACCAGCTAGTGGACTCTACAGCCGAGCATAAGTTACTGACGTTCATGGACGCCTTCTTAGGATATAGCCAAATAAAAATGGTTGAAGAAGACCACGAGAAAACAGCTTTCATCATAAGCCAATGGTTCTATTGTTATAAGGTAATGCCCTTCGGATTGAAAAATGCAAGGGCAACATACCAAAGGTTAGTGAATAAGATGTCCAGCAAGCAGATCAGAAGAAACATAGAAGTATATGTGGATGACATGCTTGTCAAGAGTAAACAGGAACTGGCCCATCTAGATGATCTAAAGGAGACGTTTGCCATACTCAGATAGTACCAGATGAAGCTGAACCCCAACAAGTGTGCCTTTGGTGTAGCCTTGGGGAAGTTCTTAGGATTCATAGTGTCCCAAAGGGGAATAGAAGCGAAACCGAAGAAGGTGCAAAAACTCTCAGGAAGAATCGTGGCACCCAACAAGTTCGTCTTTAAAACGACGGACGGATGCTTGCCCTTCTTCAAAACATTGAAGCAGGCCTTCTCCTAGATTGACGAATACGAGGTAGTGTTTCAAGAACTCAAGTGTTACTTGAGCAATCTACCCCTCTTAAGCTTGTCCAAAGAAGGGGAAAACTTATTTTTGTATCTGGCAGTGTCGGCCACAGCTGTGAGTGCAGCCTTGATTTGGGAAGAAGGCAAGAAACATATCCCAGTTTACTACGTCAGCCAAGCTTTTCAAGGAGCAGAAACCAAGTACCCAAGAATCGAGAAGATCGCATTTGCGTTAATAGTAGCCTTGCGCAAGCTGCATCTATACTTTCAGGCGAATCCTATCCTGGTAATGACGGATCAACCCATCAAGAAGTCCATGAACAAACTTAAAGCAATAGGGAGAATGGTCTAGTGGGCAATTGAGCTTAGCCAGTTCGACATTGAATACCACCCCAAGACTGCAATTAAGGCACAAGTTTTGGCGGACTTCATTGCAGAGTTCACAATCCTAGACGATGACAGCTTCACCAACGAGACAGAACAATGGATGATATAGACCGATGGTTCGTCAGCCTAGAAGAGGGGGGGAGTAAGGGTTGTTATCACTGCATTAGATGGAGAAGTGCTTAAATACGGAGTTCAACTGAAATTCTTGGCCACCAATAATGAGGTCGAGTACGAAGGTATACCGATGGGGCTAAGAGTCGAGAAAGCACTAGGGGCCAAGAATCTGCTCCTTTAGAGTGACTTCAAGCTGGTAATAGGGCAAATAAGGGAGGAATATGAACCAAAGGAAGAAAGAATGAAGAAATACCTCAGATTGATAAGACATATGACCCAAGATTTTGATATGTTAGAGTTTGTACAGATCCCAAGAAGCCAGAACATGGTAGCAGACGAGATCGCAAAGATGGCCTCGTCAGACGATGGAGCAACGAGCAAAGGCTTAGACATGAAAATCCAAAAATGCCCCAGCATCGAAGAGGTCTTTACATTTGCAATCTAGACCACAAATAGCTGGATGACACCGATCGTATCCTTCCTCTAGGATAGACACCTTCCACAGGACGCCGAGGAAGCCAGGAAGGTTAGGAAGAGAGCAGCCAGATTCACAATCCTAAATGACATCCTGTATAAGAGAGGCTTCTCCATGCCCTACTTGAAGTTTGTCGATGAAGAGGAAGCTAAATATATCCTGAAGAGATCCACGAAGAGGTTTGTAGGGACCATGTGGGCCTCAGATCCTTGGTAAGTAAGGTCATCAGAACATGTTACTTCTGGCCTACCATGTAGGTGGACGCAATGGAGCTTATTAAGAAGTGTGACAAGTGCCAAAGGTTTGGGAATGTCCAGCGCCTTCCAGCCGAAAGACTGACGATGATAGTCCCCCCGTGGCCATTCATGCAATGGGGAATCAACATCATTGGCCCGTTACCCCAAGGTAAAGGACAGGTAAAGTTCCTACTAGTTGCTATTGATTACTTCACAAAATGGGTCGAAGCAGAGGCATTGACAACCATCACCGAAGCAAGGATATAGAGCTTCATGTGGAAGAACATAATTTGCAGGTTCGAGATTCCATAGACGATCATATCAGACAATAGGCGGCAGTTCGACAGCTAAAGTTTCAAGAATTTCTATTCAAGTCTAGGGATCAAGAATCAGTTCTCGTCCTCAGGACATCCATAGGCAAACGGGTAGACGGAGGTAACCAATTAGACACTACTCAAGATCATCAATGCCAAGTTGGATGACTCAAAGGGGGCCTAGCTTGAAGAATTACCCAATATCTTGTGGGCCTATAGGACTATAGCAAGAACCCCAATAGGAGAAACCCCCTTCAGACTTATTTATGGCACCGAAGCAGTAATGCTGGTTGATGTAGGAGTAACTAGCATCAGGCGAGAGATGTTCCACGAGAAAAGTAATGACAGTTAGTTACGAGTCAACCTGGACTGTCTGGATGAAGTTAGAGGGAAAGCTTCTAATAAGATGACAAAGTATCAGCAAAAGATGGCTGAGTATTACAACAAGAGGGTGAAGCTTAGACAACTCAACATAGGAGACCTCGTCTTGCGCAAGGTCACCCCAGCAACTAGAGATTTTGCCCAAGGGAAACATGGATCCACATGGGAAGGACCTTACCAGGTTGTCCATTACTCCAGGCAAGACAGTTATCACCTGGAAACCATAGATAGGCAGAGGCTTCCACAACCATGGAACATTGAGCACTTGAAGAAGTACCAACAATAGATGTAACAGACAATTGTATTCATTCTTGAAAGCAATAAAAAGACTATTAAGCCAATATTTCAATGCAAGTAGATCTAGTAATGTAAAAGTCACAAAAGATGGCTAAGTAACAAGATTTTGCCTAAATAGATGTAAGTTACTGACGAAGCCAAAAGAATGACAAGATCCCTTAAGAGAGTGTAAGTCACAAAAAGAAAAAAATGGCTAAGTAACAAGATTCCGCTTAGACGGATGTAAGTTACTGACGAAGCCAAAAAGAATGACAACAACCTTGCAACAATCCTGTTCAATTTGCTACTCAAGTGCAGGCTTGAAGTTAAGGTAGCAGAGAGAGAGTGTCTTTTGAAAAGGGTTCAGGTTAAATCTGAGCTCTCAACCAGTTCACCAAAACCTTCGACAAGACCCCTTGAGAAGGTGTAAGTCACAGGAAATTAGCTACGTAACAGAACTTGCATAAACGGGAGCAAGATGTTGACGAAGACAAAGAATGGTCACAACCAAAAGCTATACTAAGCACAAAATACTGATGCTGAAAGGGAAACTAAAGGAACAGGAATCAGAAGCAAGTAAATATGCTACTACAAGTTTAATTTAAGCCAAAAATGACAAGTAGTCACCATTGTTTTTACATCAAAACTAAAGGCCCATAAACACTGGGCTAAAAACATTGTTCTCGAAGTAGATTAAAAAATATTTTTTTAAAATTGGACTTACAAAAAGCCCAAAACATAACAGGCACCCAAAAAAAAAAAAGGAAATTTTTTACAAGTAATAAGTTCAAGCTTCAGCGGCGGTGTCAGCATCGGCAGGAGCACTCTCAGGAGCCTCGCCCTCAGGGCCCGAGGATTGGCCAGCTTCATCAATGGCCATCTCCTTGTCCACCTCCTCCAAATCCAAGTTCTCCAGATCCACTCTGGTGGGATGTTTGACGAATACCTACTTAGGAGCTCAAAACTGTTAAAGTACCAATTAAAGAGCACTGTGTTGTACTCGTTAGTCTGCAGGAAGGCCTTAAAGACCTTGGCAGCAACGGTCTTGAGTTTCTCCTTAGTAGCCAAAAGTTGTTCATCCTTTTCCAGAGTTAATTGCTTCTCGACTCTGAGGTCGTCACTCAAGGTCTTAACTTTTTCCTTCAGAGTATTGGCCTCGTCCATTACAACAATCAAGTCTTTCTTTAGTTTGGAGTTCTCTGCCTCCAGAGCTTCCATCCTGGACTTCATGGATGCGACCTTGGCTTCCTGAGTGAGGTACTTCGCCGTGATGTGAAGACTCTCCCCCAGCACCTGAAAAGAGAATTGGAGCCTTAAAAAAAAAAGAAATAGAAAAAGGAGAGGAACTGAAATTGCATAAGTACTTTACTTGACCAAGTCTATGGACGTGAAGAGCCACCACCTCGTTGGAAGGCACACCTGAGAAAACCCTCAGGTCTTTAGCAGTGACGACCCCGCGCACCCTTTTTGCCACAAGTTCAGCATCATCCCAGATACTGGACGCTTGGGAGTCAACCTTCTCCTTCCCTTCACCTTCCAAGCATGGTCTCTTGGAAGTAGGAGTAGGGATCTCTTTGATAGAAGTGGCTGGAGAAGTTGTCCTCGTCACCTTAATATCGGGGACAATTGGAGCAATGAGGGGGGCCCTTCCCTATAATGCGCAGCACCTGAAGTAGCAGGAGGGGCCCTTCCCTGTAATGCGTATTGTTCTCTTACCAAGATTGGACAGTGGCTCGTCCTTCTTTGATCTCATCTTCGCATACATATCTTTATTAAACTTAGTCGTCATTCCTGCAAAAGGAAAACACTTGTAAAAAAAACAAAAAGTGTATGCAAGGGAATCAATACTGACAAACCTAACATTTACTCTTTTTTTCCTCAATATCAATACTGTGCAGGATGAAGGCGGAAGGCTCTAGACCAAGGCAATAGAAGGCGAGAGTCCGTGGGTCCACAAGATCGTCCCAGTCCTCAATTAACTTTGCGTATTCAATCATCTTCTCCACACACTTCCTGTACCTGCTCTTAAGCTTGGGCCGTCTCTTAAATGCACAAAACAAGGAGTAAAGGAGTTAGTAACGGTAAAAATAAACACAACGAAACTCAAATGACAGGAATAAATAATGACACACCTAAGGTTGGGGTTCCTCATCGGCGAAGCAACCTCGGGAGATCACTCCAAACCCCGTTGGAGGGAGTCTTAAAGTCGTCCCCAAACACAAAGAAAAATCGGGACTTCCAGTACCTGAAAGACGAAGGTAGATCCCTAACGATCCTGATCCTCCTCTCCCAAGGCACCAACTCATAATACCCATGCTCCTTGGATGCTTTCAAATGATACAAGTAGTCGGGCTCATCTACTTTAAGCATGCCTGCATCTATAGTGGCTAGCCATATTCCCATACAGCTAACCACTATTCTCCATGAGTTGGGCATAAGTTGCCTGGGAGCAATACCAAAATGATCTAATAGCTCCATGAGGAAAGGATGGATAGGGAACCTCAACCCACAGACAAAGGCAGCCTCGTAAAAGCACACCTCCTCAAGGAAGAAGTGACAAGCCCGATCCTCCTCATTAGGCAAACGAACCCTAACCCACTCCGGAAACTAAAACTTATCCTTAAACCTACCTAATGTGTCGGCATCTAGCCCACACACCTCCTTAAGGGTGTGGAAAGCCCTAACCTCTTGAGGGGAAGAGACAGCTGTATCTCCCTTCACTGGGTTGTCGTTAGATGACAACCTAGTCTTGAGCTCACTAGATCGCACTTCAGACATCCTCTTCCTCTCCTTTATCAAACCCCCAAACCAATTGATTGATTGGCTGAGCATAGGAAACAACTCACCCATTACAACTTCTAGCCTATAACCCTTAAAAACGAAATTCTCAATCAGAGGGAGAAAAGTACTGGAAGTGTCTAAAGAAGCCCCTAGACGAGTAAACAAGAAAGAGATTGAGCCCTAACCTCAGAACTGACACCATGAAAACCCAGAAATAGAAAAAAGAGATGAATGCTAAAACCCCAAAAATCAAAAGCAAACACAAAAAAAAAAAAAGAAGCTTTATTGCAACCAAGAAAGAAAAGAAGTAAGAAAAAGGAAGAGAAGTGTACCTCAAAAAGAGGGCGAATGTAGGAAGCACCACCACGCTATGCACCAGCTCGAAGAAGAGTTACAGAGGGAAGTTGGAGAAGAAAACACTCAGAGCAATGATTAGAAGTTTGAAAAAAAGCGGAAGGGGAAAGTGAGGAGAAGAGAAGTTTAAAAACCAAGGCTCAAAAAAACTGAAATTCAGTGGGAAACCCAAGGGTTATACAATTGGAGCATTAACTCCACTGATCAGAACGTACCACGTGGCCACGACGCGTGTGGCGTCGCCACTACACATTTAATAAGGAGCAAAATCCCGAGGGTTATGTACAGCCCATAGACCTTTCATCTTCCATGATCGTCATGACACGTCACGACGACCACAGAATCCGAGGGCAGCTGATAGGATTGACGAACTCAACTTCCTTGGATGACCTCATCCAAACTAATGAGGCAGTATTGACAGATGAATTAACCAGGTGCCTCCGACGATATAAACCACATTACTGATGAAGGTAAAGAAGCCATTCAATGCAGTTAAATAAATGCCTTGGACGGTTACAGGGACAGTTGTATAGATCGTTGGGAGCCTATCAAAGCTCACATCATTAACCATGAGGCATTACCAAAAAAACCATTAAAACCACCATAACAGCCACAATGGCTAGGGGCTACGAGAATGTATATATACAACCCTCCCAGCACCAACATAAGGTACATAGACTCACCTAAAAGCACTCCTAGTTATCTTGACATTTTGTTATTTTCCTAAAAGCTTTTCATAGTGACTTTGGCATTAGAGGCGTTGTGGTAGGTACCACACCGGTGCACCTCATCAGAGTAGATTAGTTGAATTAGGATTTTATGTATTCTTATTTTCTTAAATATGTTTTTCTTTCTATAGTAGAAGTAGGACTTTGCTATTAATATTATTATTATTTTTGAGAAAATTCAACACGTATAGATGTTCCGTTATTCCACACTTGACCTATTGCAAAACATTCACTGCACCGATAGCATTCTTTGAAAATTCTAATTTCTAGCTCTAGGTGCTTGGAATTATAGACGTCTATACCGCAAGTGGGCATGGGTCAATGACGACTCAATGATCTCCTTTCAGATATGTGATAATGTGCGTACAATTTTTGGATCAATGATTCAATGATCTCCATTTTCATATGTGATAATATGCGGTACAATTTTTGGGTCAATGATCTCGGCAAGTCAGCTCTCAGCGTGTACGTTACACTGCCAGAATTTCAAAGTAAACCCTTTGTGTGGGGGCACTTGGGGCTAGTTGAACTTGGCAGCATTCTTGGTGATAAGGCCAAAGTCAGCAGTGGCTAAGACTCGAGTTGGATATAAATTGAGAGCTAAATATGCCAATCACAGCATAAGGAATTTTGGTCGAGTGGCATATTGAATTTTGGTCGAGTCGAGAATGGCACCACCAACATCCTCAGCTTCGCGTATTGTCACTCTTTTATTGAAAGTCTTCAATTTTGTTCTCCTACTCATATCACTTATAGTTCTTAGCACCAATACAGCAACGGCATATTATACCGAAGTTCTGACGTTCAAAGTACGCTTCAACGATATTTATGCCTACAGGTAAGTGTTGTAAACTATCAATATTTTTTTAATTTAATCTGGGTCCATCGTCATTAATATTTAATATATAGCACGTAGTTGATGATCCATAACCGACATTTTCTTTTTTCTTTTATTGCAGGTATATGCTTGCTACGAATGTCATTGGATTCGCATATACCCTCTTACAAATTGCATTCTCAATTTTTCACATTATAATGGGAAATCATTTAATAAGCGGGGATGGCGGTGCTCTACTTGACTTCTACGGTGACAAGGTATACTTTTTTTTGCTTTGTTCCGTTGCTAAATGTGATAAGGTATACTTATCATGATTCTCAAAAAAAAGGTACACTCATCATATATCATATAATTATTTCTTTTGTGTCTAAATCATCCTTTTTTATTTATTTATTTATTATTTAATTTTATCAATCTTGGTTTCTCAAGGGCCTATTGTCGGCTGAATAGATATATGATCTTTTAAAAAGTCAGGATTTATAGTTTTTTGTTCGGCCCAAAAAGAAAATTAGATATTTTTTGACTTCAGTGTTAACAATTCCAAAACTGGATAACTGGAACAGTGGCATTTCCGATCTCTTTTTAAGAAATGAATGTAAACTTTTGGTTGCCTTGCTAGAATTTCAGTTGCCTTGTGATGACCTTGAGTATGCTCTAGGCAGATATCATAGTTAATTTAATCCAAAGTTTTTTATTTTTTTATTTCTATATTAATTGAAAGAGTAGTAGAGTCTAACCCAAAATTACTTGTGTATAGGTTATTTCGTACCTATTAGCCACAGGTGCTGCTGCAGGATTTGGAGTTACAGTAGATTTGAAGGCAACATTTGGGCTATTTATTGACAAATCTTTTTATGAGAAGGCATATGCATCAGCTAGCCTCCTCCTCCTTGCCTTCGTGTGCACTGCTATATTATCAGTTATATCTTCGTATGCAGTTCCAAAGAAAGTTTGATTGTTATGGAGAAAGCGATTTCTATCAAAGCTTATTGCTTGAAGTTTCTTTTTCTTTTCTATGATTTTGATTTATGCACATTTTCAATTATCTTTGTGGTTTTTTAAATTTGGGGCATTTAAATTAATGATTAGCCCCTTGGCATGTAGTGATAATTTCTCTCTTTGATGTGAAATTTTCCCCATTTCGAATTGTAATTTACTGGTTGACTAATACAATTTTCATGCACTATTCTATTGATGCCCAAATTGAACATGTCCTAACTTAATTATCACTATTCTAGTGATTATGCAGGTCCTTTTTATAGTTTACTACATAATTTACATTTGTGTTTTTTCTTCTCTCCTTTTTCCCCCTTGAAATAGATGATTGTGCAACTACCAAGTATAGTTCTCCTTGTACGCTAATGTGATTTAGTAACTGAACGTGAATAATTGCTTTGATAAGTTTTTGATAATTTTTTTTTTTTTGATAATCAATTGCTTTGATAAATTAGGAGATTCTACTTGACTCTAAATATGACATCACCATAGAATGAAAACTATAATTAAATCCTTTTGTATTTTATACCAAAATATGATTAAACAAATGGGTCGATTTGGTTGAAACAAAACATATGCATAATGGCCTTCATAAATATATTTAGCTATACTCAAAAGTGAACATGTGTCACTATCTTAAGTAATGACAAGAGCAGTAGAATAGAGGTATTAGACCCAAACTTTCTCTCACAAATTACAAATTAGACGTAAAACTGCTGTCCATCTGGGCCTATTCTAGGTTTGAAAAAAAAATGTTGAATAGAATCTATGATTCATGATTAGTAATTCAACAAGCTAGGAAATTCTCCTATGGTGGGCATCTTTGGTTGTGCTCATCTTGAGGCCCAATAAGGTTAATCCATGGTCTCCATAATAGCCCAACCCTTTAGTGAAGAAATTATGAAACTAACATCAATGCTTGTTGGGCCTACAAGACGTTGTAAGTGTAACACGCTTCACACCGATAAGTAGAGACAGGAGATCACAATTCTACCTATATTGATTCAATCCTTGTATTGATCGCTTGGCCATTGGAGTGAAAATGACCCACAAACCGAGGTAGTTATGTTCGAAGTCGGTTTCAATTGGTTTCTCGAGGGCCTGCATTGGAATTTGGCGATATAAAATTGTCTTTTTCAATGGTTTTTACAGCTCATCCTAGTGTATATCAACGTGAACTCAACATGCATGTCGTTCACTTAAAATTTTTAATTAGAGACTCGAACCGGTTTAAGCTTCGAGTCATTATTAGGTCAAACCAATGAGCTATAGTCAGGTTTAGTACATATGCTTCCAAATTAAGTAAGCTTCCTTTTCCAAGTAAGACCTCCAATGTGGGTCATTTTCATGGTGATGAGGCCGAAGTCAATGGTGGATCAACCTCTGAATTGGCTATAAATTGAGAGTTACATTGCTAATCCCAGCATAGAGCATTTTGAGTGTGGGTTTTTTTTGGTGGAGGATGGCAGACCCAACGTCCTCAGCTTCTCAAATTGCCATTCTTTCATTGAAAGTCTTCACTACAGCTCTCCTATTAATATCGCTCATAGACCTTGCCACCGATACATCAACAGCATATTACGGTTTTCTAATACTCCAAGTACAGTTTGATAATGTTAATTCCTACAGGTTAGCGCTGTAAAATTTCCAATTTATTACTATTAATTGTTTGTTATGATGTTTATGCAGAACTGCGATTAGCAGTAATACTAAACTTTTCATTATTTATTATTATTATTATAAAATCCACAGGTATATGCTTGCTTCGAATGTCATTGGATTTGCTTATATTCTCATGCAAATTACATTCTCGGTTTGTCACATAATAATGGGAAAGCGCTTGATAAGCGGGAATGGTAGCGTTCTACTTGACTTCTATGGTGATAAGGTATCCCCTATATATATATGTACACTACTACTTTTGTGTGTTAATTATTTGGGTTTTTTTCAGCAAAAGAAAATAATTATTTTGTTTCCCTTGTTATGTTTTTTTTAATCCTGTGATGGCAATGGCGGTTTAGTCTTCTATTATTTCTCTTTCCTTGAAAACTTATTTAAAGATATTGACTCATTTTCTTGTATTTGTTCACAATCATAAAAATGAGTCAAAAACATTTTCTGTTATTCAGTTCGCACAAAAGATTATTGATAGATTTTTTTATAACTCTAAATAATTATATAAACAAAAAAATTTATTCACGAATGTAGACCCCAAGTGCGAAAACATTTTCTTTTGGATCATTTGGAAGCCTTAAATAGAAAAAATAAACCCCAAATTCGTAATATGCTCAAAAAATTAAGTGGGAAAGGGAAAGCAATTGATTTGACTAAAATGTAATTTGTGAAAATTCAATTATTGGTCTGTTAAAATGCTTAGATATGTGATGCTTAAAAAATAAATTAATTCCACTTTTTTGTTTTATTTTTCAGGTTTCATTTCCATTGATCATTGAAAACATTTTCTATTTACTAGCCATCTCATTGTACTAACCAAACATAAAGAAATGTTAACAAGGTATACTAGAAAACGTTTTCTACCAACAAAGAAAATAAAAAGGAATCATTAATATTCAATAGAAAAATAAATAGATCACTGCATACTCTTAGCATGATGGCCACTTCATAAATAAAAAGTTCTTGTAGGGTGTGGAGGGTAAAGGTCGGGATTCAAGTTTTTAAAAAGGAGTTTTATATACATATACATTTAAATTACGTTATAGTAAAATTTTTATCTTGTATAAAAAAATAAAAAAATAAATAAATAGGGGTTGATACAAAATTACTTTCATATAGGTTATATCATACCTACTAGGCACAGGTGCTGCTGCAGGATTTGGAGCAACAATTGATTTGAAGGCAAACCTTGATCTTTTTGGCTTTTATGTTGGCGAATCATTTTATGTAATGGCATATGCGTTAGCTAGCCTCCTCCTGCTTGCTTTTGTCTGCACGGCTATATTATCAATTATTTCCTCATATGAACTTCTAAAAAAGAATTTGGTAATTGAATCCCAAGAAGTAGTGCAATCAATTGAGGTAGTACAATCAATTGAGTTAGCACAGACTCAACCAGCTGATCGAACATGTTGAAGAACATGTTTAAGGTTAATAATTTGAATCTACTTTTTTCCTCTCCCCTTAGGCCAAAAATTATATTAAAAAGTTTGATTGTCATGGAAAGGAAAATCTATATAAAAAAGGTAATTGGTTGAAGTTTTCTTCTCTTTTCTAGCATTTTTGAAGCATGGCATGTATATGGATTTTCATTTTCTTAACCTAGCGTTTGGCATTTGTATTAGCTATCCTCCCCTTCCTCGCCTTCGTCTGCACTGCTATATTATCAGTTATATCTTCTCATGCACTTCCAAACAAAGTTTGATTGTTATGGAAAAGCAATTTCTATCAAAGCTTAATTGCTTGAACTTTCTTTTTCTTTTCTATGATTTTGATTTATGCATATTTGCCCCTCGACTTGTAGTGATAATTTCTCTCTTGGATGTGAAATTTCCTCCATTTCGAATTGTAATCTGCTGGCTGACTAATAAAATTTTCATGTACTATTCTATTGATACACAAACAGAACAAGAGTTCCAATTTTAGTGATTATGCAAATTTTAGGTCCTTTTTATAGTTTTATAGTTTATTACATTTGCGTTTTTTCTTTTCTTTTTCCTTTGAATTGAATGACCGTGCAACTACCAAATACAGTTCTCCTTCTACTATATGTGACTCAGTAATTGAACATGAATAATTGCTCTGATAATTTAGGACATACTGCTTGACTCTAAATATGATGTCACCATAGAATAGACGCCATAATTAAATCCTTTTGTATCTTTAAAAACAATATAATTAAACAATTGGGTCAATTTGGTTGAAACAAAATTGACAAATAATGATCGCCAGAATTGAACTATATGACTTGAGTCTAATGCTTCTAGTACACATTAGGATGATGACATGTAATTAAGAGTGAATAAGCGTGTCATTAACTTGAGTCATGACGGGTTTAGTGCAGCATTCGACCCATGCTTTTCCTCACAAATTAGATGTAAAACAGCCTTTGTTAAACTGCTGTCCATTCAGGCCGATTCTAGATAAGAAATGTTGAGTGGAATCTACTATTTATGATTGATAAGTGATAACTAATGTTTTTAATCAACAAGCTAGGAAATTCTGCGGTTGTGCTTGTCCTAAGGCCCAATAACGTAGATCCTAAAATCCATGGTCTCCATAAAAGCCCATTCCTTTAGTGAAGGAATTAAGAAACTAACATCAATGCTTGTTGGGCCAGCCCATTGTATGTGTAACACACTTCGCGCCAATAAATAGAGACTAGACACTACACATATTGATTCGATCCCATGTATTGAGGGCTCGGCCATTGGTTTAAAAAAAGGAAAAAGAAAAAACCATGTACGAGAGGGGAAGGAAGTGGGTGAAAATAAGGGGTGTGCATAGGTCAGATTAAGGGAATTTTTTGACTCAACCCATCACGGTAGGTAAAAAAAAATTCAACTCAACCCAACTCATCACATAAGTCTAACCCAACCTACATGAGTCGGGTTGAACCCATGAATTAGACGGAATAATATTTATAAATGAGTTTTCATTAAGTAAATGGAGTGTTTATATCTAAAATCGCAACTAGTTAGTCTGTCATTCAACTACTAACATAAGCGTATAGAGCTTTTCAAACACTTGATTATGCTCCAAAATGTGCCTAGTCCTCTAAATCTATACATATCAACATGAAGGACAATTTAATTATTTAATACCAAATTCAAATACGATTTTACATTGATTTAAGAATATTTATTTTAAATTTTAAAACTTTTTAATACTATAATAATGATGTGACATTAATTTATTAGACGAATTAAATATGCATGGTAAGCTTATATGACATTTAAGGGAAAATATGGAAGGAAGGACAGTTAGTGCAAATGGTAAAATTCAAATTCTAAAATCTTAGAATGTAAAATTCAATGACCTCTAAATTTTAGAGGTGTAATTTGCCTTTTTTATCCTACCACTTAGAGCATTCACATCAGTGGACGTAAAATTTTTGTAAATTTACACATCTAAAACCTATTTTTTCTATTTTACACCTTCACTTATTCAAAACACCCACATCAGTTTATCTATTATACTCGCTATTTTATTTAAATAGTCATTTTATTATTATTTTTTTATTATTTCAACAATTTTACTAGTCAATCCCACTTTCTCCTTTCTCTTTTCTGAACACTATTCTCTCTCTCTCTCTCTCTCTCTCTCTCTCTCTCTCTCTCTCTCTCTCTCTCTCACGGTGAATTTTCTTTCTTTTTCTTCTTTCTCTCATCTTTCTTCACCACTCAATATTTCTTCTTTCGCCCATTTCTTTACCGGAAAACTCCATTAACAAACCAGAAAACTTCATTAACAACAAGAAAACTTCACTTCAACACAAACCCATGTCAATCTAAGTCCATTTGGGTTGGATCTGGCAATGGCAGCAAGCATGACGCCAACATGAATTTCCATCCAAAGGTCGATCTGAAATTTCCATCTAAAACTTCTATCCAAGCACGGTGCCGATCTGAAACTCCGATCCAAGCACGGCGAGAAGAACACCAATCCAAGCACGCTGATCTAAAACTCTGATCCAAGCACGCCGATCCGCCATAAGCGCTGATCCACTCTTTGTCTTTGTTGGTGTGTCCGTGTGTGGGTGTGTTTGGTTTTGTGGTGTTTGTGGTTGACTTTTGATTTTTTCTGTGAGAGTGTGTGTATTAGAGGAAGAAGCAAATGATGAGGGAGTTGGATTTGCAGTTGGAGAAGAGAGAGAGAAAAAAAGGAGCGAAATTAGAAATTATTAAAAAAATGTATAGAAGAGTACAGTAATCGTGTATATATGCACAGTTACTGTAGCTCTTATATATTTGTGCACAATTTTTGCACAGGTTTATACCTACTGATGCGAGTTTTTTATTATTATTAAAATGTGTAAAAAGAGCTGCTTTTTGTATTTTGCAAGATTACTCATAGACTGAAGTGGTTGCTCTTAGGGGTTTTATTTATTAGTAAGAAAGCCCAATGTGTCAAGTTGATGTAAATTTCTAAGGGAGATTATTGAGAACAGGCAAGGAGGACAGGTCTGAGGCTCGTGAGGATTAAGATAGTAATCCCTTCCTACAGATTTCTCGACTTCTATTGCGAGGCCTAGTCATTTTATAATGATGTTCGTCTAAAGGCCCAACAACGTTAATCAATGGGATCGGGATGAATGAAAGCCCAACCCTTTAGTTAAGTAATAAATAAATAAAATATCAATAAGTCAGTTGGTCTTGTGTGACGAAGTGGATTTAAAGTACTACGTTGAGAAAAGTAAATTATTAGATACCTTAGAGCATTCCCTAGTGGGCTTTATAGTAAGACTCACGTGTATGACCAGTCTCTTGTGTGAGAGTTGGGATCAATAATATTGTAATAATTTTTCATTCAGAAATAAGTAATTTTTTTTTTTTCTTATAGATACAGATCTATTCATGCAGTTGAGGGAGGCAGTAATATAAGATGAACGTTGTTAAATAATTTGGTTAGAATACCAGTATAATGAGTTAATTATATTAAATTTAAATTATAAATATTACCTCATAAAAAAGAGAGAAAAGAATTCATTACAAAGTTACTTACGTACAAACAGTATTAAAGATGAAGTGGTTAGACTTCTTTTTTTTAGAGTTAATTTCTCTTATTGGTTGAAAGTTTGCACCTAAAAATATAAAGCTTGAAAAAAAAAAAAAACATAAACTACAAATTTGAACAGTTATGATTCATGAACTGAAAATTAACCCACCCATCGCGAAAATTAACCTTGCGGATGGAGTTGGTGACACCGTAACAGAACAGTGATCCGATGAGCTAGGTTTGAATCAAACAGAAGCTACCTCTTTTTTTTTTTTTTTTGGAAAACCAATCAAATAGAATCCAGATTTTCATGAATGAAATTATATACTTACTAGTTGCTACTCGTGCGATGCACGGGAAAGTTCTTATAGGGTTAACCTGCATAGCGGAGTCATACCATGGATGCCAAAGTTTGTTCCTAAGGTTGGACTCAAAATTGTCAAAAATGAAATTTTGAGCTTTTCATGTGCCAATAGAGCATCTTGCTAGCTTTTTCATTGAGGCACTATGTCATTTGAGACAACAAAATAACTATTATGAGAATTTGATGAGAGAATTCTATATTGCACTAAAAGAAAATGAAAGTACATCAAGTATTTATACAAAGTCTGAGAGTAACTAACTTCTTACTAACTCCACAATATACGAATCTAGCCTCTACAACCAATTAGATTAATAAATGTGTATATAAATAATAACTATGAATTAAACTAATCCTAAGGTATAGGTAGTATAGCTGTTTTAAATATAAACACTGTCGTTTATACAGTCATGGCTAAAATTCTTCCATTGCTCTGTTATGATACTTTGCCTATCTACCTAAGTCAACAGCTATAATCCAAACTTGCTCAACCTTCAACATGAGTCCTGATCTTATCCTTCTGATAACTATGAAACATCATTGGTTTCTTTGGCTTAATGGAATTGTCTAGGTTGGTGTAAAGATTGACAAAACACAAAGGCTTAAAAGAAAATACTGACATCTTTACATAGATATGGAGAGTGCCACCTAATTGAAAAATAAAAAAGTAATGAAACCCATAAAATGAAAATTTCTAATAAAAATTCAGGTAGAATTTGATCTTCTAGGTGTATACTTCTTTGATCCACATGAACTGCACTTGCACATAACTCTGAAAGGGGGGGGGGGGGGGAAATAAATAATAAAGAAGCATCTTAATGAATCCTTCAACAAAACAAATAGAAAGTTGCTGTAAGGATTGCATAAGAAGAAAATAAACGTGATGGTGAGAAAGGAGTGCATAAAGGTCCTACAAGAATATTAAAGAAAAATATGTCAACGTACATGTAATATTTAGAAATGAGTTCAAGGCTAACATATGAAGGTTTGGAATATATGTTCTTTCCATGCCATTGCACACCACAGCTACCTTCTCAGGTAGAACATTTTGGCCACTATTTTCTAAAGACCTACTTCAAAAATTGTCACAAAATTAGGCTTAAAACCTGATGATAAACTCCTTAGTCTATAAAGTCAAATATACAATTACCCCAAAAGTCAACTGGAGGGAAAAGAATTGTACACACACACACACACAAATATAGGACATACATACTTTACATGGCTGGTATTTTTCTGAAGCTGTGACTCATAATTAGACTTTGCTTTACAATCTGTGCAATAGTAATCTACATTCTCTAGATCCTTTAAACCATACATAAGTCAGTGAATAAACACATATATGACAAGAACAGAAATTGACATCACAATTCATAAATCAAGTGTATTAAGCACACCTTGAAAAGCTTGCTGGAAATATTCTCACCCTCAGCATGCACCCAAACATTACAACCCCATCACAACACACTTGATCAACATCTCTGAAAGCACAAAACATTGTAGAAGCTTACCCAAACTGTCTTTAACTAACCAAATTCCCCTAGAGTTCTATGTACTATCTACATATAGATTTAAGCCAAATGCTGCACTGTGAAGATCCAAGCCAACAGATCAATTATGTATGTGCATATATATACGCTATGAGGGAGAAAGATTCTCTAGTAATCCCAAATGAAATACTGAATCTTATCCTAGAAAAGTATATATGATTTTGATTTAGAGTCACCATAGTGAAACAAAACAATTCACTTTAATGTTCCTATAAAACTGAATATGGGGTTCACTTCATTATGATATCTAGAAATTGAATAGTACATTTATAAAGCTGATATGTAATAAACATTGCATATATCTCAGACAAAAAAACTAAGAATCAAACATACCAAAGAAGAATGAGCGACTTTAATTTAGAATATTATTCTCCATAAACAGTAAAAGTAAGACATTGAAAGCATAATTACCACTACCGTGGAGGAACAGCCTAGTTTCTCCATCAATAAGAGTTCATTTTGCCCGGTTATAAGCAGAGAAATCATCGCATAATTCGTCTTCACCCTTCACCCAATTAGGGAAAAAAATATCAATTGAAACCATAGAAGTATATAAAACATTGAAACCATCAATTGAAATTTTGAAGTATATAAAACATTAAAACAAAAATTTCTCCTTCCCTAAACCTAAAACAGATTTCCCCATCCAATTATCTTCATTCTATTTTTCCTATTGAAGTACTATCTGACTCTATTCCTAAACTGAATCAACCCTGTGACTCTTTTTTCCCCCATTCAATACATATGAAGTAATTTTCAATTATTTGACATAAACTTTCTAAAGTTGAGTCCCTTTTTCAGTTTGGCTCAAGAATTTCGTCAAAGACTTTAAGGGTGAAGGGTTGGGATTCTGTTCTCTTCAGCCACACCCTCAAGTGGGGTTGTTCTGCCTCAGGGTGTTGGGGCTTCTCTAATTTCAATCAAAATACAGCCATGTATAAATCCAAGACGCAGTTTTGATTGAAATCAGAGAATATCTTCTTATACATGTTTTCAGAGGTAGTTTAGCTCCACTACCGCCTCTAAACCCATCAATCTATGCTAATCATTCAAAGGAAACACTCTCAAACATAACCCTAAATCATACTTAACAGCCAAAAACAATGGAACAAAATTAAAAACTCACTGGTAATGTTTTCGAAGAAGTACAGTGGTTGTGTGAGATTTTGCATCATTCAGTAGGCTGCCTTTCCGTGGTAGCGGCAATCAGTGGTGGCTGCAATTTGCTGCGGCGGTGGTGATGGCGACGGGGGAAGAATCTGAGTTTTGGGTTTGATTTTGGAGGAAGGAAAATGTGTGTTTTAGGTTTAGGGAATGAGATGTTTTAGTGTGTGAGCAAAGGAGAGATTTTACGTTTTTTTGTTTTAAAGAGATATCGGGTTTGTAACGTGTATTTGATGAGGGGAAAATTAGATTTATTTTAAAATCAAATTTAAAAAATAGAAAAAAAAAATTAAATGCTGACGTGAAAAATTGTGAGAGTTTTAAAGGTTTCGGTTATATATATATATATATATATTATTTCTTGTCTTCTTGGATGTTGGAAACATCAGGATCTTTTCAGTTACAAACTTACAATCATGCCCGACAATATGACAACATCAAAAGAGGTCAATAACGACTAAAAGCTCTATCAAACAAAGCACTCAAAATCTTATCAATAAAAATATTCTTTGACCGCGACATGGAAAATAACATAACGTATGCACGCAGTAATGGATAAAATTATACACAAAAACTTTATCTTCATTTATGTTGCACAAAAATAAATTAACTACAACAATTGACACTGTGTTTTTAGTAAATACGTCTATTGTTCTAATTCTCTTGCTTCCAACTATTGAATTGCCTCAAAAAAATAAAAAAAAAACATAAAAAAATACATGTGCACACAACAGTTGATAAAAAAAGAAAAAGAAAAGCAGCAATTATCTATTTGAAGCCAATCCCAAATTATTTGATGACCAGATCAACTAGAAGACTGCCAAGAATTATTGTTGGATCGCCAAGAAGAATACTAACAATAGTCTTGAGAAATACTTTGGCTATCCTCCAGTACTTGTTACCTCTCCCACCGTTTCTATTCAATTGACGTTGAATTGGCAGCTCCAAATTCTCCAAAGCCAAACAATCATTACTATTAGCTGTTCCATTCTTCCATCCCTCAATCACCATTTCCATTGCACAGTAAACATGAAAATGATACTTGTCACACTCTGATACATATGACCATCCCTTAATTCTCGACAAACTATCTTCTATCTTTGTTTGATTGCACCATGAACACTTTGAGACAGTCTTACCAAGGTGAAATTTTACACCATCAATTTTGAGTTCGTTCTTGAGGTTGCCACAACAAGGGTGCAAGTCCCAGTCATTTTCATCACAATGGTAGACGAATCCTTTGATGTGTTTCCCACATGCATCACAATATCTTTTGCATTTGTTGCAGTATATTTTATCGCATTTCCTAGGGGGGGGCTTATCATAGAATTTGAAAGTGAAAGTGGATTCTTTAAAGAACTTGTGGGTTGTGGTGGACTTGTTAAACATGCAATCTTCATGAAGATCATAGTCGCACTCCTCACATCTGTATCTCTTTCCAAAGCCATGTTCCTTGCATCCATCGCATGTGTAGGGTTTTTGATAGTTCTTCAGCTCAAGCTCATGCTCCGGGTGGCTACTATGAGTTTTCCCCATATTAGTTCTTATCTGCACCAAAAAAATTATATACAGCAAATTACTTAGGGACACAGCTTTTTCCAAGAAAGAAATATAGAGTTCGAAAAAATCAATTACAAATCAAAATCAAAAAATTTATTTTCTTTATTAGGAAAGAGATTTCACATAATTCGATGTTGATAGATGTAACTGTTTCATGCTAGATTAAAATTAAGTACCTGGTTCTGCAGCCTGTTTGTCTTGGAATTTGATGAACTGCTATGACGTTTATGCTTCTCTGCAACTCTTTTTGTTGTCTCTATAAGATAACATAAGAGAGACAAGTCTTGGAATTTGATGAACTGCTATGACGTTTATGTTTCTCTGCAACTCTTTTTGTTGTCTTTATAAAATAACATAAGAGAGACAAGACTAACTCCTTAATTTATAGGGTCAAAAACACACAACAAATTGGTAGAAATTTCAGGTCAATTGAGTTGAAACTTCGTGGCACATTCTCAAATTTGGGGTCCCATACGTTACCCAATCTCTACTATAATTGAACATAGGCCAATTTATAGCCAGCTTAATTATGACATCAGTGTGCTTAAAATTAGTTGCACCATTTTAGATAGCTTTTAATTTAATTCTGAAATTCTTAACGTAGGCATACAATGAAAAATATTCCAGCACCGTCTGTACATAGACATAAAAGGAAATAAGGAATCATTGAAAAGAAAGTTTAGGAAATGATTAATAATGCACTTTCTTTGTACTTTCCGATAAGGAGACAGATATTTCCACCTACTAATCATTTCATTTCGAGAAAATTCAGGCTTCTTGCTGATGGAATTACGTGCATAATTTCCAATAATAGAACAGAAGCTTCTAAAGATACTTAACAAACAATACTTACGTGAACATCACCAGTCACCACTTCTCGAAACTTGTACTAAAATGGAATAGTTAGTCAGTTTTGTTAAAAGTAAATCATAAAATAATGCACTTTCTTTGTACTTTCCATGTAAAAACTAGAAATCCAGTATGACCCGAGTTCTTCTAACTTCTAAGAATGAAATATCCCGCTGTTCCTTCCCGTTGGAAGGGAGGCAATTTTTAATGGTCTTTTTGTATTATGGTCGGTGCTTGGTAGGCTTACACGTAATTAAGTTGCAACTTAATTACGTGTAATGAATTATTCAAAGAAACTTTACACGTTTTTTTTTTTGATAGGAAACATTACACGGTTTTGAATATATGTGAAAAGTAAAAATTGACCAAACTTTGTGGTTTATTTATTTATATTTTTATTTTAGAGAGGAAAGAATCTAATTAATGAGGTCCGCTCTTATAATTATTCTTTTTCATTAAATTAAAATACTAATTAATTTTTGATGTAAGTAAAATATGAACCTTGAATCTTTTATTCAAAGATAAAAAATTTTATCAGTTGAATTGAGCGGCAATAAAATGCAATGATTTTGAGTTCTGACACAAATTAAAGCAACGTATGGATAATTTTTTCTGGCTCATCTATGATGCACATTTGTTACTAATTATATATGTACTTGAATTTGTTACGATATTTGATGCCGTACACACCCAAGATTTCATGCATTAATTCTTGGCACATTTTTTTTTTTTTTTTAATAATCACTTCTAAATGCTACATATTTTATGCCTCTTTAGACAAAAGCACATGCATGTACACAAAATGCATGGTTCCAACACCAATAAGCACATTTCTACAAAATGGGTCCAACTGTGCTTATTCTCTCACCAAAAAAGAAAAAGAAGAACAAGAACAAATGTATGCACATGTGAAGACAGTTGTATGTATGTATGCATGTCAAGTACCATATATGATATCATTAGTGGTGACGATATATGATGACGACTTCTCGATAATTATTGATGATGACAAATCTGGCACGGCAAGTCATATATTCCTTTAACAATTAACGGGAAATTGAGCCATATGCATGGGGTTTTGAAACTTGTATTTATAAAAAAATTTTTTTTTTTTAAAAAAAACTCTCTCCGAAGACCAATCTCTTCCTTCCTTGTTAAGAAAGTTTGAGGTATATTTAATATGAAAATATCGTGAAATTCTCTGGTGATTTCTTCATAGCGTGCCCTGTGAGTTTTTTATTTGGAATTTTTGGCTTGGACGGTTGGGCTGTTGAAGATTGATTCAGCAGACTGAAAAAGAAAGCTGTTGAAGATTTAATATAAATTAGTATTTATCAAAATATAAATATTCATAGTAAAATTTTCACAAATTTTTTAAGTATTTTAATATTAACTTCATGTAAACATGATTTAGTGGTGGATTTAAGTGAAAATGGTATAAATAACAAAACATATTTCGGCCTGTTATGAATTTATGATTAAAAAAAAGGTTAACTCTTTGTGTGCGTAGATAGATTTGCTCATTCAATATATAGATAAGCAAATGTAGTCAATATATATATATATATATATATATATATATATATATATAAACTGAAGTCTTTGACTTTTTATTGACATTTCCAAAGTTTGCAACATCATTATCATTTTTTTAAAATAAAATTATTTTTGTTTAGTTTAAATTTAACAAGGATTGAAACCCTATCTCTTTAACAAATCCAATTTAAACTCAAACTCATTATTATCATTTTTTTTAAATAAAAATATTTTTGTTTAGTCCAAACTTAACAATGAGTAAAATCCTATCTCTCTAACAAATCCATTTTAAACTCAAACTCAAACGATAATAATTTATCTTCAAATTTACGAGATTAATCATGAACACTATAAAAGCAGTGCAAACCTTAATATATATATATATATATATATATATATATATATATTTTAAAGCATAATAGAGGCATGAACTATTCTTTTATTATTTTCTTCTCCTCTCCTATGTTAAAAAAAAAAAAAAAAAAAATTATTTTATGGTTTTTCATGTATTTTTTAAAAAGTAATTTTCGTACATGAATCACCAAACTCTATTTAGCGGTTTTTTTAGAAGATAAAAAAGCTTGCAATAATTGAAATTTAAGGTTGTTGCAATTGCATATGTTTTTGCTTCACTTCACGATATGAAAGTATGTTAATTTATTGGGTAGAAAGCTTATATATGATATATTAGGAGGATGTATGGCTTTTATTATTTCAACGTGGCCTTCTGCTTAACATATTTTAGTGTGGATCACATGCTGATAAGGTTCTGTAAGGACATGTTTGGCAACCTAAGCCTAAAGTGTAAGGGATGTTGGTCCACTGAGTAAGGGATGTTGGTCCACTGAACCCAGTACAATAAATTTGTAGAGAGTAGGTCAAAGAATTAGGCTCTAATGAATTTGACAACGGCGGGTATGGATTCAGAAGATGACCAAGAAAGAACAAGGAACAAAGAACTGAATGAATTCATTGTATTTTTTTGATCCCCCTCTCCTTCAGGAATCTTTTACATTATATATATTTCCCTCCTAGTGATTTTGGCCTTCCACTTGTTGATCATCTAAGTTACTACTTGAGTGCTTATCCCATCAGACACCCTTTTTAGCTTTCTGTGAATTGGGGTAGCCAAGGCAGCACTGTTCAGGGGTTTTCTTCACATAAATGCGGCCAGAAAAGTAGCTGCAATGTATTCAATATGATGGTAGCAGCTTTTCCCTTAGATATTTTTGCGTTTCTTTCCTTCTCGTAGGTTCTTAAGGCACGTCCCTATCACTGGAACTTCTTGGAAGGTTACTCTGATCTATGGGATCTACATGTGATTGGTGTTTAGCTTATCCGAGGAGATATTCCTCCTTGGACCACCATCTCATTTGCGTATGGCTCCTTAAGTCCTGAGTCTGAACCATTCATTTCTATTTGTTCGTTCTCGGACTACTCATGTTCTTGGACAAGGCTCAAGGCCCAATATATGATTTGGGCCTTTAACCCTACAATAGCCCCTCAAAATTCCAATTTTTTCCTCTAATCTGTGGAGAAAATTGGGGTTTTGATTTTTAAGAGATAACACCAATTGATTTCTCGATTCGCATATGCGGGGGTATCGTTTAATGCGCCCCATAATTGCCATTGACACTTCGAAGCCTGTGGGGCGCCATTAATTGCTCCAGGCGGTGCTTTGTTCCCCAGATCTAACGGTGAGGCGCAGATCCAACGGTTGACCTTTCTCTTGGAATTTCGAGCGGGATAACTCCCACTCATTTTCACCCTCTAGATAAAGCCTTGAGGGAAATCATTTTCCCTTCATTTTATGAACTCTAAAGCTCTCCAGAAATCCCAAGCATTCAAACTCACAAAGCTCTCTAAGTTACTAAGCTTCCCACACCTTTTCTCTAAGAAATCTTTGAAAATTTTTCTAAAGGTTTCAGGGATTATCACACATCTTAGTTCTCGTAAGTTTTCATTTCGTTAAACCTTTCTTTTTCTCCTCGGCCTTCTAGTTCTTATTTCTCTATTTATCAATTTCGGTGGTTTCTTTTTAGCTTGTCCAGATGGGTAGATTTAAGCACTTAGTGGACTCCCCTGCCAAAATAGAGGCCTTTAAGGAAAAATACCACATACCACAGGAAGTCGCTCTGCGATACTATTCCCAAAATAAATAGTAACAAACCGAGAAGAGGGAGAAGTCGTCATCCCCATGATAGCTTTCATAGAAGAGGGAATGACCCTCCCTATGGGTAGGATAACATGGGATTACCTCTTTAACCATAGGATATGCCCCCACCAGTGTGCGCCCAACCTATTTAGGGTCTTGGGTAGTATTGATGCTCTCAACGAGCATCTGGGACTGTGGCTCATCTGGCATGACGTGGTCCACATTTATAAGTGCCACTCCCTCAAAAGTGCGGGATATTATCTCAAGTCTCGATCTGACGTTGTCAGACTAGTATCGTGTCTATCTAAATCCAACAAGAGTATGAAAGACGACTATCTGATAGCTTCAGGAGCGTGGCATAATGGCCTTCATTGCCTCGTCCGAGAGGGAGTGCCAGGTGGGATACCTTAGAGTTAGGCTCCTTAGTAAGAGATTTAGGCTTTTTAACCCAGACCATGTTTTGCCCTTTTTTGTCTTGCTTTCTTTTAATGATGGATCTCAATTTTCTAATCATGTTTTGCTTCTCAGCTATTTTTGCAGATAAGAGGCAAGTAGCTCCCAGGCTTAGCTTAACCAATGTTGAAGCTCTCAATTACTTGCTGAGGTCCAAAATCTTTGTAAGTGAGGACAGAAATTGCGAGTCGTCCACCTTATATAGACTTTCAGCCCATCTCGAAAATATATCAGGAGATAGGCCACGCTATAAGGGCAGGTGAACCGAGGTTAGCTCAGATTGACATGTCTCGTCCTAACTTCATAGCCCAAGAAGACCTTCCTCTAGTTATATTACCCCATTCAGCGGGCTTTGCTTGAAGTAGTTGCAATGCCAAGGGAAGAGATCACCTCTTCACGTTTATCACTCGAAGAGGAGATAGATAAATTTCATTTTGAGGAAAAGGGGACTCCAGGGGGTCAAATAGTTCATATCTTGGACGCCGAGGAGGAGACTGATAGGCACTCAGGTGTTCACGCCCCTGTTCTCTTGATTGCTCGTCTAGACAACTCCTCTAAGGAAGAGGAAGACGAGATGACACTGAAACAGAGGAATAAAAGCCTAAGAGACCTTATGGCTGCAAGGGGCAAGGCTTCAGCTTCGAAAGAAGCAACCAAGTCCCAAGTCCCTACTAATCTTCCACCTCCCCCTCCTCTCCTTGTAATCTCGGTCGGGCTGCTCCTTAACCCTGATATGAAGAAGAAGAGGAAAGTGCTAGAAGTGCACGACATGGAGGAGGGTGAGATGGTTCCTCCAAAGGGGAATAAGTAGCCTAAGCATGCCAAAGACAAACAAGTTTCCTCTGTGGATAGTAGGGAGGAATCTCAAGGGGTCAATGTACGCCGACCACCGCTTACTTGGTCCCTCAGGCTGGAGGTGGATGGTGCCCCCATCCCTTGGGATGCCTCAGTCCGAAACTTTCAGGGGGGGCACTAAGACTATGTTGCTGAGGCCCTTGAGCAACAGCCACTTCTTCTGCTAAGAGATATGGATGCTTACAAGTGTTTCAAGCAACCTGACCTTTTCTTGTCCCTGAAGAGGGACCTTGCCATGATAAGTGATTTGACACATCTTTTGAATTAAATACTTAGCCGCTTTTTTCATTTTTCCTTTTTCTTACATGGAATCTTTCTGTTATTTTTATGCAAGTTACCCAACAGATCTTTGTGGCCGAAGAGTTGGTCAAGGACGTCCACAATCAAGTCGAGGCGAAGGCCCACTCCTGTGCCGAGACCGAGAAAATCTTAAGGGCTCTTAAAGAGGAGTATACTGAGCTGACCAACAAGCTGATTGCCTTAAAAAGGGAATGCTTGAGTGCTCTGGCTGGTCTAAAAAATGCTGAGGCCCAAGCTGAAGACCAGCATATGTAAGTAGCTCTACATGACGGAACTTGAGCTGGCCACCCAAAAATAGCAAGTTCTGGATCTCAAGGTTGAGCAAAGGGCCAAGGAGGCAACCCAATTGGCCAAAGAGGTACTTGAGGCTGAGAAGTAAGTGTCTTATCAACTCGGTGTGGAGGAAACGCAAGTGAGGCTCACTGAGGAGCTTTTCGAGGTGCGTAAGGATTACTGTAACGTATCATGGGATAGGGCCTTTGACGTTGCAGGAGTCCCTGCAGACTCAGTCTGGAGGCAGTCTAGGAGTATATACTACCATCCAGACATTCGTGAAGTCCCAGATGCCATCCCTTCTTTTGCCGACCATGCTCTAGAGACCTCGGAGCAGCCTCTGACCATCCAAGCTGCTCTCCCTCCTCCTGAGACTTTGATGGGATCCAGTCAAGTTGGTGATCAAGGCTAGGGGGCTGAGGGGGTCAAGGATAAGAGCAAGGGCCAGGAGAACAAGCCCTCAGCAGGAGCCAAAGACACTGTTAAGGCCAAGGAAACTGAAGCTAAGGCAAAAGAAGCAGAGGCCAAGGATAAAAAGGTTGATTCTAAAGCCAAGGACGGTGCCACCTCCTAGCCGAGTCAGAAAGAAGACCCTCCTACCCCCAAGACCAAGGCTTAGCCCTTAAGATTTTCTTTTATTTTATTTTTTTTGGTGGTGGCACTTTGTCACAGAATATAATATACTCTCTCTTTTTTATTAATGAATGGATTTTTCTTTCTATCTCTTGTGTCTTTTCTTTATATGCTTTTAAGCTTACTGTTATTGCAAATAAACTTGAACTGTTTCCACTTTAATTTTAATAAAACTAACAACAATACCCTGCCATTAGTGTAAGTAATATGACTAAGTACCAACCATGAAGAGACTTACCCCATATTTATGCTGTGAATTGCTCTTCACACAATGAAGGCCGAATATAATAAAGATAAGTAATAAACTTCGTGAAGGGCAAATGAGGGAGATATTTTTCACTCTGCTCAACACTTGGATAAATAATTAAGGACTTCAATTTACTCAGAGCTACCAATCTGAGGAGTTGGTAATAATCTTGGATCTATCTTGATACTTAGTGAGAAATAAATAGATATCATAGAATGTTAACTTCCTTGAAGCATTTGGTCCGAGGACTCAGGCATGACTAAGGTTTTGTTTAAACACTTATAAAGATGTCATGGAGTGTTAATTTCCCCAAAGCATCTGGTTTAAGGACCCAGGCATGTCTAAAGTTCTGTTTAAACACTTATAAAGATGTCATAGAGTGTTAATTTTCCCAAAGCATCTGGTCTAAGGACCCAGGCATGACTACGGTTCTATTTAATCACTTATAAAGATGTCATAGAGTGTTAATTTCCCTAAAGCATCTGGTTTGAGGACCTAGGCATGACTAAAGTTCTGTTTAAACACTTATAAAGATGTCATAGTGTTAATTTCCCCAAAGTATTTGGTCTGAGGACCCAGGCATGACTAAGGTTCTGTTTAATCACTTATATAGATGTCATAGAGTGTTAATTTTCCCAAAGCATCTAGTCCAAAGACCTAGGCATGACTTAGGTTCTGTTTAATCACTTATATAGATATCATAGATTATTAATTTCCCCAAAGCATCTGGTCCGAGGACCCAGGCATGACTAAGGTTTTACTTAAACACTTATAAAGATGTCATAGAGTGTTAATTTTTCCAAAACATCTGGTTCGAAGACCTAGGCATAACTAAGGTTTTGTTTAATCACTTATATAGAGAAAGAATAATAGAAAGTACAATGCCTTTGTATAACAAATGAACGTATTGATAAAGGAAATTTTTATTAATAATAATACATTTTCAGGTTGTTTACATTCTAAGGGCGTGGTATTACATGCTCATATAAGTCTTCCAGAAAATACGCTCCTATACCAGCCACCGAGGTGATGCAATATGGTCCTTCCCAATTGGACCCTAGCTTTCCCCACGCTGGGTTCTTTGCAGTACCTAGAACTTTTCTCAATACCAAGTCACTAGGAATTAATGGCCTTAGCTTTACATTGGCATCATAACCTTGCTTAAGCTTATGTTGGTAATATGCCAATTGGACCATTGCATTTTCTCTTCTCTCTTCAATCAGGTCTAAACTCTTTTCTAGTAGTCCATTGTTATTGCTCGGATCAAAAGAACTTGTTCTCAGAGTTGGGAAGCTAGTCTTTAAGGGGATAATAGTTTCGGCTCCATAAGTAATTGAGAAAGGGGTCTCTCCTGTTGATCTACGAAGTGTGGTTCGGTGTGTCCAAAGGACATGCGACAGCTCTTCCACCCATTTTACCTTCACATTGTCCAGCCTCTTCTTGAGTCCGTTTACTATGACCTTATTAATAGCCTCGGCCTGTCCATTGCCTTGGGGATAAGCTGTGGTGAAATATCGATTTGTAATTCCGATATCACAGTAGTATCGCCTGAAGACTTTGCTATCAAACTAAAGGCCGTTATCCGAGACAAGGGTACGAGGGACCCCAAACCGAGTAATGATGTTCCTCCAAACAAACTTCTTAGCACCTACGTCCCTAATATTCGCTAAGGGTTCAGCTTCAACTCACTCAGTGAAGTAGTCCGTACCGACCAGCAAATACATTTTATTCTCTGCTACCTTGGGGAAATGACCAACAATGTCCAAGCCCCTTTGAGTGAATGGCCAGGGGCTGGATAGAGGATTAAGAACTCCTCCCGGTTAGTGTATGTTTGGTGCAAATCTTTGACATTGGTTATACTTCCTTTCATATTCTTGTGCTCCTTTTTGCATGTGGGGCCACCAATAGCCTTGAGTGATGGCTCTGTATGACAAGGATCTTCCTCTAGTGTGGCTTCCACAAATCTCCTCATGTAACTCCTCCAGGAGTAATTTTGTTGCTTCGGGGTGTATGTATAGTAAGTATGGCCTAGAAAAGGAGTGTTTGTACAATTTCTAATTCTTAGATAGCCAGAATCAAGGAGTCTTTCTTCGAATTTTGTTAGCTTCTGACCTCTCTTTAGGTAGGATATCCTCCTTCAAGAATAGTACTATGGAGTCTATCCAGCTAGTCTAACTTGGTGAATATGAACCACCTTGCTGTTCACCTCTGTGGGTTTGCATAAGTCTTCTACGAGGATGACCCGGGGTAAGTTTTGCGTCGAAGAGGTTGCTAGTGTGGCTAGGGAATCAGCATGTGTGTTTCCACTTCTAGGGATATGTAACAGGTTGAAAGATTCAAAACTTAACTGCAAACACCTAACCTGACTAAAGTACCCTCGCATTCTTTCATCTTTGGCTTCAAACTCTTCATTCACTTGGCCAACAACTAATCTTGAGTCCGAGAACACCTCTACAACCTTTCCTTCCATTTTTTGAACCATGGTCATTCCCATCAGCAGAGCCTGATATTCGGCTTCATTATTTGTGGTAGAGAATCCCAATCTTAATAATTTCTCAATGGTGATTTTCTCGGGTGAGACCAGAACTAGCCTCACTCTAAACCCCTTCTGATTTGCTGCACCATCGACGTATACTTTCCAGAATAAAGGACCTTGTTGGGAGATCACGCCAACTGATTTTCCATCTATGTTTTGATTCTTTGTTTCTACTTCCAACGGGGATTCAGCAAACTCAGCTACCAGATCTGCGAGGACTTGACTCTTGACAGAGGTGCGAGGCATGTATTTGATGTCAAAAGCCCTTAGGATCGTGCCCCATTTAGCGATCCTCCCCGTGTAATCAACATTTCAGAGTAGAGCTCAGAGCAGGAACTGAGTTAGGACAACTACCGTGTGTGCCTAGAAGTAATGGGAGAGTTTATGTGTAGCATGTACTACTGCCAAAATGGCTTTTTCCAGTGGCAGATAGCAGATTTCAGCCTCATGTAGTGACTTGCTCACATAATAAATTGGTCTTTGTATGCTGCTATCAACTCGTATCAATACCAAGCTTACAACATGAGGGGCCATAGCGATATAAGAAAACAAGACCTCGTCCATCTCAGGACTGGACATGATGGGTGGCTGAGAGAGATAATCTTTAAGCTGCTGGAAGGCTAAGGCACACTCCTCGGTCCACTTAAACCCCTTCCATTTATTCATCAGTAGGAAGAAGGGTCTGCACCTATTCACTGATCGAGAGATAAATCGGTTTAAAGTAGTAGTCATTTTGGTCAGCTTTTGGACTTCCTTAGGATTCCGAGGTGGTTGTAAACTGTTGATTGCCTTAATCTGATCAGGGTTAACTTCAATTCCGTGATGAGTAATCATGTAGCCTAGAAATTTGCCTGACCTCACACTAAAAGAGCACTTGGAAGCATTAAGGCGCAACTTGTGTTTCCTCAGAATTTCAAAAATGTTCTTGAGATCTCCCACATGCTCGGACACTACTTTACTTTTCACCACCATGTCGTCTATATAGACCTCGATGCTTTTGCCTAATTGTGGTTTAAACATTCTAGTCATCATCTTTTGATAGGTAGATCCCGCATTCTTCAAACCAAAGGGCATCACCTTGTAGTGATAGTTCCCAACGGAGGTGACAAAAGCTGTTTTTTCCTAATCATCCAAGGCTAGCGGTATCTAGTGGTACTCTTGAAAGGTGTTTAAGAAGCTCATCTGAGGATGACCTACAGTTGCATCCACTAGCTAGTCTATCTTAAGCATAGGAAAGAGATCTTTTGGGTAAGCCTTATTTAGATCTGTGAAGTCTACACACACTCGCCATTTTTTACTCTTTTTTTTCACCACTATAGTATTGGCTAGCCATTTAGGGTAGAACACCTCCTTAATAGCTCCCGCCTGCTTTAGTTTCATCACCTCGTTTTTAACAGCATCGGAGTGATCCTTGGATGAGAACCGAGGTGGTTGCTTTTTGGGGGTGACGGAGGGATTAATGTTTAAATGATGACAGATGAAGCTTGGATCCACCCCTGGGGCCTCGTAAGCATTCCATGCGAACATGTCAACATTCTTTCTAAGAAACTCTATCAGCTCTTCCTTCTCTGGAGGAGGTAGTTGAGCCCCGATCTGAAAGAACTTCTTCGGATTATCACTAACAACGACCGTTTCTAAATCCTTACATTTCACCTCCATGGCTGATCCGTTTGACAAGCAATACTGGAGCTCTTAATTGCTATAAGCCCCTTTCAGCAAAGGCTGAGGATTCAGCTTCAGGTTGATGTAAGATGGTAGCCACCAGGCACTGCCTAGCTGTGGATTGACTTCCCAGGATCTCCTTAACCTGTCCCTTGAACGGGTATTTTACTTTTTGGCGTAGAGTAAAAGAAATAGCTCCCAAAGTATGAAGCCAAGGCTTGGCCATAATGGCTATGTAGGGTGAGTAAGCGTCCACCACGATGAAATCCACCTCCAACACTTCTAAACCAGTCTGTACGGGTGGTCTAATCTGGCCCTTCAGAATAACGACCTTCCCATCAAAACTTACCAGGGTGAACTGTAGGCTGTTAGGTTCTCGGGTTTCAAATTTAGCCCCTTGTACAGGTCAGGGTACATAATCTTAGCACCATTACCCTAGTCCACCAACACCCTCTTTACATCGTACTCCTCAATCCTGAGTGTGACCACTAAAGCATTATTATGGGGTTGAATGGTTCTGATCTTATCCTCGTCCAAGAAGCCCAGAATCGATTGGATTTCTATTCTAGCCCTCTTTGGTTCCAGATTAGTGCGCTTGGCAGATATTCGAGCCATAGACATCACTCTGGAAGCGCAGGAGCTGGTCTTCCCTAGAGCAGCGAAGATGACATTTATCGTTCTCAGAGGCGGTCTTGAAGAATCATCCCTTCGGGATTCTGAGTTTGTCTAGCCCCCCTAGCCACTAGAGTAATGCAAGAGTTGGTTTAACTTTCCTTCACAGATAAGCTGGTCCAAATGGTCTCACAGATTTCTGCAATTTTCCATGGTGTGTCTTTGGTCTTGGTGGTATTGGAAATAAAGGTTTTGATTGTGTCTTGCGGGGTTTCCTGCCACCTTATTTGGCCATTTGAAGAATGGCTCATTCCTGATCTTCTCTAGAACCTTATGCACCGGTTCTCAGAACACAGCATTGACCGCCTGAGTACTGGCAGACCTCGACTGCCCAGCAAAATCTCTCCATGGTTGGTTGCTATTGTATCGGTCCAACCTAAAATCCTTCCTCTTCTGAGGGATAACCTTATCCTTTCCTTTTCCTTGCTGCTGGTCTTCCTCAATCCTTTTATACTTATCAATCCAATACATGAGTTGACACACACTGGTGACAGGTTTGCCAATTAGAGAGGCCGACCTTAAAAGTACTGATAGCCACATCGTCAAAGTCATTATCTATTTCATTGAACATCTTTCAGTATCTATCTGAGCACGTTTTCAGGGTCTCTCTCTTTCATATGCTTAAGGACAATAGGGATGCCAAGGGCCGAAGGACCCTACTACAGGTGACGAATCGGGAACCAAATGCCTGGGTGAGCTCCTTAAAGGAACTTATGGAAACTGCCCTCAGGCTGTCGAACCACCTCATCGCAGCGGGTCCCAGACTGGATGGGAAAACCTTGCACACTAAGGCCTCGTCCTTGGAGTGGATAGCCATTTGCCGATTGAAATGGCTCACATGCTTCATGGGATCCGTTCTACCATTGTACATGGTGAAAGTAGGCTGAGTGAATTGTCAAGGAAGTTTTGCCCCTTCGATTTTATGCGTGAAGGGCGACTTGGAGATCTGGTTCAAGGCCCTGCTCATAGCGTCGTTTCCCACGCCTTTACGAGGCGGACTTCTAACCCTCCATTCACGATGGTGTTCCTTCTCGTAAGAGAAAGATTCACTAGGCGGGGTTCGAGACCTTTGCCTATAATTGACGTCCCATTCATCATCAAAAGAAACATCAGAGTTGGAGGGGGTTCGCATTCGCTGTGCAAGGCACAACTTCCTCTGCAACTGGTCAATCTCCAGTTGCATGCCCTTGTTACTCTTTGCGTGGGAGATATGGCTTCCACCTTGAGGTCGACTCTTATTAGTATGTGTGGTATGCACACTTCCCTCACGGTCACCTCTCTGCTCAAGGTTGACAAAAGGGTCGCTATGCTGGTATCCCAAAGACTCTGCTTGGTATGGACCTGATCCTACCATAGTTAGACGTTACACTCACTATATCACCAGTTCTTCTCACAGACGATGCCAATTGTAAGGATACGTTTGGCAGCCTAAGCCCAAAGTGTAAGGGATGTTGGTCTAGTGAGCCAAATACAATAAATTTGTAGAGAGTGGATCAAAGAACTAAACTCTAATGAATTTGACAATGGCTAGCATGGATTCAGAAGATGACCAAGAAAGAACAAGGAACAAAGAACTAAATGAATTCATTGTCCGAGGAGGTAAATCTCCATACAGATCAATTAAATTGATTACAAATATCACTTTGATTGCTACAGTATTCTTTCTTTGTTTTTCTGATCCCCCTTTCCTTTAGGAATCTTTTACATTATATATCTCCCTTCTAGTGATCTTGGCTTTCTACTTGTTAATCATCCAAGTCACTACTTGAGTGCTTGTCCCATCAAACACCTTTTTTGGCTTTCTGTGAGTTGTGGTAGCCAAGACAGCACTGTTCAGGGGTCTTCTCCATATAAATGTGGCAAAAAAAGTAGCTGCAATGCATTCAATGTGGTGGTAGCAGATTTTCCCTTAGATATTTTTGGATTCCCTTCCTTCTCGTAGGTTCTTGAGGCACGTCCTTATCATTGGAGCTTCTTAGAAGGTTACTCTGATTTATGGGATCTACAACTGATTGGTGTTTAGCCTATTCGAGGAGGTATTTCTCCTCGGACCACCATCCCATTTGCATATGGCTCCTTAAGTCTTGAGTCTGAACCATTCATTTCTATTCGTTCGTCATCGGACTACTCAAGCTCTCGGATAAGGCCCAAGGCCCAATATATGATTTGGGCCCTTAACCCTACAAGTTCATTTAAAGTTTAGACCAATTAAAATTTAAAATTTATTGCTTTATGGGTTTGTGTACTTTTTTCTTTTTCTTATATTTCTCTTTTGAATAGTCATATATATATATATATATATATATATATATTTTTTTTTTTTGAAATGTTTCAATAACTTATTCTTTAATTATATATCTTTTTTGACATTTTGGAAATTTTAACATTTGAGTTTGTGTAGTCACACACACACAAACAACTCATTAAAATAATAAAGGAAGAGAGAGAATTTGAGTTTTTTAATTGAAGGAAGGGATATAATTTTAATAAAATATTGTATTTTATTTTTAATAACTTGTTACAGTCAACTGGCATAAAATATCAGTTTATTGTAGTTGCAAAAAATTTAGCTTTACTTTCTCCACTAACACATGATTTTTTAGTTTTTTAGTGGTAAAATAGTTTTTTTGCTAAAATAAAATCACCATTGTGAATGTTTTTATTGTTTTTGTTAAGTTTTTAGGTTCGATAGTTGTTAATTGGGTTAGACTAATTAGGCTGATTGGGGAGAAGGGGGGGTTTAAGGTTTTAGAAAGGGGACCCAACTACAAAATTAAAATATATAATATCTAAAAAAATAAAAAAAATTTGGACCTAGGAGGGCCTGGACCCCACCTCAGTCAGTCCTTGCACACAACAACAAAAATGTAGGTTTGTTTTTTTGGTAGAAATTTCCAATCAATTGAGTTGAAATTTCATGGTACATTCTCAAATTTGGAGTCCCATACATTACCCAATCTATGCCATAAGTGAATACAGGCCAATTTATAGTCAACTTATGACGGAAAATTATTAGGTACTTTTAGAGTACCAATAAATGGTGCTCACTTATCTCACATTCATAGTGGATCTGACCATAAATTTAATTAGTAGATTTTATTATGAATGTGAGAGAAAAGAGCACAATTTTCCATATTCCGAAAATATCTAAGAATTACTCGCTTATGACGTTAGCGTGCTTAAAATTAGTTGCACCATTTTAGATAGCTTTTAACTCTGAAACTCTTAACGTAGCCACAATGAAAAATATTCCAGCACCGTCTGTACATAGACATAAAAGGAAATAAGGAATCATTGAAAAGAAAGTTTAGGAAATGATTATTAATAATGCACTTTCTTTAGTACTTTCCGATAAGGAGATAGATATTTCCAACCACAAATCATTTTAGTCCGAGAAAATTCAGGCTTCTTGCTGATGTAATTGCATGCATAATTTCCATATAATAGAACAGAAGCTTCTAAAGATACATAACAAACAAGACGTAAGTCGGTACGCGAACATCACTTCTCGAAGCTTGTACTAAAAAGGAATATATTTAGTCAGTTTTGTTAAAAGGAAATCATATATAATAATGCACTTCTCTGTACTTTCCATGTAAAAACTAGAAATCCAGTATGACACGAGTTCTTCTAACTTCTGAGAATGAAATATCCCGCTGCTCCTTTTCCGTGGGAAGGGAGGCATTTTTTAATGGTCTTTTTGTATTATGGGCGGTGCTTGGTAGGCTTACACATAATTAAGTTGCAATGAATTATTCAAAGAACCTTTACACGGTTTTGAATATGTGTGAAAAGTAAAAACTAACCAAACCATGTGGTTTATTTATTTATATTTTTATTTTAGATAGGAAAGAATTCTAATCAATGAGGTCCACTCTTATTATTACTTTTTTTTATTAAATTAAAATATTAATTAATTTTTGGTGTAAGTAAGATATAAATTTTAAGTTTTTTATTCAACGAAAAAAATTTTACTAGTGGAATCGTGTGATAATAAAATGCAATAATTTTGAATTCTGACATAAGAGTAGTGTGTGGATAATTTTTTCTGGCTTGTCTATGATGATGCACATTTGTTACTAATTATGTACTTGAATTTGTTAGGATCCATATATGATGCCGTATACACCTAAGATTTCATGCATTAATTCTTGGCACATCTAAATGCTACATATTTTATGCCTCTTTAGACAAAAGCACATGTACACAAAATGGGTCCAACACCAATAAGCACATTTCTACAAAATGGGTCCAACTGTGCTTATTCTCTTACCCAAAAAAGAAAAAGAAGAACAAGAACAAATGTATGCACATGTGAAGACAGTTTTATGTATGTCAAGTACCATATATGGTTTGAAGTTTGAACTATATAGTGATATCATTAGTGGCGACGATATATGATGACGACTTCTCGATAATTATTGATGATGACAAATCTGGCACGGCAAAGTCATATATTACTTTAACAATTAACGGGAAATTGAGCCATATGCATGGGGTTTTGAAACTTATATATATATATATATATAAATAAAAAATAAAAAAACTCTCTCCGAAGACCAATCTCTTCCTTCATTGTTAAGAAAGTTTGAAGTATATATAATATAAAAATATCATGAAATTCACTGGTGATTTCTTCATAGCGTGCCATGTGAGTTTTTGGTTTGGAATTTTTGGCTTGGACGGTTGGGCTGTTGAAGATTGATTTAGCGGACTAAAAAAGAAAGCTGTTTTGAAGATTTAATATAAATACTATTTATATGGTTCTAGTTAGCTCAACTGGTAAAGTTTCTGATGATTGTATAAGAGATTTAAGGTTTAATTCCCACCTACACTAAAAATTGATTAGTGTCTTGGTCTGATGATAAAGAGATATAAGTTGAAACTTTCTAAATATATATATATACTATTTATCAAAATATAAAAATTCATAGTAAAATTTTCACAATTTTTAAAGTATTTTAATATTAACTTCATGTGAACGTGATTTAGTGATGGATTTAAGTGAAAACGGTATAAATAACAAAACATATTTTGGCCTATTATGAATATATGATTAAAAAAAAGGTTATGTCTTTGTGTGCGCATGTAGATTTGCTCATTCAATACATAGGTAAGCAAATGTAGTCACTATAATCAATATATATACAAGTACAATAAAATACCAAGTGGAGTCCAAATATTTTCCTTCATTTTTTTTTTCTTTTATTTGAACTATACATTTATTAAATACATATATATTCAAATGTCTTTCGTATTTTTGGATGACTCTCCTATAGAGATGAAAACTTTTGAAAATCCACTAAATTTCTGCATCATCATTATAATGTATATATCTTTAATTTAATTTAATTTGTATTGGAAATCAGTTAAAACCAATTAGAAGTCATAGTTTTAATTTAAAGTTTCTGATTTTTTTTAGTTAGACTCTCTTACGCTGCCGTGAAGCTTTTAAAATCCCATTATATTCTCTCATTATCATTATATATAATATATATTTTTAATTAATTTTTTTTAAATTTCCAATTAGTCAAACCAATTAGAAGCTGTTTCCTTAGAATAAAGAAACCCGACACAGTGATACTAAAAACAAAAAGAAGGTTTTACTAACATATAATGTACGCTCTTAAAGCATACATTAAAAAACTATATATTTAAAGAAACCTTAATTTTTATGAAAAAATTAAAAAAAATTAATTTTTTTGACTTAAATTCTCATAAACAGTTTCCAAAAGTAGATGATTAATCATCCGGATCCAAATAAAGAGTACTTAAAATAAAAGTCATTATCAAAAAATAATTAAAAAAAAAGTCACTTTTTCCACATGAGAGGTCACCTCAATAGGCGTACAAGAATTATGAAAGTACGTCAATATTAAAGTTCCAATTGCAAATTATTTCTTTCCGAGAAAAATCTCTTGATTAGCTTTTTGCTGTTGGGACTTGGAACTGCATGAGTAATTTTCCAATCATAGAATAGAAGCTCCAGAACTTCTGGTTGTTTTTTTTATTGTCTTCTTGTGTTACCGTCGGTTCTTGGTAGGGCTCACACGTTAGTTGCAATGTACTATTCAGACAGCTTTTTACATTGCGTTTTGTTCTTCCAAATTTAACAGAGACGTGATTGAATATAAATGATAACTAATACAGTGCTTTTGTCTAGGAAAAAGTAAACAGAAATTGTTATCCACCGTGATCATACATGCTATTTGTGAATCAAGATCCTCTCTATTTTAAAGAGGAATGTATTATGTTCATTTTATGATTAAGATTTAATTATTAGATATTTAAATATGTAAATGATGCTATATTATTTTAAATTTCATTTCATAAAATAAGCAATAGTAACTCGTGTTGCTTGTTCTTTACCATGAGAAGAGTTAATGTTCAAATTACCCACACAAGGAAAAGAATTTCGGCATCAAATGATTCACCGATTTTTTCACATAGCCTCTCGTGTTTTTGTACTTTGATGAATCTAGTCGATTATACTTTCTCAACTGTTATGTGAGTGAGATAAGAAAATTATAGTAATTTTTGTGTGTAACATGGCTATTCTTGAAAACTAAATTTTGACTATGGAATTGCTTATCTACATTTTCCCAATAAAAAAAAAAAAAAAAGAAAAAAAAGAAGAAGAAAAGATGTTGAATAGTCTTTGATGCATAGTTAAAATCAAGGACTCTTCAACACTGTTAAAAAAAATGTTGAAGAGTCTTTGATGCATTGTTAAATTGTTAAAAACAAATTACACTTAATATAATTTTTTTTTTTGAGAAAAGTTAAGAAATATAATTCTTCTTTAATGTTACATTATTTGATAACTTTTTTATATATTCTTAGTTCATCTAAATGCTTCAAAGAAAAAAACAACTTCTCAAAAAAATAAATGCTTCTAAAAGTTCATTTTTTTCCTCCAAATTTTCACATGTTGTCTACAAAGCTGCTACATATATTATGCCTCTTGAGACAAAGATGTAGAAATGAAGAACAATCATAAGTAATTAAGCATATATACGATAATATAATATGTTTAAACCTTCCCAATCATTTGTACAAAGAACGTTCTTTATTCACACAAAATAATTTGTTATCAAATTATATGCTAACATATAATTTGTTACATGGACATTTAATCTACTTTATTTACACAAAATAAATCAACTAGTCTAATCGGAAAAAAGAAAAAGAAAAAGAAAAAGAGAAAAATCAACTTGACAATAACTGCTCAAAACATACTACAGCAATCCCAATTGGATCTCCAAAGATGGCTGAAATAATGAGCTTGAGAACAAGTATAGCCTTCGTCAAATATTTATTAACCTTCTTTCCATTCTTGCTTCGTCCACTTTGTTCTACTGCGTCTTCCATATTTGGAACCATAATTTGCAACCCCATGTCACTTGTCTGACCTTTCTTCCAATTCTCAAGAATTAAGTCCTTCACACATGCCACATGATAGCAATACTGGCCACAGTTGGATTCATAAGACCAGCCCTTAAGATCTTTAGCTACGTTCTTGCTTTTACATTTAAGGCACTTCAGTCCTGATGAGACCTTTTCTCTAAGGTACAGCTTCACCCCATCACCATTTAAGGTACGTTCAAGCTTCATACAACATGGGTGTAGGTCATATGCTTTCTTGTGCTGGCATTGGTACACAAACCCTAGCACATCTTTCCCACAAGCATCACAGCGCCTCTCCCCTTGTACATTTTCAACAAATTTGAATTCGCAAGTTTTGAAGAATGGGTGGAAGGCAGAGGATTCAGGCATTGCACACTCCTCGTGAAGATGGAAGTTGCACTGCTTGCACTCGTAACACGATCTTTCCCCTAGTCTGAACCCTCTTTGCTTGCATCCATCGCAACTGTAAGGTTCTTGGGCCTCCACAAGTGTCAAAGTGTGTTGTGGGTGGCTAGAATGCTCTATCTCCGTGAATTTCATGTCTGTATCTGATGATTCTGATCCGATGAGTCTGCCTCAAACCTTGACACATTTATAGATGAAGGAAGCTGGAATGATAACACTATGCAAATGTCAGGAACTTCACTAGAAATTTCCTCGAAAATGCATGGGCAGGTGACTCCGATAGTTTAATAGCGCGTGGCATGTTCTTCGGTTCGACGTTTGGGCCAAGTTTATTAGCTGATGAAGATTCAGTCAATACCCTACCGCAATAAAACACCAAGGGGGTCCACTTGATGCACTTTCTTTCATTTTCTTTTCTTTCTTATTATTATTATTTTTAATTTAAAGTAAAAATTTATTAAACTTTTAATATTTAAGAAAATATTTTTTGTTCTTTTAAATTTTTTATAGGTGGAATTCAGTTAGTTCAATTATTAAAATTTTTGGTTAGTAAATAAGATATTTAAGGTTCAAATTTTGTTTACGCAAAAACTTAATTGATATTTTAAGTTGATGATTAAAAGTAATCACCATAAAATGAATGACATATATTAAAATTCTATGATATCTATAAGAAGAAAAAAAAAATCTTCATTTTTTTTGATAATTTAATAGTTGGTTTAACAAAGACTTAAACACTGGATATGAAAAGTATTAAGTAGTTAAGATATAAAACTCTTGAAAAAAAAAAGAAAGAAGCTTGTTTTGAAGTAAGCATTGAATCCAATTAAAGCCCGTTAATACACTAAATGTATGAAATAATTTTTTGCATGTTGAACATGGAGAAATTATTGTTTACATTAGGAGGACCGCTGATGTGGTCCTCTTTGATCAATGAGATGATGCTATTTATGTAAATATATATATGAGTTTTCTAATCAACACAAAAATAAAAAATAAAAATTACTAAATGATGTCACTAAATGACATATTTTATTGATTTGGAGGTAAAAAAAATCACGTCAACAGTCCTCCTAATAGATTTAATAATTTATATTTAACAACGTTATGGGTATCCTTTTATCATTTATACTGATTTTATTATAGTATTATAATGAGTCTGACCAATATATCCAGATAATTTTATAATTTATACCCATACCAATGCAAGCTTACAATGAAATGAAGAAGGCTTTTACGGTTTTACCGACCCGACAACGGTATGACCTATTCAGCTTTTGCGTCGAGAATTTTGGTTGGTTAATGACATATATTTGCACAAACTTCTATAATGCAGCGGCTGCGTAATAGTTTTAAGTATAGATCATAGATGGACCTTTGGACTAACTTCCAATAACGATATAAAGCATACACATAATCTTCATATTGAGTTCATCCAAATTTTTTATGGATAGGTGGACCTTGTACATTAGAGACCTTATATCAAAATAATGAGATTCAAGTCGAACATAATCCGTGTATATGGTTTGTGCTTACAATTTATCTACACCACACAAGATTAATTTTTAAAAGTGCACTGACTTCTGTACATGTGAGTACAAGTTGTCACATAATAAAATTGTGGTAAAATTGTAAAAAAGTTTGTGGCTCTCTTTGCTAAAAGGAAATCTTAATAATGCTTTTTCGCTGTACATTCCATGTAAAAACTAGATATTCAGTATAACACGAGTTCTTCTAAGAATGAAATATCCCACTGTTCCTTTCCCGTGGGAAGGGAGGCATTTTCTAATGGTCTTTTGTATTGTGGGCGGTGCATGGTAGGCTTACACGTAATTAAGTTATAATGAATCATTCAAAGAACCTTACACGGTTTTGAATATATGTAAAAAGTAAAAACTGACCAAACCATGTGGTTTATTTATTTATATTTTTTTTTACTTTAGATAGGAAAGAATTCTAATTAATAAGGTCATTCTTATAATTACTCTTTCTTATTAGATCAAAATACTAAGTATTTTTTGATTTTGATGTAAGTAGGATATGAATCTTAAATCTCTAAAAATTTTAACTAGTTGAATTAACTGGAATTGTGTGGTAATAAAATGCAATGCTTTTGAGTTTCAACACGAGTAGTGTGTGGAGAATTTTTTCTGGCTTGTCTATGATGCACATTTGTTAGTTGTTACTAATTATGTACTTGAATTTCTTATGATATTTGATGCCGTACACACCCAAGATTTCATGCATTAATTATTGACACATCTAAATGCTATTTTATGCCACTTTAGGCAAAGCGCGGTACTACAATAAGCACATGTACACAAAATGGGTCCAACTGTGCTTATTCTCTGACCAAAATGGAAAAAAGAAGAAGTGAAGAACAAGAACAAATTAATGTATACGCACATGTGAAGACAGTTGTTTGTATGTATCCATGCCTGCTAGTACCATATATGGTTTGAACTATAGGATTAATAAATAATAATTAGATACTATAACGATTCATTCAAATGGGAAGCGGGCATATATTATCATTAGTGATGACGATGAGGATGACTTCACGATAATTATTGATGATGACGGATCAATTGGCACGGCAGAGTTATATATTAATTCTTTTAACACATGGGCAGACTTAAGATTTCAAGATAGAGGGCCAAAGTATTAGGAAAAAAAAGAGAAAAAGATATTCATATAGTACTAACAAACTATTAACCAATATCAATACACAAAATCATTATTTCTTAATATATTAAGATGTAATCATTTAATATTGTTACTTAAGAGCATCAACTGTTTCAAAAACAATTTATTTTCACAAACAAAAGCTTATTTTTGCTACTTTAATATAATATTTGAAATGTCTCATACAGATGGTATAGTAGTGTTTTTGGTATTTTGTGTTTTAAGTACTAAATATTTAGTACTTAGAACACCTAATGCTAGTACTCTAATATTGAGCTGACAAAGATTTTTTATTTTTATTTTAAAATTTTGTTTTTGTTAAGTTTTGGAGTTTGGTAGTTGCTAGTTGGGCTAGGCTAATTAAAAGGGAGGGGGTGTAAGTTTTTAGAAGTGTGGCTAGGAAAATATATATATATATATATATATATATATATATATATATATATTGATGAAGCGTAAATTCGTCAGTCAATCGTCAGATGGAAGAGCTCTCCGGTCACCGGTGTGGTGCCTACCACAGAGCCTCTGATGCCAAAGTTAGTATATAATGTTACTGGAAACTGGACCAAGTAAAGATAAAAGTCTCATAGTATGTATGTACCTTGTTTTTGGCAATGTGTGGGCTTTTTATACTCTTTCATGGCCTCTAGTCGTTGGAGTAGTTTTGGAGATCTTAATGCTCCTTCTGGTAACATTTGGGGGTAGTGTAATGCGGCATCAATGTGCTCTAATGGTCCATACAGTTGGCCTTCTAACCGTTCTAGGTTTAATTGACTGCATTGAATGGCCTGGATGTCTTCGTCAGTAACGTGCATGAATATTTCGTCACCCTTGAGGGTATCTCCGTCTACAAATGGGGTTGTCCGTGTGGGACGGACTCATCAGTCCTGTCAGTTGCCCTTGGATTCTGTGTTTGTCATGTCTTTAACGATCATGGAATTTGAAGGGTCACATGTAATAGGTGGCTTTTGGGATTCCACTCCGTATTAAGTGCGAAGTGACGGCGCTCCACATAACTGGCATACGTGGCATGCGCTGACTGGTGGAGTTAATGCTCGAATAGTTGGGACTATTGGGCTTCCCTCTGGTTTTTTAGTTTCCAAAGCCTTGGTTTTTTTTAAACTTCCTTTCTTCTCACTTTTCCTTTTCACTTTTTTCAAGAACTTCCAATCATTTTTCTGGGCATCTTCTCCGCCAACTTCTCTATGCAACTCTCCTCCCAACTGGTGCGTCGTGCGGTGGTGGTTTTTTTCCTCGAGGTGTGTTTCCTACTCATTTCTTTTCTTATTTTGTCTATACATATGGTGGTGGATTTCTGATTTTTTCCATCTCTTTTTCTCTTCATGTTTGGCTTGCCAGGTTTTGGGATTTTTAGGCTTTTTGTGTTTTCCAATTTACTTATGGTTGGTAGTTCTGAGGCTAGGATTGCCCCTCCATCTCGTTTCTTTTCGCTCAATTAGGGGGTTCGTTGGGAAATTTTCCTCACCTCGAGAATTTTGTTTACGAAGGTAGTTGCATAGCTGTAGTGTTGGCCAACCTTTTACCTTTAATTCGTGAGTCAATAGATTGGTTTGATAACTTGGTGAGAGAGGGAAGAATGACGTCTGAGATTAGATCCAGTGAGAGACTGGGTTATCGTCTAGTGGTAACCCAGCGAAGGAAGATACAGCCGTCTCCGCGCCTCGTGAAGTTAGGGCTTTTTATGCCTTGAGGGAGGAGTGTCGATTGGACGCTGACATGCTAGGTAGGTTTAAGGATAGGTTTCAGTTCCCAGACCAAGTTAGGGTTCGTTTGCCTAGCGAGGTAGACCGGGCTTGTCACTTCTTTCCTGGGGAGATTTGTTTCTACGAATCTGCTTTTGTCTATGGATTGAGGTTTCCCGTCCATCCTTTCTTGATGGAACTCTTGGATCATTTTGGTATTGCCCCCAGGTAGCTTATGCCTAATTTGTGGCGGATTTTGGTTAGTTGTATGGGGATCTGGCTGGCCGCCAATGACGGGGATATGCTCAAGGTGGATGAGCTTGTCCATTTTTACCATTTAAAAGCATCAAAGGAGTATGGGTACTACGAATTGGTGCCCTGGAAAAGAAGAACTAGGATCGTCAAGGGTTTACTGTCGTCATTTAGGTACTGGAAGTCCAGATTTTTCTTTGTGTCTGGGGATGATTTTGAGACTGCCTCTGGCGAGGTTTGGGGTGAGATCCTGAGGTAGCGTCGTCGGTGGGAACCCCGACTTTAGGTGCGTCAATATCTATCCTCGTCCTTTGAATTCTGTTGTGCTTATTTCCATGGCAATTGACCCCTTTTTTTTTTTTTTTTTGCACAGTTAGGAGACGACCCAAGCTCAAGAGCAGGTACAGGGAACTAGTACAGAAGGCGATTGATTACGCACTGACGATTGAAAGCTGGGACGAGCTTGTTGACCCCAGAACATTAGCCTTTTACTGCCTCGAACCGGATCCCTCTGCCATCGTCCTGCGTAACCTTGAGATTGAAGGAAGAAAGAGTAAGTGTTATATTCATCAATATTCACCTTCCTTCTTCCATTTGATTTTTCTTTTTACTAGTGTTTTCTCCTTGCAGAAATGACGACCAAATTCAATAAGGGTATGTACCCAAAGATGAGATCCAAGAAGGATGAGCCTCTGTCGAATTTGGGAGCGAAGACAGTGCGTGTCACTGGAAGGGGAAGTCATGCCACTCCAACTTCCTCTGTTCCTCCAGTTGTTTCTGCTAGTGAGACGACAAGGACGGCTTCTCCTACGGTTTCCTTGGAGGAGATAGGTGGCACTCCCGTCTCTAAAAGGCCGCGACTGTTTGAAAAGGAGAAGGAGAAAAATGCCCCTCGTCCTTCTACCCTTTGGAATGATGAGAAGATGGCCGTAGACCATGCCCACGAAGCAGTGATGTCTGCAGACTTGAGGAATTTGTCTGGCGTCCCTTTTAATGAGGTTGCAGCTCGTCATGTTCACAAGCTCGTTCAGGTGTTGGGGGAGAGCTTGCATCTTTCTTCTGAGTATTTCACTCAGGAGGCTAAGGTGGCGTCTACGACGACTAGGATGGAGGTTTTAGAGGCAGAGAACTCAACTCTGAAGAAGGACCTTATTGCCTCCATAAGTGAGGCCAACACTCTGAAGGAGCAGGTTAAGAAGCTGAATGACGACCTCAGGATTAAGCACCAATTGACTACGGAGAAGGACGAGTAACTTCTTGGAGCCAGGGAGAGTCTTAAGACTATAGCTGCCAGGTCCGTTGAAGCCTTTCAAACCACTGACGAGTACAACACTGTGCTCTTTAGTTGGTATTTTAAGGGATTCAAGCTCTTGAGGAGATACTTCGTGAAGCACCTTCTGAAGTGGATATGTAGACGCTTGACCTGGAGGAGGTGGATCAAGAGATGGCTGTAGACGAGGCTGCTCGATCTTTTGCTTCTGAGCATGAAGCCCCCGTGGATGCTCCTGATGACGATGCTCCTATTGATGCAGCTCCTGCTAACTCAATTCCTGCTGATGATGATGCTGCCCGAACCTAATACTTCAACAAAAAGTTTTTTTTTTTTTTTTTTTTGGAATGCCCTTTATGTTTTGGGCAATTTATGTAAATCTAATTTCTGAACAATTTCAATTTCTGTTTGCTTTAAGAAAAATGCTTTTAGCCCAGCATTTTTGGAATTTGGTTGCAGAAACACTTGTAATTTGCCCGTTAGTTTTGGGCTTTTATTTAATTTACATCTACGTACTTACTTGTACTTGTGTTTGTATGATTGCGGGTTGTGATACGTTGGCTTCAACCGTTCATGCTGTACTTCCGTCTATGCGGGGTTAGTCCCTTAACCCTTTAGGGCCCGTCATTGTTAGTGACTTATTTCTGTTCTATGCGCAATCCAGTTATGCAGTCATTACTTGTACCCTGTTAGGGGGTTTTGTAATCGTCAGTAACTTACATCCGTCAACGCAGAATCTTGTTACTTAACTGTTTTTGGCTTTACTTGTACCCTTTTAAGGGGGTTTTATAGCCGTCAGTAACTTACATCTGTCAAGGCAGAATCTTGTTACTTAACCATTTTTGGCTTTATTTGTACCCTTTTAAGGGGTTTTATAGCCGTCAGTAACTTAAATCCGTCGAGGCGGAATCTTGTTACTTAACCATTTTTGGCTTTTCGTGACTTACAATCGAACAGACCTGCTCACAGAGAAACATTAGCTGGATAACATCTTTATTGATTCTAGTGATGAATACATTTCAATGTAACTTCTATTGATGGTATTTCTTCAAGTGTTCAACGTTCCATGGCCTCGGGAGTCTTTGTCCGTCCAGGGTTTCCAGGTGGTAGCTACCTTGCCTGGAGTAATGGACGACTCGGTAAGGTCCTTCCCATGAGGGGCCGAGCTTCCCTTGAGTAGAATCTTTGGTTGCCGGGGTTACTTTGCGTAGGACGAGGTCACCAATGCTGAGTCGTCGGAGTTTCACCTTCCTGTTGTAGTAGTCTGTCACTCTGCTGCAGGCTTTGTCTCTTATTTCATCCAGACAATCCAGGTTGAACTATAGATGGTCATTATTGGTTTCCTCATTGAACATTTCTCGCCTGGTGCTGGTTACCCCTACTTCTACTGGGATCACTGCTTTAGTCCCATAGGTAAGCCTGAAGGGGGTCTCTCCCGTCAGGGTTCTTGCTGTTGTTCTGTAGGCCCACAAGACATTGGGCAATTCCTTTGGCCAGGGGCCTTTTGTGTCATCCAACTTAGTTTTTATGATCTTGAGTAGCGTACGGTTTGTCTCCTCCGTCTGTCCATTCGCCTGTGGATGTCCTGGCGATGAGAACTGATTCTTGATTCCCAAGCTTGAGCAGAAATCTTTGAAGCCTTGGCAGTCGAATTGTCGTCCGTTATCTGATATGATCGTCCTCGGAATCTCGAACCTGCAAACTATATTCTTCCACACGAAGCTTCGGATTTTTGCTTCGGTGATGGTTGCCAATGACTCTGCTTTAACCCACTTCGTGAAATAATCAATAGCAACTAGCAAGAATTTTACCTGACCTTTGCCTAGTGGCAATGGGCCAACGATGTCGATTCCCCATTGTGCAAACGGCCATAGGGATGTTATTGTCGTCAATGTTTTTGTTGGGAGTCGTTGGACATTCCCGAACCGTTGGCACTTGTCACATCTCTTGACGAACTGCATTGCGTCCACCTGCATAGTAGGCCAGAAGTAACCTATCTAAATAATTTTGCTTACGAGGGATCTAGGGCCAGCATGGTCCCTACAGATACCCTCATGTATCTTTTCCAGGATATATCTAACTTCTTCTTCACTAACACACTTCAAGTATGGCATGGAGAAGCCTCTCTTGTATAGGGTGTCGTTGAGGATTGTAAATTTGGCTGCCCTCTTCTTAATCTTCCTGGCTTCATCTGTATTCGAAGGGAGGTACCCGTCTTGGAGGAAAGATATGATGGGAATCATCTAGCTGCCTATGCTCTGGATTGAGAACGTTGAAACTTCTTCAATGTGGCATCTCTGGATTTCCATCTTTAGGTCCACGTTCGTTATTCCTTCTTCTGACGACGCTATCTTCGAGACTTCATTTGCTTCCACATTCTGGGTCCTCAGTATCTATACGAACTCTACCTCATCGAACTCCTAAGTTAAACGTTTCCTCAGCTTGAGGTATTTATGCATTCTCTCTTCCTTCGCTTCATATTCTCCCTGAATCTGCCCAACTACCAGTTTTGAATCATTTTTTACTAATAGGTTCTTGGCCCCAAGTGCCTTTCCAAGTCTCAATCTTGTTAGAATCCCTTCATATTATGCTTTGTTATTGGTGGCAGGAAATTTTACCTAAACTCTGTACTTCAGTACTCCTCCTTCTGGGGTAACTATGACGACCCCTACTCCCCCCTGATTTTGAGCTGATGAACCGTCAGTCTCTATCGTCCATTTCTTGGCCTCGTTGGCGTGCTGATCTTTATCCGGGGAAGTGAACTCGGCGATGAAATCCATCAAGGCTTGTGCTTTAATGGCTGTCCTGGGATGGTACTCGATGTCAAATTGGCTGAGTTCAATTGTCCATCAGACCATTCTTCGAACTGCTTCGGGCTTGTTCATGGATTTTTTGATGGGTTGGTCTGTCATCACCAGGATGGGATTTGCTTGGAAATATTGCCTTAGTTTTCGAGAGGCCACTATCAATGCAAATGCAATCTTCTCAATCTTTGGATACCTGGATTCGGCCCCCTGGAAGGCTTGGTTGACGTAATAAACCGGGAGCTGCTTCTTGCCTTCTTCTCTGATCAGGGCTCTACTGACAGCCGTATCCGATACTTCTAAGTACAAATATAGGTTCTCACCTTCTTTGGATGGGCTTAGAAGGGGTGGATTACTCAAGTAGCGTTTGAGCTCCTAGAAGGCTGTTTCGCATTCGTCGGTCCAAGAAGGCTTGCTTCAAAGTTTTGAAAAAGGGTAGGCATTTGTCCGTAGCTCTAGAGATGAACCTATTGAGGGTTGCAATTCTTTCAGTAAGTTTCTGGACTTCCTTGACGGTCTTGGGTGATGCTATGTTGATTATGGCTCGCACCTTCTCTGGGTTTGCCTCTATTCCTCTTTGGGATACCATGAATCCTAGGAATTTCCCTGAGGCTACACCAAAAACACACTTATTGGGATTCAGCTTCATTTGGTATTGCTTGAGGGTGGCAAATGTTTCCTTGAGATCGTCCATATAGGCAAGTTCTTCTTTACTCTTGACGAGCATATCATCTACGTATACCTTCATATTCCTGCCTATCTGTTTGCTGAACATTCTGTTTACCAATCTATGATAAGTAGCACCTGCATTCTTCAACCTAAAGGGCATTACCCTATAGCAGTAAAGCCCCTGGCTGGTGATAAAAGCAGTCCTCTCTTGATCTTTGTCAGCCATTTGTATCTGGTTGTATCCCGAGAAGGCGTCCATGAACGTCAACAACTTATGTCCAACAGTAGAGTCCACAAGTTGATCAATTCTCGGTAGAGGGAAACTATCTTTTGGGCATGCTTTATTCAAATTCATGAAGTCTACACACATTTTCCACTTCCCATTTGCTTTTTTCACGAGGACGACGTTAGCAAGCCAATCAGGATAGTAGACCTCTCGGATGAATCCTGCCTTCAACAGTTTATTTACCTCATCTGTGACAGCCTAATCTCGTTCTGGGGCAAAAACCCTTCTCTTCTTCTTGATGAGTTTCTTCTTTGGATCCACGTCCAGCTTGTGCTGGATGACCTCTGTGGATATACCGGGCATGTCCTCATGGCTCCATATGAAGATATCTTGGTTCTCTTTTAGGAATTGGACTAGCCTCGACTTCATCTCAGGGCTTAGCGTCGTCCCTATCCTCGTCGTCTTGGTGTCATCTTCTTCGTCTAGTTTTATTGTTTCCAAGGCTTCTATTTTGTCTTCTTCTTTCTCTTCAATCGTCCACGTGTGATTTTCTTTTGCAGCCAAGACGGCCTGGTAGCATTCTCTGGCTAAGACTTGATCGCCTTTTACTTCTCCAACCCTGTTGTCCATTGGGAACTTCACCTTCAGGCAGTAGGTGGACGTGGCTGCCTTCCATTTGTTGAGTGTGGGTCTTCCAATAATCACATTATAAGACGAGGGGCAGTATACCACTAAAAAGTCTATTTGGCGAGTCAATTGCTTTAGGTAGGTCCCCACCGTCACAGTCAACGACACTATGCCTTTGGGATATACTTTGTCTCCACTGAAGCTGACGAGAGGGGTTTCAAATAGGCGCAGTCTCTTTGGATCTAACTTGAGATGCTGGAATGCCGGGAGGTAGATTATATCTGCTGAGCTATCGTTGTCTACGAGGATCCTTTTGGTGTTGAACCCTTCTATAGTTAGCATTGCGACTAACGGGTTGTTGTGTGGCTGCTTCACTCCTCTGGCATCTGTTTCATTGAAAGACATATCTTGGTCTGTCTGTCACTGCTTGGACCGAGGTATCATGTAGACACTGTTTACTTGCCTTTGATGGGCTTTCTTGAGGGACTTGAACGACCCCCCGGTGATGGGTTCCCCTGTGATCGTCTGTATCTCCCTAATCACATTTTAAGGTGGTTGGGATTGACGGCTACTGTCCCTGGATGAGGATTCATGCTGGTTCTTATTTCTGTCTTGAAATTTACTGTATTCTCCCTTCTTCACAAATTTCTGTAATTCCCCCTTCCGTATCAACTCCTCTATCTGTTCTTTCAAGTCCCGACAGTCTTCTGTATAACGGTCATGATCCTTGTGAAATCGGTAATACTTATTCTTATCGCAGACATTAGGTGATGAATGCAATGGCTGTGGCCATTTAAGGTAGTGTTCGACCTTAATCTGTGTTAAGATTTTGTCAACAGGCATAACAAGAGGAGTAAGTTTTACCGCCTTTAGATTTTTATCGTCTCTCCTTCTGTTATCGTCATTAGTCCGACGATCTGGGCACTCCTTTTTCTGTCCCCTACGTTCGTCCTCCTTCCTTCCTCTGCCTCTTGGCTTTTCTGTATCCCTTATGGCTGCTAACGCATCTTCGACATTCATGTACTTCTGTACTTTTATGAGCATTTCTGCCATCGTTTTTAGAGGGTTCTTTGCGAGTGAAGCCACAAGATCCCTAGACTTTAGACCTGCTTTGAAAGTAGTCAGCTACATCTTATCGTCTGCTTTGTCCACCTCTAGGGTCTCCCTAGTGAAGCGCTCAACGTACGATCGCAGGGTTTCTTTTTCTCCTTGCTTGATGGTAAGCAAATAATCTGCTGGCCTCTTGGGATGCTGTCCCCTAATGAAGTGTCGTAAGAAGGCATTACTCAATTGGTCAAAGTTGTCAATGGATGACGTTGGCAGCTTGGTGAACCATTCCCTTACAGCTCCTTTAAAGGTAGTGGAAAAGGAACGGCACATTATCTCGTCAGGGGGCTGCTGGAGCCCTAGAGTCATTTTGAAGGTGTTGAGGTGATCTTGTGGGTCCTTGAGCTTGTTAAATGGCTCCAGCTGTGGCAGCCTAAACTTCGACGGTACTGGGCATCCCAAGACCGTGATTGTGAAAGGCGAGTTGGTTGCCCTTACCAATCTGCCCACGTTCTGGTCTGTCTTCTCCCTGATGGCATTTTTCAACTGGTCCATCTCTTTCCTCATTTGAAGAAGATCTGAATTTTGGTCTGTTGGAGTAGTAGGCCTTGGATGACCACTTCTCCGGTGGCTATTTCCTTCGTCCTCCATGTTTTTTTTGGATCGATTCTCCTTCTGTTGAATTTGTAGTTTCATCTCCTGATTTTGCTTGGTGAGTTCCTCGACAACGGCTGTGAGAGTTTGAACCTGCTGGACTAAGGTTGCGGGATCTTGGTTGGATTCCATTTGAAAATAAATGTTAATTGGAAACTACTTTCTCGAGTCAGAACACGAAAATGTCGTTTTCCACAGACGACGCCAAACTGATGAAGCATAAATTCGTCAGTCAATTGTCAGATGGAAGAGCTCTCCGGTTACCAGTGTGGTGTCTGCCACAGAGCCTCCGATGCCAAAGTCAGTATATGATGTTACTGGAAACTGGACCAAGTAAATATAAAAGTCTCTTAGTATGTATGTACCTTGTTTTTGGTAATGTGTGGGCTTTTTATACTCTTTCATGGCCTCTAGCCGTTGGAGTAGTTATGGAGATCTTAATGCTCCTTTTGGTAATGTTTGGGGGTAGTGTAATGCGGCATCAATGTGCTCTAACGGTCCATACAATTGGCCTTCTAACCGTTCTGGGTTTAATTGACTGCATTGAATGGCTTGGATGTCTTCGTTAGTAACGTGCATGAATATTTCGTCACCCTTGAGGGTATCTTCGTCTACAAATGGGGTGGTCCGTGTGGGACGGACTCGTCAGTCTTGTCATATATATATATATATATATATATATAAACATTAAAAAAAAATTCTTTTTTTTTTCTTTGGCGTACAAGAATTATTAAAGTACATTAATATTGAAGTTCCAATTGCAAATTATTTCTTTCCAAGAAAAATCTCTTGATTAGCTTTTTGCTGTTGGAACTTGGAAGTGCATGAGAAACTTTCCAATCATAGAACAGAAGCTCCAAAACTTCTGGTTGTTTTTTATTGTCTTCTTGTGTTACTGTTGATGCTTAGTAGAGTCACACGTCAGTTGCAATGAACTATTCAAGCAGCATTTACATTGCGTTTTGTTGTTCCAAATTTATCAGAGACGCGATTGAATATAAATGATAACTAATGCAACGCTTTTGTCTATAAAAGTAGACAGAAATTGTTTGGGTTTGTCCACCATGCACGACTCATACATTTGTTATTTGTGAATCAAGATCCTCTCTATATTAAAAGGAATAAACTATTTCCATTTTATGATTAAGATTTAATTGTTAGAGATTTAAATATGTAAATGGCGCTATCATATTTAAAATTTCATTTAACAAGATAGACAGCAGTAATTTATTTTAGATGGAATTGTTGATCAACATTTTCAAAAAAAAAAAAAAATTGTTGAAGAGTTTTTTATGCATAGTTAATATATTATAAATTGTTAAGATCAAATTACACTTGATATAATTCTTCCTTAATCTTACATTACTTGATAACTTTTTTTATACATGCTTAGCTTATCTAAATGCCTTAAAAAGTTCATTTTTTCCTCCAATTTTTCACATGCTGTCTACAAATCTGAGATATATATATATATATATATATATATAATGCCTCTTGAGACAAAGATGTAGAAGAAGGGCAAACTATAAGTAATTAAGTTTACGATAATATAATATGTTTAAACCTTCCCAATCATCATTGGAACAAAGAACATATAGTTTGTTACATGAACTTTTCATCCTCTTTCACACAAAATAAATCAACTTGTCTCATCGAAAAAAATGAAAAATCAACTTGAAAATAACGACTCAAAACATATTGCAGCAATTATCCCAATTGGATCTCCAAAGATGGCTGAAATAATGAGCTTGAGAACAATTTTAGCCTTCCTCCAATATATATTAACCTTCTTCCATTCTTGCTTATTCCTCCACTTTGTTCTACTGCGCCTTCCTTATTCGGAACCATAATTTGCAACGCCGTGTCACTTGTCTGACCCACATCATTTTTTCCATAAATATAATCCTTCTTCCAATTATCAAGAATTAAGTCCTTCACACATGCAACATGATAGCAATGCTGGCCACAGTTGGATTCATAAGACCAGCCCTTGAAATCTTTAAGTATTTCCTTTCTTCCACATTTTCTGCACTTTGATTTTGATGAGAGCTTTTCTTTGAGGTACAGCTTCACCTCACCACCATTTAAGGTATGTTGAAGCTTCATACAACATGGGTGTAGGTCATGTGCTTTCGTGTGCGAACACTGGTACACAAACCCTAGCACATCTTTCCCACAAGCATCACAGTATCTCTCCCCTTGTGCTTTTTCAACAAGTTTGAAGTCGCAGTTTTTGAGAAATGGGTGGTAGTCAGAGGATTCAGGCTGCAGTACTGCACACTCCTCATGAAGATGGAAGTTGCACCCTTTGTACTCGCACTCGTAACAAGGTCTAAATCCAACTTCTTTGCAGCCATTGCAACGGTAAGGTTCTTTGGCAGGCACAAGTTTCAAAGTGTGTTGTGGGTGGCTCCAATGCTCTATCTCTGTGAATTTCATGTCTGTCTGATCTGATGAGAGGACTGCCTCAAAACTTGATACATATTTATAGATCAAGCAAGTTGGAATTATAATACTACGCAAATATCACGAACTTCACTAGTGATTTCTTCGTGATGGACCGGTGACCCCGATGGTTCAATAGTGAGGCACGTAGTTCCGTTGGAAGTACGTTTGGGCAAAGTTAGCTGTTGAAGATTCAATCAATACGGCAATACTACCCAATTGCAATGAAACACCAAGGACATGTTTGGTAGACTGTAATAGATGTTGTAATGTAATAATTATTTCTATGATTTTGTTATTCTTTAGTTTGGCTATGTTTTTATTATAAGAAATAGTTATTTCTTATGAATAATATTCTTCAAAATGAGGAATAACTATTTCACTTTAAAATGTGGTATTAGTTATTCCATAGTAAGTGCAATAATTTTTATACTTAATATATTTCCAAATAAACAAAATTTCCAAATACATGTAACAATTATAAAAATAAAAAATTATAAAAAATAGCACATATCTCTCTTAAATTTAAAAATAACAATTTTTAAGGAGATATAATTATATGAGTAAGATATTTCCTAAAATAAATGTTTAGTTTCATTCTAATGTTATAAGTACAACCAAACTAATGAATATGTTTAGTTATTACATTACAACACACTTTATTACTAGTAATAAAGATTACAATTTCTATTGTAATCCTCATTCAGTGTACCAAACCTACCCCAAGTGGAGTTCACTTGATATTCTTTTTTTCATTATCTTTTCTTTCTTACTCTTCTTATTATTATTATTGTAAATTTAAGTATAAATTTATTAAACTTCTACTATACTTAACAGGAAAAAATCCTTTTTTTTTCTCTCTCTCTTAAATTCTCTTCTATTGGTGGTTTTAAGTAGAAAAATATTTTATCATCGAATAAAAGATTTAGGATATATTTAGATACCGCTTATTTTTTTGAAAATTAAAAACTAAAAACAGAAAACAATAAAAAAATAATTTTTAGGTTACTGTTTACTGCTAAAATATTGTATATTTGCCTTAATGCACTGTTCATGTCTCATGAACAGTGCAAGAGGCACTGGTAAAAAAAAAAAAAAGAGTGCAAAACACAAAACGTGGACTCTAAATCCAGACATACAATTAGTGTTTGAATTTTATCTACATTAAAAACTAATTAATTTAATAATAAATTGTAATTACTATGAAGTGAATGCCAGTCTATGGTATCTATAGAAAAATAAAAATTCTTCAATTTTTTTTTTTAAAATTTTTAAATTCAGTAAGTAGGGGAGTGGAAATTTGAATATGGAGGTTTCCAAAGCTACAAGACTTTAACGAGAAGGGGGGGAAATCTTGGTTTGAAGTAAGCATTAGATCCAATTAAGCATATTAATAGCCAACTACCAAAGTCCAATTCCTTAAAAAACAGAAGAGCCAAGTCTTCAACGTAAGAGGTCCCCCAAATTAGGCCATTCAGACTTTATAATTGATTTGCTTATAAGTTCACCGGCAAGTGGTAACTCTAGGAGGAAAGCCCTTAAAAATAAAAATAAAAAAACACATATTTCCCGCGACACTAGAGAGAGAGGGCGTGAGATCGAATCATTGAATATGAATCAGAAATTCGGGGGAGGAAGACAACCTACGGGGACTCCGTCGCTGGCGTGGTCGTGCATTGTTGTTGTCGTCTCGCTCCTCGCTGGCGCATCTGTTGTCCACAACATATATAAGCCTAATCTTGTAAGCCTCTCTCTCTCATAACCATTTCAATCTTTGGCAAATTGACAGTATGTTATAACTTATAACCATATATTTTATAGGCCCATGACCTGTTTGATAAAATGTTTGAAACACTGGTCCTATCTTGTTATCCATGACTGTATGGCCTGTTTGATATGTCTTTTTCTACTACTATTGTGTGTAGACATTGCCTCCGGTGGAGAGTGTTCACGAGACTAAGCCGAAACAACAATCTGAAAAAGAATGATATTTGGTCTTTTAGCCATAATTTTGGAGCTGGTTTTTGTTTCTGGATAGATAGATCAACACGACAATGTATGTGGCCTATCTTCGAAGCCATATCCAAGTTTAAAAAATTTTGCGTGTTTTTCAGCTACATTTGATTGTTACGATCATTTTCTTTTTTAATACCCAGAACTGTAACATTGTAATTGTTACTGTGTTTAATAAGGATTAGTTTTACTTTTATCCCAAACAGACACATATGTTCGCCGTGCTACTTGTTTCTATCCATATGTTTGAGTATGCACTTAAGACGTTCGAGGAAATGACTGAATGAAAGTTAGGTATGTTTTTAGTTTGGTTTCCGCAGCAAGTTTTTCCATAATGCTTAGCTCCAGCCAATCAATCATGGAAAGAACTGACAATTCGTTGGAACTAAATCTAATGCATTGAGAAAAATTCTTACTTTTTGCTAATACGGGGTTATTGTCGGTTATATTTTATTAAAAGCTTTAATTTTCTTTTAGAAAGAGACTTATATGGGAATGTTAGACTAGAGTATGTTTTAATAGCTCAAAATTGAATGTGGGCAAGGTGGTTTTCAAAGTTGGATTCTTTAAAAGCTATTTCTGGCTTTGTTGCATTATACATTAAGGAACCACACAGTCTGCAAAGTATAGGCTTTGTTTTATACTTCTGTTATGGTACCAAATCCAACTTGAACTTAGTTCTTGGTCGTCAATGTCTTTAATAAATATGCCTGTGTTGCATAGTTTCCAACGTTTGAGCTATTTTTGCATTGTTGGTTCTGGAAACTAATTTTTTTGAAGGAAGTAATTAAACATACTTGCTTAATTCCTGTTATCATTTTGGAACTGACCCTGTTAGCAGAAGTTAGGTATTTCAAGTTACCACTTACATGAGTACTAGTTATTTACAACATGGGCAAACCTTCAAGAGATATGAGGGCAGGTTTTCCACTTTGTGACATTTCCCTTTATCTCTTTTGTTTCCCAGCCTTTTAGTGATAAGTTGATTCATATGTAGGATTTATACTACAAAAAAGTAAAAGAAGGACGTTGACGTGCTCGAAGTGCTATAATACATACTAGCAAAGCTTCCTTAGCCTCAACCTTCTTCCTATTCTCATCATGTTCAAAGTTGTATTTCTCTGCATCCTTGATCATCCTCTTAATCTCCTCATTGGACAGCCTCGCCTTGTCACAGGTGATAGTGATCTTGCTGCTCAAACCAGAGGTCATCTCAACTGAAACATTCAAAATACCATTGGATTCAGTATCAAAGCAGACATCTATCTGAGCAACACCCCTTGGGGCTTTAGGAATGCCAAAAAAGCTCAAATTCTCATAACAAGTTGTTATCTTGAGTTCTTGTTCTCTCACCCTTGTATCCCTGAGTATAAAATAGTGGTTTGGTTGTCACAGTTGGTCGTGTAATGGCCGTTCTTGGTGTTAGGAATGGAGGTATTCCTTGGAATCACAATAGACATTTCAATTCCAATAATCTCCACTCTAAGAGACATAGGGGTGACATCCTAAAGGGTAAAGACTTGAAGCTTTTCGTTACCCATATGGGCTAAGATTGCAGCTTGAATAGGCACTCAATATATGATATGCCACTGCCTCGTTTGGTTGAATGCTCTTGAAAAGTTCTTTCCTCCTAAGTAAGTCCTATGATAAGCCAACAGGTGCTGCGCCTTTTGGAATTCTCTGGAAACAACATTTAACAACGATATCATGAACAAAGATTTTGTCATCTTAGCATTAGCTATGGCGTTTTCTTTTGATTTTCTTAGCTACCATATACCAATTTTTGCACTGCCAAACACGGAATTGAGGTGATGAGGCTTTATAATTTGTTATGGCATTTTCTATCGTCCATATCTTATTAATTTCAAAATCACCTTATTAAAGATGGAAAAATACATCTGAACAGGCTCGCTCCCAACCTACCCCACAGGGGGTTTCCCTGCCTTGTTCTCATCCCTACTCAATTTATGTGGTTTGTTCTTTTGATTTTCTTGCTTACCAAACACGAAATAGTGAATATTTGTGGCTTTCGCCATTGATTTTATTGGCTGCCAAACATAGAAAAGAGGATATGAGGCTTTATATTGTAGTTTTCCTGTCCATTTTCTTGGTTACCAACTTGAAATCATCCTTAATTTTACTTTTAAAAAAATTATTTTAAGACAAAATCTCTATTAAGATAATTTGTTCTAAATAAAACTCTATTACAAAGTTCCAATAAATATGACATACTACACTAATAAAATCTCTCTTACCCAAAGTTTGAGAATTAAAGAAACTCACTTATTATTTCAAATTATTTAATAATCAAATTTGTAGTTTTAATTAAAATTTGGTGTTGTATATATAAATGTGTGTGTGTGTGTTTTTATTTACTTTAATAATTATTATTATTATAGAAAACATAAGTGTGTGTGTGTGTATATATATATTTCCCTCTATGCGTTTTCCTTCATCAGAACATGGGCAAGGGCAAGGGCAAACAAAAAGCCGTAAGAAACGAAAAACAACCTTTAAGTCTTACTATACACAATGAAAACTCAATCACCAACCAAGAACAAACTGATGCTTTCTCAAAATTCCCAGCGGAAATCTTATTGGAAGTAGTCTCGCGCTTGCCACCCAAAGACATATACAACATCAGAGTGTCTCAAAAGGCATCAATAATTTAACAAGAAGGCCAGACTTTGCAGCCAAACACTTCCGTAATTGCAAAACTCTTTCTGAGAATCTCACAGGATTCTTCTGCCAGAGTTTTTCAACGCAAAGGGTATGGCGGCACAATGAGAGCCGGTTCATTAATGGTCAAGTTATCCATGACCCTGATTTTGTTGCCATAAAATCTGAAGCTGATCGTGTTCCAGATTCTCTCTTCCATTTCTTAAAGAAGGGGAACAAGAGCAACGATTTGGTTGAGCTTATTGCTTCTTGCAATGGTTTATTACTTTGCTGCACATACACTGGGATAAAATCGTTCAAAACATGGTTCGTTTGTAATCCTTTGACCATGGAACATGTCACTCTTCCATATCCTGTCAAACGATCTAACCTGGTCTACTATGGGTTGCTTGCAGACACAACCAACTCTGGTTATCTTCAATAAAGGGTAATTTGTATTTTTAATCCGAAAGACGTTGACTCTTGTTCTATGTTGTCGGTTTTTTCATCAAAAACGGGTGAGTGGAAGGAATCTGAGGAGAGCCTTCCGCCATTATGCCACCATACCATGATGGGTTCGAAGGTTGTATACAACAGCAAGCTATTTTGGGATTGTCTTGAAGGTCACATTCTTGTATGTGACTTAAACAAGGAAGGTAAATCAGAATTGATTGAGACTCCTCGTGCTCCACTACGAAGGTCACTTTGGAAATCCAATGACAAACTTTTCTGCTAATTGGGTTAAGCTTACTAGGCTGATTGGGGAGAATGAGGGTCTAAGGTTTTAGAAGGGAGCCTAACTACAAAATTAAATTATACGTTACCTAATCTATGCCATAAGTGAACATAGTCCAATTTATAGTCAGCTTATGATGGAAAATTATTAGGTACTCTTGAATTATGAATAAATGGTGCTCCCTTCATTTATATTTATTGTAAATCTTACCATGAATTTAATGAGTAAATTTCACCATGAATGTAAGAGAATGAAGCACAATTCTCAATACTCCGAGAGTACCTAAGAATTACTCACTTATGAGATCAGTGTGCTTAAAATTAGTTGCACCATTTTAGATAACTTTTAATTTTGATTTTTTTTTTTAAATTTTTAAATTTTTTTATACAAGATATAATTTCTACTTTAGCATAATCTAAATGTATATGCGTATGAAGCTCCTTCTTGGAGACTTAACTCTGACCGTTGCCCTCCACACCCCTCAAGTATTTATATTTGTGAAGTGACCACCGCACCAAATATGCTATTAATATAGGCACACAATGAAAAATGAGCAAGACTTAAGTACAGTATTTAGGTGTCGTTCTTTTTTTTTTTTGAGGAAAAGGTAAGTCAACTTTATTACGATAAATCAAACTGGTATACATCAATCAAGTCTTGTGGTAGTTCTTCTAACCACACATCCGTATCACACTACAAGAAAATGTATTTTTAGTGACGAAAAATTCGTCACTAAAAGTCCAGTTTTTCGTCACTAAGAACCTTTAGTGACGAAATTGGACTTTTAGTGACGAAATTCGTTTCGTCGCTGTAGCCCCGTCCAGGACTTTTAGCGACGAAAAATTTCGTCACTAAAAGTCGAATTTGGTATAAAAAAAAAACTTTTAGTGACGAAAACGTTTCGTCGCTAAATGTTTTCCTCGCTAAAAACAGTATTTAGTGACGAAAATATTTCATCACTAAAACCATTTCAGTTTATTAAATCATATTTAGTGACGAAAAATTTCGTCACTAAAACTATTTTCGGGTACATATAGTGACGAAAATATTCGTCACTAAAACTATTTTCAAGAAAATCCATGCACATATAGTGACGAAAATTTTCGTCACTAAAACCATTTCTTACAAAATTCCACTGCATTTAGTGACGAAATATTTCGTCACTAAAACAATTTTTTGTTGCCATATTTGTGACGAAAAAATTCGTCACTAAAACATATTTTTTGTTTTTATTATTTTCATGACGTTGATATTAACCTGTAACCTGTCATTACATTATTAAAACCTCACATTTGATTAACACATTTACAAAAAATTGATCCATACATTGCACAAGTTAAAATTAAAACAAGTATCAAATTCAAACTTCTTCCATACAATAATTGTTTACAACACATACAATAACTTAAAATGTTTTATAACAATACAAAAAATGTAGCATAATATAATTAAAACCCCCTAAAGTCAAAAGATATTCTCATATGTCTTCAAATAATGCCAAAGCAAACACCCAAAAGCCACCAATAAGAAATCTGCACAAATATAAAAACACTATTACATTAAAATCGTAAAGTAAAAACATTAACTATGTTATAAAAAAATTTCTAACAATTAGTTTCAAATGATACATAAAAAATGAAGTGTTACCAATAAGTGATTTAACTTGAAGATGAACCACCTCCATAGTTAAAACCGTCATCATAACCCTTGCTCCTTAAAAAATTAAGAATATTCTTTTGAATCTCATCTTGCTTAGCTCGTGCCTCTTGCTCCTTAGCTCGTGCCTCTTGCTCTTTAGCTCGCTCCTCTTCGTCCCTAACTCTTGCCTCTTTGAGCTCAATTATCTCATTTTCTAACCGATGAATATACTCTATTGAGGCACTAGATGAGGCAGTAGTTACTAGAGAAGAAGAAGGTCTCATGCCAAGTCCTTTTACAATACCAGATTTTTTCTTAAAAACCAAGTTTGAAATTTCCTCTAGTGTAAGGGGAATTGCATTAGGATCTTGACAATGATCTTCTTGCACTTTGAGAATAGTTTCCTACCATTTGAAAGAGGGAAAAAAAAAAAAACAATCACAACATTAATACTACATATGTAATAACTTTACAAACATGATAAGAATGGAATAATAGGGATGGAATGATACACATACATATGTCGCTTCATCGTCATGGTGTATCCACTTATTTGTGTTTGGATTGAAATGAACATCTTTGTAGACTTTTGCCAATTCAGGAACTTGACCACCATTATTATTTGTCTAATTAATTAACATTCGAGTGTTAGTTATTTATAATTAATTAATCACAACATGTAATATACTAAGGTTTAAGAAAATGAAAAAACACACACCTCCTCATCAACCCTAACAGCAAGTGCCTTTGTCCCGCATCTATGTTTGCCTGAAGTTTTGCTTCTATTTTCAGAATTAATTCTTGATTTTTTTTAATAAAGAACATTCAAGATATTTATTAAATCATTAATAAAACAGTATAAATTTACTTCATCTAAGTATTAATCTAATCATTTGACAACATAATATAATAAATATTGGATAATAATAATATACGCATAAATAATTTACCAGCCAATCCTTATTGGTCCATCTTCCTTCAATAAGTCCAGTCCATTGCTCAAGTGTGACATTCTTTGGCGGGTGGCTTTTTGCATAGTCTTCATCATGAGATTGTACAAGCTTCTTATAAGTCTGATACAACTTGTTAGAGCCGCTACTCAATAATCTTCCACATTTTGTATTTACTGTTTTCGTTACTAAGTTGGAATCTCCTTCAAGCTCAAACTGATCCTGTAAAATGAAGTATATATGTATTATAAAAATATTATTATATGAATTAATATACTTAGTGACAACAAAGACGAGTTAGACGTTATTAATATAAATTTACCACAATATTTTGAAGCACCACATCTCTAGTAGCAGCATCAACACTTTTCCAATTTTTTACGTTGTAACTGGACAAATTACTTCGCACTTGTACGCCAATTTGATTGACAAGCTTGCACGCATTCTTCCCAACAGGAGCATCATACTCTGCAGCTATACGTACTGGTAGTTTACCACTTTTTTCAACAAGTGCCCGTACTGCTATACCACGTGTTGTTCCACGGGTATTTCTGCTAGCAGATCCTATTTAAAAATTATCAATGTTATAAAATTATACATTCTATCTACATTAAGTATAATCTCAATAGTAAAGACAAAGTGCAGTTGCAATTAAGTATGTTTTATGTAATTACCAGTCGTGCTAGTTAATGCGTCGGTAGCCTCCGCACTTGAAGAACTTTGGGCGAGAGGATTTGCTTCAAGAGGTGTTTCTGTAGATTGAACCGTAGATTGGACTGTAGATTGGACCACCGGGATAGATGCCTCACCTTGCGAGCGTGTAAGTCGTCCTGGTGCCATCTGTAACTAGAAACATATATATAATAGAACAACAAAGTCATTACAAATAATAGAACAACAAAGTTATTATCTATTACACCCTATGGAACATCTATTGTACCTTATGGATTAAAGAGTTAGATGACTCAACATCATTCTCATCGTCACCAATAGGTGGTACATAATCATCATCTACCACAACACTAGCTCTACTTCTTTTCCTTTTTGCACAATTGGACTGAGCAGAATCCTTTAGAGAAGTTGAGATGTGCTTCAATCCCAAAGCATCAATTATCTCTTGGTTTTGCCTCATTTTATCCAATCTTGCTATCTCATACATCGGTATATCATGAGTGTATTTGGCCTTTTTGGGCATTTTTTGAAACTATGTATTGACATGAAAAATAAGTACAATTGCTACTAACTTAACATTATAATCCACATTACTATCCATATCAAGCAATCTCCAAATACAAAATTTGAACACAATTGCTACTAACTCAACACAACAAATAACCACATTAATATTCATATCAAGTTCAAGATAAGTACAAAACATCTCAATAACAATTACTACTAACTTTACATATTATAGTCCATACCATTATCCATATCAAGCAATTCACAAGTGCTAAATTTGAACACAATTGCTACTAACTCAACACAACAAATGACCAGATCAATATCCATATCAAGTTTAAGATAAGCACAAAACATCTCAATAACAATTGCTACGTAGACAAGCATAAAACTTTAAGACAAGCATAAAACTTTAAGACAATCACATAACATTTAAGACAATTGTTATGAACTCTACATATCATAATCCATATCAAGATCAACATCAGGTATGTCATGCTCTTCATTTTGATTAGCGTCTCTTGAAGTTTCACCTTCAAGAATAACCTCAGTTTCAACATCACCCATATAATACTCAATAATATTGTCTTCAACATTGATAGGGACAATATCAACAATTGCTTCTTGTTGGAATGCATCACTATCTTCTGTATTATCATTGGATTCTCCGCCCCCGACTTCTGGGACATCAAACACTCCCCTATGTTGGATGCATTGCACAATTTTCCAAGGGTCACGCAATTTCGTATCTTGAAGGTAGAAAACTTGTTTCGCTTGACTAGGAAGTATAAAAGGGTCAGTTTGATACCATCGACTTGTAACATCAATGCTCGTGCAGTGTGCATCAGTTCTTATCGTTCTCCTTCGACCATTGGTACTAGTATTATACCATTCACACTGGAACAAAACAACTTTATGGCGAAACATATACTCTAATTCCCAAATTTTGCACACATGACCATAGAAGTCGTGCATTTCTCCCTCATGGTCCCCTTCGGTACATACACCACTGTTTTGGGTTACACGACGATTGTCTAGGTCTCTTGTATGAAACTTTACACCATTGACCATACAAACAGTGTACTCCTTCACATATGGCTTAGGACCATTTGTTAATGACCATAACTGTTTAGTAGCTTCTGATGACTCGTTAACTTTCAATCTATTCATCTATAATGACATACAACAAATGATATCCTATTAGTAATAAACAATGACAAATAAATTTAAATGTTTAAATTTATTAGTGTGATTAAATTTCAAATGTCTTACACGTTCTCTGAACCACTTGGGAAACTCTTGTCGTTGGATTTGAGTTATTGCCTCTCCAGTAAGATTATGCAGTGTGTTTTTGTGTTCGCTGTTAAAAATAAAATGATTTATTTTCAGCTAAGCATTGCAAATAATATTCAAAACTTGATTAAACAATATATGCATATGAGATCACATACTTTAAATATGGCTCTAACTCAGGACTATTATACAGCAAGTACCAATGAGCAGTATCAAGCAATGCACGAGACAAGTCACCATCATTCCGCCTACCACCTGTAGGTCGGGCAGTTTGTGAAAAAACTATCAATCCTTCGCTAGATTCACCAAAATCTTCATTTCTTTCTCTTCGGTTATGCACAGTTTCAATCCCATCAATATACAAAGACCAGTTATTAATACATTCTTTAAGAATGTAAGCCTCTGCAATCGAACCTTCTGGTCGAGCTCGGTTGGAAACATATCTTTTCAATTTTCCAAGGTACCTACGAGGAAAAAATACACATAGCATGTGATTTTATACCACGTGGAAAAAATGCAATTGATGAATGCATCAAAAGATCTAGTTACCTTTCAATTGGATACATCCACCGATATTGTACCGGGCCTCCTAGAATTGCTTCTCGAGGCAAGTGAACAGCAAGATGGACCATAACATCAAAGAATGCTGGAGGAAAGAACCTCTCAAGCTTGCATAGTATAAGAACCATACGTTCTTCTAGTTTCTCCAATTCACTCCGCTTTAAGGTCCTTGAACACAAGTCTTGAAAGAAGTTGCCCAACTCAAACAATACAATACTAATGTCTTTATCTGCAAACCCTCGCAACTCAATTGGAAGAATTCGTTGTAGTAGCACATGACAGTCGTGACTTTTCAAACCAGATAATCTACCATTTTTTGCATTCACTGACCTTGATATGTTGGCTGCATAGCCATCCGGATACTTGACTGATTTCAAAAAGTCATAAAAACCATCCCTTTCATTGGGACTTAATGAAAAGAAAGCTCGAGGCTTATCATATGATCCATCAGGACGTTGTTTCAAATGCAACGTGTGCCTGAAGTTCATATTTTGCAAGTCTATCCGAGCCTTGTCAGTGTCCTTGTTTTCCCCCTCAATGCCCAACAAAGTACCATAAGTACTCTCACTAATGTTCTTCTCCACATGCATGACATCAATGTTGTGCTTAAGCTTCTTATTTTTCCAATATGGAAGCTTATACAAAATACTTGCCTTTGACCAATTTGGCTCCCCAATAAGTTGTTTCTTTTTGTTACTTGGATGCTTTCCTAAAATTATATTTGGCATTCTATCTAGCTGCTCTTGTATCTTTCCCACTTGTAACTCTAAGGATCTCTTCCGTTTCTCCGGTAAACCATTATGCAATCGACTATGTCTCCAACGATGTTCCATAGGTAAATAAGCTCAATGGTTAATGAATCCAATTTTACTTTACAAAGCTTCTGAATATGGTTGATCATTGCAAGTGAAACAAGAATGATAACCCTTTGTCCTCCACCCGGACACGTTACCAAATCCAGGATAGTCATGTATTGTCCACAACAAAGTTGCACGCATCTGAAAATGTTCTTTACTATAAGCATCATAAGTTTCTACACCTTCTTCCCACAACTCCTTCAACTCATCAACCAATGGTTTCAAGTAAATATCAATCTCATTCCCTGGTTGATGGGGACCAGGAATAAGCAAGGACAACATAAAATATGGCACCTTCATAACCAATCAAGGCGGTAGATTATAAGGGATAAGTATGACATGCCACATACTATAGTTGTTGTTCATATTCCCAAAAGGATTAAATCCATCCGTAGCCAACCCCAACCTTACATTGCGAGGTTCGAGGGCAAAATCAGGATGTTGCAAATCAAACTCCTTCCACTCCTCACTATCAGCCGGATGCCTCATTATCCCATCATCCACACGTTTGTCTATATACCATCTCATGTCCTTAGCTCTTTGGCCTGACATGTACAATCTCCTCAGTCTCGGTGTCAACGGGAAGTAATGTAATACCTTATGAGGAATTTTCTTACCTTGGGTACGTGTATCTTTGTACCTAGGCACCTCACACACCGGACATTTATCAAGGTTTTCATTTTCCTTCCAAAATAATGCACAATCATTTTTGCATGCATCTATATGCTCGTATGACATGCCCAAGTCACGTAATATCTTCTTTGCTTCATAAGTTGATCTTGGAACCAAGTTATCTTTCGGTAAAACTTTTGTCAGCAATTCTAGCATCATATCAAGTCCCTTATTACTCAAGTTGGTCATTACCTTTACATTCAACATCTCAATAACAAACTTCAAGATACTATAATCAGTGCAACCTGGATACAACTTACGTTTTGCATCTTCCTCAAGTTTGTCAAAATGATGCACCTCCTCATCTTCGGTTGCATTTCTTGGTTCCTCTCTAATTCGGTCATCTACCAAGGCATCGATACCATCTATATGATTATCATCCGACATTTCATTATCATGAATGTTCTCGTTCAATACACGAGATTCTCCATGATTATACCAATTAATGTAAGATTGCATAATTCCACGATGAAGCAAATGGATACGCACAGTTTGAGGAGATTGTCGATAGCAATTCACACAATGAATACACGGACACGGAATATTACCACTCAAGTCCACAACCGCTCTTGCGGAATTAATAAATGCATTGACCCCTTCAATATATGAATGACTTAATCTGCCATCGGGTGTCTTACCCATTGTCATCCAACTTTTATCCATATTTGACTACAATTACAAGATGAATGCTACTTTAGTAAAATAAGGACAACTTATGCATAATGTATTCTAACATCTAAGTCTATAAGCTACTTAGATAAAGTTCTATCCTATTCATGAATGCACAAGTCTATATTAATACTTAAATAAATATACATTGCACACACAAATATACACTCCCAATATGAATTTAAGCCACCTTATAGCACCATGCAAGCCACCCGCTTGCTCCAACACAACAACCCACCACAAAACAAATTTCCAACATCACAACTATAGTGCTTACAAGTATTGAAATTGAATAAAGGAACACAATTGCTACTAATCAACAAGTTTCATTCACATTTGCAAGAAATTAAAAACACTCCCAATATGAATTTAAGCCACCTTATAGCACCATGCAAGCCACCCGCTTGCTCCAACACAACAACCCACCACAAAACAAATTTCCAACATCACAACTATAATGCTTACAAGTATTGAAATTGAGTAAAGAAACACAATTGCTACTAATCAACAAATTTCATTCACATTTGCAAGAAATTAAAAACACTTCCAATATGAATTTAAGCCACCTTCAACATCACCCATGCAAGCCACCCGCTTACTCCAACACAACAACCCACCACAAAACAAATTTCCAACATCACAACTATAATGCTTACAAGTATTGAAATTGAGTAAAGAAACACAATTGCTACTAATCAACAAGTTTCATTCACATTTGCAAGAAATTAAAAACACTCCCAATATGAATTTAAGCCACCTTATAACACCATGCAAGCCACCCGCTTGCTCCAACACAACAACCCACCACAAAACAAATTTCCAACATCACAACTATAATGCTTACAAGTATTGAAATTGAGTAAAGAAACACAATTGCTACTAATCAACAAGTTTCATTCACATTTGCAAGAAATTAAAAACACTCCCAATATGAATTTAAGCCACCTTATAACACCATGCAAGCCACCCGCTTGCTCCAACACAACAACCCACCACAAAACAAATTTCCAACATCACAAGAATATTTAAAGTTTTACAAGTATTGAAATTGAATATACTTACTTTGCTCCAGCTAAGTTTACAACTTTTAGAAAAAATCCAAAGTTAACTTGTATTCTTCACCTTGTTCCTCACAATTTCTTCAGTCACAAAAGAAAGAGCTAGAAATAAAAGAAAGATAACTTTTAGTGAACAGTTATGTAGACCCAATGATAAGCACAAAAAGATGAGTGAAACTTTACCTGCATGCAATACATAGATAAGTGAAGCTTTACCTCTTGTGATGGCTACCAACAATCACAAAAATATGATAATCCTTGATATTTTATAAAAACACGATGTATATATTAAATACTTAAAACAACCAATTTGGATCATTTAGTGTAATTTTGGGAAAGTTTCGTTTTTAATAGGTTTTTTTTTTAATTTATTATTAAGTTAAATTGACCAAAAGTTAAAAATAATATAAACTAAATTTACTATTTAAAAAAATTATTATTATTATTATTATTAAAATGTTGGGATCAAATTAACTGAGATCTCAACTCACGTAAAGACTAAAATAGTATTTTGGCAAAGGGATCAATAACTCTTACCAATTAGGACCTATTTTCGCCCTAAAAAGAAACTTAGTGGTTAATGGCGTGTTTGGCAAGTGCAAGTAACTAGTGGTCAACGCCGCTTAAAATGACCTATTTTTCTTCACGTGGAGTCACGCTTTTGCAAGAGGACCCAAAAAAACAGAAACAAAAACAAATATGCGTTATTTTAGCCTTATTAAGAAAAAGAGAGAGAGAATACAAAAAGGTGTTTGTTAGCCTTATTTTATCTATTGCTTTGCTTTGATACCAGATTTGAAGAAATCCATTTGCAATAGCATCAGATTTTAAGCATTTCAGTAAAGAAATGCAATTATTGTTATTGTTAGCATCATTATAAGATTAGAAATTTCTTTTGGGTTGCATCAAACCCTTAAAAAAAGAGTAACTCTGTAACTAAAACATACAATGAATTGAGCAATAATTAAGAAACTCAACCCACGTAAAACAAATCCCAAATGAAAATGGACAGCCCAAAAGAAAGAAAAAAAAAATCAATTATACAGCCATGAAACAAATGGTTAACAATAAACTTTGCTTCCAACTTCAACCAATAATTTTAACAATTACATATTAATAAACATAATACACATAATAATATGCCTTATCTAACCCATCTAAATAATCCCAAATTATGCATATCCAGATGCTAGCCCCTAAGTTCAATGAGCTATACAAGCCATATAAGTACATACATGAAGAACATATTTATACAAGAACCCAACTCTGTTCAATAGACCTTCAAGCTTCCAGATTATCCAGATTACCCATGAAGAACATAAGATAAAAAGCTTCCAAAATTGAAACCTTCAATAAATTAACTGCCGAATTTAAGTTGAAACTTGTAGAAAACTAAAAGGCATATAACAATCAAACTTGTTTACCTTGTCAGTAGGCAAACAAGTGCTTCATAAATTTGTTAACCTGAACGTTGTAAAAAACAAAAGTTAAAATAAAAAATTACTAAACAAAAATGGATCCAATCATCTAGAAAAAATGAAAAACAAATAAATTGAGAGAAAAAACCAAAAGCTGAAAAAAAAAAATACCTGAATCGGTGAAGGGAAGCTGAAGCGACGCGGTGAAGGGAAGCCGAAGCGACGCCGGTTGCGTCACTGAAACGTCGCCGGAGCGTCGCGATGCGTGGCTAGAGCGTCGCAGTGCGTGGCTGAAGCGTCGCTGTGCTCGCGACGGCGAAGCCGAAGCGTCGCTGTGCTCGCGACGCTGAAGCCACGACGCTCGCGCTGAAGTGTCGTTGTGCTCGCGACGCTGAAGCCGAAGCGTCGCTGTGCTCGTGACGCTCGCGCCGAAGCATCGCTGTGCTCGCGACGCTGGCGCCGAAGCGTCGCTGTGCTCGCGCCGGCGCAGTCGAACCGTCGCTAAGGCGACGCTGGGATCGTCGCCTTAGCGTCGCCGGGATCGGCGCCTTAGCAACGACGGCTCTGATTCGTCGTCATTGAGGTCTGATTTGAGTTTGGGTATGTGGGTTTTGTGGGTATGAGTTTGGGTATGTGTGGGTTTGTGGGTATGTGAGTTTGGGAAAGGAGAGAACGCAGAAAGAAGATAGTGAAAAAAAAAAAAAAAAAAAAAGGCTGAAGCTCATATAAGTTCAAACCCAATAGTGACGAACTCTGATTCGTCACTATTGGGTGCCTTTAGCAACGAAACTTTTCGTCGCAAAAAATTAAACTTTTAGCGACGAACCGTTCCGTCGCTATAGCTAAATTTTTTGGCGCAACAATTTTTCACTTTGGCGCCTGAGTTCTATAAAGCTTTTAGTGACGAAATCGGATTCGTCACTAAAGCATACTTGTAGTGACGAACTCGGATTCGTCACTAAAGCATACTTTTAGTGACGAACTCGGATTCGTCACTAAAGCATACTTTTAGTGACGAATTCAAGTTCGTCGCTGAAACTTTATTCATATTTTTTTTTGTGGTATTCATATGTTTTACCCCTATATGTTTTAGTGACGAAACCATATTTCGTCACTAAAGCATACCTTTAGTGACGAAATATGATTTCGTCACTAAAACATATACAGTAAATGTATTATTGTTTTTAGTGACGAAATGTGATTTCGTCACTAAAGCATACTTTTAGTGACGAAATCAAGTTCGTCACTGAAACTATATTCATATGTTTTACCCGTATATGTTTTAGTGACGAAATATGATTTCGTCACTAAAACTCATACGGTAAATCTATTATTGTTTTTAGTGACGAAATGTGATTTCGTCACTAAAACATTCTTTTAGTGACGAAATGTGATTTCGTCGCTAAAAACATATAAGTGTAATTCCTTTATTTTTTTAGTGACGACTACTTTTCGTCACTAATACTAACTTATAGCAACGAATGTATTTTCGTCACTAAAACTATCCACAGTAATATCTACAGTGACGAAATATTTCGTCACTAAAAATTTCAACTTTTAGCGATGAAAGATTTCGTCACTATAGATTAATTAAGTTGGCGCCAAAGTTTCCCTCCTTGGTGATTATTTTTCAGATCACAATAGCGACGAAATTTATTTTTCGTCGCTAAATGTAATAATTTTTTTTCATTATTAGTGACGAAATATGAATTTCGTCACTAAAGATGTATTTTTAGTGACGAAAAATATTTCCTCACTAATTTTCGTCACTAAAAATACATTTTGTTGTAGTGTCAGCAGCTAAAAATCTACAGTATTTAGGTGTCGTTCCTTATATTTAATTTTTAAGATTCTACCATGTAGATTTTTTCTCATAAATTGAAAGTATATTTTTTAATTAAATAATTACATTGCTGAATCTAAAAAAAAAATTTAAGAAACAGCATTTAAGATGCTGTAACTAAATTTTTTCCATAAAAAGTGTTCTAGCACCGACTGTACATAGACGTAAAAGGAAATAAGGAATCTTTGAAAAGAAGAAGAAATGATTTATAAAATTTATTCACGTGAGCTCTTAAAAGTACGCATTAATTGAACCCGTGATTTATAATACACTTTCTTGGTACTTTCCGCCAAGGAGATAGATATTTCCAACCACCAATCATTTTATTCTGAGAAAATTCAGGCTTCTTGCTGGTGTAATTGCATGCATATTTTCCAATAATAGAACAGAAGCTTCTAAAGATACTTAACAATCAAAACGTACGTCGGTACGTGAACCTTACTTCTCGAAGCTTGTACTAAAACGGAAAATATTTAGTCAGTTTTGTTAAAAGGAAATCATATATAATAATCCACTTTCTCTGTGCTTTCTATGTAAAAACTAGAAATCCACTTTCTCTGTGCTTTCCATGTAAAAACTAGAAATCCAGTATGACACAAATTCTTCTAACTTCTAAGAATGGAATATTCCGCTGCTTCTTTTCCGCGGGAAGGGAGGTATTTTTTAATGGCCTTTTTGTATTATGGGCGGTGTTTGGTAGGCTTACACGTATTTAAGTTGCAATGAATTATTCACAGAACCTTTACACGGTTTTGAATATACGTGAAAAGTAAAAACTGTCCAAACCATGTGGTCTATTTATTTTTATTTTTATTTTAGATAGGAAAGAATTCTAATCAATGAGGTTGGCTCTAATAATTTTTTTTTCATTAAAGTGAAATATTAATTAATTTTTAGTATAAGCAAGATATAAATTCTAAGGGCCTGTTTGGTACACGTGTTTACATATTTGTTTTCAATTTTTAAATAACATTATATGTATTTCTACACACTTTTTCATCTACATGTATTTTCTAAAAATTAAAAACTATTATTTAAACATACGTATCAAACAGGTCTTAAGTCTTTTATTCAATAAAAAAATTTTACCAATTGAATTGTGTAGTAATAATATGCAATGATTTTGAGTTCTGACACAAGAGTAGTGTGTGGATAATTTTTTCTGGCTTGTCTATGGTGCACATTTGTAACTAATTATGTACTTGAATTTGTTACGATCGATATATGATGCCATATACACCCAAGATTTCATGCATTAATTCTTGGCACATCTAAATGCTACATATTTTATGCCTCTTTAGACAAAAGCACATGTACACAAAATGGGGCCAACACCAGGAAGCACATTTCTACAAAGTCCAACTGTGCTTATTCTCTTACCAAAAAAGAAATAGAAGAACAAGAACAAATGTATGCACATGTGAAGACAGTTGTATGTACGAATGCATGTCAAGTACCATATATGATATCATTAGTGGTGACGATATATGATGACGACTTCTCGATAATGATTGATGATGACAAATCTGGCACGGCAGAGTCATATATTCCTTTAACAATTAACAGGAAATTGAGCCATATGCATGGGGTTTTGAAACTTATATTTATTTAAAAAAAAAAAAAAAAAAAAACTCTCTCCGAAGACCAATCTCTTCCTTCATTGTTAAGAAATTTGAAGTATATATAATATGAAAATATCATGAAATTCACTGGTGATTTCTTCATAGCGTGCCATGTGAGTTTTTTTATTTAGAATTTTTGGCTTGGACGGTTGGGCTGTTGAAGATTGATTCAGCGGACTAAAAATGAAAGCTGTTTTGAAGATTTAATATAAATTAATATTTATCAAAATATAAAAATTCATAGTAAAATTTTCCCAATTTTTTAAATTATTTTAATATTAACTTCATGTGAACATGATTTAATTAGTGTTGGATTTACGTGAAAATGGTATAAATAACAAAACATATTTCAGCCTGTTATGAATTTATGATAAAAAAAAAAAAAGGTTATGTCTTTGTGTGCGCATATAGATTTGGTCATTCAATATATAGGTAAGCAAATGTAGTCACTATGATCAATATATATACAAGTACAATAAAATGCCAAGTGGAGTCCACTTCAAATATTTTCCTTCATTTTATTCTTCTTTTATTTTAACTATACATTTATTAAATACATATATACAAATGTCTTTTGTATTTTTGGATGACTCTCCTATAGAGATGAAAATTTTTGAAAATTCACAAAATTTCTGCATCATCATTATAATGTATATATCCTTAATTTAATTTAATTTGTATTGCAAATCAGTTAAAACCAATTAGAAGTCATAGTTTTAAATGAAAGTTTCTGATTTTTTTAGTTAGACTCTCTCTTGCTGCCATCAAGCTTTTAACATCCCATTATATTTTATCATTATCATTATATATAATATATATTTTTAAATCATATTTTTTAAATTTCCAATTAGTCAAACCAATTAGAAGCTGTTTTCTTAGAATAAAGAAACTCGATACAGTGATATTTAAAAAAAAAAAAAAAGTTTTACTAACATAACATTTGCTCTAGAGTATGCATTAAAAAATCATATATTAAAGAAAAAATTTTATAAAAAAAATAATAATAATTGATTTTTTTAACAATTTTTGCAAATCCTTATAAATAGTTTCTAAAAATAAATGGTTAATAATTAACCATTAACCAATACTAATAAAAAATATTTAAAATAAAAGTCATTATCAAAAAATAATTAAAAAAAGTTACTTTTTCCACGTGAGACGTCATCTCAATTGGCGTACAAGAAGTATGAAAGTACATCAATTTTAAAGTTCCAATTGCAAATTATTTCTTTTCGAGAAAAATCTCTTGATTAACTTTTCGCTGTTGGAACTTGGAACTGCATGAGTAATTTTCCAATCATAGAACAGAAGTTCCAGAACTTCTGGCTGTTTTATATTGTTTTCTTGTGTTATGGTCGGTTCTTGGTGGGGCTCACTGAAAGCCATTGTAATACTGGAGGTCCAGCAAGCTTAGACCATGAGGAAGAAGAAGAAGAAGTTCCAACAGCTAAAACGGTGTCGTGCATAAGGCGAGGCAAACATAAAGGCAAATCAAAACAAAACGTTACCGTTTCTCATTAAAAGGAACGGTGCCGTTTTGTATATAAAATATAAGTCAGTTAGAAATCAGTTAGAAGGTTGTTAGCTGTGGAGTGCACGTGTGTGAGGTTGTTAGAACACGTGTGAAACGGTTACCAATCTCCTCTATCTCTCTATCCCTCACTGTGAATGTATAAATATAGATGATCACCTCTATTGTAATATAATCAAGAGTTATATTCAGAAATATTACATTTGAAGAAGTTTTGCAACTATTCTCTCTCTCTGTTATTTTCTCTTTTCTCTGTTTTTCATTTCTTGAGTTTTCTGTGATAATTCTATAGAGATTGATAGAACTTTTCATGGTATCAGAGCTTTGATCCAATTCAATAGCTTCTTCTTCTTCAGCATCTATCTCAACTAATCTCCCTGCTATGGCTACTGCAAGTTTACCAGTGAATACTTCATTGTTGCTATTATCAAATATGTCATCAATGATGACTGTGAAACTCGATTATGGGAACTACATAGTTTGGAAACATCAAATCGAGGTAATCCTTGATACCTATTCCATGATTGATGTTCTTGATGATTCAATCACTGATCCAGATAGATTCCTTAAAGATTCATCTGGAAATTTATTACTGAAGTGAATCTAGCTTTCATAGCTTGGAAGAATCATGAACAAGCCATGTTCACTTTTGTGAATTCCACTCTTTCCCCTGCAATTCTTGCTATTACAGTTGGGCAAAAGTCTGCTAGAGGAGTTTGGAAGGTGTTAGAGAAAAGGTTTGCATCTGTCTCAAGGTCTCATGTGATGAGTCTGAGAAATGAGCTGAATGCAATTAAGAAAGGAGTTGATTCCATTGATGGATATTTTCAAAAAATTAAGCAAGCCAAAGATAGATTGGCTGCTGTTTCTATGTTTGTGGATGATGAATAGCTGCTCCACATTATTCTTGATGGTCTTCCATTTGAATTTGATTCGTTTAGTTCAGCAATTAGAACTAGGAGTGATGTTTTGTCAGTAGAGGAATTGAATGTGTTGCTCAATGCTGAGGAGAGAGTAATTAAAAAGAGGTCTAATGCAATTGATTTAGCTTCTATGGCTATGGCTGCAAGGTTTCATTCTCAAGGTTTTCAACAAGGAAGAGGAGGCAGAAATAATAATTAGAGAGGAAGAGGTCGAAGTAATCATCATAATTTTGGAAGTAATCTTGGAGGTTCTCATTATGGTGGTGGAAGTTATTCTCATCCTAATCAGTTTCAAAATTTCAACTCAAACAGTTTCAATTCAGGAAATTCAGGAGGTTCTCTTCAGTTTTAGTGTTCCAATCAATCCAAACAATCAGCTAACCATAATTCAGGCCAATCAAGTAGACCTATCTGTTAGATCTGTGGCAAGAATGGTCATTCAGCCCTTGACTGCTACCATAGAATGGACTTTACATATTAAGGAAGACATCCACCTGCTAAACTAGCCTCCATGGTGGCTAATGCTGCTCAAGTTCAAGCTTCCAATGCCTGGCTCACTGACACTGGTTGCTCAGACCATGTGACACCTAATCTGTCTCAACTCTCTTTTATGCAGCAACCAGTTCAAGGATCAGAATCTGTCACAGTTGGCAATGGACAAGAACTACCAGTCACTCACATTGGTAATGGTGAGCTTCGAACCTTAACTCATAACTTTAGGCTTAACAACATTTTAAGAGTACCTGACCTTGCATCCAATCTTCTATCTATTCATAAACTTTGTCTTCAAAATAATGCTTTTTGTTATTTTGATGCACATAAGTTCTTAGTTCAGGATTTGTCCACGGGGAAGATCCTCTACGCAGGGTTGAGTAAAGATGGAGTTTATCCAATTCCATCTAATCCTAGTCTGTCTTCTACACCCTGCTTCAATTCTCTTCAGAATTCTGCATTTGTCACTCTCAAACCACATAATATTCTGCTATGGCATCATAGACTTGGGCATCCAAGTTCTAAGATTTTCTTTTCTGCTTTAAAATCTGTATTTCCTTCAGTTTCTTTGTCTTAGATTGATGAAGTTTGTTCATCCTGTGAGTATTGTATAAGTGCAAAAATGCACAGATTTCATTTGAATAAACACCTCTTGTTTCAAATTCAATTCTTGAGCTTGTGCACAGTGATGTTTGGGGTCCTTCTCCAATCACTTCTTTGCTTGGATTCAATTACTATCTGATTTTTGTTGATGACTACTCCCGTTTTACTTGGTTATTTCTTCTCAAACATAAAACTGAGGTTCTTGCTATTTTCAAACACTTTAAGTCCATGGTTGAGACTCAATTCAGTTCTAAGCTTAAAGTTCTAAGAACTGATAATGGCCCTGAGTACATCAACAATGAGTTTAAATCTTTTTGTTCCACCTCTGGTATTCTTTATCAATCTTCCTGCCCTCATACACTTGAGCAAAATGGTGTTTCAGAGAGAAAGCACAGGCACATAGTTGAAACTGGTCTCACCCTTTTATACCAATCCCATCTTCCTCTCAATTATTGGTCCTATGCTTTCTCTGCTGCAACTTATCTTATCAACAGAATGCCTTCTTCAGTCTTAGGTTTTCACTCACCTTGGGAGAAACTTTATTCCAAATCACCACCTCTTCATGCTCTTAAAGTCTTTGGGTGTGCCTGCTATCCATACCTCAGGCCATTTAACCAAAACAAACTGCAACCTAGATCAAAACCATGCATTTTTCTTGGCTATCCTCCACTTTCTAAAGGCTACATATGTCTTGATCCAACCACTAACAGAATCTACCTTGCCTGTTATGTTTTGTTTAATGAGTCTCTCTTTCCTTTTGCTCATAATTCTAACTTCACTGATCCTCATATTCCTTTCTCCTCATCTCTTTCCAATTGGTTTTCTCACCCTTTACTCCTTGTTGCTGAGTCTGGTTCTATTTCACCTTTTGAGTCCACCAGTGTCTCCACACCACCTGATCTCACCTCTTCTCTTCTTCCTTCTTTCCTTTCTACCTCACTTCCCATTCCTATTGTTCCTCCTCCTTTGGCTATCCCTTCCTCTATTTCTACTTCCTTACCTATTCCAGCTCCTGCTGTTTTCAATTCTTCTTCACTTCCTGCTCCTAGTGTGTATAGTTTCACTGCTATTGTTCCTACCTCCTCTAACTCTCATCCAATGCTCACAAGGTCAAAGCATGGTATCTATAAGCCTAGAGTTATGCAGGTTCAAGCTGACTACACTATTATAGAGCCTCCATCCTTCACTATTGCATCTAAATTCCCTCAATGGGTGGCTGCAATGGATTCTGAGTTTCAGTCCCTTAAGAAGCAAAATACTTGGACTTTGGTTCCTCTTCCTCCCCATAAGAATGTGGTCACTTGCAAGTGGATGTATAAGTTGAAAAGGCACAGTGATGGCTCTATAGCAAGATATAAAGCCAGGCTAGTTGCAAGGGGGTATCTTCAACAGCATGGTTTGGACTATGATGAGACATTTAGTCCTGTGGTGAAGCCTGCCACTGTTAGAATTCTTCTGGCTTTGGCTGTACAATTTGGATGGGAACTGAAGCAGTTGGATGTCAGCAATGCTTTCTTGCATGGAGTGCTTAAGGAGGAAGTTTATTTGGCTCAACCTTAAGGATATGTTGATCCTTCCTTTCCTCAGCATGTCTGTCTCCTTCATGAGGCCCTCTATGGTCTCAAACAAGCTCCTAGAGCTTGGTTTGAGAGGTTTACTTCTCAATTGTTGCATATTGGATTTTGTGCTTCTGCTGCAGATAGCAATCTATTCATTTTGAGGCATGGTTCTTCCATTGTGTTCCTGCTGCTATATGTGGATGACATCATAATCACATGCAACAAATCAGGGTTTGTCTCTTCTGTGATCAAATTGTTAAGTGCTGATTTTGACCTCAAAGACCTTGGCATCCTACATTACTTCCTTGGCCTCCAAATTGACTACACTTCCTCTGGGCTGTTTGTTCATCAGGCAAAATATGCCTCGGATCTTATTAAGAAGTTTGGCATGACTGATTGTAAGCCATGTAAAACTCCTTCCTCTCCTAACTGTCATCTCCTACCTCATGACAGTCCACTCTTGTCTGATCCCACTTCCTATAGAAGCTTGGTTGGTGGCTTACAATATCTCATTTTTACAAGACCAGACCTTTATTTTGCAGTTCAACAAGCTTGTTCACATATGAGTACTCCAACTCATAATCATCTTCAGGCAGCCAAAAGAATCCTTAGATACCTCCAAGGCACATTACATTTTGGAATTGCTTTCACCCTTGGTCCTATCTCCTTGTCTGCATACAGTGACTCTGATTGGGCTGGGGACCCTATGGACAGGTGTTCCATTACTGACATGGTTCTCTTCTTTGGCAATTCTCCTATTTCCTGGTCTGCCAAGAAACAAGGAACTGTATCTCGTTCTTCCACTGAAGCTGAATATCGTGCCTTGGCTTCCACCACTGCTGAATTGTATTGGATTCGCATGCTTCTTCGAGATTTTGGTATCTTCCTTCTTAATCCTCCTCTTCTCTGGTGCGATAATGTCAGTGCTCTAGCCATTGCTACTAATCCTGTATTTCATGCTTGTACCAAACACATCGAAGTTGACTTCCATTTCGTTCGTGAAAAGGTTCTCAGGCGTGATGTGATGCTTAAGTTCATCTCCACTCATGATCAGTTGGCTGATCTGTTTACTAAAGGACTTCCTTCTCCTCGGTTCCTTTGGCTAACATCCAAACTCATGTGGAAATTCCCCATTCGTTTGAGGGGGGATGAAAGCCATTGTAATAATGGAGGTCCAGCAAGCTCAGATCATGAGGAAGAAGAAGAAGAAGTTCCAACAGCTAAAACGGTGTCGTGCATAAGGCGAGGCAAACATAAAGGCAAATCAAAACAAAACGCTACCGTTTCTCATTAAAAGGAACGGTGCCATTTTGTATATAAAATATAAGTCAGTTAGAAATCAGTTAGAAGGTTGTTAGCTGTGGAGTGCACGTGTGTGAGGTTGTTAGAACACGTGTGAAACGGTTACCAATCTCCTCCGTCTCTCTATCCCTCACTGTGAATGTATAAATATAGATGATCACCTCCATTGTAATTTAATCAAGAGTTATATTCAGAAATATTACATTTGAAGAAGTTTTGCAACTATTCTCTCTCTCTGTTTTTCTCTCTTTTCTCTGTTTTTCATTTCTTGAGTTTTCTGTGATAATTCTATAGAGATTGATAGAACTTTTCACTCACACGTTAGTTGCAATTTACTATTCAAACAGCTTTTTACATTGCGTTTTGTTCTTCCAAATTTATCAGAGACGTGGTTGAATATAAGTGATAACTGATGCAGTGCTTTTTTGTCTAGGAAAAAGTAAACACAAATTGTTATCCGCCATGACTCATACATGCTATTTGTGAATCAAGATCCTCTCTGTTTTAAAAAGGAATGCATTATGTTCATTTTATGATTTAATTATTAGATATTTAAATATGTATATGATGCTATCTTATTTTAAATTTCATTTCACAAAATAAGCAATAGTAACTTGTATTGTTTGTTCTTTATGATGAGAACAGTTAATGTTCAAATTACCCACATAAGGAAAATTATTTCGGCATCAAATGATTAACCAATATTTTCACATAGCCTCTCTTGTGTTTTTGTACTTTGATGAATCTAGTTGATTGTGCTTTCTCAAATGTTATGTGAGTGAGATGTAAAAATTATTGTAATTTTTTGTGTAACATGACTATTCTTGAAAACTAAAATTTAACTATAGAATTGTTAATCTACATTTTCGAAAAAAAAATTGTTGGAATAGTCTTTGATGCAAAATTAAAATCAAAGACTCTTAAACACTGTAAAAAAAATGTTGAAGAGTCTTTGATGCATTGTTAAAAACAAATTACACTTAATATAATTCTTCCTTAATGTTACATTACTTGACAACTTTTTTATACATTCTTAGTTCATCTAAATGCTTCCAAAAAAAAAAAAAAAAAAAAAAAAATTCTCAAAAAAAAAAAAATGCTTCAAAAAGTTCATTTTTTTCTCCAAATTTTCACATGTTGTCTACAAAGCTGCTACATATATATGCCTCTTGAGACACAGATGTAGAAACGAAGAACAACCATAAGTAATTAAGCATATATACGATAATATAATATGTTTAAATCTTCCCAATCATTGGTACAAAGAACCTTCTTTATTCACACAAAATAATTTGTTATCAAATTGTATGTTAACATTTAATTTGTTACATGGACTTTTAATCTACTTTATTCACACAAAATAAATCAACTAGTCTAATCGGAAAAAAAAAAAAAAAAAAGAAAAAAAGAAAAAGAAAAAGAAAAAATCAACTTGACAATAACTGTCCAACACATACTACAGCAATCCCAATTGGATCTCCAAAGATGGCTGAAATAATGAGCTTGAGAACAAGTATAGCCTTCGTCAAATATTTATTAACCTTCTTTCCATTCTTGCTTCGTCGACTTCGTCAAATATATAATATGCCTCTTGAGACAAAGATGTAGAAGAAGAAAAAACTATAAGTAATTAAGTTTACGATAATATAATATGTTTAAACCTTCCCAGTCATCATTGGTACAAAGAACATATAGTTTGTTACATGAACTTTCATCCTCTTTCACACAAAATAAATCAACTTGTCTCATCGAAGAAACGAAAAATCAACTTGAAAATAACGATTCAAAACATATTGCAGCAATTATCCCAATTGGATCTCCAAAGATGGCTGAAATAATGAGCTTGAGAACAATTTTAGCCTTCCTCCAATATATATTAACCTTCTTTCCATTCTTGCTTATTCCTCCACTTTGTTCTACTGCGTCTTCGTTATTCGGAACCATAATTTGCAACGCCGTGTCACTTGTCTGACCCACATCATTTTTTCCAAGAATATAATCCTTCTTCCAATTATCAAGAATTAAGTCCTTCACACATGCAACATGATAGCAATGCTGGCCACAGTTGGATTCATAAGACCAGCCCTTGAAATCTTTAAGTATTTCCTTTCTTCCACATTTTCTGCACTTTGATTTTGATGAGAGCTTTTCTTTGAGGTACAGCTTCACCTCACCACCATTTAAGGTATGTTGAAGCTTCATACAACATGGGTGTAGGTCATGTGCTTTCGTGTGCGAACACTGGTACACAAACCCTAGCACATCTTTCCCACAAGCATCACAGTATCTCTCCCCTTGTGCTTTTTCAACAAGTTTGAAGTCGCAGCTTTTGAGAAATGGGTGGTAGTCAGAGGATTCAGGCTGCAGTACTGCACACTCCTCGTGAAGATGGAAGTTGCACTCTTTGTACTCGCACTCGTAACAAGGTCTAAATCCAACTTCTTTGCAGCCATTGCAACGGTAAGGTTCTTTGGCAGGCACAAGTTTCAGAGTGTGTTGTGGGTGGCTCCAATGCTCTATCTCTGTGAATTTCATGTCTGTCTGACCTGATGAGCGGACTGCCTCAAAACTTGATACATATTTATAGATCAAGCAAGTTGGAATTATAATACTACGCAAATGTCACGAACTTCACTAGTGATTTCTTCGTGATGGGCCGGTGACCCCGATGGTTCAATAGTGAGGCACGTAGTTCCGTTGGAAGTACGTTTGGGCCAAGTTAGCTGTTGAAGATTCAATCAATACGGCAATACCTAATTGCAATGAAACACCAAGTGGAGTCCACTTGATATACTTTCTTTCATTTTCTTTTCTTTCTTCTAATTATTATTATTTAAAATTTAAGTACAAATTCATTAATCTTCTACTACTTAACAGGAGAAAATCCTTTTTTCTCTCTCTCTCTCTCTCTCTCTCTCTCTCTATCTCTCTCTCTTAAATTCTCTTCTATTGGTGGTTTTAAGTGGTAAAATATTTTGCTGTTGAATATGAGATTTAGGATTTGTTTGGATAGTGCTTATTACTGAAAACTGAAATTATTGTAGTAAAATAATTTTTAAATATGTGAATAGTGCTATGGGACTTAGTTTTAAAGAAAAAATTGCATAAATTAATGACTTGCGAGTTCCGTAAACAGTGAACGAGACCCACAAAAAAAGTTAGATATGCCATCAAAAGAATTTCAGCAACATCCAAGCGCTCACTTAGTGTTTGAATTTTATCTACACTAAAAATCAGTTAGTTTAATGATAAATTGTAATTATTATGGAGTGAATGTCATATATTAAAATTCTATGGTATTTATAAAACAATAAAAATTCTTCATTTTTTTTATAATTCAATAATTAGGGGTGTGGAAATTTGAATACGGTGGTTTCCAAAGTTACAAGACTTTAACAAATAGGGGGGAAAATCTTGCTCTGAAGTAAGCATCTGATCCTATTAAGCCCATTAATAGCCCACTACGAAAGCCCAATACCTTAAAACAAAAATAAAGAGCCAAGTCTTCAACGTAAGAGGTCCCCCAAATTGGGCCTTTCATTGATTTGCTTATAAGTTCACCAGTAACTCTGGGAGGAAAGCCCTTTAAAAAAAAAAAAAAAAAAAAAAAAAACGCACATATTTCCCGCGACACTAGAGAGAGAAAGGGTGTGAGATCGAATCATTGAATATGAATCAGAAATTCGGAGGAGGGAGACAACCTACGGGGACTCCGTCGCTGGCGTTGTCGTGCATTGTTGTTGTTGTCTCGCTCCTCGCTGGGGCATCTGTTGTCCACAACATATATAAGCCTAATCTTGTAAGCCTTTCTCTCTCGCTCTGTCATAACCATTTCAATCTTTGGCACATTGTCAATATGTTACAACCAAATATTTTATAGGCCCATGACCTGTTTGATAAAATGTTTGAAACACTGGTCCTATCTTGTTATCCATGACTGCATGACCTGTTTGATATGTCTTTTTCTACTACTGTTGTGTGTAGACATTGCCTCCGGTGGAGAGCGTTCACGAGACTAAGCTGAAACAACAATCTGAGAGAGAATGATATATGGTCTTTTAGCCATAATGTTGGAGCTGGTTTTTGTTTCTGGATAGATAGATCAACACGACAATGTATGTGGCCTATCTTTGAAGCCAAATCCTAGTTTCAAAAATTTTGCGTGTTTTTCAGCTACATTTAATTGTTACGATCATTTTCTTTTTTAATACCCAGAACTGTAACATTGTAATTGCTACTGTGTTTAATAAGGATTAGTTTTATTTTTATCCCCAAACAGGCATATATGTTCGCTTTACTAGTTGTTTCTATGCATATGTTTGAGTATGCACTTAAGATGTTCGAAGAAATGACTGAATGAAAGTTAGGTATGTTTTTAGTTTGGTTTCCACAGCAAGTTTTTCCATAGTGCTTAGCTCTAGCCAATCAATCATGGAAAGAACTGAAAATTCATTGGAACTAAATCTAATGCATTGAGAAAAATACTTACTTTCTGCTAATACGGGGTTATTGTCGGTTATATTTTATTAAAAGCTTTAATTTTCTGTTAGAAAGAGACTTATATGGGAATGTTAGACTAGAGGATGTTTTAATAGCTCAAAATTGAATATGGGCAAGGTGGTTTTCAAAGTTGGATTCTTTAAAAGCTATTTCTGGCTTTGTTGCATTATACATTAAGGAACCACACAGTCTGCAAAGTCCAGGCTTTGTTTTATACTTCTGTTATGGTACCAAATCCAACTTGAAATTTGTTCTTGGTCATTAATGTCTTTAATAAATATTCCTGTGTTGCATAGTTTCCAACGATTGAGCTATTTTTGCATTGTTGGTTCTGGAAACTAATTTTTTTGAAGGAAGTAATTAAACATACTTGCTTAATTCCTGTTATCATTTTGGAACTGACCCTGTTAGCAGAAGTTAGGTCTTTCAAGTTACCACTTACATGAGTACTAGTTATTTACGACATGGGCAAAGCTTCAAGAGATAAGAGGGCAGGTTTTCCACTTTGTGACATTTCCCTTCATCTCTTTTGTTTCCCAGCCTTTTAGTAATAAGTTGATTCATATGTAGGATTTATACTACAAAAAAGCAAAAGAAGGACGTTAAAGTGCTAGGATACATACTAGCAAAGCTTCCTTAGCCTCAGCCTTCTTCCTATTCTCATCATCTTCAATGCTGTATTTCCCTGCATCCTTGATCATCCTCTTAATCTCCTCATTGGACAGCCTCGCCTTGTCACAGGTGATAGTGATCTTGCTCCTCAATCAAACCAGAGGTCATCTCCTCAACTGAAACATTCAAAATACCATTGGATTCAGTATCAAAGCAGACATCTATCTGTGCAAAACCCCTTGGTGCTTTAGGAATGCCAAAAAGCTCAAATTCTCATAACAACTTATTATCTTGAGTTCTTGTTCTCTCACCCTTGTATCCCGAGTAAAAAATAGTAGTTTGGTTGTCATAGTTGGTCTTGTAATGGCCCTTCTTGGTGTTAGGAATGGAGGTATTACTTGGAATCACAATAGACATTTCAATTCCAATAATCTCCACTCTAAGAGACATAGGGGTGACATCCTAAAGTGTAAAGACTTGAAGCTTTTCGTTACCCATATGGGCTAAGATTGCAGCTTGAATAGGCACTCCATATATGATATGCCACTGCATCGTTCGGATGAATGCTCCTGCAAAGTTCTTTCCTCCTAAATAAGTCCTATGATAAGCCAACAGGTGCTGTGCCTATTGGAATTCTCTGGAAACAACATTTAACAACGATATCATGAACAAAGTTCTTGTCATCTTAGCATTAGTTATGGCAATTTCTTTTGATTTTCTTAGCTACCATGTACCAATTTTCGCACTGCCAAACACGGATGGAGGTGATGAGGCTTTATAATTTGTTATGGCATTTTCTTTCGCCTATATCTTATTAATTTCAAAATCACCTTATTAAAGATGGAAAAATACCTCTAAACTGGCTTGCCCCCAACCTTCCCCACAGGGGTTTCCCTGCCTTCTTCTCATCCCTACTTAATTTTATGTGGTTTGTTCTTTTGATTTTCTTGCTTACCAAACACCAAATAGTGAATACTTGTGGCTTTTGCCGTTGATTTTATTGGCTACCAAACATAGAAAAGAGGATATGGGGCTTTATATTGTAGTTTTCCTGTCGATTTTCTCTGTTACCAACTTGAAATCATCCTTAATTTTACTTAAAAGAAAATTATTTTAAGACAAAATCTCTATTATTGTTTTTCTTTACTAAAATAAATCACAAATTGCATTTTCCAGCCATAACAAAAGGACGGATTTGGTTATTTCTCAAAGTCTATGAATTTTTTTAGTTTCAAATTAAAACAGTAGAGGTTCAGTTTGATTTTGATCTAATATTAGCAGGATTTTTTTATGTTTGTATTTTTTATCAAATTATTAAGTTACTTATGTTTTTAGAGACAATTATTAAGATAATTTGTTCTAAATAAAACTCTATTACAAAGTTCCAATAAATATGACATACTACGTACACTAATAAAATCTCTCTTACTCAAAGTTTGAGAATTAAAGAAGCTCACTTATTATTTAAAATTATTTAATAATCAAATTTGTAGTTTTAATTTTGTGTGTTTTTATTTACTTTAATAATTATTATTTTTATAGAAAACATAAGTGAATGACTTGCACCGACTCCTGCCAGTGACCTAGGCACACAGGCACCCTATATTTCCCTCTATGCGTTTTCCTTCATCAGTTCTCGTTTTTCTTTCAGTCGTGTAAACACTTCAACCAAATTCTCGTAGGAGCACAGAACATGGGGAAGGGCAAGGGCAAGGGCAAACAAAAAGCCGTAAGAAACGAAAAACAACCTTTAAGTCTTACCATACACAATGAAAACTCAGTCACCAACCAAGAACAAACCGATGCTTTCTCAAAATTCCCAGCGGAAATCTTATTGAAGTAGTCTCGCGCTTGCCACCCAAAGACATGCAACATCAGGAGTGTCTCAAAAGGCATCGATAATTTAACAAGAAGGCCAGACTTCGCAGCCAAACACTTCCGTAATTGCAAAACTCTTTCTGATAATCTCACAGGATTCTTCTGCCAGAGTTTTTCAACGCAAAGGGTATGGCGGCACAATGAGAGCCGGTTCATTAATGGTCAAGTTATCCATGACCCTGATTTTGTTGCCATAAAATCTGAAGCTGATCGTGTTCCAGATTCTCTCTTCAATTTCTTAAAGAAGGGGAACAAGAGCAACGATTTGGTTGAGCTTATTGATTCTTGCAATGGTTTATTACTTTGCTGCACATACACTGGGATAAAATCGTTCAAAACATGGTTCGTTTGTAATCCTTTGACCATGGAACATGTCACTCTTCCATATCCCGTCAAACGATCTAACCTGGTCTACTATGGGTTGCTTGCAGACACAACCAACTCTGGTTATCTTCAATATAAGGTAATTTGTATTTTTAATCCGAAAGACGATGACTCTTGTTCTATGTTGTCAGTTTTTTCATCAAAAACGGGTGAGTGGAAGGAATCTGAGGAGAACCTTCCGCCATTATGCGACCATACCGTGATGGGTTCGAAGGTTGTATACAACAGCAAGCTATTTTGGGATTGTCTTGAAGGTCACATTCTTGTATGTCACTTACACAAGGAAGGTAAATCAGAATTGATTGAGACTCCTCGTGCTCCACTAGGAAGGTCACTTTGGAAATCCAATGACAAACTTTTCTGCTATTGCCAGAGGTTTGATGATGAGACTCCTGTCTGGTCTCTCTCTATCAATGACGAGGAGGAACTTGAGTGGAAGGTGAAGGTTGCGAGGAGTTTGAGATGTTGACAGAAGATGTCGGCAACGAACTTGCTAGTTCGTTGTATAATGTATGGGTGCTAAAAAAACCAAACATTGAGTTTAATATAATAGGTTCAACCCTGAATCTAAAGAGATATATTTGTGGAAGCCAGATCCTAGTAATTTTATTATAAGATATGAGTTAATTTCAAGATCCTGTGGGGTGCTGGACGTGGGCCAAATCGTATTTTGCCATATGTGCATAGCTTTGCGCCGATTTAGACGAAAGAAGGGGAAGGCAAACACTATGTTGATGTGGAGACAAACAAGAAGAAAACGAAAGGCAAACATGTTGCTCCACGGTCTCAAAGAACCAACTAATCTGTTGGTTTACAATGGACTCTGGCCATGAGTGATTTCGCTAATTTGTCTATTATTTAGTATTCCTGCTATTATTTTCTTTTGGATTTCCTTTTCTGTTTTTATTTTATTGCACTTTCATGATTAGGTTATCTTATTTATTATGTTATATTATAAACCTCTCTTAATTACTCAACTCCTCGACTATTTTATATATCTAGTTGTTCCTCCAACATTTAGCCTTTTAACATATAAAGTTGGGAAAAGTTACATTGTAACTGTGTTTTCATGAATTGAAATTGTGAGTCTAACTTGTAATTTTAGTTCATGAAAACAGTAAATACGCTGTAATATACATTGTTTGTAAAATACACCTCCTATATAATTAAGCTCACAGATTGTGAGCCTACTTAAATGTTTCTCATTCATGTTCAAGGAATTGAGGATGTTTCATTATTGATTTGGACTGTAGGGTTCCCAAGTTCATGCGTGCAATCACATGGGCACATCTTTAACATTATTCAAGCCACCGTACATGTGAGGCAAACCCTTCAATGCTCATCAATTTTTACTCTGCATTTGCGTTTTGAATTCCATATTTGCATGGTGATGTTCCTAGTTTCTACACCGATTCTTCTGTTCTCTCAAGAGAAGAGTTGCATCTTTTAATTCCACAAAATAGCACACGAAGAATTATCATTCGAGGCACAAGTTGCTTTGATCAACTCATATAAGGTAATTTTGATATGACCAAGAAGTAAATATGCAAGAGGAAAGGTAAAGGAAAACATGGGGAGAGGTAATTTAATAGGTTGCCTTTAACTTCTTGTACAGTATGGCAGGACAAGACATACAAGACAAACTAATATCCTCACTTAGGCTTTTAGAAAAATCCCAAGGGCTAGTGTTGGTAATTGCATTCTTGGATTAACCGTGAACCAATCATGAAACCGGTTTTTTATGTGTGAGAACCGGCTAGTGTTGGTAATGGTATTCTTGGATCGACTCATAGTTGTTCATGTAATGGCCCTTCTTGGTGGTAGGAATGGAGGTATTTCTTGGAATCACAATAAACATCTCACTTCCAATAATCTTGACCCCAAGAGACATAGGAGTGACCTCCTAGAGTGTAAATTCTTGAAGCTTTTCGTTACCCATACAGGCTAAGATTTCAGCTAGAATATAGGCACTCCATATATGATATGCCACTACCTTGTTCGGATGAATGCTCTTGCCAAATTCTTTAAGTCCTACAACAAGCCAACAATAATTGCTGCGCCTTTTGGAATTCTTTGGAAACAACCTTTAACAACGACATCATGAACAAAGTTGTTGTCATCTTAGCATTAGTGACGGCCTTTTCTTTTGATTTTCTTAGCTACCATGTACGTACGGATTTTTCTTCGCCCAAACATATATTTATATTTTTTTTCATTTTAATATATATTAATTCAATGATTTTTAGTTTCTCAAAAAAAAAAAAAAAAATTCAATGATTTTTATAAATAATTTAATATTTTTTGTAGATATTCTATTTATAATTTTTTATATATTCTATTGCTATCTCTTAAAACACTTGCTCTATTAATTTGAAAAACACCTTATTAAAGATGAAAAAATACATCCGAACTAGCTTACCCCCAACCTACCCTACAGGGTCCTTGCCGTGTTCTCATCCCAACTTAATTGACATGATTTTTTCTTTTGATTTTTTTACTTACCAAACACCAAATAGTGAATATTTATGACTTTTGCTTTTGATTTTATTGGCTACCAAACACAAAAAAGAGAATATGAGGCTTTATATTGAAGTTTTCTTGTCGATTTTATCGGTTACTAACTTTAAATCATTCTTAATTTTACTTTTATTTTTTTTAAAAGAAGCTATTTTAAGAAAATATTTCTATTATTGTTTTTCTTTACTAAAATACATCACATATTGCGTTTTTTTGTCCCTCCAACTAAACAAATTATAGCAAAATGATGGGTTTAGTTATTTCTCAAAGTCCGTGAATTTTTAGTTTCAAATTAAAATAGTAGAGGTTCAGTTTGATTTTGATCTAATATTGACAAGAATTTCTTTTTTTGTATTTTTTTTTTCAAATTTTAAGAAACGATTATTAAGATAATTTGTTCTAAATAAAACTCTATTTCAAAGTTCCAATAAATATGACATACTACACTAAAAAAATCTCTCTTACACTTCATTAAAAAAATTCTCTCTTACTCAAAGTTTGTGAATTAAAGAAAATCACTTGTCATTTGAAATTATTTAATTATTAAATTTCTAGTAATAATTATAATGGGTCCCACCTAGTGATAATAATAATAATAATAATAAAACCCCACTACTTAGCAAAATAGGAGTAAGAAGCCTAATAGAATTCTGGGAAAAAAAAAAAAGAAGTAAATATATAATATAAACAAACTACTTTTAAGCTAGTTGTGAACAAATAAATTAAAGTTTACATTTCATGTTTGATTTTATATGACAATTACATTAACATATAATTGTTTATTTATTTTGTTATTAATATTAATTAATTTTTAACTTTCAATATATCTTGCCCACCAAAATTCCTGGCTCCTAAACAGGAAAAATTATTGAATATTTCAGGAATACTATAAATACGTATTTCCTTATCTCACATAAATTGTAAGTCCCATCATAAATTTAATTAATAAAATTAACAGTTATATGAAAGGAAATGATACATATTTATAGTATTCCGATAGCACCTAATAATTACCCCCTTAACAAAGCATAAGTATAGAACTCCTGTTCAAGAATTCCAATTGCTAAAGTGAGTTTGGTTTAAAAAAGAGGAAAAAAAAAAAAAGTAGTGAGTCGGTTTCGTTTTCGATTCGGATTCGAATTAATACAAAAAGCCAATTACAGCCTGACTCGCACCGACTCCTGCCAGTGTATATATTTCTTGTTCTTTCTTTCAATCGTGTAAACGCTTGAATCAAATTCTCGTAAGAGCACAGAACATGGGCAAGCGCAAGAGCCAGGGCAAGGAAAAAGCCGTAAGAAGCGAAAAACAATCTTCAAGTCTTACCATAGACAGTGAAAACTCGATCACCAACCAAGAACAAACCGATGTTTTCTCAAAATTCTCAGAGGAAATCTTATTGGAAGTACTCTCGCGCCTGCCAGCAAAAGACGTATGCAACATCAGGAGTGTGTCAAAAAGCATCAACAACTTGACAAGAAGGCCAGACTTCGCAGCCAAACACTTCCGTAATTGCAAAACTAATTTCGCGGGGTTCTTCCACCAAAGTTTTGGAATGAATTGGGAATGGTGGCACAACGAGAGTGGTCAATGTTACGCTGACATTAATTTTATTCCCATAAAACCTGAAGCTGATCGTTTTGTAGATTCTTTGTTCAGTTTCTTAAAGAGTGATTGCCTCGATGTGGTCGAGGTTGTTGATTCTTGCAATGGTTTATTACTTTGCTGCATTTACACTGGGATCTGCGAAGACTATGGGATGACAATGTTCAAAACAACATGGTTCGTTTGTAATCCTTTGACCAAGAAACATGTCATTCTTCCTTATCCCAAACGATCTACCCTGGTCTATTATGGGTTACTCGCAGACACAACCAACTTTGGTTATCTTCAATTTAAAATAGTTTGTATTTTTAGTTCGAAAGACGATGACTATTGTTCCATGTTGTCTGTTTTTTCATCAGAAACGGGTGAGTGGAAGGAATTGGAGGAGAGACTTCCACCTTTATGCCACTATTCGGTGATGGGTTCGAAGCTTGTATGCAATGGCAGTCTATTTTGGGATTGTCTCGAAGGTCACATTCTTGTATTTCACTTGAACAAGAAAAGTAAATCACAGAATTGCTACGAGTTGATTGAGGCTCCTCGTGCTCCGCTAGGAAGGTCACTCTGGAAATCCAGTGACAAACTTTTCTGCTATTGCCATGGATTTAATGATGAGTTTCCTGTTTGGTCTCTCTCTATCAGTGACGAGGAGGAAATTGAGTGGAAGGTTGAAGGTTGCGAGGAGTTTGAGATGTTGACAGAAGATGTCAGCAACGGAGTTGCTAATTCGTTGACTAATATAAGGGCGCAAAGACCACGCGTTAAGTTTAATATAATAGGTTTCAACCCTGAATCCAATGTGATTTATGCGTGGAAAACAGGTTTTATTATAAGATATGAGTTTACAGAAAGGAATTTAGAGACCTACAGTGTTGCATGTAACTGTTTACCAAGTCGTATTTTACCATATGTGCATAACTTTGCGCCAATTCAGATTGCCAATATGAAAGAAGAGGAAGGCTATGTTGATGTGAAGAAAAACAAGGAAAAAAGAAAAGGCAAACATGTTGCCCCACGTTCTCAAAGAACCAAGTAATCTGTTGGTTTACAATGGACTCTTCATGAGCGATTGCGCTAATTTGTCTATTGTTTTGTATTCCTGCCACTATTTTCTTTTGTTTTGACTGTTCTGTTTTATTTTATTGCACTTTTTGGTTAGGTTATCATATTGATTTCTCCAAAAATAAGAATGCCGAATATATTAAAGATAATATTATGTTATGTTAAAAACATCTCTTTTTCTCTCAGTTATTTAATTACTCAACTCCTTGACTATATCATATTCTAGCTGTCCCTCCAATATTTAGCATTTTAACATATAAAGTTGGGAAAAGTCTGTTACAATGTAACTGTGTTTTCACGAACTGAAATTGTGAGTTTAACTCATGATTTTAGTTCATGAAAACGGTATACACAGAGTGTGTGCAACACCTTGTTTTTAATAGACATCCCCCTTGCTATATAAGTTTATTGATTGTGAGCCAAGGAATTGAGGATGTTTCATTATTGATTTAGAATGTAGGGTTCCCTGGATCATGAGTGCAATCAAATGGACACATTTTTAACATTATTCAAGCCACCGTACATGTGAGGCTAACCCTTCAATGCTCATCAATTTTTACTCTATATTTGCGTTTTGGATTCCATATTTGCATAATGAAGTTCCTAGTCCCTACATTGATTCCTCTGTCTTTCAAGAGAAAAGTTGCATATTTTAATTCCACAAAATAGTACGTGAAGAATTATCATTGGAGGGACAAGTTGCTTTGATCAACTCATATAATTTAATTTTGATGACCAAGTAGTAAATATCCAAGAGGAATGGTAAAGGAAAATGTGGGGAGAGGTAATTTAATAGGTTGCCTTTAACAGCTTCTTGTATGGTATGGCAGGACAAGACATACAAGACAAACTAATATCCTCACTTAGGCTTTAAGAAAAATCCCAAGGCCTAGTGTTGGTAATGGTATTCTCGGATTGACTCAGGAGCTGATAGTTGTGTCCGTCTACCTCCTTTGCTTCTCTTCACAACCCAAATGAAAAATATTTAGGGTCTATTATTTTATGTCAATTCCATCACAAAATTAAAAAATTTACCGAATACAGGCTTACCCTTTATCAAGAGCTCGAACAATTTGTTCCCTTTTATCCTTTGGAACTTGCTATTGGATGATTTATACATATCATTTAAACTCTTTAAACTCCAAACAAACTGACAAGATTTTTTTATGTTGCATAAGAGTTCCGGACATTCTCTAACTGCTTGTCCACAGAATAAATTGTGTTCATGTCCATCACTATTACGGTTCAATTCTCGGAATGGCATATTAGTTTGATATCATACCCCACTTTCATTTATATTGATACCTTAAAACTTCAATGGCACAATTCTAAACTAAAACAGGATAATTGATATAAAATGGCAAAACCAGAAATTAAAAATCATATTATCAGAATTTCCAACGAAGTCCAAATTACTAGCAAATAGTAGAATTAAAGATTTGGGAAAATAAAGTCGGAATATGTTGTACTGTTGTGACAGGAGAGGTGCTGCTCAAATTTATTGCTGGTGTCTATAAAATCCTCGCAATGATGGGATTGCAGATACTCTCAAGCGTTTCCAGCTTGTCCTCATACTCTTCTGAATCCATGATCTGGAGGCCATCTAACCACTCAATCACCTGTTCAATAGCTTCTTCCATCTTTTGCTTACTTGCAGGGGCAAGCTTTGCACCAATCTTCTTATCATTGATAGTTTTCCTTAGGTTGTAGGCATAGTCTTCCAAAGCTACCATAGCCTTGACATTCTCCTTGTGTTCCTCATCTTCGGCCTTGTATGTCTCTGCATCCTGGACCATCCTCTCAATCTCTTCACTAGACAACCTTGCCTTGTCATTGGAGATAGTCATCTTCCTCCCAACACCAGACGTCATCTCCTCAGCAGAAACAGTTAAGATACCATTGGCATCAATATCAAAACAAACTTTTATCTTAGGAACACACCTGGGTGCTTCAGGAATGTCAGAAAGTTCAAATTCTCCCAAGAAGTTATTGTCCATAGTTCTTGCTCTTTCACCCTCGTAAACTGAGAGCAATATAGAAGTTTGGTTGTCAGAGAAGGTGGTGAAGAAACCCTCCTTCCTGGTGGGAATGGCAGTATTCCTGGGAATCAAAATAGACATCTGTGATCCACGAATCGCTACACCAAGGGACAGTGGGGTGACATCTAAGAGAATGATGTCTTTAAGTTTCTCATTTCTCATACCAGTCAAGATTGCAGCTTGAACAGCTGCCCCATAAGCTACAGCCTCATCCAAATTAATGCTCTTGCAAAGCTCTTTCCCATCAAAGAAGTCTTGCAACAACTGCTGCACCTTGGGAATTCTGGAAGAACCACCTGTAACAACAACATCATGGACCCAATTCTTGTCCACCTTAGCATCAATTAAACACTTTCCACAGGCTCTATACACTTCCTGAACAAATCAATATTGAGATCCACAAATTTAGCACGGGTAATATTTGAGAAGAAATCAATGCCATTACATAAAGAATCAACTTCAATGGTAGTCTCAATTGTAGAAGAAAGAACCCTCTTTGCTTTCTCACAAGCAGTTCTCAACCTCCTAAGAGCTCTTGAATTCCCACTAATATTGAACTTGTGCTCCTCCTTAAATTTTTCAACGAAGTGCTTTACCATTCTGTTATCAAAGTCCTCACCTCCGAGGTGTGTGTCTCCAACAACGGCTCACTTCAAAGACGTCATTCCCAGTGGCGACACCACGGCTAAGTCAGGGTGTTCCCAGGAACACCCTGACTTGAAAAAAAAAAAAAAAAAATTTATACTTAATCTTAATTAGGAACACCCTCAAATTTAAAAAAAAATTCTGTTCTACTTCCAAGCCAAAAAAAAAAAAAAGAACCCAAAAAAAAAAAATTGAACTAAAATCTGAAAAAAAAAAAAAAAAAGTAATAGAGCCGAAATCCACGGCAAGCCAAGCCCACGGCGAGCCCAATAGATTACACAGGTGGCCCGTAGCCCACGGATTCTCCAAAAAAAAAAAAAAAAAAAAAAAAAACAGAGAACAGATATCAACTTACGCCACAGTCACGTCGCTGGCAGGAAAATCAAAAACCAAACCCCAAACCCCAATACAGCTAGTCCATCAGCAAAGCAAAACAAATCCCAACTAAGTAGTCTAAGTTAGTGTTTATCTCAAAAAAAAAAAAAAGCTCCCAATACAGAGAAAACAAAAACAAACCCCAGCGGCCCAGCATACATTGATACACTTCCCAGTTCCCACGGACCGTCGCCGACTCGCCGTCGTCGCAGATACACTGCCCACAAACCCCAGCATACACTGATACAAACCCCAGCATACACTGATACAAACCCCAGCAAAGAAAACCACTCATCGTCGCTGTCGCAGTTTCGCAGATCGATGCTCGGTGCTCACCGCTCGCCGCTTGCCGTCTCGCCCTCATCGCAGTCTCGCAGTGGTCACCGTCACAGATCGTAGTCGTTGCCGTCGCAAATCGCAGATCACAATCTCACCGCTTGGACCTCGGACCCTCGGTGCTCGCCGGTCGGACCTCGTGCTGGGTATCTCTCTCTCTTTACTCTCTTTACTCTTTTTCTCTAAGTCTCTCACTTTCTCTCTTTACCCATGAACTGCAAAACTGAAATGAAATTTGTCTCTCTTTATTCTTAACTTTAATACCGGTTACTCTCTCTCTCTCTCTCTCTACATAATTATATGCTTTTGCCTTTTTTTTTTTTTTTTTTGAATTTGTCCTTATCTATCCTATTGGTCAGTGTGTTGGTGTAATGGTCACCAACACCATTATACCAACACACTAACCAATAGGATTAGGACAAATTCAAAAAGACAAAAAAACAAAAAGCAAAAGCAAGCAATTGGTCAGTTTGGTTGGCCGAATTGCTTGCTTCTGCCTCAGTGCCTCTTTTTCTTTTCTTTTTTTTTTGAATTTAGCCTTACTTGTTGGTGTTGGTTCTTGTGTAACGTGTGTTGGTGTTGGTTAATGTGTTAGTAATATATTGATTGTCTTTTAATATGATGTAAATTGTCTATTGTGATTGTGAAATTTTCTGATTGGCAGGTTATTGTTTGTGATTGTTGATTAGCAGTGTAATGTGCTACACATTACACTGTTTTAATTATTGTGATGCACATAGAATGTATAATGTGCATAAGACAAACAAATATAATAAATTAAAGTAGTATAATTAATGACAAACAAATTAAAGCAATATAGTTTATTGTTACGTTAAATAACAATAATTAAAGCTATATGATTAAATTAACTAATACATTATAAAAGACAAATAAATTAAATAATGTTAGGCTAAATAACAATTAATAATTTTATAATTAATGCAACAACAATATAACAAATTATAATTTATAAAAGAAAAACAAATTAATGAAACAACTAAACAATAATAATTAATAATTTTATTAATATTTCAAATAAGGCAATTGTAAATTTTATGTATTTGCATATTTTTTGATTGTTGTTGTTGTTAATATATAATTTTTTTTATTAAATTGTATAATTTATACTTGTTGAGGAACACCTGAAAAAATTTTCTGAAGTCGCCAGTGGTCATTCCCAATGGTAAGTAGTGAGACATCAGCAGTACCACCACCTAAATAAAAAATCAATACATTTCTCTTCATAATGCCGCTTGACTTGTCAATACCATAAGCAATGGCTGCAGTGGTTGGTTCATTAATTATTCGCAGAACATTAAGGCCTGCAATGCCACCAGCATCCTTTGTGGCGTTACGCTGGGAGTCATTGAAGTAGGCAGGGACAGTAACAACTGCATTTTTCACAATTGTGCCCAGGTAGGCTTCAGCCATCTCACGCATCTTTTTTAGGACCATAGATGAGATTTCCTCCGCAGAGAAGTGCTTTTCTTCGCCCTTATAGGTGACAACAATCATAGGCTTATCACCAGGACCTTTAACAACCTTGAATGGCCAAAGGTTGATATCCCTCTGAACCAAGAATCACTGAATCTCCTTCCAATCAACCGCTTTGCATCTGCAAAATGGTATCCTTTTAAGAAACAAATACCTCAAATGAAAAGAAGGAAAAACTACCATATAAAAAGCCACTTTTGTACATGAATCCTTTGTAGTAAAATTTGTAATATCTTTGAAATGTGCCACCAATTGCACTAATTTCCACCAATCAATCAAATGGTAGGAGATTCAATGCCGCTAAACCAATCAATCACTTTGCATCTAGATATTTACAATTACTAAAGCAAAAAGAATTCATAATTGATGCATATGGAAAAAAACTATTAGTTCTTTTAATAGTTTTTACTATTAACGTCCTGAATTCTTATTCGATGCTGAACTCTCAATTAATGCAAACATTATCATATATGAATGCTACTAAACATTTTTAAGGTGACTTAAGTGGTGAAAATTATATTTCAAACCCTATAGTTCAAAGGTGTAATGAATTAAACTCTTTAATTTAAAAAATAACAAATTTAAATCTAAGTATTCAAAATGAAAAGTTAAAAAAAGTAACAAATTAAACCTCAACCAATTTAAGTGAAACAGCATTGTGCTTGGGGAGTAAATATTTGTTGATGCTTTAATCCATTACTTGTTGAAACCCTATGGTTTAATTTAGAATTTAATTTGTTGTTATTTTTAACTTTATAGTTTAATTTTTTTAACTTTTGAAATTATAAGATTTATTTTGTTTAGCAACTTTTAAGGGGAAAAAAAAAATTGTTAAGGCACCCTAAATTATAAATTTAAAATGTTTTTCTTTTCTTCCTTTATTTTTCTGCTGTGAAGTGTGAACTATCTAAAATAAAAATGCACAATAATTTTGTAAAAAAGAAAAAAGAAAAAAGAAAAATCACGAAAATAAGTTTCCTTTTCTCTAAGAGAGTATATCATACACGCGAGCAATAAAAATCAAAGTAGTTGGTGGATGAGTATTAAGATTTAAGAACATAAAACTTTTAACAGTGATCACATACAGTCCGAAACAAGTAACAGCAAGTCAGCAACAACAACAATGTCTACAATCCTCTTTCCACAGTCGACCAAATATATAATTTCCATTCCTCAAAACTAGTTACCAAATTATATTTCCACATAAAAGAAAGCACGCAGGCACAGACACGCAATATCTTTAGTATATGAATTGATGTTGGTAAGTGAAAACCAAGTTATGAAAAACATTTTTGAAGATTACCAAAGACAGAGTTGGTTGGGTTCCTGGCAACTTGGTTTATGGCAGCATCACCAACCAAGCGTTCGGCAGGAGTAAAAGCAACATAGGAGGGCGTGGTTCTGTTTCCCTGATCATTCACTATTATCTCTACTCGTTCATGTTGCCACACTGCCACGCACGAGTACGTTGTACCCAGATCGATCCCAATTGCCGGTCCCTCTCCTTGGTCGTTGGCCATTGTTGTCTGGAAGGAGGAGTTCAAAGGCTTGAGTACACCAAAATGAAGTAGCTTAGATGAACGAAGACTAAGGCACTTTATGTACTGAAAAGTTAAAGACGGTATCCTTATATGCTCCTAAGGGGGAGTTTTAGTGAACCAAAACACTGTATTTGAAAGAAGACTATGAGACACTTAGCCATTGAAAGGTTGTTTCAATACTTGTTCCTTATTAATGATTCCAATTCGTCTCTTTCTGTTCCCAAAAATGTTTCATTTACTGGCTCCTACTTTCTAGAGATGATGCAATGCTTCATGGAACTCTGTAACTATACCTGTTCTTAGTATTCATTGGGAATTTTTTTTTTTTTTAAATTTTTTTTATAAATTTTGTAATAGCTTATTTGCTTAATGTGATAAAAAAAAATTAAAAGTTGAATTATTTTCAGAAATGTTTAAAGTTAAATGATTTGAAATAAAATTGAGACAAAAAATAGTGTGTGACTCACAAACAGTAGATAATTTAATCAATAAGCTAGATTTTTAATCAAATGTTAAATGCACACTTAGCCAAAAAAACTTTAGAATTATATGATTCTAATGGATATATAATTAATATAATGTAATTGCACATTCAAGTGTGAGGTATCCCATAAAGAAATATTATAGCTTCAATTTACTTTAACTTTTTTGTGTGGCTATTTATATAATACCTATTTCTGGGGGAGATAACACTTTGAGAAGGGTTCAATTACGTAGTTAGTATAATATATATGAATACTACTTGTCACTCAATCTTGTCATTAATATCTTATATATGATTTCAATACTTTACTGAACACATTACTCACACTTGAATATTCCAAATTGAAGATAAACTAGATTTAGTCAATTGATGGAGCGACGGTGAGGTGAGTTGCCGGCTTTGGTCGAATTTGGTCAAGGTCTCACCAAATCTAATCGGGATCTCGTCGGATTTGAGATTGAGACATAGAGGGTGAACAGTGGTTTTCAGTGAGCTATTTGTTCATCAGTCGACTATGGGTAAAGAAGTATTTAAAAAAAAAAAAAAAAAATTGCATGTGAATAGTAATGGTGTATGTAGATTGAATTGGGTGATTTTTAGAGTTGGATGTCCAAAATTTACCTCAAATGCTATTATACATTGACTGAAATGAGTGCTCTAAGAGGCCGAACCAGTAAAGCAATTAATAAACGCAAAGCTTGTGACAAAATCAGTTTAAAGAGATTGGTGTTTAATGAAATCCACATATATATATATATATATATATATTTTTTTTTTTTTTTTGTTGCTTCTGCAAGATTTAGGAAGATTTTACACCCTTTTTGTGTTTTGTTGTGCCTTGATTTTACTCGCTGAACAAGGCTCAAAATTTGTTGGTGTTTTATTTTACTTCATTTGAGCTTTTCTAGGTACGTAGTACTCTACTTTACCCAGTTTTATTTTATTTTTACCTGTTCACACTTCACACATTTCAAATTCGATTGTGTAGCTGTATACTGAAAGAGAATTCAACGACACCAAACTATGGGTTGGAGGACTGAACCTAAATCCTTATCAGTGGACACGTCTTCAAAATTTCTAACCGTTGCCTGAAAATGACAAATAACCAACAAGAAAGCACAAGAACGCAAAAAAATATGTAGACAAAGACAAAATAGTAGCACCGGTAAGTGGTAACATAGTTCGAACCATTACATCGGTTGAAATGATAAGGTGCTACGATGGACTCTAATAACTACCATCATTTTGCTGAAAGGGTCTGGCTCAAATTTATTATTGTTTTCCATAACTCCAGATGGGATTGCAAATGTTCTCCAGCCACTTTAGCTTGTCCTCATACAGTTCTGAATCCAAGAGCTGGTAGTCATCTAACCATTGAATGGCCTGTTCAACAGCATCTTTAATATTTTTCTTAGCTGCAGGGGCAAGCTTGGCACCAATCTTCTCATCATTGATAGTATTCCTCATGTTATAGGCATAGTTCTCCAGAGCTGCCTTAGCCTTAACCTTCTTCCTGTGTTCATCATCTTCGACCTTGTATATCTCTGCATCCTTGACCATCCTGTCAATCTCTTCACTGGACAGTCTTGCCTCATCATTGGTGATAGTGATATTCTTCATCACACCAGTGGTCTTGTCCTTAGCTGAAACATTCAAGATACCATTACTGTCAATGTTAAAACAAACTTTTATGCTAGCAACACCCCTGGGTGCTGGAGGAATACCAGGAAGATAAAATTGTCCCAACAAGTTGTTATCGCAAGTTTTAGCTCTTTCACCCTCGTAAACAGAGAACAACATTTCTGTTTGGTTGTCAAAGGAAGTGGTGTAGTTTCTTTCCTTCTCGGTGGGAGTGGCCGTATTCCTTGGAATCACAACAGACATCTCGGTTCCAGAAACCCTTATACCAAGAGACAAAGGGGTGACATCTAAGAGCACGATATCTTTAAGTTTCTCATTTCTCATATCGGTCAAGATTGCAGCTTGAACAGCTGCTCCATAAGCTACAGCCTCATCCGGATTAATGCTCTTGCAAAGCTCCTTCCCATCAAAGAAGTCTTGCAACAACTGCTGTACCTTGGGAATTCGGGAAGAACCACCAGAAAGAACAACAACATGGACACAGCTCTTGTCCATCTTAGCATCACTCAAGCACTTCTCCACAATATCGATACACTTCCTGAACAAATCAATGTTGAGTTCAGCAAATTTGGCACGAGTAATAGTTGAAAAGAAATCAATACCATTATATAAAGAATCAACTTCAATGTTAGTCTCAATTGCACAAGAAAGGATCCTCTTTGCCTTCTCACAAGAGGTTCTTAACCTCCTAAGAGCTTTGGAGTTCACACCAATGTCCACCTTGTGTTGCCTCTTAAATATTTTAACAAAGTGATTCACCATTCTATTATCGAAGTCCTCACCTCCAAGGTGAGTGTCTCCAGCTACGGCCTTCACTTCAAAGATACCTTTCTCAATGGTAAGTAGTGAGACATCTGCCGTACCACCACCCAAATCAAAAATCAACACATTTCTCTTTCCAGTACTGTCTGCAATCTTGTCTAGACCATAAGCAATGGCTGCAGCAGTTGGTTCATTGATTATACGGAGAACATTTAGGCCTGCAATGTCTCCAGCATCCTTTGTAGCCTTACGCTGGGAGTCATTGAAGTAGGCAGGGACAGTAACAACCGCATTCTTCACAGTTGTACCCAGGTAGGCTTCAGCTATCTCACACATCTTTTTTAGGACCATAGATGAGATTTCCTCGGCACCAAAGTGCTTCTCTTCGCCCTTATAGTTGACCACGATCATAGGCTTATCACCAGAACTTTCAATGACCTCGAATGGCCAAAGTTTGATATCGCTCTGAACCAAGGGATCAGAGAATCTCCTACCAATCAACCGCTTTGCATCTGCAATATAATACCCTATTAAGAAACAAATACCTCTAATAGTAGAGGAAAAAACTGTGACAACAATGAATCACAAGAAGCAGCAAGATTAGATAATGACTTTTTTTTTCTTACAAATATATTTTTTATTCGTGAATTTAAGGAATGGAAGAGGACATTTTGTAGCTCATGAGACTAATAAGATGGTATAGAAAGAGGGGAATATATATATATATATATATATCACATGAAGCAGCTGTTTTTTTTTTTTTTTTTTTTTTTTTTTTTGGGCAACATGAAGCAGCTGTTGATAACATTGTGATCTCAAGAAAAAATCTTAATCTTGATTAGAGCTGATAATACAAGTTTGAAATTTATAAAATCTTGGAAATTACAATTATTAAAGCGAAGAATTCAAAATTGATTCTGAATTGTAATAAGAGTTAGTGTATAAGTTTTTTACTATTGAAGTTGTGAATTCTTATCCTCCGACATAGAATCGTGAATAAATGACGTTGTGATATATGAGTGCTATTAAACATTCTTAAAGCAGTTTAAGCAGTAAGTATTAAGAATTTAAGATCAAAATTAAACAGTGATTACATACAGCCCGACATACATCCAAATATATTTTGCTTTCCACAAAACTCATTACTAGGGTCCAATTGGTAATTGGACGTGGTAACTCAACTGACACTTCCTAGTGTCAGTGTTTATAAGTATAGAGTTCAAATCCCCTTTCTTAATTGATTCTCTCTGGATCTAATAGAATCTACAGTTAATTTGAGGTTAAAAATAAAAAATAAAAAATCTGTTTATTTAAAAAGAAAATTTTAAAAATTTATTAAAAGAAAAAGTTAGAAAGACTATCTTTTTCTTTTTACCCAGTCACAATTTAATAAAAATAAAAATGATTATATTTGGAATTATTATTCAAGGCCATTAATGGGAGTAGCAAAGTAAGTGATTAAGAATAACATTAACCAACAAAAAAAAAAAACTTTGAAGATTACCGAAAACGGAGTTGGTGGGGTTCCTGGCGACCTGGTTCTTGGCGGCATCACCTACTAAGCGCTCTAGAGGAGTGAAAGCAACGTAAGAGGGAGTGGTCCTGTTACCTTGATCATTCACTATGATCTCTACTCTTTCATTTTGCCACACTGCCACACATGAATACGTTGTACCCAGATCAATCCCTATAGCCGGACCCTCTCCTTGGTTCGACATAGTCGTCGGTAACGAGAGGACCAAACACTTTTGTAAACTGAAACTAAAGTAGATAGATAAAAGGAGACTATGAGGCACTTCAGAGCAGAATGTATACCTTTAGTAAAGCAAAACTAAACAAAAGAAACAAGAAGTGTCTTTTATTTTTTTTTTTTGCCAAGCTATAAAACTTAACCTCGAAGTTTACAGGGAGGAAAAGTAATGGGTCCTGCTACACTTATAATATGAATTTTTTTTTTAAATAACAATAAATATTAAAAAATTCAGTTAGTAATCGCCAAGGCTTAAAAACGTCACTATAGGGCTTAAAAATGAAGTTACAAAAAAATTTAGCAGAAAAACGCCACTATAGGGCTTTAAAACGTCAGTATAGGGCATAAAAACGCCACTATAGGGCTACCCGAACCTGGTATTGAACACTTATGAAAAATTTTTGCAGAAAAATGCTGCTATAGGACTTTAAAACGTTACTATAGGGCTTAAAAACGTCACTATAGAGGCGATAAAACTAAAAAATATTTTGCATGAAACTCGAGTTTCTAAAACTCGAGATTTATGTAAATGAATCTCGATTTTCTAAAACTCGAGATGTTTACTTTCCCTTATAGTTTCAAGCGTTGCCTAACTAACTATATATAAATCATTTTCACATTTATTTTGCCCATTCCCCCCTTATAATATACTTATCTCAGTGATGTGTTTTTTTTTTTTTTTTTCACTTTTTTTTTTTAGAGCCTCAGTGACGTGTTTTTTCTTTACTTCTTCTTTCGAAGCTGGTTTGGAAAGAGGTTATTTGTTTGAAATTGAAAATTTTTTGTTGAAATTATAATAATAATAATAATAATAATAATAATAATAATTGGGTTTAGATGTTGTGGTTGCGCCACGTGACTTTATCAAATTACAAAAATTTTATTAAATTTTTAAATTTTTAAAGAAGTAAAAATAAATAGTATACTACTACGACTCTAATTCATTCTTATCATTAAATAAAATTAGATTAATATTATTTTTTTATTTGTTAGGATATATTTCTTAAATTAAGGGATAATATTTAACATACAAAAATTTAATTTATATAATATTTACCATCTAATTAACATTATTTTTTTTATTTGTTAGGATATATTTCTTAAATTAGGGGATAATATTTAACATACAAAAATTTAATTTAGATAATATTTATCATCTAAATTTTCACAATTTTAATATTATTAAATTAATATTATTTTATCAGAATATCAAGCTACAAAACTTGATTATTAAGGGATAAGCACAATCCAAATTCTTCAAGAGGTGATTAATATAAATTTATCTCAAGAAACAGTATATATCTCCAATAATTTGATAATCTCTATTTATTTTAAAAAACAGTATATATCTCCATTAATTTGATAATTTCTACATTAATGACATTTAAATATATATATATATATATATATATATATATATATATCAAAATTCCTTATAACTATCAACCGCGTTCTCTTTCTCTTTTTTTTTAAATTTTTTTTTTTTTTTTGTGTTTTGTTTTTATTAAATTGATTAGGTTTTGTGTATTAGTTGCCTTTTGTTTAAACTAATTTTCTTAGCTTTGATCTAATTTATATGCTTAGGGTTAGGGTCTTAGAATTAATGATTAAATATGGTTAGAATTAATTGATTAATTTTAACAACTTTCTTATTTAATTTTTATGTTACATCAAATTATCAAGATGTTCTACACATGTATTCTTGAATTATCAATTTTAATTTTAATTTATAATATTATCAAGATTATATTAATTTTAAATTTATCAATTGTTTAGTACGTTTTTTTTTTTAAAAAAATAATTATCAATTTAAGATTAAATTTGAAATTATCAATTTAATTTAGTTTTCGGAAGAAATCTTACCCCTTATTTTAGTGATATAATTATTTACGTTTGATAATTTTTTCTTTTATCTTTATTGAATCTATTAAAATATATAATTATTCATATATTTATTTTATAAACTTTTTCATAAAACCGTGCAACGCACGGGCCTATAACTAGTTATTGTAAATAAAGCTAAAATAGTGTAATAGGACTCTTGATTAATGGGTCCTGCTACACTTATAATATACATATCTCAGTGATGTGTTTTTTTTTTTTTTTTTTTCACTTTTTATTTTAGAGCCTCAGTGACGTGTTTTTTCTTTACTTTTTATTTCCAAGCCGGTTTGGAAAGAAGTTATTTGCTTGAAAATGAAAATTTTTTGTTGAAATTATTGTAAATAAAGTTAAAAGTTAGCTGAAATAGTATAATAAGACTCTTGATTAATGGGTTTTGCTACACTTATAATATACATATCTCAGTGATGTGTTTTTTTTTTTTTTCACTTTTTATTTTAGAGCCTCAGTGATGTGTTTTTTCTTTACTTTTTATTTTGAAGCCGGTTTGGAAAGAGGTTATTTGCTTGAAATTGAAATTTTTTTGTTGAAATTATTGTAGATAAAGCTGAAAGTTAGCTGAAATAGTATAATAGGACTCATGATTAGTATCAAAAAGTGTAATGAAACATATAAATAGTAGTAAAAATAAGCTAAATAATAAAAAAAAATGTATTTTTCAGTTAATGCTAAATGCAACCTTAATATATATATTAATAGTCAAAACCAAGAGAAATCTAATTAAATTTTTAATTGAAGTCTAATTTTGCGCTACGTGTCTCATCTAATTTTTAAATTTGTGTGTCAAGTGAATTAATAGGTGCAAAAATCAAAGAGTCTTAATTCAATTAGATTCTAAATTGAATTTTAATTGAAGTTCAATTTTGGGCATGTGTTCCATCTAATTTTTTAATATTTATGCCAACTGAATTATCAGGTGCAAAAACCGAAGAGTCTATATCCAATTAGGGGGCGTTTGGTTCGCCGTGATATTACATTATACCATAATATTATATTATTGTAATATTACATTAATGTAATCTTAATACAAGATACAACATTATATTGTTTATGAAGGTGATGAGATTAAGATGATGTAATATATTTTGTAATTTTAGATTATATATATATATATATATATATATAATTGTGATTGTTTTTAAATATATATGTGCATATACGCGAAGTTATACACTAGTTTCTATAAAGATTAGAGCATTTAAGTGTCAGACGTATTAAATAAATACTATTTTGACATATTAAAAAATTGTTTTATCTATTTTAATATGCCTTTTCTCAATATATTCTGCATCACATATTCATTTTTTTATCATTTTATTTAAATATTATTTATTTATTAGTTCTTTTTTATGCTTTCTTTTTTGTTGTTCCCAAAGTTTAGATTGAGGAGAGAGAATGTTTGAATATTATTAATTAATCCTCAAATTCCCAGCGATCATTAAGTGAGAGAAAATTTTGAATAACAAAGTAACTAAATATTTATATAGTATTTATCCATACAATGCTATTATTAGAATGTTACTGTAGCAAATACTAAATAAATTTGGCATTTAACATATCTTATTAAGGTGATTTTTTGTGTTTAGTGTGTTAAATGCTAAAAAATTAGAATTTAGCACACTTGATACTGGTGCTCACACATAGCAAATAACATTGTGTTAAAAAATGCATAAACAAATAAAATTTTAATTTACGTTTAAACATAAAAATTTGAAGAATAATATAAATTTCTAATGCAACAATGCATAATTGATTTAAGTTGTAATGGTTTTTGTTAGGTGTGAGAGGGGTAAGATTCGAGTATGGAATAGGGCCCATGGGATGGAAGGGCCCATCCATGCTTAAGTTCTAACCCAACACACGGATGAGAATCTGAGGAGGAAGGACGAGGAGACCAATTCCTGAGGAGCCCAATGAGCGAGCCTACCTCGGGAAGCATTGAGTAGTTCACTTGCACCAAAGGACAAGATACTGAGGAAGACGGTAGAGATGTAAAAGTAAAGAAGAATGGATTTCAAGTAAAGAAGAAGGGAAATTTCCAAGTAAAATAGCCATCATCTCCGCATTTAATACACTGTACCTACTTAGCTGGCCGCATTAATGAAGGAATGACCCCCTAAATAGTAATCTCATGGCACACTCTACTATCTCTAGCAAAGCCTTGATGGGAAAAGCATCCAAACTAAGGCCTTTGGCTGTACAAGTGGAGGGCTAGGATGCAATTCGATTGACTATATAAGGAAAGGAAACCCCTCCAAATGGGGGGACGAAGAATTAAAAGGGAATCGGGAAATTGTGTATTATAATCCTTTATTTGAGACTTGAAACTTTTTATGAACATTTGCTCCTCGAACAGGCCTGAGATAGTGTTAATCCTAGATTTAGTTTCCTTTTTTATGATTCATATAGCTTTTTCTCCACTAACTTAGCAACTGGATCATAAAAGTGTATTAAACCTTACTCTATTATTCTAAGTGGGCTTAGTCTTTTTATTTTTTGGGGCATGTACATTAGGTATTTGTGATTTCACTTTAAATTCATATATTAATAAGATTTAAATTTGAGATATTATATAAATAAATAAAAATAATAGAAGAGGATTTTATTATCAAGAAAAAAAAAAATATTAAGACGAGGACACCTTTACTGGCTACAAGTCCTTTGAGATCACTTGGAAGATTTTGTATTGTGCAAGAAAGAGAAATGGAGAAATGAAGAAATGGGATCCCCTTGTCCAATTTTTCAAGAGGAACCAATGAAGCTTACTACCATACCATTGAGGTGGACAGAGTACAAAGTAGTTGAGACATATTCCAAAATCAGGTTATCCAACTTCAACACCATTTCACCTGTTTGCCTTTTCGTTTAGAAGATATGTAATTTTGCATCCTCAAAAAAGGAAAAAAAATTATTAAAAAAAAAAAAAACATTTGTAGGATTCCAAGGAGACAAGGCCACCAAAAAAAAGGGTAAAAAAAAAAAAAATTAATTTCTAATTTATATCTATATCTACTTAAATATTTATGTATGATATAAAATGAATCTTTTTTTTTTTTTTTAAGTTACCATATAAGTTTTCAAAAATCAATAGTTTTTCACATGATTAGTCTGATCAATGGCGGCTCAAGGAATTTTTTTGAGGGTAGTCCTTAAGAAACTTAAATTATACAAAATCTAATAAAAAGAGAATTTCATACATTGACAAAAAAAACACACACACACACACACACACACACACACATGCAAATATATAAAATCTTACAATTTCTGTCTACAAATCTTTTTATTTTGAAATCAATACATGATAGTGTCATTATCAATATTGAAAGTTACATCTCTTTAAAAATTTAGTTAAATAAAAATTTTCTTGGAATTTTATTTTTATTTGTAAGGACCTAATATATTGTTAAGGAGACCAAAGTTTAAGAATAAAATTTGGCTACAAACTTTGTTGTAGTCACTCTCACTAAATGAATTAACATTGTTACATATTTTGAAAATCTAATTGATGAATTGCATGTTCTCTATATTCTTAAAACACGCTAAAATTTTATGCTAATCGGATATTATTTTCCATTCGATCCATAAAATTATTTTTTATGTATAATTTTAGATTATGGAAATTTGAAATTTAAATATTTGATTGACGACATAGCTATTGATCTTTTATCTTCTTGAAATGTTGCAAGTAATGAAGGTTTTAAGAAGAAAATGTAATTAAATGGTGGATTTGTTAAAATTTACATTCAATTAAAAAATATTGAATAGAGTTGTAGCCTTAATCTACAACCATGCTTGTTGCCAAATTTTGTCCAAAATTTAATTATATTGGGCCTAAAAAAAATTTAGGGTGGTCACAAAGTTTTTTTAAAGATAAAAAAATCACAAATTTTTAAAATTTATAAATAATAATTGCATTTTTTTTCCAAGTCAGGGTGGTCTTGTGACCACCTTGAACTCTATGTAAAGCCCCCGAAAAAAAAAAAAAAAATCATTTGTAGGTAAAGGCCACCAAAAAAAGGGTAAAAAAAAAAAATAATTTCTAATCTATATCTATATCTACTTCAATATTTTTATTTATTTATTTATTTTTTAAAGTTACCATATAAGTTTTCAAAAATCCATACTCTTTCAAATGACTAGTCTGATATATATTTTTTCAATTTGATTTTTAAAGTTACAAATAGTACTAAACTATGTTTGTTTAAACTAATTAAAGCCCTTTCTCAAAAAAAAAAAAAAAAAAAAAAAATATATATATATATATATATATATATATATATATATATAATTAAAGCCCACACTTTTTATAAAAATAAAATAAAAATAAAGCAGCCCAATACTAAAGTAGTTTTACTTTTTAAACAATAATATAATGAAACAGAATTCAAAGACACCAAAGCTACGGGCTGAAGGCCTGAGGCTAAATCCTTATCAGTGAACCCAATGGGGTTGGCCAAGTAATTGGACACTCGGTTTCAAAGTGACTGTCTTGGGTTTGATTAGGAGCTCTCTAGTTCAAGTCTAGGCACCATGGACTAATGATTTACACCGCTATGGGTCCACTCGTCGTGAACAGTGATTAGACTTTAGTTGAAAGTTTTGAAGAAGAAAAAAACTTAGGTACAGTAGCATATGTACTGTTCCTTAGGTTCTTTTCTTAAGATTTAGCCATGTGGCTATTTAACTTAAAAATACATTAAGTTTTTATGAGAAAAAATCCATATGACAAAATCTTAAAAAGAGAACCTAAAAAACAGCACTTAAATACTGCACTTAAGTCTTTCTCTTTAAGAAAAATACTGTGGAAAACCAAAAAAATAAAAAAATCCTTATCAGTGGACACGTCTTTTTGACAATTTCCTAAAAAACACCAAATAACTAACAAGAAAACGCTAGAACGAACACAAACGTAGTAAAAAATAAAAAAGATACGACGGTACTGCTACGGACTCTAATAAATATCATCTTTTTTGGGGGCTGCCTCAAATACTGATGGGATTGCAAACGCTCTGGAGCCATTTTAGCTAATCTTCATACAGTTCTGAATGCTGGAGCTGGTGCAGGAAGCCACCTGACCACTGAATCACCTGTTCAATAGCATCTTTAATCTTTCTCCAATCTCATTATAAATAAGTCATATTTATTGGAACTTTGAAATAGATTTTTATTTAGAACAAATTATCTTAATAATTGTTTCCTTTTTTGTATTTTTTTTTTTTCAAATTATAAAGAAACCTATGTTTCTAGAAACAATTATTAAGAAAATTTGTTCTAAATAAAAGTCTATTTCAAAGTTCCAATAAATATGACATACTACACTAATAAAATCTCTCACTCTCGGGAGCAGCAGTTAGAGTCCCACTTCAGCACCCCACTCATCCCAACTCGCAGACAGCAGCAAGACACAGCGTGGACTACACCGGACCATCAGTGGGTTAAAGTAAGTTTTGATGGGGCCACTTTCGCTGATGAAAACAAAGCAGGACTGGGAGTGGTAATTCGGAATGATGCAGGCCTTGTTATGGCGACCCTATCACAGCTAATCCCCTTGCCATCTACAGTTATTGAAGTAGAAGTACTGGCAGCAAGGAAGGCCTTAGAACTTGCTTTGGAATGTGGTTTTGAGAGCATCGTCTTGGAAGGTGACTCTGAGGTTCTGTACAAAGCTTTGCAGCAGGGGACTAGATGCCTAGCACACTATGGCCATCTCATAGCAGATATACAATTTCACACTTCAATGCTTTTAAACTATCTGTTGTGCGTAGACATTGTAATAAGCTCGCTCATGCTCTAGCAAGACGAGCAACAACTCCCCCACTTATGTCTGTCTAAATGGAAGATGTACCACCGGACCTGTTATTTGTATTCCAGGCTAATTTCAATACCCTTCTTTAATAACATGCACTGACTTTTCTCTAAAAAAAAAAAAAAAAACTTTTTTACTTATAAAAAAAAAATCTCCCTTACTCAAAATTTGTGAATTAAAGATAATCACTTGTTATTTAAAATTATTTAATAATTAAATTTCTAGTTTTAATTAAAATTCGGTGTAGATATATATATATATATATATATATATATATATTTGTCTACTTACTTTAATAATTATTATTTTTATAGAAAACATGAGTGAAATCAACAGGAGCGTAGAACTCCTTAAAAAAAAAAAAAAACAAAAGTATAGAACTCCTGTTCAGGTATTCCAATTGCTAAAGTGAGTTTGGTTTCTTCATCAAAAAGAGGACCAAAGAAAAAAAAGTTGAGTCGGTTTCGTTTTCGATTCGGATTCGAATTAGTACAAAAAAAAAAAAAAAGCCAATTACAGCCTGACTCGCACCGAGTCCTGCCACAATATATATTTCTTGTTCTTTCTTTCAATCGTGTAAACGCTTGAATCAAATTCTCGTTAAGAGCACAGAACATGGGCAAGCGCAAGAGCAAGGGCAAGGAAAAAGCTGTAAGAAGCGAAAAACAATGTTCAAGTCTTACCATAGACAGTGAAAACTGGATCACCAACCAAGAACAAACCGATGTTTTCCCAAAATTCTCAAGAGGAAATCTTATTGGAAGTACTCTCGCGCCTGCCAGCAAAAGACGTTTGCAACATCAGGAGTGTGTCAAAAGGCATCAACAACTTGACAAGAAGGCCAGACTTCGCAGCCAAACACTTCTGTAATTGCAAAACTAATTTCGCGGGGTTCTTCCACCAAAGTTTTGGAATGAATTGGAAATGGTGGCACAACGAGAGTGGTCAATGTTACGCTGACATTAATTTTATTCCCATAAAACCTGAAGCTGATCGTTTTGTAAATTCTTTGTTCAGTTTCTTAAAGAGTGATTGCCTCGATGTGGTCGAGGTTGTTGATTCTTGCAATGGTTTATTACTTTGCTGCATTTACACTGGGATCTGCGAATACTACGGGATGACAATGTTCAAAACAACATGGTTCGTTTGTAATCCTTTTGACCAAGAAACATGTCATTCTTCCTTATCCCAAACGATCTACCCTGGTATATTATGGGTTACTCGCAGACACAACCAACTTTGGTTATCTTCAATTTAAAATAGTTTGTATTTTTAGTTCGAAAGACGATGACTATTGTTCCAAGTTGTCTGTTTTTTCATCAGAAACGGGTGAGTGCAAGGAATTGGAGGAGAGACTTCCACCTTTATGCCACTATTCGGTGATGGGTTCGAAGCTTGTATGCAATGGCAGTCTATTTTGGGATTGTCTCGAAGGTCACATTCTTGTATTTCACTTGAACAAGAAAAGTAAATCACAGAATTGCTACGAGTTGATTGAGGCTCCTCGTGCTCCGCTAGGAAGGTCACTCTGGAAATCCAATGACAAACTTTTCTGCTATTGCCATGGATTTAATGATGAGTTTCCTGTTTGGTCTCTCTCTATCAGTGAGGAGGAGGAACTTGAGTGGAAGGTTGAAGGTTGCAAGGAGTTTGAGATGTTGACAGAAGATGTCAGCAACGGAGTTGCTAATTCGTTGACTAATATAAGGGTGCAAAAACCACGCGTTAAGTTTAATGTAATAGGTTTCAACCCTGAATCCAATGTGATTTATGCGTGGAAAACTGGTTTTATTATAAGATATGAGTTTACAGAAAGGAATTTAAAGACCTACAGTGTTGCATGTAACTGTTTACCAAGTCGTATTTTACCATATGTGCATAACTTTGCGCCAATTCAGATTGCCAATATGAAAGAAGAGGAAGGCTATGTTGATGTGAAGAAAAACTAGGAAAAAAGAAAAGGCAAACATGTTGCCCCACGTTCTGAAAGAACCAAGTGATCTGTTGGTTTACAATGGACTCTCCTTGAGCGATTGCGCTAATTTGTCTATTGTTTTGTATTCCTGCAACTATTTTCTTTTGTTTTGACTGTTCTGGTTTTATTTTATTGCACTTTTTTGGTTAGGTTATCGTATTGATTTCTCCAAAAATAAGAGTGCCAAATTTATTAAAGATAATATTATGTCATGTTAAAAACATCTCTTTTTCTCTCAGTTATTTAATTACTCAAGTCCTCGACTATATCATAATCTAGCTGTCCCTCCAATATTTAGCATTTTAACATATAAAGTTGGGAAAAGTCTGTTACAATGTAACTGTGTTTTCACGAACTGAAATTGTGAGTTTAACTCATGATTTTAGTTCATGAAAACAGTATACACAGTGTGTGTGCAACACCTTGTTTTTAATAGACATCCCCCCAGCTATATAAGTTTATTGATTGTGAGCCAAGGAAATGAGGATGTTTCAGTATTGATTTGGAATGTAGGGTTCCCTGGATCATGCGTGCAATCAGATGGACGCATTTTTAACATTAGTCAAGCCACCGTACATGTGAGGCTAACCCTTCAATGCTCATCAATTTTTACTCTATATTTGCGTTTTGGATTCCATATTTGCATAATGAAGTTCCTAGTCCCTACATTGATTCCTCTGTCTTTCAAAAGAAAAATTGCATATTTTAATTCCACAAAATAGTACGTGAAGAATTATCATTGGAGGGACAAGTTGCTTTGATCAACTCATATAATTTAATTTTGATGACCAAGTAGTAAATATCCAAGAGGAATGGTAAAGGAAAATGTGGGGAGAGGTAATTTAATAGGTTGCCTTTAACAGCTTCTTGTATGGTATGGCAGGACAAGACATACAAGACAAACTAATATCCTCACTTAGGCTTTAAGAAAAATCCCAAGGCCTAGTGTTGGTAATGGTATTCGCGGATTGACTCAGGAGCTGATAGTTGTGTCCGTCTACCTCCTTTGCTTCTCTTCACAACCCAAACGAAAAATATTTAGGGTCTATTATTTTATGTCAATTCCATCACAAAATTAAAAAATTTACCGAATACAAGCTTACCTTTTATCTTGAGCTCAAACAATTTGTTCCCTTTTATCCTGTGTAACTTAGTATTGGATGGTTTATACATATACTCTTTAAACTCCAAACAAACTGACAGGATTTTTTTTATGTTGCATAAGAGTTCCGGACATTCACTAACTGCTTGTCCACAGAATAAATTGTGCTCATGTCCATCACCATATATAACGGTTCAATTCTCGGAATGGCATATTAGTTTGATATCATACCCGAGTTTCATTTACATTGATACCTTAAAACTTCAATGGCACAATTCTAAACTAAAACAGGATAATTCCAAAACAGGGCTAGACAGATTCATGCTCGTCCTCATCAATTGATATAAAATGGCAAAATCAGAAATTAGAAATCATATTATCATAATTTCCAACAAAGTCCAAATTACTAGCAAATAGTAGAATTAAAGATTTGGGAAAATAAAGTCGGAATATGTTGTACTGTTGTGACAAGAGAGGTGCTGCTCAAATTTATTGCTGGTGTCTACAAAATCCTCGCAATGATGGGATTGCAGATACTCTAAGCGTTTCCAGCTTGTCCTCATACTCTTCTGAATCCATGATCTGGAGGCCATCTAACCACTCAATCACCTGTTCAATAGCTTCTTCCATCTTTTGCTTACTTGCAGGGGCAAGCTTTGCACTAATCTTCTTATCATTGATAGTTTTCCTTAGGTTGTAGGCATAGTCTTCCAAAGCTACCATAGCCTTAACATTCTCCTTGAGTTCCTCATCTTCGGCCTTGTATGTCTCTGCATCCTGGACCATCCTCTCAATCTCTTCACTAGACAACCTTGCCTTGTCATTGGAGATAGTCATCTTCCTCCCAACACCAGACGTCATCTCCTCAGCAGAAACAGTTAAGATACCATTGGCATCAATATCAAAACAAACTTTTATCTTAGGAACACACCTGGGTGCTTCAGGAATGTCAGAAAGTTCAAATTCTCCCAAGAAGTTATTGTCCATAGTTCTTGCTCTTTCACCCTCGTAAACTGAGAGCAATATAGAAGTTTGGTTGTCAGAGAAGGTGGTGAAGAAACCCTCCTTCCTGGTGGGAATGGCAGTATTCCTGGGAATCAAAATAGACATCTGTGATCCTCGAATTGCTACACCAAGGGATAGTGGGGTGACATCTAAGAGAATGATGTCTTTAAGTTTCTCATTTCTCATACCAGTCAAGATTGCAGCTTGAATAGCTGCCCCATAAGCTACAGCCTCATCCAGATTAATGCTCTTGCAAAGCTCTTCCCATCAAAGAAGTCTTGCAACAACTGCTGCACCTTGGGAATTCTGGAAGAACCACTTGTTACAACAACATCATGGACCCAATTCTTGTCCACCTTAGCATCAATTAAGCACTTCTCCACAGGCTCTCTACACTTCATGAACAAATCAATATTGAGATCCACAAATTTAGCACGGGTAATATTTGAGAAGAAATCAATGCAATTACATAAAGAATCAACTTCAATGGTAGTCTCAATTGTAGAAGAAAGAATCCTCTTTGCTTTCTCACAAGCAGTTCTCAACCTCCTAAGAACTCTTGAATTCCCACTAATATTGACCTTGTGCTCCTTAAATTTTTCAACGAAGTGCTTTACCATTCTGTTATCAAAGTCTTCACCTCCGAGGTGTGTGTCTCCAGCAACGACTTTCACTTCAAAGACGTCATTCCCAATGGTAAGTAGTGAGACATCAGCAGTACCACCACCTAAATCAAAAATCAATACATTTCTCTTAATAATGCCGCTTGACTTGTCAAGACCATAAGCAATGGCTGCAGTGGTTCGTTCATTAATTATTCACAGAACATTAAGGCTTGCAATGCCACCAGCATCCTTTGTGGCCTTACGCTGGGAGTCATTGAAGTAGGCAGGGACAGTAACAACTGCATTTTTCACAATTGTGCCCAGGTAGGCTTCAGCCATCTCACTCATCTTTTTTAGGACCATAGATGAGATTTCCTCCGCAGAGAAGTGCTTTTCTTCGCCCTTATAGGTGACAACAATCATAGGCTTATCACCAAGACCTTTAACAACCTTGAATGGCCAAAGGTTGATATCCCTCTGAACCAAGGGATCACTGAATCTCTTTCCAATCAACCGCTTTGCATCTGCAATATGGTATCCTTTTAAGAAACAAATACCTCAAATAAAAAGAAGGAAAAACTACTAGATAAAAAAGACATTTTTGTACATGAATCCTTTGTAGTAAAATTTGTAATATCTTTGACATGTGCCACCAATTGCATTCATTTCCACCAATCAATCATATGGTAGGAAACCAATTAATCACTTTGCATCTAGATATTTACAATTACTTAAGCAAAAAGAATTCATAATTGATGCATATGGAAAAAACTATTAGTTCTTTTAATAGTTTTGTCCTGAATTCTTATCTGACGTTGAGCTCTCAATTAATGCAAACATTATCATATATGAATGCTACTAAACATTTTTAAGGTGACTTAAGTTGTGAAAATTATATTTCAGACCCTATAGTTTAAAGGTGTAATGAATTAAACTCTTTAATTTAAAAAATAACAAATTTAAATCTAAGGATTCAAAATGAAAAGTTTAAAAAAGTAACAAATTAAACCTCAACCAATTTAAGTGAAATAGCATTGTGCTTGGGGAGTAAATATTTGTTGATGCTTTAATCCATTACTTGTTGAAACCCTATGGTTTAATTTAGAATTTAATTTGTTGTTATTTATAAATTTATAGTTTAATTTTTTTAACTTTTGAAATTATAAGATTTATTTTGTTTAGCAACTTTCAAGAAAAAAAATGTTAAGGCACCCTAAATTATAAATTTAAAATGTTTTTCTTTTCTTCCTTTAGTATTCTGCTGTGAAGTGTGAACTATCTAAAATGAAAATGCACAATAATTTTGTAAAAAAAATAAAAAAAAATAAAAAAAAAGAAAAATCATGAAAATAAGTTCAATTTTCTCTAAGAGAGTATATCATACACGCGAGTAATAAAAATCAAAGTAGTTGGTGGATGAGAATTAAGATTTAAGAACATAAAACTTTGAACAGTGATCACATACAGTCCGAGACAAAGTAACAGCAAGTCAGCAACAACAACGTCTACAATCCTCTTTCCACAGTCGACCAAATATATAATTTCCATTCCTCAAACTGGTTAACAAATAATATTTCCACATAAAAGAAAGTACACAGGCACAGACACGCAATATCTTTAGTATATGAATTGATGTTGGTAAGTGAAATTGTGAAAACCAAGTTATGAAAAGCATTTTTGAAGATTACCAAAGACAGAGTTGGTTGGGTTCCTGGCAACTTGGTTTATGGCAGCATCACAACCAAGCGTTCGGCAGGAGTAAAAGCAACATAGGAGGGCGTGGTCCTGTTACCCTGATCATTCACTATTATCTCTACTCGTTCATGTTGCCACACTGCCACGCACGAGTACGTTGTACCCAGATCGATCCCAATTGCCGGTCCCTCTCCTTGGTCGTTGGCCATTATTGTCTGGAAGGAGGAGTTCAAAGGCTTAAGTACACCAAAATGAAGTAGCTAGATGAACGAAGACTAAGGCACTTTATGTACTGACAAGTTAAAGACGGTATCCTTATATGCTCCTAATGGGGAGCTTTTAGTGAACCAAAACAATGTATTTGAAAGAAGACTATGAGACACTTAGCCATTGAAAGGTTGTTTCAATACTTGTTCCTTATTAATGATTTCAATTCGTCTCTTTCTGTTCCCAAAAATGTTTCATTTACTGGCTCCTACTTTCTAGAGATGATGCAATGCTTCATGGAACTCTGTAACTATACCTGTTCTTAGTATTCGTTGGGAAAATTTTGTTTTTAATTTTTTAATTTTAAATTTTGTAATGGCTTATTTGCCTAATGTGATAAAAAAAATAATTAAAAGTTGACTTATTTTCAAAAAAGTTTAATGTTAAATGATTTGAAATAAAGTTGAGACAAAAAATAGTGTGTGACTCACAAACAGTAGATAATTTAATCAATAAGCTAGATTTTTAATCAAATGTTAAATGTGCACTCAGGCAAAAAAAACTTTAGAATTATATGATTCTAATGAATTTATAATTAATATAATGTAATTACACATCCAAGTGTAAGGTATCCCATAAAGAAATATTATACCTTCAATTTACTTCAACTTTTTTGTGTGGCTAATTATATAATACCTATTTTTGGGGGAGATAACACTTTGAGAAGATTTCAATTAAGTAGTTAGTATAATATATAGGGATACTACTTGTCACTTAATCTTGTCATTAATATCTCATATATGGGGTCCGTTTGGATAGCACTTATTGTTGCTGAAAGTTGCTAAAAACTGATTGTTGCTGAAAACACTGTAGCAAAATAATTTTTAAATGTGTAAATAGTGTTGTGGGACCCACTTTTAACATTAAATATTGCGTGAACAGTGCATAAACAGTGCGTGAACAGTGCACACACAGTACATGCACAGTAAATTTGTCTCCCAAAGTCAAAAAAGCCGGCAGGAAAAAAAAAAAAAAAAAAAAAAAAAAAGGCAGAAAACGTAGACAGAAGACGTGCCGCAACAATCAGTGTAATCCAAACACTCACATGATTTCAATACTTTACTGAACACATTACTCAGACTTGAATATTCCAAATTGAAGATAAACTAGATTTAGTCAATTGACGGAGCGACGGTGAGGTGAGTTGCCGGATTTGGTCGAATTTGGTCAAAGTCTCACCAAATCTAATCAGGATCTCATCGGATTTGAGATTGAGATAGAGAGGGTGAACAACGGTTTTCAGTGAGCTATTTATTCATCAGTCGACTATGGGTAAAGAAGTTTATTTTATTTTATTTTATTTTATTTTTATAAATTGTATGTCAATAATAATGATATATGTAGACTGATTTGGGTGATTTTTAGAGTTGGACAGGACGGACCCATTAGGGGGGGGGGGGGGGGCAATCCCCCCCTTCAAATTAGCTTCTTTTTTTTTTGATAAACTTTTTTAGCTATTTTATTTGCATGCCCATATTTTAGAGTTTATAGTTGGCCCCCCTCAAATTTTTGGATTGGTCCAAATAACGCAAAAGAAACTAATCACTTTACCCTTTCTTTGAACCCATGGCCTCTCCATAGTCCAAATACAATACAACAAAAAATTCACAAATTATCAATATCATAATTCAATAACTCATAACCAAAAAAATCTCATAGAAAAAAAATTTCCCTTACGGGGGTGACAATAATTTATATAACTTTTTAATTGATTTATAAATTATGGGAAAGTTAATTACAATATTTAAATTTTTTTCAAAAGATAAAATGAAAAATTCTTTTAGAAGCCAATATTGATGATGTCGCATTGCCAACTTTTACTATTAATATTCCAATTTTTTAAAATCCTCAAACAAAGTTTTGAAAACTTCATTAGTGTAATTTTTAGTTGCATCCAAAAGTATGAGTTTATCATATTGGTGAGTTGGTCAATGTGATAAAATCAACATATTAATTCTAATTATCCAAAATTTAGAGATCCGAAGTCTTCTTTTTTTTTTTTTTTTTATTCTCCTCCGAAAAGGTTTGAATATCATATTGTAACTTTCAACTTAATTGGTTCATTTATTTCCTTCTTGACTTAAATATTTATGGTAATAAAGTGCAATTGTTTTGTTTATCATGATTTTTTTTTTTTTTTTAATAAACCATGTCACTTGAAATTTTTTTGGTTCATGCTTTTGCCCCTAGGTTCAAATCCTGGTTCCGTCCCGAGAGTTGGATGTCTAAAATTTACCTCATATGCTATTATACATTATGCTATTATACATTGACTGAAATGAGTGCTCTAAGAGGCTGAACCAGTAAACCAATTAATAAACGCAAAGCTTGCGACAAAATCAGTTTAAAGAGATTGGTGTTTAATGAAATCCACACACACACACACACACACACACATATATATATATATATATATATATTTTTTTTTTTTGTTGCTTCTGCAAGGTTCAGGAAGATTTTACACCCTTTTTGTGTTTTGTTGTGCCTTGATTTTACTCGCTGAACAAGGCTCAAAATTTGTTGGTGTTTTATTTTACTTCAGTTGAGCTTTTCTAGGTAGTACTTCTCTACTTTATACAGTTTTATTTTATTTTTACCTGTTCACACTTCACACATTTCAAATTCGATTGTGTAGCTGTATACTGAAAGAGAATTCAACGACACCAAACTGTGGGTTGGAGGACTGAACCTAAATCCTTATCAGTGGACACGTCTTCAAAATTTCTAACCGTTGCCTGAAAATGACAAATAACCAACAAGAAAGCACAATAACGCAAAAAAATATGTAGACAAAGACAAAAATAGTAGCACCGGTAAGTGGTAACATAGTTCGAACCATTACATCGGTTGAAATGATAAGGTACTACGATGGACTCTAATAACTATCATCATTTTGCTGAAAGGGTCTGGCTCAAATTTATTATTGTTTTCCATAACTCCTGATGGGATTGCAAATGTTCTCCAGCCACTTCAGCTTGTCCTCATACAGTTCTGAATCCAAGAGCTGGAAGTCATCTAACCATTGAATGGCCTGTTCAACAGCATCTTTAATATTTTTCTTAGCTGCAGGGGCAAGCTTGGCACCAATCTTCTCATCATTGATAGTATTCCTCATGTTGTAGGCATAGTTCTCCAAAGCTGCCTTAGCCTTAACCTTCTTCCTGTATTCATCATCTTCGACCTTGTATGCTTCTGCATCCTTGACCATCCTGTCAATCTCTTCACTAGACAGCTTTGACTTATCATTTGTGATAGTGATATTCCTCATCACACCAGTAGTCATCTCCTTAGCAGAAACATTCAAGATACCATTAGTGTCAATATTAAAACAAACGTCTATGTGAGCAACACCACTGGGTGCTGGAGGAATACCAGGAAGACGAAATTGTCCCAACAAGTTGTTATCACAAGTTTTAGCTCTTTCACCCTCGTAAACAGAGAGCAATATGGAAGTTTGGTTGTCATGAGCAGTGGTGTAGTTCTCCACCTTCTCGGTGGGAGTGGCTGTATTCCTTGGAATTATAATAGACATCTCCTCTCCACGAACCTCTACACCAAGGGACAGAGGGGTGACATCTAAGAGCACAATGTCTTGAAGTTTCTCATTTTTCATACCAGTCAAGATTGCAGCTTGAACAGCTGCTCCATAAGCTACAGCCTCATCTGGATTAATGCTCTTGCAAAGCTCCTTCCCATCAAAGAAGTCTTGCAACAACTGCTGCACCTTGGGAATTCGAGAAGAACCACCAGAAAGAACAACAACATCGACGCAGCTCTTATCCATCTTAGCATCACTCAAGCACTTCTCCACAATATCAACACACTTCCTGAACAAATCCACGTTGAGTTCTGCAAATTTGGCACGGGTAATAGTTGAAAAGAAATCAATACCATTATATAAAGAATCAACTTCAATGTTAGTCTCAATTGCACAAGAGAGGATCCTCTTTGCTTTCTCACAAGCAGTTCTTAACCTCCGTAGAGCTTTGGAGTTCACACCAATGTCCGCCTTGTGCTGCCTCTTAAATATTTCAACAAAGTGATTTACCATTCTGTTATCGAAGTCCTCACCTCCAAGGTGAGTGTCTCCAGCTACGGCCTTCACTTCAAAGACACCTTTCTCAATGGTAAGTAGTGAGACATCTGCAGTACCACCACCCAAATCAAAAATCAACACATTTCTCTTGCCAATCCTGTCTGCAGTCTTGTCTAGACCATAAGCAATGGCTGCAGCAGTTGGTTCATTGATTACACGCAGGACATTCATGCCTGCAATGCCTCCAGCATCCTTTGTAGCCTTACGCTGGGAGTCATTGAAGTAGGCGGGGACAGTAATAACAGCATTCTTCACAGTTGTACCCAGGTAGGCTTCCGCTGTCTCACGCATCTTTTTTAGGACCATAGATGAGATTTCCTCTGCACTAAAGGTCTTCTCTTTGCCCTTATAGTTGACCACGATCATAGGCTTATCACCAGAGCTTTCAATGACCTTGAATGGCCAAAGTTTGATATCGCTCTGAACCAAGGGATCAGAGAATCTCCGACCAATCAATCGCTTTGCATCTGGAATATAGTACCCTATTAAGAAATAGATACCTCTAATAGCAGAGAGAAACTGTCACGACAATGGAGCACAAGAAGCAGCAAGATTACATATTGACTTTTTTTCTTACAAATATATATTTTATTCATGAGCCTAATAAGGGGGGAACAATCAAAATATGGCACATGAAGCATCTGTTGACAACATTGTAATCTCAAGTAAAAATCTTAATTTTGATTAGAGCTGATAATAGAAGTTTGAAATCTATATACAGAACTTTAATTAAAATCTTGAAAATTACAATTACTAAAGCAAAGAATTCATAATTGATTCGGAAATGGAAATAAGTTATTAGTTTTTAATTTTCTGTTGAAGTTGTGAATTCTTATCCTCCGACATAGAACCCTGAATAGATGACATTATGATATATGAATGCTATTAAACATTCTTAAAGTAATTTAAATGGTGTGTATTAAGAATTTAAGATCAAAATTAAACAGTGATTACATACAGCCCGACATGCATCCAAATATATTTTGCTTTCCACAAAACTCATTTACAAAGGTCCAATAGTGGTAACTCAACTGACACTTTCTAGTGTTTCTAACGAAAACGTCTAGAGTTAAAATCCTCTCTCTCCTTCTTAATGGATTCTCTCTTCCTTAATGGATGTAATAGAATCTACAGTTAATTTGAGGTAAAAAAAAAAATCTGTGTATTTTTTTAAAAAAATTTTATTAAAAGAAAAAATTAGAAAGACTATCTTTTTCTTTTGACCCAATCACAATTTAATAAAAATAAAAATGATTATATTTGGAGTTATTATTCAGGGCCATTAATGGGAGTAGAACAATAAGTGCTTAGAATAACATAAACAAAAAAAAAAAAAAAAAAAAAAATTGAAGATTACCGAAGACAGAGTTGGTGGGGTTCCTGGCGACCTGGTTCTTGGCGGCATCACCTACTAAGCGCTCTCAAGGAGTGAAAGCAACGTAAGAGGGAGTGGTCCTGTTACCTTGATCATTCACTATGATCTCTACTCCTTCATTTTGCCACACTGCCACACATGAATACGTTGTACCCAGATCAATCCCAATCGCCGGACCCTCTCCTTGGTTCGACATAGTCGTCGGGAACGAGAAGACCAAACACTTTTGTAAACTGAAACTAAAGTAGCTGAAAGTAGACTGTGAAGCACTTCAGAGCTGAAAGTATACCTTTAGTAAAGCAAAACGAAACAGAAGAAAGGAGAAGCGTCTTTTATTTTTTTGACAAGCTATAAAACTTAACCTCGAAGTTCCCTTACAGGGAGGAAACGTAATGGGTCCTACTACACTATAATGCACATATCTCAGTGATGTGTTATTTCTTTACTTTTTATTTTAGAGCCGGCTTGGGAGAGTTTACTTAGTAAAAATTGAAATTTTTTTGTTAAAATTAATGTAAATAAAGTTGAAAGTTAGCATAATAGTATAGTAAAATTCATAAAGAGTATTAAAAAGTGTAATGAAACTTATAAATAGTAGTAAAAAATAAACTAAATAAAAAAAAACTGTCTATATATATAGTCAATACTGAGAAAAAATCTAATTAAATTCTGAATTGAAGTCTAATTTTGCACCACATGTCTTATTTAATTTTTAAATTTGTGTTAAGTGAATTATTATGTATAAAAATCAAAGAGTCTTCATTCAATTAGATTCTAAATTGAATTTTAATTGAAATTCAATTTTGCGTCATGTATTTCATCTACTTTTTTAATTTTTATAGCAAGTGAATTATTAAGTGTAAAAATCCAAAGAGTCTAGATCCAATTAGGGGGTGTTTAGTTCGTTGTGATGTTACATTGCATTGTAATATTATATTATTGTAATATTGCATTAATGTAATCTTAATAAAAGAATACAACATTATATTGTTTAGGAAGGTAATGAGATTAAGATGATATAATATATTTTGTAATTTTAGATTATGATAATATTAGAAAAAATAAAATAAACAAAAAATTTTAATGTCACATTATCGTAATGTGCATTACATCAATGACACATTATCATAAGAATTACAACTTACAAATTTTTTAAGTCATAAATTTTTAAAACATGTAATGGTTTCTCATATTATATATTCCATTCATTTCGGTTTGTTTGTCATTTATTTCATTTTGAGATGTCCCAAAATATTGTCCTGTTTCTAAAAATAAAAGTCATTAATTTACTAATGTTCCTATTATACCCCTACTTTATTTTCAAAACTATTTAAAAAGAAAACAAACAAATATTTTAAAAAAATCAATCTAATTGGGGCACCTTTTTAGTTGTCTCATTAAGAATAACTCTTTTTAAAAAAAAAGCTGATAAATTTATTTAAGGGTAGTTTTGTAAACTTATATATTTTTATAATATAGACAAGACAATAAATGATGTTCTTTTACAAAGTTTGATTTTTCAAACAGGACAAACAAATTGAGATGGAGGGAGTATATAATTATGATTGTTTTTAAATGTATTCGTGCATATGCACGAGATTACACACTAATTTTTACAAAGATTAAAGCATTTAAGTGTCAAACGTTCTAAATAAATACTATTTTGACATATTAAAAATTGTTTTATCTATTTAAACATACCTCTCTACAATACATTCTGCATCAACACACACACACACACATATATATATATATATATATATTTTTTTTTAACCATTTTATTTAAATATTCTTTTTTTTTAGTTTTTTTTTTATGCTTTCTTTTTTGTTGTTCCCAAAGTTTAGATTGAGGAGAGAGAATGTTTGAATATTATTAATTAATCCCCAAATTCCCAGCGGTCACCAAGAGAGAAAATTTTGAATAAAAAAGTAACTAAATATTTATACAATATTTATCCATACAATGCTATTATTAGAATGTTACTGTAGCAAATACCTAATAAATTTGGCATTTAACATATTTTATGAATGTGATTTTTTGTGTTTAGTGTGCTAAATGCTAAAAATTTAGAATTTAGTGCACCTGGTGCTAATATATAGCAAATAGCATTGTGTTAAAAAATGCATAGACAAAAAAAATTTTAATTTATGTTTAAACATAAAAATGTGAATAATAATATAAATTTCTAATGTAAAAATGCATAATTAATTTAAGTTGTAATGGTTTTTGTTAGGTATTTTTTATTTCACTTTAAATTCATATATTAATAAGATTTAAATTTGAGATATTATATAAATAAATAAAAATAATAGAAGAGGATTTTATTATCAAGAAGAAAAAAAAAACTATTAAGATGATGACTCCTCTACTGCTTACAAGTCCTTTGAGATCATTGGGAAGATTTTGTATTGTGCAAGAAAGAGAAATGGAGAAATGGGATCCCCTTGTCGAATTTTTCAAGAGGAACCAATGAAGCTTACTACCAAATCATTGAGATGGATAGAGTACAAAGTAGTTGAGACATATTCCAAAAGAGAAAACATTGGGTTAGGAGCTGGTGTAAAACCTGTGTTTTACACCAGCCAATCCTGACCTGCCACGTCACCGTTTTTTTTTTTTTTTTAGCAAAAACATTAAGCGCCTCTCTCCCTCTCTTTCTCTTCTCTCCTCACCTGATCTCTCCATCTTTGAATCAAACCCACAACCTCCATGGCTGGAGCTTCAAAGCTCAACACAAGCCACCAGTCTCGCAACCTGAGTTTATTGCCCAACGACTCTTTCTTTTTCCCTCAGCCTCTGCTCTCTTCTCTTTCCTTTCTCATTTCTCTTTTTTGTCTTTATTCACTCATGTGCTTTTGTTTATGCTTGGTGGTTTAGTGATTATGGTCCGGCGATTGTGGTCAAGAGGCATAGTGGTGGTTCGGCGATTGTAGTCATGAGGCACGGTGGTGATGTGGGCTGATTTGGTGGGTTTCACGGGTTGATTTGGTGGGTCTCGGTGGTGATTATGGTCCGGCGGTTCGTGGGTTTGATTTGGTGAGTGAGTGGGTCAGTGCTAGTGGGTCTTGGATGTTTGTATCGGAGGTGCCTTGGCGATGGTGATGATGAGTCTCGGTGGTGTTATTGATGGGTTGCTGAGAAGTGGAAGAGGAAATGAGGCGACAGTGGAGGTATTTTTGTCTTTTTGCTAGGGATGGATTGTTGGGTTGCTGGGTTTGATTATTGGGGCGATGGTGTTGTGAGTTTTTTTTTTTTTTTTTTTTTTTTTTTTTGCTACTATGGTTTGTGGTTGTGGCTGATGGTGGTTCAAACTTAGGATGTGAGACTAGTGGCTTGTGTTGAGCTTTGAAGCTTCGGCCGTAGAGGTTGTGGGTTTGATTCAAAGATGGAGAGATCATGAGAGGAGAGAAGAGAAAGAGAGGGAGAGAGCCTTAAGGCATAATGTTTTTGCTGGGAAAAAAAAAAAAAGGTGACATGGCAGGTTAGGATTGGCTGGCGTAAAACACAAGTTTTACCCTAGCTTCTGACCCAATGTTTTCTCGTTCCAAAATCAGGTTATCCAACTTCAACACCATTTTGCCTATTTGCCTTTTCGTTTAGAAGACACGTAATTTTGCATCCTCCAAAAAAGGGGGGGGGGGGGGGGGAATTTGATCTATACCTACTTGTAGGATTCCAAGGGGACAAGGCTACCAAAAAAAGGGTTAAAAAAAAAAAATTCTAATCTATATCTATACCTACTTCAATATTTATGTATGATATAAAATGAATCTCTTCTTTCTTTTTTTTATTTATTTTTATTTATTTTTTTATTTTTTTACTTTTAGTTGATTTATTTATTTATTTAAAGTTACCATATAAGTTTTCAAAAATCCATAGTTTTTCACATGACTAGTCTGAAATATATTTTCAATTTGATTTTTAAAGTTACAAATATAGTGCTAAACTATGTTTGTTTAAACTAATTAAAGCCCTTTCTCCAAAAAAAAAAAAAAAACCTAATTAAAGCCCACACTTAAAAAAATAAAAATAAAAATAAAGCAGCCCAATACTAAAGTAGTTTTATTTTTTAAACAATAATATACTGAAACAGAATTCAATGAGACCAAAGCTACGGGCCGAAGGCCTGAAACTAAATCCTTATCAGTGGACATGTCTTCAAAATTCTCAACAATTTCCTAACGAAGACCAAATAACTAACAAGAAAACGCTAGAACGAACACAAACGCAATAAAAAATAAAAAAGATACGACGGTACTGCTGCAGACTCTAAAGAAAATCATTTTTTTTGGTGCTGCCTCAAATACTGATGGGTTTGCAAACGCTCTGGAGCCATTTTAGCTTTGCTTCATACAGTTCTGAATCCTGGAGCTGGTGCAGGAAGCCACCTGACCACTGAATCACCTGTTCAATAGCATCTTTAATCTTTTTCTTACTTGCAGGGTCAAGCTTGGCACCAATCTTCTCATCATTGATGATATTCCTCATCTTGTACGCATAGTTCTCCAATGCTGCCTTAGCGTTAACCTTCTTTCTGTGTTTATCATCCTTAGCCTTGTACATCTCTGCATCCTTGACCCTCCTGTTAATCATTTCACTGGACAGTCTTGACTTATATTTAGTGATAGTGATCTTCCTCATCGAACCATTGGTAGTCTCCTTGGCAGAAACACTCAAGATACCATTAGCATCAATGTCAAAGCAAACTTTTGCATTAGCTACACCCCTGGGTGCTGGAGGAATTCCATGAAGTACAAATTCCCCCAAGAAGGTGTTATCCCTATTTCTTGCTCTCTCACCCTCGTAAACTGAGATTATCATAGAAGTTTGGTTGTCACATATAGTGGTGATATTTCTCTCCTTTTTGGCAGGAAAGGAAGAATTCCTTGGAATCAAAACAAACATATCTTTTGTATGACGAACTGATATGCCAAGAGATAAAGGGGTGACATCTAAGAGCACGATATCTTGAAGTTTCTCATTACCTATACCAGTCAAGATAGCAGCTTGAACAGCAGCTCCATAAGCCACAGCCTCATCTGGATTAATGCTCTTACAAAGAGCCTTCCCATTGAAGAAGTCCTGCAACAATTGCTGCACCTTAGGAATTCTGGAAGAACCACCCGAAACAACAACATCATGGACGCAACTCTTGTTCATCTTAGCGTCAGTCAGGCACTTCTCCACAATATCGATACACTTCTTGAACAAATCCATATTGAGTTCCTCAAATTTGGCACGGGTGATAGTTGAAGAGAAATCAATACCTTTATACAAAGAATCGACTTCAATGTTTGTCTCAATTGCGGAAGAAAGAAGCCTCTTTGCCTTCTCACAAGCAGTTCTTAGCCTCCTAAGAGCTTTGGAGTTATCACTAATGTCCACCTTGTGCTGCCTCTTAAATATTTCAATAAAGTGCTTTACCATTCTGTTAGCAAAGTCCTCACCTCCAAGGTGAGTGTCTCCAGCGACAGCCTTCACTTTGAAGACACCATTCTCAATAGTAAGTAGTGAGACATCAGTAGTACCACCACCCAAATCAAAAATCAACACATTTCTTTTGCCAATGTTGCCTGCCATCTTTTCTATACCGTATGCAATGGCTGCGGCAGTTGGTTCATTGATTATACGCAGGAAATTGAGGCCTGCAATGCCTCCAGCATCCTTTGTAGCCTTACACTGAGAGTCATTGAAGTAAGCAGGGACAGTAACAACCGCATTCTTCACAGTTGTACCCAGGTAGGCTTCGGCCATCTCTTTCATCTTTTTCAGGATGATAGATGAGATTTCCTCAGCAGCAAAATGCTTCTCTTTGCCCTTGTAGTTGACCACAATCATAGGCTTATCACTAGGACCTTTAATGACCTTAAATGGCCAAAGGTTGATATCGCTCTGAACCAAGGGATCAGAGAATCTCCTACCAATCAACCTCTTTGCATCTGCAATACAATGCCCTCTAAAGAATTACTTCAAATAGAAATGATATAAAAAAAGAAAAAGAAAAAAAAGAAGGACAACAAGAAGCAGAAAATAAATATTGATATTTTGTTGACAAGTATATTTAATTCGTGAATAAGAGGAATACCATAGGGAATTGAGATCTTCTAGAGTTCCTAGGGTACTCTACCGTATAGAGTTCTATTAATCTTAACCATTCATTTATAATAAAAGGTTCAGATTTTCCATATCATTAATCCACTAACAAATCCCCTAAAATAATGGTTTAAAAAATAACTAATCATAAATGATAATTATTGTCTTACCTCTTTTACCTAAATTAGGTCTCTAAGAAATCGTGAAGTCATCTTTTCTTTTCCCTCTTCATTTTTCAATTTTTCCACAAATCTTTTTGGTTGTTAATTTCAAAGTATAGGTTTGACTGAAATGAGACATAGAGAAATCATATTTTATGATCCTAAGTGCCAATCATGTACTAATAAAATTAACAGAAGACTAAAAAAATTGGAATGAAAACCCAGGTGTCTGCCATTCATATACTCCCTCCGTCCTACTTTTTTTGTCCTCTATTTTATTTTGAGATGTCTCAAAATATTGTTTTGTTTTTAAAAATAAAAGTCATTAATTTAATAATGTTCATATTATATCTCTATTAATTTACTAATTCAATTTTTTGATAAATTTTTTTAAGAGTAGTTTTAGAAACTTGTACATTTTTAAAAGGTAGACAAGACAATAAATGATGTTCCCTTAAAAAATTTGACTTTTTAAACAAGAAAAAAAAAGTCGGACGGAAATATATATATGCTTCTTGGTCTATGTGCATAATAATCAATTTTCTAAATAAGCAAATTTCTTTTGCATTAAATGCTGCAATGTCATAGCCACTACTCGCATTTAAGATAATAACTATAATTTATGAGCAGTTATTTTTTAAAATCATTATTTTTGTAAATTTGTTAGTGGATTAATGATATGACAAAATTTAGACCATTTATTGTAAATGAAAGGTTCAGATTAAAAGAACTCTACATGGTAGAGTAACCTAGGAACTTTAGAGATCTCAATCCCATACAATAGGAAATTTTTTAGCTGATATCATAAAACTAATTAAATAGTATAAAGAGGGAGAAAAAAAAATCAATAATTGGCTCATGAAGATGCTCTTGATAAAATTGTGATTTCACGTTAAAATCGTTAAATTTGATTAGAGCCGATATTACAAAGCTGAAAATTTTAAACGGACACTTGATAATTACACTCACTAAAGCGAAAAGAGTTCACAGTTGATGCATATAATGGAAAAAGTTATGATTCTCAGAAAAAAAGAAAAAAGTTATGAGTTCGTTACATGATTTTTACCATTGAAATTATGAACGCTATTAACACTATTAAAGTGATTCAACAAGTGGAGATTTTTTTTTTTTTTTTTTGAGTGAACTATGGGGAAACATCATCTTTAAATTTATTTTTATATTTTTCTTTAAAGGAATATATCATACACGAGCATTAAAAATCAAAGTAGATGGATTGTGTGTTTGGTGAATGAGAATTTAGAACATAAAACTTTATATGTGATCACATACAGTCCGAAATAAGCAGCAAAACAACAACCACTATACTCTTTCTAACCGCATTAACCAAAATAATAATCCATGTAAAAGCAAGAGCCAAGAAAACAGGCTTAGACAAAAGCAATATTATATATTAATATATAATATGACCTCCAAAATATACATTGATCTTGGTGAGTAAATTTTTGAGGGAAAAAAAGAAAAAAGAAAAGGAGTTGTTTGAAGATTACCGTAGACAGAGTTGGAGGGGTTACAAGCAGCCTGGTTCATGGCGGCATCACCAACCAAGCGTTGGGCGGGAGTGAAAGCAACATAGGAGGGAGTAGTCCTGTTTCCCTGATCATTCACTATTATCTCTACTCTTTCATTTTGCCACACTGCCACACACGAGTACGTCGTTCCCAGATCGATCCCTATTGCCGGACCCTCTCCTTGGTTCGACTTTGACATTATCTTGCGGAAACATGAGTTCAAAGACTCCATTTTTTTTTGTTCAGAAGTTCAGAGACTGTTGAAGTATTTGAATGAGTACCGTGACGTTAGGAGTGATTGATATAGCTAATTATAAAAGATGTAGGATAATTATTCATTTATAAGGCGGTTGAAACTCGTCAATCACATTTGTTGTGATATTAATTTTTGTTGTGATATTAATTTAATATACTTTATGTAGTTTCCTTGACATAGTTAGCTACAGTTTGTTTTTTTACCAAATTTACTTCCTTTGCTCTCAAAAATAGCAAACCGTGATTATCCAGAAGACACCAGTTAACTCAAAACTTCTTTTACATTGGCGGATTCCAATAAATCACATCCAAATCTTGCATAGAGATCATATACGCAACAGGTTGGACAACTTGGCATTGCAATCTATTAGGAAATTCAGAGAACCAAGCTAAAGCAATAGAAACAAGATCCTCTAGTTCACTCAAACTTCCTCCTTGAAGGATATATTTTCGTTGCAGGAACGGAGCCAAGAGTTTATCTCTTTTTTTTTTTTTTTTCTTTTTTTTTTTGAGGAAAAAGCCAAGAGTTTATCCTAAGGCGGCCAAATCATGAAAAAAAAAATATACTAATAATAATAAAAAATCACTGTTCAAGAATTAGAATTATACAAAAATTCAAGACTTTTTTTTAGAAGAAACAAAAATTCAAGACTAAATTAATAAATGAAGATTTTTTTTTTTCTTTTGCTGAATACATACTTGAACAGTAAAATTGGCGTTTATATATCCATTGTTAACAAAATATAAATAAAATAAAAGATATGATACAATAGTTTGTTCTTAGAACATTTCAAGTTAATCACATCAAGATGTAGCTCAATATTTTTTTTAAATCCAAAAATTCTTTCATGATATTCTTTTGGCAATTTCTCTCAATTTAAAGGTATGGGGTACATTAAATTATCTTATACAAAATTTTTTTTTGTTGTTATATCCTATTTACCACGTACTTCTGAACCAAAACTAATAATAATAAATATATGTTGTAAGAAAAAAAAAAGGAAAAATAATTTTGGGAACAAAAATAATAATAACAATGAATTGATGACTATGATGGTGAGAGAATAAAAATTATACTTTGGAAAAAAATGCAAAAACAAAATAGTTTGACATGAAAATAACACTTTTAATTCAACTCTATTGAAATAACTCAGCATTATGTTTTACTTAACCAAACATAGTAGGACAGAAGATTTGGACTCCATATTATTTGGCTTCACTTTCTTTATTTTTTGTACTCTTATTTTTATCAATGAAATTAGTAATTACCTAATAAAAATAAAGAAAAGGGAAATAATGTATATATTTTTCAAGTTCCAAAATTTAAGCATTTTTTCTAGTCAAGAAAACAGAATTGCAAATAATATCAATCAAAAAACTTTCTTCTTTTACAAAATTAGGTCAAAAGAGAGTGGAGAAAAGGGGGCAAGAGCCCTTGCTCTGGCTAGCATCACAAGTAGCATTGAGGACCTTGACGTACTTGGTTTTTGGACAAGTTGGCTGCACTTCTTAAGGTGATTCACACCTTGAACATGGTAGCAACACTAGAGTTTAGGAATTTGTTAACTTCAAAAAAAAAATTCTTCTCTTGTTTTTGGGGAGAGACCATAGACCATAGAAGAACTCAATATAAATACTATTTTTTAAAAATTGGGGGGCCCAGGGGCAATGGTTTAAATTTCTACTAATATACTATAGAAAACCACTTTATTGCATATACATGTATAAAAAAATTCGCAAGCCTGGGGGTCATGATTGAAATTTCTACTAATATACTACATAAAAAAAAATTATTGCATATACCATAAAAAATAATAAAAATTTTGTAATAATCAAATATTATATCTAAAAGTTGAAATGTAGAATTTAATGTTGCTATACTCCTATTGAGTCACCTCATTAGTCACATCATACTTAAAAAAAATTCTTTTATAATTTTTTTATTTTATTTTATATAAAATAATCGAATATAGTTCATGGACAAATATGTTAAGCACTCCATTACAATTCAACATGTTACTATTCATTTGTTTTACGTTGGGAATCATTGAAGTAGGCGGGGACAATAACAACCGCATTCTTCACAGTTGCACCTAGGTAGGCTTCGGCTATCTCACGCATCTTTTTTAGGACCATAGATGAGATTTCCTCGGCAGCAAAGTTCTTCTCTTCGCCCTTATAATTGACCACAATCATAGGCTTATCACTAGGGCCTTCAATAACCTTGAATGACCAAAGGTTGATATCGCTCTGAACTGAAGGATCACTGAATCTCCTACCAATCAACCGCTTTGCATTTGCAATATAATTAGCCTTCTATGAAATAGATACCTCAAATAGTAGATGGGAAAACTATTAGACAATAATGAAGCACAAGAAGCAATAAGATATATATTGAATTTTGTTTTACAAGTATATATATATATATATATATATATATATATATATATATATATGTATTGTGAATTTGAGTAATGGACTGATGAAGCGTGTGTTCGTCAGTTGAAATGATCAAATGGAGATATCCTTCTGTCTGCGCGAGAATGCTTTCCAAAGGTGGTCACCGGTGTGGTGCCTGTCACAGCGCCTTCGATGCCAAAGTCAGTGTATAGATAAAAATGCAGTGTCTCAAGATAAAAAGAATTGCTATTGGTTTTTTCATACCTTCTGCCTTGCGATGTGTGGCCTTTATATATACAATCTTTAAAGCTCCTAGCCGTTTGGGTAGTTATGGAGGTCTAAATACTTATTTTTGGAGTAATACTTGATGCTGTGTAATGGCCCTTAATGTGCTCCAACGGCTCGTATAGTTGGCTCTGTAACTGTCTTGCATTGAACAGTGGATCTTGTCCTCGTCCGTGACGTGGGAGTTTTGCTCATCCAGATAGGTTCGTCATTATAATTAGCTTCGTCCATGTAAAGCGATTGCGTCAGTCCTGTCAGTTTCCCCTCGATTCTATGGTCGTCAAGGAATGACGACTATGGGATGTGGAAGCTTTTGCTGAAGGTGAGCGACTCTTGGGTTTTCGTTCCGTATTGAATGCACAATGGCGGCTTTTTCCGAGTTGCAGCCCACGTGGCACATCTTGATTGGGGAGGTTAATGCACCGTTTGTTGGGGCGATTGGTCTTCCCGCTGCTTTTTCAGTTTCCAAGGCCTTGCTTTTTAAACTTCATTCCTTCTCATTTTCCCTTTTCACTTTTCTTAAAAACACCTAATCATTTCTCTAAGTGTCTTCTTCGCCATCCATTTCTTCTGCAACTTTTCTTCCAACCGGTGTGCAGCGTGGCAGTTTTGTTTGAGGTATGTTTTTCTTTTCACTTCTTTTCATTTTTGCCTATATACCTTGTAGTAGATTTCTAATTTTCCATTTCTTCTCCCTTTGTTTTGGTTTCCTTTTGATTTGGGGTGCCTAGATTTTTTTCTTTTTGCATTTTCTAGTTCTTCCATGATCAGTAGCTCTGAGGTCCGATTAGCTTGCCCTTCAATTTCTTTTTTTTTTTTTTTGCTCGAATAGGGGGGTCGTTAGGAAATTTTCCACATCTTGAAAATTTCGTTTACGAGGGTAATAGTTTGGTTGCTGTGTTGGTTGATTTATTACCTCTGCTGTGTCAGTCAGTTGTTTGGTTCGATAATTTGAAGAAGGGGGGTAGGACGATGTCAGAGATCAGGTCCAGTGAGCTCGAGACTGGGTTATCGTCTAGCGGTAACCCAGTGGAGGAGGATACGGCCCTTTCTAATCCTTGAGAAGTTAGGGCTTTTTATGCTCTCGAGGAGGAGTGTGGACAGGACGCTGATACGGTGGGTAGATTTAGGGATAGATTCCAGTTCCCAGATAGGGTTAGGGTTCGTTTGCCTGATGAGGGAGATCGGGCCTGTCACTTCTTTCCCAGTGAGGTTTGCTTCTACGAGTCTGCCTTCGTCTGTGGATTAAGGCTCTCGGTTCATCCTTTCCTTATGGAGCTTTTGGACCGTTTCTGTATCTCTCCTGGGCAGCTTATGCCGAATTCTTGGAGGATTCTGGTGAGTTGTATGGGGATTTGGTTGGCTGCCAATGACGGGGACATGCTCAAGGTCGACGAGCTTATTTATCTTTATCGTCTGAAAGCGTCTAAGGAGCATGGGTACTACGAATTGGTGCCCTGGGAAAGAAGGACTAGGATCGTCAAGAGTTTACCGTCCTCTATCAGGTACTGGAAGTCCAAGTTCTTTTTTGTGTATGGGGACGATTTTGAGACACCCTCTGGCGAGTTCTGGGGTGATTTCCCAAGGTTACGTCATCGGCGGGAAACCCCGACTTTAGGTGCGTCAACATTTCCTCTTTGTCTCTTGAATTCTGTTGTGCTTACAATTATGGTTGCTAAGTTTTTTTTTTTTTTTTAGTTAAGAGACGACCGAAGCTTAAGAGTAGGTACAGAGAATAGGCGCAGAAGGCTATTAAGTACGCGCAAACCATCGATAGTTGGGACGACCTTGTTGATCCCAGGACTCTTGCGTTTTACTACCTTGGGCCAGAGCCCTCTGCCTTCGTTTGCGAAACCTTGAAATAGAAGGAAAAAAGAGTAAGTGCCTGCTTCGTCAATAAGGGCCTCTTTTTCTCTTCCCTTTCTTTCTTGTGTTTTTATTTAGGACTAATGTTTTTCTTTCGACAGAAATGACGTCCAAGTTTAATAAAGATATGTATGCGAAGATGAGGGCAAAGAAAGACGAGCCCTTGTCGAACATAGGGAGGAAGACCGTGCATGTGACCGGGAGGGGTCCTTTTGCCACCCCGCCAGCCTCCGTCACTCCCCTTGTCTTTGGCATTGAGACGGCGAGGATAGCTTCCCCGTCTACTTTAGTGGAGGAGCTCCCGACGCTCGTCTCTAAGAGGCCACACTTGATGGAGAAGGAGAATGAGAAAGTGGATTCTCGTCATACTACAATCTGGGGGGATGAGAGGCTGGTAGTTGAAAGGGCCCACATTATCGTGACGGCTGATGATCTGAGGGCTTTTTTGGGGGTTTCGTTAAATACCATTGCTAGTGGCCATGTCCACAAGCTTGTTCAGGTAAAGTGTTTTTACTTTTCTTATGAGCAGCCTCCCTTTTTTGCCTCTAAGTATCTTACTCAAGAGGCTAGGCTGGCATCTCTTGCATCAAGGGTGCAAGCCCTGAATGGTAAAAACTCAAAGTTGAAGAAGAACCTCATCGACTCCATGGACGAAGCTACTACTCTGAAGGAGAGGGTTAAGGTTGTGGGTAACGATCTTAGGGTTGAGCGCCAGCTGAATTTGGAGAAGGATGAGCAGCTTCAGAGTGCCAGGGAATCGCTGAAGACGATCGCGGCTAGGTCTGTCGAGGCTTTTCAAACCACTGACGAGTACAATACTGTGCTCTTCAGCTGGTACTTCAAAGGCTTCGAGCTTCTCAGAAGATACATGGTCAAGCACCCAACTGGCGTTGACATGGAAAGCCTAGACTTGGAAGAGGTGGATAAAGAGATGGCTGCTAATGAAACTGCTCAGTCCATGATTCCTGCCGGCGACACTCCAGAGAATGCTCTTGTTGACGATGCCCCTGTTGGTTATGCCCTTCCAGCATTTGAAGCCTAAACTTGCTACTTATGTTTTTTTTTTTTTTTAAAGGAATATTTCTCTGTCCTTCTCTTGTTTGCTAGTTATTGCCCGTTGTGGCCTTTTTGTAAATCTTACTTTGAAACATTTTTTCTTTTATCTTCTTTGGGAACAAGGTTTTGGCCCAGTGTTTATGGGTTTGTAAAAGACAATGGTAATTCTGCTCTTGGTTCTAATTTACTTCTTACACTTACCTGAGTTTGTGATTTGCATGCTTTCATTTGCCCATGTGATGTGCTCGGTGAAGCTCCTATGTCTCTTTCTTTCCACTGTCATTTTTCGTTTCTGTGAGGTGTGCACTTTATGGAATAATATACGTCAGTAGCTCATGTCCGTCATCGCAGAGTCTTACTATTTAGCCATTTTTGGCCTTTTATGACTTATGCCTTTTTCCAAGGATCTTGTCATCGTCAGTAGCTTACATCCGTCAGAGCGGAATCTTGCTACTTAGTCGTTTTTTACTTTTTACGACTTACACCTTTTTTCAAGGATTTCTTCATCGTTAGTAGCTTATATCCGTCAGAGCGGAATCTTGCTACTTAGCCATTTTTGACTTTTTTATGACTTACACCTTTTCTCAAGGATTTCATCATCGTTAGTAGCTTACATCCGTCAGAGCGGAATCTTGCTACTTAGCCATTTTTGACTTTTTTATGACTTACAACCAGATACACCTACTTGCAGAGAGACATTAGATGAATAACTTATTTATTAGTTCTAATAATGAATAATGAATACATTAAACAATTTCGTTTATTGATGATATTTCTTCAAGTGTTCAATGTTCCACGGCCTAGGGAGTCTTTGTCCGTCTAGGGTCTCCAGGTGATAGCTACTCTTCTTGGAGTAATGGATGACCCAGTAGGGTCCTTCCCATGTGGGGCCGAGTTTCCCTTGAGTGGGATCCTTGGTAGTTGGGGTCACTTTGCGTAGGACGAGGTCACCAATGTCAAGTTGTTTGAGCTTTACTCTCTTGTTGTAGTACTCAGTCATCTTCTATTGATATTCCACCATTTTGCTATAGGCTTTATCTCTTACTTTGTCTAGGAAGTCCAGGTTAAGTCGCAAATGATCGTCATTGACTTCTTCATTGAACACTTCTCGTCTGATGCTGGTTATTCCTACTTCGACTGGAATCACAGCTTCGGTGCCGTAGGTGAGTCTGAAGGGTGTCTCTCCTGTTGGCCTTTTTGCTGTTGTTCTGTAAGCCCATAAGACATTGGGCAGTTCTTCTGGCCAGGCTCCCTTTGCATCGTCCAGCTTCGACTTGATAATTTTGAGCAATGTTCGATTCGTCACCTCTATCTGCTCGTTCGCTTGTGGATGACCTGGGAATGAGAACTGATTCTTGATACTTAGGCCTGAGCAGAATTCCCTGAAGCCTTGGCTGTCGAATTGTTGTCCATTGTTTGATATGATCGTCTTTGGGATCCCGAACCTGTAAATGATGTTCTTCCATACAAAGCTTTGGATTCTACCTTTGGTTATGGTTGCCAGTGCCTCTACTTCAACCTATTTAGTAAAGTAATCAATAGCAACTAGTAAGAATTTTACCTGACCTTTGCCCTAGGGCAGTGGGTAGACGATGTTGATTCCCCATTATGCAAACGGCCACATGGATGCAATCGTCGCTAGTTTTTCTGCTGGAAGCCGTTGGATATTTTCAAACCGTTGGCACTTGTCACACCTTTTGACGAACTCTGCCGCGTCTACCTGTATGGTCGGCCAGAAATAGCCTGTCTGAATTATCTTGTTTGCTAGGGCTCTGGGACTAGAATGATCCTCGTAAACACCTTCGTGGACTTCTTCTAAGATGTACCTTGCTTCTCCCTCGTCAACGCACTTCAGGTAAGGCATGGAGAAGCCTCTTTTGTATAAGGCGACATTGAGGATCACGAACCTGGTTGCTCTTTTTTTGATCTTCCTGGCTTCTTCTGTATTTTGCGGGAGGTGCCCGTCCTGCAGGAAGGACACAATAAGTGTCATCTAGCTAGTTGTACTCTGGATTATGAACGTTGGGAACTCTTCAATGCTGGGGTTCTTCTCAACTTCCATCATCAAGCCTGTTTCCAAGGCCCCTCCATCTGATGAGGCTATTCTTGAAACTTCGCCTGTTATCACATTCTGGCTTCTGCAAATTTGCACAAACTCTACCTCTTCAAACTCTTGAGCCAGATGCTTTGTCATTTTGAGATACCTTTGCATTCTTTCTTCTTTCGCTTTATATTCTCCCTTGACTTGCCCAATTACAAGTTTTGAATCGCTTTGGATCAAGAGATTCTTAACCTCAAGCTCTTTTCTGAGCCGTAATCCCATCAAAATCCCTTCATATTCGGCCTCGTTATTGGTTGCTGGCAACTTCAGCTGAACTCCATATTTTAACTTTTCCCCATCGGGGGGGATTATGATTACCCCTACTCCCCCTCTTTTGTGGACGGACGAGTCATCTGTCTGTATCGTCCATTGCTTGTGTTTGATGGTGAAGTCATCCTTGTTTGGGAGTGTGAATTCTACGATGAAGTCTGCTAAAACTTGTGCTTTTTTAGCCGTCCTAGGGTGGTACTCAATATCAAACTGACTGAGTTCAATTGCCTACTAGACCATTCTTCCTGCTGCTTCTGGCTTGCTCATGGACTTCTTGATAGGTTGGTTCGTCATTACTAGGATGGGGTGCGCCTGGAAGTACTGCCTGAGTTTGTGTGAGGCCACTATCAATGCGAATGTGATCTTTTCGATCTTAGGATACTTGGACTCAGCTTCTTGGAAGGCTTGGCTGACGTAATAGATTGGAAGTTGCTTTCTGTCTTCTTCTCAGATTAGGGCCCCACTGACGGCCGTGGCTGACACTGCTAGGTACAAATATAGGCTCTCACCTTCCGTTGACAGGCTTAGAAGGGGTGGGTTACTCAAGTATTGTTTGAGCTCCTAGAAAGTTGCCTCACATTCGTCGGTCCAGGTGAAAGCTTGTTTTAAGGTCTTGAAAAAGGGGAGACACTTGTCTGTGGCCCTAAATACGAACCTATTGAGGGTGACAATCCTTCCCATGAGCTTTTGTACCTCTTTGACGGTCTTGGGTGATGCCATGTTGATTATGGCTTGTACTTTCTCTGGATTTGCCTCTATTCCTCTCTGTGACACCATGAATCCTAGGAATTTCCTCGAGGCAACGCCAAAAACACACTTACTTGGGTACAACTTCATTTGGTATTGCTTGAGGGTAGCAAATGTCTCCCTTAGGTCATCCAGATGAGCAAGTTCTTCTTTACTCTTGACGAGCATATCATCTACGTACACCTCCATGTTCCTGCCTATCTGTTTCTTGAACATTTTGTTCACCAACCTCTGATAAGTAGCACCCGCATTTTTCAGTCTAAAGGGCATCACCCTATAACAATAGGGCCCTTGGTTGGTGATGAAAGCCGTTTTCTCCTAATCTTCGTCAGCCATTTTTATTTGGTTGTATCCTGAGAAAGCGTCCATAAACGTCATAAGTTTATGCCCTGCGGTGGAATCTACAAGCTGGTCTATTCTTGGAAGAGGGAAACTATCTTTCAGGCAGGTCTTGTTCAGGTCTGTGAAGTCCATGCACATTCTCCACTTCCCATTTGACTTCTTCACTAAGATGACATTTGCGAGCCAGTCTGGATAGTATACTTCACAGATGAAGCCTGCAACTAGGAGTTTGGTGACTTTGTCAGTGATTGCTCTGTCTCTTTCTGGTGCGAAGACTCTTTGCCTCTGCTTGACGGGTTTTTTATCTAGGTCTATGTTGAATTTGTGTTGAATGACATCTAGAGATATGCCTGGCATATCCTCGTGGCTCAAGGCAAATATGTCCAGATTCTCTTTGAGGAGCTGGACGAGCTTCTTTTTCATCTCAGGACTTAGGGTAGTCCCTATTTTGATTGTCTTATTTGCTTTATCGCCGGCCAGTTCTACTGTTTCCAGGGTTTTCATCTTTTCTTCTTCCTTCTCTTCGATTGTCCATGTATGATTCTCCTTCGCGGCCAGGATGGCCTGGTAGCACTCTCGGGCTAATATTTGGTTGCCCCTAACTTCTCCAACACCGTTCTCCATTGGGAATTTTAGCTTCAGGCAGTAAGTTGATGTGGACGCCTTCCACCTGTTGTGTGATGGCCTTCCTATGATAACATTGTAGAAGGAGGGGCAATCTACCACCAAAAAATCCAGTTGACATGTCAATTGCTTTGGGTAGGCCCCCACAGTTACTGTCAAAGTCACCGCGCCCTTGGGATATACCCTATCACCACTGAAACTGACGAGGAGGGAATCGAATGGATGCAGCCTTTTTGGATCAAGCTTCAACTGCTGGAATGCAGAGAAGTAGATGATGTCAGCAGAGCTACCGTTATCCACGAGGACCCTTTTGGTGTTGAATTTTTCTATAGTGAGCATTATGACCAAGGGGTTGTTATGAGGTTGCTTCATTCCCCTGGCATCCCCTTCATTGAATGTCATGTCATGTTCAGTTCATCTATGTTTCAACGGGGGTGTCATATAGACACTGTTCACCTGTTGTTGATATGTTTTCTTCAGGGACTTGAATGATCCTCCGGTGATGAGTCCTCCTGTGATCGTCTGAATTTCCCCGACCACATTCTGCGGAGGCTGGGATTGATGGTTGTCACCTCTGGACGAGGGTTTTTGCCGGCTCTTATTCTTGTCACAAAACTTAACGTATTCTCCCTTCTTCACAAACTTCTGTAACTTCCCCTTCCGTATCAAATCTTCTATTTATTCTTTTAGGTCCCGACAGTCTTCCGTGTAATGGCCATGATCTTTGTGGAATTGGCAATACTTGTTCTTGTTGTGGACATTAGGGGACGAGTGCAACGGCGTCGGCCATTTAAGGTAGTGTTCATCCTTAATCTGTGTTAAGATTCTGTCAACAGGCATAACAAGAGGGGTAAATTTTATCGTTCTTGGGGCTTTATCGTCTCTTCTCTTACTCCCATCATTGATCTGACGATCCCTCTTTTGTCCCCTGCGCTCATCATCCTTCCTCCTTCTGTCTCCTGTTCTTTCTGTGTCCCCCATGGCTGATAAGGCGTCTTTTGCATTCATGTACTTCTGTACTTTCAGGAGCATCTCGGCCATCGTCTTTGGGGGCTTCTTTGCCAATGATGCGACGAACTCCTTGGATCTGAGTCTCGCCTTGAAAGTTTTCAGCTGTACTTTGTCGTCAGCTTCGTCCACTTCCAGCGTTTCCCTAGTGAAGCGCTTCACATAAGACCTCAGGGTTTCCTTTTTTCCTTGTTTGATGGTGAGTAAATGGTAAGCTGGTCTCTTCGAGCGTTGTCTTCCAATGAAGTGACGCAAGAAAGTGTTACTCAATTGCTCGAAGTTGTCAATGGACGAGGTAGGCAGTTTGGTGAACTATTCCCTCGTAGCTCCTTTAAAGGTGGTAGGAAAGGAACGACACAATATCTCATCAGGGGGTTGCTGAAGCCCTAATGTCGTTTTGAATGTGTTGAGGTGATCTTGAGGATCTCTGAGCTCGTCAAATGGCTCGAGTTGTGGCAGCCGAAATTTCGACAGTACTGGGCATTCTAAGACTGCCGTTGTGGAAGGCAAGTCTGTTGCCCTGATCAACCTACCCACACTCTGGTCTGTCTTTTCTCTGATGGCATTTCTCAATTCATCCATCTCCTTCCTCATTTCTTGAAGAAGGTCGGAATTCTGTTCTCCTGGGGTAGTGGGCCTTGGGTGGTCACTCCTCCTATGGCTACTTCCCTCGTCCTCATTGTTGTTTTTGGATCGATTCTCCTCTTGTTGAAGTCGCAGTCTCATTTTCTGATTTTGCCTAGTGAGCTCTTTAACGGCAGCTGTGAAGGTTTGGACTTGCTGGGCCAAGGTCGCATAATCTTGATGGGACTCCATCTGAAGGTAGTAAGTGATTGGAAACTACTTTTTCGAATTTGAACACGAAAATAGTGTTCCCACAGACGATGCCAAACTGATGAAGCGTGTGTTCGTCAGTCGAAATGATCAAACGGAGATATCCTTCTATCTGCGCAAGAATGCTTTCCAAAGGTGGTCACCGGTGTGGTGCCTACTACAGCGCCTTCGATGCCAAAGTCAGTGTATAGATAAAAATGCAGTGTCTCAAGATAAAAAGAATTGCTATTGGTTTTTTCGTACCTTCTGCCTTGCGATGTGTGGCCTTTATATATACACTCTTTAAAGCTCCTAGCCGTTTAGGTAGTTATGGAGGTCTAAATTCTTATTTTTGGAGTAATGCTTGATGCTTTGTAATGGACCTTAATGTGCTCCAATGGCTTGAACAGTTGGCTCTGTAACAGTCTTACATTGAACAATGGATCTTGTCTTCGTCCGTGACGTGGGAGTCTTTGCTCGTCCGGATAGGTTCGTCATTATAATTAGCTTTGTACATGTAAAGCGATTGCGTCAGTCCTGTCAGAAGCGGACATTTTTGTAGCTTATTAGCCTAATAATGTAGAGTCATCACCGACTCTTGAGCATTAGGCCGGCAGTAAATTTTTTCAATGTTTTTTATGTTTGACAATAGGTAAAGAAGGGCTCAAGATAAAGAAGTGTTTCATGTCTTTGGGTGACGATGAAACTTTTCTGTCTTTAGTAGGTGAATTGGAAGGTTTGACTATCAAACCGATTTGGCTTCAACATGTGAACGTAGAACTAGTGGAGTTGGTGTTATTATTATTTATTTATTTCTTTTTTTGCTTTTAGGTGGTAGCATTTAATGCTTTGTTTTCTTGTCTTCCTTGTAATCTCTATATAAGTTTAGCCCTGGATAGTATCAAGGTGTCAAAGAATGAGTAATGAGAGAGCAAATAAGTGGTGTGTATAGCAAAGTGTTTGTAATAAACATCAATAAAACTTCTTTGTTTATTCTATTTGAGTGTGATGAGATTTATTACAAGATATTTGACGATATACTTTCTTTTTTAGTGTCAAATATATTTTGACCAAGCTTCTACAACCACAAATCTCAACAAATAAAATAATATAAAAGAGGAAGAAAAAATATTCAAGATTAAATTGCAAATTACATCGGTAAAGTTTCGGGTAATTTGATTTTGCCTTCTAAAGTTTTAATTTTTTTATATGCTCCCCTAATGTTAAGTATCATTAGTATTTGTTTCCTTCCATCAGTGCAGCTTGCCTAACTGTCCCTCAAGTATTAGATTGGCACCCTAACGACACTCTATGTTTGAAATTGTATTGTTATTGCATCCTCTATATTTGGAGCTGCTTTAATTAATTTGGTAGATAACAACTTACTGCTTAGCAAGACACATTAACAGAAGAGCAGTGGCGACTCGAGGAATTTTGTCTAGGGTGTTCTTATTTCACTTTGAAAAAATTTTGGGTTATTTCGGTCTATTTTGGGTGTTTTGAGTCGTTTCGGTAAATACTAGCCGAAATTCAAGATTTGGCTGGCATGAAGTTACTGCTTAAAAAAAAAAAAGTTCTTAAAACCAAAATAAATTTGCATTCTGTACATCGAAAAACTTCAAAAGGAAAAAAAAAAAATGAAATAAAATGAACAAAGTTACTTGTACAATAAACTATAAGTTCATTTGAAATATTAGTAAAATTATTAATTATTGTTGTTTAGTTGTTTCATTAATTTGTTTGTCTTTTATAAACTATAATTTGTTATATTGTTGTTTCATTAATTATAAAATTATTAATTGTTGTTTAGCCTTATATAATTTAATTTGTTTGTCTTTTATAATGTATTAGTTAATTATACTGCTTTAATTATTGTTGTTTAGAGCAACAATAAACTATATTGCTTTAATTTTTTTGTCAATAATTATACTGCTTTAATTTTTAATTATTGTTTACCCGGCCCTATGTGCTTCTACCTCACCCCACTCAACAGACAAGCACAAGCCTCATGCCTAAGCCCCATGCTTGATGCCCCCAATCACAATAGCCAGCTCAAATTTCACAATCACAAATCGCAATCCACATTACACTAAAAGACAATCAATATCTTATAAATACCAACACCAACACCAACACCAACACCAACACACACTGACCAATATCAACGGATAAGATAAAGCATTCAAAAAGTCAAAAAAAAAAAAAAAAACAAGTAAAAGGCAAAATATTAATAAAGGTAAAGAATAAAGAGCCAATCACATACTCACAATTCAAAAGAGAGAGAGTTACTGAGTTAGACCCTTAAAGAATAAAGAGAGAGACTCTCATTCATTAATTTCACTTCATACATTTCATTTTAGTGAGATAAAGAGAGGGAAAGAGTGATTGACTGAGAGAGACTGAGCGAGTCAGAGAGAAAAAGAGAGAGAAATACCTTGAGGGAGGGAGCATCGAGCATTGGAGCAGTAGAGCAGCTTGCAGTCGAGCGATCTGCAGTCTGCCATCTGCGATGAGGGGCGAGCGACAAGCGAGCTGCGAGGACAGGGGTGCATTTAACCATTGGACTTCGCTGAGAAGGCATTTAACCAGTTGGGTTTGGTTTGCTCTGTATTGGGGTTTGGTTTGCTTTACTGGGTTTGATTTCTGTCTGATTTAGTGATTTGCTCTTTTATTTGTTTGTTTGTGTGTTTTTTTTTTTTTTTTTTTTTTTTTTTTTTTTTGAGAATCTGTGGGTTTGAAACCTCAATCTGTTGGGCTTGCTGTGGGCTTGGCTCTGTTACAAAAAATTTTTTGGGCTTTTTTTATTTTGGGCTTGCTTGAGAGTGTTCCTAATACAAATTAAATATAAAAAATTTTAATTATTATATGTAATTTTTTTTTTCTTCAAGTCAGAGTGTTCTTCGGAACACCTTGACTTGCACGTGGTGTCGCCACTGCAGAAGAGAGCAAATCCAAATGATACCTAAGGTTAGGAGAGCTTATCAATATATTGAAACTTTTTAGAAGGCAAAATCAAAATTATTCTAAACTTTAGGGATATAGTTTACAATTTAGTCAGAAATCAACCATTAGCACATGAAGTTGCTTTTGATAACATTGTGATCTCACGTTAAAATCTCCAATTTGATTAGAGCTAATAATACAAGTTTGAAATTTATAAACAAAGCGATAATTAAAATCTTGATAATTACAAGTACTAAAGCAATAAGTTTATAATTGATGCCGAGATGGAGAAAAGTTTCTTAGTTTTTTAATGACTACTATTATTGAAGTTGTGAATTCTTATCCTCTGAGTATGAACCTTGAATAAATGACATTATGATATATGATGCCGAGATGGAGAAAAGTTTCTTAGTTCTTTAATGATTTTTTTTTTTTTTTGAGTAACAAAATTCAAGTGGTGAGAATTAAGAACAAAATTTAACAGTGAACACGTACTGCATATCTTTTTCTTTCCACAAAACTCGTTACCCAATAATCCATACCAGCATCTTTTCACACTTGCACTACGCGAGTCCAAATAATAAGAGAAGAATTGTTTTCCCTTATTAACCTTTGAAACCCACCTTTTTTTTTTAACAGAAGTGTTATATTTAAAGCATTTTCATAACAAATATCCCACATATATCCAATAACTACTAACAATTTCAAAAAGAGAAATACTATCACCACAACATTTTATAGGCAACAAATGTACAAATTTAAAATAAGATAAAATAAAACTAGCCTACAGTCAGACTCAGAGGCTTTCAAGAGCATAATTTGATGTTGGTAAGTGAAAAACATGTTTTTAAGAATTAAAAAAATACTTTTTTTCTTTCTTCATAAAAAGAAAATCTTTTTATTCATCTATTTTATAAAAAGGGGAGGGGGGGAGTTCATTGTAAAGAGTCAAGAGATTACCAAAGACAGAGTTGGTGGCGTTCCTACTATTATCTCTACTCTTTCATTTTGCCACACTGCCACGCATGAGTACGTTGTACCAAGATCTACCCCAATCGCCAGGCCCTCTCCATGGTTGGCCATTGTCGTCGGGACAAGAAGCTCAAAGACTTTTGTAAACCGAAACTAATAAGTAGAAGAAAGTATACTCCAAGTGTATATGAGCCACTTTGGTAATTAAAGGTTAAAGATGGCACCATATATTGATATGTATGCCTTTTTCTTTTTGAGAAACCATATTATACATATGCCTTAACCTCGAAGTTTACGGTTTACCTCATTTCCACCCACTTGGGTGAAAAAAAAGGAAAAAGGAAAAAGGAAGTCTAAAATGTAATGAGTCCTACCATTAAAGTGCGCATATGTAGACGATGTGATGATTGCTTTGACTTCAATTATTACGGATCATCCTCTTTATTTATTTATTTATTTATTTTACTTTGAAATAAAATACTCACAATTTCGAAAATATAGATTATTTACACTAATTTTTTCTAAATGACCGAAAAATGCTTTAAAAAAAAAAAAAGAAGGCTTTAAATGGGTGCAGTCCCACACTTGAATTTATTGTTTGATTAATATTTTCTAAATATAGTTTTCAAAACCTATATCCTATTTTCTTAGTTTAGAACAGAATTTTGAAAACGGCTAAGAGGTGTTTTGAGGATATAGAAAATATTTTTAATGACATACTTGTAAATAAATTGAAAATAGTAGACTCCACATATTTGTCAAAACTCTTTTATCTCTTAAATTCAGGAGCTTATTTTTATCACAAAAAGAATTTTCACACTTCAAATTTGAAAAATATCATTAAAAAAAAAAGAGTACATGATGAGTTTTAGTCCTTTATCATTATCCACACACAAAATAAGTAATCTACAGATTCTACACGTTACTTTTTGTAAATATATATATTTTTAAATCTCAAAAATAGAAATGGTCTCTCAAACATTTTTTTATTTTATTTAACATGACATTTTAACATTACATCCTACATCAAATTTTCTATTCTTCCCTTCAACGCATTAAAAGAATATATACAATACATTAATTAAAAAGAATCCTATAATATTTATAAAAATAAATAAATACAAAACTCATATAACACCTCCTAGCCCACCCCCACCATAACCCACCACTACCACAAACCCACCACCACCCAAAATCAACCAAACCATCATCAGCCGTCATAAGCACAACCACCAAAATCAGCCCACAACAACCATAACCCACCAAAATCAACCCACTACAACAACTCAAAAAAAAAAAAAAAAAACCGCCACAACCACCAGAGAGAGAGAGAGAGAGAGAGAGAGAGAGAGAGAGAGAGAGAGAGAGAGAGAGAGAGAGAGGGGTATAATAAAATAAAGAAATTCTTTTTTTATAATTTTTGCCGTAGCATTCTTTTAGTAGAGTGGTATTGTAGATCAATACCAAATTTTTTAGTACTTGAAAGATGTAGGTGGGTATTTTGTGTTTGGTGTGCTAAACGCTAAAAATTTAGAATTTAGCATACTTGATGCTAGTGCTCTAAGTAGATGATAATATAGAAAATTCAAGACTTTTTAAAGATTTTTTTCTCCGATCATTCAAGGGAGATCTATGTAAATAATTTGTGTTTTAGGGAGATGAGTTTCTTATTCCATACTAGAGGAAAGCTGAGTGTAATAACAAAAAATCTTAGGAGAGATAAGTGCAATTTACCTTTTTTTTTCTATTTTTTTTCTTAATTTTTATGCCACTGTAGAAAAAATGCACACACAATAAACATTTTAACTTTTTTAAATTTTAATTTACATTTAGCATAAAAATTTGAAGAATAATATATATTGCTAACATTTTAATGCATAATTTATTTAGGCTATAATGGTTTTTGTTACGCATTTGTAATGTCATTTTAAATTTATATATTAATAAGATTTTAATTTGAAATTGTATGTATAGTAAAAAATAAATAGTAGAAGAAGATTTTATTATCAACAAAAAAAAAAAAAAATGATTAAGATGTGGACCTCCTCTGTTGGTTTTGGGATCCCCTTTATCGAATTCCCTGGCCTAGAGGAACGAATGAGGCTTACTAGCAATCTATATATTGAGGAGGATAAAGAAGAAAGCGGTTAGGACATACTCTAAAATCAGGTTTATTAGGTCAGACACGACGTGATTATAAGCCTTACTAATTTAGATCCAGCTTCAACGTCATTTCACTTTGTTTTCCTTTCTATTTAGAAGACATGTAATTTTTGAAGGAGAATATGACAAATTATACTACACGTAACACACCTTTTTAAATAATATGGAACAATTTTTCATATATTTTTTGAGAAACAAACACACACACGAGATAGGGAGTTTGTGACTTTGTGTTGTTTCTTTGCATATGTAAGATCCACATTTCTTCTCCTTTTTGTGTGTATGTTTATTTCTTAAAAAACAAAAAAAGTAATTTTGCTTGCGGAAGGAAATAAAAAATAAAAAATAAACCTTATAGGATTTCAAGTTGACAAGACCACCAAAAAAATGATAAAAAAAAAAAAATCAAAACATTTACTTTCTAATCTATATCTATATTAATATCAATATTTATATATAATATAATATGAAACCTTTTTTTTTTTTTTTTGTGGATATTTTTTAAAGTTACCCTATAAGTTTTTGAAAATCAACCGTTATAAGCTTTTCACATGATTAGTCAAACATGTATTTTTAATAGTTATGAATATATAATGCTATACTATGCTTCTTTAAACTAACTAAAACCACACATTTTAAAAATAAATTAAGCAGGTCAAAACAAAAAATATCCTTTTTAATTCATTTAAAAAAAATAATAACTAAATTAGATATGTTCTTTTCTATAAATTCTCTAATTTCACCTTTTAGTTATGTACTTATTAATTAAAAAAAATTATATATAATTATTTTGTCTAACTTTTTCATGTGTTACATGGTTTAATGACTAAGTCTATTATTTCTAAAAGTACGGATAACTATTTCAATAACCATTTTCACAATATGTTTTTTTTATAGAGAATTTTAACTTATGGCGTCTTACATCTTGTTTGTTATGTTAAAATTAAGTAATGAGTTGCATCTTTTATTTTCACAAAATGGTACATGACGAACTGTCAAGTGGAGTTGTAAAGGAAAACGTGGGGATGTGAAATTAATTTTAAGGTTACCTTCCTCTTTATCTTTTATGGCAAGACAAGCTTATGATCCTCACTTTGACTTTCCAGTAGAATATAGAAATCCCAGTGTTGGTATCTGGATTGATTAATCAGGATCCTTTGCTGTCCACTATTTCTCTCACAACCAAAAAATAAAAATTCTCGTTTCCTTGAATCTGGTTTTATTTTATTTTATTTTAATTTTTATTATTATTATTTTTTATATATAAATTCAGGGGTCAGGTTACATTTCAGAAAGGTTACGTAACGGTGCAATTTATCCTCTCCATGAACAGAGTCCAGGCTAACCCTTTATCAATTCATATTGCTTACTAATCTAATCTAAGGCTCTAAAGTGCAAACAAACTGTGGATTTTACCAGTATAAATCAACTTCCGAGCTAGACAGGTTGAAGCTAAACCTTATCAGCTGGCATAAAATGACAAATCCAAAAATTTAGAGTCATAAATTTCCAAACAAGGACAAAATACTAGCAAGAAAATAAAAGACTTAAAAGGGTTGGAAAAATAAATTCGAAATAGTCACACTGGTGAAATGGTTTGCACCCTAACATGTGTTGTACTTTTGAGAGGTGCAGCTCAAAGTTTTTGATTTTGTCCACAATTCCTCTGAATGATGGGGTTGCAGATGCTCTCAAGCGTTTCCAGCTTGTCCTCATACTCTTCTGAACCCAAGAGCTGGAGGCCATCTAACCACTGAATCACCTGTTCAATAGCATCGTTAATCTTTTTCTTACGTACAAGGTCAAGCTTGGCACCAATCTTCTTATCATTGATAGTATTTCCCATATCGTAGGCATAGTTCTCCAAAGCTACCTCAGCTTCAACGTTCTGCCTGGACCATTCTGTCAATCTCTTCACTGGACAGTCTTGCCTTATCATTAGTGATAGTGATCTTACTCATCACACCAGTGGAGGGACGGAACTACATGATAAAGATGGAGAAACAGAGCACACTTGCAGTCCAAAGAAGGAAGACAGTTAAACAAATTCCCACGTGATGAGTCCACGCACGTGCAATTCTGTGTGATGGAGAATTAGTTATGACACGTGTAGTTCTGGTATAACACGAGTCAGTTGAAGACCCAAATAGAATCAAGCTCCAACTGCTGTGGCGGGAAAGTCTGTTAGAAGTTAGTTAGCGCTGTTAGAAAATATTTTAGTTCTATCTATTTTCCTGTTAATGCATATATATAGGAAGTGGATGTATAATGTTAATTCATTAAGAAAACTATCAGAGCAACTTCTTTTCTCTCAAGAGCTCTTTCCAATTCTCTCTCTCTATTTCTCTCTTCGTTCTCTCTTCTCTTCTCTGTTCCTTTCATACAATTCTGTTACTGTGTTGAATCAAAGATCAATGTGATAAGTTTTGTAAAACTTGCTTATTTCTTCATGGTATCAGAGCCACAGATGGCTTCTACTGAACAAATGGATTCTACAACAATGCCATCATCATCTCCAACAATGGCGTCGATGGCATCTTCTTCCACTTCCTCAATCAATTTGATCAATCAACCTCTTCTGCTACTGTCAAACATGTCAAACATGATGACAATGAAGCTTGATAGTTCCAAGTATATAGTATGGAAATATCAAATCTCAATGGTGCTTGACACTTACTCTTTATTAGAGTTACTCGATGAAACTCAGTCAATTCCAGAGAAGTTCCTCAAGGATCTTTCAGGATCTGTCACTGGAATCATCAATCCAGATTATTCAATCTGGAAGTCAAAAGAGAAAGCACTTCTTACTTTTGTCAGTTCTACATTGACACTTACAATTCTTGCTCTCACTGTGGGATGTCACTCAGCAATAGAGGTTTGGAAGGTTCTTGAAAACCGTTTCTCTTCAATCTCAAGATCACATATTATGAATTTGAAAGGAGAACTTCACAATATTAGGAAAGGCTGTGATTCTGTTGATGTGTATCTTTAGAAAATCAAAGTTGTGAAGGATAAGTTGATGGCAGTTGGAGTACTCATTGATGATGAAGAGTTGCTCCACATAGCCATCAAAGGCCTTCCCAAAGATTACAATGCATTCAGATCTGCCATACGTACAAGGAGTACACCAGTGAGTTTTGATGAACTCACAACTTTGCTTGGTTCAGAAGAAGAATCCTTAAATGATTCAAATGATGTTAAAGAAACTTTTGCTATGGCTGTGAATGCTGCACCTAGATCTGGTGGTAATGGTGGTTATAATCATTACAATAATAGAGGTAGAGGAAGGAATAACAATAGAGGAAGAGGAAATGGTGGTGGTAGAGGCTTCAATGCTTTTCCACAGCAGCAATACTCACCATACTCCTCAAATCAAAATCAGGCCAATCAGTTTTCCTCATCTTCACAGTTTCAAGGCTTGAAGAATGACAGACTTTCATGTCAGATATGTGGAAAGAATGGCCATACAGCCATTGACTGCTATCATCGCATGGACTATGCATACCAAGGGAAGCATCCTCCCACAAAATTAGCTGCTATGGCAACAGCTTCAAATGCTGCAATCACTCAAGAGCAACTATGGTTAGCTGACAGTGCTGCTACGGATCATGTCACTTCCAGCCTCAATGCACTGTCTTTCCCTAAGCCTTACACTGGACAGGACCACCTAACTGTTGGTAATGGCCAAAACCTTCCTATTACTCACACAGGTAAAGTTCAATTTCCCACTCAAAACTCATCTTTACATCTTAACAATGTCCTTAGGGTTCCTTCAATTGCTTCAAATCTAGCTTCTGTTCACAAACTTTGCCATGATAACCATTGTTACTGCTATTTTGATGAGAACCTTTTATCTGTTTAGGCCTTGGGCATGGGGAAGGTGCTTTACCAGGGCAAGAGTGAACAGGGTGTATACCCTATCTACCCTAGTAAAGCTCCTACTTTGTCATTACCTTCTAGAATCTGCAACCATGTTGTTTCCTCCCCTTCAGTCTGCAACCATGTTGCTTCCACCTCTTCATCTTGGGAATTATGGCACAATAGGCTTGGACATCCACATGCTCAAGTCTTGCACACTCTTTTCCCTATGCTTAAGAGTTCTTTGAATAAATGTAATAGTGTTGTTTCTTGTACACACTGTCTTAGTGGTAAAATTCATAGACTTCCCTTTCCTAATTCTTAATTTGCTGCACATTCACCACTAGAATTGGTACATTCTAATGTATGGGGCCCTGCTCCTGTTTCTTCCATCAATAAATTCAGATATTATGTGTTGTTTGTGGATCATTACACACGTTTTACTTGGATTTACTTTCTTCAGCATAAATCTGAGGTCTTTTCTGTCTTTGTCAAATTCAAGTCCATGGCTGAAACTCAGTTTTCCTCTAAACTTAAAATTTTGAGATCAGATGGGGGTGGTGAGTATGTTTCTAAGGAATTTGAAAGTTACCTATCTCTCCATGGTATTATTCATCAACTCTCATGCCCTTATACTCCACAGCAAAATGGTCTAGTGGAAAGAAAACATAGACATATCATAGAAACCTCAATTACCTTGCTGTCTAAAGCCTCTCTTCCCTTTCAATACTGGTCTTATGCAGCCCAAATTGCAGTTTTCCTCATCAATTTACTACCTACTGCAACTCTTCAATTCCACTCACCTTACTTTCTGTTACATCACTCTAAACCTGATTTAAACCAACTCAAAATTTTTGGGTGTGCATGTTATCCTCTTCTAAGACCTTACACCTCACACAAACTTGAACCCAGAACCAAGGAATGCATTTTCTTAGGTTACTCTTCTGTTTCAAAGGGCTACTTATGCTTTGATCCAATTGCAAATTCTATGTACCTTTCTAGACATGTGTTGTTTAATGAGTCAAAATTCCCTTTTCCTACACTCACTCCTACTCCACAGTCACCTGTCACTTCTACATCTTCTTCCATTTGGTTATCAAATTTCCTGTTCTTGCATTCCCTTAATCAAACTTCTATTCTAGGGCCTCATCCAAATTCTGTTCCTTCTGCCACATCCTCTATCCCTTCCTCCCTTGATCACTCTTTTCACAATGTTAACTCTCCAAATTCTTCCCATACTTCTTCATTTCCTAATACCCCTCCAGCTCATTCTCCTTCACTGGTTGCTTCTGCTCCTCCTAGTCCTCCTCCTGCCATACCCAATGTTCCTGTTAACCTTCATCCTATGCAAACCAGGTCCAAGAATGGTATCTCCAAGCCTAAACTTTGCTATAAAACTACCCTTGATTACAACTTCACAGAACCTTCCACCTTCAAAATAGCCTCTTCCTATCCAAATTGGTGCAAGGCTATGGATGCTGAGTTTACTGCATTGCAGAAGCAGCAAACTTGGGTGCTTGTTCCTCCTTCTCCCCATTTTAATCTGGTGGGATGCAAATGGGTCTACAAGTTGAAACTTAACAGTGATGGTTCAATTGCTCGGTATAAAGCTAGGCTGGTTGCCAAAGGGTTTCATCAGCAGCCTGGAATTGATTTCACTGAGACCTTTAGTCCAGTTATTAAACCAGCTACTGTCAGGTTGGTCTTGGCCATTGCAGTTAGTCTAAACTGGTCAATTAGGCAATTGGATGTTTCCAATGCATTTCTCCATGGCTATCTCAAGGAGGAAGTTTATATGCAGTAGCCACAGGGTTATGTTGATCAGTCCAGACCTCTTTATGTTTGCAAATTGCTTAAGTCCCTTTATGGCCTGAAGCAGGCTCCAAGGGCATGGTTTGAGAGGTTCACTTCTCAATTACTTCATCTTGGTTTTGTGGCTTCCTTGGCAGACTCATCACTCTTTGTTTATCACTCAGGTTCTATCATTCTCTATTTACTTTTGTATGTTGATGATATCATCATCACTGATAATGCTCCATCTCAGATTGCCAATCTTGTCTCAGCTTTAAGTGCTACTTTTGATCTCAAGGATCTTGGCCCTCTCAGTTACTTTCTGGGCATTCAAATTTCTCCTACCAAGTATGGTCTTACACTGTCACAAACCAAGTATGCATCTGATGTTCTTCATCGGTTTAACATGCATAATTCTAAGCCTACTAAAACACCATGTTGTCCTGCTGCTAGACTTACTCCTGATTCTGGTTTTCGCCTATCTGATCCTTCTACATATCAAAGCATGGCTGGGGCTCTTCAATATCTCACCTTTACTAGACCTGATTTGGCCTTCAGTGTTCATCGATTATGTCAGTTCATGCAATTTCCCACCACTACTCATCTGGAGGCTGCCAAGAGAGTTCTACGATATGTGAGGGGTACTCTTTCCCATGGAATTTATTTTTCTCGAGGGCCTCTTACTTTCACTGCCTTCACAGATGCTGATTGGGCTGGTGATCCCTTTGATAGGAAATCAACTACTGGATTTATGGTGTTTCTAGGCCCCAATCCTATTTCTTGGTCTTCCAAGAAACAAACCACAGTTTCCAGATCTTCCACAGAGGCAGAATATCGAGCACTTGCCACAACTGCTGCTGAACTCTCATGGCTTAGGCAATTATTTCGTGATTTGCTTCTGTTTCTACATCATGTTCCAGTTCTATGGTGTGACAATGTGTCTGCCATTGCACTTGCTTCCAATCCAGTTTTTCATGCTCGCACCAAGCATGTTGAAGTTGATTTTCATTTTGTCAGAGAGAGAGTTCTTCGTAAGGATCTAGCCATTTCCTTTATTTCTGGCAAGGATAATCTCGCTGACATATTTACTAAACCCTTACCTGGTCCTTTGTTTCTCTTCTTTCGTGACAAACTCATGCCTCGTGCCTCTCCCATTCATTTGAGAGGGGATGATAAAGATGGAGAAACAGAGCACACTTGCAGTCCAAAGAAGGAAGACAGTTAAACAAATTCCCACGTGATGAGTCCACGCACGTGCAATTCTGTGTGATGGAGAATTAGTTATGACACGTGTAATTCTGGTATAACACGAGTCAGTTGAAGACCCAAACAGAATCAAGCTCCAGCTGCTGTGGCGGGAAAGTCTGTTAGAAGTTAGTTAGTGCTGTTAGAAAATATTTTAGTTCTATCTATTTTCCTGTTAATGCATATATATAGGAAGTGGATGTATAATGTTAATTCATTAAGAAAACTATCAGAGCAACTTCTTTTCTCTCAAGAGTTCTTTCCAATTCTCTCTCTCTATTTCTCTCTTCGTTCTCTCTTCTCTTCTCTGTTCCTTTCATACAATTCTGTTACTGTGTTGAATCAAAGATCAGTGTGATAAGTTTTGTAAAACTTGCTTCTTTCTTCACTACATACAAACGGCCCCCCTCAAAATTTTTTAAAATATTAAATAGTAGGTATATATTTAAGATTTTAGAATATAAGCCTAAGAAAAATTATATTTGCCCCCTTAAGAAAATTATATTTGCCCCCTCGACTTCGAATTTTAGTTCCGTCAGGTCATCTCCTTAGCAGAAACATTCAAGATACCATTAGTGGCAATATCAAAACAAACTTTTGCCTTAGTAACGCCCCTAGGTGCGCTGGAGGAATGCCAGAGAGCCGAAATTGTCCCAATAAGTTGTTGTCACAAGTTCTAGCTCTCTCACCCTCGTAAACAGTGAACAACATAGAAGTTTGATTGTCACTCATGTTGTAGTAGTTCTCCTCCTTCTTGGTGGGAATGGCGGTATTCCTTGTAATCACAATAGACATCTCTGATCCACAAACCTCTACACCGAGGGACAGAGGAGTGACATCTAAGAGCATGATGTCTTGAAGTTTCTCATTACCCATTCCGGTCAAGATTGCAGCTTGAACAGCAGCTCCATAGGCCACAGCCTCATCTGGTTTAATGCTCTTACAAAGCTCCTTTCCATTAAAGAAGTCCCGCAACAACTGCTGCACCTTGGGAATTCTGGAAGAACCACCTGTAACAACAACATCATGGACACAGATCTTGTTCATCTTAGCATCAGTCAAACACTTCTCCACGATATGGATACACTTCCTGAACAAATCCATATTGAGTTACGCAAATTTGGCACGGGTAATAGTTGAAGAGAAATCAATACCTTTATATAAATAATCAACTTCAATAGTAGTCTCCATTGCAGAAGAAAGAATTATTTTTGCTTTCTCACAAGCGGTTCTTAACCTCCTAAGAGCTTTGAAGTCTACACTAATGTCCACCTTGTGCTGCCTCTTAAATATATTAACGAAGTGCTTTACCATTCTGTTATCAAAGTCATCACCTCCAAGGTGAGTGTCTCTAGCAACAGCCTTTACTTCAAAGAAACCCTTCTCAATGGTAATTAGTGAGACATCTGTAGTGCCACCACCCAAATAAAAAATCAATACATTTCTTTTGCCAATGCTACTTGCCATCCTATCAAGACCGTAAGCAATGGCGGCAGCAGTTGGTTCATTAATTATACGCAGGACATGCAGGCCTGCAATGCCTCTAGGATCCCTTGTTGCCTTACGTTGTGAGTCATTGAAGTAGGCAGGGACAGTAATAACTGCATTCTTCACAGTTGTGCCTAGGTAGGCTTCAGCAATCTCACGCATCATTCTAAGGACCATAGATGAGATTTCCTCCGCAGAAAAGTGCTTCTCTTCACCCTTATAATCGACAATGATCATAGGCTTATCACCAGGACCTTCAATAACCTTGAATGGCCAAAGATTGATATCACTTTGAACCAACGGATCGCTGAATCTCCTACCAATCAATCGCTTGGCATCTACATGACAATACCATTTTAAGGAATTAAAAAATGATTTGACAACAATAAAGCATTAGGAGCAGAAATAAATTATTCATTTCTTGTCTATAGGTATGTGTATATATATATATATAAGTAGAATAGAAAACATAAAAAATTGGCAGCTTAAGCTCTTGCTGATGACCTTGAAATTTTTTTATTTAAATCCATACTATATCCCTGAAATTTTTAACAGAGAACTTTAATTAAGATCATATTGACTACAATTAATAAAGCCAAAACTGTTCGTTATTGATAGCTTTTAACACCATGCGTGGTAGAATTTGAACGAGATTGTCGCCTATAAAATGGTGAATATGAATGCTATAAAACATTGTGATATTCGGGTAAGTTCGTTTTTTCCTGGGTTTTTTTGACTTTTTTAATTAGGTAAAGCATAGTAATATATTTATCATTCGAAGAAAAAGTAGAGTTATATTTTTATTAAAAAACAGAAGTATAGATATATTTTTATGTAATTTAATTTCAAATAAAATAAAAGGCAAATAATAATAAACTCGTCCAAACATAGTACAATTATTAAGTCGAACAACCCTGCATCTTTTGGCTAATATTTTAGTGCAAACTAATTTTGCAAAAGGAATAACTAGAAACGACTGGAAAATAAGTTCCATTTTTTGCTTTGAATTATTCACTAATCTGATCAACTAATGCACAGAAAAGTTTGATAATTATATATGAGACATTCAATTAATAAGTACTACATTCTCAAAAATAAATTTAATAAGTACTTTTGATAAATAACAAGTTAAATTAGAGAATTTGTGAAAAGGATTTTTCCTAATTTAATTAGAAATTATTAAACCTAAAATTAGAATTTGTTTAGTATTAGGGTCCTAGTTATCTCTATGCTCCAGGGGAAAGTTTATTTAAATATGATACATATTAATTCAATAAGCACTAATAAATAAAATTTAATTAGATAATTTATAAAAAAAAAAAATAAAAAAAAAAAGAAGATCAAACCTAATTTAATCAAAATTTGTTGTACCATTTGTTTACTTATCAAAAATGATGGCGAATTTTAATTAATTTAAACTAATTTAGTTTGATATTATTTCTAACTATAAAAAATAAATTAATAAATTAGAATGAGTCCAGGGGTGGAGCCAGGGGTGAGGGGCCAATTGCCACTCCCTTAAACGACTCACACTCCAGAGAAACATACATTGATACCAACATAAAAAAGGGGGGAAAAATACTTCCCTCGCATATCAAAGTATACACCTTTTTCACCTACTTCACTTTTCTGTTCAAGTAGCTTTTATCTTGTCTAGGTTTTCACCCATTTTATTAGTTTCTTTTCTTTTTCATTTTTTCACTCATTTCACCATTTATCAAGGAAAACGATTTCGTAACGTATTGGCAGGTATCGCTGGTATTTTCCGATCCGATAAGTCGGCCGATACAAAAACGTAGTGATTTCGTTCCAGATTAAATACCAGTCATACTAGGATCATTTTAGCCGTACCGGGTTTAACATCAGATTCTGGCCGGTTAATGGATATTGGCCAATACTAAACTTTACCCAAAAACGCCATCTGATCTATTGGTTTTCTCCTCTTCACGCCGGATGGGCTCTCTCCCGCTCTTTGCCCTTTACACCATTGATTTTTTCAGCTTAACACTGGGACGATATTGCTGACTAGAGGTGAATGGTGGCACCATCGATTCGTTGATGTTGCGAAATGGGGCTTAAAGTTTAGAGTAATAGATAGAGAAAGAGAGGCTGAAACTAAAAGCTTTAACTTGAACACAGAGAAAGAGAGTGTGTTTTGAGATCTGAAAATGCGAAGTGGGAAGTATACAAGCAATAACATGTGAACATAGAGAAACTTGATAAACTTTGGAAGCCATGATGACATATTGACTTTTTTTTTTTCCCTCAGTTTTTGTGAGTTCCAATGGCAGAATAGGTAGCTTTTTAAATTTTTATTTTTTGGGTTTACCATTACCACCCATAAGCTTTTCTAATATTATAATATTTTTGTACTAATGGTAAACCTGAAACAGTATACCGGTATCTGAAATATATCGTACCGTTGGCCAGACCGATACAGCCTCTAGTACGGTATTGACTCCCTTGCTATTTATGTCTCTTTTTTTGTTAAGTAATTTACGTATATTGCAAATTCTATGACATTAGTCTCATAAGATATATCACCATCACAAAAAAATAAATTTATATAATTATTTATTACTTTTTCAAGTGGCACTAATCACATTCTTACCATATCAAATTATTAGCATTTTGTAGTAAAATTTGTAGTAATTTAATATATATATATATATATATTTTTTGTCTTTTCTCGTGGAAATTCAATTATTTGGGCCCCATAATTACATAAATTAATATTTTTTTAAAAGTTAATGCTCTTACAGTGCTAGACTAAATCCCTAAAAGCATTCTCCCCAATGTTTTAAACTCTTGTTATAAACCCAAATTGTTTTCTCAATTTATTCTAACGGGTCAAATCAGATGTTTGAATTTTGTATATTTAGATAAATCTCTTACTTATTTTTTTGTTTTGATCTCTGATAAATCTCTTACTAACAAGAATACCCAAAAAAAAAAAAAAAATGCAATTATACTCTTAAAACTTTTAGATTGATTTGTTTTCTCAATTTATTCTAAGGGATAAAATTAGATGTTTGAATTTTGTATATTTAGATAAATCTCTTATTTATTTATTTATTTTTGATATTTGATAAATATCTTCTTTTATTTATTTATTTTCTATATAGCAAAAATGATAGTAGAATTTACTTATATAGAATCACTTTGTACAATGGGGAAGAGAAAAATGAGGCATTTTTCTAACCAAAGAATAACATTCTCTTTCTCTTTTGTAGCAGTAGCCAAAGCTAGAACAACACAATTACATCGTAAAGGAAAAATTCAAAAATAAAATAAAATAAAATATCTTACTTTGGTTGTTAGTAACTATAAATTTGTTATTTTTATTTCTTTATTTTAATGATATGAAATATATACACTATTGTTTATTTATTTACTATTATTATTGATTGATATTTTTTAGATTAACTTTGTTTTTAATATTGAAATTTAACCTTATCCACCCTTATACTGAAATTATGGCTTCGCTACTAAATGTGACAACAACCACCAAGCAATAGTTCCAAAATTTTGGGGTAAAAATTCACTCCCTTAGTCCTTTGTGACAGATGTCACTATGCTAGGAGGGCCACTTTATGACAAATTATGAGTTATTATGTAATGTAATATAGTTGTCATTATTGACGGAGACCAGAAATTGATTGTCGACAAGACTTGCGATTGATCGTCGATGAGGAAGACGACCTATCTTGCGTCCTTCTAGAAGACGAACATAGGGGCAAGACCCCGTCATCACAGTTAGCATGGGATACGTGCATTAATAGCACACCTGAACACCCGCCGGATAGCTGTCTTTCCCTAATTACATCAGAAGCAGTTACAAGGACAAGAGCGGCGCAACGGTCGTTCGTTACATCGTAACTGAGGCAATCATTGTTTAATAAATGCAACGGTCAGGAGAGAAACGCTAAACCCAGCATTTAACGAACATAACTGCATCGACCCAGGGAGGGGTATAAAAAGTAAGCTCGATGCGAAGAAGCAGGTAAGAGAACTAAAAGCTAGAAAATAACAAACTGTGAGGAAATTGAGTTTGGATTGCGTAATCTGACTTAAGCATCAGAGTATTTCCAGCTAGCCTCACGCCGGCGAAGGAACCCTCTTTGCTTTCTTCTTGTATTGACTACAAGTCCGAAAGTCATCCATCACTCTAACAAGGAACATACTGACGAGGCATATTTTCAGCTTCATCAGCTTGGCGCTGTCTATGGGAAACGACCATCGTGCAGTAACACCTCTTGATCCTATGGTGATGGCCCAGCAAATCCAAGCTTTGATAGCAAATGTATAGGAGTTAATGAAGCACAACGATGAACTGAAACGACGAGCCCGACCGAAGGAGAGTAACACTTTGCTTCATCGGCAGAGTCGAAGCAAGCATGATGAAGAAACCAACAACCCTGCGAATAGCAAGGGAAAGAGTGTGACGGAGTATATTGGACAGTCTATACTTGGAAGTGGTAGTTTGATGCAGAATCTAAGGAAAGAGCTCGATGAAGTAAAAACCACCATGAAGGGAAAAACAGCAATGAATAAGGATGGTATGTAAAAACGGACGGACTCGCCCTTCACACCTAGTGTCTTGGAGTGCCCCTTGCCTCCAAACTTCCATTTGCCACAGCTAGAATTCTATGATGGTACAAAGGACCCTCTTGATCATATAGGAGCCTTCAAAACCATCTTGAATCTGCAACAAACCCTGGATAAGGTTATCTGTAGGTCGTTCCCAGCCACACTTAGAGGAGTCGCAAGAGTTTGGTTTAGCAAATTGCCAGCGTCTTCCATTGAGAATTTCAAGCAACTCAATGACTCCTTTGTTCTCCATTTTATCGGCGGACAGCGGCACAGAAGGCCAACCTTTTACTTGCTGTCGATAAGACAACAAGAAGGGAAGAGCTTAAAGGATTATGTGAAGTGGTTCAACAAGGCTGTATTGGAGATCGATGAAGCTGACGACCAGGTCATTGTGACGACCTTCTAGGCGAGGCTCAATAATCCCGACTTTATCTTTTCATTGGGCAAGACACCACCAACCTCCATGATTGATCTGCTGTTTAAAGCTCAAAAGTATATGAACGGGGAGGACACCTTTATGGCTAAAGGCTTAATGGGAAAACGAAAGATGGACGAGACTAGCGAGTCTCATGGAAAAAAAGGGATCGCAAGGACCTATATTCGGACACAAAGACTGGCAAGAGCGGTCCTGACGCCCCGAGGAAAAAGGTGAATTTCACACCGTTGGTTATGCCCGCTGACAAAATACTGATGCAAATAAAGGACGAGCCAGGGTTGAAATGGCCTAAGCCACTAAGTACGTCCTCGAGGAAACGTGACCCAAAGAAGTATTGCTATTTTCACAAGGATCATGTTCATTACACTGATGAATGTTGTGATCAGAAAGAACAAATAGAAGAATTGATCCAGCGTGGAAAGCTTCAAAAGTTCGTGAAAAGGGACTATCAACCTCAGCTCAAGACTGAAGATAAAAATCATGACGACGCAAAGGGCGACAGATGAGATCATCCAAAGCAAGTCGTGGGAGAAATACGAACAATAGCTAGGGGGTCGATATCGGGAGGCTCATACAAGTCTTTGAAGAAGACGTACTACAGACAGGTCAATAGTGTTCATATGAAGCACCTATCCCAGAAGTATCGACGATCTATGATGACGACATCACATTTTCTAAGAGGGATGCGAGTGGACTAAAGTAACCCCATTATGATCCACTTGTCATCACTTTGGAGGTGGAAGGATTTGCCACAAGGAGGGTGCTAGTGGACAATGGAAGCTCAGCATATATGATGTATATGATAGCCTACCAACAGCTGAGATTGGATCCCAAGAGGCTCAGATCCTTTAATTCTCCCTTGGTCAGTTTCAGTGGAGATAAAATTTACCCAAGAGGAATCGTCATGCTATCCGTTACAGCCGGAACATACCCAGCACAGGTAACAATTTAAGCAGACTTCTTGGTCGTCAACTGCCCATCATCCTACAATGTCATCCTGAGACGACCCACACTGAACAAGCTTAAAGCAATAACGTCGACCTATTGCTTGAAAGTGAAGTTTTCGACTTCAAATGGGGTAGGTCAGATATATGGAGATCAATTGTTGGCAAGGGAATGCTACCAAGCAATCCTGGCCTCAAAATAAAGCCACACGTGGGTAGTGGAAGAAGAATCAAAAGAATTGTCCCAAGAGTTAGAAGAAGTACACCTAGTAGATGGGGAGATGACGAAGGTGACAAAGGTAGGGATGGGGCTAAGCACCCCTTTGAAGAGCAAAATTGTAGAGTTCCTCAAGCAGAATCTAGATGTCTTTGCTTGGACCCACGAAGATATGCCAAGGATAGAAAACGAGGTCATAGAACATAAGCTGAATGTCGGTCCTGCCAAAAAACCTGTCCAGTAGAGACGACGAACTTTTGCCCCAGAGTAGAACAAAGCAATTATAGAGGAAGTAGAGAAGTTTTTGACAGCTAGATTCATTAGGGAGGTATATTATCCAGAATGGCTAGCCAATGTCGTCATGGTGAAGAAGTCCAACCGGAAATGGTGTATGTGTGTGGATTTTACAGATCTTAACCGAGCCTGCCTTAAGGATAGCTTTCCCCTCCCTAGGATTGATCAGCTAGTGGACTCAACAGTAGGCCATGAGTTACTAACTTTCATGGATGCGTTCTTAGGCTATAATCAGATCCACATGAGTGAAGAAGACCAAGAGAAGACTGCATTTGTTACCAGCCAAGGATTATATTGTTACAGGGTCATGCCTTTCGGTCTGAAGAATGCAGGAGCTACATACCAAAGGTTGGTGAACCAGATGTTCTCGAGGCAGATCAGACGAAATATGGAAGTTTATGTTGACGACATGCTAGTGAAGAGTAGAAAAGCTGAGCAACACCTAGACGACCTCAAGGAGGCTTTCGATGTATTAAGGAAGTACCAAATGAGGTTGAATCCAGCCAAGTGTGTGTTTGGGGTGTCATCTAGCAAGTTCTTAGGCTTCATGGTCTCACAGAGGGGTATAGAGGCCAACCCTGAAAAGGTCAAGGCCATATTAGATATAACGTCATCGAAGAGTGTGAAAGAAGTCCAGAGGCTAACAGGACGCATAGCAGCCTTGAACAGGTTTATGTCTAGAGCAACGGACAAATGTCTCTTATTCTTCAAGACTCTGAAGCAGGCCTTCCATTGGACAGACGAGTGTGAAGCAACTTTCCAAGCTCTCAAGAGCTACTTGTCAAAACCACCATTGTTAAGCTCGTCCATTGAAGGGGAAGATTTATTCTTGTACTTAGTTGTCTCTGAAACAGTAGTAAGCTCGACTTTTATTAGAGAAGAAGTCCAAATTCAAAGACCAGTATACTACACCATCCAGGCTTTCCAAGGGGCAGAAGCAAGATACCCCAGAATAGAAAAGCTAGCCTTTGCGTTGATCGTTGTGTCAAGGAAGCTTCGTCTTTACTTCCAAGCGCACACAATACTGGTTATGACGGACCAGTCACTGTGAAAGGCTATGGGTAGACCAAATGCAGCAAGAAGAATGGTTTAATGGGTGGTAGAACTAAGCCAGTTTGATGTTGACTACAGGCCCAAGACAGCAATCAAAGCCCAAGCACTGGCAAATTTCATTGCTGAATTCACTACAACTGAGCAAGGTCTAGGGTCAGAACATTGGACCATACACACAGACGGGTTAGCAGCATTGGGCATAGGTGGAGTAGGCGTGATTCTCTCCTCTCCAAAAAACGATGTCATCAAGTATGGGGTAAGACTCCAATTCCCTGTGATGAATAATAAAGTAGAATACGAAGCTATCTTAATAGGCCTGCGAGTGGCAAAGGCTATTAAAGTAAGAAGCCTAACATCGAACTCTGATTCAAAATTGGTGATTGGACAACTGAACAATGAATACAAGGCTAAGAAGGACAGAATGAAGAGGTACATGGCTTTGGCTAACCAATTAGTTTCTGATTTTAATGATGTCAAGATTTTCCAGGTGACTCGAGAAGAGAACTTTGAAGCAGACAAGGTTGCTAGGCTGGCATCGTTAGACACCAGCAAGAGACGACTAGATTTGCTATTGGAAGTACAATACCTTCCAAGTATTAAAGGCCCAAAAATAAGTTATGTACACTCAGAAGAGAGTTGGATGGATCCCATAATCATTTACATCAAGACTGGAAGCCTTCCGTAAGATCCAGTCGAAGCCCGTAAAGTCAAGATCAGGTCGTCCAGATTCACAATCTTAAATGACGAACTGTACAAAAGGGGTTTTTCCTAACCCTACTTGAAGTGCCTGGGTCCAAAGGATGCTGAATATGTTCTAAGGGAAATACATGAAGGAGTGTGTGGGAGTCATTCCAGGCCACGGTCACTCGCCAGTCAAGTTGTCCGTGCAGGATATTTCTAGCCAACAATGCTGAAGGATGCAACTCAAATCGTCCAGACGTGCGACAAATGCCAGCGATTTAGGAATGTGCAGCATGTCCCAGCCGAACATTTGACCAACATAACTTTGCCTTGGCCATTCTCCACGTGGGGAATCGACATAATGGGCCCCTTACCTCGTGGTAAGAGACTAGTAAAATTTCTCGTCGTTGCCATTGATTATTTTACAAAGTCGGTGGAACAGAACCTCTTGCAGTTATAACAGAGGCAAAGATATGGCACTTCGTATGGAAGAATATTGTATGCCGATTTGGAATCCCCCGCATTATCATCTCTGATAACGAACGACAATTTGACAACAGTAAGTTTAGAGACTTCTGCAGAGAGTTAAGGATAAAGAACCATTACTTCTCACCTGGTCATCCACAGGCCAATGGACAAACAGAGGCTACAAATCAAACTTTGCTTAAGCTGATCAAAACCCGACTTGAGGGGGCAAAGGGGGCATGGCCTGATGAGCTCCCAGCAGTCTTATGAGCATACAGAACGACGGCAAGAACCCCAACGGGCGAGACTCCCTTCAGGATGACTTTTGGAACTGAAGCGGTGATCCCTGTGGAGATTGGAATATCAAGCATTTGAAAAGCTTGGTCTAACGAACAGAGAAACGATGAAAGTCTCAAGCTGGCCTTGGATTGTCTGCCCGAAATCAGAGACGATGCTGCACAAAGGATGACGCTGTATCAAGAAAGGATGATGAGGTATTACAACCAGAGGGTCAAGCTAAAATGGTTCAACCTGGGAGACATGGTCCTGCGGAAGTTTTCACAAGCCTCCAAAGATCCAAATAATGGGAAACTTGGCCCTAACTGGGAAGGCCCATACAAGGTCATCCGTTATTCAAGAAGGGGCAGTTACTACCTAGAAGACGAGAAGGGGAAGCCTTTACCTCGTCCATGGAATGCAGAGCATCTTAAGAAATATCATCAGTAAGAAGAACGAAGATTTAGCCTTAATAAGTTCTAGGATTCGGGACATCTCGTTTATTTATATGCAGATAAGCGAAGAAATCTATTTTTTTCGTTATGCACTTGTTTTGTTTTCTATTCAGTATTGATTTATTATTCAGTATTTTACATGTAGCACTTTTGTGTCTCCATAAATTTGTGTCCTTGTAACTCATCTCTATGAACAAGGACGAATAAAGTAGGCCAGATGTTTTCACATTTACTTTCATCGTATCTTATGACAAACGCCCCAAGGACTTTCGTTGAAGCAAAAAGATGAGGCAAGGATAAAAATGCCGTCAATACGAATGACAAGATTAAATTCCAAACTTAAGTGATAAAAACTATAAGTTTAAGTCACAAGAATAAAGATCCCGTCAATAAGAATGACGAGATTAAAGTCCAAACTTAAGTGATAAAAACTATAAGTTTAAGTCACAAGGATAAAGATCCCGTCAATACGAATGACGAGATTAAAGTCCAAGCTTAAGTGATAAAAACTATAAGTTTAAATCACAAGGATAAAAATCCCATCAACACGAATGACGAGATTAAAATCCAAGCTTAAGTGATAAAAACTATAAGTTTAAGTCACAAGGATAAAAATCCCGTCAACATGAATGACGAGATTAAAATCCAAGCTTAAGTGATAAAAACTATAAGTTTAAGTCACAAGGATAAAAATCCCGTCAATATGAATGATGAGATTAAAGTCCAAGCTTAAGTGACAAAAACTATAAGTTTCAATACGAATGATGAGATTAAAGTCCAAGCTTAAGTGATGAAAACTATAAGTTTAAATCACAAGGATAAAAATCTCGTCAATACGAATGACGAGATTAAAGTCCAAGCTTAAGTGATAAAAACTATAAGTTTAAATCACAAGGATAAAAATCCCGTCAATACGAATGACGAGATTAAAGTCCAAACTTAAGTGATAAAAACTATAAGTTTAAATCACAAGGATAAAGATCCCGTCAATACTAATGATGAGATTAAAGTCCAAACTTAAGTGATAAAAACTATAAGTTTAAGTCACAAGGATAAAAATCCCGTCAATACGAATGACGAGATTAAAGTCCAAACTTAAGTGATAAAAACTATAAGTTTAAATCACAAGGATAAAAATCCCGTCAATACGAATGACGAGATCAAAGTCCAAACTTAAGTCATAAAAACTATAAGTTTAAATCACAAAGATAAAAATCTCGTCAGTATGAATGATGAGATTAAAATCCAACCCCAATATGTGAAAACTTAAAGTCGTGGGGTAGAAAACCCCTGACGAGTCAAAATCATCTTGTAAAGCAATTACTAATTCTGTGCCATTATCAAGCACAGACTTCAACTGGCATTAAAAAAGATTGCAAGAATAAAAAAGTTCAATGAAGAGAAGCAACAGCATATGACGGTATAAACCAAGTAATAAGCAGTTTAATAGACGGTCCCAAAACCAAGGGGAAACCCATCTCTACAAAAGAGAAATATTTACCTCAAAATAAGAGGTAACCAGTGTTTGTTAACAAAAGAAACCCTCAAACATAGAAGGGGAAAATATATTGTTTTCAAAATGAGTACTTATGAAGGAAGGGTTGGAGGTTCATCAGTAACCTTGTCCGCTCCATCATCCTCCCTGTCTTTAGCTGCTTTATCCTTCTCCGGCACCCTAGACTCAGCTTCCTCTAGTTCCTTCGCTTCGTCTTCTAGGACTTCAGTGTCAATCTTCTCAAAATCCAGGTTAGAAAAATCCACAGTCGAGCTATGATGCTTCATGGTCCAGCAACACAAAATTTCAAACCCTTTGAAATATTGCAAAAATTGGAGGTCCGAGAATTCTTCTGATTGCTTGAATTTTTGAATGACATTCTCCCTCTCCTCGTCAGTCTTCAGCAAGGCAGCTTGGATCTCTTTGTCTTTCTGAATGACGAGGGCCTTCTCCACACGCAAGGATTCAGTGAGCTCCTTTACCTTCTGATTGGCTTCGTTCCGCTCATTCATTACAGGGATCAGATCCTTCTTCAGCTGGGAACATTCAACCTCAACAGATTCTGCCTTTGATGAAGCCATCACAATCTTCTCCTCTGCGCTCAAATAGTCTGTTGTAATATGCAAAGATTCTCTAAGTACCTAAAGAGAGGGAAAAGAAGGTTGTACACATTCCATAGCAAATAGGTAAAGCAAGGAAATCAGGACGACATACCTGCACCAACTTGTGGATATGACGACTAATGAGCTCGTGTGAAGGAACGGATGACAAACTCTTTAGTTCGTCACTTGTGATGACGTTGTGTGCCTAGCCTAAAGCTGTGGTAGGATCGTCCCATACATTCATCCCAATCTTGCTCTTACCCCTGGCACGAGTCACCAGGGGGGAAATAACAGTCACTTCTAAAGATGGAGTTGGAAAGGGAGGAGCAATGTGTGCAGAAGGATGAAGGGAAAATTCAGCCTTCTCATCACCTAATTTCCTTTTCTTTGAGCCTGAAGTCAAGTTGGCTAAAGGTTCGCTCTTCAGGTTTTTAATCTGAGCATATTTATCTCTGTTATATCTGGTCGCCATTTCTGCAAAAAGAAAGAGAGACGATCAGATAGCAAGCAAAGTCAAAGGAAGTAAACTAGTTGACAGACGAACTTACTCTTCTCTTCTCAACGAATTTTTTCCAAAATGTATTTTGATGGCTCAAGGGCTAAGCAGCAATCATATAAGTGACAAGGATCAAGTAGATCATCGAAGTCCTCTATCCCTCGGGCATAATCAAGCGCAGCTCGGACTCGATGACGATATCGATCTTCGAGATCTGAACGATCAAGATCTGCAAACCAGAATAATAACAACGTTAAATAAACATTCAAGGCAGGGAAAGGAGTAGAAAGGGTTCATAATAGTACGCACCAAGTGTTGGAACCTCCCATTTTCGGAGCAATCTTGGGACTTCCCCCCACAAATCGTCGGACAAGGTTTCCTAACCTGATCCAGAGACGAAAAAGTACCATGATTTCCAATCACGGAAGGATGAAGGGAAATCCCTTACTACTTTGAACTTCCTATCCCAGGGTAAAAATTCAAAATACCCATAATGGGTAGACAGCTTCAAACGATACAAAAACAAAAATTCGTTTATGTAATCATTTCTCCATCACAGGCAGATACCTAGATGGCCATACAACTTATTACCATCCTCCAAGCATTGGGGACGAGCTGACCTAGAGCAATTTGAAGGGCGTTCAAAAGGTGCAAAATGAAATGGTGAATTGGGAATCTAAGGACACACAAAAAATGGGCCTCATAAAAACACACCTCCCCGTGAGCAAAGTCGCAAGCTTTCTCACCCAAATGAGGCAACCTGACAGAAGTACTTTTGGGAAACTGAAACCTCTTCCTAAAACCCTTTAAATGACTCACCTTCAAACAACAAGACTCAGAACAGGCATGTAAGGGACAAGAAGAAGAAGAGGAGGGTAGCCTAGAAACTGCCGTATCAATCACTTGATTTAAAGACTCAGCATTGGAAGACAACCCAATCTCCAACTCACTCGACCTAACATCATCTGTCCTATACTCAATTGGATCCATCCCTAAGTGATACCCAACTAAAGACCGGTGAAGTAAAGGATAAAGAGTAAATAAAATGGGTCTAATAGCAGAATCACAAGACACAAATAGACCTAGGGGAGGGCGTCGACTAGAAGAATGCTCAAGAAAAACTCCCAACCTGGCAAAGAAAAAAGAGATCGAAGGGCACTCTTGACTAAGATGCTCAAAGCCAACCATTAAAGCAAAAGCAAAGAAACCTTACCAGAATATTTCTGAAGATGAACTGCTGGGCGTTCCAAGAGACAAGCAAAATAGGAGGATGGAAGGGGCACGGTTTTCTCTAAAAAGAAAAGCCAAAATTAAAGCATGCCAAAAATGAGGAAAAATCGCACACACCTCCCACCGAGAGTCAACACGTGTTCGTTTCCCGGAGAGGCAATCACGTTGCATTTAAATCGAGACAACTGGCGTTGGAAACTATAGAAAACTGAATCCTTGTGTCCAATCACATTCCGAATATCGTCTAGACTTATGACGATAACGGAATGGGGGGGCAACTGACGGAGACAAGAAATTGATCATCGATAAGACCTATGATTGATCGTCGATGAGGAAGACGACCTATCTTGCGTCCTTGTAGAAGACGAACATAGGGGCAAGACCCTGTCATCACAGTTAGTACGAGATACGTGCATTAATAGCACACCTGAACACCCACCGGATAGCTGTCTTTCCTTAATTACATCAGGAGCAGTTACAAGAACAAGAGCGACGCAACGGTCATCCGTTACACCGTAACTGAGGCAATCATTGTTCAATAAATGCAACGATCAGGAGAGAAATGCTTAACCCAGCATTTAACGAACATAACTGCACCGACCCAGGAAGGGGTATAAAAAGTAAGCTCGATGCGAAGAAGCAGGTAAGAGAACTAAAAGCTAGAAAATAGCAAACTGTGAGGAAATTGAGTTTGGATTGCGTAATCTGACTTAAGCATCGGAGTATTCCCAGCTGGCCTCATGTCGACGAAGGTACCCTCTTTGCTTTCTTCTTGTATTGACTACAGGTCCAGAAGTCGTCCATCACTTTGACGAGGAACATACTGACGAGGCACATTTTTGACTTTATCAATTATCATTAGACCAAGACGTTAATAAGGTTATTTTTTTATTTTTTTTATTTTTTTTCTCTCAGAAAAAAGTCAAAAAGACAATTTTTTTTTTTTTTTTTTTTACAATTTTGACCTAATCATGATTTAGTATGCGTTTGGCTTCAGATTATTTGAGCTGCGTTTGCTTTTTTTTTTTTTTTTTTTCTTTGAACCAGCGCCTTTTGCATTGTTCATGGGACATGAACAGTGCATTAAAGCAAATGCAAAGTACTTTCAACGTGAATAGTAACTTTATTATTATTATTATTATTATTTAATGTTTTCAGCTTTCAACAAAATAAGCAGTATCCAAATGCACCTTTAACTAAAAAAAAAAAATTATATGTGGAATTTTTTTTAATGTCATGTGTGGAATTATTATTTTCATGCGATGAGCTAACAATATATGTGATCAAAGTTATTTTCACGAATAACCTTATTATTATTAATGGGGAGTATAACACTAAGTGCTTAAGAAGAACACTATATATATATATATATATAAAACTTTGAAGATTACCAAAGACGGAGTTGGTGGGGTTCCTGGCGACCTGGTTCTTCGTCGCATCACCAACCAAGTGCTCCATGTGAGTGAAAGCAACATAAGATGGCATCGTCCTCATTCCCTAATCATTTACTATTATCACTATATGATCATGTTGCCACACTGCCACGCACGAGTACGTTGTTCCCAGATCGATCCCTATCGCCGAAACCTCTCCATGGTCGGACATTGTTGTCGGGAATAGAAGCCTAAAGACTTTTGTTAATCAAAACTAAAGTTGATGAAAGTAAGCTATGACACACTTTAGAACTGAAAGGTTGAAGGCCCTAAATACTTAACATGCAAATGGATGGGTGCTTTTAGAAAAAAGCAAAACGGAATAGAAGAAAGCAATATGTATGAGACACTTTTGACAATGAAAGATTAAAGATGGTACAATCTCCTTAACCCTTTTTTTTTTTCTTGACAAGCTTTATCCCTTGACCTCGAAGTTCCCCCCTTTCCACATTTTTTTTTTTTGTTTTTTTGACTGAAAAGGTAGAATTTATATTAAAATAATGAGATAAAAGTACAAAGGTGTAAGTAAGGGTCTTGATGTGCTCCAAGGCTTTTTTTTTTTTTTTTTTTATATGCGCTCCAGGGCTATACATACTGGCCTGACACCCAGAACAAAGAAAAAAATACAAGAACATCATTACACCCATCCCTTCAAACAACTAATGTGTACACTGGTTTGCCACTAACTTTTGATATTCATGCAAAATGAACATAGCCTCGTGAAGGATAGTTTCAGGTCTAGGCTGGAAGTCCTCAAAACAAAACTTTTTATGTGCACTTCATATTGCCCATGTAGCAATCGTCCAACGCTCCATCTCGTCTTTTGGTAGCCTCTCCAACATGCTTCACGTCAAAAGGAAAAAATCTATTGCATAGGCTTTGCTTTTCTGAATCTTACCATTGACCAATCCCCACACATCATGAGCCAAGGGACATTCCCAAAGAGCATGGCATACCGTTTTTCTATGTTGGTGGCAAACCATACAGAAAGGCTCTGTTTGCAACTTTTTTCTGTGTAAGTTGTCGCCGATTGGCAAGATATTAGAACAAGTTGTGATTTTTTTTAGAGAGTTTCAAAATATGACATCTGTTCCTGATAATAGCTCTTTTATCATCAGATTAAGACACTAACTAGTTTTGGATTGGCAAGATATTAGAACAAGTTGTGATTTTTTTTAGAGAGTTTCAAAATATGACATCTGTTCCTGATAATAGCTCTTTTATCATCAGACTAAAACATCAATCAGTTTTTGGTGTGGGCAAAGATTGAATCCTAGTTCTCTTATACAACCATCATAGTTTTTCTCAGTTGAGCTAACTAGAACCCACAAGTAATAAGTTGTGATTGGAATAACATCATTTACATATAAATTTACTCTAATTTCCTTTTTATTATACACCAATCTATATCTATATATATATCTAAAAACTTAAACGTAGCATTTATTGTTTTTATTCTCCAGTTAAGTCACATCAGCGTCCACGTTATTATCATTTTTTCATTCAAATTTTCCTATAATTTTTATTAACATTCATTTTATGTTTTTAATATTTACACTTTCTTTTACCTTTCTCCTTCGTTTACATTTTCATCTCCTCACTATCCTCTATCTTAATATCACTATTCATCTATCCCTTTATCTTTCTTTATTTTGTCTCTTCTTATTCACACCCTCTTACTATAAATTTGTCATCATCTCTTCCTTTCTTTACATAATTTTCCCTCACAAAAAGGTTTTCTCTCTCTCTCTCTCTCTCTCTCTCTCTCTCTCTCTCTCTCTCTCTCTCTCTCTCTCAATTTATTGGGGGATTTTTTTATTTTTCTTGCATCTCTGCTTTAGTTTGATGAATTTTTGTATTTTTTAGAACTTTAATTTGAGTTGATGAGACTTATTTTTTTGTTTTAAGTTTTTTTTTTTTTTTTTAATTTTTTTTATTGTTAATGATATCGTATTGCATTATAAAGAATTAAAGATAGTGTATAAAAAATAATATTATTGTATTACATAGCATGATTTGGATAATTTAGTGTTTATTGTTATTTTATATTTTTACTCTTTTTTTCTTCTCATCTTATTTTATTCAACATTGAAATAGGATGAGATCCTCCTTATCATTAAATTATTTATATTTTACACTTTTTCTACCCTTTCTCATTCATTTTACCTTTTCATCTCCCCAAACGCTTAAAGTTAGTATTACTCTTCATCTTTTCCTTTATCTTCATTTATTTTGTTTTTTCTTATTATTATCCTCCTAGCATAAATTTGTCATTCACTCTTCTATTCTGTGCATAATTTTCCCTCACAAAAATGGATATTTCTCTCTCAATTTTTTGGTAGATTTTTTTAATTTTTCTTGCATATATGTTTTAGGTTGATAAATTTTTGTGTTCTTTAGAACTTTATTTTAAGTTGATGCAATTTATTTTTATTTTATTTTTATTTTTTGGTTCACTTTGATTGTTAAATGTTATCATATTGCATTATAAAGAATTAATTAAAGATAGTATAAAAAAAAATATTATTATTATATTACATAGCATGCTTTTGATAATTTGGTGTTTATTTTTTTTTTATATCTTTTATTTTTATTGTTTTTTCTTCTCATATTATTTTATTCAGCATTAAATTTAGCTACATCTTCTATATCAATAAATTATTTATATTTCGTCCCCTTTTTTATATTAAATAATTAAACATATAATATTTTACTTAAATTCAATAAATAAATATGTCCTCATAAAGTGGTGTAATGTTAGGGAAACACTCATTCTTACACCCAATACATTAAAGGAAAAATGAAATACAAAAGAAATTTCAATTTAGAAACACTTAATTAAAAAAAAATTAATGAAGATATCAAACCAAATTTACATAAAGAAACTAATAATACATATTTAATGTCATAGAATCATCATCAAATTTTGAAAAACAATAGGTTGCCGAGAGAGAGAGAGAGAGAGAGATGGTAAAAAAAAAAAAAGTACAAAGTAATATATAGTAGATAAAGAAAAAAAAAAAAAAAAAACATCAAACATCATTAGTAGACTTGAATTGGAAAACAAAGAGACTATAAGGAGATATAAAAAATAAAATAAAGATGTTTATATGGAGAATATTAAAAACTTTATGGTGTAGTAAAATAAACCGTTGTGAAGAGTGATAATGTTGATCTTTTTCTCTTTCATGGTGAAAAAAAATTTGAGCAGAAACTTTCAATCGTATTGTCCCATGTAGCGATGGAACTGGGCTTAAGTGCTGCAAACCAAGTATATGAATGGTTGGTGAGGGACTTTGAGAATCCCCTTAGACAAAGTTCTTCGTTTTTTGCATGAGGACCTATGAATTCAAGAACTTGTTTTCATGTTCTAGAATGTCTCCTTTTCGTCCATCATGAAGAGTGGAAGTAAGAGCTTCATACTTCTTTAGGCATGGATCGTTGAGTAACTTAGCTTGATATGGTGGCTTACGGACAAAATGACTGGGCATCTTTTGGAAGTTTGTCTCTTTCTCTTTCGAGCAGCATAATGAGATCAAAGAGAGTGACAAACTACTAAGGAGAGGTGCTTCGTACACTAGATGGAGGATCTCCAGTTGTGGACCCCTTCTCTTGTTGATCAAATTATTATGGTTGCTTGTGCGGATTATGAGCTTCCTTTATGGGGCATAGATGACTAGGACTGTTACTGCTGGAATTCAGCATCAAGTGTGGCTGTGGTACAGACTGTTACTGTTGGAGTTCAGCATCAGGTATGGCTAAATAGTGCAAACTGCTACTGCTGGAGTTTAGCATCAGGTGCAACAAGGTAGTGTTGACTGTTACTGCTGATGTTCAGCATTAGGTACAGCTAGGAAGTGCAGACTGTTACTATTGGAGATCAACATCTGGTGCAAGTTGTTATTGCTGGAGTTTAGCATCAAGTGCAGCTGTGGTGTAGACTGTCACTACTCAGGTGCAGCTGTGATGTAGACTATTACTACTGGAGTTCAGCATCAAGTGTGGCAAGGTGCAGATTGTTACTGCTAGAGCTCAGCATCAAGTACGGCTGGATAGTGCAGACCAGGGGCGGAGCTACATGTTAGGGTGGGGCCCCCCCAAAATTTTTGAATTTTTTTTTAACCATATAGAAATATTTAATATTTTAATAATTAGTCTTAAAAAATGGGACTTGCCCGCCCCCCCCCCCCCCCAACTATTTGAGTTGGCCTAATAATGTTCTTAAAAAAAAAATTGTCAAATTTGTCTAGTAGTTATAGAGAACATATTGTTTCTCAAATTCATTTTTATGGTAAAATGTATTCTCGTATTTTTTAAAGTTTTAGATCATTTATGTCTATGAACACTTCATTAATTCAATTGAATTTTTTTTTACTCACAACGGTAGAAAATTTGATAACTTATATTGAAAATGAAAATTGTAAGGATTTCACTATGGAAGATGGTGAAAGATTAATTTAATTCTATGAAGCATTTAATTTTAGGAAATGCTAATGAGTGTCCTAAAGGCACTGGTTAATAATCCATTTAAAGAAATATTTTATGGGAAATAAAAAAAAAAAATATTTTGACAGTTTTTTTCATTTCTCATAAAAGTGGTATCAAAACTTTTCTAAAATGGATTATTAATAAGTGCCCTAAGGGCACTCGTTAGCATAACCCTTTAATTTTAAGGATTTATTATGAAAGATACTAATTTTTTGTGTATGTGTATAGATACATGTGTTTGTGTATGTGTATAAAAGTTTGTATAGACTAATAAATTAGCAACACAAATCTGCCATCCCAAATAAAAATTTCTGGCTGCGCCCCTGATGCAGACTAATACTACTAGAGATTAGCATCTGGTGCAGCTAGGCAGTGGAGGCTGCTACTTGTGAAATTTGGCATCAAATGCAGCTATGGAATGCTAACTTTGTACTACTAGATGGCTGATATTTTAAGTTCCATATTGCTGGATGTTTCGCAGCTTAGGGGGCATGGTGATTCTTCATTCACGGTTGACTCCTTAGTGGAGTTGCTAGAATGTCAAGGGCATTTTTTATTAGTTGCCAATATGATATTTGAGAAGTCAAGACCAAGATTTGACTTTAGGTTTGGAATATGGCCCAAAGGCTATCAGTGAAGTGTTAAAGACCCATTTTGCTCAAGATGCGAGTTGCATCCAACAAATATTATAATAAGACCCCAAAAAAAACCTCTTACAAAGATAAGTTAGCACAAAAGATGGCCCTTCACAATAAGTGCTTAAATAATAGTCCAGCGGTAAATAAGAAAAACATCTAGTGGTAGATGTTTTGAAAATTAATAAATGTATTTGTATAGAAAAAATTATTTATTTCCTCCATAGTCAGTTAATATAAAAGTGGGCCCCTTATAACAAGTACATAGGAAGAAAATGGTCCAGTAGTGAATATAACAAACCTTAAGCGATAACTTCTAATTAATTAATAAATATGTTTACATGATAAGAACCATATATTTTCCTCATTATTATTAAGTCAATATATGGGAAAACTCCCATAGTATCCAAGAAATTATGACATTCATTATATTAGCAATAAAAAGGATTAAAGGGTTTATAATTACAAGTAAAAGAGGAAAAAAATAGGATGGAATGAAGGGAGAGAAAGACCCCCAGCTTAGTGCAGCAAATATTTAACCAAGATTCTTATGCCCATGTTGGAATATGTGGAAGGATGTATGGTAAATGATGGAAACTACTATTATATGAGTGGGGGGGCAAGTATATGGTGATGTGGGAATAAAATGGTAAAGGAACTTGGTTATTTTTGGCCATGGTGGAGAGAGATTGATTTTAGCTAATCATGAGATCTTTATGGTACTGGGTTTTGTTAAAAAAAGGGAAGGAATATTTGTGAGTTGATGGGTATGGTCATTTATGAACTAAAAGAGGAAATTATTTCTGAATCAAGAGTTGAAAATAGCAAGATTGATGGAGACTTTGAGACGATTTCATCCCCTTTGGTGAGTAGATGATACTTTCCTTTTATAGTGAAGCTTAGAGAGCAATTAGCAAAAGTCAAAAATGTTGGGTCTGATTAGCAAGAGAATTTTTAGAATATCCATCATGAGATTTGGCCAAAAATGGTATGCATTTCTTTTTGAGTGCTTGTCTCCTTTGGGTAATGTCAGATGGAGCTGAAATTCAAAGTATCTAACCTAGGATTTGGCCAAAAATGGTGTGATTTGCTTTTGGGCTGCCTTACTTCTTTGGGCAATATCATACATAGGTGAATATTTGGGTAATCTTGCATTAAATGCTGAGATTTCTAAGGTTGGCTTCAGCCAATGGGATAAAGGCAAGTATTATTGTAGAATCTTGGTGTTGCAAATAAGATTTGAGCTTTAAGGAGTAGGAGCTATCACCCCAAGCCAGGTGTCAAGCTTTTAGCCTATTTTAGGGAGCTTTGCTGGAGATCTTTTTATGCCCTCCAAACCACATTTCCCTCTATTTCCCCTTTAGGAATTCATGGGTTTGGTTCATGAATTAGTTTTAGACATTTTTAGTACTAAAGTAACTAGTTTGCTAAAGTTTGGATGATTTGGTCATAGCTTCCTCCAGCAGTAATTGAAACTTAGGAAAGAAGAATGGCATTTATTGCATTTCAGCTTTTTGGTGTCAGCTCAGCCCTTTAGTACTATTCACATCAGAAATGGTAGTGGTAGAGAGGCTAATGGGACAAGTGGCCAACTCCTAATTTGTTTTGGGGTTACTTCTTGAGGCGATCTCCAATGGAAGGTAGAACTGAATAGAGTTCTTCAGCTTGGTCAGTTTGCATACATGGGCTGTTTTGGCTGAGGCTTCATGTTGGGCTTGGCCATGAGGGCTGAGTACTTTGGTGGGCCTTTGACTTGGTAGTTCTCTCTACTTGGGTTTATCCTTTTGCTTTCTCATTGTGAGCCCTACAAAATGGACAAAACTACTATATCTTGCCATGGATTTTTATTCCACATAGGCTTTAGTTGTTAGTTAAAATAAAATGTATTTATGAGCTTTAATAGATATTTATGATAGATTTTTGGGTATTAATAACAATTTGTATAATTTCTCATAATTTTTTCCATGGATTATTTTGTAAATGCTATTTTCTTTGGGGCTTTTAAATAGTAACCTCCAGTGTTTCTTGTGAATATTTATCAAGGGTTTTAGTAAAGGCAATATCCATGGGTTTCCAATATAATATAGTAACAACCACTATAATGGAATAATGTGATATTCTCATGGGTTTTTCTGTAGATAATCATAATGGGCTTGTAGGGTAAATAATTACTATGAGTTTTGGAAATAAACATTATGAATGTTGTAATATAAGATAAATAGTGACCATGGGTTCTTATTATATAAATTCCAATGTTTTATAATATGGTATGAAATAAATAAATGTCATGTTTTTAAGATAAATAATCATAACTTTCCATGGGCTATTATAAGATAATTGCCATAGATTTCATGGGCTTATAATATATAGTAATGTTTAAGAACTTAAAAACATCTTCCATCATGGGGCTTTTAAGCAAAATACTTATGATATAATATTTTGCCAAGTATTAATAACCTTGGGCTTTTGATAAAATAGTTCCAAGTAATTAGCTTGGGCTTTTAATAGTGCCAACGTAAATTGGATTTTGATGTTGCCAATGAGAATTGGGGTTTTGATATTGCCAATGTGAATTGGGTTTTTAATATTGCTAATGAGAATTGGACTTTGATATTGCCAATGAGAATTGGGCTTCGATATTGCCAATATGAATTGGGTTTTAAATATTGCTAATGAGAATTGAGCTTTGATATTGCCAATAAGAATTGGGATTTTGATGTTGCCAATGAGAATTGGGCTTTAAATATTGCCACTGAGAACTGGGTTTTTAATGTTGCCAATGAGAATTGAGCTTTTTTTTTTTTTTTTTTTTTTTTTTTTTTTTTTATTTTTTTATATTGCAATGAGAATTGGGTTTTTGATAAATAAATTGCCACGAGTTTAAACCATGAGCTTTGATTATAGATTTGGATTCCATTGATAAAATTGTTTTGCCATGAACTTGAATCATGAGCTTTTCAAATATTGTCAAACATAAGTATTTTTTGACTTTAAATAAAATGGGATGTGTGTATTGGGCTTGTAGGGCCGATTTTAGACTTAGCTAAATAATGATAATAAAATTAGAAAAAATATGAGTTTTTTGGACTTTTTGTGATAGTTTATATCATGACCCAATTTAGATAATAAAATATGAATATATGTGGTTAATATAATAATAGGGTAAAAAATATTAGTGAAAGTCCAATGACTTGTTAGTGGTGTTTGAAAATAAATAGGTGGTGCTTAAACAAAATCAGGTGTAAAAAAAATGTACCCTAACAACTGGAAAGCAATTGGTAAAGTTTTTGGTTATTAAAAAAAAAAAAACCATTAGTTTGGGACTCTTTTATTCCGAATTTCCAGCTATGTTGGAAGGTTATTCAGATGCTAGTTGGATTACTACTATGAGTGATAACAAATCCACTTTTAGTTGGATATTCACTTTTGGTAGGTATATACGTGAATAGGTTGTAATAATGATATTTGAGTTCGGAGAATATTGTTTCATAAAGTTTATAAAGTGAAAATTCAAGTTTTAGAATTTTCTAAGTGAAATTCGAAATTCAGTATTTTCAATCGGTTGAAGTCTTTCCTCGATCAATCAATGTGATGAGTAAAATTGTTCTAGAGTTTTTGCTGGGTTCGATTAATGCTCGATTCTTGTTCAATTGATTGAAAAGAGCATTCAATTGATCGAAAGGAATGCTCAATCGATCAAGACTCGTAAAATTGAATTTTTTGCAGAATTTTTGGTAACTGTTCTGAATGTTTGAAAATGTTTTAAGCATTGTAAATAGTTTTATGAAATATTTTAACTCTCCATATATGTCTTTTAGTGAAATATAACGCTATGGGTATAAATAGAGGTTTATGTTCACTTAAAAAGAAACACAAAATAGTAAGTTACAAAAAAATATAAGAAATCTTTTGGTCATTCTCTAGAATTACTATTTGTAGAACCCAACAACTAAGATGTATCCTGGAGACAAGTTTGCGATAACCCTTTAACAACAATAGTGTGTGGGCAAATATTATTTAAGGAAAATGATATTGTGTCTCCAAGTTATCTATTTTCTGTTTGTCTTTTGTGCTGAGATTATTCTTTCATCATTACTTTGTGTAATATCCCCAACAACATGAAATTTCTGTTTCTTGAATAATGATCGCTTGAGCAGTCAAGCAATCTAGGACTTAAAATTACCAAATTTTTCATATCTTTAAATCAGATTTTTTTTTTCTCAATGTAAATTCAGGGCCATGAAACATTTCACAAAGGCTACGTTACAGAGGCAATTTATCCTCTCCATGAACAGAGTCAGAGCTAACCTTTTATCAATTCATATGGCTTCTTAATCTAATCTAAGACTCTAAAATCCAAACAAACTGTGGCTTTGACGAGGATAAGTCCACATCCAAGCTAGACAGGTTGAGGCTCAACCTTATCAGTGGACATAAAAATGACAAACCATAAATTAAGTAATAAATTTCCAACCAAGGACAAATTACTAATAACTAGCAAGAAAATAATTGAGTTAAAGGTTTGGACAAACAAAGTCGAAATATTCACACTAGTAACATGGTTTGCACCCTTACATATGCTGCACCGTTGAGAGGTTCTGCTCAATTTAATCTATAAATTCTCTCCATGATGGGATTGCAGATGCTCTTGAGCGTTTCAAGCTTGTCCGCATACTCTTCTGAATCCACGAGCTGGAGGCCATCTAACCACTCAATCACCTGTTGAATAGCATCTTTAATTTTTTTCTTACCTCTACGGGAAAGCTTGGCACTAATCTTCTCATCATTGATAGTATTCCTCATGTTGTAGGTATATTTCTCCAAAGCAACCTTAGCCTTGACCTTCTTCCTGTGTTCATCATCTTCGGCCTTGTATATCTCTGCATCCTGGACCATCCTGTGAATCTCTTCGCTGGACAGTCTTGACTCATCGTTAGTGATGGTGATATTCCTCATTACACCAGTGGTCATCTCCTTAGCAGAAACATTCAAGATACCATTAGTGTCAATATTAAAACAAACGTTTATTTTAACAGCACCCTTGGGTGCTGGAGGAATATTAAGCTTAAATCGTCCCAACAAGTTGTTATCACAAGTTCTTGCTCTTTCACCCTCGTAAACAGAGATCAATACAGAAGTTTGGTTGTCAGCGCTAGTGGTGTAGTACCTCTTCTTCTCAGTAGGAATGGCGGTATTTCTTGGAATCATAATATTCATATCCATTCCATTAGCTTTTATACCAAGGGAAAGAGGGGTGACATCTAAGAGCACGATGTCTTGCAGTTTCTCATTTCTCATATTGGTCAAGATCGCAGCTTGAACAGCTGCTCCATAAGCTACAGCCTCATCCGGATTAAGGCTCTTGCAAAGCTCCTTCCCATCGAAGAAGTCTTGCAACAACTGCTGGACCTTGGGAATTCGGGAAGAACCACCCGAAAGAACAACAGCATCGACGCAGCTCTTATCTATATTAGCATCAGTCAAGCAGTTCTCCACAATAGCGATGCACTTCCTGAATAAATCCGTATTGAGTTCTGCAAATTTGGCCCGGGAAATAGTTGAAAAGAAATCAATGCCATCATACAAAGAATCGACTTCAATGGTAGTATCAATTGCAGAAGAAAGAATCCGCTTTGCCTTCTCACATGCAGTTCTCAACCTCCTAAGAGCTCGGGAATTCCCACTAATGTCCACCTTGTGTTGCCTGTTAAATATTTCAACACAGTGCTTTACCACTCGGTTATCAAAGTCCTCACCTCCAAGGTGAGTGTCTCCAGCAACGGCCTTCACTTGGAAGACACCCTTTTCAATGGTAAGTAGTGAGACATCTGCAGTACCACCACCCAAATCAAAAATCAACACATTTCTCTTGCCATTACTATCTGCAATCTTGTCTAGACCATAAGCAATGGCTGCAGCAGTTGGTTCATTGATTATACGCAGGACATTCAGGCCTGCAATGCCTCCAGCATCCTTTGTAGCCTTACGTTGGGAGTCATTGAAGTAGGCAGGGACAGTAATAACAGCATTCTTCACAGTTGTGCCCAAGTAGGCTTCGGCAATCTCACGCATCATTCTAAGGACCATAGATGAGATTTCCTCCGCAGAAAAGTTCTTCTCTTCACCCTTATAGTTGACAACGATCATAGGTTTGTCATCAAGACCACAAATGACCTTGAAAGGCCAAAGCTTGATATCTTCCTGAACTAAAGGATCACTAAATCTCCTACCAATCAATCGCTTCGCATCTACATGACAACACCATTTTAAGGAATTAAAAAATGATTTGACAACAATAAAGCATAAGGAGCAGAAATAAATTATTCATTTCTTGTCCATAGAGATATATATATATATATATCTCTATGGACAAGAATAATTAGAAAACATAAAAGATTGGCAGCTTAAGCTCTTGCTGATGACCTAGAAATTTTTTAATTTAAATCGATACTATATGCTTGAAATTTGTAACAGAGAACTTTAATTAAGCTCATATTCACTACAATTAATAAAACCAAAACTGTCCGTAATTGATAGCTTTGAACACCATGCATGAATTTGAATGAGATTGTCACCTATAAAATGGTGAATATGAGTGCTATAAAACATTGTGATATATATATATATATATAGGTAAAGTATAGTAATATATTTATCATTCGAAGAAAAAGTAAAGTTATATTTTTGTTAAAAAACATAAGTATAGATATATTTTTATGTAATTTAATTTCAAATAAAATAAAAGGCAAATAATAATAAGCTTGTCCAAACATTTTACAATGATTAATTTGAATAACCCCTGCATCTTTTGGCTAATATTTGAGTTCCACTTTTTGCTTTAAATTATTCACTAATCTGATCAATTAATGCATGGAAAAGTTTGATAAATAAAATTTATATATGAGACATTCAATTAATAAGTACTATTAATATTCAATAATAAAAAAGTACTATTAATAAATAACAAGTTAAATTAGAGAATTTGTGGAAAGGATCTTTCCTAATTTAATTAGAAATTATTAAACCTAAATTAGAATTTGTTTAGTATTAGGGTACTAGTTATTTCTATGGTCCGGGGGAAAGTTTATTTATATATGATACATATTAATTCAATAAGTACTAAGAAATAAAATTTAATTAGATAATTTATAAAAAAGATCAAACCTAGTTTAATAATTTTTTGTACCATTTGTTTACCTATAAAAATAATGATGAATTTTAATTAATTTAAACTAATATAGTTTGATATTATTTCTAACTATAAAAAATAAATTAGTATATTAGAATGAGACCAGGTGGAGCCAGGGGTGAGAGGGGCCAATTGCCACTCATTCAATTTCTTCTGCACTTAAGTAGTTTGCCTCCTTAACATGGTTAGAAATAGAAAATAAACAACTCCCACTCCAGAAAAATAGACAATGATACCAACATAAGGGGGGGGAACCTTCCCTCACATATAAAAAAATATAAGGGTATGTTTGGTAACTATTTTTCCCCTATTTTCTGTTTTCAAAAACAATTTTTTATTTTTTTATTTTTTTATTTTTTAGACTAAAAAACTTGTTTGGCAACCCAAAATGAATAAAAAACAAAAACTGTTTTTAAAACTCAATTTGTGAAGGAAATTAAGAACATGCAAAAGGCTATTTGCAGTTTCTATTTTTTAAAAGTCAATGAAAACGTGGATTTAATTTAATAAATTTGTCTCATTTAATGAGTTAGTATTAGAGTTCAAATTCTAGTAACAATATATTATAGTATTTTTTATTTTTTTCTTCAAAAAACTATTTTTTTCATTTCAACTAATTAAATATGTTTTTGATTTCAGAAATACAAAAAAAAAAAAAAAAAAGTTTTTTCTTTATATCTCCAAAAACAAGTTTTTGAAAATAGAATAGAAAAATTGTTACCAAACATAACCTAACTTTTTCACCTACTTTACTTTTCTTTTAAAGTAGCTTTTAATTTGTCTCAGGTTTTCATACATTTTTCTAGTTTCTTTTCTTTTTCATTATTTTCACTCATTTCACTATTTATGTCTCTTTTCTTGTTGAGTAACTTTACGTATATTGCAAATTTTACTATATTAGTCTTACAAGATGATATATTGCAAATTTTACTATTTATTACTTTTTCAAGTGGCACTAATCACATTCTTACCATATCAAATTATTAGCATTTTGTAGTAAAATTTGTAGTAATTTAACCTTTCTTTTTGTCTTTTCTCATGGAAATTCAATTATTGGGCCCCATAATTACATAAATTAAAAAAAAATTGTAGTTATACTCTTAAAACTTTTAGATTGAATTATTTTCTCAATTTATTCTAACAAGTCAAATTAGGTGAGTGTTTGGAAAGCGTTTTGAGCATTTGGCTGAAAATTACTTGAGTCCCACATTAATGTTCACGAGCCCCGCAAAAAGATGAAAAACGTAGATGAATTATTTTGTACTGTTCACGTTACTGTTCATGTTACTATTCAGTTGAAGTTACAATACTTTTAGCCCAAAAAATCAGCTAACTTATAAATTATTTTGCTACAGTACTTTTAACAATAAGTTTTCAATTTTTAGCAAAATAAGCGGTATCTAAGAATATAAATCTCTTACTAAATTTTGTACTATTCAGTTTTTATTTTGTACCGTTCACGTTCTGAATTTTGTATATTTAGATAAATCTCTTACTTATTTTTTTATTTTGATCTCTGATATATAAATCTCTTACTAACAAAAAAAAAAAAAAAACAATTATACTCTTAAAACTTTTAGAATGATTTATTTTCTCAATTTATTCTAAGGGATCAAAATTCCAAATATAACTTTATCTAAATTGTGATTGGGTCCACATATAACTTTATCTAAATAGTAATTTCACATATAACTTTTGAAGTTTTATATGTGGAATTTTTTTAATGTTATATGTGGAATTATTTTATTTTCATGCGATGAGCTAACAATTTTTTGTGATCAAAAAAGTTATTTTCACGAATAACCTTATTATTATTAATGGGGGAGTATAACACTAAGTGCTTAATAATAACACTCAAAAAATAATAATAATAATAATAAAAAACTTTGAAGATTACCGAAGATGGAATTGGTCGGGTTCCTGGCGACCTGGATCTTGGCGGCATCACCTACCAAGCGCTCTATTGGAGTGAAAGCAACATAGGAGGGAGTGGTCCTGTTACCCTGATCATTAACTATTATCTCTACTCTTTCATTTTGCCACACTGCCACGCACGAGTTCGTCGTTCCCAGATCGATCCCTATCGCCGGATCCTCTCCATGGTCGGACATTGTTGTCGGGAATAGAAGCCCAAAGACTTTTGTTAATTGGAACTAAAGTAGATGAAAGTAGACTATGACGCACTTTAGAACTGAAAGGTTGAAGGCCATAAATACTTAACATGGGCAGGTGCTTTTAGAAAAAGGCAAAAACGAAATAGAAGAAAGCAGTCTGAAACACTTTTGACAATGAAAGGTTAAAGACGGTACAATCTGCTTTAACCTTTTTTTTTTTTTTTTTTTTGACAAGCTATATCCCTTAACCTTGAAGTTTCCTTCTTTTCACTTTTTTTTTTTTTTTTTTTTCTTTGACTGAAAAGGTAGAATTTGTATTAAAATAATGAGATAAAAGTACAAAGGTATAAGTAAGGCCCTGATGTGCTGAACATTCTAGCCTGACACCTGGGACAGAGAAAAAAACAAGAAACATCATTACACCCATCCCTTCAAACAACTAATGTGTACGTTTGTTTGCCACTAACTTTTGATATTCATGCAAAATGGACATAGCCTCGCGAAGGATACTTTCAGGTCTAGGCTGGAAGTCCTCAAAACAAAACTTGTTTTGTGCCCTTCATATTGCCCATGCAGCAGTCGTCCATCGCTCCGTCTTGTCTTTTGGTAGCTTTTTCAACATGCTTCGCATCCAAAGGAAAAAAAATCTGTTGCATAGGCCTTGCTTTTCTGAATCTTACCATTGACCAGTCCCCATACATTAGGACCCAAGGGGCATTCCCAAAGAGCATGGCATACCATTTCTCTATGTTGGTGGCACACCAACATAGAGAAACGGTATAAGTGATGATTACGCAACAAATTGTACATTTACATATAAGTGATGTGTTAATTTTAATTCCTTTTCTTCTTAATTTCTATAATTTCTATGATGATTACACAACAAACATTGCTGTTAAAAAAAAAAAAAAAAAAACTCACAAAAAAAAATTTACATTTAAACATAAAAATTTGAAGAATATATAATATAAATTGCTAATATAATAGCGTTCACAGTTTTGCTCTTAATTTGCTAAAAAAAGCTATCTTTAGCACCATAAACAACAAAATACATGTTGCATTAATGGTGCTAAAGCTAAAATTTTTAAACCCAAACTATAGTAAACTGTAAAAAAAAATGATAGCTTACTATCTTTTATATATATATATATATATTTAAGCGCCAATGCCCCTACAGTGTTTTGGCATTGTTCATATAGCGTTTTTCACTGTTCATCTATGGCTATATTTTGATGAGCCACTTTGTCTTTCTTTTTTCTTTTTTCTTTTTTTCTTTTTTTCTTTTCTAAGTTTTGAACAGTAGCTATAGTTTTTTTTTTAGTCTTCCATTTGTACTTTTTTTTTTCTTTTATATATATTATTGTACTGACACAACAAATTTTACAATATTTTCACAATTATTTAGGTGTCAATTTCTTATAAGTCAAAATAAAATAATAAAATATGAAACTGTGACCAACCATAACTAAAAATAAATATTTTGTGAAAATATTATGACACTTGTTAGGTGAATGTGTAAAAGTTACTGTACTTTTAGTTTGTTCAATATGTATTGTTCATAGCTTTTAATTTTAATTTTATTTTTATTTTTTCCCAGTCATCGATTTGTGCACTTTCTTTTTTCCACAGTGTTTTTGCACTATTCATATAGTGTTTTTCACTGTTCATCTACAGTTATATTTTGGTGAGCCACTTTTTCTTTGTCTTCTTTTTCTTTTCTTTTTTTTCTTTTTTTTCTTTTTTTTTAAGTTTTGAACAGCTATAGTTTTTTTTTTAGTCTTCCGTTTGTACTTTTTTTTTCTTATATATATATATATATATATATGTTGTTATACGGACACAACAAATTTCACATTATTTTCACAATTATTTAGGTGTCAATTTCTTATAAGTCAAAATAAAATAATAAAATATGAAACTGTGACTAACCATAACTGAAAATATATGTTTTGTAAAAATGTTGTGACACTTGTTAGGTGAATGTGTAAAAGTTACAGTATTTTTGGTTTGTCCAATATATATATATATATATATATATATTTTCTAATCATCGATTTGTGCTCTTTTTTCTACTAATTATATAAGAAGAGGCAATGCCTCTACAGTGCCCCCTATGGTGTAGTGAACCATTTTTTTTCCCCAAGTTTTGAATAGTTGCTACAATGCCACTTTGGTTTGTTCAAGTGGCATTGTAGCTACAGTAGCGACAATGTTTTTTTTTTTTTTTTTTTTTTTTTTTTCATTCTTCCATTTTTACTTTTTTTTTTCTTTTAAATATTTATAAGAACTTGCATATATATTGTTATATTGACACAACAAATGTTACAATATTTTCATAATTATTGAGGTGTCAATTTCTTATAAGTCAAAATAAAATAATAAAATATGAAATTGTGACCAACTACAACTGAAAATAAATGTTTTGTGAAAATGTTGTGACACTTGTTGGGTGAATGTATAAAAACTATAGTACTTTTGGTTTGTTCAATATGTACTGTTCATCGTTTTTTTTTTTTTTTCCCGGTCATCGATTTGTGCTTTTTTTTTTTCTCTATATATAAAAAAAGAGCGAATAAGCTCATGAATAGTGTTATGAATAGTATTTTTGGTTTAGTGACTTGCCTTTTTCCTCCTTTTTTTTTTTCCTTTCAAGTTCACCAACTTGGTTTGAGTTTTTTTTTTTTTTTTTTTTTTTTTTTTTTTTTTTTTTTTTTTTCTTTTAAAGAATCTTTATATGTTTACTTTCCTACTTGTAATGTAAGCTTACATTGTATACACACAAAAAGTAGCAAATATTATATACATTTGCAAAAAAATAAATAAATAAATAAATAAATAATTGTACAAATTTTACAAATGTGTACAATATTTACTAATTTTTATGTATTTACAATATAAATTTACATTGTAAATGCAATGTATATTTCTATATATATATATATATATATATTATATAAAAAGAGTGAATGGAAAAAGTTACAGTAATTTCGCTACAGTAGTTATGGTTTGTTTAACTTTTTAGTTTTTTTTTTTTTTTTTTTTTTTTTTTTTTGTGAATGCATAAAGTTGTAGTATATTTGCTATATTATTTTTGGTTTGTCCACAATAATTTTCACAACACTTTCATAACAAATCAAATATAGTAAATTGTTATTGGTTCTAATTTAAACTTACCAATGAAACTACTTTTTTTTCCCACCAATAACAACTTGTAGTAACCTACTACTTATGACTTGTTGTGAAAATTTCATGGACATAAAATTTTTTTGTGTGAAAAATGTTATGACATCTTGACGTTGTCACAATATTTTCAAAACTATTGAACTATCAATTCTTTACAAGTTAAAATAAAATATAACAAAATTATAAAGATATTATGAAAATGTTGCATCATTCTGTTGTGTTTTTAGAAATTTTTTGTTGGTTTAATCAACTTTGTTAAGCTAAAATTCACTATTCCACATACAATTTTTTTTGAGTTGACTTTTTGTATATTTTTTTTTCTTTACTCACTATTTTAAGTAAAAACACATAGTTTTGCACACAAAAACAAAAACAAAAACTTAGGAAAAAAAAAAACATTTTGCGTCCTTTATGTTTGGGGTAGTTTACAATTCTTCCTTAAACTTTAAAATCATGCAATTTTTTCCTTAATATTTTGGAAATAGCAAATATGTCATATTGTTATTCTCTCAGTTAAACCCTAATGAAAACTTATGATTTTTAAAACATTTTATTGTGTAATGTCTAAATTATTCCTGCTAAATTTTAACATCCTAAAAATTTTCTTTATGTATTTTGAGTTTTTAATGATAAAAATTCTTAGAAAGTTAGAATGATGATATTCAACGACACAAGCCTTTTGTTATCTTCTTCTCTCTTTTTTATTTTTATTTAATTTCTTAGCAAAACTCAGTTGTTTATTGTTGGAAAATGATGATATTCGTTATCATTCTTAGAAGTTTTTAGAGAATAGATATATTGTCTTTAGCAAGTAGGTACTGAAAAACTATTATAGTTAAATGAATATTTATATGTTAAATAGCTACCCTAACTTTGTGATTAATCAAAATTCTTAAACGAATGAAATTAATTTTTTTTGACATAATTATCAAAATTCTTAAAATTAATGTCTATTTTGATTAATGTAAATCTCTATATACTTTAAAAATCAAATAATTCATATCTTTGTTTTGTAATACAAATAAAATCTAGAATTGACCTAATTACTACAGTACTTTTTTTTTCCACGGTAAGCACGTGCTGTCCTAACTAGTAGTTACAAAGTTATAATTTTTTTTTATTCCAATTCTCTCTCTTCTTCTATTTCTTTATCTTTTTAGCTCTCCAACTTGTTCTCTCTCTTTCTTCTATAATTTTTTTCTCTCTCTTCTCCTCAGAATCAAACCTTTTTTTTCTCTCTCTTCACTCTCTCTTTTGTAGTGATTATGGGTTTTGTGGCTTGTTGTGGGAGTAGTGGTAATAGGTTTTGTAACTAGTTGTGGGTTGTTGGGTTTAATGTCGTTTTATGACTAGTGGTAGTGGTGGCAGTGACTGGTGGTGTTAGGGTTTTTTGGCCGATTGTGTGGGTTTGTTGGGTTTTTGTGGTAGAGAGGAAGAGGGAGGACGTGAGAAAGAAATTAATAAATGAATTAACAATGTTTGGCTTAGATGTGAAAAATAAGAGAATTGATGTAGGGAGAGTTATGAAATGGTGTGTTAAAATAGATAAAGTAAGTTTTTGAGATGCTAAAAGCTAAAAATTTTACCTTTACCATTGAGAATGCTCTAACAATGCATAATTAATTTAAGTTGTAATGGTTTTTGTTACATATTTGTAATTTCCTTTTAAATTCATATATCAATAATATTTAAATTTGAGATATTATATATTATAAAAAATAAATAATAGAAGAGGAATTTATTTTCAACCAAAAAAAAAATGATTCTCTTTTACTGTATATAAGTCCTCTGAGAATGCATCCAAGTGGAATCTCCTTGTCCAATACCTCCCCCCCCCCCCCCCCCTCCCTAGATGAACAGCCATGGAGGAGGACAGACTACAGTAGAGTACAAAGTACTTGAGAGTTGAGAGACACTCCAAAATCAAGTTTATCCACTTGGCAGCAAATCTCAATTTAAGCATAATGGCTTTTAAAGAGTTGTACTTAAAGAGTTTGGGATAGCTTATATTGGGCAGTTTCTTTTACTATTTAGCTTATTTTTGTTACTATTCATGGGTCTTATTGCACATTTTGAGACTATTCATAGATCTCACTGTACTATTTAAGCTATGTTATAATTTTATCTACAGTACTTTTATTAACTAATGTGCTCAACATACTAGCTTGACGCTTGGGACAAAGAAAAAAAAAACAAGAAACATCATTACACCCATACCTTCAAACAACTAATGTGTACGTTTGTTTGACACTAACTTTTGATATTCATGCATAATGGACATAGCCTCGTGAAGGATAGTTTCAGGTCTAGGCTGGAAGTCCTGAAAACAAAACTTGTTATGTGCCCTTCATATTGCCCACGCAACAGTCGTCCATTGCTCCATCTCGTCTTTTCTGAATCTTACCACTGAATAGTCCCCACACATTATGAGCCAAGGGGCATTCCCAAAGAGCATGGCATACCGTTTCTCTATGTTAGGGGCACACCATACAAAGAGGCTCTATTTGCAACTTTTTTCTCTGTAAGTTGTCGCGGGTTGGCAAGATATTAGAACAAGCCCTCCATAGGAAATTTTTAACCTTTGGAGGACTATTGACCGCCCACACTGATTTCCAGACCCATCCATTCATGACAACCATAGAGTGGTCCTCACCTAGACAGTGGCGACTCCAAAAATTTTTCTCAGGGTATTCCTTAAGAAGGATAAATTACACAATCTAATAAAAAGAGAAATTCATATATTGACAACAACAACAACAATAAAAAACACGTAAATACATAATTCTAGCAAAAAAATAAACAATAAATTATAAGTTCATTTGAAATATTAATAAAATTATTAATTATTGTTGTTTAGTTTTTTCATTAATTTGTTTGTCTTTTATAAACTATAATTTTTTATATTGTTGTTTCATTAATTATAAAATTATTAATTGTTGTTTAGCCTAACATAATTTAATTTATTTGTCTTTTACAATGTATTGGTTAATTAAATTATTAGTTATTATTTATTAAATGCTTCCCCCAATTAATTATTGTTTATTAGTTGCACTAGCACACACCCCATGTGCATTTACTTCCCCCAATTCAAATATCCCACCCTGGCCCTATGCCCCCATCTACTCCCCACTCAACAAACAAGCCCCATGGCCCCCAATCACAAGAGCCAATCAGATAAATTCACAATCACAAATAACAATACGATAAAAAACTATTAATTGTATCTCACCAACACCAACAGTCACCAACACTAATGGATAAAGCCAAAAACATGGCAAATATTAATAATGTGATAAGGTAAAGCTAAGCAATCAGATAAAGTCTCAAATAAAGTCTCAAAGAGAGAGAGAGAGAGAGAGAGAGAGAGAGAGAGAGAGAGAGAGAGAGAGAGAGAAACTCATACCCATTAACCCATTAACTCGTATATGTAAGAGACTAAAGAGAGAAAAAGATGAAATACCTTGAGGTTGAGGGAGCAAGGAGGCTTGAGGCTGAGCTAAGGGGTGGTGTTGTCGGGCAGCACGCCTAGGCATGACCAATCTCTAATCTTTGATGCTTGATGTGCTCTGGAGCTTGAGTTTGAGGCTCGATCACTAATGACCGATGTGCTTTGGAGCTCATGCCGTCTGTTGGTTGTTGTCATTGATGGCTGATGAGTTTTTTTTTTTTTTTTTTTTTTTTTTTTTTTGTTGAGAATTCATGGGTTTACTACCATTTGTAATCTATTGGATATGCTACCATATGTAATATGTTGGGTTTACATATGTAATCCGTGGGTTTGTTACCATCTGTAATCTGTTCATTTTGATGTTGGGATTTTTTTCCTTGGTGGGCTAGCTCTGTTACAATAAATTTTTTTTTTTAAAGATTTTAGTTCAAAAAAAATTTTTGGGCTTTTTTTTTTTTTTTTTTTGCTTGAAAGTAGAACAAATATATATATATATATATATATTTGAGGGTGTTCCTAATTTTTTTTTTTTTTTTAAGGGTAAACAAATAAAAATTTTTAAATTATTATATATATATATGTGTATATATATATATATATATATATATATATATTTTTAGGTCAAGGTGTTCCTTGGAACACTCTGGACTAAACATGGCGCCGCCACTGCACCTAGAGCAGCTCTGAAGCACTGGTGTGTTTCCGGATTCGAGTGCGGGTGCAGGACTCAGCAATTTTTGAAAAAAAAGGGTGCAGGTGCAGCGATTAAAAAATTATTAAAAAAATTACCATTTATATTTTCTATATATTTCAAAGGCAAAAATATATTTTTATTCTGGGAAAGCATGCAAACAACATCCTTTGAAAGCATGCAAAACAGCATATTAGACTCCAATGCGGCACCCTCCCAGCTGCATCGGTGTTTCCTAGATGAGCAATCTTTGCGCCACACCATATGTTGTTTTGGCCGTAAATCTCTAGGCCTTGTTGTCCTTCCAATCGAGTACATCATTGCTGTGCAGGTTATTTAAAGGTATTTGTAGAATGTCATAACATGTATATCTTTCAAAACAATATGCTAGCTTTGCTCTGTCCCACTGACTTGTAGCTACATCCACCAACTCCCTCACCTTCGTCGGTCCTGGCCAATCTCATCGGAAACATGGTGGTCGAGGCAACCACATGTGACATGCAATATCCACTGAGTTAACACTTCCCACCTTCCATTTCGACCCGGCTAGTATGACATTCCTAGCTTGTAATATGCTCCTCCACACATACAATGGATTGCTCCCTAGTTTGGCTTCCAGAAAAGAGCACGTGGGGAAGTATCTAGCCTTATACACTTTGAAGAATAGGGAATTCTGTTGGTTGAGTAACCTCCATGCCTAATTCGCTAGCATAGCCAAGTCGAAGGCACTAATATTCCGAAAGCCCATTCCACCCTTTTTCTTAAGCTCACATAACCATTCCCAGTTTATCTAGTGTATCTTTCTCTCGTTGCTCGTTTGTCCCCACCAATACTTAGCAATGATAGAGTTGATGTAATTGCATAGGCCTTTTGGACGCTTGAACAAGCTCATTGAGTATATTGTTATTGCTTGTGCCATCGTTTTGATCAGAACCTCTCTTCCTACTTTCAAAATAAACTTTTATTTCCAACTCATGACCTGTTTTGCTATTCTTTCCCGAAGGTCCTTAAATGTGTTGGCCTTATTTTTTTCTCCCACCATTGGCAATCCCAAGTATTTCTCAAGCTCTGTTATTATCTTGGCATTTAGCAACCTGCGAATATCGTCCCTCACCGTTCGGTCCATATTTGGGCTGAAAAATAAGGTTGTTTTCTACCGTTTAATAGCCTGGCCCGAGGCACTTTCATATGTACTCAGCACATGGAGGAGGTTACTACATTCCAAGTGGAGAGCTGGACAAAACAATAGGCTGTCGTCGGCGAAGAGCAAGTGGGAGATATTAACCCCCCCCGGTAAGACAACACCCCATGAAGCTATTGTCACTCTATTGCTTTTCAGATAAAGGTAGATAGGCCTTCAACACAAAATAAGAACAAGTACGGAGATAAAAGGTTGCCTTGTTTTATGCCACAAGTTGGAGAGATGAAGCCTCGTGGCTCCCCATTAATAAGCACAGTATAGTTTGCTGTCGAAACACACTATATAACCAAGTTTACCCACCTCTTTGTGAAACCTAGTTTTAGCATTATCTTGTGTAGAAATTCCCATTCCACTCAATTGTAAGTTTTACTAATGTCAAGCTTCATAGCCATGTGACCTATTTTGCCTTGTCTTTTGTTTCTCAACCAATGCAACATCTCGTATGCAACCATCATATTATCGGAGATGAGTCTATCTAGAACAAATGCATATTGTGTATCAGAGGTGATATTTAGGAGGATAGTCTTTACATGATTAGCCAAAACTTTTAAGACTATACGGCTTAGCACATTGCTGAAACTGATAGGGCAGTAGTTTGCCATATGTTGTAGATCCTTAATCTTTGGGATGAGTAGGATGTGGGTGAAATTCATCTTGTTAAGGACATGGCACGAGTTTTGGACTGAGAGCAATGCTTCGAAGACATTCCTACCCACTATGTGCCAATATTTCTAAAAGAAAAATGGTGACATACCATCATGGCCCCGCGATTTTGACGGATGCATCGCAAAGCATGCGTTCCTCACCTCCTCTCCCATATAGGTTCTATTAAGCTCCTGGTTCATTTCCTCTGTTACTACACTATCTACCGAGGTCAGAACTTCCTCTACATTGGTCGGCTGTGATGTGGAGAAAATCCCCTGGAAGTACCTCTCTGCTATACCACTTATTTGCTGCTTATCTGACCTCCAACTCCCATTTTCATTCATCAGGTCTTTTTTTCGTCTTCTTTGGCTTTCTCATCTGTGGAAAAACTTGGTATTTTTGTCCCCTTCTGGGAGCCATATGGCTCTTGATCTTTGCCTCCAAAACACCTTCTCATGGTGTAACAAGTCATTAATATCATCCCACACTTGGCTGATCTGGTCTAGGTTGTCGCCATAGCCTGTGTTGATTAACTCCTCTAGTACCTTCTATTTTTCATCCAACTGATGTCTTGTGTTCCCAAAGACCTCTCAACTCCAAGCAACTAGCTGCATTTGACAAAACTTAATCTTCTTAAACAGTCGAAACATAGGGCTGCCATTAGGCATGTGCTGGGACCATGATTCCTTGAATTTTTCCTCACACCCTTCATGAATCACCCATCTTTCCTCAAACCTGTGAAGCTGCTTACGCAGTGGCCGAACTTGCTGAATAGAATATTGGGTGTTTATGAGTATAGGATAATGATTAGAGTATGTTACCTGCTGGTGGGACACCTTAGTTTTAGGGAACAATGCCTGCCAAATCGTGTTGGCACATGCTTTATCCAAACATAGCTCCACAAATGCTACACCTGGTCGACCATTCCGCCAAGTAAATGGATATCCATGAAATCCAAGGTCTATCAACTCACAGTGAAGAAGCATCTCCTTGAATGATAGCATTGGTGACAGCTGTTTAGGAAGACCACCTTGCTTCTCTGAAGAGTGAAGTACTTCATTAAAGTCACCCATGCAAACCCATGGCAGTGAGGATCTTGCATGTAACTGTCTAAGGAGTTGCCATGACTCATGCTTATGGTGTCCCTCCAATCTACCATAGAAACCAATAATCCTCCATGGTTGTTGGTTATCAGGTAATATATGTGCATCAATATGGTTTGGCTAGAAGGTTTGAATGTGCAGGTTGCACTCTGACTTCCAAAACATACCCAACCCTCCACTACATCCATCACTTGGAACAGCCAGCACTGATTGGAAGTTCAAGTCAAAACATAGTTTTTGCATCTTTGCTATATACCGCTTTGTCTCCATAAGAAACAAAACGGTGGGTCCTTTTTCTCTCACTGACTTAGTGAGTACACCCATTGCATGTTGGTTCCTAAGCCTCCAGCAGTTCTACCTAATGAGGATCATTGTGCTTGGCGGGGCTGTATCGCAGCCTCCATCGTTGATGCATCCATATAAGTAAGGTCCACCCCAGTTTTGATACGTTTTCCATCCTCAGTAACATTGAGTTCAAGCTCCACTGAAAAACTTTCATGCAATCTCTTGTCTCCCACTTTATCAAACATCCCATCCTTATTGTTCATCCCATCATTTTCCTATATACATTCTATTCGCTTCCACCTAGGTTGCACATGTTGGGAGTGAGTTTTCTTGCTCACGTGGTTTACTTTGCATGTCTCACTATCATCACCAATTACATGCTCCCCACCCATAAGTTTATGTCTATTAACTATCCCAATATGGAATTGGTCTAAAGTCACGGGTTTGATCAGCGCCCATTAATAGCGGTTTGTGCACCACTACCACCCTCGTGTTGCTGCTACGGTGTGTAATGTTCATGGACTCGTGGTCCCTCCATGCTTCTTTGACCACTAGTCTTCATCTAGTTGCCACATGGAGTATCCTCACTATCCATTGGGTTTTGTGACGATCGTCAATGAGGACAGCCTTTCAACTCATGCCCGAGTCCTCCACATGAGAAGCACAATCCTACTATCTACTTATACTTGAAGGTGACCCACGTCTTATCACCCTTAGGACTAACAACTAGAGCTTGCTATCGCAGAGGTTTGTCCAATGGAATGTCAATCCTAACTAGAGAAAGCATGCCCGTTCAAAGTTTATGGCTTTAGCATCCATGTTCAAGACCTCACCTAGCCCGCTTCCAATCTCCCTCCCTGCCTCGTCGTTCATTAGGTCAAAGGGCAAACCCCACACCTGAACCCATAGTTGTATACTAGTGAAAGAAACATTTATCTCCGATAATCTTTTCTCCCATTGCTGGAGTACTAAGAGATGATTATCAAAGCACCAAGGCCTATTATCAACGACCCACTTCAGTTGGGTCTCCAAAGAAAACTTGAATTGAAGTAGCCCTTCACCCACCTCCACAATCTTATGATTGTTCCCCAGTTGCCACACTGAGCAGGTTCTTTGCCGCCCTGAGATTAATCGGTTTATCGCTCAGAAATCATCCAAGCATGCTAAGGGATCATTCCTCAAGGATTTCTCGTGGTAGCGTAAGAAAGGCTCACCCACAGTGAGAAGGAGCACTCCTACGAAGAGGATAAAAAACTTTTTTCCTCCTTTTCACTTAAGATGGAAAAAGAAAAAGAAAAAAAAAAAAAAGGAGGTCTTAAATATATAAACATGCCCTACATTTAAAAGGGTAATTATTGAATATTTCTGGAGTCCCATAAATGTATATTCCTCTCTCACATAATTCTGGATCTCACTAATTAAATTCATGGTGGGACTCACAATTCATGTGAGAGTAAAACACTAAAATCCTGTAATTGTTGCCTCCAAATTTTTACATTCTTCAACGGAATTCTAACACAACCCTTAATAAAAGATATCCAAATGTTTTAACCTTTGGAATAAAGTCTCTCTCTCTCTCTCTCTCTTTCACTCACAAACTCAGAATTCAGAAAACCATTTTTCGAATAAAGTCTTTGCTCACTCTCTTTGAAAAACCATTTTCATTTTGTTCAACCATCTTCCAAACTAAATGAGAGCTCTTAGAAAATTCTCTCTCTCTCTCTCTCTCTCTCTCTGTGTTTGTTTCCTGAGAAAAAAATTGAATTTGGAAATTATCTAGTAGAACTTTGCAAAGGAATTTTGGTATTCTCTCTTGTTTTCTCTCTCTCATTCTCTCCATTGATATTTCTCTTCCTTGCCAATAATATAATTTGGGGCTAGGGTTTGGATACTTTGGAAATGGAATTACAAACTTGTCCTTTGGAATTTGAAGTACGGGTTGGATGTATGAGGTTTGAACATATTATATTGAAGAAATGCTTAAAATGGAGTTGGTCAGTGTAAATGGTGTAGTATTTCAATAATATCAATTTAAGTATGGGTTGGATCTTTGAGGGTTTTTTGTGTTGCTACGTTTGTTAATTTTAGGTTTCTTGTGGAAACGAGCATTGGTTTATCAATAGTATCAATTTAATTTTTGCTTGGTTTAGTTCATCGCAATTCAATGCTTTGTTCAGCGTCTTTACATTGCAGAGATTTTTACACTCATTTTGTTTATAAAATTTACTAGAGCTTATGAATTTTATAAATTCATTTTCAAGTTATGTAGCTTGGAATTGGTAATCTATTTTTCCCTTATATTTGTTATTGTTCTATTCCAATGAATACAAAGCCTGCATTCTTTTTTCTTTTTGATAAGATGTTTATGTCTGACCTGAAAGCATTAACACAGTGTAGTTATGGCATGGTGTCAATGCATCATATTGATGCATTATAAACTTGTAAAACTTCCTGTAGTGTTGGAAAATTCACCATTTAAGTATGTGGGTAACGGGAATAAGACCTTCCATCTAAGTTAAAATTTTGATTGCAAATATGGGCAATTTGACATTTAAATGATGACTTTCAAGTTCTCATAAAGCATACCTTTACCTTAAAATTAAAAGTAATTACTATGGATTAATGTTGTACAAAAATGTATTTAGATTCAAAAAGTGTCATTTGTAATAATTGCTTGTGAGGTTGCTGTATATATTCATTTGCTATTGATAATATAGTCATTTGTAAAATGAGCCGAGTCTCCTTATAAGCATTAAAAGTTGCTAGCATAGTTCTCCATTTTGATTCTCAATTTGAGATGGGCAAAGAGTTGTTTTTACTAAATGAAGTAATGTTTCTGTTGTTTAATGGTCTTGCCTTATAACAAAATAGTTTCATCTTTAGTTTTATGTGGCCACACACCCATGCTTTGGATTATGTGATGCAATTTTCTCTTTTTCTTTCCCATTATGGATACAAGTCCTTCCTAACTCAATTTTCGTAAATTGTTTTAATATGTTAAATCCGTACGTTCTCATCTGTTTTTTTTTTTTTTTTTTTTTTTTTGGATCTATTCTTGTCATGGTTCAGTCCAGAAGCATGCACGACAATCTTGTGGAAGAGTGCCTTAATTGCTCCACAGGTTTATACAGCATTCACTCTTAGGATTTTCTACCTGTTGTTAATTTAATTTTAATCTATTAAAAGTTTGTGTGTGTGTGTGTGTGTGTGTGTTTGTGTGTGCAAGCAACTGAGACACTAAGGATTACTGCTACCGAGTTGTGCAAGCTGTAGATTGCAGATGGTGTTATTCCTGTAAATGATCCCTTTTTTATTCTATGTAGCTGTTTCTCTTCTATTTCTTACTTTCAGTGACTTTCATTTGTCCTTATGTAGAAACCATGACCAATTGGCATGTTCTCCAAACAATAAAGTGGGATGAAACATGGCTTTTTGCATGCATATTTGATGAGCGAACAGTTATTCTATTTAATTGCTTGAAGTTTGTTTATGTTGTTTGTTGTGGTTGTTTTTTGGTAGATCCTACTACTTTTCTTTTATGTTTTCCTTCTAATTGATCCATTCTATGCCCCCCCACTCACACCCTTTTTTTTTTTTTTTTTTTTTCTAGTGAAGATGTTTAAAGTGGGGAAAAGTACTAATTTGTGTTATAAGGTATGTTTCACAGGGCTTTATGGGACTGACTTTTTGTAGTAATTGATTGGAATTTTTGGGTATTTTGTGTTGTTTCTCTTGATAAAAGTTTTAAACCACTTGTTAAAATTGTCTAAACTTGTATGCCAAAACCTAATATGCCACATCTCATTCCTTTGTTGTTTGAACTTGTATTATAAGGAGCTTTGAATTTGTAGGAAGGATCACTATCACATCAATCCAATGGTAGAATTTGACTGTCTCGAGGCAGTGAATATCTAAATTTATTAAAATTTACATTAAACAGGAGTTCTTGGCTCTAGTATCACCTACTATAAGTCACTTTGCCATGCATTGTCTTGTTGATTTTGAGGAGTCCAAGAAACATTGATTATAGTTACATAATTGTTCTAATCAATAATAAATTGATGTAAATTACACTTTCTCCCTTTTTTTAATTAAATACGAAATTCAAATAATTATTTAATTAGATCATCCGAACTTTGTTTAAATCTAGGAGATTTTTTTTGTGTTTGTTTATACAATTTAACATTTGACGAATTTCTTGCGTTTAAGCTTTTGATGCTTGAATTGATTCTACATAATTACAGCCAACCATTTTACTATTTTTTTAAAAATATTTTTTTATACTATTGTTGCAGTATGGTTGGTTAATTAGGATTGGTTTTTGCAAAAAAAAAAAATGCTTTTTCTCTCTAACCATTCATAGCTGAGTTTGATTGTTATCCTTATGCACCAAAGAGTGAGTATCCCAACTGATCAGGTATGTCTTTTTTTTTTTTTTTGGTTGAAGTTTTTTCTTGCTATATCCCTCTTAGATCTCCCTTTAGTGCTTGAAATGAGATTAAAATATATATATATATATATATATAGTTTTGAGTATTTTATATCTTGATAGGCCAAAAATGTATTGATCTCTTATGATAGATTAATTGATTAATTAGCCAAGTTTATTAATTAATCAAATTAACATGCAAATGCGTGGTAGTACAAAAAAATCACTATTTAAACTAAGTGCAACAAAAATTAAATTGACATGGTGATTTGTTCACGAATGGGGAAAGCTAACACGATAAAAACTCCACCGAGTGATTTTAAAGTTACCACTCCCGAGAATCCACTATTATCACAACAAGCGGTTACAAGTAAAGGAATCCCAATACCTTCTACCAACTTATAATTGTACCCTTACTCCAAAACTCAATTGGACTTGTTCTGTAGTGACAATCTCTCCTTGTTATGCACGGTTCCCAATATATGACTAACCAATTATAGAGATCCCAATACGTGACTTCAATCACCAACTAGAGAAGGTTGTTGGCTGCAAAATTATTTAGTTCATCCAGACAATGAAGATTGTTGGGAAATTTAGACCCCGGTTGATAGAATTAACAAGTTTTAAACCCAAATTGTTAATTAGATTTATTATGAATAAAACTTGTTAAAAAAAATAAACATCAATATCATGTCAAAATCATGCAGCGGAAAAAATAAACAAGACAAGATATGATGACCCAGGAAAACTAATGAAACCAACCAGTTTTACAGTAAAAAACCTGGGGGGGAAATCTTCCCGAAAAGCAATCCATTATAGTAAAAAGAAGTTTTAGATCTAGTACAAAACCTTTGTCTCTAGACTCTACAACCCCCATAGATGAACTTACAACAGAAAACTTCTACCGTTTCAGAACCTCTGAACTCTTCAATATATGAACGCCACCCTTTTTGTTGCACGAATCCCAATACGTGACTCACTCACCAACTTAAGGAAAAAGAATGTTTGCTGCAAAATTCTTCACTTCATCAACAATAAAGATCAAGAAGCATTTGGTTACAAAACCCTTAGGCGCAAAAACGTAGTAGCTTCTTTTTGAGAGAATAAGGTATAGGTTACCTTTTGAATATGTTCTCCTTGTATTCTTTTTTGTGACAGCCTCTAAAATAAGCCTTATATAGGTCTAGGGTTGTGAGAAAAGAAACCCTACTCAAATATATAAGCCTGGCCCAAAAATAGAAATCTGAATTTTTGTAACCTCGACAGATAGTAGCTATCGAGGAGGTGTCGAGCAGGTCTCGAGATTTAATGAATCTCAACAGATACAGCTATCGAGAAGGTGTCGAGAAGGTGTCGAGGGGATAGAAACTTTCTTGATCGATCGACCAGCTATCGAGAAGCTATCAAGATTGCGATAAGAATCAGTTGAAGAGCTCGACAGATAGCCAGGTGTTGAGGAGATGTCGAGAAGCTATCGAGCTTTAAAATTCAGCACTTTCTCACTTGATTCTTGGACAGACTTGCATGGCTTTAATACTTGAACTTGAAATAAGATTTCTTGAAGTTTTAAACACATCCTAGATCTACTCAAATGCAAGTAAAGTGCATTTTGTCAAAGGATTAGCCAACTACATAAAATAGTGACATATGTTCTTAACAAGTTAACCACATATGTCCTAACAATCTCCCCCTTTGCCAATCTATGACAAAATCACAGCTAACAAATGACCATATGAGAGAAGTCATAAATCACTCAACTCATATTCACTTGTTGAATATAACAAAATCTATCCTAACACAAACTCTTGAAAAACTTTGCAAGAAGAGAGTTTATGGCAAGTAGACTTTGACAACCTGTATTTCTGAAATACTTTAAACAAAACTCATTAAGGCATCTTGTGTGAAACAAAAATAATAGATTGCATACAAGTATAATAAACATGTGTATAAAGATAGAGAAGAAACAACACATGTAAAGATAAGTGAAGAAAACATACATCAACATATAAAGAAGATAAGGTCAATGTATGTAAACAATGGTCACAAGACCCAATGTACAAGAACAAGGAAGTAAGCACTCCCCCTAACAAGATGAAACACATCTCCCTCTTACAAAGGAATGTATTTCTCTCCCTAACATGTAGAAACCACAAAGTCTCTACAATTTCTCCCCCTTTTTGTCATGATTGACAAAGGGTACAAGAAGCTAGAAAGTTTCACCTGAGAAATATAAAGATGATCAAGGGGGCACAAAGAATTCATATAAATGCATGAATGTAATGAAAGAAGATGCTATGGATGACAAGATAAAAGAAGGATGCAAAACATATAAAAAACACATCTCTCAACAGGAAAAATGTTAAACACATAGATCCCAAAACTCATACACACACTAAACAAGTCTAACTAATTTTATTTTTCACAAACAAGTCAAGACAGTTTAGTGAGTATACATTAGCACATGTAAACACTTGTGATGGCCAAATCACATTGTACTTGCACATGTATCAAAAGTAGCAAAGAATATTGCGTATTGTGTATGAAAAAACATCATAAGATTGCATGTGTATACATGTTATGACAATCTGAGATATGAGAAAATAACTTTAACTCACACACAATCATAACTATTTAATGAGGACTATCACCTTCGAGGTACATCCTATAACTCTCAATCTCCTAGAATACACGCTTGCAACCATATTTAAAGCATTTATAATCTTTTTGCTTTTTATTTTCTTTGCATATTTTCTTTTATTTTTAGCATATCATACATAGGCATATAAAATATACGAAAGAAATACCTAAGATGTTAAGCATTTGACATCGTATTTTTACTATGCCGAAGTATACGAATGTCTTTGACACTGCACTTTTGCTATGCCGAAGCATACAGGTGTTACATTATGATTGACGGGCAATAGTGGTGAGATAGTTATTTATGCCTTTCTCTTAGGATTTTCTAGTCCTACCCGTCAAAAAGAATGATATAAGTGTTAAGTTTTAAGAGATAACTTAATCTTACTTATCACAAACAAGAGCTACAAAGCTCACTTGTTTAGTTGTGCATAGAGATGCTTATTTAAGCTACATAAGATACAAAGTTTAGAAACTTTGTTTCAATGGCCATCCAAGGTACACAAGTACCAAAGTACACAAAACACACACTGTTTTTATATTTTTTTTTTTTTTCAACTTTTTTTTTTTTTTTTATGAAAAACAAAAATAAGCAAAACTGAAAACAAACAAACAAACAAAAACATGTTAAACAATATGAGAGCATGGAAGAAAAATGCATATGCATGAAGGCAAGATAGAGAGATGCAGATGCATGAAAGCATGATTTTAAAAGCAGATAAGAAATCAAGCAAAGAGAGTCCTACTTTAGATAGAAAGAATTAAAGCATAGGACAAACAGAAAAGACAATTAAGTCTTAGGCTCTTTTCTCACCCACACAGCACGAGTCTTTGGCCGTGAAGATGAAAAGGCATGTGTCTTAGTATGTTTACTAAAGGACATAGAAGAATTAAGATTCTCCTAAAATTGAGTTAAAAAACTCAAGACTTTTAATAACTCTCCAAATAAAGGTGCAGATCCTTGAGAGGAAACTTGTGACTGTTTGGACAATTGCTTATGAGGATACAATTTAAAGCAATTAGGATGAATATGTCCAGCAACACCACAATGATGACAAACATTAGGTTTAACAAAGGATTTAGAATTAGCCAAATCAGTTTTGGATTTCATACCTTTATTACCTTTCTCAGATTGTGGCATAAAGACAGGCCTTGATCCAGAAGTCGTGGAAAATGAGGAGCTAGAGGAAACAGCATATCCTAAGACAGTTTTATCAGAATTAGGCTTTTGAGCACTTAATACCTCATCAAGATTTGCACTAGACATCCTTTCTATCTAAGTTCTAGCTTGACTAAGCTCAACTTCAAGATTCTTGACATTCTCTTCTAATGAGGAGTTCTCCACAATAAGAGTCTCAACTAACCTTGTAGTCTCATATAGTTTGACTAATAGATCAGCTTTCTCAGTTTTTACCTTATAAAGCTCTTTTCTACAAAGATGAGAAGTCTTTTCAGATTTTATGAATTCAGTGCATAGCTTATCATAGGCTTCATGAAGGGTCATCTTCTTAGGTACTTCATCATTAGAAGAATTCTCACTATCACTAGCACCCTCCACTATTACCTTATCGGTTGTGGCAGCAAAGGTCATAACGTGGTGACATTCATCCACAAGCTCATCAGAAGAGTTATCCTCAGTATCACTCCAAGTAGTAACCAACCCTTTATCTTTTGATTCCTTGGTCTTTTCCTTCATGAGGTAATTTGGACACTCTATCCTCATATAACTAAAACCTTTGCACTCATGGCATTTGATGGGGGGTTTTTTTATTTTTGCCCTTCCTAGAGGATTTAGGTTTCCTAGGAGGTTTGCCCTTATCCTTTTCCTAAACTGAAGAAGCTTGATAATCTCATCAGTTATGAAAGTTAGATCCTCATCCTCATCTTCACTTTGATCTTCACTTTGATCTTCATCTTCAGAGTCCTTAGTCTCTTCCTCTATACCCTTAAGAGCCAAGTTTTTACTCTTTTCACTTTTTCCCATTGAACCTAATCCCATCTCATAGGTTTAAAGGTTCCTTACAAGCTTAGTCAAAGGAATTTGATCAATGTCCTTTGCTTCTTCAATAGCAGTGATCTTGGTATGAAATCTTTTAGGTAAGGACTTAAGGATTTTCCTAACAATTTTGGATTTTGTTATAAATTCTCCAAGGTTGAAAGTAGAATTCACAATATCCTTGAGCTTAGTATAAAACTCATCAAAGGTCTCATCCTCCTCCATTCTTATTTCTTCAAAACTATTAGTGAGTTGTTGAAATTTCACAGTCTTTACTGTCTTGGTACCTTCATAGGTAGTCTCAAGAATGGTCTATGCTTCCTTGGCAACTTCTGTGGATGATATTTTCTTGAATTTCTCGTTGGTCACCCCACAAAACAAAGCATTTAAGGCCCTACTGTTGAAATTTGCTGCAATGATTGTTGCATCATCCCAATCCACTGGCGCTTCTTTTGGCTTAATCCAGCCAACTTCAACAGCTTGCCAAACCTGTTCACCTAGAGCCTGCAAAAAAACTTTCATACGAATTTTCCATTATGCATAATTAATTCTATCAAATAAAGGAGGCATAAATAAAGATTGTCCTCTATCCATGACAACAGGGGTCAATGGATCACACTTAGAAAATTAAACCAATCAGAGTGAACCCGCTCTAATACCACTTGTTGGGAAATTTAGACCCCGGTTGATAGAATTAACAAGTTTTAAACCCAAGTTGTTAATTAAATTTATTATGAATAAAACTTGTTAAAACAAACAAACATCAATATTATGTCAAAATCATGCAGTGGAAAAAAATAAACAAGACAAGATATGATGACCCAAGAAAACCAATGAAACCAACCAGTTTCATAGTAAAAAACCTGGGGGGAAACCTTCCCGAAAAGCAATCCACTATAGTAAAGAGAAGTTTCAGATCTAATATAAAACCTTTGTCCCTATACTTTACAATCCCCGTAGATGAACTCACAGCAAAAATCTTCTACCGCTTCAAAACTTCTGAACTCTTCAATATATGAACGCCACCCTTTTTGTTGCACGGATCCCAATACGTGACTAACTTCTTTACATGAATCCTAATACGTGACTCACTCACCAACTTAAGGAAGAAGAATGTTTGCTGCAAAATTCTTCACTTCATCAATAATGAAGATCAAGAAGCACTTGGTTACAAAACCTTAAGACGCAAAGATGCAGTAACTTCTTTTTGAGAAAATAAGGTATAGGTTACCTTTTGAATATGTTCTCCTTGTATTCTCTTTGTGACGGCCTCTAAAATAAGCCTTATATAGGTCTAGGGTTGTGAGAAAAGAAACTCTACTCAAATACATAAGCCTGGCCTAAAAATAGAAATTTGAATTTTCGTAACCTCGACAGATAGCAGCTATCGAGGAGGTGTCAAGCAGGTGTCGAGGTTTAATGAATCTCAACAGATATAGCTATCGAGAAGGTGTCGAGGGGACAGAAGCTTTCTCGATCGATCGACCAGCTATCGAGAAGCTATCGTTGATTGCGATAAGAATCAGTTGAAGAGCTCGACAGATAGCCAGGTGTCGAGAAGCTATTGAGCTTTAAAATTCAGCACTTTCTCACTTGATTCTTGGACAGACTTGCATGACTTTAACACTTGAACTTGAAATAAGGTTTCTTGAGTTTTAAACACATCCTAGATCTACCCAAATACAAGTAAAGTGCGTTTTGTCAAAGAATTAACCAACTACATAAAATAGTGACATATGTTCTTAACAAGTAAACCACATATGTCCTAACAAAGATCAAGAAGATGCTTGGTCACAAAATCCTACGGTGTACGAAAACAACAATTTCTTCACAAGAATGATGAACTAGGGCAAAACTTTTTTTCTGGTCACAATTTGCTTGAACAAACTTTGCTTAACACTTGTGCAACTTGTGTCTACTTTGACAGCCCTTAAAATAATTCTTTTATATGTCTAAGGTTGTGAGAAAAGAAGGCTCAAACACATAATCACAGATTAAAGTCAAAACAAAACTGAAATTTTGTTTTTCATAAATCTTGACAGATAGCCATTTGTCGAGTAGCTGTTGAGCTTTAATGAACTTGCACTTTTCAGCTTGAATCTTGGACAGACTTGCATGGTTTCAACACTTGATCTTGAAACAAGATTTCTTGAAGTATTAAACACATCCTAGATCTACCCAAATATAAGTAAAGTGTGTTTTGTTAAAGGATTAGCTAATTACATAAAATAATAACATATATTCCTAACAAGTGAATCACATATGTCCTAACATATTTGTTATAGTTGTGTTTGGTGTTGTGAATGCTTACAATGTGGAGTATTAGTAACATTGTCAATACAATAGTTGAGCTAGTAGAACAAAACATATAGATTTTTTTTTTTTTTTTGTGATTTATGTTGTCTAGTTCCTGATATGACTCATAACTCTCAAGAATTTCTGAGGTTTTTGTTTTTATAAACCTTCCTCTTTCCTTACTTGATTATTAGGAATTATATTGAATATCAAATTCTTTGTTGTGGAATTGTATTCAATCTCTGCAAATAAGAAATTGCATCCTTAGAACTACAATACTGGTTTATGAGTGCCAAAGGCAAAATTTTGTCTTTTAGAAGCAATAGAGTAGTTTCAAAGTGCTAACTATAAATGATGGATACCTAGATTATTTTGAATTTCTACCACCTCCAAGTTGTGGACACATGCACCAAATGAATTTGATGGTTCATGGGACTGATTGTTCCCAAGTTTTTGCTTAATGCGGCAGTAAATGGAGAAATGGCCACCTGGCTACTCATATATAGAAATATACCAAGATCAGAATTTGCCAATGAATGACCATACTAATATGCTTGTTTTGTGAGGAAAAATTTGTCAGGAAAATTTTGAGCATGTGTTTACTTTAATTCGCATCTCTGCTTCAGCTCATGGTGCAAGCATTTTTCTTACGATCTACAAAATTATGTGCAATCTCAATATGGAAATAGGATGCACAAGTTGGAGTACAAATAGTGCTATGAATTTACCTTGTCAGTAATGTCTTGGACTATCCCTTTCTCTGTATTTTTCTTCATAGGCAGCTTCGGTTTCTAAATACTATTATTCGATCTCTGTCAAGTGGGTATTCTCTACTAACCCTATTTCTGGAGCGGGAAAGGTTGGATATAATTCATCCGTTTTGAATATAATATACCTGTGTGTTGAATTTAATGTAGTATGGACCTCTTGGTGGCTGGTTGTGTTATTTTGTAGTTACATCTGTTGCCCCTTAGAGACATATGGTGTTACAACTGGCGGACACAATACATTTTATGGAGACTCTAAATTTAAAAGACACTGTTGAAAAGGATACCTTCTTCCGCAAGCTTCCAAATTTAGCAGAGCAGCTTCCTTGTCCAATTGTCCCAAAAAAAGTGTGACATGGAAATTCTAATGTTATATATCCACCTGAAATGTCTTTGAATGCCAGCTTATGTTTTTGTTTTCTTGTTTACACAGTTAGTTCCATTATTAGCTTCTGCACTTGAATTTGGTTCAGCTGCTGCCCCTGCTTTGGCTGCCTTGTTGAAAATGGGTTCCTGGCTTTCGAAAGAAGAATTCAGTGCCAAGGTCATGCTCTTTCAGTACCTTTACAATATCCTTATTTTCAGATGTTAATTTTTGTCTTATAATGATCTTGGTTGATTGGTTATGTACATTGGACTTTTGATGTTTTATGTATTTGGTGTATACATTCGACGATGTATTTGTATTTGGTTGTCTATGTTGAACTTTTGATATATTTGGTTGTAGTATGTGGTTTCTGTGCATGATTGTGGTTTTTTTTATTTTTTATTTTTTTATTTATTATTATTATTATTTTATTTATTTATTTATTTATTTTAAGAAAATCTTATTTTGAGGGTTAAGAGACTCTTAAATAACCTTATTTATCAAGGGTTGTACATATAAATCTTTTAACCCTTGGTAAATAAGGTTATTTAAGAGTCCACGAAGGCCTTTAAAATTTCATTTTCAACAGTATAAGTTTCGGAGGTTATCAAGGGCCGAATCGACTCTTAAAATAATTTTTCTTAAGGTTTTTTAATTCCTTTTCAAGGATTTTGACCCTTGAAAAAAGTCAGCTTTGTTGTAGTGAATGTTCAATAATTTTCCACATTTAAAATGTGTAAATTTACATTTAGTTGATGTGTTAATTTTAATTCTTTTTCTTCTTAATTTCTATAATTTCTATGATGATTGCACAACAAAGCTCAAAAATTTAGCATCCAAACTATAGTAAAATATAAAAAAATGACAGCTTACTATAGCTACAAAGTTATAAAGTATTTTTTTTTATTCCAATTCTCTCTCTTCTTCTATTTCTTTCTCTCTTTAGCTCTCTAGCTTGTTCTCTCTCTTTCTTCTGTCATTTTTTTTTCTCTCTTCTCCTCAGACTCAAATCCTTTTTCTCTCTCTTCACTCTCTCTTTTGTAGTGATGATGGGTTTTGTGGCCGATTGTGAGAGTAGTGGTGATAGGTTTTGTAGCCGGTTGTGGGTTGTTGGGTTTAATGTCGTTTTGAGCCTAGTGGTAGTGGTGGTGGTGGCTGGTAGTGTTAGGTTTTTGTGGCCAATTGTGTGGGTTTGCTGGGTTTTTGTGGCTAGTTGTGTGGGTAGGTTTGTTGGATTTTTGTGGTAGAGAGGAAGAGGGAGGAAGTGAGAAAGAAATTAATTAATAAATAAACAATGTTTGGCTTAGATGTGAAAAATAAGAGAATTGATGTAGTGAGAGTTATGCAATGGTGTGTTAAAATAGATAAAGTAAGTTTTTGAGATATAAAAAACTAAAAATTTTACCTTTACCATTGTGAATGCTCTAACAATGCATAATTAATTTAAGTTGTAATGGTCTTTGTTACGTATTTGTAATTTCCTTTTAAATTCATATATCAATAATATGTAAATTTGAGATATTATATATTTTAAAAAATAAATAGTAGAAGAGGAATTTATTTTCAACAAAAAAAAAAAAAAAAAAAAACTCTTTTACTGGATACAAGTCCTTTGAGAATGCATTCAAGTGGAATCTCCTTGTCCAATACCCCTACTCCTGACTTTGGAGTGTCTCTCAACTCCCAAGTACTTTGTACTCTATAGTATACTAGGCAGGAAATCCCAATTTGAGTATAATGGCTTTTAAGAAGTTGCACTTGACATGATTATAAGCTTTACTAACATGATTATAAGCTTGAAATTACATCCTATTTTTCTTTTCGTAGAGGTCTAACATGTAATTTTGCTAAATCGAAGGGGAAAAATTTCAAGGCAACAGCCAACAAGACCACTAAACAATTTTGGAAAATAAACATTTATTTTTATAATCTATATTTATATCTATACTGACATAATTTTTTATATAATGTTTTTTAGGTAAACTATATATTTGATCCTATCCTTTATACCGTATTTCAATTTGGTCTCTAACCTTTCAATTGTGTCAATTTGGTCCCTAACCTGTTAGTGTTGTGTCAATTTAGTTCTTACCGTTATCACTTAGATAAAAATTGCTGACGTGGCTATAGGCATAAACTATTTTACAAACTATTTGTAAATTTGTAATTTACAACTATGTGTTTTGTTGGCTTTAATTCTGTGCCAAATTTGATCGTAATTATGTTTAATCTTTTGTACCATGTATTTTATGTAGGATTTAATTGTAAGGGTTGTGTGTGAGAGAGAAAGTGTGAAGACTCAAGGCAAATTGAAGACTGAAATGTTTTCGCGGGTAGCTCACGACTAAGCATCCCGCGAAATGATGCATGTACCCTACACATAACTGGAATGCAAAGAGTTAGGACAGAATGGAGACAGCTTTGTTTCACGAGTAACTCGCGGGTAAGGCCTTCCTATGAGACACCCGCGAGACATTTTGTTTTACCAGATTGTCATTTCTGATACGCACTATCTGTATTCATACTATATATACCCACATTACCCTAAATGTTAAGGAGTGCTTTTGAAAGAAAACCCTAACCACAAACCTTGAGAGTTAGAGATTGTTATACTCACAATCCTTTACACAATTACTTGTGAATTTTCCTCAACTTTTACCTCTCCATTTCCATACCATTGAGAGGTTGATAGTCCAAACACTTACCATACCTTTTCAGAGTGTCAAGTGAGGTTTTGGTGTTGCTGGGAAGTATTGAAAGAAGCCAGACTTTGGCGGATGCAATCGGGTGTATTGCGGGATTCAAAGAGTTAGACAAGACACAATTCCAAGAAGCCTTGTTGGAGTAGGAGCTTGGAGGGCTTAGGTATATCGGGTAGATTAGGCTTGGAGGGTCTATTTTCTAACCCATGTATCCCAATTGATTATCTAGTGGATCGATTACCGCTTGGAGGGCAGTGGAGAGGTTTTTCGTCGAGTTCTTCAGTTTCCTATTCAATAACACATCAGCATATTATCTTGTATTTGCATTCTTCTTTCCTACTTTTTTACCTTTCATTTTACTGTTGTGTTATTATGATTATGGGTTAGAGTAGCTTGTTTGTCTATTTGCTCGCATTTACTCTTTTCCGCGCTTAGTATTAAGTTAGAGTAAAATCAATCGAGTTGTAACTTTAATTTGGGATTCTAAATACCTCTTGTGTTTTCACACATTTTCAAGCATTCGCTATTGATATGGCACGATACACATTAGCTTTTTAAAAATACTAAAATACACATAAAATAATAACAAGTTAGATTTAAAGTATTCATTAAGATTTTAAAAATAATCAAACTAAATTAGAACACCATAACATTTCCACCCAGTTTTCACCGCCGGCATCCCTTCAACCTTTTGCTCTTTGGTGACTACCCACCCACTTGTCTAATGCTTTCTCTGAAACCAAAACTTCTTTGCTTGGAGAACACATCTACATATACAAGTATGCTATGTGCATCAAAACTTGTATCTATCTTTCTTTCTTTCTTTTTGTTATTTATGGTTTTTTAAAACTCATGGGTTCTTCTTTAATTTTGTAATAAAGTTTTCATCTTTTGGGTATTCTGTGCAAGGGAGACATGCTTCTTCCTCTTTTTTTTTTTTTTTTTTTTAGCTTGGAGTGCAGGTGCTGCAGTTTTTAAGTATGAGGAAGAAAGTCTTTGCCAAGGTCACTATTCATTGGCTCGCCATCATCACAAAGGAGTAAGAATAGCAGGTGGGTTTGTGCATTAATAGAATTTGAATGGCTTGGATGGGTTGAAAACAAACCGGTAAGGAGAAGGCCTAGTGCTACTGGAATAGAGAAGGCATTGTTGGAAGGAGAACACATTGCTGTAAGGGAGAAGGTGTTGTCATCCTCAAAGGTAATTTGCAAGCTAGCATAATTTTGGGAGAGAATATCACTAGTTAGCAAGGTTTTGAAACCATTTAGGAAACTAGCATCTTGAGTCTTTGAAGCTTGAGTTTGGTGACAAAATCGAGCCTCAAAGACTTGAGTTCTAGTGCTAAGATGGAGTAATTTATCCACGTGGATCTCGAGTTTCTCAGACTCGAGAAGTATCTGAAGAACGAAGATCCAGATCCAAAGGAAGAAGAACTTTACGGAAAACGCAGATCCGAAGACACGATTTGGAAAATGTAGATCCAAAGAAGAAAAATAAAGATTTGGAGTGGAGAACGTAGAACGTTCTGAACTGGAAAATGTAGATCTGAAGAATGTAGAACAATTTCAACTAGAAAATATAGGTCCGAAGAATGCAGAACAATCTGAACAAAGATTTGGAGTGGAGAACGTAGAACTGAAAAACAGAGGAGCAGAACTGAAAAACAGAGGAGGAAGACTCTACAGAAGCAGATGAGGAAGAAGAAGTGCAGAGAAGGAGCTCGAGTATTATAAACTCGAGTTCTACGCGGATTCCACATGGATAATTTTTGTTTGCTAGCTTAGGAACTCGAGCATTTAAGACTAGAGTTCGATCGTGAAACTTGAGTCTTAAAAACTCAAGATGCTATTTTTCCACATTATTTTGCAAAAATCACCACTAACGAAATTGTTAAAAATTTAAGGCCAAAAGGGGGGAAAAAAAATCTCGTCCTCACCATTGGGGATTTTGGATTTTAGGGATTTTGGATTTAATTTAGGTTTACCCTTGTTTAATGAAATCAGGAAGCTTTCTTTTCAAACAAAAATATTTGATTTGGTTTAAAAAAAAAAAAAAAGTTGAAGTAATCATGGGTTAGGAATTTTGATCCCAAAAATTACTCACTTAACTTTTTTTTTTTTTTTTTTTTTTAATTTAAGATTATTCCGACATGTTAGACTAGGTGGCAGTCAATATGGCAATAAACTAATTTTTTATTTTGACCGTTTGCCATGCTAGTAATTTTCATCCAAAAGATAACGGCATAGACTAAATTGACACACCATTGAAATGTTGGGGACTAAATTGACACAATTGAAATATTAGGAACTAAATTAAAATACGGTGTAAACGATAGGGACCAAATATGTAGCTTACCCATGTTTTTTTTAGGAATTTTTTATTTTTATTTTTATATAATGTAATTGTTAGAGATATATATTAGTCATATTAGCCCAATGTAATAGGCCCAAGCCCATTCCTATTTCTACTAGTAGTCTAGGGTTTAGTCGCCTATATATACTCATGTTAGGGTTCATTGTAACATAGGTTATTGTACTACACTCTTATACAATAAAGATGTAACCCTTAAGAGATTCCTCTCTGGATGTAGGCTGACAAGGTTGAACCACGTAACCCTCGTGTTCTTGATGTTCCTATACTATGCTTCCTCTTCTGCATCCATACTAGCATATTCAACATGGTATCAAAGCTAATATTTAACAAGAACAAAGGAAAAATCCAGATTAAATTGTAAATTACACTCAAGTTTGGGGTTATTTTGATTTTACTCCCTAAAGTTTCAAAATTTCAATATGCTCTCATAACATTAAGTATCATGAGTAGTCGTTCCCTTTCAACTTTGTGTTTTGCCTAGCTGTCTTAAGCGTATAAGATTGGGGCCGCAATGTTGCCCTCTATGTTTGTATCTTACACCTATGTTTGAAATTGTATTGATTTGAACCCTCTATGTTTGGAACTGTCATACACCCTCTATCTTTGAAATTGTTTTAATTGATTTCGAACTTAATAGCTAACTGAAGATCATTCAAGCCCTCTCCTCAAGGAAGGAGGTTTTTTTATAAGGCTTCACACATTAATGGAAATCAAATCCAAATGATGATACTTGAGTTAGGAGAGCAAATCAAAATATTGAAACTTTAGGAGAGCAAAATTAAGATTACCCCAAACTTTATATGCGCGCGCGCACACACACACACACACACACATATATATATATATATCAACCATTGCAACATATACTTGAAGCTGCTTTTGATAACATTGTGATCTCACTTTAAAATTTTAAATTTTGATTAGAGCAGATAAAACAAGTTTGAAATTTATAAACATAACTTTAATTGAAATTTTGATAATTACAATTACTAAAGCAAATAATTCATAATTGATGCAAAATGGAAAAAAAAAAAAGGTTTTTGGTTTTTTAAATGATTTTTATTATTGAAGTTGTGAATTCTTATTCTCCAACATTGAACCCCAAATAGAATTCAATAGATGACATTATGATATTTAAATCCTTTAAAAAAAAGAGTCAGAATATTTGAATGCTAGTATTTTTTTTTTTTTGGATAGGTGAATGATAGTATTAAACATTCTTAAAGTGATTTTTTTTTTTTTTTTTTTTGTGAGTTCTAGTTAACTCAATTGGTCTAATGGTTAAATAAGAGATTTAAGATTCAATTCCCGACTATATCAAAAATTGATTGATATTTTGGTTTAATAATAAAGAGCTATCATTATGAGTGGATGTCATAGATTGAAACTCTAAAAAAAACACGCGTTTTTTTTCCCCTTATGAAAATTTTTAAAGGAATTAAAGTGATGAGCATTAGGAACAAAATTTAACCATGATTACAAACAGCCTGACATACATCCAAATAAATTTTGCTTTTCACAAAACTTGTTACCCAATAATCCATATCATCAGGGTTCTAAAAATAATAAATAAATAAAATAAACATACCAGTGTCTTCACATTCGCTCTATGCCAAGTGCAAATAATAAGAACAAATATTCAACTAGTTGGTATTTTATGATGTGTTTATAACATCCAAGATTCAAAATTTCCTTTCCCAGTTTGTAACTATTAAATTATAATTAAAAAAAAAAAAAACACTCATTTTATGAAATTGTTAGCAGTTATATTGGTGTATGTGAAGTTGTTAGTGAGAGTATAATTTATTAAGATTTTAAGTAAATAAACAAATAAATCTTTATTCCAAAACAATACCCATAAAATATGTCAACCAGCAAATAACATTATTTGATATTGGAAAGTGAAAGTTAAGATTTTAAGGAAAAAAAAATTCAAAAAAAATGGAACTTTTTATTAATTCCTTTTTTTGTTTGAAAGGAAAAAAAAAGTTCATTGAAGATTACCAAATGCAGAGTTGGTGGGGTTCCTGGTCACCGGGTTCTTGGCGGCAACACTGAGCAAGCGCTCCATAGGAGTGAAAGCAACATAGGATGGAGTGGTCTTGTTACCCTGATCATTCACTATTATCTCTACTCTTTCATTTTGCCACACTGCCACACATGAATTCGTTGTATCCAGATCTATCCCAATCGCTGGGCCCTCTCCTTGCCCGTTGGCCATTGTTACAACAAGTTCCAAGACCTCTTTTTCAGAACAGAACTGCAACGACTCTCTTTTTATTTTTTTGGCCCCTATGGACTGAGAAGTTCAAAGACTTTAGTAAACCAAAACGAAGTAGATGAATGAATACTATGAGACTACACTTCAACAATGAAAATTTTGAAGAAGGTCCAGTATCCTTCTGGGGGGTGGGGAAGGTGGAGGCTTTCTGTTGTAAACCAAAACGATGATGCAATGGTGGCTCTCTCTTTTGCACCCAAATACGTTTCAGCAACTGACTCCGTGTTTGATGTTTCCACTTTCTTGATAATGCAAATGATTTTTTTTTTTTTTTTTTGGGGAAAAAATTCTTATGCCAATTGAATTTTAAAATGCTTGATGTCACAAACAATATAGATGTTTCCGTGATTTCCAGTTAGCTCAACTGGTAAAATCTCTTCCGGTTAAATTAGAGATCTGGGGATTCGGTCCCCACCTATACCAAAAACTGATTGGTGTCTTTGTCAGAAGATAAAGAGCTATCATTAAAAGCGAATACCATAAGTTCAAATTCTCTCAAAAATACTAATGTTCCCTAATCCCTTATCAAAAATAAAAAAAAATAAAAAAAATGCACAGATATTCCTTTTATTTTTTTCATTTCCAAAATTAACCCTACTGATTTAATTCCAAGCAGTAATTTTTTTATTAAAAAAAACTATGGTTCTTGATTTTTCAGAAAATAGAAATTAATGATAAAAAATATTTTGATAAATGATTACAAAAGAAATTTAAGTAAAAAAATTAATCTCTAAATACTATAAGGCCGAAAATGTTAACTTTTGTTTGACTTCACAATAATAAAATATTTTATCGCATAAACTTTTGAGATCTCCTATTTTTACACCTGATTATTCTATAATATGTTTTAATTTAATTTTACATTTTATTCTATATTTAAATCCTACATTAGAATTTTACCAAATCATTTCCTCATAAAAAAAATAAAATTACCAAATCATATTTTCTTAAAATAATAGATACATGCTTTCATATACAAATACAATCGTAATAAATGTCTAATAATACTATAATATAATTTTTCTCATTTACTAACATATTAAATATCAATTAGTATTGTTTTGTTTTGTTTGCCTTTATTTCCTTTGTTTTATTTGCACTTTACATTGTTAGGTCAATCGATCAGGTTATGTTATATTTCAAATAAGTAGCACAAAACATTATTTCAACCATGTTTATCAACTACCAAATTTGATAATAATCAAGTTATGCACTACCTTCGAAATTCTTCTTGTGAATCTTTTTCACAAATGAATCTCACCCACAACATCATAATTTAGGAATGCAAGGAACTCATTGAAGATTTGTAGTAGCAAACTCACAAGAAACAAATTCAACGGTTTCAAGCAAATTCTTTGGTATAGGCAGGGATGAATCTATCAAGAGAAGGCCATGTAATAATATAAACTATTTGAAAATTTCGGTTAAAAAATTCATACTCTTCCCTCCTTGCAAATTGAAAATGTATTCCCAAAAAACCTAAAAATTAAAGAGGTCACATAAACCAATATGTGGCTGTTGACCCCTTTAAAAAGAATAAAACAAACAAATACCTTACAGAAAAAATCTCCGCTCATAAAAAATGCAAATGACTTATATATTTGAACTATATATTTTCGTATGACATTTTGGTTTTTGGCTTATTTGGCACCTATAATTAAAAAGCTGGGAATACAGGAGGTGAATTTTGAAGTGCTATCCAGCTCTACTTAAAGGGTTCACAACAACCCCCCCCCCCCCCCCCCCCCCCCCCCCCCCCCCCAAAAAAAAAAAAAAAACAGCAAGATAACTTTACAATTGAACATATTCTTTAATTAAATATATTTAGAAAAATTATTAAATATATTTAAATGTGCCAATATCAAATATGGATTTGATTTCAACACTTATTACGGATTTGATTTTCAACCTTAATCAATATGGATTTGATTTCCACATAATCAATATGTATTTGATTTCAACTTGTTAATCAATAGGGATTTGATTTCCAAAGTTTTCAACTTAAGGTAATTAATACGGATTTAATCACCTAGGTTTTCAAATTGGTCAATATGTATTTGATTTCAACTTGTTAATCAATAGGGATTTGATTTCCAAAGTTTTCAACTTAAGGTAATTAATATGGATTTAATCACCTAGGTTTTCAAATTGGTCAAAAAATATGGATTTAATTACCTGATCACACTATGATTGGAGATGTGGCATATAATCACGCTTCAAACAAAGATATGTTTATAAGATTTTGAAACCTCTTATGTATATTATTTAAGCATATTGAAGTTAATATTACTTATTTCATGAACACAATGTTCAAAGAAAATATTGTACATGTCTTGCAAATGAAATGTTATATAAAGGTATGAATTTTAGTATGATGCAGTTTTTAGGTAATGCCCTCTAGTATAATCTAAATTTGGTCAGTAGAGGTTAAGTTATTAGCTTTCCACCAAAAAAAAAAAAAAAAAAAAAAGTTATGTGATTGACCATTGAAAGTGGTGAGTACGAACTAGAAAACCAATAGCCTACCAATTAAAAATAGAGTGGCTATAGTTACATTTTCAATTTCTATTTGCAACTATGGAATAATTATTTTCAACCATGAATACAATCAAATTAGATTTCTCAACAAAATGGAAGAATATATACTAGCAGACTCTTTTATTCTATACATAAATGAAAAGAAATTTAAAAAAAGAAAAAGGAAATTGTTGCAGAATTTGTACAAAAATAATCATAAATGATTTTGAAGGGAAAAACATTGAGTTCCATTTTAACATATCATATGATTTAGTTGAAATGTATTAAGAAATAGTCATTTGTGGCTTTCATTTGTTTATATTCGCTAATGGTTGAATAAATATTTAGATTTTTATGTATTATTTTTTTTTTGAATTTTTTTATATTTCTGACTCTTAAAGATCAAAATTGTTTTATTAATATATTGGCCCCTACAACAAATTCCTAGGGTAAGTTTGGTAAGACTATAATAAATACTGTAATGTAATAATTTTTCCTATGATTTAGCTATTCAGTAATTTGGTCATGTTTTTATTATAGGGAATAATCATTCCTTATGAATTAGTTATTCTTTAAAATGAGGAATAACTATTCATGTCTAAAAGGATTATAATAGTTATTCCTTAGTAGGTATATTAATTTATAAAATTAATATATTTCCGAATAAAGAAACTTTCCATATGCACATAATAATTGTTAAAATAAAAAATTTTAAAAAAATAACTAATCTCTCTTTAAAATTTTAAAAATATTACTTTTTAAGAATATAATTATATGAGTAAGAGATTTCCTAAAATACATCTTAAGTTTGGTTTAAAATGCTTTCATTTCATTATCTTTAGGGTTCTATTATTGTGTTGTCACCAAATAAATTAATAGTAATAAGTATTACATTATAGTATATTGTATTCCTTCTAATACATATTTCTATTACTATGTAATTGTTCTTACAGTTTACCAAACATGTCCCTAGTTTTGTCTCTAGGCATAGGTCTCGGTATGACCACCATTTTTTTATGGGTTGTTGACACCCAAAAAACCACAAGAACAAGCCCAACTTAGGGAACTAGACCATGGGCCTTATGTGAATACAAAGGATCCATTGTTCTATAAAGACACTCTTGTAAAAAAGGCTGAAGAACCATGAAGAATGGGATAAAAGCCTATTAGTAAATAAAGAGAGAAAATGACCTTGAATAAGGTGCAAACGACACGAGAGAATGGTCATCAAAAAGGGTCCTTGTAAAGTCTAGCAAGAAATTGGGCAAGCCCAAAGGAGCCCACCAAGGAACCAATCACCAAGATTGAGTTCCTAATTGGTAAAAGAAGAATGAAGGAGACGCACTATACTCCAAAAGATATTGAAACTTTGGAATTGAAATTGACTAATCTATAGGAAAATGTTTGAGGGACCTCGGTAGAGGAGGAAAGCAAAAGGAGAAAGATGCTTGGGAGGCTTTTGGAGTTCACCCATCTCAAAATAAATAAATAAATAATAAAACAACAACAACATTTATACTACTTTCAAGAAAAAAAGCCAACAAGAGAAGTTGCTATTAGCCCAAGGAACCTTCAAAATGTATCTTTCTCAACCTTGAACAATGGGCCCTTCCTCGATGAACTCAAATGGCATCTGATCTACAACTTTCTATGAAGAGAAAATAATTAAAATACTTTTGGATGTGGGTTCCCGAAAAACAAAACAAGAGTGAAAAGAAGAAAAAAGGCCCACCAAGCTCCTTCAAATTCATGGTAGGGAGCCATGGTTGGTCCAGCGGACTAAAGACTACACCATTTTGAGGAGTTGAACCATACTCACTATAAAGGAACATCAAAGTAGAAGAGAAAAAGGGGAGAAAAACATTGAGCATCTAAGATTTGCACAGTATCAGGAAAAATAAGCAAGAAACACCAGCCCAAGTCAAGGACCTTGGGATGAAATATTGTGTGAATAGAAATTTCAACTTGTAGAAATACTTGGGAGCTCCACACTGATCTAAGGTCTCAAATCTCACAAGTCTTGTAGAGTCTCAAGTACCTACTTAAGTCTGTGAAGTTTGGGATTTATAGGCTCTGTGGACTTTTTCCCTAGACTCTCTAAGAAAAAGAAGCATTGTAGAAAGGAAAATCTATACCTATAGAACTTGTATTTTTGAAAACCACATTGAACTAGGCTTCCAAGTCTCATAAGTCTTGTGGATCCTAAAGGGTCTATTGAAGTCTGTGGAACTTGGGATTCAAAGGTCTTGTGGTTCTAGGAACCAATATTTTGGGTTTCACAAATAAATAATAAAATCAATTAGACTATTCTTTTTTCTCTCTAATTCTTTTAGTTCCATCATATATATATATATATATATATATATATATGTATGTATTTTTCCCTCTTGGATTTTTGGATTTGTGTTTGCACATAGGTTGGTTTTGTGAATCGGATCTATCTTCCATGGTGAAACCAAACCCAGCTCACCCATAACTCTATTATGGCCTTGCAAAGACCAAGTCTTAAAATTAGAGCATGGGCCTGATTAATGACCAAAATAATTAGCCTTCAACAAGAGTTTGACTTATTTTCAATACTTTTTAAATTGGAATCTCATTTGTTTTAATGAGAAACTACTACATCACCCATTAATTAAATAAAAGGTGGAGATTAAAATTTATTACCACTTGTCATTGTGTATTTAAAATAAAAGGAGACATATAGTTAAAAAAACACTGGAGGTAAACCAAACCCTTCTTTTAAAAGATCGTGCAGCATGCCATTTATATATGTGTAAACTATAAAAAATCAAATATAGTCTTCAAGTTGTACTAAGAAAACAAAATCTGAGAAACTTGCTCAAGCAACCATAAGTGTCACATGAAATTTTTGTTTCTCGAATAATGATTGCTCTAGTTGTTGAGCAATCTGGAACTTACTTAAGCAAGCTTGCTTGTCTTCAAAAATTGAAATTGTTGCAAAATTTGTACAAAAATAATCATAAATGATTTTGAGGAAAAAAAATTAATTTGAGTTCTATTTTAATAAATCAAAGAAACTTTCTTGAGCGACCATGAGTGTCACATGTAATTTCTGTTTCTCGAATAATGATTGCTCGAGCAGTCAAGCAATCTAGAACTTACTTGAGCAAGCTTGCTGTCTTCAAAAATTGAAATTGTTGCAAAATTTGTACAAAAATAATCATAAATGATTTTCAAGAAAAAAAAAATTGAGTTCTATTTAATATATTATATGATTGAGTTGAAATGTATTAAGAAATAGTTATTTGTGGCTTTTATTTTGTTTCTATTTTGCTAATACTTGAAAAAATTATTAGTTTAAAATTTCATATATTACTTGTTTTTTGAAATTTTGTATATTTCCTATTCTTACATGATCAAAATTGTTTTATTAATATATGCGGTCCTGAAACAAATTCCTAGTTCTAGCCCTGGTATCGGTCTCAGTATGGCCACCATTTTTTTTAAAGGTCGCGCAACATGTGATTTCTATTGTAAAAACTCAAAAATAGTCTTCGAGTTGGCCTAAGAAAACAAAACCCGAGAAACTTTGCTCAAGCAAATAGCCCGTGAGTGTCACACGAAATTTCTGGCTTCTTAATCTAATCTAAGACTCTAAAATTCAAACAAACTGGGGCTTTTACAGGGATTAATCCCCATTCGAGCTAGACAGGTTGAGGCTCAACCTTATCAGTGGACATAAAAAAAAAAAACCAGAAATTAAGTCAAAAATTTACAACCAAGGACAAATTAGAAATAAAATAATAGAGTTTAAGGTTTGTACAAATAAAGTCGAAATAGTCACACTAGTAACACGATTTGTGGCCTAACATACATTGCACTGTTGAGAGGTGCTGCTCAATTTTATTTTTATCTATAAATTCTCTAAATGATGGGACTGCAGATGCTCTCAAGCTTTTTCAGCTTGCCCTCATACTCTTCTGAATCCACGAGCTGGAGGCCATCTAACCACTCAATCACCTGTTCAATAGCATCTTTAATTTTTTTCTTAATTTTAGGGGCAAGCTTGGCGCCAATCTTCTCATTATTGATAGCATTCCTCATGTTGTAGGTATAGTTCTCCAAAGCATCCTTAGCCTTGACCTTCTTCCTGTGTTCATCATCTTCAGCCCTGTATGTCTCTGCGTCCTGGACCATTATGTTAATCTCTTCACCGGACAGTCTTGCCTTATCATTAGTGATGGTGATATTCCTCGTTACACCACTGGTCATCTCCTTAGCAGAAACATTCAAGATACCATTAGTGTCAATATTAAAACAAACGTTTATTCTAGCAACACCCCTGGGTGCTGGAGGAATACCAGAAAGATTAAATTGTCCCAATAAGTTGTTATCACAAGTTCTTGCTCTTTCACCCTCGTAAATTGAGATCAATGCAGAAGTTTGGTTGTCAGAGACAGTGTAGTACCCCTCCTTCTCAGTAGGAATGGCGGTATTCCTTGGAATCACAATACTCATCTCCGTTCCTTTAACACTTACACCAAGGGACAGAGGGGTGACATCTAAGAGCACGAGGTCTTGCAGTTTCTCATCTCTTATGCCAGTCAAGATTGCAGCTTGAACAGCTGCTCCATAAGCTACAGACTCCTCCGGATTAAGGCTCTTGCAAAGCTCCTTTCCATCAAAGAAGTCTTGCAACAACTGCTGCACCATGGGAATTCGGGAAGAACCACCCGAAAGAACAACAACATGGACGCAGCTCTTATCCATCTTGGCATCAGTCAAGCACGTTTCCACAATAGCGATGCACTTCCTGAATAAGTCCATATTGAGTTCTGAAAATTTGGCACGGGTAATAGTTGAAAAGAAATCAATACCATTATATAAAGAATCGACTTCAATGCTAGTCTCAATTGCAGAAGAAAGAATCCTCTTTGCTTTCTCACAAGCAGTTCGCAACCTTCTAAGAGCTCTGGAATTCCCACTAATGTCCACCTTGTGTTGCCTCTTAAATATTTCAACAAAGTGCTTTACCACTCGGTTATCAAAGTCTTCACCTCCAAGGTGAGTGTCACCAGCAACGGCCTTCACTTGGAAAACACTCTTTTCAATGGTAAGTAGTGAGACATCTGCAGTACCACCACCGAAATCAAAAATCAACACATTTCTCTTGCCATTGCTATCTGCAATCTTGTCTAGACCATAAGCAATGGCTGCAGCAGTTGGTTCATTGATAATACGTAGGACATTCAGGCCTGCAATGCCTCCAGCATCCTTTGTAGCCTTACGCTGGGAGTCATTGAAGTAGGCAGGGACAGTAATAACCGCATTCTTCACAGTTGTGCCTAGGTAGGTTTCGGCAATCTCACGCATCACTCTAAGGACCATAGATGAGATTTCTTCCGCAGAAAAGAGCTTCTCTTCGCCCTTATAGTTGACAACGATCATAGGCTTGTCATGAAGACCACAAATGACCTTGAAAGGCCAAAGCTTGATATCTTCCTGAACTAAAGGATCACTGAATCTCCTACCAATCAATCGCTTCGCATCTACATGACAATACCATTTTAAGGAATTAAAAAATGATTTGACAAAAATAAAGCATAAAGAGCAGAAAATAAAATTTTCATTTCTTGTGAATTTTAGGAACGAAAGAGAACATTTTCTAGCTCATATAGGCCTGATAAAATAGAAAAAAGTAAAGAAAGAATTAACAATTAATTTGCAGCTTTGGCTAGTACTATTTGACCCAGTCACAATTTAATAAAATAATAAAAATCAATTTATTTGGAATTATTATTTAATGCCGCGAGCTAACGATGGTAAGCAGTATCCAAGAACATAAATCTCTTGCTAAATTTTGTACCAATCATTCAATCAATCAGCTAGGATCACTGAATTTCCTACCAATCAATCGCTTCGCATCTACATGACAATACCGTTTTAAGGTATTAAAAAATGATTTGACAACAATAAAGCATAAGGAGCAGAAATAAATTATACATTTCTTGTCCATATATATATATATATATATATTTAAGTATAATTAGAAAACATAAAAAATTGGCAGCTTAAGCTCTTGCTGATGATCTAGAAATTTTTTAATATTTGCAATTTGCCAAAAGTTTTGTAAGTGAATTGGTACATTTCCATGTATAAAGTTTTTGGGAGATTCTAGGGGAAAAGAATTTGAACGGTGAATTTAGCAACATATTGCCATTATTATTATTTTTTTTAAAATTAATTTAAATCAATACTATATACCTGAAATTTGTAATAGAGAACTTTAATTAAGCTCATATTCACTACAATTAATAAAGCCAAAACTGTCCGTAATTGATTAGCTTTTAACACCATGTGTGGTAGAATTTGAATGAGATTGTCGCCTATAAAATGGTGAATATGAGTGCTATAAAACATTGTGATATTCGGGTAAGTTCGTTTTTTTTTTTTTTTTCTTATTTTTTTTATAACTTATTTAATTAGGTAAAGTATAGTAATATATTTATCATTCGAAGAAAAAGTAAAGTTATATTTTTATTAAAAAACAGAAGTATAGATATATTTTTATGTAATTTAATTTCAAATAAAATAAAAGTCAAATAATAATAAGCTCGTCCAAACATATTACAATGATTATGTTGAATAACTCCTGCATCTTTTGGCTAATATTTGAGTGCAAACTAATTTTGTAAAAGGAATAACTAGAAACGTCTGGAAAATAAGTTCCATTTTTGCTTTAAATTATTCACTAATCTGATCAATTAATGCATGGAAAAGTTTGATAAATAAAATTTATATATGAGACATTCAATTAATAAGTACTATTAATATTCAATAATAAAAAAGTACTATTAATAAATAACAAGTTAAATTAGAGAATTTGTGGAAAGGATCTTTCCTAATTTAATTAGAAATTATTAAACCTAAAATTAGAATTTGTTTAGTATTAGGGTACTAGTTATCTCTATGCTCCAGGGGAAAGTTTATTTATATATGATACATATTAATTCAATAAGTACTAATAAATAAAATTTAATTAGATAATTTATAAAAAAGATCAAACCTAATTTAATCGAAATTTGTTGTACCATTTGTTTACTTATAAAAAAAATGGTGAATTTTAATTAATTTAAACTAATATGGCTTGATATTATTTATAACTATAAAAAATAAATTAATATATTAGAATGAGACCAGGTGGAGCCAGGAGTGAGAGGGGCCAATTGCCACTCATTCAATTTCTTCTGCACTTAAGTAGTTTGCCTCCCTAACATGGTTAGAAATAGAAAATAAACGACTCCCACTCCAAAAAAACAGACAATGATACCTCCCTCACATATCAAAGAATATAAGGGTATGTTTGATAACTGTTTTTTCCCCCCTATTTTCTTTTTCCAAAAACAATTTTCTATTTTTGAGACTGAAAAATTTGTTTAGCAACCCAAAATAAACAAAAAACAAAAACTGTTCTCAAAACTCAATTTATGAAGGAAACTAAAGACATGCAAAAAGTTGTTTTCAGTTTTTATTCTTCAAAAGTCAATGAAAACACGGATTTAATTTAATGAATCTATCTCATTTAATGAGTTAGTATTAGAGTTTAAATTTTAGTAACAACATATTATATTATTTTCTATTTTTTTAATTTCAACTAACCAAACATGTTTTTTATTTCAAAAATACAAAAAAAAAAAAAAAATCTTTATATTCCAAAAAACAAGTTTTTGAAAATAGAATACAAAAATTGTTACCAAACATAACCCAACTTTTTCACCTACTTTACTATTATTTTAAAGTAGCTTTTATTTTGTCTCAGGTTTTCATCCATTTTTCTAGTTTATTTTCTTTTTCATTATTTTCACTCATTTCACTAATTACTTCTCTTTCTTGTTGAGTAATTTTATGTATATTGCAAATTTTACTATATTAGTCTTATAAGATGATATATCACCGTCACCAAAAAAAAAAATCGATTTATATAATTGTTTATTACTTTTTCAAGTGGCACTAATCACATTCTTACCGTATCAAATTATTAGTATTTTTTAGTAAAAGTTGTAGTAATTTAACATTTCTTTTTGTCTTTTCTCATGGAAATTCAATTATTGGGCCCCATAATTACATAAATTAATATATTTTTTTAATAACTTAATGCTCTTATACTAGACTAAATCCCTAAAGGCTGAAGCATCATCTCTCTCTCTCTCCAATGTTTTGAACTCTGGTTATAAAATATAAATCCAAAATTTAAACACTTTGAAGAATAAAATTTTTAAAAAAAATTGCAGTTATACTCATAAAACTTTTAGATTGATTTGTTTTCTCAGTTTATTCTAACAAGTCAAATTAGGTGAGTGTTTGGATAGCATTTTGCATCCACGTTTTTCGTGTTTGGCTGAAAATTACCTAAGTCCCATGTTACTGTTCACAAACCCCACAAAAAGATGAAAAACGCAGATGAATTATTTTGTACTGTTCACATTACTGTTCACGTTACTATTCAGCTAAGGTTACAGTACTTTTAGCCCAAAAAATCAGCTAGCTTATAAATTATTAAGCTACAGTACTTTCAACAGTAAGTTTTCAGTTTTTAACAAAATAAGCGATATCCAAAAATATAAATCTCTTACTAAATTTTGTACTGTTCAGCTTTCAGTTTTCATTTTGTACCGTTCACGTTCTAAATTTTGTATATTTAGATTAATCTCTTACTTACTTTTTTATTTTGATCTCTGATATATAAATCTCTTACTAACAAAAATACAAAAAAAAAAAAAAAAATACAATTATACTCTTAAAACTTTTAGATTGGTTTATTTTCTCAATTTAGATGTCTGAATTTTGTATATTCTAAGGGATCAAAATTCCAAATATAACTTTATCTAAATTATGATTGGGTCCACATATAACTTTATCTAAATTATAATTCCACATATAACTTTTGAATTTTTATATGTGGAATTTTTTTAATGTTATATGCGGAATTATAATTTTCATGCGATGATTTAACAATATATGTGATCAAAGTTATTTTCATGAATAACCTTATTATTATTAATGGGGGAGTATAACACTAAGTGCTTAAGAATAACACTCAAAAAATAAAAAATAAATAAATATATAAATAAAAACTTTGAAGATTACCGAAGATGGAGTTGGTGGGGTTCCTGGCGGCCTGGATCTTGGCGGCATCACCTACCAAGCGCTCTATTGGAGTGAAAGCAACATAGGAGGGAGTGGTCCTGTTACCCTGATCATTAACTATTATCTCTACTCTTTCATTTTGCCACACTGCCACGCACGAGTTCGTCGTTCCCAGATCAATCCCTATCGCCGGACCCTCTCCATGGTCGGACATTGTCGTCGGCAATAGAAGCCCAAAGACTTTTGTTAATCGAAACTAAAGTAGATGAAAGTAGACTAGGACGCACTTTAGAACTGAAAGGTTGAAGGCCCTAAATACTTAACATGCAAATGGGCGGGTGCTTTTAGAAAAAAGCAAAACGAAATAGAAGAAAGCAGTATGTAAGAGACACTTTTGACAATGAAAGGTTAAAGACGGTACAATCTCCTTAACCCTTTTTTTTTCCTTGACAAGCTATTTCCCTTAACCTTGAAGTTTACTCCTTTCCACAATTTTTTTTTTTTTTTTTGACTAAAATGGTAGAATTTGTATTAAAATAATGAGATAAAAGTACAGAGGTGTAAGTAAGGGTCCTGAAGTGCTTAACATACTAGCCTGACACCCAGAACAGAGAAAAAAAAAAAAAAAACAAGAAACATCATTACACCCATCCCTTCAAACAACTAATGTGTATGTTGGTTTGCCACTAACTTTTGATATTCATGCAAAATGGATGTAGTGTATGTTTGGATAGGAATTATTTGCGTTTGTCATTTTGCGTTTTGCGTTTTGCCTTTTTTTTTTTTTTCCAAAGCATTTTCTGCCTTTTGGAGACAAATAGCACTATTCACGCACTGTTTATGTACTGTTCACGAGACCCACAACCACTTTATTCAGGAAAAAAAATATTAAAAATGGGTCCCAAGGTATTATTTACACATTTAAAAATTATTTTGCTACAGTGTTTTCAGTTTTTAGTTTTCAGCAAAATAAGCTATATCCAAATGGACCCATAGCCTCGCAAAGGATAGTTTCAGGTCTAGGCTAGAAGTCCTCAAAACAAAACTTTTTATGTGCCCTTCATATTGCCCATGCAGCAGTCGTCCATCGCTCCATCTCGTCTTTTGGTAGCCTCTCCAACATGCTTCGCGTCCAAAGGAAAAAATTTGTTGCATAGGCCTTGCTTTTCTGAATCTTACCACTAACCAGTCCCCACACATTACGAGCCAAGGGGCATTCCCAAAGAGCATGGCATACCATTTCTCTATGTTGGTGGCACACCAACATAGAGAAACAGTATTAGTGATGATTACACAACAATGTGTACATTTACATGTAAGTGATGTGTTAATTTTAATTCTTTTTCTTCTTAATTTCTATAATTTCTATGATGATTACACAACAAACATTGCTGTTAAAAAAAACACTCACACAAAAAAAAAAAAAAAATTACATTTAAACATAAAAATTTGAAGAATATATAATAAAAATTGCTAATATAATAGTGTTCACAGTGATGCTCTTAATTTGCTAAAAAGTTATTTTTAACACCATAAACAATAAAATGCATGCTGCATTCATGGTGCTAAAGCTAAAAAATTTAGCGTCCAAACTACATTAAATTGTAAAAAATGACAGCTTACTATAGCTACAAAGTTATAAAATTTTTTTATTCTAATTCTCTCTCTTCTTCTATTTCTTTATCTTTTTAGCTCTCTACCCTGTTCTCTCTCTTTCTTCTATCATTTTTTTTCTCTCTCTTCCCCTCAGACTCAAACCTTTTTTTTCTCTCTTCGCTCTCTCTTTTGTAATGATTATGGGCTTTGTGGCCTATTGTGGGAGTAGTGGTGATAGGTTTTGTGGCAATAGGTTTTGTGACCGGTTGTGGGTTGTTGGGTTTAATGTCGTTTTATGCCTAGTGGTAGTGGTGGTAGTGGCTGGTGGTGTTAGGTTTTTGTGGCCGATTGTGTGGGTTTGCTGGGTTTTTGTGGTAGAGAGGAAGAGGGAGGACGTGAGAAAGAAATTAATAAATAAATTAACAATGTTTGGCTTAGATGTGAAAAATAAGAGAATTGATGTAGGGAGAGTAATGAAATGGTGTGTTGAAATAGATAAATTAAGTTTTTGAGATGCTAAAAACTAAAAATTTTACCTTTACCATTGTGAATGCTCTAACAATGCATAATTAATATAAGCTGTAATGGTCTTTGTAACGTATTTGTAATTTCCTTTTAAATTCATATATCAATAATATTTAAATTTGAGATATTATATATTATAAAAAATAAATAATAGAAGAGGAATTTATTTTCAACCAAAAAAAAAAATGATTCTCTTTTACTATATACAAGTCCTCTGAGAATGCATCCAAGTGGAATCTCCTTGTCCCCTCCACCCCCCCCAAATGAATGGAAGAAGCATCCATGGAGGAGGATAGACTATTATAGAGTACAAAGTACTTGAGAGTTGAGAGACACTCCAAAATCAAGTTTATCCACTAGGCAGCAAATCTCAATTTGAGCATAATGGCTTTTAAAGAGTTGCACTTGACATGATTATAAGCCTTAGGTTGTGTTTGGGATAGCTTATATTGGACAGCTTCTTTTATTATTTAGCTTATTTTTGTTATTATTCATGGGTCCTATTGCACTTTTTGATACTATTAATAGGTCTCATTGTACTATTTAAGCTACTTTTTAGTTTTATCTACAATACTTTCATCAACTAATGTGCTCAACACACTAGCCTGACACCCGGGACAAAGAAAAGAAATAAGAAACATCATTACACCCATCCCTTCAAACAACTAATATGTACGTTGGGTTGCCACTAACTTTTGATATTCATGCAAAATGGACATAGCCCCACGAAGGATATTTTCAAGTCTAGGCTGGAAGTCCTTAAAACAAAACTTGTTATGTGCCCTTCATATTGCCCACGTAGCAGTTGTCCATCACTCCATCTTGTCTTTTGGTAGCCTCTCCAACATGCTTCACGTCAAAGGGAAAAAATCCGTTGCATAGGCCTTGCTTTTCTGAATCTTACCACTGACCAATCCCCATACATTACGAGCCAAAGGCCATTCCCAAAGAGCATGGCATACCGTTTCTTTATGTTGGGGGCACATCATACCGAGAGGCTCTATTTGCAACTTTTTTCTATGTAAGTTGTTGCAGGTTGGCAAGATATTAGAACAAGCCCTCCATAGGAAATTTTTTACCTTTGGAGGAGTATTGAGAGCCCACACCAATTTCCAGATTCATCCATTCGTGCCAGCCATAGAGTGGTCCCCACCCAGACAGTGGTGGCTCTAGAAATTTTTCTCAAGGTGTTCCTTAAAAAGAATAATGTTGACACCCCATTTTGCAACCCGCATTTAACCTCACATGGAGGGTAAAATGGTATTTTCACTTTAAAAATATGCATCTTGATTCTAGCGATTAGATCATTGGACTCATTTTACCAAAAGGATCTTGATGTTGTAACGATCAAATCGACTGGTCATAAGCCCTAATCGGACCATTAGATTGAAAGTTATCATCAAATCAAGTTTTAATGGCTAAGATGTACTATCACAAATTGAGTCCGACTATATGTGATTATGAACAATTGATTTCAATTGGTTATAGGTGTAATCAATTTGAGAACAATGATGTGTAATAATTTAATTAGTTAGGACTACATTTTATGGTGAGGTTGCATACACCTAATTAATTAGATAGTTAAACATTAATTATTCAATGAGTAATTTGTGTAATTATATTTTAATTAGAGTAAATTGGGAACCAATTAATTCTGAAATGGGAGTGATTGGAGTCATTTAATGTTAATTGAGAGCTAATTTGGGACCTATTAATGTTAATTGTGCTGAAACTATTTTCTAACAAATGACCTCTGCTCACTATTTCATCAATATCTCTCAGAATATTTTGAATCTGTGAATTAGGTTAATTTTCCCAGAAACTAGACATCCGGGGCTTCAATTTGAGCACAAGAATGAGATAATTCCGATCATAATTGGGTCAGATATGATTTTTCAAAATTAACTCTACAAGCTATTACAGCAGTTACGGGAAAACCGAATTTTGGCTTGCTCCCCACTCCCACCAATCTCTCCATTTAATGCACCAGATTTTCCCCAAGGCTAAAATGAGGTCTAGGTTCATAATCCTTGTCAACCCTCATTATATGGCCTTCCATTTATATTCCCTCCACTACCACTATATAAACCCCCCCTCTCCTTCATTCCAAGACACCAAAAACCCCCTCTCTTCTCCTCTCTTGAGTTCTAGTGAAGTTGAGTAGTCTTGTCATATCTTGGTCTTCCTGAGACTCAAAGTATTGAGTGAGACTCACTCTCCCTCTCCTAGCTCTTCTTTTCCTCCACCCTTAGGATCTCCCTCAAAAGTCTCCTCCTCCACCATATGGATCTTGCATGAAGATATAACCTCTTTTCCTAATTGTTTTTGTGTTACCATGATAAGGGTTTAAGATTAAAGCATGATAGTAATCATTTGAATATATTTGAATGTTCTTAATTGTTCTTATATGTTCTTCACATGTTCTTGGTTGTTCATCATATGTTCATGCATAAACACTAGTTTTAATCTTGAATCTACATCAAAAATATGAAAAACATGTTTCTTTCATAATTCTTTCAAGTCCTTGAATCTAGGATATCACCATACACACACATTCACTAGAATTTATTTGTCAATCCAAATGAAGTGCTTAATAAATTGAATTAGGATTTATCACATGCACACACTTTAAATTCAACATGCAAATTGATTGATAACATATTGGATGATGTGATATGAATGTTGGCCACCATAGTCTAGAAGACCGGTTTCACCGGCCAAGGTGGGTGCCTAACACCTTCCCACCTTGTAACATAGCCTCCGAACTTAGATCAAGGGTTAGTAGATCAAGTGCTTATCCTTGTAATTTTCAATTTCTAGATTGTAACTAGGAAACAAAGCTATGTACTTTATCTTAGATTGTATCTAGGACCAAAGCCATGTAATTTCCTATGTTCAATGTAAATTCAATTTCAAATTAATAAAATGACAAATTTTTCAATTATGATTTTCTTATTTATTCCAAAAATTAAATAAGTGGCGACTCCATTGTAAAACCCTTAATCTAAAGGGGAAAATATAACTAGTCGAATCTCCATTTTGAGAGGCAATAACACGACTCCACCCATTCACGTGGGTTTGGCCCAACATTCATTAAAACGGGCCGGGGGCGCAGTCTCTCACAAATAAATTAGACAATCTAATAAAAAGAGAAATTATATATTGATAACAACAATAATCAAAAACACACAAATACATAATTCTAGCAAAAGAATAAACAATAAACTATAAGTTCATTTGAAATATTAATAAAATTATTAATTATTGTTGTTTAGTTGTTTCATTAATTTGTTTGTCTTTTATAAACTATAATTTGTTATATTATTGTTTCATTAATTATAAAATTATTGATTGTTGTTTAGCCTAACATAATTTAATTTGTTTTTCTTTTATAATGTATTGGTTAATTAAATTATTAGTTATTGTTTATTAGTTGCTTCCCCCAATTAATTATTGGTTAATTGAATTATTGTTTACTAGTTGCACTAGCACACACCTCATATGCATTTACTTCCCTCAATTCAAATCTCCCACCCCAGCCCCGTGCCCCCATCTACCCCCCACTCAACAGACAAGCCCTATGGCCCCCAATCACAAGAGCCAATAAGATAAATTCACAATCACAAATCACAATACACTAAGAGACAATTAATTTTATCTTACCAACACCAACACCAACACCAATAGTCACCAACAGTAGTGGATAAAGCCAAAAACAGGGGCAAATATTAATAAAGTGATAAGGTAAAGCTAAGCAATCAAATAAAGTCTCAAAGAGAGAGAGAGAGAAAGACTCTCATTTACTTTCAGTCTTCAGATAAAGAGAGAGAGATAGAGAGTCTAACTCTAGGAGAGAAACTCATAGCCATTAACCCATATGTAAGAGACTAAAGAGAGAAAAAGATGAAATACCTTGAGGTTGAGGGAGCAAGGAGGCCTGAGACTGAGCTGAGGGGCAACGCCATCTGGCAACACGTCAAGGCGTGACCGATCTCTGATCTTCGATGCCCAATGTACTCAGGAGCTCGAGTTTGAGGTGCGATCACTAATGACTGATGTTCTCTGGAGCTCATGCCGTCTGTTGGTTGTTGTTGTTGATGGCTGATGAGTTTTTTTTTTTTTTTTTTTTTTTTTTTTTCCTTCTTTAGGTTAGGTTTCTTATTTCAATTTTTACTTTACTTGATGAATCAGACATGTATATTGGGTTTTGGTTTATTTGTTTGTTTGTTTGTTTGTTTTTTTTTTTTTTGTTTTTTTTTTTTTTTAAGAATCCGTGGGTTTGCTACCATCTGTAATCTGTTGGGTTTGCTACCATTTGTAATCTTTTCATTTTGATGTTTCAATGTTGGGCTTTTTTTCCTTGGTGGGCTCGCTCTGTTACAATTTTTTTTTTAGATTTTAGTTCAATTTTTTTTTTTTTTTTTTTTTTTTTTTCCGTTTGAAAGTAGAACAAATAATTTTTTATTTATTTTTTATTTGAGGGTGTTCCTATTTTTTTTTTTAATGGTAAACAAATAAAAAATTTTAAATTATTATATGTATTTTTTTTTTTCAGGTCAGGTGTTCCTAGGAACACCTTGGACTGAACATGGCACTGCCATTGCACCCGGTGGGATGAGCAACTATAAAGCATGGGTGCGTTTCTGGATTCAGGTGCGAGTGCAGGACTTGGCAATTTTTGAAAAAATAGTGTGTGGGTGTGGCGATTAAAAAATTATTTAAAATATTTTTATTTATATTTTCTATATATTTCAAAGGCAATAATATATATTTATTCTAGGAAAGCATGCAAACAACATCCTTTGAAAGCATGCAAAACAACATTTTGGGAAAGCATGCAAACAACAAATGATAATAATATATTTCATTGCTGGGAAAGCATGCAAACATCCTTTTTTTTTTTTTTTTTTTTTTTATATTTTCTATATGTTATCCTCTTCATTTCAAATATATTTTCAAAGGCAAGAAACACAAAACAAAAATGAAAACACAAAAGAAGCAACAAATATTTATAATAAAATTGAGGAAGGACAGATTTAGGATGTTTAGGCCTCATTCAAAGTCGATTTCAGTTGTTCCAGCATGATTCAAGGCCGATTTTGGCTTGTTTTGGCAATTTCAGTTAGTTTCGACCGCTAGTCGATACGATCCGATTCAGCCAATATGACCTGATTCTGGCCAAATTTGCCTGGTTCGGCGCAAATTAGCACAAATTGAAGCTGAGTCTACATGAATTGGAGTCAAGTCGATGCGAATCCATTAAAAAAAAAAAAAATTAGACGCAGCACCTGAAGCGCGGGCAGCCGCGTCAGACTCCGGTGCAGCACCCTCCCAGCTGCGTCAGTGTTTCCTAGATAAGCAGTCTCTATGCCACACCATACACTATTTTGACTGTAAATCTCTAGACCTTGTTCTCCTTCCAAACGAGTACATCATTGCGATGCAGGTTATTTAAAGGTATTCGTAGAATGTCATCACATGTATATCTTTCAAACCAATATGTGAGCTTTGCTCTGTCCCACTAACTTGTAGCTCCATCCACTAACTCCCTCACCTTCGTTGATCCTGGCCCATCTCATTGGAAACATGGTGGTCGAGGCAACCACAAATGACATGCAATATCCACTAAGTTACCACTTCCCACCTTCCACTTCGACTCAGATAGTATGACATCTCTAGCTTGTAATATGGTCCTCCACACATACGATGGATTACTCCATAGTTTGGCTTCCAGAAAAGAGCATGTGGGGAAGTATCTAGCCTTATACACTGTGAAGAACAGGGAATTCTATTGGTTGAGTAACCTCTATGCCTGTTTCGCTAGCATAGCCAAGTTGAAGGCATTAATATTTCGAAAGCCCATTCCACCCTTTTTCTTAGGCTCACACAACCATTCTCAGTTTATCCATCGTATCTTTCTCTCGTTGCTTGTCTGTCCCCAACAATGCTTAGCAATGATAAAGTTGATGTCATTGCATAGGCCTTCTGGAAGCTTGAACAAGCTTATTGAGTATGTTGGTATTGCTTATGCCACCGTTTTGATCAGAACCTCTCTCCCTACTTTCGAAATAAACTTTTCTTTCCAACCCATGTCCTATTTTGCTATTCTTTCCCGAAGGTCCTTAAACGTGTTAGCCTTATTTTTTCCTCCCACCATTGGCAGTCCTAAGTATTTCTTAAGCTACATTACTATCTGGGCATTTTGCAACCTGCGAATATCGTCCTTTATCGTCTAGTCCATATTTAGGCTGAAAAATAAGGTTGTTTTCTGCCATTTAACAGCTTGGCCTAAGGCTCTTTCATATGTACTCAACATATAGAAAAGGTTACTACATTCTGAGTGGAGAGCTGGACAAAGCAATAGGCTGTCGTTGGCGAAAAGCAAGTGGAAGATACCGACCCCTCCACGGCAAGACAGCACCCCATGAGGCTATTGTCACTCTATCGCTTTCCGGATCAAGGTAGATAAGCCTTCAACACAAAATAAGAACAAGTACGGCGATAAAGGGTCGCCCTATTTTATGCCGCGGGTTGGAGAGATGAAGCCTTGTGGCTCCCCATTAATAAGTATAGTATAGTTTGCTGTTGAAACACACTATATAACCAAGTTTACCCACCTCTTTGTGAAACCTAGTTTTAGCATTATCTTATGTAGGAATTCCCATTCCACTTGGTTGTAAGTTTTACTAATGTCAAGCTTCACAGCCATGTGACCTATTTTGCCATACTTAACCTCTTGCTATAAATTTGTTGTTCTCTCAGTCATTTCATGCATAATTTTCTGTTTTTCTACACACAAAAAGTTCTACACACAAAAAGTTCTCTCTCTCTCTCTCTCTCTCTCTCTCTCTCTCTCTCTCTCTCTCTCTCAATTTTTGGTGTATTTTTTTAATTTTGAACTTTTGTATTCTTTACAATTCTACTTTGAATTGATATGATTTAGTTTTGTGTTTTCTGCTGTTATCTTTTTAATTCTTATTTGATTGTAAAATATTATCTTATTGTAATAAAAAAAATAGTATATAATCATCATTTCAAGGAAGACATGCATTTTTGATTATTGGTTCAAAACATGATAGGTGATTCTTTTCATTATTGTCATAAATCAAGTTGACCCCAAACTTCTTCACTTGGAAACCACTGCTTATTATGTATTATTAAATACTCCATTTCATCTCCGGCTTCCAATAGAGTGCAACCACAGATATTCCTAACATGGTATTACACGACAATTCTTTTGTCGATATCGCCATGTGATTTTCTTGGTATAATTTTTTAATTCATAGATTATAGTGAATCCATTCATATCATGAAAGCTTCTTGCAAATATTGCACATAAAGACCATCCTCAAATCTTTTGCTTTACTAGCATGGGCACAACAAAATATAAAATTGATCCCTTACTCTTGTACTCAAGCCAGTTTGGAAGCTCACCCAAAGGAAGGAAAACACTAAAACTGTCAGTTGCAATCAATTCCTAATAAATTAAATCATGTGCAACAAATTATTATCCAAATTGAAAGTTTAAAACCCACAATCAAATTAGGAGAGAGAGATAGTGGAGATAGAGAGTCATTATCTTTTTCATTTTATTTTATTTAACATTTAAATTCAGCAACATCCTTCATAATCCATATCATTAAATTATTTATATTTTTTCTCTTTTTTTTTAAAAGAAAATTAAACATATAATATTTTACTTAAATTTAAATAAATAAAAATTGTTCCTATAAAGTCTTCCCATGAAATCTTACAATGGAAAAATGAAATGCAAAACAAATACCAATTTGGAAACACTAAATTAAAAAATAATAAAAATAATAGAATATCAAAACAGACATAACTAAAAAAACTAATAGTGATGGCTATACTAATTTAATGGTAGCAAAATGGAATGAAAAAAAATAAAAATAAATATTACAATGCATATTTAGTACATTAGAATTATTATCAAATTTGGGAAAACAATAGGATGCCAACATATAAAAAAAAAAAAAAAAAAAAAAAAAAAAAAAAAAAGAGAGAGAGAGAGATTTATAGGTAATAAAGTGTAGAGAGAGAGAAAAATAAAAGAAATTAAATGTCAATTTGTAACTGTTATTTAGAAAATAAAGAGGCCGACGAGTACGTGATGGGAGGAGTTAAAAAAAAAAAAAAATAGAGATGATCTTACGGTGGACATTAAAAACTTTATAGTGTAATAAAATCAATTGTAGCATTTATTTTATGTTATTATCCTTTTTCTTTCCAAATTTTCCTCTAATTTTTTTAATGTTTAAAGTGAATTAAAAAATCTATTATATTACAATCAAAATATCATATTTTTCTTTTTTTAAACTATTCTTCTTATTATTAAATTCTCAACTTATTTTTACACTTTCTCATTCATTTTACTTTTTCATCTCTCCTCTACTCTCTAGCTTAATATCACTATTCATCTTGCCATTTATCTACATTTATTTTTCCTTTTTTTTTTTTTTTTTTTATTCCCTCTCCCATTCTATGTGTTAGGTTCTAAAGATTTAGGAATTTATGTATTTAGAACTCTAATTTGTATTGTTGGCAAACCATGATCAAAACAGGTTGTTTAGTCTTGTTTAGGCTTGCTCAAAGTATGTTTATTTGTAAAACTGGAATCGAGTGAGTGCAGATTTATTGGACTAAATCTGTAAGGCTCGATCGATCGAAAATTAGACTCGATCGATCGAAGCACGTACAGATTTATTTTTCTGCAGAGTTCCAGTTCAGCCCAAACTCTATTTAAACGTCTTGAGGATCAAGTAAAACACTCCTATATATAAGGAAAACCCTAGAACGTTTTTGGGATTTTTGAGAGAGAGATTAGAGTGCCTCTTGTGCCTCCTTTTATTTTTAGGGTTTTGTACCGAAACCTCTCTAAGTCTTTGTTGCTCATATTTGCTGTTTATGTGAATCTCTTGTGAGATCTTAGAGGAGCTTTCCTTCACATAAACTTAGGGTTTTTAAGGTAGAGATTATTTCAACATCTTGAAGATCATTATAGTTGCAACCATTAGAACTTAAAAGAAAAAGCAAGCGGGGAGCTTGTAGCTGATTGAAGAATTCAAGAAAGAAGTAGTCCGTGGATTCGGAGCCTGCGCGTGATCGTGTCAGGAAGTTTTACTGGTGGGTAGCATTAGGAAGTCGAGCGGGGAGCTTGTAGTCCTTCTGTAAGAACTTCAATTCTTTCATAGTGAATTCTGTTATGCCTTGAGGATCGGTGGGTCAAATCCTCCCCAGGTTTTTACCGAGTGGTTTCCTTGGTGATCATATCTTGTGTTATTTATTATTCCGCTGCTTTATATCTTGATATGATTATTTGATTGCTTTAACCTAGAATTGCATAATTTGACTAAGTAACAACTTGGCTAATTAATCTAGGCTACGCAATCTGTGTGTTTAAGGAGTCTAAATTCCTAACAAGTGGTATTAGAGCGGGTAGCTCTTCTGTTTTAGATCTTTTGATCTGAGAGCTGATCCTTGACCCCTGTTATCATGGATAATTTGAAGTGTCTTTCTGATCATATTTCTGCTCATGCTTCTGCTGATTTTATTGATGCCTATGATGTTTTGAATAAAAAGGACACTATTGTTTCTGTTGATTTTTTTGATACTTTTGAAACTCTTCGTAAGGAATTATCTAAATCTTTGAAAATTTCTAAGAAAATTAAAGAAGAGTTAAAATTGGCTAATCTTGAAAAAGAGGAATTGATTGTTAGATTAGATGAATCTAATAAAAAGAATGAATTTTTGAGAAATCAAATTTCCTCTCAAGATGAGAAGATGAAAAGCTTGGAACAAGAGTTAGTTGAATCTAAAACTAAAATTGAAAATTTGACTAGTACCAAGCCTGTTGTTGATAACAGAAGTGTTTCTGTTTCTCTTAAGCCTAAGACTGAGAAAGTTTATATCCCTCCTTTCAAGAGGAATAATAAAGAGAAGGCTTATTTTTCTAGGTTAGATAAAGGTAAAAGTTCTGATGTTGACGCTGAAGTTTCTAAACCTAAGTCTAAACCTACTGTTAGAGAGCATAATAAATCTGTTTTTGTGCCTACTTGTCACCGTTGTGGTGTTGTTGGTCATATTAGATCAAACTGTTCTTTATTAAGGCAAAAACCAAAATCTGAGACTAGATTTGCTGTTAGGAATACTGATGTTCCTAAATTTGTTCCTGTTTGCCACTTTTGTGGTGTCTCTGGTCATATTCTTCCTAATTGTCATAAATTGAAATTTAAACATTCTGTTTGTCAATCTAGGATATGTGATGATATTTCTCCTACCATAAGTCCATATAAATTGTTTCATACTTTTTTGAAAAATTTGAGCTTGTTGGCTTGTGAAAGGAATTTGCAGGATTTTAGTCTCTCTCAGAAGATTGGTATAATCCCTCAAATACACTCTGCTTCACATGGATTTTCACCTACAAAGCCAAAGACTCGTGCTAGATGGGTGAGAAAAGATTCTCCAAGGTGAGTGTTGCTAACTTGTCCCTGATTTAATTCTTTCAATTATTTGTGGACATGTTTTGTTTTTGTTTTTGGTTGTTTTGTTTTTTTTTTTTTTTTTTTTTTTTTTAATCCAAAAACATTGAAAAATTCTCAAAAAGACAAAAATATTTTATTTTGTGTCTTGTTTTATTTTTCTTGAGGATTACATGAGTTTTAATATCTCTCTTGATTTAGAACATGCCTGACATTGTGGAGAAACTTGAATAGTTTGTGCTAAGCTATTGTTGATTTTGAATGAGTATGTACTAGTTTGTACATGTACTCAAGGGTTAATTAAGAAATTGATATTTCTTGTTCGTGTACCCTTTATAGCTTAGTTTGGCACTGTCATGCATTGCATTTGCATTGTTCATTTAGCATAATATGTGCTTTTTCGTTTTTGGTTATAAAGTTTGTTAAAACCAAAAAGATTTTTGTGTTTTGTATTATATATCTTGGATTTATAATCAAGGATTGGCCATATTATCTTTACATAACATGTTTATGTACCTTGTTTAGATTTAATAAGCTTATTTATTGCACTTTACTAGTTGAAGTTTTGTAGTGCATGTTGTGTGGGAAAGATGTTTATGGTGTTTATCACTTTGTCTTAATCTTGAAGTCACATGTTATTTGACTGTCGGACTTGATCCTTTTGAGAAAGGCATAAATAACCATCTCACCACTGTTCACTAGCCAATCATGAACACCTTAGTGCATATCATAAGATTCTGTGCTCGAGAAAGTGTAGCACATGCACAAAAAGAACATAAGGTGTAGCCTCAAATTAAATTAAAACTGGTGTGTACTATTAGGCTTAATGCCAATTCACTTAATTCAAACCGGTGTGTACTATTAGACTGAATGCCATCTCATACAAATAAGAGGCAAAAATACAAGAAACTTACATGATTGCAAGCTTTTGTTCTAGGAGATGTGAGAGTTATATGATGTAACTCTTTAGGTGATAGTCTCTTTTAAATTCTATGTGATGAATTTTGTAGACTTTGTGATTGATTGCTATTCACATATCACCTCACATGCATCTCAAGCTTTTGCTAGTTGCACACACTACACAAGTTACTCTTTGTTAAACTTGGTACATTATATTGTGTGTGATTTTGTTGTGGCCATCCAAGATTGAAAGTTCCTTGATTTTAATGCAAAATGTGTATAATGTTTGCGCTTTGAGGACAAATTGATTGAAAATCTTGATTTTGGAAGATCTGAGTTCAATTCAAATGTTTTTAAAAAATATCATTCCATCTCATACTCATGCATTTTGCTTTCGTTGTTTAATGGTTTGAGGAGTTGTTTTCAAAATTAGGTTTGTGTTTTTCAAAACTGTGTTTTTTCTAAAAAGTTTTGTGAGCCTCTGCCCAATTCGATCGATCCATTCTGATTTTCGATCGATCGAAAAAGTGCTTTAATTTGTTTAAAAATGACTGTTTCATTCGATCGATCGAATGTATTTTTCGATCAATCGAAAGTCGCGAATCAGGTTTTTTAAAAGGGTTTGTTCTTGATCCGAATTGGGGCTTTTGTGAAATTGAGTTGAATTTGATGAAATTGGCTTGTTGTATTGATGAAATTAAGCATTATACTCTGTGAGTTGTGTTATGTGATGCTCAATTCATCAATTTGTTTAAAAATTCAACAAGTGATTTTCAAATTTTTGGGTTTTTGTTAGAAACTCTATGCTCAAATCAATTTTGTCAATTTAATCTCAATTGAACTTAATTGCTCACTGCATTAGTACATGCATCATGGCATTGTAATTGTTTCATGCATCATATAGAATTTTATTCTATTGATTTTTGTGTTAACTTGCAGTTTGCCCTTGGTTTGTGTTTAGGATTCACATGCATTGCATTGATTTCTGTATCCATCTTACAGTTTTGTAGTCATATCTCTCATTGTTTTCACACATAGCATGCATACACTTTGCTAAATTGGGTACTCAACTTGATTTAAAAATTGATTGATTAATTTTTGAGTTACGTACTTTCTAGTATATGCTATTTTTATGTCTGAATTGTAGAAAATATTTTTCTTAAGAGATATGATAGATAATCAATGGGCAAATATTTTCTCTACTCATGCAACTGTTTATGGGTCACATAGTGTCATGTTTGCATTCTATTGAAAGAGAGAATATTTTTCTTCATGTGTATCCTCACCTTAGTTTTTAACTATTGGTTTGTGAGTTTTTCACTTTGGTCCTGCTGGTGAGGATGTACCTGATCCTGTTGGTGATGCTGCTGCTGCTGCTGATTTTCCCCCACCCCCTTTATTTTTCCCCAAAACTGTTTTTCCCACAACTTGTTTTGTTTTTCCTATTTTATAGGGGGAGAAAAGTTTTTTTTTACCTGTGTTGTTCATAGGGGGAGCTGTCTCTATTTTCTATAGAGTTGAATTGTTTTGTGTTCTCCTTGATTCTCTATTTTCTTTTATCCTTTATTGCGTATGTTGATTGTTTACTCTTTGTATGAGTTGTCTTTGTCAATACGTGACAAAAAGGGGGAGAAATTATTGATTTATGGGAATCATGTTTATCTTGTTTAGGGGGAGTTGAAATTATTTCTGAAAAGGAAGAAAATAAAAACTTTTTGTTGTATCTAACTTAGGGGGAGAGTTAGTTTACTTATGTTTTTATTTCTGTTTCTTGTTCACTGCTCATTGATTTATATTTATGAGTTCTTCATGATATATGTCTTTGTTTTGTGTTTTGTGAAGTCAAGAATTTAATTTTGGTTTACTTGTATTTTTTCCACACATGCGTTTATGCGTTTGTTGAGTGTTTCAGGAAATATACAGGTTGATTCAATTGAGCTGCTGTCTACACTTGCAACTGATGGATAGTAGTTAAGATTGGATTTGTTGTTATGAGCATTATTTTTGTAATGGGCTTTTACTTTATAAACTTTGAGCTTTTAGTTTGTGTTTTGTCACGGATTGCCAAAGGGGGAGATTGTTAGGTTCTAAAGATTTAGGAATTTATGTATTTAGAACTCTAATTTGTATTGTTGGTAAACCATGATCAAAACAGGTTGTTTAGTCTTGTTTAGACTTGCTCAAAGTATGTTTATTTGTAAAACTGGAATCGAGTGAGTGCAGATTTATTGGACTAAATCTGTAAGGCTCGATCGATCGAAAATTAGACTCGATCGATCGAAGCACGTACAGATTTATTTTTCTGCAGAGTTCCAGTTCAGCCCAAACTCTATTTAAACGTCTTGGGGATCAAGTAAAACACTCCTATATATAAGGAAAACCCTAGAACGTTTTTGGGACTTTTGAGAGAGAGATTAGAGTGCCTCTTGTGCCTCCTTTTATTTTTAGGGTTTTGTACCCAAACCTTTCTAAGTCTTTGTTGCTCATATTTGCTGTTTATGTGAATCTCTTGTGAGATCTTAGAGGAGCTTTCCTTCACATAAACTTAGGGTTTTTAAGGTAGAGATTATTTCAACATCTTGAAGATCATTATAGTTGCAACCATTGGAACTTAAAAGAAAAAGCAAGCGGGGAGCTTGTCGCTGATTGAAGAATTCAAGAAAGAAGTAGTCCGTGGATTCGGAGCCTGCGCGTGATCGTGTCAGGAAGTTTTACTGGTGGGTAGCATTAGGAAGTCGAGCGGGGAGCTTGTAGTCCTTCTGTAAGAACTTCAATTCTTTCATAGTGAATTCTGTTATGCCTTGAGGATCGGTGGGTCAAATCCTCCCCAGGTTTTTACCGAGTGGTTTCCTGGGTGATCATATCTTGTGTTATTTATTATTCCGCTGCTTTATATCTTGATATGATTATTTGATTGCTTTAACCTAGAATTGCATAATTTGACTAAGTAACAACTTGGCTAATTAATCTAGGCTATGCAATCTGTGTGTTTAAGGGGTCTAAATTCCTAACACTATGCATAATTCCTTTTATTTGTGTTTCAAGTTGTTATCTTCTTTTTTTTTTTTTTTTTTTTTTTTTTTTTTTTTTTTTGTGTTCTTCAGAATAATTTGGTGTTTATTGATATACATTTCATTTTTACTATTTTTTCTTTTCATCTTATTTTATTCAAAATTTAAATTCAGCCATATCCTTCATATTATTAAATTATTTATATTTTCTATCATTTTTTTATTTTAAAAAATTAAACATAAAATATTTTACTTAAATTCAAATAAATAAAAATTGTTCTCATAAAGTCTTACCATGAAATGCTACAATGCATCAATAGAAGAATTAAATACAAAACACATGCTATTTTAGAAACACTAAATTTATAATAATAATTAATAATAATAACAACAATAATAGAATATCATACCAAATATATCAAAAACAAACTAATAGTTATGGATACACTAAGTTAATGGCAGTAAATTGGAATGAAAAAAATAAAATAAAAATAAACGTTACAATGCATATTTAGTACATTAGAATTATCATCAAGAAATCAAACGTCAATTAGTAACCGTTACTTGGAATGATCATACGAATGTCAATAAAATCAATTGTTACATTCACTTAATTAAATCATATAATTAAATACAATCATACAAAATTTAAATTTAAAACTAATCAAACTCTATATCTTATCAAAACTAAAAAGAAGATATTCTTCAATAATAATAGAAATATAGAAAAAATAAGGATGGAAATTTTCAAAATCCCATTTTTGACATTTCATTTAACATTATTTAGGCAACATTAAGACAAGATATAAGAATTTTACTTTTTAACTTCCATAGAATCAAATGCTTCACACATTATTTCAGCCTTATGGAAAATAGGGTTTACATGTAGCATGCAAAATGTGTATAGTTGACTTAGAGATGTACAAATTAATCAACCAACAATGGTAGAATTAAGGTTTCAAAATTTAAATAAAACAATTCTACAATAGTAAAAAATTATTTTGCGATGAACATGATTATGAAATGCATTCCTCTTCATTAAGTTAGTTCAAATTACAAAATAATGATAACAATGAGACCTCCCTTAAAAAAATAATCACACGCAATGCGTGGGTCCACGTCTAGTATATATAAAAGCGGAGATCTCATGCGATAAAGCATGAAGTTCTGCCATGTGGTGCACTCTACGAAAAGAATTGAAATACCCTTAAGCCATATTAGAGATTAGAACAAATTTAAAAGTTGAGACTCTTTATTTCCTTTGGTTCAATGTTTCAAGACTATTTTTATTACATTTTGTATTCGATATTTTAAGACTACTATTTATTTCATTTGGTTCAATATTTCAAGTCCTTCCATCTCCCACACACACAAAAATCTCTTTGCATTTTCATTCATCCTTTTCACTTTTACTCCTTTATATACACATGTTCATAGCCTTTCATATCATCCTATCTCAAATACACTTAGACAAAAAACGATGTCATTTAGCTTCAACCTTTCAAGGACACATACATAACTCCAACGTTGCAGTATCATTTGATTGTAACCCGTATGAGTAGGCTATGACCAAGGAAGGGGGCTTGCATTTTTTTATTCAGTGATGATAGCTTACGATTTTGATGTTGAAGTCAGGCATTGTAGATTTTGTGAAGGTTATGATTCACTTGGAGTCTTTGAGTATCTGAGATTTTAGTTTGGGAAAATTATAAATGTATTTTATTTTAGAACTAAAGAAAAAGAAAAAGAAACCTTCTAATTGATTATTTAAGAAGTTAGTTTTTATTTTATTTAAACAAAACTTTAATTACCATTGGGCAGCAAATCTCAATTTAAATATAATGGCTTTTCAGTTTTAACACTATACGTGATTATAAGCTTTCCTGAGATTGAGCTTCAACACCATTTCGCCTTGTTTTCCTTTCCGTTTAGAAGACAGGAAATTTTGCTTACGGAGGAAAAAAAAAAAAATTTCTAGGATTTCAAGGAAACAAGGCCACTAAAAATTGGTAAAAAAATTTTTATTTATTTTTTAAGTTACCATACAAGTTATCAAAAATCCACAGTTTTTCAAATGATTAGTCAAATACATATTTTCAATTTGATTTTTAAAGTAACAAATATTGATAAACTATGTTTGTTTAAATTAATTAAAGCCCACACATTTTTTTTATTTATTTATAAAGCAACCCAATACCAAATAAATCCTTATAAAATTAGGTTTATTTTCTAAACAATAATAATAAAATTAGATATGTATACTGAAATAGAATTCAACAACACCAAACTACGGTTTAAAGCTATCCTTATCAGTGGAAATGTCTTCAAAATTCCCAACAATTGCCTAACAAAGACCAGATAACTAACAAGAAAACACTAGAATGAACACAAATGTAGTAAAACACTAGAAACTTTTTGGGGGCTGCCTCAAATACTAATGGGATTGCAAACGCTCTGGAGCCATTTTAGCTTGTCTTAATACAGTCCTGAATCCAGGAGCTCATGGTCATCTAACCATTGAAATACCTGTTCAATAGCATCTTTAATCTTTTTCTTAAATTCAGGGTCAACCTTGGCACCAATCTTCTCATCATTGATAGTATTCCTCACCTTGCAAGCATAGTCAGCCAAAGCTATCCTAGCATTATCTTTAGCCTTATACGTCTCTGCATCCCTCACCATCCTCTCAACCTCTTCACCGGACAGACTTAACTTATCTTTAGTGATGGTGATCTTACTCATCGAGCCAGTGGTAATCTCCTCAGCAGAAACATTCAAGATACCATTAGCGTCAATATCAAAGCAAACTTTTACCTGAGCAACACCCCTGGGCACTGCCGAAATACCAAGAAGCACAAATTCCCCCAAGAAGTTGTTATCCGTAGCTCTTGCTCTCTCACCCTCGTAAACTAGGATGATAATAGAAGTTTGGTTGTCACGTTTGGTGGTGATGTTTCCCTCCTTTTTGGCAGGAATGGCAGAATTTCTTGGAACTAAAACAGACATCTTTCGTGGGATCAGTTAATATGCCAAGAGACAAAGGGGTGACATTTAAGAGCACGATATCTTGAAGTTTCTCATTATCTTTACCAATCAAGATATCAGCTTGAACAGTGGCTCCATAAGCCACAGCCTCATCTGGATTAATGCTCTTACAAAGAGCCTTTCCTTTGAAGAAGTCCTGCAACAACTGCTGCACCTTAGGAATTCTGGAAGAACAACCCGAAACAACAACATCATGGACACAATTCTTGTCCATCTTAGAGTCGGTCAAGCAATTCTTCACAATATCAATACACTTCTTGAACAATTCCATGTTGAGTTTCTCAAATTTGGCATGGGTAATAGTTGAAGAGAAAGCAATACCTTTATACAAAGACTCGACTTCAATGTCAGTCTCAATTGCAGAAGAAAGAATTTGCTTTGATTTCTCACAAGCAGTTCTTAGCCTCCTAAGAGCTTTGGGGCTATTACTAATGTCCACCTTGGGTTTCCTCTTAAAAGCTTTGGGGCTATCACCCATTAGGTTCTTCAATTGTATGGGTCTTAGGGGGTATTTTAGTAATTTTTAGGTTTCAGGGGTATTTTGGTCATTTTTTAAGTTTTGAAGGTATTTTGGTCATTTTAAAGGTTTTGAGAGTATTTTAGTCATTTTATAGGTTTCGGGAGTATTTCAATCATTTTTTAAGTTTCAAGCTATTTCGGTAACTTTTTAGGTTTATGGGGCATTTTGGTAATTTTACAGGTTTTGAGGTATTTCGGTCATTTTTTAGATTACAGGATAATTTGGTAATTTTTATGTTTTGAGGGGTATTTTGGTCATTTTTTAGGTTTTGGAGGGTATCTTGCTAATTTTAGAGATTTTGGAAGTATTTTGGTCATTTTAGCGGTTTTTGAGCATATTTGGTAATTTTAAAGATATCAGGGGTATTTTGCTCATTTTAGTAGTTTTACAGGTATTTTGCTCTTTTTAGAGATTTTGAGGATATTTTGGTCATTTTAGTAGTTTTTGAGCATATTTGGTAATTTTAGAGATATCGGGGGTATTTTGGTCATTCTAGAAGTTTCATGGGTATTTTGCTCATTTTAGAGATTTTGGATGTCCAAGGGTATATTGGTAATTTTGAAAGTGTAGGGGGTATTTAAGGGTATTTTGGTATTTTTGGAGGTTAAGAGGGTATTCAAGTAATTTTAAAGGTATATGGGTCATATTAGGTTAAATGAGTGGGTTACTAATTAAATAAGTTGGACTGGGTTGGTAATGGATAATTAATTTATATATAAACACATCATAAATAAATAAATGAATAATTACACACCCAACCCATTTATGACTCAACCCGCCCATTTGCCACCCCTACTTTGAACCAAGGGATTAGAGAATCTCCTACCAATCAACCACTTCGCATCTGCAATATAATAACTTTTTAAGAAATAGTTCAAATAGAAAATGAAAAAAATTATAAGACAACAATAAAGCTCAAGAAGAAATTAGATATTGATTTTTTTTTTTTTGGTTGACAATTATATTTTATTTGTGAATTAAAGGAATGAAAGAGGACATTTTGTAGCTCATATAATAAAACTAATAAAATATTTTTAAAAGGGCAAAAAAAAAAAAAAAAAAAAAAAAAAAACCAACTATTGGCTCATGAAGCTGCTCTTGATAACATTGTGATTTCACGTTAAAATCTTAAATTTGATTAGAGCTGATGATACATGGATACAAAGTTTGAAAATTTTAAACGGAGACTTGATAATTACAGTCACTAAGAGTTCATAATTGATGCATATGACGGAAAAAGTTATGAGTTCGTTAAATGATTTTTACTATTGAAATTGTGAATGCTATTAACATGATTAAAGTGATTTAAGTGGAGAAATTTTTATTTTCTGCTGAACTATTGCAGGGAGGTACATCTTTATGGCTTACATGTGAGTGCACAATAATTTTAAAAAGAAAAAAAAAATGAAAACAAAAGAAAGAGAAACTGGAAAATTCCTGAAAATAAGTTTTTTTTTTTTTTTTTTTTTTCTTTTCTTTTAAGGAGTATATCATACACGAGCAATAAACTGTGTTTTTGGTGAATGAGAATTTAGAACATAAACTTTATCTGTGATCAAATACAGTCCAAAATAAGTAGTTCTAACAGTCGACAAAATAATAATCCATGTAGAAGCAAGAGCCAAGAAGACAGGCTTAGACAAACGCAATATATAATATGACTACCAAAAATATACATTGATGTTGGTAAGTAAAAAACCAGTTTTTTTAGAATTAAAAAATAATAATAAATAATCTATTAAAAAAAAAAAAAAAAAAGGAAAAAGTTCTTTGAAGATTACCGAAACAGAGTTGGTGGGGTTCTTGGCAACCTGGTTCATGGCAGCATCACCAACCAAGCTCTGGGCAGAAGAGAAAGCAACATAGGAGGGAGTAGTCATGTTACCTTGATCATTCACTATTATCTCTACTCTTTCATTTTGCCACATTGCCACACATGAATACGTTGTGCCCAGATCGATCCCAATTGCCAGGCCCTCTCCTTGGTTTGACTTTCTTTTGCGGAACAAATTCAAATTAAAGACTTCATTTTTTGGAACAGATCAGAGACTTTTGAAGTAGATGAATTAGTACTATGAGACATTTTTATGAAAGCTTTATGCATCATACGCTATATATAAAGGCATAGACGCACAGTATATATAGAGTCCTTGATATGCTTCCTTTAATTTACCCTTAGAATAGCAAACCATGATTACCCAGTAGACACCAATTAACTTAAACTTTCTTTTGCATTGGAGGAGTCCAATGAATCACATCCAAATCTTGTATAGAGATCTTAAACGCAAAAGGTTGGACAACTTGGCATTGCAATCTATTAGGAAATTCAAAGAACCAAGCTAAAGCAATAGAAACAATATCTCCAAGCTCGTGCACACTCAGTGGCAGCACCACCTTATGCCCAGGGTAATTTTTAGGACCACCCTGAATTTTTTTTATGCCAATAAAATTAAATTTTAGTCCATAATTTGAGTAACTTAACAATATATTGAGGTCGTTCAACAGATGATGGCAGCATAGGTTTGATAGGTTCGTAGTGGACAGAGGTGTAATTAGACATGGCAAAATGGGTCAGAATTTTCTGACCCAACCCGACTCGACCCGAAAAATACCCGACCCGAACCCGATTTTTTGACCCGAAGCAAAACGGGTTGACCCGTGACCCGACCCATGTTTTTTGCGGGGTCAACCCGACCCAACCCGAACCCGAACCATTTTTTAAAACTTTTTTTTTTTTTGGTAAAAAAAAAAAAGTAAAACTAAGACAATATTGGTTTAATTGTTTATTGTGAACTTTAAGGAAACAATTGATACATTTACATAACTATATGCAAATTAATTGAAAGATTAATAGTTGAACATTCTGTAATGAGTGAATATTTTTAGATATCAAATAACAAAGTACATGCCAAGATAATTTGATTACAGTAGAGTTAAAAACACAGATTTAAAATTGTAGACATGTAAGAAATATTCACAAGTGTAAAAATAGTGAAGCTAAAGTATCAAATTAGCATAAATTATGAATACTTAGACCTATTTTTTAATAATTTATGTCCAAAATAAACGGCTTTTCAAAATAAATTATGATATATCCTAGAGTGTGTGTTGCTTAACAATAATATGATATTCATAAAAGAGACCATGTATAAATAAGTAAGCAATCAAATTTTAAAGTATATCTCAAATTGAAATAAAGTGTCAACCACAACTGATAATAGATTATAAAATTAATTTTCAAGATTGTAAATTTCTTATATATTTTTATTCTTTATCAAATGAGTTATCTAATAAGTCATTTGTAATTTTGTTTTATATTTGGAATGTTGATATTGTGTAGAAATAAAACTTGTGTATTTGTTTTACTTATCTTTGTGTTATTTTGTTTTAGATAGTAATGTTAGGATTTGTATAATTTTAAAATTGTTGAATAAGTATTAATAAGTTTAATTGAGTTCATTCTTGATATAAGTGGTAAATTCAAAATAATGCATTTTACATTAAATAATTTGTTGCATAACTTTCCAAATGATAGATACATGTTGTTTTCTATATAAAAATTAAATATAAAAAAATTCATGTGAAAAATACGGGTCAACCCGACCCGACCCGCAACCCGATTGACCCGAACCCGATTTTGACCCACTTAAAGTGACCCGTTTTTGACCTGTGACCCGTTTAACCCGCAACCCGATTGACCCGACCCGAACCCGACCCGACCCGCCCGTTTTGCCATGTCTAGTGTAATTCCTATAGGCTACTCTTTGTTTTGGTCCTTTCCCTGAGGACATGTTTTGATGGTTTACTGTTCCCCCTACCTGACCTTAATACCTCAATCTTTTACTTGTTTTCTATTTCGTTTCAATAAAGTTTTCTACCGTTTTGAGTTAAAATAAAAATAAAAAAATAAAATACAATATATTGGGGTTTTTCAAGCAAAAAGGAAAAAAAAAATTATAATAAAACTACTACAAGCTGGGCAGTGGCTTAATTCTTTTGACTTAGCACACTACCCGATACAACACAATTTTTAACATTTTATTATTTTTTATTACAGTATTATTTTTCCTCACCAAACATATATTACTTCTCATTTTTAATTATTTTTTCTGGTTTATTCTTAACCACACATGTCTTTTGTCTCCTCGATTTTTACACTTCATACTTTTAAATTTTATCACATCTTCATCTACACTTAGTTTACGTTTTGCCTTCCTCCTTGTTCTTAACTTATGTGTCTTCTACCAATACCAATGCGGCAATGCCTCTTCTCAAGTTGTGAGTTTCAAATTTCTCAATACGATTTTTTTTTAGCTGTATAGGTACCTTTGTTCTTTTTTTTTTTTTTTTTTTTTCCTTTTGAGGTTTTTTGGTTCACAGAATGCAATTTTTTTTTAGTTTTTAGAATTTTTTTTCTTTTTTTTTTTTAAGCACAAACTTCATGCCGGCCGAATCTTGAATTTCAACCATTTTTTACCGAAACACGGGAAATAAATCGGAATAACCCAAAATTTTTTCCGAAGTGGAATAGGGTGGGTTACTGTTCTAGTTTGTTTACCAACACGGTATTTTCCAGCTGTTATAGCTGGCACGGAATGAAATTAATAGCATTGAATCAAATCTAATTACCTAAAGGTTAGAAAGAAATAAGATTGTGTAATTTATTCTTCATAAGGAACACTCTGAATAAAATTCCTAGAGCCGCCACTGTGCACACTTCCTCTATGAAGGATAAATTTTTGTTGCATGAACGGAGCCAAGAGTTTATCCTAAGGGGGCCAAATCATGAAAAAAAAAAATCATTGTTTAAGAATTAATACTTGATAATTGAAAAGTAAAATTAGCGTCTATCCAATGTTGACAAAATATAAATAAAATAAAAGATATGATAGGGTATTTTCTTCTTAGCACATTTCAACTTTATCACATCAAGATGTAGTTCAACATTCTTTTAAATCCCAAAATTCATTTATGATTAAATTTTCATTAAATTTCTAATTTATGGGATCGCTTTAGAGTTTAGACCAACTTAGTTTATTCCTTTTATAGAAATATTAGAAAGGCTTTATAATTTAAACTTTAAAATCCAAAAATATAAAGACAATAAAGGAACTTATTATAAATGATAAGGTGCCACGGCAGACTGTATTGACCATCATCATTATGTTGAAAGGGTTTGGCACAAATTTGTTATTGCTTTCCAGAAACGTTTATGGGACTGCAAATGCTCTCAAGCCATTTCAGCTAGTCATAATACATTTGCGAATCCATGAGCTGGAGATCATCTAACCATTGAATCGCCTCTTCAATAGCATCTTCAATCTTTTTCTTAAATACAAGGTCAAGCTTGGAACCAATCTTCTCATCATTGATAGTAGTCCTCATGTTATAGGCAAAGTTCTCCTGAGCTTCCTTAGCCTTAATCTTCTCCCTGTAAACATCGTCTTCAGCCTTGAATCTCTTTGCGTCTTGGACAATCCTCTCAATCTCTTCAGTGAACAGCCTTGCCTTGTCATTGGTGATAGTCATCTGCCTCCTCACACCAGTGGTCGTTTCCTCAGCAGAAACATTTAAGATGCCATTAGCATCAATTTCAAAACAAACTTTTATCCGAGCAACACCCCTGGGTGCTGGAGGAATGCCAGAAAGTATAAATCCTCCCAAGAAGTTGTTGTTCTCAACTCTAGCTCTTTCACCCTCATAAACAAACTCAGGTACAGAAGTTTGGTTGTCAACCGTGGTGGTGAACAACCCCTCCTTCCTGGTGGGTAGCAGTATTTCTTGCAATCAAAACAGACATCTCTGTTCCGCGAACTGATACACCAAGGGAGAAAGGGGTGACATCCAAGAGCACGATGACTTGAAGTTTCTGTAACAAAACAGAGGTGAAGAAAAGGAAAGGATCTATGAACACAGAGAAATTGAGGAAGAAGATCAGAAACTTTCTCTTAATCTTGTAATTGTATGAATCTATACACAATCTAAGCTTATATACACCTCTGAACCTAAACCACCAAAACAGGGCTTAACAAACTAACCAAAATATAGGGAAATTAGTTGCAGCACGTGTGAAGGTTAGTTACAGCACGTGTAAAACAGTCTGAATAAAATTAACATCTAAAACTACATGCCGTTTATCTACTGATCTAAATAAACTTGCAGCTCATATGTTGTGTCGTTTAGTTCTTCTTCTCTTCCTTCTTATTCTTTGGTCCTTTCTTCTTCACTGCCTGATACTTCCCCTCAAGATGAGATTCAGAACTATGTATGTTCAATACATTCATCTTGGAAATTAAGAACTTCAGTTGTTGGCTGCATAATGCTTTGGTAAACAGGTTTGCTACCTGTGTACGTGTGGGAGTAAAGAACAAACGAATCACCTTCTCTTGCACCTTATCTCTAACCAAATGACAGTCTACTTCTATATGTTTTGTACGCTTGTGGAAGACAAGGTTCTCACCAATGTGAATTGCTGCTTGATTATCATAGAAGAGCATACCAGGTTGTGGATGATCAACTTCCAAATCTTTCAACAGAGCTAGCAGCCAAGTCATTTCACAAACTGTCAAGGCCACTGCCCTATACTCAGCTTCAACTGATGATCTAGAAACTACAGATTGTTTCTTAGATTTCCATGAAACCAATGAGTCTCCTTAGAACACACAAAAACCAGTAGTGGATCTTCTAGTATCTATACAAGAAGCCCAATCTGCATCCGTGTAAGCCTTCAAATGTAGATCAGACTTTGATGATAGAAGAATGTCTTGACTAGGGGATCCTTTAATGTACTGTAATACTTTGTAGGCTGCATCAAGATGTGGTTTTCTAGGCTTAGCCATGAATTGGCTTAGTTTATGGACTGAATAGGTAATATCCGGTCTTGTTATGGTCAGATATAGTAGCCTTCCAACTAATTTTCTATAAGCCCCAGGATCGACCAATAAATCTCCTTGATACTTAGTTTCAAGTTCTGCTCCATTGGTACTTTGCTGGGTTTACAACCTGTCATACCAGCATCCTTAAGAACCCCTAATGCATACTTCCTTTGGCATAATGAAATTCCCTTTTCTGATCTAGCAAACTCAAGACCTAGAAAGTATTTCAAATTACCAAGATCTTTCAACTTGAACTCATGATTCAAAGAAGTTTTGAGGTCTTCAACTGCTTGAACATCATTACTTGCAATGAGAATGTCATCAACATAAATAAGCAATGCTATGAAAATCTGATTAAACTACTTAATAAATAAGGAGTAATCAGATTTTGATTGTTTGAAACCATATTTTAAAATGGTTATGGAGAACTTAGAGTACCACTGCCTTGATGCTTGCTTGAGACCATACAAAGACTTGTTGAGCTTGCAAACTTGTTGATTGATACCCTTGTTTGCATAAAATTCTTTTAAGAAAAATTCAGGGGCATTGTCAGTTCTAATGATCTTAATATTGGTGTGAAATTGTGTATTTATCATGTTATAAAATGAAATCAACAAAGATCTAGTGTCAACCTTTGATTTCATAAGATAAACCCAGGTGGATCTTGTGGCATCATCCACAATGGTAAGAAAGTACTTGAAGCCATCATGAGTGAATTTAGCAAACGGTCCCCAAACATCACAATGAATCAAATCAATGGCATTATTTGAAATGTGATTAAAAGATGGAAAAGGAAGCCTTTTCTATTTGGCAATTGGACAAAGAATACAATTCTTATTGCTATGAAAGGTTTGTACATCAGGAATATGACTATGTAAAGCATGAAATTTATTATCAGAGGCATGTCCTAACCTCATATGCCAAAGATAAGACTTGGTAACAGTAGGAATGGACATAAAATCAGACACAAAATTAACAAAAGATTGAAAAACAAACTCAAGAGTTGAAGAAGCTAATGAAACAGATTTGCTAGTTAAAGCAATATGTAGCAGATACAGATTGTCATGTAATTCACCCACTCCAATCGTCTTCCAACAAATAAGGTCTTGTATAAAGAACAAATTTGATAGAAAAATAAGGCAACATGAAAGTGTTTTGGTTAATTGACTGACAGAAATAATTAGATTGAAATTGGAATAGGGAACACATAGTACATTTTCAAGTTTCAAAGTTGAAGTAACCTAAATTGTACCTATATGTGTAACAGTGACCTTTTCACCATTAGGTAATTGAACAAATGTGGAAATGGAGCTAGTGATATGTGTAAATAAGGATAAGGAATGAACTATGTGGTCTATGGCTCCAGTATCAAGGATCCATACATCAATACCATAGGTAGTTTTATTGACAGGATTCACAGCAAAAACGGAATGATGCAAACCTAAGGAAACAGAATTTGACCAAGAGTTATACACATTACCTGAAAGAGCAGAATTTGCTAAGTGTAATGCATCATTAGCAGCACCAGATGTGGATGCATGATGAGAATTGAGCATTGAGATCAGTTGTTGATACTGCTCTGAAGTGAAAGGAAAAGAATTGAACTGTTGAATACCAGAATTGCCAGAATTGCCTTGATCATCTTCAATGACCAAGCTTCCCACAATGACTACACACAGGCCTTCCTTTTGCATTGAGTCCTTTGGTGTTCTTGTTGTTTCTTGGATATGAATTTCCTTGATTGAATCCTTGATTCTTAATTGCAAGAGCAGTTGATTCAATCGAAGAAGCAACAGTAAATCTTGAATACCTTTGCCTTTCCTCTTAAATCACTAAAGAAAATGCTTTATCAATGGAAGGACTAGGCTTCATCATGAGTATTTGTGTTTTGACTTGAGAATAAGAATCATTCAAGCCATTTAAGAACTGCCTGAGGGAATCTTGATGCTGAAAGGTTGTGATTTTATCATTCACACCACAGGTGCACTTTCCACATGAGCAACAAGGTGAAGGCCTGCAATTCAATAATTGATCCGAAGTAGCTTGAAGATCAGTGAAGAAACCTGTTACCGTAGCAGCACCTTGCATCATAGTTGAGATTTGCTTCTGAAGTTGAGAGATCCTTGGTCCATTTACTTGAGAGAATCGTTTCTTGAGAGTATTCCACACTTCGAATGCAATGTCTCTGTAAATCACACTAGCAGTAAGGTGAGGAGAAACTGAATTCAAGATCCAAGAGGAGATCATTGAATTGAATTTGGACCAGGCTTGCTTCTCTAATGGTGTGATAGCCATTGATGCATTAACAGTATTATCAACAAATCCAAGTTTGCTTTTGGCATCCAAAGCCATTCTCATTGCTCTGGACCATATAGGATAGTTATCCTTAGTTAATGGTTGAGTAACCAGAATCGCACCTAGTGTTTCACCATGATGCAAGAAAAATGGACTTTGTGGATCTTCCATTGGAGTTAGTTCTCGCTAAGAAGAGGAAGATGAACCAATTTGAGTATTCTGAGTATTCGATGCCATTGAAGAAGGCTTGTGCTCTGATACCATGTAACAAAACAAAGATGAAGAAAAGGAAAGGATCTATGAACACAGAGAGAGAAATTGAGGAAGAAGATGAGAAACTTTCTCTTAATCTTGTAATTGTATGAATCTATACACAATCTAAGCTTATATACACCTCTGAACCTAAACCCCTAAAACAGGGCTTAACAAACTAACCAAAATATAGGGAAATCAGTTACAGCACGTGTGAAGGTTAGTTACAACACGTGTAAAACAATCTGAATGAAATTAACATCTAAAACTACATGTCATTTATCTACTGATCTAAATAAACTTGCAGCTCATATGTTGTGTCGTTTAGTTCTTCTTTTCTTCCTTCTTATTCTTTGGTCCTTTCTTCTCTTCGTTCTTATTCTTTGGTCCTTTCTTCTTAACTGCCTGATAGTTTCTCATTTCTCATACCAGTTAAGATTGAAGCTTGAACAGCTACTCCATAACCTACAGCCTCATCGGGAATAATGCTCATGCAAAGTTCCTTCCCATCAAAGAAGTCTTGCAACAACTGCTGCACCTTGGGAATTCGGGAAGAACCACCTGAAAGAACAACATCATGGATGCAGCTCTTATCCATCATAGCATCAGTCAAACACTTCTCCACAATATTGATGCACTTCCTGAATAAATCCATAATGAATTCTGCAAATTTGGCACGGGTAATATTTGAAAAAAAATCAATACCATTATATAAAGAATCGACTGCAATGCAAGTCTCAATTGCAAAAGAAAGAATCCTCTTTGCTTTCTAACAAGCAGTTCTTAACCTCTTAAGAGCTTTGGAATTCCCACTAATGTCCACCTTGTATTTCCTCTTAAATATTTCAACAAAGTGATTCACCATTCGGTTATCAAGGTCCACACCTCCAAGGTGAGTGTCTCCAGCAACAGCCTTCACTTCAAAGATACCCTTGTCAATAGTAAGTAGTGAGACATCTGTAGTGCTACCACCCAAATAAAAAATCAACACATTACTCTTGCCAATGCTATTTGCAATCTTGTCTAAACCGTAAGCAAGGGCTGCAACAGTTGGTTCATTGATTATACGCAGGACATTTAGGCCTGCAATGCTTCCGGCATCCTTTGTAGCCCTACGTGGGGAGTCATTGAAGTAGGTGGGGACAGTAACAACCGCATGCTTCATAGTTTTGCCTAGGTAGGCTTCAGCTATTTCACGCATCTTTACTAGGACCATAGATGAGATTTCCTCAGCGGCAAAGTGCTTCTCTTCGCCTTTATAGTTGACCACAATCATAGGCTTATCACCAGGACCTTCAATGACCTTAAATGGCCAAAGGTTGATATCACTCTGAACCAAAGGATCACTGAATCTCCTAACGATCAATCGCTTTGTATCTAGAAAATAATTTCCCTTTTAAGAAACAGATGCGTCAAATAGTAGATGAATAATACAATCTTAATGCACAAGAAGCATTATATATTGAGTTTTTATTTTTATTTTACGAGAATACTTTTTATTCGTGAATTTAAGAAATTGAAGTGAACATTCAGTAGCTTATGATCCTAATAAGATAGTATTAAAGAGAGAGAACAAAGGAATAATCAAGATTAAATTGTAAATTACAATCAAGTTTGGGGTTATTTTGATTTTACTCCCTAAAGTTTCAAATTTTCAATATGCTCTCATAACATTAAATATCATGAGTAGTTGTTCCCTTTCAACTTTGTGTTGTGCCTAGCTGTCTTAAGCATATAAGATTGGGGCCGCAATGTTGCCCCCTATGTTTGTATCTTACACCTATGTTTGAAATTGTATTGATTTGAACCCAATATGTTTGGAACTGTCATACACCCTCTATCTTTGAAATTGTTTTAATTGATTTCGAACTTAACAGCTAACTGAAGATCATTACGAGCCCTCTCCTCAAGGAAGGAGTTTTTTTATAAGGCTTCACACATTGATGGAAGGCAAATCCAAATGATGATACTTGAAGTTAGGAGAGCAAAAAAAAATATTGAAACTTTAGGGGAGCAAAATTAAAATTACCCCAAACTTTATATATATATATATATATATATATATATATATCAACCATTGCAACATATACTTGAAGCTGCTCTTGATAACACTGTGATCTCATGTTAAAATTTTAAATTTGATTAGAGCAAAATAAAACAAGTTTGAAATTTATAAACATAACTTTAATTGAAATTTTGATAATTAAAATTACTAAAGCAAATTGTAGGGGCTCCTTTTTTCGGAAGTGGGCCCCCGACAATGAATTTGTAGAGAGTGGGGCAAAGGGTTTGGCTCCGGCTGGCCTCTCGCCGGTGCTCCTTGCATTTTTCCTTTGTCGCTCTTCGTTTAGGGTTGCTCCTCGGCTGGCGTCCGAGGAGGCCCCCCCTTCACCAGAGGGGCTCTTTTCCTTATATACTCCTTATAGTTTGATCTTGACCCTACAGCTGTTGACCATCCAAGCCACTGCCTCTAGAGCCTGTCCCATCAGACAGGTTCTTCACCATGCTGTGGGTTGTGGCCTCCAAGGCTGCACTGCTCAGGGGTCTTGTCACCATCAATGTAGCCTAGGGAATCGGGCAAACTCACTAAGTGTGGATGTGACCACCTATTTTGGGTTTGCCCCCTACCTAGGATTAGACTAGGCGTGCCGAGGAAGGGCATGTCCTCGGCACGGGTCCGAGAAGGGCTAAGGCCCTTTGGACGGCTGTCTGGGACGATTGTCCTCCTCGGCTTGGGCCTTGGGCCAGCATAAAGGTGGGCCGGGGATTCCGGGCCCACGGGCCCCACACAAATAATTTATAATTGATGCAAAATGGGAAACAAGGTTTTTGATTTTTTAAATGATTTTTATTATTGAAGTTGTGAATTCTTATTCTCTAACATTGAACCCTGAATAGAATTCAATAGATGACGTTATGATATTTAAATCCTTTAAAAAAAAAAAAGTCAGAATGTTTGAATACTAGTATTTTTTATTTTTTATTTTTTTTGGGATAGGTGAATGATAGTATTGAACATTCTTAAAGTGATTTTTTTTTTTTTTTTTTTTTTTGTGGGTTCTAATTTGCTCAATTGATCTGATAGTTAAATAAGAGATTTGATATTCAACTCCCACCTACATCAAAAACCGATTGGTATTTTGGTTTAATAATAAAGAGCTATTATTAGAAGCAAATGTCATAGGTTGAAACTCTAAAAAAAAAAACGTGTTTTTTTTTTTTTTTTCCTTTATGAAAATTTTAGCATTAGGAACAAAATTTAACAATGATTACAAACAGCCTGACATACATCCAAATAAATTTTGCTTTCCACAAAGCTTGTTACCCAATAATCCATATCATCAAGGTTCTAAAAAAAATAATAAATAAATAAAATAAACATATCAATGTCTTCACATTCGCTCTACGCCAAGTGCAAATAATAAGAATAGATATTCAACTAGTTGGTATTTTATGATGTGTTTATAACATCCAAGATTCAAAATTTCCTTTCCCAGTTGTAACTATTAAATTATAATTAATAAAAAAAATAAATAAATAAATAACTCATTTTATGAATGAATACTATGAGACTACACTTCGACGACTCTCTTATATTGTTTTTTTCAGAACAGAACTTCAACGACTCTCTTTTTTTTTTTTGTTTTTTTGGCCCCTGAGGACAAAGAAGTTCAAAGACTTTAGTAAACCAAAACGAAGTAGATGAATGAAATACTATGAGACTACATTTCGGCAATGAAAATGTTGAAGAAGGTCCAATATCCTTCTGGGGGGTGGGGAAGGTGGAGGCTTTCTGTTGTAAACCAAAACGATGATGCAATGCTGGCTCTCTCTTTTTGCACCCAAATACGTTTCAGTTACTGACTCCGTGTTTGATGTTTCCACTTAGATAATGCAATTAATTTTTTTTTTTTTCTTGGGGGAAAAATTCTTATACCAATTGAATTTTGAAATGCTTTATGTCACAAACAATATAAGATGTTTCTGTTGGATATTTTTATAAAAAAAATATTATATTTATTTTAATACTCATTTATGTGTATCAATTATCCCTTAATGTCAGGTGCGTTGATTATTAAATTTTGAAATTTAAATTTAATTCAAATTTGAATAGCTTTTGTCAATGGTTTTAATTAGGAAATTTATGAACATTAATGTAATATTAATACCATAATTGCCAGCATATTTGGTTTTATTACAAATATATACTTTCCATTCTAAAGATTTTGTAGTCAAATGTTCTTATTTAAATATGACATAATAAAGTCATATATGGAAGATATTTCAGCACTTAAATGTACAGCTATTGTTGAATTATTTTACGTTACCATATATACACAAATATTTACCATTTAATTTAATGGAAAGTGGTCAAAACAGCTAGCAATTTTTTGTAATATATATATATATTCTGGAACTTTCGAAAAGGTATTCTAATAAAGGTTAGCCACGTTAACTATGGGACATTAAATGCATAGCATCATGATTCTTTCTTTCTAGTCCTCAACGTACACTTTGGCAAAAAGTTGACCGGTTTATATATATATATATATATATATATTTAATATATGTATTCATGACATTGATTTCAATATCTTTATGACCATTTAATTGATATCAAATTTTTTTGATATTTTGGCTAAGGACAAGCTAAAGGTCCGGCTATATATATATATCTACATGGAAAGAAAAAATATATATATAAGACACACATTTTTATTTTAGAAAGCTACAGACTTTTCTAAAACAATTTTTTTGTCGCAAACACTTATCATCTATTGTTTTTTACTACTCACAAAAATATTCTATCTTTTACAAACTTTTCTGGGAAAAAGAAAGTACTATAGAGAGCTTATATCCTACGAGCAGTGTAGGCTTGCAAGGATAATCAGCAAAGGTGGCTGGGCTATTGTATCCTGGGGGCAACGTGTAGAAATTATTTGTCTAACTACATCGGATATACTGTAGACGGCACGATTTGTCTCAAGACAATGACTTGGTCCACGCCTCATCTCTGCCACCTCTTTTTGGTAATATCAAATTGCATAATTTCCAAGGAAAATTCAGGTATTATCTCTCCTTTATTTCCAACAATTTGAGACAAATCATTATGGAGAACACAAAATCATCCTTGGAAAATGGTAATGTTATGTCTAATTCCTCTGGAGCGGGTGATCTTAATAAGCCATTCCGCTTCCGTGGTGTTAACTTTAAGAGATGGAGACAAAAGACTTTGTTTTATCTTACTCTCTTGAATGTGGCTTATGTGTTAACTGAGAAAAAACCAAAGAAAAAGAAATCTGAACAATTGACTGAAGAAGAACTTTCTCAACATGAAAAAGATGTTAAGAAATGGGATAAGGATCATCTTTACTGTAGAAATTATTTACTTAATTGTCTTTCTGATGATTTGTATGATTATTATGATTAAGCTTACAAATCAGCCAAAAAGATATGGATGGCATTGAATCAAAAATATGATACAGAGGAAGCTGGATCCAAGAAATATGCATGTAGCCGATTTTTCAGGTTTCAGATGGTTGAAGGCAAGTCCGTGGTGGAACAATCCTATGAACTCCAAATGATTTCACAAGATGTTCGATCTGAAGGCATTCAAGTAGATGAACAAATGCAAGTTTCAGCCATCATTGACAAGCTGCCTGAGTCTTGGAAGGAGTTTGCCAAAGTTCTGAGACACAAGCAAAAGGAACTCTCCATTGAATCCCTTATCACCCGTTTGAGAGTGGAGGAAGAGGCAAGGAACCAAGACAAAGCTGTTGAATTCCATGGAGCAAATGGTCCTAAGGTAAATTTCATCTCTTCAAATGAAAACATGTCAAAAGCCAATGCAAAAAATAATGACTATGTAAGGCCTAAGACAAGAAACTTCAAACGTAGGCCAAATGGAAATCAGCCTCAACATAAGACCCACTCTAATCAAAGAAAGAATCAAGCACACCATCCTAAGCATGCTCCAAATAATGGCAGCCACAATAATAATAACAATTATGCATGTTTTGTATGTGGAAAGCCTGGACATTCGACTAGAAATTGTCGCTTTCGAAGACATGGGCCTATGGCTCAAGCCAATGTCGTTGAAGAGCCTCTTGTGGCTATGGTTACCAAGATTAATATTCTCGAAGGCTTAGGAGGGTGGTGGATTGATTCTGGGGCAACTAGACATGTTTGCTATGATAAAAATTGGTTCAAGACCTACACCATCTTGGATGAGAAAAAGAAAATTATGCTTGGTGATTCTCATACCATTGAAGTTGTGGGTATTGGAGATGTGCTTCTCAAATTTACTTCTGGGAGAGAAGTCACTCTCAAAGATGTCTTTCATGTTCCTGACATTAGAAAGAATCTAGTTTCTAGTTTTTTATTGAATAAGGCTGGTTTCAAACAAGTCTTTGAGGCTGATCAATATGTACTCTCTAAAAATGGCATGTTTGTTGGCAAAGGCTATGCTTGTGATGACATGTTTAAACTTAATGTTGAGATGAATGAAAATTCAAGTTTTGCTTATATTGTTTCTTGTGTGAATGTTTGGTATGGTAGATCATGTCATATTAATAATAAATATATGAAAAATATGTGTAGTTTAGGTTTAATTCCTAAACTTGAAAATGAACTTGAAAAATGTGAAATTTGTAGCATGACTAAAATTACTCAAAAGCCTCATAAATCAGTTGAAAGAAATACTGAATTACTAGAACTTATTCATAGTGATATTTGTGAATTTGAAGGACATTTGACACGTGGAGGTAATTGGTATTTTATAACCTTTATAGATGATTTTTCAAAATATTCATATGTCTATCTTATGAAAAATAAAAGTGATGCTTTTGAAAAATTATCAATTTTCTTAAAAGAAGTTGAGAATACTTTTGATAAAAAGGTTAAAAGGTTTAGAACTGATAGAGGAAAAGAATATGATACTCTTGGTCTTAATAATTATATTCAATCTCTTGGTGTTGTTCATGAGACTGCTGCCCCTTATTCTCCATCTTCTAATGGAGTAGCTGAACGTAAAAATAGGACTCTTATAAATTTAACTAATGCTATGCTTGTTAGTTCTGGGGCTCCTAAATATTTTTGGGGTGAAGCTGTTTTAACTGCAAATTTTGTTTTAAATAGAGTACCTCATAAAAAGACTTTTTTTAACTCCTTTTGAATTATGGAAAAAATATAAACCAAATCTGAATTTTTTCAAAGTTTGGGGTTGCTTAGCATATGTGAGGCTACCTGATCCCAAAAGACCTAAACTTGGAGTAAAGGCTTCTACATGTGTATTTTTGGGTTATTCTTTATATAGCACAACTTATAGATTTTATGATATTGATAATAATACAATAATTGAATCTAGAGATGCAATTTTTCATGAAAATAAATTTCCATTTAAACATAAAAATAGTGGGGGTTTTGAACAACAAGAGAAATTTGAATGTTCAACATCTAAGTCAAGAGATATTAATGAATATGAGATTGAACCTAGGAGGAGTAAAAGACCTAGAATTGAAAAGGATTTTGGTCCTGAATATTATGTGTATAATTTACAAGGTGACCCTACTTCTTTAGAAGAAGCTTTATCTTCTCCTGATTCAGGTTTTTGGAAAGAAGCCATCAATGATGAGATGGATTCTATTATATCTAATAATACTTGGAAACTTGTAGATTTACCTCCAGGTTGCAAAACAATTGGATGTAAATGGGTACTTAGGAGAAAATTAAAACCTGATGGATCTATTGAAAAATTCAAAACAAGGCTTGTAGCTAAAGGTTTTTAACAAAAAGAAGATATTGATTTTTTCGATACTTTTTCTCCTGTTACTAAAGTTACATCTATTAGATTATTGATTGCTATAGCAGCTATTCATAATTTGATGATACATCAAATGGATGTAAAAACGACATTTCTAAATGGTGATTTAGAAGAAGAAATCTACATGGACCAACCAGAAGGTTTTACAATGCCAGGTAATGAGCACAAGGTATGTAAATTATTAAAATCTTTATATGGTCTAAAACAAGCACCTAGACAGTGGCATGAGAAATTTGATCAATGTTTGCTTTCTAATGGTTTTAAAACAAATGAAAGTGACAAATGTATATATTATAAAACTTTTGATGATGCTCATGTTATAATTTGTTTATATGTTGATGATCTTCTAATTTTTGGTCCTAATATGGATATTATAAATGCTGCCAAAATGCTTCTTAAAAATAATTTTGATATGAAAGATTTAGGAGAAGCTAATGTGATTCTTGGCATGAAAATCTCTAGAACTTCATATGGCATATTTGTAGATCAATCTCATTATATAGAAAAAATTTTGAAAAAATATAATTACTTTGATTGTAAGCCTGCAAGTATTCCTTTTGACTCTAGTGTGCATCTTTTTCCTACTAAAGATGAAAATGATATATACAATCAAAAGGAATATGCTAGTATTATTGGTAGTCTTAGATATGCTACTGATTGTACTAGACCTGATATTGCTTATGCCGTAGGAGTTTTAGCAAGATTTACTAGCAAACCTAATTTTGAGCATTGGAATGCCATCACTCAATTAATGAGATATTTAAAAAGAACTGCGCACTATGGTTTGCTATATCAAAGATATCCTGCTGTTCTTGAAGGATATAGTGATGCTAGTTGGAACACCTTATCAGGTGATTCTTTGTCTACCACTAGCTATGTATTTACAATAGGTGGTGGAGCAATAAGTTGGAAATCTAAAAAACAACAGATTATTGCTAAATCCACCATGGAGGCAGAATTAATTGCCTTATCTTCAGCTAGTGAAGAAGCAGGTTGGTTACGAGATTTATTATCTGAAATTCCCATGTGGGAGAAACCTATTTCACCCGTCTTAATTCATTGTGATAGTACTGCCACAATTGGTAGAGCGCGCAATAAATACTATAATGGTAAATCCAGATCTATTAGAAGAAAACACAGTACTGTGAGATCATACATAAACAATGGTACCATAAATGTTGATTATGTTAGTACAAATGATAATATTGCGGATCCATTAACTAAAGCTCTAGCTAGAGAAAAGATCTGGATAGCATCAAGGGGGATGGGACTTAAGCCCAAAGAAGAATAAACTACCTATGAGGATACCCTACCTAGGGACTGGAGATCCTAAGAACTAGGTTCAAAGGGAAAAACTAATCATAGAGTAGTTTGATTAACATGCACGAAATATATGTATGAGTAATAATACTCATGTCCCTCCCTATGGTGTGCGTGCATGTATCTTGTAACGTTATATAGGATGAGTTTTTATAAAAACTCTTAATGTGGACTATAGCTCTTATGAGTGGGATGTTAGAGTTACAAGAACATCCTTGATTGCCACACCTAAGTGAGCATGGAAGTGAGGCCGCTTCCTTTGAGAATGGGACTAGTTCTCTAAATAGCTCATGGATGCTGGGATAAAGCACAAGGCCGTAATGTGCTAGCTTAAAAGCTCGTAGTAGAGTACTGGAATATTATGTGTGTGATGTAATGTTTTGTATCCATAGAAAAAGTTATAGTTCAAGACTTAGATCACTATTAACTTTGGAACAATGTTATTGAAACACTAAATGAGGGTTCAAGCCATTGGCACTCCCATTATGCATAATGTTCTACTTAACCCAGAAAATTTCTTATATATATATTTACCTATTTATTTTTTATAAAAATAAGTGGGGGATTGTTGGATATTTTTATAAAAAAAATATTATATTTATTTTAATATTCATTTATGTGTATCAATTATCCCTTAATGTCAGGTGCGTTGATTATTAAATTTTGAAATTTAAATTTAATTCAAATTTGAATAGCTTTTGTCAATGGTTTTAATCAGGAAATTTATGAACATTAATGTAATATTAATACCATAATTGCCAACATATTTGGTTTAATTACAAATATATACTTTCCATTCTAAAGGTTTTGTAGTCAAACGTTCTTATTTAAATATGACATAATAAAGTCATATATGGAAGATATTTCAGTACTTAAATGTACAGCTATTGTTGAATTATTTTACGTTACCATATATACACAAATATTTACCATTTAATTTAATGGAAAGTGGTCAAAACAGCTAGCAATTTTTTGTAATATATATATATATATATTCTGGAACTTTCAAAAAGGCATTCTAATAAAGGTTAGCCACGTTAACTATGGGACATTAAATGCATAGCATCATGATTCTTTCTTTCTAGTCCTCAACGTACACTTTGGCAAAAAGTTGACCAGTTTATATATATATATATATATATATATATATATTTAATATATGTATTCATGATATTGATTTCAATATCTTTATGACCATTTAATTGATATCAAATTTTTTTGATATTTTGGCTAAGGACAAGCTAAAGGTCCGGCTATATATATATATATCTACATGGAAAGAAAAAAATATATATATAAGACACACTTTTTTATTTTAGAAAGCTACAGACTTTTCTAAAACAATTTTTTTGTCGTAAACACTTATCATCTATTGTTTTTTACTACTCACAAAAATATTCTATCTTTTACAAACTTTTCTGGGAAAGAAAGTACTATAGAGAGCTTATATCCTACGAGCAGTGTAGGCTCGCAAGGATAATCAGCAAAGGTGGCTGGGCTGTTGTATCCTGGGGGCAACGTGCAGAAATTATTTGTCTAACTACATCGGATATACCGTAGACGGCACGATTTGTCTCAAGACAATGACTTGGTCCACGCCTCATCTCTGCCACCTCTTTTTGGTAATATCAAATTGCATAATTTCCAAGGAAAATTCAGGTATTATCTCTCCTTTATTTCCAACAGTTTCCATGAGTTCCAGTTACCTCAACTGGTTAAATAAGAGGTCTGGAGATTCAGTCCCCGCCTATACCAAAAACTGATTAATATCATAGTCTGAAGATAAAGAGCTATCATTAGAAGCAGACGCTATAGGTTGAAACTCTCTCAAAAATATTAATGTTCCCTTATCAAAAAAAAAAAAAAAAAACCATAGATGTTCCCTTTTTTTCATTTCCAAAATTAACCCTACCGATTTAATTCCAAGCAATAATTTTTTTATTAAAAAAACTATGGTTCTTGATTTTTTGAAAAACAAAAATTAATGATAAAAAATATTTTGACAAATGATTACAAAATTAATCTATAAATACTATAAGGCCGAAGATGTTAACTTTTGTTTGAATTCACAATAATACAATATTTTATCACATAAACTTTTGAGATCTCCTATTTTTACACCTGATTATTCTATAATATGTTTTAATTTAATTTTACATTTCATTCTATATTTAAATCCTACATTAGAATTTTACCAAATCATATTTTCTTAAAATAATAGATACAAGCTTTCATATACAAATACAACCATAATAAATGTCTAATAATACTATAATATAAATTTTCTCATTTACTAACATATTAAATATCAATTAGTATTGTTTTGTTTTGTTTGCCTTTTTTTTTTCCTTTGTTTTATTGCACTTTTCATTGTTAGGTCAATCGATCAAGTTATGTTATATTTCAAATAAGTAGCACAAAACATTATTTCAACCATGTTTATCAACTACCAAATTTGATAATAATCATAAAACAATAAATAGGCACGCACATTGATAATAATCATAAACCAATAAAAACTCTTTTTAACAGAAAAATCACTTAGGGAGATCCAATCCCATTAGAAAATCCACCAAAAAATAAAATTAATAAGTAAACTACTCATAAAACCAACATTTGCACTACCTTCGAAATTCTTCTTATGAATCTTTTTCACGAATGAATCTCACCCACAACATCAGAATTTAGGAATGCAAGGAACTCCTTGAAGATTTGTAGTAGCAATGTTGGTTTCAAGCGGTTTCAAGCAAAGTTTTCAAATGCTCAATCTTCTGGATCACAAGATGGACAGTACTCAAGGGTATTTCGATTTGGCTCAAGAGAGAAGGCTCTTAAATCTTCTTTGGTATAGGCAGGGATGAATCTATCAAGAGAAGGCCATGTAATAATATAAACTATTTGAAAATTTTGGTTAAAAAATTCATACTCTTCCCTCCTTGCAAATTGAAAATGTATTCCCCAAAAACCTAAAAATTAAAGAGGCCACATAAACTAATATGTGGCTGTTGACCCCTTTAAAAAAATAAAACAAACAAATCCCTTACAGAAAAAATCTCCGCTCATAAAAAATGCAAATGACTTATATATTTGAACTATATATTTTCGTATGACATTTTGGTTTTTGGCTTATTTGGCACCTATAATTAAAAAGCTGGGAATTCAGGAGGTGAATTTTGAAGTGCTATCCAACTCTACCTAAAGGGTTCCCACACCACCCCACCCCCCCCCCCCCCCCCCCCCCCCCCCCCCCCCCCCCCACAAAAAAAAAAAAAACACAAACTTTACAATTGAACATATTCTTTAATTATATATTTTTTGTATGTTGCAATGAATTCTTAGATATATTTAATTGAATATTTAACATATTCATTAATTAAATATATTTAGAAAAATTATTAAATATATTTAATTGTGCCAATATCAATATGGATTTGATTTCCACATAATCAATATGTATTTGATTTCAACTTGTTAATCAATAGGGATTTGATTTCTAAAGTTTTCAACTTAAGGTAATTAATAAGGATTTAATCACCTAGGTTTTCGAATTGGTTAGTTAATATGGATTTAATTACCTGATCACAGTATGATTGGAGATGTGGCATATAATCATGCTTCAAACAAAGGTATGTTTATAAGATTTTGAAACCTCTTATGTATATTATTTAAGCATATTGAAGTTAATATTACTTATTTCATGAACACGATGTTCAAAGAAAATATTGTACATGTCTTGCTTATGAAATGTTATATAAAGGTATGAATTTTAGTATGATGCAGTTTTTAGGTAATGTCTTCTAGTTTTTAGGTAATGTCTTCTAGTATGAATTTTAGAGGTTAAATTATTAGCTTTCCACACACACACACACACACACACACACACACACACACACACACACAAAATTGTTATGTGATTGGCCATTAAAAGTGGTGAGTACGAACTAGAACACCAATAGCCTACCAATTAAAAATAGATTGGCTATAGTTACATTTTAATTTTATATTTGCAATAGATTGGCTATAGTTACATTTTCATTTTATATTTGCAACTATGGAATAATTATTTTCAATCATGAATATAATCAAATTAAATTTCTCAACAAAATGGAAGATGATATTCTAGAGGACTCTTTTATTCTATACGTAAAAGAAAAGAAATTTAAAAAAAGAAAAATGAAATTGTTGCAAAATTTGTACAAAAATAATCATAAATGATTTTGAAGGGAAAAAGATTGAGTTCCATTTTAATATATCATATGATTTAGTTGAAATGTATTAAGAAATAGTCATTTGTGGCTTTCATTTGTTTATATTTGCTAATGGTGAATAAATATTTAGATTTTTATGTATTACTTGTTTTTTGAATTTTTGTATATTTCTTATTCTTAAAGATCAAAATTGTTTAATTCATATATTGGCCCCGAAAACAAATTCCTAGGGTACATTTGGTAAGACTGTAATAGACACTGTAATGTAATAGTTTTTCCTATGATTTAGCTACTCAGTAATTTGGTTATGTTTTTATTATAGAGAATAATCATTCCTTATAAATAGTTATTCTTTAATATGAGGAATAACTATTAATCTCTAAAAGGATTATAATAGTTATTCCTTAGTAGGTATATTAAGTTATAAAATTAATATATTTCCGAATAAAGAAACTTTCCATATGGACATAGTAATTATGAAAATAAAAAAATTATAAAAAAATAACTAATCTGTCTTTCAAATTTAAAAAATATTACCTTTTAAGAAATATAATTATATGAATAGGATATTTCCTAAAATAAATCTTAAGTTTGATTTAAAATGTTTTCATTCCATTATCTTTAGGGTTCTATTATTGTGTTATCACCAAATAAATTAATAGTAATAAGTATTACATTACAGTATATTGTATTCCTTGTAATACAAATTTCTATTACTATGTAATTATTATTACAGTCTACCAAACATGCCCCTAGTTTTGTCTCTAGGCATAGGTCTCAGTATGACCACCATTTTTTTGAGAGTTGTTGATACCCAAAAAATCACAACAAGAAGCCCAACTTAGGGAACTAGACCATGGGCCTTATGTGAATACAAAGGACCCATTGTTCTATAAAGACACTCTTGTAAAAGAGATTGAAGAACCATGAAGAATGGGGTAAAAGCCTTTTAGTAAATAAAGAGAGAAAATGGCCTTGAATAAGGTGCAAATGACCCAAGAAAATGGTCATAAAAAAAGGTCCTTGGAAAGTCCAGCAAGAAATTGGGCAAGCCCAAAGGAGCCCACCAAGGAACCAATCACCAAGATCGAGTTCCTTAGTAAAAGAAGAATGAAGGAGACGCACTATGCTCCAAAAGGTATTGAAACTTTGGAATTGAAATTGACTAATCTATAGGAAAAGATTAGAGGGACCTCGATTAAAGGAGGAAAGCAAAAGGAGAAAGATGCTGGGGAGGCTTTCGGAGTTCAACCATCTCCCAAAAAAAAAAAAAAAACATTTATTCTACTTTCAAGAAAAATAGCCAACAAGAGAAGTTGCTATTAGCCCAAGGAACCTTCAAAATGTATCTTTCTCAACCTTGAACAATGGGCCCTTCCTCGATGAACTCAAATGGCATCTAATCTACAACTTTCTATGAAGAGAAAATAATTAAAATACTTTCGGATATGGGTTCCAATAAGAGTGGAAAGAAGAAAAAAGGCCCACCAAGCTCCTTCAAATTCAAGGTAGGAAGCCATGGTTGATCCAGTAGACTAAAGACTACACCATTTTGAGGAATCGAACCATACCCACTATAAAGGAACATCAAAGTAGAAGAGAAAAAGAGGGGAACAAACACTAAGCATCTAAGATATGTATAGTATCAGGAAAAATAAGCAAGAAACACTAGCCCAGGTGAAGAACCTTGGGAAGAAATATTGTGTGAATAGAAATTTCAACTTGTAGAAATAATTGGGGGATCCACTCTGATCTAAGGTCCCAGATCTCACAAGTTTTGTAAAGTCTCAAGGACTTACTTAAGTCTGTGAAGTTTGGGATTTATAGGCTTTGTGGACTTTTTCCCTAGACTGTCTAAGAAAAAGAAGCATTGTAGAACGGAAAATCTATACCTATAGAACTTGTATTTTTCAAAACCACATTGATCTAGGCTTCCAAGTATCACAAGTCTTGTGGATCCTAAAGGGTCTATTGAAGTCTGTGGAACTTAGGATTCAAAGGTCTTGTGGTTCTAGGACCAATATTTTGGGTTTCACAAATAAATAATAAAATCAATTAGACTATTCTCTTTTCTCTCTAATTCTTTTAGTTCCTTCATATACATATATGTATTTTTCCCTCTTGGATTTTTGGATTTGTGTTTGCACATAGGTTGGTTTTGTGAATCAGATTTATCTTCCATGGTGGAACCAAACCCAGCTCACCCATAACTCTACTATGGCCTTGCAGAGCCCAAGTCTTAAAATTAGAGCATGGGCCTAATTAATGACAAAAAATTGGCCTTCAACAAGGGTTTGACTTATCTTCAGTACCTTTTGAACTGGAATCTCATTTTATTTTAATGAGAAACTACCACGTCACCCATTAACTAAATAAAAAATAGAGATTAAAACCCATTACCACTTGCCATTGTGTATTTAAAACAAAAGGACACCTCCAGTTAAAAAAACATTGGAGGTAAACTAAACTCTTCTTTTAAAAGATCGTGCAGCATGCCATTTATATAAGTGTAAACTATAAAAAATAAAATATAGTCTTCAAGTTGTACTAAGAAAACAAAATCTAAGAAACTTGCTCAAGCAAACATGAAATTTCTGTTTCTCGAATAATCATTGCTCAAGCTGTCGAGCAATAATCTAGAGCTTACTTGAGCAAGCTTGCTTGTCTTCAAAAATTGAAATTGTTGCAAAATTTGTACAAAAATAATCATAAATGATTTTAAGGAAAAAAAATTGAGTTTTATTTTAATACATCAAAGTGATAGGACTAACGAATTCATCTCTCATAGATGACCTCAACGATTATGGACAAAGACATCCTCAAACGAATTGAGAAGATGCCCACATCATTGACGAAGACAACCATGCCATTCAATACAGCCAATTATACTCGAAACGGTTATAGAGCCAGTTGTATGAGCCGTTAGGATGCATTAAAGCCATATTACAAAGCATAAAACGTTACCAAGAGGGACATTAAGGCCACCATAACTACTCCAACGGTCAAGAGTTGCAAAAACATATATAAGGCCCTCACAATACCAACACAAGGTATGAGAAATATTGGGATAATCTTGCGACCATTTTTGCTATTTTGTTTTACTTCATAAAGTTCCTTTGTATTAACTTTGGCATCAGAGACGTTGTGGCAGACACTATACCAGTGACCATCCTTGAGAAGACATACACGTGAGCTGCTGATTGGATCCATTCGCTAACTTACAAGCTTACGCTTCATCAGTTTGGCGCCGTTTGTGGGAAATTGCATTTTTGTGTTTACATTCGAAAACATAGTTTCCATCAACTTCTGTATTCATATGGAGTCTAACCAAGATTTCGCAACCTTGGCTCAACAAGTCCAGGCTCTTGTAGCCACTGTTGAGGAACTTACTAGGCAAAAGCAGGAAATGAAGTTGCAACTTCAACAGAAGGAGAATCGATGTAAAGACAACTTGGAAGACAAAGGAGACAGTCATAGAAGAAGCAACCATCAAGGACCTACTACTCCAAATGAAAAAAATTCAGATCTTCTTAGAGAGATGAGAAAAGAGATAGATGAGCTAAGGAATGCCACAAGGGAGAAAACAAACTGGAGCGTTGATAAACTGGTAAGAGCCACGGATTCGCCCTTCATGGCAGCAGTCCTAGAGTGTCCAGTACAGTCGAAATTTTGCTTGCCTCAATTTAAGCCATTTGTTAGATTTAAGGACCCCCAAGACCACCTGACGAGATATTTTTCCGTTCATTCCTTACTACCCTCGAGGGGGCTGCAAAGGAATGGTTCACAAAGTTGCTAATGTCATCCGTCGATAACTTCGAGCATTTAAGCAATGCCGTCTTGTGTCACTTCATCGGTGGGCAATGTTTGAAAAGGCCAGTAGATCACTTACTCACTATTAAACAGGGAGAAAAGGAAACCCTAAGGTCATACGTAAAATGCTTCACTCGGGAGACTCTAGAGGTAAACGAAGCTGACGATAAGGTGCAGCTAACGACTTTCAAAGCAAGATTAAGGTCTAGAGATCTCATGGCTTTGCTCATGAAGAATCCTCCAAAAATGATGATAGAGATGCTCCTGAAAGCACAAAAGTATATGAATGCCGAAGACGTATTAACAGCCATAAAGGATGTAGAAAAGCCAAGAGACAAAGGGAAGAAGGACGACGAGCATAGGAGGCAGAAGCGAGAACACCCAGATCGTCAAATCACTGACGGGAACTTGAGAAAAGATGATAAGAATCCTCGAATGGTAAAGTTTACCCCTTTAGTTATGCCTGTTGACAAAATTTGAACACAAATCAAGGACGAGCACTACCTCAAGTGGCCAAGGCCATTACATTCATCCCTCCATGTTCGTGATAAGAGTAAGTATTGCCGGTTTCACAAGGATCATGGTCATTACACAGAAGATTGTTGGGACCTAAAAGAGCAAATAGAAGAGTTGATTCGGAAAGGGAAGCTGCAGAAATATGTGAAAAATGGGGAGTATGGTAAGTTCAGAAACGGTAATAAGAACTAGCCTGAGACCTCATCTAGGAATGATGATCGCCCATTCCAGCCTCCACAAGATGTGATCGGGGAAATAAAGACGATTGTAGAGGGACCATTCAAGGGAGGATCGTTCAAATCCCTTAAAAAGGCATGCTAGAGATAGGTAAACAGCGTCCACATGATACCTCCATTCAAGCAAAGATGGACAGACCGGACATGTCTTTTAGTGAAGCAGATGCCAGGGGAGTGAAGTAGCCTTGCAACGACCCTTTGGTCATAATGCTGACCATAGAGGGATTCAACACTAAAAGAATCCTTATGGATAATGGCAGCTCTGCGGATATAATCTACCTTCCTACTTTTCAGCAGCTGAAGCTAGATCCAAAAAGACTGTGCCTATTTGACTCCCCCCTCATTAGTTTCAGTGGAGACATGGTTTATCCCAAGGGAATAGTAACGTTGCTAGTAATAATGGGGGCCTACCTGATGCAATTGACTTGTCAGTTAGATTTTTTGGTGGTAGATTGCCCCTCGTCATATAATGTAATTATTGGAAGGCCCTCGCTCAACAACTGGAAGGCAGCCACGTCCACCTATTGCCTAAAGGTAAAGTTCCCAACTGATAATGGCGTAGGCGAGGTAAATCGAGATCAAGTCTTAGCCAGAGAATGCTATTAGGCTGTCCTAGCTGCAAAAGAGAACTATACATGGATGGTTGAAGAGAAGATTGAGGATAAAATAGAGACCTTGAAGATAGTGGAACTGGCTATATGAGACGCGACAAAGACAACAAAAATAGGGACGACACTAAGCCCTATGATGAAAGCAAGACTTGTCCAGTTCCTTACAGAGAACATAGACATCTTCGCCTAAAACCACGAGAACATTCCAAGAATATCTCCGGAGGTTATTCAGCATAAGTTGAATGTAGACCCAGAGAGAAAGCCCGTACAGCAAAGACGAAGAGTATTCGCCCCGGAGCGAGACCAAATGGTCACAGACAAGGTTAACAAGTTGTTGACAGCAGGCTTCATTAGGGAAGTGTACTACCCAGACTGGCTCACAAACGTCGTCCTAGTGAAGAAGGCAAATGGAAAGTGGAGGATGTGCATGGACTTCACTAACCTGAACAAGACATGCCCGAAAGACAATTTCCCTCTTCCAAAGATAGACCAGCTCATAGATTCTACATCTAGACATAAGCTGCTGGCGTTCATGGATGCCTACTCGAGATATAACCTAATAAAAATAGCTGAAGAAGATCAGGAGAAAACTGCTTTTATCACAAGCCAAGGGCTTTATTGTTATAAGGTGATGCCTTTCGGGTTAAAGAATGCAAGAGCTACTTATCAAAGGTTAGTAAATAAAATGTTCAATAAACAGATCGGTAGGAATATGGAGGTGTACGTGGATGATATACTCGTCAAGAGTAAGGAAGAACTTACCCACCTAGGCGACCTAAAGGAGACATTCGCCACCCTCAAATAGTACCAGATGAAGTTGAACCCCAGTAAGTGTGTCTTTGGCGTAGCCTCAGGGAAAATTCTAGGATGCATGGTGTCCTAGAGAGGAATAGAAGCAAACCCGGAAAAGGTGCAAGCCGTAATCAACATGGCATCGCCCAAGACTGTCAAGGAAGTCCAGAAGCTCACAGGAAGGATCGCAGCCATTAATAGATTCGTCTCTAGAGCTACAGACAAATGCCTACCCTTCTTCAAGACTTTGAGATAGGTTTTCGTCTGGACTGACGAATATGAAGTAGCATTTTTTAATGCCTACCCTTCTTCAAGACTTTGAGATAGGTTTTCGTCTGGACTGACGAATATGAAGTAGCATTCCAAGAACTCTAATGCTACTTAAGTAATCCACCCCTCTTAAGCCCGTCCAAGGAAGGGGAAAACCTATACTTGTACCTAGCAGTATCAGCTACAGTCGTAAGTGCAGCCCTGATTCGAGAAGAAGCCAAGAAACAACTCCCAGTGTACTAAGTTAGCCAAGCTTTCCAAGGGGTCGAGTCCAAATATCCAAGAATTGAAAAGATTGTGGTCGCCTTAATAGTAGCCTCACACAAGCTAAGATAGTATTTCCAGGCAAATCCTATCCTGGTAATGATGGATCAACCTATCAAGAAGTCCATAAACAAACCTGAAGCAATTGGAAAAATGGTCCAGTGGGCTATTGAACTCAGCCAATTCGACATCAAGTATCATCCCAGGACATCGATTAAAGCACAAACTTTGGCAAACTTCATCGCCGAATTCACCTTCCTAGACAAACATGAGTCCACTAACGAAGTCGAGTCATGGACGATACAAACTGATGGTTCGTCCGCCCAAAAGAGGGGAAGAGTAGGGGTCGTCATAACCACCCCTAACGAAGAAAACTCAAGTATGGCGTTCAACTGAAATTTTCAGCTACCAATAACGAGGCTGAGTATGAAGGGATACTGACGGGATTGAGACTCAAAATGGCGTTAGGAGCTAAAAACCTGTTAGTTCAAAATGATTCGAAGCTGGTGATTGGGCAGATCAAAGGAGAATACAAAGTAAAGGAAGAGAGAATGCAAAAATACCTCAAGCTGATGAAGCATCTGACTCAAAAGTTCGATAAGGTGGAATTTGTACAGATCCCAAAAAGCCAAAACAAGGTAGCAGACGAAATCTCGAAGATAGCATCGTCAGAAGAAGGGGCGACGAACAAGGGTTTGCTACTAGAAGTCCAAAAACACCCCAGCATTGAAGAAGTTCCAACGTTTGCAATCCATAACACAAACAGCTTGATGACACCCATTATGTCTTTCCTCCAGGACAGGCACCTCCCACAGAATGCAAACGAAGCCAAAAAGGTCAAAAAGCGGGTGGCTAGGTTTATAATCCTTAATGATACTTTATACAAGAGGGGTTTCCCAATGCTTTACTTGAAGTGTGTCGACGAAGAGGAAGCTAAGTACATCCTGGCAGAAAGCCACAAAGGAATTTGTGGGGATCATGCCGGCCCTAAATCTCTGGTAAAAAAGGTTGTCCAAACTGGTTACTTTTGGCCTACTATGCAGGTAGACACAATGGAGCTCGTGAAGAAGTGTGACAAATGCCAATGATTTGGGAGTGTCCAACAACTTCTAGCAAAGAGATTGACGATGATATCATCCCCGTGGCCATTCACACAATGGGGGATCAACATCGTCGGTCCACTACCCCTAGGTAAAGGTCAGGTAAAGTTTTTGCTAGTCGCCATCAATTATTTTACAAAGTGGGTGAAAGTAGAGGCACTAGCAACCATCATAGAAGCAAGAATCTAGATCTTCATATGGAAGAACATAATTTGTAGATTTAAGATTCCAAGGACAATCATATCAGATAACAGACGACAATTCGATGGCCAAGGTTTTAGGGATTTCTGTTTAAAACTGGGCATCAAGAATTAGTTCTCATCCCTAGGGCATCCACAAGCAAATGGGCAGACGAAGATGAGGAATAGAACATTGCTCAAGATTATCAAGACCAAGCAAGAGGACGTGAAGGGAGCTTGGCCGGAAGAGTTACCCAACATCTTGTGGGCTTACAGGACCACAACAAGGACCCCGATGGGAGAAACCCCCTTTAGGCTCACCTATGGCACTAAAGCAGTGATCCAGGTCGAGGTAAAAGCATCCAGCATCAGGCGTAGTGAATTCAACGAAGAAGACAATGACAATAGTCTGCAAATCAACTTGGACTGTCTGGACGAAGTAAGAGAGAAAGCTTCTAGCAGAATGACGGAGTACTAGAAGAGGATGGCCGACTACTACAATAGGAGGGTAAAGCTTAGATGACTTGAAATAGGTGACCTCGTCCTGCACAAGGTCACCACAGCAACCAAAGACCCTACTCAAGGGAAACTTGGCCCCATATAGGAAGGACCTTACTGCGTCACCCACTACTCCAAGCAGGGCAGTTACCACCTAGAAACCCTAGACTAACAAAGGCTCCTAAGGCCATGGAACATTAAGCACTTGAAGAAGTACCACCAATGAAAGTAATAAACAAATGTATTCATTCAAAGAATTAATAAATGAGTTATTCAGCTAATGTTCCTCTGCAAGCAGTTCTATCCAATTATAAGTCACAAAAGCCTCAAAAAAGTGGCTAAGTAACAAGATTCTACCATGACGAATGTGAGTTACTGACGAATACGAAAGAATGACAAGATCCCTAAAAGGGTGTAAATCACAAAAGCCCCAAAAAGTGGCTAAGTAACAAAATTCCACCATGACGGATGTAAGTTACTGAAGAATACGAAAGAATGACAAGATTCCTAAAAGAGTGTAAGTCACAAAAGCCAAGAATGACTAAGTAACAAACCACCACCCAGACCGATACAAGTCACTAAGAAGTTAAAACGGGCAAAACCACCGACGAAGAAAAGGAAGCCCAAATTCCACTAAATATGCAATACGGACAGTCATTACTAAGTACACAGGCACGCCATAAACTGAAGAATGTGCAATCACAAGTAAGTACATAACTGCATATTTAATTAAAGCCCAAAAACCACGGGCAATTACCACTATTGTCACCTTTGAAAACCAATAAACACTAGGCCAATAACATTGTTCTTAAGATAGACTAAAATGAAATTGTTCCAAAATTAGATTTACAAAAAGCCCAAAACATGACGGGCATTTGCGAAAAATAAAAAGGAATTTTCATAAGTAACAACATCAGGCGTCAACAACGGAATTATCACCAGTAGGAGCATTAGCAGTTGGAGCGTCAGTAGCGCTCTCAGGGACACCGCCCTCAGGAGCCAAGGATTGAGCAGCTTCATCAATCGCCATTTCCTTGTTAACCTCCTCTAGATCCAGGCTTTCCATATCAACTCCGGTGGGGTGCTTGACCAGGTACCTCCGGAGAAGCTCAAAACCTTTAAAATACCAACTGAAGAGCACGGTGTTGTACTCGTCAGTAGTTTGGAAGGCTTCGACAGATTTGGCAGCAATGGTCTTGAGCGACTCCTTGGCACTTAGAAGCTGCTCGTCATTTTCTAGGATCAACTGATGTTCGACTCTCAGGTCGTCACTCAGGGTCTTGACCTTCTCCTTTAGAGTGGTAGCCTCATCCATAGAATCAATCAGGTTCTTCTTCAACTTAGAATTTTCCCCTTCTAAAGCTTGCATCTTCGATGTGAAAGTTGCCAATTTGGCCTCTTAAGTAAAGTACTCAGAGGCAATATGCAAACTTTTCCCCAACACCTAAAAAGAAATTCAATACCATTAGTCAAAAAAAAAAAAAAAATGAAGAGGAGTTACATAAATACTCTACCTAAACAAGCTTATGGACGTGGCCACTCACGATGTTGTTAAAAGGAACTCGAGAGAGGACCTTTAAATCATCAGCGGTCACAACGCCATGGGCCCTGTCCATCGCCAGTCTCTCGTCTCCCAAGATGGTGGACGGGTGGGAATCCATCTTTTCCTTCTCCTTGTTTGACAGGCGCAACCTTTTAGAGACGGGAGTAGGGAGCTCCTTAATTGAGGTTGACGGAGAAGCAGTCCTCATCATTTCAGTGCTAGAAATGATGGGAGTGACGGAGGCAATTGGAGTGACAGAGGGACCCCTCCCAATCACACGCACAATCTTCCTTCCTATACTCAACAACGGCTCGACTTTTTTCGCCTCATCTTCACATACACGTTTTTATTAAACTTGGATGTCATCTCTGCAAGAGAGAAACACTTACTCTTTTTGAAAATGAGGTATTAAAAAAAAAAAAAGTACTGACGAGTCTAACACTTACTCTTTTTTCCTTCAATATTGAGGTTGCGCAGGATGAAAGCAAAAGGTTCTGGCCCGAGGCAGTAAAAGGCGAGTGTCCTTGGGTCGACAAGGTCGTCCCAGCTCTCAATCGTCTATGCGTATTCAATTGCCTTCTGCACTCGCTCCTTATACTTGCTCTTGAGCTTGGACCATCTCTTAACTATGCAAAACAAGAAGTAAAACAAAAACAAAAAACAAAAAAAAAAGAAAAAAAAAAAAAGAAAAGAAAAAAAAAAGATCAATAGCCATAGTAGTAAGCACAACAGAATTCAAAGGACGAGGAGAAATATTGGCGCACCTAAAGTCGACGTTTCCCACCGATGACGCAACCTTGGGAGATCACCTCAAACCTCGCCAAAGGAAGTCTCAAAATCATCCCCAGACACAAAGAAAAATCTGGACTTCCAATATTTGAAAGACAACGACAAACCTTTGACAATCCTAGCTCTTCTTTCCTAGGGCACCAATTCATAGTACTCATGCTCCTTAGACACTTTTAAACAATACAAATAGACAAGCTCCTCAACTTTAAGCATGTCCCCGTCATTTGCAGCCAACCATATTCCCATGCAATTGATTAGTATCCACCACGAGTTGGGCATAAGCTGCCCATGAGCAATACCAAAGCGGTCTAAGAGCTCCATAAGGAAAGGATGGACCGGAAACCTCAATCCATAGATGAAGGCAGATTCGTAGAAACAAACCTCCCCAAGAAAGAAGTGATAGGCCCGATCTTCCTCACTAGGTAGACGAACCCTAACTCGATCTGGGAACTGAAACCTATCCTTAAATCTGCCTAGCGTATCGGCGTCTAGCCCACACACTTCCTCAAGAGCATAAAAAGCCCTAACCTCTCGAGGAGTAGAGACAGTTGTGTCTTCCCCCACTGGGTTATCGCTGGATGATAACCCAGTCTCGAGCTCACTGGACCTAATCTCAAACATTATTTTCCCCTCTTTCATCAGATTCTCAAACCAATCAATTGACTGACGTAACAAGGACAGCAGATCGGCCAATGCAGCAGTCAAGCAATTACCCTCGTAGACGAAGTTCTCAAGATGTGGGAAAATTCCTAATGACCCTTTAGTCGAGCAAAAAGAAATGAGATTGAGGGGCGAGCTATCCTAATCTCACAACCGCTGACCATGGAAAAGCTAGAAAACACAAAAAACAGGGAAAAATCTAAAAACCCCGAGACCTAAAAAAGCCAAACACAAAAACCAAAAGAGAGAGAGAGAGAGAGAAAATCATAAATCTACCACAATATGTATAGACCGAAATGAAAAAAAAAGAAGTGAAAAGGAAAACGAACCTCAAAGAAGAGAACCACCGCACAGCGCACCAGTTTGGAGAAGGGTTGCAGAGAAAGGCTGGCGAAGAAGATGCTCAGAACAATGATTGGAAGTTTTTGAGAAAAGTGAAAAGGAAAAATAAGAAGGGAGGAAGTTTAAAACTAAGACTTTGGAAACTGAAAAACGAGCGGAAAGCCCAATAGTTCCAACAATTGGAGCATTAACTCCACTAGTCAGAATGTGCCATGTAGGCTACAGCCCGAAGAACGCCGCCACTACGCATTTAATGCGGAACGAAATCCCAAAGGTCACTTACCATCTGAAAATTTTTCATATTCTATGGTCATCATGCCTAGACGACCACAGAATCGGGGGGTAGCTGACAGGACTGACGAATTCATCTCTCATAGACAACCTCAACGATTATGGATGAAGACATCCTCAGACGAATTGAGTAGATGCCCACATCACTGACAAAGACAACCATGCCATTCAATATGGCCAATTATACCTGAAGCAGTTATAGAGCCAGTTGTATGAGCCGTTGGGATGCATTAAAGCCATATTACAAAGCATAAAATGTTACCAAGAGGGATATTAAGGCCACCATAACTACTCCAACGGTCAAGAGATGCAAAAACATATATAAGGCCCTCACAATACCAGCACAAGGTATGACAAATATTGGGATAATCTTGCTACCATTTTTGCTATTCTGTTTTACTTCATAAAGTTCCTTTGTATTAACTTTGGCATCGGAGATGTTGTGGCAGGCACCACACCGATGACCATCTTTGAGAAAACATACACGTGAGCTGCAGATTGGATCCATCTGCTAACTGACGAGCTTACGCTTCATCACAAAGAAACTTGCTTGAGCGACCATGAGTGTCACATGAAATTTCAGTTTCTCGAATAATTATTGCTCGAGTAGTCAAGCAATCTAGAACTTACTTGAGCAAGCTTGCTTGTTTTCAAAAATTGAAATTGTTGCAAAATTTGTACAAAAATAATCATAAATGATTTTCAAGAAAAAAAATTTTGAGTTCTATTTTAATATATTATATGATTGAGTTGAAATGTATTAAGAAATAGTTATTTGTGGCTTTTATTTTGTTTCTATTTTGCTAATAATTGAAAAAATTATTAGTTTAAAATTTCATATATTACTTGTTTTTTGAATTTTTGTATATTTCCTATTCTTACATAATCAAAATTGTTTTATTAATATATGTGGTCTTGAGGCAAATTCCTAGTTTTATCCCTGGTATCGGTCTCACTATGGCCACCAATTTTTTTAAAGGTCACGCAACATGTGATTTATATCGTAAAAACTCAAAAATAGTCTTCGAGTTGCACTAAGAAAACAAAACCCGAGAAACTTTCTCAAGCGAATAGCCTGTGAGTGTCACACGAAATTTCTGTTTCTCGAATAATAATCGCTCGAGCAATCTAGAACTTACTTGTGCAAGCTTGCTTGTCTTCAATTTCTTCAAAAAAGAAAAAAAAAAAACATTTTAAAAGACTATTACACTACTTATATACATTGAAATACAACCCTTAATATGTCACAAGGCATTTACCAAATTAAAACCTAACGGCACCTGCATAAGGACGCTCCGACATCAATTTCTCTGTTCTTCAGTAATTTAAAAAAAAAAAAAATTGCATCTTTTATTTTCACAAAATTGTTCGTGAAGAACTGTCTTTGGCGGCACAGTTTGCATTTATTAACTTATTTCAATTACTACTGGATATTCAAGTGGAGTTGTAAAGGGAAACGTGGGGAGGGGAAATTTTAAGGTGGCCTTCCTCGTCTTTTATGGCAAAACAAGCTTATGATCCTCGCTTAGACTTTCCGGTAGAATATAGAAATCCCAGTGTTGGTATCTGGATTGATTCAGGATCCGTTGCTATCAACTATTTCTCTCAAAACCAAAAATGAAAATTCTCATATCCTTGAATCTGGATTTTTTTTTTCTTTATATATAAATTCATGGTCAGGTTACATTTCACAAAGGCTACGTAACAGGGGCAATTTGTCCTCTCCATGAGCAGAGTCAGAGCTAACCATTTATCAATTCATATGGCTTCTTAATCTAATCTAACAGTGGCGGTGCCATCTTATGGTCAGGGTGGAAAAAAAAAAAAAATATATATATATATATATATATATAATTTAAAATTTTATATTTATTTACCTTTAAAAAAAATTTTAGGTCCATCCTAAATTTTTTTTATGCCAATAAAATTAAATTTTAGTCCATAATTTGAGCAAATTAACAATATATTGGGATCTTTAAACGAATAATGGCAGCATAGGTCTGATAGGTTCATAGTGGATAGGAGTGTAATGCCAATAGGCTACTCTTTGTTTTGGTCCTTTTCCTGAGGACATGTTTTAATGGTTTACTGTTCCCCCCAACTGAGCTTAATGCCTCAATCTATTACTTGTATTCTATTTCATTTCAATAAAATTTTCTATCGTTTTGAGTCCAAAATATATATATATATATATATATATATATATAGGGGCTCCTTTTTTCGGAAGTGGGCCCCCGACAATGAATTTGTAGAGAGTGGGGCAAAGGGTTTGACTCCGGCCGGCCTCTCGCCGGTGCTCCTTGCATTTTTCCTTTGTCGCTCTTCGTCTGGGGTTGCTCCTCGGCTGACGTCTGAGGAGGCCCCCCCTTCACCAGAGGGGCTCTTTTCCTTATATACTCCTTATAGTTTGATCTTGACCCTACAGCTGTTAACCATCCAAGCCACTGCCTCTAGAGCCTGTCCCATCAGACAGGTTCTTCACCATGCTGTGGGTTGTGGCCTTCAAGGCTGCACTGCTCAGGGGTCTTGTCACCATCAATGTAGCCTAGGGAGTCGGGCAAACTCACTAAGTGTGAATGTGACCACCTATTCTGGGTTTGCCCCCTACCCAGGATTAGACTAGGCGTGCCAAGGAAGGGCATGTCCTCGGCACGGGTCCGAGAAGGGCTAAGGCCCTTTGGACGGCTGTCTGGGACGATTGTCCTCCTCGGCTTGGGCCTTGGGTCAGCCTAAAGGTGGGCCGGGGATTCCGGGCCCACGGGCCCCACAATATATATTGGGGTCTTTCAAGCAAAAAGGAAAAAAAAAAAAAAAATATATATATATATATATATATATAATAAAACAACTATAAGCTGGGCAATAGTTTGATTCCTTCGACTCAGCACACTATCTAATACAACACAATTTTTAACATTTTATTATTTTTTATTATAGTATTATTTTTCCTCACTAGACAAATATTATTTACTTCTCATTTTTAATTATTTTTTCTTGTTTATTCTTAACCACACATGTCTTTTGTCTCCTCGATTTTATATTTCATACTTTTAAATTTTATTACATCTTTATCTACACTTTGTCTACGTTGTGCCTTCCTCCTTGTTCTTAACTTCTATGTCTTCTACAGTACCAGTGCGGCAGTGCCTCTACTCAAGTTTTGAGTCTCATATTTCTCAATACAATTTTTTTTAGCTATATAGGTACTTTTGTTCATTTTTTTTCTTTTCATTTTTTTTTTCCTTTTGAGGTTTTTTGGTTCATAGAATGCAAATTTGTTTTGATTTTAAGAATTTTTTTTTTAAGCACAAACTTCATGCCGATCGAATCTTGAATTTCGGCCGGTATTTATCGAAACACCCGAAATAGACCAGAATAACCCGAAATTTTTTTCGAAGCGGAATAGGGTGAGTTACTATTCCGATTTGTTTACCAGCATAGTATTTTTTAGCCATTATCGCTGGAACAGAATGGAATTAATAACATTGAATCAAACCTAATTACCTAAAGGCTAAAAAGAAATAAAATTGTGTAATTTATGCTTCCTAAAAAACGCTCTGAACAAAATTCTTGAAACCGCCACTGTAATCTAAGACTCTAAAATTCAAACAAATTGGGGCTTTTACTGGGATTAATCCACATTCGAGCTAGACAGGTTGAGGCTCAACCTTATCAGTGGTCATAAAAATGACAAACCAGAAATTAAGTCAAAAATTTTCAACCAAGGACAAATTAGAAAAAAAATAATGGAGTTTAAGGTTTGGACAAATAAAGTCGAAATAGCCACACTAGTAACACGATTTGAGGCCTAACATATGTTGCACTGTTGAGAGGTGCTGCTCAATTTTATTTTTATCTATAAATTCTCTAAATGATGGGATTGCAGATGCTCTCAAGCGTTTTCAGCTTGCCCTCATACTCTTCTGAATCCACGAGCTGGAGGCCATCTAACCATTCAATCACCTGTTCAATAGCATCTTTAATTTTTTTCTTACTTTTAGGGGCAAGCTTGGCGCCAATCTTCTCATTATTGATAGCATTCCTCATGTTGTAGGTATAGTTCTCCAAAGCATCCTTAGCCTTGACCTTCTTCCTGTGTTCATCATCTTCAGCCTTGTATGTCTCTGCGTCCTGGACCATTATGTTAATCTCTTCACTGGACAGTCTTGCCTTATCATTAGTGATGGTGATATTCCTCGTTACACCACTGGTCATCTCCTTAGCAGAAACATTCAAGATACCATTAGTGTCAATATTAAAACAAACGTTTATTCTAGCAACACCCCTGGGTGCTGGAGGAATACCAGAAAGATTAAATTGTCCCAATAAGTTGTTATCACAAGTTCTTGCTCTTTCACCCTCGTAAATTGAGATCAATGCAGAAGTTTGGTTGTCAGAGACAGTGTAGTACCCCTCCTTCTTAGTAGGAATGGCGGTATTCCTTGGAATCACAATACTCATCTCCGTTCCTTTAACACTTACACCAAGGGACAGAGGGGTGACATCTAAGAGCACGAGGTCTTGCAGTTTCTCATCTCTTATACCAGTCAAGATTGCAGCTTGAACAGCTGCTCCATAAGCTACAGCCTCCTCCGGATTAAGGCTCTTGCAAAGCTCCTTCCCATCAAAGAAGTCTTGCAACAACTGCTGCACCTTGGGAATTCGGGAAGAACCACCCGAAAGAACAACAACATGGACGCAGCTCTTATCCATCTTAGCATCAGTCAAGCACGTCTCCACAATAGTGATGCACTTCCTGAATAAATCCATATTGAGTTCTGAAAATTTGGCACGGGTAATAGTTGAAAAGAAATCAATACCATTATATAAAGAATCGACTTCAATGCTAGTCTCAATTGCAGAAGAAAGAATCCTCTTTGCTTTCTCACAAGCAGTTCGCAACCTTCTAAGAGCTCTGGAATTCCCACTAATGTCCACCTTGTGTTGCCTCTTAAATATTTCAACAAAGTGCTTTACCACTCGGTTATCAAAGTCTTCACCTCCAAGGTGAGTGTCACCAGCAACGGTCCTCACTTGGAAAACACTCTTTTCAATGGTAAGTAGTGAGACATCTGCAGTACCACCACCGAAATCAAAAATCAGCACATTTCTCTTGCCAGTGCTATCTGCAATCTTGTCTAGACCATAAGCAATGGCTGCAGCAGTTGGTTCATTGATTATACGCAGGACATTCAGGCCTGCAATGCCTCCAGCATCCTTTGTAGCCTTACGCTGGGAGTCATTGAAGTAGGCAGGGACAGTAATAACCGCATTCTTCACAGTTGTGCCCAGGTAGGTTTCAGCAATCTCACGCATCACTCTAAGGACCATAGATGAGATTTCTTCCGCAGAAAAGTGTTTCTCTTCGCCCTTATAGTTGACAACGATCATAGGCTTGTCATGAAGACCACAAATGACCTTGAAAGGCCAAAGCTTGATATCTTCCTGAACTAAAGAATCGCTGAATCTCCTACCAATCAATCGCTTCGCATCTACATGACAATACCATTTTGAGGAATTAAAAAATGATTTGTCAAAAATAAAGCATAAAGAGCAGAAAATAAAATTTTCATTTCTTGTGAATTTTAGGAACGAAAGAGAACATTTTCTAGCTCATATAGGCCTGATTAAATAGAAAAAAGAAAAGAAAGAATTAACAATTAATTTGCAGCTTGAGCTAGTACTGTTTGACCCAGACACAATTTAATAAAAAAATAAAAATCAATTTATTTGGAATTATTATTTAATGCTGCGAGCTAACGATGGATGTGATCAAAGTTAAATTCACGAGTAACCTTATTATTAATGGGAATAGAACATTAACCAAAAAAAACCCTTTGGTCAAGATTACGTTACTATTTAACTGAAGTTACCCAAAAAATCAGCTAGGTTATAAATTATTTTACTATAATACTTTTATAAATAAGTTTTTAATTTTCAATAAAATAAGTAGTATTCAATAACATAAATCTCTTGCTAAATTTTGTAACATTCAGTTTTTAGTTTTTAGTTTTCATTTTGTATTGTTCACGTTCTGAATTTTGTATATTTAGATAAACCTCTTACTTTTTTTTTTTTTTTGATCGCTGATATATAAATCTCTTACTAACAAGAATACCCAAAAAAAAAAGTACAATTATACTCTTAAAACTTTTAGATTACCGAAGATGGAGTTGGTGGGGTTCCTGGCGACCTGGATCTTGGCGGCATCACCTACCAAGCGCTCTGTCGGAGTGAAAGCAACATAGGAGGGAGTGGTCCTGTTACCCTGATCATTAACTATTATCTCTACTCTTTCATTTTGCCACACTGCCACGCACGAGTTCGTCGTTCCCAGATCAATCCCTATCGCCGGACCCTCTCCATGGTCGGACATTGTCGTCGGGAATAGAAGCCCAAAGACTTTTGTTAATCAAAACTAAAGTAGATGAGAGTAGACTATGATGCACTTTAGAACTGAAAGGTTGAAGGCCCTAAATACTTAACATGCACATGAACGGGTGCTTTTAGAAAAAAGCAAAACGGAAAAAGAAGAAAGCAATATGTATGAGACACTTTCGATAATGAAAGGTTAAAGACGGTACAATCTCCTTTAACCTTTTTTTTTCTTTTTCTTGACAAGCTATATCCCTTAACCTCGAAGTTTCCTCCTTTCCTTTTTTTTTTTTTTTTTTTTGACTGAAAACTTAGAATTTGTATTAAAATAATGAGATAAAAGTATAAAGGTGTAAGGAAGGGTCCTGATGTGCTAAACATACTTGCCTGACACCTGGGATAGAAGAAAAAAACAAAAAACATCATTACACCCATCCCTTCAAACAACTAATATGTACGTTGGTTTGCCAACTTTTGATATTCATGCAAAATGGATGTAGCCTCGCGAATGATAGTTTCAGGACCAGAATGGAAGTCCTCAAAACAAAACTTGTTATGTGTCCTTCGTATTGCCTATGCCGCAATCGTCCATCACTTGAATATGTTGGTGTTAAATTTTATCAAATATTTAATAGATATAAGAATATATTTTATAATAAAAAATAAAATTACAAAAAATAAAGTTATATCTTTATTACTATTAGACAAATTATTATTTTTTAAAAGCATCGTTGAACTAATTCAAATATTTGGAGGAACTCTTATTTTTATAGACTAAGTTTTGAAAACATTATGAAGAAGCGTAAGCTCGTCAGTCAGCAGATGGAGCCAATCCACAGTTCACGTGTATGTCTTCTTAAGGATGGTCACTGATATGGTGTTTATCACAACGTCTCCGATGTCAAAGTTAAAAAACCAAGTTTTTTAGAATTAAAAAAAAAACTTTGTAGATTACCGAAAACAAAGTTGGTGGGGGTTCTGGGCAACCTGGTTCATGGCGGCATCACCAACCAAGTTTTGGGCAGAAGAGAAAGCAACATAGGAGGGAGTAGTCCTGTTACCTTGATCATTCACTATTATCTCTACTCTTTCATTTTGCCACACTGCCACACATGAATACGTTGTGCCCAGATCGATCCCAATTGCCAGGCCCTCTCCTTGGTTTGACATTCTTTTGCGGAACAAATTCAAAGACTTCATTTTTTGGAACAGATCAGAGACTTTTGAAGTAGATGAATTAGTACTATGAGACATTTTTATGAAAGCTTTATGCATCATACCCTATATATAAAGGCATAGACGCACAGTATCTATAGAGTCCTTGATATGCTTCCTTTAATTTACCCTTAGAATAGCAAACCGTGATTATCCAGTAGACACCAATTAACTTAAACCTTCTTTGCATTGGAGAAGTCCAATGAATCACATCCAAATCTTGCATAGAGATCATATGCACAAAAGGTTGGACAAATTGGTATTGCAATCTATTAGGAAATTCAAAGAATCTAGCTAAAGCAATAGAAACAATATCTCCAAGCTCACGCGCGCACACTTCTTCCATGAAGGATAAATTTTCGTTGCAGGAACGGAGCCAAGAGTTTATCTTAAGGGGGCAAAATCATGAAAAAAAAAAAAATCATTGTTTAAGAATTAGAGTTATACTAAAATTCAAGGCTAAATTAATACATGATAATTGAAAAGAAAAATTAGCGTCTATCCATTGTTGAAAAAAAAGAAAAAAAAGAAAGAAAGATATGATAGGATATTTTGTTCTTAGCACATTTCAACTTAATCACATCGAGATCGATGTAGTTCAATATTCTTTTAAATCCCAAAATTCATTTATGATTAATTTTTCATTAAATTTCTAATTTTTTGGAATTTCTTTAGAGTTTAGACCAACTTAATTTATTCTTTTTATAGAAATATATTTTTATAGAAATATATTAGAAACGCTTTATAATTTTAAACTTTAAAATCCAAAAATATATATACAATAAAGGAACTTATTATAAATGATAAGGTGCTACGTAGACTATATTGACCATCATCATTTTGTTACAAATTTGTTATTGCTTTCCAGAAATGTTTATGGGACTGCAAATGCCCTCAAGCCATTTCAGCTTGTCATGATACAGCTGTGAATCCACGAGCTGGAGATCATCTAACCATTGAATCACCTCTTTAATAGCATCCTCAATCTTCTTCTTAAACGCAGGGTCAAGCTTGGAACCAATCTTCTTATCTATGATAGTATTCCTCATGTTGTAGGCAAAGTTCTCTAGAGCTTCCTTAGCCTTAATTTTCTTCCTGTGACCATCATCTTCAGCCTTGAATCTCTTTGCGTCTTGGACAATCCTCTCAATCTCTTCAGTGGACAACCTTGCCTTGTCATTGGTGATAGTCATCTGCAGAAACATTTAAGATGCCATTAGCATCAATTTCAAAACAAACTTTTGTCCGAGCAACACCCCTGGGTGCTGGAGGAATGCCAGAAAGTATAAATCCTCCCAAGAAGTTGTTGTTCTCAACTCTAGCTCTTTCACCCTCGTAAACAAACTCAGGTACAGAAGTTTGATTGTCAACCGTGGTGGTGAAGAACCCCTCCTTCCTCGTGGGAATAGCAGCATTTCTTGGAATCAAAACAGACATCTCTGTTCCGCGAACTGATACACCAAGGGAGAGGGGGATGACATCCAAGAGTTCGATGTCTTGAAGTTTCTCATTTCTCATACCAGTTAAGATTGAAGCTTGAACAGCTGCTCCATAAGCTACAGCCTCACCCGGATTAATGCTCTTGCAAAGTTCCTTCCCATCAAAGAAGTCTTGCAACAACTGCTACACCTAGGGAATTCGGGAAGAACCACCTGAAAGAACAACATCATGGACGCAGCTCTTATCCATCTTAGCATCAGTCAAACACTTCTCCACAATATTGATGTACTTCCTGAATAAATCCATATTGAATTCTGCAAATTTGGCACGGGTAATATTTGAAAAAAAAAAAAATCAATACCATTATATAAAGAATCGACTTCAATGCAAGTCTCAATTGCAAAAGAAAGAATCCTCTTTGCTTTCTCACAAGCAGTTTCTAACCTCCTAAGAGCTTTGGAATTCCCACTAATGTCCACCTTGTGTTGCCTCTTAAATATTTCAAGAAAGTGATTCACCATTCGGTTATCAAAGTCCTCACCTCCAAGGTGAGTGTCTCCAGCAACAGCCTTCACTTCAAAGATAACCTTTTCAATGGTAAGTAGTGAGACATCTGTAGTGCCAACACCCAAATCATAAAAACAATACATTACTCTTGCCAATGTTATTTGCAATCTTGTCTAGACCGTAAGCAAGGGCTGCAGCAGTTGGTTCATTGATTATACGCAAGAGATTTAGGCTTGCAATGCTTCCGGCATCCTTTGTAGCCCTACGCTAGGAGTCACTGAAGTAGGCGGGGATAGTAACAACTGCAATCTTCACAGTTTTGCCTAGGTAGGCTTCAGCTATTTCACGTATCTTTATTAGGACCATAGATGAGATTTCCTTAGCAGCAAAGTGCTTCTCTTCGCCTTTATAGTTGACCACAGTCATAGGCTTACCACCAGGACCTTCAATGACCTTGAATGGCTAAAGTTTGATATCACTCTGAACCAAGGGATCACTGAATCTCCTACCGATCAACCTCTTTGCATCTACAAAATAATTTCCCTTTTAAGAAACAGATACGTCAAATAGTAGATGAATAATACAATCTTAATGCACAAGAAGCATTATATATTGAGTTTTTTTATTTATTTTACGAGTATACTTTTTATTCGTGAATTTAAGAAATTGAAGCGAACATTCAGTAGCTCATGATCCTAATAAGATAGTATAAAAGAGAGAGAACAAAGGAAAAATCAAGATTAAATTGTAAATAAGACCCAAATTTGGGGTTATTTTGATTTTACTCCTTAAATTTTCAAATTTTCAATATGCTCCCATACCATTAAGTATCATGAGTAGTCTTTCCTTTCCAACTTTGTGTTGTGCCTAGTTGTCTTAAGTGTATAAGATTGATACCGCAATATTGCCCCCTATGTTTGTATCTTACACCTTCTATGTTTGAAATTGTGTTGATTTGAACCCAATATGTTTGGAACTGTCATACACCCTCTATCTTTGAAATTGTTTTAATTGATTTCGTACTTAACAGCTAACTGAAGATCATTATGAGCCCTCTCCTCGGGCAAGGAGTTTTTTTATAAGGCACAACACATTGATGGAAAGCAAATCCAAATGATGATACCTGACGTTAGGAGAGAAAATCAAAATATTGAAACTTTAGGGGAGCAAAATCAAAATTACCCCAAACTTTACATGCAACATGTACTTGAAGCTGCTCTTAATAACATTGTGATCTCACGTTAAAATTTTAAATTTGATTAGAGCTGATAAAACAAGTTTGAAATTTATAAACATAACTTTAATTAAAATCTTGATCATTACAGTTACTAAAGCAAATAATTCATAACTGATGCAAAAATGGAAAACAGATTTTTGGTTTTTCAAATGATTTTTATTATTGAAGTTGTGAATTCTTATTCTCCGACATTGAACCCTGAATAGAATTCAATAGATGAAGTTATGATATTTAAATGCTTTTAAAAAAAAAAAAAAAAAAAAAAAAAAAAAAAAACTAAGAATATTTGAATGCTAGTATTTTTTTTTTTTTTTTTTTGATAGGTGAATGCTAGTATTAAACATTCTTAAGGTGATTTTTTTTTTTTTTTTTTTTTTTTTTTAAGTTTCAATTAGCTTAATTGATCTGATGGTTAAATAAGAGATTTAAGATTCAATGTCATTTTTTATTAAAAGCAGACATTATAAATTGAAACTCTAAAAAACACTTTTTTTTTTTTTTTTTTTTAATTTTATGAAAATTTTTAAAGAAATTAAAGTGATGAGCATTAAGAACAAAATTTAACAATGATTACTGTGGGGCCAGAAAATCAGGTAGCCTTGGCCCACTCCAAACCAGGCCCAAGAGCCCATGCCGAGGATACATGAGGGGTCCGAGGGTGAAAGCGCGAGGACCGATCCCCGAGGAACATATCCGAGGAGGGCCCACCCTCAGGCGTCCGAGACCTCAGAAGAACACGAGGACCTCCCCACCGAGGGAGACTCCTTGAATATCCGAGGAGGAGAGGGCCCAGTGCTACGCGTCGGCGACAGGAGCACGGCGAAGGGGCAAGCCTTAGGTGAGCTGTCACATCTGCATTGAATGCGCTCACCTAACCCCCCCTGGCCGCATTAATGGGGATGTAACCTCTTGACAGGGCAACATCGATCATGGTGAGCCACTTGAGCACGGATAAGGCCTCTGATGGGACGGACAGTCAGAGGAAAGGCCAATGGATGATCAACAGAAGAAAGAAGGGGATAGGAGGGAGAGAACTATATAAGAAAGGCGAGCAAAGAGTTTAAGGAGGATTTTTTGGAGGTCATTCAAGGAGAAAGACATAGAATGGCTCCTAAGCGATGTTAGTTTGAGGAAGGAGAACCTCCTCGGACGAGGGCTGAGGAGCTACCCTCAGTTGTAAATTGGGCTTATCATCCTTCAATAAAAGAAAGTGGCTGGTGCTCCGTTGTTAGTCTGTAAGTGCCTAACCCTTCGACCCACTCTCTACAAATGTATTGTTGGGGAACCTTCCTAAACTGAGTCCCTACAATTGGCGCCGTCTGTGGGAAGGATTAGTGCACTGGCAGGCGTAACGGGCGATCGTTCCTAAGTAGTCATTTTAAGGAAGGTTGATGGCGACACATCAAAAAAAAATTGCAGAAAAGTAAAAGGTCTGAAATAGAAGATTCAGCAGAAAAGAAAAGGAACTTCGTATTATTTTATTAAACAGAAAAGTACAAGATACAAACAGAGGCTTAGGTAAGCGTGTTTTAAAACTAATTTTACAAGCTAATTCTACAAACAGAGGTCCAGGCAGACCTGTTCTAAAACTAGCTAGAGGGAATGGGGCTAAAGCTAGTATGCTCCAAGGCCACCAACAACTCCTTGTCCGTGTTCTCTTGATTCTCCCCAACTCTCGCGAGCGTTGGCCGGTAGAAACAGCGAACTCGAGCACCAACCATGACGTGATCTTGTGCGTCTCCTCCGGGAGGGATGCGACCCGGGGAGGAACGTTAGGTACGTCAGGGGTATCCCTCCTGGCCACCGCGTAGGGCACAACTAGGGTTACACCTAGACTTTGCTGCGCCAGAAGCCTAGTGAGGGCTGCAGTCACAATGACTCTTGGCCGGGGCGGTAGGGCCCTAGGCCCGTATGCCCTCACACCCGCCCAGGGCCGCCCCATATCTTCCAACTCTGGTCACAATCCTGGCAAGGCTATTAAAGGGGCTCGGGGAGCTAAAGGGACGTGTTTCTAGTCGTGGTGGGAAAGTCATGGAATGTGGAGAAACGTTTCCCCCAGAAAGCCTTATATAGAGGATGAAGACTGGTGGGAGTTAATCCACACGAAGTTCGAAAAGAGAATTATCAGCGATACTAATCACGAGGATGCCAAATCCCAAGGAGACCGTAAACCGCTAGATTTGTATCAATTCATGAGGATATTAATGAAGGCGCATCTCGCGCATCAAGCGTCAAGCACGGAGCGCGAACAGCCAAGGGGCGCCTCATAAATGAGGAAGGCGGGAACTGGAATTGAAGGCTAGATCAATGCTACATGTAAGATCAAAATCCGAACAATCCCTGCCTCAAAGCACTGCAGGGTTAACCGTCCGACTTGAGGAGGAATCGTCTCCAGTGTAGCGGTCCGAGGACAAACCCCTTCTTACAGAAGAATGGAAGTGTTAGACAGAACCAAGGCATTGCATGGTCCTTGGACTCAAGCCTATGGGGATACTAACCACTTGACTATACCTGGGTACTAGACAGAACCAAGGTATTACATGGTCCTCAGACTCAAACCTATGGGAAAACTAGATACTTACAGAAGAATGGAAGTGTTAGATAGAACCAAGGCATTGCATGGTCCTCGGACTCAAGCCTATGGGGAAACTAACCACTCGACTATACCTGGATACTAGACAGAACCAAGGTATTGCATGGTCCTCGAGCTCAAACCTATAGGAAAACTAGATACTTACAGAAGAATGGAAGTGTTAGACAGATCCAAGGCATTGCATGGTCCTCGGACTTAAGCCTATGGGGAAACTAACCACTCGACTATACTTGGGTACTAGACAGAATCAGTATTGTATGGTCCTTAGACTCAAACCTATAGGGAAACTAGATACTTATAGAAGAATGGAAGTGTTAGACAGAACCAAGGCATTGCATGGTCCTCGAACTCAAGCCTATGGGGAAACTAACCACTTGACTATACCTGGGTACTAGACAGAACCAAGGTATTGCATGGTCCTCAGACTCAAACCTATGGGAAAACTAGATACTTACAGAAGAATGGAAGTGTTAGACAGAACCAAGGCATTGCATGGTCCTCGGACTCAAGCCTATGGGGAAACTAACCACTTGACTATACCTGGGTACTAGACAGAACCAAGGTATTGCATGGTCCTCGGACTCAAACCTATGGGGAAACTAAATACTTACAGAAGAATGGAAGTGTTAGACAGAACCAAAGCATTTCATGGTCCTCAGACTCAAGCCTATGGGGAAACTAACCACTCGACTATACTTGGGTACTAGACAGAACCAAGGTATTGCATGGTCCTCGGACTCAAACCTATGGGGAAACTAGATACTTACAAAAGAATGGAAGTGTTAGACAGAACCAAGGCATTGCATGGTCCTCAGACTCAATCCTATGGGGAAACTAATCACTTCAAAATATCCTAAGTGTTAGACAGAACCAAAGTATTGCATAGTTCTCGGACTCAAGCCTATGGGGAAACTAATTACTTCAAAATATCCTAAGTTAGGAAAGGACCAAGATCCTACCTGACCCTTGGGACATAAGGGGACACGCATAAATTCTCTCCCCATTATCATGGTTACTGGCATAATTGGCCGAGATACGATTCATGCAAATGAAAAGAAAAGAAAGGAAGCAGATAGCATGCAAACAAATAAACAACCCAAAATAGATAAGAATGGAAATTAAACTCCCATTACAATAATGAGTCCATAGAGGTTGCGTGGCAAGAGCCACATTACATTAAAAAAAAAAAAAAAAAAAAAAAAAAGCACAACAAAATAAAATAAAATGGCATGAAAACAGGATGAACCGAGACGCCAGGGAATCTACTCCTTTTGCTCAGGCTGGACAGGGGCAACCTCTGACTCCTCCGAGCCCTGGCCTGAGGGGACGGCCTGCAGGGGTACGGCGAGAAGGGCTGCTTCCTCGATGGTGCGGATCTGAGCATCGGATGGGACCTTCGCTACCTCTTGGGGCACCTCCTCGCTCGGATTTTCCCTTTGTTCAGCAGCCCTCACCTCCTCAACAATCTCCCCGGCCTTAACGGCATTAGGGGCAGCCTCGTGGATAGCAGGGGGTAGTACACGCTCTCCGCCTTCCACAGGTCGGACGTGGCCTCTACTCCAGCTTGTTTGAGGGCCTCAGCCCAGACCTAGGAGTAGTATCGCCTACACACCCCCAGAACTTGAGCTTTATAGAAGGCCTCTACCGCAGCCACCCCATCAGCGTAGGCTGCGGTCTCAACCTCCTCCTTGGCAGTCAGGGCCATCTCCCTGCCAAAATTCGCTTCGTCCTTAGCCTGCCGAGCCTGGTCTCTGGCCCATTCTGCCTCCCTCTGGGCCCTCTTGGCTGTTATTACCTTAGCCTGTAGATCTGCGACCAGATCCTTCGCGATCTGCAGCTACTCCTCCGCCTCGCCAGGTGCTTTGTCTGCTCCTTGGCCTGGTTCTGGGCACCTTCAAGACCAGACTCTGCACTGTCCCGAACCCTGGTCATCGCCTTCAAGTCCTCTCGGGCCTTGGCGAGGTCAGCCTTGGAGTTCTTCAGAGCCCGGGTAACCTGAAAGCGCCAATCACACTCCTGGTCGAGGGCCTTCCCCTGGTCGTTCGCCGCCCCCTCCAACCTATAGATGGCCTAGACAGCTTGCCAGAGTAACCAATGCGCTATAAGCCCAACAAAAGAAAAAGGGAAAGGAAAAAGACCAGAGGACTTACAACCCCTCCTACTCTCACTGCCCCACCTGGTATTCCCTCCGTTGTTGGGCAATGAAGGCCATCGTGCCACTCCCCTGACATGATGAGGAAATCCTCGTTTAGCCCCTTGCTGGACTCAGGGAGGCATTGGATGAGCCGCACCCTGTCGTCCCTCGTCTTCAGGTAATAAGACTTGCCCTTAAGGAGCTGAAGGTTGTAGCACCAGTTCACGTCATGGTGGGTCAACCTTAGCTCCATCTTCTCGTTCAGGGCGTCCATACAGCCCAAAATTCTAAAGACGTTTATTCCACACTAGGTAGGGGCCAATCGAAAATGCGTGAGGTAGTCCCTCATCACCGGCCCCATGGGGATCGTCATCCCCCCTTCGAGGAAGGCGATAATGGGAATTACCACCTCGCCCTCCCGTCTGTGTAAGCACCAATCCCCGTCCTCACAATATCTCAGACCTACATTGCCAGCAATTCTGTAGTCGGCGATGAATTTCTCCATCGCCTCCTCAGTATAGACGTACTTCTTAAACCTACCCATCCCAGTTGACGTCTAAAGGAACTAAGAAAGAACAGGTGAAGGAGTAGAGGGGAAGAAAGCTCAGAGAGGGGTAGAACGACTTACTGGGAAGAGGAGGAGCTCCTCGAACAGGCTTTTTTGTGCTGGAGATGTAAGTGAAAGTGTGTCTAAACTCAGGAAGGACGCGCGAAAACTCTTGATTGCAAATAAATAACAAGAAGAAGCGGTTCGTATGGGTATTTATACCCCAAATCGAAGAGCCATGCGGGTTTTCCCGCCCATAAATGCGAAACAAACCTCCACCGTTGGATTGGTAATGCCTCGTTAGACGTGAGGAGCACAGAGCCGCCTGAATTTAATGATGGGCACATTGCGCGCTCCAAAACGTCAGCAACGCACCTTGGGCAGATGAAAAGACCCCAGTGCTGACAGGGGGCGTAAGGCTCGACTGGATACGGAGTAGGCTCGAGGATGTCAAAATCCTCCTCCCTGCTCAAGGATGCATGTAGCAAGATTTTGAGGGGCTATTGTGGGGCTAGAAAATCAGGTAGTCTCGGCCCACTCCAAGCCAAGCCCAAGGGCCCACGCCAAGGATACATGAGGGGTTCGAGGATGAAAGCGCGAAGACCGACCCCTGAGAAACATATCCGAGGAGGGCCCACCCTCAGGCGTCCGAGACCTCGGAAGAACACGAGGACCTCCCCACCGAGGGGGACTCCTTGAATATCCGAGGGGGAGAGGGCCCAGTACCACGCGTCGGCGACAGGAGCATAGTGAAGGGGCAAGCCTTAGGTAAGCTATCACCTCTGCATTGAATGCGCTCACCTAACCCCCCTAACCCCCCTGGCCACATTAATGGGGATGTAACCCTTTGACAGGGCAACATCGATCATGGTGAGCCACTTGAGCACGGATAAGGCCTCTAATGGGACGAACAATCAGAGGAAAGGCCAATAGATGATCAACAGAAGGAAGAAGGGGATAGAAGGGAGAGAACTATATAAGAAAGGCGAGCAAAGAGTTTAAGGAGGATTTTTTGGAGGTCATTCAAGGAGAAGGACATAGAATGGCTCCTAAGCGATGTTAGTTTGAGGAGGGAGAACCTCCTCGAACGAGGGCCGAGGAGCTACCCTCAGTTGTAAATTGGGCTTATCATCCTTTAATAAAAGAAAGTGGCTGTTGCTCCGTTGTTAGCCTGTGAGCGCCTAACCCTTCGACCCACTATCTACAAATGTATTGTTGGGGAACCTTCCTAAACTGAGTCCCTACAATTACAAACAGCCCAACATACATCTAAATAAATTTTGCTTTCCAAAAAACTTGTTGGTAACAAGTTTTGTGGCTACGCAAGTGCAAATAATAAGATCAGATATTCAACTAGTTGGTATTTTATGATGTGTTTATAACATCTAAGATTCAAAATTTCCTTTTCCAGTTGTAACTATGAAATTATAATTAAAAAAAAAAAAAAAAAAAAAAAAAAAAAAAAAAAAAAACTCATTTTATGAAATTGTTAGCAATTTTGCGGGTGTATGTGAAGTTAAGTTGTTAGTGAGAGTGTAATTTATTAAGATTTTAAGTAAATAAACAAATAAATCTTTATTTCAAAACAATACCCATAAAATATGTCAACCAGCAAATAACATATATTGATACTGGAAAGTGAAAGTTAAGATTTTAAGTAAAAAAAAAAAAAAAATCAAAAAAATGAAAATTTTTTATTAATCCCTTTATTTTATTTGAAAGGAAAAAAAGTTCATTGAAGATTACCAAAGACACAGTTGGTGGGGTTCCTGGCAACCTGGTTCTTGGCGGCAACACCTACTGAGCGCTCCATAGGAGTGAAAGCAACATAGGAGGGAGTGGTCTTGTTACCCTGATCATTCACTATCATCTCTACTCTTTCATTTTGCCACACTGCCACACATGAATTCGTTGTACGTACCATGGTTTTTAAACCCGGACCGGACCGTACGGTCCGACCGGAAAAACCGGAAACCGGACTGAAGTCCGGTTTTTTAAGCATACAGAACCGGGCATACCTGAGTTCTGAGAGAACCGGACGACCCGAGGTTCAACCGGAAAAACCGGACGAACCGTAGACCGGTTCAACCGGTCATGGAATAAGGAAAAATTAAAGAAAAATGTGGCTGGCAGGATCCGAACCTGAGACCTTGTAAGCAAGATTAGTAATGAGAAGATTGATACCTGTTGAAAACGACCCTGAGTATGAAAGAAGTTGTTGAAAAAAAAAAAAAAAAAAAAAAAAAAGGGAAGAAAAGAACAGAAATTCACAAGCACACGGTGGAGGATGCTCAAGTGAAGAGAAGAGTAGAACCCATATGAAAAATCCAACAGAAACCCACATGAAAAACCCACTGGAAAACCCGTTGGATCTGCCCGATCTGCCGTCGATCTGCTACTCCAGGTTGCCGCCGATCTGCCACTGTGAGGTTGCTGCCGACTGTGGCTGATCTGGGTTTGAAATTTAAGTGAGGAAGAGAGGTTAGGGAGAGCTAGAAAATAGAGGCAGAGGACAAATTATAGAGAGCCACGGTTGGGCATTGTGGAGTGGGAAAAAACATATATATTAATGAAGAGATATTTATCAATAAAATAATAATAATACTCTTGAAAGTTGAAAGCTGGCAGCTCTTTTTGTGGAGGAGGTGCTGCCAACGTATTGTTGAAAGTTGAGCACCTTCACTTTATAATAATATTCTTTATCTTTTTTTTTATTTGCTTTATTGGTCTATCTGCTCACCAAAACAAGAGACTTTGGTTAGGAAAAAATATCCCAAATATAATAATGGGTTAAAATAAAAAAAATATCATAACTTAACTGAAAGTTATGATATAATAATTTAAGTTACGTATGAAGTTACATAATAACTTAAGTATGATTTTGTAGCATAATTGTGAAAATTATGATATGAAAAAATACATTTGGAAGATATATTTTTATATTTAATTGGGTTATTTAATTTAATTTTTATATTTATACTAATTTAATATATTTATTTATATTTAAATAATTATTAAATTAATTATGACGTCATCACAGTTCGACTCCGGTTCAACCTCGGTTCGACCTTAAAAACCTTGAACCTCTCCCTTTTACGGTTCAATGAACGGTTCGGGTCTGAAAACCATGGTACGTACCCAGATCGATCCTAACCGCTGGGCCCTCTCCTTGCTTGTTGGCCATTGTTACAACAATTTCCAAGGCCTCTTTTTCAAAACAGAACTTCAACGAATCTCTTTCTTTTTGGCCCCTGAGGACAAGGAAGTTCAAAGACTTTAGTAAACCAAAACGAAGTAGATGAATGAATACTATGAGACTACACTTCAGCAATGAAAATGTTGAAGAAGGTCCAATATCCTTCTGGGGAGTGGGGAAGGTGGAGGCTTTCTGTTGTAAACCAAAACGATGATGCAATGGAGGCTTTCTCTTTTTGTACCCAAATATGTTTCAGTAACTGACTCTGTGTTTGATGTTTCCACTTTCTAGATAATGCAATTGATTTTTATTTTTTTTTGAACAAAATTCTTATACCAATTGAATTTTGAAATCCTTTATGCCACAAACAATAGATGTTCTCATGAGTTTTAGTTAGCTCAACTGATAAAATCTTTGATAATTAAATAAGAGATCTGGGGGTTCAATCTCTACCTATACTAAAAACCAATTAGTGTCTTTGTTTGATGATAGAGACTTAATATCAAGAGCCGACACTATAAGTTGAAATTCTCTCAAAAATACAAATGTTCCCTTATAAAAAAAAATAAAAATAAAATATAGATGTTCCCTTTTTTTTCATTTCCAAAATTAACCCTACGGATTTTAATTCCAAGCAATAATTTTTTTATTAAAAAAAACTATGGTTCTTGATTTTTCAAAAAATATAAATTAATGATAAAAAAATATTTTGACAAATGATTATAAAAGAAATTTAAATGGAAAAAAATAATCTATAAATACTCTAAGGCTGAAAACGTTTAACTTTTGTTTTGTTTTTTTTTTTTTTTGATAAGACGTTTAACTTTTGTTTGACTTCACAATAATACAATATTTTATCACATAAACTTTTGAGATCTCCTAATTTTACACCTCATTATTCTATAATATATTTTAATTTAATTTTACATTTTATCATATATTTAAATCATACATTAAAATTTTACCAAATCATATTTCCTAAAAATAATAGAATAAATACTTCCATACACAAATACAATCATAATAAATGTTTAATAATATTATAATATAAATTTTCTCATTTACAAACATATTAAATATCAATTAGTATTGTTTTATTTTGTTTGCCTTCCCCCCCCCCCCCACCCCCTTTGTTTTATTGCACTTTTCATGGTTAGTTCAATCGATCAACTTATGTTTTTTTTTTTTTTTTTTTTTTTTTTTTTTTTAAGTTTCAACTTATGGAATTCACTCTTGATGATAGTTATTTATCATCAAACTGAGACATCAATTAGTTTTTGTTGTAGGCAAAGATTGAACCCCAAATCTATTATTTCAAATAAGTAGCAAAAAACATTATTTCAACTATGGTGTAAAGTTGTGATTTTTAACTATATTTTATATTGGCTTTATTTCATGACAAAAAGTGTTGTAATTGATTTAATTTTGTTCATTGTATTTTGTGGGAATTTATTGTATTAGATTTAGTATTAAGTTGGTGAAGAATCGAACATGAAATGAAGATCAGTGCATTTCGTGACTAACTCACGAGAAGTTCACAAGAATGGTTCTCGTGAAAAAGGGCATGTGAGAAGCATATGACTGGAAGTTGAAAAGTTGAGCCAGACTGTCAATTTCGCGTGTATTTCGCGGGTAAGGCCTTCCCGCGAGATACCCACAAGACTCTCTACCTAGAGGATTTTTAAGTGTGACTTTCTTACCCTTCACCCATACTATATATACCTTCATTACCTACAAAAGTAAAGGAAGCCATTCAGAGAGAAAAACCCTAGATAGGTTTTCTACAACACACACACCCATCTTTTAGAGAGAGAGAGAGAGAGCTACTCATCCTTAGTGAGAAATCATTGTTGCCTCTTCTCCTTCCCTCTCCCATTGTCATACCTTGAGTAGAGATTGTACATAAATACAACTCGCACATTTTCAGAGTGTAGAGAGTGTTTTGGAGCTTGGGAAGTTTTGGAAATTTTCTAAAAGAAGCCGGTGAGACTTGGCGGCTACAATCAGGCATATTACAAGATCCGAAAAGTTATACAATATTCAGTTCTAAGAAGTCTTGTTAGAATAGAAGCTTTGAGGGCTTAGGTATATTGAGTAGATTAGGCTTGGAGGGTCTCTTACTATTTATGTATCTCAACTTATTGTCTAGTGGATCTATTCACTGCTTGGAGAGCGGCGAAGAGGTTTTTTGCCAAGTTCTTCGGTTTCCTCTTTGATAACACATCGTCGTATTATTTTGTGATTACATCTCTCTTCCCTTAATCTTGTATTTTACTTTTATTGTTTGTTGATCATGTTTATGCACTAGAGTAGTATTGGTTGATTGCGCTTCATTTACTCTTATTTCTGCACTTAGATAAGTTAGAGTAAAAGTAATCTAGTCATAATTTTTAATTTTGGAGTCTAAAAAGCTCTTATGTTTTAACACATAATCGAGCTTTCACATGGTTATCAACTACCAAATTTGATAATAATCAGAAAGAAATAAACAGGCACACACTTTGATAAAGAAGCAAAAAACCAATAAAAACCCTTTTTAATGGAAAATTCACTTAGCCCTCGTTTTGGAGGAGGGAATAGAATGAAAAGAAATGAAAAGAATAATTTTAGAATATTCTTTCCTTCCCTTATTTGGGAGTTTACGTAGCAGAGAATGGAATGGGTAGAAGGGAACAGTCATTCCTCTCTATGAACTTAAAACTTCAAATTTTCATTCCCCTCGAAATTGGGAGGAATGGGAGGGAATGAAATTAGATTTAATGAATTTTTTACTAAAACTCTCAAAATACCCCTATATATTCAACCATTTATTTTAAAATAGGAGTCTAATAATAATATTATCATAAAATGATTTATTCTATTCCCTCTGTGTTACTCTCAAATAAGATTACTTATATTCTATTCATTTTCTTTCCTTTATTGTAAAACATCCAATCAAGGTTACTTAATTCAATTTCATTCCATTCATTTCTCTTGTTCAAATACATTCAATTCCATTTCATTCTTTTATAATCATTCCATTCTATTCCCTTGATTGAATTAAGTATTCAAGACCTTTTAGAATTGATTATATTTGTTTGTTAATAAATAACTTTTATTTGCAAGAATTTAGAAAATTATGAAAAGCTACTATTGAAAATGGAATTTCACCATTTTGAGTCAGGGATGGACCTAGGTGGGTGCCCAAGCCCCCCTGGGTCCAAATTTTTTTTATTTATTATTATTGTAATATTTTTCATTTGTACAGTTAGGTCCCCTTCCAAAACTTTAGGTCCCCTTTTTCCACAATAAGTCTAACTAGTCTCACCCAAATAGCAACTATCTAACCAAAAAACTTAACAAAAACTATAAAAATATTCACAATGGTGATTATATTTTAGCCAAAAAAAAAAAAAAAAAGACTATTTTACCACCAAAGAATCAAAAAATTATTTGTTACTGAAAAAGTTAAAGCTAAATTTTTTGCAACTGCAATAAACTGGTAGTGACTGTAGCAAGTTGTTAAAAATAAAATACAGTATTTTCTTAAAATTATATCTCTTCTTTCAATTAAAAGAATTAAATTCTCTCGCTTCCTTTATTATTTTAATGAATTTTTTATATTATTTTAAATGAAGTTATAAAAAAATAGAATATTTGATATTTGGTGTATTATAAAGTGAGGTGATAAAATAGATAAAATAACTTTTTGAAGTGCTAAAAGCTAAAAATTTTAGCACCATTAATGTGAATACTCTAACTTTAAAAAAAAAAAAAAAAAAATCCTAGACAACCTAGTATTAAAAAAGGACATTATTTTGTTTTTATTTGTTTTTGTTGGTAAATGATTGCATCTTAATGTATTTAGAAACAACGATTTTGAGTATTTATAATTTTTTAATACTATATGGATGTCTATTTGGATTTTGTTTTTCTTTATACTTCGGTCCTCACTAGCTTAAATTTTGGGTCCATCCCTGAATTTTTTAGCATAATATACTTCGACAATTGGATTTCAAAAAAATATTAAATATATTTTAATTGTGCCAATGTCAATATCGATTTGATTTCAACTTAATTATAACGAATTTGATTTCAACCTTAATCAATATGGATTTGATTTCACACATAATCAATATGTATTTTATTTCAACTTGTTAATCAATAGGGATTTGATTTCCAAAGTTTTCAACTTAAGGTAATTAATACGGATTTAATCACCTAAGTTTTCAAATTGGTTAATTAATATGGATTTAATTACCTGATCACACTTTGATTAGAGATGTGCATATAATCATGCTTCAAACAAAGGTATGTTCATAAGCTTTCGAAACTTTGTGTACATTATTTAAGCATATTGAAGTTAAATTACTCATTTCATGGACATGATGTTCAAAGAAAATAGTAGATATGTCTTGCTTATGAAATGTTATATAAATGTACGAATTTCAGTATGGTGTAGTTTTTGGGTATTGTCATGTAGTATAATTTGAACTCAATCAGTAGAGGTTAAATTATTGACTTTCCATAGAAAATGTTATGTGATTGACCATTAAAAGTGGTGAGTACAGACTAGAAAACCAATAGCCTACCAATTAAAAATAGGGTGGCTATAGTTACTTGTCCAATTTTTATTTGCAACTATGGAATGATTATTTTCAATTGTGAATATAATCAAAACTAGATTTCATAACAAAATGGAAGATGATATTCTAGCGGCTTTTTTTATTCTTTACTTAAAAGGAAAAAAAAAGACAAAATTGGCAAATGCCATTTTCAGGCAAAATAAGCAGCATTTTGCCCTCTTTCCCAAACTAATTAGAGAAATGCCCCTCTTTTGAAACTCAATTTTCTCAAAATCGAGTTAAACCCTATAGTGGCGTTTTTAAGGAGCCTACAGTGACGTTTTAAGGACCTATAGTGATGTTTTGGAACTTAAGCTCTATGAACTCGAGTTATAGGTAAAAATAAATAAATAATATCTATAACTCGAGTTCTTGGAGCTCGAGTTCCAAAATACCACTATAGGTCCTTAAAACATCACTATAGATTCCTTAAAACGCCACTATAGAGCTTTAGAAATTTTTTTTTTTAACTCGATTTTGAGAAAATCGAGTTTCAAAAGAGGGGCATTTCCATAATTAGTTTGGAAAGTGAGACAAAATACTAATTTTTTTGCCCGAAAAGGGCATGTGTCAATTTTGTCTAAAAAAAAAATTTTAAAAGGAAATTGTTGCAAAATTTGTACAAAAATAATCATAAATGATTTTGAAGGGAAAAACATTGAGTTCCATTTTAATATATCATATGATATAGTTGAAATTTTTTAAGAAATAGTTATTTGTGGCTTTCATTTGTTTATATTTGCTAATGGTGAATAAATATTAGTTTAGATTTTTATGTATCACTTGTTTTTTGAATTTTTGTATATTTCTAATTCTTAAAGATCAAAATTGTTTTATTCATATATTGGCCCTTAAGACAAATTCCTTGTTTTGTACTAAGAAAACAAAACCAGAGAAACTTGCTCGAGCGACCATGAGTGTCACATGAAATTTCTATATTTTGAATAATGATCGCTCAAGCAGTCGAGCAATCTAGAACTTACCTTTTTTGAGATAAAAGATAGAATTTTATTGAATTTAATCCAAAAGCATTTACATCCGTATCAATGTATACCCTGTTCAGCCCCTTCCAAAACAAGGGGAGAGACTACCAAAACATTAATAGACAAAACACAGTCCAGTCAAGCCAAGGTTTATTGCAGCTAGCTTCATGTGCTCTGTTGTGCCGTCAGCAACCTCTGGTATTCTTGCAGGTAACCGAGGTCCGAGAGCCCCATTTAGGATATCCTTGGGATGAGATTGGGTCTTCTCAAAGTAGAATTTATTCAGGGCATTCCAGATTGCCCATGATATCACTGCCCACCTTTCCAAATCAGTCTTTGATAATCTGTCAAGCAAGGCCCGAAATAGTAGGAAAAAATCACATAGGTTGTTCTGGCATTTTTGGAGTCCACCTCGACAGAGTGCCCACACATTTTGTGCCAACAGGCAGTCCCACAACAAGTGTCCAACTGATTCGGGTTGTTGGCAACCAGGGGCGGAGGGAGGGGGGGGCCAAGGGGGGCACCTGCCCCCCCTGAACTTTCAAATGTTTTGACCCCCCCACCCCTCTCCTACAAAAAAAAAAAAAAGAAAAAAAGAAAAAAAAGAAGTTCCCAATTAAGTGAATTCACATTACCTTTTCAACTTTTCTAGTAGTAGTAGACTTCTACTTCTAGTACAATTCTATATATAAAATTAATGAATCACACTTAGTAAACTTGATGGACTAGACAAAGCCACTTGTAGAATTTTTTTATGTGTCAAGTTTTTTTCTTGAGTAGCCAACTTGAGACATATATTTATGACATACAGTCCACTGAAGAGTTTTCAGCAGTTAAAAGAATTGGATAGCTTGCTAAAAAGATGGTAGAAATAAAAAAGAATGTTTCATATCCATTGGTTTACTCATTAGTGACTTTGGCATTGATCTTATCAATTACAATCAAGGGAGTCAATACCGTACTGGAAGCTGTACCGGTTTGCCCAACGGTACGGTATATTTCAGATACCGGTCAATACCGATGTACCGTTTTGAGTTTACCGCTATTTTTTATATTTTTAAATAAATATATATATATATATATATATATATGTATGTGTGTGTATATATATTATAATAAATATAAAAGTTTACCATAAAACATTTCCTCAATTCAAAACTAATTATTTATAATTTTAGACTTTAGTATCAATTAAAAGAAAAAAAAAAAACACACACACACAATATAAAAAATAGAAAGCTTAAAAGTTACCATTGCACACTAAAAAAACAAATAATACTAATAAGTTAATGCAAATAAGTTACCATTCTACCCTAACAAAAATTCAAAAATTACAAAACTTTAAAAAAAATTAAAAAAAAAAACTTTTTTCTATACCGGCCGGTACGCCTGGTACCGGCCGATATTGCCCGAAATTGGCCGATATGGCCGGTACATGGCCAGTACGGCCGGTATTTAAACTGGTACGAAATATTGATATTTCGATACCGGTATGCAACCGGTACGGTACGTACTGACCGGTACGGCCGGTACCGGTACGGTATCAACTTCCTTGGTTACAATAGCTACTATTGAAAGAGGTTTTTCAGTAATGAACATAATTAAAAATCAATTACGCAATCGAATAGGAGATCAGTGATGAATGATTGCTTAGTCACATATATTGAGAAAGATATATTCAAGACTATTGAGTGTGAATAAATCATGCAGCGGTTTCAAAATATAAAAAATTGCCAAGGGCAATTGAGTAAAATAAGCTAGATGTGAAAAAATAAATTTAAGTTTACATTTTATGTTAGATTCTGTATAACAATTACGTAATCATATAGTTGTTTACTTATTTTGTTATTAATACCGATTAATTTTTTTAGATTAATTTTTTACTTCCAATCTTGTCTTTTAATCTTGCCCCCCCTGACCTAAATTCCTAGCTCCGCCACTGTTGGCAACAGATTTTGCACCGTAGATCCACCTGTATTCTTTGTCTATTCTAGTTTTCCTTGGTTGGTAGGACGTTTGCACAAGCACGCCAAGGAAACATCCTAACTTTTGGGAGCACATTTAGCTTTCATAACTTCCTCCATATTGGCCTTTCACTGTTTGCTATAGAGTGCTCAATCCTTGTCTGCTCCTTCATCCTAACAGCGATGCGATAGGTAGATTTCACTAAGAATGATTGAGACTGATTTTCTGTCCAAACCAATACATCCTGACCTGTTGTATTTTGTTGCAAAGGGATAGACATAATTTCCATTCATGTCTTGTGTGCAAAGAGATCAAAAATCTTCTCCCTATCCCATTGCATTGTGTTGCTGTCTATCAAGTCCTTAACCTTGAGTCCCATCTGCTGCTCCCCCAAGAAGACCGGCCTATGAGAGAGCCACTTATGTGTGGTTACTCTAATAGTATTACTCCCCCCCCCCCCCCACTTGGAACCTTCCCAAATAATTTCCCTTGTAGCCAACAGGCTCCTCCATACATAAGAAGGATTACTCCCCGATTCATCATCCATAAAAGAGTAGTTAGAAAAATACCTTGATTTGTACACCCTAAAAAATAATGAATGGGTGTTGTGGATTAGCCTCCAAGCTTTCTTTGTTAGTAATGCTAAGTTGAAAGCTTGGCATCTCTAAATCCCATCCCACCTCTATCTTTTGGATTGCACAGCTTCCTCCAATTAATCTAATGTATTTTCTTCTCATCCTTTGTCTAACCCCACCAATATTTTACAAGTGTTGAATTTATCGTGTCACATAAGGCCTTAGGGATTTTGAAGATTCCCATAGTGTAGGTAAGTATTACTTGGGCCACCGTTTTGATAAGGATATCCCTTCCTGCTTTAAAGATAAATTTCTCCTTCCACCCCATCACTCTTTTTGTTATTTTTTCTTGAAGGCCTTTAAACGTGTTAACCTTTGATTTTCCACCAACCATAGGCAATCCAAGATAAGTCTCATAGTTGTCCATGACCCTAGCCCCAAAAAGAGCTTGGATATCATCTCTAACTGATTGTCATCTCTAACTGATTGTCTTGTGTTTTTGCTAAAAAAGATGGAAGTCTTTTGTCTATTTATTGCTTGTCCCGAAGCTGCTTCATATCTTTCAAGGATTTCTAAGAGATGCCGCCCTTCTTCCATTGTTGCTTGACAAAAGATGAAATTGTCACCCGCAAACAATAAATGAGAGATGCACACTTCATTTGTACATGACAGAATGCCATGTAATTGTTGTCTTTCTATTGCCTTTCTAATTAGAGAAGAGAGACCTTCTGCACGCATTAGGAAAAGATATGGGGAGAGTGGATCACCCTGTCTAATACCACGAGATGGAGAGATGTATCCTTGTGGTACCCCATTTATGAGCACCAAGAATGTTGCAATTTGCACGGTTGCCATGGCTAGCCAAACCCATCTTTCATCAAGCCCCAATTTAAGCATGATCTCCCTAAGGAAAGCCCACTCCACATGGTCATAGGCCTTGCTGATGTCCAGTTTAATTGCCATCTACCCTTTCTTTCCTATCCTTTTATTCCTCATCCTGTGTAACACCTCAAAAGCTATAGTGGTATTATCAGTAATCAACTAGTTAAGAACAAAAGCACTCTGTGATTCTGATATTACATTTGGCAGAATAAGTTTTAGTTGGTTTGCTAAAACTTTTGAGACAATTTTCGATACAACATTTCCTAGGCTAATGGGGCGAAAGTCAGATACATTTTTGGTTCATTTATCTTTGGTATTAAGACAATGTGAGTATAGTTCGTTTTATGCAAAAAGTGACTAGAATGTAACACTGATATGACAGCATTAGTAACATCAGTCCTTCCAATGTGCCAATATTTTTGGAAGAAGAAAGGGGACATACCATTAGGTCCAGGAGATTTGGAAGGATGCATACTAAATAACACCCTCTTAACTTCCTTTGGTGTGTAGGGTTGTAGAAGTGCCTGGTTCATATCTGGGGTTACCACCCTATCCACCAACTCCACCACTGATTCCAAATTTGTTGGCTATGATGTTCTGAACAAATTTTGAAAATAGGACTCTGCCACCCTTGCTATGTCATTTTTAGATGTAACACACCAGTCATTCTCATCCAACAAACCATGGATGTGATTTTTCCTTCTTCATTGGCTTGCTCTTTGATGGAAGTATTTTGTATTTTTATCCCCCGCCAATAGCCAAATAGACCTGGACCTCTGCTTCCAAAATAAATCATCTTGGAATAGCAAGGAATTTCTATCACTCCTTACCTTTTGTATCACCTCCCAAATTTTGGCCCTGTTCATTGAAGTCAAAGCTTCCAATTCTCTATATTTTTCATCAATCTTTGTTTTTGAGTTACCCAAAGTTCCACTCCACTCCACCAATGCCCCACGACATTTTTTTTTTTTTATTTTCTCAAACAGCTTGTACATTGGGCTGCCCGTGGGGTTCCATCTATTCCACACTTCATGTATAATGTTGGCACATGTAGGGTGTGATGCCCAATGTTCCTCAAATCAGTGTGGCTTTTTCCTTTGTCTACCAACCCGTGGGTCTCCCTCAATGGTAAGTAGAATGGGATCGTGGCCAAAGTATGCTGCTTGGAGATGATGCACCTTGCTATGAGGAAATAAATCTTGCCATTCAATATTTGCACATGCTCGATCCAACCTCTCTTGAAAAAACTCAATACCAGGCCTTCCATTCCTCCAAGTGAAAATATTCCCATTGAAACCAAGATCAATCAGTCCACAGTGTAATAATGCACTTTGAAACTCCTCCATTCGTCAAAGAGAGCGAGGTACTCACCCTTGCTTTTCATCCGATGATAGTATTTCATTGTAATCCCCCAAGCACAACCAAGGCAAAGAGTCTCTTGATCATGGAGGTGCCTCAAGTGCTCCCAAGACTCATGTTTCCAATGCTCCTCTGGTCTCCCATAAAATCCAATTAATCTCTATGGTGATAGGCTACCGTTGATTATATGAGCCTCTATATGATTTGGAGAATAGGTTTGCACATGTAGGTCAACCCTTGCTTTCCATAACATTGATAGGCCACCCGCTCGCCAAACACACGAAACTACTAACATGGAGTCATAGTGCCTGTATATTCCTTATCTCGTCCACAGTTTGTTTCGTCTCCATGAGAAACAAAACATTGGGAGCTTTTTCCCTCACCAAGTGAGAGAGGATAGTGCTTGCACAGAAGTTTCCAAGCCCCCAGCAATTTCAGCTTAGGACGATCATTGTGCTCGGCAAGGCTGATCAACAACCTCCACCGTTGTGCTTTTTGGATTTTGGATCTGTATCTTGGGACGTTTGCTGCTGCCTTCATCTTCCCTCTCATGTCCACGTTTCTTTCCCATAATTTCATTGGTTTTTTTCTATGTCTTTGCTACCCACGTGATCCCTGTTAATTCTATTCCGCTTAGGCACTTTTGCATTAAGAGTTTCAGTACCCTCACGTGCCCCACCACACATGCCACTACTGTCTAGGGTTTCAATGGCCGTGTGTTTCTAATTAGTCACCATATTGGTCGCATATTCAATGGGCACGTTGACAAAATTCCTTGCATTGAATCCTTGGTTATTTTCTTGCGCCAAATTTGCCATGCGTTTAATGCCCTCCATTAAATCCGGATTTTCCTCCTCCAACACGTCAGTTTCATGCATTGAAAGAGATTGATTTTGGATATGCGATATAATTGGTGCTTGATGGACCGTTACCCCTCCATTAATGCCATAATTTCTGGGATTTTCAGTTGGCAGCGGTTCATCCACCATGTTGGCCCTGGTCAGTGACCGTTCACCTGTCTCCATCGCTTGCTGCCGCATTGGACTTGGTTGTGTTCGTTCTGGTGATTGCTTCGGCTTCCGAAATCCTGCTCTCAACCACTCTCCATACGGACTTTCCTCTCCCTCCCTTCCATTTACTTCAATGCATGCTTAATTTAGCTTCATGGCCGAGCAAACCACACTGGAAGCAAAGTCCAACCAGGCGTTTATATTGAAAGGCCACCCAAACCTTATCACCCTCCGGACTAAGTATAGGAGCCCCTCAGCGAATAGGTTTATTCAGCGGCATCTCCACTCGGACTCGAAGGAACCTTGCCTTATCAGAGGCAATGGCTTTGCTATCCACGTCAATAACTCTTCCAATACCTTGATCGATGTCTCTTCCTGCCTCCTTGTTTATCAAATCAAAGGGTAAACCCCACACTTGTACCCATATCGGAACAGTTAAAAACTTTACTGAGAATGCCGTCATTCCTTTTTCCCATCTTCGTAGTAATAGGATGTGGTTATCGAAACTCCACGGTTCATTGTTGATCACCCAATTTAGTTGGCTTTCCATTGAGAATTTGAACTGGAACAGCCCATCTCCAACCTCCGTGATTTTCATATCGTTCCCCATTTTCCATGCTGCTCGTAGTAGATTTTTTTGCTGCTCGAAAGTTGATTGGTTTAGTCGTGTGAAATCTTCCCAAGAGACTGTTAGCTCAGTCTTCAAGTGTTTTTGCTCGATGCTCTGCGCGAACCTTAATCACCTCGCCTTCCTCCTCCGTCAAACTCACCCTCTGTAATCTTTCTCAAAACTCCGAGTCCATTCTGCGAGGTATACACTTGGTCGAAGAAAAAAACAGTGTTCTAGGCAAAGCAAAGTCTGCCTACCCCGAGTAGTGCACACTTGGGTAGGAAGAAGCAGGTCTCACCCAACGTGGGAAAGAAAGTCTCCTATCTAGAGGAGAAGAAAAAAGCATCTAGAACTTACCTGAGTGAGCTTGCTTGTCTTCAAATTCTTAAACCAAAAAAAAAAAAATTGTAGAAGACTTTTACACTCTTTTAACTCTAACTCACATACAATGAAATACCACCCATAATTTGTCTCCAGGAATTTACCAAATTAAAACCAAACAGCACTTGCCTACATCGATACCTCTGTTCTTCAGGAGGGGGAAAATTGCATCTTTTATTTTCACAAAATGGTACATGACAAACTGTCCTTTGAGGCACAGTTTGCTTTTATTAACAACTAATATCAATTACTTCCGGATATTCGAGTGGAGTTGAATACGAAAACGTGGGGAGGGGATGTTTTTAAGGTTGCATTGCTGTTCTCTTGTATGGCAAGACAAGCTTATGGTCACCTCGAATTTCCATATAGAAATCCCAGTGTTGGTGTCTCGATTGATTCGGGATCCTTTCCTCTCCACTGTTTCTCTCAAAAGGGAAAAAAAATTCATATCTTGAATCAGAATTTTTTTTTTTTCTCTCTCAATATAAATTCAGGGTGGTGTTACATTTTACAAACTCTACGTAACAGGGGCAATTTATCCTCTCCATGAACAGAGTCAGAGCTAGCCCTTTTTGGTTGCATTTGAGATTTAAGAAAAAGTTAACTTATTTTTGCTCCTACAATAGGTCCCATTGCACTATTAAATGGGTCTCATTGCTTCAAAAGTCAGCTTCTAGCTTCTTCTTTTTTCTACGTCATTTTAGCAAAAAAATTTCAGTTTTAGCAAAATAAATAGATCTTAAATGGACTTAATCAATTCATATGGCTTCTTAATCTACTCTGAGACACTAAAATCCAAACAAACTGTGGCTTTTACAAGGACTAGTTTGTTGCACGTGCAAAACACCATCTAACTCCAAATAAATATTTTATGATATGATTAGAATAGTTTAAACTCCGTCATTATTGGAATAGTAATTTAAAAAAAAATTATTGATAAGTTAGAGGTGCCCTTTCTTAAAGGGAGAAGTAGCTCTTGAGCTATAGTGTTCATTGGCTTAAACTATCATATTTTGAAACAATAAATGATGCCCACAAAAAGAAAAAGATAAAGAAAAAGATAAACCAGGTTATAAATTATATTAGGCAGCATAAACAAGTCTACCTCATTTGCTAATAGAGAATGCAAGATAGCATTCATCAATTCATGCTCATTTGCTAATAGAGAATGCAAGATAGCATTCATCAATTCATGCCAATTTTTTAAGCCAATAATCCTACTATCTATAAACACATCTTCTTTACCTTTATATGTTATCAAAATGGAAACTTTTTAAGTTAACTGATTCTTGATCTTCTTGAATAAAGTCCATACTATATGTTAAGAGTTAAAAAAGAGTAAAAGTAGAATAAATTTCTCTTATGGTCTGACAGAATTAGAAATAAAATATTACCAATGATGATCATGTAAACAATGAGTGTCCCAACATTATTAACCAAGATACAAATCTGAAGCAGCAACCTCCTAGCACGGCCAAAAGCATCCCTCATGACTTCCCCATAAGAGTGAGAGTTTCCCACCCTACTGAATCTCAGCAGCATTTCCAACAAACCCTTTGTCAGTATAGCCACAAACACTATCAATTCCAAGCCCAAGACCCAGCACCTTCATGGTGGCAGGCAGTGCCATAATTCCAGCTCCAATAATAGAAGTGGATATATTAAACACTGAGGCAGTAAATGATGCTCTCTTGAGAAGATATAGAAATTCAAAATAGTGGAAATTCATGAATGTAGATTTGTAAGGAATGAATTAAATTAAAAATTCATAGAGAGAAATTACCTGCCCCTTTGTTGACTGAAATACTGAAATAAAAACAAAATCTCCCTTTTGGCAGTGGTAGCGGCAAGATGTACGAATCATTAGGAGTGACTTCTTCTTGTTTTATCTCTGTCTTTCAATCTATCTCTATCTTTTAAATCACTGCCACTTGCAGCCTTCAATCTACATTTCTTCCTCTATAAAGCAATTTTTGGTACTCCATCTTCAATATAAAATTCGAAGATTCATAAATTCCATATACTCAAATCCACGAAATAGAATATAAAAATAAAAAACTCAAAATTAAAGAGGGAGTCAAAATAGAATATTAAGATAAATAAATTGAAAGCTCACCTCAAAATGGATGGATATTAAAGAGGGACGAATGGCTAATCTTTTATTTAGTATTCCCAAGACAGCTATACAAACTCAAGCCCAATGAAGACAAGGTATAAGAATTATGATACTGCAATTTATGAGAGGAAGAGATTGATTTAGATGTCAAGTAAAGAATCTAGAGACAATCAGTAAATAGGAGGCAGGGAATTCAAAATGTGGGAAAAAAAGGAGATTAATCAACACCTGTGCCTAGAGCCTAAAGGAGTAGACTCGGTTCTCTTTGTTTTACTAATCTTTTTGTTGGTCTGCAAAAGTAAAGTCATATTGGATTGTAGAGAAAAGATAAGCAACAAGAATAAGATTATGAATAAAACATAAATAAATGCTAGCTAAATTGAACAAAAATATATAAGTGGTCAAGTAAAAAGCATGCAATATTACACAGTATTATGGAAAATTAACTTACAAAAACGAAACAGGACATAAAGAATATAGACTCTATTTCCTTTGAACTTGTAGCTTCAATCTCAACCTGAAACCAGATCAAATATGAAAATAAGATTAAACTTCAAATATTTGAAAAGAACTATAGAGATATCATAAATACAAATGAAATCCAATGCAAAAGCCAAACCTCCATAATCAAATCTCCAAATATTAATGCAATTTTTCCAGTTTTAATACTTCTTGATAAACAACATTTCTAGTGCATCCATCATTTGAGTCTCCACAAGAGCTTGGCCTAATGAGTACCTTCACAGAGTTTACTGTTATTGAAGATGGAGTACCAAAAATTGCTTTATAGAGGAAGAAATGTAGATTGAAGGCTGCAAGTGGCAGTGATTTAAAAGATAGAGATAGATTGAAAGACAGAGATAAAACAAGAAGAAATCACTCCTAATGATTCGTACATCTTGCCGCTACCACTGCCAAAAGGGAGATTTTGTTTTTATTTCAGTATACACACAAAAAAAATAAATAACTATTCCTGAATTTGACTAATTTCCTTTTATAAAACTCATTCCTAACTATCTTACCTGCTTGTTTATTATGATCGCCATGCATCATTGATGACAATATTTTGATGCCTATTGCTAAAATTTGATGAAGAATTCTCACAATCAATCATAAGCTTCCTCTTCTTTGCATATGCCTCCCTTTTCTTACTTAATAGCTGTTGTTTCTTTTCTCTTGAAAGTGTTGCATACCAATTCCTTTTGTCTTTGCATCACTCCTTTTTTCTGCACACACTTATTTTTTCTTTTTCAAGATATTTTCGTTACAGTCAGTCGACTGCGCACTGTACCGTTTTCTCTTATTCGGGCTACTCGTCGGTTTCTTACTTCTATCGTCAGCCATAATCTTTAAAACCCAAATGCTAAATAAGAATTTCATCTATATAAAATGGTCTAATTATTCGTGAGACACAACAACTCATTATACTATCAAATATAAAATTCATCTCACAACACAATCATTAAAAATGTTAATTTTGATTTTATAATCTCGAAACCAAAATCGACAACTGAAAAGATATCTTTCATACCAACAATCATTCAAATTGCAAATTTTTATACAAATTTAAATAATAGTCAACGAACAAACTGAGCAAGGAATGTTCACAGCCAATATATAAAATACACAATCATTAAATATTTTGTAAAATTCTTAGGTATTTACACGCTTCCTGAGAACTTGAAATTACTCCAATTTGATTGCATCCAAATAATGAAGAGACTACAACATAACAAACAATTGAGAACAATGACTAAGAGAGGTTGCCGAAGTAGGTACTGCCTCTACTAATTTTTTTCTTTCTTTTTCTAATCTCTATCCCTCTCACCGTCTGTTGTGATTGTGTTTATCAAAAGAATGAAGATAAAGTCATAAAGTTGCTGGGATATAGATGATAATAACGGCAAGAAGAGTCCAGATTTGAAGAGGAAAAGACAAAAAGGGCTCCAATTTTTTTTCAGCTCACACACACCTTTAGGGTCAAAATGGCCCAATAACACTTATTTTCGAAATTTTTAGGAAAAAAACACTGTTTCGAAAATAAATAGGAGAGTACCACTTTGTCAAGAACTCGAGTTTCAGAAACTCGAGTTCCTCTCAATTTTGCCACCGTGGCACTGCTGAGCTGGAATTTGGGTGATTAAAAAAAAATTATGTGGTACTCGAGCTTGGTAAACTCGAGTTCCATGCAACACAATACTCGAGCATACCAGGCTCGAGTACGTTTTATAAATAAAATGAAAAAAAAAAATTTACACAGTACTCGAGTTTACCAAACTCGAGTACTGTGTAAATTTTTTTTTTTTTTTTTTTTTTTTGTTTTGTTTTTTTTTTTTTTTTGGGGGGGATAATCGACAAATAAACATAAAGATAAAAGTAAGTGGCTTTTTTTTTTTTTTTATGTTTTTATTTATTTAAATAGAAGCATTGTAAAATATAGAGATTTTAATTTCAAAATATGAATTTAATTTCTACATTAATTAAAATTGTTCATTGTTCTTTTAATTCAAATATTTCTTCTTAGAACGTATTGATTTGACCCCATAAGCGGGCCCACCACCCCATAGCATGTTGCCGCCGGAAGCATAACCCCGTATTTCTTCTATAGAATCTCCTAATTGTTCCAGAGCAACTAGAAAGAGATTCTTTAACCAGAAAGAATTTAGCTCAGATGTAGGATACCTATCCAGAAGTTTTCACAACTCAATCATGTATGATGGAATCATTAAAGATTTGACCTTTTCGAATTCTGTCTGTAACTCACTATAGGCTCGAGAAACAAAGAGAAGATGTGTACGAACGAGATATCCAGCAACAAGAAGAAGGAAAGGATTGCATAGAGGAACTCCCGAACATTATGCGATCTCAGATGTGTCGATATCAATGGTGATTCATTATTTCAATGAATAATTTCTTCGACAGAAGAAGATTATGTAAACACTTACTCGAAATCATTTGTGGTATTTATACGTTCTATACATCTAACATACATACTTTTCCATTGAATTTTCATTATTTTGTACTTTCAACGAAATCAAATTTCTAAAAAAATTTATACAGAAAATAGTGAATAATTTTTATGAGAAAACAATGAACAATTTTAATTAATGTAGAAATTAAATTCATATTTTGAAATTAAAATCTCTATATTTACAAAGCTTCTGTTTAAATAAATAAAAACATAAAAAAAAAATCCACTTACTTTTATCTTTATGTTTATTTGTCGATTATCCCCAAACAAAAAACAAAACAAAACAAAATAAACAAAAAAAAAAAAAAAAAAAAAATTTACACAGTACTCGAGTTTGGTAAACTCGAGTACTATGTAAATTTTTTTTTTCATTTTATTTATAAAAAGTACTCGAGTCTGGTATACTCGAGTATTGTGTTTCATGGAACTCGAGTTTACCAAGCTCGAGTACCACATAATTTTTTTTAATCACCCAAATTCCAGCTCAGCAGCGCCACGGTGGCAAAATTGAGAGGAACTCGAGTTTCTGAAACTCGAGTTCTTGAAAAAGTGGTACTTTCCTATTTATTTCCGAAACAGTGTTTTTTTCCTAAAAATTTAAAAAATAAGTGGTATTGGGCCATTTTGGCCCACCTTTAGAGCAGCAAAGTAATTCAAGTCTGAGCGTGTACGTGTTTGGCAGCCCCATAAAGTTGTCAACACAAAGACTAAAAAGGGCCCCATTTTTATTTAGCTCACAAATAAAGTTAGGGAAACTTAAGTAATTTCAATCTAAAGTTGATGGTTTTAGAGTTTCAAACAATCTGCTGGGCTTCAAACATTTTTTGCTGGGCTTGCCGTTTTAACACTTGAGAGGTCGTTTTGTCAAACAAGCACCTCAACTCTCCCATTTTTTATATAGAGTATAGATCTAGACAGATTACTAATAAAAATGGCAAACCATAAATAAAGATTAAGTGATAACTTTCCAACCAAGGACAAATTACTAATAAAAATAATTGAGTTAAAGGTTTGGAAAAATAGTCAAAATAGTAACATAGTTTGCACCCTTAAATATGTTACACCGTTCAGAGGTGCTGCTCAATTTATTTTGTTTTTATCTATAAATTATCTCAATGATGGGATTGCAGATGCTCTCGAGCGTTTCCAGCTTGTCCGCATACTCTTCTGAATCCACGAGCTGGAGGCCATCTAACCACTCAATCACCTGTTGAATAGCATCTTTAATTTTTTTCTTACCTTTACGGGAAAGCCTGGCACTAATCTTCTCATCATTGATAGTATTCCTCATGTTGTAGGTATAGTTCTCCAAAGCATCCTTAGCCTTGACCTTCTTCCTGTGTTCATCATCTTCGGCCTTGTATGTCTCTGCATCCTGGACCATCCTATCAATCTCTTCAGTGGGCAGTCTTGACTCATCATTTGTGATGGTGATATTCTTCATTACACCAGTGGTTATCTCCTTAGCAGAAACGTTCAAGATACCATTAGTGTCAATATTAAAACAAACTTTTATTCTAGCAGCACCCCTGGGTGCTGGGGGAATATCAGAAAGCCTAAATTTTCCCAACAGGTTGTTATCACAAGCTCTTGCTCTTTCACCCTCGTAAACAGAGAACAATAAAGAAGTTTGGTTGTCAGCTGCAGTGGTGTAGAGCCTCTCCTTCTCAGTGGGAGTGGCAGTATTCCTTGGAATCACAATACTCATCTCCGTTCTATTAGCCTTTATACCAAGGGACAGAGGGGTTACATCTAAGAGCACGATGTTTTGAAGTTTGTCATTTCTCATACCAGACAAGATTGCAGCTTGAACAGCTGCTCCATAAGCTACAGCCTCATCCGGATTAATGCTCTTGCAAAGCTCCTTCCCATCAAAAAAGTCTTGTAACAACTGCAGCACCTTGGGAATTCGAGAAGAACCACCAGAAAGAACAACAACATGGACGCAGCTCTTATCCATATTAGCATCAGTCAAGCACTTCTCCACAATAGCGATGCACTTCCTGAATAAATCTATATTAAGTTCTGCAAATTTGGCACGGGTAATAGTTGAAAAGAAATCAATGCCATTATATAAAGAGTCAACTTCAATGGTAGTATCAATTGCAGAAGAAAGAATCCTCTTTGCTTTCTCACAAGCAGTTCTCAACCTCCTAAGAGCTCTGGAATTGCCACTAATATCCACCTTGTGAAGCCTCTTAAATATTTCAACAAAGTGCTCTACCATTCGGTTATCAAAGTCCTCACCTCCAAGGTGAGTGTCTCCAGCTACGGCCTTCACTTCAAAGACACCCTTTTCAATGGTAAGCAGTGAGACATCTGCAGTGCCACCACCCAAATCAAAAATAAGGACATTACTCTTGCCAATGCTATCTGCAATCTTATCTAGACCATAAGCAATAGCTACAGCAGTTGGTTCATTGATTATACGCAGGACATTCAGGCCTGCAATGCCTCCAGCATCCTTTGTAGCCTTACGCTGGGAGTCATTGAAGTAGGCGGGGACAGTAACAACCGCATTCTTCACAGTTGTTCCCAGGTAGGCTTCAGCAGTCTCACGCATCATTCTAAGGACCATAGATGAGATTTCCTCTGCAGAAAAGTGCTTCTCTTCGCCCTTATAGTTGACAACAATCATAGGCTTGTCATCAATACCACAAATGACATTGAAAGGCCAAAGCTTGATATCTTCCTGAACTAAGGGATCGCTAAATCTTCTACCAATCAACCGCTTCACATCTACATGACAATACCATTTTAAGGAATTAAAAAATGATTTGACAACAATAAAGCATAAAGAGCAGAAAATAAAATTTTCATTTCTTGTGAATTTATATTTATTTGTGAATTTAAGGAACGAAAGAGAACATTTTCTAGCTCATATAGGCCTAGTAAAATAGAAATAAGAAAAGAAAAAAAATTAACAATTAATTTTGCAGCTTTAGCTAGTACTATTTGACCCAATCACAATTTAATAAAAATAAAAATAAAATTCATTTTATTTGGAATTATTATTCAATGCCATGAGCTAAGAATGGATGTGATCATCAAAGTTCTATTTAGGAGTAACCTTATTATTAATGGGAGTAGAACAAGAAGTGCTTAAGAATAGCATTTAAAAAATAAATAAAAAATAAAATAAAAAACTTTGATCAAGATTACCGAATACAGAGTTGGTGGGGTTCCTGGCGACCTGGTTCTTGGCAGCATCACCAACCAAGCGCTCCATAGGAGTGAAAGCAACGTAGGAGGGAGTGGTCCTGTTACCCTGATCATTCACTATTATCTCTACTCGTTCATGTTGCCACACTGCCACGCACGAGTACGTTGTTCCCAGATCAATCCCAATCGCCGGACCTTCTCCTTGGTTCGACATTGTCGTCGGGAACGAGAAGCCCAAAGACTTTTGTAAAACGAAACGAAAGTAGATAAAGCAGAGACTGTATGAGGCACTTTAACAGCTGAAAGGTTGAAGGTCCTAAATACTTACAACTTAAGTAAAGCAAAACGAATCAAAAGAAAGAAGTAGATAGTAAGAGGCACTATTGTCCCCTTGGCAATGAATTTTTTTTTTTTTTTGGACAAGCTATATCCCTTAAACCTTGGCCGAAATGGCCCAATAACACCTTTTTGCAAAATATATGGGCATGTATCATTGTTTTAGAAATATATAGCAATGTATTACTTTTTCGAAACTTGAGTTTTATAAGCACAAGTTTTCCATGAAACTTAATTTCCATAAAGAATGTCATGGTAGCACTATTGACCTGGAATTTATTTAATTAAAAAAAGGCATTATGGGTCTTGATTTTGGTAGAATCGAGTTGTTTGCAGGGTAGAGCCCGAGCTCTCTAAATTTGAGTTTGGTTAAAAAAAAAAATGGAAGAAGAAGAAGAAGAAGGAAACAGAGTATAGGTGCGTGCACCTTATGCAGAACTGAATAGAAATGGGTTGCAACAGATTGAAAATGGCAGAACGGATTGAGCAACCCAATTGCACCACCCAACACCAGTGAGCAACCCAATTGTACCACCCACCACCACAACTGCCGATTTAAAACCAAACTCAAACCCAAACCCCCTCCGGCACCACCACGGTGAAAAAAAATCCAAAACCCCAATGACCAAAACTCAAATAAACCGCTAGAACAAAAGCCCAACAACCACCAAAACTTAAGGCAAACGTCAGAACCAAGCCCAGTAACCACTATGAAAAGCAAGAGGATGCACTAGCTGCCACACCAGTGCAGCACAGCATGCCACCCAGTGTAGCAGCCAGTGTATCAGGTGATGCAGACCCAGCTGCCACAATCAGTGCAGCACAGATTGGTACTCAGTGCACAACTAAGACAAGAAATTCAAGACCAAATCCAAGTAGAAGTCCAGACTACTTCTCAAAATTTAAGAAAATGAAGACTTGTAATTATTCCTCTAAACGGCAGTGTGGTTTACTTAGTCTACTTGATGAGTATACATAAACAACATGTAGTTTTCCTTGCTTCTTGATTAGTTAGTTTGTTAGCTCTAAGTCAGACACGTGAGAAAATTAGTTATGGTTGTTACATTGTGTTCACACGTGCTTGAAGTGGTTAAGTTAGTATATATATATATGATTGTACAGTTACAGAATCAATTCAATGAAAATAGTTTTTCATCCAAAATTTCATATAACAAACTAACTAATCAAGAAGCAAGGAAAACTACATGCCGTTTATGTATACTCATCAAGTAGACTAAGTAAACCACACTGCCGTTTAGAGGAATAATTACAAGTCTTCATTTTCTTCAATTCTGAGAAGTAGTCTGGACTTCTACTTGGATTTGGTCTTGAATTTCTTGTCTTAGTTGTGCACTGAGTACCAATCTGTGCTGCACTAATTGTGGCAGCTAGGTCTGCATCACCTAATGCACTGGGTGGCATGTTGTGCTGCACTAGTGTGGCAGCTGGTGCATCCTCTTTCTTTTCATACTCCCCCTCAAGATGGACTGAGGAAGAATAGATGTTGAGCAGTCCCATCTTGGATGTTAACACAGAGAATTGTTTATGGCTTAGTGCTTTAGTCAATAAATCTGCCAATTGGCAATGTGTTCTCACATGATTCAACTTAATCACCTTAGCCAACACTTTGTCTCTTACAATGTGACAATCAATCTCTATATGTTTGGTCCTTTCATGGAAAACTGGATTGGACCCTATGTGCAAGGCTGATTGGCTGTCACAAAACAACATTGCCTTTTTATCATGTCTAATCTGCAGATCCCTTAACAAATAAAGTATCCATATAATTTCACAAGTTGCCACAGCCATGGCCCGGTACTCTGCCTCAGTTGAAGATCTTGACACAGTAGCTTGTTTCTTTGATTTCCAAGAAATCAATGAGTCTCCAAGAAAAATGTAGTAACCTGTAACAGATCTTCTTGTATCTGGACATGATGCCCAATCTGCATCACTAAAGCCTTTGACATGGAGTTCTGACTTTGTAAAAAGAATACTCCTCTCCCTGGTTCATTCTTAAGGTAATGAAGTACCTTAAGTGCAGCAGCATAATGGGGCTTTCTAGGTGTTGCCATGAACTGACTGAGCTTGTGAACAGCAAAAGTAATGTTAGGCCTAGTAATAGTTAAGTATAACAGCCTCCCTACCAACCTCCTATATTGACTAGGATCATGTAACACATCACCTTCATGTTTACGAAGTTTCAAAGTAGGATCCATAGGAACCTTGGCTGGTTTGCACCCTAGTAGTCCAACATCTTCCAAAATTTCTAAAGCATATTTCCTTTGACATAAGGAAATGCCCTTGGCTGTCCTTGCTACCTCCAAACCAAGAAAATACTTCAGGTCCCCTAAATCCTTCAACTTAAACTTCTGGTCTAACAAAACTTTAAACTCCTCAACTCCCTTTTTATCATTACTTGCAATTAGAACATCATCAACATAAACCAGCAATACAATGAATGAATCTTCTTGCTGCCTAGTGAACAATGAGTAATCAGCTTTGGATTGAACAAAACCAAGATCAATTAAGGCAGTTGAAAACTTAGAAAACCACATTCTAGAGGCTTGTTTGAGACCATATAGTGATTTATTTAGTTTGCAAACCAACTAAGGCTGCTCCCCCTTGCTGTGAGATTGCTTAGACTGCTGAAATTGAGGCTGCCCCTTGCTGTGAAAGCCTGGTGGAAGTGACATAAATATTTCTTCATGCAAATCTCTGTGGAGAAATGCATTGTTGACATCAAGTTGGCTGAGAAACTAACCTTTCACAGTAGCCACAGCAAGTACAGCTTTGACAGACACCATTTTGGCAACTGGTGAGAAAGTGTCAATGTAATCCAACCCCTCCTTTTGGGTGAAACCTTTGGCAACCAACCTGGCCTTATATCTCTCAACTGAACCATCTAATTTGTACTTCACTCAATATACCCACTTACAACCAATGGGTTTCTTACCAAGTGGCAAGAATGTAACAGTCCATGTTTGATTAGCTTCTAAAGCTGAAATCTCAGCATCCATGGCTGCCTACCACTTGGGGTTACCAACAGCTTGGGAGTAAAAAGTAGGTTCAATGATGGAAGAAATGGTATAGCAAAAGGATTTATAAGGCTGGGTCAGATTAGTGTAAGACAGATAGGATTGAAGGGGATAAAAAGTACCTGAAACATGATTGGAGGAGCTTGGAATGGTTGCTGATTTGAGTTGATTACAATGATAAGCCTTAAGGTAAGAGGGTGGTCTAGAAGATTTAGTAGACCTTCTAAGGACAGCAGGTAAAGCAGATGCATCAAAAACATCATTTGCATCAAGAAACTTAGATGCACCAGGAACATCAGTTGCATCAGGAAACCCATGAACCTCTTCATCGAAATCTTGATGGATTTGGACAATAGTTTCACCATAAATTGATTAGGAAGAGGAAGGAATAGGGAGAGGAACAACAATAGATTCAAAGGAAGAAGGTGAATGGAAGATAGGTAGAGGAATAAGAGTGACAGATTGAGAAGAGGCATCTGAAGCAAAAGGAAAGCTTGACTCATGAAACACAACATCTCTAGATAGAAAATTAGTGTGAGAATCAAGATCAAACAATTTATAGCCTTTGACATTGAAAGGATATCCTAGAAAGACACACTTTCTAGCTCTAGGTGTGAATTTGTGTTTATAAAGAGTGAGATTGGTAGCATAACACAAGCAGCCAAAAACTCTAAAATGTGAATAAGAAGGAGGTGTGTGAAATAAAAGTTCAAAAGGGGTTTTATGATTTAGGAAAGGGGATGGAAGCCTATTTATAAGGTAGACTGCAGTGAGGACACAGTCACCCCAGAAAGAGAGAGGAACATTGGATTGAATTTGTAAGGCCCTGGCAGTGGCAAGAATGTGTTGATGCTTTCTCTCTCAACTGAATTTTGTTGTGGAGTGTAAGCACAACTCAATTGATGAACAATCCCTTTGGAGCTGTAAAAGTCATTGAAACTAAACTTGAAGGCATTATCAGATCTAATGGATTTAATCTTGGTTCCAAATTGAGTGAGAACCATGTTATAAAAAGATAAAATAAGAGGTCTAACTTCAGATTTTGCTTTGAGCAAGAAAACCCAAGTTGCTCTAGAAGCATCATCAACAATGGTTAAAAAAATACTTATGACCATTAGAAGTTAAAACAGAAAAAAGACCCCATACATCCATATGAATAAGATCAAAAGGGCAAGCACACTTATTATTATTGAATGGAAAAGGAATTCTTTTCTGTGTTGCCAAAGGACAAACAGTACAGGACTTATTACAACAATTCTTGAGGAAAGGTAAAGTGCTACTTAAAGAATGAACCTTGACATCAGAGGGGTGCCCAAGTCTTGAATGCCAAAGAGAAAACACATTTGTAGAGAGGGAAGAAGAGCAAACAGCAGAAAAGGATTTGAAATGCTACTTGGAAAGGTAATCAGAAAGAGATGTAGTAGCTTGAGAGAGGCCTGAATCTTGTAACAAGTACAAACCATCATGCATTTTACCCATTCCAATCGTGCTCCAACATGTAAGGTCCTGCAGAAAACAAAATTGAGACAAAAAAACCAAGCATATAGGTTGGGATTTTGTTAAAGCACTGACTGACAGAAGGTTAAATGTAAAGGATGGTACACAAAGGACATTACTAAGGGTTATATGGGAGGAAAGTTGAATAGTACCAACATGTGTAACAAGAGCTACTTCCCCATTTGGCAATTCAACCATAGTATGTGAAATTTCAGTATAAGAAGTCATCAATTGAATGGAACAAACTATGTGATCACTTGCACCAGTGTCAATGACCCATGTGTGAAGACTATAAGCTCTTCTATTAACAACTTTAGCAGAGAAAATAGAATGCTTGAAGTTGATGGAATTACTTGCAACAACATTTGATGGATAAGTCACAGAGTTGGCAACATGAAGTTCTTGACCTTTAGGAAATTGTTGAGTAGAGCAGGAACCAATTAAGGTCAGAAGTTGCTGGTATTGGTCATGAGTGAAGGTTGGAGCTTGAGATACTAACATGGATGGAACAAATTCAGTGACTCCAATAGAGGTGTTGCCTTGAATAAGTTCAAGATTCGTTGAAACTTGATGAGCAGTAGCATTTCTACTGTTCTTGAACTTGAATCCTGGTGGGAAGCCGTGCAACTTATAGCATTTGTCCACAGTATAGCCTAGCTTTCCACAGTGAGTGCATAAAGGCCTATCTTTGCCTTTGAAATTGGTTCCTGAGTTCTTGGTTGCTAGGGTAGTGGATTCAACTCTAACAATATTATGCACAAACCTCTGCATTTCTTCTTGGATGAACAAAGAATGTGCCTTATTGACAAAAGGTAAGGGATCCATTAATAGGATTTGAGTTCTTACTTGAGAGAAGGCATCGTTCACTCCCATAAGAAATTTTATGGTGGATTCCTTGGTTTGAAGGTTCTTCAACCTTTGATTAATTCCACACACGCACTAACCACAAGTACACTGGGGAAATGGACTCAAATTCTGTAATTGATCCCACAAAATTTTGATAAGCCAGGTTCCCACAGGGAGTGATTGCTCTCCCTAATAAATCTCAGCAATTTGCTTCTGGATATTGAAGATCTTGGTTCCATTTCCTTGACTGAAAGTGTCTCGAAGGTCAGTCCAAATCTCCAAGGCAGTATCTCTGTAGATAATGCTTCCTTGGAGCTTTGGTGATACAGAGTTGATAAGCCAAGTTCCCACCACATTATCAGCACGAATCCATGCTTGAGCAGCCTCTGGAGAATTCACCAATGGTGAAGAGATGGTCAAAGATCCATTAATAAAACCTAGCTTGTTTTTGCCAATCAGAGACTTTCTCACTGATCTCGCCCAAGCAGGATAGTTTTCCCCTCCAATCAGTGGTTGAGAAGTGAGTAGTGCTCCTGGATTTTTCCCAGGGTGCAAGAACAGAGGATTGCTAAGATTATACAAATCTTGTGAAGAAGACGAAGCTTCTATAGTGGAAGTATTGGCCGTTGCTGTTTCTGCCATTAAAAGCTTGAAAAGCTTGTAGAACACAGTAATGGTGAATCAAAAGATCAAAGAAGATAACGATGCTAACAATGCTCTCTGATATAAAAATCAAGAACAGAGAGCAAAAGAAAAACTCAAAGAAGATGATGGTGATGAATGAGAAAAACAGAGAGTTCCCAAAATTGATCTGAGAAACCCTAAGAAAATTAGAAACGCTTAAGAAATCACTCTGATACCATATGAAATTTTGGATGAAAAACTATTTTCATTGAATTGATTCTGTAACTGTACAATCATATATATATATATATATACACTAACTTAACCACTTCAAGCACGTGTGAACACAATGTAACAACCATAACTAATTTTCTCACATGTCTGACTTAGAGCTAACAAACTAACTAATCAAGAAGCAAGGAAAACTACATGTCGTTTATGTATACTCATCAAGTAGACTAAGTAAACCACACTGCCATTTAGAGGAATAATTACAAGTCTTCATTTTCTTCAATTCTGAGAAGTAGTCTGGACTTCTACTTGGATTTGGTCTTGAATTTCTTGTCTTAGTTGTGCACTGAGTACCAATCTATGCTGCACTGATCTGTGCTGCACTGATTGTGGCAACTGGGTCTGCATCACCTGTTGCACTGGCTGTTGCACTGGGTGGCATGCTGTGCTGCACTGGTGTGGCAGCTGGTGCATCCTCTGGTGCATCCTCTTGCTTTTCTTAACCACCGAACCAAACCCAACAACCAACACCACCAAGAAACACCGATCTATCACATCCCAAACCACAACCCACCACCGTACCAAACCCAGCAACCAACACCATAATGAATCGCCAATCTGCCACATCCCCACCATACCACGCATGCTGATCTGCCAAACGCCCACAACCCTACGCCGATAGACCCACGCTGGTGAAGAGCTTTGAGAACAAAGAGGATTGTGAGTTTGTGATTGATAGAAGAAGAAAGAAAGAGAGGGATAAAACAAAACAAAACAAAAAGTAGAAAAGCAAGGTACCCAACTTCCCTAAGCTTGAGTAATATAAAGTAGAACTTGAAGGCATTTTTTATTTGCAAAATTTTAGCATAGCTGTTAATCTCAAGTAGAACTCGGTTTTCTAAAATTGAATTTTAAAAAAAGTGGTACATTGCTATATGTTTTTAAAACAGTGATACATTTTCATATATTTTACAAAAATGTGCTATTGGGCTATTTTGGCCCATAAACCTTAACCTTGAAGTTCACTTCCATGGGTGGGAGCTGAGAAAGTAATGGTTCCTACACTTAGTAATGATAAAAAAATATTTTGAAAAATTATTATAAAAGAAGTTTTATAAAAATTAATCTATAATAAAATGTTTAACTTTTGGTTGATCTCACCGTATTTTGTGTTTTGTCACATAAACTTTATCAAATCATATTTTCTTTAAATAGTGGAATATAGGCTTGCATATAAAACACAATTGTAATAAATGTCTAACATTATAATATAAATTTTCATTGACAAACACAATTATATTAGATATCTTTTAATAACTACCATAATTTCAAAATACATATTTGTAAAAATAAAATAAAATAAAAAAGAAAAATCATTTTTTTAACTTTTTTGCACATTGCATGAGTTACTAGGAAAGAGTTTGGTTACAGTCTGGTTTTGAGCTATCTTGCTCCAATAATGTGATGATTAAAGAGATCATTTTATGTGTTGTTTTAATCACGTAACTGTTTAAATGAGTCATATGACTTCTTTAAATAATATACATGGATAATTTTACAAATCATAATGTAGTTGGAAAAGATAACTCAACCAGTTTGAAGCAAACTTTATCCATCATATAACTCCTATTAGCCATTACAAATTTTTTCTAATCTCACAATAGATTTTAACACTTGACTGACTACATTGCTCGTACTTGAATATTTAAAAAAACAAAAATTGAGGACAAACTAGAGTGAAAGCTTCAAGGTTGCAAGGAGTTTGAGATGTTGATAGAAAATGTCAATATAGAACTTGCTAGTTGGTTGAATACAATAAGTGGGTCAAAACACGGGTTGTGTTTAATATAATAGGTTTCAAACACGACTTCTGTTTAGCGTCTAGTTCCACTGAGCACATTAGGATACGGACACGTGTCCAATGCAATTGGACACTAGACACAAGTTTTTCCCATAGATTTCAAAGAAGTGTTACGTCTACAACATTTTTACAACACTTTCACAACAAATTATAAGTGATAAGTTGTTATTGGTTTTAATTTGAATCCACAACTTAAATTATTTTTTTGCGCACCCATAACAACCAATAATAACCTACCACAGGTCCGCATATGATTTGTTGTGAAAATATTATGGACATAGCAGTTTTCTAAATTTCAAGCTTGAATCTAACATGATTTTCTTTTTTTTCTTTTTTTGGTGGAAACCAGATTTTATTGTAAGTTATATGAGTTCGTAGAGAGGAATTTAGAGAGCATGTGGAGTTATAGACATGCCCTTTTACCAAGTCGTGTCTTGCCTTATGTGCATGGATTTGCGCCAATCCAAATTGCCCAAACGAATTAAAAAAGGAGGAAGGAAAAAACTATGTTGATAAAAAGCTGCCTCACGATCTCAAATAACCAAGTAATCTGTGGGTTTACAATGGACTCCATCATGAGCAATTGTATTAAGGGTAAATTGCAAAGTTAACCCCTAAAGTTTGAGGTTGTTTGAATTTTATATTTTAAATTAGAAAATTTAGATTTTACAATTTACACCATAAAGTTGACCTCCATTAACAAAAACAACCCCTATTCAATTAGAATCAGTAAGAGTATATTGTTTTATTTGGCTTTGCCTTTTCTTTTCTTCCTTTGTTTATTGCACTTTTCATGGTTAGGTTATCGAATTTTTAAGCTAAGTTGTTATTGTCGTGGAAGCTTAAAGAAAGCACACAATATACTCTTTTGATGGAATATAAATTAAACTGTTAGTTTCTAGTAGTAAACATCAAATTCATGAAGAGTTTCTTGAATCCACAATGTGATAGGTCTGAAATCCACCAGAGAAACGTTAGAGAAAACCTATAAATTTTATTAATAATCATTTGCCTTTCCTTTGGAGGCTACAAACATATAAATACTGACTAAATAAAACCCTAGGACAATTAGGAAATGTTTGAAACCCTAATTATCACTAATTATGATATTATGTGGCAAAATACCAAATTTTACCAAAAAATGGTCAAATTGAGTTAAATGCAAAATTATAAACTAGTGACCTTAAGGGTCATCCCAAAACAAAAGGAAATTTATTTTGACTTTTGACTAAAAAGTTATTAAAGAAACAAAAATCACTAAAAATGGCAAAATCACTGTTTTTGATGACAAAATGAAGGAATTCGCCAAAATCAGGGTGCACCTCGTGGCAAAGTGATGACTACTAATAAGAACACCATTTTCCTTCAGCTACCAAATTTCATGTAATTCTGACTCGTTGTCTAAATGATTTATACTAGTGCCTTTTTGTCTTGTGCAATTTTAGGCGCCCTTGAGAGTCTAGGAAGGATATGACGGTCTATTTTACATCAGTTGTTTTGAGAAATATACTGTGTAATATTATATTATATTCTATCAGCTCTCTATTTCCAGAAGTTCTACATGATTGTGAAACTATTCCAGGAAACATCCCCCCCCCTTCAAGCTTAACAAGGAATAAAGGATGTTTTATCATTGATTTCTTTGATAGTAATAAGGTTCCTTGGTTCATGTGTGCAAGCACATGAATACATCTTTAGTAGTATGTAAGAGAACCCCTTCATGCTCATCAATTTTTATTCTATACTAGCTACAAACTCGCGCGTTGCGCATGATAATTATTTTTATAGTGGTTTTATTATTATTTTTTTGTTACAATTTAAACAAATTTAATAAATAGTATAGTATTTTGTAATCATTTTTTATTATTATATGAACAATCATAAATGTAATATAGGAACAATCATAAATCATAATGTAGGGACCAGGTTTAAGCACTTCTATGGGTTGAGAGAGTGGACCCACGCCGAGCTTACCCTTCAATGAATTTATAGAGAGTGGGCTCAAGAACTAGACCCTAGTAAAGAATGCATCTGCTATGCAGGGTTGGTCCTGAGTTTAACAAACTAAACATGAATTGAGCTGCACAATAATGCTCCTCAGACTTGCCTTCCGGTGCTTGGAGTTCTTATTATTTCTTTGAAGATTGATTACAACGATACAAGTTGCTACCACATTTCTTAATTCAGATTTTCTGTCCCCCTTTCAAGGGAGACTCCTTACATTATATACACCTCTTTCAACTGATCCTAACCCTACATTTGTTGATCAGCCAAGTCACCACTTGAGAACCTGTCCCATCAGCCGCATTCCCATTCCCCCTATGGGTTGCAGCACCCAAGTCAGCATTGTTCAGGAGTCCTATCCTCATTAATGCGGTCAGGACGTTAGTTGAGGGCATTTAATGTGGAGGTGACAGCTCACCTTAGACTTACTCCTTCACCGTGCTCCCGTCGCTGACACGTGGCGCTTGCCCTTTCCTCCTTGGATATTCAAGAAGACCCCTCTTTGATGAAGTGGTGCTCGTGTACTTCTAAGGTCTCGGATGTCCGAGGACGGCCCCGTCCTCAGATATACTCCTTGGGGCCCGGGCGCTGTACTTTTATCCTCGGACCACACATGCATCCTCGGCACGGGCCTCTGGGCTTGGTTTGAGGTGGGCCAGAAAATCAAGCAGTCTCAGCCTACCTCAAACCAGGCCCAGAGACTCGTGCCAAGGATGCATGTGTGGTCCGAGGATAAAAGTACAGCGCCCGGGCCCCAAGGATCATATCCAAGGACGGCCCCGTCCTCGGACATCCAAGACCTTAGAAGTACACGAGCACCACTCCATCAAAGATGGGTCTTCTTGAATATCCGAGGAGGAAAGGGCAAGCGCCATGTGTCGGTGACAGGAGCACGGTGAAGGAGCAAGTCTAAGGCGAGCTGTCACCTCCACATTTAATGCCCTCAATTAACGTCCTGGCCACATTAATGAGGATAGGACTCCTGAACAGTGCTGACTTGGGTGCTACAACCCACAGGGGGAATGGGAATGCGGCTGATAGGACAGGCCCTCAAGTGGTGGCCTGGCTGATTGACAAATGTAAGGTTAGGATCAGTTAAGGGAGGTGTATATAATGTAAGGAGTCTCCCTTGAAAGGGGGACGGAAAATATGAATTAAGAAATGTGGTAGCAACTTGTATCCTTGTAATCAATCTTCAAAGAAATAATAAGAACTCCAAGCACCAGAAGGCAAGTCCGAGGAGCATTATTGTGCATCCTAATTCATGTTTAGGTTGTTAAACTCATGACCAACCAGGCATTGCAGTTGCATTCTTTACTAGGGCCTAGTTCTTGAGCCCATTCTCTATAAATTCATTGAAGGGCAAGCTGGACTTGGGTCCACTCTCTTAACCTGTAGAAGTGCTCAAACATGGTCCCTATAATTGGCGTCGTCTGTGGGGAGAACTCGTGCATCAGTAAGGACAACAGCCAAGCATGGTAGGGTTAGACCCTCATCAAGTGAGTTCCCATCGGCACGAACCAGCTAGACCCCAACGTCCGAATGACTATAGTAACATGGGGCACAACCAAAACGAGGAGAATAGACGATTCCGAGAAGGAAGCGTGCACACCTCACAGAGGATAAGAGTCACACCTCCCAAAGGCAGGATGATAAGGTGGCCATGCAGTGAGAGATAGATGATCTGAAGAGAAAGTTGCGCCATGCACAGCGAAGGCGATCCGAGCCCAGCCTTGACTTACCCTCTGACGACGAAAGTGATGGCGACTACAGGCAAAGGTCGATGACACCCCCGAGTGAAACTTTCTCCCATGAGGATGAGCGCTATCAGAGGCGTAGGCGTGGCAGCCCCACCCCTAAGGGCTTAGGAAGTGACGCCATGAGCAGGGCGCTGGACCGGCTTTCCAGGTCGCCCTTTACGTGTCGCATAGAAGAGGTGGTGCTCCCTCGGAGGTTCCAACAGCCAACCTTCACCGTTTACAATGGCAAAACGGACTCGTGGAGCACGTGAGCCAGTTCAACCAGAGAATGGCCGTTCACTCTAAGAACGAGGCGCTAATGTGCAAAGTCTTCTCGTCCAGCTTGAGACTTGTGGCAATTAGGTGGTTCAACAGCCTGAGGACGAATTCCGTAGACTCGTACAGACAGCTAACTCAGGCCTTTGATTCCCGTTTTGTCATGAACAGTAGACCTCCTCGGCCCATGAGCGCGTTGCTGTCCCTGACCATGCGTGTTGATGAGACCCTCAAGGCTTACTCGGACAAGTATTGGGAGATTTACAATGAGCTGGACGGCAAGTACGACGATGTTGCCATCAACACATTCAAGAACGGGCTCCTGATAGGGCACAGCCTGAGGAAATCCTTAACTGGTAAACCCGTTACCAGTGTGCGGCAGCTAATGGATCGGATCGACAAATACAAACGGGTGGAGGAAGACTTTCTACAAGGCAAGGGGAAGGAGAAAGCTATCCCTCAGGAGAGGAGGGATTCCAGGTCGGACCGATATAACAACGCCCATCCGATGAGAGATTTCATGGGGTAATTTGGGGCGATAAACGCCCAAGTTGTCAGCGCAGTGTTCCAAGAACTGGTGCATAGGGTGTTGGAAAAGATCAAGAACGAACCGTACTTCAAGTGGCCGAATAAGATGTTAGGGGATCCTGAGAAGTGTAATCAGGACCGCTACTGCCAATATCACCAGGACCACGGGCACGCTACGGAGGACTGTAGGAATCTCTGGAACTATCTGGACCAGTTAATTCAGAAGGGGAGGCTGAAGCACCTCCTGCACCATTCCAGCAGCCAGTAAGGCCAGACCTACCAGGAGCCACGGAGGGACACTACCATGAGGCAGCCCGCTAGAACGATTAATGTGATCTTGGCTGCGTCAGGAAGAATAGGCATGCGCCCCTCACGAGTGCTGTCTGTGACCCAGATGGCCGCCAGGGAGTCCCAGTTAGAGCCAAAGAGGGCCAGAAGAGGCTGTCACCCAAACCTGACTTTTTCCGAGGAGGACAATGACGGGACCACCCAACCCCACGACAATGCCTTGGTGATCACCCTCAAGATTGGGGACTATGACGTTAAAAGGGTGATGGTGGATGGTGGCAGCGCAGCGGAGGTCATGTACCCCAACCTCTATAAGGGGCTGGGGCTAAAACCTGAGGACTTGTTGCCCTATAGCTCCCCCTTGATGAGCTTTGATGGGAAGCTAGTCATCCCGGAGGGCGTGATCAGGCTACCCATCCAGACTGGCCCGGAAGTAGTGGAGGTGGACTTTATAATGGTGAACACGTACTCCCCCTACACTGCCATTATGGGAAGGCCTTGGCTCCACACCTTGGGAGGTGTCACCTCTTCCTTGCACCAGAAGGTGAAATTCCCGTCTAGAGGCCGAATCCTCGAGATCCGAGGGTGCCAGTCAATGGCAAGGCGATGTATGGTCACAGCCACCTCACGTCCGCAAGATACAGAACCCTCGGCCACCGTGGCCGAAAACTTATAGCAGTTAACCACCTTGGTGGCACCAGCTGACACGGCCACCGAGGAAGCAAGGCTTGAAGGCCTAGAAAAAGTGGTCATCGACAACGACTAGGAGAGGTTCTTTCAGGTCGGAACCCAACTACCTCCCCAAGAGAAAGAGGAGTTGCTTGAGTTTCTCAAGAGGAACCTTGACGTGTTCGCATGGGATCCTTGCGATGCCCCAGGGATTGACTCATCCTTCATTTGTCACCACCTTAACGTCAACCCTTTGGTGACCCTCAAGAAGCAGCCACCCCGACACCCATCAAAGGAGCACACCGAGGCAATTAAGGAAGAGGTCAATAAGCTTAAGCGCACGAGGGCTATTAAAGAAGTATTCTACCCCGAGTGGTTAGACAACACTGTGGTGGTCAAGAAGAAAAGTGGGAAATGGAGGGTTTGCGTGGACTTCACAGACCTGAATAAAGCATGCCCAAAGGACCCCTTCCCAATACCATGAATAGACCAGCTGGTGGATGCGACCGCGGGCCATCCTCGTATAAGCTTCCTAGATGCCTTTCAGGCCTATCATCAGATCCCATTATAGACAGCCTTCATGACACCCATCGGGAACTACCACTACAAGCTGATGCCATTTGGCCTGAAGAACGCTGGATCTACATATCAAAGGATGATGACGAGAATGTTTGAGCTGCTGTTGGGCAAAAACATTGAGATCTATGTTGACGATATGGTGGTGAAGAGCAAATTGGTGTCCGAGCATCTAGGGGACCTCAGCTGTATATTCGACGACTTCAGAAATCATAGGCTGTGACTAAATGCTTCCAAGTGCTCGTTTGGCATGAGATCTGGCAAGTTCCTAGGCTACATCATCACCCACTGGGGGATTGAGGTTAACCCCGACCAAATCAGAGCTATCTAAAACCTAAGGCCTCCGCAAAACCCCAAAGAGATCCAGAGGCTTACTGGGATGATCGTAGCTCTGAATCGATTCATTTCCAGGTCGGCCGACCAATGCAGACCGTTCTATCTCCTGATCAACAAGTGGAAGGGATTTGAGTGGTCCAAAGAATGTGCCATGGCCTTCCAATAGCTCAAAGATTACCTGGCCCGACCACCCATCATGTCTAATTCGGAGGCCGACGAGGTCCTATACGCATACATTGCTGTGGTGCACCTTGCTGTGAGCCTGGTGCTGATACGAGATGACAGTGGCGTCCAAAAACTGGTCTACTACGTTAGCAAGTCATTGCACGAAGCCGAGGTCAAGTACTTACCCCTGGAGAAAGCCATACTCGTCGTGGTCCACGCCACGCGAAAGCTGCCCCATTACTTCCAGGCTCACATAGTGGTCATTTTAACCCAACTACCCTTGAAGTCCGTACTTCGGGCCGCCAACTACACGGGAAGAATTGCAAAGTGGAATACCATCCTGGGGGCCTTTGATGTTAAATACATGCCTCAGACTGCCATAAAGGGCCAGGTTCTGGCAGACTTGACATTGGAGTTCGCTGAGCCAGCTATAGAAGTGGAGACCAAGGGAAGGATCGCTGATGAGAAGCCAGTGGGAGCGGTCTTTGTCCCGAGGTCACCATGCTGGAAAGTATATGTTGATGGCGCGGTAAACCAAAGAGGGTCAGAAGTAGGACTAGTCTTAGTATCCCTTGAAGATCATGTCATAGAGAAGTCCCTGAGGCTCGGATTCTTGGCCACAAACAACGAGGCCAAGTATGAGGCATTATTGCAAGGAATGATCATGGTACAGAAGATGGGGGGAAAGTCAATGAAGATGTTCTCAGACTCGAGACTGGTAGTAGGACAGGTAAAGGGAAAGATGGAGGCCTGAGATCTAAGAATGCAAGAATACCTGAGCCAGGTCAAGCACCTGCAATCGAACTTCGACCCTTTCAGTTTGTCTTATATCCCCAGAAGTGGGAACAGCCATGCCGATTCATTAGCCACACTCGTAACTTCCTCGGTAGATGATCTACCTCGGATCATACTTGTGGAGCACCTGGGGAGGGCGAGTGAGGTGGTAAGGGAAACGATCCCCATCCTTCAGGTCGGGTTGGGTCCCAACTAGATGGACCCCATTGTGAGATTCCTCAAAGATGATATCCTGCCCGAAGATAAGTTAGAAGCTGAGAAAGTACGAAGAAAGGCTCCTCAGTTCTGGTTGTCCGAGGATCATAAACTATACAAACGCTCCTACTCTGGGCCATACCCGCTATGCGTCTACCCCGAAGCAGCAGAATTACTGCTCGAAGAGCTGCACGAGGGAATCTGTGAGAGCCACACAAGGGGGAGATCCTTGTCTCACCGAGTCGTCACACAAGGATACTGGTGGCCGGGGATGCAGCAGGAGGCCCAGGAGTATGTCAAGAAGTGTGACCAGTGCCAAAGGTTCGCCCCAAATATCCATCAGCCAAGAGGGGTCCTTAATCCTTTATCCAGTCCATAGTCGCTCGCCCAATGGGGGTTGGACATTGTAGGACCTTTCTCTAGAGCACCAAGGAATAAGAAGTATCTGTTGGTGGCCACGGACTACTTCACCAAGTGGGTCGAGGCTGAGCCACTGGCCAACATCAAGGACGTAGACACAAAGAAATTCCTTTGGAGGAACATTATCACACGGTTCGGGGTCCCTCATACCCTCATCTCGGATAACGAGCTCCAATTCGATAGGAAGGCCTTCATGAGGTACTGTTGTGAACTTGAGATCACAGACAGATACTCAACGCCTGCCTACCCTAAGGGAAACGGACAGGCCTAGGCCGTCAACAAGGTCATTGTTAGTGGGCTTAAGAAGAGACTAGACGATGCCAAGGGGAGTTGGTTAGAGGAGCTACCCCACGATCTCTAGACGTACCGAACTACACCCTGGCAATCAACGAGGGAAACACCTTTTGCCATGACCTATGGTGTTGAGGCGGTGATCCCCCTAGAAACACACTTTCTAATGCTAAGGACGAGCTCTTTCACTCTAAGCAGCAATGATGAACTGCTGGAGAAGAGCCTGGACCTGGTAGACGAATGAAGGGAACGAGGGATAATCCAGCTGGCCTATTAACAACAAAAGCTTAAGCAAGGATATGACACCAACGTGAGGCTCAGACCACTAACGCCAAGGGACCTAGTACTGAGAAAAGTCGTAGGGGCTGCTAAGAACCCTTCTTGGGGAAAGTTAGGACCCAACTGGGAGGGGCCCTACCAAATTACCTCAGTAGCAGGGATAGGTGCATACTATTTAGAAGATTTAGACGAAAAACCTGTACCTTGTCCGTGGAATGTAAATAACCTGAAAAAGTATTATTATTAATGAAGAAGTCTTTTTGGATTCAAATTCTTAGCCTATCATGATTATGTATCTCACATTTTGACGGCCATACTAAATGTTAGACAAAACCAAGGTATTGCATGGTCCTCGGACTTAAGCCTATGGGAAAACTAACTACTTCAAAAATATCCTAAGTGTTAGATAGAACCAAGACATTACATGGTCCTCGGATTCAAGCCTATAGGGAAACTAACTACTTCAAAATACTAAGTGTTAGACAGAACCAAGGCATTGCGTGGTCCTCGAACTCAAGCCTATTGGGAAACTAACTACTTCAAAAATATCCTAAATGTTAGATAGAACCAAGGCATTGCATAGTCCTCGGATTCAAGCCTATGGGGAAACTAACTACTTCAAAATACTAAGTGTTAGACAGAACCAAAGTATTACATGGTCCTCGAACTCAAGCCTATGGGGAAACTAACTACTTTAAAATACTAAGTGTTAGATAGAATCAAGGCATTGCATGGTCCTCTGACTCAAGCCTATTGGGAAACTAACTACTTCAAAAATATCCTAAGTGTTAGACAGAACCAAGGCATTGCATAGTCCTCAGATTCAAGCCTATGGGAAAACTAACTACTTCAAAATACTAAGTGTTAGACAGAACCAAGGCATTGCATGGTCCTCGAACTCAAGCCTATAGGGAAACTAACTACTTCAAAATACTAAGTGTTAGACAAAACCAAGGCATTGCATGGTCCTCGGACTCGAGCCTATGAGGAAACTAACTACTTCAAAAATATCCTAAGTGTTAGACAGAATCAAGGCATTGCATGGTCCTCGAACTCAAGCCTATGGGGAAACTAACTACTTTAAAATACTAAGTGTTAGACAGAATTAAGGCATTGCATGATCCTCGGACTCAAGCCTATGAGGAAACTAACTACTTCAAAATACTAAGTGTTAGACAAAACCAAGGCATTGCATGGTCCTCAGACTCAAGCCTATGGGGAAACTAACTACTTCAAAAATATCCTAAGTGTTAGACAGAACCAAAGCATTGCATGGTCCTCAGACTCAAGCCTATGGGGAAACTAACTACTTCAAAATACTAAGTGTTAAACAGAATCAAGGCATTGCATGGTCCTCGGACTCAAGCTTATGGGGAAACTAACTACTTCAAAATACTAAGTGTTAGACAGAATCAAGGCATTGCATTGTCCTCGGACTCAAGCCTATGGGAAAACTAACTACTTCAAAAATATCCTAAGTGTTAGACAAAACCAAGGTATTGCATGGTCCTCGACTTAAGCCTATGGAGAAACTAACTACTTCAAAATACTAAGTGTTAGACAGAACCAAGGCATTGCATGGTCCTCAGACTCAAGCCTATGGGGAAACTAACTACTTCAAAATACTAAGTATTAGACAGAACCAAGGCATTGCATGGTTCTCGGACTCAAGCCTATGGGGAAACTAACTACTTCAAAATACTAAGTGTTAGACAGAACCAAGGCATTGCATTGTCCTCGGACTCAAGCCTATGAGAAAACTAATTACTTCAAAAATATCCTAAGTGTTAGACAGAACCAAGGTATTGCATGGTCCTCGACTCAAGCCTATGGAGAAACTAACTATTTCAAAATACTAAGTGTTAGACAGAACCAAGGCATTGCATGGTCCTCAGACTCAAGCCTATAGGAAAACTAACCACTACAAACAAAAAAGAAGGGGGTCCTAAGTGTTAGATATAACCGAGACCTTGCATGGGGCTCGGACCAAAGCCCATGGAAGAACAACTACCCTGCGGGGAACCTATGTTAGGAAGGACTAAAACCCTACCTAGCCCTTGAGACATAAAGGGACTGCTCGAGCATACATTTCCTCCCATTATCGTTGTTACTGAAGTGATTGGCCAAGATACAATTTAAGTTAAAATTATGCAAGTAAAAAGAAAAAAGAGGAAACGAGTAGCATACAAGCAAATAAACGGCCAGAACAGATAAAAAGGGAAATTAAACTCATATTACAATAATAAGTCCGATAGAAATTGCTTGGCAAGAGCCACATTACATAAAAAAAAAAAAAAAAAAAAAAAAAAAAAGGGAGAGGAAAAGATAAAACAAATGGTAAAGGTTGATTGGACCGAGACGCCAAGGGGTCTACTCCTTCTGCTCAGTCTCACCCCTAGCAGATGGCTAGATAGAGGCAACCTCAGGGTCCTCTGAGCTATGGCCTAAGGGGATAGCCTGCAGAGGTACGACGAGCATGGCTGCTTCCTCGGTGGCAGGGATCTGGGCATCGGAAGGGATGTTCACTACCCCGTGGGGCACCTCCACGCTCGGGTCTTCCCTTGGTTCAGCAGTCGAATCCTCCTCACCCGGAGTAGCCCCTACCTCCTCAACAACCTCCCCAACCTCGGCGCCATCAAGGGCAGCCTGTAGATGGCAGGGGGTAGTATACGCTCTCCGCCTTCCACAGGTCGGACGTGGCCTCCACCCCGGCTTGTTTGAGGGCCTCAACCTAGACCTGGGAGCAATAGCGCCTACATACCCCTGAAACTTAAGCTCTATAAGTAACCTCTATCTCGGCCACCCTCTCAGCATAGACTACAACCTCGGCTTCCTCCCTGCCAAAATTCGCCTCGGCCTTAGCCCGCAGGGCCTCATCTTTGGCCCACTCCACCTCCCTCTGGGCCCTCTTAGCAGCAGCCACCTTAGCTTGTAAATCTGTGATCAGCTCCTTTGCGATCCTCAGCTACTCTTCCGCCTCACCTAGACGTCTCGTCTGCTCCCTGGCCTGGTTTTGGGCACCAGCGAGACCCGACTCTACACTGTCCCGAGCCCTGGTCATCGCCTTCAACTCCTCCCTGGCCTTGGCGAGGTCAGCCTAGGAGGTCTTGAGGGTCCGAGTGGCCTGAAAATGCCTCTCACACTCTAGGTCGAGGGCCTTCCCCTGGTCGTTGGCCGCCACCTCCAACCTATAGGTAGCCTAGACAGCCTGCCAGAGTAACCAATGCACTATAAGCCCAATGCCAAAAAAAAAAAAAAAAAAAAGGGAAGAGTTGAAATCAGAGTTCTTACCATCCCCAGATAACGCTTAAGGCTGAGGAAGACCTGCTTGCTCCTCAAAGAATCCAGCTCGGCCATATCCGCCGGGAGTAACAGGCACCTCTCTAGCACATCGGCCACGTGCGCACCTTTGCCCTCATTGAAGTCTCTGAGGGAGGCATCATCCCTCAAGGGCTCCCCATAGAGCATTGGGGCTAGGAGCCAGGCCTGAGCCTCGGACGGGGTGGTGACGACCTGCCTATCCTGGCTCTTGCCGCCTATCCTTATCTGCTTGGAAGGCCACAAAGTGTTGTCCTCATCTTGCGAGGACACTGGCTTATCCTCCATAAGCCTTTTGCCCTTGTCCTTCTTCTTCTTGGGGTCGACGAGCATGGACCCAGAAGGCAGGCTCGTCTGAAGAGGAGGAGGAGGAAGCTTCTGCTTGGCAGAAGTCGACCTAGTCTGAATAGACTAAGTCTTGGGAGGAGGAGGGGGAAGCTTTTGTTGGGACTTCCCCAGTTGGCCTTCGATTAGGTCCAACAGGCTGGTGTGGGTTTCCTCTTATAACCCATCGTTAGTGGAGGAGAGGCTTCTGAAGCAAGAAGGTCTGCTTCGATCAGATAAGGGTCGCCCAAGTCTCCAAGAGGGTCCTCGGACTAGTTGAACTGGTCGAAAATGTCAAACGCTTCCTCTTCCCGCTCTAGATCCTCCTTTGTAGCCTCGGCGAATATGTGGGAGGAAGAGGGGATGGCTAAGGTGACAACTTCTGGATCAGAGGGCTCCTCAGGGAACAGAAACCCGTCCTCGGTCACAGTAATTTTCTGTAGTGGAGGATCGTTCGCTCGGATCACGTGCTTCGAAACCAGGAATGATTTCTGAACAGGAGTGTACCCCAAGATTTTATGGGCGGCTCTAACTTGATGGTCGTCCTCTTTTACAAAAACTAACGACCTTAGTACTTTCTGCAAATCCTCCCTGTTGACCAGGTGGAAGTAGCGCTCAAAGGCGTGCGGGTTTGCAAGGAGAAAACACCTTCACATTAGTAACCAAACAAAGCAAAAAAAAAAAAAAAAGGAAAAAAGACAAGAGAACTTGAAACCCCTCCTACTCCCACTGCCCCACCTGGTATTCCCTCCATCGTTGGGTAGTGAAGGCCATTGTGCCACTCCCCGGACATGATAAGGAAATCCTCGTTCAGCCTCTTGCTGGACTTAGGGAGGCACTGGATAAGTTGTACCCTATCATCCCTTGTCTTCAGGTAATACAACTTGCCCTTAAAGAGCTGAAGGTTGTAACACCAGTTCACGTCGTGATGGGTCAACCTCAGCCCCATCTTCTCGTTCAAGGCATCCACACAGCCCAAAATCCTGAAGACGTTTATTGCGCACTAGGTGGGGGCCAGCCAGAAGTGCGTAAGGTAGCCCCTCATCACTGACCCCATGGGGATCTTCATACCCCCTTTGAGAAAAGTGATAATGGGAATCACCACTTCGCCTTCCTGTCTTTGAAAAAGCCACTCCCTATCCTCACAATACCTCAGGCCTACATTGCTAGGTATCCCATAGTCGGCGATGAATTTCTCCATCGCCTCCTCAGTGTAGACGTATTTCTTAAATCTACCCATTCCAAGTGACACCTAAAGGAACTAAGAAAGAACAAATGAAAGAGAAGAAGGGGTAAAGAGGAAGAGAGCTCAGAGAAGGATAGAGCGACTTATTGGAAAGAGGAGGACCTCCTCGGACAGGCTTTTTGTGCTGGAGATGTAAGTGAAAGTTTGGTTGAACTCAAGATAGGCGTGCGAGAATTCTTGATTGCAAATAAGAAATAGAAAAAAGCAATTCGAATGGGTATTTATACCCCAAATTAAAGAACCATATGGGTTTTCCCGCCCATAAATGCGAGGCGAATCCCCACCGTTAGATTGGTAAGCCTCGTTGAATGTGGGGAGCACAGAGCCGCCTGAATTTAATAAAGGGCACGTTACGCGCTCTGAAACGTTAGCAATGTGCCTTGGGCAGATGAATAGACCCCAGTACTAATAGGGATAAGGCTCGACTGGGCACAGAGCAGGCCCGAGGATGTTAAAATCCTTCTCCCCGCCCGAGGATGCATGCAGCAAGATTTTGAAGGGCTATTGTAGGGCCAGAAAATCAGGCAGCCTTGGCCCACCTCAAACCAAGCCTAGAGGCCTGTGCCGAGGATGCATGTGTGGTCCGAGGATAAAAGTACAGCGCCTGGGCCCCAAGGAGCATATCTGAGGATGGCCCCGTCCTTGGACATCTGAGACCTTAGAAGTACACGAGCACCACTCCATCAAAGAAGGGTCTTCTTAAATATCCGAGGAGGAAAGGGCAAGCACCACGTGTTGGCGACGGGAGCATGGTGAAGGAGCAAGTCTAAGGCAAGCTATTACCTCCACATTAAATGCCCTTAACTAACGTCCTAGCCGCATTAATGAGGATAGGACTCCTGAACAGTGCTGACTTGGGTGCTGCAACCCACAGAGGGAATGGGAATGCGGCTGATGGGACAAACTCTCAAGTGGTGGCCCGACTGATCAACAAATGTAGGGTTAGGATCAGTTGAGGGAGGTGTATATAATGTAAGGAGTCTCCCTTGAAAGGGGGACGGAAAATCTGAATTAAGAAATGTGGTAGCAACTTGTATCCTTGTAATCAATCTTCAAAGAAATAATAAAAACTCCAAGCACCGGAAGGCAAGTCCGAGGAGCATTATTGCGCAGCCTAATTCATGTTTACGGTGTTAAACTCACGACCAACCATGCATGGCAGTTGCATTCTTCACTAGGGCCTAGTTCTTGAGCCCACTTTCTATAAATTCATTGAAGGGCAAGCTAGGCTTGGGTCCACTCTCCTAACCCGTAAAAGTGCTCAAACCTGGTCCCTACAATAGAGTACTTCTAATACAACTATTAAGAGTACTTTGTCCACCACAAAGGATTAAAAAATAAACAAAAATTAATAAAGTCTCATAGTTTAACATCAAAATTGAGCATTATAAAAAATCATGCTATGTAATAGAATAAACAATAAATTATCTAAATCATGTTATGTAATAGAATAACATTATATTTTTATATCCTATATTTAATTCTTTATTGTAAAGTTGTTATTTACAACTATTTTGTGTTAACTTTAAGTTCATAACAAATTTGATTATATTTTTGTTCAATCATATGTACGCTGTATTTTATATAGGATTTTATTGTATGGGTTGTGCGTGAGAGAGAGTGTGAAGACTCAAGCGCCTATTGAAGAAAGTGTGGATTTCTCGGGTTTTTTGTGAGAAGCCTTCCTGCAAAGTGAGCCACATGCAGAGCATGTGACTAGAATGCAAAGAGTCATGACAGCTAATTTTTGCGAGAATTTTGCGGGTAAGGTCTTCCTGCAAGATACCCGTGAAACATTCTGTTTTGCTATTTTGTCATATCTACTACACCATGTCTTCACCCACACTATATATACCCACATTACCCACATATTGTAAGGAGTGCTTTCAGAAAGAAAACTCTAGACATAACCCTTGAGAGTTAGAGATTGTCATACCCATAATCCTCTACGCAATCATTTGTGGTTTTCCTCAACTCCTACCTCTTCATATTCAAATCCTTGCAAGGTTGATAGCCCAAATACTTATCACACCCATTCTGAGTGTCAAGTGAGGTTTTGATGCTACTAGGAAGTATTGAAAGAAGCCATTTGTTTGATGAATGCAATCAAGTTGAATTGCGTGATCCGGAGAGCTAGACAAGATAAGACAAGACAAGACTTCGTCAAGTCAGTTGGTAGCAACAGTTTAAAGGGCTCAAGTACATGGAGTAGACTAGGCTTGAAGGGTCTTTTGTTATTTGTGTACTCCAACTTATTCTCTAGTGGATCAATTTACCACTTGGAGGGCGACAGAGAGATTTTTTTATGTTTGCATCCTTCTTCCCTACTCTTTTAACTTTCATTTTACTGCTATGATTTGTTGAAAATGGCTTAGAGTAGTTTTATTGTTTGTTCGCTCGCATTGACTCTTATTCCGCACTTAGTTAAGTTAGAGTAAAATCAACAAAGTCATAATTTTTAATTTGGGAGTCTAAACAGCTCTTATGTTTTCACATATATTTGAGCTTTCATTTATAATGCAATATGATAACATTTAACAATCAAAGAGAACAAAAAAACAACAACAATTCAAAAAATCAAACTAAATCACATTAACCCAAAGTAGTGTTTTAAATAATATAAAAAATTATCAACCTAAAGCAGAGATGCAAGAAAAATAAAAAAATTTAAAAAAAAAATCCACCAAAAAATTGATTGAGAGAGAGAGAGAGAGAGAGAGAGAGAGAGAGAGAGAGAGCAACCTTCTTTTTGTAAGGGAAAACTATGCAAAAAATGGTAGAGATAGTAACAAATTTATAGTAAGAGGGTGCGAATAAGAAGAGACAAAAATAAATGAGGATGAAGGAAAGAGGAAGAATGATATTAATTTAGAAGGTAATGGAGAGATGACAATATAAGAGAAGGAGAAAGGTTAGAGAAGTTGTTAAGAATGGAGTGAATGGATTTGCTTTTATTCAACTGGGTTTGTGGTCGGCTAGTCCTCCAAAAGGAAAAGAGAAAAAGAAAAGAAAGAGAAAAGAATAGAGAAAGAGATCAGAGAAAGAGAAAGCAAATTTGGAAACATTCTTTATTATTTCTTTATTCTCTACAGCCCTTTTATTTAATACCCCTTTGACTAATGCCTTCCCCTCTAACCCGTGTCTGGTACCCTTCCACTAACCCTTACTCCACTAAACCCAATTCCTAACTAATTCCTAACTAATTGAGTTGCCACCCTGTCACAGCTTTGCACATTACAATACCAACAATTACAAACAACACTATACCATACTTAACCGACTAATACACTTACACACTTGCTTACATTCATGCTACAAAATATCCCACAAATATCCCATTCAATCATACCACAAAATATCCATAACAGAAGTAGTGAGGAGACGAAAAGGTAAAAGAGAGAGAAAGGTTGGAGAAGTGTAAATATTAAAAATAAATAAATAAATGTTAAAAAAATTATAGAAAAATTGGAAAGAAAAAAAATAATGACGTAGACGCTAATATGGCTCAACTGAAGTATAGTGAAAAATAAATGCTACACTTCAACTTTTAGATATATATAGATTTGAGAGCCATTGTAAATGTAAGAGAACTTTTTCAAGCTCATCAATTTTTATTCTCTACTAATTGCATACTTGCGCGTGATAGTTTTTTTAGGATGATCTCATTAAATATATTTTTTATAAATATTATTATTCTAGTTATTAATCATTGGTTTTTCATTATTTTTTAAGTTAACAAAAACCTTAAATATTCCTTTTTTTAAATCTTTACACACACACACACACACACACACACACACACACACACACACACACACACACACACATATAATGTGGATCTTTACACATACTTTTAAGTATACTCTATATATTCCACTTCTTTAGATGCGTAAAAACATAGATTATTACTCCATAATGATAATGGCTAATTAATTTTATCATTTTTTTTAATGATCTCATTTGTAACACTTCTTACCATTATCATATATTTACTAATTGATGATTTGCATAGCAAAGACATTAAATGAGAGGCAGCATCGTTTATTAGATTTTCAAAAGTAATAGTGTATTATATATATATATATATATATATATATATATATATATATTATAAATAAGGTTAAATGAAATTTCAAAAAAGAAAATTTAAAATTTTCTAACTTTATTTCCTATGTAATTTCTATATTACTAGAGAATATTTCTTTTTTAGTTATGAATAGATTTATGGTTTTCATGGTCAGAGTTTGATTAGTTTTAAGTTTAAATTTAGTGCTATGATTATATTTAATTGTTAATTATTGATTTAATTTTTTAACTGAATGTAATGGTTTATTTTACTACACTGTAAAGTTTTTAATGCTCTTCGTATGATCATCTCTATTTTATTTTTTATTTCTCCTTACAACCTCTTTGTTTTCCAATTAACGATTACTAATTAACATTTGATTTTTTTTTCTTTATCTACTCTTTATTACTTTGTATTGTTTTTTCCTTTACCATCTCTCTCTCTCTCTCTCTCTCTCTCTCTCTCGGCAACCAATCATTTTTCAAAATTTGATGATGATTCTATGACATTAAATATGCATTATTAGTTTCTTTATGTTACATTTGGTTAGATATCCTCATTACCTTTTTTTTATTTAGTGTTTCTAAATTGGCATTTCTTTTGTATTAATCCATTTTTCCTTTAATGCATTGGGTGTGAGAAAGGAGTGTTTCCCTAGCATTACTGCACTTTATGAGGACAATTTTATTCATTGAATTTAAGCAAAATATTATATGTTTAATTTTTTTAAAATAAAAAAGAAGAGGACATATAAATAATTTAATGATATATGTGGGGAATTTGGCTGAATTTAAATATTGAATAAAATAATAAGAGAAGAAAAAAAAAAAATATATATATATATATATATATATATAACAATAAATACTAACTTATCGAAATCACGCTATTTAGTGTGCGTTTGACTTTAGCTTAAAAAACCAGCTTATTTTACTATATTCAACTTATTTTTGCTACTATTCATGAGCCCCACTACACTTTTTGGTATTATTCATGAGTCTCACTATACTATTTCAGCTGATTTTTACATTTATCTACAGTACTTTCAACAACAAAATTTCAATTTCAGCAAAATAAGTAGATCCCAAAAAAACCCTTAATATAATAATATTATAGTCTTATATACTATCTTTAATTCTTTATAATGCAATAGGATAACATTTAACAATCAAAGTGAACAAAAAAAAAAAAAAAAAAAAACCATAAAACACAACTAAATTTCATCAACCTAAAATAGAGTTCTAAAAAACACAAAACTTTATCAAGCTAAAGTAGAGATGCAAGAAAATTAAAATAAAAAAATATTCACCAAAAAATTAAGTGAGAAAGAGAGGGAAATAACCCTTTTTTGTGAGGAAAGATTATGCAAAGAATGGAAGAGTGAATTACAAATTTATACTAAGAGGATGATATTAAAAAGAAACAAAATAAAGGAAAATAAGGAAGAAAGGAAGAATGATATTAAGATAGAAGGTTTAGGGAGATGAAAATGTGAAGGAAATGAGAAAGGTTAGAAAAAGTGTAAATGTTAAAAAAAAAAAAAAATGAGTACAATTTGATAAGGACAATTTTTTGAATTTGAATTTAAGTAAAATATTTTTTATTTTTTAAAACAAAAAGGGAGAGAAAATATAAATAATTTAATGATAAGGAGAATGTGGTTGAATTTCAATATTGAAAAAAATAAGATGAGAACAAAAAAAAAAAGTAAAATTAAAAATTATAACAATAAAATAAAATTATCCAAATCCTGTTATGTAATAAAATAATATTATATTCTTATCTACTATCTTTAATTCTTTATAATGAAATATGATAACATTTAAAAATTAAAGTGAAAATAATTATAATAATAATTTAAAACATAAAACTAAATTGTATCAACCTAAATTAGAGTTTAAAAAACACAAAAATTTATCAACCTAAAACAAAGATGCAAGAAAAATAAAATCTACCAAAAAATTGAGAGAGAGAGAGAGAAAGAGTCGCCCTTTTGTAAGGGAAAACTATGTAAAGAATGAAAGAGAAAATGACAAATTTATAGTAAGATGGAGTAAATAAGAAGAGACAAAATGAAGGAAGATGATTGGAAAGATAAATAGTGATATTAAGGTAGATGGTAGAAGGTAATGGAGAGATGAAAAGGTAAAGGAATGAGAAAGGTTGGAGAAAGTGTAAATATTATAAAAAAGAAGTGAATGTTAAAAAATATTATAAAAAATTGGAAAGAAAAATGATAATGATGTAGACGCGGATGCAGCTTAACTCGAGTGTAGTAACAATAAATGTTACGCTTCAACTTTTAGATATATAAAAATATAGATATAGATTTGAGATTCTAAAAAGCTTGTTTGGATCCCTAAATAGTATTTATACAATGAATTAGTCAATCAAGTTATAAGTTATGTACCTCCTTCACTAGTTATAAGTTATGTTTTTTCTTTTTCTTTTTTATAAGGATAGAATTTTAACTTTTGGCGTCCACTTCATGATGATTGCTTTAAACATTATGCTAAGACAACAACTGATTTTTGGTATAAGTGATAATGCAAAACATTATTTCAATCATTGCTTATTAACTACCAAATTTGAAAATAATCATAAAGTAGTTACTAGGCATACGCATATTGGTAACAAAGTAAAAAATCACTTTTGGGATCCAATCCCGTTAGAAAATCGACCATTAAAAAAAGGTTACAAATAAACTACTTATAGAGGTGATAGGCCCAGAAGTACATATCTATGAATATATTGAGCCGGGGGCCTAACCCAAGAACATTAGATAGTCCGAGGATGGGTAAACATCTTCCTAAGAATTTGTGTTGGTAAGTAAAGAGGTGAAGTCTAATCACGATCAACTAAAAAGGCGGTCTGAAGAGGAATACTTCCTCGGCTGAGCAAAGCTGAGGTCAGAAGATGTGGTCTAACACCAAGAGTAGCGTTTCAAACGATTCCACTAATGAGGATAAATATCCAGACGAAACTGGACAAAAGGAGGTCATAAAATATTTCAAGGGAAAGCTGCTACCACCGTATTAAATACTCTACAGCTAACTCTCTAACTACATTAATAAAGAGGTGATACCTGAACAGTATCTTTTAGCCTTACAGCTAATCCCCAAAGACTTCAAGAAAGTGCTAATGGGATAAAGATCAACACTAGCAATCTAGTTTACACGTGGAGGATAGGGATGAAGAAGGAGGGTAGTATAGAAAGAAGATCCTGAAAAGAGAGATCTAGAAATTAAGAGAAAAACACTGTAGTAATCAAGAATTGAACTTGTAATTACACTTGAGAGAAATATATAAGAATTGATCTCCTCGGAATGTGCCGAGGACGATTTTTTTTAGATTAAACTAGTCTATTTTCATTTTCTTGTCATCTAAATTCACTTTAATTGTTGTCTAATTCATTAAAATCTAGTTTTCCAACTAATCTCTACAAATTCATTATATTGGCATTTCTGGGCTTAAGTTCATCCATCATTTGGGCTAAGGACTTAAACTATGACCTTATAATTGGTGTCATCTGTGGGAAATTCTTAGTTTCTAAGTTTAATGTCTAACTATGGTAGGTTCAGGTCCGAATCTGGAGGAATCCATGGGTTCCAAACGTCAAGATCATTTTGTTAATCTTGAGCGGAGAAGGGACTGAGAGGTTAGTGTGCATATCACCCATACTAGCAGGAGCCAATCTCAAAGTGAGAGCCACCTTTCTCATGAAAAAGATACCAGAGCCATGCTATTGGAGATTGAATATCTAAAAAGGAAGTTGCGCCATGAGTGGTGAAGGCAAACTCCCTCTAATTCTGACTTCTCTTCTAGCGATAAGGAGGATGGTAATTATAGACCAAGGACCCCCCAGTGAGTCTTTCTCGTATGAATCTGGATTTTTTTTTTTCTTTATATAAATTCAGGGTCAGGTTACATCTCACAAAGGCTTCATAAGAGGGGTAATTTATCCTCTCCATGAGCAGAGTCAGAGCTAACCATTTATCAATTTATATGGCTTCTTAATCTAATCTAAGACTCTAAAATTCAAACAAACTAGGGCTTTTACTGGCATTAATCCACATTCGAGCTAGACAGGTTAAGGCTCAACCTTATCAGTGGACATAAAAATGACAAACCAGAAATTAAGTCAAAAAATTTCAACCAAGGACAAATTAGAAAGAAAATAATAGAGTTTAAGGTTTGGACAAATAAAGTCGAAATAGTCACACTAGTAACACGATTTGTGGCCTAACATATGTTGCACTGTTGAGAGGTGCTGCTCAATTTTATTTTTATCTATAAATTCTCTAAATGATGGGATTGCAGATGCTCTCAAGCCTTTTCAGCTTGCCCTCATACTCTTCTGAATTCACGAGCTGGAGGCCATCTAACCACTCAATCACCTGTTCAATAGCATCTTTAATTTTTTTCTTGCTTTTAGGGACAAGCTTGGCGCCAATCTTCTCATTATTGATAGCATTCCTCATGTTGTAGGTATAGTTCTCCAAAGCATCCTTAGCCTTGACCTTCTTCCTGTGTTCATCATCTTCAGCCTTGTATGTCTCTGCGTCCTGGACCATTATGTTAATCTCTTCACTGGACAGTCTTGCCTTTTCATTAGTGATGGTGATATTCCTCGTCACACCACTGGTCATCTCCTTAGCAGAAACATTCAAGATACCATTAGTGTCAATATTAAAACAAACATTTATTCTAGCAACACCCCTGGGTGCTGGAGGAATACCAGAAAGATTAAATTGTCCCAATAAGTTGTTATCACAAGTTCTTGCTCTTTCACCCTCGTAAATTGAGATCAATGCAGAAGTTTGGTTGTCAGAGACAGTGTAGTACCCCTCCTTCTCAGTAGGAATGGCGGTATTCCTTGGAATCACAATACTCATCTCCGTTCCTTTAACACTTACACCAAGGGACAGAGGGGTGACATCTAAGAACACAAGGTCTTGCAGTTTCTCATTTCTTATACCAGTCAAGATTGCAGCTTGAATAGCTGCTCCATAAGCGACAGCCTCATCCGGATTAAGGCTCTTGCAAAGCTCCTTCCCATCAAAGAATTCTTGCAACAACTGCTGCACCATGGGAATTCGGGAAGAACCACCCGAAAGAACAACATCATGGACGCAGCTCTTATCCATCTTAGCATCAGTCAAGCACGTCTCCACAATAGCGATGCACTTCCTGAATAAATCCATATTGAGTTCTGAAAATTTGGCACGGGTAATAGTTGAAAAGAAATCAATACCATTATATAAAGAATCGACTTCAATGCTAGTCTCAATTGCAGAAGAAAGAATCCTCTTTGCTTTCTCACAAGCAGTTCGCAACCTTCTGAGAGCTCTGGAATTCCCACTAATGTCCACCTTGTGTTGCCTCTTAAATATTTCAACAAAGTGCTTTACCAATCGGTTATCAAAGTCCTCACCTCCAAGGTGAGTGTCACCAGCAACGGCCTTCACTTGGAAAACACTCTTGTCAATGGTAAGTAGTGAGACATCTGCAGAACCACCACCGAAATCAAAAATCAACACATTTCTCTTGCCATTGCTATCTGCAATCTTGTCTAGACCATAAGCAATGGCTGCAGCAGTTGGTTCATTGATTATACGCAGGACATTCAGGCCTGCAATGCCTCCAGCATCCTTTGTAGCCTTACGCTGGGAGTCATTGAAGTAGGCAGGGACAGTAATAACCGCATTCTTCACAGTTGTGCCCAGGTAGGTTTCGGCAATCTCACGCATCACTCTAAGGACCATAGATGAGATTTCTTCCGCAGAAAAGAGCTTCTCTTCGCCCTTATAGTTAATAACGATCATAGGCTTGTCATGAAGACCACAAATGACCTTGAAAGGCCAAAGCTTGATATCTTCCTGAACTAAAGGATCGCTGAATCTCCTCCCAATCAATCGCTTCGCATCTACATGACAATACCATTTTGAGGAATTAAAAAATGATTTGACAAAAGTAAAGCATAAAGAGCAGAAAATAAAATTTTCATTTCTTGTGAATTTTAGGAACCAATGAGAACATTTTCTAGCTCACATAGGCCTGATAAAATAGAACTAAGAAAAGACAATTAATTTGCAGCTTTAGCTAGTACTGTTTGACCCAGTCACAATTTAATAAAAAAATAAAAATCAATTTATTTGGAATTATTATTTAATGCCGCGAGCTAACGATGGATGTGATCAAAGTTAAATTCATGAGTAACCTTATTATTAATGGGAATAGAACAATAAGTGCTTAAGAATAACATTAACCAAAAAAAAAAAAAAAAGAAACTTCGATCAAGATTACCGAAGACGGAGTTGGTGGGATTCCTGGCGACCTGGTTCTTGGCGGCCTCACCGACCAAGCGCTCCATAGGAGTGAAAGCAACATAGGAGGGAGTAGTCCTGTTACCCTGATCATTCACTACTATCTCTACTCTTTCATGTTGCCACACTGCCACGCATGAGTACGTTGTTCCCAGATCAATCCCAATCGCCGGACCATCTCCTTGATTCGACATCGTCGTCGGGAACGAGAAGACGAAAGACTTTTGTTAACCGAAACTAAAGAATAAAAGTAGAATATGAGGCATTTTTAGAGCTGAAAGGTTGAAGGTCCTAAATACTTTTAGTAAAGCAAAACGAATCAGATTATCAAAAAAGCAAAACGAATTCGAAGAAAGAAGTATATGTAAGAGACACTCTTGTCCCTTTGGACATGAAAGGATTTCTTCTTTTTCCTTTTCTTTTTTTGACAAGTTATTGTATACCTAATTAACCTCGAAGTTTACTTCCAGTCACAGGTGTGGGGCGGGAAAGTAATGGGTCCTACACTTATTTATTATTAATTTATATACTTGATACCAACTTCCTGAGTACACTATCAAGAAGATATATAAACTTTATGCAATGGATACAAACACCCCAAATTACGTAAACAAGCAAAAGTCACTGAAATAGCAAATATGCAATAAGAACAAATAACAAATATGTTATAGAATTAATGATATTAATTTGTTTGTTACTAAATAACTTTTATTTGCAAAAATTCATAAAATCATGAAAAGCTACTTGAAAATGAAATTTCACCATTTTGATCATAATATATTTCGACATTTGGACATTAAAAAAATTTACATATATTTTAATTGTGGAAATAGCTAGCAAGAAAGGACTAGAAATCAATACCCTGGATTTTGGAATTATTCTATTCAATTGTGAATACAATCAAAACTAGATTTTGCAACAAAATGAAAGATCATATTCTAGTGAAATCTTTTAGAAAAATGCTATGTCTATAATATTTTCACAACATTTTCGCAACAAATTTTAAGTAGTAGGTTATTACTAACTGTTATTATTGGGGCAAAAAAGCAATCTCAATGATAGGTTCAAATTTGAACTAATAATAACTAATTAGCTATGATTTGTTGTGAAATTAGTTGTGGAAATATTGTAGACGTAGCACCTCTCAATATTTTATTTTGTGCAAAAAATAAAGAAAAGAAAATTGCTGCAAAATCTGTACAAAAAAAATCATAAATAATTTTTTTTTTTAAAAAAAAAACCAGAACATTGAGATCCATTTTAATACATCATAGATGATTGAGTTGAATTGTAGGAGAAATTACACTATTTGTCCTTAAAATTTACTGTAGGGACACGTTTTGCAACCCAAGCCCAAAATATAAGGGATGTTAGCCTAGTGAGTCAAGTATAATAAATTTATAGAGAGTGGGTCAAACAATTAGACCCTAATGAATTTGATAACAGTTAGTATGGATTCAAAAGATGACCAAGCAAGAACAAAAAACTAAATGAATTCACTGTTCGAGGAGGTAAATCTCCATACAGAACAATTAAACTGATTACAAATATCACTTTGATTGCTACAATATTCTCTCTTTCTTTTTTCCAATCCCTTTTTCATGAAGGGTCTCTTACATTATATAGATCCCCTTGAACCATCTTGATCCTATATTTGTTGATCATTTGAGCTCTTACTTGAGTGTCTGTTCCATCAAACACCCTCTTTGGCTTTCTATGAGTTGTGGTAGCCAAAACAGTACTGTTCAGGGGTCTTCTCCATATAAATGCAGTCAAAAAAGTAGTTGCAGTGCATTTAATGCGGTAGTAGCAACTTTCCCTTAGATATTTTTGGGTTTCCTTCCTTCTCGTACGTTCAGAAGGCCCATCCCTATCATTGGAGCTTCTTGGAGGGTCACTCTAATCACTGGAATACATACTTGAGCCACATTCATCATATCCGAGGAGGAGTTCATCCTCAGACCACCTTCCATTCATTCCATACTTTAATTATAAGACTCTAAACTAAAATCTCCCATAACTATTTATTCCTCCTCAGACCATTCATGTTCTCGGCCAAGCCCAAGGCCCAGTATATGATTTGGGCCCTTAACCCTACATTTACCATGTGAGCACAATTGATCATTAAGTTTCAAATGAGCATTATTAATCTTCAGGTTTTAAAATGAGTAGTATTAGTTCTTCTGTTTAGTTCCATCAGTGATGCTGCTTACATGGCTAACAGAATAATGACCTAATATTTTTTTTAATGATGTGACATTTTTTAATGAAAAAATCACAAAAAAATTATTTTTAATGAAAATTTTCATTAAAAAAAATTATTTTTTTAATGATGATATCTCGCGGCTCCTCCTCTCCTCTCCAGAAAGCCTTTCAGAGTTTCAGGTATTGCTCTATTCTCTCTTTGTGGATATGGATAAGCCAAAGTGCTTTAGAAAGCTTCTAATCACCACTCATATCGCTTTCCATATATTAATGAAGAGAAGATCTATATCATCGGCCTCTAGCCATTGGTTGGATTTGCACGGTTTGAGCACATGTCCTCCTGATAGTAGACCATGGCCCCAGCTTGAACCTTTTTTTTTTTGTGACCTTCGAAGATCCAGTTTCAAGTGACTTTCTGTTCAACAATTTATTTGCTTTCATATATTGATAAAAGAGCAAAGATTTGTTGCAAATTAAGTTGCAACAATTCCTGCCAAAATGCACCCGTGTCAATGCCTATGATAGACACATGTCCAGATTTATATTTAAATGAAGACTTCCATGTCAAAATTGAATTTTTCACCAAATAGCCACTTGACACATATGCATTTTGCAAAAATTACTGCAACTTAGCTTGCAGCAAATATAAAATCTATCACAAATACTATATCAAGTTGATTTCTTTTATTAAAGTTAGATAGATGTTGAGTTTAACCTATATATTCCTTTTGAATAAACAAATAAGTGTTATTGGGGGATCTATACATTGGAGTATTTTTGAGGTGTAAAATAATTTTTTTGTAATTTCTCCATTAAAAAAATAGGAAATTATACTTTACCACCCTAAATTATATACTATATTACACTTTGCACCTTAAGCTATTCAAATACACACTTTACATCTTCAACTATCACATTTATTGCACTTCGCACTCCAACATTACTTTTGATATTATGTTAGACAGAATCCTACTGCACATGACACACACAAGCATTTTGCTTAGGTGGAACAAAATTAAAAAATAGAAATACCCTTTTGCAAAATCAATTAAAACAAAAGCCCATTTTTTTCAACTCTCTTTGTCTTGCATGCGTGCCCACTGCCCAGCCAGCCTCTCCCCAAATTCAGATTCTTGCAAAAGATTTTAAACTAAATTTTTGCAAGCGAAAAAAAAAATGGTATTAAACCAGATTTACTATTGCACACGTACATGGCGTTCAATAATGATTATGTTATTGCGCTCATATGCTCAAATAAAGAACATATTAAGGGATAAGTTCAAAACACAGCAAAAGCCAAATGTAATGATAGTCATGTTTATGTAGGCAGGCCATCATGCCATTTATGAGATACTAGGCTGCTATGACTCGGTTTGATCCTGTTGAACGGCCTCTATACAACTTGTCCAAAATCTTCAAAAGCATTTGGGAATTTAGGGTTTATAAGAATCTGAATTTAGGGAGAGGTTGGGCAGTGAGCATGCACGCAAGACAGAGAGAGCTGGAAAAAATGGACTTTTGTTTTAATTGATTTTGAAGAATGGTGTTTTTGCCTTTTAATTTTATTCCACCTAAGCAAGATGCATGTGTGTGTCATAAGCAGTAGGATTCCGTCTAACATGACAACAAAAGTAACGGTGGGATGCAAAGTGTGATAATTTAGGGTGTAAAGTGTACATTCAAATAATTTATGGGATAATCTAGTATATAGTTTAGGGTGGTAAAGTGTAATTTTCCATTAAAAAAATGTCACATCACTAAAAAAAAAAAAAACATATCACTATTTCAATAGCCACTTAAGTAAGAACACTAACAGTAGTTAATGGAATGACTAATACCACTTGCGGGGGGTCCAAGGAGATCACCAATATTGGACCATGCCGGATCATATGGGCCCAGTGAGTAGATGGTATTGTGGGGGATCTAAGGACAACACCACTACTAGGCCACGCCCGAGGATTGTATGGGCCCAATGGACAAATGGGAGAGTGTTGGCCTAACTAAGAGAAGAGAGTCAAGTGAGAGCCCTTCGCGCTCCAAGGAAGGAGAGATGAACTACGTCCTTATTTGGGGGTTTGGATTAGGGTGGGCAACCAAGGTAAGTACTGGACTAAAGAGAAAGGGAGGCGTGTTGAATAAGCATTCATCACCTCCATATTAAATGTATTGCACCAACGACTAAGACAATTGCATTTATGGAGGAAATGGCGTCTAAACAGTGCCCGACCAGCCTGTAGCTTGCTCTGCACTTCCCCCAAAGGAGAGATGGGACAAGTATCTAGGAGAATCCAACACCTTCTAGATGGAGGTTCAGGATTAAAGGCAAGCAGCTATAAAAGGAAGGGAAAACCCATTGAAGAAAGATGGGGATTTTAGAATTAGGAACAAATTACTTAAACTTGTAATTTATTAGCGTGTAACAAGCTCCCTCGATCAACCGATAAGCCATTAAATACAATCTTTTGACTATTCTTTCTGTCTCAGTTCTTGTTATCTTTCATTGGGTCTCTTTTTTTTACTTCAGCCCCTTTGACTATGGAACCCCTAAGTTGGTCCGCCTTTCCCATCTCTAAAACTTAGTTGTAGTGGGCTTAACACCCAAGCCCAATCCTCAACCCTTGGGCCCCGATGCCACTGTTTTTACCCCCACACACCACTAATTTTTAAAACTTAAGGAATTGATAGGACTTACTTGCAATTTGAGAAACCAATTGCACTCACAAGAGTAAATTTTAGAAACCAATAGTGTAATTTCGCTTTGAAAGTACTAAGAAATAGTTATTTGTGCCTCTTTTTTTTTCCTATTTTGTTAATGACAAATAAATATTATTTTAAATTTGTACGTATTATTTATTTTATTTTTTTATTTTTGGAATCTTTGCATATTTTTTATTCATAAATAATCAGCACCTAAGACAAATTTCTAGTTCCATCCTTGGGCATAGGTCTCTCAGTATGGCTTTTCTCAACCAAAAAAAAAAAAAAATATTCTTAGCATTGCCACCATTTTTTTTAAAGGTCATGTAACATGTGATTTATACATAAGAAAATTTATTATGTATCCACATTCTCACACTGGGTTGGATTCCACAAGTGTGAGTTTCATCTCTATGTGAAAGGGTGCATACATGTAATACCACGTCTTTATATATGTGCAAAAAATCAAAAGTAGGCTTCAAGCTGCACTAGGAAAACAAAACCTGAGAATCTTGCTCGAGTGTCACAGAATTTTTGTTTCTCAAATAATGATCACTCGAGCAGTCTAGAACTTACTAGAGACAGCTTGCTTGTCTTCAATTACTTCAATGAACATTGTAAAAGATTTTTTACACTCTTTAACCCTAAATTACAAACATTGAAATACAACCCTCAGTTTGTCGCAAGGAATTTACCAAATTAAAACCTAACAGTACCTGCCTAAGGATGTTCCTACACCGATTCCTCTATTTGACGGGAAAAAAATTGCATATTTTATTTTCACAAAATGGCACATGACGAATTGTCATTGGAGGCACAGATTGCAATTATCAACTTATATCAATTACTACAACATATTCAAGTGGAGTTGTATAGGAAAAAGTGGGGAGTGGAAAATTTTAAGGTTGCCTTGCTCTTCTCTTGTATGGCGAGACAAGCTTATGAACCTCACCTCGAATTTCAGTAGAATATTGAAATCCCAGCAGTGGTATCTCGATTGATTCAGGATCGTTTGCTCTCCACTATTTCTTTCACAACCAAAAAAGAAAAAATTTCGTATCTTGAATCAGATATTTTTTTTTTCTAAATATAAATTCAGGGCCATATTACATTTCACAGAGGCTACGTAACATGGGCAATTTATCCTCTCCATGAACAGAGACAGAGCTAATCCTTTATCAATTCATATGGCTTCTTAATCTAATCTAAGTCTCTAAAATCCAAACAAACTGTGGCTTTTATGAGGATAAATCCACATCCAAGCTAGACAGGTTGAGGCTCAACTTTATCAGTGGAAATAAAAATGAAAAACCATAAATTAAGTAATAAATTTCCCACCAAGGACAAATTACTAATAACTATAAAGAAAATAATTGAGTTAAAGGTGTGGAAAAATAAAGTCGAAATAGTCACACTAGTAACAGGGTCTGCACCCTCACATATGTTGCGCCATCGAGAGGTGCTATTTTGTTTTTATCTATAAATTCTCTCAATGATGGGATTGCAGATGCCCTCGAGCATTTCCAGCTTTTCCGCATACTCTTCTGAATCCACGAGCTGGAGGCCATCTAACCACTCAATCACCTGTTGAATAGCATCTTTAATTTTTTTCTTACCTTTACGGGAAAGCTTGGCACTAATCTTCTCATCATTGATAGTATTCCTCATGTTGTAGGTATAGTTCTCCAAAGCATCCTTAGCCTTGACCTTCTTCCTGTGTTCATCATCTTCGGCCTTGTATATCTCTGCATCCTGGACCATCCTGTCAATCTCTTCGCTGGACAGTCTTGACTTATCATTAGTGATGGTGATATTCCTCATTACACCAGTGGTCATCTCCTTAGCAGAAACATTCAAGATACCATTAGTGTCAACATTAAAACAAACGTTTATTTTAACAACACCCTTGGGTGCTGGAGGAATATTAGGAAGCTTAAATCGTCCCAACAAGTTGTTATCACAAGTTCTTGCTCTTTCACCCTCGTAAACAGAGATCAATACAGAAGTTTGGTTGTCAGCGCCAGTGGTGTAGTACCTATTCTTCTCAGTAGGAATGGCGGTATTCCTTGGAATCATAATATTCATATCAATTCCATTAGCTTTTACGCCAAGGGAAAGAGGGGTGACATCTAAGAGCACGATGTCTTGCAGTTTCTCATTTCTCATATTGGTCAAGATCGCAGCTTGAACAGCTGCTCCATGAGCTACAGCCTCATCCGGATGAAGGCTCTTGCAAAGCTCCTTCCCATCGAAGAAGTCTTGCAACAACTGCTGCACCTTGGGAATTCGGGAAGAACCACCCGAAAGAACAACAGCATGGACGCAGCTCTTATCCATATTAGCATCAGTCAAGCACTTCTCCACAATAGCGATGCACTTCTTGAATAAATCCATATTGAGTTCTGCAAATTTGGCACGGGTAATTGTTGAAAAGAAATCAATACCATTACACAAAGAATCGACTTCAACGGTAGTATCTATTGCAGAAGAAAGAATCCTCTTTGCCTTCTCACATGCAGTTCTCAACCTCCTAAGAGCTCGGGAATTCCCACTAATGTCCACCTTGTGTTGCCTCTTAAATATTTCAACAAAGTGCTTTACCACTCGGTTATCAAAGTCCTCACCTCCAAGGTGAGTGTCCCCAGCAACGGCCTTCACTTGGAAGACACCCTTTTCAATGGTAAGTAGTGAGACATCTGCAGTACCACCACCTAAATCAAAAATCAACACATTTCTCTTGCCATTGCTCTCTGCAATCTTGTCTAGACCATAAGCAATGGCTGCAGCAGTTGGTTCATTTATTATACGCAGGACATTCAGGCCTGCAATGCCTCCAGCATCCTTTGTAGCCTTACGCTGGGAGTCATTGAAGTAGGCGGGGACAGTAACAACCGCATTCTTCACAGTCGTGCCCAGGTAGGTTTCGGCAATCTCACGCATCACTCTAAGGACCATAGATGAGATTTCCTCCGCAGAAAAGTGCTTCTCTTCGCCCTTATAGTTGACAACGATCATAGGCTTGTCATCAAGACCACAAATGACTTTGAAAGGCCAAAGCTTGATATCTTCCTGAACTAAAGGATCGCTGAATCTCCTACCAATCAATCGCTTCGCATCTACATGACAATACCATTTTTAAGGAATTAAAAATGATTTGTCAAAAATAAAGCAGAGCAGAAAATAAAATTTTCATTTCTTGTGAATTTTAGGAAGGGAAGAGAACTTCTGCTATCTCATATAGGCCTGATAAAATAGAAATAAGAAACGAAAGAATTAACAATTAATTTGCAGCTTTAGCTAGTACTGTTTGACCCAGTCACAATTTAATAAAAAAAAAATCAATTTATTTGGAATTATTATTTAATGCCGCGAGCTAACGATGGATGTGATCAAAGTTAAATTCACGAGTAACCTTATTATTAATGGGAATAGAACAATAAGTGCTTAAGAATAACATTAACAAAAAAAATAAACTTCGATCAAGATTACCGAAAACGGAGTTGGTGGGGTTCCTGGCGACCTGGTTCTTGGCGGCCTCACCGACCAAGCGCTCCATAGGAGTGAAAGCAACATAGGAGGGAGTGGTCCTGTTACCCTGATCATTCACTACTATCTCTACTCTTTCACGTTGCCACACTGCCACGCATGAGTACGTTGTTCCCAGATCAATCCCAATCGCCGGACCATCTCCTTGATTCGACATTGTCGTCGGGAACGAGAAGCCGAAAGACTTTTGTAAACCGAAACTAAAGAATAAAAGTAGAATATGAGGCACTTTTAGAGCTGAAAGGTTGAAGGTCCTAAATACTTTTAGTAAAGCAAAACGAATCAGATTATCAAAAAAGCAAAACGAATCAGAAGAAAGAAGTATATGTAAGAGACACTCTTGTCCCTTTGGACATGAAAGGTTTTCTTTTTTGACATGCTATTATATACCTAATTAACCTCGAAGTTTACTTCCAGTCACGGGTGGGGGGCGGGAAAGTAGTGTTTGTGGGGGGTGGGACTTTGGTTCTGTTCAGTCTATTTTGGTCATATTTGGTCGACATTAGTCCTAAACTATCCACTTAAGTTAATTCGGTCCACAATGGTTCTATTTGGTCCATTATGTTCACTTTAGTCCAATTTAGTTCTATTCGGGCCATTCGATCTACTTTGGTTCTATTCGGTCCACTTATGTTTTATTAGTCCCATTTGTTTCTACTCGGCCCATTATGTCTACTTTGGACCTAATCTTTGTCCATGTGTTCTTATCCGGTCCACTTTAGTCCCCTTTGATCTTATTTGGTCTGATTTGGTCCACTCAGTCCTATTTAGTCTACTTTGGTCCTATTTGATCCACTTGTTCCCACTCGGTCCTATTAACTCTATTCAGCCCACTTCATTCTATTTGGTCCAATTCAGTCTATTTGTGTCCACCTTGTTCATACTCGGTCCTAGTAAGTCTATTCAGTCCACTTCATTCTATTTAGTCCAATTCGGTCTATTTGTGTCCACCTTGGTCCATTTTTGTGCACTTACATATTGGGAAAACACATGTTTGGGTTGAGACTTGAAAGCACCTATTCTAAATCTAAATTTATTAAAAAATATATAGATCTCAAACTCATAATATCTAAAATCTTAAACATAACATTTATTGTTTCTAGATTTTTGTTGAGCCACACTAACGTAACATTTCAGATCACTTCGGTCTAGCTAAATTTAAGTGAAAATTGTTCTAAGCATGAAGGCTATGAATATACAAATCTAATCTATAGGACAGTTACTCATTTGTTTTAAAGTAATTACTTTTAAATGAATTGCATGAAGTTGATAATGCTTTCAAGCAAAATAAATAAATAAATATGTATAATTTCTATTTGGGATAATTACCCTTTACCTACCTGTGGTTTGTCTCTAATTTGATTTGCCTACTCATAGTTTCAATTTTGACACTTTACCCGTTTGAGGTTACTTCCATTTAGTCTTCATTACCCACCTCTGATAAAAAAGAAGGGTAAATAAGTCTTTTTACACCCATTTTATGTCTCTCTCCTCCCAAAACAAGAGAAAAAAAAAATAAAAAAAAAATAAAAAAGAAAAAAGAAAAACAAGATTAAAATATGGTATTAGTTTCTCACAATTCACAAACATGAAGCACATACACAAACATGAAGAACATACACCTAGAAAACTAATACAAATCAAATCAAACAATACCATTAAAGTACAAACCACAGATCTCTTACGGTGGTTGTGTGTTTGGATTTGAGTTTTTGACTAGATTTAGATCTCGTTGTTGCCAGCGTTGGGTATGTTGTGATGGATCTGCTGGGTTTGTGCTGCATCTGTAGCCTTATTGCTAATAAAAAGCTTATGTACTGCATGGTTTCAGGTAAATTTTCTAATGGGTACTTTGGATTGAAAAATGGTGTTGATTTTGGGATTCTAAGACAAGTCCTGGACATGTCACACTCACAGCAGAAAATTCTGGCATTCAAAATGGTGGCGAAATTAACCTTGAAGTTGAGGATAAGTGTAAGAATGAAGACACATGTTGTTAATCCCCCACTTTCCCAGAATTCACTTCAGAACCAAAATGCAAAGGATATTTCTATCAAAATTGATACTTATATTGTCGAATTGCTCAAGCTTTTTGCTTGTTAGTTCGGTGATTCCTTTACTGAATAACAAGCAATTCCGATACCTGACACCTGTGACCAATATTTTACCCAAAAGACCTATTTTTAGTCCTTAAGCCTTTGGTCACAGTCTTTTACAGATCTAGTGAACCCAATCACATTTTGATTGACATTAGTGAATAGCAATCACCTGGAACTATTTCACTTGTGAAGCCCTCAATAACGAGTACAAGCTCCTCCTCATCCCAACTGCATCAACGAGCTTGCCGTCATACAACTGATGCTGAAATGGTAAATGAGCAAATGAACCCAAAAATAGATGGGGAGGTTGAAATGGAGAAGAAGCTAGAGACAAAACTGTATCTTGAAACACTATACAAGAAACCACCGTGAAACACACAAACCCAACAGATCCACACATCAATTGCAAAAAAAAAAAAAAAAAAAAAGCATATTCATTGAGTGAAGAATCAATCAAATCAAACTCCACACAACATTTTCACTCAACACAAAACCCACTTTGATTATGCCCAATAAATAAATAAATAAGCAATCACACTCACTGTTCCAAACACACCCATTTGCCTAGAAAAAAAAATTATCAAAGAAAAGTACAACAATTATACAAAACCCATATGAGAAAATTAAAGAAAGTAGCCGAAACTTGAAACTTGTGTCTCTGTCATTGTCACAAGAAAACGCGTAGTGAGATTGTTGATAATGGTAACAAGAGTCTTCGGCTTGATCTCTCCCAAGAACACAACCTTTAATTCTCCAAATAGAATTAGTACGTTTTAGCAACTTTTATATAATTTCAAACACTCCAATAAGGATTATAAAACAAAGGCTATGTATTTAATAATTTATGCCTTGAAATTCAAGAAATTCAAGTTGGATTCGGATTCGGAATAGTTTTGCCACATAAGCTTGAAACTATTTAACTTTGGGAGAAAGATGAGTGTTTGATTTTTTTTGGATTTTGTTTTTGATAAAAAAAAAAAAAAAAAAAAAAAAAAAAAAAAAAAAAAAGGTGTTAGAGTAACGTCTGAAAGGAAGGTGGGTAACAGAGACTAAACGGAAGTAACCTCAAGTGGGTAAAGTGTCAAAATTGAAACCACGGGTAAGCAAGTCAAATTAGAGGAAAACCACAGGTAAGTAAAGTGTAATTATCCATTTTTATTTAAATACATTATTTAGATTCTTCATTATCTTAAAAGAGATTATTATGATAATCAAAACTCATAACAAACTTGTATTGAATACGTACAATTTATTCTCTAAATTTTATTGTACATAATTTGTTTTCCCTAAAAATTAAACAATTTCAAAAACAATTTTCCATCACTCTATTTTTACAAACATATAATTTTTTAAGTTTTTGATTGATATTATTGTTTTTTGAAATGGTCCATATTATTTTAGCTATTGTTATTATGCATTATATTTTCCTAGTTTCTTTTGGTACAGTTAAAATTTTTAAGTTTTAAAGTTATTATTCAAATTCTCATTCTCCTAAAGAGATTATTATGATAACCAAAATTTATCATATAACTACAATTGATATTACTCAAATAATTTTTTGATAAACATATTACTTAAATAATTGATAGTAATCTCAACCCAAACTTGTATTTTTCCATCCTTAAGTAGGTACACCGGAATAGACCGAAGTGATCTAAAATAGACCAAATGAACTGAATAGGCAAAAGTGGATTGAATGGACCTAGTTAGCCGAATTGGACCAAATTGGACCGAATGGACTAAATTGGACAGAATGGACCAAAGTGAACCAAGTAGGACCAAATTGACTGAAATAGACCAAAGTAAATCAAATGGATTGAACCAGACCGAATAGACTGATGTACTTAATTGACTAAAGTAGACCGAATGGACCTAATTCAATTGAAGTGGATGAAGCAGATCGAAGTGGACTAAAGTAAACCAAACCAAATTGAATAGATGAAGTGGACCGAAATAGATTGAATGTTGATTTGTAATTAACATAGCCAAGATTTTTTTTTTTTTTTTTTTATATAAACTCAAATTCTTACTTCCAAAATAATCAAGTATTAGCTCGAACAAAAATCAAACAGAAACTCTGAGATACTACTTGTAATGGGGAACTAAAAAATATGCAAAATGGAGTTTCAAAAATCGCAATCATTCATCAATGTAAAGTATAGTTGCAAGAGAGAGAGAGAGAGAGAGAGAGAGAGAGAGAGAGAGAGAGAGAGAGAGAGAGAGAGAGAGAGAGAGAGAGAGAGAGAGAGAGAGAGAGAGAGTAACCACATTTTCAAGACAAAATGATAAGTTTGAGAAATGCTATATCCACAACATTTTCACAACACTTTCACAACAAATCCTAAATATTAGGTTGTTATTGGTTGTTATGGGTAGACAAAAAAATAATTTTAGTTTTGAATTCAAATTAAAACCAATACAACTTACCTCCTATGATTTGTTGTGAAAATGTTGTGAACATAGCACTTCTCTAAAAATTTATATAAAATAATATGAGAAGACAAAAAGTAAAAATAGAAAATATAGTAATAAACACCAAGAATATAGTAATAAAAGCACAACTTAATCACATCAACCCAAAATAGAGTTTCATATATTACAAAAATTCATCAACCTAAAGTATAGATGCAAGAAAAATATTTTTAAAAAGTCCACAAAAAAATGAAAAAAAAAAATTAAGAGAGGAATGACCTTTTGTGTGTGGGAAAACTATCTATCTATAATCAATATCTATATAAATCTAAAAGTTGAAGCGTAGCATTTAATGTTGCTACGCTCAGGTTGAGCCACATCAGCAACCATGTCATTGCCTTTTTTTTTTTCCTGAATTTGTCCTATAATTTGAAAATAATTTTCCTAAATTTTAAAATACTAATAAAAAGAATCTCATCCCTATCTCCCCCATAAAACCCAATCTTTATAACTTTAATTCCACCATAAAGCCCAAACCCAAGCTTGTGTTTCATGGTTTCAATTTTGTGTTTCACAGATTCAAATTTAAACACAGCAACATTTGTGTTTCATGGTTACAATTTTAGACAACAACCTTTGTGTTCCACGGTTACACAATCTCAAACGGCAACCCTTTGTGTTCCAAGGTTACAATCTCAAATAGCATCCCTTCAACTTCCTACCGCTAAACTTTGGCTTTCTAACTCCTTCATCCCTTCCTCTCCTCACACTATATTAATACTGAAAAGATAGATGATTCAGTTCAAGTATCTCTAAATCCCAGTTGCTCTTGACCTCTATTCTTGTGACTGCCCAGCATAATAATTCAATGTAAGGATTAGATTAATAGTATTGTTTTTTTTTTTTTTTTATTGCTATTATTTTTTTTTTTTTTTTTTTTGTTACTACCTCTTTTGTGTTATGGGTCATATATGGGTTTTTATGTATTTGGGTTGGGTATTTGTACTGATATATGATTGTTCATTTCTATGTTTAAAATTGATTTAGGCCTTTTTTTTTTTTTTTTTTTTAGTGTTTGAGATTGTAACGTTATTGATTTATATGGTGTAATCCATGTGAAGCTGTAAATAGGACTTTTAGTATTTAGCAAATTGAATGATAGAGTTTTAGTAGTTAGCAAATTGAATGATAAAGTTTAAGTAGTGTCCATGCTTGCAGAAATTTAATTGAATGGTGTAATCTGTGCCTGCGGAAATTCAATTTGCTAACTTTATCGTTTCTATGTTCAAAAAAACTAGTGAAGATTTGATTTAAAGTCCTTTTGTTGAAGTGGAGTATACTTTCTTATCCCTTAATTACATGACAAATTATGTGAGCTAGACATAAAAATGATATGACCATAAAGAATCAAGATATGAACAAACCTTTAGTTGTCTCATCTGATATGGTTAAAGGTCTATGGCTACTTCTTTGCTTAATATGATAAGTAATGTCTATAGTTCCATTTATCAAAAACAAAAAACAAAAAAGATGTTTGTAATCCCACTGTTTTACTGTTTCATTTTTTCATCTACTCTACTTAATCCTCAATCTTCACTACCCTCTTCCCTTTTTTTGTTGTAGTCCTAATCTATTTGCTAATGAATAATTTGTGGTTTTTTGTTTTCATTCCGATTCTTGAATTAGGACGAAAGACAAAATAACTTTAAAGCTCAAATGTTTGTAGGAAACTGAGAAACAAACAAGGACACTAAAAAATAAGTAATTTTGAGATTTGGGGATTCCTAATTATGGTTTGCTACAATTATAGATTTCAATTCCTTATCTATTTTCCTCTTTGTATGTTTTTCTCAGGGAAACACCATAGAAGATTAACTTTTACCAAGGCTTTGTCTCTAGGCATTTTAAGAAATGGTTACTAATATTTCTACTTAAATTTTAGGATTTTTCCCCTAACATGTTCTCTTTATTTGTTAGTGGGGGTTAAATTGTGGTTTTTGGGCCCAATTTAGCACCTTGGTTTACTAATTTGTGTTCTCTTAATTCAAAGCTTGGAAATTCAAGACTCACTGTGGCTTTTGTTCTTGAGTTTTTATCATCTAGGTATTGATTATTTTTTGGCCCCCTTTTCTAAGCATTTGATTTTTAGGACTGACTTGAAGAATTTGGATTCTTTTCTAACGTTGGACGATTTTTCAGGTATGAAAAATTCCAATATGATCTTTTTCAAGTTTCATTTTTCTTTTATTGATATGGGTTAAAATTTAGATTGAAATTGTTTTAAATAGAATAGAGCCTAAAAGTTGAGTTTTAATTATGTCTTTAATTATGTTTTCTGTCAATTTAGGGATTTCAATTCCTAACCTTTTTTTTTTTTTTTAAGTCAAGGAAACACTCATAGAAAATCAAATTCTACAAGTTTGGTAAGAAAATATTGTGGATATGGATGGGTTTTGTAGTGAAGATAATATTGAAAAGCCTTTTAACCCTCAAAATCTAACAACAATTCTACAGGTTCTGCATTAGCTACAAGCTCTGCTTTATTTTGCTATATAGGTTTTTTTAGCATATCAGATTTAGCTTAGCTTAGATAGGCCACTTTAGTTCTAGAATTACATGCATGCACCAAGCACATAAGGCAATGGTGCTGATAATACCTAGACTCTTGATGCCCATGTGAAGGAGTTCGTTGTTGCACTAATCTTTATTTTTTATCACATGTTTGGCCTATGTAGAGAGGCCAATGCTAATCATGCCTTTAGAGTTCATGTAGTAGGTTTTGGCAAAAACCACGGTGTTTTTTTAACATTTTTTTTTCTATGCTTTTGAAAGGCCTAAGAATGGGCTTGGTGATTTTTTTTTTTTTTTGAATTATTTGGATTAAATTTCAAAATTTTAATGGATTATTTGGGCTAAATTTATTTTGTTGGAGGGCTATTCTAAATTAATTTCGTTAGACTGGTAATCTATTCAAATTCTGCCACTTCTGTAAAAGTCTTTCTCCTTCTCCATTTGTTTAGTCTCTAATTTCTTCTTCTTCTTCTTCTTCTTTTTAAAAAAAAAAAAAAAAAAGGTTTGAAGTTGATGTATTGATGTAGATTGTGGTTTCAAAATTTCTGGTGAAATATATGGCCTATGCGTTGCAGATAGGTTTTTTTTTTTTTTTTTTTTTTTTTTTTTTTTTTTTTTATGGGGTTCAATAAAAAATTTGGCACGGTTGATTTGATGCCATATAGATATTGAGTTTTGTTTTAGAAAATTTGTAGATTTTTTTTATTAGTTTATTTGATTTTTGAAAATTTTAAGGAGTGGATTATCAACTGAACTTTGTGTAGAGTTGTATTACAAAATAATAGGTGGTTGCTAAGGAGCTTTTGTATGTAGAGAACTGATTCTGTGCGAAGGTATGCAGTCAATGGATAATTTTGATAGAGGAATTAGACATATTTTTGGATAGGTACAATACTTTGTCTTATTTTACACTTGATAAAGGTATGATAGAACACATTTTGTTTTTCTAATCATGTTTGATGTCCTTAATTAATTGTCTTCATAGTCATTGTTGCTGGTGATGTGTTGTTTGTAGTGGAAATATCAGTTTTCATTTAACATGGTTTTGGATTCCCTTTAAGTTAATATTTATGTTTTCTGAGTTTCTACATCCTACATGTTTGATTAAATGTCTTGTAGACATGGGTTTGCTGTTGTTAAGTCTTCTTATTTGAGATTTGTTGTTTTTTTTAAGGAGACAATGTGATAGTGATACCCAAAATTGGCCATGAAAAGGATTATACAAGTCAAACATTCAATAGTTTTGTAGGTAACTACTATTAAACTGGACATCATGTTTGAGCATAAGATTTAATTTTATTTATGGGTTCCTTATGCATTCTAGGAAATGTGAGGTATACTTCAATTCATAGACTATTTTGAGAAAAGTTTCTAATTACGAAACAAACATTGAGCACTAAATACATGTTTTATCAAGCATAATAATAATAAATAAATAAATAAATAAAGACCTAAATCAAATCACATTCTAATGCTTGCATTTGGCATCCAATTATGCAATAGAAGTAGTGATTCTGCATGTATATCTAAAGTTATAAGCTTAAGTATTATAGCTGAAATTATTATTTTTCACTTGAAAGCCCACTATAGTGCATTGGTTTTTGGGTTTTATTGAAAATTTAGAATAGGCCTTATGATTGTGTACCCAAAAGTAAACCCCCGGGGAATTATATGGTCAAACAACTCAATTAAAACTAAAGCCAAATGCATATTGTTTGGGCCAAGGGTGTGAGACCACTCCATAAACATATTCGTGCATGATAATTTTAGCATATATAAGGGCTCTAATGTTTAAATTGGAGGTGATGCTCGCTATTGATACCAGTTTAAACTCTTCTATAGGCCTTCATTTTTCTTCATTTAAATCAGCCTTCCTCCCTTTACCTTTCTTTATGGTTCTTGGTTGGATATAGCTCTAGGATGTTTAAATTTTTCAAACTACACAAATTTGAATAGTGGACAACATTAATATTTTCCTTTTTCAATAGGGATATTTTATGACAAAATTAAGTTGGACAAAATGGACACACATTTAATTTTGAGCTTGAACAATTTGTTCTTAAAATTTGTTTTTATAGACTTCATGTCTTATATTATATTTGTTTTGACTCAGCTTTTTATCCAAATAGATATTATCTTTTTCTTATTTTGCTAAAGGTTACCCAAATTGATGCAATACAACCAGGCGCATCGTGATTTGTGAGGGTAATTCTCAGCAAGTTTATATGGTGTACACAATGCCCCAATCCATGCAAAACCTGATGATATGGAGGTTGTTGATGTTTGTGAGCTTGCAACTAAGTGGCACAAGACTTTCCACTTATATTTTGTTGATTTAGTCGATTATCATTGTGATAATATCTATTCCTAATGCTATAGTGTGAGATATTAATTCTTAATGTTATAGTGTAAGATATTTACATAGAAAAATTATTTGATAATTGATATTGGATATGAGTTCTCTCTCTCTCTCTCTCTCAAATTGTATTCTTTTGGTTATGAGTTATTTGATAAGTTAGATGATGATATATTTTCTTATTAGCAATTGTATTTTAGAGAAAGCTTTTAGTAAATATTCTTAGTTCTTCTACAATTTTGTAAAAATTGATGTGCAACAATTTAATTTTGTTAAACTATCTATTCCATGCATCGCACAGGTTAGCGGCTAGTATATTATAAAAGTTTTTTTTTTTTTTTTAGAATCAAGTCTGCAAGTTTTATTAATTAATAGAAATACTGTCAATGGTTACAAGTTGTTGCACATTACATGGTAGATCAACTAACCAAATGTGTGGACAAGGTATACATTTAGTTGTTTTAGCCAATCTGTCTACCACAACATTCCCCTACCCTTTTACATGGACAAAACTTATTGATACAAAGTTCAGAGATAAAGTTTTGACATCATCAATTATATGACCAAACGAGCTTAGGCATGGTAAAGCCGAATTAAGTGCCTAAGTAATTGTCTTTGAGTCGCATTCAAACACTACTTCGCGTAGGCCCAGTTCCAAGGTGAAAACAACCGTTGACCTGCAAGCCAAAGCCTCAACGTCTTCAACATTCATAGGGAGAGTAAACTTGTCTGAGAGTACCCCACGAACCACACCAACTCCATCTTTGACCACGACACCCACCCTTGCATGCTGAATGTCATTGAAAACAGCTCCATCATAATTAACCTTGAGCTGGGAATTTTGAGGTGGAGTCCAACATGTGACTTCTGAGTGTATGGACTCGAGTTGGGGGTCTTCTTGGACAAATTTGAACTCACGAAGCTGCTCACACATGTCTTGATACAACTTGTTGAGAGGAATTGAGGTGGACTGAAGCCTTTCTTGATTTCTTTTATTCCATATACTCCAGGCAAGGTAGGCAAATCTTTCAGCCAAATTGTGATCCTCTGAATTATTGATTCCTATCCAAAGGTCCCTGAAATCCACAAAATGTGTTGCTAGCTAGTCCTTGAGGACAGGTTCTTCCTACCACACTTCCTTTAGTGCTTGGCAATCCCAAAGGGCATGAATTACATCTTCAATCTCCTCTTTACATCTATCACATGTTGTACACCATGTGACTTTCCTGCTAAACAGATTTCTTTTGATAGGCAGTGACTCACAACAAGCTCTCCAAATGAAATGCTTAATTTTTTTTGGAACACCAAGGGCCAAATTTTTCTCCAACAAGAATTTTGTGCTGAGGGGTTTGATGGGCCTGAAGTGGCTGCTTCACCACTATTTGACAACATTTTATAAGCAGTTTTCGTGGTGTATCTTCTTGATTTAGTTCTTGCCCAGATAAGGGTGTCAGGTACTCAGTTAACACTTAAAGGAATACCAAGTATGATTTTGGTTTCATGTGGGAGAAATTCTTGCACTATCCATTCTTCAATCTATTAAAGAGCACATACATTAGCATTATTGGGAAGGATTTTTTGAGGTGAAATGATGTATTTTGTGGACAAAACAAGCAGCCACATGTCACCCCGGATCTGAACTTGTGAACCATCACCAATCCGCCAATATGCTCCCTTTTTAATGACATCCCTTGCCTTAAGAATGCTCTGCCATGCATATGATCCCACTGTTTTGAACCCACTGTCAAGGACTGAATAGTTTGGGAAGAATCTTGCCTTGAAAACTTTATAGAACATGGAGTCAGTGTTATGTACTAGGCGCCATGCCTGTTTGCCTAGGAGTGCAAGATTAAAATTTTCCAAATCTCTAAACCCCAACCCTCCATGGATTTTTGGTTAACAAAGCTTTTTCCAAGAAATCTAATGTATTTTCCTTGCATTTCCTAAATACCCCCACTAGAATTTTCGAACCAAAGATTCTATATCCTTACACAAACTCTTGGGCAATTTGAAGCACCCCATAGTGAAAGTCGGCATGGCTTGGATAACCGATTTGATTAGGATTTCATAACCCACTTGGGATAGGAGCTTTTCCTTCCATCCTTGTATTTTGTGCCAAACTCTTTTTCTAATGTAGCTGAAGCTTTCTCTTTTTCCTCTACCCATAAACGATAGCAAACCCAAATATTTTTCATATTGAGTTGCCACTTCCACCTCCAACATGTCCTTGATTTTATTTTTGTGGTTCCCTTCCGTGTTTGGGTTGAAGAACAATTGGGTTTTTTCACAGTTTATTTTTTGGTTTAAGGCTTGCTCGTATTTTGTAAGAATGTCCATCACTGTTTGGTAATCTGCCTCATTTGCCTTACAAAAAAGCAAGCTGTCATCCACAAAAAACAGGTGGGTGATTTTCGGCCCTTCTTTACAAAGGGATACTCCATGCAGCTCTCCATTGTTTGCTACCTGTTGTAATAAAGAATGAAGGCCCTCTGCACATAAGAGAAATAAGTAAGGTAATAAAGAGTCTCCTTGATGGAGTCCCCTACTAGGTTGGATTAATCCATACGGCTCTCCATTGACCAAAATAGAAAAGGAAATTGTACAAATACAACTTCCTTCAAGTGTTCTCCATTTGTTGTCAAAACCCAACCTTTCCATGATTTTATCCAGAAAATTCCACTCAACTCTATCGTATGCTTTAGTCATATCAAGTTTTAAGGCCATGAACCCCATTTTACCTTTTCTTTTTTTTTTTTTTAGATGGTGGAGAGTTTCAAAGGCAATTAGAATATTACCAGTTATGAGTCGGTCCAAAATGAATGCACTTTGTGTTTCAGATACAAGTTTAGGAAGGATTTTTTCGAGGTGATTGGCTATGGTTTTGGAAATTATCTTGTACATTACATTGCAAAGACTAATGGGGTGGAATTCTTTTGGGGTTGAAGGCGATTTTGTTTTGGGAATAAAGGTAATAAAAGTGTGGTTTATATTTGGTGGCATGTTTCTGGAATTTAAAACTGATAGAGTTTCATTAATAACATCCGAATCAACAATATTCCAATAAGATTTATAGAAGAGTGGGGGCATACCGTCTGGACCCGAGGCTGTTAATGGCTTCATTTGTTTGAGAGCTAGTTCCACTTCCATGGCCATGAAAGGTTGAGAGAGCTCTGCATTCATTTCAGGTGTGACTTTCAGCTCAATACCTTGGAGAATAGGATCAAGCCCGGTAGTGTTGGAGGCCTGAAACATGGTCTAGAAATAATCAACAAACTCCTTTCCAATTTTGTGTTCATCCTCTAATGTTTCCCCACTATCTAGAACTAGCTTGGAGAAGTAATTCCTTCGGTTTCTTTGGTTTGCACAGTTGTGAAAATAGCTTGTGTTGAGGTCACTCGCTTTCAACCATTCCACCTGTGATTGTTGCTACCACAAGCGTTCTTCCTTAACCATCAAATCATACACTTCGGCCTTCAGTGTTATCACAAGATCATGGTTTGCCCTATTCATTGATTGGAGTTCGGCCTTCTCAAGCATCTTCCTCTTTTGTTCCAACAATCACTGAATATTACCAAAGGAATTCTTGCTCCACTTCTGAAGTGACTCACGACAAGTCTCAATTTTTTGCACAAATATGTTGGTTGGATTACCCACTGATTGACTCTTCCATGACTGTTTTATTACGCCTTTGCATCCCTCATCCTTCATCCAAACCGCCTCAAATCTAAAGGGTCGTCTTTTCCTGTAAAATCAAGCATTTTCATCATCAGTACAAATCCACTATGGACAATGATCTTAAAATGAACTTGAGATGTGGTGGACACAGGTTGATGGGAACATTTGGATCCAGGAACTAGTGGCCACTACTTTGTCTAATCTAATCCAAGTGATTATTCCATCGAATTGGTTATTACACCAAGTATATAGTGCACCCACAAAACCCAAGTCTCGAAAACAGCAACAGTCAAGTGCCTCTCTGAAATCCTTCATTTTTCGCTCCCGTTGTAATGCACCACCCATTTTTTCTTCAACTTTGACAATCTCGTTAAAATCACCAATGCACAACCAAGGTAGATTCAGTTTTAGACTCAAGCGTTTTAGCAACACCTAAGAGTGTTCCCGGTTGGCAGTAACAGAATATCCGTAGAAGCCTATAATCCGCCAAGCGTCATCCACTCTTGGGTTAACCACTGCATCTATGTGCGAAGGCAATGAGTTAAGTATGCTAATGTTGATCTCGTTCTTCCAAAACAATGCTAACCCGCCCCCTGTATTGTGTCAAGGAATAATGTGGACATTGTCTAGTTGAAGCTTAGACTTAATTTTCTTGACATAATCTTCCTTTGCTTTAGCTTCCATGAGAACGACCATGGAGGGAGAGTGTTTCCTCACCAATTCAGTGAGTTCTTGAACTGCGCGTGGTCGTCCCAATCCACGAAAGTTCCCACTGATGCAATTCACGATGATCGGCAAGGCTGCCTAGCAGCCTCTATCGTTTGACAAGCTTCAAGGACATCTTCATAAGGCATAGACTGTCTCTTTTTTGGTCTGCACTCCACCTCTGGAATTGGCGCTCTCTTGTGCTCTGTTTCTATCATTTGCACATCACTAGGGTATTTTGTTTTATCACGTGGAATCCATACCCAGGTATGTGGTTTGGCTAAAGTTAGGTTTTGAGGGGTTTTGGTCTTTGTATTGGGCCTAGAAGTGATGGTCAGCCCAAGAGGAGTTGGAGTTTTTTGGACTTGTGGCGTGAGCTAGAACTTGTACTCGATGTCATAGAAATCTTGCTTTAAATCCACATTCGCGCCATTATTTGGTAATTTAATGCTAGATTTTGTAATTTGCACTTCTTTAGGAATTTCAATGTGACCATTAGGTGCATTCAATTTTCAGTTTCCTTGACAATCCTCCTCCGAATTATGAGCATTACTTATCACAATAAATGCATCAAGATTAGCTGATTCGGGGGTGGCCGTTGGAGGCAAGTGGTGGTTGTTGGACAATGTTTCTACTGGGTGGGTTGATGAGGCTATCTAGTCGGGTTGTTTTGTTGGGGTTTGGAATGGTGTTTTGGTTGGTTTAGGCTATCTCGGTCTAGATCCAGGGACTATGATGGATGTTTTTCTAGTTTGGAGATCAACCTCTGCCCTCATCCAATCACCGTAGTGCTGATCTAATTTTTTCAAAGAGCCCTTACTCTGTAACCATTGTTCACAATCTCTGTCATTGTGAGAGACCAATCCTCACCAATAACAAAAATTTGGAAGATGCTCTTACTTTAATACGACGTAGCCAATGACTGAGCCTTCAGACCAAAATTTTAAGACTCTGGTCAGAGGTTTTGTAATATCAATTCAAACCCAGACCCTTAGATAGTTTCCTTTTCCCCCATCACTTTCTAAGTCTGTCATAAGGAGAGTGATGCCCAATGAGCTTTCTATTTCATCTCGGGTTTTGGGGTTGAGGCAGTGTATTAGGAGGTTATGAATTTGGATACAAAAGGAAGTGAATTGAAACGGTAATGCTGATATGGGGACATTTGCTACCACCTTCTCAAAAATAACCAAGTGTTTGTCGTATGTCCACGGCTCATGCTCAATTACCCTATCTAAGTCACACTCATCTTCAAAATGGAAGAACAAAATGTTTTCACCCATGTCCTTGATTTGAAAGTCCTTCTCTGATCTCCATAGTGGTCGAAAAGTGTGCACAACTGATTCCACATTCACGATTCGCTTCATCAGGAACTTTGCTGCGAGGATGAAGTTTGCAGGCTCATCCTTCTTTGTGCATTCAATCCTGTTTTCTTCATCGTTGAGGAGGGAAAATTTTTCCCATAATCCCTAAAAGGATTCCATTGTGTGTGTGTGTGTGTTGTAGAGTTTGTGAGGGAGAGGCAGTTTGTGTTTAAAGGAAAACTGTTTTAGGGACCCTACCAGTTGCTAGGAACTAGAGGGAAACTAGAGAGCCTATACTATGACAAGGACAAAAAAGCTCCACTGGGTTGTAGGACTAGAGAGAAAATCCTAGGACCACAAAGAGCGACTTTTTGTATATTATAAAAGTTGGATCCTTAAAACTAGTGGATGCACAAAAGGTAACACGTGTCTCTTTGACAATGCATAAAACAATGACACATATCATTTTTTGTAACTTTCTTGATCTATTTGATATGATATGGAAAAAAAAAAAAAAAAAAATCACATGGCAGGCAATTATTGGTCCAAGTCATTTTTTTTGCCATGTTTCAACAACAAATAAAAATATTTTTAAAAATGTCATTAAATGTGTACTATAAGAATAAATATCTACTATAAACTCCTTTAAATACTCTTTTTTTTTTTCTTTTTTTGAATACTAAGTATTTTAATACACACGTACAAGGGAGAAGGAAGAAGATTTTAAAGAAACTGATAGTAATATATATCTAAAATGACCTATTACTTATTATTACCTACTAAGCATTATAAAGATTCAGAAACACCACAGGGCAATTATTGGATTTTCAAGCTTCTAATCTTTAAATTCAGTTGCCGTATGTTGTATTTAAAATTTTTTTTTACCCTTTTTCAAAACAAGGATGACTATAGGCATTCTTCTTTTTTACACTATAGGTATTCTTCTCCCAAAAGAAAAAGGATGACTTTAGGTATTTCTGCCTATTATTAAGTACAATAACTATATTTTTCTCAAAAAGAAAAAGAAAGTGTACAATAACTGTATAAAAACAAATGGCATGTCTTTTAACATACCTGAAGATATTAACGCCCCATGCAATGAAAAGGCCAAGTAACTCATGAATTGAATTGAATTTTTTTTTTTTTGTTGGGAGAAAGAACTCATGAATTAAATTGAATTCATAAAATAATAATAATAATAATAATAATAATAAAAGAGAAAGAAACGTAACTCATGAATTGAAAAGTTATGCACAGGGTAGCAGATAATTAATATGCTGCCAGCATGCAATGGAGCTTGAAACCTTCTATATATATATATATATATATATATATGATATTGACAGCATGGCCTAATTGGTGGACTATTATGATTTTATTTTTGGTGGTTTTTGCTTATTAATTAGTATAAAGATATGTGCTTCTTATGTCAACAGGAGTTGTTCTTGGTGAAGTAGATGTTTATTTTCGTAGTACTTCTTGCATTCTTTAAGACTTTAATTGCTTTCTAATAATTTGTATATGATGGTGGGCAGATTTATTATGTGGACTCCGACTTGATTGGTGAACCGAGGAACTTTCTTCGTGATGTTTCTTCAATGCCAAGCTCTTGAAGTTGAAGGCTTAACACTGTCTATGGTATGTTGAACACATAACCATCTTACTGTAGGTAATTCATAGCTTTTCAAGGAAGGGTGGGTTTAAGGCTGTAGTAAAGATTATAAAGTATATACGTAAATTAGAATGAATAAATGGTTGTTAGTTGAAGGATGTGTGCATTTTTGTTACCCACTAATTAGATTGCATTAGAGAATTAATTGTAACTTGCAAAGATAAGGCAATGAAGAAGAACATAGAGCTCCTATCCATGGAGTTGTACCTTGCATCTAAGTATGGATGATGTTAATTTTATTGGGATTTTCAGTCATAATTTGAACATGAACTGATTTAATTTTCCCATTAAGTGGGTTAATTTTCAGTTGAATGTTTAAGGATTGCATTCTTTGAGAAGATTTGGATGTAAGGTGATTTAAACAAAATAAGTTTAGTGGAAGGAGTTTTTGTTTAGTTTATATGAATGATCTTTGATAATTTTATCTGTTTAGTTTGCAATTTATATGGGAAAAAAAAAAGTTTAATTGGCTTTTCATTTTTCTTTGTTATTTGTATTTAAAAACAAAAAACAAAAAAAACCTTTTGCATCCCATCCGTCCGTATAAAACATTAATCATCATTTTTCCATTCCAAACCAATAACAAAATCAAAATAATCAATGCATTTATGGTTTTTAAAGAAATAATAATCATTAATTTATTAGAAAATCAATATTCATTATTACCAAATGATTTTTATTTTTTTTGAGGAAATATTACCAAATGATTTTAATTGTAGTAAATCTATAATGGAATAAATTCTAATTATAAAACCCATAACATTTTAGGGAAAAAAAAACCCCATAAAATTCTATATGAGACGTTACTTATAGTTATTTCTATATATAAAATTACATTGCAATGCAAAAAAATAATAAGATAACACTCATTATAAATATATCAAAGATGAGTCTATAGAAGAAGAACCATAATCACTCAAAGTGCTTGGGGGTTTAAGAGAAAAGAGTTCAAGCTGTGGAGTTAGCAGCATGTTGTAATTATCTCTTAAAAAAAAAATAACCCAAAATCACTTTTCCTATGCTGTTACTCATTGCCAAAAAGTTAGTTTCTAAATTAAAAATTACAACAATAGGAAAGTGTAATGTAAAATCTCAAAAAATTTGATTATAATTCTAAATTATAGCATCTCATTTACAAAATTCAATTTTTTTTTGCACTTTTAGGCGTAGGACCAAGGACGGACCAGGTGGGGGCCTAAAGGGCCCCTCCCCCTGACCTTTAGAAAAAAAAAAAAAAAAAAGAGTAGGAATATATGCATCAAGTTAGATACTCACATACAACTTCACACCCCCCCCCCTCCCCCCATCATCAAAATTTCTTCAAATCAACCCAAAGAGATCACAATAGTCAACAACCCATAACAAGAAAAACCTTCAAATAGAACAAAATTTTGGTCTAACAAAAAAAAAAAAAAAAAAAAAAAAAAAAAAAAAAAAAAAATACATAATATAATCATACCACAAATCTAAAATAACAAAACAGAAATCACAAATTCCCAATTTTACGCATTTAAATTTCTCTCCCTCAATTTCACTCTCACAACTCTTATTCTTCCTCCAACAACCGTCGTTTTTTACCTAAATCCTTATGCTTCTTTAGTTCTTCTTGTGTGGACTGTCATACTATTATGGTTGATGTTGTCTACTATTTGAACAACAAAAATCCTCCTCTATTATTTTCTTTCTTCTACTTCGATTTCTCCACTAGCCCACTGTCTCTATGTTTTCTCAAGAGGTTTTTTACTTTCCCTATATCTACTTTTAAGCTTTTGGTCAAAAATGTCAGACACACATATGGTTTTTACTATTGTATTTTGTCTAAGAGTCCATCTACTCTACACATGGGATTCATTTCTCCACATTTTTCTTTTTCCTACCTTTTATCTATTTTGTTTTTCATATTAACTAGCCGCTAACCCATGCAATGCACGGGAAAGCTATTGAATATGAGATTTTAAAAACTTTTCATTAAACTCCCCACCACAAAGATACAAATTTACTAGAACACAAACTTTTAGTATGAAAACAAAGATAATAATATTCCATGGATTGGGTAATAACACAAGCTTTTAGAAGAAAACAATTTGATTTAAAAAGTAAGAAATTTTAGTACAAGCAAGAGCAGTTACAATTGTTAACAAAGGATTAAAGGTCCTATAAAAAATATTTTTTCCAATATTTGGGCCCAATGGTAGAGTTCAAAGAAGGCGACTATAATCAGCATCCTGAAGTGAATATTCAATCCAAAAATGTGTAACCAATGTTATTTATTAAAGTGTTGTACAGGGCAAAGAACAAAACAAACATATTCTTATGACCATGCCCATATAGCTTCTAAGTTCTAACTACTATGCTAAGGAACCAAACAATATTAGTAATTGAAAAAGTATCATAATCCAGCATACTGATTTAAAAGTAACAATTTCAAACACAATATTACTATGAAAAATTCCACAAACATTCAAATATCACTTAGTTTAAGTAAAACTGTAAAAGTAATAAAACTAACATTTGGAATAGAGGGTTAAAGCATATCTTCTAAATCTGGAACATTTGTTCCTTTATTTCACACTTTAAAACAATAATAGAAAATTTCAAAACCAAATATAAATATATTAACATATAATATGGAACACTATGTGATAACTTCTATTCTACTAATTTTAATTGAATTAGGTTTCTATTTTAGTTAAATTAGGTTCCTATTCTATGTGGTAACTTATGTCTCCTAATTCTAATTGAATTAGGTTTCCATTTGACTTGTAGCTTCTTCTCCTAATTCTAATTGAACTTCTCTCCTAATTGAATTAGGTTTCCATGTAATTAGCACACTTATAAAATAGTTTTGCAATTTTTTAATCTTACCCTTTCTACTTAAGAATTAAAAAAAAAAATGACTTTATGAAATAAAGTCACCAACTTTTTAATTCATCAATAGAAAATATTTTGAAAGGTTTGGATTGAAAGTTGCTTTTGTAACTTTGAATATAAACCCATGAATAAAAAAAAAATTGAAAAAAAAAAAGTAAAAATGTCAAAATTGTTGTGAGAGAATTTCACTCTACAATAACCTAGTGGTATATTGCATGGGATCTCCATCCATGAACGGGTGATGTTTAAGGATGTAAAAAACCAATTAACTAAATTGTTTGATGAATGTATACATTACAATCTATGATATAAGCCAAGAAATAGCAAACGAAAAGGTAACATAGAATAAGAAGGAAATACTCACACAGACTATTAAAGGAAAAACAAACGCAAACACAAACCATTAAAGGAAAAACATGCACAAACTACTATTAAAGAAAGAATTACACAAATAAAGACCATTAAAGGAAAAACATACACAAACTACTATTAATGAAAGAATACAAAAACTAAAGAGAGAAAGCTATGAATAGAAATTTCCGTACCTTTAGGTTGAGAAAGAAGTGTTTGTAACAAAAGAATAGTTTGCGGCAACACACCTAGGTTTATACATATATAGGAGAGTAAGTCAACACCTCCTTCACTGTAAAGGAGTTTGCATTGCATACAAACATGATTTGAAGACATCCACGCCACTCCAATAAAATCCAATTCCTAATGGGACTCTTAATACATGGCAACTGGCTAAGTGGCATTAATCTAACTCTACGTATCTATATATGATCTTCTAATATCTATCAAATAAAATCAGAATTTTCTGTTTTTTTTTTTTTTTAAAATAGTGCTGACCTGAAAATTTGTAGAGCTTAGCAAAAAAATAGGAGCACGTTGAAAAGAAAGTAATAAATATATAAGATATAAAAACTAAAATAAAAAGAAAAAGAAAATAGTGATGACATGGAAAATTGTGAGAACTTCAGAGGCTTTGGTTATATACATATAGATGAGTTGTGATAGAAATAAAAATGTGTCTTGTGCAATATATTATTAAGTTAGATATATGAATTTATGGCTTAAAAATAGATTATATGAATTTACATTTTTTAAAAGCTCTTAAATAAAATAAAATAAAAAGTGGGGTTCTAATTTATAAACAAATTAAATATGATATATATATAAAGTGATAACTCTAAAAGGTACATTAGGATTGATTGGTACCCAAATATATCTTTCTTTCTTTTTTTCTTCTTAACTAAACTTAAATGACCCTAGTATGAAATGGACCCTTTTACTTCAAGTTCCCCTTAAGTTCAAATCCTGGGTCCGTCCCTGAGTAAGACACACTATCGGGCATGCAATGACAATCAAATATATAAGGTATTAGATCTCTCATCCTTATATTGTAAAAAAATAAATAAATAAAAAGAGACATCTCAAGGAGGAGAAAACATAATACAAAAATGCTCGGAAAAGTACAATAGTCACCATGGTTTGACTATAGTGGATTTGACATCTGTTACACTATATAGAAGGAAAAAAAAAAAAAAGAAGGTGAAGTGTTGCTTCGGAAAGCAATTGACAAAGGCAAAAAGTTTGCAAAATATGCACTTGGAGTCTTTGTTTTGACAAAAAAGATAGAAGAATGAAAGATTAAGCAACCTTAAGAAATTATTTTATAACATTTAGAATTTAGATAAGATGTTTTTAACAAATGTTAAATGGTTTCCAAATTCGTCTGCATGAACCACTACGCATAGAATGAACATAACTTATTAAATAAAATAATAAATAAATAAAATCAAATAAAAAAAGAAGAAGAAGAAGAAGAATCAATAGAAGGACACTTGAACAAAATAGACTTTTTACATTTTGACCTACACTTGGAACAATTAATTTAGTGTCAATTTTGCCTCATTAAAAAAATATAAACAAACATTCCTAATCAAGTTTAGCCACGAATTAAAAAGAGGCCAACATAGAAAAATAAAAAAAATAAAACACCTATACATAATAATAGATAATATATTTTAAAATATGTTTATGTATAATATTTATACATTTATAAATTAAAGAAAAAAATCGTGTAATGCATAGGTCAATAACTAGTGTATAGAATGAGAGAGAGAATTGTAAATTTATAGTAAGAGAAGAGGAATTTAAAAAATAAAAAAATAAAAGGATAGAAGAAAAATGATATTAAGGTAGTTAGTAGTGGGGAGATGAAAATGTAAAAGGAAGAAAAAAAGTTGGAAAAAGTATAACAATAAGTTAGAAAATTAATAAGAAAAAAAAAGTTAAAAAAAAAAAAAAAAAAAAAAAAAAAAGAGAGCGAATGTTGGAAATTAGTAGATGATATGGCCGCTAATGTCACTTAATAGAAGCATAACAACAATAAATGTAACACTTAAACTTTTAGATATATATAGATTTGAGAGCCATCATAAGTGTGAGTGAGAACTCTTTCATGCTCATCAATTTTTATTTTGCATTTGAGATTTGCTTGTATCCCTAGATAGCATTTACACAACTAATTAATTAATCAAGTTATAAGTTAAGTTTTTTTCTTTTTTATTAGGATAGAATTTTAAGTTTTGGTGTTCATTCCATGATGATTACTCTAATTATCATTGTTAGATTCTAAAAGTTTAAAACAATTAGCAAACCATGAGTACAAACTTGTCAAGATATAAACTACTAAGTCTATAGGTATGATTAGACAATGCTCAAGGTGTTGTAAATTAGAATGCAAGAACAAGGAAGCTACAAGTTCAGGAATTCGAAATATGCCTGACTCGACCAATCAAGAAGATTGTTCAACTAATAGAGATGCAGATCTGTAGAATTTAATTAAAGCCTATCAACCCATTAGCTCTTCAGATGATTAGGGTTTCAGATCTATTTCACTAAGTATATAAAGAAAACTCTGAGGCACTTTTAGAAGAGACTTTGGAGCTTCTCTTTTGAGATCTAAAAGATTCTGTGCCTTCTTTTTTTAAAGTCATTACTGAAAATCTTTCAACACACAATTTGAACCAGTAGATCTAAAGTTGCTGTATACTAGTCATAAAAAGTGTTGGATCTAAACTTTCAAAGGTGGTCTTAGAGTCATAGACTGAAGGTCTATGTCGGAGATCTAAAGCGTAAACTGGAGATTCATGTTGGAGCAGATCCACATCAAAAAATTCTGAGGGTTTCAGAGCTAGGTTGGATAATCATAGTTAAGTTTACTACGAATTAAATATTTTTGGCTGTAAAGTTCTATCTGATATATTGGATTGTTCTTCTTGGGGTAGTACTCCTAAGTTTTTTACCTTAAAACTGGATTATTTCATTGGTTTTCCTGAGTCATCATATCTTGTGTTATTTATATTTTCCATTGCATGATATGTATAATGAATGTTTAACCTAGATCTTCATAATTGACTTAATAAGTATCAACTTGGTAATAAAATGATATGTATAATGAATGTTTAACCTAGGTCTTCATAATTGACTTAATAAGTATCAACTTGGTAATAAAATTAGGTTAAACATTGTGTTTTTAGGGGTCTAAAAACTAACAATTATTTTAAGACACCAATCAATTTTTAATGTAAGTGGGGTACGAACCCCCGACCTCTTATTCGAAGTCTAGAGACTTTATCAATCAATCAAGTAATGTAATGTTCCAAATAGATAACACAAAACATTATTTCAATCATTGGTTATCAACTACCAAATTTGAAAATAATCATAAAGTAGTAACTAGGCACACACATATATCGGTGACGAAGTGGAAAAACAATTATAAAAAAAAAAAAAAAATTATAATGAAATAATCACTTTCGGGGATCCAATCCCACTAGAAAATCCACAATTAAAAAAAAAAAAAAAAACCTACTCATAAAACCAACCTTTGCACTACCTCTGTAATTCTTCTATCTGGACCTTTTCCACGAATGAATCTCGTCAACAACATCAAAATTCGGGATTGCAAGGAACTCCTTGAAGATTTGTAATAGTAAACTCACAAGAAACAAATTCAATGGTTTCATGCAAAACTTTCAAATACTCGGTCTTCTGGATCATAAAAGGATAGTACACAAGGGTATTTTGATTTGGTTCAAGAGATAAGGCTTTTAAACCTTCTTTGGCATTGGCAGCGATGAATCTATCAAGAGACTAGAGGGGCCATGTAATAATATAAAATATTTGAAAATTTTGTTTAAACTTTAAAAAATTCCTACTACCCCTCCTATCAAATTGAAAATTTATTCCCCAAAAACCTAAAATTTAAAGGTGTCACATAACCCAATCTGTGGCTGGTGGCCTCGTTCCTAAAAAAATAAATAAATAAATAAAATAAAAATAAAAACTCTGCTCATAAAAAAATGCAAATTACTTATATATTATAACTATATATTGTCGTATGACGTTTATTTAAAAGTTGGGAATTTGGGATTTGGATGTTATTAGTTCTATCCAATTATACCCAAAGCAGCGCCCCACACACACACCCCCCCCCCCCCCCCCCCCCCCCCCCAACACCAAGATAAGTTTACAATCGAGTATTCATTTTAGTAAACATATAGTGGAGTTAATTATTATTCTTAGTTCAACTCTTGATCTTTAAGAGATGTGAATCCTTTTAGAATTGATGATATTTGTTTGTTAATAAATAACTTTTATTGGCACAAATTCATAAAATCATGAAAAGCTACTATTGAAAGTGAAATTTCACTATTTTGATCATAATAAAGTTCAACATTTGGACTTTTAAAATATTTTAATTGTGCAAATAGCTAGAAAGGACTAGAAATCAATATCCTAGATATTGGAATTACCCTTTTCAATTGTGAATATAATCAAAACTAGATTATTCAGCATACATTGAGTTCCATTTTAACATATCATATGATTGAGTTGAAATGTATTAAGAAATAGTGATTTATGACTTTTATTTTGGAATTTGGAATCTACGTACTACTTTTTTTTTGGAATGTTTGTATATTTCTTATTCTTGAATGATCAAAATTGTTTTATTCAATATATTGGCCCCTAAGACAAATTCCAAGTTTTGTCACTGAGCATAGGTCTCAATATGACCATTGTTTTAAAGGTCGCGCAACATGTGATTTATATTAAAATATATATATATATATATATATATATAGTCTTCTAGTTCTAGTTGCACGAAGAAAACGTTCCCCAAAAAAAAAAACAAAACAACAAAAAAAAATAAATTAAAATAAAACAAAACAAAACGTAAGAAACTCGTTGGAGTAAATGACTTGCAAGTGTCACATGAATTTTTTTGTTTCTCAAATAATGATCGCTCGAGCAATCTAAAACTTACTTGAGTGACCTTGCTTGAATTCAATTTCTTCAACGAACATTGTAAAAGACTTGTACACTCTTTAACCCTAACTTACATACATTGAGATACAACACTTAAGCAGCATTTGGATAACACGTTTCACATGTTTCCAACGTTTGCGTTTTCTTTTTCTTTTTTTTTTCAAGCTGTGAATGTTGACTTTTTCTATGAACAGTGCATATCAGTGGGTCTCATATACTGTTCACGAGACTCACAAACTTCACTTTTTAACAATTTTTTCATTAAAAATGAGTCTCACAGTACTATTCACACGTTTAAAAATTATTTAATTACAGTATTTTTAGTTTTCAGTTCTCAACTATATCCAAACGGACCCTTAATTTTTCATAAGAAATTTTCCAAATTAAAACCTAACAGTACCTGCGTAAGGATGTTCCTACACCGATTCCTCTATTCTTAGGGAAATAAATTGCATCTTTTATTTTCACAAAATGGCACATGACGAATTGCTAATGGAGCCACGGATAGCTTTTATCAACTTATCAATTACTACTAAATATTCAAGTGGAGTTGCATAGGAAAACGTGGGGAGGAGAAACTTTTAAGGTTTCCCTGCTCTTCTCTTGTGTGGCATGCAAGACAAGCTTATGATCCTCACCTCGAATTTCCAATTGAATATAGAAATCCCAGTGTTGGTGTCTCAATTGATTCAGGATCCTTTGGTCTCCACTATTTCTCTCACAACCGAAAAAGAAAAATTTTCATATCCTTGAATCAGATTTTTTTTCTTTCTCAATATAAATTCAGGGTCATGTTTCATTTCACAAAGGCTACGTAACAGGGGCAATTTATCCTCTCCACGAACAGTGTCAGAGCTAACCCTTTGTCAATTCATATGGCTTCTTAATCTAATCTAAGACTCTAAAATCCAAACAAACTGCAGCTTTTACGAGGATAAATCCACATCCAAGCTAGACAGCTTGAGGCTCAACCCTATAAGTGGACATAAAAATGACAAACCATAAACTAAGTAATAAATTTCCAAACAAGGACAAATTACTAATAACTAGCAAGAAAATAATTGAGTTAAAGGTTTGGAAAAATATAGTCGAAATAGTCACACTAGCAACATTGTTTGCACCCTTACACATGTTGCACCGTTGAGATGTTCTGCTCAATTTATTTTGATTTTATCTATAAATTCTCTCAATGATGGGATTGCAGATGCTCTCAAGTGTTTCCATCTTGTCCGCATACTCTTCTGAATCCACGAACTGGAGGCCATCTAACCATTCAATCACTTGTTCAATAGCATCTTAAATTTTTTCTTACCTGTAGGTATAGTTCTCCAAAGCATCCTTAGCCTCGACCTTCTTCCTGTGTTTGTCATCTTCGGCCTTGTATGTCTCTGCATCCTGGACCATCCTGTCAATCTCTTCACTGGACAGTCTTGACTCATCATTTGTGATGGTGATATTCCTCATTACACCAGTGGTCATCTCCTTAGCAGAAACGTTCAAGATACCATTTTTGTCAATATTAAAACAAACTTTTATGGTAACAACACCCCTGGGTGCTGGAGGAATATCAGGAAGCTTAAATCGTCCCAACAAGTTGTTATCACAAGTTCTTGCTCTTTCACCCTTGTAAACGGAGATCAATACTGAAGTTTGGTTGTCAGCGCCAGTGGTGTAGTACCTCTCCTTCTGAGTAGGAATGGCTGTATTCCTTGGAATCACAATATTCATATCCATTCCATTAGCTTTTATACCTAGGGACAGGGGTGACATCTAAGGGCACAATGTCCTGCAGTTTCTCATTTCTCATATTGGTCAAGATCGCAGCTTGAACAGCTGCTCCATAAGCTACAGCCTCATCCGGATTAAGGCTCTTGCAAAGTGCCTTCCCATCAAAAAAGTCTTGGAGCAACTGCTGCACCTTGGGAATTTAGGAAGAACCTCCCGAAACAACAACACGGACGCAGCTCTTATCCATCTTAGCATCAGTCAAACAATTCTCCACAATAGTGATGCACTTCCTGAATAAATCCATATTGAGTTCTGCAAATTTGGCACGGGTAATAGTTGAAAAGAAATCAATACCATTATATAAAGAGTCGACTTCAATGGTAGTATCTCTTGCAGAAGAAAGAATCCTCTTTGCTTTCTCACAAGCAGTTCTCAGCCTCCTAAGAGTTTTGGAATTCCCACTAATGTCCACCTTGTATTGCCTCTTAAATAGTTCAACAAAGTGCTTTACCATCCTGTAATCAAAGTCCTCACCTCCAAGGTGAGTGTCTCCAGCAACAGTCTTCACTTCAAACACACCCTTTTCAATGGTAAGTACTGAGACATCTGCAGTGCCACCACCCAAATCAAAAATCAACACATTTCTTTTGCCAATGTTATCTGCCATCTTGTCTATACCATAAGCAATGGCTACGGCAGTTGGTTCATTGATTATATGCAGGACCTTCAGGTCTGCAATTCTTCCAACATCCTTTGTAGCCTTATGCTGGGAATCATTGAAGTAAGCAGGGACAGTAACAACTGTATTCTTCACAGTTGTGTCCATGTGGGCTTCGGCTACCTCACGCATCTTTTTCAGGACCATAAATGAGATTTCCTCAGCACCAAAGTGCTTTTCTTCACCCTTATAGTTGACCAAAATCATAGGCTTGTCACCAAGACCTTTAATGACCTTGAATGGCCAGAGATTGTTATCACTCTGAACCAAGGGATCACTGAATCTCCTACCCATCAACCACTTTGTATTTGCAATATAATACCTATCAAGAAACAGATACCTCGAATGGTAGAGGGAATAACTCTTAGACAAGAATGGAGCACAAGAAGCAGCAAGATTAAGTATTGACCTTTTTTACTTACAAGTATCCTTTTTATTTGTGAATTTAAGGAATGGAAGAGGATAGCTTGTAACTCAGGAGCCTAATAAGATGGTATAAGGGGGAAAAATCAAAATTTGTCACATGAAGCTGCTGCTGATAACATTGTGATCTCAAGTTAAAATCTTAATTTTGATTAGAACTGATTATTTTATAAACCAAACTTTAATTAAAATGTTGAAAATTACAATTACTAAAGTGAAGAATTCATATTTGATTTTGAAATGGAAAACGGTTATAAGATTTTTACTATTGAAGATGTAAATTCCTATCCTCCGACATAGAACCCTGAATAGATGAGGTTATGATATATGAATGCTATTAAACATTCTTAAAGTAATTTAAGTGGTGAGTATTAAGATCAAATTTTAAGATTGATTACATACAGCCTAACATAAATCCAAATATATTCTGGATTCTACAAAACTTGTTGCTAGGGTCTATTTGACATTGTATGTTTTAAAGGAAACGTCTAGGATTTAAATCCCTTTTTTCCCAACTAATGAATTACAAACAAAAATTAATAATAATAATAATCTATATCTATATATATATTACTAAAAGCTAAAGCTAAAGCATAGCGTTTAATGTTGCTGCTCTCATGTTGCGCCACATCAGCTGCCACGTCATTTTTAAAAAATATATATATAATTTTTCCTACAATTTTAAAATGATTTTTACAATTTTCAACCTTATAAATACAATCTACTACTTATTTATTTACTTCTACTATCACTCTATAATAAATCCAACCGACTACTTATTTATTTACTTCCATTATCACCATATAATAAATCTGTATAATTAATCTAGCCCACCTCTTATTTGTTTAGTTCCACTATCAAGTCCAACCCAAAACCTTTTCAGTTCAGTTTTAGGGTTTTGTGTGAACCTTTTCAGCTTAAAGGAAAAAAAAAAAAAAAAAAAAAAAACGTTGAAGCCTTTCAAGCTTTAGGTTTTTTTTTTAATTTATTTATAATTATTTTTAACATTTAATTTTTTAATATTTACATTTCTCCAACCTTTCTCTCTCCCTTATCATTTCATCTCCCCACTACTTCTTCAATCTTTCTCCCTCCCTTATCTTTTCATCTCTCCACTACCCTCTACATTAATATCATTCTTCCTTTTTCCCTTCATCTTCCTTTATTTTTGTCTTTTCTTATTCACACCCTTTTACTATAAATTTGTCAATATCTCTTCTATTCTATGCATAGTTTTTCCTCACAAAAAAAAAAAAAAAAAAAAAAAAAAAAAAAAAAAGAGTACTCTCTCTCTCTCTCTCTCTCTCTCTCTCTCTCTCTCTCTCTCTCTAAATTTTTTGGTGGATTTTTTTATTTTTATTGCATCTCTACTTTAGGTTGATAATTTTTTATATTCTTTAAAACTCTATTTTGGGTTAATGCGATTTAGCTTTGTTTTTTAAATTGTTGTTGTTGTTTTTATTTATTTTTTATTCTCTTTGATTGTTAAATGTTATCCTATTGCGATCTAAAGAATTAAATATAGCGTATAAAAATATAATATTATTATATTACATAGCATGACTTGGATAATTTGGTATTTATTTTGTTACATAGCATGATTTTTTATAGTGCTCAATTAGGATGTTAAACTATGAGACTTTACTAATTTTTGTTTATTTTCTAATCCTTTGTGGTGGACAAAGTACTTTTAATAGTTGTATTAGAAGTACTCTATAATGTCATTCATTTAAAAAAAAAAAGCAAAGGTTAGCTAAACAAAAATAATTGGATAGGTGACAAATTGCAAAAGTTAAAATTTGTATATATACAATAATTGTTTATTTGATAATATGTTTTGAGTGGCCGAAATTATAATTTCTACAAATAAAATAACCTTAATAGATTATCAAAAACAAAATTTTATCCTAATATTGGTTCAATTAATCATTGTTAAGTTTTATTAATTTTTTTTAGTTTACATTTTTTTGGTGTTTTAGATTGTTCCTATGTTACATATATGATTGTTCCTATAATAAATAAAAATATAATTACGAAATGCATTACTCATTAATAGATTAGTTTAAATTGTAAAAAAAAAAAAAATAATAATAAAACCACCATAAAAATAATTATCACACGCAATGCACGGGTCCGCGACTAGTAATCTATATATTACTAAAAGCTGAAACGTAGTATTTAATGTTGCTACGTTCTCATTGAGCCACGTCAGCAGCCATGTCATTATCAATTTTTTTCTAATTTTTTTATACAATTTTTTAACATTTAAAATGAATTAAAAACTCTATTATATTACAATCAAAATATCATATTTAATTTATCTTATTTTTAATTATTCTTATTTATTATTAAATTTTCAATTCCATTTTAACTTTTCATATCCCTACTACTCTCTACCTTAACTTTCTTCAACCTTTCTCATTCCATTTCAACTTTTCATATCCCCACTACTCTCAATATTAATATTATTCTATCTTTTTATCTTCCCTTATTTTTGACTCTTCTTATTCTTATTCTCATGCTATAAAATTGTCATTCTCCCTCTTATTCCATGCATAATTTCTATTCTTCCACACACAAAGCCCCTCTCTCTCTCTCTCTCTCTCTCTCTCTCTCTCTCTCTCTCTCTCTCTATATATATATATATATATATATATATTTTCCTTCAATTTTTGGTATATATATTTTTTTAATTTTAGTGTAACAGGTTGACCATCAAAACATATTGATGCAGTATTGAAAGCTCCACCAAATTCATCGCAGAAATCAGTTTTAGACTACTAGAAGTCAGTTAGTTTGTTAAAATTGGAATTGACAGGTAATCCAGCTTGATATGATTTAGTTTTATATTTTATGTTGTTATCTTTTTTATTCTCATTGGTTGTTAAATGTTATATTATTGCATTATAAATATAGTATATAAAAATATAATATTATTTTATTACATAGCATAACTAAAATAATATGGTGTTTATTGCTATACATTTCATTTTTATTATTTTATTCAACATTTAAATTTAACAACATCCTCCATATCATAATTATTTATATTTTGTCTCATTTTTAAAAAAATTAAACGTATAATATTTTATTCAATAAATAAAAATTGTTCTTATAAAGTCTTCCCATGAAATGTTAAAATGCATCAATGGAAAAATGAAATACAAAATAAATATCAATTTAGAGACACTCAATTTAAAATAAAATAAAATAAAGAAAAAAAAACAATTTTCTTATAAAGTATTCCCATAAAACGTTACAATGCATTAATAGAAATAGAGAACACAAAACACATGCTATTTTAGAAGCACTAAATTTATAATAATAATAATAATAATAATATCAAACCAAACATATCATAAAATAATAAACTAATAGTTATGGATGTATTAACTTCATGGCAGCAAAATAGAATAAAATAAAAATAAAAATAAACGTTACATATTTAGTACATTAGAATTATCATCAAATTTGGGAAAACAATAGGATGTTAACAAAGAGGGAGAGAAAGATATTAGTAAAAAAAATCAAACGTCAATTAAATAAATTAATTAGTAACCATTAATTGGAAAACAAAGAGACCAACGGCTAAAGGAGTAAAAAATTAATTAAAGATGACCTTACGAATGTTATTATAAACTTTACAATGCAAATAAATAAATCGTTAAATTCACTTAATTAAATCATATAATCAACAATTAAATAAAATCATACAAAATTTAAACTTGAAACTTGAAACTAATCAAATTCTAATCTAGAAAATCATATTTATTATCAAAACTAAAAGGAAAACGTTCTTCAGTAATAATAGAAATATATAAGAAATAAAGATGAAAATTTTCAAAATCTTTTTTTTTTTTGACATTTCATTTAACATTATTTATAAATAATATATATATATATATATATATATATATATATATATATATATATAAGGCTCTATAAATGCTTATATTCTTCACACACCATGACTTTTAAAATCTAATGAAAGGGTCTAAGAATTTAACTCTCATTTAATGCCTCTATTATGTTATGAAAATCAACAGCCAGTAAAATATGATAATAGTAAGAAACGTTATAAATGAGAACATGAAAAAACTAATTAGCCACTATTATTATGGAATAGATGTCTTTTTTTATGCATCTAAGAAAATGAAATGTATAGGTTTACTTATTAAGGTATATGTAAAGATTCGCGTTAAAAAAATATGTAAAGGTTTTTTGAAAAAAAAAGTATATGTAAGGTTTTTATTAACTTAAAACACAATGAAAAACCAATTTTTAATTACTACAACCGTCGCTACTCTATAAATCACACACAACACTATATTCAATATCTTAAACAACATATTTAGGCCATTTTAGATATACACCACCATATTCAACTTATAAATTACAACCCAAATCAATCATACAATTACACAATCAAAGCATGAACATGTAACATGTATTACCTTCTAAATTATTGCTTGGAATTTTCACAATTATTGAAAGAGAATCTCCAAATTTAATTTTTAGAAAACATCAAGACAAAGTGAATTTTATTCTTTTTAACTTCCATAGAAAAAAAGTATTACGCACATAATTTCAACCCGTATAGAAAAGAAGGTTTACATGTAGCATGCAAAACGTGTTTAATTGACTTAGAGATCTAAAATTAGTCAACTAACTACGGTAGAATTAAGGTTTCAAATTTTAAATAAAACAATTCTACAATAATAAAAAAAATATTTTGTGATAAATATGATTATGAAATGCATTACTTTTCATTAAATTAGTTCAAATTACAAAATAATAATAATAATAATAATAATAATAATAATAATGAGATCACCATAAAAAATAATCACGCGCAACGCGCGGGTCTGCGACTAGTAATAATAATAATAATAACAATCCACACTAGCATCCTCACACTCTCTCTATGCCAAAAAACCACTTTTTGAAATAGCAGTTATCTGGGTGTATATCAGTATGTAATTTTAGAGTTTTAAAGGGGAGGTGTGTTCCACAAAAGATAGTTTTGAACCCCTAAATACTGACACTGACAGTCTCAGACACACACAAAAAAATATGGCAACCTCAACATTTGTCTTGAAGTTTTTCATTTCTCATTTCTCACACTCCAGCAACGGCCTTCACTTGGAAGACACCCTTTTCAATTATAAGTAGTGAGACATTTACAGTACCACCACCCAAATAAAAAATTAACACGTTTCTCTTGCCAATGCTATCTTCCATCTTGTCTAGACCATAAGCAATGGCTGCAGCAGTTAGTTCACTGATTATACGCAAGACATTCAGGCATGCAATACCTCCAGCATCCTTTATAGCCTTGCGCTGGGAGTCACTAAAGTAGGCAGGGACAGTAACAACTGCATTCTTCACAGTTTTTCTCAGGTAGGCTTCAGCTGTCTCACGCGTCTTTATTAGGACCATAGATGAGATTTCCTCAGCAGCAAAGTGCTTCTCATCACCTTTATAGTTCACCACAATCATAGGCTTATCACCAGGACCTTCAATGACCTTGAATGGCAATCAACCGCTTTGCATCTGCACCATAATACCCAATTAAAAAGACAGATACTTCAAATAATAGATGGAAAAACTATTAGACAACAATGAAGCACGGGAAGCAGCGTTGTAGATTTAAAACAAATTCTTTCTTCAAAATAAAAAATAATAATTTGTTCATCTATTTTTGAAAAAAAAAAAAAAAAAAGGGTTCAATGGAGATAGATTACCAAAGACACTTGGTGTGATTCCTAGCAACCTGGTTCATGGCGGCATCACCAACCAAGCGCTGGCTAGGAGTGAAAGCAACATAGGAGGGAGTGGTCCTGTTACCTTGATCATTCACTATTATCTCTACTCTTTCATTTTGCCACACTGCCATACATGAATTCGTTGTGCCCAGATCGATCCCAATTGCCGGGCCCTCTCCTTGTTTGTTGGCCATTGTCCTGCGGAACTAAAAACTTAAAAAGACCATTTTACGGAAATCCTATTTTAATGAATAAGTGAGGCTATTGAAACATGAAACAAGTTTTCTAATTTTTCTAAACAAAGAAGTTGTTAAATAAGTTGAGTCTATAACAATTGTTTTAAATTGAAAGACTTATCCATGGAGAAATAACTTCCAATAAATGTATAAAAAATAATAATAATAACATACAAAACTTTCCAAATTATTTTCGATCCCAATTTAATCTTGGGTGGGTCTAGAAAATCGACAAACAATTTTGATCAAATTCTGAAGAATATTATCACCAAAATTACTAAGCTAAAATATCAGAATAAAACATTTATGTTAAAAACTCTTTCACCATAAACTCTTTCAAGTTTGTGGGATTTTATTTCCATTTAACAATAAATATAAAAAAAAAATTTAGATAGTTATCACATTTCAAAACAATATTGAAAAGTAGCGTCTCGAGTGTCTAAAACTCGAGTTTCATGATAAACTCAAGTTTTTAAGTCTCACTTTGTAAGTGGAATGTTCTGGGACGGAAAAAAAATTCCAGTAAAAATCAAGTTTTAAAGACTCGAGTTACGAAAAACGCCGCTATAGGGACTTAAAAATGTCACTATAGAGCTATAGGGCTCACTGTATGACATGTAGAAAAAATTTTGCAGGAAAACGTCGCTATAGAGCTTAAAAACGCCACTATAGAGCTTAAAAACGCCACTATAGGGCCTCCTAAACCTAGCATGGAACTAAAAAAAATTTTCGCAAGAAAACGCCGCTATAAGGCTTTAAAACGTCACTATAAGACTTAAAAACGCCACTATAGGAGAGAGAAAACTAAAAAAAAAAAATTTCCTGGAACTCGAGTTTCGAAAACTCAAGATTTTCAAATATGGATCTCGAGTTTCTAAAATTCGAGATGTCTAATTTCCCTCATAGTTTCAAGCGTTGCCTAACTAACCATATACAACTCTTTCTCACAGTTATTTTGCACATTACCCCCAAGTTTGTGTCTACAATAATTTTCTCAATAGGAATTATAAAGTCACGTGACAGTCTCACAGACTTACTTTGAATACAGTATCTCCTTAGTGTTCTAGAACCCGAAGAAAAAAATCTTTTTTTTTTTTCTCTTTGCTGTCAATCACATACACACTCACCACTCCTTTTAATACTGCGCTGCCCTAACTGCGCTTCTTTTCTTCTCATGTAGCTCTCCCCCGCTGCTTTTTCTATATTCTTTTCTTTCTTTTATTTCAGGCCGTACCCTCACACAAAAGTATCTTTGTATTTATATATATACTACTGGTCTCTAAGCACGCATTCTGCATACTTAAAAACTCTTTAAGAAAAATAAAATGGACGGGAGATAAAAAATAAAAATAAAAAATAAAATAAAATAAAAAAAGAAAGATAAATGATATGTCTATAACAATTTTACAATATTTTTATAACAAGTCTTAAGTTACAGATTGTTACTGGTTGTTATTATTTGGGTAAAAAAGTAATCTTAGTGTTAGTTTCAAATTTGAATCAATAACAACTAACTATCTGTGATTTGTTGTAAAAATGTTGTAAAATTGTTGTAGACGTAGCATCTATCTAAAAAAATGCTAAATTTTAAGAGTTCTCTTAATTACCCTTTTATAAAAATTAAAAAAAAAAAAAAAAAAAAAAAAAAAAAAAAAACAACAACAACAACAACAACAACAACAACAACAACAACACCACCTACAACGTCTCTTAATTACCTTTTTCTCTCCAAAATATATATATTAAAAAATTCACCAGGGAGTCGGTGTTTTATTCCTTTCTGAAATAGGATACTAAAGTGGGCGCTTGTTTTATAAGTTGGGCTGGACTGACTTCTTTTTCTTTGTTGTCTCCCAATCTATTTAGTTCCCCCTCTCTATGATATTGTGAAGAAAAAAACTCTATGAAGAAGTTGTTATATTTGTGGTATAATTAAATGGTTTTGAATTTGCTGAAGAATAGGTAAAAGAATCACAGCAGGAACAAAAGCAATTACCATCTCTATTTTTTTGGGATAAAAATTTATCATCTCTTAACTGGTGCTACATGATCCAATCTTCAATTTCTCAAATTACTATCTTTCTGTCATTTAAACGTTGGAATTTGGTGGATTGTCAGGTTCGATTAAGCAATATTTCTGCAAAACAATTTAGCTAGGCCTTTCTTCTTTTTTGAGAGTCAACAATTTAGTTAGACCTACCACAATTAATTGGCTTGAATTAGACTAATTAGTTTATCAAAGTTTTACAATACAAGCGGATGGAAATATATAGAAACAAAATGACATAAGATAATGGGCAAATGAGAAACAACGTAGGGGTCCATCAAGAAAGGTTCATTACTTATATTTTCTTTCTTGCGTTAAAACTGTGAAATACTTATTTAAATTAAAATCTTATTAATGCAATCTGTATATTGCACTCTACATTTTGTACGTATGAGTATAGTTTTTTTTTTTTTTTTTTTTTTTTTTTTAAATCTGGCTAACAGTAAGTGTAACTGACATGTTGATGGTCTAATTTTGAAATCATTATCAATGAAATAGATAATAGATATCAACCATTTTTTTAAAAATAAATATATAAATAAATAATCTTGAAATCAATTCTTTTTTGACCAATTTCAACTATTCCAATTGTTAGGGTGTTAAATAACACATCTATTCTATATATTACTAAAGGCTGAAGCGTAGCGTTTAATGCTGCTGCTCCCACGTTGCACCACGTCAGCTGCCACATCATTCTTCTTCTTTTTTTTTTTTTTTAAATATAATTTTCCTACAATTTTAAAATGGTTTTTACAAATTTCAGCCCTATAAATGCAGTCCACTACTTATTTATTTACTTCCACTATCATCTTATAATAAATCTGTATAATTAATCTAGCCTACTTCTTATTTATTTAGTTCCACTATCAAGTCCAACTCAAAATCTTTTCAATTTAACTTTAGAGTTTTATGTGAGCCTTTTTAGCTTAAAGGGGATTTTTTTTTTTTTTTCAATTTTCTTATAATTGTTTTTAACATTTATTTTTTTTTTTTAATATTTACACTTCTCTAACCTTTCTCTGTCCTTTACCATTTCATCTCCCCACTACTTCTTCATTCTTTCTCCCTCCATTATCTTTTCATCTTCCCACTACCTTCTACATTAATGTCATTCTTCCTCTTTCCCTTTATCTTCTTTTATTTTTGTCTCTTCTTATTCACACCCTTTTACTATAAATTTGTCACTATCTCTTCTATTCTATGCATAGTTTCCCTCAAAAAAAAAAAAAAAAAAAAAAAGGTTCCCTCTCTCTCTCCCTCTCTCTCTCTAAATTTTTTGGTAGATTTTTTTATTTTTCTTGCATCTCTACTTTAGGTTGATAATTTTTTATATTCTTTAAAACTCTATTTTTGGTTAATGCAATTTATTTTTGTTTTTAAATTGTTGTTGTTGTTGTTTTTTTATTTATTTTTTATTCTCTTTGAATGTTATATGTTATCATATTGCATTCTAAAGAATTAAATATAGCATATAAAAATATAATATTATTCTATTACATAGCATAATTTGGATAATTTGGTATTTATTTTGTTACATAGCATGATTTTTTATGGTGCTCAATTTAGATGCTAAACTATAAGACTTTACTAATTTTTGTTTATTTTCTAATCTTTTGTAGTAGACAAATTACTCTTAATAGTTGTAATAGAAGTACTTTATAATGCCATTTATTTAAAGAAAAGCAAAGGTTAGCCAAACAAAAGTAATCGGATAGGTGACAAATTTTAACTTTTGCAATTTTATTTTAATTATTATTATTTTATAACAATGCATGTATAGAAATTTAATTCTTAGATTTTGCTTATAATTGTTTATTTGATAATATGTTTTGGGTGGCTGAAATTATAACTTCTACAAAGAAAGTAACCTTAATAGATTATCAAAAACAAAATTTTATCCTAATATTGGTTCAATAAATCATTGTTAAGTTTTATTAATTTTTTTTTAGTTTATATTTTTTTGGTATTTTGGATTGATCCTATATTACATTTATGATTGTTCTTATAATAAATAAAAATATAATTATGAAATACATTACTCATTATTAGATTAGTTTAAATTGTAAAAAAAAAAAAAAAAATCAATAAAACTTCCATAAAAATAATTATCACACGCAACGCGCGGGTCGCAGCTAGTTCATAATAATAAGCATGAGCCAAGAGCCTTTAGTTCAACTAGTTGGCACCTGGTATATCTATGACATCCAAAATTCAAATCTCTCCTCCACTTTGTAACAATTGAATTATCAATAATAAACCACCTCATTATCACTATTGAATATTTACCTATGTAAGCGTAGATAACGGCCTAGTATTATGTTATTGTGTAATTATTCCATACACCCGAAGCACAATAAATGCATGCTCCCCCTTTCACATGAATAGTAAATCACAACTTGAATTTTTTTTTTTTTTTTTTGGGAGATAAATCTCAACATGAATTTAATTAGGGGGCCTTACTTCTTTTTTTTTTTTTTTAACTTACTTAGAAATTCCTAAATATAAACCTAGGGAGCAAGAAATTATTGTGCTCCAAGATCACTGAATAATAATTATCCGTTACTAATGCTAAGGCCAAACATTTTTCAATTGTTTTCACCTCTATACGTGATAAGTTGTGATTAAAATAATAATACTTTTACATTAGTCCAACATAGATTGCATACACATCGTAACAATCCACGGTAGCCATTGTGAAAATTTTGTTCCTAAACTAATGACCCATTTGGTATTAATGTAGGAAGTAGAACTTAGCTGTCAAAGTTTAGTAACAGAGCTTTTTGTGCTAAAGAGTTCTAACTAAAAGGAGTTTTAGCATTTAGTGCGATATTAAAATACTTTAAAGTTGTTGAAAGCTATTAATTGGTAATCAATTGCTAAAAAAGATTTTAGACATGAGCAAAAAAACGCTAAAACAAAATGTAAAAATATTAGCACTGGTTACATAGTTTGAACGTTTTTTTTTTTTTTTTAAGAAAGGGGAGATATATAAGATCTTATGTGGCTACTGCCACAACATTACAAATACGGTTCTGGGTCAAGCCCAACTTGTCAAAACGCATAGAACTTACAATAGAGAGGGGGAGGGGGAATCAAAAGTGACAAAATCATCCTCCACGACTGCTCCTGCTCCAGCTTGGGCATCAGACAGTTTGAACTTTGAACCATTACATCCGTTGCATTAATAGGATGCTACGACGAACTCTTTTAACTATCACCTTTTTTTAATGGGACTGCAAATACTCTTGAGCCATTTCAACTTGTCCTGATATGGTTTTAAATCCATGACCTTGCTGTCATCTAATGACCATTGAATCACCTGTTCAACAGCATTTTTAATCTCTTTCCGAACTGTACGGCTAAGCCTGACGCAACTATTCTCATCATTGATAGCATTCTTCATTTTGTAGGCATAGTCCTCCAAATCTAACTTAGCCTCAACCTTCTTCATGTGATAATCATCATCAGCCTTGTATCTCTTTGCGTCATGGACCATCCTCTCAACCTCTTCATTGGACAGTCTCCACTTATCATTGGTAATAGTGATCTTCCTTTTCACACCAGTGGTCTTCTCCTCCGCAGAAACATTCAAGATACCATCAATGTCAAGATCAAAACAAGCTATTATCTTAGCAACACCCCTGGGTGCTGGAGTAACAGGAATCCTAAATTTTCCCAACAAGTTGTTATCACAAGATTTTGCTCTCTCACCCTCATAAACCAAGAATTCTACAGAAGCCTGGTTATCAAACACAGTGCAGAATTCATCCTTCTTCTTGGTGGGAATGGTGGTATTCCTTGGAATCAAAACAGACATCACCTGTCCGTAAGTGTGTACACCAAGGGACAGAGGGGTGACATCTAAGAGTATGATGTCTTGAATTTTCTCATTGCCCATTCCAGTCAAGATTGCAGCTTGAACAGCAGCTCCATAAGCCACAGCCTCATCTGGATTTATGGTCTTGCAGAGCTTCTTCCCATCAAAGAAGTCCTGTAACAACTGCTGCACCTTGGGGATTCTGGAAGAACCACCCGTGAGAACAACATCATGGACACAACTCTTGTCCATCTTAGCATCAGCCAAACACTTTTCCAGTCTTAATACACTTCCTGAACAAATCCATGTTGAGTTCTGCAAATTTAGCACGGGTAATAGTTGAAAAGAAATCAATACCTTTATATAAACAATCAACTTCAATGTTAGTCTCAATTGCAGAAGAAAGAATCCTTTTTGCTTTCTCACAGGCAGTTCTTAACCTCCTAAGAGCTCTGGAATCTCCACTGATATCCACCTTGTGCTGCCTCTTAAATATTTCAACAAAGTGCTTTAACATTCTGTTATCAAAGTCCTCACCTCCAAGGTGAGTATCTCCAGCAACAGCCTTCACTTTGAAGACACCCTTCTTAATGGTAAGCAGTGAGACATCAGCAGTACCACCACCCACATCAAAAATCAATACATTTTTCTTGCCAATGCAGCCAGACTTCTCAAGACCATATGCAATGGCTGCAGCAGTTGGTTCATTGATTATACGAAGGACATTCAAGCCTGCAATTCTTCCAGCATCCCTTGTGGTCTTGCGCTGGGAGTCATTGAAGTAGGCAGGGACAGTAACGACCGCATTCTTCACAGTTGTGCCCAGGTAGGCTTCAGCCATCTCACGCATCTTTTTGAGCACCATAGATGAGATTTCCTCAGCAGCAAAACGCTTCTCTTCACCCTTATAGTTGACCGCAATCATAGGCTTATCACTAGGACCTTCAATGACCTTAAATGGCCAAAAGTAGATATCGCTTTGAACCAAGGGATCACTAAATCTCCTACCAATCAACCGCTTTGCATCTGCAATACAATACCCTTTTAAGAAAGAGACACTTCAAATAGAAGAGGAAAAAATTATAAAACAACAGTGAAGCAGAAGAACCAGGAGGTTGTGTTTACTACAGAAATTGAATTTAGATGTTGGAGTTTAAGCTTCTGGTGTACTCTTTTTTTCCTGATTTAATAGAATTGAGATTTCCTTAAAAAAAAATAGAGGGTTAACAAGAACCAGAAATTAAGTATTGATTCTTTGTAGACAACTATACATAATTCGTGAATTAAAGGAATGAAAGGGGACATTTTATAGTTCGCATCATAAGACAAATAAAATAACAAGGGATAGGAAACAAACAAAAAAAAATGGCACATGTACATTAAGCTACTTTTGATAACATTATGATTTCACTTTTTTTTTTTTTTTTAATATAAACAATGTGATTTCACTTTAAAATTTTAAATTTGATTAGAGCTGATTATACAAAAGTTAGGAAATTTTTAAACGGAGAACTTGTATTAAAATCTTGACTTACAATTACTGAAAAGACCTAATAATTGATGCACATAATAGAGAACTTTAATTGAAATCTTGATATTACAATTACTAAAAGACTTCATAATTAATGCATATAATGGAATAGTAGACACTTCATTTGAGGTTTCGTACATGTGTACCCGTGCTTTCTACATAAGGGCTAATTTTTTTTTTTGAAAAAAAATTGTTGCGTCATCAATCATCATATAGTACCCATATCCATATCCTTCCTAGTTAGTTCTTTATTACTTCTTTAAATCATTTTTACTATTGAAGTTGTGAATCCTATTTTTTTCTTTAAAAGAAAAAAGGGTTGCGAATCCTATTACTAACATTCTTAAAGTGATTTGGTTTCTCAAAAAAAAAAAAAAAAAACATTCTTAAAGTGATTTAAGTGGAGGAAATTTATATCTTCTGCTGTGAACTAAGGGGAAATAAAAAAAAAATAAAAAAAAAAATAAAAAACCATCTTTTGGCTAAAAGATGGTTTTTTTTTTTTTTTCCTAATTGTCACCGAAATTATAATCCATGTAAAAGCAAGAGCCAAGAGGATAGGATAGACAAACGCAATATATAATATATGACAACCAAGAGTATACATTGATGTTGGTAAGTCAAAACCAAGTTTTTAACTTTTTTTTTTCCCTTTTTTGAAAAATAAAATAAAAGAAACAATTTTTTTTTTTGAGATTACCGAAAACGGAGTTGGTGGGGTTCCTGGCGACCTGGTTCTTGGCGGCATCACCTACCAAGCGCTCCATCGGAGTGAAAGCAACATAGGAGGGAGTGGTCCTGTTACCTTGATCATTAACTATTATCTCTACTCTTTCATTTTGCCACACTGCCACACACGAGTAAGTTGTACCCAGATCGATCCCAATCGCCGGACCCTCTCTATGGTTGGCCATTGTCGTCGCGATAAGAAGCTCAGAGACTTTTGTAAACTGAAAGTAAATAAGCAGAAGAAAGTAGACTCTTCTAGAGTGTCTGAGACACTGGCAATGGAAGGTTAAAGTACTCTATAGGTGTGTGTGTATATATATATATATATATATATGCCTTAACCTCGTAAAAAGGAAGTCTAATATGTAATGGTCCTAAAATTGAAGGAAATCTGTGAGTAATATTATGTGCACATAAAAATATAAAACTTTATAAAATAACTTTGTACTATAATTTATTATGTGGTGTGTGGTAGAAGTGTGTCTCTTTATAACTTATTATCACATATTTACTAATTATAATTCACCACATGGCAAATTATAGTACAAAACTGTAAATTTTTGTGTCCACACGGGTGAGCGTATGGTAGATGAGACTTACTTTTATATAAGAGGAGAAGAATATACTTTTAAAATATCTAATAATAATCTACAATTAAAATACATATAAATGATGCATTAATTGCACTGATTTTATTTTTTGTATTATGTTAACAAATTTTCTTAAGTCAATCATTTATAAATCATTTTACGAAAATTTTTATATTATTTTTATAAAAAATTGAAAAAACTGTTAAAATATTAATTATTTTTTCTTTTCCTTATAAAAACTTTTTAATAACTGTTTACTAACAAATGCCCTTAGAATATTCGTTAACATTTTCCTTAATTTATTTATTTATTTATTTTGATAAGGAATTTTTTTTTTTTTTGAAAGGGATAAGGAATTTAGTTATTACTTGTTAGACTTGTATCTCTTCTCATTTGAAATAAGATACTCACATCTTTTAAAATATAAATTATTTGCGCTGATTTTTCCTTGATGACTGGAAAAATGCTTTAAAAAATCCCAAAAAAAAAAGTAGGCGTTGAGAAAATTCCAAATTTCTCCTTGAAAGGGGAGTGGAGGATAGTTTAAGTGGATGGTAATATAGTAAATTTCAGATTTTTAATTTTTTTAAAAAAATCATTTAAGGGAGATCAATGTAAATAATCTGTATTTTAGAGAATTGAGTTTTTTATTCCATACTAGAGAAAAGATGAGTGTAATAACAAAAAATCCCCCCCTCCCCTCTTCGAATCACACTCGACATAATTATAAACCTTACTTTGTCCTCTACCCTCCTCAATAGATTGTTAGTGAGTGTTGGGTGCTGTTTTTGCGTATAGTCACGTGTCATCTGCTGAAAGGGTGACCTAGTTCTTATTTCAAATTAGAAGAACAACAAGAACATGATGACACGTGGACGCAGCTCTTATTCAACTTAGCATCACTCAAGCACTTCTCCACAATAGTGATGCACTTCCTGAATAAATCCATATTGAGTTCTGCAAATTTGGCATGGGTAATAGTTGAAAAGAAATAAATACCATTATATAAAGAGTCGACTTCAATGCTAGTATCAATAGCAGAAGAAAGAATTCTCTTTGCTTTCTCACAAGCAGTTCTTAACCTCCTAAAAGCTTTGGAATTCCCACTAATTTCCACGTTGTATTGCCTCTTAAATAGTTCAACAAAGTGCTTTACCATCCTGTTATCAAAGTCCTCACCTCCAAGGTGAGCGTCTCCAGCAACGGCCTTCACTTCAAACACACCCTTTTCAATGGTAAGTAGTGAGACATCTGCAGTACCAAAACCCAAATAAAAAATCAACACATTTCTTTTGCCAATGTTATCTGCCATCTTGTCTATATCATATGCAATGGCTGCAGCAGTTGGTTCATTGATTATACACTGGACATTTAGGCGTGCAATTCTTCCAGCATCCTTTGTAGCCTTACACTGGGAGTCATTGAAGTAGGCAGGGACAGTAACAACTGCATTCTTCACAGTTGTGTCCAAGTAGGTTTCGACTATCTCATGCATTTTTTTAGGGACCATAGATGAGATTTCCTCAGCACCAAAGTGCTTTTCTTTGCCCTTATAGTTGACCACAATCATAGGCTTGTCACCAAGATCTTTAATGACCTTGAATGGCCAGAGGTTGATCACTCTGAACCAAGGGATCATTGAATCTCCTACCAATCAACCGCTTTGCATCTGCAATACAAATACCCTATCAAGAAACAGGTACCTCAAATAGTAGAGGGAATAACTGTTAGACAAGAATGGAGCACAAGAAGCAGCAAGATTAAATATTGACCTTTTTTACTTACAAGTATCCTTTTTGTTCGTGAATTTAAGGAATGGAAGAGGATATCCTGTAGCTCAGGAGCCTATTAAGATTTTATAAGTAAAAAAATCAAAATTTGTCACAGGAAGCTGCTGTTGATAACATTGTGATCTAAAGTTAAAATCTTAGTTTTGATTAGAGCTGATAATACAAGTTTGAGATTTATAGACCTAACTTTAATTAAAATGTTGAAAATTACAATAACTAAAACGAAGAATTCATATTTGATTCTGAATTGGAAAACAGATATAAGTTGTTTACTATTGAAGATGGGAATTCTTATCCTCCGACATGGAACCCTGAATAGATGACGTTATGATATATGAATGCTGTTAAACATTCTTAAAGTAATTTAAGTGGTGATTATAAAGATCAAAATTTAAGAGCGATTACATACAGCCTAACATACATCCAAATATATTTTGGATTCCACAAAACTTGTTACTAGGGTCTAACCAACATAGCATGTTTTAACGGAAACGTCTAGGATATAAATCCCTTTTTTCCCAACTATTGATTTACAAACAAAAATTAATAATAATAATTATTATTATAACAATCCATACTAGCATCTTCACACTCTCTCTATGCCAAAAACCACTTTTTGAAATAGCAGTTATAACTTATAAGGGTGTATGTCAGTATGTAATTGTAAAGTTTTAAAGGGGAGGTGGATTCCACAAAGGATGGCCATTGTTTGAAGTTTTGAACCCCTAAATACTGACAGACAGTCAGAGACACACACACAAAATATGACAACCTCAACAAGAATGTCAAAAACATAGATTGATACTGGTAAGTGAAAAAACACAAGTTTTAAAGAATTTATTGGAGATTACCAAAGACAGAGTTGGTGGGGTTCCTAGCAACCTGGTTCTTAGCGGCAACACCGACCAAGCTCTCCATAGGAGTGAAAGCAACGTGGGAAGGAGTGGTCCTGTTACCCTGATCATTCACTATTATCTCTACTCTTTCATTTTTCCACACTGCCACGCATGAATACGTTGTTCCCAGATCGATTCCAATTGCCGGGCCCTCTCCTTGCTTGTCGGCCATTGTCGTTCGGAACAAGAAGTTCAAATACCCTTTTTTTTTTGTTTAGAACAGAACTTCAAAGACAACCAAAATGAAGTAGAAGAATGAATGACAGTTCTCGGAAATTAAAAATGTTGATGATGGTCTCCTTTATATGCTCAAAGACAGAGGCTTTTTTTTTTGGGGCGAAGAAAAAGGCAGAGGCTTTTACAAAACCAAAACTATGTAATATGCTAGCACTACTTAATTACTATTTATAGTGTGTTTGGATCTCGCTTATTTGTTAAAAACTAAAAATTTATTGTTAAAACACTGTAACAAAATATTTTTTCTATTGCGGAACAATGCCATGGGAATAGTGCCATGAGACCAGCCAAATGAAACACAAACGCACATAGAAAATAACTATGCAAACGCACACTTAGTATTTACTAGATGAAGGAAAAAGACAATGAGATAAAAATCTCTTTCTAAACAATTATTATTATTATTTTTTTTTTTTTTTGTCCACACACTGAAAACTTTGTTTGAACTACCTTATCAAATGGACCCTTAGTATTGAAAGGTTGAAGCTGATAATCAGGTTTTGAATTATGGACGTGTCGTTGGAAACACCCAAGCCTGGCCCAATGTCTAAGCCGCTTCCCACTACCCAAATTCAACCATCCTAGAGCTACTACAAATTGTAAAATAAAATAAGACTTATTTTTTTGTTAATTTGTTTTAAGGCCAAAATATCATTTTGGTCTTATATTTTAGGGTTACAGACTTACGGTCAATTTGGTCATATATTTTGGTAACAATCAATTTAGTCACTATTACACTTGATGCTAATGTGGCTAAAAATAATAATATTAAAAAATTTTAAATAAATATAAAAAAAAATGCTATGTCAAATTTAAAAAATCAATATTGAAAAAATATACATAGTAAAAAGACACCATAAAAAAATTAAGATCAATTTTCTTGTATTTTCTTATTTTAAGTGGATAAAGTGTGCATTTTCATAATTTAGGAAAGTAAGTGTAAAAACTAAAAAGAGTATAACTTAGGGAAGTAAGTCATATGTTTTCTCATAATTTAGGAGATAAATGTAAAATATGGTGTAATTTAAGGAAGTAAAGTGTAATTTCCCCTTAAAGTCCCAAAGAGTGCTAAACTATCTTTGTTGAAACTAAACTATCTTTGTTGAAACTAATTAAAATCCACGTTTTTTTTTTTTTTTTAATAAAGCAACCCAATACCAAGTAAATCTTAATTAAATTAGGTTTATTTTCTTAACAAATAATAATTAATTAGATATGTTATTTCATATGAATTCTCCAATTGAACTTTTTATTTATTAAATTTATTCATTAAAAATGTATCATATATATATATATATATATATATATTTTTTGTGTAACTTTTTTTGTGTAACTCACAAAACCTCCAAAATGACAATATTTAGGAGACTGAATTTGGCCTAATGATGTGAGTCGTGACCATCTTCAACTATAGGACAGGCCCAAAGCTGAGATGTTCACCGAACCTAAGCATCGACAGGTTGAACTTCTAAAGGAATTAAAACCTAAAGCTGGTGTCAAAATCAGTTTAAAGCTTGCCTCGTCGAATTTGAAGCCAAAAAGAGAGTTTGAAATTGGTGTTTGATTAAATCAACATAAAATTTTTTGTTGGTTCCAAGATTTAGGAAGATTTTAGCTTTAAACTCTTTTTGGGTTGTGTTGTGCCTTGATTTTACTTAGTAAAGAATGCAAATTTTTTTTTTTTTCACATCAACTGGCTTTTCTAGGTAGAACTTCTAGTTTGCCCACTTTCATTTTATTTTTACCAATTAACACTTCACACCATACAAATTCGATGGTGTAGCTAATACTGAAACAGAATTCAACAACACCAAGCTATCATTAGCTATGGGTTGATCTAGGCCTGAATCAAAATCCTTATCATTGGAACGAAAAATTAATAATAATAAAAATTAAAAAATGTAGTAAAAATAATAACATAGTGTGAACCATTACATCCATTTAAATGATAGGATGCTACGAGTCCAAATAACTATTCCTTTGTTGGAAGGGGTTGCCTCAAATTATAATTGCTTTCCTTAAATCCAGATGGAATTGCAAATGCTCATGAGCCATTTCAGCTTGTCATGATGCAGTTGTGAATCCACGAGCTGGTGGTCATCTAACCATTGAATCACCTGTTCAATCGCATCTTCAATCTTTTTCTTAACTGCAGGGTCAAGCTTGGAACCAACCTTCTCATCATTATAGTATTCCTCATTTTGTAGGTAAAGTTCTCCAAAGCTTCCTTAGCCATAATCTTCTTCCTGTGATCATCATCTTCAACCTTGTATCTCTTTGCGCTCTGGACCATCCTTTCAATCTCTTCATGGGACTGTCTCGACCTATAATTAGTGATACTGATCTTCTTCATCACACCAGAGGTCATCTCCAGGGCAGAAACGTTCAAGATACCATTGACATCAATATCAAAGCAAACTTTTATTCGAGCAACACCCCTGGGTGCTGGAGGAATACCATAAAGAGAAAATGCCCTCAAGAAGTTGCTATCCGTAGTTCTTGTTCTCTCACCCTCGTAAACTAACTCAGCTACAGAAGTTTGGTAGTCATGCATAGTGCTGAAGATTCTCTCCTTCTTGGTGGGAATGGTGGTATTCCTTGGAATCAAAACAGACATCTCCTTTTCCTGATATGCTACACCAAGGGAGAGAGGGGTGACATCCATGAGTACAATGTCTTGAAGTTTCTCATTTCTCATACCAGACAAGATTGCAGCTTGAACAGCTGCTCCAGAAGCTACAGCCTTATCCGGCTTAATGCTCTGGCCCTCTGGCAAAGCTCCTCTCCATTAAAAAAAAGTAATGCAACAACTGCTGCATCTTAGGAATTCTGGAAGATCCATTCGTAACAACGACATCATGGACAGAACTCTTGTCCATCTTAGCATCAGCCAAGCACTTCTGTACAACATCAAATTACCATATTTCTGTTATTTTGATGTAGGACAAAATCTACAATTTAATTTTTGTAATTATTTAATTTTGATATTTTTATGTAAAAAATGTTATTTTAGGCTTAATTGATTTTTTTTTTTTTTTTTTTTTTTGGGGGATACAAGATAGAATTATCATTTAGCCTAATTTAAGTGTATACGTATGTGAAGCTCCCTCCTGAAAACTTGAACACCGGCCCTTGCCCCCCACAATACTTGTGGAGTGACCATCGCACCAAGGATGCGTGGTGGTGGCTTAATTGATTTATTTCCTTGTTTTTAGGTGTTTTTAATGATTTTTAAGTCAAATTTGATTCCTATTATGGTTGGGTATTAATTAGAACTTATTTTAGAATTTTTTTTTTTTTTTTTGTCTATCAAGTTTTACGAAGCCTTTAAATAGGTCTTTAAATCTATAAACGTTTTTCCAGTATTATTCTTTAAATAGGTCTTTGAACCTGTAAATGTTTTTCAGTATTATTGATATTAATAAAAATTCAAACTTTTGTCTATTGTTTCTCTAATGGATTCCAACACCCTTTCTCCTTGTGGATTCAAGGACCCTTGTGGATTCAAGGAACTTTCGTGAATTCAAGATTATTTTTAGAAGTAAACGTGTTTTGTTTCTTATTTTCTAGAAGTAGCTAGATGTGTTTTGCTTCTTGACGCTTCCCATTCCGCATCAGTTAATATCAGAGCCTTGACTTATTCAGGTCTAATGGCTAGCGTATGAGATGGTAGCAATTCCAATGACAAAAAACTTAGCAAGTATTACGTGACGTACAACTAACACTCACAAATATCTTTGCTAGGGTGCTATCGTTGAAGCATGAAAACAATAGGGATAATAGTCATGGAGACATACCTCACGGGCAACCTATTGGTAAGAAAATTTCATATAGGCTTTATAAGAGAATTAAAAGTTTTAATGGTTATCTTTATAAAGTAGATTTTCTTGATTGGTTACTTGATTTAGAGGATTTATTTGACTACGAGAATATTTGTGATGAGAGAAAAATTAAACTTGCTTTGTATAAACTTAGAGAGTATGTCCTACGTTGGTGGGAACAAATATAGACTAATAGAATTTGACAAGTTAAAGACAAAATTCGCACATGACCAAGGATGAAAAAAATGCTTATTGTCAAATTTTATCCTTTAGATTGAGATAAATTTCTGTCGTATACAAAATAAGATTATTTTTTGCCAAGAAGTTCACACTTGAATTATTTTGGAGAACTATATATTTGACCATTAAGAGAAGAATTGTTTGTTGAACACCACATTTTTCTTGAAGAAAATATAGAAGTTTATGAGGAAGTTCATGAAGATCTTATTATAAAAGAAGAACCTAAAATCAAGATTTTGGAGAAGATTAATGAGGATCATATTATAGAGAAAGATATTGAGGTCGAGATAGTAGAGACCATAAAAGAAGAAATTATAGAAGAAGTTGTCAACGATCTCAATGAAGTTAAGTTAGATGATTGCAATGTTCAAGCTCCTATTATTTTGGTGGAAGACACCGAAACAAAGTTTATTGATTTTATTGGGATAGAAAGATTTGATTTGATCATTGACACTTATTTGGTGAATATTTTTAATTGCATGAAATTCAAGGGACAAGAAGTTCAAGTTGTCCAATTAATGACTTTCAAGTTTGGTAAGAATACAAAGAAGATGAAGTATTGAAAGTATTTGTTCTCTTGGCATGGAAGATTTCATATTTCAAAAATGAACTCGAGGACGAGTTTGGGGTCTGATGTAGGACAAAATCAACAATTTAATTTTTGAAATTATTTAATTTTGGTATTTTTATGTAAAAAAGTTATTTTAGGTTTAGTTGATTTATTTTCTTATTTTTAGGTGCTTTTAATGATTTTTAAGTCAAATTTGGTTCCTATGGTTAGGTATTAATTAGGGCTTATTTTAGAATATATTTTTTTTCTGTTAAGTTTTACGGAGCCCTTAAATAGGTCTCCAAATCTATAAATGATTTTCAATATTATTGATATTAATAAAAATTTAGACTTTTGTCAATTGTTTTTCTAGTGGATTTCAGAACCCTTTCTTCTTATGAATTCAAGGACCCTTGTGAATTCAAGAAACCCTCGTGGATTCAAGGATATTTTCATAAACAAACGTGTTTTGTTTCTCGTTTTCTAGAAGTAGACGTGTTTTGCTTCTTTACGCTTATGCATCCTGCATCACATTTAAATGTTGAAAGTTTGGAGGATTGCTAGGTTCGATTAAGCAATATTCCTGCTAAACAATTTAGTTAGGCCTTTCATCTTTTTAAAGAATCAACAATTTAGTTAGACGGACCTACTACAATTAATTGGCTTGAATTAGACTGTTTCGGTTATCAAAGTTTTACAATACAAGCGGATGGCAATATCTAGAAACAAAATGGCATAAGATAATGGGCAAATGAGAAACATGGTAGGGTGCAAGAATTTATTGTGCTCCTGGATCTCTGAATAAGTATCCGTTATTAATGCTAAGGCCAAACATTTTTCAATTGTTTTCACCTTTCACTCTCACAAAAAAATAAAAAAATAAATAAAAAACTGTTTTCACCTTTGTATGTGATAAGTTGTGATTGGAGTATTAATATTTTTACATTACTCCACCATAGATTGCATACACATCGCAACAATCCACATTAGCAATTGTGAAATTTTTCTCCCTAAACTAATGATCCATTTGGTATTAATGTAGCAAGTAGAACGAAGCTGTAAAGGTTTAGTACTAGATCTTTTTGATCTAAAGATTTCTAACTAAAACGAGTTTTAGCCTTTAGAGCAATATTAAAGTATTTTAAATTTATTTAAAGCTATTTGGTAATCAATCGCTAAAAAGATTTAAGACACGAGCAAGAAAATGCTAGAACAAAATGTAGTCAAAATAGTAACACTGGTGACATAGTTTGAAGTTCCAATACATCGTGCTACGACAAACTCTTTAACTGTCATCTTTGTGTAGAATGGGATTGCAAATACTCTTGAGCCATTTCAACTTGTCCTAATATGGCTTTAAATCCATGACCTGGCGGTCATCTAATGACCATTCAATCACCCATTCAACAGCGAGTCCAAATCCTCTGTCTCATCAATTGTGCTCCACTTCATGCTCCACCAATAAAATTTGGACAACTAGCCTCTCTCATTAAATGAGATATCTCATTAAATGAGACAACTAGCCTCTCTCATTAAAGTCAGAGTTATCTCATTTAATGAGAGAGGCTAGTTGTCCAAATTTTATTGGTGGAGCATGAAGTGGAGCACAATTGATGAAACAGAAGATTTGGACTCTTCAACAGCATCTTTAATCTCTTTCTGAACTGCAGGGCTAAGCTTGGCACAAATATTCTCATCATTGATAGCATTCTTCATGTCATAGGCATAGTTCTCCAAATCTAACTTAGCCTTAACCTTCTTCATGTGATAGTCATCTTCAGTCTTGTATCTCTCTGCGTCCTGGACCATCCTCTCAATCTCTTCATTGGATAGTCTCCACTTGTCATTGGTAATAGTGACTCTCCTTTTCACACCAATGGTCTTCTCCTCCGCGGAAACATTCAAGACACCATTGATATCAAGATCAAAACAAATAATTACCTTTCCAACACCCCTGGGTGTTGGAGTAATGCCACAAAGATCAAATTCTCCCAAAAAGTTGTTATCACAACATCTTGCTCTCTCACCCTCATAAACTGAAGCAGTCTAGTTGTCCGTGAGGGTATGGAACAACCCTCCTTCTTGATGGGAATGATGGTATTCCTTGGAATCAAAACAGACATCACCTGTCCTTCAATCTTTGTACCAAGGGACAGAGGAGTGACATCTAAGAGCGTGATGTCTTGAATTTTCTCATTACCCGTTCCAATCATGATAGCAACTTGAACAGCGGCTCCATAAGCAACAGCCTCATCTGGATTAATGCTCTTGTAGAGCTCCTTCCCATCAAAGAAGTCTCGTAACATCTGCTGCACCTTGGAGATTCTAGAAGAACCACCCGTAAGAACAACATCATGGACACAACTCTTGTCAATCTTAGCATTAACCAAACACTTTTTCACAAGCTCAATACACTTCCTGAATAAATCCATATTGAGTTCCACAAATTTGGCACAAGTAATAGTTGAAAAGAAATCAATACCATTAAATAAACAATCAACTTCAATGGTAGTCTCAATTGCAGAAGAAAGAATCCTCTTTGCTTTCTCACAAGCAGTTCTTAACCTCCTAAGACCTCTGGAATCTCCACTAATGTCCACCTTGCGCTGCCTCTTAAATATTTCAACGTAGTGCTTTAACATTCTTTTATCAAAGTCCTCACCTCCAAGGTGAGTGTCTCCAGCAACGACCTTCACTTCGAAGACACCATTCTCAATGGTAAGTAGCGAGACATCAGCAGTACCACCACCCAAATCAAAAATCAACACATTTTTCTTGCCAATGCAACCAGACTTCTCAAGACCATATGCAATAGCTGCAGCAGTTGGTTCATTGATTATACGCAGGACATTCATGCCTGCAATGCCTCCAGCATCCCTTGTGGCCTTACGCTAGGACTGATGTTGCGAAAGCCTGAAGAGAAGCACACACGATGCTCTCTTTGATGGAACAGAAACTAAACTGTTAGTTCCTAGGTAGTAAACCTCGAGTTCACGAGGAGTTCCTTGAATCCACAAGGTGATAGGTCTGGAATCCACCAGAGAATACAATAGACATAAGTCTGAATTTTTATTGATAATAAACTATGAAAAACGTTACAAAATTAGGAGCCTTTTTAAGGGCTCCGTAAAACTTGACAGACAAGAAAATATAATCTAAAATAACTCCTAATTGATATCTAACCATAACAAGAACCAAATTTGACCTAAAATAAAAATAATAAATTACAATAATTAAATAGCAAATTTTGTCCTACATCAGGGAGTCATTGAAGTAGGCAGGGACAGTAACAACTGCATTCTTCACAGTTGTGCCCAGGTAGGCTTCAGTCATCTCACGCATCTTTTTGAGCACCACAGATGAGATTTCCTTAGCAGCAAAACGCTTCTCTTCACCCTTATATATAGTTGACCACAATCATAGGCTTATCACTAGGACCTTCAACGACCTTAAATGGCCAAAGGTTGATATTGCTTTGAACCAAGGGATCACCAAATCTCCTACCAATCAACCGCTTTGCATTTGCAATACAATACCCTCTTAAGAAAAAGATACTTCAAATAAAAGAGGGAAAAAAATTATAAAACAACAATGAAGCAGAAGAACAGGAGGTTCTGCTTTTCCTGATTTAATAGAATTGAGATTTCCTTCAAAAAAAAAAAAAAAAGAGACAAGAACCAGAAATTAAGAATTGATTCTTTGTTGACAACTATATTTAATTCGTGAATTAAGGGAATGAAAGAGGACATTTTGTAGTTCACATCATAAGACTAATAAAAATATGAAATAACAAGGGAGGAAGCAAAAAAATTTGGCACATTAAGCTACTCTTGATAACATTGTGATTTCACTTTAAAATTTTAAATTTGATTAGAGCTAATTATACACAAGTTTGGAAATTTTTAAACGGAGAACTTGTATTAAAATCTTGACTCACAATTACTGAAAAGACTTAAAAATTGATGCATATAATAGAGAACTTTAATTAAAATCCTGATAATTACAATTACTAAAGCGAAAAGACCAAGGGAGTCAATACCGTACCAGAGACTGTACCGGTTTGACCAGCGGTACGATATATTTCAGATACCAATCAATACCGGTGTACCGTTTCGGGTTTACCGCTATATATATATATATATATATATATAAATTCATAAATTAGACTAATTTGTATTCTTAAATCCCACACAAGCCCAAGTCCAAGCCCAAGTCTATACATCTATATCTATAAAAAGAATTAAAAATCAAGTTAAATTTAGAAAAGCCTTTTTGCTTTCACACGTGAACTAAAAAAGAGCTTAAAAATGGGTGCTTTAAATGTTCCACACGTTTATTTTATTTTATTTTTTCCCCTTTTTTTCTCCACCACACTTTCCCTTTATCTTTATCTTTTCTAGCACTTTCTAGAGCCCTCTTTTCTTTTACTTTTTGTTTCTTTTCTTCTCCTTTTCTTTTCTTCTTCGGCTAGAGCTCTGGGAGCACTTTTCATTTTTTCTTTTCTTCACTTCGGCTGGAGCACTTAGCAGCACTTCGGTTGGAGCTCTCTCTCACACATGAAGATCGTCCACTTGTCCTTCTCCCACCACCGCATATCCTCCTCCCCACCGAGGCTCAGATGGGTCAGCTTTGCTTTTTTTTTTTTTTTTTTTTGTTCTAATTTGATTAGTTTTAAAATTGTGATTTGAGTTTGTATTTTGATTGAGACTGAGTTTGGAGATCTTTGAGAGAAAAGATCAAGAATAGGTCTGTTGTTCGTTTTGATTATTAAGTGAAAATTCAAATTTTTTTTCGTCTTCCTTTTCTTGTTTCGGTCCGGTGTGCATTTACCGGTCGGAACAGCCGGATTTCGCCGGTACGCGACCGGTACGTCCGGTATTTTTTCCGGTACGAAATAAGGGGTGTATCGGTACCGGTTTTCTGGCCGGTACGGTATATACCGGCTGTACCGGCCGAAACGGTACGAAATTCACTTCCTTGGAAAAGACATCATAATTAATGCATGTAATGGAAAAGGTTGTAGCATACTCGTACTCATACCTTTCCAAGTTAGTTCTTCCCTTCTCTAAATCAGTTTGACTATTGAAGTTGTGAATCCTATTAATAACATTCTTAAAGTGATTTAAGTAGAGGAAATTTTATCTTCTGCTGTGAACTAAAAAAAAAAAAAAAAACCATATTTTGGCTAAGATGGTTTTTTTTCCTAACCCTTGCGAAAATAATAATCCATGTAAAATCAAGAGCCAAGAGGACAGGGATAGACAAACGCAATATATAATATATGACTACCAAGAGTATAAATTGATGCCGGTTAGTCTAAACCAAGCTTTTATCTTTTTATCTTTTTTTTTTTTTTTTTCCTTCTTCTAAAAAAAAAAGCAAGGTTTTTTTGAAGATTACCGAAAACGGAGTTGGTGGGGTTCCTGGCGACCTGGTTCTTGGCGGCAACACCCACCAAGCACTCCATAGGAGTGAAAGCAACATAGGAGGGAGTGGTTCTGTAACCTTGATCATTCAATATTATCTCTACTCTTTCATTTTGCCACACTACCACACACGAGTACGTTGTACCCAGATCGATCCCAATCGCCGGACCCTCTCCTTTTATAAGAAAATCTAGAAACTGCCTTGAGAGGAAAAGAACTGATTCCTTTGATTAATTGGAAAAAAATGAAATTGAATTATTAAATTACACTGAGACTCTGTTTATATACACGCGCTAACAGAGCAAGGATGGAAAAAACTAATCTAACTAACTTTAAACAAACTAACCAATTCTGATATTACAGATGTACAGCACTATTCACTCTCACGTGTCTACTTCCTCACGTGCCAATCACTTATGTGGAACACTGTCGTTTGCCTTCAATTTTCCTTTCTTCTTTTTCTTATACACTCTGTCGTTTTTATCATCATTACATCTGAGTTGTTCTTCTTTCTTTGCTTCTGTATTTCTTCGCTTCATTCCCTCTTTCTCAATTGCACATTCAACACTCCCCCTCAAGTTATGATTCACAAAATCATTGACTTGATTTGAAGTCTTCAGATTTGGGGAGAAAATATCAATCAAACCCAAACAATTTATCAATCTACTAAAGGCTGGAAGTCCTAAAGCTTTAGCAAAAATGTCTGCTGTTTGAAACTGACTTGAAACATGAAAAGTTTTAATCACACCTTCTGTTATCTTGTCCCTGACCAAATGGTAGTCAACCTCTATGTGTTTTGTTCGCTCATGGAAGACAGGATTGGCTGCTATATGTAATGCAGCCTGATTGTCACAAAAGAGCTGAGCACTACATGGATGATCAACCCTTAAATCTCTTAGTAATTGAAGAACCCACACAATTTCACAGGTTGTTGTAGCCATTGATCTATACTCTGCCTCTGCTGATGATCTAGACACTGTACTTTGCTTTTTGGACCTCCATGAGATTAATGAATCTCCTAAGAACACACTGTAACCTGTGATTGATCTTCTGGTATCAGGGCAACCTGCCCAATCGGCATCACAGAAGGCTTTCACTTGCATTGTGGAGTTGCTGGAGAAAAATAGTCCCCTACCTAGAGTGCCCTTCAGATATTGTAGTACTTTATTAACTGCCAGCATGTGAGGTTCTCTTGGTTCAACTAGAAATTGACTCAACCTATGCACTACATAAGTGATGTTAGGTCTGGTTAGAGTGAGGTAAAGTAAACTTCCTATTAACTTTCTATACTGACTTGCATCCGGAAGCAGGTTTCCCACATCCTTTGAAAGGTGCAAATTTTGTTCCATTGGAGTTCTAGGTGGTTTAGAACCCAAGAAGCGTGTATCTTGCAAAATTTCCAAACAATACTTCCTTTGATTCAAACTTATTCCTCTGTCACTTCTAGCAACTTCCAATCCCAGAAAATACTTCAATAAACCTAAGTCTTTTAGGCCAAATTTAGTGTCAAGCAATTTCTTTAAGTCAGCAATGCAGCTAGGATCATTGCCAATGAGCAGAATATCATCTACATATACTAGCAAGGCAGTGAAAGAGGCACCTTTAGTGTATGTAAAGAGAGAGTAATCTACCTTGGATTGGACAAAACCAAAATTCAACAAGGTGGAAGAGAATTTTGCAAACCACTGCCTTGAGGCTTGTTTCAAGCCATAGAGACTCTTGTTGAGTTTACAAACCAAAAGACCATAATTTGAGGAATTTGAAATAGGAATACACTCCCCCTTGCTGTGAAAACTAGGTGGAAGGCTCATATAGACCTCTTCATCCAAATCACCATGGAGGAAGGCATTGTTCACATCCATTTGGTGAAGAGCCCATCCTTTCACAGTAGCTAAAGACATAACCATTCGGACAGAAACAGATTTTGCTAAGACCTTCCCTCTGTGTACCCTTTTGCAACTAAGCGAGCTTTATGCCTCTCAATGGAGCCATTAGACTTATACTTTGTTCTATAGACCCATTTGTAGCCAATGGGGATCTTACCAGGAGGAAGAAGGGTTAAAGACCAGGTGTTAGTAAGTTCAAGGGCTGCAATTTCTTTATCCATAGCAGCTCTCCAATCAGGGGATTGAACAACCTCATGGAAAGAAGTAGGGTCTGAGCAGGTTGAATCAACAGCCATGACAAACTGTTTGTAGTTTTTAGTAAGGTTTGAATAAGTGAGACAAGCAAATATGTCATAAGGGAGGCCAGTGGAAGGTTTGGAAGGGTTGGAAGTGACAGATTTGCATGAGTAATCTTTTAGGTATGTTGGAGGGTTATGTGATCTGGTGGATTTTCGAAGGGGTAAGGGAGAATTTGGTCTAGTAACAAACATAGGTACAAGATCATGCTCAGAATCAACAATATTAGGAGTGACATGTGGAAATGGTGAAGGTGATTGAGGATTAGGAAGAAGGCTAGGAGCTTGATTTGCAGAAATGGTGTTTGCAGAATCAGGGAGTAGAATTCCATCCTCAATGAAAAAATCAGAATCTGAAATGGGAGAATCGGGAACAGAAAGAGGCAAAACAAAAGAAGTTGAATCAAAAGAGGAAGGATCAATGTGAGGTTCAAAGGAAGAAAAACCAGAAGCAAAAAGGAACAGATTTTCATAGAAAACCACATCTCTAGAGATAAAAATGGAATTTGTTGCCAAATCCATGACTTTGTACCCTTTAACACCACTGGGATATCCTAAAAAAACACATTTTCTAGCTCTTGGTACAAATTTGTGTCTGTTTTGACAGATAGTAGAAGTGAAGCATAGGCAACCAAAAATTCTGATGTGATCATATGAAGGAGATGTTTGAAAAAGCATTTCAAAGAGGGTTTTGTTTTGTAAATGTTTGGAAGGTAACCTATTGATGAGATATACAACAATAAGAATACAATCTCCCCACATTTTCAAAGGCAAGGAAGAATGAAATCTCAAAGCTCTTGCAACATTTAAAATGTGTTGATGTTTTCTCTCAACAATTGCATTTTGTTAAAGGGTCTCAACACAAGTTAATTGATGCAAAATACCTTTTGATTTTAAAAAAATCTTTCATAAAAAACTCTGTGCCATTATCACTTCTAAGGCACTTAATCTTTGTATCAAATTGAGTTTCAACCATGTTAGAGAATTGTTCAATAAGAGCATGTGTTTCTAACTTAGATTTAAGTAAATAAACCCAAGTGCATCTAGAATAATCATCCACAATGGTGAGAAAGAACTTGTAACCTTCAATAGTTGGAACAGAAAAGGGCCCCCAAAGATCACAATGTATAAGATCAAATAGACAATGGGAGACATGATGCTATTAGGAAAAGATAACCTCTTTTGTTTAGCAAAATGACAAATGTCACAACAGGCTATTTTATTTAAGTTCAAACTAGATACAAATTTATTGAGTAAGGACAATTTTGCATATGAAGGATGCCCTAAATGAAAATGCCACAAATCAACATTATTGACAGAATTGGTGATAGAAGGAATTGAAACAGATTTCTGTGAAGAGGCAGCAAGACTAGATGATGAAGGAATTGAAACAGGTTTCTATGAAGAGGCAGCAAAACTAGATGATGAAGGAATTGAAATAGGTTTCTGAGGACTTTCTTGCAGAAGATAAAGGCCTTTTGATGCTTTACCCAGTCCAATCATGTTCCAATTGGCCAGGTCCTAGATAAAGTAAAAAGAACCAAAGAATATGAGGCAACAAAAACAAGTTTTAGTGAGTTAAGTGACTGATATGAGATTAAAAGTAAAGGAGGGAACACAAAGAACTCCATAGAGAGTAAGTTGATCTGAGATATGGACTGTCCCTATATGAGTAACTAAAGTCTTTTCTCCATTTGGCAAGTAAACAAAGGTGTTAATGGTGGAAGTGATAGATGACAAGCATGATACTGAATGGACCATGTGATCTGAGGCACCAGTGTCAATGATCCATTCATTGCTTTATGAGCATGCCTATTAACTATATGGGCAGAAAAAATTGAATGGGAAAAATTTGGGGGCAACCAGAAGGGATTACCTGAAAAATTTGCAAGGTAAGGTGTGGAAGAACTAGCCCCTGCAGTAGCATTAGCACCACTCAATGGAGACAGAACTGAGGCAGGTTGGTGAGAAGGTTGAGAGTGGGCATTGGACTTAGAAGCAAGGAAGGAAAGCAATTGCTCACACTGACTCTAAGTGATGGGACACTAAGGTGCATTGAATTGAGGCTATGACATGATCAGTTAAGGAGCATAATGCATCTGATCAGGTTGGTTAGCAAAGCTTTGCATAGGTTGAGAAACAACATTCCCAAAACCACCATTGTTGCAAAAAAAAAAAACTTCCATACGAGCCATTGGCATTGCTAGAAACTTGATTAGCAGATGCCTTTCCTTTGTGTTTATATCCTGGAGGGTACCTATGCAATTTGTAACACTTATCTGCTATATGACCAACAATTCCACAGTAAGTGCATACAGACCTCTCCTTCATTGAATTGCCATTCTTTCCACTTTGATTGCCATGAGTCACACCCTGGTTCCAGCCTTGATGAACCTGATTCCATCCTTGATGACCTTGAAATCCCTTTGAATTGGAATTATTAACATATAAGGCTATTGGTTCGATGACCAAATCAGCTTGACCAACTTGCCTGCGTTTTTCTTCTTGCAAGATTAAAGAATGTGCCTTGTTCAAAGCAAGTAATGGCTCAATGATCAAGATCTGACTAGTAACAGTGGAATAACTGTCATTGAGTCCCATAAGAAATCGAAAAACTTGATCCTTTTGTTGAGCACACAGTTGATTTCTTTGGGAACCACAAATGCACACACAAGTGCAAGTAGAAAAAGATTGATAATGCACAAGTTCATCCCATAAAATCTTAAATTTTGTGAAATAGGAACTCACTGATAAAGAACCTTGTGAAAGCTTTGAAATTTCTTTCTGAATTTCAAAGAATCTAGGAATGTTTGGTTGAGAGAACCTATCACGCATGTCAATCCACAATTCCCTTGCAATATGAATGTACATGACACTGGTAGCTAGATCCTTGCTCAAGGAATTCACCATCCATAAGAGAATGGTGGTGTTTGCCCCATGCCATGCATTGTACAGAGGATGAGAGAGATCAGGTGTGGAGATTGAACCATCAAGAAAGCCAAATTTATTTCTACCACTGAGAGATAGAAACACAGCCCTTGACCAACTGAGATAATTTTCTGGACCAATCAACGGTTGGGAAACCAGAACAACATCAAATGGTGGAATGAAATAAGAGCTTGAAGGATTGGTACTGGCATCGTCCATTGAAGGAGCTTGATTAGATGATTTGCGATTCACATTATCAGAAGTGTTTGGAAGAGTTTCAGAGTCTGAAGCAGTGTTAGAGACGGAAGCCATTGATGAGCTATTCAAGCTCTGATACCATATAAGAAAATCTAGAAACTGCCTTGAGAGGAAAAGAACTAATTCCTTTGATTAATTGGAAAAAATGAAATTGAATTATTAAATTACACTGAGACTCTGTTTATATACACACGTTAACAGAGCAAGAAGGGAAAAAACTAATCTAACTAACTTTTAACAAACTAACCAATTCTGATATTACAGCTATACAACACTATTCACTCTCACGTGTCTACTTCCTCACGTGCCAATCACTTATGTGGAACACTATCGTTTGCCTTCAATTTTCCTTTCTTCTTTTGCTTATACACTCTGTCATTTTTATCATCATTACATCTGAGTTGTTCTTCTTTATTTGCTTCTGTATTTCTTTGCTTCATTCCCTCTTTCTCAATTGCACATTCAACACCTTTGTTGGACATTGTCCAACGGAACCACAAGTTCTAATCTTTTATAAAAATTTTTCAAAAAAAAGTAGATGAATGAATACTATGAGACACTTCAGTAATGAAAAATTTGAAGACGGTCTATATATGCTTAAAGGCGGAGGCTTTTCTCTTTAAAAGATAAAAACAGCGGAGGCTTTTTATAAACCAAAACGATGTAGATGAAAGAAGACTATGAGGCACTTTGCATTGAAACTTGAAAGGTTGAAGACGGCCAAATGTCCGCACTAATTTTTTTTTTCTTTTTAATTTCTTTACGGTGATGTCCACCGATTGGGTTTGGTCCAGCTGAAGGATTTTTCAATATAACTCATTACGGTAAGTTTTTTAAAATCTCAATCCAACTCAACCCATCAAAAGGTACAACCCAACCCACATTAGACCTATGGGTTAGAAAGTTAAAATAAAAAATAATAATAATAATAATAAATAAAAAAAGCAATATTACAAACGTTTGTTATCCCATGCCATCTAAAAATTCTAAATATATAGTAGCATCACCATAAACAAATTATTATATTAATACATAATATCAACCCAAATGACATTTAGTTAGTAAGAAATCAAATAGTTCTGTCTCAACTTAGTTAAGAAACTAAATAAATTTGAAATAGTTTTATGGTTGGTACGATATCAAATGGTTCTATCCCAATTTAGTTGAGAAATAAAATAAACATAAATTAGTTTTTCTAATTTATTAAAGGAGAGGGGCAAAATAGTAACTAAAAATATAATATATATATATATATATATTCAACATAAGTGGGTTGTATCACGTTAGGCAGATTTGTGAATCTATTAACCCCAAACTCAACCCAATCTACAACCCAAAAAAAAAGGCAATCCAACCCAACCCATCAATCCCTAGAAATTAACCTAACCCATCGGATTCAAGTAGTTTTAGCGAATCAATGGGTTGGTTGCACATATCCTAATTCTAACACTATAAACTAATTTCAATCACTCCATTTGTACCCTGATTCTCAAAGAAGAAGAAAATCTCTATTTTTCTACCCAAAAATCCTAGCATCCCTATTCTAAGGAATATGATGCTTGACAATCTAGATATCTAGGCATGTAATTATTTCGTTGTTTGGTTTGATTATAACAATCTAATAAGAATCTTGAGAATATGAGATATTTATAATTGATTTATTTCTAGAAATATTATAAGATTTATTTATTTTTCTCAAAATATCCTTTGATTCGTATTAAGTCTTTCTCATTTTTTTTCCTCCAAATAAATTATAAAAACAAGAATATAAAGTATAATTCATAAAAAAAATTCAATAAAATTATAATAAAACTTTTTTTTTTTTTTGAATAGCACTAGCCTTTGAGCACGTGCTCAATCGCATGCTCAAACGCTCTTCTATTTTTTTTTTTGGAAAAAATTAATAATTTGCATCCATTATAATTTGAAATTACTACATTTTTCAATCACAAAAATACATAGGCGTGTGATGAGTGTTATACGTTTGTGGATGAAATAATTTTTCATCACACGCCTAGATATTTTTATTGTTGGAAAATGTAGTAATCCAAAATTATAATGGATGTAAATTATTAACTTTTTCCTAAAAAAATAGAAGAGCGTCTGAGCATGCGCATAAACACGTGCTTAGAGGCTAGTATGCACTTAAATATAAGCACAATCTTTCATAAAAATAAATAAATAAACACAATTGCATTTGGTGGTAATGATTCCTCTTTTACATTTGACTTTGGACCCCCAATGTAAAAGAGGAATGTATACGTCCAAAACAAATTAACTGAAAAATGGAAAATATAATCTAAATTGAGAGAGAGAAAAGAAAAAAGAAAAAAAAAAAGAATAGAAAAAAGTAGATAAAAACTTGACCCTACAATCTCTTTTTTTTTTTTTTTTTTTTTTGGTTAAAAGGAAATATATATAAAAACTAAATAGCCAAGATGGCTAAGTTGGCAACATGTCTACAAAGCGTTTCCCTATTTTTGTTTGCACTCACTAAGGCAGCAATTACATCTGATGGGGGAAAATCAAAAAATACAAGATCATCCTGCAAATTACAACCCATTCTAGCAAGTGCATCAGCACTTCTATTTGCCTCCCTAAAAACATGTTTCACAGTGCAGTGAGGAATCTTTTCCAGCAATAAAGGAAGAACAAGCAGTAGTAGGGGAGTTTCCGGAACTAATAACATCTAATACAACTTTAGCATCAAGTTCCACTTCCAAATATTGAACACCAAGCTGAATGGCCAATTGTAGACCATCTTTTAGAGCCCAAAACTTTTCTATAATGCTAGTAGTTGATCCAATACTCCTTGCAAACTCCTTGACCCACTCACCAATACTGTTTCTTATCAATCCACCACCTCCAGCCCTTCCTGAATTGCCACAGGAAGCCCCATTTGTGTTCAATTTGAACCAGTTAGAAGGAGGCTTATCCCATCGCACTTGAATGCTAGCCAACCTCCTCTGTTTGTTTATTTTCCTCACACAGTAATAAAATTTTATTGCCTAGCTTATACACGTTCTATACAGATTGATATTTAGAGGAATATTTTCAACACGACCTTATTTCTATGCTTCCACAGTTCCCATACAGCAAAAGGAAATATATATCTCCAAGGAACTGAAGATTGATGCATTTCTTTACTCAAGTAGTTGACTCGAAGCTAATCATTAACACCATCAGTGGCTTGAAATGAGGGAACAGCCAATGGGAGAAATATTTAATTTAAACCAGAAATCACGGGCATAAATACATTCCCTTAATAGGTGTCCAATTGTTTCAGGCATTCTTTTGCATAATGGACAAGAATCTTCCTCAGTGATACCCCTTGAAAAAAGAGTGTTTTTCACCGAAACACTCCTATGCATACACAGCCAAAGGAAGCTGATGATTTTTGGCAAAATATCCAGCTTCCAAATCCACACCCTTGGAAGGTATAGCTCATAATATGAGAGGAATTAGCTAAAGCATAAGCTGTCCTTGAAGAAAAATCTACATCCTTTGAGAGTTTCCATATAATTGAACCTTCCCTTTTCCCAAGCTGCATCTATATCACTATGATTTTATCTTTAACATCCTGAGGAAGCTCGAATGATAGAACCTCCCATCTCCACCCCTATCCTTGCTCTAGAAGTAAATCAGAAAGTAACAAATCACTCTCATTTTAAATTGGAGGCCCAACAATCAAATCTCGAAGCAACACATCTCTAATCCAACAATCTGACCAAACTTTAATTTTCCTTCCATCTCCCACACTCCAACCAATACCTTTTTCGAAGGTTGGAAAACCAACCTCTATAGCCGTCCAACTGGAAGAAGCTGGAAGTTTATTAGGTTCTCTAGCTCTTCTCCTATCCAAGGAACAATACTTATTTAGAATGACTTTAGCCCATAGAGAGTCCTTTTCTTGATACATTCTCCAATTTAGCTTGGCAAGGATCGCAACATTCTTTGCCCTTGCTGCCTGAATACCGAAGCCACCCTCTTATATTGGCTGGATGATTTTATTCCATCCAACTAAATGCAGCTTCTTCTTTTCCCTAGTTGAACCCCAAAGCAAATCTCGGTTAATTTTATCCAACTTCTCATATACATGCATTGGCAATGCTTCTCCTTGCATCACATAGTTCGATATTGCAGACATTACCGATTTCACTAGAACAGACCTCCCAGCAAAGGATAGAAACTTTGCTTTCCATCCAAAAAGTTTGTTCATCACCCTCTCCACAACAAAATTCAATCTATTCCTTGCAACCCCTCTATGCTTAATAGGAAACCCAAGATATTTGCCAATGTTTGTAGTAGCTTGGATACCCAATTCAGTGCATATCTCCTCTTTGACTCCCTCTTGGACATTTGGAGAAAAATAAATCCTCGATTTCTCAAGACTCACCTTCTGTCCAGATTCCTTACAAAATTTGCTCAAAACTTCTGAAATAACCTCACATGTATGCTCCTTCACCTTAGCAAACAAAATTAAGTCATTCGCAAAAAACAAATGGGAAATACCTATGTTCCCACGAGAGGCTTTTAAAGGCTTCCAGTTTCCAGCCACACACTTTTGTTCAATCAAATGTCCGAGAAACTCCATGCACAAAATAAACAAATATGGGGAAATCGGGTCCCCTTGTCTTAGCCCCCTTGTTAGGATAAAGGGATCTAAGTACCTCCATTAAACAAAATTGAAATCCTGGTGGATGTAACACAACTCATAGTCACCTTGATTATATTATGAGGGAAGTGGAAAGCTTGAAGAACTTTATAAATGAAACTCCACTCTAGCCGATCATAGGCTTTCTCCAAATCTACTTTGATGGCCATATAGCCTTCCTTGCCCTTCTTTCTATCCAAGGCAAAAAAGAGTTCTTAGGCAATCAAAACATTATCAATACCCTTCCTTCGAGGCACAAAAGCAGTTTGAACAGGGGCAATCAACTTGCCAATAAAGGGTCTGATCCTGCTAACTATAATCTTAGATATAATCTTATAGACCAAGTTGCACAGGCTTATTGGCCTATAATTATTTAAGGTTTCTGAACTAGAACATTTTGGAATCAGGGTGATGAGGCTATCATTGAGATAATCAAGAACAACCCCTTTCACAAACACATCCATAACCACTTCACTAACAGATTTTCCCACCTCATGCCAAAACTACTGATAAAACCCCGCATGCAATCCATCAACTCCTGGAGCTTTGAAAGGCTTCAGACTCCATAATCCATTTTTGACATCTTCTTCAACCACTTCTCTACCTACCCAATCACTTTCCTCTTCTGACAAAAAACAACAAGAGAAACCTGAGATTGGTGACTGCCAGTGAGATAGACTCAATTCAATAGTATAAAGTTTTTCAAACCCCATCTGAATGTGGTTTTTCACTGCGTCTGTATCTACAATCCACTCCCCCACACTATTCTTTAAACATCTAATCTTATTCCTCTGCCTCCTAACCACAATTGTAATGTGGAAATAGGAAGTATTACGGTCTCCTAAGGCAGCAACATTTATTCTGGACTTAAGAGCCCAATATTCCTCTTCCTGAAGAAGAATGGAGGAGTATTCATCAATCAAGTATATTTCTAATCTAACAAGAGGCTCACTAGGATTATTAGCCAAAGCTTTTTGAGTCCCATTTAATCAAGCTAAAACCCTATTCTTCCGCGTAAAAAGGTTCCCAAAGACTTCAACATTCCATTTCTTCACCTTTCTAGTGAACTCCTCTATGGCCAATAACAACGGTCTTCCTTCAGGCCAAGCTTCTCTTACCACCTTAGAAAAATCCAGGTGTAACAACCACATGCTTTGAAAGTGAAACGGTATGTTAGCCCTATCCAGATTGGGCTTACATAGCTCAATTAGGACTGAGTGATGATCCGAATAAGTTCTAGGTAAGTGAGTGATAACTACTTCTGGATAAAGTACTCTCCACAACGAGTTAGCAAAACATCTATCTATCCTTTCCAAAATCAAATTCGCTAGCTGCCTCTTATTTGTCCAGGTATATTTAGGTCCAGTAAACCCCAAATCCACAAAATTGCAAGAGTCCATAATAGCTTTAAAGTCCAACGCCCTATTAATATTTATATGATTACCCCCAAATTTATTCTCACCACACAGGACTTCATTAAAATCACCAATCATTAGCCAAGGCAATGTGTGCAAGTGACTAACTTCTTCAATGTTAGACCACAAAATATGTCTTTCAGCAATACGGGGACTCGCATAAATAGCAGTAAATAACCAAGAAAGGTTCAAGGCACATACCTTTACAGTAGCATGGATCTCCTACTCCATCGAAGCCAAAAGGGAAATATCAATCTCATCTTTGTTCCATAAAACCCACAAACCACCGGCATACCCAATCGTATCAGTAGTGATAAACCCATCAGATGGTAAACCACTAATGATATTCTCAGCTCTATCACCTCCTACTCTAGTCTCCGTAATTACCATGATCGAAGGGCGGTGATTAACAGACATTTCAAAAATCCACCTCTTAAAATCTGGGTTCAGAGCACCTCTGCAATTCCACATTAGGATATTCATCTATACAAACTGCCCAATAGGAACTTTAACTTGACTAGGATTCATTACGGCTGCTTCCACCAAACTCCATCCTAACTTCCTCAATAGGTCCTTGGAATTCTTCCATTTCGGTTTCCAGACCATCAAATACTTCAAGATTCCCTCTACATCCTCCTTGCAACAAATTAGCATGTCGCATATCTTCACAAGAGCTAAAATCTGCACTAGCTTTAGCATTAGGTGATTCCCCCTGTGAGCTGTTGCCATTCCCCTGAAATCCACCAACTTCCTTTCCCGGATTATCCACCCAGATTCGTCGAAGTGGGGCATCACAGATGGCCTTCTCTGCTTGCTCAATTCCTCCGTCTCCTCCCAAGACAAAACCGATGTGTCTGTAATGAAAACCTACCAAGGGTTGGGGGTCTAACCCCATGCAGGATGGTCCAATGGAAGAGAATTTGTTTTGATACTGGTAGGAGTGATAGGAAATATTTTCTTCCATGCCCTTCTCAGTCCCTCGTCGCACCAACCCAACGTGTTTGTCGGTGCCGCCCTGATCTGAAGGATGGTCTCGTCGGACACTTTTACTAGTCTTCCTTGATGCCAAATCGCCCACCCAGTCCAAGATAGAGAGCTCCTTTCTTGAAAAATGGCTTCCATGCTCACTGGTAAGAGAAAGGTGGTGAGATGGAGTTTTAGGGTTTGATGTTGGATGTTGCCGTTTAAGGGATTTTGTACCCTTAATGCCCATATTTTTTTTACTCTTGTTATTTGTACTCGGAGCAAAATTACTCATTACGCCCTCACTTTGAAAGCTCATTATCTCCATGCCACTTCCCGAGACTTCTTGGCGTGAATCCATAATGCATTGCTCCTCAACGGCAACATTTTGGTCAAACATATCAACTCTAACACATAATTGCCCTTCCTTGCTGTAAGGCAAATCTGCTTTTGGAGATTTCACCATCACATCAACCTCCTTTTCTTTCCTATTAACCCCCTTAAAGACTATTTTACCCTTGGTACTTACCTCATTATCTTGAATTTCTTTAAAAGCTCACTTGCCTCTTCCATTTTGAACTAGATTCTTTTTCCTAGTTACTAACATCCAAGGCCCATAATTTTGGTCTGAAGCTTTTTCCTCAACTTTTTCTTGCTCCGAACTTTCTGCTAGACTACTACTACACCTTTCTAGTTTCTTTGTTTGATAACTACAATTTTCTTGCTTATGCCCCAACTGTCCACAGCAAAAGCATAAAGAGGAAATTCCCTTATACAACACTTGCTGGACCATCCTACCAATACGAATTGACTTGATTAAAGGCTTCTCAATATCTACCTGAGTGCATAGTTTAGCATAGCTTCCCCTTGAGCCAGTGGCCGTGTAAGAATCTATTCTAAGAACAAGCCCAATAGCACTTCCAATTTCCTTCAGTACTTTCAAATCATAGAACTCTATTGGCAACTCCGGAAATCTCACCCAAACTGCAACTGAAGTTAGATTGTCTCCAGAAGCTCTAAAACAAGGCTCCTAAGGCTTAATGGCTAGAAAATGCTCTCCAACAAATTAAGGGCCTCCTCTAAGAACATTATCATAATCATCAGGACTATGAATCTTAATCAGAAAATATTCTTTCCCTAGATTAATACAATCCATCTTAGCAGTGGATCTCCATAAGGCATTGATTTTGAAAGTGAGAAAGTTGAAACCCACAGTTCTTCCAAACACTTTCACAATCAAAGCCTTAGCCCATGGAGCTCTAATACTAGCCTTTGTTTCTTTGGATAACTTAATCTTAGCCATACCTTCAACCAATGGTTCAATCTCCGTATCAGACTCTTCTCCATCATCCCATACAATATCAAGTTTGAAAGCTTGCTCATAAGCACCTAGAATATCACCAATCAAACTATCTTTATAACTGACCTACCTTGTACTTGAACTTTCCTTAAACTTCTTTACACTACGACCCAATTCATCTTCCTCCTCACTCGATTTTGGTGATTCATTACTGTACTACTCCCCCTATAAAGTGTATTAGACTCCAATTGCAAAATTAATTTAAAAATAGAAGAAGAAAGGAAAAACCCCACAATTGTTAACACAGTAAACTAAATACCATGACCATAAAAGGACACTCCCTGTTTAAAGGGTATTGGACTTTAATGGTGTTGTTATCAATATGGAATTTCTATTGATCCTCGAAGTTACATATTTATAAGGGAAATTGCAGTATTAAAAATAGAAAAGAAAAAAAAAATGGTATTCCTAATCTTATAATATCATTAAAAAATTAATAAAATTATAACAATTAAATTTAAGCTTCATGTAATGACTTGCATAAAAAAAAAAAAAAAAAAAAAAAAAAAAAAAAAAAAAAGAGCAAGTCTTTACGTATTGTAACACCTATGTTAAGGGCACGTTTGATAAACTATAATGGTAATTAAATAAAAATAGATATTATAAGGAATACAAAATGCTGTAATATAATGCTTATTACTATTCATTTGTTTGGTGACAACATAATAATAGAACCTTAAAGATAACGAAATGAAACCATTTTAAATCAAACTTAAGATATATTTTAGGAAATATCTTACTCATATAATTATATTTCCTAAAAAATAACATTTTTTCAATTTGAAAGAGAGATTAGTTATTTTTTATGATTTTTTATTTTCATAATTGTTATGTGCATATGGAAAGTTTGTTTATTTAGAAATATATTAATTGTAGAAACTAATATACCTGTTAAGAGCATCTCCAAAAAAGTATGCATAGCCAAAATATAGAGAATATATGCTACTGTTCATGCTCCAGCAACTTCTCTATATCCAAAAAAATTTTTTGCTAATGAACAGTAGCCCATTGTTCATTTTTCAAATCATATTTTTCTATTATAATAACTTGGTGTTAAATAAAAAAATGTTGGAAGATGTGTAGTTGTTAAAAAAATAATAAATAATAAATGAAAAAATAATATTTAAATAAGATAGAGAATTTGTTGAAAAATGTATTTGAAAAAGTGGGAAAATAAAGGTAAAAATCACTGTTCATTCTCCTAACAGTAAAAAATTTGATGAATCTGCTGGAGATGCTCTAAGGAATAACTATTACATCACTTTTAGAGATGAATAGTTATTCCTCATTTTAAAGAATAACTATTCATAAGGAATTACTATTTCTTATAATAAAAACATAACTAAACTACTGAATAGTTAAATTATAGGAATAATTATTACATTATAATGCCTATTACAATCTACTAAACATACCCTAACTATCTTAAAAAATAATCATAATAATAATTGACACTTGTGATGAGACTCTTTTTTTATTTTGGGTTTAGTGTCATGATTTTTCATTGTCCCAATTTTTGGATTATGACACTAAACCCCCAACAAATACCAAAATCATGTTGCTTTGAACTGAAAAATAATTTTTTTTTTTTAAAAAAAATTCAGCACCCACAAACCAATCTTCTCAACCTTATTCCTCAGAGTTTTAATCAATTCGGCAAGATCAACTCTCCTAATCACCACCAGTTGATCGTTCTTCTCTTTGAGTTTCATAGAGTCCACGTCTGCATAGCAAATGAAAGATATATAAAAGTCTAGAATTTGACATATTAATGATTTAGTTTTTAATATGTGATTTCGCAAGAAAATATTCAATGTAGTGGGCATATTTTATAAAACTTTTTAAAGATTCAATATTTTTTTTTTTTTTTTTTGAGAAGCAAAAGATTCAATAACTTGGTGACCTAGCATGCAGGTGAATTTAAACAGAAACAGTGTTAATCTTATGAGTCACTTTGAAAAACAAAATGAATGAATGAAATTTCTAGACAGGCATTAATAGAAGCCAAGACGAAGAAGTATAAATGAAGGGAACAAAAAAAAAAAAAAAACTCATTTGTCATATTTTTCACAAAAAATTATATGCAAAATTATCGAATTAAAAAAAAAAAATGAACAGTTTGACATCAAAGAGGAGAAATAAGTACCAAATAAATAGAAAATTGTCATGTGGCAAGAGACAAACAAATACAATATTTTAAAATAGCAATTGAATGTAAGAAATAGAAAACTAAAAAACAGGAGAAGTAAAAGAAGAATATATGCTTATATACTTATCTGGATAATCTTAGAAGTCAAGTAATCAAGTATTTTGTTATTCCAGTGTAGTAATATTCTATTCAGTTTTCTTTTTTCTTTTTTCTTTTTTATTTCCATAAGAAAAAGATGAAGAGGAAGGAGGGTACAATGTGAAACTTAAATAAAATAAAAACCAAATAAGCAAAAGAAGTTAAAGAGAAGTTTAAAATTTTAAATTTGATAGTAAAGCAGTTTCTTAGGAGTAAAACATGGGAGTGTAGAATTCAAGCAATTTGTTAGGAGTGTTCCTATTTTGTAGGTAATGTTATTTTTTTAAAATTTATCTAAAATTTAGGACTTTTTAAATTAATAATTTTACATGTCTAACCCTACTATTTAAGCTTCGCAACATTTTTCAATCACCAAAAAAAAAAAAAAAAAAAACCCTAGGGGTGTGATGAGTATTATGTGTGGTGAAATAATTTTTCATCACACCCCTAGGTTTTTTTTTTTTTTTTTTTTTTTTTTTTTTTGCAATTGGAAAATGTAGTAATCTCAAATTATAATAAATACTCTAAATTAACCCTTACCCAAAAAATAGCAAAGCATCTGAGCATGTGCGTGAGCGCATGCTCAAAGGCTAGTGTTATTAATTTATTTTTCTTAATAATTTTTTAATGGGAACCATATATGAAGTTATTATAATCTTAAAAGATAGCCACTTAGTAAAAAAAAATCCATAAAAATAACTAAAAAAAGGGTAAGATGGGTATTTGAATTTAGATTAACACCAAAAATTTACACTATTGTTTTGGTTTTGGATTTTGAAAATTGATCCAAAGCATTTCAAATAGTCATTCCTCAATTTTCTCAATGATTGCAAAAGTATAAAATCATGGAAAAAATTACTTCTAAATAATAACTAAATAATAGTTAAAATTTTAGAATAAAAATACATAAAACATTATTTTTTTAAAAATTTAAATGTAAAACAATGCTGGCATATTATTAAAATACCTAAAACATCGGGATTTTTTTATTGGCTTGAAGTTGTAAAAAAATAGGAAACCAACGATGAAGGACTCACCACCCTTAAAAAAAAAAAGAAAAAAGAAAACGTTGATGCAAATTTATTAACTGAGGACACGTAACACTTGATGCAAATTCAAAAGGTATGGTTTGTTTGAAGTCTTTTTGTCTTTTGGTAAGTTATTTTGGATCAAATTAAATTTTAACAATTTTTAAAATTTTAAAATTCAAAATGAAGTAACATTTTAAACTATCAAATATAAGATATATTTAAGGGTGTAGGTTTTTATCCCTAAAAGTTAGTCTATTATTTAGAAGCAATTTTCACCACAATCTATCGAACGAATTGTGGCTTTCATCAATCACAATAGCATGCAATAATCTAAAGAAACAATAACAACGCGAAAGTGAAAAGAAATTATAGAAATTCACAAAATGTACCTATTGAAATTCATCCTTATAACAAATTGAAAAAAAAAAAAAGGAAAACCCTACCATACTAAAAAGGAGAGACACTTCTCTACAAACTACTTTTGCTCATCTCCACAACCGGTGATTTGCTGCTCCAAAACAAAGACTCTTGAGATACTTTAAAGGCTGCATTGAAAGAAATGATTGAATTCTCTTGCAAGGTTTTCATTCTTGGGTCAGAGGATTGCAATATGTCCATACCACTGCCCCTATCACCACAAATCAGTAATTCTAGCCACCCACATGTCACTTCATCACTATCATCATTAAAGCCTATAGTAAAAGTGTAAAACAACGAATAGCCAAAACACAATAAGACCCAAAAATTTACATAATCAAACTGTAAAAGGAAAAGAAAGAAAGAAAAAGAAAAATTTTAATTCAAACAATGACCTTTTGTGTTCTGTTTTGATTCTTCGCCTCCCTTGGTCCATTCTCGCTCTCAATAAAATCCAAGAATTTTTTTTCCTTGCAATCACGTTAGTCTTATTGTAGATAGTTTTCAATTGCATAAGAAAAGTAGCCAATAGAAATGTGGAGCTGTACAGTTGTAGTTGGGCAATGAAGGATCTAATTGCTATTGGGAATTTTGGGATCAATTATTTCAGCCAATTTTGAGTTTGAAACTGTGGGAGTGGTCCTATTTTTTAGATGGTGTTTTACGTGGAAATTAAAAAAGCATTTTTACCAAGTTTTATCCCTACTTAGGGCGTAGGAGTATTTTGGAACAAAAAACAATCCGATCCAAACAGGTGCAGCCCCTTAAATAGTAGTATAGACTAGCCTCATTACACGCGCAAAAAAAAAAAATAAAAATAAAAAATAAAAAACTCTGTTTTTATTTTGAAAATCTAATTTATAAGTGGATAAAACAATTTGGAAATTAATAGTAGAGCGGTCCTATTTTTTAGGCAATGTTTTAGTGGGAGTTAGAGTTGTCTTTTTACTGAATTGTTCATTAGTTTTGTCTCTACTTAAATATAGGAGTGTGATGGTATTTTTGAACTAAAAAATAAGAAATCCAAACAAGGGAAGATAAGTTTATATTAAATTAAGGGTATTTCATTAGTTTTTTTTAACTAAACGTGAGGTTTTTTTTTTTTTTTAAGAATAAAATATTAGAAACATGTGTTAGAATAAGTGGGTTAGTGGGAATGTTCCTATTTTGTAGATAATGTTTTAAAAAAAAAAAATTATCTAAAATTTAAAACTTTTTAAATTGATAATTTTACATATCAAAATTGAAGAATCCAAACAGGAGAAGCTCCTTAAATAATAGTACTAGCCTCATTACATGCACCAAAAAAAAAAAAATTTAATTAAATTAGGGGTATTTCATTAGTTTTTTTTTTTAACTAAACGTGAGGGTTTTTTTTTTTTTTAATAATAAAATATTAGAAACGTGTGTTAGAATAAGTGGGTTAGTGGGAGTGTTCCTATTTTGTAGGTAATGCTTTTTTTAAAAATTTATCTAAAATTTAGGACTTTTTAAATTGATAATTTTACATGTCAGAATTGAAGAATCCAAACAGGGGAAGCTCTTTAAATAATAGTACTAGCCTCATTACATGCACAAAAAAAAAAAAAAAAAAAAAAAAAGAAGAAGAAGAAGAACTCTGTTTTTATTTTGAAAATCTAATTTATAAGTGGATAAAACAATTTAGAAATTAATAGTAGTGTGGTCCTATTTTTTAGGCAATACTTTAGTGGGAGTTAGAGTTGTCCTTTTACCGAATTGTCCATTAGTTTTGTCTCTACTTAAATATAGGAGTGTGATGGTATTTTTGAACTAAAAAATAAGGAATCCAAACAAAGGAAGCCCCTTAAATAATAGTATAGATAATAGTACTAGCCTCATTACACACACACACAAAAAATTAATAAAATAAATTAAGGGTATTTCATTAGTTTTCTTTTTCTTTTTTTTTTTTGGATAATTACACTTTACCCATCTGTGGTTTGTCTCTAATTCTATATGCCTATCTGTGGTTCAAATTTTGACACTTTACCCACTTGTGATTTCCTCCGTTACTAAGTCGTAACCCACCTCTCCTTCAACCGTTACTCTAACACATAATATGTCAAAAACAAAAGCCCAAACAGATCAAAACACTCCTCACATGAAGAACATACACAAATATGAAGAACATTAACCCAGAAAACTAATACAAATCAAATCAAGCAATACCATCCAACTTGCTCACCAAACTAAGATCCTAGAACCAAGGCAGTAAATCTACAAAAACAAAGCAGATTGCAACACCTCAAACTGCATTGTAGCATCTAGGATTTTTGTTTTGATCTATTTTCTGGGTATTCAAATTTTTCCCAAGAAAATCAAGATTTTCTTTCCAAATAAAGACTAAAAAATCAAAAATCAAAACAAAAATCCAAATGAAGCCAAGCACATGGAAACAAGCACAGAAATAAAGAAAAGAACTCAAATAGAAATTTCTTTCCACCATTTTTTTCTCAGTATCCAAATGAAAATCCACCAGTTTTCCAACCATGAAAATCAAACCCAACTATGAAAACCCAGCCAAGAAAGCTCCATGAAAAACCCAGCCATGAAACACCATGAAAAACCCAACTATGAAAACGAAGACCTAACTAACCCAGCTATGATCTCCGCATACACCTCACTATTCCACTTCTTCTTCACCAATTGCTCCCCAAGGTGCACCGCAGCTTCAACCACACTCTCCTCGCTATCGTACGCCACCGAGTCCACGATTCCCATCCTCACCGCCTCTTCTCCCTTAACCTTCCTCCAAGAGCAAGAGAGACATTCACAACTTGAGCGAGTGCTTCAGACCCATTTCTGTACAGGTCCAAGACTCTGATTACTCTAAAGTATCCGTAGGCGACATCGTTTGTGCCTCCTTTGCTTTCCATGAAGACAATGTTCGCTTCTATGATGCTCTCGTTGATGGGGTCTTCTTCTTCTTCTTCTTCTTCTTCTTCTTCTTCTTCTTCTCTCTCTCTCTCTCTCTCTCTCTCTCTCTCTCTCTCTCTCTCTCTCTCTCTCTCTCTCTCTCTGGGATTGTTGTGTTTTGTGATTTTTTAAAATGGGGTTTGGGAATTACTTATGTTTTTTTTTAATGTTTTTGGGTTTTTTAAGGAAAGTAATGGGATGGAATGTTGGCTATCATTTTTTAATGATGAATGCTTGGAAAGTTAACTGAAATTGCTGTAATGTATGATTTTTGAAATGGGGTTTGGAAATTACTTTTTGTTTTTGAATGCTTTGAGGTGTTGCAATCTGCTTTCTGGTTTATTGTTCTTCATATTTGTGTATGTTCTTCATGTGAGAAGTGTTTTGATCTGTTTGATCTTTTGTTTCTAACATATTATGTGTTAGAGTAACGGCTGAAGGAGAGGTGGGTTACAGCTCAGTAATGGAGGAAATCATAGGTGGGTAAAGTATCAAAATTTGAACCACAGGTAGGCACATAGAATTAGAGGCAAACTACAGAAAGGTAAAGTGTAATTATCCTTTTTTTTTTTTTTTTACTGAACATGAGGTTTTTTTTTTAAGAATAAAATATTAGAAACGTGTGTTAGAATAAGTGGGTTAGTGGAAGTGTTCCTATTTTGTAAGTAATGTTTTTTAAAAAATTTTATCTAAAATTTAGGACTTTTTAAATTGATAATTTTACATGTCAAAATTGAAGAATCCAAGTCGGGGAAGCTCTTTAAAAAATAGTACTAGCCTCATTACACGCGCAAAAAAAAAAAAAAAAAAAAAAAAAAAAAAAAAAAACTCTGTTTTTATTTTGAAAATCTAATTTATAAGTGGATAAAACAATTTAGAAATTAATAGTAGAGCGGTCCTATTTTTTAGGCAATATTTTAGTGGGAGTTAGAGTTGTCCTTTTATTGAATTGTCCATTAGTTTTGTCTCTACTTAAATATAGGAGTGTGATGGTATTTTTGAACTAAAAAAATAAGGAATCCAAACAAGGAAAGCCCCTTGAATAATAGTATAGAAGATGTGTAATAAAAAAAATTATTTAAATTGTCAATTTATAAATAAATAAAAAATGTTTACAACTATGGGAATGTGGATACTCGTCTTTTTAAAAAGGGAATCCGCGCCACTAGCCCCTAGTTTTTTTTTTTTTTTTTTTATTTGAGAGAGTTTCAACTTATGATGTCCGCTCCTAATGATAACTCTTTCTCATCAGACCAAGATACCAATCAGTTTTTGGTGTAGGCGGGAATTGAACCCCAGATCTCTTATACAACCATCAAAGACTTTACCAGTTGAGCTAACTAGAACCCACCACTAGCCCCTAGTTAATTTCTAGACAATATTGAATTTTGAAAAAGCTTTATGGACAAACAATAGATGTACACTATTAAGAGCACAATAAATATGTGCTACCTCTTCTAACATGAAAAGTAAATCTCAAAAGGAATTAAATTAGCGTGAATTACTTTCTTCTTCTTTTTTTAACTTGGTTAGAAATCCCTAAATCTAAACCTAGGTAGCTAACATTTATTGTGCTCTTGGATCACCAAATAATTATCCCTTATTAATACTAAGGCCAAACACTTTTCAATTGTTTTCACTATTATATGTGATAAGTTGTGATTCGAGCAATAATATTTTTATATTAGTCTACCATAGATTGCATACACATCGCAACAATCCATACTAGCGGAAATGTTGTCACTAAGCTAATGATCCACATGGTATTAATGTAAGAAGTAGAACTTTTTTTGTTTTGTTTTTTAGAATTAAGAAGTAGAACTAAGCTGTAAAGGTTTAGTAGTAGAGCTTTAATTTTTGTGCTAAATAGTTCTAACTAAAAAGAGTTTTAGCGATTAGAGCAAATATTAAGGTATTTCGAAGTTGTGGAAAGCTATTTGGTAATCATTACATCCGTTGCAAGAAAACGCAAGAACAAAATGTGGTCAAACGTAGGTGACACAATTTGAACCATTACATCCGTTGCAATGAGAGGGTGCTATGACGAACTTTTAATTATCATCTTTTTGTTGCATGGGATTGCAGATACTCTTGAGCCATTCCAGCTTGTCCTGATACGGTTTTAAATCCACGACATGGCGGTCATCTAATGACCATTGAATCACCTGTTCAATGGCATCTTTAATCTCTTTCAGAACTGCAGGGCTAAGCTTGGCACAAATATTCTCATCATTGACAGCATTTTTCATGTTGTAGGCATAGTTCTCCAAATCTAACTTAGCCTTAACCTTCTTCATGTGATAGTCATCTTCAGCCTTGTATCTCTTTGCGTCCTGGATCATCCTCTCAACCTCTTCATTGGACAGTCTCCACTTATCATTGGTAATAGTGATCTTCCTTTTCACACCAGTGGCCTTCTCCTCCGCAGAAACATTCAAGATACCATCGATGTCAAGATCAAAACAAACTATTACCCTAGCAACACCCCTAGGTGCTGGAGTAACAGGAATTATAATATTTCCCAACAAGTTGTTATCACAAGATCTTGCTCTCTCACCCTCATAAACCAAGAAATCTATAGAAGCCTGGTTATCAAACACAGTGATGAATTCACCCTTCTTCTTGGTGGGAATGGTGGTATTCCTTGGAATCAAAACGCGCATCCTCGGTCCACGAAGCCCTACACCAAGGGACAGAGGGGTGACATCTGAGAGTATAATGTCTTGAATTTTCTCATTACCCATTCCGGTCAAGATAGCAGCTTGAACAGCGGCTCCATAAGCCACAGCTTCGTCAGGATTAATGCTCTTGCTGAGCTCCTTCCCATCAAAGAAGTCCTGCAACAACTGCTGGACCTTGGGGATTCTGGAAGAACCACCAGTAAGAACAATATCATGGACGCAACTCTTGTCCATCTTAGCATCGGCTAAACACTTTTTCACAGGCTCGATACACTTCCTCAACAAATCCATGTTGAGTTCGGAAAATTTAGCACAGGTAATAGTTGAAAAGAAATCGATACCATTATATAAACAGTCAACTTCAATGGTTGTCTCAATTGTAGAAGAAAGAATCCTCTTTGCTTTCTCGCAAGCAGTTCTCAACCTCCTAAGAGCTCTGGAGTCTCTACTAATGTCCACATTGTGTTGCCTCCTAAATATCTCAACAAAATGCTTTAACATTCTGTTGTCAAAGTCCTCGCCTCCAAGGTGAGTGTCTCCAGCCACGGCCTTCACTTCGAAGACACCCTTTTCAATTGTAAGGAGAGAGACATCAGTAGTACCACCACCCAAATCGAAAACCAACACATTTCTCTTGCCAATGCTACCAACCATCTTTTCAAGACCATAAGCAATGGCTGCAGCAGTTGGTTCATTAATTATGCGCAGAACATTCAGGCCTGCAATGCCTCCAGCATCCTTTGTGGCCTTACGCTGAGAGTCATTGAAGTAGGCTGGGACAGTGACAACTGCATTTTTCACAGTTTTGCCTAGGTAGGCTTCAGCTATCTCACGCATCTTTATTAGGACCATAGATGAAATTTCCTCGGCAGTAAAGTGCTTCTCTTCGCCTTTATAGTTCACCACGATCATAGGCTTGTCACCAGGACCTCCAATGACCTTGAATGGCCAGAGGTTGATATCATTCTGAACCGCGGGATCACTGAATCTCCTACCGATCAACCTCTTTGCATCTGCAATATAATACCTTATTAAGAAACAGATACCTCAAATAGTACTATTAGACAACACTGAAGCACAAGAAGAAGCAAGATTATATATTCCTAAGTGAAAAACAAGTTTTTAGGAATAAAAACAAATTCTTTCTTAAAAATAAAAAAAAATAAAAAAAACAATTGTTCATTGGGGAGAGAGGAGATTACCAAAGACAGAGTTAGTGGGATTCCTAGCAACCTGATTCAAGGCAGGATCACCGACCAAGCGTTGGGCAGAAGTGAATGCAACATAGGAGGGTGTGGTTCTGTTTCCTTGATCATTCGCTATTATCTCTACTCTATCATTTTGCCACACTGCCACGCATGAATATGTTGTACCCAGATCGATCCCAATCGCCGGGCCCTCTCCTTGGTTGTTGGCCATTGTTGTCCTGAGGAACCACAAGTTCAAAGACTTGGTAATTATTAGTTCACAAAATTTAGGTAAAAAAAAAAAAAAAAAGGCTTTTTGTTTGAATGGACGGACAAACTCCAAATCAATATAGTTTTAGAAAATCCATTATTATAGTCTCCTTTTCCAGTTTATGTCTAACTTGAAATTCGCATCAAAAGTAAACTAATTTAAACTCACCTTATATTTTCACTCATAGTTTGAATTCAATAACCCAAAAAGTCTCCTCAAAGAAAATCCCAAATAAAAAATCTCCTTATTTTTCTCGCTTCACCTTTTTTTGTACTTCACTGCGCCCTCAGTGACTTTCTTCTTCTTTTTCACGTAACTCTCCCTGACTGCTTTCTCAATATTACAGTATTTTCTCTTTTATTTCAGGCGGCCCTGTTACACAGAAGTATCTGCGGTATATATAGGAGTATAATATACTACCCTACCGCCTATGAGTTATATATATATATATAGAGAGAGAGGTTATGAGTCTCAATTCACCAGGACTTCTATTCCTTTTTAAAATAGGAGATTACGTGGGACAATTGTTTTATAAAGCTATCAACACAAACTACTTTACAAATATTTTACAAATAGATGATGTGGCATACTCCATGTCACTAAAATGCCACATAAGATATTAATAAACTAAAATTATTAATTTTTTCTTAAAAAAAAAAAAAAAAAAAAAAACCTGCTTCTTCTCTCCCTCCCTCCCTCCAATCCCAAATCCACAAAAAAAAAAACATGATTATACAAACTCCAAACCCACTGCTCCCTCTTGCCCATGCCTTCACTCCACCATTCACCAATGCATGCCGCCGCCACATAAGTCCCTGGATTTGTTGCTGGAGCTACCATGAACATGGTGTCGCCATCCCATCTAACTCCCTCCCGGTGACAACAATCACAACGGTTATACTCTGTTTCAGTGTTGAAATTTGTTTTTTTATTAATTAATTCATATGAAAATTTGGTGTAAAGTATTGCAATATCTGTGGCCTCAAGGCAATCCAATGGATTACATAGACAAAAAAAAAGGAAAAAAAAAAAATTGGAATGGGTCATAATAATTAACAACCAAAAAGAATTTTTCTGTATTTTGAGCTTTTGAATAATGTGGAGATTTTCTATGTTTACAAATGTAAATTAAATTTTTGCTTAAATTTGTTTAATTCATATTTTGAGTCTTGCAAGTGGGTTTGACATACGCAAGGGGATAGATTTGAAACAGAGGGGTGCTATTTAGAAATTCATACCAGTTGAGAGTATTTGCAATATAAATCTAATTTTGAGTAACATACTGCTGAACTTTTGTTCAATCCTATATATTCTAAAGTGCTGTTTTGCATGAATAGCCTTTATACCCTAAGACTATGGATTTTGTCATTTATCTTGTTGTACCTGCTGTTGACTGATTTTGTCATTTACCTTGTTGTTGACTTGGATTTTTCTCATTTGTCTTTGGTTGATGCAGCTCCAATTTAGCAACCTAGCATGCTAGGTTGCTACGTTGGAGCTGCATCAACCAAAGAGGAAGCTACATTAGTGTAACTTGGCAAGGAGTATGCCCTTAATATTGTAAAAAAAAAAATATATATATATATATATATAGAGAGAGAGAGAGAGAGAGTGAGAGAAGAATGCAGTACCTTGATAAAATTCACTATTGCCCAGATGCAATTTTTTTTTCAGTGTTTTTCCTGGTCTTATTGATAAAATTACAACCTTATTTTTAGCTTTAAGGTTTAGCTATTTTTTGAATATGATAATGAGTTGTCCTCTACTCAAGTAGAGGCTTTGTTTTTTTGTTTTTTTTTTTGTTTTTTTTTTTTTTTGACGTTGAAGTAGAGGCTTTGTTATATTAGAGGGTATGCCCCTTGATATTGTCTTGTTGTAGTGTTGACGGTTATGTAACAAACTCGAATTTGACCAAAACAAGTTATACTAAAAAAAAAAAAAAGAGTTATATCTCTATATATCCCAAATTGAGCATAATTTAGAATGTGCAATGTTCTACAATAACAAATAAATAACCCAAAAGATGGGCAATGTGACATCAACATAATGAGGATCAAACATATCCATTTCTTAATAACATAAATATAGAGCAAAGATATCCATCTCTTTATTCATGATTTGACAAAATTTGAAAGAAATTTCAATGAATAAAGTTTGACAAATTCAAGTTATACAGAAGCTATGGTTGTAATTGTAAAGCTCAAAAAAAATTAAATAAAAAAGAAGCTCTTGTTGTAAGTCACCATCTGTGCTTAAAAAAAAATAAAAAAAGCTTCCCCCCCACACATGTAATACCACAACATCCATTACAAATGAAGAACGAAAACCACCCATTTCTAATATGTTGTGTTCACCACAAAAAGGAAAAGCAAAAATTTTGTCATCTTGATCAAGTCAAACTTAATTTTTACTGAAGTTGTCAGCCTCTTGATCCTTAAATTGATGCAGTAACAATACTTATAGCAGATCCAAATGATTGAAGTTGTTTATATGACGTTATTGTGTTCCTTAAACACTAAGCTGGTCAGTATTTGGCCCAAGACATCCACTTCCCCAAAATCGAATTGGATGACCCTATAAATATAAATTTCATTAAACCAAAAAAAAAAAAAAAAAGGTTAAATTAAATCTCTTAACAAGTATAAGATTGAATAAAAGTTAAGGAATTACTAATAGTTGGTGTATATTGCTTCCCAGAGTGCCAAAATATCTTGGGTTATTACTAGTTACCGCTCTTTGATTAGGAAGACTCTACAATCAAATTACATATATTGGCAAAAAAAATACAAATAAATAGTATAAAATGAATTATAAATGATAAACTATACCTGCATTTGGTTTCAAGGAAATAAAGGAGTGCCAAAATATGGCCTCATATATATCCACCATTCGAAACTTGACTTGGATGACATGATGTGCAATTGAAAATAAATCTTAAAAATTAAATGTCAATCACAGAGAAAAAATTATGCCAAAAAAAAATCACATACATAAAAACTTTACCTAGAATTGGTTTAAACTAGAATTTACTAACTGTAGCCCAACAAAACCATCTCCGATGGAGCTACAACTATTTGCCTATAATAAAATGCAATCGTGTGGTGGGGTGGAGGCATAAACAAGAGGAAGCAGATTGTTGATTTGGGATTTGAGACCATATAGGCAAGGAGGGAGAGAGGTAGAGGAGATGTAACGGGGAGGGAGGGAGGCAGAGAAGCTTGATGGTTTTAGAAAGGTTTTGTAAGGTGATATGTTTTTTTGTTTAGGAGGGTGTTTTTTTTTTTCTTTTTCTTTTTTTTTTTTTGCTAATATCTTACTTGGCATTTTAGTTTTTAAAAGCTGACAAGGAGTATGCCACATCAATAGTTTGTAAAATGTTTGTAGAATAATTTGTGTCTGTAGCATTACTCTTCTTACAAACTCACTTCTCATAAGTCATAAATACCTTTTTCTCGACAACAACAAAAATCACTAGGGAGTTCTATTCCTTTCTAAAATAGGATATTAAGTGAGCCTCCTGTTTTGTAAGTGGGCTTGACTCACTTCTTTTTCTGGGTTGTCTCCCCAATCTATTTGGTTCCCCTTTCTATGATATAGTGTAGAAAAATATTCTATCTAAATTCCCCATGTTAACACCAAAAGTTCAGATTGTTAATTTTGTTGTTGTTGTTAGATTTGGGGTATAATTGAATGGTTTTGAATTTTTCTGAAAATAAAGTAAAAGAATGGAAAAATTGTACTCACCTCCCCTCTAGTTTGAAATAAGACACCCACCTCCTTTAGAATACAAACTATTTATATTAACCTCTTTTGGATGACTAAAAAAAACTTTAATGGTCCATTTGGATATAACTGAAAACTGAAAACACTATGTGTGAATAGTGCTGTGGGACCCATTTCTAATTTTTTTTTTTTCTGAATAAAGTGGTTATGAGTATCGTGTTCATGCACACATGAACAGTACGTGAACAGTGCTGAACAGTGTGTGTACAGTGAATTTTGTCCTCTCTGAAACATGTGCAGCAAAAAAAAAAATTTAAATAAATAAATAAACGCAAATGCAAAACGCTAATCATCCGGATCCAAACACATACTAAAAATCTTCATTTTCCTATTGTGGCCTCCTTTTAAATGTCATTCATGCCACAACCACCTCAAATAGGAAATTCATAATTTTTTTGAGCCTTTATATTTAGGGATTTTTTAAACTCAAATAGGATATTTTCAGCCATTCAAGAGAAGTTGGTGTAATTACAAGAGATAGGTGTCAGATGGAAATTAAGTGCAATAATAGAAAACCTCAACAATGGTTGGTGTAATTTTCCCATTAAAACAAAAATCATACCATCTCAATGAGTGCTACATGGTAAAATCTTCTATCTCCATGAGGTATACTCCCCTGCCTTGCATGGCCATGGTGCTAGTTGGCAATGGCAGCTCTCAAATTACTATCTTTCTGTCATTTAAATGTTGGATGCTTGGTGGATTGTTAGCTTCAATTAAGCAATATTTATGTTAAACAATTTATTTCGGTCTTTTTTTTTTTTTTTTGGAGAATCAACAATTTAGTTAGGCCTACTACAATTAATTATAATGACCCTGCCCCAAATGTGTAGATGTTGTCCACTTTGGGACCCATACCTCTTACCGTTTTGTTCTCCCCCAAAGTACACAGCAATAGGGGAAAAGCTACACATTAAAGGGAGGTCATTCTTTATAAACACATTTTCATGTGCTTCCCTAGGCGATGTGGGATTCCATGGAATGCAAGACCCCCCCTTTTGGGTCACTACAATCAACTCCCCTTACGGGCACATGCGTCCTCACGTGTGGGGTCCACAATTCCGGCTAGGGCATGGCTTTGATACCATCTATAACGACCCCACCCCAACTGTGTAGATATTGTTCATCAAAATCAAATCTGCTAACATTTCCCTATCCTCAATTTGGATGACACAAGACTTAAGCATAGAATTACACACCACAGAATCACCCATAAGCGTGGCCACAGACAAGTCATAATCCATAAGTCTAGGTTTCTTATCACATAACTTAACATATCGAGAGGAGATGAAAAAGTGTGTAGATCCAGAATCAAATAGAGTTTTAGCAAAGTTTGAGAATAATGGGAGGATACTTGTAATCACAGTATCCGAAGCTTGAACGTCTTGTGGTGTGAGTGCAAACACTCTCCCTTGTGTTTTCCTCCTCTGATCATTCTTTCCAGGTTGTGCTATTAAGTTTTGTTGAGGAGATGTACAGCTTATAGCCAAGTGTCCTGTCTTCCCACAATTATAACAAGCCTTTCCTTCAAAGAAACATGGCTTATCTCCATGAAACCTTCCACATGTAGGGCAAGCATTCGAACCTCTACCTTGAGCATTCTGGGGTGGATTCTTATTTTCTAGCTTATTTGATGATGAATTACTCCTAGACCTCCTAAAAGATCCTTTCTTGTTCCAATGACTTTGAGCATTGCCTTGTCGAAAGCCTGTCTATCCAGTGTTTCTAGGTGGGTTCTCCTTCCTAATATTGTTCTTGAAATCTTCCTCCAGTCTTATAGCTCTCTTAACTGACTCTGCATAATTATCAACCCCTGATGCAATCAAATGGTGTCGAAGTCTCTCATTCAACCCCTTTTGAAATCTACTTGCTTTCTTACCTCAGTAAGGATTAAGTGGAGTCCAAAGCAAGATAACTCGATGAATTTAACAACTTACTAGTCAAGAGTCATACTTCCTTGCACCAAATCAGCAAATTCCCTCTCTTTTCGTTCCCAAATCACCTCAGGGAAGTAGTTATCATAGAAAACCCTTTTAAATTTCTCCCAAGTGATGGGGTTTCTCTTAGTGTCCATTTCCTCCAAAATGGCCTTAGTGGATCTCCACCAACGCTCAACTTCCGCAATCAACTTGAAAGTTGCAAACCGCACATTTTAAGAGTCAGTGCAATCTAAAGCTTCTAACAACTTCTCCATCTGCAAGAACCAATTCTCAGCTTCTGTAGGATCTAGCTTCCCATCAAAGGAAGAAAGATTTTGCTTCATAAAAATCTCAAAAGAGCAACCAGCCCTTGCCTCTACTCTACCTACGTCTCTACTAGCAACGTGGGCCAACCTGTCCAACAGTCGGGCAGCAGTTTCATCCAAAGGATCAGTGCGTGTCACCCTAGGATGTTCATTATTTCTCACGTCTTGAATGACTTCAACCTTAGTATCAACCCTTGCTTTGGTTAGCCTTTGCAAATTAACAATAGGTTCCTCGCTATTGGAATTAGCTGGTCTCTTCTTTTTGGGCGGCATGATACCTAGTTAACAAAGAAATCAAGAAATATAGATGGTGCAACAATTATTATTACTATACACAAGAAGTAACATTGCCAAAATTATTTAAAATATCTCATCAAACATAACCTAAAGACCAAATGCTTTGACAAAAAAAAAAAAAAATCAAGATCATAACCTAGTTTCAAGTGTCTACAAGATCATGACCTAGTTTTCAAGTGTCTACAGAATCATATCCTAAGCTCTAATACCACAATTGTACCGATCTAAGGAAAAGCGCTAGCCACATTTGCGCTATACTGTAAAAAGACTAGTCACAATTGAAACTCCTTGTAGTTGTTAATAAAACCTAGATCTACCCAGTAAATACTCGATGTAGGACTCATTACACACTCACACACATCACACAATCAATCAAACTGGGACAACACAATCTCCCCCACTTAAATCCGTAACGTCTTCGTTAAGACCCACTTTGTGGGGTAGTGTCTCCAAGCCCACACGGGTTACTGGGACAGCTCTGATACCATCTGTAACAACCCCACCTCACCTATGTAGATATTATCCGCTTTAAGGGCTCCTACCCCTTACGGTTTTGTTCTCCCCCAAAGCACACAGTAGTGGGGGAAAAGGCTTTTACACATTGAAGGGAGGTCATTCCTTATAAACACATTCTTATGTGCTTCCCTAAGTGTTGTGGGATTCCATAGAATGCAAACCCCCCCCCCCTTTTGGGTCACTGTAATCTACCCCCCTTACAGGCACACGCGTCCTCCCATGTGGGGCCCACACTTCCGACTATGGCATGGCTCTGATACCATCTATAACAACCCCACCCCAACTATGTAGATATTGTTCGCTTTAGAACCCATACTCCTCACAGTTTTGTTCTCACCCAAAGCACACAGTAGTAGGGAAAAAGGCCTCTACACATTAAAGGGAGGTCATTCCTTATAAACACATTCCCATGTGCTTTCCTAGGCGATGTGGGATTCCATGGAATGCAAGACCCCCATTTTGGGTCAGTACAATCCACCCCCCTTACGGGCACACGCGTCCTTGCGTGTAGGGCCCACACTTCCGGTTAGGGCATGGTTCTGATACCATCTATAACGACCCCACCCCAACTATATAGATATTGTCCGCTTTGGGACCCATACTCCTCACGGTTTTGTTCTCTCCCAAAGCACACAGCAGTAGGGGAAAAAGCCTCTACACATTAAAGGGATGACATTCCTTATAAACACATTCTCATGTGCTTTCCTAGGCAATGTGGGATTTCATGGAATTCAAGACCCGCCCTTTTGGGTCACTACAATCCACCCCCCTTATGGGCACATGCATCCTCGCATGTAGGGCCCACACTTCCAGCTAAGGTATGGCTCTGATACCATCTATAACAACCCCACTCCAATTGTGAAGATATTGTCCGCTTTGGTGGGCTGGGGCATGGATTTGCATGTATAATAAATTACATGGGTTTTAACTTCTATCCATAATCCCAAAATTGCGCATTAATATTTTTTTTCAAAAATATGTTGATTTTCTGACAAGAATTTTATAGCTCAATTGATATTTAATAATTTCATATGAAATTTCAAGGTTGAAATCCATCTCTAGCAACTAAGGAATTATATAATATATACACTTAACCAAATATGGAAAGTAGGGCAGTAAATGAGTCAAGCCAAGTTGAGTATCAAAAGTTCAAGCTTATTTATTTAATTTAATTTTTTTTTTCAAAAACAAGTCGAGCTTGAGCTCATTATATATCAAACAAGATTTTATGCTCAAGTTTTGCTCATTTTCTTATTGAGCAAGCTCAAACTTGTTCACTAATTACTTGATTAACTTATTATTTGTATCTATATTATGAAACCATCACTAAAATATTTTATCTATTCATAATCCCATGAATTTTTATTATAAATAAATTATATATATCATTAATAAACTACAAATAATAATTTAATATCATATGAACCTATTAACAAACTTATACAATCCAATTTCAAGTCTATATTAATATATTTTTAAACAAGTAAATGTATAAAATGTTATATTATATATAGTTAAATTGAACTCTCATATTCACGAATTTATTTACGAATATATTATTATGTTTAAACTTGACTTATTTAACAATTGAGTCTAAAATTGAGGCTTAATCTTTACTTGTTTTCTAAACAAATAAACAGAACTTTACATATTTTCTTGAGTCAATCGTTCTCAAACTACTTGGTTTATATACAGCCATACGATGGGAAGGGAAATTTGAAGAGTAGACAACAAAGGCCACACTTGTCTTCGCTCTTCACATCTCTTGACCAAATTTAATAAGGTGGGACCTATGGTGATATGTCCCAAGCAAAGTTGTTCGAGGTTAGAAGTTAGAAGTTAAAACCTGGCCCACGAGTGTAAAACCCTGGTTATAGTATAGCTTAATAGGCAACACAGATGAGATGAGATGAGGAATTGTGGTTCACCAGCCGATACAGTTAGCTCTCCTACCCCAACTACACGCCATTACTGTATCTCCCAAACCCACCCCTTAATTACTCTGCAAAAAAATTAATACTACCCTACCCATCTCTGGGATCTCATACGAGTTTCCCGTTTCCTCAATTGGGTCACAGCTCTTGGATCTTCAATAAAACCACCCACAAATTAAAAGGGTTCGTCGTTTACACCATTTCGTGAATTGGGTCACTCTCTTTTGGTCTCAAAAAATGAAGGTCAGTGTAGTTTCTCGGAGTGGTAAAGATGTTGTCAAGGGTGGCCTTGAGCTCAGTGATTCCGTACGTTCTTCTCTCTCTTTTTTCCTTTGTTTTTGTAATTTATTAACTTAGTGTCTCTGTGAATCGGTGGTAACGATCATCTCAATTCAGCTGGGTTTGTTAGTTCCAATTTAAGTAAAAGATTGATTTTTTTTTTTTTTTTTTTGTTGGAGGATAAAATGATTGAGACCCGAAAATGGTCTTCGTCTTTGTTTTCTTGGGTTTATATTAGTTTCATGATTTTTGTTTTCCTTTGCATGTATTTGAATAATACCCAATTGTGATAGTATATGTCTTTTTTGTTAATTTGTAGGCTACGGTTGCAGATCTGCAGGAGGCAATTCATCAACGAAGTAAGTGCTAGATTTGCTTTCCTTGTTATTAGAATTTCCATGCAAATTTTTACCTTGAAGGATTGAACTGCTAAGTATGCTTTGTTAGTCAGTTAATCTGTGTTTAGCGAAATAGTTATGGTTGATTTTAAGAGACAAATGCCCAAAAAGTGTTATTTTCCACATGTAGTGATGTAGGTGTTAATACTGGTTTTAGTATGGGTTTGAGGATGAAAAGAGATTTTCTTTATTATGGGAATTACTGAAACTTCTATAAACGGCTGCAAATTTGACAATTGAGTTCTACATGATGTTTTTTGCACACAAATGTGAAGGACATCTTCTCTATTGTCTTTAAGGACTTAATTTTCTTTCTTGAAATTATCCTAGTAAGAATTAGTAACATCCTTATGCTTAAGGCTAAATTAGAGCTTTGGTTGTTCATACCACATAGGTGAAACCTTTCTAGTGATAAATTTTTTGATACAGATTTGCCTCTTGAACTGCATTTCTCTCTCTCCCTCCCACCCCCACCCGGCCACCCCCAATAGAAGGAATGAAGTTCACTTTATCTACTAGAATGTACACACATATCAGTCTGTTGAGGGTAATGTACTTTCTTGAAGATGATTCTCCCAAATCATTGAATATTTTTCTACTCTGGTAGTATCCAAGGATAATGAGTCATGACATTGAATATTTGTGAGCATGACAGATCACTCTTAAAAATTATATGTTAAAGCACCAGGTCTTGTTGGGGTTTGTTTGACTAAGGTATTTTCAGATTTCAGAGAACTATAATTTGTATGCAGTGTTAATTACAAGTAGATAAAAAATAAAAAAAATAAAAAAAAAAAACTTATAAAAAAAAATTGTATGCAGTGTGAATTCAAGCACACTGAAAGAAATCTTGACACTTACCACTGGAGCTCTTTTTTTTTTTTTTTTTTTTTTTTTTTTTTCATGATGTAATATTTCTGTCAAGAACAAAATAATTTTTAAGTCCATGGGATCTGTAAGATTTTTAACAAAATCAGCACTAGACTTCCTGTCTGATTTTATTTATATTTTCTGGACCTCCGGTGTGTCTAAGATTGAGGCGTGGCCTTTGTAGTCCATCATATTAGGCGTATTCACTATTGGACTTAAATTTATTACTGATTTACTGCCTGAGACAATATTTATATGCTTTGTTTCATTGTGAGTTTGACCCCTGCCCCCAAAAACTGAATGTGAGTGCATGTGTATATGTGTTGACAGACTTGCATGTCATATGATTTAACTCACCTGATTTTCATCTTACATCAACAGCCAAAAAGTTCTATCCTTCAAGACAGCGGTTAACCCTCCCCCTTAAACCGGGATCAAAGGAAAAGCCTGTTGTTCTTAACTACAAGAAAAGTCTCAAGGATTATTGTGATGGAAACCACTTGACTGTAGTGTTCAAGGACCTGGGCACACAAGTTTCCTATCGCACACTTTTCTTCTTTGAATACTTGGGTCCTTTGCTCCTTTATCCCATCTTTTATTACTTCCCTGTCTACCAGTTCTTTGGCTACACAGGGGAGCGAGTCATCCACCCAGTTCAGACATATGCTTTATATTACTGGTGTTTCCACTACTTCAAACGAATTATGGAAACATTTTTTGTGCATCGGTTCAGCCATGCAACCTCACCACTCTCCAATGTGTTTCGTAATTGTGCATATTATTGGACCTTTGGCGCTTACATTGCTTACTATGTGAACCACCCACTTTACACCCCTGTTAGTGACCTCCAAATGAAGATTGGCTTTGGGTTTGGAGTGCTTTGTCAAATCTGTAACTTCTATTGCCATATCTTGCTGAGGAATCTGCGCAGCCCTGATGGGAATGGAGGATATCAAATTCCACGTGGTTTTCTATTCAATATTGTGACATGTGCAAACTACACAACAGAGATTTATCAATGGTTGGGTTTCAATATTGCCACACAGACTGTCGCAGGCTATGTTTTCCTTGTGGTTGCTACTCTTATTATGACCAATTGGGCCCTCGCAAAGCACCGTCGTCTGAAGAAGGTTACTTTTTTTTAATGAAACTTTCTTTACTTTTTGTTGAACATGTTTGTTTTAATTTCTTTTCTGCATATAACCGCATGCATTTCTTTAAAATTTGAGGCATTTTCTCTGCTCATATGTCCACCTGCATTTACTCCTTTCTAGATTGGGTGTGACTAGGATCTAGGTAAGTTATTTTAGATTTTCATCTGTAAACTATAGATTGGTTAGGAACATAAAATATTTGAGAAGGTATACGGCTTTATAATGTCAAATAAATTACTCTCATACATTTGTCACGCTAGCAACTACTGGATATGTCTACATACCAGTGTTTATATGTGTTCATGTATTAGGGGTGACCCGTTGGACCATGAATCTGGTATACACATATAGATACATTTTTTTATATGTAGATGTATGTGTTTTTTTTTTGGGTAAGTTTGATCCGATATTTGTTGAGCTTTATCAAATTCAATGGAATACCCTGTTTTGTCTCTTTTTTTTAATCTGAGCAGGATCTTGTTATGCTTTATTGACAATCCTAGATTGCCTCCCTCTTAAAAAACAAAAAGACAGAAGGCAAGCCTAAATCCTGGGCTTCTAACCTCAGATGTTAACTCCCCCTGCAACGAGGGAGAGATGCACCCTGTGTAACATGAAAGTATTTACCCATCCCCCTAAAAATTAGGGGCAAGCCTAGTTACTGAATAAAAGAAAGACCTCAAGTGTACTGTTACCTAACAAAAGTTTATCAATCTAAAATAGATGGCAGGGAGTCCTAACAAAAGTCCAGTTGTGTGCACCTCAAAATTTATAGGCATCATCAACATGTTTCTCAGTGTGTTTTCACTTCTGAATATTTTGATGTGTATCCTATCAGCTTCATTTGCAAACATAATTTCAATTCTATAGACTCAGAAATTTCATTTCTTGTGATATTTCTTGTTAATGTTGCTTCTTAACCTTGTCATCTGCAGCTATTTGATGGGAAGGATGGAAGACCGAAGTATCCACGCAGATGGGTAATATTTCCCCCATTCCTGTAAGCATGGCTCTCATCTTGCATCTTGTTGCTCTCTTTCGTACCAAAAATCAGATTCAACAGCAAGAATTCAAGATGGTTGGAGCTTAGTAGGTGTCAGATATGAACTTGACATTTTTATAGACAGCTTACTCCCACTTGAACTACCTGAGGATAATCATCTTTTATTCTTTTCTTATTGTTTTGTCAGCGCGCCACACCCCACCACAACACCACCCCCCCCCCCCCCCCCCCCCCCCCAAAAAAAAAAAAAACACAAAAGAATTATGTTTCCTCTCATTTGTCATGTTATTTGGGAATAAATACAGTTAATGTTGGTGATCTAGCTTTTTATCAGATTGGCTTCTTGACTATTTTTTATATTTCATTGGGCTTTTTTTTAATGACCTCTAGATATGAAAAGTATTAGAAAATCATGGCTCTTACACAAAGCAAGATTTGGAGAATTTTAACATTTTGTTACAGTTTGGTCAGACCATTCAATCCACCATTTCTTGTTAGGAAGTGGCATTGAATATAATGATGGCCGATAATCATTTAGACATCAAACTGTAATTTCTGTGGTCTATATCTCAAAAGAAAGCTGTTATGGGATGCCATGACTTTAAAAATGTTCCCAATTTTGTGGACAAATGGAGCAATGAAACAAAGTGGTCGTTGGCAACTAAAACAATTAGAACTAACCGTTTGACGATGACAATCTATACAGAGCCTAGAGTTGACTGCTATATTTATGGCATAGCGACAACTGACAACCCACCCTTCCGATTGAATAGCTAAGGTACTCCTAGTGAGATCAGAATTAAGAGGATGGACAACATTTAGGTACAATTTGTTAGGTAAGAGGAGCTTCTAAGTTTATAATTCATTTGCTAGAAAGAAGGCAAACAAAAGCAAACTTAGAACATTCATATTAGCTCCAAAAAAAAAATTCGTTTATTTTAGTATAAGAACTTTTTTTTTTTTTTTTATGTATTTATTTTTTAAAATCCTCACATCAAATTATTTATTTTACATTACATTAAAATATCAAATTTTCTTGATTTTTTTAATTGTTTCTTTTTCTTCACACGCAATAACCATCATCCACTCTCATCCTTCAACCTCGGAATATGTAAAGAAAAAAAATTTTAAAAAACAAAACTATATGCAAAGTGAATAGTGTCAATGTAAATTTACACAATTACTGTAGTAACTTTGCAAATTTATATATTTTTAACTTGACTGATGTGGATTTATTTTTTTTAATTGAATGCCTAAAAGTGATACTTTTTTCTCTATTTTGCATTGTTTGATGCTGAAATGCTCTTAGAACCTTGCTATAGCTTCAATTTTCCTCTACAATGTTAGATAACTTTAAGTAGAAAAATTGGATCTCAAATGGTCCTGGCAATAGACCAAAAGTGTAGGCTCTTTATTCATCAAAAAAAAGTGTAGCTCTTTACACTAAGAATGGGCTGTACCTTCAGCTTTTACATGAGTAATGATTTAATAAGGACTTGGATTGGCAAATCCATGAGATCAAAGGCTGGAGTGGTGGAGTGGCGGACAACTATTCTTTGTTGGAAGAAGTTGCCTAAGCAATTTCAAAGCATATTTTATGTTTAAGGGAAGTATTCAATTGGATTATAATCTCTTTAAAGCTCGTTATTCTATTAAACACAGAAAATGTGTAGAAGTAGAACCCATCATGGTTGCCACTTCATAATGTGAGGATCCAAGTTTTTATTGTTATTACTATTTGTAGTAAAGACTTCTTTTTTATACATGGCATAAAATAACGTTTTCAAAAATGTGCATAAAAAAGATTATTCCTTTTGGAATGAGATTGGAGCTTAGACTTATGATTTATGAACTTCATCCACTCATATTATTTTCCTACTTAACCAAGAAAATCTGATATACCAACTGTACCAATCCAACCTTTTTTTGAGGTAGAAAAAAAAAAAAAAAATCCCCTTTTCGGACATAGTTTCTTCTGCAACCCAAAAGCATTTGCTAAGGTACAAGGATCCTAATTTTATTTTATTTTTTTTTAATTATATGAAATAATGGCATTTCATAAAACTCCTTCCCCTAGGACAATGTTTTCCGAGAATTTTTTTTTTTTTAACTACGGACTAATGAGTTATGAAAAACATTTGACTTTGCAGTTTGTACTTTGTATCATCATTATTCCATTGAATTCATTCTAGATATCAATTTGTCAAATGTATATACATTACATTTGGATGCATTTTACTGAATACTTATTTATTGAAAGTATGGGGAAAAGTTTTATTTTGCTATGGGCCTTGCTACAATGAGTTAAAAAAAAAAAAAAAAAAAAAAGATTATTTTTGGTGTGTACAAATACACTTTAATTTTGGCTATTTCTAGAGAAATTTTTATTTGTGCCAAAAAATTAAGCGGAGCCCCAATCTCATAAAAAAAAGAAAAAAGAAAAAAAAAAGTAGAGTAGAATGAGAATTAGAGCATTTTTCACCATTAAAAAATAAAATCACTCACCATAGAATTAGAAAGAAATCATAATTTAAATTAATATTCTTTTGTATTTTAATTGACATTAATTGTTAAGAAGTGAGAATTGTGGGGACAATTTTTGCTTCAAGGCCAAGAGCTAGACCATGTTGTAACCTTAGGCAATTTTGTTGTCCCCCACATAAGAAAGATTTGCTTCCTCTTCATGCCATATAAAGGATGACTAGTGGTACTCTATCACCATTGGTCATCCCTTATATGGCATGAAGAGGAATCAAATATTTCCTATGTGGGACAACAAAATTACCTAAGGTTACAACATGGTCTAGCCCTTGGCCTTGAAGCAAAAATTGTCCCTACAAAAATAATAATGAATTTAATTTTTTTTTTCCTTTTAAATGATAAACTTGAGCTCAGGAATATTAGATTTCTCATCTATTAATCATTTTCAATTAATTATACTGAAATTTAAATTACAAGTGACACCTTTTTAATTTTAACATGTTTTCAATTCAATCCATTAAATTTAATTTTTTTAGTATTTAACCCCTTTATTTCCATTGTAGTCTTTAGTCCACTTTTGTTTAATTCACACCAATTTCTAATCCTTCATAATAATAATAATAATAAATTGAGTATTGGTTATATAAATTTGAATCGAAGAAAGTTAGTGTATATATAACTATATATAATAACTGATTGATTGTTTGAATTGAAAAATGAAAGAAAGAAAGAAAGAAACGGAGAGGAATGAATGAATAATAAAAAAAGACCATAAATAGGGAAAAAAAAGGGAAGGCCTTAAAGGCGAGCCCAATGGACGCGTTCTTCGCTTCGATATAAAAGTTCCAGACTGTACCACTCCTTACTCCTCCAACCCCAAATATCTAACGGTCCAAACCGCATCTCTTCCCTCTTTTAATTCCTCTCTCTTTTCTTTCCCATTTCGCCTATTATTCACAAACCCCTCCCCTCCCCTCCCCACTATATTTCTCTCTCTCTCTGTCCAAATCGCACAGCTCTTCGGTCTCTCTCTCTCTCTCTCTCTAGATCGCTTTAGTCTTCCAATCACATTCCCACAGGTCAATTTCCCTTCTCTCTCTCTCTCTCTCTCTCTCTCGCTTTCTCATCGATCTGTTTCGTTTTCGCTCAGATCTAAGCCATTTCGAGTTTCCTTTTTTTTTTTTTAATTTGGCAATGTATGATTAATTTCTGTGATTATTATTGTGTTATTTTTTATAATTGTGTTGGATCTAAAATGCTGTTCATTGTTGTGTAAAATGCAGAGGAAACAAGGAAAATTGTTGTGAAAGTTTAACAAGAAATGAAATAATGCTGGCTAGTTTTTTTTTTTTTTTTTATATGTTTTTTGAAAACATTGTGAAACGAAAATGGAGGAGGTTGCATGTTGCATTGTTGTAATTAAAAGGAGTCAAGAAAATTGAAGTAAAGCTAATTCTATCAAACTATGGGAAGTGTATGTTAACATAAATAAATAAAGGGTAGCTTTGCAGATCTCAATTATTTGATCTTTTTTTTCATTTGGGTGTGTCTCTTGGTTCCTTGTTATGGGGTTTTGATTGGGAATGTTATGTGGTTCTTTTTTCTTTTTTTTTTTAGTTTCATTCTGAAACTGTTTGATTCATTCTGTTGTTGATAATGTAGGCATTTTTTTATTGCAATGAGCTGTGTTGTGTTACGTTTATTGGGAAATTCAAATTGTCATTGCCTTGATAGTCTAGAATAATCCAAAATGCAATTTGTTTTGGATCAATGTTGCTAATAATAAGTGATGGGGTTATGGTTATACATATTGGAGGATGCAAGTTTGTATTTGTTGGGTGATGAATGGTTTTGACATTCTTTTCGTCCTTTTGATTTGGTAGTTTTGGAGATATTCTCTATAGAATTATATTAGTTTGTGACTGTGCTATGTCGAATCACGGTACGATGTAAATCTAGTGCAATCTTGATAGAAAAATTGCTATGGGCGAAGGGGGGGGGGGGGGGGGGGTGTAGTAAATGTTAATGTTTTCTTTTCCCAATTAAACTCCCTTAAGAGAGTTTTGTACTTCAATCATGGTATCAACCAATGATGTGCATGCTTATGGTAGAACCCCGGGTGCTTATCTATGGTGTGTGTATTTATCAATATGATATTCTAGCTGAAAGATATGAAATAAGGTGAAAAGAAGGAAGGCAAATCCCAGCAATGTGCTTCTTGTTCTGAATAACAAAGATGGTTTTTTTTTTTTTTTGACTGGTTATAGTTTTATCAAGCAGGTAATACAAGATGGCAGATGCTGAGGACATTCAGCCACTCGTGTGCGACAATGGAACAGGAATGGTTAAGGTATTAGATGAGGCCTATCTGTGTTATGATGTTTGGTTTAGTTTTTAATATACAAAGCTATTATTGACTGTTCAGTTGAGGTACTGCTCAACTTTTATGCCTTCTCCCTCCTTTTTTTTCATTATTGAATTTTGGATAATTGACTGTAATATTATGTTCTAGGCTGGATTCGCCGGAGATGATGCCCCACGAGCTGTGTTCCCTAGTATTGTAGGCCGTCCCCGTCACACTGGTGTGATGGTTGGAATGGGCCAGAAAGATGCATATGTTGGTGACGAAGCTCAGTCCAAAAGAGGTATTTTAACTCTAAAATACCCAATTGAGCATGGTATTGTGAGCAACTGGGATGATATGGAAAAGATTTGGCATCACACCTTCTACAACGAGCTTCGTGTTGCCCCAGAAGAGCACCCTGTTCTTCTAACTGAGGCTCCTCTTAACCCTAAAGCTAATCGTGAGAAGATGACCCAAATCATGTTTGAGACCTTTAACACTCCTGCTATGTATGTAGCCATTCAAGCTGTTCTTTCCTTGTATGCAAGTGGTCGTACAACTGGTAAGCAACTGATCAATCATTTTGTTTGCAAGGGTTTTAATTGGAATATCTCATTGACACTGGCATGCCATTCTTTAAATACCCAAATTTAATTTGTTTTGCATGTTTTATTGCATCTCAACATGTAATCACATACATGGTTTGTGATTACACTTAGTATGCCATACAACCTAAGGGCAATTCTAGGAAATTGTTGTGATGTATCCTTTCCCCTTCATTGTGATGGATTTTGCCTGTGCCATGCAGGAATTGTGTTGGACTCTGGTGATGGTGTCAGTCATACAGTTCCCATATACGAGGGGTATGCCCTCCCACATGCCATTCTTCGTCTAGACCTGGCTGGCCGTGACCTCACAGATCACTTGATGAAAATTCTTACCGAGCGTGGGTATTCTTTCACCACCACAGCCGAGCGGGAAATTGTGAGGGACATGAAGGAAAAGCTGGCTTACATTGCGCTTGATTATGAGCAGGAGATTGAGACCTCCAAGACCAGCTCTTCAGTTGAGAAGAGCTATGAGTTACCAGATGGACAGGTCATCACCATTGGTGCTGAGCGGTTCAGATGCCCTGAGGTTCTGTTCCAACCATCCATGATCGGAATGGAAGCAGCAGGCATTCACGAGACCACATATAACTCCATCATGAAGTGTGATGTTGATATCAGGAAGGACCTGTATGGTAACATTGTCCTTTCAGGTGGTTCAACCATGTTCCCAGGTATTGCTGATAGAATGAGCAAGGAAATCTCTGCTCTTGCCCCAAGCAGTATGAAGATCAAGGTGGTGGCTCCACCCGAGAGGAAGTACAGTGTCTGGATTGGAGGATCTATCTTGGCATCACTTAGCACCTTCCAGCAGGTATGTTTTGATTCTTGTATCTCAACTTGTTCAGTTCCTTTTGTATGGTTACTGATGAGAGGATTTTGATTCTCTTATGAGTGCAGATGTGGATCGCAAAGGCAGAGTATGATGAATCCGGGCCATCAATTGTGCATAGGAAATGCTTCTAAATGTTCGAGAATAGGATCTTTGAAGAAACAAAGTTCTGTTTTTATTTCTCAGAACAAAGTGCTGCTTGCGCTTGCAACTCTTTGTTCTAGCTTTGTTATCATTTTATGTTATTCTCATGTTGGAGTGATGACTTTTTTTGGAAGGCGAGGAGTTGAATTTGAAAAATTTGTCCATTTCTTATTTATTATATATTTTGAGAAGTTTTTGACTCTTCCATTCCAGCTTTTTTTTTTCTTTTTTATGAGGGCAAGAGGGTATTTTGGAATACTTGAATGGTCCGATAAATGGTTCTTTCATTTTAATTTTCTAATACCAATGGCCCGTTGTAGCAAAGGGCCAATTTATTTTGTTCCTCGAGTTTTCAACTACTTGCATCATTTTGCTCGATAAAAAATGAAATCCCTATTGTTTGAATTTGTTCAGATAAACAAAAGAGAGATTCTCTTACGAGTCAGACGGTGTAGCCAACTACACTAAAACCTTGAGTAGATTTTTGGGAACACCAAGGTGTTCCAAGGTGCATACATTCTCACTAACACTAAAAAATAAACCCAGGCCCAGCTGGTTTTGGAGGCCTCATCCGTAAGAGGCTCGAGTATGACCTTTAAAAGATAGGCTCAAACTAGCAAAGGATTTAGGGTCCAAATCTTAATGTGTGGAATTGGAAGCTATGGAAATGGTGTGAGGTTAACTGGTTAAGCATAACTACTAAAAATATTGGCAAAATGATATTTGTTTTTTTTTTTTTAGCAGTCATTAAGCATACCTAATGATATAATGCTTTTATTAAAGTTTGATAACTCTGAAACTTTGGAAAACCTTTGTAAGCAAATAACTATTCATTAAGCATTCCATTTTTTCCAAAATGTAAAACATGGGGAATATAGAGAATAGAACACCACTAATTATTCATTATGCTCCTATTAAAGTAATGTAACACAGTTAACTGCTACCAAATTCTTTAACCTGCATTTCGATTCTCATAATCTCATTAAATGAACATGTAGTAGTCTGCTTTTTATTGTCACAAAATGGACGACTTGGTGTATCCACCTCTAGTGTTTGAATATTTTTCTTGTGGGAACTTAGTATGATAGGCCAAGAATGTATTGACAGTTTGTGATGAATTAATCAATTAATTAGTCAAGTTAATTAATTAATTCAATTTGCATGCAATAAGCATGGTAGCACAAACAAATCACCAACTAAGTTAAAATGCAACAAAAAATAAATTGACACGGTGATTTGTTTACGAATTGGGAAAACTTACATGGCAATAACCTCACCGGGTGATTTTAAGGTCTCCACTTCCGAGAATTCACTATTATCACAACAAGCGGTTACAAGTAAAGAAATCTCAGTACCTTATACCAACCTACAGTTGAACCCTTACCCCAATACCCAATTGGACTTGTTCTGTAGTAACAATCTCTCATTTTAATGCACAGCTCTAGTACATGACTAATCAATTCAATGCACGGATCCCAATACGCAGCTTACTCACCAACTTGAGAAATATGTTAGCTGCAAAATTCTTTAGCTCATTAACACAATGGAGATCATGAAGCTCCTTGGTTACAAAACCCTACGATGTACAAATACAGCAGCTTCTTGAATAAAAAAATGAACTAGGGCATATGTCTCCGATTCACAATATGCTTCTAAAAAACTTTTGCATTGAATTGCATCAGTTGTGATAGCCCTTAAAACAATCCTTATATATGTTTAGGGTTGTGGGAAAAGAAAGTCCAAACATCTATTCACGGATTGGAGTGAAATCGATTTTGAAAAATTGAATTTCATAAACCTCGATAGATACCTTATCTTTCGAGCAGCTGTCGAGCATCGGGCTGAAAACAACTTTCTAAACCTCGATAGATACTAGCTGTCAAGTTTTAAAATCTAGCACTTCTTTACTTGTTTCTTGGACAAACTTGTATGGTTTTAACGCTTAATCTTGAAACCTTGTTCCTTGAAACATTAAACACATCATAGATCTACCCAATTATAAGTAAAGTGCGTTTTGTCAAAAGATTACCCAATTCTATATTAACATATGTTTCTAATATTGATTCACATATATCCTAACAATCTCCTCCTTTGGCAATCCGTGACAAAACCACAATAAACAAATGAACATATGAGAGAAGTCATAAATCACTTAACTCATACTCACTTGTGAATACAATAAAATCTATCCTAATACAAACTATTGAAAAACTTTGCAAGAAGAGAGTTCATGGCAAGAAGACTTTGACAACCTATATTTCTGAAACACTTTAAACAAAACTCATCATGGCATCTTAGTGTAAAACAAAAATAAAATATTGTATACAATATATAGGCCAAAATGGACAAATGCCCATTTCACACAAAAAGATCCAGTAAAATGCCTCATGTCTGAAACTAATTAGGGAAATTTCTCTGTTTTGAAACTCAATTTTCTAAAAATCGAGTTCCAAATGTAAAACTCGATTTTTGAAACATCGATTTATAGCGAACATTGACTTAGGATTTTTTTTTTTTTTTTTTTTTTTGGATGTGAAGTACTCGAGTTCATGGAACTCGAGTTCCACTTGCATTTTTTCAAGTAACTTGAGTTCTATGAGCTCGAGTACTTCACATGGTACTCAAGTTCCCAAAAAAAAAAAAAAATTTAATTTTTCAGTTTGCTATAACTCGATTGTCCAAAACAGGGGCATTTCCCTAATTAGTTTGAGAAATAGGGCATTTTGCTGGATTTTTTTGTGTGAAATGGGCATTTGCCCATTTTGGCTCAATATATAAGAAGTATGCGCATAAAAAGAGAAAAGAAACAACACATGTAAAGATAATAAGTGAAAGAATTGTAATAATAACAGCATCATATATATAACATCATATTTTCGATGGTCATTATCTCTCTTGGCAATGTTGAATTTCAATTATTGAACAATGGATTTCAATAGTTAATTTGTCCTGAGAACTATTAATTCTAATTTTAATTTTGTTAAAGAGAGAAAAGAAGAATAACTTTTTTTGGGAAATTGAGAATTTTTACCATAGTAAACATAGTAAAACAAATTTAATAGAATGTTGAACATTCAAAAATAGTACAATATTTCAAAAATAATTTATTTTTATTAAAGTTTTGGGCCTTAATTAAATGTTTTACCTAGTAAGAAAAAAACAAAGCATTTTATCGGCCAATAGAAGATTTATTTTTTTTAACAAAAATTCTAAGTGTGAGGCTTTATTTTTTTTTATTAGCAATACTATAAGACATAGATATAGTATGGGCTTTCTTCTCTTTGGGGACATTAATCATTGTCTAAATGGCCTAATAGTTGAGCTGTCTGCTTGGTAATTTATTTTGTATCTGGTTAGTGGTAAAAGTAAAACTGCACTATTTCTTGAGTTTTATACTACCTGAATCAGTTTGATCAATAAAACAAGATCCAATAATTCCTCTTTTTCGAACCTTGATCTTTCTTTCTTTCAAATTTTGATTCTTCTTATTGCATACGGTTTTAATTTTGTATAGAATATCTTCACATAATTACTATTTATTTTTTGAAAAAAAAAAAAAAAGACATTTGTTTATGATACTACCCAACGGTTTAGCTAACAAAGTAACAAGCTTGAAACCTTCAGGAGGTTTTTGGGAACACCTTAGTTTAGCGTGGGTACATATTCTCACCAAGCATCAAAATTCAAAAAGACAACTGGGTATTCTAAGAGCAACTGTTTTTTTTTTTTTTTTTTTTGGGGGTAAAATAAGAGCAACTGCTTAACATAGGGAATATAGACTATAGAGTATATAGACCACCTTAACTAGTTGACCTTCTACGGCTCCCAATCAAGCAAATAGACTGTTGCTTTGGACATTTATCCGAAGCCTAACTCCTTGGGAAACCAATGGGTCTGTTTCATTTTCTGGCTCCTTGGGCACTAAGTTAATACCCTCATGAATTTGCTGTGCTGTTCTAGTCCCTTGCTTTATGAGGCTTTTGCTTGAGATCAATGACTCATTTTCGGGATTTTGATGATCGTTCCAGTAAGAATTAGATCTCCCAACCCAGGGGTCTGATTCATTTTCTGGCTCCTTGAGCACTGAGTTGATACCCTCATGAGTTTGCTGTGCTGTTCTAGTCCCTTGCTTGATGAGACTTTCGCTTGAGACCAATGACTCATTTTCGGGATTTTGATCGTCATTACAGTGAGAATTAGATCTCCCAAATCTTTGAAAAGATGAGTCTTTCATGATTGCATCTTTTGAAGAGGACCGCTGACTGAAGCTCCCAAACCCTTCAATCCCATGTGTTAGCTTTCGAGCTCTAGCCCTCTCTTCCTTGAGAAGTGTCTCACTTTCAAGAAGCTTCAATACCCTCTCAGATGAGTCTTTAACCTTCGATCCCCAGTTGAATCTGCTTCGTGTGAAAAATAGAAAAGCTTATTAAAACATTGACTGGAGTTTCTAAAATCTCATACATCCATTTTGATGAGTGGATTAGATTTTATTATGTCATCAATATTTTCAATAGATACTGAATTAGTAATAGTCAAAATGATGTCGAAAAAAAATTTTAATTCACTAGTTTAAAGATGGATGGATAGAATTTTAGAAAATCAATAATAGGGTTATCTAAAATACTCTGGAATATCTTAATCCATGAAGTTTATACTCAAATAAAGAAATCTATATATGCATGCCAACCCTCTCTCGTCGATATACTGAAAGTTTCCAATCTCCTTAATAACATCTTTATCACACTGAAACTCCTCAGCAACTCTCCGTGGTCCATGGGTTAGAAGGTGTTCCAATAGAATTAGAGCCTTGTAAAAATCTCGCCAATTCGTTCTATCAAATTTAAACAACCTGAATTTGCAACAAAAGAAAAGGAAAAAAAATATATATATCAGCCATGATTCTAATGAAAAAGAAAGTGTCAATCAAATCAAACATTGAGAAACTTAAGAGACCTCTTGTGTAGAATCTCCACAATTCTCCAATAATCATCAACTTCAAAGGCAGCCCGAGATATCACTCCCATGGTACGTATGTCTGGTGGCCCTGTATTTCCTTTTGTAGCTTCTTCTGTCATTCTACAAATCCCACCAGAAAAACCATATCAAAACCAAATATGAACTCCCATATTTCAAAAGAAAAAGTAATGAATCAAAATGATCAACTAAAAAAAGCTTACAATTCTGCAGGTGTAACATCTGTCAGCACCAATCGGGCAGTTTTAATTTTCTCCGTGAAGAAATAGGAAGCTTGCCTCTTGAATTCATGGAAAATTTCACTGCCCATGTTGATGTTATTGTTCGGTAGAGAATTTCAACAAGGCCCTATGCGAGTTAAGGGAAATGATGATGAAAACTCATGGCAGGTTCTTCTTTTTGAAAGTTTTATCAAGTACGTAAGAAGTGCAACCACTCCATTATTTGCTATAATATAACAAACGCCAACTGTTTTCTAAAGGTGGCGTTGCATATGAAGGCAAAGAGATATATATAGGCGATGTATTAATATTTTAAAACCCAAGTATTGAAAAGAAAAGACTGTTTCCCCTTCATTTGGAATTATATGAAAAATATGTTGACCATGGACATGAAATTATAATATTTCGTATATTATGTAATAAAAAATTTAATTTGTTGCATCAGGTGGATGTAGATTCTTCTTAAAAAAATGGATGTATTCTCTCTCTTCTAAATAATTTTATTTCTTTATTTCTTTATGTTTTGTCACTTTATTTTTCACATTTATATAAAATTTGTAAGGACTTAAAAAAATTCTCAACATACTATAAATCAAGCTCGACTCAACATTTTTTTGAAATCTAAGGTGATAAATTTAACTAGATTTTTTAATATTCAAATATCAATTTTTTTAATAGAAATATTTATATATAAATTAAATATTCTTTATACAACTTTCTATATTAATTTTTTTATATAAAACCATTATTTTTTTTTTTTTTTGAGATACAAAATTAGTTCTAGTTAATTTTCATATTTACGTTTTATAGCAAATCTTTTACAATTCATAATAGTTAATCCTCTTAATTTTCTTGTGAACTAATTGATATTATTTGGCACACTCATGACTTCCTTTTATTTTTAATGAAATAGTTTAGGATTTCAATTTGGTTGAATTTTTATTGGCTCAATATTATAAAGTCCTTGGAAGTGGGGGAATGCATGCAAAATATATCTATATATATTTTTTCAATTATTATTCTATGTTTTATGAGACATTTTTGTACAGGTTTAGGACCTTTCGTTTATGTAATGGAGAACTTTAGGGCTCTTTTCTAATTTCTTGGCAAAGGGGGGCCTTATTACATCAAAAATGTTAAATTAATTCTACTATAGGAGAAACTCAATTATCAAAGTTTCAAAAAAAAAAATTTATTTTTCAATTAAAATTCTATTGCTAACGTTAGAAAATTTAAATAGAAGTTTAATTAATCTTAGTAATCTACCATAATTGTTAGTTTGACAAAATTAGGTCTTACACGATTACTTTCATCATAAAACTTAAGATATTTTTCTTTTATTAGATATCTTATTGTTCAATTTCTATTTTTATATTTGGGAAAATTTTTCTTTTTTTAAATATCAATTTTCATTATTAACCTGCGCATTCACACCAAGCTACTGCTTTTCTTTTTTCTTTTCTTTTTTGAGAAGATAGGTACTGCTAATTTATAAGAAAACTTACTGCTAATTTATAAGAAAAGTTTGGTCATTCTTCTTTTCCTTTAAGGTTGGTTGTCTTATTATGGAGTGGCTTTAAAACTAGTTGCAGTCGAGTTAGTGGAATCATGACTAGAAAGTAAAAGTTTATATTAAAAAAAGGACCAGAAAGTAAAAAAGATGAGCTCTGTTTCAATCCGAAGTCATTTTCTACAGCTATCTCAAACTTTAACAAAAAAGAGATTGCATTTGCTACGTGGATATATGCATGCATCATTTTCTTACCGTGTAAGAGTTCCAAAAAATTGTAGAACCTCACGTATTGTGAGGTGATATGCATATATCTAATATTTGAAATATTCAACAATACTACAGATACAATTATTTTTACATCAATTTTCACAACTTATTTACTTATGCAATCGTGCGTGATCGTTTCAAGCCTTCATTTGGCATCCCTAGCAATAGAGACAACAAATCTCGCACCAAAGATCCTAGAACTTCAACCAACGGCGCCAAACTCCTTTTCTACCTACTGTCTACCCCTCTCCTTTTAATTTTCTCGCTCGTCATTCAATGCCAATTGCCAAGCCTATCATATGAAACTACTACAATTAATTGTTGATCCAAAACACTCAATCCAATCAAGTAGTTTGATGGATTTGGCCAACGCCCAATTTTGTTTCTCTCCGTCCAAAAATAAAGCATTACCATTTTAAGTATTAAGAATTCAAATTCTTTACATAATAATTTATTATTTTTTTATAAAATTGAGTAAGCAATAAAACATTGAAAAATATTGTGTAATAAACTCCCTAAGTAGATGTCATTTTCAAGTTAAATTCTAAAGTACATGCACAAATAATTACTTTTTGTTTTAAATTGTAATAATTTAATCATTACATGAGTTTAACAAAAGTGAACATAAATTGTATTTGAGATTTTCATAATCTATATATATATATATATATATATAACCGAAACCTCTGAAACTCCCATAATTTTTCACGTCAGCATTATTTAAAAACAAAAAAACAAAAAACAAAAATTCTGATTTTTTTTCTTTCTAAAACTCGATAATACAAAAACCCCTAAGTACTAATCAAAACCACAGCAAAACCACGGGCAACATATACAACCATTCCTTTCTCTCCTCAGAAACCCTCTTTCTCTCCAAAAATCAAAACCTTCACCTTCCCCCAAAAATCCAAAATCAAAATCCAAAACTTAGGATGAGAAAGAAGGAAGAGCCAATTGGATACGTTGGGAAACGATTGACCCATCATCTTTACCTCTCAGAGCTCACCTTACTCTCTATCTGACAAACCAAGGAAAGGAACATGGTACAATGATGTAGAAGCCAGAACTCTTAACGGCCTGCAAGGCTGACCAGCGGTCACACTTCAAATCCAAGGTTTTCTTTCTTCAATTATATTGAATTGGAAAATTCTAGCTCTTTATATTATAGATTTATGTTGCTATTAACGAATTGTTTTATTAAATTTGCTGTACATGATGAAAAAGCTTGCCCCTTTTTTTTCACCATTGTTTTCTGAAGATGTTTAATTGAATGAAACAATGAATTTTCCTCACAACCCAAGTAGAAAAGGATTATATATAGTATGGATTTGGTGTCATAGAATAGTTGCTTTAATTTCCTAATCATTAAGATCATAGGCATAGCTCCCCCAAATAGAAACTATTTGTCTTTTGATGTCACAAGAGTTGTGTTCTTTGATAACTGATCTTTACAATATTTGACTGTAGCATTAGCGTTTGGCACTAATTTTCCAAGTTACCATCATTCCTAGAATCTTCTCCAACCTGTTTTTCTCCCCAATAAAATATTCAACTTTTGCTTTCTACTTTGCCAAGATTTGTTTTTTTAAACTTTAGCAAAGGGATTGCTGAATAGCAATTTGTGTGTGTATAACAGTGACATTCTAGATGATTCTCGATAGAGACATAACATCTTTTTTAACTATTGATATACCCTGTTGTACATTGATACATAATAAAAATAATGTTATCAATACATCTATATGTGACAATGATGTTGCTCCAATTACAAAAATATTTAATTGTTGTGAAATATCGAAGTTGTAAAGAATGTAGCTACTGTCATAATCTAAATTTATGATCATTGTTACCTAAAATCTCTTTTGTTTATGTCATGGGTTACAATCAAATACAAAATATGTGCCTACTTTCCTAATTTCTTTGAGGTTGCTGCTATAAAGGGAAAAGGTACAAGAGATTGCTTTCTTAAATTTTGTTATAGATCATTTTGAAATTTTGCTTCCCTTTTGTCAATGTTAAATTGTAGTGTGCTTAGTTTAGGTGCATTTTTTGGGTGTATTCATGCAATAAAACATTCTTATCATTCCCATTTAGAAAATGTACACCATGTATTTGACAAAAAGTCTCACTCAAAATTGAAAATTACCACTTAAAATTGAAACTTAACAAATAACACTGTTTGAAATCCCAATCATGATAGTGGTAACTTTCTCCCAAATTGTTCTGAGGGCTATGAATAGATCCTAGTCAACTTGCTCAACTTTTTTCAAGCAGAAGGTTGTAGGTGTAGTTGATTCTGTGGGGTCAAGGTGGAAGACGCTCTTCTTGTTGTCTGTGGCTATTCCAAAATTTAGTTGGTCTAGCAGCATGACGTGATGGAATGTGCATTCAACGGCCAACCTTCTTCTTTCACTGAACTCATGGATTTGGCTTGGGATAGGGACCAAAAAACATGTGAACTCACTACCATGCTATCATGGGTACTATGGCAACGAAGAAACAGGTTTTGGCTTATATTATGTTGCAATGAATTCCATTAAATCCTAAAATTGAATACTTGAACTTGTGATGAACAATTTTCTGATATAGTTGAGAAGAGCATCACTTTTTTATTTGTATATATAGAGATTTGTCTTATGCGCATGCACAGATATTTGTAAGATGGATTTATATTTGTTTAAGGGAGTAGCCAGCTTGTGCTAACCAGAAGGAACAGAATCACACAATGGGCTATTATGTATATTCTAATATTCAACCAGACCCCCTTGGTGTAATGATAATGGCTCAAAATCTATCTTGCAGGTACCAGGAAGCTTTCAACAAGGAATAATCTCAACAATTCAAGGAGTACAAGCATTCCATTGATCCTAATCCTGCTGGAGGTCAATGGCAAATTGTACTTAAACTAGCAGTGCAAAAAGGAGGGGATTTACTGGTAGTACTTATACTTATGAGGCTAGGAACAGACAAGGTGAAGTGGTGTTTTGGGGTATCAGAAGCTAAGTTGCAAGCTATGCTGCTGGGGCAGTACATGAAGCTCTGGTGGAAGCCTCTATCCAAGCGAGGACCCTTGATTTTTAGCAAGTTTTGGTACTCAACAACTGCAGGAAATTAGTTCTACTCTTTAATGGGTTTGTAAAGCCAGATTGGAGGGAAAGAACAAGATGGCAAATCTTAGTCACATGCAACAAACTGGTTTAGTGTTTAAGCTGATTTTTGTTCCAAGGTTGTCCTAGATAATGTCTAGAATTTAGCTAAGTTGGTTATTGATGTGCCAACTCACTTCTGTTGACCTAATATGGTTCAGTTTGTAACCTAACTGTATGTTTTTCTTTCTTTACTGGTATCAAAAATCATGCTTAAGAAACAAAAGCACGTAAGGATTTTTTTTTTTTTTTTTGAGAATAAAAAAAAAATCCTTATGCGCTTTTGTTTCTCATGTGCTTTTGTTTTAATTACGCCTTTTATTCTAATATGTAATGTTGCATTCTATGTCATTGAAAATAGACATAGCCTTACATTATTGGTGCTGGACTTATCAATATTGGTGTTAGCATTTTATATTCCTATTAAATTGTAAATTTTTTTTTTTTTAAATATTTCAATTATTCTATGCATCGCACGAGTTAGCAACTAGTTACTATAAATCATTAAATGAGAATTATAAGTAAAATTTTGATTTAAATAAGAAAAAAAAAATACAATACGACTTACTAATAAATAAAAATATAAATCTCTTAAACATACAGTATATTGTGTGGGGGGTAAAAGCTCAGAACTACATAATGGGCTCGAGACCCCCCGTTAAGGACTATTATATTTCCGAGGAGCAATAAGCGATTGGGACGGCCCATCTGAAGGCAGGAAATCCAGAAGTAAAGAGGGAATACCGCCCGAAGAGGTCTCTACTGGTCCGAAGATGTCTCACTCCTCGGCCACAAATTGTCTTGATCAAACAAACGTGTGGAAAGTCCGAATGACCTTCCTGACAATCCCAACGATGAGGATAAGCTCTGGGCGGATCCAGAGATGATCGGAGCCAAAAAATATCTAAAAGAAAAGCTGCTACCACCGCATTTAATGCACTGCAATAGCTTTTCTGGCCGCATTTATGTGGAGAAAACCCCTGAACAGTGCAACCTCAGCTACCGCCGCTCACTAAAAGCTAGAGCATACACTTGACGTGACATGCACTTGAGTGGATACGCAGATGAAGAACAGGTGGACGGTGGAGATGATGGGAAAGGATACTATATAAAGAAGAAGGGTCCCTAATGAGGGGGGGGGGAAAGAAAGAGAAAAGAAAGAGAAAGAGAGAGAGAGAAAAGTTTTACTGTAACTCTGAATGCTGTAATCGCTGTCTCACTTAATAATACATTTCCTCGGACATTCATTCATGGAGTTGTTCAGGCATTATTTCATGTTATCATCACTACAATCAACCTAACCCACCATCGTTTACTTCAGAACCAGCCCAGCTCTTTCGCCTACTCTCTATAAATTCATTGTTTCAGGGTTCGTTGGGCGTTCGACCTATATCTTTTGGGCTTGGGCTGTAAAAACTGACCCTTCATATTGAATATGTTATATCTTTATTGACTATGTAATCGACATTTTTTTTTTTTTTTTGGAGGAAATCTTAATCAACATTTTATTGTTTACTTCCTCAAAAAACATTTTATTGTTTAGATTAGTATTAAATATTATATACGTTTGTGTTGGGCTCACATACAACATGTTTATCTATGCATATTTGAAGATGTTTGAAGACATGTATATTAGTTATAGATTTTGGGAAATTATTTCTCCATCAAATCCTCTGGTTCTCTTCCATTTTTAGGAGGATGTGAGACATGCAACATTTATTTGACTTTTAAACACCACGTGTCTTACATGTAAAATTATTGAAGAAATTTGAGAATTCAATTGGAGAGGACTTTATACCATAAATTTGCCTCCTCATGTTACCTCTTGACATGGAGTGCAAAATCTCTATTTGAGATTTTTAAAGGTTTTAATGGGCATTTTCACAGTGAAAAGTATATATTACCAATTTCAAATATAAATTATATTTTCCATTAAAATTTTAAGAAGTCAATTTGCATATAACCAATCCATCATGAACGATACTGCTCAATTTTTTATTTTATTTTTTAAACTTTAGGGGGAGATTGGGAATTAATCCAATGGATCGGGAATAGACAAAAAAGAAAGTACCCCCAAATTATCTTACATGCCGAAACTGCAAGGTTAGATCAAGGCTTGAATAAACAAGCTCCAAAAATTGTAAAATTTTCTCAATGCAAATGTTCTTGAAAGAAGGAAGCTTATACCCTAACGCCTAATCAGGTGTCAATTTTCTTTAATTCTCCCAGATGAACTCCAATACGAAGGCTCAATGAAAAATTTTCCACATACGGGTTCGATATCCAAAAGACATTAGCGCAAGCTCCCAAAGCATATTTGGTATGCTCAACGGATTCACCTTGGATCCAGGTATTTCAGACCAGTTCACAGATATCTCAATCATTGGGATGCCAAACCACTTACACAGAAAAACTAACTCAACATCAAAACACCACCTGCACAGAGTCCACATTGTAAGTCAGTTCCCGCAACATGTTTTACCAAAAAATTAGAATAATATTTGAATACCATGAGTTTCCTTCAACTCTACTACAAATTATACAAAAGATGGATAACATGGAAGAGGTAAATGGATCCTTTATTTCTACAATATCCTTAAAAACGCACATAAATGCAGTTACCTCTTCAAACGAATATTTGTGAAAAGCTTCCTTGCAGCAGCCCTAGTAAACATCTTAAACCCACACTGTGATGCAGTCAAGAGTCAACGTCAGGATAAACATTTAAGTGTATTTTACCCAAGATTATCACACAAGCTTCATTTACAGCATAAATGAAGTACTGGACTTCTACAGTGGTAGTAGACTGGACGTCAAATATAAAATAAATAAATAAATTGAAGCAGAAATACCTGAGTGTCACGAATTCCAGGTCCCGCAGTTAAGACAACCACAAGATGGAAACCCTTCATTAAAAAATTACGGTACCATTTCCTCTGTGACATTCAAGCGAAATGGTTTAGCAAAGCAAAATCTAATACAAATTTGGCAAGAAAAGTGCATAAAACATCAAAATAGCAAGCAGCTTAGCAGACTGAACTGTAGCTAGAGCCTTTTCCTCAAGATGAGCACGAGAACCAAATGCAGCAATTGGGATATCAGATATCTTAATACTCGAATCACTGGCTGCTGAATCCCCAGAATGATACTCTTTTCTGGCAAAAGCATGAATCTGGTAGGCATAATAACAGATAATTTGCAGTGGCTTTATTAACATCTCCACATTGAACTGAAATTTTGACGACCAAAAACTTTATATGAAAGTACCAGTATACATGAGGGATTATACAAACCTGATTTTCAAGTTTTTCTAGGTCATTAACCTTGGTTGCTCCATCAGCATCCAGCATTAGAAGCAGTTCACCACGTGAATGAAGCATTCCCTGTTTTACAATGCTTTCACAAAGGTAAAGCGCTTCAATCAATTGTCGTCATGCGTAAAAGAGGAAAGATGGAAGCTTCTCAATAACATCAGAACACGTTTATAAGTGAATTGTTAAAGTTAGACTCACTTTTCTAATAGCTTCTCCCTTGCCATGATTTCTACCAAGAAGGATAACCCTCACATTGTCAACAGTGTATTTCCTTACAAAGTTAAAAGCTGCTTTTTTAGTCCCATCAGAACTTCCATCATCAACAATCACCACCTGGTAAAAATTCATCCATTCAAAAGTTAAGCAGCAGCAAAAAAAGGTACTACAAAGTACAAACCCAAGCTAGCAAAACAACTGACATTATTTTATTGAAGGAAAGAAAAATGCATATACAGTAGAATGAGTGGCAGAGACAATGTAAGATATTTTCTTCCACTACCTTTTAGTGAGAACTTATGTAAATTAACAAGAAGACCTACAGAGCAGGAGGAGGAAAAGCAGTAGCTGAGAATTAATGGTGCCAGGGGGAAGAGGTGATGCTCATAGAAGTGAGAGTTCAAATATTAGGGCCAACGTTTACTCAGTTAAACACGCTAATGATATAGAAATATTAGTTCAACAGGCTTCAATGCCTTGTTATTAGGAACTTGACATAATAGAATTTACAAAAAATAATCAAACCTTATGATGAAGCACACAAGATCTCATTTTGTAAAAAACAAAAATACTGCAGAGCTCAAAATGGGAAAACCTGTCTAGCATCTGCTTGAATGATAACCCTCATTACAAATTCGGTAAAGAACCAGAAACACAAATATCCCTATTTGAATTTCTTTTATAAAACATAAATACAGCCCCAGATACGATCTCAAGGTGCAATAATATAATCATAGGCCGTGATAACCAACGCAGATGATTTAGTTAATGGAGGGAACAAAATGATACCTCGTAAGAAAATGACTTATCCTTTGCCGCACGTTGTTCAAGATAACTACAAAGAAACAGACATAATTATCAGTACAATTCAAAATGCAACCCTCTCAGTAGTAGCCACCTACAGATATTATTTAACTACTTCATAAGTGCAGTTCTTAGGCAACTAGACACACATTTATGCAAAGCCCCCCATCTTCATTATGTACTACATAATAATTAATAATAAATGGTTATGCTACACATAAATAAATAAAAATTTGCACAAAATAAAAAGGATGAAAGTGTCCTTTGTGAGTCAATAAATATTAGTTTGAGCAGGCACAGATCCATATATCATTCCAGCTGCCAAGTCTCAATTGGTTCACAATCAAGCTCTGAAAGCTCAACACTGCCCCCCGCCACCCCAAAAAAAAGAATTAAGAAGAGAGAGTTCACAGAGCTGACTAAGAAAAAGATGATATGAAAGTAGACACCTTTTTCTGATTTTCATGCTAAAATTCAAGCAAATATGAAAAAAAAAAAAAAAAAGGGGCTTGGTGAAAGAAAAAGTAGAGTGCAATTACTTATGATTGTACTTACTTCATAGTTTCCTCAAGTGCTCCAGGAAGTCTATGCTCTTCATTGAATGCAGGTATTATCAAAGATATATACTTCTCTGCAGGATCAGAAACATGAGGGCAAGGAACCTAGAACAAAATCCTTCAGAAATGTCAGAATCACCCAAAACGACTACAGACAGTCCATAATATTCAAACCAACATAACATTGTACGGTGAACATACTTATCACAATAATAACAACAAAGAGTCTAATACAATAACCAACATATTTCTAGAAAAAGACCAAGAGAATTCTAATATTTCTTCACAGATACTTTTGAAGACAACACATTGCTCAGAAGTTTATACATCTGCAAGGCATTTATTAAATTTAGAAACACACATCATATATCCTTTTTGGATAAGTTATCCTTTTCATTATATACTAATGTTAAAGTCTTTCATATGAAATTCAGATATCATGATAAATGGTGTAGGTCGTTAAGGTGGGGGGGGGGAACATAATCTACTGTATAAAAATCCACCTTGGATTATGTCTCTATTATTATTCTTTTAGAAGCACAGATTTGTTTCCATGAAGCCTATGCTCCAACCCGAAAACTGTTATCCCCTGTAAAAAGGGTGTTACCTATGCCTTATACTACAAAATAAAGATATATCAGAAAATGACTACACCAAGGGAGCATAAAACCTAGTTTCGGAAGGGAGGAAAGGATCTGAACTGTGAAGAGAATGGTGGGCACCCACCATCCCCCGTTGGAGTTTTTATCGTTCCAATTTTATAACATCATATGTCCTGCAAGGTGCGTTTTCAGGGTACAGAAAGGAGAGACAATGAAATCAGTCATTCCATTTCATTCCTCTCCAACGGTCATATTTTTGTATGCAAGGGGATCATGATATGCTTTCCATTTTAAAATTTTACCTTTTATCCTACTTTCTAGAGAAGAGTATAACACCAATTTTTCGTAATCACGTTCCTTTCCATTCCTTATTAAAAACTACCAAACAAAAGATTCTAAAACAGTGAGAGGAACATAATATTCTTTTTTCATTTCCCACCCCATTTTACTTTTTCCACTCTTTTATGAACTCTTAAATACACTATAAACAATGTCTTGAGTTAACCACAGAGGCTTCAACACATATACGGCGACAGAGATTCCTCAATAGAATCAAGCCAACCGTGCAACACAAGAAGAACATTTGGACCATTCTTAACAAAAGCATTAATTTCAAACCACTAGTTTCCACGATGAATTTTGAAACCTATGCATAAGCCTATTCTCAATCCCATGGCCCCAAGATTCACACACACAGATAAAACCATAATTGAAAAAAAAAAAATTCCAAAATAGCAGGAATTCCAAATTCGTTTCTTTCATTTTCTCATCAACCAAACGGAGGGTTACAAATCTCATAAACACCACAAAACCCTAATTTGAAGCTAAAATCGCAAAAATAACATGCAATGTAGATTTACCTGCTTTAACGAATTAGGGTCCTCGAAGATCGCGGGGGTTTCGACATGCCTAGCCAATAATAAATCAAATAAAAAGAAAAATTAGATCAAAAAATATTCAATTTAACAAAAACAAAAACCAAAAACTAAAGGAAGAGATTGTGAATTGAAGAGAAAAATGAAAGAGGTTTAGATTGGGTACGTGTGGTTGTGACTCCTTCGAGAAGCTTCGATGAAGATTGCAGAAAGTAAAGCAAAGAGTGCGATGATAATGAAGGCGAGCAAGAGCTCCAGCAGCGTCCATAGAAACCCCATTTTCGGTTTGCGGAGTTTGTGATCGTTTTGGTCAGCTAGGCCTAGCTGACCTTGTAATTGATCTGATTAACAAGTGAATAAAATGGATGAAATGCTTGTAGTGATTTGTTTAATTATAAATATTTGAGAGGTGATAACAACGAAAGCCCGTCTAGCTCAGTTGGTAGAGCGCAAGGCTCTTAACCTTGTGGTCGTGGGTTCGAGCCCCACGGTGGGCGAGTTCATTTAAACTTTTTTAGTCATTTTATTTAAAATTAATTGCATTTTCCCTAAACTATTGACTTCATTCCTCCCTCTTCTAAATATCAAATTTGAGTAATGTCAACACAGTCAATCCATTTAGCAACAATTTTTTAAAAATAAATAAATTAATTAAAGACATCACTATTTTCTAGGGGTGGCAAATGAAGTCCAAACCCATTTGCCCACCCAAATTCACCCATTCTAATTGAACCCAAACTTACCCAATTATTAATGGGGTTAAATGGACATCAACCCAATTAAACCCAGTAATTATTGGGCTCTACCTAAAAACCCATTGAACCCCTTTTAACCCAAAATCAATATGCCCAAATTCAACTTAACCCTTCTCAAAAAAAAAAAAAAAATTAAAAAAAAAAAAAATTAAAAAAAAAAAAAAAAAACCAATGTTTCGGTTGCTTGAAAGGTTTTTACGGAAATTTTTAGTTCTTTCTCTCCACAAAATTTGTTTGTTTCTACATAAAATAATTCCATAGAAAGTCTTTGATTTTCCAAGAATGTTTCACTTTGGAACCAAGCGCATCACTTTTATTTCTATTTTTATTTTCCGATGTTCAGATATGAGAGAAACGATTTTTTTGTGAAGCCATGGGTCTCGATTTTCCAGTGTTCAGTTACAATTTTTTTTTCCCGATTTTTCTTTGTGGTAAAGATGTGTTTGGTTTCCCAGAAAACTGTTTGGGAAAAGAAAAGTTTTGCTTTTTGCATTTTCCCTAAACTATTGACTTCATTCCTCCCTCTTCTAAATATCAAATTTGAGTAATGTCAACACAGTCAATCCATTTAGCAACAATTTTTTAAAAATAAATAAATAAATCAAAGACATCACTATTTTCTAGGGGTGGCAAATTAAGCCCAAACCCATTTGCCCACCCAAACCCACCCATTCTAATTGAACCCAAACTTACCCAATTATTAATGAGGTTAAATGGACATCAACCCAATTAAACCCAGTAATTATTGGGCTCTACCTAAAAACCCATTGAACCCCTTTTAACCCAAAATCAATATGCCCAAATTCAACTTAACCCTTCTCAAAAAAAAATTAAAAAAAAAAAAAAAAAAAAAAAAAACCCAGCAGTTAGACATTTCAATGTTTCGGTTTTCATTTTCAGATTCAAAAAGCAAAACTTTTCTTTTCCCAAACAGTTTTCTGGGAAACCAAACACATCTTTACCACAAAGAAAAATCGGGAAAAAAAAAATTGTAACTAAACACCGGAAAATCGAGACCCATGGTTTCACAGAAAAATCGTTTCTCTCATATCTGAACACCAAAAAATAAAAATAGAAATAAAAGTGATGTGCTTGGTTCAAAAGTGAAACATTCTTGGAAAATCAAAGACTTTCTATGGAATTATTTTCTGTAGAAACAAACAAATTTTATGGAGAGAAAGAACTAAAAATTTCCGTAAAAACCTTTCCAGCAACCACTCGCGGCTCCGTTGCGAGATTTGAACCTTGAAGCTCTCAACGATCTACCATTGATGTTGAAGCAGAGGAAAATTCAACAAAACCCAGCCGGACCACCTGATCACCGCCGGCCACATCTCAGATTCTCAGCCTCTCTCTCAACCCAGAATCCCAGATACATATATCTAATTTTAATATTTATAATTAAATTTAAAAAAATATAAATTCAAAATTTTATTTTTAATTTTCTGACTTGACTTAAAAAAAAAAATTAAAATGTAGATGTGTCATTTAAAAAATGCAAATTAAAATATTTTGGTTATTTTTGAAGATTTTAGAGTAATTTGGTCATTTTCACTTTAGAGGTATTTTGATAATTGGATAATTGGGTGGGTTGGGGTTTACCTATTAAAATTGAGTTGGGTTGGGTTTGGGTTTAAAAGTAATTAGCTAAATGGGTTTTAATAGGTAAATGAGTTTTATAAACCCAACTCAATTATGCCCACCCCAAACCCGCCCAAATCCACCCATTTGACACCCCTACTATTTTCCTATTAAAATTCAACAAAATTTCTTATTACAAATCATAAGAAGAAGAGGAAAAAAAATCTTTGGAATAAGCCACATTACTTTTCATCCCAAAAATCTTTTTGGCCGGTGAGAAAACAAAACAATAATAATTTTTACCCCTTAAGATGTAACGACCGAGAAGGAATTGGTGTGCAAAACTGCGCATTTCCCACCACCATGGCTCCAACTCGACATCATCCTTCAACCGTATCTCCCTCACCAATTTCATTAGGCTCAAGTCCTCCACCTAACTCCTTAGTTGCTCCTCTCACTAGCAACCATGCCACAAACATCATTATGCTCGCCGTGACAACTGCAATGCAGACTCAAGCCAAGAGTACAAGTGGAGCTCTACACTTAGTCATGTCCCCTTTGAGCCAAGTGAAGCATTCTTGAAGGAATCATATGCTTCTTTTAAGCCTTTACCTGGTGCAGTTGGGTAATTTTGAACAAGAGACCTTGCCCATAAAGTAAATTACCACACCTATGATTCAACCAATTAGGAGACAATCAATTTTTTTATTCCTTTTTGAAAGCAATTCATCCTTCCCAAACATAGAATACAACTCTAAGCACCTAGATTCAAAAGTTAGAAGCTTTGAGAAGATTATGTGGACTAATATCTAAAATTCAAAAAATAAAAACCTTCACTCTATAAGTGAGGATGGAGACTATTACATCATCACTTCTTTTGCAACTGCTGAAGATGTTTGGGATTATATAAGTATTATTTATTCCTAGGAAGATTCTCCACCTTTCTATCAATTGCAAAATGAAGAACACGCATTATCTGGCAATTTGAGCCACTGTCGTGGAGATTGTATTGAAAAATGCCACATATTCCTTGCTAGTTGTCTAACATCCTAAACCCTTCCACCCTCGAACCCATTACCCATTCCCCAACCTCCTTACCTATGCATTTAAATAAAAAATCAATGGGATATTGCTCGATATCAATGATAAAAAGTTCTTTGTATATTTGTTTTGAATCTAATGGAAAATTTGATACTAAGGATTATTTGCATATTAACAATAAATCAAGGGGACATTGCTCGATTTTAAAGTTGGATGATATTATAGATGATTCCTTACTTAGGGGAAGTGTAATTTACCCTTTACCGTTTTTCATTTGTTTTTGGTAAAAATATTAAATTACATTTATACTTTGCCATATGCAAACAGAAGAAGTTGCAGGCCTGTGTGTAACTTGAACCATTTGGGGGATGAAACCCAAATACTAATATTTCCTTTCCAGTTTCCTTCCCAATTTCCACATGTTAAGACCGTTGTGTTCCAATCAAGATATATATAAAATTGCGGTGTTTGCCTTTGTCAAGGATGGCAACATATAACCAAATCACTAGAACCTCTCAACAGCATGATGTTACAATTACCCAAACAAGTTTCCTATAGGAGAAGATGATGGAGCTGACAGATTTGGAATAATTGTTGCAATGGACAGTAGTTGTTATCGAGAGCAATTAGAGCTTATTGTGTATCTTTTTTATTGATTGGACCCCTAGCTAAATTAGTCGCGTTACAACTGCTCTCTGCAAGAATTAAGTAAGGAAAATTCTCTACCTTATTGGCTGAGGTGTCATGAATTAGTTTGGTTCCCAATGACTTCCTTTTAGACTTATGTAAGATTCGTAGTAATTACTAATTAGATAGTTGTTAAGAATATATTTTCATGTATCAGCTTCACAGCTCATTCTTCTAATTTATGATTGTTTCTCAATCTACTTTATGCCAACTATTGAATAGGACTAGCTTCATTTGTTTAAACCCTTTTCTTGAAATTTAGACTTGTTAGGTCCAAGTCATATCAGGTGTTTTAGGGCATCTCCGGTTGGTTCGGCAGTCCTTGTTCCTCTCCAATTTTTACAAACTGAAATCCAAATTTCATGTTCCAACAGTCAAAACCTTGCATTTCAAATAAGTTCTATGTATGTTATATGCACTTCGCACAATACGTAAGCCTTGTAATTTTTTTTTCTTTTTTTAAGACAATTATAACATATTACTAACTTCGCAATTCAAACTTTTTCACTATTAAACTCTTAAGCATTTTATGCATGTATGGCCCGGAACTTTGACCTCTTTGAAAACATCAACATATTTAATTATTTATATACAATTTGTTTATCCCTGGGTTTAAATTATAGCAATAGTATAGTACTATCCTTCATAGTTATTTTGGTACTGAAAATTATTCTGTGTATAAACTATATATAGCATGTGATTCCAATTGCTCACTACTCCTTACACCATGAACATGGAATTGTACAGAGTACAGGCACATATTTATTCCAGTTTCCTCAGAAGGACAAAGATGTCCAAGACTCATGTGATAAAAGGTAGTTGGCATGGGGCCTTCTCTCATGGCCATGATTAAGACCAGAGAGGTGGAAATAAGAAAAAAAAAAGAATGGTTTTCCTTTCCCCTCACTTTTTTTTTGGTAGACCATAATTCCAGAGAGGTGGAGAAGGTGGCCCTTTTGCTTTTTTACAATACCCCATTTCTGCTTTTCCATCATGCCAAACAGCCTTTTTTCCCTCTCACCACCATCATCTTCATCACACTCATCCATGCACCACACATCATTGCAGTTACATATATCATCCATTTATTTATTTACTTCATCATAGTTCTGAGTTTTGACTACTACAATTTGAGTTCACATGTTTATTAATGAGAGAAATTATTTTTTAACCTTCGAGAAATTTGGCTTTATAGAACGAGTATTAAAATATGTAAAACAGTCGAATAATATCTATGGCACGCGTTCTAAACCAATTGCCAGAATGCATGTGTAGCTTCGACATTTGGGTTCACCGTTCACGGATTATATCTAGGCACAAGTTACCAGAAAACAGTGCTAACGGAGGGAGATTGGGTTGGACCTGAAATTGAGATACCGTTAATGCAAGCTTCCTTTTATTGAGGTATTCAACTATTTATATGTAATTAGACCCTGAAATATATTTACTGTAAATATGGTTGATAATATTTAATCTCAGGCTATACAAAAGTAACAAAAGAGTCACTTATTAAGCAATTCAGTGCCAAGGGATTTATGATGTTTTGGACTTGATGCGCAAACGATGAATTTTCACGTCCAAGTGTGCGTTTAGATTAACTTTTCCCTTTATTAAAAGTGAATTTTTAAAAAGTTATATATATATATATATATATATAAATCAATCAAAAAATAATAATAATAATAGTCCAAAGCTCATCCTTAGACAACTGAGAATATAGTGGCATCAAGGTCCCAAGTGAGAGTATTTGGCATTGAAAAGGATAGTCACAACTAGCTACCCTACATATAGTCAATTGTATTGTTTTTATAAGACATACATAATTAACAGTTCGATCTTTTGCCCCAAAAAAAAAAAAAAAAAAAAAGAGCGATTTTAATATGCACTAGCCTCTAAATGTACTATTGTTTGTGCAAATTAAGAAAGTGGAAGAATGAAAAATACTAATGGAATTGATGAATATGTATAAGGAATAATTATTTACTATTTTCTTTAAAGGAAACAAAATAATTATTTTTTTACATAGATGTTATTCAAGATAGAATCACTGAACCTGTAACATGTGCCACACTGCAGATGAACAGCGACATCACCATTTAGAGATTCTACAATTCTCTGTCATATATAGAAGTCGATCCAATTTATTCTTACTAAAATACAGCTTCTTTTTCAAAGATAGAAAAAAGAAAACAAAAACAAGATCTCCAACAAATAAACCAATCCCTCCATCATAATCATAACCGAGAAAAAATTATTAAAAAAGTCAAACTAAAATTATTATATTAAAAAAAAATTCCTAAGATAAGATGACGAAGATGATGATGATGGCATTGGTATTCTTTAAGCAAGATGATGATAAGTGATAACAATAAAAATAAAAATAAAAAAAAGAAGAGATAAAGGAAATGTTGCCTAGTGAGCCATGGCCACAGGAGGTGGAGTGGCATAGCTAATGCTTCTTTGGTTAGGCATAGCAAGCATTGCAGTGTGATCCAAGAAATCATTGAGTGCAACCACAGACTGTAGTATATTCCTGAGATCATCAGCGCATGAAAAGCTCAAGCTTCCGACTTTCCTTACTGCGTACACATAAAAAGTTATGCACCCCTTTCTGAACTTGAACCTAGCCATCTCGGACCCTGTCAAGCCTCTGATGAGCCTCTTGTTCACTTCTCCAAGTGGTATCTCCGATGGCCAAACACGGTCTATAGCTGACTTCATGGACTCAGTTTCAAAAACGAATAGAAGTACTTTGGATTTCTTGGTGCCAAGGCCTAGTGTGAGGGTGTGCCAGGCATGGTGTGCCAAGATTGTAAAGTTTGTGGGCAAGAAAGCTGTGGTTGAAGGAAAAGGGAGTTTATTGTTGTTGTTATTGCTGTGGGGTTTGGTATTGGTATTGGTATTGATATTGATATTGGTTGGTACCGGAAAAGAAAGGAGCTGTAAAAGTTCAAGAGGCCTAGCACGACGGATTGTGAATGATTTTACGATGAACTGACCGCCGAATCGGAGACCCTTTACGTCGGAGCAAGGCTTGAAAGAGAAATCTGGGGTGGGTTTGGTGGTTTGGTCATTTGGGTGTTGGTGCTTCTGCTTCTTGTTGTTCTTCTTCTTCTCTTTTTTTTCCATGGCTGGGTTTTGGTGGTGGTGGGGGGTTTTTGTTTGTGTATGAGATAACAAACCAATCTAAAGCTTTTGGTGGTTTACAAAATTACAATAATGGGTTTTTCTTTTTGAGATTAAATTAATAAGAATAGGGTGTACTAAAAGCTTTATATACATTAAGACTAATACACTCAATCATACTTTTATTAAAACTCTATTATCTGATATAATTAATTAGAAATTTTTAAAACCCAATCATGGTTAAAATCAACTTCCTAAATTATATAAATACACTCAAAAATAAAAAATAAAACTAAAAACAAAGTGTTGTTTAACAAGTTTTTCATTAATTAATTCAAAAGTTTGATAATATCAAAGCAGTTTAAGGGGCTTAAGTGATATTTCAATGGCTATGGCTTTGTGATGCCCCATATCAGTGGTTTGAATTCTACCTCTACCTATACCTCTTTTACTATCTACCAAAAAAAAGTTTAAAAAATTCAATTATATTAAGTAATATTATTGTGTAATTGTATTTATTAACCTCTATTTTTGCAAGAATCTTATATAACATAATATTATTGTAATGTATAAATAAAGGTTTTTTTTTTTTTGTAGGAAATATATATAAGGGTTTTTACACTAACTTTGTATTGAATCTAAATTGAGAGAGAGAGAGAGAGAGAGAGAGAGATATTACAGTAAAAAAAGATGGGTAACTCTGTAATGGACAACCACTTTAATTAAATTTCATTTTAATTTTTTTTATTCCAAAAACAAAGTATCTTTAGTTTTTGTTGTCAGTTTTATATTGTTCTTATATTGTCATTGTGCTATTTTACAGATGAGCTTTGAGATTGAGATGCAGTTGGTTGGAGTTCTTGAGTACACTTCCTTTTTCTTTTTAAATCTTTTTCCTTTTACATAAAATAGCTTATGATGTTTTTATTTTTTATGAGTAATAGCCCATGATGTTGCTAGTCCCTTTCATTCAATACACTGGACAAGATTGACAAATGGCACTACAAGCAAGCCCAAACATTTTATGTATCGTCTTTTTCCTGTGGTTGAAGCTTTAAACACCCCAGTCTCTCCCACCACAAATTAAAAAAAATAAATAAATAAGCTGAAACTCAAAAATACATCATACATTAATGTAAATGCAGTTTTGTCAAAGTCTTCACAAAATAATGTCCATGCAGAGCAGAGAGATGTGTCAGGTGTGCATTATCACCAAGTTGTGGTCATATATATCAGGAACCCAACCATCAAAAGATTTCATTGGATGACAGAGATTTTTTTACTAGAAATGAAATTCAACTTCGTTTTGCTACATTTATTCATTCTCAAAGCTTTTCTGGGTTCGATCATTTCCAAACCCAATGACAGAGAAAAGTGCTTAATTAAATAAATAACTAAGCATAACATGTGCAATTAGATGATTTCGGGCTCATAAATGATAATTACACACTTAATATGGTATTTATGCACACTAACTTAGGATTGGGACCACATTATGAATCCCAAATAAAGGAAATTGCCCTAATCTAGAACTGACTTGTTTCCCGTAATCATAATTAAGGCCATCTGTTTATTCAGTCCTTGCATCGGCTGGCTAACACTTTTTTAATCACCAATATCTCAATCATTCAATCTACCCAAACTCAACCATTTTGTTGCCAATAAGAAATGTACTATTATATACTATATATGTTATGTGATCCCTTGGTTGGAATTGTATTATTAACAGGTTTGGTAGAAGTTGTTCACCGTAAGATTTATTTTATAATATAAAAAAATAACTAAATAATAATTTTTTTTTATTTATATATAGAGTTTCAATCTATGATGTTCATTTTTAATAATTATACTATTTATTATAATCATTTTTAATAATCAGACCAAGATACTAATCTATTTTTTGTGTAGACGGGGATTAAATATTAAATCTCTTATTCAATCATTAAAAACTTTACTAGTTAAGTTAATTGAAAATTTAAATACAATTCATTAATTAATATGCTTTAAATTTTTAAACTAAATTCAAACATATGGTTGCATTAACTAATCACTAGTGCGACACAAACAATATTATCTTTTTAAAAAATTTATTTGAAGAATTTAAGATACAACCGTTAAAGAAGTATACTAAATTTTAGTCATTAAAAAATATTAAAATGTAAGTTAAGTATGAGAGAGATGAACAAATTAAGCAAACAAGTGGTTGCCTTCATTCTTTCTGTTAGAAAGAGAGATAAGGTTGGCTTACCTGATCATTTGACAACCCGAAAGTCTTCTGATTAAAGTTGTTTCCTTCCAAAGGCACCATTTGCCTTTAATAATTTCATGGGAAAGAAATTCCAGAGGTCAGTGACTCGTGAGAAAGACCAACCTATAAAGCAATGACAAGAGGGGCCACAAACAATGTCCTAGCCAACACAATTTTCTACTATGGGATGCTATGCTTTTGTTTATCGTCCTTTAATAAAGGTCTAGCGAATTTTGTTGTGTTGAATAAATATATAAGAGAAACATATAGTCGTAAAGTGACTTCTGAGATTCCAAATTATGTGATTCCAAACTTAAGTCATTATGACTACAAGTGAAAACAATACCAATCGATCACGTTTATTTTTTTTAAGTGTACTATAATTTATATAAATTAATTACTAGATTTTTTTCCTTTCTCAAAAAAAAAAAAAAAAAAAAAAAAAAAAAACTACTAGATTTTTTAGACCCAAAATTAAAATTATTGGTTCTTTGAATTTCAGCCCCAGGTACTAGATAGATTTTATTTGTAAGTTCCAGTTAACTCAATTGATAAGTTTTTAATAGTTGAATAAGAGATCCAGGATTTAATTCTCATTTACATAAAAAATCGATTGATGTTATGGTCTAACGATACAAAGCAAAATCATAAAAGTGAATATCATAAATTAAAACTCTATAAATAAATAAATAAAAAGATAGGTTTTATTTATTTATTTCGGAGAAACAAATTGATAGGTAAGTTGGTTGCTAAGGTTCCAACAAGTTAGCTCGGATTAATTAAGAGGGTTACAGCTTACTAGAAAGCTTATTTCCAAATCTACTTAATTGACGCGAAACCTACCAATAAGCATCAATTATCAAACATGCAAAAGAAGCTTATGTCCATGACATAATTAAGTGTAGCGAAGCTGATTTTTCCGACAAATTAATGTTCTCTTTGTCTGAATTTGAAATCTTGAACCATAAACGGGGTAGCAAAAGAAGCATCTCAATTGAGGATATTAAATTAAATTAGTTTTCGACATTAATTTTTGACGTGGTCAGCATCATCAATAAGCTATAAAATCTAACCACCAACCCCCCCCCCCCCCCCCCCCCAAACAACAAAAAAGAGATCCAATAAAGAATAATGCTATGTGATGTCATAACAGTTTCACAAAAAATTATAAATAATAAGTTATTAGTAGTTTTAATATGAGTTCATTACTTAAATTATATTTTTGACACCAATAACAACATGTCACATAAAATTTATAGTGAAAATATTATAAACATAACATTTTTCAATTTTTTTTTTTTAGAGAGTTTCAACATGTAGCTTCTATTCCTAATAATAACTATTTATCATCAGACCAAAACACCGCCTGGTTTTTGGTGTATGTGAGAATTAAATCCTAGATCTCTTATTCAACCATCAAAAATTTTATCAATTGAGCTAATTGAAACCCACAACATTTTTCAAATGTAAATGAGTTATGAAAAAGTCATGATTCTAATTATTATAGATGGACAAAGCAGGGTTGCTGTTATTCTCAAGCACGTTAGGTTTGCATGATTATCGTGTTAACTGTGTACTTCTTGCACATTTTATTACTAGTACTTCTTTTTTTTTTTTTTTAGAAAGTGTAGATTTAATTACTTGATTTCTAATTTTCCTTTAGCAACAACTGTTAGCTAGGAGCCTAGTACAGTGAGTTCCGTACTAATCGATTTTTTTTTTTTTTTTTTGAGAAACATTTAATTATTATAATTTCATCTTACTTCATTGTCAATGTAACGTAATATCCAGTGGTGCCGGGGTCCCTTAGTTATGTTACGGTTTTTTTATTCTTCTTTTTTTAACAACTGCTTTTCACAATCCATAGATAACTTTTCTCATATTACAATCATATAATTTAAATCATATGTGCTTATATATTTTTATGTACTAAGTCCATCTCATCAAAAAAATAAATAAATAAAAATAAAACCATTTCATGTATTCCATTATATCAATATGAAATGATGGTCAATCACTACTCATATTCATATCTAATAATGCTCATCATCAGTTTCGATTCAAATTGACTTGATTATGGGACACAGACAATAGGAAGAATCAACTTGTAATAACGTGTGTAATCGATCGATAGTAATTAGCTAGCATTTGTTGTCCATATATAGCTAATAGCCTTAGCCCCCATATATACAGTGTTCTCTCTCTCTCTCTCTCTCTCTTTGTTGGCAATGTGATGGATCTAGAAATAGAATCCTAGATCACTCCAAACTCCAAAGGTCCAACCACCAGTGGACCAAAAGTTTCGGGCTTAGTATAGTTGTTAGGTGATGTCAATGGTCAACTAACATTTGTTTGATTGGTCATGAAATGCCTTTTTTTTTTTCTTTTTTTTTTTATGGGGATATATTGCTTATAATTAATTAAGCTGCATCCTCCCTTTCTTTTTCTCAAATTAGTTATTAAAAGAAAGACCCTCAAAGGGTCCTCTATGAGCGTTGTCTTAACTTTTTTTTTTTTTTTTTTTTTTTTTTGCTAAGTTGTGAGCTCTGTCCTACGTTACTAAGAAGCAAAGATGTATGCTATCTTGTAATAAATGTCTAAATTACCATATGATAGAATTCGTTGTACTTATTTTGGAGTAACTTTATGGTATTTATCCCTCCCTTCTCTTTTTCATTGAAGTTAGGGCAAAAAAAAAAATTCTTCTAAATAAAAAAGTTAGGCCAAAATAAATAAATTAAAACAAAATAAATTCTACAAACACCCTTGCACACACAACTACAACAACAACAACAAAAACAAACAAACAAACAAAAACATACCCCTAGAAGCCAGAAATAAAAATTTGTTCACTCAGCGAAAAAAGCACATTACCACCTTATTGTTTTTTATTAGCATTGGTGAATATAAGAATAAATAATATGGAAATTACTGAAAATCATAAAAAATTTATTAATTAATTTGAATAGAATTAGATTAAGGTGCGAAAATCTTGCTCTATTTAAGGAGATTCAAGTGCTCTATAATTGGCAAGGCTCAAGAATTGAAACATAAAATCTAAACCTTATCCTGACTTGTATCCTCCATGATATAATAGTCCAACAATTATTGTTGTTAGGCTTAGACCAAATATGTTACAAGTGGGTGAACCCAAAATTCTTGTTTTAACTCAACCTATCCTTGTTGAGTTGAAAAATTCTTAACCCAATCTAACTCATACATAGAACCTCACCCAAATGAGTTGAGTTGAGTTGGGATAGTGGGTTGTGTTTACATGTTTCATCTCGTATAAAGAAATGGGCTTTCATCAACAATTTAATTAGCATTGTTTTTTTTTTTTCTAATAAATCAATATAACTCACATAACATGTCTAAATTATATACCAAATTTATCAAAATTAATTTTTATAAAACCAAAATAAGTCAAACTAAAAAATTAAAAATTTCATATATCCTTTATTTAGTACTCTCGCTAATTCCTATTTTCTCCTACATTACATTTAAAGTATCTCCAGCAGCTTCTCTAAATTTTTGTAATGTTTGGACAGTAAACAGTGACATTTACCTTTTACTTACCTACTTTTTCAAATACATTTTCCAACAAATTTTCTATTTTTTCTCTATCTCATTTAAATATTATTTCTTAGTTCATTATTTATTCATTTTTTTAATTCACTTATTCCCATACCCCCACCCCCACTCCTTTCTTTGCTAATTTTTTATTTTGTTTTATTTTTTTGCTAATAAACAGTAGCACATTAAGTTTGGAGAATGACTGTTCATTAGCAAAAAAAATTTTGAGTTTTAAAGAACCTATTGGAGGACTATTTTATGGTTAGAATCTCTAAAATAAAGATGATTTTGTGTTTGCTGATGTTATTGGAGATGCTCTTAAGCTCAATAATTTATTAAAATTATAATAAATAAGATTTAAAAAAAAAATTCTTGAAAGTCTCTTTTTTTTCATTTAATTCACCAAATTATTAATTTATTAAAATGTTCCAACAACTAGTAAAATCAATCTCACGATTAGAGGAAACAGATTAGTACCACCTAATGTCTTGTCATGTAAACTTGAATAGCGAGGCCCAGGCCTACTACATCCTCCAAAATTGGTCGATAAGTCTACAAATTACTAAGCCTTGCAGGGAAATTTTTCTTTAGCCTTACACTAAACAGAAATCCAATTGATCATTAGACGTGAAAAAACAAGTTGAGAAATTTTCTTCTTTCTCTCCGTTCGATCATGATCCCCAAAAATGAAGAAAATTCAACTTCTTCTTCTTCTTCTTCTTCTTCTTCTTTTGTGACTGAAATGATTGAAAATTCAACTTCTACTCTGTTTAGTAAATGAAATTTCTCCATAGGTTAGACTAAAAACAGTGCACTAGCTTTTTTAGATTAGAAAACAATATTTAAAACCAATTCTATCCCGCTGATTAAGATGACCAAACTCTACGGGGCTATAAGCTACTCCATAAAGCATATAATTTCCACCGAAGAGTTAATTGGCAACATCATTAAAGTCTTCGATTAGGGCCCAAATTTCTGGGAGGTCAGGGCAGATCAAAGGGTACCTTAATTGGACTTAACAACGCATGTGACATTGACTGAATCAATAGGGATGTATGTATAATGATAGATGATAATATAGCAATTTATTATGTATCGGCCCAAAATAATCCAATTTAGTGTAAAATTCGTCTGCATTTAACCCTAAACCGTGTATTATCTACATATATCATACCAGTGTTTTCTATATATAATGTAAATGTTTAAGACTTTACATTGAAAACGTATGTCGTTGAGCTAAATCACGTAATTTTTTCTTTCTATTTGCTTTTGCTGGCTACAATCTCTCAACAATTTTCTATTCCTTTCAATTGATTTTAACAATGATAAATAAGATTTTGAATTATTGATTGAAAAAGCAATTGTGTGTGTGTGATTAAGTTAAGGTTGACAACGTATGGCGTTTGGATGTGGATTAAAATTATAAATTATTTCACTATTCAGCTTATTTTTGCTACTATTCATGAGCCTCACTGTACTATTTCAACTAACTTTTACTTTTACCTACAGTACTTTCAGCAATAAGTTTTCAGTTTCAACAAAATAAACGATATCCAAATAGAGCCTACATATTAACAGTATGCTTGTTCCGGTATCCATTAAGACCTTCTAAAAGAAAAGGAAATGCAAGTTAATCTACCCACCACCACCACCACCAGCAATAACAAAAATATGCAACCTAAGCTATAGACTTTCTTTTTAGAATCCCAAACCCTACACTTTCATTTCACATGAAATCGGGAGTATCATTCTTGATTCTTCAAAAATTTATAATTTTACACAATTCTTCCCATTATTGGCCTACAGTAACTACAATGGCCTATCATGAGAGTTAGATAGGCCCACCTTTTATGCAGTGCAATTCACTGTTAAATAAATTATTATGCAACAATTAATTATATAACCGCATATAATTAAATACTTCCTCCAAGTATGGTTTGAGATACCAGGCAGTCTTTACACCCACAACCTTTATCTCAAAATCTCATGCGAATTTACAGGTGCCATAACCTGCACAAGACACACATAAAGAAAAGAAATATTAAATTTTGCTTAATTAAAGTTTCAATCCTTATGATCTCAGGCTACTACTATAAAGATTAGACCATTTTATTATGGTACTCTGATTACGTAATATATTTTAAACCTATTTAAAAACCTTTATATACTACTTTTATGTTCATGTGTTCTAATAAGTATTACTGTTTTCTTTAAAAAAAAAGTTATACTTAGTTATATATATATATATATATAATTAAATTCAATCATGTAATATAGTATAACAATTAAGTAAATGTATTTAAATCTAATCTTGATATAAACCAAACACACTTACTTGGGTTGTGGGAGATTAGGACTCCAGAATGAGAGAAATCACAATTGTAAGAATGTTGACCCTTGGCCTTAAAGAAAGCATTCATGGCGTAGGATGCGTGGGACCTAACATCATTGGGTTGGTAGCAGGCTCCACCAGCTTGAATGGGCCTGCAATCCACCCCTTGGCTGCATACATAGTCTATGTTTGCCTGTAACGCTGCATTGCTAACTCCTGCTTTTGGCACACACCATGCGGCAGATCGGTGTCGGGGTCGCGTGCTCCCTCCCCCTCTTCTTCCACCACTAGACTGTATAATAAAAACAAAAACAAAATGATTATGATATATGTAATGGACACCAAAAATCAATTAGCATCTTAACTTAATGATAAATAACAATTATCATAAAACGAATTGAACACCATAAATTTGAAGTATTATCGTATTTATTAAAAAAAATTATGGAAATGCAAAAATTAATTTAATAACGTGTAAGCATAGCATTGGATCTAACAAGACAAGATCTCATCAGATGCCAGGGAAAAGGAAAAGAAAAGAAAAAGAAAAAACTACTGTATCTTGAAAAAACTACTGTAGGTTTGCTAATCCGTTTTGAAATTGTTCCTTTTCAAAGTACTTTGTTTTTTTTTTTTTTTTTTTTTTAATCTCACTTTTTTTTACGTATAGTTTTTAACTCAATCTGCATGAACTTTATGCAATTTAATATAACACAGCTTTTTAGTTGAAGCATTAAAAAAAATTTAAAATAGTGAAAATATGATTTCGATCTCCAAGTCATGTGGCTGATTTTAATTTTATGCAAGAACTATAGGATACTTCAATATAATTATTTAAGTTTTAAAAATGTCTCAGTATCACTTTTTTTTCTATCTTACGATTTCTATGTAATCGCCAATTGTTATTGTGACAAATGTTTTTTGTTAAACATTAAGATACGTTGAATTTAATATTTTAAAAGAAAATATTTTGTTCTCTAACTTGCATATTACGTATGTTTTAATTTTATAATATTAAGATGTGATCAAATATTTTTTAAGTATTTCAAAATCTCCATTTTCTTTAAGGAATTTGTAGTTCAACTGAAAACTTATAATGTTTTCAGTGAAAATGTCTATGAATCAAATCTTCTCTCCCCGAACTATCAAATTATAAAAATAAAAATAAAAAAGCACTTTCATGTGAGCTCCCCACTAATTTCAAATCTAGAAAATCATAGGTTAAGGACCCTCTCCTTTAGGCTTTGAGAACTCTTTATTTGTTTCTCCAAACGACTTGAAGCTCATAGCTTAAGTTTGTTAAGAATATGATGACAACTAAATTACAATTTTGTGAACTCCAAAAAGAAAAGTAACACCTATGCATCTCACTCAATGCACATGAGATATTCACTTCCTCTATTTTTGCTTCTTGAGTATTTTATGGTCCGTTTGGATTTAAGGGAATGGAGGGGCAATAGAGTAGAATAGATAAGAATTGGCCTCAAAATAGCCTATTTTTAACCAACTCTACTCTACTCCCTCTCCTTCGCCTCTCAATCCAAATAGGCCCTTAGAGTTTATCCCTTACCAAGCTTAAAACCCTTATCTTTGATTCATCAAAAAAATAATAATAATAATAATAAAGGCAAGGGTAACCTTAAAACATTTTTATAATTTAATTCAGAAACCTTTTTTTAAGGAGATGATAGGGAAAATAAAAAATAATAAAAAATAAAACTTAAAAAATTTTAATTCAAAGTTAGCATTAAATTCTAATACTAGTTAGTTCAAACAAAAAAATTATATTGTGACCAAAATATTAATAGTATGATGAATAAATTTACAAAATCAAGAGTCAAACACATATATGATCAATATAACTGTGTGGATCATGTGTGGAGAGAGAGAGAGAGAGAGAGAGAGAGAGAGAGAGAGAGAGAGAGAGAGAGAGAGAGAGAGAGAGAGATTGTTCTTACTTCATGCCCCCATTACACGGAATAATAATTTTCTTGTTTTTAATTTTTTTTTTTAAATAGTTTTAACCTATGACTTTCATTTCCGATAATACCCTTTTATTATCAAATCAAGACAACAGCTGATTTTTTGGTGTAGGCGGAAGATCGAACTCTAGATCAGTTATTCGATAACAAGAAATTTTATTGGTTAAGTTAACTGAAACTTACTCTTATTTCCACCATTAAAAGCAAAAGGAACAATCAGATCTGAACAACTATTTTTTAAAACCAAACAAACAAACATAAAAGTTAAAACTTCCCCATACTCTTCCATGGCCCTCTTAAAGAAACCAACTTGCTCTCCTCAATAAATTCAAAAAGATATTCTTTTCTTTCCATGTTATAGATACTTCAATTGACCATGATTTCTTACACCCAATAAATACTAACAATATAAATTAAACCCAAACAACAACAACAAAGTAATTTAATGGTTTAATCCCAAAATTTTGGAATCAACCATAGCTCATCAACAGAATCATCAGGACTGATCATATGTATTTTTTTTTTTTTTTTTTGGAAAAAAAAAAACACACAAATATCAAACCTGTCTGCGCAAAAGCCCAGCATCATAAATCGGAGTGAAATCTAGTTGGAAAATACCCCAGTTCCTCTCAGCATTTGGACCTGGCTTAAGGTTCTCGTTAAACATGGCGAAAAGGTACGTCTCAAATCTTCGTTTAGGCATCAATGGTGTGCCTCTACGTGAGTTAACATGCCTAACCAAATGCCCATTAAAAATAGACGCATGCTTCGGGCTACAGGCCACGTAGCCATCGCAGCTGGTTGGCCAACCGGTCTCGCCCACGACCATGTTCACGTCTCCATATCCACTAGCTTTCATGGCTGAGTGCATAGCATCCATCATGGCGTCGAACATGTTTGTGTACCTAAGGCCAGTGTATCTGTCAAGGATACCCGCATTGCGCTTGAAGAGAGTGTAGCTTGCTATAGTTGGTGCGTAGTTGAAGTATGGGTAGGCATTGACCATGAAAGGTGACTTGGTTTGGCGTAAGAACTTGAGCATGGGTCCGAAGACGATCCGGTCATAGCCTGGCCTGAATCGGCCTTGACTTGGTGGCTCCGACTTTCCGAGTATGGCAACAGAATGAGGGGATGTTACCTAGTGATGAAATACAATTTAAGAAAATTCGAAGGTTAATTATTCAATACTGGAGGAGCAATGTTTTGAATCCGATATTAAAATGTCAAATTAACATCCAAATGATCTCATATAATGAAAGGCATAAGAAAATAATTTTGAAAAAAAATTCAATATGTCAAGACAAGAGCAATCAGATGCTTAAAAGGTCTTTAAAACTAATTAAGTTCAATTTTTTGAGCTTTTAATACTCTTTTTATTTGTTATTAAAATCTATGCAAAAGAAAAGAGGTTGTGTTAAACATTTTTATGTGATTATTATGTTTCTTTTTTAATTCAATAATTTTAACTATTGACCCCTAGTACTGTTTGATAGGATTAATTTGTTTTGTTTTCATGAAAATCTAACCAGATAAAAAAAAAAAATTGTTAATTATCAGGGGCAGCGTTACTCTTTGGTCAAGGGTTCAAATGAACCACTTGACTTCCCAAGAAAAAAAAAAAAAATATATATATATATATATATATATATAAATATATATATATATATTAATATTTTTTAGTTTAATACATTAATATTTTCTTAAAAATATTTTTGCACGCCCTAACTTAAATCTTATGCACGCTTATTTATAAGTATTTTTGACTCTAAAGTAAAAATAAGTGTTTGTGAATTGTAAGTGTCACTCTTTATTATAAATTTTTTTATTATATGTATGAGTGTGTCTAATATTAATTGTGTGCATTAATTTTTTTTTTATAATGTCATTTGTGTGAATAATGACGTATACGTGAATGTTTGTGTGTAAAATATAAATATAATATAACTTTATATAATTTAATAATTAGGAAATAGAGAGGATTTGTTACATTTTTTTTTTTTTTTTTGAGAAATAGAGGATTTGTTACATAAGTGTGTATAGTTATCATGTTATAATAATTTTAAAAAAATTCAAGAAACAAATTGCAAAGATAGCGATTATTCAAGTATTATTGGTTAAGTAAACACATAGTGAATTATTTTATATATGAATGAGTGTGGTTGTGTGCGTCAATAATTAATGTAGAGCCAATGAGTTGAGTTTAGTGATCTAATTTAAATATTTTTATAAAAACAATGACAAATATATAATATTAACTACAAAAAAATAAAAATTTAGACAAACTTAACAAAATAAAACAGTCATAGCTACCCATATTGACAATAAATACTCATAATGAACTATTGTGTAATAATTCAAATTTTGAAAACTTGTAGAAGGAAATTATAAAAATTCATATATATTTTTTTTTTGTCTATAACTCGATATATTCAAGTTCTCTTTTTATTATTATTTTTTAATTTAAATTTGTTAATGACTTCCCTAAACAAAATTTCTAGAGCTACCACAGTTAATTATTTAGATTTTTTTTACAGCAGGACACTTTTATGTGATTATTATGTTATTTTTTAATTTCAACTTTTGACCTTACCGTTTGAAAATAGGATTCATTTGTTTGTTTTCATGAAATCTAATCAGAGAAAAGTTGCTATTTAAATATTTTTCTTTTAATAAGACACCTTCATGTGATTGTAATGTTTCTTTTTTAATTTCAATAATTTCATCCGTTGACTTTACTGTTATAATTTGTTTGTTTAGATTGGATTCTAGATTTAAAATGCAAGAAACCAAATTTCCATTAAAAAAAAAAATCAAAATTGCCTAAAACAGACGCCTATATAAAATTAAAAAGAGCATATATACCAATACCCAAAAAAGAGAGAGAGGCTGAATTAGACTAATTTCTCTAACTCTAACCTTGATGTTATAGATTCTGGCGAGAAGAAGAGCCTTGTGGATTGACCTCATGGCAGGAACAAGCTTCAAGATAAGGTTGTTATCACCGGTGTTAAAGATTTCATTACCAACAGCAATATAAAGGAACCGTGTCTGAGGGTAGAAAGGGACAATGTGATTGGCAACCCATTGGCGAGCATTGTTAAGGTCTACAAGGGCTGGGATATCCCCATTGCCAACAGTCACGGTCACGAAAATACCAGTATTTGCAAAGGCTCGGAGCACATCAGGGTTGGTGTCAAAGATTTTGACACTGTCAAAGATGGTCCTAGTTTTGATAAAGTTGGCAACTTGAGCTGGTGGTGGGAGGTTATTGCCAAGGGTGCCATAGTTTATGCCTATGGAGCTTGAGATTGTGAAGAGGTGAAAGAGAAGAGTTGAGAGGAAGAAGATGCGTTGAAAATAGGCCATGGTTGTGGCCATTGTTGTTGTTGTGGATGTTGAAAGAGAAGAGAAAAGGAAGGGAATTGTGGTATATTTATAGTGTGAGGAGAAGGATTTTATTACTATTCCGAGTGTCATTCGGTTGTTTTTGGATAATTTTTGTTTTTTTTTTTTTTTCCTAAATTGGTTAAGCTAATGCTAATATTTTTGCGGATCAAGTTTGTTTGTACATGCTAAAATTAACCTTTAAAACTAATAGTTTTGTTGTGGACCATGTATTTTTTTGTGCAATCCTATCCAATTCTCAAACAATTTTACATTTTTAACAGAATTTTTAGATATTTTTTAACCTCACATAATAGGAGAAGGTATACCAATCTATACATGTAAGATCCACTTTTATGTGAGAGAGAAAAAACATGGATCCGATGCATGATTTATTTTCTCCCACAATAAAATGCTCAACTAGTAGTAGGAAATTTAGACAACAGTGCTTTCAGACATTGGAAAAAAGAGATCAAATGGACTTTGCTCTCTTTATTTTATTTTTTTAATCATTTTATTTTATTTTTTAAATTATGCCAAGGTTTCAACACTATCATCGTTAATTTAGCTACAAAGGACACAACAATTTGAATCAATCTAAAGGAACATTGTCTAGCTTATTGCTGAAAATTATGGATGATACCCCCAACAATCACATAGGATTTGAAATCATTTGTTAATCTTTTACTTTTCTTTTTATTGAGAATCGTTGAAAAATGGTTGTTGTTTAATGTTTACGTCTCCAAGTCCAAATTCTGGTCTGTAGGAGAGTCTTGGATAAGGCAATACAGTCAATGGTACAAATTGGCAACAGTCGTAGATTTTGCTGAATCGTTTAAAAAAGTATGACTTCGGGTTCCTGATCTAGCTCGTATGATACACACGCTGTGAACGCGAATATAGCCGTTTCGAATTTTCCAAGTGTGAAACCGACCACCACATCTTTTTGACTATTTTTAGCATCATTCTAGGTTGTGCTCCAATAACGTACGCGCTTTTCCTCGTAAAAGGAAATCTAAAAAGTGAAAAAGTGTTTTGCGCGTTACACGGATTTTTGAAATGTCAGATCTCTCACAGTCTACAGTACATAGAGAAATTCAATTTGGGTTTGGGCTAATTGCCCCTCTTTGAATTGGGTTTAACTTGGTTTGATTTTGTTCTTGAGTGCAAATCCAAGCCCAATTCAACCTTTGATTGGGTAAGAAGTAAGAAGTAAGAATTGCTTCGGCTAAGGAGCTTGCAGCTTGAGCTTCCTGATTGAACAATTTGTATCCAAAACTAGGATGAAGTGGTGGTAAAAGGCTTATACATTTTGGGCTCAAATGGCATTATTTTATAGCTTTGATTTTATGGTCATTGGATCAATCTCGTGATCACCCATCTTAAGAGAAGATATTTTGTATCAAATGATATTATTTTTTTTTTTTGAGTAAAAACGATAGTAGACTTTATTATTTATACAAAAATTATGTTGTACAATAGGGAAGAGAAAAGAATGGCATTCTTCTAATCATACAATGACATCTTCTTTCTCTTTTGTGATACTAGCCAAGGCTAGAGCAGCAATTACATCGTAAAAGAATGCTAATTAAATAAAAAGAAAAGAAAAAAAGAAAAGAAAAACTATTGCTAATGTTATCCTCATCAACCTCAAGAGAGCAGTTTCTATCATTATTCAAAAAATCAATTGAGTTCAAAAAATTTCAAATTGCAAGGTTATCCTCATCATTGAAGTAGCAGTACAAAGTGGGTTCAAATTCTTCTTCACTTGTGTATTGAATTTGAAAGATGATGCACATAGAAACCAATAAAGCATCAAACGACAACCTCTTGATTTACCAAAGCATCAATAAGATATGGGGAAGAGTTTTTAATCTAGCAAAGCCAGTTATGTCTAGCTGGGTTTTAGAAGACAAAGAGCTTTGGGACCTTTTTCACTTGCCAAACAACGAGATTCCTGTACCACCTTTAGGATCCCCAGCCCTTGGCGGTTAAGACTTAAAATCTTCATGGAGGAGGAGGAGGGGGTGGAAAAGTATCCCCAACAAAAGACTGAGATACACTCAGACTATCAATACTAAGAATATTTTTCTTATGAACTTGAGATTCTAGAGAAAAATACTTTGAAGACATACATTTAGTCGAGTGTTGAAGACAAGATGAGTCATCAGCTAAAGCGTGATTACTGGAGCTCCGTAAGATGCATTTCCATGATCGAAACGATGATTTTTTCTAGCCCGGAAAATCCTCACTGTCGTTGGGAATTATCTCCATCTCCATATCCTCTTTCGAATATCCCCCATTTAAATTTATGTTATCCACTGTCTTATCCTTCCCACCTACTAGTTGTTGATTAGTATTTAGAAATTGGTACCTATCCGACTTATCAGCTACTGGAAGAATCCTATTTAAAATACACTTCTTAGAAATGGGATTAGGCTTATCAAGTTGTCGCCCAGAGTCATTGCAATCCACCAAACTACTAACTGATAGATTTTCTTGAGATTTTGAAACTTGAACTAATGTGGGAAAATAGTTTTTTGAAGATGGGGACTTTGATGCAACTCTATCACATTCAAAATTTGAAACTTCAACAAGATCAAGAAAATCTGAAATTTTATGCTCCGAATGTCCTAAGTCATCCAACTATTGTCTGCATATCTTCACAATAGATCCACCGAGTTGTTGTTGATGGAGTTTAGAAGGTCCATCAATATTCGATCTCTTCCCCTTCAGTGGCCAGACTAACCTCTTCTTCATCATCCCTAGACCTTGGTTGGCAGGGACTTCCTTTTTTCTGATTGATTTTTGGAGCTATAGCGCGCATCCATGGACCAAATTGAAACTCATCCTCATCCGTGTGAAGGCATCCTTTATTTATCTGCTAACATTCATGATCTTGATGATCGAGTATACTACACCGATAGCAAAAGGTTGGCAACCTCTCATACTTAAAAAAGAAACAGCCTTCTTCCATATCTTCAATATGAATCATTTTTCCCCTCATAAGAGGTTTTGTGATGTCAATATTGACCCAAATTCGAAGAAAAGGACCCCAAGCAAAGCCACTCTTTGGAGCATCAACCAAAAGTGGAACACCAATCTCCTTCACAATACAAGTGCCAACAACCTTATTCATACTTTTAATAGGGATGTTGAAAACCCAGATCCAGAAAGGAGAATATTGGAAAGCAACATTACCCGAGCTAAGGTCCTCATGGAAACATTTCAAAAGAATTAGATTATGTTTGGTAACAGTTTTTGTTTTCTATTTTAAAAAACTTGTTTTTGGAAATATAAAGAAAAAACAATTTTCTTGTATTTTTGAAATCAAAAACATATTTGGTTAGTTGAAATAAAAAATATAGTTTTTTGAAGAAAAAAAAAATAGGAAATACTAAAATATGTTGTTATTAGGATTTGAACTCTAATGGTAACTCATTAAATGAGATGGATTCATTAAATTAAATGCGTATTTTTATTAACTTTTGAAAATTAGAAACTGAAAATAGTCTTTTGCATGTTTTTAGTTTTCTTCACAAATTGAGTTTTGAGAACAATTTTTGTTTTTTGTCCATTTTGGATTGTCAAACAAGTTTTTTAGTTTCAAAAAAAAAATTTTTTTGTGGAAATAGAAAATAAGAGGAAAAAACAATTACCAAACATACCCTTAGCTTCCTATCAAAGGACCAAGGTCTTTTATCAAGAACCTCCTTCATATCTTCCTCTCTTACAAAGATAGCTAGAAAAAGATTACTTATTCCCACTTCCTTAATAGTAACTCCATGCAAACCACGCCAAAGTTTTTGGATGGTAGATTTAAAGGCCTCCTTGTTAAAATCCTTAGTTGATTGGAGTTTGAACAAGATACTAAACTGAGCATGATCTTTAGAAAGAGCCACCTCTTGAGAACTCACCATCAAAACCCCTTTTTCTTCTTCCGAAATATGGAACTTCTTCCACAGCTCCTCCATAGCGTCATCCATAATACAAAACCTTTGTAAGTCTAATAAAATAATATATGTAAAAAATACTGCAACAAGGCGAAAAAAGAGATAGGTGAGTAAGAAAGATAGAAAAAAAAATCCTTTACCACGATCAGCGGAGCTAAAACATAAAGGTTTAAATCTTACTAATTCACTAACAAATGAAAGACAAGTGTTAGTAGATAGTTATTTTTGCACACATGTCTTTCGTTTATAGAATTTTGATATGGATAACGTGGTATAATTTGATATAAAATACTTTTTTTCCATCCTAGGACTCAAGATAAGTAACAAGTCTTCTAAATTATGAAACAGACAAAATGGACAAAACTTGAAATTTGATAAAATCATTTTTCCCATTTACATATACAAAATTTGTGAATCTCTTTAAGTTATAAGCTTGGTTTCTAAGTTATATTGTTTAAATCCAAATGGCATTATTTTATAGCTTTGATTTTATGGCCACTGGATCAATCTCATGATCATCCATCCTGAGACTCAAGATAAGCAAAAATTCTTCTAAATTATGAAACGAAAAAAATGGACAAAACTTGAAATTTGATAGGATCATTTTTCTCATTCACAAAGCACTTAAATATATATTCCAAGTATAGAAATCACCAAAATATAACAAAATGACAAAATTTAGCTACAAAATTGGTTGTAGCATGAGGCTACAACCTTACTCAATAAAATATTACATTTTTTGAAAATCTAACCGTTGAATTACATGTTCTTTACGCTCTTAATATACATGTCAAATTTTGTATCAATCGAATATTATTTACTATAGGATCTATAAAGTTATATTTTATGCATAATTTTAAACTACAAAAACTTGCAATTTAAAAAATTTATTGATGATATAGCTATTGATCTTTAATTTTCTAGAAATTTTGCAAGCATAAAGGATATAAGAAGAAGATGTAATCTAATGGTGGATTTGTCAAAATTCACATTCAATAAAAAGATATTGATTAAGGTTATAATTTTGAGCTACAACCAATTTTGTAATTAAATTTTGTCCATAAGAAAATAGACTCAGTAATTATAAATATGATCCCATCACTAGAATAATCCTTTTCAGTTTTCACAACCCTCCCCCCCCCCCCCAAAAAAAAATCTCATTCTTAAACAATGTTAGTTGCAATTTCTAGCAAATGAAACAATTTCACTATTTATTTATATATAGTGAATTTCTTCTTCCTTTATTGCATTCTTTTCATTGCCCAATGTCAACATTCCAATTGCAACATAATCAAATCATCAATTAGAATAACTTGTACTAGGTACTAGAGGGGCGGAGCCCCAAAATTGTGAAAATTTCTTTATATATATATATATATATAATTATTTTAATGTTTTCAAATTTTAGCCTATAAAAATAAGAGTTGGTCCTCCCAAATATTTAAATTAGTTCAATAATGCTTTTAAAAAAAAAAAAATTGGTCTGATAGTTATAGAGACGTAAGTTTATTTTTCTCAATTTTATTTTTTATTGTAAAATGTGCTCTTATATCTGTTAAATATTTGATAAAATTTGGCACCAAACATGTTTGGATCTATCTTTTTCAACCTATTATGTGGCGATTAACAAGTTATTGACTTATTAAAAAAAAAAAATCTTGTCACTAAAACTACACATGAAATGTCTCTTTAGTTGTCACATAATGGGTTAGAGTAAAATAATTTCAAATATATTTGGAGCATAACTTATTACTCCAAGTTTTGGATCATTCATGTTTTTGAAAATTTCATTAGTTCAATTGAAAAATTTTTACTTACTTTAGTATAAAATTTGATAATTTGTATTAAAAATGAAATTTTTTAAGAATTTCACTATGAAAATGGGAAAAATGATTTTTATTTTATGAAAAATTGCCATAAAACATAATTTTAATTGAAAATACTGAACTTTTTTTTTTTTTTTTTAGTGTTGTATATATCTAACTTATCAAATAAAAAATTGTCACTACAAAAAATAATAATAATAATAATAAAAAATTAAAAAAAAAAAAAAAAAAAAAAAAACGCTAGCTATAAGGGTTTTTTTTAGCCGCATTTATAAAAACACAGCTATAGATACCTTATAGCTGCGTTTGTTATAAATGCGGCTAAAATTATGAACCTATAGCCACGTTTTGCTATAGGACAGTTCTGTAGCTGCGTTTTTAGGGCTTGCAGCGGCATTTTATCCGGTAAGGCCTATATCCGTGTTTGAAAAACGCGGCTATAAGTCCAACCCAATTTTTTTTTTTTTTTTTTTATAAAATAAGTCCTACAGCTGCTTTTAGAAAATGCAGCTATAGTGTTGCCTATAGCTACATGTTTTAATCACGACTATAGGTTGAACAAAATATATATTTTTTAAACGGCCTATAGCCGCATTTTAAAAAACGCGGCTATAGCCTGCCTACTGCTACATTTCTTTAAAACGTGGCTTAAAGCATGTTTATAGCTGTGTTTCTTTAAATGCAACTACAAGTTTGATATAAACTAAAAAAGAAGAAGAAGAAGAAGAAGAAGAAGAAGAAAAAAAACCCTTAGATTACTCTCTCTCTCTAACTCGGTCTCTCACCTTCTCTATCACTCTCTCCCATTGACTCCCTAACCCTCACCACCAATCCACCCCTTTCTACCACCGATCCTCATCACTCTCTCCCTTGAACTCATCACTTCGATCACCAGCACCACCACTACGGTGGTCTTCTCCATCTCTGAACCAACTCTCTCAACCTCAAACTCTCTCTAATTCTCAGATCTAAACTATCTCTTTGTCTCAGACCACCATGGCCAAAGCCACCCAAGCTCATCACCACCACCACTGACGATGGTTTCCCGTCTCAACCTCAAAAAAAAAAAAAAAAAAAAAATTGTGGGCCACCAACACGTGAGCCACCTCCACCAGCCATATGTCCTCCCGCCACCACCAGACCGCCGGAACCACTATTAATATTTTTTAAGAATTAGACGGTAAATATGATTTTGATTAGATTGGAGTTTAGACTAAGGAATTCGGGTAGAATTGGTTCTTTGGTTTTTGTGGTATTTTTATTATATTGGGTTTTGCCTAAGGAATTTGGATTAGAATAGGTTTTTTTTTTTTTGCTATTTAGGTTGTATTCGTTTTGGGTATCTCCCTACATGCATGGAATTTCATTTATGTTTTTTTTTTTTATAATTTTTTGTAATTGATATATATTTCATTACCTCTTCATTATATTTTTGTTTCGTATGTTCTCTTTGTTCATTTTTGTAAAGTTATTTGAGTGCTTTTTTTTATAATAAAAAATAATAATAATAATTTTTTCCTGCAGTTGTTGATAAAGGCTACGGCGTTCACTAATCACAATGATTGAGGCATTAGAATGAGTACCAAAATTAAAGGTATGTTTTTACAAATTTTCCCCTTTATTTTTCTGGTTCTTAATTTATACTTCTGTTAACAAGTAGTTGATTTTGTATTTACATTTAAAAACATCGAAAAATTGTCACTTTTTGTTTTGGTGGATTAAGGAAACATTTCAATAATATTTTTCACATTTTAGTGATGTTCAATCTCTTAAGTGGTAGTTATCTATGAACTTTTTTAAAAGATAGCACCCACTTTAAAAACCAATTAATGAAAATAAACTATGGAGGCAACATTCTAGCTCCTAGGTAGTTACTAATTTTGTACCTTTCATAATCATTCCCACAAAAAGCCAAAAGAGAGAAAAAAATTTCCCCTTTTTTATCCCTACGCTTTTCTCCCTTTGTAATTTATTTCCTGCACAACTTTGAAACCGAAGACAGTTCCTTTTAGAAAAGGAAAAGGAGAAAGATGAGAGGCCGATCTGCAGTCTTCACCTCCAATAGGCACCTCTTCTTTCTCCCACCATTTTTTCCCCTAATTTAAATGGTTAATTTGACATGCTTACTATTTTTTTTTAATCTCTGTTTTCTATTATTAATTGTTGTGTTTGGTTTTTGAGGCAAAAATTTAAAGCATAAAAATCTAGAACCATCTGAAAACCAAAACTACAAATTGTTTTTTATTTTCATTTTACTTTTTGCTTCCAATTTGTGTTATGTTTTTTTGTTTATTTCATATATTTCTTTCTTTTTTGGTTTTCACTTTTTAGGAAACAAAGGTCTCTTCTCATGAAACCTTGCAGCAAGTTGTTCTCCTAGGCCTAGCACAGATTCTGATGTGTACCTCTCATTTCTTTTTAGACTTTGTTTGCTCAAGTAATCCAAGTTATTGCTCTCTCAACTCACTATTATTCTCAACTTTATTCTTATCATCTATTAGAGTTTCAATTTTCATTTGGTTTGGAATTTGTTCTTCTCATATTGAAGTTGTTGATTTACACCCAATATATTTAGAATGAGAATTTAATCTAAAGTTAATTCTATTGGGGTTTATGTCCTAAAATTCAATTTATTGGCGAGTCATAAATAATTAAATTGTTTAATTATATGAGACTATCTATAATGAACTAATGTGACATTATCTTAGTCCATGAGATGCATAGTATGTGATTTATGTGATTTAGTCATAGAATAAATAAATCGCAAGTTCTTTGTCAACTCAGAATTTTAGTTCATAGTCGGTGATGAAATTGGGCATTTCATTTGCGAAGATTATAACACATCAACTAAGATGATTTGTCTTGATCATGGAAATGGAGACTTCTAGTTGATGTTTTGATGTGTCTTAAGAGTTAAGATATATTAAACTGGACCGCTGTGAGATTTATTATTCTCCTAACAACTGTCAAATGAATAATAAATATCACAACTTCTATTTACATCAACTCTAAATCCTGAGAAAAAAATGGACCTGATCATGAGATGTAAGTTGCTTAAATATATCAGGAGTGAGATCTATAAGTTACTGTCAAAACCTCAGTATGTTGGGCAACTGCATGTTGATGGAACATATATTCTCAAGATGAAATTCATAATCTCTTAACGAAGATATAAAATATTCCATTGAGATAAATTTAATGGGTTTGGTTATTCAGAGTGTTAGGCCCAACCACTTTAATAAGTAGTTACTAAAGTATATATTTATGAAATTGAATTTCATAAATATATAATGAATAACATAAAGGATTAAATCGGGTACTCAAGGATTAAGATGTAATAATCTTTAAAGTGGCAGTCTACATTCATGATTTTGTATTACTACAAATATTTTAATGAAGGAGTTGCATGTATAATAAAGTCTTGGGATATAATTTATTAATAAGGCCTAAAGTGCAATTATATTCTTATAGTGGTATTGAATATAATTAATAGTAACTTTGGACTTGTCAAGAGTTGACAGAAAAGCCCAAGGCCCATTGGAGCTAATGTCTTATTGGACCCTTTTGGTCCCACTCTAAGCCACATATTAGAACCCAATTGGAATGGCCCAAAAAGCTAGCCCAATTAGATAATCAGTTATATACAAGGAGATAAACATACAGAATTTTATAGAGTGTGGTTTTCATTTAGATCACATAAGGAATGCAATGATGTGTGTGAGTGTTAGACACTCTTATATTCTCTCCTTGGAAACTAATTGAGAGACCACACTTCTTGGGCATCAAGTAAAATTGGAGTGAAGATTAAAAGTTTTCCTAAGTATTCTCAAGTTTGGTTTTGAATTTCACCGCACCAAGGTACGCTTTCTATTCTTTGTTCTAAAATTCAAAGTTACATGTTATCTCTCATGAATGAAGTAGATCCGTGATTGTTGCTTCCGTTGTGTGTTTTGTATGAGATACAAAATCAGATTTTCCAACAAATTCATATGCATTTGAATATTGCCCAGGCAACTTTGGTTAGATATGGGCTTAAATTGCAAATTTGGAAGTACTAATACATACATGTTTAGGAATTTTTTTGTTATATTTGAATTTTACAATGATTCATTAAGTGTTGTTTCTTTTACATGTACACAAGTTGTTTGATAAAATTCTTAAGTGATGTTTTGTTGGCCTTTTTTATTCTCTTCCCCAATGATGCTATTAGCCCAAAGCACCGACTCCTTCAAGAAGGTCACTCTTTTCCTCTCTTTCCGACAAAATTGCATCATATAGTTGTGAATCCTTTTAAATTTTATTTAGTTTTACTAATTCTTTTATTTTCAAATTGCTTTTAGTTCAAGTACTATTGATTTCAAAAGTCAATTTGGATTATAATACTCTAATCCACACCTAAGAATCATTTAAATTGTTTGTTCGTTTTTCAGATTTCAATTTGCTTCCAACAAGGTTCCATTTCTTTATTTCAGCATGTTTTCTTTCCTTTTTTTTTGTTTCCCTTTTTTATTGTTGTGTTTGGCTGCAGAGAAAATCTCAGATATTTTTAGAAGTATAATTTGGGATTTTTTGATTTGTAGGTGGTTGACAACTTTCATTGTGATTTGATGGTTGGGTTGTGTACATGAAAGCTTCTTAGAGAGCAACTTGGCTATTGTGGTGATAGTGTACAGTTAATGAGGAAGGTTGTGACTTGTGAGGTGATTGGAGCAGCAGTATTCCATATTACCCTTCTGTCAGTCTCAACTTCTCCCTCAAGGTAATAAAAAGTTTCCACCTTTTCCTGAGTGTGAAAGGAATGTGGGCTATTTTTTATTTTTTGGTTTTTATGGGTTTTCTTAATTCTTTCATGTTAAAGTTGATTGCATTGATTTTAACAATGCTAATGAATTTTTTTGTGTATAATATGATTGATAAAATTCCTCAATAAAGGAGTGGTATTGGCATACTATATAGATGAAAAAAGAGTTGTAGCTATAGTTTCCTTTATTTTAATTTTTGTTTGTTAGCAAACCAAGGAGGTTAAATTTAATCTCAAACTATTAATATTGAACCATACTTTTATATTGTTATTTTGTTGTGAAAGTTTAATACGTAGAACAAGCTTCTTCTTCTTCTTTTCTTCTTCTTCTTTTTTGTGTGTGTATGTTATCCCATTTATAAAATCTACTAAAAGTTGAAACTATCTATGTTTGGTATGGTTTTTGGAGCCTAGATAAGCTTGTTGTGAGGTAATAACTTTTTTTAAAAAAAATAAATAAATAAAACAGTGAGAAATGCTTCTATCATTGATGATGAAATTTATATAGCAACTGATATCTATTTGAAGGTAAATATTACAATATCTATGGTTTATTATAATAAATAACTAGTGGCTGCTCATTTTTAGTGTCTTTAGTCCTTGTTATCTCTAGCAATTGCTTCAACCCTGAGATGTTTGTCGAAGCTTTGCAAGAGTTTCTTTCTGTTGTCTTACTTTGAGTCCCCCACCCTCGGTTCGTCTTCTTCTCCCTTTAATTTTAACCTTCTCTAGATATCAATTTATTTATTTATTTTAATTATGTATTGGCAAGCTATCTCAGTAAGTGAAAAAGATATTACAGTACATAGTCTTCTGTCATATAAGTTACAAAAACTACAATTGCAAACTACAAGATGAGAAAGCATGGTTTGTTTGGCTAATACTAAAAAATAACGTAGCAAAAGGCCATAATGTTTCTATGATTGAACACAATATGATATTTCGGTTTTGGTCTTTTTTTTTTTTTTTTTTTGGTCAAGGATATTTAAAAAAGAAATTCAGACCCATCAGATTGAGAAGTCTTTTTTATTCGTAAGCCTAACTTTTAGTTACTTCTTGAAGTATTTTTCTATAATGCATGGTTTTATTTATGCAGTAAGTTTTGGATGTTCTAAAAGATGTTTTTAAAATAAAATAGTCTTGAAGATGTTAGCACTATTTGAAGAGTGAATTGCACTAGAAATAGGATCAACAGAGGTATCTAGTTTGTGCTGAAATTTTAGAATTGGGTATTGTTGAGAATAATTCATCTAATGAGGAGAAAGAATAATCTATTTAGATAGTACTTCTGTGCTAACAAATGCACTTAAGAAATGAGAACCGTGAGAACAAAAAAGAAAACTTGATACTTTACAACTACTAAGTTTGGTTTAGGATATCAAATTTTAAGGCCTACTGTTATTGGCATCATAAAGCATGAAACAACTTCCTATGTTCTATTTTCCTTAAATACTTGGTATTATTTAGTTAGGAGAGATGACTGTTAAATGGCATTAATGTTATAGGTTATAGCACCTTATAACATTGATCTTGAATGCCATTTGATATTCTATTATGGATTAAACTATCAAAAAGGGTTAGGATAAGTGTACCATTATTGGGCTATACCATTATTGAGATGCTGAATGGAAAACCTCCTTGGAGTGATTTTACGGGGCTGAGGACATTGTTGTCCTTGTTATGCTTCATTGATCATAATCTAGGCATGTAAAATGTCATCTACATGCTATTGTTTCATGTGCTCAGAATGAATTCAATCCATCTCTAGTTTATGTCGACCTATTAAAGAATCACACTTCTTTTGAGAAATTTCTTGTGGCTAATTTTTTGATGTACAATGGTACTTATTTGTACTATCCTATTTTGAAGGAGGAAATTAAAAAAAAAATAATCATTATTATTATTAATACTATCCTTGTGTTTTAAACTTGATCCCTTTAAGTATCCAACTGTTCTTCTGTTTTTCAGCCTCAAGCTATGTTCAAAGTTTTGAACAAAACCCCACCCATACCAAAAACACTATCCTTAGAGGGAAAGGATTTCTTTCATTGTTGCTTTTGCAGGTACACTAAAAAAAAAATAATAATAATAAATAAAGGAAAGAGAATATTGACCTTGATGTGAAAGTGGAATCAAGTTAAGCTTTAAGTTGTTCTGTTTATTTTGTGTACCTTATTGGTTTGAGAAGGTAGATTAAAATAAGTCTTTTAGAGTATTTTTAGTGATGTCATATATAGAAGTTGTGTTAGAGTCCTCAAAAAGGTGTCTCCCCAGGTGTACAATTTGTGGGATGGTTGAGATGAAGGGACCATTGATCATCTAAAAGGTTAATAGAAGGATTATAATTTAAAAAGAAAAGGCATCGTAGTATTTTGCTTCTATTAGGTTTTCATAAACTCAAAACTTTTGCTATTTTATTTGGCAATTGCAATTGGTTATAGAGTCCTAAACTAGGACCTTCCATGTCTTGTATGGTAGATTCAAATGAATAATTTGGGAGCCCGAGTACAACAATTCATCAAAATCGCATTCATGTTGAACTCTAATTTTTTTAAGTTGGTACACTTAAATCTCTATTTGCTTAAGTAGTGAACTAATTTCTTTGTAGCTATGCCTAGGTCAAATTAGTACATAGGTCTTTATCATTTTCCATAAAACAACAATAACAACAGTAAAGCAACAACTATAATGTGGAAAAAGACAATCTTGAAGTAAAAAACTCTTCGAATCCTAAGACGACAAAGAATCCCAATTAAAAGGATGTAAACCAAACTTTACCCTTTGTAGCAATTCAATGAACAAAGAACAATGATACAAGTAAATTCAAGTCTCAGAATCCTTTGGATTGGCCCAAAAAAATTCTCTGCCTCTGGCCAATTGGACTTTCTTTATGAAATGGTTGTGGTCACTCAAATCAACCACCAAAACGGGTATATTCTGTTACATGCATCTTTCATGTCAATTAATTTGATGTGTTTTCATATTGTGATCCTTTTTGTTATTGTTGCATTATAGACAACCTTCTTAGTCTTTTTGCATAGTGAATTACACATTGGATATGATCTTCAAATTGAAGCAAAATCATTATGAAGACTTACTGAGAATTGCTTTATTTTTTTACTAGAGCAAATAGGGTTTTCTAAGGATTTCTTGTGTGATGGGTTACTTTTTACATGCCAGTATGAAGGGTTACTTTTTACTTAGCATGTGTTAATTTCATTGCTATTCTTGGAATTCCAAGGTTGTGAATTTTAATAGTTTTTGGCTGTATGCCTGATAAAACTTGTAGATTCGGAGATGCAACAACTCATATATGGACAATAGCAGAGTTGCAAATGGTAGCTTGAGATCTACTTCTAATGGTCCTTTGAACGTGCTGGTGCTGAAACATATTAAGGGTAGAACAAATGAGAAGAGTAAAGATGTCACCACACTTGATTGGAATGTGAGTTTTATCTCACTATTCTGACTTAAGTTCATAATAGCTACTAATTATGCTCTAGATGAACCCGCACTATTGTTTAGTTATACTTTCAAAGTTTGCATGTCATAAGCTTCTGCTTTTTTAAAGCTTCGCTTTCAACTTGCTGGCTTTTATTCTTCTATAGAATATGGTGCTTTATTTTTAGGGCTGATACTTGGTTTGGATTGGAATTATCTCCTGAGAGCCTTGCTTCTGAAGCTTAGAATGAAATAGTACAATGCTAAAAGAGTGTCCAACTGCCAAGAATTTAGTATGGTCCATGTTTTTAAAAACATGGACAAAAAAACCTATAGCCGCATTTTTAAAAACACGACTATAGGCAAAAACCTTGTAAAGGCTTTAGCTGCATTTCTAAAATGCAGCTGTAGGAGGCTTTAGCCGTGTTTTTAAAACGCAGCCAAAACTGTACCTACAGCCATGTTTCTTAAATGCAGCCCAAACATGGTCTATAGCCGCATTTAAAAAAAAAAAAAAAAAAAACGCAACTATAGACTTGCAGGAGCTATAGTCACAAAGTTTAGGCCACATGTGTAAGCGCAACTATAGAAAACGTGGATATAGACCAAATGGGCCTATAGCCGCGTTTTTAGGGTTTATAGCTGCGTTTTAGAAACGTGGCTATTATTAGATGTCAGTATAGGCTATCTGCAAACTATGTGTTACTGCAACTATGTTTTTGTATATAAGATAAACTACATGTAGTTTATGTATTGTTAGTTAGGCTACATATAGTTTTTACTGTATAGGAGTTAGTATGGCACGTGTAGGAGTTAGTTTGTATAGCACGTGTAGTTAGTTAGATTCTGTTTCCTATATAAGAAACAGAGTTTTGTATTAAACTCATTTTTCAATGAATTCAACGCATATACAGAAATCCCTCTCTCTCTCTTCAGATCAGTTTACTCCATTACTGCATGCGTGAATTATGATATGGTATCAGAGCTGAACTAGCTGAGAATTTCATCTGGTATTCTTTGAAACTCTCTAAATTCACTAGTTCAATTTTCCTTTTACTCCTTATTTTCAGTGCTTAGTTCTTTCGGATCAAGTAGAAATTTCCTTTTGTTTTCTTGATTCTTAATTCTTGCACTGGTTTTCCCTCTCTTTTGTTTGCATATTCCCTATTTCGTTCTTGAATTTCTTTTGCAATTTCTGGCAATTGAGTTCAAAGCCTAGGGATTGTGAGATTGGATTTGGGTTTTTTTTTCTCGAATCTTGTTCTGTGGTATATCTTGGGGGTTCTGTAATTGATTTGTTTAGATTGATTGATCACTGGAATTCATCATTGATTCTTGAAGAAATTTTGGGATTACTGAGATTGCTTGTTCTCTGTGTTATCCTGGTTCGGTGGTTGCGAGTCTTGATTGTAGAATATTCAATCTTGATTGTTTTAGTTAAAATCTGAGTTGTTGAATATGGGTGATAGCACTTCGAGCGCCTCTGTTCCAACTGTTCCAACTGTTCATCCATGGGAAAGTCCCTCCAGTCCCTATTTCTTGTCTAATAGTGACAATCCAGGTGTTTCTCTTGTTGTTCAACATCTCACTGAAGAGAGTTATAGCACTTGGAGTAGGGCTGTTCTCATTGCCTTGGATGCTAAAACAAAATTGGGCTTCATTGATGGATCTTTACCAAAACCTGAATCTGTTGATCATCCTTACTATTTTGCTTGGTGTAAGTGCAACAGTACTGTTCTTGCTTGGCTGTTCAATTCTGTTTTGAAGGACTTGCAACCTAGTGTGGTTTATTTCAAGACTGCAAGGGAAGTCTGGTTGGATTTGCAACATAGATTTGGACAAGGGAATGGTCCACGTATATTTGAGTTAAAGAAAGAGATCTGTTCTTTGACTCAAGAGGATTTGACTATCAATGGTTATTACACCAAGTTCAATAGTCTATGGCAAGAATTTGCTGAGTACAGGACTTGTTCATGTGGGCATCAAGCAGAAGAGTGTGTCATGGCTTTTCTAATGGGTCTTAATGACATCTATACTTCAGTAAGAGGACAGATTCTGATTATGGATCCTGTTCCTTCATTAAGCAAAGTTTTCTCTCTTTTGCTTCAAGATGAGAAACAACAAAAAGTCAGTAAGACTTCCATCACTGAAGCTTCAGCCTTAGCAGTCAAGAACAATGGTTCTTTTGTTAAAGGATTTAACAAAGGTAAATCTGGTAGACCTCAATGCACTCACTGTGGAATTTTGGGTCATGTTGTTGATAAATGTTACAAGTTACATGGCTACCAACCTGGCTACAAGTTTAAGAACAAGGGACAGCAAAGTGGACATTCTTCTTTTGCCAGCAATGTAGTATCCACTGAATGCAACAATGAAGGAAGTTTCAGTCTCACAAAATCCGAGTATCAACAGCTACTTGGCTTGATCAACTCCCAGAACCATTTTGGCACACAAGCTCCACAAGAATTCACTTCTAGTGTTCCTCAAGTAGCTACCATTATCACTCAACCTCCTTCACAACCATCTTTGGATCTTCAAGGGCATGAGATGTCAGGTATCAGTTCTTCCATTCCTCCTTTATCTCACCTTTCTAGGGTGTTTTCACCTTCTTTGGATTATTCAGTTTTTTCTTCTCAAGCTGACACTACTCTTCTTTGTTCCACTGATTGGATTCTTGATAGTGGAGCAACAGATCACATGGTTCATTCACTTAAATTTTTTACTTCAGTCACTGCCATTGTCCATTTTTCTGTTAAACTTCCTAATGGGGACATGGCTAAAGTCACTCACATAGGAACTGTCAACTTAACTTCTACATTGACATTAGACAATGTGCTTTGTATTCCATCTTTTTCCTTTAACCTTGTGTCTATCAGCAAACTGACACAATCTCCTTCTTGCTGCTGTGTTTTTCTTTCTCACTACTGTTTTATCCAGGACTTACAGCCTTGGAAGATGATTGGGTTGGGTAGAAAGCATGGAGGCCTTTATACATTGGAGCTTAGTGACATTGTTCTTCCAAATTCTGTTTCTACTGTACTCTCCAAACTTTCCTCTTCCAGCTTTATCAATTCAGTAAATTCTTGTACTTCTGCTTCTGTAATTGATAGTACTAGTCTTTGGCATAGTAGATTAGGGCATCCTTGTTTTCAAAGATTAGCCATTTTACAAAATCTTGTACCTGATGTTATCAATTGCAGCAATAATAAGTCCTTTGATTGTTCCATTTGTCCAATTGCTAAGCAGAAAAGGTTACCATTTCCATCCTCTGTTCATGTTTCTAATTCTTGTTTTGATTTGTTACATGTTGGCATTTGGGGACCCTATTCCACTCCTTCCTTGAATGGTTCAAAATACTTTCTTACTATTGTGGATGACTTTAGTAGATGCACTTGGACCTTTCTCATGTCACATAAGTCTGATGTTTCCCACTTAATTCAGTCCTTTTACAACTTGGTTGTTAATCAGTTTCACAAAACTATCAAGATAATTAGATCTGATAATGGTCCTGAATTTGCCTTGCATTCTTTTTATACTTCTAAAGGCATCATTCACCAACTATCTTGTGTTGAGACACCTCAACAGAATTCCATTGTTGAAAGAAAACACCAACATCTTCTGAGTGTCGCTAGAGCCTTGAGGTTCCATGCTTGCTTACCATTAAAATTTTGGGGTGACTGTATCCTTACTGCTACCTACCTTATCAATAGGATCCCTAGTCCCTTATTACAAGACCTTACTCCCTATGAAAAGTTGCTAGGACATCCACCCACTTATTCTCACCTTAAGGTGTTTGGTTGCCTTTGTTATGCATCTACCTTAGCAAGAGATAGAACTAAGTTTGATCCTAGAGCAAAATCATGCATTTTTCTTGGTTATCCACAAGGTGTTAAGGGGTATAAATTGTATGATCTTAGAACCAGAACTTGTTTCTTATCTAGAGATGTTGTTTTTAAAGAATCTATTTTCCCTTTCAAATCTTGGATTTCCAAGTATATCAATCCTCCTTCCCTTTCTTCTCATTCTGTTTTTCCTCCTCAACCTTTTATACCTGATCATTCCTCTCATTTTCCTACTGTTTCTGCTGAGTTTTCCCCTCCATTTTCATTTTCTGATGTGGCTGTACCACCTGATGATTTTCCTGATTTGGTCCATCCCAATGCTGTTTCCAATCAGCTTGTTTTCCCTGATTTGATTCATACTATTGATGCTTCTGCACAATCTGATTCCATTGGTCTTAATCCTCTTGAACCACAAGTTCCTGCTGTAGTTCCTGTTAGGCATTCTTCCAGACCTCACAAGCCTCCCACTTACTTAAAAGATTATCATTGTAATCTTGTTGCTGCTCCTTTGTTGGCCTCAGCTGCTCTCAACCAATCCGATGCTTCCATTGCTCCTAGTTCAGGTATTTTGTACCCCCTTTCATCTACTCTTTCTTACACTAACTTGTCACCCTCTCAAAGAAATTTCTCCCTTGCACTCTCTGTTCACAAGGAACCTGATACCTATGCTTAGGCCATTTTGGATCCTAAATGGCAAGAAGCAATGCAGGTTGAGTTTGATGCTTTGCAAGCTAATAACACCTGGGTTATGACTTCTCTTCCTCCTGGCAAGGTTCCCATAGGGTGTAAATGGGTTTTTAAAATTAAACTCAAATCAGATGGGTCTATTGAGAGGCATAAGGCTAGATTAGTTGCCAAGGGGTATACTCAGACTGAAGGGGTTGATTTCTATGAGACTTTTTCTCCTGTTGTGAAGTTTACTACAGTCAGGACCCTTCTTGCACTTGCTGCCATTCAAGGTTGGCATCTAACTCAACTAGATGTCAACAATGCCTTTCTCCATGGTGACTTACATGAGGAAGTTTACATGGTTCCTCCACCTGGTTTTGGCAGCAAGGGGGAGGTGTGCAAGCTTACCAAGTCCTTGTATGGTCTTAAACAGGCTAGTAGGCAATGGTTTGCTAAACTCTCTTCAACTATCATTGATCATGGCTTTGTTCAATCAAAGTCAGATTATTCTGTGTTTACTAGAGTTCAAAAGGGTTCCATTATCATATTGCTAATCTATGTTGATGATATATTGATAGCAAGCAATGATGTGGCTGCTGTGAATACCTTTAAACACTTTTTGGACAATAAGTTTAAGCTTAAAGATCTTGGTACCTTGAAGTTCTTCTTGGGGCTTGAAGTGGCAAGAACCACTAGAGGAATATCTTTGTGCCAAAGGAAGTTCACCCTTGAGTTACTATCAGACACGGGGTTATTGGCTTGCAAACCCTCAAATATTCCTATGGATCAATCACTCAAACTGAGCTGTTCAAGTAGAGATAGTGTACCTGATCCTTCCCTGTATAGAAGGTTGGTAGGCAAACTTCTTTTTTTGACACTTACAAGACCAGACATCAGTTACTCTGTTCACAAGCTAAGTCAGTTCATGAGTGCTCCTAAAATGCCACATCTTCAAGCAACTTACAAGATATTGAAGTACTTGAAGAAGACACCAGGACAAGGTCTTTTCCTCTCTGCACAATCTGAACTGAAGCTAAAGTGTTACTGTGATGCGGATTGGGCTGCTTGCATTGACAGCAGAAGGTCAATCTCTGGTTTTTGTATCTTCTTAGGTGAATCCTTAATTTCATGGAAATGTAAGAAGCAGCAGGTAGTCTCTCGATCTTCAGCTGAATCAGAATATAGAGCTATGGCTTGTGTGACTAGTGAGATAGTTTGGCTAGTTGCTTTGCTTAATACTTTTGGTCATGCACACAAAGGACCAGCTTCTCTCTATTGTGATAGCAAGGCAGCACTCTACATTGCTGCTAATCCTGTATTCCATGACAGAACCAAACATATAGAGATTGACTGTCACTTCATTAGGGAGAAGATTGAAGATGGACTGATCAAGACCTTCCATGTACCTACAAGACATCAGCTAGCTGATCTGTTTACTAAACCTCTCCATCAAAAGCAGTTCTTGTTTCTTTTATCCAAGATGAATCTAATCAATATCTACGGTTCATCTTGAGGGGGAGTATTAGATGTCAGTATAGGCTATCTGCAAACTATGTGTTACTGCAACTATGTTTTTGTATATAAGATAAACTACATGTAGTTTATGTATTGTTAGTTAGGCTACATATAGTTTTTACTGTATAGGAGTTAGTTAGTATGGCACGTGTAGGAGTTAGTTTGTATAGCACGTGTAGTTAGTTAGATTCTGTTTCCTATATAAGAAACAGAGTTTTGTATTAAACTCATTTTTCAATGAATTCAACGCATATACAGAAATCCCTCTCTCTCTCTTCAGATCAGTTTACTCCATTACTGCATGCGTGAATTATGATAGCTATAGCCCTCATTTTTTGGTGTGTGTGTGTGTGTGTGTGTGTGTGTGTGAGAGAGAGAGAGAGAGAGAGAGAGATTGTCTTGATTAATATATTAGTGCCGAAACTTAGCCCCCCAAACAAAAATGTCTAGCTTCGCAAATAAAAGTTTGGTATTGACGAATATTTTGAGCAGTATTTTTCAAAGGAAGATCTTATACCTGTTCACCAAGCTATGCAATAAATAGTATTGGCAAAATAAATACAGTATGGTGTCCACATCTTTGGAAAAATGATAAGTTTTGCACCATGTAATCGCTTCCATAGTAGTTTGAAATTTGAGAACAATCCAAAGTTAGGCTTGCATATTAGCCATGTGTGGATTTTGTTGCAGAACGGTTAGGTTCCTTTGGACCTATTCAGGTCCTAGCAATGGAAGTGATTACATTTTATTTTTTATATAAACTATAGAAGTTGATTGTAAACTAATTCAGAAAAAGAAAAAAAAAAAGTGAATTGTAAACCAATTGAGAAAATTGATAAGTTTTGCACCAATTGGTTTACAATGCACTTTTCTTTTTCTTTCTTTTTTTTCTTTTTATAAATCAGTTTACTATCAACTTCCATAGTTTATAATAAAAAAAATGTAATCACTTCCATAGCTAGGACCTAAATGGATCTAAAAGGGTTTGCCTATTCCAAGTGTCCATTTAGCAAAGATTATTTTTGTCAATTTATTTTACTATTCAGTTTATTTTTGTTATTATTTATGGGTCCTATTGCACTTTTTGGTATTATTCATAGGTCCCACTATACTATTTCAGCTAATTTTTACTTTTATCTATAGTACTTTCAATAATAAAAAATTCAAATTCAATAAAATAAGCAAATCCTAAACTAACTCTATCTTTGCATTGTTCTCAAATTTCAAACTCCAAGAGCTTCTTGGTATTCTGTGCCACAGTTACATGCATGAGCTCAGTTGATTCCTTTGCAAGGATTTGGTTTGTTTTTAGTGGCCATTGGACCCATTAAGATACGGACACGTGTCCAGTCTTGGACACGTGTCTGCATCACAATATTTCCGGTGGCACTAGCCACTAGACACAAGCTAAACCCCCTTTGCAACTTTATCCCAACTTTTTTCTTTTTCTTTTTCTTTCATTTTTGGAACACCGCTTCTTAAATTGACTAAGTTCAATGAATGGGATCATTATGAAGAAGTTATTAGTCTTAATTTTTAATAATGACAGGAAAGTGCTATTTTTAATTCATCTTTTAAAAATTATTAATGACATAGCAGAGTCATTATTTGTAATTAATTACTACCATGGATAGCAATGCTAAGTTATTAATTAGATATATATCTTTAAAAAGGAAAAATATTTAATGGCTCACTTTATACATAATTAAGGTGAATGAGCTGTCATTTCCTTTTAAGGACAACCTTGGCAACTCTCTTTATTTGGAAATGCATTCAATTTGATATTATCCTACCAAAACAATGGAATCTCGAAAGAAAATGTCGGATTCTATTGGTGGCATGAAGTATTTTGATTAAATATTCTCTCGTTGATTAATATGATTTCAGTTTATTTCTCAAATGGTGTAAGAACTATTTTGACAACTTTTTGTAGGAGATATTTAGGGCATGTTTAGTAGACTGTAAAAGGCATTGTAATGTAATAGTTATTCATATGGTTTAGATATTCTTTAGTTTGGTTATGTTTTTATTACAAGAAATAATCATTCCTTATGAATAACTATTCTTTAAAATGAGGAATAACTATTCCTCTTTAAAAGGTGGTATTAGTTATTCCTTAGTAAGTATAATAATTTCAAAACTTAATATATTTCTAAATAAACAAATTTTCCATATACATCTAACAATTATAAAAATAAAAAATCATAAAAAATAACACACGTCTCTCTTAAATTTAAAAATAACAATTTTTAAGGAGATATAATTGTATAAATAAGATATTTTCTAAAATAAATGTTAAGTTTCATTCTAATCTTATAACTCACAACCAAACTAATGAATATGTTTAGTTATTACATTACAACACATTTTATTACTAGTAATAAAGATTACAATTTCTGTTGTAATATCTATTTAGTGTATCAAACGTACCCTTAGTTAATCAAACTCAAAAGTTTATGTAAAAAATAAAAAAATAAAAATCATTAAATAATATGTAAGAATTTTCATCCATGTATCTCACGGTTAAGTAACAATAAGCATTATTTTCATAGAGATTTTAGTTAATTACATGACGGAAGTTGTGTCAACTTCAACTTGTATCGATTACCAAATGGGTTGGGATTCAAGTTGACCTTAAACCATGTACTCAACCAAACTTAGTAATTTTATGTATGAAATCAACCTAACCACTAAAACCTAAAATAACAAATTCATTTAGGTAAGAAAGGGACAAAATTGGCCTCTGCCCTTTTCGGACAAAATAAGTAGCATTCTACCCCCTTTCCCTAACTAATTAAGGAAATGCTCCTCTTTTAAAACTCGACTTACTCAAAATCGAGTTTAAAAAAAAAAAAAAATTTGGAGCCTTATAGTGATGTTTTTAAGGATCTATAATGGCGTTTTGTAACTCGAGCTCCATAAACTCGAGTTATATATATAATCTTTTTACGTATAACTCGAGTACATGGAACTCAAGTTACAAAACGTCACTATAAGTCCTTAAAAACGTCACTATAGAGCTTAATTCGATTTAAAGAAAGTCGAGTTTCAAAAGAATGGCATTTCCTTAATTAGTTTGGAAAATGGGGCAGAATGCTACTTATTTTGACCGAAAAGGGCAAAGGCCAATTTTGTCCGGTAAGAAAGTTTTTGAATCGAAGAAAATTGGATCGATGCTAAGTTGGGTTCAAGTAAATAACTTTTCAACCAAAATTAAAACTGACATAACCCGATTTGACATATGTCAGGTCTCTATATTAAAAAAAATGCCAATAAATAAATAAATAAATAAAATTGCCGTAGTTGAATTTATTTGAATATATTATATAATGGGATTATAAATATCATCTAATTTCACCCAAAAAATCCGATAACGCATCTTCTCCCCTTCTCCGTCTTCTCTTACTCTAATTTGTTTGGCTCAAGCACTCAGATGTTGCGGCGACAGAATCCTGCATGCACTAAGCATCTATTGGTATCAGATTCAGATACAGAGTCCGATAATCTAAGTGACTATCATGGCCCTCGGGCATTGAAGCGAAACAAGAAGGAAAATGAAATCAACAAGGGAAAGGACATTAAGTGGGAATGTAGTAAAAGGAAGAGAAATAAAAAAGAAAAAATTGGTGACAAGGAATGTAGCCAGAATGTGAAGGCATTCAAGGAAGATCCAGGTTTAGAATGCTAAAATTCTTTTACTATCTACTTTTTAAGTTTGATCTTTCCTTTTGGACATTTTTTCCCTAATGTTGCATCTAGTCCAAGTTTCTGCGCACAATCCAAAAATCCATGCTTTAAGTCCATAAGAAAAATGAATACAAATTAGATACCTTAAATATCTTTTCATTTTTAATTTCTTTGAAGGAATCTTTTCATCATTTTATCCTTAGATAAGATGGATAATATACTTGATGAGTCTATCAATAAGTTCAAACTTTAGATATGAAGCTTAATCAAGCTTCAATTTTACAGATTTAATCAACACTACTTTTTAGTTGGAAATAGGTGTGGCCGATCGAATATGTTCACCCAAAATATCATAATAGATCCAACAATATTTTGATTCATGAGTATAAAGTCTACTAATCTAGATCATAAATAGTTCAAATTATTACCATGCCTAAGTGTAAAGATATATTAAAGAATAAAACACTTATCTCAAATGTATAAGGTGGATAATATTGACGTGAAATATACTATCAAGATATTGGTATCACGATTTTGAGTACAAGATTTGTTGACTTTGATACTATAGGCACACAAGTAAATTTATTAATTGGTTCTCACTTTTTTTTTTTTTTTTTTTTTGTTTAAGGAACAAGAGAAAATGGGCAAATGCCATTTTCGTGCAAATTATGTAGCATTTTGCCCCTTTACCCAAACTAATTAGAGAAATACCCATCTTTTGAAATTCGATTTAAGAAAAATCGAGTTATGCCCTATAGTGGCATTTTTAAGGAGCCTATAGTGACATTTAAAGAACCTATAGTGGCACTTTGTAACTCGACCTCCATGAACTTGAGTTATAGGCAAAAAAAAAAAAAAAAAAATTAAAATTGCCTATAACTTGAGTTTATTGAGATCGAGTTACAAAACGCTACTATAAATTCTTAAAACGTCACTATAGGTTCCTTAAAACGCCACTATAAGGCTCTAAATTTTTTTTTTAACTCAATTTATCTCAAATCGAATTACAAAAGAGAAGCATTTTCCTAATTAATTTGGGAAATAGGGCAAAACACTACAATTTTTTCCTTGAGGAACACATTTTTTGTTTTGTATTGGGAATTATTAGTGCATGAAATGGTATGAATCAACTGCTATTCCGCATAATGTCATAACTTATCTTGCTAAGTTTAATTAAGTTCATTACAGTCAAGATAAATGTGCTTGCCCTCAAAATAGCCTAACACATTGGCTCAATGATAATCATGATTTTCCTACAAATCTCTTTGCTATGGTTTAGCTAGTAATCAGTGGATTTGAGCTGGAGATATAATTAAGTTTTAGGTTCTAATATTGCTTCTAATGAAGAAAAAATTCATATTCATTAATTGTTATATAAGTCATATATACTTAAACCCAATGTTAATCACGAAATTGTTCCACTAAAATTCTAATCCAGTACCAAGAATAAAATACATGAAACATGATTGTGTTTCGTAATGCAGATTCGGTGATTGAACAAGCAAAAAAGTACCAAGAACACATGAAAGAAATTCCAATCCCTCCAACTCATGGATCTGATGTTGTCTTCATCACATGGCAAGGATTAGCGAGATCCATGATGGAATTTTACGGGCAGCCACTGCATTACCTAACACATGTTCTTGCAAAGCAGTGGGATGAGTCAAGGATTGGCGCCGAAGACGAAGACAAGCCAATAATTAACATCATTAATCCTATCAAAGCTGAAACTATCATCTGGGGCATGGAAGAAGTCCACAGGCGTTGCACTTCTCATGTTCACCTAACCAGCCTCTGGCTATGTGACCCAGGTTACCATGCTTTTGTTGATGATGTTATTCCGCCGTATTAAGCTCAGTTGGGGAAAAAAACTGCCATCTATATATAATGCATGGATAGTTGTATTACTATTACATGCTTGGATTACGTGTGCTTTTTAAATTTTATGCTTTTGTAATTCAAATAAATCTACCTTAGAAACTTATCTTCCCAAAAGTGTTTGGGTAATGCATCGCTTTTTTTTTTTTTTTTTTTTTTTTTGAGACAATTTTAATCTATGGCATCGTTTGTTTAATATGTTCGAATGTGGCCCTTTAATTTTTAGATGGATTTTGATGTTCCAAATAGATTTCTATCTCATTGTGATGATTGTTACTGTTATATATATATATATGATCTTTCATTGACAAAATTGGGGGATTATGTATTTATGTTACTTTTGCCTCCTATTATTTACACTTTGAAGTTTGAAATCCAAACAAGCCAAATTGAATACTGAAATATGTATATGGTCTATATGTGTATATATAGGATGCATATCTTAGTTTTACACTACTTTTTCTAGTTTAACTAAACTTCCTAACTATTGTACATGGCCAGATAATCACTAATAAGTACAAAACACAGATTTTAATTGGTAAGAAACCTGTTTATGGTAGGCTGGTGGCATTAATTTTTCCTTTGTAAATACTAATTAAATAGGTCTTTATTACATTGTTCTTACATGGTATTTTAATAACCAAGTTGGCATTGCCAATAATTGCCATTCAATTGTTATTATTAGTACTCCTGTTACTTTATTTCCACTTAATTAATTTTTACAGTAAGAAATGAGCTAACCAGTAAGTAAGTTCATACAAATTAATTAAATTAAGGAAATAATTAATTTGTTTGTCTTGCTAAATAAGTCTTAATTCATTATTGTATGAAGTTTGAACTAAAGTTCTTAACGTTTTAGAGATATAATTATGGTATTTTTTTTTTTTTTGGAGAATAATTATGGTATACTTCATCACAAAGATCTAAACAAGTTTTCTCCAAAAAAAAAAAAAGGAAGTCTAAGCAAGTCAATTTATGCTCATTATTTAAAAGTTATAGAATATTCGAAATTGTGCCTCTCGGGAATCTAACCCAGATGACGAGAAATTATAGAGTCTTCTGGTAAACCACGTCATTTGTCCACCATTCCACTAAAAAACTTCCATTTATTTAAAATTGCTAAGTTAATAATTAATTTCTGTTTAAAAAAATTTTCTAACTAACAATTTTGAACAAATAACAGTTTTTTAGTAGAATGGTAGACCAGATCGCTTGTCCACCATGTGGATGTTATAATTTCTCCCCAAATGACAACCAAAATCCACATGGATTTTTGCATGAATACAGCAATAACTCATCTCTAAATCTGGCATGTTAATTATGTGTTCATATTAATCAGCCCAAAAAAATTTATATGTTTACATTTAAGACTTTCAAGTAGCAAAAAAAAAAATATATATATATATATATTAACAATCTGATATTTGCATGGGGACTCTTATATTTTAGTTTATTTGAAATTTTCCTGGTATATATTTCTCGTATTCTTATAAGAACCAACTTATTGAAATACTTTTTTAGTAATATCATTTGTACGTATTTTTGAAGGAGTTTTACATCTTCATTTTTTTCACATTCTTTAGTTTTTTTTTTTTTTTTTTTTTTTGAGGAAGTAATCTTTAGCATTTGAAAAAAGATAAAATTGGCAAATAAGAATTGCTAATAATGGATACAAATTATGTTTAGTGATGGGATGTCTGAAACCTGATCTACCTTGTTGGGTAACTGTTCATACGGTTATTACGATATTTTCAATATTTAAGAATATATTGAACTCCTAAGTTCATTAAATTAATTTCACACCTTCATGTAGTCCTAAAAATAGTACAATTTGGAGATTATAATAAAATTGCGGCAACTTCGTGGACGTAAGCTCAGTTTTGGATAAACCGCATAAATCAAGTGATCATGTGTGTACGTTGTTTTCCTGTTCCCTAAGTCTCTTATCCAATTTTCATAAATCTTAGGTTAGGATTGTATTGTTTCCTTAAATCACAAAACTAAGGAGGTGTAGGCCATCTATAGTAAACTTGTACTAATCTATATATGTTGAAAACAAAACATAATTTCTTTTTTTGCTGGGGACAAAACATAAATAATGTTGGCACAAATAGTGATAAAAAGGAAATATAGGGAGATGAAAGGTAATTATTTAAGTTACTGTCCAAAACAAGCCAATTTATAGCGGCACAAAAGCAAGATTTTCCAATCACATTACTTCTGCTTATCGCTGAGTTGCAAAAAAAAAAAATTCCCCATTCGAAAGAAAATTTTGTTGGCCATGGAGCGTAGTCGTAATCAGCAGCGAAGCCATGCACAGGCACAAGGTGCACAAGCCAACAACAGGAACAACCATATTCACACATTACTATCACCACTGACATGGTCTACTATATACAAAGTTCTGCAAAATCGAAGAAGGGGAGTCCGCGATGGGACTAGGTGCACCTTCCATGACAACAGTTGCAATGGTTTTGGCTGGCTCCTCCCAGGTTGGGTCGCTGAGGAGCGAGTCAAGCAGACTGGCAGGGTCTATAGGGTAACAATATTATTAATTTATTATACACCTTTTCCTTAATTTTCTTTTTTAACATAAATCTTGCATCCTCTTTTTTATTACTTAAATGTTATTCAAGGGTATTTAACTATTTATTAGATTATCACTCAAAAAAAGAAAAAAAAATAAAAAGTATGTATTGTATTTTTACATGAAACAAGAATATCGAAATTTGGTTTTATGCCAAAACGATCGATCCACCTATAAAGACTTCTACGTGATTTTCATTGGTCTAGAAAAAAACATATGATAAGAACCCTAAAGAAGTTATATGATGGGTTTTGAAAAAAGAAAAATATATATATTCTGTAGTCTACATTTAAATATGAAAGTAATAATGTGTATGTACGTATGATGTACAATGATATTGTGCGATATTTTATTATTCCAACAAAAAATTACTACAAGAAAGGAAGAAAATTCTTGTTTCACCAAAAAAAAAAAGGCTTTATTTTTGGGGTTTATACCTTTGGATTGTTAATGTGCAACCTTAGGGGTGTCCAAGCAGCCCGCCCACGCGCCCAACTCAACCAACCTGCCCGAATCCGACCCGCCGCCATCTGATTCGACAGCTCCGTCGGTTGGATGCAGGTCCAAATCTCTCTAAACCCAACACCATCAGGTTGACTACGGGTTTCCTTTCTCAAAACTCGCGAAACTTGACCTGCCCATAATAGTTATTATTTCTGGAAATTTTTCAAGGATTTCAAACCGAATCTAGCTAGATCTCATCGAGATTTAGTCTAAATCCTTTGAGATTGAGCAAGATCTCGCCATTATCCGACTAAATCTAAGCTAGATCTCGTCAGATCCAGCCAGATCTCAACTAGATCTCATCAGAATCGGCCAGATATTGGTTAGATCTCAATGGAACCGGCCAAATATCGACCCCAATGATAAAACCTGAGACCAACCCAATACAACTTGAAATTGACAAGACCCAAACCGGCAGATCCGATAAGATCTTCTAGGTTGGTTTTGGGTTATTTTATAATCCATCTGAATTATTCTAGTCGAATCTGGGTTGGACACAAACCCGACCCAACCCAACCCGTGGACAACCCTAACCCACACACATCATAGTTTCCTTGGTTTGACAACACGAGACTATTTGTTTCAATCAAATTCAACAAATTCCACCCATTTTAAGTTTTTTTTTTTTTTTTTTTTAAGGACACAAGTATAATCTAATTGTGTTTGAAGTAATTTCAGGAAAAATTAACACTGTTATAAATCAGTAACAATAGATTAGTAATAATAGTGGGAGAGAGGAAATTCAAAATTATGATTCTCCTAACAAAGATCTGAAAGAAGAGTACGTTATAAGTTACAAAGTTTTTGACGTCACTTGGTCTAATTAAAATGATATGCTATCACTTATCGATTTTGACTAAACTAAACTATTTTTAAAAGGACACCAAAACATCTATAAATAAAATGTTTTAAAAGAGAAAGTCATTTATTCAAAATATGGTTCATTTTCCTCTACACTAGACAAACAGTTAAAACAATCCTACTCATAGGAGACATCACTAGATTAAAGGGACCAAGATGATGAACCTCTGATTGGTTTTGATTCTTCCTAAGATTAAATCAAACACAATACCATGCTTGTTATCAAGTGTACTTGGATTTATGGATTTGGCTAATTTACAAGACAATGGTGGAGCTACTAAGGTGCTAGGGAGCTATGGCCCTCCAAAGTGATTTTTTTTTTTTTAAATATATATATATATATAGGCATGTTACAAAATGTTTAGTATTTAGAATTCACAGCCCCTCAAATTCTCTCTTTGAACCTTCTTTATAATTCCACAACCCATAATCTTGTTTTAACTTTTAACTTTACAGCTAATCAAAATAATATATTATAAAATTAAATTAGATTAAAGTGACTTAATTCTCTTGTGACTCAACCAAGAAGTAAAATAAATTCACCTTTTTCTTTTACATTATACTTGAGAGATTAAGGCAGAATGTTTTTTTTTTTTTTAAACTTATTTTGCACTTCACTTTTGCTAGTTCTTTTTTTCTTTTTTTCTTTTTTTTTTCTTTTTTTTGAGCTTGTTTTGCACTTCACTTTTGCTAGTTCTAATCAGTGATAGAATCTCACTGCACATTTTTTCACACCATGGTTACTCTCCAATACTAGGCTATAAGGGAGAAATATAAATTTTAATTATCATTCATATTTGTTTTCCTTTAAAATAATATTATTAATTCAATATATTAAATTAAATTCATTATTCTTTTAATAACAACAACAACAACAAAACCTTAATTCAAAAAAGTTTTGGAATCAGCTATGGTCCTATGGATACGCGCAAAACAAATTATTTTTCGTCTTTCTATTCTATTTAAAGTCATATTCACTATTATTTCTTTAATTGACATATCTTTTTTTTTACTACTTTTACTAATTTTTTGTCTTCTTCTACTTTTTATTTTTCCGTTCTCTCAACTTGAATCATCTACTCTTTCTCATTGATACATCAATCACTCTTCTTTAAACATAGCTAAAGCATCTTAGGCAAATCTCACTCATCTTTTCAACAATAGAAGACACCCATACCTTTAAGTGAAATTTTCAAGTCCTATCTTTCTATATATTTAACATGTATAGTTTAGGTTTATCCAAGTTAAAGAATCATTACTTAACTTTTTAAAAGAAAATATGTTGACAATACATTGGATTATACTAATGAGTAATGAAAGTTCAATTCCTAAAAAGCTCTAATAATCTCCAAGAATGGTTTTTTTTTTTTTTTGCAAATAATTTTTTTGCGTATATTGGAAGAAAATTTACTGAGAAGTCAGAACTTTAGTTCAAATTCGACACTTAATTATTTATTACCCTCTAAAAAAGTTTAGGCTACATTTTTAATTGGGGTTATTTAGTTTTTGTATTTGCTTCGATACCTACCAAGTACGTCTATGAAAATTGATCAAAAATAGATAAAAGGTATCAATTTTTTTGTTTCTTAATTTTAGTACAAATTTGTTTGATAAACAATTTTTTGTTATAGATTTATTGATTTATAAAATGCTTCATTTGCATATGAATTGTGTTTATAATTTTTTTTAATCTTATTATATATTATGTAATATATAGTATGTAAAGAAAAAAAAATCATCTCACTTTATTTTGATCCGTCAAAGATAAACTCATCACTCCACCATTGATACTGGGTTGCCATTATACATCTTCTATAATCTTAGATTCTATATATGCTTCTTCTTCTTCTTTTTCTTTTCCTGTTTTTGTTATAAAAGGGCAGACTTCAGAAAAAACTCGTTCAACTATTTCTTTTTGATAAACAGTCAAGTATCTTTTTCCTTGCATTCAGAAAATAGGAGTATATTTTACTTGCAATTTTCCTGCTTAATGTAATGAACTTGTTAACATTGTTGCGCAGTACTACTATGACCCTTCTGGGCGCTTGTACCACAGTCAGCATGAAGTTACCAATGCTTGGGAAGCTCTGGGCATCGTTGTCGTTGACAAATAACTTTTTCAAGGTAAAATTTATGTCTTGCTGCTATATCCATGCTTGGTAAGAGCCAAGTTTGCAATACTTAAATGATTCAAAAAGTCACACATGGACTAGCAACTCTATGTTTATGTTTATTTACTCTCTTGTGCCCTTTGTTGTTTATTCCATTTCACGATTTTGTATGATATTGCAATTGCAGGAAGAGTAATCCAAAGATCTCTTAAGATGAAGAACTTGATGATTTGGACGAAAGTAATGTAGAACTTCCTGATATCGTTTAGATGTTTGCTTTTTCTGTTCAGATCTTGAAGTCATTAAGGATTGTGTTTGAGGATCTCTCTCTATATTTGAAGTCACTAAGACTAATTTCAGAAGTAGCTTATATTTGAATTGTTTGTGGATGTTTTTTCCTTTTCTTTTCTGATCAAAAGAAACAAGAAAAGAAGAGCATGAATAGTTGTCTACCAGAAAAACATACATGGGGAAGAGATCACAGTTCTCATATATAAGGCCCCAAGTATGACATTGAAAGGCTCAGTCGACCAAGTTATGAGTCAGCTGATGGGCGCTTATAAGTGTTAGAACAATGAGAAGTTATTATATTCAATTTTTCTTATTAGCTTGAAGTCTTTTTTTTTTAGTAATAATTTTTCATTTAGTACCAACTTACCTCTAATTTAGAAATTAAAAATTTTAGGGCAACAATGTGTTGAAATAACGATTAAGTGATACATTCATCATGTCCTATTAACTTAAGCCTTTGGAGACAATTTATTATTTAGGATATCAAAGTTGAGCCTTAACCTGATAGGTGGAAGGAACCATCTAACAATTGATGAAGGATGAGTATTGGCTCAATACTAGGCTTCTCGTGTTCTTTATTAACTTTAACTATTTGGCGATACAACTGAAGAGGGGTGAGAAATGAGCTAGGCTCTTGTGACCTGGTAAGCTGTTTTTCTAGCCATCCATGGCAGTGGCACCAAAGAGGAAGAAGGATGAGACTTCCTCCAATGCAATACCCAGGTTTTGGGATAGGTTAAGAATAACCTTGATTGATTCACCTATTTTTAGGTGCGATATATAAAAATACTAGTATTGAAAGGTCAAGATGAACTTTGGCACTTTGCCAATACAACCTGTGTGAGAGAGGCCTTAGAGGAATTGATGTTATTATGTGTGTAATAAAGATGACAAAGCAAATTTTAGGATTATAGTTAAATAATTAAATTTACTATTTTCTAATAGCTATACTTTTAGAACAATAAAAATTTATCATAATATCAAAGTTGAATTTGATCTCTATCTTTACTTTACCTTCTTTTAAAATGTTAAAAATCTCACTTGTTAGGTCCCATCTATTAAGAGGAAGTTGGGCCTACATGTAAAGGGAGTGTTGAAATATTGGCTTTCATTCTAATAGCAAGGATGCAATTGTTAGCCCCAAGTGTGTTGATCAAATGTGGTAGGATTATTTGCAAGAGGAATAAAATTGGCCTAAATAATCACACATTTCCTTATTCATAAAGAAACATAAATCCTTTCACAGAGGATCTCAAAACTCATAACGTTGTGAGGAGTCTCTCCTAACAATTGCATTATTTGCCAAAGGTTTTTTTTTTTTTTTAAGGCATTACAAAGGTTATGACCAATATTTTAAAAATCTAATTGAATAAAGAATCGGAGATATAAAAGGTTCACTATTTTGAGGTTTGATTATGATTCAATGAAAGATCAAATCATGATGATATATATCATACTTTTTGTTACTAAGGGTACGTTTAGTAGACTGTAATAGACACTGTAATGTAATAGTTTTTCTTATAATTTAGCTATTCGGTAGTTTGGTTATATTTTTATTATAGGGAATAGTCATTCCTTATGAATAGCTATTCTTTAAAATGAGGAATAACTATTCATCTCTAAAATGGTTGTAATAGTTATTTCTTGGTAAGTGTATTAATTTCTAATACTAATATATTTTCAAATAAATAAACTTTCTATATGCACATTACAATTATGAAAATAAAAAAAAAAAATCATAAAAAATAACTAATCTCTCTTTCAAATTTTTAAAAAATATATATTATTTTTTAAGAAATATAATTATATGAGTAAGATATCTTTTAAAATATATCTTAGGTTTGATTTAAAATGCTTTCATTCTCTTATCTTTAAGGTTCTATTATTGTGTTATTACCAAACAAATGAATAACAATAAATATTACATTACAGTATCTTGTATTCTTTGTAATACATATTCATATTCCTATGTAATCACCGTTAATTACAGTCTACCAAACGTGCCCTAATAACGTGATCCTAATTTGGGTTTGGCTTTTCAAACTATACTAAAATGCCATTTTCCCTATTTTGAGAACTCAAAAAAAAAAATTGTAATTAATGGTGTTAAATGAATAAAATGGCTCATTTTCAAAATCCTAAATTCTAGCTTCTTTTTTTTTTTTTTTTTCTTTTTCCATTTCGGCCACTCCAGTCAATTTGGACCCAATGCACAGAAACAATCAAATTGGACCAAAGTGAATCTAAATGAACCAAAGCAACCAATTTAGACCGATATGGACCGAATTGGTGTGAGTGAACCTAAATGGACCAAATAGACTGAAGTAACACAGTTGGACCAATTTAGACGGACATGGACCAAATTGGAACGAGTAAACCAAAGTGGACCAAATAGACTGAAGTAACACAGTTGGACTAATTTAGACCGACATGGACCGGAATTGAGCAAATGAACTGAAATACACCGAAGTGGACCAACTTTTTTTCTTTTTCTTTTTTCATAAGAAAAATGCATAAATTTCAATAACAAATACATAAACTCTAAATTGAGAGGAATGAAAGTAATATTAAATCTTATAAAAAAAAAAAGTAATATTAAATTTTTTATTGAAAAAAAAAAAAAAAAAAGCCTCTAAGCATGCAAAGACGCTAGTTAATTTAATAATAAATTAAAACACAAATAAATTGATTAAATTTGCATAAATGAGCAAAAAAATGACTAATAATATCTAAGAAAATTTCCTAACTTTCAATTATTTATTTTACAAATTTTATAAGACAAATAAAAAATAACAAAGTATAAGCAAGCATAAATAAGTAAATATGTTTAGTAATTTTTAAATACAAAGCACTTTAAATATATTAGTTGTTCATTAACTAATATATTAATTTGAGGGATTGAAATCAAATAAATATATTATTAGTGCATTAATATACACAATCAAAAGCAGGTGTTATTTATATATTAAAAAAAATGAGAAAGCAAGTGTTATTTATAAAAATTAAGTTAAAATAGATAGTATTGTTTATAAATTGAAATATAAACAATAATTTTTAAAATAACAAAACCTAGAGCTTTAGTAATAAAATAATAATATCTATACGCGCCGTTTAGTCTTTACGCTGAATAAAACACATTTCTGTGAGCTCAGGTTTAGGGTTTTTTCGTAGAGAGAGTGGCAATGGATGTGAATGGTGTTCCTACCAAAGCTTTATCGGCAGAGAGCCTGCCGATATTCAAAGAAGGTATAGGTCTAGTTTTCTCTCGGTGGTCGGCGCTCCAAATGGCCGTCGAGAACGAGTGGGGCGGCCGTGACTCGCGTCTCAAAGCCGATCAAATCGGCTCCGATATCGTCTACTGGTTCACTCAGTCCAAAGGTACTAAAATCCATCGTTACCTTCTTTCTACAAATTTTGAATTAGATTAAACCTGATCGGTTTTATGAATTAGAATATATATATATATATATATATATAAACGTTTTGAAAATGAAAATTTTGTGCATTAGAATCATTTCTTGGTTATTGATTGGCTTTTTGTGGTTGGAATTAGCTAATTTGTGATTAGAATACGATATGATTGGAGTTTTATTGACGAAATTATATAATTGTTTTGTTTTAATTTTTTGATTTATCTGGATATTTGGTTGGAATTCACAAAATTGGTTTTTTTTTTTTTTCCTTTTTTTAAGGTTTAGTAAATGGGTTTGTTTTAGCCTAACTAATGTAGCAAGTTTTGTAATGAAAAATGGTTTTCATTTAATTTGCTTTTCTGTTTGAATTGTTTTTTTTCTTTTTTTCTTTTTTTGTTTACTTATTTTTATTACTATTAGTATTATTTGGTTCAGTTGAGTACTTCGTTTTGCTAAGCAAAGCAGGAATTGATAAGTATTCCATCATAAGAACTTCCTCAAGAAATCTGAGATTGATGGGGGTTTAGTATTTGATGCGCTTTATGGTCCAAGTAATTTTATAATTCATTTTTGTGAATGTAGTTGATGGTCCAAGTACTGCGTTTGAGCTTGGTGAGAGAGTGTAATTAAGTGTGTGTGTGTGTGTGTTTAACGGTTAGTTTGTTTCTCAAAAAAAAAAAAAAAAAAGAAGTTGATGTTTAATTTTTTTTAAGATTTAGGTGAGGAACCTTGGTCCCCAATGTTATGAACTTCACATTTCCAAGTACTGCGTTTGAGCTTGGTGAGAGAGTGTAATTAAGTGTGTGAGTGTGTGTGTTTAACGGTTAGTTTGTTTCTCAAAAAAAAAAAAAAAAAAGTTGATGTTTAATTTTTTTTAAGATTTAGGTGAGGAACCTTGGTCCCCAATGTTATGAATTTCACATTTTCAATTATTTCACTGATAAATTTTTATCATTATGTTTTTTTTAGAGCCTCTTTATATGGATGATTTAGAAGCTATACTTGAGGAAGGTTTGTTGACCCTCAATACCGAGGTTGATGATGGCAGCATTGAGGAGGTATACATTCTCTAAACTATTCAACCTTGACCTGGCATAGTCCATAATTGTATTTGATAATGGGGTTTTGTTAGTACTTCCAATAGTTATATCATGTTTTGTAATTTGACTACATTTATCAATCCTATCATAGTATCTATAAAGTGGTAAAGAAACTACTTTTTTTTTTATAAAGCTCATTATTTTCCTCTTCTTCTTTTTCTTTTTCTTTTCCTTTTTTTTTTTTTTTTTTTGGGTGGCCTTGATATTAGGAGAATCAGCCTCTCCAAAAAAAAAAAAAAAAAAATTTAACAGTAAGGCTGTCTATCAACTACCTTTCCCATGGCCTGCAAAAGTGGGAGATTTGTGTGCTAAGTACAACCTTTTTTTAATATTAGGAGATCACCATAGTTCTTTAATTGCATATCTTCCTCTCCTAGCCATTGTGGATTCCTTTATTTTTTATTTACGCCTGTTTGTATCTTTAAAAACTAGATAAGAGTGCCATAGTTCATGCTCTTTAAGTTTTACTCAATTGGTCAGGATTTCTTTAATTTTAATGTCTCTCATTTGAATGCTTATGTTCTCTGGTTAGTCTTTTAAATATGAGGTTAATATTTACTATTGGATGTTGGGTTTTGCGCACTTTGTCTAACTACACAGGTAGCCTATAAACTGATGGTTATGCATGAAGAATGTTTGGAAGGGAAGTTTCAGGCTATTGAAAGCCTAAGGGAAGCCAATCAAAATAGAGCTGCTGTTCATCATGTCAGACAGGTGATTTATGTGTAGAAATCTTGGCCTAAATCCTTTATGCTTCTTAATCAGAATAATGTCTTATAAGGTGTCATTCTTTTGTTTTTCCTAGATTCTAGTTTTTTTTTTTTTTTTTTGATGTTGCCCTTGTGAGGTAGTTGGAAATTTTTAACAGAACTTAAATGTCTCAACAAGAGGTGCATCAGTTGACATGATGTAGGTAGTTTCTTGCATCAACCAAACTATGCCTGGTCTTTGGGTTAAAAGGCACCTCAACCCACCCCCCCACCCCAACTTCTCTTAAAAATGGGGTGGTAGGTCAATTCAGGAGTTCAAGTCTCGTGGATTGTGTGAGTTGCTTTGATGAGAATGTAACAACCAATTTCCATTTGCTGAAGTGGAATTTGGATTGGCAAGTTTGTGTGTTTTCTCTGCTGTAAGCTCTGCTTAAGAATTTTCGACTGGCCCTGCCTTACAATGTTTGCCAACCTAGTAAGAAATATTGTGAGACCAGCAATTTTCACTTTCTTAGGAATTTCTGTAAACCTATGTGGTCCCCTTTATATTAGTACTGTGTTTCTAATCAAATATGAAAGAGAGTTGGTAGAAAACTTAAGCTTTTCTATGTAAGAAAAATGAATCAGGAAAAAATTTATTATATAGGGATCTTTCTTCATTGTAACGTGAGAAATTGATTGTGTTGTTCCCTTTGTATGCTCTTTGTGTACTTGGGATACTTTTGATCATTAATAATGTTTTGTTTTATATATATATATATATATATATATGTATATATATAAAATGTGTCTACTTACACTACTACTAGTAGTACTACCATTATGATGCAAATTTTGCAGTGATTGCCTTCCTACTTTTTATGTATGCATTATCGAAATTTTTTTAGATGGGATATTAGGATTCTTTCATTTGGATGTATAATCATGTATGGTGGAAACATAATCTCTTTTGCTCACCGAGTGCCTTGAGGCCATGAATCAAATGATTCAGTGTACAAGAATTGTGAGGCTGAAATGAAAATTTTTAGACTTTAATAATATAATATCTTCTCTTTCTTCCCTACTGCCAGGCTGTGAGTGATGATGATGATGACGACGACGATGATGATGACAATGTAAGCAGAGATGTTGCCAATAATAATGAGAATTCGTCGAATATGATGGTGGATGCACCAGAGTCCCAATCAAATTTGAATCATGTAAACATGATAGTCGATGACCCTAGGCCAAAGGTGGCAGATGAAACAGAAGACGGATGGGTCCAAGTTTCACGCAGACAGAGTAGGGGTAAAAAGAATTAGGTTGAAACACTGTACCACAGTGCCCTTTCAATATATCTTCTTCGTTTTCTTTTTTGGTTCTCCTTAAAAGTTTTGGTTTGCCAAATTATGAGTGGTGCTCCACAAGAGTTACATTGCTTGATTGAAAATCAAGTTTTCTTTGGTTTGAGGATATGCTGGGATGAGGTTTTTATTTGGGTATATATGCAGTATTTGTGCGTGCACATTTTCTGTGAACTCTTTAAAGTATTTAAAAGGATAGATATCAAATTATCATGGTCTTATGTATTGATTCAGTATTTAACGATAGAATTGGGTTACATTATTAAAAGAGCAGTTTTTGATAGCTATGTAATCTCTTAGGAAGTTGTTCAAGCATTGATTTCGTCTCTCCAAGTGATGGGTTTTCTATGCATTCAGATGAGTCAGTGTAATCAATAGATGTGGGTTCAAGTAGGGATGGCAAACGGGCAAGGAAAATCCGTGCTGGACAGGTTGGAGGTTTTTGGGCTGAAAATAGACTAATTTTGAATCAGTTATACTATACTATAGTAACTATACTCTACGCTCCCTCTTTACCCCTCAATTCAAACGGCCCATAAATCTCATTAAAAAACTACTCAAATAAATTATAACTTTCAAACACGATTTCAAACAAGAGCCAAGTGGTTGTCTTTTTCTATTGTTTATATATATATATATATGTATGTATGTATATGTATATACCATTCAAGTGCAAGGCCCGTGTGCTTTGATACCACAAAGGGGGTGGTTACGTGGGGCTCCCATCTCCAAGTTGCTTATGCTTGGAAAATGCCCTAAACCCCACGGTGCCAAGCCACGCTTCTAACGACATGGCATCGGGCTAGGAGAGCACCAACTTCGGCAACACCGCATACCTACCAAAGCATTCAGGCCTAGCACCTAAATGGTACCCGCACCTGCCACTGGAGAGCCTCTTTTTACCGTGTATCTATTACAGAGCGGGAGGATCGGCAGTCTATTTAAGACTCTGATACCACAAAGGGAGAGGCAGAACACAGCACTGAAGGCGGAAGAACAGTAATAATATAGTGAAAATATAATGTAAACAAAGTAAAATCAGCCAAGAAGGCGGTAGTGCAAGATATAATCAAAGTAGCTTAAAACAGTAATATAAGGCAGTAGAACTAGCCAAGTAGTATATCAAAGCAATTTAAAGTATAGAATCGTCCAAGAAGGCAGTAGCAACAAATATATATAAACATAAAGCTGAAAGTAGTTATTATTGAAAATAGATAACATAACTTACAGTAGTAGTTACAAGATCTCAACAGTTCAACAATTACAAGGCTTGGAACTAGTTCTAGTTATAGGCTTTGTAGGATGTAGGAAACAAGTAGTAGTGGAAATTCTAGAGAGAAATTCTAAAGGAGAGAAGTAGGCCTAAAGAAAGTTCTGGCTCTAGAGAATTCTGAGTTTAACATAAGGGACGTTCCCCCTTAAATAGGCATAAAAAAGTGTAGTGAACAATACCAGTGAACAGTAATCAATGAACAGTTATCAGTGAACAACGATTTTTCACTTTTGACTCAAATCAGCAGGAGCAAGGGCTTTGTCTAGTTCTTCAGTCCAAAGAGCCAAATTGTGCCAAAATTAACTATGAGGTGACCAAAATCATGAAGAATCTTCTTTTCCAAAAACATCATCATATGCATGGGTCAGTAGTGTAATACAATAGTAGGAACTTCACCAAAGGTAAACATTATAGCATTTTGGCCGTTGCACAGGCCAGAAAAATAGGGTGTATCAATCAATCAATCTTTTGCTAAATCAAGAGTATCTTCTTCATCATAACCAAACCACTCCTGATTGTAAGGGTGGTAAGGGTTTTTTGTAACAAATGCTTCAGAGGACCGTTCATCTCCTGAATCATCAGCAACTTCTTTCTCCCTCAAAATCATTTTGAGGAAGGCATACAAAGCATCAGGGTCCTTGCGAATTTCATCCAAAGGAGAACCCTTCTTTCTAGGCTTAGCAGAGTGTTTAACAATTTTAGCAGATGTAGAAGCAGGTGCATCAGTTAGTTCAGCTTTTTGCACTGAGGTATTGATCTTAACCACCAAGAAAGTATTTGGGGATGGGAATTCTCTAGTGACATTGTTAACAATTGCTTGTGTGTGAGGAAACTTATCCCACCACTTAACATACCAGTGGTGAGTGAGAACATCACTTTCCTTATCATATTGCCATTTCAAGATCCAAGGAACATTATATTTCTTAATGAAATGAAGCAGAGGAAATTTAGCCCCATAAGCATCAACTTTGAACACACTTGTAAAATATTGGAAAGAACCCACCAATGATTCTGGGAATATCTCAATAACAAAACCAAACTGGGTCCACTAGCGGATGAACCAAAGAGGCAAATCAGAATTGAAATCCTTATCAAAATTAACAAACCATGAATAAGACATGATCTCATTCTAATGAAGCATGAATCTAAACCAAGCAGTGAGATAATCATGATATGAATAAGGAACAAGGGAGGTTGGTAACCTTCTTGTGGAGGCAAGATTGGGGCCTCACATTTCTTCAGAAATAATATGATTCAAGAAAACACTGTGATAAATAATCTTAGTAGTATTGTTCTTATCAGGTATGGCTTTAATAGTGATTGAATTCTCATGGTGCAAAATATCAAAATAGTATTGCACATCTTCCTCACTATGTTCAAGGATCCAATGAAACTTTAGGGGAAAGCAGCTTGTAGCAAGTCTGAAGGGATCAGTAATTGAAGTCCTAATTGACTCAATAGAAAAAAGATGTTGAAAATATTGCTTCAAAACATATTTTTGCCAGATGGCAAGCTATTTTAAGTGTTTTTTATTTTGATATTGAATATATTAAAGGATCTCTAAATACCATCCCTGATTTCCTTACCCATGAATTTTTGCAGTGTCACAATGGCAAGTAGGTGGTCGAAAGACAAGAGCCTTGCCACTGATAAACCAATTGTTAAAAAGGAACCTGTTTCTTCCTTAGAGATTGTCAACCGTTTCACTCCCTTAGGTACCATTCCTAAGCCTAATTACTCTTCTGTTTTGGCCTCATCCTATGATCCTTATGCTTTAACTCGAGTTAACCAACCTATTAAAACTATTTTTCCCAAAACTTCCAATGCTTCCTAGTATGTTAAAAAACAATATTTTCAAAACCTGTTTTCTATTGAGTCAAATAGGACTTCAATTATTGATCCCTTCAGACTTGCTATTCCTAATGAGTTTTTTCTGAAGTAAAACATTGATTTCCTTTTTACAAAATTCAACAATCTCAGCATTCATCTGAACAGGGCAGGCTTTCGTAGGAATGTTCTTTTCATCGAAATCTTTAACATATGGCAAGTCAACTATATGTCTTTTCCTATGCCAAAAAGCATTAGGAATGTCAAAGCAACCATCATCAATCAATATTTTTTGAAAATTATCAATTTTAAATTGCATAAATTTATCAGAAAGCTATTCAGCAATTTTCTTATATCTAACTTCTTGCTTAAGGAAGTTAAGATGTTTGGTTTTATCATGAATCAGATTTAAAGCATCATTAATATCAATTTCAAACTTTGAAGAAAATTTAAATTTTACTTTCTGTCCAAAATGATCAGTAGTAATTCCATCATGTTCAACAAGAAAATGATACAAAGCATTTATAAATGGCAAACCAAGAATCACTTTATCAGTCATATTTTTAACAAGAGCAGAAGGAATCTAGAAGCAAACATTACCATGGCAAACATGAGCATTATTCAATTCATATTTAATTTTCATTTGAGTACCATTAGCAGAAACCAATCTCTCAATTAATTTTTCAAAATATTTGGAAGGGATTAATCCTTCTTGGATACAGTTCATATCCGCACCACAATCAATCATAGCAATAACAATGAAATGATAATCATGGGAAACAACAATTTTAACTTTTGTAAATCATTTTGAAGGAAGCACTTTGTTAACAAGATTAAGTTGAGAATTATCAACAATACCTTTATCAGAAAGAAGAGCATGTTGACTAGATTCATCTCCATCTTTGTGCTCATTTTGTTCATTATCAGATTGATGTTTATCAAGGTTTTTATCAATTTTTAACAATAACAAATCTTGTTTAAGATTATTGTTATCAATTTTAATGCTTTTAAATTCATTTTTTAATTCAATTATTTCTTGTTTAACAACAGTGATTTCATGTTGGAGATCATTAACAGTTAAGTTTTTAGATTTCTTTTTATTAAATCTTTTCAAAGTTTCTTCAAAGCTTATCATTGATTTTAGTCTTCTACTAGTTTCATCTTTTATTAAATTCTTCTTCAACTTATCCAAATATTCTTTTTGTAATTCAGGGTTTTGAATTTGACTTATCAATTCAATCAACCAACTTTCATTTTCTTTACTTTTGGTGAGAACATTAATAGATTTGATAACATTACAACAAGAATCTCTACAACCAATTTTAACATTAGGTGAACTAGAAAATTCATCAGCAAATTGATAGCAAGAATCAGATAAGGAAAAAAAATCCTCTTCCAAGGAATCAGACGAATTGTTTGATTCAAGGATTTGGAATAACTCTTCTTGATCTTTATCATTAATATTTAACATGTTAAACTTATTTTTTAACTTACCAAGTTTTTATTTGCAATCTTTACTGTATTGTCCAGGTTTTCCATAGTTAAAACATTTGCCTTTACCTGGTTTCTGTTTATCATATTTTTTAGAAACATTTTTCTTTTTAGCATAAAAATCATTGGGTTTAGCAAAATTGGTTCTGTATTTTTTGTATTTTTTATGGTTATAATTTTTGTGAGCTTTATCATGCTTTTTCCCTTTTTGCTTGGAAGGACCAATAGGGGGCAAACCATATTGTTCACAAAAATTACCCATTTCATATTTAGCTTTTCTTTTATTCTTTAATTGGTATTTTAACAGTTTTTCATCATTACACATGTTGATACCAAGTTTTTTAATAGTGCTTAAAATATCACCATAAGTTAAATTATCATAATTAATGGAATCATTTTTACCAATTAACTCTTGTTTTACCTTATGAGCAAAGTAGGAGACAGACTATCAATAAACTTTTCTTTCCAATAAAACTTGTAGCAATCTTTCCGAAGCATAACTCTGGAAATGAAAACATCTTGGTACCATCTATAATCAGACATAGTAGGACATCTCATATTGTTCAAATAATTAGAAATTTGAGATAAAATATTGGATGGAGTACCAACAAAATGTTTAAGAATAGTATAGATTAAGGTATTGACACCATCAGGAATACCTCGACCAATACTTTCATCAAAAATGGGAAATCCTTCATCATTCTTTTTAACAACTGTTTTAATAGATTCTCTAGAATCTTTTGTGAGATATGAATCCCACTATCCCCGGAGAGTACCAAAAAAACCAGTAACAAGAAGGTCAACAATTTCAGGGTGGTCAAGATTATAGTTATTTATATAAGCAATTCCAACCATAGACATATGACCCATTTTATTAATAATTTCCTGTTCAAATAAACCATCAATATTCCATTCATAAATTTTATCAATAGAAACAGAAAATTGGGTTTTAAAATATCTTTCTTCAAACTACATATTAGGAGGAGTAGGTTTTGAATACCAGTTTTTTATGAAAGATATGGGATTGGGTTTTCCAACAAATATTTTAATTTATGGTAAATCATCATCAAAACCCTTTTTAGGCTGCATTTGTTTTGGGTGAAAAGTATCTCCGGAAATGCTTTTCCGTAATTATGGGTGTTTGGTTGTGCACGGAAAATCAATTTTCCGGAAATTGATTTCAGTTGACCAGTGGTCAAAGGTGAAAACCAATTTCCTTTCTATTTTCACTTCCAATCCTATTTTCCAGAAAACTGAGAAACAGAGAGCACGAAGAAAGAGAGAGAGAGAAAGAAAGAGAAAGCCCAGCGCCCATCGCCAATCCAAGCCCAGCGCCCATCATCGGCGACCACGAACCGCCAATCCAAGCCTAGAGCCCATCGCTGGCGACCACGAAGCCATGAACCCAATCCCCATCGCCTCACCGCAACGAGCAGACCCAGTCGCACCTTCGATCGCACCGCGCCGCGCCGTCGATCGTCAATCGTCGTCGACCCAAACCCATCGCTTCCTCTTCCTCGATCTCTCAGTTTTTTTTTTTTTTTAAGTTTGATTGTTGTTGTTGTTTTTTTTTTTTTTCTTTTGATGAACTGATTGTTGTTGTTGTTGTTGTTGTTGTTGTTGTTGCTGTGTTGTTATTGCCGGAATTTGTTGTTGAATTGGTTGTGATGTTGAAATTTTTTGTAATAAAATTTGTTTGGATGCTGAGAAAATGTGAAAAAATTGTAGGAAAATAGCATTTTCCTAATAGAACCAAACACATGAAAATATTTTCCACAACAATTTTCATAATACAACCAAACACTTGAAAATATTTTCCTTTTCCAAAAAATAGCATTTCCGGAAAATAGGTATTTTCTGGAAAATATTTTACGGGAACCAAACGGGCCCTTAATAGAAATAGAAGATAATGAATCGAAATCTATGTTTTCATCAGAAACAATTTCTTTTTCATTTCTTGAAATAGTTCGAGCAACACTTGCAAAAGTACCCTCAATTTTAACTTTTAAATCAGAAAGCATTTTCTTAACAATTTCAAGAGTTTTAGCTTGAGAAGTTTTAAATTTCAATTTTTCATTTTGACTAGGCAAATCAATCAAAGGTTTCTCGGGTTTTGAAACAGAAGTTTTTTCAACAATTTTTTCTTAAATACAGTCAAGTTGTTAACCAATAATGTGCAAAGATTCATTAGTAAAATTGTTTTGTACAATAATATTAATAACAGGAGTTTGATCATCAGCAATTTTGAAAGGAGAGGCATTCACTTCTGTCTTTTGACAGGTTATCAAAACTGTCTTAAGGGGTGGATGGCTAGACCTAACAATGGTTTTGTCTTCTTTAACAAAAATTGATTTCTTTATCTCATTCAAATGATTTTTTGAAACTTCATTCTTTGGAACATAATAGTTTTCAAGAAAATCAAAAAACAAAATATGTTTTTTCAATTGATTCATTTTTTCTTTCCACTTCCTTTAAAAACAATCCTTGTCAAACTGATCAGAAGTAATTTGGTAATATTTTCTTTTATCTCTGTTTTTAGCATAAATAAATTCATTAAACAGAGCAACCATATCAATTTCAAAGTTTTCATTTAAAACATTCAAGACTCTTAATTGACATTGGTAATTAGGGGTTTCAAAAGGGGGAAACCAGAAATAGATGGACAAACAGATCTAGTGTCCTTTTCTTCTTCATTAGCAGCTCTGCCTTATGAAGAGGAAGGTTCAGGTTTAGTAGAGTAAAAAGCAGTGCTAACTTGGGAGTTGTTAGTTGAAACACCTTTTAGCTTTAAATCAGGTTTTTCAAAAAAAATTTGCAAAAAGTCATTGAGATTTTGATCTCTTTTTGAAATACTTTCAAATCCAACAAAGGAATGTCTTCCTTCGTTGATCCTCAAGGGTTGATTGTTTTGGAAACTTATGTTAATAATGCCATCAAGTTATTGTTGTATATGAGTGAGATTTAACTCATCAACAGCAGGTTTAGCAAGAGGAGATTCTTGTTCCAACAACCATTTAGTGGGAAGCATAACATCTTGCCATTGAATCATTTTTGGAACTTGAATTTTAGTATCAAAAGTTGAACATTGAATTAACATGGTTTTACCAATAGGTTCTCTATTTATCCTAGCACCAGGATTCAATTGAGTACCCAAAAGTCTATAATAAATGCGATAAATCAAAGCAAAAGGTTTACTGCCTTCTTCCATGTGATAACCAGATGAAGCAATATTCAGAGTTAAAGCTTTAACAATATTAGGATCATCCAAAGCAAGAGTAATATCAGGATAACAGTTAAAATATACAGGACCATCATACAAAGAAGCAGTAATCATACCAAGAATGCTATCTTTAAAGTTCTTAAATGTAGCATCTCTTATACACATAAGAACAGAAGCATTTATACCTTTTCTAGTGAGTGGTTTAATAGCAACTTGAACAAGACCAATATGCAAATAACTGAATTTTTTAGCAATAAAATCATTAATATTTCTTTTACAAAACAAGCAACATTTTTCATGAGTTTTTGAAATAGAAAATGTTTGTTCAACAGTTCTTACTTTGTAAGCAAAATAAAAAGTATTTTCGGTCCAACTAGTTTTATAAACAGCTTTAGTATCAACCTTGGGGATATTCCATTTCTGAAAATGAGGAAACTCATTTTCTTCAACAGTGTGATCTTCTTCATTTACAATATCAGGAGCACAACTAGTCTTGGAGCTAACAGAGGAGTTGGATCTCCACAATCTATCCATACTATCCTAGGTTTAACACTCAATTATCATGTTTTTCTTAACACTGTTTCATTTCGTAACACATTCTCTAGTCAACCCTATACCTCTCATGCCCTACACACTCTCCTAGCTTAAACAAGCCTTACTGTTCGGTTCTGGGAATTCACTTTTCGACACAGGTGGCACCAACGACGGTAAAAAGGGAACACAACGAAGGAGTATCAAAGTTTCAGCTAGACATAAATAGACAACAGAGAACACAACAAAACTATCACCGGCCAGAAAAGAATGACTCTGATACCACAAAAGGAGGCTGAAGTTTGACTACTTTTATTTTTTTCATTTTAATCTTTTGCATTTTAGGATATAATGGGGCCTTTTTAATGCATTTTATTGACCAATAAAAGTGCTTAATTTTTTTTAATTAAAATATATAAATAAATTATATATATAAAATTTTTTTTAACAAGTGGGGCCTTCTTTTATTTGGGGGCCTTAGGCGATTGCATTAGTTGCATCACCTGTTGAGCTGGCCTTAGTATCAGATTAGTTAATTGGTTGGGAGATTAATGCTGAAAGCTTGAGTTTGTCCTCGGTGCTGTAAATTCCATTTCTAGGATTTTTCAAAGATATTCTAACAGCTTACTTGATTCCTTGTTAGTATTTCTTTTTAGGATGCTTACTTGATGCTCTCTATTATATATATATATATATATATATATATATATATATATATATATTGTATTACAGTACTGGCCCATGCAAATGATGATGCTTTTGGAAAAGAAGGTTCTTCATGATTTTGGTCACCTCATAGTTACTTTCGGTACAATTTGGCTTACTTGATGCTCTCTATTATATATATATATTGTATTACACTACTGGCCCATGCAACTGATGATGCTTTTGGAAAAGAAAGTTCTTCATGATTTTGGTCACCTCATAGTTACTTTCGGCACAATTTGGCTCTTTGGACTGAAGAACTAGACAAAGCCCTTGCTCCTGCTGATTTGAGTCAAAAAGTGCAAAATCACTATTCACTTTTTATTGTTCATTGATTACTGTTCACTACGCTTTTTATGCCTATTTAAGGGGGAATGCCCCTTATGTCAAACTAAGAATTCTCTAGAGCCAGAACTTTCTTTAGGCCTACTTCTCTCCTTTAGAGTTTCTCTCTAGAATTTCCACTACTTTGATTATTTTAAGCTACTTTGATTATATCTTGCACTACCACCTTCTTGACTGGTTTTACTTTGTTTACATTATATTTTCACTATATTATTACTGTGCTTCCGCCTTTAGCACTGTGAAAAACCTCTCATCTCTCTATCTCTCTGCCTCTCCATCTATATTCTTATGGTCTCACCTTTCTTTTCTTCATCTTCATCTTGATTCTTGATCTTTTTTCACAAACTTAGTCAATCAGTCTGGCTTGAAAGTTTTCTTTGTTGATTCAGCATACCAGTCGGCAAGAGGTATTCTTCTTCACTCTTCAATTCTTCCCCTCTTTCTTTTTGTCTTTCCGAAAATGAAGACTCAAAGTCTTCTATTTATTTAACTTAAATTATATATATATTTAGTTTGTTTCACACTTTCACTGGGACACGTTTTCACTTTTTTGCTATGATAAATTGATAACTATTAACTTTTCTGCCCAGCCCCTGTTTAGACCCTTCTCTGCCATGACAAATTAACAATTGATAGAATGATTGGACACATTTTTTTCTTTAAAGCTTAGCCATAGGATGTGGAGTACAAGCTGGCCAGTTACTCACCTTTCTTTTTTCTTTTTCTTTTTTAAATCTGACATAGTAACACTTTATATATTATTATAATTTATTGTACCAATTAATAATTTGATGTGCATCATATCAATTCATTTGTATTATAGTGGCACTTTATAAGGCCTCAAAAGTTGTTGAGCTTGCCCTGTCTGATACCAAACTTGGTGAACGTTTAGTAAGTGATTAACTCTAACTGGTTGTTAAGAATCCAATTATCTTAGCACGCAATTGGGTCAACAACCCAAATAGCATTGGGCATTATGTTAATTTCATCAGGGCAGCCTGAGAAGGTTGGATAAGGCAGATGAGGCTACTGAAATGGACAAATGATTTTGCCTTGATTATTGTTCGGCTTGACCAAATGCATGTGTCTAGTCAGAAAATAATTTCATTCCACATCTTTGACAGAAGCCTTGCTGAATATGAAATGATTATTAGCAAAACCGTATATAAAAAATATGGTCATCCTTGCCCTGGCCCTACTCACTTTGATGCCTTGTAGAACCACTTTTTGTTCTTCTAAAAGCAAACAAAAGATTACCACAGAAGCAACGGTGAATAGAAAGGGACACAACGGGTCACCTTGATGAAGACCTCTGTGGTTGAAAGGAGCCAAAAGAACCTCTATTGGTAAAAGGGAGATTAAAAATAAGAGTAATGCATTTCATTGGTCAATCCAATTGAACCATTAATCAAAGAATCCCTAACGTGTTAGAACCAGTAAGTTAAAACCATTAGTCATTTAGATCTTGTTATAGAACTCAATCCAACTAAAAAAATGAAATTTGGAGTGCTGATCAACAGTCCTTGATCCAATGCTCTCCAAACTTCTATGGCAGCCTTCTCTCACTCCCATGCATGTGATTCAACCTTGAGGTGGCTCCTTGAAACTCAGTTGGATGAGAATATGAGATTACAAGAGTTGCACATGTTAGGATTAGTTAATTAGTTCAGATTATAAAAATAAAATAAAATAGAATAAAATAAAAAAGATTAGCAATGAAGTAAGTGGACAAAAAACCTTCAAACCAACACACAAATCCAAAGGGACTATCAATTTTGAGCCCATAATACTAACACAAACACTAATCAAGAGGAAAGACAACCGATAAAGAAATGCAAGTAACAAGTAGTAACCAAATAAATTACAGTAAGCAGTATTCAGCCAAAAAAAAGATATTACAGTAAGCAGTTGTAAATTGTAATATTCAGCCATCAGAAGCAACTACATTATTTAAGTTTTACCCTATAAAAAAATTGTGGTTGAAGCAACCATTTGACCACAGGAAAAGAAATACCACTCAATATTAAACGAGGAAAAGAAATCAGATGGAAAAGAGACATAATAACAAAATTTCCTAGGCCCACAAAAATATAAGGCAAGGAATACATGATAGAAACTATTGAAAAGACAAAAACAAATACAAACTGTGACTCTCTGTAGGATGATGCACCGTGGTCGAGCAAGATACCAACTCATTCAACACTTTTGGCTGTTGCTAATGCTATAGAGAGAACCAGCAGCAGATCCAAAAATCCAAAACCATTGTCCGATGGCTGTTGGCAATGAACAAAACTGGTATGTATGACTCCGGGAATAATATTAATTGAAAATTTCTCCACCATGACATGGCTTATTACCATCACTGTGGAGGCTATATGAAACCTGCACTTTCTTCAGGTTTCTCACTTATTTAGTATTAGGGACAAAAAAAATTATAAATAGAAAGCCGCAATACACTCTTTTTTAAAGTAACTCTTTTCTCAAAGGCCAAAATCTCTGTACATCTTAAGTAGTCCGGTATAAAGAGCGCCTCCGCCTCTCAGGCTTCAGCCTCCAGTTATTGTCACTGTTTAAGGGCTTTAATAGTCGCTCTGCTTCCATTTCAGATTGAAGCAAAGACTGCAGCCTCTTCAAATGTCCACTGCACTGGTTATGGTCAACAAAATTAGTTTTGCTAATGCTCGGTTCATCTGGATTAAAGTGTCTTTGATAGGGCGATTGCCACTTAGCCTGCAGATATGCAAGCGACCTCCATGGAGGAAGTGGCATTGAATTCTGCTTGAGAGAGGATTTAGCCGCATCAACCATTATCTGAAGAAATTGTTTCAGCCTGGTCAAGGAACCCGCATATACAACTGGAAGTGAATTCAATATTCTCTCATATGAATCAACAGCTCTAGCAATTTCAAAGTGACTCCGGAAATCAATATCAATGATCAAACGCTCAGAGGTTCCAGTGCTGTTATGGTTGATCACATCAATATATTCATGATCCCCTGCATAACAATTGATTTGTACAAAAACAAATGTCAATGATGGTCAAATCTAATATTTCATCAGCATTCCATACATCAATATGCATCTCCCTTTCATTTAGTTGTCATAATAAATTGTAAACGATCAAGAAATCACAGAAAACAAATTTTATAATCAAATATTAATTGCATAACAGAATGTTTTCAGCAAAGGATGGTTTCTCACTCCAATTTTCATGCAATATAGGCAACAGATGCACCAGAAATATGGACAACTCTCCAGAAAGTAAAATCCTGATAATATGCACTATAAATTAAGATTATGTAAATTTATTATTATTTTTTATTAATAAAAAATATTGATTTTGCCAAGTTATATATAAGATTTGCAGTTCAAGAGTTCAATAGCATACCTCCAGGAACCTTTCCACTACCCTGCCATTTGGTTGCACATACAGCAGCATCATATCCGGAGCGTATCAGAAGCTTTACCAGAGAAAACCTTATGCAGCTGGCATTGCATGCACCCAACTTGACATAATGAAGATCCGTCTCATTCATAGACAGTATATGAGAATTAACAACTGACATCAAGTCGCTCTCATACTGAGGCACTGAGATCTTACAAAACTGTGGTTGGAATAACAACGAATCAGCAAAAATCTAGCATTTTCATACTGATTAACAGTTGTGAAATTATTTTGTTTAAAACAAAAATAACACAAATAGGTTAAATTATGTGCTCTATACACAATAGTGGTGAGCAATTAACAGCAACAAATCCCAGATTTAAGTGGGAAAAGAATGAAAGAAAAAACATGATTACACCCCGGTCCTTAATTAAAAAAGTTATCAAAAAGAACCAAAGATTGAATTGGACTTGTGTATGAACCATCAATATGTTGCAATGAACAAGAAACTCTAATTAAAAGGACTCCCAAGACTCAGATCTAGCAAAAAAAAAAAAAAAAACTTAATCAACCATTAAATCAAGCATAAATATATTTTAAGCAAAGTGAAATTATAGCAATTTTAACAGCGTTTGTATAAATAATAAAAACCAATCATTTGTTCAGTAACATGCTTTCGTCTCCCAGACATGTACTCTTTGACACTTAATTATTACAGGTACCATTCCTAAATTGTAGTAAAAATAGCAGAACAAAAATATAAAGCAGGTAAATCATTAAAAGATGCCTAATTGAAGGCAAACATCCTAATTTAGTAATTTTTTCCTACCTCAATATTAATTGAACAACCAACTGTTTACTTTTACATAGATACAACAACCAAAATGAGCAACAATAGGAATTATCTCACCTACATACTACATACTCTCCATATAGCTGCTATACACATTTGTGACTTCAAACACTTTATACTACAGTTCCAAACCTATACAAACTACACGTTGATAAAACCAAAAAATTTGTGTGCTAACCCCTCTGGTGAGCTTGGTAAGCTTATCCATTCACACGGTATACTCATAAACAGAAACAGAAAATCAAAAATACAAGCACAAATTTTCCACGAGCTGATGTAGTCTTCACATACATCCTTGATTGCCCCAAATATATGTTCACAAAAGTCTAATACCAATACTAAACTAAAAAAAAAAAAAAAAAAAAGGCCCAAAGGAGGACATTTTCAGCCTTTTTTTTTTTTTTTTTGGATAAATTCAACAGTTATAACAGAGGAGAAAAGATTTGAATCATGAACGTCCCGCTAAAAACGCCAGAAGGTGTCAATTGAGCTTCGAGTCTCTTGGCTTCCGCCTTTTTTTTTTTTTTCCTTTCTTCTTCGTCTTCTTTTCATTTTCATTTTTTGGTCTAATTTCCCCTATACTTTCTAAGAACCAAACATGATGAAATTCTGGGTCCCTAAATGTTGATAACAAAATAATGATAGCTAAAAAAAATTCAATTACTTTTAGAGGTCTTTTTTTTTCATTTCTCAATTAAGCAATCATTATTCACTATTTCATTACATTCATACCCTTCCGCCTCAAATAAAATTACCAAAAAAAACAACAAAGAATGTTCAATATAACCTAATTATGTTAATAAAAAGTGAAACTAATCAGGAAAGTTCCTCATATAGACAATTCTATTGAGAGAGAGAGAGAGAGAGAGAGTAACCGGAATTTTATCGGCGAGGAGAGAAATATCGGAGAGATTGGAATCGCTGTCACTGCTATACCAAGACTCGGTTCCACCGCTTCCATTCTCCAAGAAATCGCTAACCATCAGAGCCAAATCGTGCTCGCTCTCTTGGCTCAGGCTCAACCCTCCTCCTACGATCTGACCTCCACCTCCACCTCCACCACCACCACCTGCACCTTTCATCAGCCACCAATCCCCTGTCGGCACGCACACTTTGCAATCCATGATCTCTACCTCCCCAAAAAAAAACCACGTCGTTTTGGTTCTCACCGCCCGATCACCACGGCGAAGAAAACGACGACGACGATTCTTCTTCCTCGCGACACAAGTCAACCATCCTCACCGATGAAATTATATTCACTACAAACTCATTTTCTCTGTCCAAACCCTAGAACTCTCAAGAAGCTCAGGGGAAGGGAAAAAAAAATGAAGAAAAAAACGTAAATTCAAAACCAAATTGAATTTTACGTATTCGTGTGATTTTTTTTTTTTTTTTACAAAAACAACTAATAATAATAATAAATATTACAATTACAAACAATTTATGCGATTCTGCTTTGCGAAATTTGAAAACGTTTTCGGTGTTTTTTGGTTTGAAGCGAGCGAAAGAGAGAGAAATGTAAGAGAAAAAATTGGCCTTTTGCGATTCTGCTCCGAAAATAATATAATCCAAAAGGAAGGAGAGAGAGAGCTTTTGGAATTGGAAGAGAAAGCAACGGGAAAAAGAATTCAATATAAAGTGGGAAACTTGTTGTGAAATGACGGTGTTGCCCTTTATTTCTGGCTTAGGCACCAAGTTTATTTCGAAATTCTCGGGGAAGTGGATAAAGGGGGTGAGAGAGAATTTTGAACTTGGACGGGAAATTGGGAATATTCATTTCTAAGTACCTAAATAAAAATGTGACATCCACGATATTTTTATAACATTTTTACAACAAATTTTAAGTATCAAATTGTTATTTGCCATTATTAGTGAGCAAGAAAATAATTTTAGTGGTGAATTAAAATTAAAAATTTGTAACAACCTACCAAGAATCCTATCCGTTTTGAATTGCTTTTTGGATAGTTATCGGTTTTGTTTATTATTGCCAGAAATGTAAAACAAACTTGTTGAGAGATGAGTAGGAATAGGAGAAGGCAAATTATTTGAAGGAATTTATTTGGCTGAGAAAGATGTAAACCTTTTTAATCATGGCTACATTAAAGGTGAGAACTAATAGCCTTAGTTCATATAGAAGAGTTTGATTTTGATCATTTACTAGAGACATTGTCAATATTGCCGACAAAAATTTTAATTATTGTTGGCTCAATAAAGTTTCTAATCTTAAAAAAATAAAAGATCATTAAAGAAGCAATTGCATATATTTGAAACCGTTCAATTTTCTTTTTTTTTGAGTATATAAATGTTCGGGTCTAAGGTGTCACTTTTTGAATTGTTATACTAAAACTTATTGCTTTATGATAATGTACAATCAATGCATATTGCATACTAGTACTTTAAATGATTCTCAAAATGCATACTGCATACTACTTTACATGATTCTCAAAATGCATACTGCACACAATTATGCATCTTTTGTTATTTTCCCCATCATTGATATAATAATAGGATAACATTCCATCGTTTTTTTTTTTTTTAATATTTCATGTAAAGTAAGGAAGATTTGAACTTGTATGTCTTTCTCAAAAATACCAAGATATATTATTTGACCTAAAGGTCATCTGTTGAGATATGTACTAAAATTTTTCATTTAATTTATTTATAAAAAAAATTAGGTAAAGTTACCTTAAATTTCAAAATTAAATTTAAAATGTATTTGCATAACTTTATGATTTATTGATCAATACAAACATATGATCGAATTTGATTGGATAATTTAAGATACCTGTACCTAAGTTGTATATTCTTTGACAATTGAAAGGTAAATATCTTATTGAAAAAATCACTCAAATTATGTTAATTATTTAGAAACCAATTACCCATTAAATAAATAAAGAACCTAGTAGTTTTATTTCTTTATTTTCTTTTAAAATAGAACATCAAGTAAACAATCAAGAAAGGATTTTTTTTTTTTTTTTTTTTTTGCCTTTTTACAATAACAAAGAAATGAATGATTAAGGTTATTATGCGGTTAGAACAATCCTAAAAATAGAAATTTACAAGTTACAACATTGAGAAGAACAAACTCAAGCTCTATTTTAATCTTTCACCAACCAACAACTTAATTAATCATATTACCAAACTTGGTGAATGGTTGGTAAGTGAGATTAATTGGTTTTTAAGGATCCAAATTTGGGGTCAATATCTTAAATGTCATGGGCATTATGTGAATTCCATAAAGGCAACGTGTCATTTTCTTGGGGACCAAGTCATCACAACTTGAAAGAAACAAAACAAAGGAGTGCTGTAAATATAACGGTCTCAGGCTTAAATGGAATATGACGTAAGCCACAGAGGGACCGACCTCAACATTGACCGGTGACTTTTTTTCTTTTTTTTTTTTTTTTGAGAAAGATTGACCGGTGACTTGGATCTGGTTTCCTCGTTGGTTCATATTTCAAATTATTTTGCAGCATACATAGTGGACGTTTAGCATTAGCCATTATCATGATTGTTAAAATCCCAAACAGTATCTTATAATCTTACGATTTTAAGATTTTATCAGTCCAAAATAATTCGGGTCCTTCAAGGATTTTTGCGATCATTCAAAATTGGTAGAATTGTACGATTTTAACGATCCTAAACGACTTTGGTTTCTTGTAATCTTTTTTAACTTGACAAAATGCTCAGTTTGACCTAAATGAAAAATAAAATTCAAATATATCAAGTTTTTCCACTCTAAAGTAGAGAGAGTTTCAATTGGACCCAAATAAAAAATATTCCAATAGAGTGTCACATTTTAAAATTTTTGGCCTCTTTAAATGATGCTTACAAATAGATGTAGTGATATATGGTAATTATATTAATGAATGTATAATTTATGTGATTATTTAACATACTAATGTGTATTTTTTTCTCAAATAATGTAGGATCTTACGATCTACAATCCGATCCTACAATTTACGATCTCACCTACCTCTAACGATCTTACATAAGATCCCGATTTTGATAACCTTAACCATGATACATAAACCTAGTTAAATAGAGTAGCTTTATAACCACATAAATTGCTACAATTGTTTTGGTTTCAATTAGCTCAATTGGTAAAATTTCTAATGATTAAATAAGAGATTTGTAATTTAATCTCCGCCATTATTTGAAACTCTCTAAAAATAATAATTATCGCTGTGCTCATCGTGTTAATTGTTTTCAATTTACAAAAACGAATTTAGATAAACATATATATATATATATATATATATATATATATATATATATATAGGGTTGGGTTCAAGTTACACCTGGTATAACTCTAAGCAATGTTACACCACCCAATATTTTTTAATTGTATTCGAATATTGATAAATTCATCGTTAGATTACATTATCTTTATATATTCTTCATGCTTGCAAAATTTCAAGGAGATAAAAAATTAATAACTATGTCATCAATCAATTGTTAAAATTCAAATTTTTATAGTTTAAAATAATGTATAAAAGATGAGTATATGGATCAAATGGTAAATAGCATCCGATTGATATAAAAATTGGCAAGCATGTTAAGAACATATAGAATATGTAATTCAACGGTTGGATTTTTAAAATATTAATTCAATAATAAGTTATTGAGTGGTGTAACATTACTTAAAATTACACCAGGTGTAACTTGAACCCAACTCATATATATATATATATATATATATTGGAGAAGTAAATAAACATAAACTAGTCACGAAAGAACAGTTCATAATTCATAACTTAGTTAAGTAGTTCACCAAACACCTTTTTAATGTACATTTTTTTTTTTTTTGCTGGATACCTTTTTAATGTACTTGAAGAACATCAAGGTGAACATAAATAAATAAATAACCCTTACAACTCATCTTTAGAATTCTTATGAAAGTATTAATTAATATTAATTACCTATATGTGAATTTGAAATTATTTAAAAGATACTCCTAAAAAATAAAATTCATAGCACTCCAAGTTGTACCCAAAAAAAAGCCCATTATTAAAAAATAAAAATCATATCAAAGTATTTAATTAAATTTTAAAGATTTTAACTAGTTAATTAATGATTCTATAATATTTGTAACCATTAATTATATTATATAATTAAAAAATGAGTAATGATATGTTCACAATATTTTTACAATACATTCATAACAAATTTTAACTGATAAATTATTACATACTATTATTAGTGAATAAAAAATTAATTTTAAATTAGAATTAAAAGCAACTTATTATATAAAATTTGTTATAAAAATATTGTAAACATAACATTACTTTAAAAAAAAATTAATTTTAAAAGGTAAGATTATGCTAAGTCCACCAAGTCTCCAAATCCGCCGTGGCTACTTACCAAAAAGTCTTTATCACTTCTTCCTTGGCAAGTTACACGCAAAAGTCATGATATATAAATGATTTTAGCTGTATATTTAAATACAATAATTGAAAGGTTCAGAATCTCTGATAAAATAAATTTATATCAAAAAGTAGAGCAATCAATTAAATTTGTATGATAATGTTTGGTTGCATAGTGTTGAAACTTATGGTGGGCCAATGACACGAGTGATAACTGATAATGACTTGAAAAAAAGAAGATGCTAGTATTTTGCTAGACGAGCTTGTGTTTCACGAATTGATGGTGATCAGTGCAGATAAGACGAGTCACGCGGGGTTCCCGTGGGGCTAATCCTCTATAAAGTGGTATTTATCTTTCTCTACTTTAAAGTAAGAAAACGACCCAATGGTAGCGACAACTTTTACTACAATTTCTTGCGTGATAAATTATAAATAGTAAAGATAAAATAACTTTTACTATAATTCGTTGCGTGATAAATTATAAATAGTAAGAATAAAATAAAGGGTTTATATCTCTATCATTTATAACTTGTCATATGATAAGTTATATAACAAGTTGCGATAAAAATTGCGAAATTTTTTGCGATGTCTAAGGAAAAAAAAAGACAATTGCCAAATTGCCATTTGCCTCTCCAGCCATTAATCATCGCCCCTAAAGAAGTGACCGAACCAGCTCATATTATTAAATTTCTTGATACTCGGCCAATTAGGACCAAGAAGAATCCTATGATTAACGTTAAAGGAGTTTTAGGCCCACACGCAAAGTTTTGGCTTTGCATTGCAATTTTCATTTACAACACCAACCAAAGCCTAGGGCAGACAATATTTACTGTTTTAGGAGTGGGGTTTGGTGTTAATTTTTTAAGTTGAACTTTTTTCATTATAGGCCAAGAGTTACTTTTGAATTTTGATGCCTTCTTTTGGATTTTGGGTAAAGAGAAAATTTGGCCCCCAAGCAACACGGTCCATTCGAAATGCCTTTGACGTTATGTTTAGTTTTTACAAGGAAAACTGATTTGTTGTTTATAATGTATACCTTGTAATCGATTAAGTTACAAGATGAGCTCATAACAGCTAAATTTTGAACTCTAATTGTCTCTTTTGCAAAGGATGAACATACCTAGGCAGGCTTAAGTGGTTCAGTTACGACTAGAAACAAATTATAACCCTGTTTAATGACTGGAAATGTCTTCTGGTTTTAAATTTAAAAAAATAAAAATAAAATTTATTCTCCAGTAAAAAAAAAATTACGTTTTCCATTAGTTTCTAAAGAAATGTTTTTAGAAAATAATAACTCCAAAACGAAAACGGATTATGTCTTTTTTTTTTTCTTTTTTTTTATTAATGTTCAGTCCTGTTTTCAAAGAATTTGAGAACACGAGAATAATAATAAATCAAAAACCTTTTTTTTTTTTTTTTTATATATCAATTGCTGGATAAGGGTAAGAACAAGGATTGGATGGATTGTACTTATAGGTCACCTTGGATCGCAAGGTAGGGGTGAGGGGGGCCATGGTTCATCATGGGTTGAGGTGGGGATGGTTTGGAGTCTTTGGACAAGTTCTTTTTTAAACTAGACAAGATCTAAGGCGCTTGTAATAAGATGAAAGATGAAATGACTTGAGAGCTGAGATTGAAAAAAGTGATGATTATAGTTAAGAATTAGAAATATATACTAGTATTTTTTAGTCAATAAAACATAATTTGTGCTTTGCTTTTTCAAAAATTGCTTTTTACTTATACTCTATATGCATTTTCATTAAATATAACAAAAATTAGGTTTTATTTTCACCCTTAAAAATAACTTTCAAAGAACACATTCTAATCCCTTTGGGTGCCTTCTTATTATTTTTGTTTTATGGTTGATACCCAACCATAGAACAAAAATCATGGTTGATGCATAAAGCCATTCATGCTAAACTCCAACAATCATTTAGCCAAAAGAAACACAAATTGTTAGATCATTTCCAAAAATCAATAATCCAAAACACTTTCTACTCAATTGCTTGGCCCTGTGCCAGGGAGTTGGTCCCTGAAAGTTGAAATGGGACCCATTCATACTGGAGAAGGAAAATGCTAGGCCAATAACTCTAAACATGTCAGAAACAACCTTACAAAACATTAGAACGTACATTGATTGCAAACTTATTCAATGAATAACATGCCCAACCAAGGATCCTATGAAGAAAAATTATATATTAGTCCCGTTCATCCATTTCACTCGAAAATGGCTATCGTGTCAACACTGAGGATTGAAGATTTGAAGTTTAATATCCAGTACGAAATAAATTTGGAAGAAGCAAGATCATTATCTCAAAAGGAATCTGATGATTGCAAGAAAAGTAAACCTTCAAGGTGGAATCTAATAATTGCCCAAAGAACAGCACAAGAATTTTAAATGCACCTAACAAATATTAAAAATATAAAAATAATTCTGACACGAATATTACGAGTCCTCATTCATATAAAAATAAGTTAAATATTACTAATAGACATTATTAGCTGCCTAAAATAACCAAATTGACTCAAAAGAGACTTAGTTGTCATGAAACCTCATCAGTGTATTAAGAGTTTTGGTCGGAAGCATGGAAATATAAAAGACGTTTTGGCAAACCATATTATTGATTCAGTTCTTAAATAAGTTGAACCAACAATAAAACCAATTCAATATTGAACTGATTTTATTTTATAAAACTATCAAATTTAATACAAGTTTGTGGTGGGAATATGAATGTGAAAATGCAAAAATTAAAATTTTGATTTTTGAGGAAATATATTTAAAGAACCAAAACTAAAGCTGGATTTTTATATGGGTATACATCTAATTTCATATTGATCCAATTTCTTAAACCCAAAAAAAATTACCAAAAGAAAATGCAAGTAAAACCAGTTCTAACTGGGCTGATTTTGTGGTTTGTCAACACCCCCAAGTCAAGTGTGAGCCATTATTTGGGCTAGGATGGGACGTTCAATCTAACATAATTCCTCCACCTGCTCTCTCAAAGAGTTGTGGATAATACCAATCCTTTTCTCTTCTTTATTAGTCTTACGTTGAAATTAAAATGATTGCTAGACTAGAGGACCCACCTACATGTGACACACAACTACTCATAATTTTAGGGTGGGGACATAGAAGGGAACATGAACGTATGAAACAAGATCCCGTTCTTTCTATCTGGCTTCTTAAGGAATATCCAAGATATATCTTCCTTTCCCTAAAAACACAAAGGATTCTAACATGATTTCTGGTGCTCAATATAGACATCTGGCATACTTTGATGAAAGGAAAATGGGCATAAGAAGAAGAGACAAAAGATGCTTTAAACTACTTTTTGGTGTGTCCAGTTTGGTAATAGCTGGATCAGCTCACAACTGTCCTTTCCTAATGTTGATGAAGTACAGCCACTGGATCAACAATCCAGATGAGAAGGTAGTGTACCGTATAACTAAGGGTTTTCCGAACTCAGAGCATTTATTAATAAATTATTTTAAGAACTTTTTTGTTAAGGAAAATTAAAAAAAAAAAAAAAATTTAAAAGGTTAGTCATTTTTTTTTTTTCATAAATTTTTTTTTAAATAGTTTATTAATAGATGCCTAAAGGACATATATTAGTAAATTCTATAACATAATTATCCCGAGAGTTTTTTATTTCTAAAATAAATAATAAAACAAAAATTATTTAAGGTTTTCAAGACACCATTTTATTTAAAATTACTATTACCAAGCCCCTTCTTTTTTCTCCCCGGGGTTTAGTTTCCTCTTTACTATAAGTAGTTTCATAAATACAATACCTTTGAGGTAAGTAAAAAAATTAAAAATAAAAAAGCTATATGTCTTGCATGGGACTGCAGTTATCCTATACCTATATAGATCAGCATACAACACATCGTGATACCAGTAACGAGCATATGATGGCATCATGGCACCATGCCTTAAAAATTAGGATCATATTAATAAATGTTCTTAGGATGATTATTAATAAATTATAATAGAAAAGTTTTAACACTACTTTTATAAAAAATATAAAAAATTATCAATAATATTTATTATTTTACCATTCTCTCAATAAAATGTATCTAAAAATAATTATTAAATCATTTTTATTAAATCAATGCCCTTCGGACGTTGGTTAACATTTCCTTAAAAATAATGTAAAAAGTACGAAACAAGGAAGCAATTGAAAGTACTGAAAACTTCACTTTTATATTAAAAATAATAATAATAATAATGTAAAAAGTAATTGAAAGTTTATAGGGAAAGACTGGAAAATAATAAAGCGTATTAAAGAATTTTCATGCATAAACCTGTAGCGTATAAGACAATCACGAGATGTTTGAATGATAAGCACGCAACACCCATGAATTCCAAACATATTTCCAAATTGAGAACTGAGCACGGGAAAAACTGCCTAGCACTTTCAAAAAATCTTTTCAAACATTTCTTAACCACATGAATCTTAAAAGTTCATCTAATATTAAGCTTTAATGGCCTGTTTGGATGTTTAAAAAAGGAGGGAGAGTAGAGTAAAGGGAGGGAGAGTAATTTAATTACCTTATTTGGAAGTTTTTTAAGGAATGAGGGGGAGGGGTTTGGAGGGGTTTGGACTCTCTCTAACCCCCCATTTTTAATTCTCTCAAATTGGAGAGATTTGAAGGGGGGGTAAAGTACATAAACTATTGACCAAGTAAATTACCTAATTTACCCTTATTATATTAACAAAATTTCACAAGAGGAAGGGCTAATTACTCCCTTCCCCTATACTAATTTTAAAAACATCCAAACAAGGTAGAGGGGAATCATTCTCCTCTACTCTCCTCCCCACTACTCCCCTCCCCTCTACTCCCCTCTACTCTCCTCCCTCTCTAAACTTCCAAACAAGCCATAGAAGAACATTTTTCATAATTCATATTTCTCTCCAAAAAATAATGTTACAGACAACCAAAATTAGATTCAGAGCTCACTGTAGCCGGAATGATATAAAAGACCCAAATTTAACTCATGAGGATTTGAGAATCATGAAGTAAACACAAATGAAACTAATTGACAGCCACAGTGAATTACTCATCACGTATAATGCACTGAAAAGAGACACAGAAACCCCAACTGCATTGATCAGACAACAAACTCAACCAACCAACAATCTGAACACATGTTAGACTCTAGTACAAGTGATAGAGTAAAAAAACAACCTAGGACAAACAACATATTACTGCATCCCAACTAATTTAAGTTGAATCCTTTAATTCCTGTCTTCTTTTTTTGGGGCAGAGTGTATGTTGTAGGGTGGGAGGCAGAACTGAACCCACAACAAACCTGTGACAAGGGCAGAGGGGAAAGAGCACTAACTGCAAGCCCATTGGCTGAATCCTTTAAAGCCATATCCCAAAAAAGCCTCAGCAATCAAGCTGTAAAAACTTTTTTGTGTGGATTGAAGATCCTCCAAATTGGTTATGACCATAGATGAGGATCAATGTTATAACTGATTTTTTCGAATAAATATCAAATGTTCTACCATTTGGACAAAAATAAAAATTCCAGTTGCCATCTCAATCGTAATGCTGATTTTCCCTTGTGAAGCCTTCAACTAAATTTGATAATTCCCTACTTTGTGCGCATTGGTCTTCACTGCACCTTTCCAAGCCATCCAAGGTGACCTTTATCTTGTCATCAATTGGTGACATACATAACTTTTAATTAATGTTTTTTTTCCCTTAGTCTATCATTATTTTCATTGGAAAAATTATTCAATACTCCGGGAGCAACACTCCCTCCTCTCACATGAATGGTGGGCTCCATCACAAATTTAATTAACAGAACCCATTATTAAGTGATAGAAGGGAGCATTGCACCCGAAATACTGAATATTACTACTTTCATTGCCACTAAACATTTAAACATCCTTGTGTTTAATTGCTAATATGTAGGTTAAAATCTGTAGTTTGGCCCACCAATGTTGAATTAAAAATTAATGTTTAAGAACAATTAATTGGATTAACTAAAAAGATGATTGCAGGACCATGAGAAGTGAATCAGAATTTTCATTACTAATTAAGAAAATAAGTAAACAATCAAATATAAAGTGTTCAACACATAGATGACAGCTACTTCACAATAACAAATACCAAAGCACCGTCAAAGATTCTGTTGGAAAGTTCATCCAAAGAGAACAGATGTTCCTCCAAACTAGCTCGCCAAAATTAGTGTTTCCAATTGGATGGAAGGTGATTAGAAAAGATGACATTATCGCCGCAGATGCCGCTGGAAAACAAAAGTGTTAGTTAAATCATGAAACCCTTTGTCCGTTGGATATAATATTCTACTGTGACAAACTTGCAAACCACTTTGCCACAATTAGATATGCTAATTACATCAACCAAGAGGTAAAATCAGGGAAAAAGGCAGAAAACCTACTGTTCTTCTCATAAGCAATAAAAGAAACAAAGAATAAAAATCCAAGATAAGAAAGAACATACTCTTGTTGCATTATTAGCTACTTGTGGTCGTCTATCAGATACTCTATCTTGATCTGGTATCAAGTCTGGACTATCGTGCTTATAAAATGCCTGTAGGGCTCTCCCAACAAATGGGCGAACTATGTTCACTTCCATAGCAGATAGATTGTTAATCTGCAATTTGGGGTTTAAAAGGATTAGAAGCATAATACTCCACGAAGAAATGCCATCAGAGATATATTATCACCTCTCTCTCTCTCTCTCTCATCCATGCTATAAGCTATGTACAAATATCTTTGAGCACAAACATTTTACAGGCCCCAACAAAGAGGTTTTACATCAAGCCCCCTTCAAGTATTAGCTTTAACCATATGACACATTGTCGTGAAAAATGCCTTACATTTGATTTAATGTTGTCCCCTTATGAGCAGTTAGGTATTTTATTCAGTCTTATAGTTGTTATAAAAGAGAGCTGCTTGAAAAAGGGTCTTTGCTATGAGATCAATTGCTCATATTAGTCTTTTTTGGGGTTTACTTTTTTTTTTTTTGGGGGGGGGGGGGGGGGGGGGGGTGGGGGAGAGGGGGGTTGTTGTTGATGTGGACTATGCAACTAAACCCATATATTTTAAGTTGGAAAGTGGAATTGCCCCCATTCCTATGACCATTAGCTATTATATGTAATTGTATCATCTAATCCTGTATTGAGAAAATTATAGTGAGAGAACTTTAACCCTGATTATCAACTAGTGGATCCCCCCACACAGCAGGTGAACATTGCCAAACCACATAAATCTTGTTGTGTGGCTCACTTGCATATAGGTTTCATTGCAATATCAAAGTTGAACAACTCAACTTTTAGATGGTTGAAATCATAAATTCTTAATGTTTATGAACTTAAGATGGCAACAATGCAAAGCAAATAGAAGGAACACCATCCTCTCCAGTGTATACCAGATTCCACTTTGTAAAGGAACATGTTCAAACTCTTTCCCTTTTTTTTCTATAAATTTCTCTCATTTTTCAGTATCTAAGATAGAGAGATATCTCTCAAAATCCAAAAGGCTTTTAATTCCACTTTATAATATGCAGCATCCATAGATTCACAAAGGGAGATAAAAAATGCATACCTTCAAAGCAAAGGCACGCTCATTAAGTGACTCTAAATTAGTCTCAACTTTATGAAACCTTACGTCCCTGATGTCCTCAATAAGAGACCTCACCTATATAAAAGATCTATATCAAATTCCTTGCAAAAACTCTCATGCATATTTAAACAAAGTTATGAGAATCTTAAACTCACCATATATACATCGGGGATGTCATCACGTGCACTATCATCCGCAAAGTTACAGTTGACATCAGTATTGTTAAGTTATAAATACAGAATGTAATATTTACAAAACTTACTGGTCAAAAAGAAGTCTTGAGATCTCCACATAATGGAATGGTAGTTGCTCAAACACTCGTTGAGAATCTCGCTCTGCTTCCAAAACCTGTGTCAGCTTTTCTAGTCCACAAAGCATGAAATGGTAAGAAATGTTTCTCAGTGTTACAAAGATCAATAATTTTCTACTTACAAACATACAAGTTAAACAGCCTGAATAACAACCGCATTCTATGACATAAAGTATAAAATGTTTGACTAAATGAATAAGAATTCCAAAAATAGATGAACGACAGGGATATCAAATTAGCACTTTTGCAGAAACAGCTGTAAAAGTTTGGCTCTACCTTTACATTTAGATAATATAAAGCACTGAACAAAAGCAGACGATAAACACTCAAAACAGAAGGCCGTGCTTAATCATAGAATTTAAACTCATACTTTCAGTTGATTGGGAGAAGGCAGTACATTAATACCACATGGATCTCTAGATCGGCTGAAAAGATTGATATGAAGACAAAAATGAGGAAGAACACTGAACAGCTAGTGGTTTGTGATATTTCTGCCCCATATAAAAACCTCTTATCAACATTTTATGATTCTTTTTGTTCTCATTGAATTTTCTCTACATTCACATGCATGTATGTAGAAAAAACATTCAATACATTAAAATATATACTAGAATTATAGTAGATCCCAAAATTCTATTCCAAAAATATATTAGAAACCAATAATCTTACCATTAATATATATATATATATATAAATAAATAAAATAAAGAGTGGTTTAAGTTTAAAAACCTTGTCAACCCACACTACCCCCCAAAACTGAACCATGATTCTTGAATCAAAATTCAAAATAGAATGCAGATTGCAGAACATATCCAATTAGAATCAAACTTTCATTTTTCTATTTATGGTACAGATAAACATATCCTACAAATATTTCCTTTTTGCTGAGGATCAGCATATATTCATACATCCACTCCTCCCTGGCCAATTTATTGACCCCAAAAGTAACTCTCCTCACCATCTCCTATGAAACAACTAAAATCATGACAGATAAGATCTCTTTCTTTTGATATATTCCATGATTAAGAACCTCTTGGTCTAAGATAATTTTACAAAATTCAAAACATAAAATCCCTTAATCATTGATATGAGTTAGAACATTGCAAGCCATTCCACCATTTAGAAGAATAATAACTTCACTTGTATCTATAGAATCCCAATGCCACATCATTTAAAGGCACGCTCCAGTCCAAGTTAATTGAGGTCATAGCATTGTCAAAGGAACCACCATCTCACAATATATTTCTTCTCTTTTTTGGCTTCAATATACTATTTGTCTTTAAATTGTAGCCCATAAGTGATTTTAGCCACTAATTTAAAGTGATCACTTTCATACATAAACGTGGCCAGACTAAAAACTTACCCCCGCTAGGGACCAAAAGACTTTAAGTTTGTTAGGAATTAAAATTGATCACTTGAAATTTGTTAGGGGCTAAAGGCAATCAATTGAAACTTCAAGCGACTAACATCAATCATGGGTTAAAGTTTAGCGACTAATAGTGTATTTTGGTCCTTATTTTAAGTAATTTTTTTTTTGTAACTTGTCTAGCTAAACTCCAATAGCTCTTAGCAAGAGATGCACTCCTAAATGATTACACTTAACATCTAAAACACAAATCATAGACAATCCAAAATTCACATACAACAAATAGTTTTATACACATCAATCAAACAAACAAGAGATGCACGCATTCACACACAGAAATTGGGAAACCTTACCTACTGTCATCCACTGAGGCGGTCGAATAGTGCACTTCCCTCTCTTCTTCAACGCCACCGCAAGCCAAAGCGGGACCTGAGTAGCTAGTTGTGGGAAGAAAGGACCAAAATCCCCCTGTCAATTGTATCAAAACCACACTCACATATATTAACAGATTGTATGCACATTGAATTGTATGGAGAGAAAGGGAAGGGTAAAGTTGGAAAAAGAAAATTACGCAGACGAAATTGAGAGCGTCCATTCGGAGATTGGGGACGATCTCGACCATTTCGTCCTCCGCAATGAACTCAACCTGAACAATAAATTTTTCCAATCAGATCCAAAAACAACTGTGCTGTAAAGGTAATTCAAATTATGTGAAGAAAGTTAAAGCATACACAGAGACAGAGACAGAGATACCTCTTCGGCAGAAAAAAGTGAGAGTTGAGGGTCAGATTGGCCGGCCATTGCTGTGGCTATGAGTTCAGATGGATTTAGGGTTTGTGCTAAGAGAAAATTTATGTGATGAGGTTTGAGAGTATAGATAGAAGGATTGTGAATTTGAAAATGAGTGGTGGAACTGGCGACTAGTGAGTAGTGGAAACTGATCGCAGGGGAGATGGGGATGGATATGGTGGATTTGTGAAATTGTGACCAACTGTACCGTGAACCCAATACTCTCTTGTGGCGGGAAAATTTAATTTTTGTCTCTCTTTTTTTTTCGTTCGCGGGGAAAATATGAGCATATGTTTTCAAAAAACTATTTTCAATTTTTAAATAATATTTTATATATTTTAACACATTTTTTTACTCACATGTATTTTTATAAATATTTTCAAATAACAATTTTTAATTTTTAAACACATATACCAAATGGGCTTCAGATTCAGATTTTTTTTTTTTTAATTTAAGTTAGAAAATTCAAAACTCGAATTTTAAAATTTTATTTGATTGAAAAATAATATATGATTTTAAAACCACATCATCAATGAAATTTTTTTTTTTTTTTAGAATGACATCATCAATGAATTTAAGTTGGTATAAGTTAGTAAATTAAAATATGTTTAATTAATTAAGTTACATAAGCTCAAATTATAATTTATTTATGGGTCATGCTAATGAATGCCATTAAGGTAATAATTAACAATCTATTTTAGAAAAGTTTTAACGTTACTTTTATGAAAAATTGAAAAAGCCATCAAAATATTTTTTTTTCTTTTCCTAAAAAAACTTTTTTTAAATGAATTGTTAATTATTACCTTAAGGACATCCATTAGTATTTCTATTTATTATTTATTAATCATTAATAAAAAAATTTAGAGTTGGTCAAGTTTGAGTTTATGCAAACAAATAAATAAATAAAACATTAATCCATTAGCATTTCCCTTTATTATTTATCAATCATTAATAAAAAAAATTTAGAGTTGGTCAAGTTTAAGTTTATGCAAACAAACAAATAAATGAATAAATAAAACATTAACATCTAATATTGCTAGATCCTAAGCTCGATTTTGTTTTTGTATTGTGTTTAGAATAATTTTGAACCTGTAATAATTTATATAATTCCAAGTATGAAAATAGCACCAAAAAAATTTTCAAAAAATGTCCTTAAAATTAGGATTCAAGTCCTAACACATACAATAGAATAGTGGTAAAAGATGCTTTTTATTAATTTCTAACATAAAAAGAGCTATTGGCACAAAAATAACCATAAAAAAATTGCGCATACAAACCACAAGTTGTTAATAAATATATTTATTTAAAATATGTATTACAATATATAATTGAAATATTTAATAGGTATTAATTTGTGTCATTAAGATACTTATATACTTGTGAATAAATTGAAGTTTGTCTAAAAAAAAAAAAAAATAACATATTAATATAGCATGATCATGAACTTTTTTTTTTGGCTCATGTTCAAAATAATCTAACATTTTTTAAAACTCTTTATAATGCCAAGTATTAAATTAGCCTCTTTTTTTTTTTTTTTTTAAGTTTGTGTAGAAAATTCTTTAAATAATTATGTACATTGAGTTCATAGAATTTAGTAGACTCTTTGAAAAATGTGTACTTTAAATGACAAAAAATTATACATAGGAAATGCAAACGAATGCTATTAGTGCATTGATTAATAATCTATTTAAATAAAGTTTTTATGGGAAAAAAAATAATTAATATTTTGACAGTTTTTTTCATTTCTCATAAAGTTATGTCAAACTTTCTTAAAATGGATTGTTAACTAATGTCATAAAGGCATTCGTTAGCATGATTCATTATACATTATTTAAAAAATGTGTACAATAAATGTACTCAATGGTGTACATTATTTAAAATTATATATGTTGAATAAATAAAATTTATATACAATATTTTCAAACTGTGTACATTGAATGTACAAAATTATGTGTATTATTTGAAATATGGGTAAGTTGAATGAACAAAAATATGTACAATCTTTAAGAAGTGTATACATTTTTTTCCTCTTTATAAAACTAAAAAAATGTGCACATTGAATGTACACAATTGTGTGCATTTTTTATTTATTTATAAAATGATGTATGTTGAATGTACATAATTGTGAAAATTCTTAACAAAATTGTACATTAAATTTACACAATTGTGTACATTCTTTTAAAAAATGTACATTTTTTGAGAGGAAACAATTGTAGACTTTATTAGTTGAGAATTGTGATATATTGTGGGGAAGAGAGAGGGATATTCTATTAACTAAATAGTGACCCCCTCATTCTCTTTTACAACATTAGCATATGCTAGAGTAGCACGATTACATAGTAAAGAAAATAAAAATAAATAAATAAATAAAATTTTCAACATCCAAACTACTGTAAGAAAAGCGAATCCTTTCTTCAAAGTCTCCGAATGCCCAAAAAACCAGAAAAGTGCCAAACGACACCTTCTTGAATTACAAGGACATCAAAATAATGAGTTTTTCTTTCTTTTTTCTTTTTTGTTTTTGTTTTTTGTTGTTGTTGTTGTTGGTTTTTTCTTTTTTTTCTTTTAAGGCTGAGAATTTTCATGGATTGAATTGGGGTTGAGTACCAACCCCAATGGTGGGAGCAAATGATTGAAAACTGTTTTTTTCAATCAATTGCTTTTCTATTTATGATCGATATCAAGGTCTGTGGTAGGATCAGATTCTCTAGCAAGTAGCTTTACAAGTACTGGCATAGAGATGGATGAATCCTTAAAATTCGAATTTGCCTTGTTCCTTATAGCCCGCTTCCAGCTACATAAGGATGCAATCTTCAGTTCTGGATTCTTGGTAGTTACATCAAATAAGGATTCCATCTCTATATCCTCATATATATCAGGCAGTTTCTCAAAAGGAATTTCAAAATTCCTAACTTTTGTCTCAAAACCCGAAAAGCTATGTTATGAAGGTTTAGTGGTTGAGGAAGACTCAAATATCTCTGCAACATGATTTTTGGCCTTATCACAATTTTTGGACTCGTGATAAATGTACGAATTATCACAAATCTGATTGGATAGGACAATTATCCTTATAAGAGTTTGAATTGGATGAAACCTCTATATTCTTCACTGCCTTATCCATTTGAAATTTCAAAAATCCCATGGAAATAGGAGCCAATTCTTTTTCCCGCGCTAGAGTTGATTTGTCTCCTTCTAGCATCGTACCAAACGGCACCGATTTCCTCGGTTTAACCACCGTGGCTGCCATAGACGCCTCCACCTGAAGATGGCGACATTGAGAAAAATCATCATCATCCTCCGCAAATGACTGAATATCATCTTCATCACGTATATCTGAATAAGAATTCCTTGAATCTTTTTTCCTAATTCCCTTTGGGGCCAAAGAGAAGAGCCATGGCCCAAATTGAAAACCATCATCATCTGAGGAAAAGCAGCCCGTTTTCAGATGAGGACACTCCCTATCTTGATGACCAAAAACACCACATCTATAACAAATATATAGGAAGCCTTTCATATTTAAAGACAACCCAGCTAGCCTCAAGATCATCAATCTGAACCATCTTCCCACACATAAGAGGCTTTGTAATATCAATATTTACTCTTATTTGAAGGAAAGGACCCCAGGCAAGCCTAGCCCACTTTTAGGTGCATCCACCATAATGAGCTCCCCCATTTTATTGCCAATACGGGTTCCAATAGCCATGTTCATACTTTTTATAGGGATATTAAAAATACGAATCCAAAAGGGAGAATGGCTGAATGTGACGTTGGTTGGGTTGGAATCACCATGGAAACACTTCATCAGAATCAATTTCTTATCAAAGGACCATGGGCTTTTATCAATTACAGACATCAAATGCTCTTCTGAACTGAAATAAGCAATAAAGAGATTTTGTCCAACCTCTCTGATGGTTACACCCTGATTAAAGTGCCAAAGATTACCACAAGTAGCTTTAAATGCTTCTTTCTTGAAATCTTTATTGGTCTGCAACTTGAACAAAATACTATACTGTGCATGTTGTTTAGAACTTGCAACTTCAGAAGCTTCCACCGTCATAACTCCTTTTTCCTCTTCTGAAAGTTTGAAATGTTTCTAAAGTTCTTCCATAGATTCATCTATGATGAATAAATTGACAAAGAAAATAAGAGATAATTAAGAAAAGAACTAAAACTTTTACGACAATCTGAATGCACAATTTGGAGAAGTTGTACCTCACAATTGGCAATGAGTTTTTGTCTTCTACAGTCCACGACTACAAGGAGCCGAGAGAGAGAAGTCTCTAAATTGTATATTGAATGTATACAATTGTGTACGTTATTTGAAAATTTTGTATGTTGAATGTACATAAATATGTACATTCTTTAAAAATGTGAACGTTGAATAGACACAATTATATACGATGAGTGTACATGACCGTGTACAACTATACATTATTTGAAAAGTGTGTCCCATGAATGTACACAATTATCTACATTATTCAAAAAACGAGTATGAATTATATACATTTCTTCAAAATTTTGTACATTGAATCTACAAAATTGCATATATTATTTGAAAATTATGTATGTTAAATGTATAGAATTGTGTATATTTTTTGAAAAATGTGTATGTTGAATGTACACAACTATGTACGTTATTTGGAAATTGTATAATTTAAATATACAAAATTGTGGAAGTTTATTGAAAATTGTGTATGATGAATGATGTTCCCTGGAAAATCAGTAAGTTGAATGATACGGATTATGATGCAGGGCCTGAAAGGAAAATAAAGATAGTCAAAGGTGACCGATGGAGACCCGGTCAAAGATCCTTCGATGATGAAGTTAGTATTGTTTGTAGTGATATTTGTAAATGGAAAAATGTCTTAATGCCTTACCTTTCCGCAAGTGAGTCCTTTATATAGTGCTTGCTTAAGGCAGTTAATTTGTAACTTCTCCTGTCATTGCGGATCTTTGAGATAACCTCCATAACTGTTATGGAAGTTACAACATTTGGGGTTTCATCATTTACCGTTTATTGCAGAACGGTTGGTAATGATGAAACATTGCATTTGATGAGAGCAGATGCAATCCCGTTCGTCTCGTCCGTCCGTCTGTCCTTAAGGGAGGACGAGACACTGTTACAATGTCTTGTCCGTTCGTCCTTAAGGGCGAACGAGACATTGTTACGATGTCTCATCTGTCTGTCCTTCAGGATGGATGAGACTGCTTTGGACGAGTTCGTTGAATGAATTCTTTAGTGGTCCCTTTTTTCTTGGACGAGGCATGTGGACGAGTTGGTAGTTAGCTTTTTCTCCAACACCATCAGCTGCCCCCTGTCCATATGGGTCATCCAACGAATTGGGTGACCCGTTGACACGTTCTTAGACCTACATAACTGGTGTTAAATGAATCAATATGCCACGTGTTAATATTTTATTGGCAATTAGTCTTGTCGATTCAATTTCTCAAGGTAGGTGCCGCGTGTCCTTCTCGTATTAGTGGTGTCATTTTAAATGCTCAAATCAACCTATAAATAGTGGAATACCTCTCTTAACCCTTCTCATTCCAGAAATTTTCTTCCTTGACATCCATCGTCTAAAGTAGGCCTGTCCACGGGTCGGTCCAGGTCGGGTTTGTGCCCAACCCGGAACCGACCCGATCACTTCGGATCTCCTAAATCTGGACCCGCCGCCGACCCGCTGGAGGTAGAGGTTCGGGTGGTCGGATGTCGTCGGTTTCCGGTCGGGTATCGGTCGGTTTCGCATAGTGTATTCATCGCCGGATTTTGCAGAAATCGTCGCCAGATTTTGCCAAAATCTCTAGATCTGACCGGATCTCAACGAGATCAGGCCGGGACTCGAAGAGATCGACCGGATCTCAACGAGATTAGGCCGGAACTCGAAGAGATCCAGCCAGAACTCGAAGAGATCGGGCGAGATCTCGAAGAGATCCAGCCAGATCTCGAAGAGATCGGATGAGATCTCGAAGAGATCAGGCCAGATCTCGACAAGATCTCACCGGATCTCGACAGATCGGATAAAATGAGGCCGGCTAACCACTCCATCGGTGAAGAACTGAAATTCAGATGCGTTTTCCGGTCGGGTCGGTTGAATATCGGTTTTTCAGGCTCAAACCCGTCAACCGACCCGCCGGTCTCGGGTTTTCTGGGCGGAGACCCGCTGCCGACCGTCACCGGCGTCGGGTCGGTCGGTTTTCGGGCCGGGTCGGCCGGATTGGGCGGGTTGGGCGGGTTTCGGGTCTGGTTGGACACCCCTAGTCTAAAGCCTCGTCTAGGAGTTTTTCTTCGTCTAGAGTCCTCGTCCGTCTAAAGCTAGGTATTCTTCTTTTCTCCATCTTTAGGTTTTAAGTTTCTTTCATCAAACATGTCAGTTGCTTCTTCATCTACTGATAGTATTGATAGGGATATAGACGAGTATTATGACGACAGTAGTGATAAGTCCAGTTCTAGTAGTACTAGTGACGTCAGTAGAGGAAGTACGGACGAGGATTATTATTCTGGGGCCCTTGGGTTCCCTCTTGAAGTCTTCCAGGAGCAACTTAGGAGAGCTTTTGGCTCTTAAGCTAGGTCCCTGTCCAATATCCCTCCGTCTAATTCGACGAACGAGGAGGAGACCGTCTTTAGTTGTGCAGTAGGCGTTCATTCCAAGACAGATGAACAAAGACTTAGCAATCTTAAATCTTGGTACCAAATTTCGGATGAGTTTAACCCTAGGCTGCCCATCCATGAAGAGTGGTGTTGTAATCCTCGTTCTTGAATTAGCGTCTATGAAACTTATTTCCTGGGTGGCTTTAGGTCTCCATTAAACGCATTTGCTAGAGAGTTGTTAGTTAGGTTAGATTTTGGTGTTTATCAATTTAATCCCAATGTGTGGAGACTAATTATCTCCATGCAAATTTTGTGGAGGGAAGTTTTTGGTGGGTATCGTCCTCTCACTGTGGACGAAATCCTTTATTGTTATAAACCTTCTGAAATAAGCCAATCCGAGGGTTTTTACCAATTCACCGTCAGGGCAAATGATTGTAGGTTAATCAAGTTCTTAGCTTCGTCTGATAGGAAATGGAAGACGGAGTACATCTTTATCTCTGGTTTTTGGGCAGGGAACCCTGTGGACGTTGGCAAGGATCCCTTTCCTTCACATATTGGGGACTTAGGAAACCTTCGTCCTGAAGGTACGTCCCTCCCCTTATTTACCTTTCTCTTCTTTATTTTATCTGTTGTCTGCAATTTCTAACCTTTGCTTACTTATTGTATTGCAGCCGTTAAATGTCTGTCTTTGAGCAAATTTCATCGTGACTGCGTCCATAGGGCTTGTCTTCACACAGACAAGAGTTTTCGTTCTCTAGTCACTTTGAGACATCTTGCCAAGTGGGGCTTTGGTCCTAAACCGTCAAACGGGGCTATTGCACACGAGGTTACTGTGCGCAAAAGTAAGTTTTAAGTTTAAGGTTTTTTTTTTTTTTTGAAAACTCTATGTTATACATTCCTGATTTGTTTATTATCTTATCTTAGGAATGTCAACAATGAAAGGAAACAAAGGGAAGGAAGTTATGGGTGAGGGAAAGCATCCTGAGGTTCAGCCTTAGGACCATATGAGGTTCAAACACAGATTCGTCCTACGGCTGGGGATAAAAGAAAGTTCTTACCAAAAAACCTTGATCTAGAGGGGCTTCCCAGTCATTGAGACAAAAGAGTGAAGCACAGCTCATCCAAGGGGGTTAAGCCTAAACCTCCCCAGTCCCAGCCTTCCATTCAAATAGTTGAAGTGGATTCGTCCACTCCGATTGAGTCCACCCCGTCCAAAGCTCCTTCGTCCAAGGTTCCTTCGTCCAAGTTTACTACGCTTGGCTCGTCCCAGCCTTCTGAAAAGTCTTCTACAAATATCATTGAGAATGAAGATCTAGCTTGGGAGCGTTTTCAAATGGCTATCTTAGATGAAGACATAAACGTCTGTTACGACATGGGCTTAAAGGAGTTCAAACACTCTAACGTCCATGACCTCTTCAAGGTATGTTCATATTCCTTTCTCGTCCTTGTTCATTTAACAATTTTTCTTCGTTTAACCATCCTTTGTTTTTTACCTTTATAGGCCATGTCCAAGTTTATCGCGACGTCTAGACAAGCAACAGAATTGGACAAGACGAGGGTCTTGTTGGAAACAAGGATTTAAGAAGTGAATGATGACTGCAAAAAATGGGCTGGGGTAGCTGCCAAAGCTAAGGAGGAAATCGCTGAGCATAAAAAGCTGATTGAGGAGCTAAGGACTGATGCATTGGAGAAAGATACTCGCATTGACCATCTACAGAAGGTAAACGAAGAGTTGAGTACTTGTCTCTCCGAGGCAAAAGAGGACGCTGTGGCTGAATTCAAATCGTCCAAAGTGTCACGGACGCCTTGGATCGTAATTATGCAGCTAGTTTTGAGGACTTCAGAATGGACGCTATTGAGAACTTTCCTGAAGTCAACTTTAGCTCAATCAAACTTAACCTTGCTACTACCACTAGTTCTCTTATTCAAACCAGCTTTGATGATGTCAATATTGAGGACGATACTTCCATTCAGCTACCCTTGGACGATCCCAAAGTCACTGCAGATCCCAAAGTCACTGCCACTCCCGCTTGAAGACGGGTATTTTAATACTAACTATCCTTGCACCTCTTTTCTTTACTGTAATCAAAATACGTTAGATTCGTCCATAGTTTTCAGGACGAGTCATTAAACAGCTATTTTCACAAGGGTGTTTGGACGTTGGTCGTCCGCCCTTAAAAAAATTTAAACAAGTGTTTGTTTTCATTTATGATATGGACGGATGTTTTTTCATGACAGGTTTTGAACTTTGATTCATCCGTAGAAGGAGTTTTCTCCCCTTTTTAACATTGGCATATACCCACTCTTTTTTTCTTTTTTGAATTTATAAAGTATAACTTTGTTTATGTGAAATGGTAGTTGTCAACTTTACTCGTCTTTAGACTTAGTTAATCTTCACGTTTTATAAAGGTGAGGCCCAACTTCCTTATGCATTTTATTGTCCATGGGTTGGACCAATGCAAGGACTTATCCATAAGTCGGGTGGATTATGGCTTCAAGCCTGAGTCTTGAGTTTATGGGAATTTTAGACATTACATCCCTGTGTCCAGAGAATTTACTTGTCTTAGGCTCTTTGCCTTTTTATGAGTTAAATTTGAATGGAAATAATATGGAAACCAAGAATTTACACAACTTTATGTACATAGCATAAATATTGTTCATAGACAAGGCATATACTTTATAAACTAATGCCTTGAAAGTACATACAGGCTAATCCATAACTTCGTCCATTACCCTATTATAATAACAATAAAGCAATACTTGATATAGCATAGTAGCAGAGCAATACTAAAAACATGCAAATAATATAAATAAACAAGTAAATGCGGGCTTTAAGGTCATCAAGAACTACACTCGTCCATGCTGGCGCCTTACTGGTAGTACCTCCTCAAGTGTTCAACATTCCAAGAATGTTCCAATTTTCTCCCGTCTAGGGCCTCCAAGTAGTAGGATCCTTGTCTTTTACAGTTGATCACTCTGTAGGGTCCTTCCCAGTTTGGTCCCAATTTTCCATGAGATGGGCTCTTGGTTACCATCGAGACCCTTTTTAGGACGAGATCCTCCTATGTTGAATTGCCTTGACTTCACCATTGCATTATATTGCCTAGCCATAAGGTTTTTGTATCTTGCCGTCCTGTGCTCTGCATCCATCCTTACCTCATCTATTAGATCAAGGTTTAGACATAGCTATTCTTCATTATCTTTCTCCTGATATGCCTTCACCCTATGGTTGGCCATGTGTACTTCTGCAGGTATGACTGCCTTACTTCCGTAGGCTAACTTGAAAGGAGTTTCTCCTGTAGGAGTTCTTACGGTCGTCCTGTATGCCCACAAAACACCTAGCAGATCATCTGGCCACACTCCCTTTGCCCCCTCAAGTCGAGTTTTGATAATTTTCAATAAGGACCAATTTGCAACTTTAGCTTGGCCGTTTGCCTGTGGGTGAGCTGGTGAGAAGTAATGATTTTGAATGCCGAAATGTTCACAGAAGTCTCTGAAAAGTGCATTGTCAAATTGCTGTCCATTGTTAAACACTAGGATTCTGGGTACTCCAAACCTACACAAGATACTTTTCCAGACAAAATTTTTGACATTTTGTTGGCTTATATTTGCTAAGGGTTTCGCTTCCACCCACTTGGTGAAATAATCTATCCCCACCACCAAGAATTTCATCTGCCTGATTTCAAGGGGAAAAAGGCCCAAGATATCTAAGCCCCGTTGTGCGAAGGGCCATAGAGCCATCATTGGTGTGAGGTACTCGGATGGCTGTCTGGGGATATTACTGAATCTTTGGCATTGATCGCAGACTTTGACGTATGCATTGGCATCTGTTTGCATGGTTGGACAGTAATACCCTGCCGAAATGTTCACAGAAGTCTCTGAAAAGTGCATTGTCAAATTGCCATCCATTGTCAGACACCAGGATTCTGGGTACTCCAAACCTACACAGGATACTTTTCCAGACAAAATTTTTGACATTGGTTGGCTTATATTTGCTAAGGGTTTCGCTTCGACCCACTTGGTGAAATAATCTATCCCCACCACCAAGAATTTCATCTGCCTGATTCCAAGCGGAAAAGGACCCAAGATATCTAAGTCCCATTGTGAGAAGGGCCATAGAGCCATCATTGGTGTGAGGTACTCGGACGGCTGTCTGGGGATATTACCGAATCTTTGGCATTGATTGCAGACTTTGACGTACGCATTGGCATCTGTTTGCAGAGTTGGCCAGTAATACCCTGCTCGGACAATTTTATGGATGAGTGATTGGGCTCCAGAATGATTACCTCATGCGCCCTCATGAACCTCCCTTAACACATAATTTGCCTCATCTGGTGTTAAACATCTGAGATAAGGTTGAGAAAAACCTCATTTGTATAACACTTCTTCCATGAGGATGTACCTTACGGATCTGGTTTGGAGGAGTATAGCCTCGTCCTTGTCCTCTGGGAGTCGTCCATCCTTCAAGTACGTTATAATAGGAGTCGTTCTCCTCCTTCTACTTGATGCCCTTCTGGGATATTTATGCTAGGTGTATATTGGACTTCGTCACACTCGCCTACGACATCATTTGCTGAAGCTTCTTTTGCCAAGGTATCTGCTTCCATATTTTCTTCTCTTGGATTTTGTACAAAGTCATATTTCTCAAACTTTTTCGTAAGGCGCATCACCTTATTTAGATACTTCCTCATTCGTCCTTCTTTAACTTCGTATGTTCCATTTACTTGACTCATGATCAGTTGAGAGTCTCCCAAGGCAAGTATTAACTTTGCCTTTACAGATTTTGCTAACTCCAACCCTTTTAGGAGGGCTTCATACTCCACTTCATTATTAGTTGTTTGGTACTGCAAACGAACTTTGTACTTTAACTTATTTCCTTCTGGGGACTGTAGGACAACTTCTATCCCTCCTGCATGTTGTGTGGACGAACCGTCTATATGGACAACCCACTTCTCCTCATCTTTCGTCTCTTCTAAGTCATCATAGCTTGGTGTGAATTCCGCAATGAAATCTGCCAAGACCTGTGCTTTTATTGCATGTCGTGGTTGATATCTGATGTCAAATTCACTAAGCTCAATAGCCCATTGGATCAAACGTTCTGCAGCTTCCAGTTTGTTCATTACCTTCTTGAGCGGATGATTCGTCATGACATTAATCACATTAGCTTGGAAATAATGCCTTAGCTTCTTGGAAGCTGTTATCAATGCGAAGGCCAACTTCTCCATTCGTGGATATCATCCTTCCGCTGCCCTCAATGCCTTACTTGTACAGTACACAGGCTTTTGTACCTTGCCTTCTTCTCTTACCAACACTGAGCTTACGGCATGCGGGGTGATTGCCAAGTACAAGTATAACTCTTCTCCCAACACAGACGGGCTTAGTAAAGGAGTCCTAGTGAGATACTCTTTCAGATCTTCGAAGGCTTTCTAACACTCGTTGATCCATTCAAATGCTTTTTTAAGAACCTTAAAAAATGACAAACATTTGTCAGTAGCTTTAGCAATAAACTTGTCAAGAGTAGCGACTTGTTCGGTTAGGGACTGGACTTCTTTAATATTTCACAGAGGCTTCGTGTCCAGTATTGCTTGAATTTTATCAGGATTTGCTTCAATCCCTCTATGGAAAACCATAAATCCAAGAAATTTTCCTAATGATACTCCAAAAGCACATTTGCTAGCATTGAGCTTCATGTGGTATCGCCTAAGTGTATCAAATGTTTCCTGCAAATCGTCTAGATGCTTTTCCTCATCCTGACTCTTCACCAACATGTCATCTACATAGACTTCCACATTCCACCCAATCTGTGGACAAAACATCTGGTTAACCAATCTTTGATATGTTGCTCCCGCACTCTTTAAACCGAAGGGCATCACCTTATAACAGAACAAGTCTTGACTAGTGACAAAAGATGTCTTCTCTTGGTCTGCCTCATTCATCTTTATCTGATTGTATCTTGAGAAAGCATCTATGAAGCTAAGTAACTTATGGCCTGCAGTTGAGTCTACCAACTGGTTAATGCGTGGCAGTGGGTAGCTATCCTTGGGGCAAGCCTTATTTAGATCGGTAAAATCTACACACATTCTCCATTTGTCGTTCGCCTTCTTAACCATTATTATATTGGCCAACCAATCCGGATAGTACACTTCTTGAATGAACTTTGCTACAATAAACTTTTGAACTTCGTCTTTGATAGCATTATCTCTCTCAGGTGTGAACACCCTTTTCTTTTGTCGCACTGGCTTGAAGGAAGGACATACATTCAGACAATGGGTAATGACACTAGGATCTATACCCGGCATGTCCTCATGACTCCAAGTGAACACATCAATATTTCTCTTTAAAAACTGGACGAGATCCTTCTTAATCTTTTCTTCCAATTCTGTCCCAATACTGGTACACCTCTCAAGGTTATTTTCATCTAGGGAAATATTTTCTAACACTTCAGTGGGTTCAGCCACAATTCTCTTTTCTTCGATACTCATCGTCTACACTTGCTCGCCCATGGCAAGCATGGTCAAATAACACTCCCTTGCTGCCAACTGGTCTCCCTGGACTTGTCCTACACCATGCTCCGTAGGGAACTTGACTGACAGATGGTAAGTGGATGTGACTGCTTTCCAACTATTTAGAGTCGGCCTTCTAATTATGGCATTGTATAAGGACAAGCAATCTATCACAAGGAAATTTGCATCTTTGGTTACCTACTACGAATATGCCCCTACCACCACTGGCAATGTAACAGTGTCTACAGGCTGTACCTTCATTCCTCCAAAACCTACTAAAGGCGACTGTACTGGATGAAGTTGGTCTCGTCCAATCCTCATTTGCTGAAAAGCTGGATAATATAAAATGTTTACCAACCTTCCATTGTCTACCAGCACTCTCCTGGTTGTGTAGTTAGCAATGAGCAAGGTGATAACAATAGCATCATCGTGAGGATGGTGAATTCTCTCGGCGTCTTCATCTGTGAAAGTGATCGTCTGCTCGTCCGTGGACCTTGCCTTTAGTGATCATCCAGAAAGTTGGACGGTTTGCACTACCTTCAAGTATGCCTTTCTTGACTTGAACGACTGGCCTGTTGAACTTCCTCTAATGATAACTCTTATTTCTCCTAACGGTAGTCGTGATAGTTCTTCTACCTTCCCTTTCAGTTTTTCGTTCTTGTGATCTCGTCCAAGGAAATTTCTCAACTTTCCTTGTCTTATGAGGTTCTCAATTTGCTGCTTGAGATCAAAACTCTCGTCCGTATCATGCCCATGATCCCTATGAAAGCGGCAATATTTGTTCCTGTTGCGCTTGTTAGGATCCCCCTTCATCTTCTCTGGCCATTTTAGTGAAGAGTCATCTTTAATCTGCATCAGGACTTGCTCAAATGGCATATTTAACGGAGTATATTGCCGATTGCGTGCTGAAGAACTTGTCTTCTTATCTCGGTCTTTTTTATCATTCGTCCATCCCTTCTTTGGACGAGGACCTTGTTCTGGGTGGCGATTTGTCTCCATTTTTTCCGTCCTCTTTCTCTTCTTAGCTATGATCGCATCTTCCGCATTCATGAAGTTCTGAGCTGAATGGACGAGTTCGACCATGGTTTGAGGCTCTTGCTCATAGAGTTTATGGATGAACAAATCTGAATGAACTCCGTTGTAGAAAGCTACCAACAGCAATTTGTCATCCATCTCGTCCATCGTCAAGGCTTCCTTATTGAAATGAGTGATAAACGACCGCAAACTCTCATTTTCCCCCTGTTCAATTGTTAACAGACTAGACGTAGAACGTTTGTGTCTCTAACCACCTATGAAGTTATTGACAAACAATTTACTCAATTTTTCAAAAGAACTTACTGAGTTAGGGGGTATTTTGCTGAACCACACTCTGGCTGGACCCTTGAGAGTGGTAGGAAAGACTCTACACATTATTTCATCTGGCACCCCTTGAAGATGCATAGTGGTCTTAAAGGTGACAATGTGGTCAAAAGGATCTCGATTCCCGTAATATGAATCTAGAGAAGACATCTTAAACTTTGGTGGCAGGGGATGGCCATTGATGGAAGCCGTAAAGGGAGAATCAGTCCTGTGAACCAAGTCTTTTATTGGGTTTGTCCTCCTCATATTCTCCTTTATTTCATCCATGGCCTTTTTCATTTGGTCCATCTCCTTTTCCAAATGAGGCACCCTCCGCGAAGTGGTACCCTTTGATTGACTTCCATGTTCAATATTATCTTTGTCCTCTTGACTCCGAGTTTGCCCTTTTTCTTCATGCTCTCCATGCATTTGCCTTCTCAAGTCAATCTCCCTTCGTAGTTCTTGGTTTTGGCGAGCTAACTCTGCCATTGCTGCCGCCACAGAGTGCATATGTTGAACAAAGGATGTCTGCAGCAGATTGGTGATCACGGTGAGGGTTACTTGATGCATCCTTGCTTTCTTGATGGGCTAGGCTAGTAGTCCTCGATCTGGTCCGAACCATCAACTCTTTGTCTTGGAAAAACAAATTGTAAAACAATTATCATTTTCCACAGACGGCGCCAACTGATGTTCCCTGGAAAATCAGTAAGTTGAATGATACGGATTCTGATGTAGGGCTTGAAAGGAAAATAAAGATAGTCAAAGGTGATCGGTGGAGACCCGGTCAAAGATCCTTCGATGACAAAGTTAGTATTGTTTGTAGTGATAATAGTAAATGGAAAAATGTCTTAATGCCTTACCTTTCCGCAAGTGAGTCCTTTATATAGTGCTTGCTTAAGGCAGTTACTTTGTAACTTCTCCTGTCATTGCGGATCTTTGAGGTAACCTCCATAACTGTTATGGAAGTTACAACATTTGGGGTTTCATCCTTTACTGTTTATTGCAGAACGGTTGGTAATGATGAAACATTGCATCTGATGAGAGCAGATGCAATCCCGTTTGTCTTGTCCGTCCGTCCTTAAGGGCGGACGAGACACTGTTACAATGTCTTGTCCGTTCGTCCTTAAGGGCGAACGAGACATTGTTACGATGCCTCGTTTGTCTGTCCTTCCGGATGGATGAGACTGTTTTGGATGAGTTCGTTGAATGAATTCTTTAATGGTCCCTTTTTTCTTGGACGAGGCATGTGGACGAGCTTGCAGTTAGCTTTTTCTCCAACACCATCAATGAACATACATAATTGTATACATTATTTAAAAAATTGTGCACATTGAATATACATAAATAAATACATTATTTGAAAATGATATGTTAAATATACACAATTTTGTATATTATTTGAATATTATGTATGTTAAATGTATAAAATTGTGTACATTATTTGAAATTTTGCTTATGTTGAATGTACAAAAATATGTAAATTATTAACAAAAATTAAAAATTTTGTTTGTTAATTATACATTATTTTAAAAATGTGTACGTTGAATGTACTAAGATATATATTATTTAAAAAATGCATACATTAAACGTATACAATTGTGTAAATTATTTTTAAATTTGTGTATGTTAAATATAGATAACTGTGTACATGATTTGAAAATTATGTCAATTGAATATATAAAATTGAGTACAATTTTATTTAAAAATGTGACATTTAATGTATATAATTATGTACATTGTTTAAATAGTGTGTACATTGAATGCACACCATTTTTAACATAGCGCTTAGCATCATTAAGAGTGCATTTAGGATTTGATGAAACTAAAGCTTATTTAGAGTTGTTTTTTTTTTTTTTTTTGAGGAACAAACTTATTTAGAGTTTTTAGCTTATTTTTTTATATTATTAATGAGTTTCATTGTACTTTTTGGTATTATTTATAAGTCTCACTGTACTATTCAATTAGTTTTTCACTTTTTTCTACAGTATTCTCAACAAAAAAATTTTAATTTTAATTAAATAAACTGTTTCTAAATGGACCATAAATATTTGTTATATATTAATTTGTGTAGTTTTTTTTTTTTTTTTTTTTTAAATAGGAAATTTTTGTAGTTATACCTCATACTCGTTGACAATATCCACAAAATAAATGAAAGAAAAATAATAAAAAAATGTGCAAGTGCGCACTGTGCAACCCTAGGCATGAGTGGCCCCATAGGATGGCATTATGAGGGCGCGGTTCAGGCTGGGACTTTCACCTAATCCGATAATCACCATTCACCACCCACTTGCTGTGTGACGCAAAAACCCGTGGGCCATAACCACTCCGTGAGCTCTAACAGTCAAAAGCAATCACAGAATTCAAAGAAAAATAAAACCGAAAAAGGAAAAAAAAAAACCTTTATTTTACTCACACTGACCAAACTACCCACCAGTCTGATCTCTAATAGCCAATAGATGCCCGATGCTTGGAGCATATTCCAAGGCTGAGGGCGTATCGGTAATTTCACACCTATACTGAGATCCACAAATATTTTGTTACCAGTAATAATCATAGAAAAACCACATAAATATCAAAACCTCACCGAAACCACTAGTACAAGACTCCAAAACCCACTCTCTCTGCGACTTTGTGAAATTTTCGATCAACGCGAAAAAAAAAAAAAATGGCCAGGAAGTTCTTCGTCGGTGGAAACTGGAAATGCGTGAGTCTCCGATCCAAAATCTTTTGTCTTCATGTTTTTTTATTTAGTCTCTTACTATTGGATTCCTGCTCTGTTTGGTTGCCGAGAAAATTAAGTTATGATAGTAAGGGAAGTTGAAGGTTTATTTTTATGTTTAGTTAATTAGAGAAAAAAAATTAGCGATTGTCTACTTTCTCAGAAACTAAATGGAATATTTTGGATCTGTTATTCATGGCCGATCATTTTTCTTATTCGCCATTAGTGAATCATTATTATTTATTTTTGGATAGTCTCAGATTTATATATATATATATATATATATATATATATATATATATAAATCTGTGCTAATAATGTCATTTTAAACTAAAACGTTTAAATTGGATGGAGAGAGTGTTATTTATCCATGATTCTTTGTTAGAAATGCACACACACAGAGAGTTTTGGATTGTATGAATGAATAACTTGATTTTAATTGGGTTAAATTGAATGTGAATGTGAATGCAGAATGGAACCACTGAGGAGGTGAAGAAGATAGTGTCTACACTTAATGAAGGCCAAGTGCCTCCCCCAGATGTTGTGGGTAAGTGAATGCATGGTAACTGTTATGTCGTATTGCTGTTTGAGTGCTTATATTCCTGATATTGCTGTGCTTCTTTTCATGCAGTTTTAATTTTAGGAAGACCCAAAATAACATTAGTAAAAGTAATAAAAAAACGAGTAACAGAGAATATGACTTTAGATAGAATAAAATGAAGGAAAAGAATTCATGTGTCCGACCCTAACTAAATTAAGGCTTCTTGTTGTTGTTTTAGAGTTTGTTGGATGCTTGAGAACATTAGGAGAAATGAAATTTGGAAATGAGTAATGCTATGGATACTCAAAATTTTACTATATAAGCCTGACAATTTGATGTGTCACCAATCACAAGAAATTCATTTAGACATTTATATATTATGTTGTTGAAGTGGCACCAATCATGTTCAATTTGTAAGCCTTTTGTAGTAATATTGGTAGTAATTTTAGCATTTTCCTTTGAGTATTGTTAGGCCCCTTAACCCCACATGGTATTTAATAGAGAAACAGGTTGTAATACAAGTTTCCGCTTCCCCATAATTGTTTTTGGTAATATGTGACCTTTTCTCAAGGTTTTGTTACTTTTTTAGGCTATATGCAGGATTTAAAATAATTTTTGCACACTTTGGCTTAGAATTATCATGGGTTATTTGCACTTTCTCCCTAACTATGGTGCAATTGCAGTGCTCCCCTAAAGTTCAAAACTGAGCAATGTCCCAAACCCCCCCACCCCCCCACCCCCCAAAAAAAAAAAAAAAAAAAAAAAAAAAAAAAAAAACTATGGTTGAATCCCATAGCGTGCATGAGTCACTTTACCATCCAAAAATAAAGAAAGAAAAAGAAACAGCTAATGTGGTGAGATTTCAAAATTATTTTAGTTTAAAACAAACTGCCACCTTTTGATTTTAGAAATCAATCCAGTTATTGTGCTTCAGATTTTCAAATAATATTAATATTTTGATGGGAGAAATAATTTCTGCATTCTTACTTTATTATGGAAAGTAACTAAATTTGGTCCATTGATTTGATGCTTTGAAAACATGTTCTTGCAGAGGTTGTGGTAAGCCCTCCATTCGTGTTTCTTCCGTTGGTAAAAAATTTGTTGAGGCCTGATTTCCATGTTGCGGCACAAAATTGTTGGGTCAAAAAAGGAGGTGCTTTTACAGGGGAGGTTAGGTATGTTGTGATCTAGTCCCATCTCATTGCAGTCCTTGAATTGCATTTTGAAATGTTTCAACCTTGTGATGCAATTTGTGGGGTTGCATTCTTTAATTTAATATATTTCTTTTCTATTTTGATAAGTATTCAATAATTATGTAACTACTTAGGGGAAGAATTCTTATGTAAATTAATATAAATAATTTACGTTTTGTGTAATTTATTTAATGGTATTGAGTATTTCATTGTTGGTAAATATGTAAAGATTTATTATCTCAATGCAGTGCAGAGATGCTCGTCAATTTGGGCATTCCTTGGGTTATTCTTGGTCATTCTGAGAGAAGACTAATCTTAAACGAGACTAATGAGGTAAGCTGTTTTTTAATGACCAATAACTTCTTGAGTTTTGGTCATTGCATTTGATTTATCATTGACTACTGCTTCATGAGTGCTTCGTTTTCTTTTTATTTATTAGGGTTCCTATTAAGTAATAATTCCCGTTCTCCATGCTTTCTATTTCAGTTTGTTGGAGAGAAGGTTGCATATGCTCTTTCAAAAGGTTTGAAGGTGATTGCTTGTGTTGGAGAGACTCTTGAGCAGCGAGAATCTGGAACTACTGTGGAAGTTGTTGCTGCACAAACCAAAGCAATTGCAGGCACATAGTTCACCATTCCCTATGTTTTTCTATTTATGACATTTTGTTGGGTTCAAAGTTTACTTTATTACTCTATGAGTCAGGAATTTATTTATTTATGAAGTTCAATGACACACAAGTACATATATTGTAGTAATATTTTATCTTTGTCCCTCTTTTTTGTTCTTGTCTTTTTGATTGATTAATGTGCCTTATTTTCTTTTTTAAACATTGGGCTGCAGAAATGATAAATACAATAATTGAAAAACAGTATTTTCTATTGGCAACTATAAGGGAATCTGCTTTTCCAGGGGAGACTATAAGAGGAGGAAAAAAACGTTTTCCAAAACGATAACCAATGTTTTTTTCTGCCTTAGCCTGATTTCACGTTTTCCTTCCATGGGCTTTATTGTTAAATGCTCGTGATGAATAAAGACTGGATAATCATGCTGCTTTTTTACTTCAATTCTCGCACTTGATAGCTAATTCTAGTTTATTGACTGAGTAGTGTTCAATGTTCATTGAAAGCTGTGTTGTACTTAAAACCATGTGCAAAGTGTTAACCATATTTAGTACGCTTAGATGTTCACATTGATTTTTGTTTTTAAATGATGGTCTCTTGTCTTATTTCTCTTGCAGAACGAGTTTCAAATTGGGCTGATGTTGTTCTGGCCTATGAGCCTGTGTGGGCTATTGGTACTGGAAAGGTTGCAACTCCAGCCCAGGCTCAGGAAGTAAGGCTTCATCTCTTGTTTAAGGCATTCATCTTTTGTTTTCATTAAATTAAATCTTTTGTCACTCATCTTCACATTTAGCTTTGAGGTGTTCCTATGGTATTGTAATAGTGAAGTTGACGTTTTTTGCTAGAAGAATGTCTAGGTGCCTGATCTACATTTGAAAAAAATACAATTTTTTTTCTTTTTTTTCTTTTGAAGTGAAATATTGAGCTATATCCCGTTTTTTCAACTCTTCCTTTCAAGCCTTGTTGACAGAGTTGTTTATATATCGTGGAGCAGTTTTTGCACATGCATAGGAAGCAATAGGATTGAACCTTGAAGATACCAATGTTTATGGATATTCTTTGGTTTGGGTTAGAATGACAAATTGGATTTATGAGAGAGGGGGCCAGTGATCTCTAGCTCTAATGGTACCTCCTCCCTCAAAACACTGCTGGGTGTGTGTGTAAACTTACTAATTAAAGAAAGAGATTTATGTTTGTTTGTGTGTTATGTGTGTGAGAGAGAGAGAGAGAGAGAGAGATTGCATCTGAAACATTTATGTGTGGAGGTCGCTTTAATAAACTTTGACAATCCAATGAAATGTTGATCCAGACTACCGTAATTATTAGCCAGTTGCATGGTTATATAATGCCCTCAGATGCTTAATGATTAATCCTTTATAACTGTATACGTGGAGGTCGCTTTCATAAAATTTGACAATCCAATGAAATGTTGATCCAGACTACCGTAATTATTAGCCAGTTGCATGGTTATATAATGCCCTCAGATGCTTAATGATTAATCCTTTATAACTGTCAAATGTAAACAACTCCCATGTATATATAACACTTCTTTGTCATATGACAATTTTATCCTTTATTAGTACTGTAGGACAGATCTTGTTGCATCAAGCTGCCTTAATTTCTTAGCATTTAGTTTTCTGACACAAGGATTCTAAATATGTGCAGGTACATTTTGAATTAAGGAAATGGTTTCATGCGAACATCAGTCCTGAAGTTGCTGCTACAATCCGAATTATTTATGGAGGTCTCTTCATTTGTTCTGTCCCTCATCCTACTGTTGTCTTTGTCCTTATAGCATTCAGTTCTTATATCAATTTTGAAGATAAGTCAATCATATTGACTTATGAATTGTGTGACTAGTCAATAAGCTCTAACTCAATTGGTACCTCCTCTCCTTATAAGTTCTAGGGGGAGGATGAGGTCGTGAGTTCAAGACCCATTGTGTGCATGTCTAACCACCAATATTTAAAAAAAAAAAAAAAAAAAAAGCTTGAGTTTAGCTTTTGCCAAGACAGGCTCATCTTGCTCAAATTTTGAGCCTTGGTAGGACTGGTTTTTGCTGCATTTTCCAATCTATCAACTTTGATCAACACCTGAAGGAGCACCCTCCATTTCCTTTTTCTTTTTGGTTTCCCATTGATAAAGAGAAAATGATTTATTTTCTGTTGACACTTTGGCTTTGTTAAAAATCTGACCTGTGTGTTGTATTGAAGTATCAATCTTTATTGTTTTCCTCTTGACCATATAAAACAGAGGAGAATTCTTTATTCCATCGATATGATTTATTAGAAACCATAGATGCCTTTAATCCTTTGGTATCTTCATAGACCACTTGCCACCAATTTAGTCTGACAATATTGTTAAAGAGAGGTCTTATCATTTTTGAATAATGGGGTGGCAATGAATAGTGGATTACATGGTTGTGTTAACAAGTCATTCTTGTGGCAATAATTTTAGTTGTGACTGAGGCCAAGATTGAAATGGCCTCATGAATCTGCACCTTTACCAACACTGCCATGGAGTTCAGATTTTCTATTTTTTATTGTTTCTGGTTTTGTCAATGTTCTTCTTGTTGGCTTGAACATGCAAGTTTTTACTTAGTTGGATACCTGTTTTGTTGAAGGATTGGTGATTGTAAGTATAAATGGAATAGTATATTTAAAGGTGTTTTAACATTTATTCTCTCCAGTTTTTGCTTTGTTGTTTCATTACCTTAATTGCATATACCTGTTTCAGGTTCTGTGAATGGTGCAAACTCCAAGGAATTGGCAGCTCAGCCTGATGTTGATGGCTTTTTGGTTGGGGGAGCTTCTTTAAAGGTAATGACTTTGTTGCTTGCTTGATATATTTAATCTTTTAAAATCTCTTCTTCTCATGCCCTAATTTTTTATTACCCACTGTGCTATCTTCAGCCGGAGTTCATTGACATTATCAAGTCTGCTGAGGTTAAGAAAAGTGCCTAAGCTATTTACCGGGTGTGAGTAGGTGTGAACTTCGAGATACAATTACTTCTTGAGATAATAAGTTTGGTTTTGCATTCAGATCAGCATCCCTGACTGGAACTGGATTTTATGTATTAATAAGTACTACTGAGTATTACTTCTTTTTGCCTTTCAAAATCCTGTTTATTATGTCCAGTAGCTTCATTCCCTACATGCAATTGTGTTTTAGTTGCATGCTTCTATTTGAATCTTTGCGGAAGGTTAAAAATTAAAAAGTTATAAAGTTTTCACTTTGGGTGGGCTAGCTCTTTCAATTTTTTAATGGGCTCAAATGTTGCGCATAAAGACAATACTCTGCATTTTATATTCCAATAAAAATAGGGATTCAAAAATTTCTATACATTTTATAAAAACTTCTATTAAGGTGGTTATGACTTGTGATTAGTGTACCATAAAAGTTGTCTCACCTTGGGAAAAAAATAAATAATAAAAAAAATTCAATAAGAAGTTGTGAAAAATGTTTCATCGGTAACGTTGTCTTTTATATTCTCCCTCCTTTAACTAAGCTGGAGCACAAGAATGACTTTTTTGGCAAATATCATATGCGTTTTTAAGTATTTTAAGATGAAGAGGTAAGAAAGGCCCTCAACAATGTTTCTGACCCAATAATTTTCACAATTCACAATTTGTTAAGGTGGATTGTGATTTGTGAAATGACCTTTACAAACAATAAAAGGGGTAGTTATGTATAGCGGTTTCCTTTATGGTTATGGGTTATGTAAAGTTGTTTTCAGCTGTTTATACTTTTAAAAGAGTTGTCCAATTCTGTAAATTCTGGTCGTTAATTGCGACGCCACCGATACGGACTTTGAGAATTGAGAGCTAACAACTACATGTGCCTGTCGACTTCCTCCTGGCCTAAACTATAAAACCAGGTTCCCGGTCGTTGCTAACAGTGTATGGGTTGGTAACATTGCACGAATGGAATTTCTGTGAATTATTCTAGTTGTCCCCTACAAACTGAAACATTGTCCTTGACTTGGCTTCACACGTGTTCAACTTGCTGCGGTTACATGATCTAAACACATCACGGTGCAGACTAGTCATTGGAGACTTGGGAATAGTTGAGAATCTTGAGATGAACTCTAGACCTAGACATCTTTGATTCAATCTTTACTAGTTCTTCTGAATTACTTAATACGCAGTTTTGACAAATGAAATTGTATATTCGTGGTTTACTCTTTGGAAGTGAGTCCAAAATACCCTTCCACAATAAGATTATAAGTCATAAATAAAAAATAAAATAAAAACATGATATGGGAGCTATGGTTTGTGAATATATATATATATATATATATGAAATAAAACGTATTTTTTTTCTAGGATTGCAAAACGAGGCAAGACGAGTTAAATATTAAAAGTTCAAGTTTGTTCATTTTATTTAATTTTTTTTTTTTTGCTAACACAAGCCGAGCTCGAGCTCATTACCAAATAAGATTTTATGTTTAAGTTTGGCTCATTTTCTTGTTGAGCAAGCTCGAGCTTGTTCATGAGCTACTTGATTAACTTATTATTTTCTTATATATTGTGAATCCATTACTAAAATCTTTTAACCTTGCACAATTTGATGAATTTTTTATATCATCAATAAGCTAAAAATTAATAAATTAATATCATATGGATCTATTGACAAATTTATAACATCCAATCTCAAGTCTAAATAAATATATTTTTAAACAAGTATACATATAGAAATATAATATTATATATAGTTAAATTGAGTTATCATGTTCATGAACAAATTATTATGTTTAAGTTTGATTTATTTAATAATCAAGTCTAAACTTAAGACTTGAACTTGACTTATTTTTAAACAAATGAGTATAAATAAATTTTTTTCTAGAGCTAAACTTAAGTTGTTTATAAACAGTTTGGTACATTTATAATTCTATTTTTGCTTATGCAAGGAAAAATTGTGACTTGTTACAGTCGGGTCATGATTGGATTTTAGGGTTAGAAAAATTATGAATTTAAAGTAAATGATTATTTTACTTTAAAGTTGTTCAACAAATTAAAATCATTTGGAATTGCTTTCGTCATGCCTTGCGCAATTGTTAAACCTTTATGGCTTGTATAGGACAGCTTGCAGCACATGCTGGTTGTCAACGTTGGTGAGATACGTTGTGTAATGAAAATTACAATTATCTAAAATATTTGGGACTGAGATGGGACTATGTTGCGGTCTTTACCTGATTGACAGTCTCCGTTGGTAGAGTTACGTGTCTGTGATTCATTCTGTGAAGATAAGAAGGGGGACCAATATTATAATTTATAATTATAGGGGTCTTGGGATATAGAAAATGTGAGCAGTGAGATAGAATTCGTTGGATACCAAACCGGGAGGCTTGCATATATTCTATGGATATAATTAGGGGATGTTTAGATACCACTTATTTTATTAAAATTTAAAAATTTATTATTGAAAGTATTGTAAATAAAGGTAAAAGTTAGTTAAAATAGTACAACGAGACCTATAAATAGTATTAAAAAGTGCAATGAACTTATAAATAATAGCAAAAATAAATTAAATAATAAAATAATTTTAATTTTCCATTTCTATCCAAACACACACTTAAATACTATTATCTTTGTCTTGTTAAAGAGGTTTCCAGAGAGTATTTGTGGAAACAATCAAAATATTGTTTGTTTTTGTTTTTGTTTGTTGGGTTTCCAATTCACTCAAATTACTCAATTGATAAATTTTCTTATCATTTAATATAAGATCTAGTTTTGAGGTTGGAATCTCATTTACGTTAAAAAGTAACCAATGTCTTAAACTAATTATAATGAGTAATTACTTTAAGTCGAATGTTATGTATTGAAATGAGCAATACAATGATCACAAACAATAATATAATTTTTGTCATAACTTGCTTTGTCATGAGTTGTGTTGTAACAAGTTGTAAACAGTGAAGAAAAAGTGATAAGTTTATGTGAATTCTCACACTTCTACCACTCACCACAACACAACTTACCACATGACAAATTGTAATAAAAGTTGTGTGATTATTTATGGACTTAGCCTAATTGAAATTATATAATTATTTATAATATCTGGCATATTATAACGGATTGTTTATCATTATACACAACCTTTTTTTTCTGCCGCTGACCACAAAAAGTAATGATTTTTTTTATGGCCGTCGTATAATTTTTGCCAAGTAAAATGATTGATTGACATGTAGGGGTTATTTATAATGAATTAATTATAGGCTGATTTGTTCTAGATCATCAGTATAGTTGTAAGACACGGATGCTGTTGATGCGAGAATACCGAACAAAATGATGATGGTACGCGTGAATGAATCTTATAATCACAAGTACAGGAAAACATACTTCACTGCTCCTTAAAAGTCCACCGTTTGGATAGATTAGGTGGCACTGTGTGACGAGAATTTCTCTTTATGATTTCGACACATAACTCGACCCTTTCCCACCTAAAAACTAAAACCATAAATTTATAATTGAATGCATAATAAAAAATAAAAAAAATACATATATATATATATATATATATATTGTTGATTTGACTAACCCATCATGGTTCGATTTGATGAAATTTACCTATATTATTTTGTTCTTCAATTTTTTCTTGTTAATTATGCTCTTTTCGCAGTTATTCTACATTTTTTTAAAAAGGAAAAATGACTATCGGAAATTCTGAAGAGTTGTTTTTGTTTTTTTTTTTTTTTTTGTTTTTAAGCTAAATGGAAAGTCTGAAGAGTTGTACATGATAGACTGCAATTTGGATGGCATGAATATTTTTTTTAATATGCAAGCCTTTTACACCTTTATTAGGGAGACATCTAAATAAAGCCATTTTGACTAAAATAAAATCATCACCCATCTAAGCCAGCGTGCGTTTGTAGTAGTGTTTTTGTTTTCTTTTTCCTTTCCTTCTCTTTTTCTTGATTCAAGCTTATTTGTTGAATGTAGACTAAAGTACAATTGTACTTTTATAAATGTGGCTTTATTTGCCTTTACATGAACAAAAAGATGATTTGAGCTATATTTATTGTACACAAATTATTATGCACATTTTTTTTTTGGTTTCCATAATCTTTCTTTAAAATTTTCAACTAGAGACTAATAAGTAACTGAAATCATAACTTATAAAACAATTTGTGTATAATAAACATTGCTCGATCCGAAAAAAACTACTCTACCAAACACCTTCTTAATCTCAAGTCTAATCTTATTCATATATATGATCAAAATTGGCCTTGACTGGTAATCAAACAGCTGAAGACCAACAAGGGTCATAAATTATTGTCGCCATTTGCTTGGAAGATCATAGCAAAGCCAACTAGAAAAAGGATACAGCTCCAACCATCATTGCCATTTTCCCAACCTCTTCCTTCCCCCCCGGCCATTATCTCTCTCTCTCTCTCTCTCCACTTGTATGTAAAGTTACCAAACAAGCTGATAAGTCAGACTCTTCACGTTAGTCCATCTTGATGTTCTAAAAATAAGAACTTTCCGAGAAAACATACACAAAGATAAGTCCAAGGTTTTCACCGCTTTTCCAATACGCTGCTCTGCTATATATCTCTAGAATCTTGGGTTTTTCTTTTCTTTTCAATTTTCTATTCAACTTGGCGGTCATGCATGTAAGTGACAGCTAATACCTCACGCAAAAAAAAGCCTTTGCTTTCACACTGGGAATACCTGTTCTTTGTTCAACCCTCACGGGGCTTGGTTAGTTTGACTTTTGTAACAGTTGCATCACTTGCATGTTGTTTACATTTATTTTTCTATAACATTTCAATTCTGAAGCAGGTGGTGAAGTGTCTAATGGAGACGACAGTGAAGCTTTCGATTTCTTGTCTCGTGCTATATAATTCCTTTTCATCTTTTACCTTTGACCTTTTTCACCTTTTTAACTGTAAATAACTAAAATAAGGGATAATTGCACGTTTCAATAGCCACCACCCATATGGGATCCAAATCCTTAACTAAAAAGGGCCGTTTAGTTTAATCATCAATTTTAGAAATGTTTTTTTTTTTTTGGTGAGAATTTAAAAATATTGTCAAAAAAGTTAGTTATTTTTTTATAAAAATTTTCTTAAAATAGTTTACAAATGCATACCATAAGAACATAAGTTAGTAAAATCTACAAAAGATATCTATCTTGAAATAAGGAGGCAACAATTTTCATAATCTTTTTCTCAATTATATATTGATACGTAATTATATGATGAGTTCTACTAATGTATGCTCTCAAGCATTCTTTAATAAACCATTTTAGAATTTTTTTTTATAAGAAAATGAAAAAGTGACTAACCTTTATGATAATTTTTTTTTCAATTTTTTATTAAAAAGTTTCTTAAAATGAAATATTAATGAATGCCTTAGAGGCGTACATTAACTGGGCTCTTTTAGGATTAATTTTTGTATGTAATAAAAATGAACTTGAGTAATGAATTTATAATGACATAATGTTATTTTAGTAGTTATGAAAAAGATTTTGAAAACAATTATGTCTCGAGTATTCACTATTTTGAAAAGGACAAAGGGTTATAAAGTGAAATGAAAATAAAAATGAAAAGTGTAACTTTTAAGTTACCATGCTTTATAAAGCAAAATTTGTTGTATAATGAAGAATCCTTCTCTGCCCATTTTATTTGTTAGAGTTTGAAAGGCTTTATTAGTTGGTTTGACTTTTCCTGCTGCAGCCTGCAAGTTGTTAACACTTTAACACTCGCAGTTTTCTATTTCCCACAGCCAAAGCTGGGGCTATGTCTGTGTAAAGTACTCAAAACAAAGCTGCACTGTGTCCTTTGGAGAGGATATACCGATTCTGAGAGACAGACAGTGAAGCCTTTTTCAAATTTGAATTCATGGGTTCGTGCTTTAGTGTTAAAATCAAAGCTGAGAGTCCTTTTCACGATGGTATGCTAGCTTGCTGTTTCAGTACGTACCTCACTCATCTAATTCTTCCACCTGTTCTCTGCTAAGAAGTTGCGGCCTTTGATTGTTGAAACATGCAATACAGCATCTCTATCCTGCTTTCTTTTTTGAATAGTTTCTGATAAGTTTCATTGGGATGGATCTTTGTTTTGGTTTCTCTGTGACTGAACATTGATGCTTTGTTTCGTTCTGCATCTGGGTCTATATGAAAATTTTTGTTCTTTTTGACTGGTTTATGAATCCTAATTCTAAATCTTTATGTAATTGTTGATTGGAAAAAAAAAAAAAAAACTTATGTAATCGTTTGCTATCCAAGCTACATAGTTGGCTTGATTCAGGTGAGGCTACAATTGTTTTTTCCATGTAATATTGATGACAAAAAAAAAAAAAAACCTTAAATTCAAAAGCTGGATTTAATTTCTGCGTATATACTTTCTTGAGAGTTTTCTCTGTCTCTCTCTCTCACGCAAAAAAACACCCCACACTTGTTTTGCAGTTTTTTCCTTTGCGTTGGTAAAGTTGTTTAGGATAACAGAAGTTGTTATTTTTTATTTTTTTGAATCAATAGATTTTAGCTGCATTGGAGCTTGAGAAAACTAAATCAGCTAAAGTTTCTACCTTATAACATTGTCAATTTGTCATATAGATTTATTGATATGGGCTTTATTTGATCTTTTCGGTGGTTATATTTGGCAACCAATATAGGCTTACTGTTTCTGTACTGAATGAATTTGAAGAGAAAAAATGGGGTTTTCCCCTACTTTTAGTTTTACCATATACAAGTTGATGATAAGTTTGTAAGAAGATCTCTCAATTCTATGCCGGAATTCTAGATTAATTTACTTGTCACATGACATTGATGTTTGCAGGGGTGAGTTCAACATGTGGTCAAAAAATTGGGAATGATTTGAGCTGTTCAAACAGCAAAATCTCATCTGTCTCGGTGCCTTCAACTCCTCGGACAGAGAGTGAGATCTTGCAGTCCTCCAATTTGAAAAGTTTCACCTTTAACAATCTCAAAACAGCCACCAGGAATTTCCGTCCTGACAGTGTAATAGGTGAAGGTGGTTTTGGTTCTGTCTTCAAGGGATGGATCGACGAGCATTCATTTACAGCTGCCAAGCCTGGGACTGGCATAGTTATTGCCGTGAAGAGGCTTAACCAAGAAGGTCTCCAGGGTCACAAGGAATGGTTGGTGAGTGTTACTTCTACTTTTTTTTGGCTTGTTTGCATTTTCTTGATACCTATCTAAAGCCTTTTTGTGTTGAACCTTAACTGTATTTCATATGAGTCGGGTAGTAGGGTAGAGCCAAGTGTTTTAGAAATTTATTAGTATTGGAATGTTATGGTTTAAAAACTTGTAAGAGATTTGATGAGCTTCTTTTCAACAATGCAATAAATTCATAGGAAGTCTTCAACCATTCTTGCTTTAGGTAGGTTTTTTTTATTTATTTAAATTTTATATAGATGGTGTTGCACATTATATCTTCAGGAGTTACAATTGAATAATTTTGTGGATCCTCTTCAAGTGTAGGCAGAAATCAACTACCTGGGGCAGCTTTATCATCCTAATCTGGTGAAATTGATTGGTTACTGCTTAGAGGATGACCAACGGCTTTTGGTGTATGAATGCATGCCTCGGGGCAGCTTGGAGAATCATCTGTTTAGGAGTGAGTTATTAATATCCTTCTCCTTTATTTACTTTCACTATTTTAATGTACTCATTGTTTATCTATTGTTAAGGACCTTAAACTTTTCTGTTAAAATCATAATCTCATTTTAAAGATCTTGGAACAGGGGCTTCTTACATTCAACCACTTTCTTGGAACTACCGTATGAAGATTGCACTTGGTGCTGCTAAGGGTCTAGCATTCCTACACAGTGATGAAGCAAAAGTCATTTATCGTGACTTCAAAGCTTCTAATATCCTGTTGGATTCCGTATGTTAAAAAAATTTCAATTCTTCTAATTTTAAGGCATCTAGAGAATTCAGTTGGACATGCTCTAACCCACTCTTCATTGTGAATGGCAGAACTTTAATGCAAAACTCTCAGATTTTGGGTTGGCCAAGGATGGTCCAACAGATGAAAAAAGCCATGTCTCTACAAGGGTCATGGGAACCTATGGGTATGCTGCTCCCGAGTATATGGCCACAGGTACCTTAAACTTTACAGATTTTTGTTCATGTTCGTATATTGTTTAACTTCATAAGCTTGAAGTATTGCCATAAGGTTTATCTATTGTCCTTGCATAGCTGTGCCAGACACAATTACTTCATCACTTGCTTCTTGTTTTCTTCACTGATCCAGGCCTCTATTTTATAAATAGGATAGCTAATGGCATATTCGTTAACAGTGACATATTTTTAAATTATAAAGAACCAATAGGTGTTTACCTCTCACTTCTTTCCACACTTAACAAAGACTCTTGGTTTGGATTTTCTGTTTATTGTGCTGGCCTGCTGGGCAATTTTCTACCTGTAGTCCTTAAATTAGATCACAGACCACCTTTCAACATAATTTTGAGATTCATTCCCTCACCTTCCATAAATTTTCAAGAGATGGTACCTTCGAATTTTTGGGTAAATAAAAACTTTATATCCACAAACTGTCTGCATTAAGCACACCCTTTCTCGAGCTTTCTGCAATCAATTTTAAGTACCAACTCCAACTATCTGCAAAATTTTCCAAATTGTTATTTGATCTGCAATTGTATTTGTGTTTTTTTTATACATGCTTGATGCTTCTAATGTGAATACATGAAACATGGAAAGATAATATTATTTTCCATCAAACTTCTGGCTTCCCAAAAAAACTTGACCAGACTTGGTTAGTCAACTGTGGCATTTGAGGAAGTTGTAGTGAAACTAGTCTTCTCAGGTTATTCTGTTTATGACTTCAAGTCCAATTTGGGTACTATTAAGTCCCAAGTTACTCACTCTTAACTCTATTTGAAGCTTTGTAACTCAATTTCTCCATTCCAACTTCAGAGATCCCTATTTTTCACTTTCATGCACATGTTTGTAATGCTTCAAACTTAGCCCTGTATCTTGTACCCACTGTATGGACTATACAGCTCTTGGTGAATGCTTTAGTTTTACTCTGTAACTTTCTATATTGGGATTTGACACACAGTTCATTCTATTCTCATGAAGGTCATTTAACTACCAAAAGCGACGTTTACAGTTTTGGGGTTGTGCTCCTAGAAATGATAGCTGGTAAACGAGTAATGGACAACAACAGGCCACCTGGGGAACAAAATTTAGTTGAGTGGGCCAAACGTTACCTTACCAGCAAACGAAAAGTTCTCCATGTTTTTGATGCTCGTATTGAAGGCCAGTATTCATTTGGTATAGCGCTGAAAGTAGCCAACCTTGCAATTCAATGTTTATCAGTAGAACCCAGGTTCAGGCCAAACATGGATAAGGTTGTAAGAATATTGGAGCAGCTTCAGGACTCCAATGACATTGGTGGCTCTCGAAATGAAATCAACCCCATTTCTACTAGCAATTCAAGCAATGGTCCGAAGCATCAAAGCCAACCTTGCAATTCAAGTGTAAATGAAGCTTCCAATGAGAAAGCTGCTTCTTCTCCTGGGCCATCCGCTCCTCACCTTCAAACATAAAAGAAGAAAAAACATTCCACGCATATATATAATGCTATAGCCTTAGCCTATACTACATTCAAAGGAAAGAAAAGGGGGGGGGGGGGGGTGGGGGTGATGGTTATTTGGATGAATACCATATCTTGTGCTCAGAGTATGTATACCACTGTTGATTATTGTACAGTTTTTGTTTAGTTAATGATATTAGAACAACATTTCTTTGACTCATTTTCTTGTCGTGCCTGAAACATGGTAAACATGAGGAAAGCCTTGGGGTCATTTTCATGATTTTGCACCTTTTTTTCTAACTGCATATGCAACATAGAAATTTTTAAGCAAGAAAATTGTTGGATTGCATAATCGATAGTACCCTTTGGGTATGGTGTTATGCAGTTACATGTCCTAAAGTTATATAGGAGTATTAATTATGATGTGGCATTTTTTTTTTTTTTTTATGAGTCATATAATTATAGCAACTAGCAAGAAAGGATGGATGGAAATATCATTCCATATGAGGAAACTTAGATTAAGCTTTTCATAAACAATCAAAACTTAGATTAAGCTTTTACACACACACACACACACACACACACAAATAATTAAATTTAATAAATAAATTTAAATTATATAATTATAATATTTTTTTTATATAAATGGAAAGGTGTTATTAAAAAGACTTTTAAAAATATACACACACACACACACTAATCAATTGACATTTTTTTTTGTTTTTGGAAAATTAATCAATGGACTAATTTGAACATATCCAATAATATTAATAAAAAAAGGCACACCCCTATTACATGGAACACTTTTAACATGTTTCATTAAGTTTAAATTATTATATAAGATTATAATTGTAACATTTTTTTTTCTTTCCAAATATAAGTATAATGCCTATATTATTTAAACTCAAATTTTAAGGTATTATTGTGAATATTTACCAATTTTATTGCTTTTTAAGGCTCAATTAGTCTGAAATTGACCAAAGTGGACCAAATGAAATGAAATGGACCAAATTTGACAAAAGTATATTGAAATGGACCATATTAGACTAAAGTAGACTAAAATTGACCGAATAGACTGAAGTTGACGGAAGTGGACTGAAATAGACTGAAGTGGACTGCACCGAATTGAAGTTGATCGAAATGGACCAAATTAAACTGAAGTGGGCCTAATGGACTGAAGTTGATGGAGGTGGACTGAAATGGACTGAAGTGGACTAAACTGGACTGAAATTGACCAAAGTGAACTGAAATGGACTAAAATACTACGTTGATATGACTTAACAAGAGTTTAGCGACAATAAATATTATGTTTTAACTTTTGGATATTATACAAAATATAGTGGAGATGAGTGAATTGTGAATTAACATAGTTGAGTTCAAACCAATAGATAAATTTTTGGGTTAAGTAGTGTTCGTATATATTATATCATATGGATTATTAAAAAAAAAATGTTATATCATATATGCATCCAAGTTTAGGTATTTAGTTTGTCTATACTAATATTTAAGGAGTTTCACCTATTTGGACTGGACATTTTTTTGGTTCCAAAATATCCTTACCGCCTAAATTTAAGTAGAGATAAAGCTTGACGATAACATAGTAAAAATACACATTTAACTCCCATGTGTAACCTTGCCTACAAAATAGGCAATGTCTAATTCTAGTTGATTTTCAAACTAAGCATTACTCCACGTTTTCACTTTTTTTTTTTTTTTTTTTCTTTTTTCCTTTATCAAGACTTAACTCTTTTTTTTTTTGGCATTAAAAAAATTATTTAATTTTTTTGAATATCCTAGATCCCTTGCTCCTTAATCTTATCTCATGTTTGGTTTTTTTTTTTTTTTTTGGTGGTTGAAAAAATACTAAAAAGTAGATATAAAACTATTTCTAACTCCCATGTAAAATACTGCCTATAAAATAGGACAATTGTCACATTATTTTTTTATTTTTTATTTTAATATAGAAACAATTGTCACATTAGTTACTCAACTTATTCAATTTATTTCTTCCTCAATTCCTCTCTCAGTTCCATATTATTTTTCTCTACACTATCATCATCATCTTTTCTAAATTCAAAATCCAAAAAAGAGAAAAATTTACTTACAAAAACAAAAGTGTAGTTCTAATTGTTCTAGTTCAACAAGTATGTCAATGTACATTACTCTTTTCTATTTTATTTTTATAAAGAAATCAACCGCCTTCTAATTATTTAGACTCTGAGTCTTCTTCATTTCTTATGATTATCATTTTTTTAATATGCCTTTGTGGGTTAAACCTTACTAAATTATAATTGTAGCAAATTAATAAACCTTTACCCAAAAAAAGAAAAAAGGAAAAAAAATAAAAAGAAGTCTGTGATCATCCAAGTACTTGATAATGGGCCGGACTTTTTTCGAACTTAAAAAATCTCAATATTGAGGCCCGGTCTATAAATAATAAAAGGAACTCGAGCCCAATACCTATCAAATTCTCAATATATATACACAGTTGGGAAGGCGGTTTCAACTTTCAAGATCCAACTCCAACCTCCAAAGGCGCTTCACAATTCACATCACAATTCCATCATACAAAGCAATCGCTCTCTATAACCCTAGGTATCAACATCTCTTTTTTCTTCATTGCTAACGGGTTTGAATTTGATTCGCAAACACCATACCGTTATACACGTTACGTGTTTGATAAAATGCCGTTTATAATTTGTGCCTATTAAGCTTATGCATTCTCAAATGGACTAGAGCTTTAATAATACAGCCTCAATTTGCTGGGTTCAGTACATCAATGTTATCATATAGAATAAAGCCTTTAAGTACTATCAAATACCAAATCCGAAACCCAAATCAATGCTGCCAAAATGTAATTCTGCAGGGAAACTGTTTGTTGGGTTGGTTATAGTTTGTGCTTTACATGTTTGTATAGCAGTATAGCTTTTAATACTATCATGTTGGTTCAATTATATATGCATAGAATTTGATACTAATTAAGTGGTTGGTGAGCGTGTAGACAATTGGGGTTCGCTAGATTTTGTATTTTATATGTTTGTTGAAATTCTTGAATGAGATTAGGGAAGAGGGTATTCTTGTTAATTGTTTGCATTGTTATTAGGCTATTTAGATTGTAATGTGTGTGTTTTGGTACGTAGATCTTGTTATGATCATTGACTGATGAGGTTTTATCATTGGAAAAAGGAGACAATGGAACCGAGGCAATCTGTGGACCCATTTGAGGTGGCATTTAAGGATGTAGAAGAATTGCCACCCGATTCCCCTACTGCTGATTCTATGGACATTGAAGGTCAAATCCAGACTCCCACTAATGTGTTAACATCGCCGGCCGTGATAGCGCCCGCTGGGACTAATGCATCCACTGGTAACAATGAAGATGAGGATGAGGATGAAGAGGATGATAATGTGGACATCAACATCAGAAATATTTCGTATAAGAGTGACCCTGACAAAGCTGCCAGGACACAGTATGTAGAATATTATTTGAGTTCTTTCTGCTATGTCTTGCAGACATATATGGGAATGTTATCTTTTACTTGCAAGTTAACTAATTGTAAGAAATGGGATGTACCAGATGGAGGATCACCCTCCATGCCTTTCTGATATACTTGCATCTGATGTCCTAACTGCATAGTTACTCATTATCTAATAAAATCTACTCTATCATTTTCTTTTAAAAAAAGAGGGATTTTTTTCCCTTTCACTTTTCAGAAGTTATAGTTGATGTAAAACCAATTTAATGCGAATCAAAATATAATAGATGGTTTAACTTTATGGAGAACTGATAGACATCTTGCTTTTTTGCGTTTATTATGGAAAATAACAACTACATCTTGCTCTATACATTTCAGGGCTATCCTCTCACGGTTCACAGAGGAACAGATGGAGAGGTATGAGTTCTTTCGGAGGTCTCGATTTAAAAAATCCGACATGAGAAAGGTATGCTTGTTGCCTTGTTCTATATATTTGCAGTGAATTTTCCTTCTCTTTTCCCTTGTTTTCTGTCCCTTGTAGTTGGGTCTTTCTAAGGCTTGGTCAAGTTGAGTTATTGACCACCCAAAATACCTTTTTACTTTTGCCTAAAAATTTATTGGTTCCTCCACATATTTGATCTGAGTCTTGGTATGTTGAGGAGTCAGCCACCTACAATGAAACACTTCCATTGGACTGAATGTTGCCAATGAACATGTTCCATGAATGTGTGAGGGAAAAAAGAAAATGTAGAACAACATAGTCTGTAGACAATAATTTGGAGAAAGACCTTTTAGGTTTGTTGACCTCTTAGTAGGCATTTTTATGCAGCTTTCTTGAAGTGCAGCAATAGAACTGGTAGGTGATTAATTAGTGCAATTAAAGTTTTCCCTAATTTTTTGTTTGTTTCTCTCATATGGTGAAAGTGTAGTTGTTACTGGGCATCACTGGAATGCGGGCAGTTTCTGAGCCAATGATAGTTGCCGTGTCAGCGACAGCAAAAATGTTTGTTGGTGATATTGTTGAGACTGGTATGCATATATTATACAAATTTTAAAACTTAAGTTGACATGTATTTTCCAAAATACAAGTGATCCCCTTTGGCAGTGGTGGACCTAGCAACAGTCTCTGGGGGCTATTGATGCTTTCTCTATCACGTTCCCCCAGAATCGCATGTAAATCTAGTGCACGTCTTAGTCATATATAACCATATTTTCAGATACTTAAATTCGTTCAGTCTTCAATGTATCCTCTGTTGATGCATTTCTGTTTACAGCTAGAGTGGTTATGACCGACTGGAAGGATTCTGGGCCTATTCGACCTTGCCACATTAGAGAAGCATATAGAAGACTAAAGCTTGAAGGCAAAGTACCAAGGAGATCAGTGCCAAGGCTCTTCTAGTGGAAGGGGTGAGATACACAACTTTTGTGCCTGATTGCTCAGGTTTTTAAAATTAAGGATAATGATCTTTCATTTTGTAGTATAATTCTCTCTCATTCTCTGTATGTTAGGTAGTAATTTTTTCTTTTTATAACCCTAGCCAATAGAGTGGTCTTTTACCTTGCCCTTCAATATTTGTAAAGGTGGACTTGAGGGCTCAATCTCTTAATTTTTCCCGATTGAGGGACAGCTGAATATTTCTAAGCCACATTGCTAGTTTTAGTTGGATTGCTAGGCCAAATGGCCACTGGTGGGTGGATAGATTTTTGTGAAGGCATATTAGCTTGAAGTTTTGGTAAAATACATTTATTTTTTCATATCAAGACGTAGATGACTGCTGAGGTTGGACTGTGATGGATATCTGAGGTGGAAATTGCAGCTTAGGTTTCTACGTTGTGCTGGTTATGACAAAAGACAGAAAGCAAATGCATAACTGTTCAGTGAGAAAAGCAAAACTACAACTGAAGCTAGGATATGAATAAAGGTGGTAAAGAATGAACCAAATGCATTGAGAACTGCTAAAGTTTCTATTCCTGATAAAAATTATAGATTAATTCACCTAAAAAGAAACCTTATATGAGTATATTTTGGGCGATTTCGAGTCTGTCATCCTCATCTGCGTACTCGTTGATTCATTTCACTGTTTTCAATTTTACACCATGTGTATTAAATTCATTTACTTGTTGGTAAAAAGCTTTTTTTTTTTTTTTTGGTTGATAGTTTGATATATTAATCCTCTATTCTTTTCTCTATTCATTTTTCCCTTTATTTGGATCCTTTTCAAAATTTTCTTATTTATGCTTTCTTTTGCCTTATTTTCAGATCAGCTGGGTTGCAATCTCATGGTTGGATACACATCAATATATAAAGCAAAGGCCAGGATTTTTGTTTTTGTTTTTTAATAAGTACAAAGGCCAGGATTTTTAGCCTTTGTGCTTGGGAACACCTCCTTTTCCAGTACATACTACATACCAGTGTAGAAAGTTGAAAATACAGCTGAAGTCTAATATAGTGTGATGAGCAATGACTGACAATTAAGATTTCTGTCACTAGACTCACTACTCACTATTAAACAAAAAATTGCAAGTATCAAATGTTGCCCTTTTATTGTCAGTTTGTCACAAATACATCCAGGCTCATCATGAGCCTCTGAACAGTTTTGTACACTTCCCTTTCACACATCGAAAGCAGTTGGGGTGATTATGTCATACAAGCTGACTCCATGATGCATTCCTCAATTGGCCTTGGGTTTACAAGAATTGATTTATATTACTATTATTTTTTATACAAGATAGAATTTTTACTCTAACCTAATCTAAGTGTATATGTGTGTGAAGCTCTCTCTTAGAGACTTAAATTCCAGTCCTTGTCCCCCACACCCCACACCCCACACCCCATAAGCACTTATACTTGTAGAGTAACCATCGCACTAAGGGTGTGCAGTAGTATGTTACTATTATTATTAATGCTGATGAAGGAGGAGAGCATAAAGTTTACAAATGTAATCCCAAGCCATCCTTTAAAATGATCTGATTGACTAATGCTTAGGTTGCTTATCTATGAATCCGGACCAGAAATTGCAATTGGCTCATGTGTAATGCTTTTCAATAGGCATTAGGCAAGAATGTTAACGTTAACTTATTTTAGGAACCATTTTCACAACTTTGCCACAAGTTGTCCACGTGACAACTTATAAGTGGCAGAATTGTGAATTCACATGAACTAACCATTTTTTTCCATCACTTACAACTTGCCACATAGGCGGGTTGTGACTAAAATTGTAAAAATTGTTGTGGTAGTAAACTTATTCTTTAAGAACCACATAGCTATTCATTTAAAAAAAGAAAAAAAAGAAAAGAAGCAGTTGGCTATTTTTTGTTGTATATTTTTGCCTTTTTCATTGAAATGTTATAATAAAATATTTTCATAATATCATTCTCTTATGAGAAAGTATGCCATACATATGAATATATACATATTTTCAGAGTGTGTGAGATTCATACTTTCCCCCTTCCCAAAGCGATGACGGGCACGCCTAACCCGATTTTCAACCCCGTTCCATTGCCATCTCTCCATAAGATAAAACTTTTTAAGAAGAAGAGGATAGTTTTCCCATTTTCTACCCACGGTCGTTTACTACATTACATACCAGTAGTGAAAGTCGTTTAGATCAAAAGCGCAAGTCGTCCAAAACAGATAGAGAGGGTTATTATCGTATTTTGCAACCGAAGGCTGAGGTTTAAGCGATTGGCTTTGCTTGCTTGCTTGGGGTTCTGCACTTCTGCTCTGCTCTGCTTCACACTTCAGCGTTTGCCTAAACGGAGCACTGAGCTGAGTGATGATTGCCACTTCAATGGCGCTAATTCAGCACGTGTGCTCCGCCCCTCTCGCACGTGCGGCGCGACCTCGCTTCCTTGCTGCTGTTATATCCTCCCGCAACCTCTCTATAAGGTCTTCTTCTCCTCCTTCTCCCGCACGTGCCTCCCAAGCTGACTCGCACGTGCTCCTCGGCATGTCCGAGCAGGAGCTCCAACAGGTCGCCCTCGACTTCGGTCAGGTAATCAATAAAAAGCAAAACACTTTTCCTCTCCTACGTTTGGTTCCCGAGAAAATTAAAATCTAAACTGAATAACATTTTGAATGACTGGATAATTGAGCAATTAGACTTATTAGTTCTTAGTATTTTTGTGATGATTTTTTAATATTTTTTTAAAAAAATTTGGAATTATGTTTTAGCAAAGCTTTAGAGGGAAGCAACTCCATCATCTAATTTACAAGAGAAAGGTCAAAGAAATTCAAGATTTCAGTCAATGTGAGAGAAAATTCTCTCTTTCCTTTCATTTTGCCCAATTTGTTCTTTCATGTATTCTACCCTCTTTGTTACGTTTTTCCAAAAAAAAAAAAAATTGTGTGACTTGTACTGGACTTTTTGTGCTGTTTTCATTGTTTACAGTGCCTCAAGCATTCAGGAATGATCTTGAAGAAGCTGGATGGAAAGTCGGGCGGTCGCCCATTCATAACACGGTAACTGCACTTGATGGCACTATTAAGGTAAGAAGAATATGATTAGATTATTTTACTAATTGTGATTTGTTAAACGGTACTTTTGGATTTTCCAAGCAGTTCATAAGACTATGCACGCGTACTTTTAGTCACATGATCTATTTAATTGTAATGTGACTTGTTTAAATTTAATAGCTCGCGTGATTTAAGACACATGGATGGTCTTATGAACTGCCACGTAATCGGTTGGAGGAGATTCTTCCAGCCTGATTTGGTGGAAAACTTTGTCCTTTAGATATTATCATAAACTTTTGATCGTGGAGTGAATGTATGATTGCTAATGTCTTTGCTTCACATTTTGATTTGGAAGTTGTCTGTTTTCTCTTATTTAACTCTACTTGCCTCTGATCATGCAGTTATTGATTAAGTTGGAGGACAACAGGTTGATTGAAACTGTGGGCATACCAGTTGAAGATAGCAAAGGTTCAGTGAGACTTACTGCGTGCGTATCATCACAGGTGATTTTCTGACCTGTGAATCAATCAGTGCCAACTTTTGTACCCTTTCCTAGGAGTGTTCTTTTGTTGATTCAAGGAACTGTTTTCATGCACAACAGTAATGAAAATATATATTGTAGTGTACTTCGTTTATTGACTTGTTTTTTATGTGCTTTTATTTTGGATATTCAGGTTGGCTGCCCACTGCGTTGCTCATTTTGTGCCACTGGAAAAGGTGGATTTTCAAGGAATCTTAAGAGGCATGAAATTGTTGAGCAGGTAACTCTAATGTCTTTTCCATGTCCACTATTCGAAGTCCACTGTGTGGTAGGGTGGTGGGGTCTTTGAATGTTTTATTGTTTACGCAATTCTGAAAAATGAAGTGACCAAAGTAGAATAGAGGTATTTCATTTTGAAGAATGACAAAAAAAAAAAAAAAAGCCTATAATTTTCATAATATGCTGAAAAAATTAATTTACTCAAAGCAAGCTTGGCTTTGTATACAATGAATAAGTAAATACATTTTTGTACACAGGTTTTAGCTATTGAGGAGCTCTTCAAGCATAGGGTGACAAATGTGGTGTTCATGGGAATGGGTGAGCCAATGTTGAACCTGAAGTCGGTACTTGAAGCACACCAGTGCTTGAATAAGGTGAATTTACAACTGTTTCATGCATATTATCTAATTGCTTCATTACCAACGTTTGTTGTGTGGATAACCTTTAATAACTTGTTTATTTTAGTTTTTTACTTACATAATTGCAGGAGGTTTTTCCACTAACATATTATACATTCTTTGTGATTTACTTACTCCATCCTTTATTTGTTGGTTTTTTTGGGATTATTGCAACATATGATCCATTTTGAAAAGTCAATAAACACAATATTAATAACTATCTTAATTTACCCTTTACTTTATTGAGAAGTCAATACCCCTTTTTTTCACTTTTTTTTATACTTCACTGAGTTTAAATTATGAAGGGCAATTTGAAAAATTCTACCTGTTCTTGGAAAGATAATTCATTAAATGATGTTCCTTAAAAAATTGAATTTTCTAAATGGGACTAACAATATGGGGCAAAGAGAGTATTAGAATTCCATTTTCCTATAAGTTTTGAGTATCATCAATTTTGGTGGGTCTTTCTTGTTTGTAAGGATGTGCAAATTGGGCAAAGAATGATCACAATATCCACTGTGGGGGTTCCGAACACAATAAGAAAGCTGGCTTCTCACAAGCTTCAGTCAACATTGGCCGTCAGGTATGTCATCTATAATAGGAAGTCAAGAATTTTTGTGTCTTAATACCACGTACCATGTACTGATGTTGTTTGTTTGTGAGTAATTGGCCATTTTTGTTGAAGTGTATATGTTTAATTGATAGAATTGGCTTGGTATTGAGAATCTTGTTGCTGCAATATGCTGTTTCTGGTCCATATGTACAGTTTGAGAGTACATCTGTTCCACACTGCAATTCACATGTTTTGTTCAAGGGGTTTCAGATCGATGGTCAGGCTAATGTAGAGTGGGAGAAATATGGTGGACTGCCTTTTGTTCCATATTAGAAAAGATTTGACCCTTAATCTTTTGTAGTAGGCTAATAGCAAATCTACCTGCAAAGTTTACTAAAATCCAGAATTTGAGCAGCGCATATCATTCAAAATTTCATAAACACATTATCAAAATTGTGACTTACTACGTTTTAAGCCTTTTGTCCTTCAACCAGAAATATCCACCCCTGAAATTTTGACTGTAGAATAAATTGACCCCAGTAAAAGCTGATGGGAGGTAATGAATTCTGCCTGCCACTATGCCTTATGATTAATGTCCATAACCAAACTTCTGAATCAGCTCATATCTTTTCTTTTCTTCTTGTTCTTCTTCTTTTTAAACCCCAATAAAATGTCTTTGAGTATTGACTGTAAATCAAACGTTGCACTGCTTCCCCAATTCCTGGAATCTCTAGGGTCTATTTTTTGGTCTATCCTACAATTAATTGGAAAAGTGTGTGGAGGTCAAAAGTCCCAACTAAGGTTGCTTTTTTCCTTTGGACAGCAGCCATGGGGAAAATTCTGACCATTGATAATTTACAGAAACGGAGGATCCTAATTATTGATTGGTGTTGAATGTGCAAATCAATGGGAGAAATTGTAAATCATTTGCTTCTTCACTGCCCTATTGCTTATGAGTTATGGAGCATGATTTTCACATTATTTGGGGTCAAGTGGGTTATGCCTGAGGGTGTTGAAGATCACCTCAATAGCTGGAACTGAAGGTTGGGTGGACCCAAAAGTCACACGATCTGGAGTGCGATCCCATTTTCTGATAATGTTTATTACTTATCCAAAAAAGAAAAAAATTTACTTATGAAGAAGACCTTTATATCTAATACATGGCTGATGCCAATATGTTATTTTCATTATTTTATGCAAATGCAACTTTATTTTCTTGTTAATTTTCTTGTCTTCTTTTGCATCAGCCTACATGCTCCTAACCAAAAACTTAGGGAAGCAATTGTGCCAAGTGCTAAATCCTACCCTCTGGATGCTATCATGAAAGATTGCAAGGATTACTTCCTTGAGACCAATCGACGGGTTTCCTTTGAGTATGCACTGTTAGGTACCAATGTTTCACTTAAGAACTACTAATTTTGTTCTATTTATTTTATAAGTACAATTCACTTTAGAACTTTTGTATCCCCACCCCTCCCCCTTCACACATGATTGAATAACATGAATATTGATGTAAATGACATTTTTCTCAGTATTAGTGTTACTTTTGGCCAGCTGGAGTCAATGACAAAACAGAGCATGCAGTAGAACTTGCAGAGCTTCTCCACCAGTGGGGGCGTACTTATCATGTGAACTTGATACCTTTCAATCCAATAGAAGGCTCTGATTATCAGCGGCCACACAAGAAAGCTGTAATGTTGACCCTATGTTATTATGCCCTAATTTTCAACAAGAATATGCCTCATCACTTGATTTTATTTGTTCTTTAGTAATAGATATATGGATTTTATATCATTTGGCAGGTGATGGCATTTGCAGCTGCTTTAGAATCACGTAAAATAACTGTTAGCACACGGCAAACAAGGGGCCTGGATGCTAGTGCTGCTTGTGGTCAGCTAAGAAACAAATTCCAGAAGAGTCCTTTGCTCTTGGACTCCAAAGACCTGCAATCTCAACCAGATATTGCAGTTGCATGTTGATCCCACATTGTTTCTTTGCCGGTTGTTCCTCCCCCTTTTTGCTGTATACTGTACACTTTCGTGTTCTCTTCCCTCAATCCGTATGAAACTTGATGAAAGTGGTGCTTGATGTGGCAAGAAGGGTAGTTGGGATCTTTCCCTCTCCTATTTGTGGGAAAAATGTATGATGTTTCGTGTGATGATGAGTCAGCTGCAGAATTCAAAATCTTCCATACGTAACAATGAGATGTTGTGGGATATGTGGATGGCTGCAAATTCACAGGCAGACTAATGACCCCTCTTCTCATAGAATCAGTGTCATGTTTGCCTGTTAGGCTAGTTTCTTTCCTATGTAACTTGCATTTATAGTTTTGAGTGATGCTCCACTTTATTCCACACTGGAGGCAGGGCCATAGAATTCAAAAATTACTTTAAATGGGCATAGTGAGATTGGCATTTTACCTTGTAGATGTAAATTTTATTGATGTGGCAACTAGCAAATTTTCTATCATACCGTACTCTCTTGGTTCAAAGAACTTCCTTACTAAGTAATGTGAAAATTTTGTTTTGATCCACAACTGTTAGTTTAAATTATGTTTTTATATTTGAGGATTTTGTTCTACCATAAACACTAGCGTGATGTTGTGAATTTGAATAATATTTTACATCTAATTATTTTAAACCCATATATTTAGAACCCTCAAATGAGTCAAATTATTCATAAGTTTAATCAATGAAAAAAAAAGGAGAAAGATTTTCTCATAGTTTAATTAAGTCATTTAAACTAAAAACTAAAATCTAAAACCCTCATTTTAAATACTTATATCCAAAATGAATCATGGGAAAGATTCTTCTCATCTAGTGTGTTTGTGGGCAATAGATATTGCATGAAACTAGGCCAAAATGACACAATAACAGTGTTTACCGAAATATATATCAATCTACTACTATTTTGAAAATATATATGAATCTACCACTTTTTAGGTATTTGAGTTTGGGGAACTCAAGTTTATCATGGTACTTGAGTTCCATAAAAAATTTTCCGACAAATTTGAAGGCTATTTTTTCTAAGAACTCGAGTACTATAAAAAACTTGAGTTCCCCAAACTTAAGCATCAAAAAAGTGATAAATCCTTACATATTTTCAAAACAGTGATAGATTAACATATATTTTAGTAAACAGTAATATTTGGTCATTTTGGCCCATGAAACTAATCTCTAAACCTTATTGTTATTGTTTAGGAGGTGTAAACGTGTAATAAAAAAAACATTTTTACGTTATATAAGGAGGAAGGGGAGTTAAAAAAGAAGGAAAGGGAACTCAAGCCCAGCCCACTACGTTTGTCACCCATAATAGGGCCTCACTTTTCTACTAACAAAAATCGGGGCAACCCGGCCCACGAATCATTCCCACTCCTAGCCCTAGGGCTTAAAATCAAAACACGGTTTCGTGGAAAATTCCTAAACCTGGCTCTACAAAAGTAAAGAATAGAATTTTGACGAGAGTAGCTGCGACACGGTTTCACTTTCATTCTTCAGATTTGATTTCAGAACCTGAGATCTAACTTCAAGCTCAGCTTCTCTTTCTTCTTCAAAGCTCTTCTTTCACAGGTAATTAATCAATCTATCTACTTTTTCCCTTTTGATTTGATCAATAAGCCCTCCGTTTGGTTGCCGAGAAAATCATAAAAAAGAAAAACTAGGGATCTTTATCAGTAAGGAGTTTTCTATCGGCCCAGAAATTTTAGGAAAAGAAAACTAAAGTTTCGATCTTTGGTTCTGTTTTTTAGGTTTTGATTTTCAAGAATGATTGTAAATTTTGTAAATTAGGCTCTTGGTTGATTAAAGGTTTTATTTTTCTTAGCAACCAAGCAAGGAATCTAGTTTTCTTTCTTGGGTAAAAGCATGTGACTTGAAATTTACGTTCTGGGGTTTGAAGAGTTCAGATTGACCATATGTACATTATAGCTTAAATGTCATTATGTTAATTGATTAATGTTATTTTTATTATCTTACATGTAATGGGTTTAGGAAATAGCATGCTTTTTTGTTTTTTGTTTAGTAGGTTCACATAGATTATGATTGTGTGTTGTTAGGAAGCATAATGAGGAGGTACAGTCCACCATACTATAGTCCTTCAAGGAGAGGATATGGTGGTCGAGGGAGAAGCCCTCCTAGAAGGGGATACGGTGGTGGCGGTGGCGGTGGCGGTGGCGGTTATGGTAGGCGCAAGGAACAGAATGGAAGCCTTTTGGTCCGCAATATTCCACTGGATTGCCGGTAATTTTTTGTGGGTAGTTGTTTATTTTTGTTTTGGAGGTGAAAGATCCCTCCCTTGGTGTGTCAAAACAAGTTGGTTATTTTATTATTTGCTTCTTTTTGCAGGCCAGAAGAACTTCGAGTTCCATTTGAGAGATTTGGAGCTGTCAGGGACGTGTATATTCCCAAGGACTATTACACAGGGTGAGTTTTTTACAAGTAGAGTATATGCCCTTTTTTTTGGTTCAATACGACAGTGGTGTGTGATGATTGAAATAAGTTGAGCAAGTTTTGGGAATTGAGCTCTGAACGCTTGCACTTGAATCAAGGTTGAGCTTCAGTAGAGCTGAATTTGTGATTTCCAAGCATAGTTCACCTGTATTCAGTCATGTTTGCTAGCTTGGTTGAGCTTGTTGGTTTTAAACTAGTATAATGTTAGATTTTGCATGACAATCCAACATCCCTAACTTTACAATGCAAGTAAGTAATGATCATAACATACTTCTGAAGCTCTTCTTTCCTTCTTTGTTGTCCCCTAGCTTCATATTACCGATCAACTTAGTTTATGATTTTTTTAAATGCTTAAGAGGTTATTAAACTGCTGAGGTTGACTTGCCTAATTGAGCCAAGCCAAAGCATGTGCCTTAAGGTTGGCAAGCTGAATAGTCTGCGTGAAAAGAAGCATGAATTTGGCAAACGAGTTCTTGTGACGTTGATGGAAATTAGGTGTCTTTACAAGCAAACTTATTAGGATTGATAATATAGATATAAATTGCTAATATTTGAGACTCCATTTCATTATTATCTTTTTGGCACCTTTGGTCAAAGTATACAAGTAGGGGGTGCAAAAGCTGTCTATTGAGTTACATTCTACACTATTTATGAAAATTTCTTTTTCTCCTTTCCATAGTGAATTAAAAATTTGAACTGGCTTGTCAGGGGGTATGTTGGTTTGAACTTTGAAGTTAAAACAAAGCCCAAGCCCCACTTTTGATGAAGACCTGTTTATCATTGCCTAACTTGTTGGTCCCCCAAGAGTTTTAAGAGTAATCTTCAATTGAAGAATGTTGCTTTATGAAGAGAAATTATTTAATTACACAATCAATAGTGGTTTGATGAGGAAGAAGATTGATTCTTGACCAATTGAAGACAACATGAGATGATTTTTAAGTTTGTGGGAACGTTGATTTCAAGTGCATCCTATAATTACAAGAATGTGAAGAATTTTCAAGTCATATGCCTATTTTGAAGTTGGCTTTCATACTTGACTGTAAAGAAAAGTGCAGCCATTAAGCTTGGATTTAGCTGCTTTAAGTAAATTCAGCATGCACTTATCTGGAAGTGCTTGGAGCTGATAATTTAGATGTGTAAAGAAGGTATACTAAATAGACATTGTCGTGCCTTACTATACTGAGTGTCAGGTCCGTGACCTCATACAATCAGTGCTTTTGGTGAAATTTAATTGTTCATCAACTGAAGCTTTGCTGTGACTTCTTTCTAGGGAACCTCGAGGATTTGCATTTGTGCAGTTTATGGATGCATATGAGGCCTCAGAGGCTCAATATCATATGAATGGAAAAATTTTTGCTGGGAGAGAGATATCTGTGGTTGTTGCTGCAGAGACAAGGAAAAGGCCTGAAGAGATGCGTCAAAGGACTAGAGTGAGGTAGTTTCTCTCTCTCTCTCTCTACCCCCTTGCCTCTTGGAGTTGTATTTCACATTTTATATATTTTGAGGTTCCTATGGTTTGTTGTACTTTATACAGAGGACCTTCGGGCTATGGGGGACAACGGTCATCTTATTACGGTATGTAGTTTCTGACAATTTAAATATTTAATTTTTAGTAATCCTGTAACCTGTATAATTCCTATTGCTATATTAGTGTTGTTTAAAGCAACACTTAGGCATGCTTAAAGCTCAAACCTCGAAGCCCAAAGGTCTAACCGTCTAAGTGCTCTTAACTGTTGTATCATACAAATGCTATTCCTAAGGTGTTATATTACAGAAGCAAGGTTTTTTATTTACATGTCAAAAGATATGAATAAGGTTAATTATCTATTCTTTTTATTTTGGTCTTTGCCTTTCAGATATATGTTGATTGAACTATATACTTCATCTGATCAAATTATCATAGGACTGTTGACAGCTAAATGAATTGTTTGGTGAAATTTAATTGAGATTAGATTGAAGTTAGGAAGCTGGAAGTTTTATAATTTATTTGATTTGGAGTCAGTTTTTGGTTTCTATTAATTAGCATGGCTTTGCATTTTTTGTTTTCATGTCCATTATTTTGACTACTCCTGTTTAAAGTAATCAGTACTCTCCTTTTGACTCTGATATCCTTAGGACGTTCTCGGTCTCGTTCATTATCCCGTTCACGCTCTCCACCCCGCTATCCTTCTGGTTCTAGAGGCCGATACCGCTCTAGGTAAAATTGCAACTTTACAAATGCCATAATTATTATTTTTCAATGTCCACTTGATTGGTTAACACGTTTTCAAACTAAAATTATAATTGTCAGGTCCTACTCTCCTGCTCCTAGACGGAGGGGTGACTACTCAGTTTCCCCAAGTAGAAGGCATGCAGACCATCCACGGTCACCAAGAGGTCCTCCAAGAGAGCGAGATGCCGATCATCGCAGGTCTTATTCTCCAGGTTATGCCAATGCTGCTGATCAAAATGAAAATGGATATCGCGAGTAAGTTTTAGTGTCTTCAAGTGTTTCATCTTTATAGCTATACCATGTTGGTCTAATACAGGAGTTTTGATTTATTTATTTTTGTTTATTAAATTGCTTTGTAATGATGAAGTATCACCAGTAACTTTTGGAGTCTTGTCCCAAGGACTTGTTTTTGTCTCTGCTACTTGCATGGTGCTTATATCAAATATTTATTTTTAGGAAACCAACCTATGATGCTGAGGAACCAAGAGGTCATTGGAGGTCATCGCCTGTTAGAGCTTCAAGATCACCCTCTGGTTCTAGGTCTAGGTCTGCCGATGCGTCACCCAGGCGCAGCAGCAGATAATGGAAAGGCAGTATGCGTATTGCAAATGGTTGATGCTACATTTGCTGGCTTGTGTGCTACAATAGGAAATAAGCTCTAGAATGTGTTACATGCCTTAGGAATTATAAAACTTGTGTGTTTTGATGTACTCTATATGATGATTCAACTTTGATAATTCTGTGGTTTAGAGATTTTTTTTTTTTTTTTTTAATTTCAACTTTATTGTTATGAGGTGAGTTATTATTAGGTGTTATTGGCTGGGTCAAGACCTAATAATATAAGTTAAACTGATATTTTTGGCTCGAGGCCTGCCAAACAATCACTGTCTTGTCATTTGTGGCTTCACCTCCCAAACTAGTACTAGTGGTGGTGTAAATCTAAATAAATTGACATTGGAATTTCAAAATGCCAACTTATTAGAGCTAAGTTGATTTTCAGGATGCTGGTATATAATGCAATTGCGGGGACATGTACTCTCCGGTTCATCCGGATATGTAACTGAAAAAACAATTTTAAATGAAACCGTTATGGTGTGAAGGGATTAATTGGGTTAGTGTCAACATTCGGTCGCATCTAACAAATGATTTACACTACCAAATGTTAGTCGTCTATGGATGTGAAGAAAATGTTAGTAATAGATTAGTCTACGTCCTAAACTCAGCAAAGGTCATGTACAAATTCAAAGTCGATCAAAGTATCAAATACGAGGAATTCAACACAGTTGAGCTCATAAATTCGTTTAGGTGATGTACAAATTCAAAGTCGATCAAAGTATCAAACACAAGGAATTCAACAAAGTTGAGCTCATGAGGACTCAAATCTTCATGTTGGTCGAGCAAACACAATTATTTCGAGCCACTTATCAATATAATCTCTTTTCCACTGATATTGAAGTTTTTGGTGTCCACTTTATGGTTTTGAAAATTTATGGTTTTGAAAATTGGAATGATAGTCTCATTCTTCTTGGTTTTATAGGTTTTTATCATAATAGTTTAGGATTCATTTCCCAATTGAACCGGTCAGTCTAGTCGATTTTAAAAACAGTTAAAGCACCCTGTTTTCACTTTTCAGAGCCTGCCTTTTAACATATTACAAAACTGAGCAAAAGTTTTGGTACTGTGTAAAATCTGCTAAAGTGGATGTTGTCAGCCAAAAAAAGGGTATTCTACAGTGTAATAGACTTGGCTATATATTAAGGGAACATATTGTATTATTTTGTATATGGGTAAATACTATTGGATAGTAGTCACATGTCAAGATTAAAGTGGACAATCAATTTTTGTTTGTAGATAAAGTAGCTGTAAGAATACAGAGAGTAGGGGTGGCAAAATTTGACACGACCCGCGAACCCGACACGACACGACACGAAATTAGCAGGTTATGGGTTGAGGCTTAACAGGTTCGTGTCATATTCGGGTCGACACGGCTGACCCGTTTAATAAACGGGTTGGGTTAGTGTTGAACACATAGAACCCGTTTGACCCGTCTGACCCGTTTAATTAATTGATATTTTACCAATATACCCTTTAAACTCTAGGTATATAAACATATTAGTTATTGTGATTTATTTTCTTTGACATATTGTGATTAATTATTTGTGATATTGGGATATGCTTTAGTTTTGAATGATTATTTGTGATACAATTACTCGTTAGTTTTGAATTTTATATTAAAAATATTTGTTTTTTTTGTTTTTTCATAAATTTTTTTTTTTTTCATTTTGATAAAATCTGATAAACAGGTCGACACGACTGACCCGTTTAATAAATGGGTCGTGTTAGGGTTGAGGAATCTTGACCCGTTTAATAAACAGGTCGGGTTAGTGTTGACCTATATAGTCGAATACTCATGACTTGACACGACACGAACCCGACACGCGAACACGAATTGCCACCCCTAACAGAGAGGGTACTCTTCTGTCTGTTGGCTTGTTGGGTAAGGTCAAATTGGCCTTCCGCATAACCATTGTGTTGTGCAGGTGGCTAGATGTTTTATATCCAAAATAGAGAGAAAAAGATTGCCCATGTATTTGCATTTTATTCAAAATTCAAAATAATGACAATTTCTCAACGATAAACTCCTTCCGAAATATTTGCAATTTTTTCAATATTTGAAACGGTCGCAGCTTAAAAAGAAAAAAAGAAAAAGAAAAAACCTCTAATCACATAGCATGTGAATGAAAGACCTGCGTGAACTCAGTCATTTGGTGTGGAATAACACTAACATGTACTCAGTGACATTTAAGGATCAAGATAAGGTGTAAATGTGTAATAGTTATTGTACGTTTGCACAATACAATACTTTTTCAATGGTTGTGATCAAAAGTTAAGAAGATTACTTTTAGTACCACTCATTGGTTTAAAGAGGTTGAAAAAATAAAAAAATTTAAAAGTTCAAAAGATGAAAAAATTTGAAACTTTTCGTGAGTAAGTTAAGGGTATTGCACGGTACAATAGCTACCGGTCATATCCCAAATTTAATACTATTTCCGTCTCAAATATCAGTCTTCTATTCCATGCTCGAATGTCTCAAAATGTAGTATTTCTTAAGAAATGTAGTTTCAAAAACTTACACATTTTTATGTAAAAGATAATATATTATATTAAATTAGGTTGAGGTTTTTAAAATATAAGTTTTCATTTTTATAAACATATATATTGGGCTTACGAGTAAATTGGAATTCAAGTTTCTAATAGAGAATTTCAAACATATATACATTTACATTATACTAGAATTTCTATCTTAAAAAAAAATATAAACTTTTTGTTCTTGTTGAGTTGCCCCTAGGAATGTTCGCGATGCGGTGCGATGCAGTTTTGGGTCATTTTAACTGCACTGCACTTTGCTTTGCGGTTTGGCTAAAACCATAACCGTACTGCATCTTATTTTTACAGTCACATGTGTTGTGCAGTGTGGTGGGATGCAGTTTAGAATTTAGTCAAAACCATAACCGCACCCTATGTTTTTTTAATTAAAATCCAACGTGCAGCCAGTTGACGTTTCGTTTTAGTCAATTAGAGGGAAACCCATGAGTTGGCCAACTACCAGTCGTTGGTTCTAGAATGTTGACCGCCCGTCACTAGGCAACGATTATTATATCTATGATAATTTCTCGATATAAATCATGCTCTAAAGTCCTGTCCTGAGTCAATTCTTATAAATTCATCAAAAAAGAAGAAGAAAAGAGACAACTCTTATAAAGAATCATTGAAACTGAAATTTCACAGAGAGAGAGAGAGAGAGAGAGAGAGAGAGAGAGAGATAAAGATGGCTATTGGGCTAATGGAGGTGCTGCTTGTGAATGCAAAAGGCGTTGGAGACACTGATTTCTTTGGTATTATTTACATGAATTTCTCTTTTAATCTTTTCCTATATATATTTATGTTGTTCCAAACTTCCACGCTATATATATATATATATATATGTGGCCTTGGAGACGCTGATTTCTTTGGTATTATTTACGTGAATTTCTCTCTTACTCTTCTCCTATATATATATATATATATATAGCATCGAAGCATCCATGAAGAAATTCGGGTTTTCCTTCTAATTGATCTCTTTATTTTCTTTCTCACTACATATGACCATGTCCTTTCTCTTTGTGTGTGAATTTTCTCTATTTTTATTCTTCTTGCTCTTCAAACCAAGAAGATTTATTCATTTAATAAAAAAAAAAAAAAACTAAGATGATTTTTATCATATGGTCTGTGTTGGCTGGCTGCAAGACCATGATATAAGTCATCATTTTATTTTAAGCATTGTCATGAGCATCCACAAATTTATTAAGTAGCTAGAAAATTTTTAGCTCAAATAGTTTTAATTAAACTAAAACTTTTTTAGAAAAAAGTTTTAACTTACAACATCTACTTACTCTTTATGAGAGCTTTTTTATTATCAGATTTAGATACCAGTTGGTTTTTTATGTAAGCGGGGAAGTTTTAATTAACCTTGTTATCATATTTTGTTTAATGTGTTTGGTAGGTCATATGGATCCGTATGTTTTGATACAATACAAAAGTCAAGAGCGCAAGAGCAGTGTGGCCCGAGGTAATTATTAGTTCTTCCTTGCTTTCCATTCACACTTTTTACAAAATGTATTATGCCTCAATAATTCAATATTGTAGCTAATATCTGATGTTGATGCCTCCAAGTTATCTTTGGTGATCATTGAGAGCTTTCCTTACAAAAGAATCCAGAATTTTTAAACCGAATAATATGAGAGCTCCATTATCACTCATACATTATTTTTTTCTTTTGTGCATTTAACATATAATATACCACATCGTATTTTATGAATTTTCTGCTACAGTTCCTTAGTTACACATGGTATTGGTAGTGTTGCCCTTATAAAATAGAAAAGAAGAATTTTAGGACTTCAACCTATATGTTCCTTATTCATTTTTACAACTATCCGATATGATTGATTGTGAATGGTGGAGAAATGGATCCATGTGAAAATGGGTAAGGAATATATTGTGGTTCTAAAATAACTCAGAGGGATTTTGTTAACCCAAAAAGAAAGCCATGAGCCAGGTCAACATTTTTCTAAAGTGAAGAGTGGTGACATTAAGGTCTCTTCTAAAATTGTAAGTGTTCCTCAAATTGCTATTGGGCCACTCTTATGTAAAATAACTTCAATACCTATAGGTTTTAGCTAACTCAATTGGAACGATAGACTTGGCTTATATCCTGCCTAGACTAGAGATGTCCCATGACTCCCATTAGCTCAATAAGCCTCCAGTGGACCAAAAGCTAAAGAAAATTACTTCATCACCCATGGAGAGAGAGAGAGAGAGAGAGAGAGAGAGAGAGAGAGAGAGAGAGAGAGAGAGAGAGAGAGGCTTGCTGTCAATTCTAAATCTTGCATTTGTTCCTTATGATTTTGCCTCAATTCTAAGTTCGAATTTTAAATTGTTTGATCACTGCACCAAACCAAATATATATATGGTATGCTGCTTTTCTAGTTGCAGCCTCTTCTATAGAAATAATGAGACATGCCAATATTGGTGTAGGTCAAGGTGGATCTCCAGTTTGGAATGAGAAAATTACATTCAGGGTAGAGTATCCAGGACAAGGAGACCAATACAAACTTATTCTAAACATCATGGATAAGGACACGTTCTCTGCTGATGACTTCATTGGGCAAGCCACGTAAGACATCATAACAGCATGTTTCTTAGTTACATTTTCTGTTCTTAAGACTTTCATAAACAATTCTCCTCCAAATTCCGAAAGGTATAATTTGTTATGTGGCTTGAAGCTAATTAGAAAAGACATTGAGACCTAAACAATGAGGGTGAATGATAGAATTATGTCAAGGTTAGTATCTTTAAGAAAAAGTGACTGGAGAGATAGTGTAGAGTATGAAAAGCAATATTTGATGTGCATTATATATCTTTGTTTTTTGATTGTTCTTCCTCATGCTAGACAAATTTTCCATATGCAGCATCTATGTGGAGGATTTAATGGCAGTAGGAGTGGAGAATGGAACTGCAGAGTTACACCCTCGCAAATATAGTGTGGTTCGCAAAGACCAAAGTTATTGCGGAGAGATTGAAGTTGGTGTCGCTTTCACCCGAAAGGTATTTCTGAATCTTATATATGAGCTATGAACTGGTTGCTTCGTTTGTTACAATGAGAAGTAAACAACATAGTGCTGTATATATGTACCTTCTCTCGAAAGAATAGAATAAAGGATAAGGCTGTCATGTCATGACATATTGAATGAGTGTGTTTTAACTAAGAGAACTGTGTTTAGGGTCAATTAATTTATCCTGACGACATACTTAGGTAGAGTTCCTTAGCTACAATTCACTTGGGAAACCTAAGGTATAACCGTTGAGGAAATATACATAAGTTTTGCTGATTTATAATATAGCTCTAACACAAAATTACATATTTGCCTCTAAGATGTGTACTACTAATATACTTAAAATAGATAAAAATAGTGCTGTCATTTCTTTCCTCTTTTGTGATGAAAAGTGCTGATATGTTTTGCTTGTGATTGAAATGGTTGGTGCATGGAGTGATAAATGATGCATTGATTTCCATTAGCCAAAATAGTATATGACATCTTAATTACAATTTCTTGTTTGATTAATGTAGTTTTTCATTTTTTAAATATTGTAGGTAGAAGAGCAATATCATGGAGAAGAGTTGGGAGGGTGGAAGCAAAGTGACGACTACTAGTTCATCTACCAGTTTGGTACACATGGAATTTGTGTGCAGCTGGTGGATTTTGGACAATTGAAGTCGCAATGAAACTTTTTTCTGCTAATATGTAATATTAATTTTATGCTCCATTTGATCCGTGGGATGGGAACAGATCAATATTAAAGTTGAGGGGGGAAAGGTATCTGTCCAAATCAACTGGAGCCTTTAGACTGGAGTGGTAAAGGAATCATGTCCGGATGTGGTTGGTCTTAATTCCAATGGTAGTAGAGAGAACATTTCAAAAAGTAGATGGATTATCCAGAGTATGTGTAGGTTACTAATCTTCTTGTGGAAACTAGAATATGTTAACGAAAAAGATTGTTATTAATTAGAGTCCAAATCTTCTGTCTCATCAATTGTGCTCCACTTCATGTTCCACTAATAAAATTTAGACAGCTAGCATTTCTCATTAAATAAAATATCTCATTAAATGAGACAACTAGCTTCTCTCATTAAAAGCGGAGTTATCTCATTTAATGAGAGAGGCTAGTTGTTTAAATTTTATTGGTGGAGCATGAAGTGGAGCACAATTGATGAGACATAAGATTTGGACTCTATTATCAAAGTTTATGTCTTGCTCCTTCGAAGTTCAAACCATTAGTAAATCAACAACTCCCGAAATAAGATTGATCCCGTTCAGTTTTTTTATAAAAAAATAAAAGCAGCAACGTTATGAAGTCTTGAACTCTAAACCCCAACTTGGAAAATTACCGTTCCTTATTAAAGCTCCGTTTGGTGAGGCGTTTTCTAAATGAAAACTAGCGTTTTTGATCAAAAACGCTGGAAGTTATGCATTTGGCATTACGTTTTTTGAAAAATTACATTTTTGAAAACTCTAAAATTCACGTTTGCGAAACTCAATGGCATGTAGCTTTTTAAAAAAATCAGGTAAAAAACGCAACTATCATAATCTGTTGAAACTTGAAATTCCTAAAATAACCTCACAAATACTAAAGTCTTGCCTGCTATGGCTACCTTGCCATCATCTATCAACTCTAGGCCTTGCAACTATCTAATTCTGCTCGGCTTTGAAGAAATTTCTTCTCTCTAGCTTTTTTCATTAATTGAATATTCTGGGCATGCAAAAATTACTTTGGTATATATGGGATGAGGTTGTGGGTGACGCAAAGAAGATAAGTCTAGAGAAACTTGGATGCAATTGAATGAATTTTTTTTTTTTTTTTTTTTTTTTTTTTTTTTTTTTTTTTTTTTTTTTTAATTTCTAAGGTTAGATGCGGACCATGTGATTGGCAGTATAGGATTTTTGTCCAGCTACCCAGCAAGCAAAGGAGAAGCTTGAGGTAGTAGGAGATAGACATTGGGAAAGATATAAATTAGGTGTCCTTCTTGTGTAATTTTTTATTATTATAATAACAAAAATAAATTACACTATTAAATGGAACCATATTATTATTATTATTATTACTTTCTTTATTAAATTTTTTATGGGACATTTTCTTATTATTAAATTATTAAATAAAAATATATATTATTATTCATATTATTATCATTATAGCATAGCCTGTCATGTCCTTTTTTGTAATTTTCTCAAAATAACAATTTTAGAACAACATGTTTTATCAAACGTTCAAATATAGCTTTAAAAACTGAGTTCTTAAAATGCTCATTTTAAAAATGCTATTTTTTGAAAATGCATTTTTTAAAACAGCCTATCCAAATAGGTCCTAAATATGACAATTTTTTTAAAGAGTAAGAAAACCACATTAGCAAAGGTGACAGGCCTAGAATATGACAAAAGAAAAAAATTTGAGAGAGAGAGAGAGAGGATTCTCCATGTGTAATTAAGGACCTAAGAAACTTATTTTTGCCTTTTGGAATATTTAGCTTGAAAACATAGTGCTATGTAGAACAATAGTAAATGAAGTGGTTTAAGGTTAATGAAACTTGCACTAACGTCCCTATCCACTTAGCCTTTATAGAGGGCTCTAAGGATGTTAAAAAAAAGGGTAAACTGCAAATTACTCCCCTAAAGTTTGGGGGTGACTGGATTTTACACTCTGACGTTTTAAAATTTGGATTTTACCCTTTGAAGTTTGGTGATGTTTGGATTTTACATCCTAATGTTTTAGAATTTAGATTTTACCCTCTATGTTTTAAAAGTTTTTGGATTTTACTCTCTAAAATTTTGGGGTGTTTGGATTTTACAGCTTAAAATTTCAGAGTTTGGGTGTGTAAAATCCATACAATCTAAACTTTAGGAGGTAAAATTCAAGTTCTGAAACGTTAGGGTGTAAAATCCAAATACTCCAAACTTCAGGTGGGTAAAATCTAAATTCTGAAATTTCAGGGCGTAAAATCCAATCATCCCCAAACATTAGGGGTGTAAATTGCAATTTATCTAAAAAAAAAAAAACCCTCTATTGGGTCTTCCAAACCACACCTCTAAAAGTTCCCCTAAAAGAGATCCCTTCTAGTGAACAAGGCCACAGGATGAGAAAGAGAACAAAAAAGGCATGGGTTTGATCTTGCTTAGGTTGTTTTGTTGGTGAAGCTTTCAAGTGAGCCTTTGCAAAAAATTGGCCCTTAACAAGTGCGAATTCAATATACAATATAACAAAGACTGAAACAAGAATGGTTCACCTCATCCATTTCAAACCATCAATTTCTCCAACTCTAGGCTAAGATCCTTTTAGCCCTACAATGTCTATTTGTACTTGTGCCTAATGCTTACAATCTTAGGTAATATGGCGTTGTAGCTTATATTTGCAACAGTGTATTCTTTTATTTCCAATTTCACTCTCAAAAATAAAAACTATGATCTTAAATTGTTGTATCCAGTTGTGCCCCTAAACCAATATCATATAGTACCATTGATACTTGAGCCAAATTCTTCTCTTACCAAAAGCGCAGCAAAATTCCATCCGTCACATACAAAAAAACCTAGCTAAACCTTCTTAACTTCTGGGTTTCTAAATTCTGAGACAGAAGTTACTAACAAAGCCGTCTTAGCTCAGCCGGTAGAGCGCGTGGCTTTTAACCACGTGGTCGTGGGTTCGATTCCCACAGACGGCGTTTTCTTTTGAATTTGATTTTGTAATCTTCCTTCGGACTCGTAATTAGTCAAATTTTAAAATATATAAACGATTGGTATCTGAGCCGTCTTAGCTCAGCCGGTAGAGCGCGTGGCTTTTAACCACGTGGTCGTGGGTTCGATTCCCACAGACGGCGTGTTGATCTATATTTTGAAGATTTAATATTTAAAAAAAAAAAAAAAATTGTTTTATACCTTAATTTATTATGTATGAGCTTTTTTGAACCATATATTTGGGATGTATAACCTAACCCCTTCCCCCTTCAGAGTTGCCAGTTGACTCTCAAAAGTGCAAAGAAAAGTTCTTATAATCATGGGCTTCACGTCTCACACCTGACACCTCACCGTTGAAAATGAAATAAATGTAAAATGTACCTTATGAGTTCATGGGATGGTCATGTACCTCACAAATGTTACCAAATACCAACCTCAAATAATCACAGATTTCAATGCTAATCGATTCTTCCACCCACATTCCCATGCCTCTATTTTCCTTTTTGTCTCGGGCCCCCCTCTTAAAAGCTCACAGCGACTAAGTATTCAACCTAGCTATTAAGGCTATAAACTATAGTGGCACCCACGTCCTACACCTAATAGGCAAAAATATACTGTGGTGGCACCCTATTTTGATTTTAATAACAGTATATAGCCTATAGGCTCTCTCTATCTTTCATGCACTACTTGGTCACAGATTTTTATGTTATAAGAGCTCCCTTCTCTTTGAGTGAAGCAATGAAATTTGAGGACTTACTAATGCAACGAAGTGACGAGAGGCAGAAAAGACTTGACCTCGAGGAAGAGGTGAGATCTTCTGCTTATTTTCCTGTCTTTGGCATTTGAATTTGAACTTTTTTCCAATGCAAAACTCACAGAAAATGGTACTACAAGAAATGGCATGTAACTTTGTCACAGCATACATTGTACAGGTCAAGAAACTGCAAGGAGTACTAGATGGGGAACAAGCACTCAACAGGGTTTTGCGCTTTGCACTTGAAGGTCCAGTTTCTTCCCATCCAAGTCTTTCCTCAGTTGTCCCCCCTGAGGTAAGAGCGTTTGTTTCGGCGTAAATATTTTGTCAAGGAAAACTATTTGTTTTATGGTGTTTAGTTGTGTTCTTGAAAATGCTCTGGAATACATTTAAGCCTTGCTCTCAGAGGCGAACGTATATTGCAGGTTCGGCTGATTCTGGAAGAACTAGCAATAGTACAGGAAGAGATATTATGGCTGGAGAGAAAAGTTGAGGAACTAAAACTAACTTTGTACAGACAGAGGGAACAGAACAGAGAAAGGGAAATGCTACATTTAACAAGGTTGCCAGAAGAAACTCAGTTGCTATTTGGACTAGAGAACCGATCAGTGCTTAATGATCAGAGATCCAGATCACAAAATTATGATGAGTTTAGAAAAGAAAGGATAAGAAAGGAAAGAAGACCCTCATTGGTTTCTGTATCCGCAAGATTCAATGGTAAACCAAAGACTTTGCCCAAGAAGAATGTTCAAAAACCACATGCTTACGTTAGGGATAAAGAATCTAAATGATAGAATTGTATTGGATCCATAAATTGGATGGTCCTGTCACATGCCAACATGTTTATGTATTGCCTAAACCCCACTCCCCCAAAAAAAAAAAAAATCATGTGAAGTAACATGTTTAGTTATTTGCAAATACGTAGATATTTCTTCCTCATTCTTTTCACTATTTGTTTTTCCTCAATTTGGTTTTGAATGTGATGACAGAAGAATATCAAATGTCTAGGAGACATACCAGGAGATTGATTCGAAACCAACACCATATTAATAAAGAATCTGTCATCGAGAAACCAAATGAACTCTCTGAGAAACTGATAAAGTGCCTAATCAGCATATTTTTCGAGCTCAACCAGGCATCTATGGAGAGAGAAGGATCAGCTACAGTTCCTAAGCTCACTCTCCCTTGCATGAAATCAAAAGGGTTCATGACAAAGACCACATTCAACTGTAAAACATCCACATTCCTATTCAATTACAATACTTCAAATCTCGATCCTTATGGCATATTACCAGACTTCGATGGAACAGTCAGGGATTTTGGACCATACGAGAACTTCATCCAAGTCACAAGAAGCTCGTTAGACATTGGCCGTATTTCAGAGTGCTTACCAGCAATGAGGAAACTAAGGTTGCTTAATGCTTCTTGGGTATTTTTACATTAAAACACAGTTATAATTACTTGCACACAATAGTCGGACCAAGTAATCTTACATGTTCTTTACCTTTTTGGCAGGTTTTTGATGCATAGGCTATGTAATGTCGACTTGACTTTCTTGACCTACAAACAGAAGTTGGCATTCTGGATCAACATCTACAATGCCTGCATAATGCATGTACCGTAAGACAATCTTAACCGTGGGCTACATGTGTCTTGTTCCAGTGCAAACAGGACACGAGCGGATCATGCCATGTCTAATGCATACTATTTTGACAATCATGGCATGATCTGCTTGCTTTGCTTTGCTCAGGAACAAGAAGCAAACCAGTCCCTAAAGCCACAAGATAAAAGTAGATAAGTTAGAAGTATGCAATATAAGTTCACTTTAATTTTATCAAATTTCAGGCATATCTAGAACATGGATTACCTTCAACTCAAGGGAAACTACTGGATATTATGAACAAGGTATGTCAATGTCTGGGAGAGACTATTATCCTAAAACTTTGGCTAGCAAATCATCACTAACGTATTTTCAAGTCATTATGCTGATACAAGATGGCTCTATTTTGGCAAAGGCTGCAGTGAATGTGGGCGGTATAGTACTGAATGCTTTGGCTATCGAGCATTTTATTCTCCGACATCCATGGGAATCAAACCAAGTATGTGAAGTTAACAACTTAACATCTAGCTACTTGATCTAATCTATGTACCTAGGCTTATAAAACTCCTATGTTTCCAATGCTTCAAGTCATCTCAATCAATATTTTTGACCACTATAATCTAATAACTAAAATATTGTTGATCTCAACCAGTATTAAAGCTGACACCAAAACCAAATTTAACATGATGGTAGACACATTTAGATTCCTAAAGAACTCTTCTAGTCTTTTCTTTACTTAGCTAGCGAATGCATATATCTCAACCAGTATTAAAGCTGACACCAAAACCAAATTTAACATGATGGTAGTCACGTTTAGATGCCTAAGGAATTCTGCTAGACTTATCTTTACTTAGCTAATGAATGCATATACAATTGCAATTTGCAAGGGCCTGGATGAGAAGGAAATGCTGCTACGCCATGCCTATGGTCTGGGTTATCCAGAACCCAATGTTACATTTGCTCTTTGCCGAGGAAGTTGGTCCTCACCAGCTGTAAGAATAAAATTCTCCTAATTCATTTCACTAAAACAATTTACCTGTCTGCTTCTAGTTACACGCGTCCATTTAATAAGGTTGATGAAAGAACGACCTACTTTGCAGTTAAGGGTCTACACACCAAATGAAGTAGTGAATGAACTGGGGAAGGCCAAAGTGGAATATTTGGAAGCTTCAGTGGGAGTTACAAGCAAGAGAAAGATCATAGTGCCCAAGCTCCTGCAATGGCACATGAGAGATTTCGCAGATGACATGGAATCACTACTAGAATGGATTTACAGCCAATTGCCACGTTCTGGGTCATTGAAAAGATTAATGATGGAGTGCTTAAACGGGGAAACAAGATCTCCTAGAACCAAAATGGTAGAAATCCAACCTTATGAATTTGAGTTTCGCTACCTGCTGGCTTTATGAGTGAGGAAGGAAAACAGTCATAGCTGCTTATATCCAACAAATGGAGGTCTAGATTAGCCACGTAGAAGAAGCACAGCGATTTCCTATACAGCAGGCAAATACTATGAAAATGATTTGACTACAAATAAGCTTATTAATTATAATTGTCATAGTCCTGAAGTCCATCGAGATTTATAGTTTATATGCTAAGCTCCACAACCATCTACTACTGTTTCAACCGATACTTCATGTGTTTCCAACAAATATGTTTCGGGTTCAAATCCCTCCACCACTTATAATATATCAAATAAGCAAAAGCATTTCTTGATTTATACAAACGCTAAATCGTAGCAGAACATGATGGACTTTTCTGCACTAATAAATCAAAAAAATCTAATTAGAAATAAAAACTAATTCATACAATAATTTAACTGATAAATAATCCAATAAAAAATGAAAAAGAAATAAGAGAAACACATGATTCCTTCAGAGAAAAATGGCAACGTACATGTGTAAAATATAACCACCGTATTTATTTGAGCGGTAGAAAATTAAAAATATGATACATTCCTTACATATAGACACAAAAGTAAAAACAACAGAGACAAAATGGTCTGGTCCACATTGACAATGACCCATTTCCACAGGAAACAAAGGCAGTACATAATATCTGGATTAGTACAAACTAGAAGCGTCAAATAAATAAATAAAAAAAAGCCTCTGAACAAGAACTTAGATGCATGAGGCAGTTTTAATTAATAAAAAAATACAAAGGTTTCGCTTTGGCTATTCTTTACGGGGATAACATGAAAAATACAAAGTTGCTTAAGCTTATACACACAAACTTTTTTAAAAGCAAAAACAAAAGAAAAAGGCCAAGATTGTTTAAAAGAACTGCAATGAAATAACAAATTCAAGTACATTTTTAAGACAATGAATCAATTTCTTCCAGTATTCACCTGTTTTCTTCCCAAACTTGATGATCAATAATCCCACATTCCAATACAACCAATTACAAGGGGGCAAGAGAGGATTCAGCTAAGAAATTTACAACTCTGTTCAACAGATTTAAACCGAATACAGTTTCCTCACAGTTGACTTTTACAGACACTTGCAATGGATCATTGCATTTTCCTTCAACAGTGATGGTAATCAAGCAAGGAATTGAGTTGCTCAAGATCTCACTACTGAATCGTAAACGTAAACCGGATGCATCATCAAGGTTGGTAGAAACTGGCATATCCACTGATACAAGAAAAAGATTTGCATTGCCAAGCATCTTTAAGGCTAGGCACTGGCAGATTACTAGAAAGTTGTCTTTTACTACAAGGTTGTCGCCCTTATCCTTGTTTAGCTCCCCAATGTGGTCAGTGAAAGTACAACTGTTGCATGTAATGCCAGAGAATCCAACTTAGAATACAAAAGAAGATTCATTTTCCAAAAGGAAGTTAAACCCCAAAAAATATCAAATACCATTATTATTCAAATAATAAAAATTGCCAAGAGAAAAGAGAACTGTCTCCATAATTCAAATCCCAGTTATCTGTTAATATGGTGTATTGAGGTGTGACAGTTGCAAATCATACATTGCAATTCCTTTTCTCTATTTTCCCCCCTTTTGCTAAGGAGATAAAAATAATTGGGGAGTGGGGGGTTAGTAGGGGATGCTGGCACCTCCTAACTGCAGGCCTAGAATGGCAACCCTAAGAAGGGTAAAATCCTCTGACCCAATAAAATTAGGTACCCACTACAACATGAGTGTATTAGATTCGAACCCAAGCATCAAGCAAGGAGAATGAACACATTTAACACTACCACCTGTTGAAAAGGTCCTATATAGCAATTTTTACATATAAATTTCCTTATTTACAAATCCCATCACCCACCTCCAGGACAATACAAGGAAAGAAGGCAATACTGAAGAAGATAAAGAAATGTAAGTATTATAGAATTCAATACTTGACTGACCTCCGAACATATTCAAACATTCCTGGGAGACGAGATTCCTTATCAGTGAAGGCTTCAATATTCATTGGAAGTGGTTTTACAAAATAACCAATGTCTGGCCGCAACTTTACAGGAAGATTATTGCCATTATAAAACAAGGCCAGCTTCAGAGGCAATAGATGATGATGGAAGCGAACCTGGATAATCCTCTTTGCTGTCTGACCAGGTTCCAGATAAGTGATCTCTTCCATAGGAACAAGAATTGGCACGTTATTATGGGATGTCAAGGAGCTGCAGCATCAAGATAAAAAGGTTCAAAAAGATTTAGTGCTTTAAAGGTTGGCATGTAATAGACAAGGAGGGGTGGGGAGAGGGGAACAACAACCTAAGTTCAGACAGATACTGCTGAATCTACAGTTACTGATCACAAACAATTTGCATGAAACTTTAGTAATGATGGCTGAAACTCAGGTAGATCTGGTGACCCCTTAATAGTTAAGACATCAATTTAAAATATTTGAAAAATTTAAACTCAAACTTTAACACAATATTGATAAAATTATAGTCTTTGACTTTTAAAAATCATCAAATATTAATACAACTTACAAATTCTACCAAGGATGAAAAGAAGTTTAAATCTTGACCATGTGAGTCATGCGTAACCAGCTTATAGAAAAATATGTTAAAACTTGTAAAAACCACATCAAACCTCAAGTTTAAACATCCCAATTATGAAGAATTTGTTTGACAGAAAAAAATAATAATTAGAACAACTAAATTTGTGTCAGACTGTAAGTTATGGAATAGTGGGAGTGGCACAAACTTTTCCAGTAAAAATCATATAACCACATTTTTTTTAATTGAAGATCATCTTCACGAACACCAGTTAACCTAGACTTTAGGCATGGACCTCGCAGAGGTACAAACCCATGATATTAGCAACAATCTAGCTTACATCAAATATACACTCTTCCCTCAAATCTACATACATAGATGTTCAACCTAGAATGTAAATAAAAATAAATAAATAAAATGGCAACTTCATTGACAAGTATAATAACAATTACCTGTCAGTAGCAACCAATGTTTGATCGGCAGAATTGGTGTCTTTGTTTGATTCCTCATCTTCTAAAAGTATGTCTGACATGGGTTCTGATGAACAATTTTTGAAGAAAACTTCTACAGATACAAGATGTGGGGATATGGTTGAAACTTCAGATGAAAATGAATAATCCACCTTCAAGCCGTTTCCATTTGCAGGATCTAAGAGTGTGTAGCTCTTAGTTTTAACTCGGTGCCGAATATCCCCAATGAAGATTCTTGCTGTAGATACACGGACTTGACTTTGTTCTGATGTACTTGTATTAGATGAATTGGGTTGGTCATCCAACCAGGATTCAAGAGCCCTCTTCGATATCAATTCTCCCAAATCAGCAGAGCCAGAATGAGGATCTCCATGCTGATTTTCAAAAGCATTGCCAACATCTGAAATCTGAATCAGTGGATCAGTGTTGTCATCACCTTCACTTGCAGAACCAGTCTCATTACTGCCACCACTGACATTTGAGCCAGAATTAGAATGTTCAGAACCATAATCTGAAGCACCTTCCTCATCTAAAGACCCAGATAATGAGTCAGTTTCATCTGTGTCGAAGGAGTCACTATTTCTGGCTCTTTCCAAGCCATTTGTTCCTTGATCCACATTGTCAACTCGTAGCAAACTACAAGGCTTTGGGAGGGGTTCATACCCTGGGGCTGCATGGAGAACTATCTGTGAAAGAGAACCAGGAAGATAAAATCGGTAGTTTATGGGTTCAGGTGATGATGATTTTGTCTGTCCCCCAAATATATGTCCTAAAAGTACATATGCCAGGTCCTTATTTGGGGATGGAATATTTGTTTCTTCCTCTAATTCTTGAGAGTCTAAATTGCTTGACAAAATTTTCCTAAGAAAACGTGCACGGTCACGAACATCATAGTTCAAGTCACACTCAGCCAGTTCAAGCACATAATTTAGAACTCTTTTGAAGCTCAGAATGTCTTGCCCTTCTGCACATAATAAGACCTGTACAAAAAGGCATTTGAAATATATAGCACAGTTTTTTTGGAACCTACTAAAATCAAACAATTCAAAATCAATATGATTTCAATACCTCAACAAGAAACACCAGGAACCATCATATATATATATATATATATATATATATGTATATATATATTAAATACTATTAACTAATCTGAATAAGAACTGTCATAATAAAAGAAATTGACCAATAAATAATCTTAATAGCATGACCAAATATACACTTTAAGTACAATTGAGTATTGAGTGAATTGATTATAACGGACAAAAATAAAAGGACTCATGAATGGGTATGAGTTTGGAAGAGTACTGCAACCTAAACTTCACACTCCTTACAGATTCCAAGAAATGAATGTTTATGGCCTTAGTAGCTTGTTTGATGGGGAAGAGGGACACTGAAGAACATAAAATCTTCTCTACTAAGATATAGAAATAATCGATGAGATTAAAGTAAAACTGTAGAAAAGTTCTCATACATACCTTCACAATGGAATTAAGTATCTGAAGCTTTGTTTCTAATGCTTCTGAGGTGAAGTGCCAAGCAAGATACTTCAGTACTGTGGATAATGTCCTCGGAATTGTCTCCCCTAAAGAGCTATACTCCCCTACCATCCAAATAATGATTGCACGGGCTGCAGGTACCTTGACTGAATCCAAACTACGAATCAGCTGAATTATAACCTGTAAAAGTTAAAAAGAGGTTACTTTATAAATGCAAGAACAAATTATTAAGATCATGCATAAGATTCCATTGTAGAACACATGACTATAGCATATGTGCTGTAGTGAACAATCCAAACCAAAAAGAATCTTTTGAATTACTTGTTACAGGATATAACTAAATTGTTAAATACGCCTTAATCCCAAGAGAAAGGCAATGTAAGGACTAGGCCTGCACTTCAATGTAAAAACTCAACCACAACATAAATAACAGAAAGTATTAACCAATAACATTCTTGGAAGATGCATAACTAATGCAATGACATAGGAAGGTTCTCCTTTGACATACGCACTTTTTGTTTCATCTAACTGAACTTATAGTTAAAAAAATGCATAACTAATGTCATAAATAGTTATTGAATTCTTATTAGATAAATTTGTAACATGCAACGTTACAGGAAATTCAAAAAGCTGAGAAACCTAATAAAATAATGAAAAGAATAGCACGGAACACCTCCAAGTAACATCAAAAACAAAAAGAACAAAAAAAAAAAAAAAAAAAATTACATCCAATTTTCTTGAACCAACACCCAAGATGCCAAAAATTATGTCCAAAATGAAATGAAATGTGTCATATTTGCCATCCCATTCTTTTTAATGTGTTCCTTGCCTTGCCTCTACATATCCTTCTAAAATGCCAGAAAATTCAGATAACATAAACAGAATATAGAAAGCTGACACATGTGAGAGAGGATCTTGATAACAGAAGAATAAAGAATACCTTCTCATGACTGGCTGGATCTTGCTTTATGATTGATTGAATTGACATTATTGCTTGAATTAAAACACCCGCTTCTCCATCCATTGATCCAAAGTCACTAGAACAAAATTCTGCATTGTTGTGCGTTTCATTTAACAAAAAAGAAAAGAAAAAAACATTTTTCCATAGCTCAGTATAAAACAAGTAGCAGGCAACAGACCCTGTCTAGTTAGGGCCAACAGCCCTTCCAAGCATGTGGTCGCCATATCGGGAAGTCTTTGTGAACATAAGCCAATAGCAGCAACAGTATCTGCAGCAAATCTCCTGTCTGGATCTCTAATGTAATCCTAGCAACACTAAAAGATAAGCATCAATTTACGCACTAAAATCCCAAGAACATGAAAGAAGCAATGCAATGGTTGTGATGGACAAAAATGCAAATTATAAAATAATTTTATAGCCAATCCAAACAACAGCAAAAAAATTGCCCCTGAATGTGTGCATGTGACTCATATGTCATACACGTGAGTTAATTTTAAGAGGTGGTCAACAATTCAAGAATTTCATAGGATATGGTGGATTGGTGTCTTAGACATAGTCTTAGTGCCACAAACTTGAAAGTGACATATTAGCATTAAAATAGATTCCTTCAATTGATGATCCCACCTAATGACTTTTTCCTCAAATTGGCCAAACATTTCTATTTATTTCCTGTCCCCAAGAAGCAGGTCTGAAACTTCTTTTACGCGTTCCAGTGTCTACCCAATCAATGTTAGATTTACATTACTGTGTTTTAGATAGGAGAGGATAAGATGTGCTGAAAACTGGATAAGAAAAAGGGCTTCAATGTAGTTTATTACCGACTTTTGGACTTTGATACTGATACTGCTACTACTGATCATCTTTTCCCTTAGAAAATAATTTGGAGATCCAAGGTCCCTCTGAAAGTAGCTTTCTGTGTATGGATTGCAGATTTGGGTAATATTTTGACTATTGACAACTTAAGGAAGAGAAAGGTTAAGATCATAGATTGGTGTTATATGTGCAAATGTAATGGTGAATCTGTTGACCACCTTATGCTACATTGCCCCATCATTTCAGATTTGTGGTCCACGATTTTTGGTTTGTTTGGAGTTTTCTGGGTGATACAAAAATCTGTAGTTGAGCTTCTAGCTTGCTGGCAAGGTCACTTTGGTAGTCATCGAAACGGTCACATTTGGATGATTATCCCAAATTGTTTGATGTGGTGCATTTGGAGGGAAAGAATAGAAATTTTTTTTAAGATACTGAGCATTCTATGCCTGATCACAAGTTATTCTTTTTCCAAACTTTATTGGACTCACTGACTGCCTTGAAAAATCTTTCTTTCTTTTCTTTTGTTGATTTATTAGATTCATGAAATTTTTGTAACTGAATGTTTCACCCCAATATATTTCTTGTATACTTGGGTGACTCTTTTTTTCTTATATATATATATATATGTATATTTTATTACTTATCAAAAAAAGAAATAAAAGCGAAGTGGTCAAAAAAGTTCGAAGCAGATACACTGACAGCATCAAGGTCATGAAATAGTTAGTATCAAGATGTAGGGAAGCATGACCATTTTCAAATTTGGTCTAATGCATGAGCCCTATACCTTTGATTGTGCATGACGGCATGACCACATTGCCATTTTAGAGCTGCACCCGTTAAACATTCCCATATATGCAAAAATAAACACATCAGTGTAACATGTCACTGACTACAGTTATTTATGGATTACCCGGCATAAATTAAATTCCAACAAATGATGGTAAATTCCGAAACTATGAACTGTAATGAAATTATTTAACAAAAAATTTTGATGTGGCAAGTAACTCAATTACAGTCCCGCCCACAGAAAGTTCCAAAATGATCATTACTTTATCTGATATATAGGGACCAAAAGCCCAACATTGACAGACATTCCTCCAAAAGGTAGCCACTTTTAATTAAAAGTTAGTGAAAAGAGATAACTAAAGATACAGGGGGAAATACCTGAAACTCTTTAAAAACAAATGAAATGGTTGATTCTGTAACAATGGATGAGAGTATCTCGAGCTTCAAAGTTTTTGTTTGATATGAATCTGAAGAACATATGAAGAAGTCTTCAAAGTGCAGAGCAAAGAGAGAGGGCATTGCTTTGGCAAAGACTTGAATGTTGCATAGGACCTGCAAAAGTCAATTGATATAACCATCCTTACCATCTTACAAACTAAACTGAAAAATAACAAATTATAAGAACAGTAAATAAAATCCCAGATTTTACTTGGACAAAAGCAATATCTATTCTCATAATGCATGGTTCAATGCACGCTTCCTCTTTCGAATAAAATTATTTTTACTTACAAAAAAAAAAAAAAATAATGCATAAGGATTGAAGAAAATCCAATATCATGAGTTACTAACTTCCAAAGAAACTTTGAATTTCATGCATGGGTATCACCCACATCAAAAGGTAGCAGGCTATTTATCCAACCATAAGCTTTAAGATAGAGCTTCTCACCAAACAGGTCCCAGATAGGGCATAGGAGAATTAAGGATGGGGGTTACATAACAGATATAAGCAAATTCATCCTATTATAGAGGATCAGATCAGCAAGGCAGGAGATATTCTTAACCACATAAAGAAATAAGGTATCCCTTTTCTTTTAAATAAGGCATGCATGCATGTCATATAATCATGTAATTCAACTAGAAGGAACGTATGAAGTATGCATAAACCAAAAGATTCAAAGAGATGTTTTAAGTACCACATATTTTGAGGCATTGGATGATCTCAAAAGAAACAAAAGTGGTTTGACAATTTTCTTGACATTCTCCCTCGGTGCCATTATCCAGTGTACACCAGCAGCTGCAAGTACCACTGCACTATTATGACTCCACAACAATGGGGATGTACACCGCAGCAGGATCTTCACATCATCATTACTTTTTCCGGAAGTAAATTGTGCAACATTCAGTTCTGAAGGGCCCGTGTTTGCATAACTTAATCGTGATAAGTATTCATCCGGCCCTTCAATATAACACCTGGATACCATATTTGCTAACTCCAAGTCAATATTTCCACTCATGCCAGCACCTAATCCAAAATCATCATTCCCACTCGCATATCCAGTGTCTTCTTTATTTGAAATTTTGGTAGCTTCACCATTCTTTTCAGATTCGCCACTCTTTGTACTACGCAAAGAAAACATAATAGATTCTTCAACAAGCCCATGCCTAGCTATCACAAATCGCAAAAGGATCCCAATTAAGATTATCTGACCCCACTCTTCCACGTCAGGAAGAATCTCACATAACCTCCGATAATTCCGCTCAATGAGAGAAAAATTACTCGGACAAATCGAAGCAAATGCAGCAGCTGCAGCTCCAACCACTCCAGGTGATTGGTCATTTAACAATATTCCAACAATCTGCATAAGCCATAAAAAAACCAACAAAAACAAACCCTTCTCAATTCATGTTCTCCCTATTAGAAGCATGTGGTTAAATGATTAAATTTACCAGTCCCCCTATCTCTTATAACAGTTATACTCAAGTAACCCCGTAACAACTCAATAACCGAAAATCAATGCCCCAACCAACTTTCCACATTGAATTCACTCATAACTTGGTATAACTGTTATAACAAACATATCATTCGATTAAAAAACACATGTTAAGTTACCGAACCTCTTCGATTGCAGAGGTATGTTCCTCTAAGCGCAGATCATACAGCTTAGGAAGCGCATTGGCCGCGGATTTTCTAACATAAACAGAAGGATCTCTAGCACATTTCCCCACAGCTACCAAAACAAGAGATGAAATTACATGGAGACGAATTCCGGCCATGGCACGAAGCGCCCACGCCCTCACCAACGCATTCGGATCCCCCAAATCCTTCTGGAAACAATTAATAGATAGCAACGCTTCATTCGGACGCCTAATTTTTCATCAAATTATATAATTACACACTAGCCAAACGAAGCATATATATAAATACATAAAAGTCAAAATCCCTAGGTTACGTACTTTTCAGCGTAATGTAGTAGATACAAGTAAACCAGCTTTTTCACTTCCAGTGATTGAGTTGCCACGTTCTTAACGACCTGAAATTCGATTTATTGAGCAATAAATTTAGTGAGATTTAGGCAAATTGTGTGGTGTAGTTGTGATTTTGAGAGTGGAAAAACCTGAGGGAAGAAATTGGAGACGTCGAAGCCTTGAGCAATGAGAGCGAGCAATCGCTTCAGAGCTTCGCATTTCTCGGAGTCGAACTTGCTGTCGAGAAGAGGAGCTATGTTGACATCTTCGGGATCGTCGTAGAGATGAGCGTCCGTGCCGATTCGGAACACCATAGACGACGCTTTGCTTAGAGTCTCCGCCGTGGCTCCGAATTGAGGGAACATTTTTTTTTTTTGGGTTTCGGGTTTCGGAATCAGAATTTTTTAGATCTTTCTTTCTGTTTCGGATTGTGATTGCAGCTGCAGAGAAAGTGTACACTGTGTGTTTGGATGCAGAAGATGCGTATTCTGACTGTCGATTAGGACTTGCACGTGTTTGGGTACCCCTCTAAAGTTATTACTTTTTTTTTTTTTTTTTTGGTTATAGATAAAGAGAGGAAATTTGTTTTAGTTATGTAGCGGATGTATTAGATTTGAGGACAAAGTTTAATTACAAAATTGGTTGTACCTTAAAACTACTATCTTACTCAATAAAAGAAATATTATTACATATTTTAAAAATCTAATCGTTGAATTGTATGTTTTTTATACTCTTAGTACACATGTAAAATTTTGTGTCAATCAGATATTATTTACTATATAATCTATAAACTTATATTTTATACATAATTTTAAACTACAAAAACTTAAAATTTAAACAATTTAAAAATTTATTAATGACATAACTACTGATATTAAATTTTCAAGAAATTTTGCAAGCATGAAGAATATAAGAAGAAGATGTAATTTAATAGTGGATTTGTCAAAATTCACTTTCAATAAAAATATGTTGAGTAAAGTTATAATTTTAAGTTACAACCAATTTTGTAACTAAATTTTGTCTTAGATTTTATTAGATTTATTTATGTAGCAAGTGTCAATTTTCCAAATATTTTACTAAGCACTCTCTCGAGTGTGCCTTAAAAGATCTCATAGGTAGGGATGGGATACAGACGGTGGGCATTCTACAAATTCTTCAAAACTGCTTCTTTTATGTACTCCTCTTTTGGACATGCCATCTGCCTCACTATTAGTTTGAAGGAAGATATGACGTGAAAGGATAGTTCATGGTCTACTCAAAAGGGTCCTAGGGTTATTACTTTTTATTCATAAAATATATGAGATCAATTTTTTCTTATTATTAATATATTTTTTGGTAATTACAATGGTGGAGGGGATTTGATGCATATTTATTAGATACAAACATTGTATATTATCATTTTGATTCATATTTGGATCATTGATGATGCAATAAAATCCAATCAACTTATTTAAGAATGAATGAATCTTAAAAACTCTATCTTGAAGTTATCCTAAAAACTCTTGAAATTCCTAATCGTTTTAATGCTAGTCTTAGATTAGTGAATAAACTAGTCAATTTTCTTTTTCTCTGTCTCTCTCTTTCTCTTAAATTGCTTATGATAATATTGACTATTGAAACCATTTTTTTTTTTAATATTTTAAGAAACAATGATATTCGTAGCTCTTTAAGCACCTAACTATTTTCTCAAACATGTGTAGTCATATCATCCCACACACATCAGTTTATTATAAAGGGAAATCTATTAGGAGTGGTCCCAAGATACTAACTAAAGATTTCGAATCTAGATTTAAATGAATAATAGTAAAGGCAAATAAATCATCAAGCATGCATGCATATAAAGAGCATGAAAATTTAGATGGTTTGGCAAATAATCTATGGAGATGAATATCTATATGAAAGGGGGTATCAAATTAACAATACTCAATAATTATAATATTCAACCGCTCTTATATATTATAAGCTCTTGTTATGAGTATCCTTTCAATCACAATTATCATTCCAATACCAAAAGAATTATCAAATCATGCATACTCCTTTTGAGTCCTTTCCTCTATCAAGACACATCAAAATTCTATCATTTTTTTCCCTTTGCTGGTACATATTGAATGGGGATTGCTTTTAAAATAGTCAAACATTTGCACAATGTTAAGCTATCTTTGTTGGTGACCAAGCAAACAGTGAGAAATTTCCACCAACAACACCGGTCAATATTAAGCTATCTTTGTTGGTAACAACATACTAAAAAATTTTATCAAAATCGGAATTAAAGTGATCTTCTAATTTTGATTTGAAATGGCTAGACTAATTATGCAGTTAATTCTTCTTATTTTTTTAAAAAATGAAATAGTCATTTTTATTCCGAAGACAGAGATTGTGCAGTTCATACTTTATACAAGTATATAGTACCATATAGTATTAGCTTCCAGTGTGTGCTTAGAGACTCTTTTTATTTTTTTGGGTAAAAGTTAATAATTTGTATCTATTATAATTTAGAAATATTTTTTTTTTTAATTTTTCAAACAAATAAAAATGATAAAATCTAGAGATAAACAGTAATTGTAATTTCTTTTTTGAATGTGAGGGAAAAAAATCCTAAATTTTAGAAATTCTCTTTTTAATGAAATTTGTAATTAGACATTTATGACCTAATTTTTGAATAAAGTTATCCTTCATTAATGAGGATATTTTTGAATCACATAAAAGTCTAGTTAAAAGAAATAAATTCTCTTATATTTCTATATATTAAGAGGATTTTGAAAGTTAGTTATTGTCTTTTTTTATTTCAAAAATACCCATAATTTAATTAACTTATCATTTTTCTTAATCTCTATATATGAAGAGGATTCTGAAAGTTAGTTATTATCTTTTTTATTTAACAAAAAAACCCATAATTTAATTAACTTATCATTATTCCTAAAACATAAAAATGAGGTTAAAATCGTAAATTGACTAAAAAAATTGCAATGTTTAAAAAATTACTCCATGTTCTATAAAACTTTCCACTGCCCCATGTACACAACCAAAATTACCCCCATGTTACTATTAAAAAAAAAAAAAAAAAAAACCTACCCCATGTTCTAAAAAAAAACTACTTCCCCAAGTTCCTATAAAAAAAACACCTAAAAAAAATTCTCATTACACACATAAAAGACATGTGATGAGGCTAGTATAGTATAGATAGATATACCACACCTATAACAAAAAGGTTACAACATATCTCATCAAAAAAAGAAGGTTACAACATATGCAAAAAGCCAATTTTTATTTTTGAAAGTGGCTAATTACGTAGAAAATTTCTACAAAAAGAAAAACAAGCAGTTACTTCTTTTAATACATATATTCTCTTTTCATACTGCCAACATATAAACAAATACTGTATTAACTATCATCATTGTGATAAATATTTAAATTATTGAGAGCATTCGCATCAGCCTAGTTAAACATGTCTAAAATAGATATATAGTGTCAATTTTATATATTTTGAGCAAAAAAACACCCACATCAGTGGGTGTAAAAATGGGCAAAATCATGTATATATTTCCACAAGCTACAGTACCCGTGTAAATATACACGGGTACTGTAGCTTGGGTATATATTATTTTAATAATTTTCATTCGCCCCAAATTTTCTCCCTCTTCTCCGATGCACAACTACCTCAGAATCACATTTTCTTTTTCTCAGATGCACACAAACACAAACACAAACACAAACACACCCACACACAAAGACATCCACAAAAACAGACCCACGCATAAACAAACCCACACAGACAAACCAATGGAGAGATCGATTGGTGCTTGTGGTGCTTGGTTCGTGGATCGGCCGGTGAAGACATGATCTGGGTCGTCGGAGCTTAGTTCTGGGTCACCGGACCTTGGTTTTGGGTCTTTGGAGCTAGGTTCGTTGGTCGCCGAAGCTTGGTTTATGGATCGGCGGGTGAGATACGATCTGGGTCGCCGTGAAGCTTGGTTCGTGGGTCGTCAGAGCTCGGTTTGTGGGTCGCCGTGAACTTCGTGGGTCGCCGTGAACTTCATGGGTCGTTGGGTTTTTGTTTTTGAGAGAGAGAGAGAGAGAGAGAGAGAGAGAGAGAGAGAGAGAGAGAGAGAGAGAGAGCTGTTTAGAAAAATGAAAAGAGAGAGAGAGATACGCGCATATATTAAGAGGGAGTTGAGGGAAATAATAAAAAAATGAGAGGAATGAATATTTTATTAAAATAACTGGTAAAATAAATGAGCTGATGTGGGTGTTTTGTAAAAGTGATAGTGTAAAATAGAAAAAAGTAGGTTTTTAGTGTAAAAATGGACGTGTAAAATACAAATACTGATAATTTAATAAAATATGATCTATTTATTTCAAATGGGATAGATAGGATGCTAAGACTAAATTATCCTGAGAACATTAAAAAAATCTTTTAATCATCTTAAATTCTTAATCCTAGTCTTGGATCAGTGAATAAACCTGTAGGTTTCCTTATTAATTTCCTTTTTTGGCCAATAAATCTTTTTTGACAATATAGACTATTGAGGGTAGCTTGTTACAATTTACAAGACTGGATTTTCTTTAACAAAGATAATAAAGAACTGTCGTTCAATTTAATTTGGTGGAATTTTTCTTTCCACTTGTGCAATAAAACTCAAGAATTTAAACTAATAATGAAATAACATTAACAACAAATAATTAAACAGGAACACATATAAAGAATAGAAGAATTTGGCTGGCTTAACAAACAACCTACCTATAACAACAATAAACAATAAGGATGACAATGCTCAAACCCTCTTGCACAACTCTTATTTTAACCCCATAAGAACAATCAAATTATTCTTTTAATTAGAGTTTTCTCCTCTATGAGAAGAAACTCTTTGTTGGGAAAATAGCCAATTAAGTAATACAACACACAACGGAATTATATCATTTTTCCGTCTTTGTGCAAATGCAATGGCGGGTGTCCCAAATAAACTAGCCAAACTTAATATTAATATAAACAACAAATTCAGACAATCAAGATATTGAATTCTCACATGGAAAATTCTCCAAGGAAGAAGGAAAAAACCGCGGTTCCTAGTTTATTAAAAACTTTCACTATAAAAGAGTGGGATCACAAGTAGAACAAATGCTAGAGGTTACAAAAGAAAAAGTGAATTTTAACTAAAAAACAAGATGTCACCAAGCGAGTCTTGACATTCGAGCAAATGAAAAGCAGATTAAACCAACAGGCAACAACACCTGTCAACGTGAAGCTATTTTCGTCCAGAACAACATATTGAAATTGAAACGATCTTATTCCAATTTTGAAGAAAATTTCTCCAAAAGGAAAAACGAACAGTTACGTACTTAACAGCACAAGGAGGAACCGCCTAACATTCTTCTTTGTAGAAAGCATACTAGTTTCGTTGTATAACATCTACAAGAGTAAGAATGATAGATAATGCATCTCCGAAGATGGCAGAAATAATGACCCCAACAATCAATTTTATTATTTTTCCGCCATACTTGCGGAAATTCTTCCCATTGAAGACTTCCATCAGTTGGTGCAAGGACTTGAACATTGTGCAAATTGTTGAAAATCATGTCCTTCACACATGCCACATGATATCGGTGTTTGCCACAATCGGAAACATAGGCCCAGCCATTAATATTTTCTGAAAGTTTCCTCCTGTTGCATATCTGACACTTTGATCTCATGAGTGAGACCTGTTCACGTAGAGTTACACTCACCCCATGATCGGAAGTAGTCTTGCTATTTGGGAGCTTCAAACAGCAAGGGTGAAGTACAAGTGCTTCGTTGCTTGAAGACTCGTACATGAACCCTTTGACATTCTTCCCACATGCAACACAATTTCTATTGTCAGCTTGATACTCACCATGAAATTTGAAGCAGCAATTCTTGAAGAATAGGTGAGTGATGGGACCAGAACCAGAAGCTAAGGCTCAATCTTCATGAAGATGAAAGTTACAATTCCTTTCGTTACACTTGTAACATGACTCAAGCCCTCGCTCTTTACATCCATCAAACTTGAAAGAAGTTTGGACACTCGTGAACAGCGTAAGACGATGCCTGTGGCTGGGATGTTGTATCTTAGTAATTCTCAACATATCTTCTCAGAAGATTGACTTCACAAGTCAATGCCTAGCCTGTTCCTTGTGGATCTCAAAATTCCTCGACAATTTAAGTGAAAATAAACATGAATTTGGAGTTTGATCAAAAAAAAAAAAACGGTTCATAATAATATTTTAAAAATATATTATGATTATATATGGAGAAAAGAGATTGCACAGAAGAAGAAAAAAAATGGTGGTGATGATACATGGTTTTCAATTCAATAAGTGGCACAAAACAAGTTATTAACTATAGAATCTCATACAAGCTTCGAAGGTTCATCAATGGAGGAATGTAAACACAGAGAGAGATAGAACGATATGAAACTTGTAAAATGAATTCATTGAATAAACTTATCATACTTTGTTCTTTATATAGTGAGAACAAAGGCGGGAAAAAGAAACAGAAAAATAATTACCCAACTATCCAATACAAACTGTACACGTGGAGTGGACCTATAACTAACTCATTAAGCTGTACAATATAAACGACAACCGTTTATCACTAACTATGCTATGCTATTGTAGTTTACTCCTACATGTACAAAACTACAAGTAACAGATACAATCACTGATATGTACAACCTATACAATCAATTAATACTCCCCCTCATGATGAACCATAAATGTTGAGCAAATTCATCTTGGACAAAAGGAAGTAAAATTGTTTGTATCCAAGTGCTTTTGTGAAGAAATCAGCAATCTGGTGTCTAGTAGGAACATGGAATGTCTTAATCACTCCATCTTGAATCTTGTTTCGAATAAAATGGCAGTCTACCTCTATATGTTTTGTTTGTTCATGGAATACTGGATTTGTAGCAATGTATAGAGCTCCCTTACTATCACAGTACAAAGAGGCTGGCTGACTATGATCTAAACCAAAAGTTTTAAGCAAGGCTAACAACCAAACAACCTCACTTGTTACAGTAGCCATTGCTCGATATTCTGATTCTGCTGATGATCTAGAAACCACTTGTAATAGATATTAGGCCTGGTTAGAGTCAAATAAAGCAGCTTGCCTATAATTCTTCTATATAAAGATGGATCTGGAACATCCTCTCCCATTGAGCTCCTAAACTTGGCTGAATGATCCATAGGCACATTAGCAGGTTTACTTGCTAGCAAACCTGTATCAGAAAGCAGCTCTAAAATGAATTTCCTTTGACACAAATTGATGCCTTTCTCAGTCCTTGCAACCTCAAGACCTAAGAAATATTTCAATTTACCAAGATCCTTGAGCTTGAACTTGTCATCTAGGAAAATCTTGAAAGCATTAACTGCCTCCACATTGTTGCTTGCTATCAGAATGTCATCCACATAAACTAGCAAGGTGAGAATTGAATCCTTACTGACCTTAGTGAAGACAAAATAATCTGATTTAGATTGAAGGAAACCATGATCAAGAAGAGTGGATGAGAGTTTGGCAAACAATTGTCTACTTACTTGCTTCAAGCCATAAAGCGATTTTGTGAGTTTGCACACCTCCCCCTTGTTACCAAATCTAGGAGGAGGAACCATATATACCTCCTCATTCAAATCCCCATGCAAGAAAGCATTATTGACATCCAATTGGAATTGATGCCAACCATACACAGCAACCACAACCAAAAGAGTTCTAAGAGTCACAAATTTTACCACAGGAGATAAGGTTTCATAAAAATCAATTCCCTCAGTTTGCGTAAAGCCTTTAGCAACAAGTCTAGCCTTGTACCTCTCAATGGAGCCATCAGCTTTACGCTTAATTTTGTATACCCACTTGCATCTAATAGACACTTTACCAGGAGGCAGTTTGGTTATAACCTAAGTCTGATTAGCCTGAAGAGTATCAATCTCAGCCTTCATGGCAGCTTGCGACAAGGGATCAAGCAAAGCTTCAGCATATGAAGTAGGTTCCTTGGTAATAGACAAGGCAACAGAAAAGGCTCTATAGGCATTAGACAACTTAGAATAAGAGAGAGTAGAGGAAAGGGTATAAAGAATACCTAAACTGTCAAGGGAAATGGAATCATGGGAAAGTATAAGGGAAGCTGTAGCCAAATTGCAGTGATGACCAGGAATGTAAGTGGAAGCTAAATTGCAGTGATAATCATGAAGATATGAAGGAGGTTTATGAGACCTATTGGACCTTCTAACAATAGGTAAATTAGGTAAGGGAGCAGCAAGAGCAGGAGGTACAGGTGGAAGAGCAATAACAGGAGGAGAAGAGGCCAAATCAAGATGAACAAGATCTGGAAACTCATCAGGAGGTACAACAATGTCAATAGGACTGAAAGGGAGAGAAAATTCAGCAGAATTAGAAGGAATGGACTCTGGAAAGGAAGGCTGAGATGGAAACACATTGTGAGAAGTGGAAGAAGAACTAGGAGCAGGTTTAGGCAGCCAATGTTTAAAGGGAAAGACAGATTCTTTGCATATGACATCTCTAGATAGAAAAATAGTTTTATTGGACAAATTATACAACTTATATCCTTTGGTTCCAAAAGGATATCCAAGAAATATGCATGCCTTTGCTCTAGGATCAAACTTGGATCTGCTCCTAGTTAAAGTAAAGGCATAACATAGGCAACCAAAAGATCTAAGATGCTGGTAGGATGGAGGATGACCCAATGGCTTTTGATAAGGAGCAAGATTACCTAGAAGAGGACTAGGAAGTCTGTTGATAAGATATGTGGTTGTAAGAACACAGTCACCTTAGAATTTTAAAAGTAAATTTGCATAAAACCTCAAGGCTCTAGCAACATTCAACAGATGCTGATGTTTTCTTTCAACAACAACATTTTATTGTGGTGTTTCAACACAAGACAGCTGGTGTAAAATACCATTGGAAGCATAAAATGAAGAAAGAGCAAATTTAGGACCATTATCACTCCTAATCACCTTAATGGACACCATGAATTGATGAAGGATCATTTGAAAGAAGGTTTGAATTAAGGAAGAAATATCAGATTTATGTTTCATTAAATAAACCCCAAGTACATCTACTATGATCATCAACCAAAGCAATAACATATCTTGAGCCAATCAATGAAGGAGTAGAATAAGGTCCCCAAATATCAGCATGGATCAAATCAAAACAAGATAAAGAAAAACTTGAGGATTTAGGAAAAGACAATTTGTGTTGTTTAGCGAAAAGGCAAACAAAACAATCAAAGGAATTGTTATTATTACAAGAAGTCAGATCAAGTACAATATATTTCAACAAAACTAGTCTTTGTGAAGAAGGGTGACTTAATCTGTAATGCCACATTGACACTTCTATTACAAAGAAAAGACGGTAATTTGGATAAAACCTCTGAGACAGAAGATGGTAAGGTGATGGAATCAGTGCACTACAAAGTATACAGTCCTCCATGTCTCTTACCTAACCCAATCATCTTCCAATGTAGTAAGTCCTAAAGAAAACAGTAATAAGAAAGGAAAATAGAGTAGCAAGAAGGATTTTGGGTCAGCTTACTGATAGAAATAAGATTGAAAGAAAAGGTAGGAATGCAAAGGACACGTTCTAAAGTTAGGGTTGCTGAAACTTTAACAGTTCCAATATGAATCACCTTAACCATGTCACCATTAGGAAGTCTGACTGAAATTTGAATAGAAGAAGTAACAGAGGTAAAGAAATGAATAGAATGTACCATATGGTCTGTTGCACCACTATTAAGAATCCAGTCATATGAACTAATATGAGAGGTATTGACACTAGAAGAGAAGATTGAATGCTCAAGAAAAGGAGAAAAACAAATACTTGATAAGGTTTGGGCTTGAACATCCATTGAAGGCTGAGTAATGATGGTGGCAGCTTGATGAGTATTGTCCAAACATGCCTCTAGTGGTGCTTTAGTGCCAAAGTGACATTGAGAGTTCAACAATTTAACCAATTGCTGATATTGAGCCTTGGTGAGTGTGACAGGTTCACTAGCATAATCTTCAACAGCAATGACATTGTTTGCAAAAGGCTGACCGCCCTTGTTCTTGAACTTATACCCAGGATGATATCCATGCACCTTGTAACATCTGTCAACAACATGTCCCATGGCTCCACAATGAGTGCATTGTGGTATGCCATTCTTGAACTTAGCAAAGTTCTTGGTGTTACCAGACTTGGACCTAAAAGCTGCCAAAACTGCTGATGTATCAACCAAGATTTTCTTCCTAGCACCCACCTTTCTCTGCTTCTCATCTTGAAGCAGAAGAGAAAACACTTTGCTTAAGGGCACAGGTTCCATAAGGAGAATTTGGTCTCTAACTGCTGCATATGTCTCATTTAGCCCCATCAGAAAAAACATGGTACAATCCTCAACTTGATGACCACATGTACATGTCCTATAATTGGAAAACTCATCCCAAAGTTCCTTAAATTTGGTGTAATATGCATTGATGGTTAAGTCTTCTTGGGTTAAATAATTAATCTCTTTTCTTAAGTCAAAAATTGTAGGTCCATTTCCTTGGTCATATCTGTATTGTAAGTTAAGCCATACATCCCTGGTAGTCTTGAAATAAACTATACTTGATTGTAAATCCTTAGAAATAGAATTAAACAACCAAGCTAGGATTGTGCTATTGCATTTACACCACGTTGTGTAATGTGGGTGATCAACACATTGAGGCTTAGGGATAGAACCATCAATGAAACCCAATTTGGTTTTGGCATCCAAAGAAATGAGGGTTGCCCTACTCCAGGTGTTATAGTTTTCTTTAGTGAGAGGTTGAACAACCAAAGAAACACCTGGATTATCACCACTAGATAAGAAATAGGGATTGGATGTGTTTTCCCAAGGTTGGATAGTAGGAGCAGTAGCACATGTAAAGGTACTCTCAGTCATACTTAGTACAGTATTATCAAAGAAAAATGATGAAGATTCAAAGTCCCAAGCAAAAAAAAATCAAGAATTGACTTTCTCGAGAATTCTTCAAGAATCAAGAAATGAATTCTGTGGGATGATGTAAAAGCTAAATCAAATCAAGATGCAATTCACAATCTTGAAGAGAGCACAACAGAAAGCTGCAGATTGGGAATAGAACAACCCTAAGATCGAAGAAAAAAAAATTGAAACTCTAAGATTGAAGATTTCAATTTCAACTATGAATGGGAGAATCAAGATAAAGATTTCAACACACTAAAGAAATCAAGACCTAGAAGATGATGATCTTAATGCAAGAATCAACAAAAAACACAATGAAGTAAATTTCTAGTTGATCTGAAAGAAGCACTAAGAAATCAAGAAAGAATGTAATTGAACTAGGAAGAATTAGAGAATACCAGACCGGAATGATCTTTGAACTAGTTTAGCTCTGATACCATATTGAATCTCATACAAGCTTCGAAGGTTCGTTAATGGAGGAATGTAAACACATAGAGAGAGATAGAAAGATATGAAATTTGTAAAATGAATTCATTGAATAAACTTATCATAATCTGTTCTTTATATAGTGAGAACAGAGGTGGGAAAAAGAAACAGAAAAATAACTACCCAACTATCCAATACAAACTGTACATGTGGAGTGGACCTATAACTATCTCATTAAGCTATACAATATAAACGACGGCCGTTTATCACTAACTATGCTATGCTACTGTAGTTTACTCCTACATGTACAAAACTACAAGTAACAGATACAATCACTGATATGTACAACCTATACAATCAATTAATATTAACAAAATTTTGTATCCAAAGAAAAAAAAATATAAAAAAAATATTTATGAAAAAAATACAAAGCATATATATATATACTCACCAGAATTATTCTAAAGCTATGTAGAAAACTTTATTTTCTTTTCCCTAGCTTTTGTTGGTTGTAACTTGTAAGGAATGAAAAATAATTGCTCTTACAAGGCTTTATATAAGTCTCATTTCACCAAACTGAAACAAAAAAAGAATTTTTGAAATTAAAAAAAATTATGGAAGACTCTTTCTCAATTATTGATTTCTAGGAAGGCTTATAAATCAAGTTATTGATGTCATTGTGATCTCTTTTGTCATTGTCAGTTGTCCAATTGATAAGTTTTCTTGAACAGTTCAAAAAAAAAAAAATTTCTTGAATGATATGTTGGTCAAATTTGGTAAGTTTTCTTTATTGTATTGGATGTCATATGAGTAATCACCTTGATGATATCAGAAAATGTAGAAAAAAGTTAACGGGTATCTTAACTATATTTTAGAAATTTATACATAGTTTTTTCCAATTAAATTTATACATAGTTTTTTCAATTTATATTTCTGGGGTCATAAAAGCCCAGCGATATACATCTACCCCTTGTACTGGGCCTGAGGCCCAGGTCGAGGCCCACAATCGCATATGAAGAAGGCAGCAGTGATCATGACAACCCTAGAAACCTTGTCGAGGACAACTCTGTCCTCGGCTAGCCAAAGCCGAGATAGAAGAAAAGTGATTTACTGGCAAAGACAATCTTCCAAAGCACTCCAAGGAAAATGATAAGTACAACAAGTAAGCACACTGGAGCATGGCGATAGAGCAATTCCAGGAAAAGCTGCTGCCTCCACATTAAATGCTCCACAACTAATCCTCTGGCCGTATTAATGTGGAAATGATACCCAAGCAGTGGCTTTTCAGACTCACAGCTACTATTTAAGAGCTTTGGGAGGAGATGAACGTGACAAAGACCAGTAACAGTAGATTTGACTTGCAAGTGTATGGTGGAGATGAAGGAGGAAAATAGTATATAAGGAAGAGGAAGCTTCGAGAAAAGGGGATCGTGATTTTATCAGAGAAAAAACTATAGCATTCTGAGCTAACTTTGTAAACATTGTCACTGTCACTTAAGAAATAATAAGTTGAAGCTCCTCGGACTAGTGTCGAGGATTGAATCACTTGCATAAGTCCATATTTGTCTTACTTATTCTTCTTTCTTTAAACCATCTTCAGTTGTTGTTACACTCATCAAAACCAAATTCTTCTACCCACTCTCTGCAAATTTATTGTATTGGGCTTGTTGGGCTTGAGTTCACTTATCCATTACCCATAGTGCTCAAACCCGGTCCCTACAATATTATTATATTAGTTGATTTATAGAATAAAAAAAAAATTTATAACATGTTGGAGGTAATGACTGATTTTTATTTTTGAGAAAATGGTAATGATTGAATTAAGGATGATAAATTGTTTTTCTTTTATTTATAAAAAGTCTTACATATATGCATATGGACGTTTTTTTTTTTTTTTTTTTTTTACTTTTCTTGATAAAGAGAATGTTTGGCAGAAGTTGCTCAAATTCTTGGGGGCCGTTTGGTAACGTTGTTCTAGTAATGTTGTTTGTATTTTCTGAAAATACGTGTGGGTGAAACGGGCCATTGATTTTTGAGAAAGCTCATAATTCATATTACAAATTTCATCGTACTCTCTTTTGTACATTTTGGTCACTGAAAACCTTGGAACACATGTTGTCTTGTTCAATCTTCATCGCCAAGAAAGCTCTTAAAGTTATACATAGTCATATTATGAATTTCTTTGTGTTTCCCTTCGTTAATTTTTTTTTCCTGGATAGAGTTATCAAAAAAGTTATAGAAGATCTTATTCTGATTAAATAAGTCTACTTTTTATTTGTGTTTTCTGAATCATCAATGTAAAATATATAATTTATTTTCACATGCCTTTATTATAATCCAAAACCAAAATCTTCATGTTGTAGTGAAACAAGTAATGATTGAATCGAGGGTAATCAATGTGCTAAGTCTACTGACTACTTGGCAAAGAAGAGAGCTTCCTTATAGTAAGATTTTCTGATTTATGATTCTCCTCCCATGGAAATCAATTTTCTTTTTTCCTTATGATTATATTGGGTTGTATTATGAGAGGTATTGTATTAACTCTTATTTTATTCCTTAGTCTTTTATATCAGATCACCCTTTACCCCTTTCTAAAAAAAAAACCACCGCATACCCTTGGTGCGATGGTCATTCTACAAGTATAAGTGCTTGTGGGGTGTAGGGGGTAAGAGATGGGGTTCAAGTCTACAGTGACATTTTTGAACGTTGCAAACGAAAACGTCGATGTAGACCTTTTGTGTCTATAATGACGTTTTTTGGGTTTTTAGTGACGTTTTACAAACGTCACCTAAACCCAAATTTCATATGTGTACACACATATATACTTAGATTACGTTAGAGTAGAATTCTATCTTATATAAAAAAAAAAAAAAAAAAAATTCCCCTTGTGTGGGTCCCTTTTTTTCTTCAGGACACCGGCCTAAGGATCTTGGGCTGACTGATTGTGGTTTGGTGGACTGGGCTTGGTTCACCACAACTAAAGAGCTGTTTAAGAACTAAGTGGTGCACAAAGCAAATTTCTTACAACACATAAACTAACAAGTGAAAATATCTGTATTGAATGACAATGAAAACAGCAAAGAAATGCAAAGTAATCAAGAAATGCGTAAAACAGTGATTAGGGATCCTTGGAATAATGTGAAATACTTCATTAATTTTCTTTGATTATAGTTACAGTGTGCTCACTAAGACATGACACAAGGTTCAAATAAGTTCAAAAATTACAGACTTTGATAGCTATTCAAGCCTCTAAGACTTGTAAAGTTTGAATCATCTTGAATCCAAGTATGTGCTATATTGGCTGTTTCTGGGATATCGAGAGGTATTCCTCTGTTTTTCTTTGAATTTTACAAAGTTCTCCAAATGATCCTATCTTCGATCCCCTTGCTGCTTGGGTTGCTTCTTCCTTTTATAGCCTGACTCTAGGGCTCTGGGTTACCAGTGATTTCTCTCCTTTGCCCCTCCTTGGGTACTAGAGCTTGTGCTATGTCAGTTACTCAAGGGGTTGGTCTTTTCCTTCTTCCTTATAACTTTCCTCCTTTTGGTGCGACCAAGCTGAAAGCCTCTAGATGTCTTTCTATTCCAAGATCCCCTCAGGTTGCTGACCATAGCTTATCGGCCCTTTTCAGTTTTTGTTTGCCTCCATTCTTGTCGTTTTTCCCAAATAGTTGGAATCTTTTACTGCTGGGTTGAAAGTTTCCTTCAACCACTTCCATTTATAATTTCTCATTCTCGGTTCCTTGAGGTACCGCTCCGTTGTTCATGAATGGTTGCTTTAGACCTTCTGACTCCTTACTATATGACTGGGCGCTCGAGAGGGACCCGTCTGTTCTTTGTTCTTTATGCTTTTTTTTTTTGGTATTTTTCCTTTGAACCGTTTCAGTCCTGTTTAGGCTATGTTATGCGTTCCAGGGATTCCGGGCTTTGGCAGTCTCTGGGATCCGAGCCCAGTTCTTCCTATTGGGCTTCTTTTGGCTAACTGATCTTGGTCGGCTGGGCTTTTCCTTTGCTTCATGGTTTGTTTGTTTAAAACCTGTTCCTTCATGGGTCTTTAGATCCCAACTCTCTTATTTCTCTAGTTTTACTTTTCATGAGGTTAGCCTAGTATGCTCTTTCTTTGGGCCTTAGGCTGTGATTAATTTTGAACCTCAACACCCCTTTACCCAAAATAAAATTTTAAAAAAATAGAGTGCAATTAATCACTTGTCCTCTATTTTTAATTGTTTGTCATTTATAATTAGTTAACTAATTGAGCTTTAAGACTCTTGATACTTATAAGTGTCAAGAGCTTTGAAACTCAATTAGTTATAACTAGTTTTCTAGCCCTAAAGTTCATAAAATATTACAATTATAAAAACAAATCAACCTCAAGAGTAAATTGTTGTAGAGCCCAAATAACTTGTTGCCTAATGTTAGGATTTAGATGATTTAGAAGTTTTGTAGGTTACTTTGAGGGAACCTAGGCCTTCATAGCAGAAATGAGAGAGAGAGAGAGAGAGATAGAGAAAGAGAGAGACAGGAAAGCTAGGTAAAGAAATCAACAATCTCCAATTAATGCCCAATAACATCTGTGGTGGACTTATTTACATCTTGTAACCAACCACACTTCTAACTAACATCCTGCCTTGCTAACTAATTGCCTTATTATGGTTACAATAGAATGTAGTGTATTTAGTAAGTACAATTATTTATTGTTATACTAACAGGTCTTGTACAATACTAACACAAGTGTCTAACATTACTTTCCCCATTTAAAGCACCTTGCCCACAAGGTGAGGAAATGTATTCTGAAGTAGATGTAGAGACTCCCAAGTGGCATTTTCAGGAGAGTAGCCCAACCATTGTACCAACGCTTTAGTTACCACTCTAGATCTCAGTGACTTGGTTCGAGATTGCAGCACAGCAACAGGCTCACTAGACACTTGACCATCATCATCCACTAGCGGCAAAGTGGGTATGGAATGCTTATTTGGTCCAAGCTTCATCTTTAAACAAGAGACATGGAACACTGGGTGCAATATGGACTCAGGAGGCAGAGCTAACTTATAAGACACAGCCCCTACCTTCTGTAGAATCTGAAAAGGCCCAAAAAACCTTGTTGACAGCTTCCATCTCCCTTTATAAGCCAAAGTCTTCTGTCTATAGGGTTGCAACCTCAAATAGACCCAATCACCCACCTTAAAGGTCCTGTCCTGCCTGTGTTTGTTTGCTTGGAACTTCATCTTTTCTTGTGCAGCAGCCAAATGTGACCTCAAAGTAGTTAGAACTACCTCCCTTTGACATAAAAAAGAATCCAAAAGCATCCACACGGGTAGTACCAAGGATATAACTTTGCAATTTGGGAGGAGCAAAACCATATAATGCTTCAAAAGGTGTAGACTTCAGATTGGTATGGAAATTAGTATTGAACCAAAATTCTGCCAAAGCCAACCACTCAGCCCATCTATGTGGACTATCAACAATGAAAGCTCGTATATATTGTTTCAAACTCTTATTAACAATCTCAGTTTGGCCATCAGACTGAGAGTGATAAGCTGTAGAAATAGCCAAAGTAGTACCTTGCAACCTAAACAACTCAAACCAGAAGAGGGAAGTAAAGGTAGCATCTCTATCACTAACCAATGTTGTAGTAACCCATGTAATTTAAAAACATATTGCATATACAATGAAGCCACTTTGGCAGCAGTATATGGGTGAGAAATAGGAATGAAATGGGCCTATTTAGTCAATCTATCAACTACTACCAAAATCACCTCAAAGCCTTGTGACTTAGGCAGCCCTTTAATGAAATTCAAACTAACATCAGTCCAAGGAGTAGTAGGAATCTCCAATGGTTGCAGTAACCCAGCAGGAACAGAAATTTTAGATTTCACTTGTTGGCACACATCACACTCCTTCACAAACTGTTTGATGGCAACTTTCATACCTTGCCAATAAAACTCCCTTTTAGCCCTTTGATAAGTCTTGAATAGGACTGCTATGAACATGATGAAGAACTTAGGGAATCAAAGAACCACTTGGTCCCAAAAAACACCTTCCTTTGTAGAAGATCAAATCATTTTGCCAAGTACACCCCTTGGAGGCAGTACCGAACTGAATGGACTGAATCAATTGCTGTAATGAGTGTTCTTGAACATAGCTCTCCTTAAGGGTCGATAACCAAGATGAGTTAGGAACAAAAAGAAGGAACAAACAACTAGACTTCTGAGAATCACACTACTGTCCAAACCCAGAAACACCCTCAAACCTCCTAGAAAGAGCATTAGCCATCTTATTGTCTTGACCTTTCTTATACTCTACCACAAAAGCATACCCTAAGAGCTTTGCAAGCCATTTTTGCTGAGTAGGTGTGGCAATCCTTTGCTCCAGCAAGAATTTAAGGCTTTGATGATCAATCTTCACAACAAAGGGTCTACCCAACAAATAGGGCCTCCATTTCTTGACAGCAGTAGCCAAAGCCAACAATTCAGTTTCATAGGTAGATAAATGGAGATGCTTACCCTTCAAAACTTAACTATGGAAGGCTATGGGTCTATTATCTTGCATCAATACAGCTCCCAACCCGAAACCAGATGCATCACACTCAATTATAAAGGGTTTAGAAAAATTAGGAAGAGCCAAGACAGGTGGCTGAGCTACTGCTACCTTGAGTTGATTAAAGGCAGCAAGAGCTTTATCAGTCCATATAAACCCATCTTTTTTCAGTAGTTCAGTCAAGGGCTGAGCAATGGCACCATACCCTCTAATGAACTTCCTATACTAGCCAGTGAGGTCTAGAAAACCCCTTAAAGCCTTCATAGTAGTAGGGACAGGCCATTGTTGCATTGCAATAGTCTTTTTAGGGTCAACCTTAACCCCATTCCCAGAAATTATATGGCCTAAATACTCCACCTCATCATAGGCAAATACACACTTAGACATCTTAGCATATAGCTGATGGGAAAGAAGAATCTCCAACACAGTCCTCAAGTGGGACAGATGATCATTTAAGCAAGAACTGAAGACCAAAATATCATCAAAGAAAACCAAAACAAACTTTCTAAGGTAAGGTTTGAAAATAGTATTCATAAGAGCTTGAAATATGGAAGGGGCATTAGTTAGGCCAAAGGGCATTACAAGGAACTCATAATAACCTTCATGAGTACAAAAGGCTGTCTTAGGAATATCCTTAGACTTCATACGGATTTGGTGATACCTTGACCTTAAATCCAACTTAGAAAAAAGTGTGGCACCAGCTAGTTCATCTAGCAACTCATCAACCACAGGGAGAGGAAATTTGTCCTTAACAGTAGTCTTATTTAAAGCTCTATAGTCTATACACATTCTCTAGCTTCCATCAGCCTTCCTCACAAGCAAAATTGGTGAGGAAAAAGGACTCTGACTTGGCTGAATAGAACCAACCTCCAATAAGTCATGCACTATTTTCTCAATTTCAGCTTTTTGAAAGTAGGGGTACCTGTAAGGTCTCTCACAGATAGGAGGAGTGCCTTCTTTAAGTATAATCTGATGCTCATGACCTTGGAATGGAGGCAGATGAGATGGTACTTCAAACACCTTAGAAAACTGCTTTAACAGGTCTAACAGTGCAGCAGGCAAAAAAGGCTAATCATGACCTGAAGTGGTGATAGCCTTAATGTGGAGAACTAGCCCTTTCTTGACTGAACCATCAAAGAACTTGTCAGCATCTAAAAGAATAGACTTTGATAACTGCAGACCTTGCAATAACACCCTTTTACCCAAGTAAGAAAATTTCATGGTTAATAACTTGAAGTCCCAATTGATTTCCCCCAAAGTACTTAACCATTGGGTACCAAGAACCATTGCACAGCCTCCCAAATGCAGAACATTGAAATCCACCACAAAGTTATACCCTTGCATAGAAATAGTAACTCCATGACACACACCCAAAGTTTTAACAATGCTTCTATCAGCTACCTTAACCTCCAGAACTTGAGAGGTATCCAAATACAGTTGTAAAGTAGACAATTCATTAGCATCCAAAAAATTGTGAGTGCTCCCAGAGTCAATGAGAGACACTACTTCATGATTTAAAATCCTGCCCTTAACCCTCATGGTCTGAGATGCAGGGCTACCTACTAAGGCATATAGTGTAATCTCAGTAGGTAAAGTCAGATCTTCTTGCTTCTCACTTGCTTGATGTTCCAACACCACTCCATCATCCTCTAATTCTACCAGCTGCACACCTGGCTTATGTTCAACTCCCACATCCCAGCCCTCTAATAAAAACAACTTTGCTCCCTTACACTTATGTCCCATCTGCCACTTTTCATCACAGTTATAACATAAACCCAATTTCCTTCTTTCCTCCATCTGAGTACTAGTCAACCTTTGAAGTGGCAATTTCATCTTGATATCAGTCTTACCTTCCAATTTAGGTAAACGCAATATAGAAGGTTTTCCATTATCTATCTCATTCTTGAAAGTTTTTTTGCTACTCATTAGGTATTCTTCCTGAATTTTAGCTAAACCAAAGGCTTCATTAAGTGATTTAGGCATTAGCATTCTGACTGGTAACCTAATCTCATCTCTTAAACCACTTAAAAAACAACTTAACTTATGAGACTCAGACAAACCCATGACTCTATTAGAAAGAATCTCAAAATTACCTTTGTAAGAAATCACTATGGTAGTTTGTTTGAGACGAGTGAGTGCTTCCATGGGATCATTATAAGCTGTAACACCAAAACGGGTCTAAAGAGCCTTAATGAAGACCTCCCAACTCACAAATCCACCCACTTGCTCAGCATCTTGGAACCAAATCAAAGCTTCATCATCAAGGTGAAAAGAAGCCACAATCACCTTCTAATGCCCAGGGGTGTTATGATAGGAAAAATACTGGTTTGCGTTGTATACCCAACACGTAGGGTCTTCTCCATGGAATCTTGGAAACTCTAGCTTCAAGTTCTTAATAAAATTTTGTGATAAAGCATCTGAATTTCCCATCTGGAGGGCTCTAGAACCTGAATTTGAGGTTTATTGTCGTTTCTCCTCTGTTTCCACCATTCTTTGCATAAAACCATTAATAGCTTGCAACTGCTTCTGAATTTCCTGTAAAGCATGTTTGTGATTTTCTGACACCTTAGTTAGAGTTGCGATTTTCTTTGAATTTTGTGAATTGGAACGAGTTTCAGTCGTGGTGGTGTGGAGGGATCGATTGCTCTGATACCAATGTTAGGATTTAGAAGATTTAGAAGTTTTGTAGGTTACTTTGAGGGAACCTAGGCCTCCATAGCAAAAATGAGAGAGAGAGATAGAGAAAGAGAGAGACAGGAAAGCTAGGTAAAGAAATCAACAATCTCCAATTAATGCCCAATACCATCTGTGGTGGACCTATATACATCTTGTAACCAACCACACTTCTAACTAACTTCCTGCCTTGCTAACTAACTGCCTTATTATGGTTACAATAGAATGTAGTGTATTTAGTGAGTACAATTATTTATTGTTATAATAACAGGTCTTGTACAATACTAACACTGGTGTCTAACACCTAACTTATATTCAACAAAATCAAACTTGAAAAAAATACATTTAAAAACGCCTGATACATGATTGAAAAACTTGATCAAGATTTAGAAATTATAAATATTGACCGGAAAGAGCTTTAATTGTTTTTTTCTTTAATATTCAAGCATGATGTAACAATTTGATCAAATTAAAGCTTTATTTTCATCCATATAAGAAATTATATATATATATATATATATATAAAGATTATATATATATATATATATATTTATTTATTTATACATACATACACACACACATATATATATATATATATATTATCATTTACCTCATGAAGAGTTGTATGTTCTCTTCACATATATATGATCAAACGATATGGACCTTGAATTCTATGGTGTTGTTCTAAAAAGAAAAAGATATGGACCCTGAATTATTTATAGATGTTAGTTGTTGAGAGGAACACTATATACATAGAAATTAAGCACATAAAATTCATAAATATATACATATACGGATCAGAATCATATATAACATAATTATATTTTTATGGGTAAAGATGGATGATCTAAGAAGCTTGAAAAAAAAAGTTATTTACAAAGCTTAAATAAAAATTTGAATTATATCCTGAAATAATATATTAAGAAAGAAAGATAGGTGTTGCATCTCCGAAGAGGGCAGCAATAATGACCTCCACAATCACTTTCATAATTTCCAAGCTATACTAAGGCATTCTTTCCAGTTAAGCCACTTTTCTGCAGTAGCAAGCTGAAGATGCTTGTGTTTCTTCCATCAGTTGGTTGAAGGAGACGAACATTGTTGTTCCAATTCTCGAAATTTATGTCCTTCAGACATGCCACATGATAACGGAATTTGCCACAAGAGGAGACATAAGCCCAGCCCTTAATCTCATTTGAAATTTTCCTACGTTGGCATATTAGGCACTTTGACATCCATGGCAACTTTTTACGAAGATTTACATTGACCCCTTGATCATTAGCCCTATTATGTGGGAGCTTCAAACAACGAGGATGAAGTACGTGCGCTTTGTTACCCGAAGACTTGTACATGAAGCCTTGGACATTCTTGCCACATGCAACACAAACTAATATAGTGTCAGATTGAGACTCCTCATTATGAAATATGAAGTGGCAGTTCTTGAAGAATGGGTGAGTAATAGAGCCAGAACCAGAAGCTAAAGCGCATTCCTCATGAAGATGAAAGCCACACCTCCTTTTGTTACACTGGTAAAATGACCCAAGCCCTTGCTCTTTACATCCATCACACTGATAACAGGTTTCGATACGCATTAGTTTAAGCTGATGCCTGTGGCTAGAGTGTTTTATCTCATCAATTCTCGACATGTCTTCTCACAAGAGATTGACTTGATCACTTCCTGGCCTTTTCGTGTTTCTTGTTGATCTCAAAATTCCTGGACAATTTAAGTGAAAATAAACATGAATTTGGAGTTTGATCAAATATAAAATGGTTAAGAATATCTTCAAAATATGTGATTATATAGAAAAAGAGATTGCACATAAGAAGAAGAAAATGGTGGTGATCGCCATTAATTGCTGCTAGGGTAATAACATGATTTTCAATTCAATGAGTGGCACAAAACTAGTTATTAACAAAATCATGATCCGAATAAAAAATGTAAATAAATAATTATTGGAGAAATACAAGCATATTTACTCACCCGGATTGTTCTAAAGCTCCAAGTATATATATAAAAATCAAGAATTTATGGAAAACCAAAAGTGTTACCTTGATTTATGGTGATGCTGTGGCCAGAGCAATTATGTTTAAAACAGTTTTGGTGAGCTAACTGGAAATGGCTCTGGGTGCGTGGGAATAATTAATGGCAGCCAATGGTGGGAAGAGGTGGTGGTGGCATAGCCGCGAAGTGAGAAGAAGATAAGACTGGGAGAGGGATAGGAAGTAGAGGATAGGTTGTTGTTGCTTTGCTTTGGTAAAAATGATGTTAAAGTTTCAGGCAAGAATATAATGTGGGACATTCAAGGAAATTTCGAGGGCAACTAGTACAAATAGACACCTAAGATCTTAATTCAAGCTCAAGCAAAACAACATTAAGTTTAATTATTAAACTATAATTAGCACATGGACAAATTTAAAAATAAATACAATTAGATACAAATTTTTTTAGTATGACCATTGACCATGACGTTTTTTTTTTTTTTTTTTTTTTTTTTTTTTTTTTTTGAGAAGAATGACGATTACCAATTTATGTACTCTTCTTTAAAAAAATTAAAAAAAAAAAAAAAAAAAAAAAGAAGAAAAGATTGTAAGGACAACTAGCTCAAGGAAAAATTTGCTTCGAACTTTTTTTGTATTTGGGAACAACTTATTTAGATTTTTCCTAAAAATTTTTTAATGAAAATGTACTTTAAGAAAATAAAGTTTTTAAAAATTATTAAAAATTAAAAAGCTAGCTTAAAAGCTAGTCCCAACCACACAACAAAACATTTTTATGACTTGAACTAATTGAGAGTCTAGATGATCCTCTTCGAACCAATTGTATGCATGCACCAAGGAGTTTTTTTTTTGGAGAAAGTATGCACTAAGGACTTAAACTTAGAATTTTGACCCCTTCCAAACGACTGTAGCAGGAACATTTTTTTTATATGGCAAAAATCACATTTTTATTTCTATATTTTCACACTATTCTACTTTGGTCTCTAACTTTTATTTCCAATGCTTTTAGTCCCTATTCTGAAACGAAGTGCATTGTTGGCACACTAAAAGTTGACGTGGCCGTCAAAATAATAATAAGAATTGTTATTTGGCATTAAAAATGTTACGTCAGCATTTAAATTTCAAAATTAACTTATTAATTTTAACTAAATAAAAAAAATCAAAACAAAAATCAAAATCAAAACTCACATGAATTAAGACCTAAAAATATCTTGAACAAAAACACTAAGAACACTAACCTAGACTTAATATCTCAAAATTGAAAATCAAAAACCACAAACCAGAAACACAAACACAAACTCAGCCATAGATCAACCAAACCAAATACAAAAGCAACAAACACAATCCCAGCAACTGATTTTTCAAAACCCCTCTTCTTCTACCTTCTCCCTTCTTCTTCTCTCTCTTTTTTATGTTCTTTGTTTTCTTGTTCGGGGTTTCATATTTTGTTTGTTTTGTATTGTATATGATAAACTCCTCAGGCTCGCGATACTTTCTACGCGTGTTTGGATAAGGAATCCAATAAGAGACCCACTGAAATCGCTTCCGTCGGTCTCTTATACCCATCTGAATGCAAAAACTCCAGGGCCGAGTTTGACAAACACTGCCGTGCTTCTTGGGTAAAATGTCAAATTTTAGTGCCATTGTTTCATGGGGATTTTAATATTTTATTATTGTTATTGTTGTTTTGTTTTTTTGGAATGGTAGGTGAGGCATTTTGATAGACAGTACCGTCGGAACAGGAGGGTGCAGAGGCTTTTGGATGACAAGGACTTGAGGCGAGGTCCGTTGATGCTTCCACAGACTTATACTTTTAAATCCTCATAAAATTTCGACTTTTTATGACCATTTGGCTTTCTGGGTCTTCTTTAAAATGTGCTAGTTTTGTTGGGTTTTGATGGATTTGCACTTGTACAGTTATCAAACAATAGGATTTGCATTTTCTGGATTGTTATCAAAGTATATGATGCTTGCCTTTAAATCTGAATTATGATGTTTCTTTGTGTTTAACAGATTTTTTTAAATAGTTTTGATTGCTTTTGTATTTGGTTTGGTTGATATGTTGCTGGGTTTGTGTTTGTGTTTCTGGGTTTGTGATTTTTGGTTTTCAATTTTGAGATCTTAAGTCTGGGTTGGATGTTTTTGTTCAAGATACTTTTAAATTTTAATTCATGTGAATTTTGATTTTTATTTCTGTTTGATTTTTTTTATTTAGTTAAAATAAATAAATAAATTTTTTAAATTTAGATGCTGATGTAGCAATTTTTAATGCCAAATAATATTTTTTTTATTATTTTAATGGCCGCGTTAGCTTTTAGTGTGCCAACAGTGTATTCCATTTGTCACGTGTGCATTTTTCGTCTCTAATGTAATGACAGGGATAAAAACGAGACGTGTTTTTCAAGATAGGGACTAAAAGCGGTGGAAATAAAAGTTAGGAATCAAAGTGGGAATCGCGTGAAAATATAAGAATGAAAATGTGGTTTTCGCATTTTTATATTTTTTGTTGAGAAAACAAGTAATAGGAACTTATGTCCTCTATGGCTCTATATAGGCCTCAATATCAATATACACAACTTATATATATATATATATATATATATATAGAATTAGCATACATAATAACTAGATAATTAGATAAGTACAAAAAATATCTCTCATAAGAAGTTATCGATATTTTTTTTAAGAAAAAAAAGTTCTTAGCACCAAGATGTAATAAATAGTTTGTTTTCTTCATCATTCAGTTGCATCTGTTCAACTTTTGCAGAGCTCAGTTATGACTCATGCAAGCTTGTAACTTTAGTGGTAGCACAAAAGTGACGGACCTTTGGCAATTTTTGTGTTCTTTTCTTTCGCCCAAAACAAAAAACAGACATATAAGATATCCATTGCACTAAAAACTTATTGATATCTTAACATGATGATAAAGAGTTTTCTTCATGAGCCAACGTCTTACACAATAAAAACAAAAAACAGACAAAAAAACAACGACTTTAATTATTTCCTTCATCAAAAAGCTACACACCATCAAAAGCCAACGAAAAAAATGAAATTTTTACTAGGAAGAGCACTGTCTAGGGATGAAACCAAGAACGCTCTCGAGGGAGGAAGAGGGCAAAGCAAGCTTGTGCAACTTTGGAGACCGTCGGGCGTATGGACTATGTGGACCTTACCCACAGGTTCTTTCTAGTCCGATTCTACACTAAAGAGGATCTGGATTTAGTTTTGGATAAGGGGTCGTGGTTTATCAATTTCGCGAGTCTTTGGGCAAAGTGCTGAGGATAGATGCCCATACAACCATGAAAGCTTGAGGGAAATATGCGAGGCTCTGTATTCAAATTGATGTTAACAAGCCACTGGTAGACACGATCCTTATTGGGCACTTCGAGCAACCGGTGACGTATGAGGGTATTCATAAGCTTTGTTTTACCTGTGGAAGAGTTGGACACAAGGTGGAGGCTTGTCCATACATGATTCAGCATGGGAATGATACGACAACTCCGGTGGAGGATGGCAGGGATGGCGTAGAGATGCGGGTAGCAAAGAATGGACTAAAGCCCAAGAGCTAGCTCGTAAAGGGCCCAAGCCCGTAATTTTTCACCCCTTTAATATCGATAACGAGGCCATAACCCATTCTACTTATGAAGCTAGCGGGCCTGGCTCGTCCTAAAGGGCAGGTTCAAAGGCCTCAAGTCTGATACAGAAGAGCAGCCCATCAGTTAGATCCTCATCCGCTTCGGTGAAAGGAAAGAAAGTTCTAGCAAGAGTCAAACCCTGAAGAACCAATTTTAAGAATGCTACCACTCCTCAAACAAAAGGTATCTCCTTCAGCTCACCCTCTCCCTCACACAATTTTACCTTTCGTACCAACCTTGCTACCAAACCATCTTCAAATGCCGCCTTTGAGTTTAAGTCCTCCGAGTTTGACAGAATGGACTTTAAGATTAGGAGTAAAAGTGATCAAGACCCTGGTGTGCAGCATCATGGAGATTTGGACAACCCTTATGATTTTAATGAGAGAGCCCAACCGCATGTTCGGGGAAGCATGGAGGTTAGTTCTGCCATTAATGGTGGTGTTAGGATCTTAGACCTCTTAAAACACAAGAATTGGATTAACCTAGTTTATTAGCCAAGTGATTAATTTAGTTAAATTATGCAAATCTAGGTTAACACAATAAATAATCATATCAAGAAATAAAGCAATGGAAATGTAAAGAATATAAAGATATTATCACCCAGGAAAACCAAACCGGTAAAAACCTGTGGAGGATTTAACCTAACTATCCTCAAGGTAAACTTGAATCCACTATATGAGAGAATCGAAATTCATACAAAAGGACTTACAAGCATCCACGCTCGATTTTCTAATGTTACCCACTAGTAGAACTTACTGATACGACCACGTGCAAGCTTCGAATCTACGGTCTCCTTCTTTCTTGGATTCTCCACAAGATACAAGCACCCCCACTTGTGTTTCTTTAAGCTCCAATGACAGCAACTAAGTTGATCATCAAGATGTTGATATTATCTCTACCTTGAAAACCTTAAGTTTATATGAAGGAAAGCTTCTCAAGGATCTCACAAGAGATTCACACAAATCACAAAATATGAGTAACAAGAGCATCCAGAACTCCTTTAAAAATGTGGCTAGGGTTTCCTTTATATAGTGGGAGAAGTAGATCTGAAACCTTAATCCTTAATAGGCTTGGGCTGAGTTGAAAAATTCTGCAGAAAAACGTTCTGCCCGAGATTTGATCAATCGAGTCTAATTTTCAATTGATCGAGCCAAGCCGAAAGTCATTAATACTTTTGCAGCACTCGATTCAAACTTTACATAAAACGGCCACATTTTGAGCAAGTCTAAACAAGACTAACAACCTGTTTTGATTATGATTTTCCAACAATACACATTAGAATTCTAAATACATAAAATCCTAAATCTTTAGAACATAACAGGTGGGAATAAGGAGAACGGAGCATCTCACACTTATGGGTCGGTTGTGGGGATAGATGGAATATCCGTGGAAGTAGTGTCTACTGGACGGATTGGTGAAGCTGATGAAGACTAGATGGAGACTGTGGAAGGAGATGGAGCTTCTACCTCTGCTTAATGAGGTCCCTAACCCCAACCATCTTTTTATCATGAATATTTTTATCTGGAATAGCAGGGGTGCACTAAAGCCAAACTTTCAGAGTCATGTTCATGATCTAGCTTAGATTCATGATCCGGCCATTTTTGTGGTTATGGAAACAAAATTAGGAGGTGACAGGGCAAGGGAGATTACAGATCAATTACCTTTTGATGGGGCAATCCATACTGATACGATTGGGTATGCAGGCGGGCTATGGTTGTGATGGAATTCTGACAGAATGGAGATATAGAGGCTAGCAAGCATGAAGCAGGAGATACATGTCGAAGTAAATGTACATTCCTCAAACCTTTCTTGGATCTTTTCTGCAATCTATGCAAGTTCTAAGAGTGAGGAAAGAATCATTTTGTGGGAAAATCTTACCAAAGTAGCTAAACTTCATAACCTACTATGGGTGATGGTTGGGGATTTTAATGAGTCGCTTATTGATGAAGACAAGTTCGGAGGCAGAGGGGTTAGCATAAACTGGTCACTCTTATTTAAGGATTGTTTGAATAGGTGTAGTATGATGGATCTAGGCTTCTCAGGTCTCAGGTACACTTGGACTAACAAGAGGGATATTAATAATATGATTCTAGAGAGGATTGACTAATCTTTTATGAATCCTGAATGGTGTGTGTTGTATCCGGAAGCAAAAATCACGCATCTGCGTAGATGCCACTCAGACCACTGTCCTGTCTTGCTTGAAACCTGTCCAGGCAGAGCCATACCACTCACTAGACCTTTTAGATTTTAGGAGTTTTGGTTGTCAGATACATCCTTCCCAAATGTTGTTGCTGGCATAACAATAGGGGTTTGGCTGACTCAATTGATTCTTTCTCCAAGGAGGCTACCTTATGAAATAAGAATCATTTTGGAAACATCCATTTTAAGAAGAAGAGGATCCTTGCAAGGTTGTATGGTATTCAGAAGGCATTGTCCAATTATCGAAGCGCTTCTCTTCTCAACCTTGAAAACCAACTCTACCATGATCTTGAAATGGTTTTGGATCAAGAGAGGGACCTTTGGTTGCTGAAATCTAGGGTCAACTGGATGATACAAGGCAACCACAATACTTCATTCTATCACATATCTACCTTAGCTAGAAGAAAATGAAATCATATAGCCTCGGTTAAGGATGAAAGGGGAGAGTGGATCACCAATGTTAGGGAGGTCACAGAGTACTTCCGTAAGGGTTTCATTTCTCTATATTCCACTTCGCATGAAGTTGCCTCCCGAATCCCTCACCAAGCTGTTCAGTGGCATGGCCGACTGTCAAAGGAGGTAAAATGCTCCTTTTCTACCACGGTGTCTATTGAGGCTATCAAAGGTGCTCTTTGGTCCATGAAACCATACAAAGCCTTGGGGCCGGATGGACTACATACAGGTTTCTTTCAAAGATTTTGGCTCATAACGGGTGACTCGGTGATAAGGGAAATGGAGAGGGCTTTTAATACTAGGAGAGTTTCGGACTACTTTAATAAAACCCTTATTGTCCTTATTCCAAGATACAGGGTCTGGAAACCTTAGGAAATTATAGACCTATAAGTCTTTGCAACACGGTCTACAAGATCATCACTAAAGTGATTGTTACTTGGATTAGACCTCACTTGGATAGCATCATCTCTCCATACCAAGCTGCATTTATCCTGGGTAGAATGTGCACAGACAATATTATTATAGCCCAAGAGCTCATTCACACTATGAGTACAGCCAAAGGGGGAACAGGCTACATGGCCATCAAAATTGATCTTAAAAAGGCATATGACAAGATTGAATGGGCCTTTATTAGAGAAATGCTTATCGAGTTCAACTTCCTGGATAGTATCATTGACCTCATCATGAGTTGTGTCGTCCATTTCCACTTCTCTCCTATTTAATGGGGGATGCTTGGAGTCTTTCCTCCCTTCTCGGGGCATTAGGCAGGGAGATCCTCTCTCCCTGTACCTTTTTATCCTCTACATGGAGTATTTGGGTTATCTGATAGAGGAAAAATATGAAGCGAAGCTCTGGTCACCTGTAAAAGCCTTAAGAAGTGGCCTTGCTTTCTCTCATATCTTCTTTGCGGATGACCTTGTTCTTTTTGCTAAGGCTAATCAAGTTAATTGCCATGCCATAAAGGATGTCCTTGAAGTATTCTGCAAGAAATCCGAGTAGACCATGAGTGAAGCAAAGTCACGGGTTTGTTTCTCTCCCAATGTCAACTTTGATTTAAAGGATAACCTGGCTGACATCCTTGGTTTTAGATCAACCCCTAATTTGGGCAAATACCTCGGCTTTCCTCTTAAGCATTCAGGTAAGGGGGAGGGGCAAGATTTTGACTTTGTTTTGGATAGAGTAAAAAAAAAAAGTTTGTTGGTTGGAAAGCAAATTTACTCTTCATGGCAGGTAGAATGGTTCTCATCTAAGCATCTTCATCCACCATACCCACCTATGTTATGCAGAATGTTTAGCTACTCGATAAGATCCTTAAGGGCATAAATAGGTTAATAGGAATTTCTTATGAGGGTCTACAAACAACTTAAGAAAAATGCACTGGTTTAATTGGGAGAAAGTCACTACCCTGAAGGATTTGGGAGGTCTAGGGCTCCAATCAGCAAGGGGTAGAAACACAGCCCTTTTAGCAAAACTTAATTGGAGATTCCACTTGGAGAGTGATGCTTTTTGGGCTAAGGTGCTCAAGTTGAAATATGGGACTAGGCAGCGTATAAACTCCAGAAATGTATCCAAGTTGTTGGGATCTAACATTTAGAGGAGTTTGAAGAAGGGGAAGCAGGTTTTTAAAGAGGGCATGAAGTGGATTCTAGGGAAAGAGAGTCAGTTTAATTTTTGGAGAGATTGTTGGTCGGACTTAGGTCCCCTTAGATTCATTATTCATGGCCCAATCCCCCTGCAATCTGTTAATCTTAAAGTTAAAGACGTCATCTCCCCATATGGTTGATGCTAGTCAGCCATTCCTTTTGACTTACCCCAAGATATTAGGGAGAACATTCAAGCAATCCCTTTTCCCATTGCAACTAGAAGTGTTGATAAATTGGCTTGGAAAGGGTCTTCTAAGGGTGGTTTCAGCTCAAAAGGTTCCTATAGTCTTGCTACAAAGTCATTTGAATCAGCCTCCTTTCCACGTTTGTGGATATGGAAAGTATGTACCCTTCCAAAGATCCAAATGTTTATTTGGCAATGTATGCACAATAGTGTGGGAGTAAGATGTTGCTTGGCTGAGAGAGGAATGCATATTCCTATAGTTTGCCCTTTATGCCATACCGAGACTGAATCCATCAGCCATGCTCTTCGTGATTGCAGATTTGTCAAGTCTATATGGCATCAGCTAGGGCAGCAAAGGGTAAATTAGATTTTTCAATCCCAAGACATTAAAGACTGGCTAGCCACTAATGCAAAAGCCAAGACTTCCCACAATGATGAGGGGTTCCATGGAATATTGTTTTTCCTTTTGCTATATTGCTAATTTGGAAACATCGCCATAAGAGCCCCAACCTGTGCCTTGCCAAGCAAATCAAAATGCAAGCTACTGAATTTTTTCTGTGTATTAATCGTCCAAGAAGCAATTGTTGCATGATTACAAAACACATAAGGTGGGAAAAACCAGTCTCGGGTTGGATGAAACTCAATACCGATGGTTCTTTTGATGATCTGTTGGAAATTGCTGGAGGGGGAGGTCTGATCAGAGATGAGTAGGGGAATTAGGTAGCGGGGTACACCAAGAGAGTAGAAAAAGCAAATAGTTTCATAGCAGAAGCTTGGGCACTCAAATACGGACTCGTGTTATGTAGTCAACTGAACCTGTCAAGTGTCATTGTTGAATCAGATGCAAAAGCCTTAGTAGATGCATTGAATAACCCGGTTTATGATAATTCAGTGGTTTCGCCTCTTTTTGATGATTGCAAATAGTTGGCTGCCTAAATTCCTCAACTTGTTTTGAGACATATTTATCGTGAACCAAATTCGTGTGCGAATCATTTAGTTAGTATAGGTCGACTGCAAAACTCTGAGTTTGTTGTTTATAGCAGTCCTGAGTTTGTTGTTTATAGCAGTCCGCCTGTGGACCTAATGAACCTTATTGTGGTTGACTGCCAAGGATTGTACTCTAAAAGGCTTTGCTTCGATACTCTGCTTTCTTGCTAAGTTGTCTTTTTTTCCTTTTACCAAAAAAAAAAAAAAAAAAGGAGAAATTTTTTGTAAGACAGTAATAAATAAATGGTAGGGGAAAAGTCTTCACAAAGACAAAGACCGAGTCAACGTTCTGTACTTACTAATTTCCAAAATTTCTTACACTGAAACTAATTTCCAAAGTCAATAATGACATTTTTATAAAATAAAGTAAAAATTTGATGATGAAACAAAATTACATTTCTATACGATAACCTGTGTTATGTCAAATGTGATTATGATCAAACTAATCACTATTCAGGGATTCCGGTGCTTCTAAATTATTTATTGGGATTTGTGTTCTACCAAATATTTTGTCGTTTAAATTGACAAAGGTGGAAAGATTGTTTGCTTGGTTAATGCAAAAATTTATATCTATTTTAGTATAAAAATTTACATTTTTTATTATAAATATTCGCTTTTCAAAGCACCCAAAATCAAATTATTTATTTTATACTATATTTTATTAAAATATCAAATTTTCTTGATTTTTATTTTTTTTTTCTTTCTTCATACATAAAATCCATCATCTATTCTCTTTTTTTTTTTTTTCTTTTTTTTTTTTCTAAAGAGTAAGTATAAAATTAATAGTGACAGTGTAAAAATACAAAGTTTTTACAGTAATCATGTATTTTTGCACAACTTTTAATAGCTTGATGTAAGTGAATTTTGAGATTAATTGGCTAAAATATGATTCTTTTTCTAATCAAGCAAAAAAACCTTTAGATTTCCGTCGAGAGTTGGGAATTAGGAATTTGAGAAGAGAAAATATGGATACAACTTTTGCAACAATAATACAAATATAATCATTTTCACACTTCATTGCACAACTTATTAATTTGTGCAATTATAATTTATTAACGAAAAGTGGTGGGTCGTATAAGTTAGTAACGAGTAGAAAATGTCAATCATGCACAATCACACTAGTCGTAGCTTTTGTTATCAATCTAACGTGGTTGATTTTGAGTGGTGATGAAAAAGTTGTGATTCTATATGAAAATAGCAAGCAACCACTTATAATCTATCACGTCAAAATTAAAAAAAAAAAAAAAAAATCATGACACAAAATTATGGTCATAGAAGAACTTATTCCCATTTAAAAAAAAAAAAAAAAACTTTCTTAGAGTATTCATATCTGGTTTGCTAAAAAATTAGCATTTAGCATACCAAAAAATCATTTTATCAATTTTAGCATACTACCTAACAATATACCTTACATCCATACTCTATTATTGTACTACTTCAATTAAATATTCTTTCTTTAATTTTTTATTATTTCTTTATTGATATTTTAATATAAAAAAAATTCTTGTGTTTAACTTGTTGCTAGCAGTTTACTGTAGTGACAAGTAAATTAAAAAAAAAAAAAAAAGAAGCTATAACACAGGATGTTGATCGTTTTTCAGTATTTGGGCATTTAAATCAGTGATAGAGTCAAGAAGTTTTTTCGGAAAACCGATAAATATATTTTTGTGTAATTTTTAGATTTATTACTAAATGTAAAAGAAGATTAATGGCCCTCCTTGACACCCCTCTCTCCGCTTATGATTCGAATAGGATTTTAATTTGCTCTAAGTCCGCGGAACTTAGCTATCAATTTTATTTTATTTTTAGCAAGAACGATAGAAAATATCAATTTTTAATTTGCATAGAAAAATGAAAATCTATCTATTGGCATAGGAAGGCTCTACGAAAGAGCCATGGGAAAATTGTCCTGATAAAATAAAATTTAGCTTCAGCTGCTGTACGACTCTTTGAGTCTTTTGTGTTTGAAATGGAATGAGAAAATTGTCCTGATAAAATAGAATTTAGCTTCAGTTGCGGTACGACTCTTTGGGTCTTTTGTGTTTGAAATGGAATGTATCCGGACCTGGATACGGATGAAAAGGCCAGCATTGGCCTTTTTTTATTTATTATTTTTATTATTTTTTATTTTTTAAATTGAGATGCATGTGAAGATGTTGGTCACCGTTTATGAGACAGTGACAGACATTTTACCAGAGAATAAGCAGTTGACAGTGTATATTAGTGGATCTCATACACTGATTATGGGATATACAAATCCTTTTTTTTCCAGTAATTTTTTCATTAAAGATAAGTTTCACAATATTATTTATATATTTAAAAATTATTTTGTTAGTATTTTCAGTTTTTAATTTTCAACAAAAATAAACATTATCTAATGGAAGAGATTTCAAATTTTCAATCAATTCACTAGCGTTCCGTCTGAAAACTACTCCGGAGAATGTCCACTTAGGAAAAAATCAAGTGAAAGAGGCCATGCAAATCACGGATTGATGGTGCTATCTGAAAAGTGACAACATAGGAAGATTTTTGACAATTCAAGAAGGTTTGGTCAAATGTCAATGCATGCATCCATTATCTATTCATTTTTTAAAATTGTTTATGAAAATTTATAAAGTTGTTAAAAAAAAATTAGGGTCCAATTAATTATCAATTTTGGAAAATTTTTTATGAAAAATTAAAAAAATTATCAAAAAAGTTATATCACTTTTTTTTTTCTCATAAAAAATTTCTTAAAATGGTTTACTAATGTATGCTATAGATTAGTAAACCATTAACTATTTATTTTTGAAATTATTTATAAATTTTTAAAAAGTTCTCAAAAAAAAAAATTTAATCACTTTTTCAAAACAAAATTTCCTTAAATGGTAGTAAAACTCTCACAACAAGATTAACTTCTGTTTGAAGTATTGCGCAGGATCAAAATCAAGATCAAGATTAAAGTTCAAGTCTTCAAGAAAAAAACTTTTGATCACCTATTATGGTAGCCCACATCACAAAGACTTCCTCAATTGCTATTATCTTTCTTAAATTAAATTCAAGCTCATGTGAACATAGGAAAAAAAGAAAGATGCAATCAGGTTATTAATTTGGAAAAAAAATGTTAATGGTCATTTGCTTCTTCTTCTTTTTTTCATAACTTTTGACAATCAAAATCCTATTCTTCCTCCCGATTTTTCAATTATTATTATCTTTCTTAAATTTAATTCAAGCTCATGTGAACATAAAAAAGAAAAAAATATATAAAAAAAGAAAAAAGAAAAAAGAGAAATGCTTTTTGAGGAGTGCCTCCTCAGAAAGATGCAATCAGGTTAATTTGGAATAAAAATGATAATGGTCATCTGCTTTTTTTTTTTTTCTTTTCTTTTTTCATAACTTTTGACAATCAAAATCCTATTCTTCCTCTTGTTTCCCAAACCCAAGTTATATTATTATTAATTTATTAGATTGATACGAATATTTTGGTTGATCCATGGCATTTGTTTATGCATTCACGTGAAAAAAAAAAAGAATATTTTGGTTGATCCATGGCATTTGTTTATGCATTCACGTGAACAAAAAAAAAAAAAAAAACCACAAGCTTAGATATCAACCAAATTGACTTGAAGTTGACTCCAATCAAAAGATTAGACAACTATTCACGTTTTTATTTTTTCTTTTATTTCATGTCAAAAGTGGTTTCCACGTGCTGTGTGCTCACTGGCAATTGTGTTTCCATGTACCTTTCATTATTTAACTTAAAAGAAGGGAGAATGTAATCCATCAGACACGGAAAGGAGACTTGTTTTCTTATTTGAAAAGGATTTGTAGTAATTTCTACCAACTAAGTTGCAGTAATTTTTACAAAAATACATATATGACAAGATCTTAAATAGATATCTATTCAAGTTTATATTTAAATGAAAACTTTATTGTCAAAATTCAATTTTTTACCAACTAACCACTTGATATGTGTACATTTTGCAGAAATTTACTCTTTTTTAGGGAACAAATAGGAAACTTGTTTTTTTTTTTTTTTTTTTAATAATTTAATAATTATTGTAGGGTCAGATTTTGCGGCCCAAACCCAAGGAGGGGTGGATTTGGAGCCCACTGAACCCAAAACAATGAATTTGTAGAGTGTGGGTGAAAGAGCAAGGCGAATGGCAAAAATAACAGTATACAACAACCACACTAATGGGGAAATTTGAATTAATATATGCTCGGACGGATGTAAGTATGACGTCCGAGGAGGTGATTTCCCTTGGAGGGTTACAATTCTTGGTGTTACAGTAAACAATACACCTTTTCCCTTTCTGAATTTTTCGATCCCCCTTATTAGGGGGCCTTCCCACTTATATAGTACCTCCTCACTTTATCTTGATCGTCCACTTGTTCATCATCCAGACATCCACTTGAGTGCTTGTCCCATCTAGGGTGTTCCCTAGCCTTGTGTGAGTGGTGATAGCAGGCTGATACTGTTCAGGGGTCTCTTCCACATTAATGCGGCTAGAGAAGTAGGTGCGGTGTATTTAATGCGGTGGTTGAGGTCTGTCTCTTAGATATTTCTCCGATCCAGTTATATTCGTTCGCGTCCGAGGCTCATTCTGTCACTACATCTGTCGAGAGGATCACTCGGGCTGCAAAAGGTTGAACGTCAGACTAAGGCTATTCGGATCCGAGGGTATTGGACTCCTCGGAGAGTTGAACTCGTCCTCGGATCATGGACGTACCCTTCACCAGACACGTTCTTTTCTCAGGGCCTCTGACTAGGCTTTTTCATCTCTTCGGGCAATGGTAGTCCGTAGATAGGGCATTGGGCCCAATACCTTTGGTTGGGCTTTCCTCCCCCACAATAGCCCCTCAAAATTGTAGTTTTTCCCTCACATCCGAAGGGGAAAAGTATGATTTTGACCTGCCACAGAAAAAGAAGCTTGAGTGCAGGCCAATTCAAGCTGGCACGTGTGTGGGGGCCTTGGGATAGACGCTTCATTAATGCCGTTGTGGTTTCCATATTCCCAAGCCGCTGCATTAATTGCACCAGGTGGCGCCTTGTCCTTCGTATCTAACGGTGAGCGATCGATCCAACGGTTGTGGTCTTTTCCTTGGAATTTGGGCGGGAGTGCCCCTGACCCTTCGCTTGACCCCGTATAAAGCTTCAGAGGAGGTTATTTCTTCCTCACTTTTGCAAATCACCAGACGCTCCAGCAAGAACAGACGCGCCGCTCCGCACAAATCCTTCAGTCGTTGCTTTCAGGCCTCCCCAGAATCATCACGAACCCTCCTACGAGCCTGAAATCCTTTCTCAGATTTGTCCCCGGTGAGTCATCCTACACCAACTCATTTAGTTCTCTCTTCGGCCAACTGTTTCTTTTAAGCACTATGGGAAAGCTCGAATACATGGTGGATAGCCCTGAACGACTAGAGACGTTTAGGGCCACATATCGCATACACCCTAACGTGGGTGTGAGGTATTGCTCCCCGGAGAAGATACTAACAGACCGGGAAACGGGAGAGGTGGTGATCCCCCTCATCGCCTTCAAAGAAGGAGGAATGACAATCCCCATGGGTCTCATCACCACTAACTACCTCCGGAACCATAGGCTTACTCCCTGGCAGTGCGCGCCCAATATGTTTAGGATCCTAGGAGCGATTGAGGACCTTGAGCGCCATATGGGATTGGGCCTCACCTGGCTAGATGTGGTGCATATGTACGAATGCCACAGTCAGCAAGACGCTGGGTACTACTTAAAATCCCGGTCGGATGTTGTCAGGCTCATCTCCTGCCTTCCCAAATCCAACAAAGGGATGAAAGACGATTACGTGATTATTTCGGGCGCCTGGCATGACGGCAATGGTGCCCGACCAGGCGTGGGGAGCCAGGTGGGACATGTTAGATTTAGGCACATTAACTATAGACCTAGGGTCCTCGTTTTTCAACGGTTTTTTATTCCACTTCTGTCTGTTTTTGAGTTTCTAACCCTCTCTTTTTTTTTTTTACTTCCTTGCAACAGATAAGAGGCACGTTTCTCTTCAGCTCAGCCTAACGAACGTTGCCGCCCTCAACTACCTTTTGAGGTCAGAGATCTTCGTGAGCGAGGACGGGCAACTACGATCTGCTCCCCTTATTCTCGGATATACAGGGAAACCGAAAGGTTTCCAACCGGTCGGCAACGCAATCATCCAGGGAGATCATCGCCTAGCGCGAATTAACGTTGGTCGGACGGGCTTCTTGGCGCCATACGATCTTGAACCTGTACCCCGCCCAAATCCTCGGAACGTGCCTCCCATTGTTCAACCCCCACAGCAAGCTCTCCTCGGACAAGAGATTGAAGGTGAGGGGGTCGGCTTTTCCACTTCCTCGCTAGAGGAACAGATAGACGGATTCCGGTTCGAGGGAGAAGCCTCAGGAGTGCAACAGGTGGTAGAGGTTTCCGACGCCGAGGAAGAAACCCACGAGCGGCCAGGCGCCCATCTTAATTTGCTAGCCGCTCATTTAGAAGACTCCTCGGACGAAGACGATATGGATCTAAGGCTTCTGATGAAGGGCAGAGGCCAAAAGCCCGAGCCTAAGGGTGCTGGGACATCCACAACGGTGGTGACACTTCCTCCGGTGCCTACCCAAGTCCCTGACCCAAGTCTGAAAACAATGCCAAACCTACAGAAGAAGAGACCCCACAATGAGGTTGGGGGGAAACAAGTGCCACCGACCAAGGGGGTTAAGCAGCAAAGGGTGGCGAGAGACAGTCGGACGCATAGGGCCTCCTCTACCGAAAGCCGAGAGGAGCCCTTAGGTGCAGACGTACGCCGAGTAGGGGGACCACGAATCTGGTCTCCGAAATTGGAGTTGGATGGCGCTCCAATCCTGTGGGATACCTCCCTCAGGAATTATGATGGAGGAAGGGCAGGCTATGTCGCCGAGGCCCTGCAGCAGCCACTTCTTCTCCCACATGACATGGCTTCCTTCAGGCGCTTCACCCAGAAGGAGCTATTCATGTCCCTTAAAAGGGATTTGGCCATGGTAAGTGCACTCCTCCCAAGTCTAGGTTTTACGTTTAATTGGCCTTATTCCTTCTTAGCCTGATGCTGGAGATGTTGTTATGCAGCTTACCCAGCAGGTTTACGTGGCCGAGGGGTTGAACGAGGAGTCGTCGCTTAAAGCCCGAGTGGCGTCCCAATCCCAGCTCGAGGCGGAGGCATCTCTCGGCCAGCTGAAAGAGGAGTATGCTCAGATGTCTGAGGAGTTAAAAGGGGCGATATCTGAAAAGCGAAGCCTCGATGCCGGGCTTAAGAATGCAGAAAAGCAGGCCGAGGAACAGCGCAGCCAATTACGCATGGCCGAGATCAACCTGGCAACCGAGAGGGAGCTGGTGAAGGGCCTCAGAGCTGAGCTGCAGAGGGCCAAGGCGAGTGCCCAGGTGGCTGAGCAGAATGCCAGGTTGGCCAAAGAGGCAGTTGAAGCCGAAAGGAAGGCGGCGTACCAGATGAGGGTAGAGACGACTACATCCCAGCTTGTGGAGCAATTCGCCTCGGTCAGCCGAGACTACTGCGCCATAAGTTGGGGCAAAGCTCTGGATGCCGCTGGAGTTCCGGCCGACTCAGAGCTGAGGCTGCCTGGGAGCGTATACTATCATCCTGAGATCCGAGAGCTCCCAAAAACAGACCCTCCTGCTCCTCAGATTCCAGAGACCCTCCAGGAACAGCCGGGTGACATGGGCAAATCGGTTGAGCCGGCCAAAGACAAAGGCCAAGGTAAAGAGAAGATTCCTGCTCAGGCTCAAGACCAAACCTCTGAGGCATCCGAGCGGACAGGCCACGCTGCTGATCCTGGGCTTCCTCTGGCAAAAGAGTAGATGCGTAGGCTTTTTTATATTATTTTTTGTTTTATTTTTTATTTTATTTTATTTTTTTACCACATGTAGACCCCTTCTTCTTTTTTAATGGAATGATTCTCTATTTCTCCTCGGTGTTTTTTGGTACACGTTCTATAACTTACTATTGTTGCACACACATCTATGATTATGACATAACGCAAGTAACTTGACTGGTGCCATAGTGATCGCAACTAGTATTGAAAAGGATAAGCCAAATAAGAGGTACCGATAAGTAATGATTGGAATGAGTACTTATACGGGCTTCGCGTACCCAGTTGTTAAACATAGGTTATTGTCCCTCGGTTTTAAATTAAGCACAACTAAGGCATTTATAAGTGAATTAATTTAAGCGCGATCAGGAATACCTGGTACGAGGATGTATTCGAGTGTTAACTAATCCTAGTCATCCGGTCCGAGGGCTACAGGCATGACCGGATTTGAGTTTAAGCATTTTAACTAACCCAAATCATCTGGTCCGAGGACTACAGGCATGACTGGGTTTAAGTTCAAACACTAGAACTGTAATTGAGTGCTAACTAACCCAAATCATCTGGTTCGAGGACTACAGGCATGACTGGGTTTAAGTTTAAACACTATAGAACTGTAATTGAGTGTTAACTAACCCAAATCATCTGGTCCGAGGACTACAGGCATGACTGGGTTTAAGTTTAAACACTATAGAACTGTAATTGAGTGCTAACTAACCCAAATCATCTGGTCCGAGGACTACAGGCATGACTGGGTTTAAGTTTAAACACTATAGAACTGTAATTGAGTGCTAACTAACCCAAATCATCTGGTCCGAGGACTACAGGCATGACTGGGTTTAAGTTTAAACACTATAGAACTGTAATTGAGTGTTAACTAACCCAAATCATCTGGTCCGAGGACTACAGGCATGACTGGGTTTAAGTTTAAACACTATAGAACTGTAATTGAGTGCTAACTAACCCAAATCATCTGGTCCGAGGACTACAGGCATGACTGAGTTTAAGTTTAAACACTATAGAACTGTAATTGAGTGCTAACTAACCCAAATCATCTGGTCCGAGGACTACAGGCATGACTGGGTTTAAGTTTAAACACTATAGAACTGTAATTGAGTGCTAACTAACCCAAATCATCTGGTCCGAGGACTACAGGCATGACTGGGTTTAAGCGCTTGGTTGACACAGTGAGTTGACACGTTGGCTGACGAAAAAGGCTTGATTAATAAAAGTACTTCTTCAAGTTATTTACATTCCATGGACGCGGTATTACGTGACCATCTAGGTCTTCCAAGAAATATGCCCCGATGCCTGCTCCAGAGGTGATGCGATACGGTCCTTCCCAATTGGGTCCCAGTTTTCCCCAAGCTGGGTTCTTCGCTGTGCCCACAACTTTCCTCAGCACTAGATCACCGGGTTCTAGGGGTCTTGGCTTTATGTTAGCGTCATAGCCTTGCCTGAGTTTCTGTTGATAGTGTGCCAGCCGAACCATTGCATTCTCCCTCTTTTCTTCAATCAAGTCTAAGTTCTTCTGCAATTGTTCATCGTTGTCGGCTGGATTGAATGTGCTGGTTTTCGTAGTTGGGAACCCGGTCCCCAGAGAAATGACGGCCTCAGCTCCATAGGTCATTGAGAAGGGGGTCTCCCCAGTAGACCTACGAGGCGTGGTCCTGTAAGCCCAAAGTACGTGCGGTAGCTCGTCTACCCATCTGCCCTTTGCATCATCTAACCTCTTTTTCAAGCCGTTCAGTATGACCTTATTGACGGCTTCCGCTTGTCCATTACCCTGGGGATAGGCTGGAGTGGAGTATCTGTTTATAATTCCCAGCTCACTGCAGTAATTCCTGAATGCCCGGCTATCAAACTGCAAGCCGTTGTCCGAGATGAGAGTGTGAGGAACTCCAAACCGAGTGACGATATTCTTCCACACGAACTTTTGCACATCAACGTCTCTGATATTGGCTAGTGGTTCGGCTTCGACCCACTTGGTAAAATAGTCTGTTCCGACCAAGATGTACTTCTTGTTTCCTGCAGCTTTGGGGAAGGGTCCCACAATATCCAAGCCCCATTGGGCGAAGGGCCATGGGCTAGATAGCGGATTAAGATTTCCTCCCGGCTGGTGAATGTTTGGAGCGAAGCGCTGACACTGATCGCACTTTTTGACGTATTCATGTGCCTCCTTCTGCATGCTAGGCCACCAATAGCCTTGGGTGAGAGCTCGGTGAGCCAAGGACCTACCTCCAGTGTGGCTCCTATAGATTCCTTCATGCAGCTCTTCCAACAATATCTCAGTCGCCTCGGGGTGTACGCATAACAAATATGGTCCCGAATAGGAGCGTTTGTACAATTTTTGGTCCTCGGATAACCAGAACTTTGTCGCTTTCCTCCGAACTTTGTCAGCTTCGTCCTTCTCTTCAGGCAATATATCTTCTTTGAGGAATTTGATTAAAGGATCCATCCAGCACGGCCCTGCCCTGACCTGGTGAACTTGGACTGCCCCCGATTTTGCTTCTGTAGGCCTGTGCAAGTCCTCGACGAGGATGATCCTCGGCAGGTCCTGCGCCGACGAGGTGGCAAGCGTGGCTAAGGAGTCAGCATGTGAGTTGCCACTTCTGGGGATGTGCAGCAATTTGAAAGAGTCGAACTCTGATTGCAGGTGTTTAACACGGCTCAAATACCCCTGCATCCTTTCGTCCTTTGCCTCGAACTCGCCTTGTACCTGACCTACTACTAGTCTTGAGTCTGAGAACAACTCCACAGACTTCCCACCCATTCTACGAACCATAGTCATTCCCATCAGTAGGGCCTCATATTCCGCCTCATTATTCGTTGCCGAGAAGCCCAACCTTAACGATTTCTCGATAATGATTTTCTCAGGGGATATCAGTAGTAGCCCAACTCCAGACCCTCTCTGATTTGCTGCGCCATCGACGTATACTTCCCAATGGGAGGGAATCTGTTGGGAGACCATGCCAACTGATCTTTCATCCATGCCCGACGGGGGTTCTTCTTCTTCTACCTGGGGCTCCGTGAACTCAGCCACCAAATCCGCAAGGACCTGTCCCTTAACCGAAGTGCGGGGCATATATCTTATATCAAAAGCCCCTAAGATTGTACCCCACTTGGCAATCCGACCAGTGTAATCAGCGCTTCGGAGTACCACTTTGAGTGGGAGTTGTGTTAGAACGATGACTGTGTGGGCTTGGAAGTAGTGAGGTAGCTTCCGCGTGCCAAGCACCACTGCTAGGATAGCTTTCTCTAGAGGCAAGTAACGGACCTCAGCCTCATGCAGCGACTTGCTTACGTAATAGACAGGCCTCTGCACACCAGAGTATGATCGTATTAGCACTAGGCTAACCGCATAGGGGGCTACAGCGATGTAGGCGAACAGCACCTCATCAGGCTCGGGGCTGGACATGATGGGTGGCCGAGCTAGATAATCCTTGAGTTGCTGGAATGCCAGAGCACACTCCTCAGTCCACTCGAATCCCCTCCATTTGTTGAGTAGAGAGAAGAAAGGGCGGCACCTGTCTGCCGACCTGGAGATGAACCGACTGAGGGCCGCGGTCATTCCAGTCAGTTTCTGGACCTCCTTGGGATTCCGAGGAGCGCGTAGATCGTTGATGGCCTTTATCTGGTCGGGGTTGACTTCGATTCCCCTGTGGGTGACCATGTATCCTAAAAACTTGCCGGACCCTACCCCAAACGAGCACTTAGAAGCATTTAGACGTAGCTTGTGCCTTCGTAGGATCTCAAAAGTAGTTTCAAGGTCTCTTACATGCTCAGCTATGAACTTGCTCTTCACCACCATGTCGTCTATGTAAACCTCGATATTTTTGCCTAGCTACGGCTCGAACATCCTAGTCATCATCCTCTGGTAGGTAGCCCCCGCGTTTTTCAGGCCGAACGACATCACTTTATAGTGGTAGTTGCCAATAGGGGTGACAAAAGTAGTTTTCTTCTGGTCTTCCAGGGCTAACGGTATCTGGTGGTAGCCTTGGAAGGCGTCCAAGAAGCTCATCCGAGGATGGCCGACAGTGGCGTCCACCAACTGATCAATTTTCGGCATAGGGAACGGATCTTTGGGGCATGCCCTATTCAAATCCGTGAAGTCTACGCAAACTCGCCACTTCCCACTCTTCTTCCTCACCACCACGGTGTTTGCGAGCCACTCGGGATAAAAAACTTCTTTGATAGCCCCAGCTTGTTTGAGTTTCGCTACTTCGTCTCTCATTGCATCGGCATGTTCCTTGGATGGGCGCCGAATAGGCTGTTTCTTGGGGGTGATCAGTGGATTCACCTTCAAGTGATGGCATATAAATTCCGGGTCCACCCCGGGGGCTTCATACGCACTCTAGGCAAACACATCGAGATTTTGCTTGAGGAACCCTATCAGCTCCTCCTTCTCTTGAAGAGGCAGCTGAGATCCGACTTGGAAGAACCTATCAGGATCGTCTCCAATGATGACTCTCGTCAGATCCTCACATCGAGTGTCTTCATCCGGCTCTTCAGAGGGAACCCCTCGAGACTGTAATTGCTATAAATCCTTCCCAGTTACGTCCGAAGGCTCGTCTGGGACCTTATGCTGGATGGCCGCCACCAAGCATCGTCGGGCGACAGATTGGTCTCCTCGGATCTCATGTATCTTCCCTTCCGATGGATATTTGACCTTCTGGTGCAAAGTGGAAGGAATGGCCCCAAGTGCATGAATCCAGGGTCTGCCCACGAGTGCCGTGTAGGGCGAATATGCGTCCACAACTATAAAGTCCAACTCTACCACCTCGGAACCAGACTGCACCGGTAAGCGTATCCGGCCTTTTGGGATAACAGGGCGTCCTTCAAAGCTCAAGAGGGGAGAATCGTATGGCGTCAGGTCTTGGGGCTTCAGGCCTAGCCCCTTGTAGAGGTCCGGGTACATTACTTCCACAGCACTGCCCTGGTCCACCATCACCCTTTTTACATCGTACCCCCCTATCCTGAGGGTGATGACTAGTGCATCATCGTGGGGTTGGATGGTGCCGATCTTGTCTTCATCCGAGAATCCCATAATAAATGGGACAACAGACTCCGCTCTCTTCGGTCCTCGGCATGGCTCCCCAGCTGATGGTCGGCCCACCGACATGACTTTCAATGGCCAGGACCCTGTTCTCCCCGGCGCGGCGAGGACGACGTTTATGGTGCCTAGCGGCGGCTTTGAGGGATCAACTCCGTGCGGCCCTGAACCCGCCTGCCCTCGGCCGCTGGAGGGGTGTAAGAGGTGTTTCAGTTTACCGTCGCGAACCAGCTGGTCCAAGTGATCCCACAGGCTCCTGCAATCTTCCGTAGTGTGCCCATGGTCTTGATGGTACTGGCAGTATAGATTGTGGTTGCGTCTCTCGGGGTTTCCTACCATCTTGTTCGGCCACCTGAAGAACGATTCATTCTTGATTTTTTCCAGGACCTGATGCACTGGCTCCTTGAACACGGTATTGACCGCTTGAGGATTCGTCGATCCTGATTGCCCGGCAAAGTCCCTCTTCGGTTTGCTGTAATTATAACGGTCCGACCGCGAATCCCTCCTATCCTGAGAGACAATCTTGTCCTTTCCCTTGCCCTGTTGCCGATCTTCCTCAACCCTCTTGTACTTCTCTATGCGGTCCATTAGCTGTCGTATGTTCGTGACCGGTTTGCCAGACAGAGATGCCCTCAAACCATGGTCAGTGGGGAGGCCGAGCTTGAACGTGCTGAGGGCCATCGCGTCATTGTTGCCCTCCACCTCGTTAAACATCTCCCAGTACCTGTCTGAATATGCCTTCAATGACTCACACTCCTGCATAGACAATGACAACAACGAAGAAAAGGGCCTAGCCACCCTTCGGCAAGTGACAAAATGGGAGCCGAATGCCTGAGTAAGCTCTTTGAAGGAATTGATGGAGTCAGCCTTCAAACCATCAAACCACCTCATGGCCACAGGTCCTAGACTGGAGGGGAAAACCTTGCACATCAGAGCCTCGTCTCTGGAGTAGACAGCTATCCTTTGGTTAAAATGACTCACATGCTCCACGGGGTCAGTTTTGCCATTGTAGATGGTGAAAACGAGCTGGTTAAAACGCCGAGGAAGTCTAGCCCCCTCAATCTTGCGTGTAAAGGGTGATTTAGATATCTGATTCAGAGCCCTATTCATGGCATCGTTCTCCATGTCTCCACGTGACGGGCTCTTACGTGGCCGCTTGCGATGGGACTCCTCCTCGCAAGTGTAGGACTCGCTGGCTGGTGTCTTGGATTTGTGTTGATAAGAGATGTCCTGTTCATCATCAAGATCATCCTCAGAGTATGAGGAGGCCCGTATCCTCTTCGCATAATGTAACTCCCTCTTTAGTTTTTCCACCTCCAGTTGCAGGTCACGGTTCTCCTTTGCATGGGCCATGTGGCTCCCGCCCTGTGATTGGCTCTGGCTAAGACGCACAGTGTGTACGCTGCCCTCACGGTTTTGTTTCCTCTCCAAGTTGACAAAATGGTCCACGTGTTGGGATGCTCTAGATTCCGCTTGTTGTTCGCCTAGTCCTGCCATTATCAACTGTTGTTTTCACTCTTGCACGAGCTCTTCCCACAGACGGTGCCAATTGTAGGGTCAGATTTTGCGGCCCAAACCCAAGGAGGGGTGGATTTGGAGCCCACTGAACCCAAAACAATGAATTTGTAGAGTGTGGGTGAAAGAGCAAGGCGAATGGCAAAAATAACAGTATACAACAGCCACACTAATGGGAAAATTTGAATTAATATATGTTCGGACGGATGTAAGTATGACGTCCGAGGAGGTGATTTCCCTTGGAGGGTTACAATTCTTGGTGTTACAGTAAACAATACACCTTTTCCCTTTCTGAATTTTTCGATCCCCCTTATTAGGGGGCCTTCCCACTTATATAGTACCTCCTCACTTTATCTTGATCGTCCACTTGTTCATCATCCAGACATCCACTTGAGTGCTTGTCCCATCTAGGGTGTTCCCTAGCCTTGTGTGAGTGGTGATAGCAGACTGATACTGTTCAGGGGTCTCTTCTACATTAATGCGGCCAGAGAAGTAGGTGCGGTGTATTTAATGCGGTGGTTGAGGTCTGTCTCTTAGATATTTCTCCGATCCAGTTATATTCGTTCGCGTCCGAGGCTCATTCTGTCACTACATCTGTCGAGAGGATCACTCGGGCTGCAAAAGGTTGAACGTCAGACTAAAGCTCTTCGGATCCGAGGGTATTGGACTCCTCGGAGAGTTGAACTCGTCCTTGGATCATGGACGTACCCTTCACCAGACACGTTCTTTTCTCAGGGCCTTTGACTAGGCTTTTTCATCTCTTCGGGCAATGGTAGTCCGTAGATAGGGCCTTGGGCCCAATGCCTTTGGTTGGGCTTTCCTCCCCCACAATTATAATAAGAGAATTTGAGTCTTTGACATCAGTGAAAAAAGAGCCTTTAATTGAGATGTAAATCCACTTCAAAGGGCATGGAAAGAAAGATTTAGGTTTGATTCTTTGATTATTAGAGTAAAAAGGTGAGAGGTAATAAAGAATGAATTGATATTTTCTTTTCGACCGGAAAAGGGTAAAAAAAAAAAAAATTGACTAAAATTACTCTCTTATTTAGACCCACAAAATATTACCAGTGTACAAAAGTGGGAAAAATATAATAGAAGCAATATGAGACAAATAAATCATATTTATCAATCAGAAAAGTATCTCCTCCCATTTCCTCATACTTTTAGCCAAATATAAGATACATGGCATTTAAAAAAAATTAATTGTCTTTAAAAATCCATATAAATCAAACAAGATGTTTTTCTCAGAAATAAAATAAAATAAATAAAATAAAACAAGATGAAACTGCTTGCACCGGAACATAAAGACCCTATGAAATTTTAGGGTTCATAAGTGCAAAATTTAAGATAAAGTAAACCGAGAATAAGCCAAATCAAGGATAAAAACTACTTAAAGACTTGCAAAAAAGTAATTTGAGGCTAAGTTAAACTAAATAAGGCTTAATTGTGAAAACTTAAAAATATTGGAAGGAAACTTACTTTTAATAATTCAACAATCCAACTACAATCAAGACTAAATCTACTAGAAGGAAAATACAATGATAAGCAAGCAGAATTTGGGTATCCTTGATGTGATGGTAAAGATCCCTTCTTCTAAAATAACAACCTTATTTATATTTGAGACTCGACAGATATTAGTATTTATATTCCACTAAAAGTGTGCCATTCTATTTCCTGTTAGCGCCTCAACCATTTTGAGAATAAGCAAACAAATAATAGTAAATAAATAAGACAGGAAAATAGCAGGCAAAAGGTTTAAACAAATTCAAAAAAAGTTTCTATTTGGCTGATTGGGCCGCTCAATTCAGCAGGTCTGGATTTTATTGCTAAAAATATACAAAAATAGAATGTTTGCTGGTTGTTTTAGCTGTATATATGAGCATGGTTGTCAGTATCGTACAATACGTATCGTGTGTAAAAAGTTCCATATCGTATCAGTGTATCATAAGTGCTTATGAATCGTACGATACAGTGTGTATCGTATGAATCGTATTGTATCATAAAATCATACATATCATACGATACATAGACAAATGCTTTAAATTGCTTGACAAAATTTTCCTAAGAAAACGTGCACGGTCACGAACATAATAGTTCAAGTCGCACTCAGCCAGTTCAAGCACATAATTTAGAACTCTTTTGAAGCTCTGAATGTCTTGCCCTTCTGCAATAATAAGACCTGTACAAAAAGGCATTTGAAATAAATAGCACATTTTTTTCGAACCTACTAAAATCAAACAATTCAAAATCAATATGATTTCAATACCTCAACAAGAAACACCAGGAACCATCATATATATATATATATATATATATTAAATAGTATTAACTAATCTGAATAAGAACTGTCATAATAAAAGAAATTGACCAATAAATAATCTTAATAGCATGACCAAATATACACTTAAGTACAACTGAGTATTGAGTGAATTGATTATAACAGACAAAAATAAAGGGACTCATGAATGTGTATGAGTTTGGAAGAGTACTGCAACCTAAACTTCACACTCCTTACAGATTTCAAGGAATGAATGTTTATAGCCTTAGTAGCTTGTTTGATGGAGAAGAGGGACACTGAAGAACATAAAATGTTCTCTACTAAGATATAGAAATAATTGATGAGATTAAAGTAGAACTGTAGAAAAGTTCTCATACATACCTTCACAATGGAATTAAGTATCTGAAGCTTTGTTTCTAATGGTTCTGAGGTGAAGTGCCAAGCAAGATACTTCAGTACTGTGGATAATGTCCTCGGTATTGTCTCCCCCAAGGAGCTATACTCCAAATAATGATTGCACGGGCTGCAGGTACCTTGACTGAATCCAAACTATGAATCAGCTGAATTATAACCTGTAAAAGTTAAAAAGAGGTTACTTATAGATGCAAGAACAAATTCTTAAGATCATGCATAAGATTCCATTGTAGAACACATGACTATAGCATATGTGCTGTAGTGAACAATCCAAACCAAAAAGAATCTTTTGAATTTGTTGTTACGGGATATAACTAAATTGTTAAATAGGCCTTAATCCCAAAAGAAAGGCAATGTAAGGACTAGGCCTGCACTTCAATGTAAAAACTCAACCACAACATAAATAACAGAAAGTATTAACCAAAAACATTCCTGGAAGATGCATAACTAATGCAATGACATACGAAGGTTCTCCTTTTACATACGCACTTTTTGTTTCATCTAACTGAATTTATAGTTCAATTAAAAAATGCATAACTAATGTTATAAATAGTTATTGAATTCTTATTAGATAATTTTTTAACATGCAACATGACAGGAAATTCAAAATGCTGAGAAACCTAATAAAATAATGAAAAGAATAGCATGGAACACCTCCAAGTAACATAAAAAACAAAAAGAACCAAAAAAAAAATAAAAATTACATCCAATTTTCTTGAACCAACACACAAGATGCCAAAAATTATGTCCAAAATGAAACAAAATGTGTCATATCTGCCATCCCATTCCTTTTTAATGTGTCCCTTGCCTTGCCTCTACATATTCTTCTAAAATGCCAGAAAATTCAGATAACATAAACAGAATATAGAAAGCTGAAACACGTAAGAGAGGATCACAACAACAGAAGAATAAAGAATACCTTCTCGTGACTGGGTGGATCTTGCTTTATGATTGATTGAATTGACATTATTGCTTGAATTAAAACACCCGCTTCTCCATCCACTGATCCAAAGTCACTAGACAAAAATTCTGCATTGTTGTGCGTTTCATTTAACAAAGAAGAAAAGAAAAAAACATTTTTCCAAAGCTCAGTATAAAACAAGTAGCAGGCAACAGACCCTGTCTAGTCAGGGCCAACTTCCAAGCATGTGGTTGCCATATCGGGAAGTCTTTGTGAACATAAACCAATAGCAGCAACAGTATCTGCAGCAAATCTCCTGTCTGGATCTCTAATGTAATCCTAGCAACACTAAAAGATAAACACCAATTCACGCACTAAAATCCCAAGAACATGAAAGAAGAGATGCAATGGTTGTGATGAACAAAAACGCAAATTATAAAATAATTTTATAGCCAATCCAAACAACAGCAAAAAAATTGCGCGTGAATGTGTGCATGCGACTCATATGTCATACATGTGAGTTAATGTTAAGAGTTGGTCAACAATTCAAGATTTTCATAGGATATGGTGGATTGGTGTCTTAGACATAGTCTTAGTGTCACAAACTTGAAAGTGACATATTAGCATTAAAATAGATTCCTTCAATTGATGATCCCACCTAATGACTTTTCCTCAAATTGGCCAAAAATTTCTATTTGTTTCCTGTCCCCAAGAAGCAGGTCTGAAACTTCTTTTATTACACAGAGGATGCGTTCCAATGTCTACCCAATCAATGTTATATTTACATTATTGTGTTTTGGATAGGAGAGGATAAGATGTGCTGAAAACCAGATAAGAAAAAGGACTGCAAGGTCGGTGTTTATTACCGACTTTTAGACTCTGATACTGCTACTGATAATGATACTGCTACTACTGATCATCTTTTCCCTTGGAAAATAATTTGGAGATCCAAGGTCCCTCTGAGAGTAGCTTTTTGTGTATGGACTGCAGCTTTGGGTAATATTTTGACTATTGACAACTTAAGGAACAGAAAGATAAAGATCATAGATTGGTGTTATATGTGCAAATGTAACGGTGAATCTATTAACCACCTTTTGCTACATTGCCCCATTGTTTCAGATTTGTGGTCCATGATTTTTGGTTTGTTTGGAGTTTTCTGGGCAGTGGCGACGCCACATTGAAGTCAGGGTGTTCTCAGGAACACCCTGACCTGCAAAAAAAAAAAATTTATATATAATAATTTAAATTTTTTTTATTTGTTTACCCTTAAAAATTAAAATAGGAACACCCTCAAGCAAATTTAGGAACACTCTCAAAAATATTTATGCCAAACAAATTTTGAACTCAGATCAATACCAAATGATTTGTTAGGGAAAAATAAAACAGAGAAAAAGAAGAAAAAGAAAGCAGAAATCCAAGCTTTGACAATATGGTGGAAGAAGTGGAAGTTAATTTGCTTACCATTTGAAATCTCTTCTTCAAGGCTTGTTTGAGTTGTCTCTACTCTCTAGAACTTCCGGAGTGAGATAGTTACATTTTATGAGACTTGTAAATGACAAATGCAGCTTTGAAAAGTGATATTGACTATTAAGGGAAAATGACTCAAGGCACGTGGGAGTAGGTGGGAGTGGAGCTTCCTAGAAGCTTCATGAATCATGATTATAATTATCCCAAAATATTCATTTATTTACAAAATTTTGGTTTAAAAAAATTCATTTATTTACATAATAACTCAAATATGAATTTTTAAAAAATAAACAATCTAAACCCCTTTTTAAGATTTTCTTTCTAAATCACTATATTAATAGCAATAAGTAAAGGTATTATTTTATTTAATTTTTTATGGGATTATTTTATTAATTACTGTTATGTAAGTAATGACTTGTTATAAATCTTGGATGTGATATTGATGTTAAGGCTTTATATTAAATGATTTGTAATATTTGATATTTAGTAATATTTTTTTGAATTGATAATTTTGGGTCCATTTGGATAGCACTTATTGTTGCTGAAAGTTGATAAAAACTGATTGTTGCTGAAAATACTGTAGCAAAATAATTTTTAAATGTGTGAATAGTGTTGTAGGACCCATTTTTAATATTAAATATTGTGTGAACAGTACATGAACAGTGCGTAAACAGTGCATGAACAGTGCACGCACAGTACATGCACAGTAAATTTTGTCTCCCGTGCGGCAAAAAAAAAAAAAAAAAACACAAAACGTAACTTTACTTTAAGCAAGAAACATTGCTATCCAAACGCCCTCTTTATGTTGTATAAGAATATACTTTTTTTAAAGAACCCCAAAACACTCTGAAACGGTACGCCGAAATAAACTAGTATCGAAATATTCTGTTTCATTGGACAAACCGAAACGAGTTTCGAAACAATATTCATAACATTGCAACAAATTATAGTTTATAAAAGACAAACAAATTAATGAAACAACTAAACAACAATAATTAATAATTTTATTAATGAAATAACTAAACAACAAATTATAGTTTATAATTTTTTTTTTAGCACAAACTTCATGCCGGCCAAATCTTGAATTTCGGCCAGTATTTACCGAAACATCCCGAAACACCCAAAATAGACTGAAATGACCCAAAATTTTTTCAAAGTGAAATAGGAACACCCTGGACAAAATTCCTAGAGTCGCCACTGCGTCAGCACCTAATCCAAAATCATCATTCCCACTCGCATATCCAGTGTCTTCTTTATTTGAAATTTTGGTAGCTTCACCATTCTTTTAAGACTCGCCACTCTTTGTACTACGCAAAGAAAACATAATAGATTCTTCAACAAGCCCATGCCTAGCTATCACAAAGCACAAAAGGATCCCAATTAAGATTATCTGACCCCACTCTTCCACAACGGGAAGAATCTCACATAACCTCCGATAATTCCGCTCAATGAGTGAAAAATTATTCAGACACATAGAAGCAAATGCAGCGGCTGCAGCTCCAACCACTCCAGGTGATTGGTCATTTAACAATATTCCAACAATCTGCATAAGTCATAAAAAACCAACAAAAAAAAAAAAAAACCCTTTTCAATTCATGTTGTCCCTGTTAGAAGCACGTGGTTAAATGATTAAATTTACCGGTCCTCCTATCTCTTATAACAGTTATACTCAAGTAACCGTTATAAGATTCTTCAACCAACGCATTCAGATCCCCCAAATCCTTCAGGAAACAATTAATAGATGGCAACGCTTCATTCGGACGCCTAATTTTTCATCAAATTATATAATTACACACTAGCCAAACAAAGCATACATACATACATACATAAAAGTCAAAATCCCTAGGTTACGTACTTTTCAGCGTAATGTAGTAGATACAAGTAAACCAGCTTTTTCACTTCCAATGATTGAGTTGCCACGTTCTTAACGACCTGAAATTCGATTAATTGAGCAATAAATTAAGTGAGATTTAGGCATATTTTGTTTGTGTGGTGTGATTGTAGTTTTGAGAACCCGAGGGAAGAAATTGGAGACGTCGAAGCCTTGGGCAATGAGAGCGAGCAATCGCTTAAGAGCTTCGCATTTCTCGGAGTCGAACTTGCTGTCGAGGAGAGGAGCTATGTTGACATCTTCGGGATCGTCGTAGAGATGAGCGTCGATACCGATTCGGAACACCATAGACGACGCTTTGCTTAGAGTCTCCGCCGTGGCTCCGAACTGAGGGAACTTTTTTTTTTTTGGTTTCGGGTTTCGGAATCAGAAAATTTTGAGATCTTTCTCTCTGTTTCGGACGGTGAATTGCTGCTGGAGAGAGAGTGTAATGTGTCTGTTTGGATGCAGAAGATGCGTATTCTGCATGTCGATTAGGACTTGCACGTGTTTGGGTACCCCTATAGAGTTATTACTTTTTTTTGGTTAAAGATAAAAAGAGGAAATTTGATTTAGTTATGTAGCGGATGCACTAGATTTAATTAGATTTAGTTATGTAGCAAGTGTCAATTTTCCAAATATTTTACAAAGCACTCTCTCGAGTGTGCCTTAAAAGATCCCATAGGTAGGAGAAAATTCAGCATGTTTCGGAAACATGCATCCTCTCCCTCACAATGTGGGGTTCACCCTTTTGTGAGAGGGAGGATGCATGTCTCCAAAATATATAATACCTTCTCCATAGGTAGGGATTAGATACAAATGGTGGACATTATGCAAATTCTTCAAAATTGCTTCTTTTATGTACTCTTCTTTTGGACATATCATCCACTACACTAGTGTGTCTGTGTAGATATATATATATACACACACACACACACCACATCTATAACAAAAAGGTTACAACATAGGCAAAAAGCCAATTTTAATTAGAAAGTGGCTAATTATGTAGAAAATTTCTACCAAAAAAAAAACTGTAACTATCATCATTGTCATAAATATTTAAATTATTGACAATGTAATTGTAAAGTTGCGATTTACAACTATATTTTATGTCGTCTTTATTTTATGACAAAAAGTGTTGTAAGTGTTTTAAATTATTTCCTTATATTTTGTGGCTTTTTATTGTATTGAGTTTAGTGTTAAGTTAGTGAAAAATTAAGCATGAAATGAAGAATCAGTGCAATTTCTCAACTAACTCGCAAGAAACTCGCGAGTAAAGGTTCCCACAAAAAGGGCACATTAGAAGCACATGCTGGAAGCTGAAGAGTTATGACAAACTGTCAGTTTCTTAAGTGTCTCACGAGAAAGGTCAACCCACGAGGTACTCGCAAAACTCTCTACTTAGAGGATTTTAAGTGTGACTTTTTTACACTTCATCCATACTATATATACCCTCATTATCCGCAAATGTAAAAAGACTATTAGAGAGAAAAACTCTAGATAGGTTTTCTACAACACAACACACTCATTTTTTAAAGAGAGAGCTACTCATCCTTTAGAGAGAGAGCTACTCATCCTTTAGTGAGAAATCATTGTACTCTCTACTCCTTGCCTCTTCTCCATTCCTCTCTTATTGTCATACCTTGAGAGGAGATTTGTACCCAAATATAACTCATACTTATTTAGAGTGTAGAGAGTGTTTTGGAGTTTGAGAAGTTTGGAGATTTGCCAAAAGAAGTCGATGAGGCTTGGCAGATGCAATCGAGCGTATTGCGAAATCTGGAAAGTTAGAGAAGACATGACTTTGAGAAATCTGTTGGTAGTAAGAGCTTGGAGGGCTCAAGTACATTGGGTAAACTAGGTTTAGAGGATCTTTTGTTATTCGTGTACTTCAACTTTATTCTCTAGTGGATCGATTTCGATTTGGAGGGTCGCGGAGAGGTTTTTCGCCGAGTACTTCAGTTTCCTCTTCGATAACACGTCTTGGTGTTATCTTGTATTTGCATCTTTCTTCCTTTACTCTTGTACTTTACATTTATTATTTGTTGTTTATGTTTATGCACTAGAGTAGTATCGGTTCATTACACACATTTACTCTTGTTTCGCACTTTGATTAAGTAAGAGTAAAAACAATCTAGTCGTAATTTAAAATTTGGGGTCTAAATAAGCTCGTGTGTTTTTAGCACAAATCTGAGCCCTTTCAGTAATAAAATCCAATCTATTTATTTCAAATGGGATAGATAGGATGCTAAGATTAAATTATCTTGAGAACAATTCTTAATCCTAGTCTTGGATCAGTGAATAAACCGGTAGGTTTCCCTTAATTTCCTTTTTTGGCCAATAAATTTTTTTTGACAATATTGACTATTGAGGCTAGCTTGTTACAATTTACAAGACTGGATTTTCTTTAACAAAGATGATAAAGAACTGTTCAATTTGGTGGAATTTTTCTTTCCACCTGTGCAATAAAACTCAAGAATTTAAACTAATAATGAAATAACAATAACAACAAATAATTAAACGAGTACACATATAAAGAATATATAGAAGAATTTGGGTTGTTTAACAACCAACCTACCTATATCAACTGTAATGAATAAGGATAACAATGCTCAAACCCTCTTGCACAACTCTTATTTTAACCCCATAAGAACAATCAAATTACTCTTCTTATTAAAGTTTTCTCCTCTATGAAAAGAAACTCGATGTTGGGAAAATAGCCAATTAAGTAATACAACACACAACGGAATTATATCATTTTCCCCTCTTTTGTGCAAATGCAATGGCGGGTGTTCCAAATAAACTAGCCAAACATAATTTTAATATAAGCAAAAAATTCAGACAATCAAGATATTGAATTCTCACATGGAAAATTCTCCAATGAAGAAGGAAAAAACCGCGGTTCCTAGTTTATTAAAAACTCACACTATAAAATAATGGTATCACAAGTAGAACAAATGCTAGAGGTTACAAAAGAAAAAACAAGATGTCACCAAGTGAGTCTTGACATTCGAGCAAATGAAAAGCAGATTAAACCAACAACACCAGTCAACATGAAGCTATCTTCGTCCAGAACAACATATTGAAATTGAAACGATCTTATTCCAATTTTGAAGAAAATTTCTCAAAAAAGAAAAACAAACAGCTACGAACTTAACCGCGCACAAGGAGGAACCGCCTAACATTCTTCTTTGAAGAAAGCATGCTAGTTTTGTTGTATAACATCTACAAGAGTAAGAATGATAGAAAATGCATCTCCGAAGATGGCAGAAATGATGACCTCAACAATCAATTTTATTATTCTTCCACCATACTTGTGGAAATTCTTCCCATTGAAGACACTTTGCTGCACTTGCAAGCTCAAGGTACTTGTGTTGCTTCCTTCAGTTGGTTCAAGGACTTGAACATTGTTCAAATTGTTGAAAATCATGTCCTTCACACATGCCACATGATATCGGTGTTTTTTACAATCGGAAACATAGGCCCAGCCCTTAATATTTTCTGAAAGTTTCCTCCTGTTGCATATCTGACACTTTTTCACGTGTGAGACCTGTTCACGAAGAGTTACATTCACCCCATGATCAGAAGTAGTCCTGCTATGTGGGAGCTTCAAACAGCAAGGGTGAAGTACAAGTGCTTCGTTGCTTGAAGACTCGTACATGAACCCTCTGACTTTCTTCCCACATGCAACACAGTTTCTATTGTCAGCTTGATACTCACCATGAAATGTGAAGCTGCAATTCTTGAAGAATTGGTGAGTGATGGGACCAGAACCAGAAGCGAAGGCGCAATCTTCATGAAGATGAAAGTTACAATTCCTTTCGTTACACTTGTAACATGACTCAAGCCCTCGCTCTTTACATCCATCACACTGGAAAGAAGTTTGACTTGTGAACAGTGTAAGCCGATGCCTGTGGCTGGGATGTTGTATCTCAGTAATTCTCGACATATCTTCTCAGAAGATTGACTTCACAAGTCAATGCCTAGCCTGTTTCTTGTGGATCTCAAAATTCCTGGACAATTTAAGTGAAAATAAACATGAATTTAGAGTTTGATCAAATAAAAAAATGGTTCCTAATAATATTTTTAAAATATATTTTGATTAGATATGGAGAAAAGAGATTGCACAGAAGAAGAAAAAAATGGTGGTGATGATACATGGTTTTCAATTCAATAAGTGGCACAAAACGAGTTATTAACGGAATTTTGTATCCAAAGAAAAAAAAATATAAATAAATATTTATGAAAAAAATACAAAGCATGTATATATAATATATATACTCACCAGAATTATTCTAAAGCTATGTAAGAAACTTTATTTTCTTCTCCCTAGCTTTTGTTGGTTGTAACTCTTAAGGAATGAAAAATAATTGCTCTTACAAGGCTTTATATAAGTCTCATTTCACAAACTGAAACAAAAAAAGAATTTTTGAAATTAAAAAAAATTATGGAAGACTCTTTCTCAATTATTGATTTCTAGGAAGGCTCATAAATCAAGTTATTAATTTCGTTGTGATCTCTTTTGTCATTGTCAGTATTATTACTGCCACAATTAAGCAGAAGAAAAGTTCTTGTTCAGTTTTGCTTGCTGAGAACGCACATAAGTCACCATTAGTGGGACTCTTGACCGCTACCAAAGTTCATAAATTCATAATATAGTCCTACCATGAATTTCGTACTGTTTTTTTTGTCACTCTTTTCCAATAAAATAGAGTTATTTTTACGCTTTGTTTGTTCTGATAGAAAACTTTATATAAAAATAGTTTTTTACATTTTTCAATATTTTGTAGTATCAAAAATAAATAAATCAACTGAAAACTCAATTAAAAATATGACATTTTTTAGAAGTCGTTTTTCACTAAAATTTTTCGAAAAACAACTTTATGTCATACCGAAACTTTAAACACTTTCAGTTTTCATTCATTTTCATTCTTGGCTTTTTTAATAGCAAAATTATTATAGTTTATGACACATGGCTAGAACTTTCTTTCTCTCACTTAATTACTTAAGCTACTAAAATAATTCTTTTATATTTGATTGATGTTTATTCTTCATTATTAATAAAACACCAAATGTATTGTGTGTTTTGTTTTGAAATATCTCAATATGAAGGTGTGATCTTTCTTTTTTTTTTTAAGAAACATATGAAGATGTGAAAAAATATTCAAGCCAGCAGTTTATGTTAGATTTTGTAGTAACAAATGAAAATTATTATGATTTAGCCTTGAAAAATGTAATTATGGTGTCTTTTCTTTTCTTTTTCTTTTTTTCTTTTTTCTTTTTAGCCATAACGTAATTATGTTGTCTCGTATATGAGAAATCAAAAGGCAAACCTTTTTTCCTTCTCCTTCTCAAAAAAAAAAAAAAAAAAAAAAAAAAAAAAAAAGCTAACAAAGCTTTAATCCCAATTAAATTTATGCATAGTTTTTTCAATTTATATTATTACATTAGTTGATTTATAGAATATAAAAAAAAAAAAAAAAAAATTATAACATGTTGGAGGTAATGACTGATATATTTATTTATTTTTATTTTTTTTTTTGAGGAAAAGGTAATGGCTGAATTAAGGATGATAAATTGTTTTTCCTTTATTTATAAAATGTCTTACATATATGCATATGGACATTTTTTTTACTTTTCTTGATAAAGAGAATGTTTGACAGAAGTTGCTCAAATTCTTGATTTCTAAGAAAGCTCATAATTCATAATAAAAATTTCAACGTACTCTCTTTTGTACATTTTGGTCATCGAAAATCTCGGAATACGTGTCGTCTTGTTCAATCTTCATCGCCAAGAAGCTTGCTTCGTCAATTTTTTTTTCCTAGATAGAGTTATCAAAAAAGTTACAGAATATCTTAATCCGATTAAATAAGTCTACTTTTTATTTGTGTTTTCTAAATCATCAGTGTAAAATATATCATTTATTTTCACTTGCCTTTATTATAATCTAAAACCAAAATCTTCATGTTGCAATGAAACAAGTAATGATTGAATCAAGGGTAATCAATGTGTTGAGTCTGCTGAATCTTTGTGTGGCATTCTATATGCATTTTGTAGGGGTAAGAGCCCAAAATTATATATTGAGCCTTAGGTTTTAGCTGAGGATGTTGGTTGGTTCGAGGACGAATAAACAGTTGTGAAGGTGTTAAGCTCAGAATCCCATGAGTAAGTTGCAAATGGAAAAGTTGGAGAAGATGGTTCGAGAAGGAGTATTTCCTCGGATAAACAAAGCACAAATCGAATGTATATCTTATCATTTAAAGTGACATTCTAAGAAATTCCACTGATAGGAATGTGCATTATGAACGTACAAGGGGAATGGAAGCTTAGAAATATCTAAGGAAAAGCTGCTACCATCGCATTGAATGTTCTACAGCTAACTTTCTAACTGCATTTATATGAAGAAGACCCTTGAACAGTGCTGCTTTGGCTACCTCAATTCACAGAGGACTAGAGAGGATGTCCGATTGGACAAGCACTCAAGTAATAGTCTGGATGGTCAACAAATGGAGAGCCAAGATCAATCAAGGGGAGATATATAATGTAAGAAACCCCTGAAGAAAGGAGGATCGGAAAAAAGAGAGAAAAACATTGTAGCAATCCAAAACAAAACTTGTAATCCAACTTGAGAATCAATACAAAATAACCAATCTCCTCAGATTTTGGCGATGACGATTTTCTTAAGTTTAAACTTGTCTATTTTTATTTCTCTTATCATCAAGATTTACCTTATTTGTTGACTAATTCACTAAAGCCCAGTTTTCCGACCCATTCCCTATAAATTCATTGTTTTGGACTTTTTGGGCCTAAGTCCATCCATCTTTTAGGCTAAGGAATCGAATCAAGTCCTTACACCTTTAAACTTATAGTGGTATTTATTTTGAACCAGAAAATAAATATACTTCAAATGAAAGCAATAAATTTTCCCTTAATAAGTGCCTTAAGGTCACAAATTATTATGCAATTATGAATTGTACTACCTAGGTAAAAAATAAATACACTTATATATATATAAATCACTTGTCACTAATTTGTATGTATAAACTCATTTGTTTTTGTGTGTATTTTTCTTGATATTGTATATCGTTTGACTTTAATTTTTTTTTAATATATAAAAATATTAGTATTTAATATTTTAATATTAATCACTTTAATTTGTCTTCTTTGTTCACTTGTTAATTAATAAAAATTAATTTTAAAACATATTAAAAAAATAAAAATAAAAGTACATACCCATCTGGTGACTAATTAAGACTTGGCTACGACCACCATATATAATTAAGTTATGTAACTGCCATAATTATTAATTGAATAATGTTATATTTACAATATTTTTATAATAAATATTCAGTGACAAGTTGTTAATTTGAACTATTATTGAAGTTTTTTACTTACTAATGACAACCAATCACTCAAGATTTATTGTGAAAATATTAAATACATTTTATTAATTGGATAGTGTTAACTTTTTGAGTTTTAATTATCACTTCATTAATTTATACTAATTTTTTATTAAATAAACTCTACAATAAATCATCCTTTATGGACATCTTGCAGTGTCGGTTAACATTTCCCCTTTTAATTAGGTAACTAGAAAAATGGGAACTAGTCTTGTCACGCCTTCTCGCTCAAAATGACAATTCACAAAAGATTACTCTATAATCCAAGTAAGGCAAAAAAATAAACAAATGGCCTCTATAAAATGTTTCGGATTACAAGCGTAACTGCCAACTGCAGTTGGAATTCAGCACCATCAAAAATATAAAATAAAGAGACAGTACTGGGATTTGTTTGGATTAGAGCATCTTTAACCACATATGTATGGTTTGTTTGGAATTTGCTTATCTTGCTAAAATTAAATTTTTTTTTCTGAAAGTACGGTAGATAAATGTAAAAGTTAGCTGAAATAGTACAGTAAGACCCATAAATAGTACTAAAAAGTACAGTAGAGCCTATAAATAGTAACAAAAATAAATTAAATAATAAAATAAGTTGACAAAAATAATTTTTGTCAAACACACGCATAAAAGCAAAATAATCTTTACAATAGAAAATGAAATCAAAAAAATAGTCTCCAATAGTTTCTTTAGATTAAAAATTTTTTTGGCTCATGAACAATAGCTCATTAAGTTTGATGAGTACTACACATTAGCAATTGGATTTTATTTATTAAAAAATTACAGCAACTACTATTATTTCAATTCTTTCTCTTTCTTTTTGATTTCTCTTTTATCTCATAATATTATATCAACTAATATTTTATTGAATAGAGAAAAAATAAAAAACTTGATAAAAAATATATTTAAAAAAATAGATAAGTAGAAGGTAAAACTGTTTACCCTTTAAATAGTTAAAAAATTTAAGGAATCTAAATCCTAACAGAATCTAAGAAATCAGATCAAATCAGATTAGAAAGGATTTAACTTTTATCCAATATACATGTGTTATGATCGCAACAGGGCTAGAGTCCTGTGACATTGGACAGAAGCCGTGCTCGATTAGAAAAATTTTTACAATAAGACAAGACACTGAGACCGCTATTGGGTCCAACGCGCTTCTCTTTGAAGCACCGACAACCTCCAGTCATCGACTTGACAGTTTTGGCTCAGTTAGTAGACCGACCAACTAATCCAACACCATCGTGTAATTCCCCGGGTTTTGAGCTTTTCATGAATTAATATACATGTGGACTTCAGTTGCCCAATGGATAAGTTTTCTTGAACAGTTCAAAAACAAAAAAAAGTTTTCTTGACTGATATGTTGATCAAATTTGGTAAGTTTTCTTTATTATATTGGATGTCATATGAATAATCACCTTGATGATATCAGCAAATGTAGGAAAAGGTTAACGGGTATCTTAACAACATTTTAGAAATTTATACATAGTTTTTTCACAATTAAATTTATACATAGTTTTTTCAATTTATATTATTACATTAGTTGATTTATAGAATAAAAAAAAAATTATAACATGTTGGAGGTAATGACTGATTTTTTTTTTTTTTTTTGAGAAAAAGGTAATGACTGAATTAAGGATGATAAATTTTTTTTACTTTATTTATAAAAAGTCTTACATATATGCATATGGAAAGCACATAAAGTTTGATAGTCATATAATGAATTTGTTCAATCTACATTGCCAAGAAAGCTCATAAAGTTTAATAGTCATATTATGAATTTCTTTGTGTTTTCCTTTGTCAATTTTGTTTTTTTCCTGGATGGAGTTATCAAAAAATTTATAGAAGATCTTAATCCAATTAAATAAGTCTCCTTTTTACTTGTGTTTTCTAAATCATCAATATTGTAAAATATATAATTTAATTTCACTCGCCTTTATTATAATCCAAAACCAAAATCTTCATGTTGGAGTGAAACAAGTAATGATTGAATCGAGGGTAATCAATGTGTTGTCTTATATGGCATCTTTTTAAGACATAGAAGACAAGATTTAAACAAAAGCAGCCTCACTGTTAAGGACACTGCAATAGGACACCAGACAAGTCCCCACGGGTCCAGTGTTTTGTTACCATTTGTTGTGCAATAACACTCACAGATTTAAACAAATAACAGTAATAAAAATAAATCAACAAGAACTCATACAGAGAGCGCAAGAATGATTATCAAATCCATTTTACTCAATAAGGATTACAACGTTTAATCTCTCTTGCGTGGCTCTTATCATGAATTTTCTTTCACTCCCAAAAGAATTATCAAATTAAACTTCTTCTTGGAGTCTTCTCCCTTTATCAAGACATAGTGGATTTCTATAATTTTCCCCTCTTGGCTAAATTCAGTGGAAATAAAATAGCCAAACATATAATTAATATAAACAAAACATTCAGCAACAACACACAATCAAGATATCGAGAGTTTATAAAAGTATATACCACATGTATAACAAGAAGATTATAACATAGGCAAAGGCCAATTTTGATTTGAAAGTGGCTAATTATGTAGAAAATTTCTACAAAAAGAAAAACAATTGCAGCTACTTAACCGTGCATACACTTCTTCATCATCTTCTGATCTTTTGGGAGAAATCGGCCTCTCTCACATGAGAGATTCATTATTTACACAAGATACCACCTTCATGTAAGAAGGAACCGCCTAACACAGTCTTCTTCTAAGAAAACATATATACTAGTATAAGCCTAAATAATCTGCAATATTAAGCACGATAGATGACACATTTCCGGAGATGGCAGAAATAATGACCTTAATAATTAACGTCAAAATTGGCAAGCTAAACTCACGGACATTCTTTCCAGCTAAACCACTTTGCTGCAATACTAGCAAGGTCAGGTTACTGTTGTTGCTTTCTCCACCACCAGTTGGTTCAAGGACTTGAACATTGCTCAAATTGTTGAAAATCATCTCCTTCACACATGCCACATGATAATGGTGTTTGCCACAATTGGAAACATAGGCCCAGCCCTTAATCTCCCTTGAAATTTTCCTACTTTGACATATTTGACACTTCGATGTCAGTGACAAATTTTTACGAAGATTTACATTCACCCCTTCATCATTAGTCTTATTGTGTGGGAGCTTCAAACAACAAGGGTGAAGTACATGTGCTTTGTTACTTGAAGACTTGTACATGAAGCCTTGAACATTCTTGCCACGTGCAACACAAAGTAATATAGTGTCAGATTGAGGCTCATCATCATGAAATATGAAGTGGCAGTTCTTGAAGAATGGGTGAGTAATGGAGCCAGAACCAGAAGCTAAAGCGCATTCCTGATGAAGACGAAAGCCACACTTCTTTTTGTTGCACTGGTAACATGATCCAAGCCCTGGCTCTTTACATCCAGCACACTGATAATTAGATTTTTTGACACTCATCAGCTTAAGCTGATGTTTGTGGCTAGAGTGCTGCATCTCAGTAATTTTCGACATATCTTCTCAGAAGATTGACTTGACTTGCATATGGCCTTTCATGTTTCTTGTTGATCTCAAAATTCCTGGACAATTTAAGTGAAAATAAACATGAATTTGGAGTTTTATCCCAAAAAGAAAAAAAAAGAAAAAAAAAAGATGGTTAACACTTCAGAGAATCTTAAAATATACATGATTACCGAAAAAAGAGATTGCATACAAGAAGAACATACTGGTGATTGCCATTGCTGCTAGGGTAATAAGTAATAACATGATTTTCAATTCATTAAGTGACACAAAACGAGTTACTAATTAACAAAATTTGTGTATCCAAAGAAAAAAATGTAAATAAATATTAATTGTAAAAATATATATTTTCTCTCACAAGGATTATTTGAAAGCTATGTAAGAGACTCCATATTCTTCTCTCTTTTGCTGGTTGTAAAGGAATGCAAAACTATTTACCCTTACAACTACAAGACAGACTTTATACAAGTCTCATTTCAGGAAAAAAATTTAAAAATTATGGAAGACTTCATGGACGTACGGAGCTGTTATTGGACTGGGGGGGCAATGGCTCCCCCTGAATTTTTATTTTTTTTTTATTTTTAATATTACTAAATTAATAGGTACAAATTTTAGTAATTTTGTTCAAAAAAATTACACTTTACTCCTTTAATAATGTCATCAATTCTTTTGAGAATAATGTTATAGTCACAAATGTTTTTATAACGTTTATACAAACTATTGATGTAGTAAATTCTTATTGGTTCGTACACTTGCATCACTTTTTACTTATTAATAACCACTCACCACATTAGTAATTTGTAAAAATTTTGTAGTTTTAACATTTTTCACTTTTTAAAGGACATAAAAAAAATTAATAAATTAAATCTAAAACAAAATATACAAGCTCAAAAAAATTAGCCACACAACAAAAATTATCAATAATAAAACTAAAAAAATTAAGTCCAATCAATTTATTTTATCAAGAACAAACAACTTGGCCATTGAAAAAATTTAAACAAAAATCTCCAGTAGTAAAGCAGTAGACTCAAAAGCCAAAGCCGTTGCACACTAGCAGCAGAGTCGCCCCTCTAACTTCAAGTCCTGACTCTGTACCCGGAAGACTTGCTATTTCTAGGAAGGTTATAAATCACTTTATGAATTTCATTGTGCTCACCTCTGTCATTGTCAAATACTGTCACCATTATAGTAGAAGTAAACAATATAGAAGGGTTCAATTAATCTTGATTGTTAAGAAAGCTCATAAATTCATAATTCATGGGAAATACCTTGTTCAATTTTATTTATTATTAGAAGTCAATGCGGTAGTAGTTGTAGTTTTATTGATAATTCATATGTGTATTGCATCATTGGCTACGGAGTTCCTTAGGTCAGGCCTAAATTCCTAATACAAAAGGTTGAGTCCACCCACATCAAAAAAAAAAAAGAAAAAAAAAAAAGAAAAAAAAAAAGTTGTCCACAAACGTGGAATACTAGTCTTACATACATCCAAGCACTGAAGCAGGGTAGTCAACCCACGTTTATAGCATTTTTTGTCCTTTATCTTCTTTCTTTATTTTCGTTCCAGAGCATAAGTCAATTTAATATTGAACTTACACAAGGTTTCGCCCCATGTAGCTTTCCCCAGTTTGAGTTACTTGCAGTTAGGATACATCATACGTACATATGATTTGTGCACATAAAATATTGAATTGGTAATATCCATAATATTTTTACAATAGTTTCATAACAAATCGTTGGTAGTAAGTCGTTAGTAATATTATAATTTAAACCTATCACTGAAATCTAAAATTACCACTGAAATTATATTTTTGTCTATCAATAAATTGTTTGAGTTGATTGAGTAAAGGGTATATATATGTTCTGCACAGTAAATATGGAATTGGTGAAACTTGATGGAAAAAATCTTAATCCCTTTTATGTCTATGTGTGAATTAAAATATATAACTACCAAGTAATAGCAATATTATGGAAACAAAAAAAATTCCAGCAAGCACCACATCAACACAACCACACAAAAACACAAAATCTTACACTGGAGAGTTATAGAGGGAAAAACTACAGGGCAGTTTCGAAAAATATCCACTATGAAATAGAGATTATAACTACCAAATTTATGTTAAACTTGAGCCCACAATAAATTAGATATACAACAAATAAATCTCAAGGAGTAAATATAAACTCACCACAAAGTCAGTAACAAAATCTTTCTTTGAATACTCCAACTCTCCATGGTTGTAACACTCAAAAACTCCATAAGAATTTTACCAATTTATATTCCTTGCAAGTAACTTGAAAAAAAAAATGTCTCATTTTTCTTTTTCACTCTCTCACAATCCCACTGTGTTTCTCTCCATTTCTTCACACTGCACCTCTTCAAATGGCTGAATATCTCTTTTTGTGTTTTGCTCTCTAGAACTCACACACGCCGAATATGGCACTCATTTTCTGCTTCAGCTCACACAAAGGCCGAATGGCCTTTCTTTCTTTTTTTTCTTTTCTCTGCAGAGTGTCCAAAAAAAGTCAGACCATGCTTTTTGCTTCACTCAATTTTCTTTCATCCTTACGTGCTTGAGTCAAGTCTCATTAAAAGACATGGCTTCCTTGAAGGCTTTTGGAGGCAAGCTCTTAAATGAGCTTTGACAGGGCATGTGGGCTGGACCCACACGGTGCTTTGCACCCAACAAAACTTTCCTCACGAACCTAAGCTGAACTTTTCTTACAAGGTATGTGTATCCGCGGGTTATCCAGCTCGTCAATACATTATTAAAAATAAAAATAAAAATAAAATAATTATGAATGAGTCTATGTTAAAGGAAAATGTTCGCTGAAAGGACAGCCAATCACTGCTCTCTTTCTCAATAAAATTCAAACGACCTTTATACAGAATTGATGTTAATTAATCATGCATGTTCCATGGTTTAGTTTGAACTTCGTTAGAATAAAACTATTTTTAGAGCTTTAAGAACTAAAAGTAAAAGGGAACCTAAAGCAAATTAACTATCTTAATTGCTATCGTTTAAATTAAAATAATTAACTATCTTAATAATTAACGAGTTGCTGAAACCTAGATAATATCTTTTTATCAAAAACCAAATATGGATTACAAAATAATTGAAAAAAAAAAAAAAAAAAAAAAAAAAACTCCTTTTAAATGTCTTGAAAATTTTTATCAGCTAGCACAATACTTCAGACTCATCAAATGACAACAATTGAAACTTTTGCTTTATTACAATAAGTTTATTATCTCTTTGTATCTACTTCACAGACGTTGTATAAAATCTAATCAAGTACTTAATTGTATTAACTTTGAAATACGTAATTTTATATCATTTGTCCTTCTCATATATATAATGTCTCAAAAATAATCAACAAAAGCTTTTAAATACTTGAATGAATATGATTATCTAATATTAATTTATTTATCTGACTTCATAACTTACCTCCTCTTCAAATAGTAGCAAATTTATACTAATATAGAAGTTCATTATTTAAAAATAATTTGTACCAAATAGGCACTAAATCTTAGATTTAATGGTAAGCTTCGTTGTAAGGTATAAAAATTTGAAAAAAAAAAAAATTATAGAAGAATGTAAGGTATAAACTTCAACGATGATCATTAGTTATACACTGAAATTATTAAACTAATTTTTTTTAGTTCTAATAAATTTAATTACTATTTTAATTAAAATTGTTTATTAAAGTATGAAAATTTTAATAGCTATTTTTAAATTATTTTATTGAAATGGTTTTTAGTTAATATAATTTTGAATTATCTTATTCATCTATAGTAATTTTTAGTTTTAATTATAAATAAATAAATAAAAAGAGCCTAAGACCGTTCCAAGACCAACTCTATGATATTGAATATTGAGTTGCAAAGAAAAAAAAAATCATAAAATGAATGTAATTGAAATAAAAATGTTAAGATAATTAAGTGGAAATACATGTAAATATGGAATTCAAAATGTGAAAATTTGCTAAAAGGTAGGGTTGGCCCCCCTTGATAAAAAGATGAGGGAGAACTACTTTCAATGATTTAGTTATGTTTTGATTAATGTATTGGTGAGAAAGAGTAAGTTATTTCAAGTTGAGGAAACCGAAGGAAAAATAAATAAATAACATAGAAGTAACAAACAAAAAAAAAATGACATGTCAAATAAATAAATAAATTACTATGTAATTAAGAGTATGAATTTGGCTAAAATATAATGGTGAAAAAGAATACATGTGGTCAACTATGATTAATTTGTTGAAGATCCATAAATAGCCCACAAAAGAAAATAGTTGAGACTAAAATTTGGTTGTTGTTGTTTATGTACATCGCATGAGCATACAATAATTGATTAAAGATTAATGTAATATCAATATCATAAAACAATGATTATTGGTACCAAATTGATAAAAAATAACTCATTAAAAGTAAAAGAAAAATCATTACAATAATAAAACCTTCATGGTCTTGAGTGCAAATTTTCCCACAAGAAAAATTGCCAACTCAAGTTTACACTTCATTGTTATGGTGCTTGAAGATACAAAGAAAAAGTTTACAATTCTTTTTTTGTTTGAAAAAGAAAATTATAAACTTGAGCCTACAATTTGTCATTTTTGCTAAAAGGTACCTGTTATCATACCAAGACCTCACCTCTCTGTTAGCTATTATACATGTTCATGGAGGAAACCTCAAGAAAACATATTAAATTAGTGAAAAGATTCCGAAAGAGTAAGAAAGATAGGTGTTGCATCTCCAAAGAGGGCAGCAATAATGACCTCCACAATCACTTTCATAATTTCCAAGCTATACTTACGGGCATTCTTTCCAGTTAAGCCACTTTTCCGCAGTAGCAAGCTGAAGGTGCTTGTGTTTCTTCCATCAGTTGGTTGAAGGAGACGAACATTGTTGTTCCAATTCTCGAAAATCATGTCCTTCAGACATGCCACATGATAACGGAATTTGCCACAAGAGGAGACATAAGCCCAGCCCTTAATCTCATTTGAAATTTTCCTACTTTGGCATATTAGGCACTTTGACATCATTGGCAACTTTTCACGAAGATTTACATTCACCCCTTGATCATTAGCCCTATTATGTGGGAGCTTCAAACAACAAGGATGAAGTATGTGTGCTTTGTTACCCGAAGACTTGTACATGAAGCCTTGGACATTCTTGCCACATGCAACACAAACTAATATAGTGTCAGATTGAGACTCCTCATCATGAAATATGAAGTGGCAGTTCTTGAAGAATGGGTGAGTAATAGAGCCAGAACCAGAAGCTAAAGCGCATTCCTCGTGAAGATGAAAGCCACACCTCCTTTTGTTACACTGGTAAAATGACCCAAGCCCTTGCTCTTTACATCCATCACACTGATAACAGGTTTCGATACGCATTAGTTTAAGCTGATGCCTGTGGCTAGAGTGTTTTATCTCATCAATTCTCGACATGTCTTCTCAAAAGAGATTGACTTGATCACTTGCCTGGCCTTTTCGTGTTTCTTGTTGATCTCAAAATTCCTGGACAATTTAAGTGAAAATAAACATGAATTTGGAGTTTGATAAAATATAAAATGGTTAAGAATATCTTCAAAATATGTGATTATATAGAAAAAGAGATTGCACATAAGAAGAAGAAAATGATGGTGATCGCCATTAATTGCTGCTAGGGTAATAACATGATTTTCAATTCAATGAGTGGCACAAAACTAGTTATTAACAAAATCATGATCCAAATAAAAAATGTAAATAAATAATTATTGGAGAAATACAAGCATATTTACTCACCGGGATTGTTCTAAAGCTATGTAAGAAATAACTTCGTTTTCTTCTCTCTTTTGTTGGTTGTAATAGAAAGCAAAATATTTGGCTCTTACAGTTTACAAAACAGGCTTTATATAATTCCCATTTCAGAAACTACAAATAAATATATATTTGAAACTAAAAAAATAAAAATTGAAGACTTGCTCTATTATTGATTTCTAGGAAAGCTCATAAATCAATTTATGAATTTCATTGAGCTCTCCTTTGTCATTGTCAATTAAGGTCACAGTTATTAATAGAAGGAAAACGTGTTCAATCTTGATTCTAAGAAAGCTCATAATAATTAACAGTGGAAATTTTATTAAATTTTTGATCGCTACAATAGCTCATAAGTTCATAACATAATCATACTATGAATTTTGTTATGTTTTCCTTTATCGAATTTTTCCAAAAAAATAGAATTATCTTAAAAATTCTTGAAGATACTAATCCGATTAAATAAATATTTTTTTTCATTTTGTTTTTTAAATGATCAATATATTGTTTTTTTTTTTTAATTTGGTAGTTGGAGGAGAAGAGATTTAAACCTTAGATATTTTTGTTTAAAAATATATATATATATATATATATATATATGATAACCAATTGAGTTACAAAACTATTAACTAAGATATATAATGAAATTTTAAACATTTGTTTTTTATAAATAAAGGTTTTTTTTTTTTTTTAAGTATATGAATAAGTATCATTGATTTTACTCATAAGAAAACATCATTTTTCACTCCCTCATTGTGTTATGAAACAGGTAATGACCGAATCAAAGGTGATAAATTGCTTTTCCTTTATTTATAAAACACTTACATATATGCATATGAAAATTCTCTTTACTTTTCTTGATAAAGAGAGATGTAGAGAGTTTTTGGTGGAAGATACTCAATTCATAATTTCTAAGAAAGTTCATAAATCATATTACGAATTTCATTGTACTCTCCTTTGTCAATTTAATGTTATCACTGGAAAATCTTAGAAGACTTGTTCAATCGATTCTTGATTACTAAGAAAGCTATATACCATAAAGTCATACCATGTGTGGTGTTTCCCTTTGTCATTTTTTTTTCAAGATAGAGTTATCTAAAAAATTACAGATGACCCTAATCTGGTAATTTAAAACGTTTATTATTATTTTTGTGTTTTCTAAATGATCAATGTAAGATAAATATTAATTAAATTTAAAACAATCATTTTCAAAGTAAAGGAAAGTATCATTTTTTACAATATTTTTTTCACTCACGTTATTATCATACAAAATCTTCATTTTGTAGCAAAACAAGTAATTAATGATAAATTAAATCTAATCAATTATGAGAGATGTTACGTTTACAACAATATAACAACATTTTTACTACAAATCACAGGTGGTTAGTTGTTATTGATTCAAATTTGAAACTAACACTAAGATTACTTTTTTGCCCCAACAATAACAACCAGTAACAACCTGCCACTTAAAATTTGTTATAAAAATGTTATAGATATATCATTTCTCAATCAATTATTTGTCCTTTATTTATGATTTTTTGTCCTTTATAACTAGTTTTCTTGGCCCTTCTTTTTTTTTTTTTTTTTTTTAGAGCCTAAGTTAATTTATTGACCAGCAATTATAGGAAATAATAATAAAATCAACTATTTTCATGAGTGGATTATATTAAGATAAATGTTTTCTTAGATGTAATATGGATTTGGTATTAAATAACACACGAGGTTTCCCCGCAAGGTAGTTTTGTCCCAGTTTGACTTGATTGAGTAGGATACATGACTTGTTCACAGGAAATATAATATCGAATGGGTCAAATTCCCCTCACCAATAACTTATGCTGAACTTTCCTCTCAAAAAAATATTTTATATATATATATTCTGAACTCTTGCAGCAGATGTGCATCCAGTTCCCCCTCAAAAAAAAAAAAAGATGTGCATCCAGTTCTAGGGCTTGTCAAAAGCAGTAATATACTACTCATTATCCATTAAAACAAAATATTAAAAGCGGTTAACTAAATGTCTGTTTAAGAATAATTTATTTAATGAAGTGTATTTATATTTTGTTTCTTCAAAAAAATATATGTACTATATTTTGAAAAAAAAAATGAAATTTTAAAAAATTGTGCATAAAAGTTTTTTTTTTTTTTTAAGCTTATAATCTATTGTCAAACACACACTAAAAATATCTAGTATATAACATTATAACTATATATTTTCTTTATAAAAAAAAAATATATATATATATATATATATATTGTAAGGACCAATTTTGAACTTACAGCCCACTATATGGAATGGCTTCAGCCGAAAAAGCCCAAAAAGTAATGAATTTGTAGAGAATGGGTTATAGAACTGGGCTTTAGTTGATCAAACAGATATTGGAATCACTCAGACGATCAGAGAATGAAACAAAATAGGATTATACTAAAGAAAAATGGTCCTCAGCCAGTTCCAAGGTGTATTGTTCTCTTCTATTATCTCCAAATTCGTATACAAGTTTTGTTCCTGAATATTACAGAATTTTTCTTTAGAATTTTTACCGATCCCTTTTCCTTTGCTCCTTCCCCTTCCTCTTATACTTTTCCCATTAGAATCTTCCATAAGTCTTCATGTAGTAGCTGTAAGGCTGAAACTCACTGTTCAGGCATTACCTCCACATTAATGCAGCTAGGAAGTTAGTTACAGAGCATTTAATGCGGAGGTAGCAGCTTTTTCCTTGGATATTTTATGATCCTTCTATGTCTTGAGCTTCCGTAGTTCTTATATGTATCAATTGAGTACTTCTGTGACGTTTCTTCAAATTGCAGGTCATTTCTTTGGGCTATGGCCTCGGTAAGCCGAGGTGACTCTTATTCTCGGCACAAACCTTTAAGTCGTCCTGATCTAAATTGACATCTTTGTTTGTTAACATGGTCCCTTCTGATAATGTTTACCCCTTCTGATAACGTTTACCCCTTCTTGGATATATTTTATCCTCGGCGTGGGCCTTAGGCCCATTATACAACATGCGTAATGGACCCTCAGGCCCAATACCGCTACATATATAACTATGTTTCTCTCTCTCTTCAGCCCAGTGTTGTTATTATTATTATTATTTCACTTTTTGATGCTTCAACTTTGATGGGTTATAATAATATTTTGACTTGAAGCGGTTTACTTTCGGAATTAGAATTTTTGAGATCTTTCTTTCTCTGTGTTTAGGATTGTAAATTGCAGCTGGAGAGAGACATGGCGTGCTATTTGGACGCAGGAGATGCGTGCTCTAAATAAAGATTAGGACTTGCACGTGTTTGGGAAATCTTAATGCTGATTCTGATTTCTGATTCTCAATGAGTTTTTTTTCCCCCCCACGAGGCAACAACTCTCTGAGTTCTTAGTTCTTGTATAATAATTCATTTTAAAATAATTGGACTGGATTTTATTGCATTATCAATTTCTAAAAAAAAAGTTGACTATCATCATTTTAATACATATTTGAACTATTGATGATGTAATAAAAATTATAAAATTTAAATCAACTTATTTCAAAATTGATAGATAGAATAGAACTCTATATTGAAGTTAAAAGCTCTAGAAAATCTTAGTTTTCCTAATGCTAGTCTTAGATTAGTAAATAAACCGATTGGTTTCCCTTTTGGTTATTTTATTTTAGTTTGGATACCTAATAAATCCTTTGTGACAGTATTAACTATTGAGACTTTTTCTTTTTCTTTTTTTAGAAACAAGGGTATATATAACTCTTCAAATAACTAACTATATCATCGAGGACTCACATCACACAAACACTAGGTTATTACATGGAAAGATCCCTTGGAGTGGTCTAAAAATGTTAGTTAGAGATTTCAAACCTAGTTCCTCATAAATATTATGAGACCTTAAAAACTACTATTAAAACTTATTATAATACAAAACTGGTTTTTTTAACAAAATCATTAAATAAATGTCAGTGCTATTTAGCGAAAGCTTTGCTACCATTTGTTGTGCAATAAGTACTCAAATTTAAACAAATAGTAGTAAAAGCAAATAAATCAATCATAGAAAGCACAAGAATTTACACGGTTTAGTAACTTATGGAGAGGGATATCAAATCCACTATACTTAATAAGGATTACAACGTACAACCTCTCTTAAATAGTTCTTATCAAGGCAATAAGAAACACCTACACACACACATATATATATATATAAGAAAATCTAATTGGATTTCAATTATTGTCTAATTTTGCGCCAAGTGTCCATTGAAATAAAAAAAATAAAAAGAGGTAGAGAGAGAGTAAAACTCATCTATGGCTTAAGAAATGTGTAACTCTTATACTAGATATAATTTGAACTCATATATATATATATATATATATATATATATATATAATTGTAATTGTTTCTAGTTGTACCATACATATCCACGAGTTATATGCTAGTATATATTAATTTCTGTAAAATTGCTCCGCAAGAGATACAAAATGGATTTCCTGAGAGAGAACCAAAAATGGCCTTAATAATCAGTTTTATTATTTTCCAGCTATACCTACGGAAATTCCTTCCAGTAAGCCAAGATTCTGGGCTATCACGCTTAACTTGTTTCCTGTTCCACCACCGGTTGTTTGTAAGTTACAAACATTATTCCAATTCCAACTATGATGGAAAATCATGTCCTGCGCACAAGCCATATGGTAACGGTATTTGCCACGGTTGGAGACATAAACCCAGCCCTTAGTTTCTTTTGAAACTGTCCTACTTCGGCAAAATTGGCACTTCTTTGATGTGTGTGACAACATTTCACGAAGATTTACAGTAACCCCATGATTATTAGCCCTATTATGTGGGAGCTACAAACAACAAGGGTGAAGAACGATGTGTGGTTTGTTTGTTGAAGACCGATCCATGAAGCCTTGAACATTCTTGCCACATGCAACGCAAACTAATCTAGTAGTACTGGCAGCAGATTGAGACGCAGCATCGTGAAAAAAAAAAAAGTGGTAAAGGTAAAAGTTCTGATGTAGACACTGAAGTTTCTAAACCTATGTCTAAATTAACTATAATGTTTCATACTATTTGAGCTTTCAAAAATAAACGTGAATTTGGAGTTTGATCAAATATAAAAATGGTTAATAATGGTGGTGATCACACATAAGAAGAAGAAAATGGTGGTGATCGCCATTAATTGCTGCTAGGGTGATAACATGATTTTCAATTCAATGAGTGGCAGAAAACAAGTTATTAACAAAATTATGTAAAATTTCTATCTTGTATAAAAAAAAAAAAAAAAAATCATGTATCCAAATAAAAAATGTAAATAAATAATTATTGGTGAAATACAAGCATATTTACTCACCGGGATTATTTAAAAAATAACTTTGAGGGGTCAGCGAACCTGGTAACCCCAGCCTATTTCGTACCAAGCCCAAGGCTCATGCCGAGGAGGAAGAAACGCTCGAGAACAAAGTGTGAAAGTCCAAATTGCTCAGGAACCTTGCCCAGGACGACCCCGTCCTCAGCCAACCGAGACCATGGGAGAAGGAAGTAACAGGCCACCAAAAGCAGCCTTCCAGAGCATCTAAAGAAAAGGAACAAGTACAACGTGTCAGCCGTGGAAGCACAGTGGAGGAGCAAGTCCAAGATGAACTGTCACCTCCACATTAAATGCCCACAACTAACGTTCTGGTCGCATTAACAAGGAAATGACCTCTGAACGGTGCAGCCTTGCTGCAGCCCATAGAAAGAATGAGAAGGCAGCTGATGGGACAAGCACTCAAGTAGTGACCTGCTTGATCAACAAATATAGGGCTAAGATCAACTGAAAGGGGATATATAATATAAGGAATCCTCTTGAAAGGGGGACGGAAAAAGGGAGGAAGAAATTAGAAAGATAGAACACTACAGCAACCTGTAACAACAGAAAAACTTTTGTAACTGATCACTGAAGAAAGAATAAGAACCTCAAGCTCCCAAGAGGAGGGCCGAGGAACGTCGTTGCACATTTGAATCCACGTCCATGCTATTCAATCCATATGCAACCATGCTTAGCCGTTGTATCCCTCATTAGGGCCTAATTCTTGAACCCGCTCTCTACAAATTCATTGTATTGGACTAGTTGGGTTTGAGTCCACTCACTCAATAGTAGAAGTACTCAAACCCAATCCTTACAATTGGCGCTGTCTGTGGGAAGAACTCGTGTGTTAGTAAGGGCAACGACCGAGCATGGTAGGATCAGGCCCTCATCAAGCAGACTACCATCAGCCTGAACCAGTCAAATCCCAGCGTCAAGGTAACTTCACCAACCCTGAGCACGATCGAGGAGAATGAAAGATTTCGAGAGGGAAATGTGCACACCACTCAAACCAGCAAAAGCTACTTGCGTAGGGACAGTTATGTGCCCTAGAGACAAAACAACAACGGGCCATACAACCAAAAAAGGTTAAGAGCCGCATGACCCAGGGGCAGAACAATGAGCAGGCCATGCAGCGAGAGATAGACGATTTAAAGAGGAGGCTATGCCATGCACAACAAAGGCGACCTCAACCTAGCCCCAACTTGCCCTCTAACGATGAAAGCGACAATGACTATAGGCAAAGGAGTAAAGGAGAAGAAAATAACATAAAAAGAGTTCATACCTCTACTCAGCTTTTATAGTGTTCATGATTTATTCACCATTATTCTTTTGCTTGAACGACCCTTACTACTTGGTGTCACGACCCTAATATACCCAATTCTATAATCTGCCATTGTTTTTTCTCCTTCCTTTGAGCATGTGAGGTTGAGAGACACTTGCTGGTCTATATATATGCCATGTAGAATATGATAAATTTGGGGATTTAGATAGACTCAATCTTTCTAACAACTTTTGAACTTCACATTTCAGATTTCAATAAGTATTGGGAAAATTTATAAATTAACAACATTTGAGTTTGAGTTTGAGTTTAACTTGGACTTGTTAGAAAAATAGCACTACTTGTTAAGTTTGGATTAAACAAAAATAATTTTGTTTTAAAAAAAATGATAATGATAAGTTTGAGTTTAAGTTAGACTTGTTAGAGAGATAGAGTTTCACTCCTTGTTAAGTTTGGACTGAACAAAAATAATAATTGTGAGAGTTTCATAGATTTCTGTTATATATATATATATATAGAGAGAGAGAGAGAGAGAGAGAGAGAGAGAGAGAGAGAGAGAGAGAGAGAGAGAGAGAGAGAGAGAGAGAGAGAGAGAGAGAGAGTTAAAAACTGTTATAAAAAAGTAAATAAAGTAAAACACTAACTAAAACGTATTGCTGTAAAACACAAATTGAAAAGCTTATAGTGCATTCTTAAAAAAAGAAAAAAAAAATAGTGAAACATTGAAACGTATTGCTAAAGTATATTTATATATATACTGACGAGGTATTTTACTTTCAATTTCTATTTTGACATCCTTCTCAAAAAAAAAAATGATATTTTGACATATGGGACATGCGCATGCATACAAAAGATTTACCCTCTTGCACCATATACTTATAACGTCAGAAATTGGATCATGACAATTAACGAGAAGAATAAATTAGGATTGCTTCTTGAGACCCTTCGGGAGGAACTTCGCTTCAAATATAACTGGATCCGCTTTTCCACATTGTTTGACTTGGATATATTATTTTTGTTATAAAATGTTAGTTGAAGTAGAATTTTCAAGTTCTTGAAACATATATCTAATAGAGTTTTACTTAAACTAAACTATTGTAACACTTGATAACATAAATATTTCTCAAAAACACTTGATAACATAATTACAGGTTAAAGAGGAATAATAAATATATAAGATATAAAATCTAAAATAAAAATAAAAAGAAAATAGTGGTAATGTAGAAAATTATAGGAGTTTCAGAGACTTCGGTTATATATATATATATATATATATAGATAATAATAATAAATGGTTAAGAATAGCTTAGATTGCTGCTAGGGTAATTTACATAATTTTCAATTAATTCAATAAAAAGGAGTAATTAACAAAATTATGTATTCAAATAAAAAATGTAAATAAATAATTATTGGAGAAATATATATATATATACACAAGCATATTTACTCACCAGGATTATTCTAAAGCTGTGAAAGAAACTTCCTTTTCTTAATCTGTCTTTTTTTTTTTTTTTTTAATTATATGAAGTGGAAAAGGGAGAGTTCGCTCTTGGCTCTTCTCTCCTTGGTTGGTGGTATAGAAAAAAAAAATTATTGCTCCTTTATATGAGTCTCATTTTAGAATAACCTAAAAATAAATTAAAAATTCTAAAACAAAATATATATATATATATATATATATGGTTGAACTTCATTACAAGGGACAAAGTTTCTCTCCAAACTAATTTGGAAAAAAACCATTCAAACTTTTCCTATATATTTTTATTGAAGGTTAAGTTTGACAAATCCACTATTAGATTGCATTTTCTTACTATATCCTCCATATTTGCAAAATTTTAAGAAGATTAAAGATTGACGGTTATGTTATCAATCAAATGTTTGATCTCAAGTTTTTGTAGTTTTAAGTTATATATAAAAAATAAGTTTATGAATCGAATAATAAATAACATCCAATTTGAACGAAATTTCACAAGCATGTTAAAAATCTAAAGAACATGCAATCCAATAATTAGATTTTTAAAATATATAACTTTGTTAATTTTTTAGTGAGGGTTTGGATTTGAAGGGTTTCTCTCCAAACAAGTTTAAAGAGAAATTTTATTTCATTGCAAGTATCGATTTTTTTTAAAATATTTGTCACCATTAGTGGAAGGAAAATATTATAAGACTTTTCAAATTTTTGAAAGATAAGAAAGCTCATAGAGTCTTAATATATAGAATCCTACCATGAGTTTGGTTGTTTTATGCTCTCCTTTTGTTAATTATTGAAAGCTTGGATTTGTGTTAAAACACAAGAATTTGTTCAAACTCCCAATTAAAAATTACGGGTAGATTGCTTTTATTTTAACTTAGACTAGATATGGAATAAGAGTAAATAAGCGCAATAAACCGATAATACTACTCTAAGCCATATTCATTCATTATTAACAATAAAACGAAAGTTTAAAGAGTAGGGAAGAGAGATGCAAACATAACATAACATCGAGACATGTTATTGAAGAGGAAATCGAAGAACTCGGCGAAAAATTTCTCTGCGACTCTCCAAGTTAAAATCGATCCACTAGAGAATAAAATTGGAGTACACAAATAATAAAAGACCCTCTAAGCCTAGTCCACCCCATGTACAGAAGTCCTCTAAACTCCTACTACCAACTGACTTCTTGGAGCCTTGTCTTCTCTAATTTTCTAGATCCCGCAATTTAGCCCAATTGCATCTGCCAATAAATGACTCCTTCCAATACTTTCCAACAGCACCAAAATCTCACTTTACACTTAGAATGAGTGTAGTAAGTGTTTAGGCTAGCAACCTCTCAAAGATCTAGAGATGGAGAGGTAGGAGTACGTTAAGGAAAATCATAAGGAAATATGTAGATGATTGTAGGTATAACAATCTCTAAGTCTTAAGTATATTTTCTAGAGTTTTCTCTCTGAAAAGTACTCCTTACACTTTGTAGGTAATAAGGATATATATAGTGTGAGTAAAGACTTGATAAAGCAAAATATAACTTTATGCCAAATGGAGACTTTCGCAGGTCCTTCACGAGTTGGCCTTACCTGTGACACAATCGCAAAAATACCAGTCTGGCATGACTCTTCATCTTCCAATCATATGTTTTACATGTGATTCTTTCGCGGGTTGCTTCTCACGAGCCAGTCACGAAATAATCCACTTGTTCATCTTTTAAAACTTGATTATTCACCGATCTTTTACACTCATCCTATATAATTAAACTCACATACATACAGGGAAAATTATTGAAAAAATTACAGTCAAATTTGATACGGAATTAAAACCAGTATAACATAGCTGGAAATCATAACTTTACAATTATTTTGGAATATCCTATTCCAATTAGATTATTATTTTTTGTTTTGTTTTTTAAATGATCGACATAATTAAGATATATATATATATATATATATATAAATTATAATTAAATTTTAAACAATCATTTTCAAAGTAGAGGTAAGTTTCATTTCTTTTTCACCCTTCCAAAAAATTTTCATGCCATTATGAAATAGGTAATGACTGAATCGATGATTATATATAACTTTTTTATTATACATCTATAGTAACAGAAAGGGATTCGAAGATTGACTTGACTTGCACGGCCTTTCATGTTTCTTGTTGATCTCAAATTTACTGGACAATCGAAGTGAAATTAAACATGAATACGGAGTTTGATCCCAAAAAAATAAATGGTCTAGACTTCAAAGTATCTTAAAATATACATAATTGTCACTGAAAAAAGAGATTGCATACAAGAAAAAGAAAATGCTGGTGATTGCATTACTACTAGGGTAATAGGTTAATAGGGGAAAATACATTTTTGGTTTCTACATTTTAGTTCAATTATTGATTTGGTTCCTAAATTGATTTTGCTCTTAGGTTAGTCTTTAATTTCAGAAAATCGTTTTTATTTTGGTCCCTGCTGTCAACCTAGTAACAGAAAAATCTGAGGTGACAAACAGAGTGTATAGGTGGCATGTTAGATGCTGATGTGGCAAATAAAATAATATTTAAAAAATTATTTTGCTTTTAAAAATGACAAGTCAGCATTTTAATTAATAAAAAAAATTCAAAAAAAAACTAAAAAAAAAATTCAAAAGAAAAAAACTTTTTCAATTTTAAAGATTGAGAAAACAATTTATAGCAACTATTTCAATTTTTCTTGAACTTTCTTAAGAAACAAACATTAAATTAACACTCCTTCTCATTCTAGGTAGGCATGTCTGTGTTTGTGTTTGTATCTATTTCATTTTCTTCTTTCTTTTAAGATAAACTAAAAAAGAAAAATCAAAACAAAAATAACTTAATAAATAAATCTTCTTGGCGAGTGTTTTTGTGTTTGTATCTTTCTTCTTTTCTTTTTCTTTTCGCGTGTGTGTTTCCTTCTCTCTCTTTTTTTTTTTCTTTTTTTTTTTTTTTCAGATCCTCTCTTTCTCTCTCTCTTGGAGCGTATTTGTGTTTATATCTTTCTTTAACTTATTTCTTTGTTCAAGCTTTTGATCCCCCTCTCTCTCTCTCTCTTAATCTCTGACTTTTTTTCTCTCTCTAAACTCGACTCTCTAATCTCTGGGTTTTCTAGTTTTCTGAGGGAGTGGGTGGTCAGTAATGAAGGTGGAGATCGGTGGTCAGGGTGGAGATCGGTGTGGCCATGGGTCTTGGATTGTGGGTTTGGTTGGAGATGGAGACGGCTAGGTTTGGTTGGAGATGGCTAGGTTTTTCTAGGTTTTAGTGGGGGTGGGCTGTGGCTGTGGAGATTGGTATGGGTCTTGGATTGTGGGTCTTGGATTTGTGTTTATAGGTTTGGTTGGAGGTGGGGTTTTTCTGGGTTTCTGTGGGGGTGGGTGGTCAGTAGTGGAGGTGGAGATCAGTGTGGCTGTGGGTCTTGGTTTCGTGTTTACAAATTTGGGTCTTGGTGAGTTTGGTTTCATGTTTGTGGTTTTTTTTTTTATGTGGATTTGTATGTTTATTTCTTGGATTTATTGGGTTTGATTTACTAGAGGTTTATGGGTTGAATTGGGTTTGATTTACTAGATGTTCATGGGTTTGATTTCTTGGATTTATTGGGTTTGATTTGGGGAAGAACATGAAGCATGAAATTCATGTTATAGGGAAGAAGACGAACACTGTTCTTCCAAAAAAAAAGATTTAAGGTGTTTTTAAAAAAAATTATTTCATAATTTGTTTTTTTATTTTTTGAGGTGGCTTTTTTATTTATTAAAATGCTGACATGGATGCTGACGTGGTATTTATTAATTATTTTAATAGCCACATCAGCATATAACATGCCACCTATACACTCTATTTGCCACTTCAGATTTTTCTGTTATTGGGCTAACAGCAGGGAGCAAAATAAAAATGATTTTCTGAAATCAGGGACTGACCTAGGATTGAAATCAATTTAAGGACCAAATTGACAATCGGCCCAAAATGTAGGGACCAAAAGTGTATTTTTACCTAAGTAATAACATGATTTTCAATTCATCAAGTTACTAACAAAATTTTTGTATCCAAAGAAAAAAAGTGAATAAATATTTATTGAAAAAATACAAGTGTATATATTTGCTCTCACTAGGATTATTTGTAAGCTATGTAAGAAACCCCATTTTCTTCTCTCTTTTGTTGGTTGTAAAAGAGTGCAAAACTATTTGGTATTTACCATTTTACCCTTACAAGATAGACTTTATACAAGTCTCATTTCAGAAAATTTTTAAAATTATGGAAGACTTGCTATTTCTAGGAAGGTTATAAATCAATTTATATATGAATTTGATTGTGCCCCCTTTGTCATTGTCAAATACAGTAACCATTAGTAGAAGTAGAAGGGTTCAATTAATCTTGGTCGTTAAGAAAGCTCATAAAGTCATAATTAATGGGAAACGGCTTGTTCAAATTTTTTTTTTTTTTTTTTTTGAGGAAGTCATGCGGTAGTTATAAGTTATAAGTTATAATTATATATATATATATATATATATTGATACAAGATATAAATTCTACTCTAACCTAATTCAAGTGTATATGTATGTGAAGCTTTCTCCTGGAGAATTGAAACCCAGCTCTTGCCCCCACACTTTACAAATACTTATACTTGTGAAATGACCACTGCACTAAGGGTACGCAGTGATTATAATTTAATATAACGATAACACATATGAGTGTTACATCATTGGTTATGGAGTGCCTTAGGTCATCAGGGAGCTTTTTTTTTTTTTTTTTTTAATCAGATGATGTACTACACTTATGAGTTTTCAGTGTTGTTAACGATATTTTACCACTTTCTTTCATTATGGTTTTTTTAAGACGAGATATATATATATATATATATGTTTGTACGTGAAGCTCCCTCCTGTAAATTTGAATATCAGCTCTTGCCCCCCACACCCCATATATATATATATATATATTGAATAGACAAGATAGTATTTCAATTTTTAAATTTATGGCGTCTACTCCATAATCATTGTTCTTTATTATCAAGATTACTAGCCAAAGATATCAATTGGTTTTTGGTGTAATCAGAGATTGAACTTCTCAGATCTCTTATTTAATAACAAGAAACTTTTTTTTTTCTTTTCTTAATAAAGAGAGATAGCAAGAGTTTGTGGTGGGAGTTTTTCATTTTTATTATTTTTATTTTTAGAGAAGTGGTGGAAGTTGAACATAATGGAAAGGGAAACTAAAAGGAAACCGATTTTTATTGTTGGCTCTTGACAACCATTTGGTACAACTTATTTTTTCAACTTTTTGAAAATTGAGTTGTTTAACCAAAAAAAAAAAAAAAAAACTATGCCTAGCTAAAGTAAAGTAAAGGAATGGAGAAGGGAGGATTTAAACCTAAGGTTCTAGGCTTTTCTCTCCTTTGTTGGTGGTGAAGGAATGCAAAATATTTGTTCCTTTATATAAGTATAATTTAAGAATTTTTAAAAAAGTATAACTATATATAGAAGGCTCTTAATTCTTGACTAGATGCTCCAATACACATGACTGTTATACAAAACATAGAATAGATAAAGTTTTCCTCCAAATGAGTTTGAGAATTTCTAATTTTAACCTGCGTGGTAATTTATAAAATCATCCATGTGAATTATTTAAGTTATGAATTTCATTATGCTTTTCTTTGTCAATCTTTGTCACCTTTAATAGAAGAAAAATCACTAATACTCATAAGGTCATAATATAATCATACTATGAGTTTCGTTGCGTTTTCCTTTGCCCATTATATATATATATATATACACACATAATTATCTTAGAAGTTCTAGAAGATTTTAGTGTGATTAAATCTTTATTTTTTTGTTTTTGTTTTTGTTTTCTAAATGATTGACATAATATATATATATATATATATATACATATATATATATATATAGAGAGAGAGAGAGAGAGAGAGAGAGAGAGAGGGATTATAATTAAAATTTAAAAAATCATTTTAAAAACAAAGGGAAAGAATCATTTCTCTTTCACCCTCTCAAAAAAATATCATATGTTCACTCATGTTATTATACTCTACAAATCTTCATGTTGTTGTGAAATAGCTAGTTAATGATTGAATCAATGAGTTCTACCAAAAAAAGATTGAGGTCTGTTTGAATACCGTTTATTGTTGAAAATTAAAAACACTATAGCGAAATAATTTTTAAATGTGTCAATAGTATCGTGGGACCCAGTTTTAAAGTTGGATTTTCGTTTTTTTTTTTTGGACTTGTGAATCCCGCGAACAGTGCACGGACCCACATAAAAAATACCAAACAGCAAATTTTTTTTCCTTTTCAGTGTGCGTTTGGATGAAAATTAAAAATGAAAATTATTTCACTATTTAGCTTATTTTTGCTACTATTTATAGGGTCCACTATACTTTTTGGCACTATTTATAAGTCTTACCGTACTATTTTACTTAATTTTTACTTTTATCTAAAGTATTTTTAGTAATAATTTTTTAGTTTCAGCAAAATATGTGGTATCATACCAACACAGCATTCCAAACTCAACCCGAATCAATCAACGATGATAATTGTTTTAAACACATCTTAATTGACAGTTGGGTCTAAAGACTAAAGGCGCCTAGGCCGCTAGCAAGGGTACTGTTTGTCATATATTTATAAAAGTCTCACAAATCTATGCACATGAATGTTCTTTTTACTTTTGAGAGAGTTTGTGGTCTCATAAAAAAATAATAATAATAAAAAGAGGGAGAGCTAGAGAGAGTTTGTGGTAAAAAAAAAAAAAAAAAAAAAAGGGAAAGAAAGACAAAGAAGAAGAAGAAGAAGAAGAAGAAGAAGAAGAAGGGGGGAAACTGATCTAAATTGTTGTGTTCACTACCATTTGATAAAATTTATTTATTTTGAAATTTGAATAGTTTGAAAAAACTGTAGCTAAAATAAAGTAAATTAAAAAAAAAAAAAGAAAACTATACTTTGAAAAAAGTGGATTTGATAACACGTTATCAAAAGATAGTCAGTATAATAAAAAGATAAATGAACTCATTAATTAATACTCATATTAGGTTTTATTTGTGGTATCTAGTAAAACTTGTAATTATCTTTTTAGGAGATGTATGAGGTTTTCTTTTTATAATTTTATTTGAAATTATTTGTCTATCTTTCACTTGACCCGAGTAATACAGTTTTAGATGAACGCATTGAGAATTCTTTTATGTTTGAATTAAATTAATATGTTGACAAAATTATACGTAACAACAAATTTTTCAAAAAATAATTAAATTTACATGGTGATTTGTTGATTGAATGCAACCTTTGTGACTGAAATAGAGAGGTAGAACTACGCATTTCTAGCCGCTTAGCCATATTTTAGTACTGTTTGGAGACTTTTACCTTTTGTCTATATGCTTTTTTAAATTCATTTTCTACCCGACTCTCTATCATTTCCATATTCCTTTTAAATATTATTTCTTAGTTTTTTTTAATCTTTTTTATTCATTCCCAACAACTATATTGATAAAAGATAGAAAGATGTGGAGAGATGAAATAGAAAATATTAGTTTTAAATTGTTCTGCTCGTCTACAGTAACCTCCAAAGCATCTCCAATAAATCTTCTATATTTTTGTACTGTTTGAAGAGTAAACATTAACTTTTACATTTTGTTTACCTAATTTTCAAATACATTTTTCAACAAAGTTTTTATCATTCTCTGTCCCATTTAAAATAATCATTTTTATTTGTTTTTTATGTACTTGTTTCAACTTTTGCCCAGAGAGAGAGAGAGAGAGAGAGAGAGAGAGAGAGAGAGAGAGAGAGAGAGAGAGAGAGAGAGAGAGAGAGAGAGAGAGAGAGAGAGAGAGAGATTGAATATTTTATTCAAATAAATTCTTTTGCTGATGAACAGTAGCATATTAGACAAAGAGAATGACTGTTCATAAGCAAAACACTTTTTGAACTTTGGAGAGACTATTAGAGTTATGTTTTTAGGTTTTACTCTCTAAGATAAGGAGGATTTTGGTTTTAGCTCATGATCAAAGAGAGTGACTGTAGACGAGCAAAAACAATTTGCCTCATCTAAATATACAACTAAACTTGGTTTTTTACTTTCTACTTTGCCTATTATTTTGATGAGTTAATTACAACTTATCCACTTGTGGTTTGACCCAAATTTTAGTTGTCTACTTGTATTTTGAAATTTGTCATTTTACCCACCTGAACTATGCTCCATTAGACTTCCGTAACCGACCTCTCCATTTTTAGTTTAAAAACACATTTTAATACAAAAACATAACATAAAACAAATCAAAAGCTTAGGGTTTGAATATAAAAAAATTAAATTTCACACTATATCATCTTACCCAAATATCATATGGGTTGGATCTTGTCTACACTTTTGGCTCAAATATTGATTGATTTCTTCCTCGATGTCTATGAAGGGGATATGAGCAATGTAGAAGTAAGGTGTTGAATCCCCTTGTTGTCCAAAATTCTCAAATTTCCAAATCCTAAGATGAGAAGATGGGCAAGAGCTGTGGGCATTAAAATTAAACATTCCTTCGGAAAGGGCTCCACACCCCAACAATCAAGATCACAATTTCTGAATCCTAATCCTAATCAAGATCAGCCAAAAGTGTAGAAAATATATTGACTTCTTCATTGTTACCATCTTACCCAAATATCATCTTGTCCCTAGTGCCTTATCATGCCTTCATTGAAGTTCAAGTTCTCTCTCTCTCAAAAATCCAGCCAAGATTCATGCTATGTTTTCAATTTTATTCATATTTTTTGGTTTCTCTTTTATGCTAACACCAGAAGTTTGCTTCATTTTGATGGGTTTGTCACAAAAGGCTTAGTGTTTGCTATTAGAAATTTTTTTAGAGAAGTTCTAATATTTAATTTGTATATTTTTTTTTTAATGCGATGTTCATCCATTTTCTGCAAAATTTTAAACCCTAGTTTTTTGATCCGTTTTATGTTATATTTTTATATTTAAATGTGTTTTTTTTTTTTAATATGAAATGGAGAGGTAGGTTACAAAAGCCTAACAGAACATAACTTATGTAGGTAAAATACCAAATTTCAAAACACGAATAAACAATTTAAATTTAGGCCAAACTATAGGTGGGTAAGTTGTAATTTGACCTATTTTGATTTTAGCTCTAGAAATTAGGGGTGGCAAATGGGTGGGTTTAGGTGAGTTTGGGGTGGGCATAATTAGGTTGGGTATATAAAACTCATTTGCCCATTAAAGCACATTTAACTAATTGCTTCTAACTTAAATCCAACTCAGCCCAATTATTATGGGTAAACCCCAACCCACCCAAGTACCCAATTATTAAATTTACCAAAATGCCACTAAAGTTCAGTTCTTATCAAGCAATTCAATTTATAATTATAAAAAATAAAATAAAAATAAAAAAAGGAGAATTCAACAAAAGAATCTAAATTTTCTTTTTCTCTCTATCCCTTTCCCAGTTCACTTTCCTACATTTTTTAAGTAACCAAACATAGAGTACAATCTCAAATTTCACAGAGAAAGAGGAAGAGGGTTGAGTACTTGTGGGATTCTTTATTAGGTTCATCCAAACACCAAACAAAACTACACAAAGCAAAGAGCTTTTTATTTGTTTCTTCAATGGATTCAAATCAATCGAAAATGCAAGAACCGAGTATCGACACCGACAAGCTAAGCTATGAAATCTTCTCTATTATAGAGACGAAGTTTCTATTCGGCTACAACGACCAGAAGCTTTGGATTCCTAAGCAGATCACTTCAGCAGCCGAGCCCAAGCCGGAAACTCAGCCTCAAGCTCAATCGCAACCAACGATGGTTGATAATGGCGTATCAGCGATCAAGAACCAGAGAGGCAAAATCTGCATTCTGAGCATCGATGGAGGAGACATGCGAGGATTTCTCTATGTTTTTATTAAAACGTGATTAGAGGTTGAGAAAATGAGGGAAAATAAAAACCCTCTTGAAAACTGAAACGTTTGAGACTTTGAGGGCTGGGTTTTTTTTAATTTATTTTTTATTTTTTGTTTTTTATGGAAAGAGTTAGGTTGAATTTGGGTGTATTGTGTTTGGGTTAAATGAGATTCAATGAGTTTTTAGTTAAAACTCAATCATTACTGGATTCAATTGGATTAATGCCCGTTTAACTCAACTAATAATTTGATGAGTTTAAGTTTAATTAGAATTAATGGGTTTAGGTGAACAAATAAATTTGAGCTTATTTTGTCACCTACTAGAAATACTTTTTTTTTTCTTCTCTTTTATTTTTTTTGGGGAAAAAAAAATCATTCCCCAATGCAGTCAAAGGGTCAAATGGGATCACAGATTACCAGACTGTCACATTTCCAGCCACGACAAAGATAGCGCGTGGCTTTCTTTGTTTGGAAGCCTGGAAAGTTTGACATTACTCGTCATCAGCTTTCTTAAACATGGCATTTGAGTCGATTTTGATTGGAATTTGATGATTTGTGACATGTGGCCATCCATCCAAGTTCAAATTCCAATGAGCTTCCTGTTTAGATAATATTAAAAAACAGATTTTACTAATGGCGTAAAAACATATACTATTAGTCATTATATTAGAAAACTTTTTATTAAAAAAAAAAAGTGATTAATTTTTTTATATAATTTTTTCAATTTTTCATAAATTTTTCTTCAATTTTTCATAAAAATTAGTTTGGTATAGGAGTTTGAATAATGTTGTTTGAGTATTTTTAATATACGTATGAGTGAAAATGTGTGTAAGTGTATTTGAAATGTGAAAAATGTTGCTCAAAAAGGATTACCAAACGGGTCCTAGTAAACATTTTGAAATAAATAAATTATAGTTTGAAATATAAATTAGATCTGAAATTTTTTATTTGCCTTGGAAGCAAATTTTTTCTAGAATTTAATTCAATTTTGTAAATTTTGATTTACTCATTTTGGGCATATAATTTTTACTTTTACTCAATGTAATTTTTTCATCAAATTTTATAGGAGTTTGGACAATAGTATGAAACAGTTACAGTGACAAATCAATAACAAACTATCACAATTTAACAGTCTATACAATAAAAGAAAAAGTGAAAGAGGGCAATCTTGGGGTGGTAGACAAGGTTTGATTTAGTGATACAAATGTTTATTTATTTTGTGTCTATTTCTAGTTGCATGATCGCATAAATAGATATAAAAATATGAAATATTTTCACAATTGAGCAACTCAAATATGCGGAAAAAATCATATTGCCATAATTCGAAATTCAACAAGTTAGTGGTGCACACAACCAATGAGATAGCTGAAGTTTTGGTTAGTTTCTACTGGGACATGTTCACTACTTTGAATCCCTGCATTATCGAAGAAGCTCTAAACCCTATCAAGAGAACTGTCATGATGAGATGAATGCCCAATTATCTAGAGAATTCATGGAATGGGAGGTAAACATTGCAATTTGCACTAAAACAGATGTGACACCTTTAATAGCACTAGCATTTGATGGTAATAAATTGTATTGATATTGATAATGACCCTTTAGCCATATTTTTCATCATTAATTCAATAATTTGGAGGTTTTTTTATGTCTGAATTTGGAATCAAATATTCCTTGTGTTCTAACAAAATACTCCCTTATTTCATTATTAAGAAGAAAAGATGTTCCGTAATATTTAAATATGGATTTTAACTTATCTAGGTTATCGACTTGGGTATGCCTCCTCTTTTCTATCAAAATTATTGGCAATTAGTTGAAAGTGGTGTTACTCAATGTGTCCTCTCTTACCTTAATTCAGCCACCCTTCCCCAAGCTCTAAACCACACATATATCACTCTTATCTCCAAAGTGATTTAGCCTTGAATAGTTTAAAAGACAATTGATTTTTTTATTTATTTTTTAAATTGAATAAAAATAAACTAAACTAGAACTGTTTTCACATTCATGCATCATCTTGTCTATCTTAGGAGTGGGTAGTTCTTAAGGATTAGGAGTGGTACTGGTAGTCTGGTACCTCATATTTTGTAACCCCTGCCTCAATGAACCTCTAGTAGAGAAATAAATAAATAAATGAAAGAAGAAAAAGAAAAAGTAGAATGCAAACTTAACTATGGATGACTCAACTCATATAAAGTTTCTTATTGTTGAATAAAATATTTATAATTCAAAACTTATCTACACAAAAAATTAATTGATGTATTGGGCTGATGATGAAGAACAATCATTATGGATAATCTATTCTCCATGTATTTCAAAAACTAAAAGTATTATTTTTTTAATAATTTATAATCGATTTATATGGTCATATTTTTCAAAAAAATGATATACTATAAAAATATTTGTATGGAAATCCTATGACGTTCAGTGTGCATGGTAACATTTCACACCCACTTAACTAATCAAATTCTAACAAAAATAACAATTTGATCATTTTTCTTTATGGATTAATTTTGCACATTAAAACAACCAAAAGTTAAACTGATTTTGAGAAATTCTTGTTTTACGCTTTTTGTTGTACACAATACTCATACTTTCAAACCAATTGTTTATTTTTTTCATGGAGCAGAATATTCAGTTAGAATTAAATATATAATTACATTGAATTTAATTATTTTTAAAATTTATAACATTATTTTGTTGTCAATGTAACAAAGTATTTAAATTTAATACCCTTATTTAAAGTATTGCAGCTAAGCTTTGCCAATTTTTTTTAAATGCTCACGGTTAATGCTCAACTTAAATGTCTTTTATTTCCTTAAAAAAAATCTCAATGTCTTAAAAAAAGAGGGTGGGCCGCCAGGGAGGGGGTGGGGGTGGGGGTGGGGGTGGGGGTGGGGATGGGGATGTGAGATAGAGAAAAAGCTTTGATACGAATGTGTTAGATATCAACTTATAAATTTAGTTTTTAGCTTTTATATATAACTTTTCAAATTTTTTAAGGTATAAATATATTTTAGCATACTTTTAATACAAAAAATTTAGCAAAAAACAAGATAAGTTATTCCCAAATAAACAAGTGCCTATTTGGCCTTTTTTTATTTATTGAATTTCTAGCTTTGAAGTATATTTTTTTTTAAGAACTTCATATTTTTTTTCCACACTTTTAAATTACAAATATATTTTAGCACACTTTTAAGAAAAATAATAACAACAAAAACACTAATAAGTTGACTCTAAACACAAGCCGACCAAAGTTTAGACTTTTTTCAAAATAGCTAAAAATCTGGAATTTAGTCAAATACTACTCTCCAAACTTTACTGTAAAACAATAATACTTCTCAAGATGCTTTCTCAAATTAGCCAAAAATCTTGCAAATACTATTCTCCAAACTTTTCTGTAAAACAAAAAAATAAAAATTCTGTTCAAAATGCGTCCTCAAAATAGCCAAAATAATTGCAATTCAAATACTGTTCTCCAAACTTTTCTGTGAAACAAAATACGAAAAAGACTGTTCGAGATGCTCAGACAATGGCTATATAGCGAATCTGCTACAGTCCCCAGAGCTTGGATTCCATCACTTTATACGACCGGACGCGCTCCAATGGCGCGTGCAGCTACTTCATCTCTCATTTCTCACAGTGTCCCACGCACACACGCACTCACATTCACGTTTCACACGCACAGCCACAGCCACACAGCACCTAACCCTAGTCACTAGCCACTCACTACCATCTCCAATTTCACCCAAATTCCCAATTTTGATCCAGACCCAGATTCCCAATTCCATTTCTGATCAAGACCCAGATTCCCAATTCTTCTAAAATAGAAACTCACAGACAGTGTCAAAAATTTTCGCTAATTGATTTTTTAAAGTGACCCCAGGAGTGCCAAGTCAACTAATTTTCTCACTGGTAATCTTATCCACTTCTCTCTGTTGCTCTGCTTCAAATTTCTTTGCATGCATGCACTGTTTAAGATAATTTGTCTGCACTTTCATCTTGTGGGGTTGCTTTTTTTTTTTTTCTCTGTGTCTCAGTTTTGGAGTTTTTTAAGGTTCTAGATTGCTCTGTAAAAGTCAGTTCCTTCTTGGTTAATTTTCACAGATCGGGCTTTATTGTATTTTTCTAGTTAATTTTAATGATGGGTTTTAGGCATGTAAGATAATGTTGTTGGAATAAGGTTTGGTTGGGCTGATTTGGGAGTTTGGAGTTTAACAATAACTGTTCTGTTACTGTTTGTCTGTGTGTTTTTGATTTTGATTTTTTTTTTTTTGTTGCCAAATGCAAGATTGTATCTGGGTTTCTTTAAAGCTGAACTATGTTTTAATTTAGTATGGTCGATATGCTTACTAATTAAATAAAAAAAATTTAGAATGTAGTTCTTGCTAGTTATTGGTATTTAGATACAATGTACCTTTGGTCTGAAATTGTCTCATGGATTCTGCCAGAAAAGGGAAAAAAAAAAATAATGAAATAAGAGAATAAGACAGTTGTGTAAATGCCACCCTGGTGAAGCCCAAATATCCAATTATGTTTCTGTTTGATCTGCTGGATTGTGTGATTTAAGGGTTTATACTCAATTTATCATCAATGGCTTACCAGAAAAGGGAGGAAATGCATTTTGGATTTAAAAAAGATTCAAAGAAGTAAGATTTTAGATGAATTGTTGCGGTTCTGTGTTAAACTGTCAATCATGTCTATCTTTTCTAGTTGAGCTCTGGTTACACTAGTTCACTTCCTGACGGTTGTATAATCATATATAAAATATTAACCAATAAATAATGGAAATTACCTGTGCAAGAAATATATTAAGTTTGTATTATTATTATTTTTTTTTGGTTCATTTTTCAAATTTCCAGGTACTATTTATCTTTAAGGGGAATCGTGATGGATTTCAGCTCAGGAGAGGATTCAGATATTAGTGAATCTGAAATGGATGAGTATGAAGATAAAACTTATGAAAAATTGAAGAATGGGAATCACAATGTCAAAAACTCAAATGAGACATTTTCTTGCCCCTACTGCCCAAAGAAGAAAAAACGAGATTATCTATATAAGGAACTTCTTCAGCATGCTTCTGGGGTGGGCAACAGTAGTTCAGATAAAAGAAGTGCAAAAGAGAAGGCTAATCACCTTGCTTTGGTGAAATATTTGGAAAAGGATTTAGCAAGTCCATCAAAACCCGTGAACGAGAATGATCCTCCTGTTGGCTGTGACCACGATGAGAAATTAGTGTGGCCTTGGACAGGAATTGTGGTTAACATTCCAACTAAACGAACAGAGGAAGGGAGATATGTAGGAGAAAGTGGGTCCAAGCTGAGGGATGAATTGAAAAGTAGAGGGTTTAATCCCACAAGGGTCCACCCTCTATGGAATTTTCGGGGTCATTCAGGAAGCGCTGTTGTGGAATTCTTCAAAGATTGGCCGGGGTTACATAATGCCATGTCATTTGAGAGGGCTTATGAGGCAGATCATCATGGGAAAAAGGACTGGTTAGCTAATAATGACCAAAAATCTGGTCTTTATGCTTGGGTTGCCCGTGCAGATGACTATAATTCAACTGGAATTATTGGGGACCACCTACAAAAGATTGGAGATGTTAGGACAATTTCTGACATTATGGAGGAAGAAGCACGGAAGCAGGGTAAACTTGTATCTAATCTGAAAAACCTCATTGAGGTCAAGAACAAGTGTTTGAAAGAAATGGAGGAAAGATGTACTCAAACTACAGTATCCCTTAGCAACATAATAGAAGAGAAAGATAAGCTACTTCAAGCCTATAATGAAGGTTTGTTCTGTTATAGAGATCCAATGTTTACTTTTCTTTAGTAACCTAAAGTATAATATGTTTTCAGCTTTTTACAGCTGTGGAATTCCTGCATAGTTGGTGAGTTGTTGTGTAGATTTCACCATATTGGATATTTTACTATTTAGTATCAGGCTGTTGTCGTGACATTAATCTATCCCAGTTTTTTTGCTTGATAGAGATTAAAAAGATACAACTGAGTGCGAGGGATCACTTTCAGAGGATTTTTAAAGACCACGAAAAGCTCAAGTTGCTAGTGGAATCTCAGAAAACTGAGCTCGAGCACCGTGGGGTAGAATTGGAAAAGCGTGAGGCACGGAATGAGAGCGAAAGCAAAAAGCTCGCTGAAGAGATTGAAAAGGTATTGTTACTTTGGGCTTCATTGCTGTCATAGTTTCTCTTAGATTCTCAATTCACATGCTATAACTACTGAAGGAGGTGGTATCTCGTGTAATGATGGCATACAACACCCTTGGACATAAGGGTCAAGGGTGGTTCCCATGCTTGTGGGGTCCATGCCCATGTGAGAGGGGTATTGTATGCAACCGTTAAACAAGATAATAAATCTTATTGAAGAGGTAAATTGTCTTTGGTAAAAAAAAAAAAAATTGAATTTGAGAGAAATGATCAAGTTGCTCTAAAAGGTGAAGAACAAAGTGATCTTTTTTCCCTTGGTACTCATCAAATCTGATAACCCTCAGAATGATTGATTAGAAAACCGTTAAACTTGAAATTGTCAAAGTAACTCCTATTATCTGCTTTAATTTATTCAACTAGTTGTTACTTATCTAAATAAAGAAATGAAAAAAATAATTCAACTAGTTGCAGCATCAGTTGAAGTGTTATTTTTATGATTATACTTTCATGATTGCAAGACTGTTTGACAGAGCTGTTTTTGTTATTCTTTCAGAATGCTATAAGAAATAGTTCTCTGCAATTGGCCTCATTGGAGCAAGAAAAGGCTGATGTGAATGTATTGAAACTGGCTGAAGATCAGAAGGTTTGTGAGTTGTTTCTAAGTGCTTAAAGGATAACCTAAACATTTCCTTGTTATTTTGGATAAAGATAGATTAGTTATACTTTACAATTGGTTTCATACACAGAGGCAAAAGGAGGAACTCCATAAGAGAATAATTCAATTAGAAAAGCAACTGGATGCAAAACAAGCACTGGAATTGGAAATTGAGAGATTGAGAGGATCATTAAATGTCATGAAGCACATGGGAGACGATGGAGATGTGGAAATTCTGGAAAAAGTGGAGACAATACTCAAACAGTTGCGAGAAAAAGAAGGAGAACTTGAAGATTTAGAAGCTTTGAACCAAACATTAATAGTGAAGGAGCGCAAGAGCAATGATGAGCTGCAAGAAGCTCGAAAAGAATTAGTGAATGTAAGTGTTTTACCTCTTCAATGATGAGCAGCAAGTTGCTCAAAAATTGCATATGTTTTTATCATAAGTTAATGCAAAGGTGCTGTAATCATATATATGACTTAAGTTTTGATTTATTATTTATTAAGACTAGGAACCCCTGGAGACTAATTCAAGTGTTAATGTGTCCAATTTTTCAACCCCAAACTTAATACAAGTTCCCATAGCTTGTGCAAAAGTACTAATTTTCTTTCTTTGTAGGACCTGAAAGACTTAGCTAGCCGTGCTCATATTGGCGTTAAGAGAATGGGAGAACTGGACAGTAAACCATTCCATGAGGCAATGAAAAGAAAGTATAATGAGGAAGAAGCAGAAGACAGAGCTTCAGAGCTATGCTCATTGTGGGAGGAATATCTGAAGGACCCTGACTGGCATCCTTTGAAAGTTATTACAGTTGATGGGAACCATCAGGTGTTTTTCTTAGATTGCTTAAAATCTGGTTTGATTAGATTTTCTCTTAGTTCTGGTTTAAATCCATTCCAACACAAATAATGCTGTCAACTGCATGTTCTTTTTCATGATGTTGTAAACATTCCATGTCTTTATAATACTAGTTTAACATAATCATTTGTAAGGATGAAAAGAGGAATGTGATTATAAGCGACAGTAGTACATGCTCCTCCCCCCCCCCCCCCCCCCCTTCTTCTGTTTTTAATAGAAAAAAAAAAAAAGAAAAAAAAAGAAAAAGGACAGAAACTTTGAAGCAGTCTTTAAAAAAAATTAAAAAAAAATGATAAAATTCTTTGAAATTTCACACTTTATTTTGAAATACTAAATTCTTTAAAACTGAAGCTACTAGACACTTCCACATTGTTGTGACTTCTGACACAAGTGTACTTGCTATTGTCATAACTCATAAGTAGATGGCCACATCAACGTGTGTACTGTATTCTTTTGAAATGATGTCATTGCTCCTAAAGAGGAGCTACTCTGTATCTTTACCTTTCCCTTTTATTTTACTCTTCCAAGCAAGCTGGGCTTAATTTATTGTCAGTTATCAAAGCTTCCTGATCTAAATTAAAGGATTAGATTTCTAGTCTGGTTTAGTTTGGCTGTGCTTGTGTTGCTTATGTAATTACATGGTCTGAATTTGTGAATTATGCTGGGAAAGTCCCTTGCCAGTGTGATGTTTGAACAAACAAACCGTTTGCATGTCTGTTTGTGGTTTTTTATTGTCTTTTATGTAACTTGTCAGGAACGTGCTTTCTGCTGTCTAATATGTATGCAGAGCATCTACATTTGCTTAATTTTTTTGTTCATCAGCTTAGATATGATTTTTTTAAAATATTACATCTATGTAATGTTCAAGGATTCTGTTGCCCCAAATTACTATTCAAATTTTAAATGAACTAGTTATGAGCTTGCAATGGTATTCAAATATATCCATAGCTTGTATGCTTTTGGTTGTGAAGTCCTTATTCATCACTTCTTGTTACTTTGCTTGCCTTTTTAACATGATATGGTTTACTTAAGATGAATGTCACTGTTTCAGCAAGTTATAGATGAAGAAGATGAGAAATTGAATGATCTGAGGAAAGAATTGGGTGATGAAGTTTACAAGGCTGTGACAGCAGCTTTAATGGAGATTAATGAATACAATCCTAGTGGGCGGTATATAATATCAGAATTGTGGAACTATCCAGAGGGAAGAAGAGCTACACTTGAAGAGGGGGTCATGTTTATATTGAAGCAATGGAAAGTAGCTAAACGCAAAAGGGGAATGAGTTGAAGGTTGGTATAAGTTTCATTTAGTTTATTATAAAAATTAAGTGAGACAAATGAACAACTATGCGAGGCGCTCATTAATAATATTAAATTTTGGCAGACTAGCATGTAATGAGTCTTGAATGTAGCCTTTGCCACCTTTACTGAAAATTTTTTTGCTGCCTATGATAGTTACTGTTGCTTTGGTAGTAGACCAAGCTTTTACTACCTAGGATAGGTGGCATCTTTTCCTGGAAGACAATTGACAATTAGATATAAATTCAACAGTGAATGAAGCATGAGGATACACAGACCATGTTACTTCATTTTTTTTAAAGCAGTGTTCTGCAAATATTGCATTTGTATTCAGCTCAGTTTGTGTTTACAAAAATAATCCAGCTGTTATGTCATAGTCATACAACAACAACCACGGCTTACTCCCGAAATTTTGGGGTGGGCCATGGATCCTCATCAGACTAGTCAGGGTCAGCCCATGTTATAGTCTTTACCCATGATTATGTTAGTATAAATGAGTAAATGACATTAACTTCTTTATTCAGTAGCTTTAATGTACCCATGATTTCAGTATCTTGTAAGGAAAGCCATATTCGATACTTTTCTCACATTAAAACATTGTTGCTTTGTTTGCAGGAAATAATATATCTGAGTCCTCTAACGGAACAATGTAGTGGAATTTGGAAGACATGTCACTGAGAGATGGAATAAGCTGCCGCTTACATGATGGTGGCAGGTGTTCAAGGCATGTGTTCTCTGTAATTTATTGTGTTTCATATCGGAGAGACGTTCTCTCTCCAAGTCTCCATTGAACAACTTGTTGAAAGCAACTGCATATTTAGCATTCTTCTTGTTCAATGGATGGGAAACTTGATGGAAAATCTATTTCAAAATGCAGTGTAGCCTTCAATCTAAAACTTGTGTTTTAAAATAAACTTATTTTCTTCCCCCGTTCCTTGAGTATTTGAGTTACCGTTGTAGTCCCATATCTACCAAACATAACCATTTGTGATTGAGGTATAGAAACATCAAATATCATTGGGTTACAAAGCCTCTACTCATTTCTGATGGAAATATGTTATAAGTTTAGAGGGACAACTTCCTCACAACTGTTGAGGTGGCGAGTTGTTAATGGTAAGCAATAAAGTGGCGTCAATGGTAGGCATATATGAGAAACAATAATAACTTTGTCAACTCAGCAGTTCTGGAAACTATCGTGTCTATAGTGTATCACTAGAAAATATTTAACTCCCAAGTGGAGTCATAGTCATCTTGATGAATAATGAAATACCAAACTTGTGACTGCTACTATCTACATTCCCTGGCTTGGATCTTGCTTCATAAATAGTTAGCCGCACAAAGATGGAATAGGCTTAGGTCTCTTGCTTATAGTACTGCATGTGGGCATGTATTGGCTTCAGTTGAACTGCAAGGCTTTTCTACTTTGTTCCACGTCCATTGTTCCTTGGTGTAAACTGGTATCCCAATTCAGGGATCAACTGCAATGTTGGAGAGAGTTGTTTCTTTATCTCTGAAAAGAGTTCAGAAACAGATTGTTCAAATTCCTATTATTATTGATGCCAGTGCGGAGCTATGGGTGTTGTTTCTTTTCATTGCTTAAGGTGATGGAAGTGCAATTCCTAATGGTGAACATTGCTGCTTTGCAATTTTGTGAACAATTCTTCGTGGGTGTTTTTTTTTTTTTTTTTTTTTTTTTTTTTTTTTTTTTTTTAATTGGATAGTTACAACAAGAATTAGATTAAAATTATAAAACTCTTTGCAAATACGTAATACTAAATTTTAGGGAAAAGTTAACTTATGAGTGCAATGGTTTAAGAAATATTTTTAGAAAATTTTTATAAGAAATATTTTTAGAAACTTTTAATAAAAAAAATAATAATGCTATAGACACAAATTATTTTACATCTTTAAAAATTACTGATTTGGTTTTAGCATTTTTTAAATAGTTATTATAAGTAAAAATGTGATGTTAGTGATAAGCCCATATTAGAATTAGTAAGAATTTGCCACATTAGCAGTTTGTAAAAATTTTGTAAAATAATTTGTATTTGTAATACTGCTCAAAAAAATTTGATTTGCTTTATTATTTTTTTTATAAGAAGAATTTTAAAACTTTTTAAAAATGGTCAATTAACAAATGTTTAAGAACACCCATTAACCAAAGTAAAAAATTTATATATCAAGCCAACTGAAAAGTGCCAGTTGAGATATAAACCAATACAAGACATATGAGTAATGTTATATCCACAACAATTTTACAATAAATTCTATGTAACAAATTGTTATTAATTTTAATCTAGACTCATCATTAAAATTACATTTTTACTCACTAGTAACAACTTGTTCTATTAAATGAGAAAACACGAGAGAGATGTTATATAATTAATGATATTCCTAACCTCAACTGCTTATAGTATTTATTGGGACTCACCTTTTCACCTCCCCACATTAAAAATTTGTTACCATGATTAACAACATTGAAAAGTCCAGTCCGTGGACCATGTCCACCCAAAAAAAAAAAAAAAAGAAAAAAAGACGATCACGAAGAATGTATCATATAAACAATATTAAAAATATATATATATATATATATATATATGTCTCATTTCTTTGCTCTTTTTTCTTGAGAAGATATTTTGTTTCATTTCTTTGCTGAATGCATAAAAATCTTTCATTCAGTTTGGTGATACATTGCATGATACGTGGTTCATGTTTATTTGTTCGGAGAGAAAAGAAGGTGATGAATATTAATGGGCCTGGCTAATGGCTATATATAGGGCTTAGCTACCGCCATTACTCTCTTTACTTCTTATCTGTGACTGTGAGTGAAACTTTCTTCACTTCCTTCTCCTGCAGGTACTCTCTACTTTGTACTTATTATTATTATTATTATTTTTATATAAAATGAGTGTTTATTTGTTTTTAACCGCTATTCAATTTTTGTTACTTGATCATGTAAATCCATGGCATTGGATAAACATTTGCATTTAATTTTTTTTCTTTTTTGGAATACTCTTCCAGTGAAAGACGCTTTAGAAGGTGTGTGGACTTTAGTGTACAACTTGCTCAAAATAGATACACATTTATATATACCTATGTTAAAGCACGCATCTTTTTTACAGAGTTTCAAATGATAACTTTTTATCATCAGACGAAGGCATTAATTAGTTTTTAATGTAAGCAGAGATTGAACCTCAAATTTCTTATTTAATTGTCAAAAACTTTACCAGGCTGGGATGTATAAGCATGCATTTGTGTGTGTGTGTGTTTAGAAAGTGTTTAAAGTTAAGGAACTATATTGTTTTTTTGACAAGAGACTAAACTAATGAGAAGTTCTTACTTAGTTTAATTCAATGTCTCATTTCAACTTGTTGTGCTTGTACATTATGTATATTTTAATTAAATATCATACTTTGTTGTAAGATTTTACTAAGCTTAATGAAACATTCTCATACAATGTTGAATTCTTTAGACCTAACTTTTAATTATTAAAAAAAAAAAAATTGTGAATTGTACATTTGTGTTGTTTTTATAACATAATACTATACATTTATTCTCATTTTAGGAGATAATAAGCTTTGCTTCTTTGGAGATTCCAGCCTCTTGAATAGTTGAATTTAAAGGGATCAACGCTATCATTTTTATTTATTTGTAATTATGGCCACTGTGATCCTAGGAAGCACAAATGCTTCATTTTGGGGTGTCATACCTATGTACTACCTGTGTCATGTTATAATTTTTCAAAAATTGCTTGTGTCATCATATTGTATTCGTACCTGTGTTCATGCTTCCTAGCTGTAGTTAGTGCTAGAATATAATGTTGATTATATAAGTTGGGAAATAATAATAAGAAGAAAACAATGGGCAGGTCTTTGAACAGATGAGTTTGAAATGAAAAGGTTTGCTTTGTTCAAACAGAGCACAAGAAAAAGGAATTGAATTTATAAAATAGAGAAAAAATGCAAGAGTTATGGGATCGGGTTTTAAAATTTCAGAATTCTACTTTGAATGTTTTGTGCTATGCATATGATCTGGTGAGCTTGCATGAAGGTCTCATGGACTTGTCCAGTTGTCTTAAAGTTGTTTGTCTTCAGCTGCTGGAACTGTTATCTGGGTCATTTACAAATGTAAATCTAAAAAGGAATCTCACTTTGGATAAGTGACCTTTGTTCCTTGTATTTGCTGATTACGAAGTAGTTTATTTATATTTCTAGAATTTTGATGTATCTTGTAGTATTTGTATCACTGATGTTGAGGGCATGTTATATTTTAGGTTTAAATGGACGACCATATTCTTGAAGAGTTGCAAAAGGCACGCAGACTTGTTGTGAGCCTTGCCAAGGAAGTTGATGTCAAGAATGAAAAATTGTTTAGAATGGAGAGCAAGTTAGATGAGACCTTTCGCATGATGATGGAGGAGAAAGCTAAGCTGCAGCAAGTGCAACGAGCTTACTCTCAAGGTATGTTACACTTCATTAATAGCAAATTCATTTCAAATTCCACTTGCTTCAAAGTTATTTATTCTTATCTTACCACATTATGCATATGCACTTCAAAAATTGAATGGGTTGAATACATGCTTTCTTGGTTGCTGCATGCCTGTGTTATATACCTTATGACATATTCATATTATTGTTCACACACTGGGATGGGACTAAAGCTTTTAATATTTTCAAAATGGGAATCCTGTCTTTGGATAAAAAAACAACTTTGCAACTCTGGCAAGACCCGAGCAATTCCCCCACAAACTATACCTGTGAAAATTTGTCTAAAAAGAGTGAGCTTAATGGTGTCTATGTTATAAAAAATTGCTGAATCTGCAGAAGGGTTGGTTGATTGGTATATAATGGCATTCTAGTTTTAATTAAGCTTGTGAATGCATTCTCTGCTAGTATTTTAATAATTGCAGTGAACTTAAATGTGAAATGGGAGAATAAATCATGTTTGAATATCAACTAGTCCAGCATGTAAACTCCATTCGAGTACTTGAGAGAATTGCAACCTTATGATTAGCATTGCCTCTTTACCCTTGTGGTTGGTATTGCACTTTTAATCTGTGACTTTGTTTCTCACTCCTTTGTGAAATTTAGTCAATTTAGCACTATCTTTGCTTCAATTGTATATCTTGCATTGAAACTTTGTTAGATTCTGTTTTCTACTATTCTTCTGCATCTTTTCATGCTATTTTATAAGATCTGACTAATCTGAATTAGCATTATCTTTTGCAGCACTTTGAAGTGCCAGAACATGTGTGCTTATCTCATACTTAATAATAAATTCTTTAGCAATGAAGAAGACACAGTTTGTCACCGAACAAAATGCAAAGTTGCAGCAGAGAGTCAAGGAATTGGAGAAGCGAGAGGCCCAAATTGATCTAGAGCGGAAAAGTTTACTCATTGAGAGGGAGAAGGTAACATGAAACTTTGTAAATGATCCCTTATGTATGACTGTAGCCATATATGGGCTCTATCCATTGGTAGTGCCAAATATAAGGTCCTGGTAATATTATCCAAGGTTGGTTGTTTTTTTACGGTGTAAAGCTGGTCCTCTTGTTTTGTTATACCTATAGGATCACTTGAACAACATATCAACCTTTTGTATAATTCATATGCATTGTTTGTCATCTGCAAGTATTGTTTCCTTCATTTGCTATGGAACCATTTAAATGTATTCAAATTACAGTTGTATGTGCATATTTTGCCATTATCTGCTGCCCAGTTTAGAATTTAGATTCAATTCCAAGAATCCATGCAGTTCTAGCTGGAACTTGTTAGATTGAATTCCATATGGTTCTCACCAGAACTTTATCTGCCATTTACTTGTTGATAGTTGTTGTGAGCCAACTCCAACAATAGTTTTACATTAAGCTAACATCTTAACTGCTATAGTTGAAAGCTCAAAGCTCTACAAAACACGACCACATATCAACCATCCAAATTGATGCCCTGAGAAAAGAGCTGGAGGAAAAAGTGGATGAGTTGCAATCCATGGACACCCTTAACCAAACTTTGATACTTAAGGAGCATATGAGTAACCTTGAGCTGCAAGATGCTCGCAAAGAATTGATAAATGTAAGATTTTTCTTATTTTCTTTTGCACATGGTTAATGTTTACTGAAAATGCTCAACTTTTTATGTATATTATCAACTACTGTTTTGTTTTGCTAATATCTGCCCTCTCCACACAAAAAAAGAAAAAGAAAGAAGTGATGTCTTTGTGTTTGCCATACAGGGTTTGCAAGATATTTGGAATGACTAAGACTTTTTTGGAATCAAAAGAATGGGTAAGGTTAATGAGAAACCGGTTAAAGGTGTGTGCTTAAAAAAAATTCCCTAATGATTGGGAGGTAAATGCAGCAAAACTAATTTCACTGTGGCAAGCCAATGTTAGTAATCCAATTTGGCATCCTTTCAAAACAGAATTTCTTGATGGAAAATTGTAGGTACTTTTCTTTACCTTCTTTTTATTACTTCTTTCATATAGTTTAAAGTTCAATATGGATACTTGAGATGTTTCTGGGATAAAAATATGTTAGGGCATTGTTGTCAAGGAAGTAGTAATGGACATTGGTTTTGTCTATTACAATAGACAGTATGATGATTTTTCTAGATTTTTCCTTGAAGAATAAAGGCCACCTTCAATAAATAGAATTATTATATGTTTTTTTCTCCTATTATAGGATGCTCAATTCTTTGAATCATGAAAAATGAATAAAGTCAGTTTTAAAAGCATTGTAACAAAAGTGATATTTTATAACCAATTCATTAGCAATCTTATGGTTATAAAATTGAAAACAGAGTTACAAAACATTCTATACAGCGATGAATTAGCATTGTGACTGCCCCAATGGCTTGATGGACAAAGCAGTCTTTGCCATTATAACAAAATGAATTGGTTGAGCTCATATTAGATATTTGAATACTACTTGCTAAATCGTATTTGCATTCACTTTGTGACTTATAACTCTTTGAAAGGCAGGAAGTAATAGATAAAGGTGATAGTAAGCTAAAGAAGTTGAGGAGTGTATGGGGCGAGGAAGTGTACAAGGCTGGAGCTGATGCATTGCTGGAATTGAATGACTACAACTTAAGCGGGAGGTATGTAATTCCAAAACTTTGGAACTTCAATGAGAGAAGAAAAGCCAATCTGAAAGAGGTAATTAAGTACATGATTGAAGAGTTGAAGACACTCAAGTCTTACATACCTCTAGAACTTTGGAACTTCAATGAGGGAAGAAAAGCCAATCCGAAAGAGGTAATTAAGAACATGATTGAAGAGTTTAAGACACTAAAGCCTCTTAAGCGGAAAAGATAATGACAATGATATCTAGTCTAGCAGTGGTAGTACTTCTCACTATACTCAAAGTGCAAGTTCTACAAAGAAACTTTGAGAGCTCTTAGTAACCCCACCAACTGTTTGATCTAACTAAAAGATTGAGCACTACTCTATAAAGCGTCGACAAGATGGATTTTTGCAACCAATGTATCTGATCAAGTCCCATTACAACACAAAATATGCTTTTGAGTCTTGAATTTGTATGATATTTTGCTTGTAACTTATGTTGTAGTCATAGGGTCTTCCAAATCATACTAGTGCTAGAAAAGGAGAATGCTAAATCTATTACTAATTTTACTATAAAAATTTATAAACTAATGTGACAATGAATTTGATTGGTGTCTTATAAACTACAAAATAAATTAATTTTTTGTTTTGTATTTATAAATTAATATATCAATCATAGGAAAAACTATACCACCTAAGTTAAGCTGGAAAAAAGATTTTTTAACAATGTCATGCACATGCGTATCATTTCGGTCTCATTTCAAATTAATTTGGTCCATTTTGAACTAATTAAGCCTTTATTGATTCTCTTTGGTAGGTTGCCTTTTCAATTTTGGACTCAAATTTTCTTTTCTTTTTTTCTCCCTTAAATTTTGGGTTGAAAAGTATGAAAATTTTATTTTACTTGGGCCAAACTCTTTTATTTTGGTCTAAAAAATAAAAATAAAACAGGCATTAAAAATTAGAGATATGAACCCTAAAAAAGCAATAAAAATGATAAACACTCAAGATTTCTTTAAAATTTAGGTTTAAATAATATAGGCATTATACTTATATTTGAAATGAAAAAAAAAAATTACAATTCTAAATTTATATAATAATTTAATAGTTAATGTGGGGGAAAAGGAGCCAGGCCCAATGTAATGGGCCGAGGGCCCACGAAACAGCTATCTTACGTCCGAAAAGGGAGAGATGAAAAGAACACAGCGCAGCTAGGAGTAGGATTTTCATAATTAAAGATCAGTGTTGTCCGAGGAAGATGTCTCCTGTCCGAGAAGAACTTTACACTTTCATCAGATATCACAGGCTAGCTGAGTACGAGAAGAGCCAGAGTGACTGACCGAGGACTTCACCTGATCAGGATAAGCTCAGAGCAAGGACTGGAGATGATAAGAACGAAGAAATATCTAAAGAAAAAGCTGCTACCACTGTATTTAATGCACTACAACAGCTTTTCTGGCCGCATTTATGTGGAGAAGACCCCTGAACAGTGCAACCTCAGCTACCGTCATTCCCAAACAACTAAAGCATGCCATTGATGTGACATGCACTCAATTAAATGTACAGATGAAGAACAGGTGGACGATGGAGATGATGGAGAAGGATCCTATATAAAGAAGAAGAAGTCCTAATAGGCGGGGGAGATAGAAAAAATAGGAAAAAAGAAAAAGAATAGTTTTACTGTAGCCCTGAACCTTGTAATCACTGATTGTTCAATAAAACATCTCCTCGGACATTGATCTGAGAATTTTCTTGGCGTTATTTTTGTGTCACTTCTGCTTAACGTAATTGGATCCATCATTGTTAATTTCAGACCCAGCCCAGCTCTTTCACCCACTCTCTACAAGATTTATTGTCTAGGGTACGTTAGGCCTTTAACCCATACTTTTGGGCTTAGGTCACAAAACCAGTCCCTACAGTTAATGTATGTGTTCCATGGAATGTGAGTGTGCATTTTTGTTTAATATTCTTTGATAGGTTCAAATTTGTCAATCAATTATGATATATTTTGGGAAAAAAATGATTTTAATAACATTTTCTCCATTTACATAAAACAATGTTATAGTTATGTAATTAATTTTTTTTATTAAATTATATTTTTCATACACACATATATCACTATGTATTGTTGTTGAATGCAATATACATTATATGTTCCATTACATAAAACTTATAAAAATATAAAATAATTATAAATAATACATGCACTTTTTAACCTACAAATTTTACATTATATTCATATAAAATAATTATATAACATTAAGAAAACATTAGGTCAGGCTCGGGAGTAAAATACTGGTTTTATGCCATCCAATAGCCCTTCGCCACGTCACAATGACTTAAATCTTCCGAAGGAAGAGAAATAGAACGATTTCAACCCAAAAAAAAAAAAAACCACGTTGTTTTCCTCTTCTTTGCCGCATCTTGTCCTCTACCTCATCTCTGCTTCCTCCCTGTGAGATTGTGGGTGAGGAGGACACTAATCAACAAGAAGACAACCTTATTAATAAAAATAATCCTTCTGATTTTGGGGTTCAAGAAGCTTCTTTCGGAGAAAATGTTTTGGACTTTGAAGCTAGAGGTGGGTCTTTCTTCTTCTTCTTCTTCATCTTATACCTCTTCTCTGTTTTTGATTCTTTAGGCTCTATACTTGTTGTTAGCATTATGGGTTTGTCTTTTTCTCATCTGGGTATTGATTTGTTATTGATTTTCTCTTCTAAACGTTGATTTCTTATGTGGGTGTATATTTGTTATCAATTTGTGATTGTTCTTTTTGTTTACTTCAGGGCTTGTTTCTCTACCTACGATGCTGGTTTGGCAATATGGTTCTTGATTTTGAGCGATTCTTAGTCATATATTGACTACTTGTTCTTGTTTTGACATGAATGTATTATATCAGTGTGTTATCTAGAATAGAAGGGGAAATTTTTGAGTATTTCTTTCCTATTCTGTGGCTTTTCTGTTTTCTGTTGTGGGTGTTTTATTTGCTTTATGTTGCTTGGTATATAGCCCACAAAGCAAATATAAGATTGTGAGGAGAGGAGAGGAGGAGATGAAATGGGCGTTGGAGTTGTTTAGTTCTTCAGGTCTAATAAGTGTTTGAGAATTTTGAGTTTAATTGAGTTATAGTTATGTGTGATGAGTGTATTGGTTTTCAATAGAAATATGGTGTGGTGTTTATTCATTGGTGGCGTAAAGAAGGCTCTTTACGCTAGCTCCTGACCGAAGGTTCTCTCTATAACTTTTTCTCATGCATTACATGTGTTTCCGACTAGTGAGATGTTAAAACTTCAAAGTTTGCAAATTATCATGATAATAGATGTAATTGTTTTTAAATCAACAATCCTAAATTTTTTAATTTTTTTTGTATTGTATTTAAAAGTAAACACGTCAGTTTATGTAATAAAATTTATAATTAATTAAAATGAAATATTTAAAACTAATTTTATTTTTACTAAAATGCCCTAGAGTCTTAATGCTACTTTTATAAGAAAATACTCGCCCATCAACCTAAAGCAAAAAAAAAAAAAACGTTGCCCCGTTGAAAATGTCAAATTTTCTGTTGCAGAAGTCTCATTTTTTTTTTTTTCAAAAAAAAAAAAAAGTCTTATATATTTCGGTATCTTTACATTTTTATCCTACTAAATACCAAAAACAAATACGAAAGATAATTTTCAAATGAGTATAAATTAGCTGCCTTTAGATTTCTAAATTTAAAGATACGACCATATGATCAATGAAATACATAGATATGGAGAGAGTCTATTTATTGGAATCTATGGTTAAACTTAAGGTGTGCCACCCATTTAAAAATGGTATTTAATCATAATGGGAGATTTTAAATATATATATATATATATATATATATATATATATATTGATAGGTAATAAAACTTTAATTGAAAAAATTGAACATTATATTCACAATAGTGAACACTTTGAACAATGAAACAAACACAAGAAGATCAAGAGCTACAGGATGAAATATATATGTATATATATATAGTTTCAATCTATGGTATCCAATTATAATGTTTGCTTTATTAATTATTAGATTAAGATACCAATCAATTTTTAATATAGGGGAGATTGAATCACAAATCTCTTATCCAACCATGATAATGAGAGAATTAATAGAATGAATCAAATGAAGAGAATCCTAATCTAAAATACAACCACACGTTTGAAAAACTTAAATTTTCATATAAGTAAATCAATAGTATCTTTTGTGTTCCACGTCTTACTAAAACATGGAGAGAATTAGGTGATTCAAGGGAAGTGGTCACTAACCTTAAATCTCTATCGTTTTGATTGAACTTACAAATATAACTTATTTTGCAAATTGTTTTTGATGGAAAATAAAAAACAATAATACTATTTGTTGAGAAAGACGTCAAGTGGAGAATTGCCAATAATCACTTTCATTTAAACTTACAAATAATACTACTTATTTTATTTTCTAAATTTTATTGTTTCTTAGGGTTATAATTGACCATATGAAAGTTAGATTAGTGGGTAATCACTTTCACGTAAGCTAACAAATAATACTACTTATCGAAACTGTAAACAAAATCCATCATATCAGAGAAGTGGTCCCTGCATATCTATTTTCACAAAGTGCATTCCAACGGAAAGACCTTACATTTCTGATTCATTGCCACTTTGCATTTCGGTACCACCACCAATGTTAGGTGCCACTGCCACCTTTTCCCTACCAGTACCACCTCTTCCTTGTACCACAAGTCTTCACTGCAACTCTGGTCCTAACAAATCTCTCACATTGCAAACCTCCTGATTTTTCACTCTCCATAATTGCCACTCAGATTTGGTATTTTTTATTGTCTCTTATCTTTCTTTTCCTTTATTGGGTGTGGTGTAATTGGCTTGTGTTATCTTAAAAATTGTGTTTTGAGATCTGGGTCCAATGGCAATCCATGTTTTTGTTGTTGTTTATGTTTCCAATTATTTTTGTGATTTATGTACATTCTGATTCGTTTGTCTAGTTTTTTTTTGTGGGTTTTCATGTTTATAATAACTTAAGCACAAGAAAGTGTATGCATGGACTAAGTACCCACAACGAAAGAAAAAGTTTGTGTTTTGTTAAGCAAAAAATGTGTGATTTGGAAGTGTATATATGTTATACTATGGGTTTTTCAAGTGGGTTATTTTAGTGCTTTCTTTTTTCTTGGGAATCTTTGTTTTCACATTTTATTTGACTGGGTTAAAGTGAATGTAATTTGATTCTGTTGTATATGATGATGATCATGATTTCTATGATTACGATTTGGTAATAGTTTGGATGTATTTGTTTTGGTATGTCTTTATTGAAAAAATTTACGATTAGTTATTTAGCCAAAATGATTTGCTAATTTAGATTTCTTAATTCATGAACCTAAAAACACCTTAGCTATGTCTCTTTTCAAGCTGAAATATTTGGACTCTCTCAGCTAAGTTGGACGTTCTCATTTATGAAATGCACAAACAATTAAGATATACTGAATGACTGTTCCATAAGTTCCATCAATTTATAAAGGATGTTGGTTATGGTGTTAGGGAAATTAAAACTTGTAAATGAGCTCTAGCTCAAATGGCGGGCAGCTTTGTTTCCCATCAAAATGGGTGGAGGGTGAGTTTCTGGTTTCCACATGTATAAATTGGTTGTAAAAACCATATAATTTTAGTTCATGGTTGATATTATTTTTTAGGATACATATGCCCACAAATTATATGACTTTGGATAGTATAGAACATACATGTGGCCAATCTTGACTACTTTGTTGAATATCTATAGTTGAACCCAAAATTTTGGGATTAAAGCTTGGTCGTTGTTGTTGTATATACGCAAAATTGTTAATTTTGTGGATGGATAAAGTACTAAATCTGACACTTTTAGTTCACCTGATGATTCTATTTGCTTAATCTTGTTTTTGACTGATGTTGCAGGAAACTTCAAAATTTATGTCCAAATGTCAGACGACAAGAACGAAGAGGAACTAAATCAAGTGCGCAGACTTGCTGTGAGTCTTTCAAATGAGATTGACTACAAGAACCAAAGGTTGTTGGAGATGGAGCATAAGTATAATGAGACAACGGCTACACTCCGCCAACTTGTTGTGGGGCTTACAAAGGAGATTGATTCCAAACAGAAAATTTTGCTGGAAATGGAGCAAAAGTACTCTGAGTCCTCTACATATGTTAAACTACTGGTGAATGAAATAGATAAGTTGCATGCAGGTATCTTATTTTTCTGAAACATGTCATTGGAGAAGCTTACTGTACTATTCCTTATTTATTGTTGTCATGTCATGTATATGTCAAAGTTCATGACATTGAATGTCTGTAAAATAGGCCTTTCCAAGTTGGTAGGCATCTATAAGACAATGATTCTGGGTTTTTCTTTGAACAGTTTTCTTATGGCATGACAGTTTTTACATCAGCTAGATTACTTTTAGCGTTTCAGACATGGGTAGCAGGTCAAATATAGTTGACCTCTCAATTCTCATTGCTCATATGGCATAGGAAATGCACTAGCAAGATCTTCTATCAGTTTCTCAGTGACAAACTAGCAAGTTTTTCTCTTTTGCTTTCTAGTATGCAATCCAAGCTTTTCTATTTTAAATAAACATCAAGAGATATAGGCGAACCTGTCTCTGTGGAAGCCAAAGTGCTCCCATCCCAGCTCTAATAACTGTGCTTAATCGATAAAGGCTCACAAGTAGCATCTTTCCTAGAAGCAAGCTAATACAGGATGTTATTGTCAGTCTCTAAAATTTTTTTATTGTAGTACATACTTTATGAAGTCTGAACATGTCTCTGAGAGTGTTGCTGTCCTCTTTTGATGTTAGTCGTACTTCCATTCATTCATCTATTCTGTTTAGTTTATGTATTTATAGCTAGTATAGTCTTGCACATCTAGATTTCTCTTGCATTTTTTGATAAAATTTTCTTTCTTTTTGTGTTTATTTCATACTTTTTAATTTCCACAGAGAAGAAAAAGATGCATTCCATTAACAGGAAGCTGGAGGGTGCCATTGAATGTAAAAAGAAAGAGCTCATGCAGCAAACTAAAGAATTGGAGGAGAGTAAGACCCACAATGACCTGGAGCGTAGAAATTTAATGAATGTGATTGAAAAGGTTAGTATGGTAGTCACTGGACACCTAAGCATCTCTCAAAATCTGGAAGTTTACAAATATTGAAAAATTCCCATTGTTTTAAAATATAAATTGTATTCAGTTGATAGTAAATTGCAGAAGTACTTAAAGGATGAAAAAGTGATACAGCATCAGTTTACACCTTTGGTAACTTTCTGGTGTTCTGTTAACAGTTTCAATTTTCAATTTTGCATGCCAATGGGAGTGGTTATTATAACTAGCATGATAGCTGAACAATAATATTACACATTGGTTTAGCATTTCATTACTGTGAAGTGGAGTTAAACAGTATTTTAAGGTACAGCTTTATATAGGACCTCGATTGATTCTCTTTAAGTTCTTGTCCTAAGCAAGACTCTAGCTGCAGCAATGCAATTTCACACCTCTGGCTGTTTGTTGTATCGCAAGTCAATAGGAGCTACATTCTATATGGTATTACAGGGAAGTCAAAGAATGTGCACGATCTTCTATAAAGATCAGCATTCAGCTAGAAGGGGCTAATGAGTCTTTTATCAGTCTTAATAGATATCCAAATATTTGGTAAACATCCTCTCAGTTTCAATAACTTTACAAAAGTTGACCAGTAACCCTTTATACAAAAAGCAGTATTGTTGAAATTTGGGTCTATATACTTAGATTATTCCGAGTGTCTACTCAGAAGCCACATTCTATATGGCATTGCAGAAAAGTCAAAGAATGTGCATGAACTGTTCCATAAAAGATCAGCTAATGATCTCTAGTTCAAATGGCACTTCCTTCTGCCGTAAAAATGGGTGGAGAGTGAGGTTATGGGTTTGAGACTCGTTAAGTGCATGTATTACTTACCAATAAAAGGAAAAAAAAAAAAAAGATCACTATTCAGCTAGAATGGGCTAAAAGAATCTTTTGTCAGTCTTAATAGATATTATTATGTTGGCCAAAACATCCTCTGAGTTCCAATGACTTCACAGAAGTGTAGCCCTCTATGCAAAAAGCAGTGTGGTTGAAATTTGGGTCGAAATAGCCAGATCAGTCCCAGCATCTGCTTGGAACCTACATTCTATCTATGTTATTACAGAAAAGTCAAGGAATGTGCATGAACTGTGCTATAAAGATTAGCATTCGTGTAGAAGAAGCTAAAGCATTCTTTATTAATCTTAACAGATAGTTGTAACTGCCACACAATTCTACTCTGTATCTATAAAAATCAGCTAACTAGAAGGAAACCTTTTAACATATTGATGTCTCTAAATATCAAAATAGTTCCAAGTGTATGCTTCACAGAATCTTTCTTCTTCTTCAAGTTTTTCATTCTTCTTATTAATATTTATGATGTGAATTGGTTGGTTGATGCACTTGATGATAGATGGGATGTTGTTATCTACTTGAATCTGTAATGCCCTCTGCTTTACCCATGGTTATCGATATCTTTGGGGTGCTGTATGACAGTAATGGCATGTAAAATATATCTGCAGCCTTATATCCATGCTGATCTGGAAGAGTTGCATGTGTGCCAGTAATAATTCTTGTTTTTCACTTTCAACAACCTTTCCATTAATTTTATGCAATTTCTTTTTGTGTAAATAACTAAATATTAATCACGGTATTTTCTTGAATTCTTTTTATAATTAACTTGATGATGATTTTTGCTAAGCTAACATCAAAATTTGATTATAACTCATGCAGTTGGAGGGAAAATTGCAAGCTCAAAATACTGTAGAATGTGATAATAATTTACATGCTCAGATCAACACTTTGAGAAAGGAATTAGATGAAAAGACAGATGCAATGCAAGATTTAGAAAGCCTTAACTGTGTTCTGACAGTTAAAGAGCATATGACTAACCAAGAGCTACAAGAGGCTCGCAAAGAAGCAGTGGAGGTATGGCTCTATTCATTCATCTTTTGCATACAGTTGATGAAAAAATGCAACCAATTTGCCTTTGTTATTTTTGGCAATTACCTCTGACTTTTTGCTAGTTCCACCTTCAAAACATGATTAAAAGAAAAATACAGATGCTTAATAACTTGATCTCCTGTTTGTTCTACCATGCAGAGCTTGCAAGATATGTTGAATGGGAGATCAAATCTGGGTATAAAAAGAATGGGCGAGATTGACTGGAAACCTTTTCAACATATGTGCTCACAAAAATTCCCTGGTATGGACTGGAAAAAGATATCTGCTGAGTTATGTTCAAAATGGCAAGAAAGGTTAAGAAATCCACAATGGCAGCCCTTCAAGATTGTTATGCTAAATGGTGAACCACAAGTATGTTCATTCACCTTTTCATGCCTTTGTGACCTTTCAATTAGTTGTTTTTTTGATAAGTAAGAAGAAAATATTATTGAAAGGAAAAGCAAGAAAAATACAAAGAGTTCACAGTAGTGAACAAAGAGTAAAAAGAAACAAAAAGACACAAGCAGCCACTAAGCTATTCTAGTAGACAAAAGAAAATGCATAAGAGTAGAACAATCCGAGAGACCCCAACATCGAGACCAATCAAAGGGGGTCTGTTGGCATAAATCTAATAACTGAACCACAGATTTTCTAGTATCTTCAAAAGAACATTGATTCCGTTCGGTCCAAATAGTCCACATTAAATAGCCTGGAACCAAATTCCAAGTATCAGAATTATGCTTCCCAAGCCAATGATACTAACAAAATAATAAGTCCGCAACTGAAATTGGCATGACCCAATTGATCCCATACAACCGAAGCATATACGTCCACAAAGAATGAGTTATAGGACAAAAAAGTAACAGGTGATCCACAGATTCTTCATTACAACAGCACATACAGCAACGATTCGCCAAAGGGCGACCACGAAGCATAAGGTTATCCAAAGTTAGAATTTGACCTTGAGCTGCTATCCACGTAAAGAATGCCACCCTTTTAGGAACCTTAACTTTCCAAATGACCTTTCAATTAGTTGTGGCTTGATAATATCAGAAAATAGGCAACTCTGGGCAAAAATCATATGCAAACTAATTAATGTTTCCATTAAGTCATACTTACATATGGAAGTAAATGACTAAATCATTATTGCACTTAAATAAATGGCCTTTTATAAGGGTTTAAAGAATGAGAGCACCTTCTGTATGTCCCATGGAAATTCAATGGTCCTTTTGTACTCCAAATTCAGGGGCGGCTGCACATACACTTCAGGGGGTTCAAATGAATCCCCTGACTTGAAAAAAAAATATTTATATATATAAAATATTGCTTAACTAATTTAATTTACTCTTAAAAATATTTTTGCACACCCTGATCACATTTCAGCTTATCCCACAATCAAACAGCAACTCAGTATATTTTTTATGTATGGATGAGTGTGGTTATATGGGTTAATAATTATACATTGCAAATGGGGTTGCGTTTTGTTATTTAGTTTAAAATATTTTTATAAAAACAATGACAAATAATATAACCACAATAACATTAAAAAAAAAATACAAACTTAAAATGGTCATACTTATATTGATTATAGCTAATGACAACTAATAATAGATTATCATGAGACAATTTCAAAATATGAAAACTCTTAGAAGGAAATTGTAAAATTTCATGTATTTGTGTGTGTGTTTTTTTTTCGATAACTATATATATTCAATTTTTTTTTTTTTTTTTTCTAATTTAAGTTTCTTAATAACCCCCCTTGAAAAAATTCCTAAAGCCTGCTCAAATTGTAATAGAAGTAGGAATTCCACAATAGGTCAATGTGGAAATAAGTAGTCATCATGATGACTGGTCTCCACTGTTTAAATTTGTCATTATCAATTTTGTTATGGCTACCAATTTCTGTTATGGAGCTGTCACTGTACATGAATAAGGACATGAACCAAATTAAGGAGCAATTTAATTTCTGAGACATCTAGACACCCTTAGGAATCATTCCTTTCAAATGCTTAGAATAAAAGTGAATTTTTTTTTCTTTACATGGTATCTATTGATGCCTTCTTAATAATTCATGTATGTTATGTACGGAACTGTTGACACTAATTGCAAAGAAATGCAGGAACAAATAGATGAAGATGACCAAAACTTGCGAGAGTTGAGGAATGAATGGGGTGAGGATGTGTACAAGGCTGTAACCAAAGCACTGCTGGAAATAAATGAAGTCAATGCCAGTGGAAGGTATGCAGTACCAGAAATTTGGAACTTAAAGGAGGAAAGGAGATCCAGCATGAAAGAAATCATTCAATACTTAATCAAGCAATTGAAGACTCATAAGCGTAAAAGAAAACGCCTCTAATTTTGGTTGTACACTGTAAGTCTGTAAGTTCCTTTCTGAGTTGACATTTACTTTTATTTTATTTGTAATAACTAATAAGTAATCACACGTGCACTTGCTGTGTCTTGAAGCCAGACCTCACCCTGCACCTAGTTCTTAAAAGAAAGCATTTTAATCTTACATGATATCTTCATGCCCCTAGATATTAATGTATCTCTCTCGCTTGCTGTGGTTAAACTCACTCTATTTGGGTGTGATGGTGAGGGACTGGTCTCTAAGTTGCTATTTCTTATGATCATTTTCATGTGTTATGATCTTTTTGCTTTAAGATGATTTCTTTATGGTCATCCACTCACTTCCACACATCTTGTTTTATTTTCATGACCTCCATTTTTTAAGCTTTTATCTTGCTCATCTTCTTGTGCCCGCCTTTACATGACTTTTATATTAAAAGATTGTAAATTTTCTTACAAATGTTTGATTGCCATATAGGTACAAGTAGAGGTAGCAGAAGCATCATTCACTGGTTGACTATATGATAGAAGACAAATTGACGCCACAGTTAACAGACCTGAAACAGACATTTAGCCTAGCGATGAATTTCCCAATACTTGACTGTATTTAACTTTTACATTGCTTTAAAAGCTGTTGATTTCGTGCTGCACAGAGAAAATGTAATAGGATTGTACTTGGGTTGGCACAGTTTGCTAGGTTTTATCAGGCTTTAGTTTGGATGGTGAATACCCGTCCAAGCATTGAGCAAATTGTAGCAAATGATGTACAACAACTATAACTTCTTTTCAATACAATTATCTGCCGTATTAACTCCAAAAAAAAAAGAAAAAAAGAAAAGAATTGCAAATTATATGTTATCTTAACTATACAAAAGATAACATGATTAAAGCCTACACTTTTGGTGGTAGCTGAACACGTCTTTCCCAGTAGCTAATTTCCCACGCTGCTGTCTTCAGTTCAGATTTTTGAAATTTTTTACAATTTAGGACTCAAAGATATAAGCCTATAGGACTGAATGTTGCTTGAGTAACACCTGAATTACATATCTGTATAGTATCTAAACGAAGACTTGAATTACATATTTATATAATATCTAAAAGATAACGCGTAGTATTTATTGACATTATTGTTACCATGCTCGTATTGAACTATACTAATATTGTAGTATGGACCATTTGGTCCATTCATTGCACTTCAATCTATTCAATTCAGTTTCTAGTTGGGTCCATTTGGTCCACTCGGTCTATTTCAATCTTTTGTCCACTAGGTCCATTTTGGTCACCTTGGTCCATTCCATTCCATTTCAGTTCACTTCGGTTATTTTGTTTCATTCCGTCCAGTTCGGTCCATTTTAGTCCACTTCATCCATTCCATCCATTTTGTTTAGTTTTACATTTTAGCCTACTTTGATGTTGATTTGGGTGGAGAGGTTACTTTTTCGCTAATTTTCGATTTTTGTGAATGATTAGATTGAATTAGTGCCAGATTCCTGATTGAATCAGCCGATCAGGTTCGGTTTTTAAAACCATGGTTGATACAATATATTATATTTTCAAAATTAAGCTATTTATATTTATTATTTGAAAGTGCTTTAAATTTCTTATAAAAAAATGTTTTTAATTTTTTTTTAAGGAAACATAAAGCATTTTACATTCAATTATTATATAATGTGAGATATTTTGTAAATAATGTAATGCATTATTCGAGTATGTTTCTAGTGCTCTTTACAAATGGTCTATCCTCTATACATATTGAATTACCTAAAGAGGATGTAGATATAAATAAATTCATCACTTATATTATAAAAAATATAAGACTTTAATAGCTTTTAAAAAAAAAAGTAATATTATCAAGAACCTTCCAATATTATGCTAAGAATTTGAAATAATTATAAATGAACTGGATGAAGTACCTCCTCTTTTTACATAGTAAGGGGCGCATAAACAATGTTGTTATGTGGGGGTGTGATTCGCCAAGTAGGGGCAAACAAAGCCATCTGGCTGCCTACCAAATTAGGAATGCGAAGGCCTTTCCTAACACAGGACACAGAATAAGACCACTTAAACCAGAATAGCATTCACATAAATGTTCTACCATAGAGTAGAATTGAACACCGAAAAGATTAGTTGACAACATGAAAAAGGTGGGTGCCTAATTCTAATACAATAGGGATCCATCAGTGCAAGTCAATTGAACACCGTGATTGATGAGTGGGTAGGTGGGTTAGGTGCACATCTCACGCAGTGGGAAGTAATGAGACTAGTCTCTCCCTTGAATGAAGAAGTAGTGGGGCCCCCTTCCCGCATATGCGCCTTTATTTAGATTCTTTCTATTTTTTCATTTTTTATCCAATGAAAAATCTTTCTAAAAACAATATCTCTGGCAAAATGCAATTTGTCGAAGGGATAAAAAAGAAAGAAGAGAAAGAAAGGGAAGTTTTGTTTGTTTTTTTTTGTTTTTGTTTTTGTCTTTCTTTCAATCCAAATAAGAGAACAGGGAAACCACTAACTGCCGGTTCAATTGTGAAACCCGGTAACCGGTCCGCTTCATACCCAAATTGGGTTGGACTTGAAATTCAGGCTGATTTTTGTGAGAGGATGATTGCATACCATTGGTCTACAAATTATGAGATACCCTCTCAAACCCAATGGGCCCTTATGCCCAGATTGAGCTGGGCTTAAAACTCGACCTGACCAAGATTGGCCTTTTAAGCCCCCCGCAGGTTGTCGAGTTTGGTAACCCCGCAAAACCCTAGAAAACGATCCTATAAATATCAACTTTACTTACAGTGTGTTTCCTCTCAATCTCAATCTCTTCAGTCTTCTCTCTTCTCTGTGCCCAAAACCAAAACCCTTATACAAGCTTTTCACAATCCATATATTCCTAAACACAGTCAATTCTTTTCATGGGTTTAGGGCTATGATTACAAAGAGAGAGGGCTCGAGTGGGATTCTATTTTCCACCAAACAAGGAAAAGACGAAAAACCCAAGTCGATTTGGAGGAGAAAAGATTGAAAAGAGCCAAAGGTGCCGCCTAATAGGCTTTGGCATCTGAAACTTTTGTGTCTCTATTCTCTCTTTTCTTTTTCTCGATTTGGGTTTTTTTTTGTTCCCACAATGACAGATCCAAATCTTTTACACTTGATATGAGCCCCTAAACCCCTTGGATTAATTAATTATTATTCTTATTATTATTATTTTTAACATTTTGTTTGTGCATTTGTTGTGTTTGATATGAGAAAACACTTTGTTATTGTGTTCTCATTGAAGCAACAGTGCGTACATTGAAAGCCCGATTGCTATACTTGTTTTTTCGGAACCAGGTTTTGTAACAAAAATCTGTTCTTTGGAAAAATGTAGTTTGTGTGATTGGGCAGCGGCCAGACAACCGTAGAGATGATTCCACAGATGACGGGCCTTACTATCCCGTTTTGTCTACTAAAAACATCTCACATTTTTATAACATTTGTCACTGTTCAATTTTTAATCTTTAGTTAAATATTGGGTTCAAATTGTTGTGAATGTTGTTTTGTAACAAATGATAAATGCCAGTGAAAGCTTGAAAAGGGTGTGGTTGAATGAGTTGCCTCTATATGCTATAACGTTGAGGACAAACTGGATTTTGGCATAGTTGCTGGACATATATTTGAAGCTCTTAAGAGTTATGAGTTAGGTTTTTTATTTTAAATGATTGATTTCTCACAAAAGGCTAATTTAATGGGAACTTAGAGATTCGTTCAATGAGTTTGAGGCATTTATACCTTGTCTTAATATTTTGGTCGCAAAGAATTGAAGCAAACGAGATTGTTCTATCTTAAGCTTATCCTTTGTGGTGATTAAAAGAAAATAAAGCTTAAGCCTTGTGAACAAAACAAACGAGAACTTTATTATTTTGACAAATAACAAACACAAATAACTATCAATTATCAAAGGAGAAAGATAGAGAGAGAATATAAAGCATGGTATATATTGTTCTATGTCGCATAAAAAATAAAATAGAAGGAGATTTTTTTTAATATCATCATCGACGGGTGTGGTCTAGTAGTTTTGGGTAATATACAAGATGTGTTGAGTATGTGGTTCAAGGTTTGAGTTTGAATATGTACTCGTTTGAGTTACCTCTCTTAGTAGTCCAAGGTTCACTAGTGTTCCTCGTGGGGCTGGGACGCTACGGCTCACCATGGTCTCTTTGCATTCTAGTAGGGGCCCAAACTTAGTGGGTAGGGTGCTATTATGTTCTATCTTAAACTTATCCTTTGTGGTGATTAAAAGAAAATAAAGCGTAAGCCTTATGAACAAAACAAACGCAAACTTTATTATTTTGACAAATAACAAACACAAATAACTATCAATTATCAAAGGAGAAAGATAGAGAGAGAACATAAGGCATGGTATATATTGTCATATGTCACATAAAAAATAAAATAGAAGGAGATTTTTTTTTTTTTTAATATCATCATCGAGGGGTGTGGTCTAGTGGTCTTGGGTAATATACAAGATGCACTAAATGTGTGGTTCAAGGTTTGAGTTCGAATATGTACTCATTTGAGTTACCTCTCTTAATAGCCCAAGGTTCACTAGTGTTCCTCATAGGGCCCAGACTTAGCGGGTAGAGTGCTATTATGGTCTCACCCTAATAGGATTGCCACGTTGGTTGCCCTTACCCTTTTTTTTGTTCTATGTTTTAAGGCTATAATGTAAGAATAGAAACAAATGTTAGTTGTAATGGCCTCAGACTTAACTGGCATATTGCTCATATTAAAGCAACAAATGTAAATTCAAATGAGTAGGGTCTTCACCTAACCTTTTTTTGTTCTATGTTTTAAGGCTATAATGTCAGAATAGCAACTAATGTTAGTTGTAATGGCCTCAGACTCAACTAGCATATTGCTCATATTAAAGCAACAAATGTAAATTCAAATGAGTAGGTTCTTCACCTTGTGGTTGCTTAAATGATGAGGAGTTAATTGTTGGTGGTTTCACCTCAAAAAGAGTATTATTACATTTTAAACTCCATTGTTTAGAGGTGGTTTCATATTAAACCTAATAATTACAAAAGTTTTAAAGTAAATTTTATATATAAAACATTTTTTTGGGAAGCCAAAATTAACTAAAAATGCTTAAACAAAATGAAGCAGTATGCACTAGCATGCATTATTGTTGTTGGAATGAGCTTTCAAAAGATCATGATTTGCTTTTGCATCTATTTCGACAATATATAGAATATAACAGCTACATTCAGTCTGTCTCTGAATCCCCCCATAACTTGTCATGATATTTCTAGGTTGGCAGCAGCTGCTTGTCTTGGGTTTCCCTGGACTGCTTCTCCTGTAAACAAATCAAATAAACCAAACTAGCATCTATGGTTCATAATTGAGGACTGTTGAAGTTAATTCAAATGACAGTGACTTGATAACTATATGATGCTTTGCTGAAAATACCTCAATTATGATCCTTTTATGGTGTTATATGGCCCAATATTCTTGTTATGAGTCTTATGACACTTACATTACGACAAAGCTTTTACAAAGCTATGTAGACCACACCAAACAATGACAGGTGAGCTAGGATTAAGCTTTTTCAAGCCTTCAACTAAACTAGGATTGCCTAAAGTAGTGTAAATTTCCGACAACATTTCCCAAACACACAATGTTAATTAGGATTACAAAAGGTAGTGTAAATTTCATACATAATAGGATGCTTAAGAAAACCTGTGTCTCTGTGTTGCACATTTTATTGCATTGTTACAATAAACAGAATTCAATTTCAAGTTTTTTAATTCCTCACTGTCCCTAAGAAACAATGGATGATTACCTGGATTGGCTACCTAATCAAAATGGCACTTTGTCGATTTATTCAACTCTATGAAAGTAACGAATTCTTGAAATACTCAAATTGCAAATATAGTAAGATAGGGAGTTGTTTGGCACATTCTTCCTGTCAAATCAATGGCACTCAAATCTAATGCTGAGTTGGTTGTCACTGATCTGATCTCCTTTGTTCTCTTTATCGTAGTGTAAGACTACAGACGAGACTTTAGACCATCTCGTCCTTAATGTCATCTCAATCTACTTTGCTTTCACACCCCAATATAATTGACTGGATTAAAGTTATTCTCAATCCAATTCAGACCAAATTATAAGTCTAACACAGGTTCTTTCTTTCTTTCTTCGTAATATGCATGCACTTGGTGTACAATTAGTGTAGCTCATTACAGACTAGCATCGACACTTCACAGTTGTCCAAGGAAGTCAATAGAGGCACACAATTTAGCTTAGGATGGTATTTCAACTTCTGTGCAGTTCTTGCTGTGTTTTGTTGTGATGCTCTTTTTCTAATGCTTGGACTAAAACAAACTCAGTCTTTAGACCCTACTATTTTGAAGCAAAAACTGCTCTCATGATGGTTTTAGAGGCAACATGGCTTCAGTTCGAGGAAGGCACTTATCAAAATACCATTTGATGTGCTACTCATCATCACAAGCTAGTATTATTTGTAACAAATGCATACAAGATCCCTCGAAATGAGTTTTTCGCTTGTAGGATCCACGTCTATGTAAAAAAAAAATGTTGTGCGCAGCAGACAAACAACATAATAAATCACTTCTTAGAAGTGCTATTTTTACAACTCACAACCTTGTTAGTTGGGCTCTCTTTGTAACACTCAGTTTTATCTTTATTCCCTTACTTCCTTTCCCTTTGTCTTTATGCCCGGGTAAAATACAAAAAAAGAAAAAAAGAAAGGGCATTCATAAATTTAAAGATTTTTTTTTTTTAAAACTAATAGAGATATTGTACTAAGAGCTTCTCCAGTAGCTTTAACAAATTTTTGTACTATTTTGAGAATGAACAGTAACATTTAGCTTTTATCTATATACTTTTTCAAATATACTTCCAACAGATTTTCTATCCTATTCTCTATCTCATTTAAATATTATTTCTTTATCCATTGTTTATTCTTTTTTTAACAACTATATTTTTCAATGAAAAGTGTTATGTTCACAACATTTTACGCAATACTTTCACAACAAAATTTATGTGGAAAGTTGTTATTAGTTCTAATTTGAACCTACCACTGAAATTATTTTTTTACTCGTCAATATTAATCAATAACAATTTGTTACTTCAAATTTATTCTGAAAATATTGTGGTAATATTTTTCAATTAGGATTTTTTTTAAAATTTTTTATATTATTTTTCTTCCAACCATTTCATTTTCATCCACCTTTCCTTTCATTTTTTTCTTTTTTCTTTTTCTTGTTTTTCTCCTCCACACAAGTGTCCAGGCCCCCTCTTTTATTTACTTTTTCACCTCATCAAGAACATTCCAACATCTCTTTGCTTCACATGAGAGAGAGAGAGAGAGAGAGAGGCTTGTCGTCCTCCAGCCGCTCCAGCGCCGCTACTCTAGCTGACACTCCAGTGCCATGCCAGCCAACACTCCAGCATCTCCACTGCCGCTCATTGTCCTCCCCACCACCAGGTTGGGTCAAATCGGCTTGTTCTTTCTTTTTTTTTCTTTTTTTTTCTTTTTTTTTTCCTTTTTTTCATATTTGCTTGTTCTTATTCAACTTTATTTTAAGAATTGGATTTTGTTTTGTGTTTTGTGTTTGGATTAATTCTTTTGCTCATGAACAGGTCTCTCTCTTTTCTCTTTTTTCTTTTTTTTTTTTTTTTTTTTTTTTTTTTTTTTTTTTTTTCATTTGGTTTATGAGAAACAAAAAAAAAAAAAAAAAAAAAGCGGAGAGAATGAGAGAAAAAAAAAAGAAGCAACGGAGATAATGAGAGAAAAAGAATCCGGAGGAGAGAGAAAGAATTAATATAATAAGTAGTTGGTAATATTTTAAGACAAGAAATTCAATAGCTAATATACAGTGGCCCATTAGACCTGATGGGCTACTGTTTATAAGCTAAACAAAAAATTCAGGTTTACCAAATTTGCTGGAGCATGAATAATGCACAAATTCTCCAAATTTTAGCTAATATACCCGGATACCGAATCTGTTATGGCTTGTTTAGAAGTTTAAAGAGGGAGGAGAGTAGAGGGGAGTAGAGGAAAGGGGAGTAGTGGGGAGGAGAGTAGAGGAGAATGATTCATCTCCACCTTATTTGGATGTTTTTAAAATTAGTAAGGGAGAAGGGAGTAATTAGTCATTTCCCTTATGTAATTTTGTTAATATAATAAGGGTAAATTAGGTAATTTACTTGGTCAATAGTTTATATACTCTACTCTCCCTCCAAATCTCTCCAATTTGGGGGAATTAAAATTGGGGGGCTAGAGGGAGTCCAAACCCCTCCAAACTCCTCCAAACCCTTCCCCCTCATTCTTTAAAAAACTTCCAAATAAAGTAATTGCATTACTCTCCCTCCCTCTACTCTACTCCCCCTCCTTTTTTAAACATCCAAACATGCTATTAGAGATGTTCTAATAGACTAACAGTACATACATCTTAAACTTCAAATTGGCCAACTTGAAACTCAACTAAAAACTTGCCAAACTTGAAATTATAAGTTCGTTACCAACCTCTTGAATTATATTGTTATAGCATACTTACATACATCAAATTAGAATGACCCTCTACTCTACTCCCCCTCCTTTTTTAAACATCCAAACATGCTATTAGAGATGTTCTAATAGACTAACAGTACATACATCTTAAACTTCAAATTGGCCAACTTGAAACTCAACTAAAAACTTGCCAAACTTGAAATTATAAGTTCGTTACCAACCTCTTGAATTATATTGTTATAGCATACTTACATACATCAAATTAGAATGACATTTGTCAATCTTTGAAGTAACAAAGTATAACAACACCAAAGTAAATTAAAACACTTCATCATTGTATATATAAAGTAAGAAAAGCTGCGGGCTTATATAAACTAGCAGCCACTTCAGCCCCTTACAATTTCACCTTTTGCTTTCCCCCCCTTTTTTTTTTCCAATACAAACTGGTCATAAGAACATGACCTCAAAGTCAAAAAGTTTCACCACCACCAGCACACTTTTCCCGCATTTTCTTACTCTTTCCCGCATATAAATACTTTCCCAGAAAATCAAAAACAAAAAAAAATTAAATTATAAAAATTAAAAACCAAAAGGAACAGGATGACATATTTTGTGGGAAACTTTTGAGCTCACACCCTGAAATTCTTCCCAGTGAAAGTTTGGCCAAATTGCCAATTAGATGGCACAATGTTCCATGAAGTGGAAGTCCTACGGTCACTGGCTGTGACTCTGAAAGAGAGTGACTGACCAACCAGGACAGAGTTTGACTGCCAGTTCTGACCCCAGTTACGACTCATGGTGATCCAACCAGTCTTTGACCCTTTCAAGCTCACCTTCACGATATCCCCTGCACCCGCGACGTTGGTGACCAAAACCAAGTTGAAGTAACGGAAACCGTTGATCGTGAACCTGATTCCACCTTGCTTTCTACACGGCACACTGTACAAACAAAAAAGAAAATTACACGAAGGGTGTTAATGTAATTTCACACAAAAGGAAGTTATGTTCGCGTGTTACGCGGTTTTTTGTGGGTCCGGTCTCCTGAACCATTTTCAGATTGATTGATGGACGAGATTATTTTTAATTGCAAAGAGGCTAGAGGGCCCCACTTGATTTTGGGACTTTTTGTTCTTGCATTTCACGGTTTGATGGGGACGTTACAAGCATGTGGGACAAAATTGGAGATGATTCTATGATGTGAGCAGTGGATGGACGGTGCTGATTTTACGGACTAAAAATTAAGTGCAACAGTACAACCAAAATCACACAAGAAATCAATTTCGGAATCTTGCTGCTGTAGTTCAGAGATCAGAGTCAGAAAGACTGTACTAGTTGTACATAGAAGAAAATGTTTTACAAAAAGTGTACTTGATTGACTCACGGGGTAAAACACTGAAAATAGGTAGATGCTTAAAGCAACATGTTTTTTACTTCATATTTATAGCAGATTTTACCATAAATTTAACGGATAAACTTTATCGTGAACGTGACGTGAAAGGAAAAATTATTGAAGTAACTAAAAATTACTCTTAGTAAAGCACCGCCAAAACTTGGGAGTCAAATTAGGTTTGATATAAGACAAGACTAGGCAAATGATTAGCTCTTTTCTTTTTTCTTTTTTTCTTTTCACTTCACTTTTGCTCTCAATGGCAATCATATTAAGAAATGGTTATTTATTCGTCTGAAAATAAAGTTCGAGGCAGTGGCCCTTTTAGAAGCGTTTGAATAATATAGTTTGTAATTTTTTAAAAGATGTGTGAGTAAAAAAATATATAAAGTTGTTAAAAATTAAAAATGTGAGTTTGAACAATTCTACCAAATGGGCCTATATAAAATTAAGGAAAACTAAAAAAAATCCTAAATAAAATTGTAAGTGTAACAAGTTACCATAAGGTGTTTTAACCTACTTATTCAGCAAAAGCAAGAAAAGGTGACCTACCTAAAAAAGAAAGATAGAATGCATGAAAAATATTACTTTGATAAACTTAAATTAATTATCAGAGATTGAGAGTGAGTGTTGTATTGTCTTAGAAAAAACAGAGCCCTGTGATCTCTGAAGTCTGACCCCTCAAAACCGTGAAAGCGAAAACAGAGTTAAGCTAGAAAAAAAAACAGAGAGACTCACCGGCGGTAAGAGACTGGAACAATGCCGGCGCGGTACTCAGCGATCTTGAGGAACATAGGCATAGCAAGGTCAAAGTGAGCCCTAGGAGGGTTGCACCATCCGCCATTGTCATTTGGAAGCGCGTAGTTAGGAGGGCAAAAGTTTGTGGCTGTGACCAAAATCGAAGGGCTACCAGAATGACAAAACTGTGGGTCACTTGCGCACTTGATCTCAAAGCAAGCACCACAGCTAAACCCGTTGTTGAACAATGCAGTACTCAGTGCAGCCGTGTTCACTCCGTAGCCTTGGCTGTACAAATTGCCGTACCCACAAGCTCCACCTGTGGAAGACAAAAATAGTACATGTTAGGTAAAGACCAAAGTTCATATTTTTAGAAATGGGCTTTCCAAGATTAGAGATTTAGTGCTTGAAATGAGTGAAATTTTGAGGAAAAAGACTTATGTCAAGTGGATTTTTAGGTTTCAGTCATTTGAGTGGATAAAATCATAAAACGCAGTAAAGGAAAGGACTTTTTGCCTTGTAAAAACAGAGTGACAAAACAGAATTTGGGGTTAGTTTTAGAAACGGGGTTTTCAAGATTGGACATTTAGTGCTAGAAATGATTGAAATCTTGTGGGAAAATACTAAAAGCAAGTGGGTTTTTAGTTTTCAGTCCTTTGAGGTTGATAAAGTTTAGTAAAGGAATGGCCTTATTCTTTTTCCTTTTTCTGAAAAAACAGAGTGACAAAACAGAATTGGAGTTTAGTTTACAATACCCATAGTTCCAGAGGCGTCACTGCCACCGTAGAAGGTAGCATGGGCGCTCTGCCATGCTCCGCCGGTGTAAACGCCTGGGATTCTAGCATCAACCTGTAGAGTCAAAAAAGCCAGTAGAGAAACAATGCAGGTTACAGTCAAAGTAGCCATAGCTTTCAACAACGCTGTTAGAGGCGCAGAGAAAGAAGGTGTTAGCTGTCTAGGAAGTTTGAAGGTGTTAGCAGAAAGAAGAGGGTGGACTGCTATTTATTGAGGTGAAGTTTGAAGGTGTGAAGAGAAAGAAGAGGGTGGACTGCTATTTATTGAGGCGAAGTTTGAATTTATTGAGACAGATTGTACAATTGTCAAAAAAAGTGGAGTTTACGTTAGAAAATTATCGCGCTTAGGGCCTTAATTAATGGTTCAATCACTCCCTTCTTTCTTTTTTCTTTTATTTTTTTGGGGCCTTTTGTTTTTGTTTTTGTTTTGCTTCTTTTTAAAATTTTGTTTTGGAAATTACCTAAATATCCAAAGTTTATACCATGAATTAGGGTTGTTCAGACCAACCTGGCACCCAACAGAGTTGATCAACTTGGCGCCATCCAAATCGAAATCGACTCAATCTGAGTAGCTAGCAGTCAACGGCAAGTCTCCGACATTAAAAATCAAAGGGTGCGGGTTGAGTGACGGTTTTGGGTTTTGATACTCGATGGAAACCGAACTGATCAAATCCAAACTCATGGGATTTGGTGACAATCCCACCACTGCTGCTTCGTTGGTTTCACCCGAAACAAACCATCATCCACCTAAGCCAAAACCAATTCGACTAATGGCTAGCGTTGGTCAACAACGGGTGTATTTTTGCTCTACCTGATTTGGTTGGGTCAGTTGTAGATTGAGCTTATACCTGATTCAATCTAACCGTTGACCTAATATGAAACAATTCATAAATTTTAGTTTTTTTTTTTTATTTAAAAAAATTATATATTCTATGTATTTTTATGTAATTTCTCCTAATTTTTTTTTACCCTTATTTTCTTGATTTGGCGGTAAAATATCACTCAACCCCCTGTTAGGTCATTCCAAAAAAAAAAAATAAAAAAAATAAAAATAAAAGCAGCGAGGGACACGAGTGGAATGATGAATGTGGGACAAAAGAGGCTGGTTCTCAAGGCTGATATGAAACCACTTTGCTTGATTTGCAAGTTGTGCCGTCAACTACGGCCCTCTGAGGAAGATTGCCTTGCTTTGTTTCTTTTTTTTTTTTCTCTTTCAAATTTTGTTTCCTTCCTTTGAATTGAATTTATGGCTAGGTGACCCAAATTTCTTGCTTTTGTTTCCCTCAAGGATGTACTCAGTACTCATAGTACGGACAAAATGAAAATATACTTGCTTCCTACGTCGGACACCTCTCAACAATTTGGTATTATTGTAATACACATTAAGTAGTTAATAATATACATTGATTATAATTTATACTATACTCCACCTAGTTGGATTTTCTAAATTTATTCCTAACATTGGATACCTTAAAACTTCTTTTGTTTTTTCACATAAAAATTTTGTTATCAACTAACTCAGTCCTAACCTACAATTTTGCTTGTCCCAGACAAAATCCTGTTGAAACAAAAAAGCCATACGCATATATTCGCATATATAAAAAAATAGATTCTATAAATTGCCTGTCTATTCATTATCTTTAACAGACAACCCGTACCATATTTTTCTAAGCAAAAATCCTTTACGTAATTGCAAGCAAGAAAGTTTTTAGTCAAAATTCAAAATTAGTGACCCATGTTAGGCCGTTGGTGGTTGGTACAATGGTACTTGTCTAACGGAGACAGTGAGTCCAATCTTAAGTAGTTAGGCTAAGAAGTTACGGGTCCAATTAACTAATGTCCTGAAGTTAAAAATAAAAATTTCGATGCAGTTTAGTTATATTTTAGAAAAAAAAATTCATATGTTAATTAATTTTTATATTTTTATTACCTTTCAATGTAAGTGAAATCTACCGATACTTCGATGTCGAACATTTAAGAGTACTCGTTAATATAAACTTACTTTATCTTATTTTTTTTCAAAGGGGGGAAAATCAAAAGGAATAGGGAAAAGCCATTGGCGCCGTAACAAATTACCCGCCAACTAATGCAAAAAAATTTCAACGGACAAAAAGATTGTGCGGACGAGATGGACCCACTTATCTCCGCATTTAACGGGGCACGTATCACGCCATGCATTAGCCGTACATGGGAGTAAACTACCTGTTTTAGCGCAGACCATGGGGTCTTATGTTACGGCATTGGTCTTCTTCATTCTTCAAAACAATGCACATTTTTCTCCTATTATCTTTTTAGTATTTTCTACTCAAGAAACAATATATAAGTCAAGGCTCAATATGAAATGAAACCATGAAAGGTGCTTCGTTATCAAATTTATCCAAATATATATTATATACCATCACACAAGTCGTACCTACTAGTGAGTTTAGAGTCATCTTTTTTAGGATTGATTGGTATTTTTTGACATTTTTTGTTAATTGGCAAAGTCATCCTTATCTTGAGAGTGCCCTCGAGATTGGTTTACTTGTCCATTTTTTTGTTTATTATTTAGTTGTTGAAAATGAGTTTCTAACGGTTTAAGTATAATTATACTTATAATTTATAAATAATGAGTAAACAAGTCATTAAGGATATTATAAATTCTATTACATAAATTTTACAAATTAATATGTCAATTTATAAATATGAAATAAAAAATAAAGAAAAGGTTTTGCTAAATATTTGTATGCAGTAATTGCTGCATACAGGGTTATGTGGCAACAAAAACAAAGAGATAAGTGTCTAAGAGATCACTTGGTTATGTGCATTGCACGTGACCTTTTGATACACATTACTTTCTTTTTGCTGCCACATAACCTTATATGTAGCAAAAATTTTCTCATAAATAATTAAGAAATTAATTTATCATTATATGTTGTTGATAATGCTCTTATTTCTTAAGACCACATTTTTGAAGGCAATAACAAGAAGTAAAATCTTGTTGTGAGTAATATATGTGATTGATAATGTAGTAGTAATATTTAAAGTCATAATATACTAAGTACTAACAACTATGAGTCTATGACAAACATATTTTAACAACTAATGTTACTATTCCTTACGGCTGGTACAATATGTAAAACTTTCTAGTAAACAAAGCCGATTGTACCGACAGCCAATTATAGATTAGATTACCTCAAACGGTTAGGACGGTGCCCCTTTTTTCCTGGTATATTGCATTAAGGCTTTTGGGGGTGACAAGGCCAGTGTCCAATTACAGCCATCAACCAAATCTACAAAGATCGAACACGTAATCAAAATAATTAAGCTGCAGTTCAACAACACGTACCCACTCCCTCATATTATAGCTCCATGAAACGTTTCAATACATGTGATTGTGAACCAGCCCAACCATTTATCACCCCCCTATCCCTCTTCATTTATTTGATTATAGGTCCTATATAATAGGACTAGGGAATTGTGAATGATCAAATACTATATAATAAATAACTCCAAAAAAAAAAAAAACTATATAATAAGAACTTAATTTATAACAAAGTCTGTAAATAGATGCTTTCAGAGTAATTGTTAATAAGTTATTTTAAAAAAATTTTGACATTATTTTTATGAGAAATATAAAAAGCCATTAAAAATTAAGGAAAATGTTAACAAATGTTATAAGAGCCTGTTTGGATTGAGGGAGAGAGAGGAGGAGTAGAGTAGAGTTAGCTAGAAATTAAAAATATTGGTTTAGGAACTATTTTTAAAAACATTTTTTGGGAAAATGATAAAACAATTAATTTTGTTGCCAACTTTATATATTTCTCATGAAAATTGTGTTAAAACTTTTTTTCTTTTCTCATAAAAAGTTTTTAAAAATATATCTTAAATTAATACCGTTAGAGCGTCCATTAAATTTTTCCATTTATAATAATCATTTAAAAAAGAAAACAAGAGTTCTATTGACGGGTGCCCTTAAGAAATTTATTAATAGACAATATTAAGAAACTTATACTACCACTTTCATGGGAATTGAGAAATATAAAAAGTTGTAAAAAAAAAATCAATTGGTTTTTTATTTTTCTATAAAAAATTTCTAAAAATATTTTTTAAATTAATGCCCTTGTTAATTTTTCCCAAAAATCAAAGCTGAGAAAGATTGCCAATTTAGATGAAAATATTCTTTAAAGAAAAGAAAATCATAAGAGAGGAAATTAACCTTGTACCTTGTAGTTGGTAGTTACTAGCATGCCGAATAACATGATTGATATTCTTTAAAGTTGGGCTGTCAACATTATTTACTTTATATAACTGTGGAAGCTTTCTATTTCACCTGCCACTTATATTCTCAATTGTCGAGTAAAGCTGAATGAGAAATGTAATTATATTTTATTAGTTATCTCTAACATGCACGTAGGCATGTGCATCCCTATATGCTCGAGGGTGTAGGGTCTGTAGGCAAATGCAATTTGGGATAGTAGATGATGCTGAGTGTCACTGAGTCTAGAAAAATGGTCGTTTTCGAGTTCATATTTTTAGGAAATTTTTTTTTAAAGTTTTTACGTCAATAATTGAGGGTTTTGCCACACTAGGCTGGGTTCAAGTGTACAATTCAGAGGCTGAAAAACTTGTTAGTGTAACCGAGCCCCTCATGATGATTATTTTTACTAATGAATAGCACCTTTGGCCCTTGAATGTTTAAAAGAGGAGAAAAACAAAATGTTGAAGGCTTGTACAAGTACAACTTGAATTTAAAGTCTCCTGATATCCATAAGGGATATCATGGGTTCCTAAACCTCAAGCCCACGCCTTAAGATCATTCTCAAGAAATTATTTAAAAACTCCGTACTATATTATAGGACCTCCATACTTTAAAAACTCAAAAAAATATAGGACCTCCATACTTTAAAAACTCAAAAAAATATAGGACCTCCATACTATATTATGACAATTAATGTCACTAAAAAGAAAACTTGAATGAGGAAAAACTTAATACATTAAAAAGAAGAAAAAAGAACATTTCCTTTCGTCTTAGGAAGAAAGAAGTATATATATGTGCAAAATTTGCTGTGCCGATCGAATAAGCTTAAGATAAATTAATAGAGAATAACTCTCTTTCAAGTGATATGCAATTCTTTTACTATTGAAGTATTATTTAAAAGAAATGGATGTTGGTCCTTACTCCTCAGGATGTTTGCATTTTTTTTTTTTTTTTTTTGGTTATAAAGTCTTACCATTTATAAATATATATATATGTGTGTGTGTAAAAGAAATGGAATTTACTATGGATTTGCATGGTACATCCAAAAATGCTTGGTCTGTTATATCTCTCCAAATGTTCAGACTTTATGAAACTCATGGCAAACAAACACAAAAATCAATCAATGTGCCACAAAGGGCACTCAGAACATTATGATAATCAAAAGAAATATCGATAGGAGAGAGAATTTGTTGTCATTTATTCCCAAAAAACAATTCCTCGTGAATGCTTTCATTTGAGAGTAAATTACACTTCCCACAAAATCGAGAGTTTTAAGGAATATAAGCCAAACAAATTAATCACTAAACTAGCCACAATGGGCGCATAAAAGCATCCCCAAATTATGATATTATTATAATTAGAAGAGAAAATTTGATTGAATTACTAGTTAATATATTCCTTCATGCACGCTTCCATTGAAAACTTGCCTCTTCTTTTCTAGACCTAGGGACCATTTCCTACATTTATGTCCTCTCTTTACATGAAACCCTTTGTCTGTTTATAGTTTCTATTGAGCTTTACGCGATCCCCATGCCAAAAAGAAAAGGTTCCAAGTTTCTCAAGCAAGCAAATTTTTAGAATCTAGAATCAAATCTTGAACTTTCTTCCTCTTAACATTCAAACCACAAATAGTGCCTCTATTGCTCAACTTTTCCTTTCATTTTGTTCAACAAAGAATTAGTTTTTCTTTGTATGACCCATTTAAATTTAAAGGGTCCCCATGTGCTTCACAATAGCTTGTTGATTCTCACTGCTTCAGTTACTTTAAGCTTGATGAAGACTAACTACCACATCAACCAATTTAACTACCAACCCATATAATGAATAAATAAGGGGCCAATGAAATCATTTATGTGATCAAAATTAAAGGAGACAGGTTTCTTTTGTTATTGAAGAGGAGGGTTGGGGGAATAATAGTAATATGGAGTTACACTTCGTGAAAGCATTTTCTATAGTAACAGTAATTAAATGGGAAAATGATTCTCGAGCTCTATATTATCACGTCATTTAAAATTTTAAGTATGTAAAACTCTACATAATTTGATCCAGAAATAAATTCTAAATTATGAAATGGACACCCCCATTGCAAGAAAAATCAAAAGGATCATTTTTGAAATGAGATTTCTACTTATCCTGTTTGAGCCATTAATATTTTAATGGTTCTGCTAATTTGGATCATATAGTGAGCAAGTCAGGTCTGCTTTGGTTGATGCAGTTACTTTCATTAAACTCCATTTGTTTGGAAATATAATATATGAGGTCAAAAGGAGAATGACAAACCGATGAGTTGAACCTCTACCTAAAAATCTATTCATCTTCATGAATATTTTATATTCGTTTGTTAAGTTAAAGACTGCAATCAATGAAGGCCCAAAAACTTGGTACCCCATGTGACCAAACAATTTTTTATGAGATGGGTCCTGCCCAAATGATAATAATTGCACTCAATGTAGGTCTACCATAGTTTAAATCTTACTTCTTAGGCACATGTTGCACAATTTCGTAGCACAAGAGGACCATGTCTATGACTTCCATGACGTGATTCTTCTGTCAGCCAATTAATGTGTAAGGGATTGGATTATTAGAAAATAAAACTTATTACTTATTTTGTTGCAATAGATAGGTCTATCAATCTAAAACAAAGACTTCAGTAGCTCAAACATGGAGTCACTGAACCAGAATGAATATAATAAAGATTGGAAAAAAATGTATTTCTTTTTGTAAATTATGTTCTTACTTTGGGTCAGTTTAATTTATGTAGTATAATATTATTCATGGGAAGCAAAATAATTCCCATGGGAATGATCATAACTTCTTAGACTCATATAGTTCTTGCTTTTTGCTTAAGAGAAAGCATGGTAATGAATAGTTTATATGAATGAGAGCCGATTTGTATTAATTAATACCACTGGAAATGATAGTGTCATCTACAATGTAAAGTAGTTTTGTAATTTTATATTAATTCCTTCGGAATTAGATGTTGAGAAGAACCAAATCACCAGTGCAACAATGGTAAGACATAATAAGAAGGCATTATTACTAATGGTTTCAAGAACCGAACTCTTATTCCAAAATATATTTCAAAATTTTTATACAGTAATTATGCAATTGTTCTTTTAGTTACATTTTCATTTAACCTTGCTAGTTGTAGAAGATATCATTGTATGCCGGCATTTATGATCTATCCCATTAGGATTAGAAAGTGCCTCACCTGCTACTAGGCTTCCATTTGGAATTTTGGGCTGCTTTGGTCAAGCCCAAAATAGAATGCTCAAATGGGTCACTAGATTATGGGTCTGACAAAGACCTGGATCAACTTAAAATGGCCTTTTAAATCCCAAGTTCTCTGTGTGTGGCTACTATAAATGCATCCAAAATTCATTTGGAAGGGGGAATATTTGGAACACAAATTCTTTGTATTATTTTTTGTATTCCACTTTATATTCCACCAATAACAATTTGGTATATATTTGTTTAACTTTCCTTATAAAATAACCAAACTTAAAAAAAAATAAAAAATAAAAAATAACAAGCTGTGATTAGTAGAATATAAAGTGAAATAAAATATAGTACAAAAAATTTGTATTCAAATATTTGACCTATCAATCTCAAAGAGAGAGAGCATGTCACAATACCTTCTTTTTTTTTTTTCTTTTTCATTTTAGCCGAAGTACAACCATTTAATATTCTTCTGAGTACCAACAAAATCACGCCTTATTTGATTGATATGTATTAAATTAAATTGCCAACAAGCATGTAACCTCCAAGAATTAATCTAAGGGTGTGGACTCTGGAGAAAACATGGCAGGGGGATATATGTTTATATATTGGAGTAGGTGAGTTAGATAGGAAAAACTGGAACTTCAACAAGCCTACTCATTAGGCCGAAGACCAACCAATTGGTCGGGAGCACTTCAAAGGCTAAGTGAAAGAAATCACAATTGGGCTTAGAGAAAAATTGATAAGTAATACTCCAGAGGGCTATTTATAAGGGTTTGTTTGTGGAGTTAGGAGAGCATCCAGAAAACACATCATCTTTGAGGTTTGCTAAGGGGACATGAACTTAGAACATCTCTCTCAACACTACTTACAAAGGAAAAGCCCATGTCCCTCACGTTACACGTAAATGACAAATTGGTGAGATGTAATAAATGTGAATGTGTAATGGTGATGTTATTCTATAGACACTCATTTTTAGACGAAGGTTGCTGAGCACCAACCTCTAAGTGGGCTTTGTTGATCCTAATCTCTGTAGGTTGTCCCAAACCAACTGCCCAAATCGTGCATGAGAATTTATTCGGTCAGTTGGCCTCAGTTTGGTAGCTATTACACCGTGCAATACTCTTTGAATGGTTCAAATCAAAAGTTAAAAAGTTAACTTTTGTTATAACCATTGGATCAAAAAAGGAAAAAAAAAAAAGTTAAAAAGTTTGAGATTTTTGCATGGTGCACCAATCTCAATCCTGGTAAGGTGCCTTATGGCATGTTTGGATGTTTAAAAAAAGAGGGGGAGTAGAGTAGAGGGAGGGAGAGTAATGCAATTACATTGTTTGGAAGTTTTTTAAAGAATGAAGGGGAGGGGTTTGGAGGAGTTTGGAGGGGTTTGGACTCCCTCTACCCCCTCAATTTTAATTCCCCCAAATTGGAGAGATTTGGAGGGGGAGTAGAGTACATAAACTATTGACCAAGTAAATTACCTAATTTACCCTTATTATATTAACAAAATTACACAAGGGGAAGGGCTAATTACTCCTTTCCCCCTTACTAATTTTAAAAACATCCAAATAAGGTGAAGGTGAATTATTCTCCTCTACTCTCCTCCCCACTACTCCCCTTCCCTCTACTCTCCTCTACTCTCCTCCCTCTCTAAACTTCCAAACAAGCCATTAAGGTTGTCAGAGGCCAAAGTTTTGGGCCAAATCTAGTTGGGCTAGTTTGTCTAGACTGGACCTTTTGGGCTTAATCATGGGTGTATCCATCCTAGGGTGAAGTTCTCCCCCTCCAATTGGATTGGATTAATGGTTCATTGTTAAGTATAGTGGGGCAAAACAAGTTAGGGGGTTGCACATCCTGATGGGTTATTCTATGCCATTGTTGATTAAAAAAAAAATATATATATATATATATATATATATTTATTTGGGGTAAACCACGACTTGTATAAAAAGAGTTTAGAACACAGTTATATTAACATTAGTGTTTATCAAGTTATAATAGCAGCAAAACATTAGCTAAGGGTTCTCAAATAAAATTCTTTGAATTTTTATCCCTCTCCAATCTAGTGCATTAAACGCATTTACTTTTAAAAGCAGTGCTTCACGCTTGACTAAGGAAACCAGCTCAACTCATTGATTGTTGGTACTTGATGCTTCTGTACTTTGTATATTGAACTTTTTGTTCTACGGCTTTTCAGGCCAATCCATTATATTTTCTGGTTTCTACATGGCAGAGATAATTAACCGTCAAAAAAACACACGCCCCATAAATAGTGACACTGACACAGGATTGCTTATGATTCTTATAAACAAAACAAAGGTATTTATCAATAGAATTCACATCAGGTGCAATACTTAGAGTATTTCATCTAGTGTAATATTTAATTAATGGCTGAGATTGAAAGTTGAAAAAACAATTTTCAATCTTAGTCATTAAATAAAATATATTAAAAAAGAGTTAAAAAGTTTTAAAAAAAAATTGTGAGGGAAGTGGAGGTATTGCACCTAATGTGAATCTTTATCTACGGGTCATACTAACGAGTGCCTTTAAGGTATTGATTAATAATTTATTTTAAGAAAGTTCTGGCATTATTTTTATGAGAAATAAAAAAAGTTGTCAAAATATTAATTGTTTTTTTTCTCATAAAAACTTTTTTTTTAAATAGATTATTAACCAATGTTCTAAGGGCATTCGTTAGCATTTCCTTTTAACTATTTATTGAAAGTTAAAACCAAGTGAGGCTTATTAGACTTTAGCACAAATAGATCAATAGAAAGTGAATATGCACTGTCTCCAAATAAACAAGCTTAGTTTTCACTTAAATTTTTCTTTTTAATTCTTTTGTCAGAAACCATTACTTGAAGTCTTGAAATGACAAATTTTAGTTACAAAATTGACTATAACTTAAAACTATAACATTACTCAATAAAATAAATATTACTACATATTTTGAAAATCTAACTGTTGAATTGTATATTCATGTTCTTAATACACATGTCAAATTTTATATCAATCAAATATTATTTACTATATCATCTATAAGCTTATATAAAATTCTAAACTACAAAAACTTATAATTTAAACAATTTATTAATAACATAGCTATTGATCTTTAATTTTTTAGAAATTTTGCAAGCATGGAGGATATAAGAAGAAGATGTAATTCAATAGTGGATTTGTTAAAATTCACCTCCAATAAAAAGATATTGAGTAAGGTTGTTGTCTTAGGTTACAAACAATTTTATAACTAAACTTTGTCCTACTTGAAATTATTATCTCTGTCTAATTCACTATAAAACTTAAAAAATAAGAATGGCTATCATGATTTTTAGTTACATCAAATTTGGGTGAAAGTTTGTTGGATCAAATGGTAACCTTGTTGTATATATATTAATTTTATTAGGTAACATAGTAAAAGACCCATTAAACGACAAGATCCATTTATTTTTGTCAACCTCATGTATCTAACCTAACTAAAAATTGAAGTAGCTAGTTTAGTCATAAACTTAATTGAAAGTAAGGTGCTATAAACCTATAACATGTGCATTTTGATTGAGAAGGTGGGATCTTAAATTGACTTGAGCTCCTAATGGTCCAAAATAATGAGTTTTGTAGGTATATAGTTTACGTTACTAATAAGCAACAATTTATTAAATCTGTCTCAAATTGCACTTAAAAATGAAAGTCAAATAATTTGCAAGTTTAGTCAAGTCCATTTAATTCAAAACCAATAACTGCTAGTTTCTAATGGGAAATTTGTTTATATCATTTACAAATTTGTAAGCTATTCATGAGTAGTTGATTTCAGGTCTTTCATGCCATGATCCAGCTTAATATGCATAAGGGCTTTTTAGAATTATCACCCTCGAGATATATTGTAAGTGTTAATTTAATTAGCTTTTGGGTTTTCATTTAATTATTAACCATTGCACGTTATATTTATGACATATTAAGCATGTTACTAATATTTTTCAGTTAAAAACTAATGGATTTAAAGTTTAAACACATATTTTATGTCAAATAATTAATTTTTATTTTTGATAGGAAAATAATTAATAATTTTGAAGTGTCATTATTATCATATACATATTACGTAAGGGGGTTTAGTTAACTTAGTTGTTTAAATCGAAAGTTTGATAACCAAATTGACAGTAAAGTCAAAATGTAAAGATTATATTTGTTAAATCCCCCATTTAATATATTAATTAAAGAACGCATGTTCATAAAATTTGTCCTTTATAACATTTGTTAATTAGACTATAATTATTGATTCAATTGATTCCCATGCTTTCATTGTCTTGGATGAATTTTTATCCTTTTTTTTTTTTTTTTTAATATCCAAATTGGTTCCTTGGCAAAATTCTAATGCTCACAATCATTTTCACAATTAATCTTATATGTGAGTGCTTCTATAAAAACATTCACCATTACAATTATTAGCAAAACTTCTACTATACTATTCATACGTAGCTGAGTTCATGTCTTTCATGCTATCCATCTTTTTAATATAGTAAAATTTTGGATTTTTCAGAGAGGAAATGAGAATTTTTTTTTTTTTTTTTTAAAGGTCCTCCTTTAAATTATGAAAGAAGTCATGACAAAAAGTAGCAATAAACTGATAAAAAAAATAAAAAAGAAAAATTCAGAAAATTTAACACTTATAACTTTTGTTAATTGAAGTGAATACCATAGATTGAAACTATATTTTTTATTTTTATTTAAAAAAAAAAAAACTTTTGTTAATTGGGCTAAAATTGGTGAGTAAGTTGGTTCCCATGCTTTCATTGTGTTGAATGAATTTATATATATATATATATATATATTTTGTTTTTTCTTAGGTTTAACTCCACCGACCCTTAGGCCTCACGTTTTGTGATTCTTTTGCTAGTGAGGTTTATAGATCTCTCTTTTGAGATAGCTAGCTGGCGGAGCTAACATAGACATGCTGTATTCACAAGCTAGCACATGCTGTAGTATATTTCAAACACCTCTTACAAAAAAAATACAGATCACCCAGATTTCTAATCCTCTTAAAGATCTTTATAGCTCATTTACACCTTTGATTATCATCCAATTGGGTGTGAAAGCTTTCCTTGTGGAACATGGTTTTGCTTCACTTCAGTTTACTTTTCTTTAATTGGTATACATTTTTTTAATATGAGAAAAAAAAAAAAAATATATATATATATATATATATATATACTTGGGAAGATTCCCTTTGTTTAGCTGTAAATATTTTCCTTTCCTTTTTGTAACATTTGCATTCTCGAGTTCTGAGTTTGGTGTAATCAATATTATCCAAAAGCTATGGTTGAGTTGCAAACTTTATTCTTACTCATAATCATAATCACTAGATTGGTAGATATTGCCAAAAACAAATAACCATAGCTATTATAAGAAAAAGAAAAAGTGAAATGTCAGATGTGGATCCCTTTAGACAGGTTCTATGAGCTCATAATCATATGTCCTCTCAATAATAGTCAGTGTAATATTACTTTGACAAAGTATTAGCTAATCCAGTGCTTTACTTGCCAAATATGATACACAAAGTATATTATGTCACATGTTTGATACTTAACTCGGTGTTAATCTACTATTGTGGGGTATGATTTGGTGGTAGGAGTTTTCATATTACTTTACATGATGTTTGGTAGGAATTAAGCGGTTTGAGCCAAACGCTTCAACAAATGAATTGTGCCCATGATAATAACTCTATCAAGGCTCTGGTGATATACGTGATATTATTCATTACCGTTATTTAGTGTGGTTGAGTCCACAACGAAGATCCTTTTTGCATTAAAAAAAAAAAAAAAAAAAACACTCAAGTGTTAATCATAAGAAATTTTCTAGCTAGTGACACTGTTCCATTAATAGGCCACCACAAACACATTGATCCCATGGTGCGTGACTCAATATCATTTCGAAGTCTGCTTGTGACACATTGCCAATTAATGGGTGTCCAACATTACTATGGTGTCAAGCTTTCCTTGTTACTAATATTTCCAATTATGACATGTGAGTTTGTCGCAACATTCACGTGCAAGTAGCACAAATAATGTAGTTAGTTGAGTAATGAGACATTGTATTATAATGAGAAAAATTGGTGATTAATTTAATATAATTAGACTCGAACCTATAGTCTTAAGTTTTTGTTTTAAATGGTGTCTTTTTTTTTTCAAATTTGTTATCTCCTTGCCAGATTTTTTTATTATTATTGTTTTAAAAATACAATACAATTTGAAATCTATGACTTCGCTTTATGATTTTCTTATGTGTAGTTTCAGATGTAGCAAATAGGATGTTACTATAGTCACATTTAGGTAGAAAAATCACTCTAACCACCTCCTCCTACCTTTTTTTTGTTTTCATTTAAAAAAAAATACAATATAATTTATATGAATTAGCTTTATGATTATCATTCTTTATTATCAAGTCAAGACACCTTGTTTGATAAAAATATACTTTATCAAATAAGCTCACTAAAATCCACATGTTTAAGGTATTGAGTCAAAGAGTAGATGTGCATAATTAATTAGGATTAATTTTAATTCCTTCCTCAAAAGTACAAATGACACTTTCTCACTACTTAACAATGAACTAGATAACTAGTATAAATATAAATCTCACTAAAATTATCATATAATTAAGGTCAGGTCCTTCATTTTTATGAGATATGGTAATAGTTAGCCAAACCGAACTCCAACTCTCCAACAACTACCATGGTCTAAATATATACCAAACCCAACTCACTTTATTCAACCATAAGTCTTAAATTTTGAATGAATTTCAATTAGTTTATTCAGTAAAATGTTTAAACGTTAAATAAGATATTAGAAGATGAATTCCGTCGTAAATTAAAAATTAATTAGTTTCTTAATTTGATGATAAATAACACAATTACCAAGTTAGATTGAAACTCTATAACAGAATATTATTAAAAAAAAAGTCTTAAATTTTGACACGTAAATTTTGACCGAGAAAAACTTTGGTACGTGAACCTTTAGCTTACCAACAAGTTATTCTTTTCTTAAACTATGCGTGTCCGGCACTGATACACAGCAGACACTTTTTGACGGGACAACCGCGAAGAAAGAATGACTTTGGGCCACTGGTTTCGGTACCTTCAAAGTTTTTATAGGCACCACATAAATAATAAAGCAATTAAAACAAAAAACCCAAAGTTTTAGTTTAAACAGAAAAGAAGATCCACTAATAATCAATCCTCTTGTAGCCAACGCAATCAAAAAGTTTCTTGGCTCATACTCATTCCATGCCCACTTCTGACTGAACAATGTCCGCATTTTTCACCATCTACATCAATCTCTTTTTCCATCTGTCACATTTCTATACCCCAAATTGCTTTTTTAAAGAATGATACTTAACATATTCTAAATTTTATTATTTATTTTTTATAAATTGAGGTGTAAAATAAATTAACATGTTAATTTTAAAAATATATAATATTGAAATAAATTAAAATTTTTATTTAATATATTATTGAATTAATATTGTAGCAAATAGCAATTATATTTATTATTATGTCAGTTTTCTTAATAACTTTTTTAGTAATTCTATTCTTTTAAATCCTTTCTATTTTGTAATCTAAAATATAATCCAAAAAGGGATTCATATGTGAAATTGATTATATTTTAAATTACAAAGTTCTACATGGATTGTTTTTGGTAAATATATACTATTGTAGGTGGTTATAATTTATTTCTTGAGGAGGAGAGCCACTTGGGACAAAAAATAGAATTTGAATTTACTAATACTTATTATTCGAGGGTTAATTTCTCTTCCTCTTTCTTTTTAAATTCCTTTTTATGTTCACCCTATTGATGTTTATGACAATAAAAAAGAGATGGACATTTGTTTTATTTATTTATTTTTAACAATTTTGTAATTGGGGTGGGGATATAAATCATGGATGTATTTATTAAAAAAAAAAACATAGAAGTACTAATTGAGTTATAAAGCACTTAAAGATTTAAGATTTTTTTTTTTCAATTTGTGATAATATAAGAGACTATGACCCATAGTCTATAATATATTTTTTACTATATAACACTCTGTTTGTTTTGCTGAAAATCTTATATAAAGATAATTTTCCACATTTTTCAGTGTTTGGTAACATTTAAAAAAAAAAAAGTCAACGGAAAATTATTTTTGGTCAACAGAAAACTCTTATAAAAATAAGGCTTATTTTTTATAGGTTGTTTTCCAAAAAAAAAAAAAAAAAAATTGGAAAACAATCTCTCTCTTATGCGGTTCTTATAAATATTATCTTCTTTTGACTCAAGAAACAATATTTTCTTTCGCTTATTTAGCATTTCTCACAATAAGCTCTCTCATTTCTTCTCTTTCCTTTGTTTTTTTCTCTCTTCTCACACCTTCACTATCACCCCCCTCTGCCCTCTTCCCTTCCCATGAATTTCTCTCTCTATCTGCCTTTCTTCTCTTTTTTCTCCCTATTTCTTCTCCCCTCTATAACATCTTTTTTAATAAGGTTTTTTTTTTCTCCTCACAAATCCGTCAACAGTTCTATAATAATTTTTGGTATTTATCAAACTATTTGCCCTATGTGGCATTTTGAACTATTTAAAATGGAACTTATGGCCTTATGGGTATGATGGTTATTTTGAATTATGAGAAGTATGGTTAACATATATATATATATATATATATTGCTCTTGATTTGTGCCACTAGAGTACACTTCTAGCGTACTTGGTTGGTTTTTTTTTTTTTCTAATATTGTTCATGTGGGGCCCGAGGGCCCAGAATCCCTGGCCCACCTTTAGGCAGGCCCAGGGCCCAAGCCGAGGAAGGCGACCTCCCCAGACGGCCGGCCTAAAGGCTTTAGTCCTTCCAAGTCCCGAGCCGAGGATACACCTATCCTCGGCACACCTAGCCTAATCTAGTTAGGGGGCAGACTTACTGCAGATGGTCACATCCACACTTAACTATTCTGCCAGGCCCTCCAGGTTCCATCAATGCTGACAAGACCCTTCACTGAAAAGCCTTGGGGGCAGCAACCCCCGGCATGGGAAAGAACCTGTCTGATGGGACAAGTCCTGAACCATTAGCCCGGATGGCCAACAGCTGTAAGGCCAGGATCGAGCCAGAGAGAGTATATAAGTTAAAGAACCCCCTCTGGTGAAGGGGGGGCCTCCTCGGACCCCAGCCGAGGAGCAACCCCAGACGGAGAGCAAATAGACGAAAAGTTCGAGGAAGACCGGCTAAGGGCCGGCCGGAGCCAAACCCTTTGCCCCACTCTCTACAAATTCATTGTCGGGGGCCCACCTCCGAAAAAGGAGCCCCTACAGTTCATATACATGAACAAAATAAGTATTTGAAATCATGAAAATTGGATAGCTAATTTTGATTGTATCTATTATCAAAATTTTAATTTGAAAATCAAATTCATTCTTGGTTTTATTATTATTTATTTATATTGATTACATTAGGTGGGGTTACACAATACATATTTTTTACATGTTTTAAATTATACAAGAAATGTTATAAAAATTGTGGATACCAAATACCAGAAAACGTTCTCAAACCCATTTTCAAGGTTGTTACCAAACACTAGAAAATGAGATAGTTTTCTAGAAAATGCTCTTTAGAAAATGAATCATTTTTCAAAAAATGTTAATACTGAAACAAACAGAGTGTAAGAGACTTTCTTTTATAATTTATATTAATTAGTTTTTTTTTTTGGTTCCGATATTAATTAGCTTTAGTAACAATAGGTTGCTTGAATGATATTTAACATGTTACTTGTTTTGTTTATTTGTAACTCGCAATAACCTTCACTACATGGACATTCCACCTAAAATGAATTAATGTATTTAATTTATGGTTTTTTGTTAATTGAGATTATTCAATAAATATTAAGAAAGCGTGATTATTAGCTAGCGGGCCAGTGTAAATACAAACACGTGCAGTTTTTTCTAATTACTCTATTTATTGCAGTGATTAATGAGATAAATTAAGCACTTGCAAAATAAAATATTTTGGAGTGATTCTTCCATGTGACATCTTGAAACAGAGAGGTCCATCCGCATATTCTATGAGCATGAAACGAGGTGATTTGCTGGTTAAAATTGAATCTATGGGATGGATTAATTTAAAATAAGTTTTTATGTTTCGTACAAACAAAACATTTTAAAATTTTTACGCTAAAATGTGATTAAGTAATGAATTTTAATTAGTTTAATTGGTAAAGTTTATTGTTGTCAAATAAGAGATATGAGATTTTGATACTCCTTACACTCAAAAATCAATTATCTAATAATAAAAAACTAATCATCGTAAGCGGATGTCATATCTTAAACTAAAAAAAAAAATAAAACTATTCGCTATCATTAGCTCAACATGAGTTCGCTTTAGAAATTAATGTATCCATTGCATGTGTTTCAAACATCTTTTTCCATGACTAAAGTTTTGTTGTTTTAGTCCAACTTGCCATACTTGATACTACTATATTTATCCTATGGACTATATTAAAGAGACTGCGTTACGTAATGAGTAGCTGTCTAAGCTATCTCATACTGTTACTTCACTAATTTTCCAACCTATAAATACTTAAATAGAAGTAAAGATCCTTTCAAAAAAAAAAAAAAATAGAAGTAAAGATCAATTTTCATATTCTATAGTCTTTAGTTTTAACACAATTAATAATGCCTTTTTTTATGTGTGGATATATTGACCATTATGAACTCATTCAAACTTAAATATCTTGTGCATGGTCACCTAACCACCTCTTTAAATATATATATATATATATGTATGTATGTATAACCTAGATAAAATGACTGAATAATACATTATCTAAGATAAGGACTCTAAAAATATTCATAAATTAACTGTATGAATTTTTTGGTGGGCTCTAACAATTATTATTTTTTCTAATTTATTTATTTTACTTTTATGGGTTTCACTTTGTCACCTTTAAACTATAATAAAATTGTAATTGATATACTAAAAATTGAGTCTTATAAACAAATATTTTAATGTGTGAAGTCTTCATCTGTCATTAATTTTTAGCACATACACAAAAATATCTTTTAGTGTTAGAGAAATATATCCTACAACATTCTAAATACAATAATATATTTCGAAAATCAACTTGCAAATTTAAAATTAATTTCCAAATTCTCAGATAAAATTTTACCAGGATTGTCTTTATCTTCATTGCTATTTATTTTGACAAGATTACTATATATAACAAACAATTCTTACGCATTTCTTTAATACTCCTAACTAAGATATCTTTTCCGACACTCAACCAATCAATGTTTCCAGTTTTTTATCAGTATTAACTAATTGTATCTTTTCCTAAAAAAAAAATTGATTGCATCTTCTTCTTTTTTAGTTGATAAATAAAATACCTAATTGTATCTTTTTTTTTTCTTTTTTTTTGAGGAAGAACCTAATTGTATCTTGGTACCACATTCCACATACATGTGCACATTTTGATAATTATAAAACAACATCAATAACAAAATTATATTCAAAATATCTATGAGCCCAATTGTAAAACTTGTCAAGATTGTTCATGTATACAGATATTAGATAATTGGTTATTATTTAAAAGAGAGACAGAGAGGTGGTTAATAAAAAACACTAAATTTAGTCTAACAATCAAATTATCTATTATAACACATAAGTTTGTAAAAAAAAAAAAAAAAAAAAAATTGACACCACAGATTAACACACACCGATATTTACAATGAGACAATATTTATTAAGCTATAATACAAATTGCACCTTTTAAATTTGAGGAAAATTCTTTATAGTTATTTAATTTTACTTCATTCAATTGAGTTATTTAAATTTTAAATTTATTAATTCATGTATTTAGTTAAAAATTTTCTATTAAAAAAATTATAAAATTATTAAAAACATCTTATAGTTTTTTTATGTGAGAATTTTGTTAATTTTTTTTTTCTATTATTTTTTTTTGAGGAAATTGCATATTTATCGGCAAAATTTTAAAGAAATTGAATGGAATGCTTGAATTGAATAAATTTATAATTTATAAAATTCAATTAAAAAAATAAAATTATGAATTTCAATCAAACTTCGAAATAAAAATTTGCATTTAAATTTTTTTTTAATTAAAAAAATTATGGTTACAAGTTATTTTACGAATTTTTTTCTTATAAAATATTGACATAGTAAATAATTATTAGTAAATAAAATGATGATATTAAAAATAGCTCATCCATTAAGAATTTTACAACATCAATTTTATAATTTTTTTTTATCACTAACCGTCAACCAATAATATTAAAAAGATGTCTCATAGAACAACTAATGATTCATCCAATATTTTACTCGAAAAGAAGGTTGGGGAAACATAAAATAAAAAAAAAAGTGACCAATAAAAAAGAAGAAGAAGAGAGAAGTGACATTAAAAAAAAAAGCCCAAAACGGCATCTTAGGGATATTCTTCAATACTTGTCTAATCCTCTTTTTTCTTATCCCCAAAAATTTTAGAAATCTGACAAACCTTTCGTACTGCCGGAAACCACTACACGTGGCAAAGCCTATCCTCTCACACAAAAATAAAAATTAGGGGTTTTAAAAAAAGTGGGTTATTGTGGTAACTGACAATTGCCAGTAAATTACTGCAAGTTCACCGGCTGGTCCGGTTATGTGGCCAAGAAAACTAATTAAGATATACGAGTATAAATAATTCAAGGGGTTTAAGCTACTGTTTTGCGTCGTACTTGTATTTCCTAAGGGGTTTTTGTCCTTTCCTTTTCGTTAAACCAAAAAAAAAAAAAAACCCAACAAAAACTAACTGAATTTTTTTTTTTTTTTTAAAGAGAGAATTGAAAAACTTTTTTCCTGTAGGAATTCAATTTCCAATTCTTTGTACAGATCTTATTCTCGTTTCTGATTCTTTCATTCAGTTCGCTTTTTGTTTTTTTTTTTATTCAATTGTATTGGGATTTGCATGTTTCCCACGCAAACTGTTTCCGTTGGGAAAATTTGGAAATCTGGTCGAATTGTAGATTGGGAAGACAGAATTTGAAGCGGAGATCGTTGTTGAGGAGGTGAGTTAATCGTCAATCTTGTATGGAATATTTCGATTTTTTTTTATTTTTTTTTTTGCATTGTGATCCTGTTGCTGAATTTTTCATTTTCTTGGGAATTCTAAGAGATTGAATGTTTGAGAAAAGTCATGGGTTCGATCGGATCGGATCGTGGAAAGTTAGGCCGTGTTTGTTTTTTTTTTTTTTTTGAATTGGTCTTGGTTTTGGAAATTTTGAAACGTTGAAAATTTGGAATTGGGTTGTTTTGTTTTGTATTGAGAATTTTGGGAATTGGCTTTTGAGGACTTGGGTGTGTGGAGTTCAAATGTGGGTTTTAGTATTTTTATTGCTATATTAAGCAATCAACGGTGAATTTTGGGTTTTGGGTTTCTGTTTGCTAATTGGATGGTCTTGTTTTTGCGAAACTGTTTGAAACCTCTGTTTAAGTGTCTGAATTCTGATCCACGGTTTCGGTTTCGGGATCTGAGGATCAATGTCACAATTGCTGTGAATTGGATCCATTAAGAGATCATTTGGTTGCTAAGGAATTGCAGTAATTTGCACACAAACACACGCATGTTGCGGCTAAAGTGTTCGTAATGTTCATTTTACTTGGATAATTTAATTGCTTGGCTGCATAAGATCTGATTGTTTGCTCTATTTGCCGTGTTTGATGAGTTTTCAGAGTCAGTATATTAGCAATGAATTAGGATTTGCAGTAGTTGTGGAGAGAGAGAGAATGGTATGAATAAGAAAGAACAATGTACATCCATGAGTTGGAATTGGCACCTTTGGATTGCTTGGTTTTTGTTAGTATTCACATGTCATTTGTTTATATCCTTTTGAGTGGTCATTATTCATACAAACACATACACACACACAAATACACCATACTGGATCATTGTAAATAAACTCGGATTGCTAATCTTGGTTTTTCTTTCTGGGGCTCTGGCCAACTGATGTGTTGTGGGTTTGAGTCTTGGAATTAGCCTTTCTAAAGTTGTGGTAAAGGAGCCTTGTGCACTGTATACTTTTTTTTTTCTTCCCTTCAATTGTAGTCCTTTAGATAGTCTAAAAGTCTTGCAACAGTATATATGTCAATAATTTTTATGAAAGGCATGGTTACAGAGTTTTGTTATAGTGTGTCTGAAAGCAATTAAACTTAATATTCATTGCTTTCTTGTGTGGTTATTTAATAAATACATTGGTCTCTTTTTGGGTTTTGATGGCAGTGATTAGGATCTGGGTAGTGATGCTTCTTTGTGTTTGATGAGTTCTTATTGCCATGTACTACTGAAATATGGTGTTTAAGAAGAGGCAAGATCATGGATTTAATGGCTTCCGGCTCCCCACTATACCTCGGGCTCCCAGATCTGTTCGAGTAAGTATTTGCTGCAATTCAGTTGTAGTCTGGTGCTTTCTTTCATTCTGGGAGCTGAACTCTGGTTCTAACTCTGTAAATTTTGATTTTGGTTTCAGAGGGGCTTGCGTAAGAAGACAGTTGAGGATACTCAAATCTGTGCATTTGAATTACTGGCTTCCATAGCTGGCAAGTTGTTGAGTGAAAGTGAAAGTTCTGCTTCCAGTAATGCATCTGAAGGAATTGATCTGCTGGCCTGTGGTAAAGATGCTGTTAAACAGGAACGAGAATTTGAGGATAAACCATTCAAGGCAGAGTGGTTATATCAGAGAAATTGTGGAGACAGTTCTTTTGCCTTTGAGATGGCCTCACAAAACATCAGTCATAAGAGTACTCTGAAGGAATTCTCACATTCTGAAAGTGATGATGTTTTGGAACGCACTTCATTCATTAAAAGTTCCGATTGCTCACAGAAAACTGGTGGTGATGCGAAGTCTGTAATTTTTAAAAGCAAGGCTGATTCCGAAAACTATTCTAGTAAAGTGGAGGGAGGCTCCCCTCAATTTGGGGAGTCTTGTGATGCTAATGTAAATATTGAAGCTGAAAGACGGCTAGAGGTTGTGGGATTGAAAAATGAAGATGCTAATAAGCCTAATATATGTAGTTCAAAGGTTCCAACAGAATTGTTTCTGGAATCTTCTGCAGCAATCAATTCTGACAGTAACATCAAATTGCCATTGCGCCAGGACTCTGTTCCTAACGCTTGTTCTCCCAGGCATAGGAATGATATTAAGTTAGGTAGTAGAGATAATGACGAAAATTTTTCTAGGTGCTTTAAACATAGTACCAAGTTGAAGGCATTTAGGCCTCCAACACGGGCAGATCGAAGAATAAGGAAGCTGCTGACTAGCAAATACTGGAAAGTAGCTCCAAAGTTGAAGGATTGTGAACTTCCTAGATCTGGTAAGCAGCTGATTAATGGGTTGAACATGTTATGATTCATATTTATGGTATGCTTGTGTTTCATTTCTATCTGATCATCGTTATTATTTCTTATTAATGAAGTTCATGATTTTAGCATTTGTAGATGGGGGATTAAAACCTCTTTATCGCAAGAGGAAAACCTGTCATGACCGTCAAAGCCGTCAAAAATGTCAACGTGACATTCTCTTTAAGAGGAGGAAATTGTTTGACCAAATTTCAGTAGTGACTTCTGATGGTGGGTTCAGTAGTGAAAGTGTTTCTAATTCACCCGAGAAAGGCATGACTGAAGATAAGAATGACTCAGCTGCAATTTTGCATGGAGGTCCTTTTCCACCTTTTAATCTATTAAATGTTTCTTAGTATTGTTTGGATTTGTGGTTTGTGGTCTTCAATGGTTGTGCTGAATAATTGTAGTTGTTTTTGCAGCCAATGGGCTATCATCTTCAGTTTTGGGTCATCAAGCTTCCTTTCACTCCAAGGATTCTCATGGTACTAGAGCAATTTCCTGTTTGATGTGCATTGTCTTGTTTCTTTATATTTTGTCCTGGCACAGGAGGTTCTTACACCATGTTTGTTTTTCTGCACAGTGAAATTTAGCATTAAGTCCTTTAGGGTACCAGAGCTTTTTATTGAGGTCCCAGAAACTGCCACTGTTGGTTCATTAAAGGTATAATAACATCTCTTCTTCTTATTCTAAAACTACTACTGTTTTTCTCATCCCCATAATTGAACTACTGAGGCTATATGCCGAAGTATACTGTATAATGATATCTGCATAAATGCTTGTCTGTTGCAGTAATAATAGGTTTTCTTCATTTTGGTTATTGCTTAGTGTTGTTGTTGTGGGTTTCTAATGTTATTATATTACTCGTAGAGGACTATTATGGAGGCTGTAACTTCTATACTTGGAAGTGGATTAGACGTTGGGATTCTTCTTCAAGGGAAGAAGGTTAGAGATGACAACAGAACTCTAATGCAGACAGGAATTTCTTGTAAAGACAATCTGGATTCTCTGGGTTTTATGTTGGAGCCCAATACCGTGCAAACACCTCCACCTATGTGCTCTAGCGATCTTCCTCCTCTATTATCATGTGACTCATCTCAACTTTTAACAAGGTAATTCAATTGCTTTTGGAAAATCCTTTTGTCATAGTTAGCATTTGCAGGGTTGAACTGTGAACCATTTGTTTATTATTAATAAGCTCATATGGTCAGCAATTTTTTTTTCTTTCCCTTTTAGTAAATTTTAACTTTTTATTTTGCATTTTTTTCACCTACCATTGTCAAACAAAAATATTGGAAGGCTAGGACTGTAGAGTCAAGAGGTCCAGGGAAGTTGTTAAATTTTTATCAGTTCTCATGAGGCCTAAAATTATTGTGAATCTAGTTGTGTTAGAGCAGCTTCCTTACTTTGACAATTCTTGATATTTTGATTAAGAAAGCAGTTTAAACTTTGGTGATTTGAAATAGCTTTGAGATTTTTTGTTTGAGTTAAGCTCTATTGGAATTGAGAATTATTGTGTTTTGCATAATGCATTTTAGTTATTTTTTACTGTAGCTAACAATATATTTAATTCTTTTTAGGTCCCCGGAAAATCCTGTTTTAGATTCAGGGATCTCTGATGCCTTACCTGACCCTCCACTGACCAATTCAAACAACCATGTTGATAGTAATCATGATACAGTTTCCTCCCCTACTGACATGAATGACAAAACAACACCGGATACCAAAGCAATAGTTGCTGTTCCAGCGATGAGCATGGAGGCACTGGCTGTGGTTCCACTGAACCAAAAAACAAGACGTTCTGAACTTGTACAGCGTCGAACCAGGAGACCTTTCTCTGTGTCAGAAGTAGAAGCATTGGTGCATGCAGTTGAGGAGCTTGGAACTGGGAGGTGTGATGTTCTTTACAACTCGTTGGCTGTAGTATAGTATTTATTTATTTATTATTTTTAAAAGAAGAAGAGAATTCAGGTTTTTAAATGGTTCACATTCTGCAGGTGGCGTGATGTTAAATTGCGTGCTTTTGAGAATGCAGACCATCGAACTTACGTGGACTTGAAGGTAATTGTTTATTTTGGTTATATATGTGAGAATGGAAATAGATTAGAATTCACAGTTGGAACTATTTTTTGCCAAATTTTCACTTAATATTCGATTTTCAGAACATTTGGCTATCGCTGAGTTCTATTTAATATATATATATGTATATTTTGGATATAAAATCTTTTCACTATCTTTATTGTTACTAGTCATGTAAACTATTATGCTAATGAGTCTTGGCTTAAATGACACTTCTTAAGTGTGGGTGGAGGGTGAGGTCATGAGTTTAAAATTCAGGTGCATGTTTAACTTGCAAAAAATAAAGTCATGTCTAATATTATGCTTGGATATATGTGCTTACTGCTTAGGCTAAAAAAAATGTGCTTAGTAAGATATTCTGGTGCATGTTTAGCCTAGACTTGGGGTTTTTTCCAGAGGAAAATTTATTTGGTTTGAAACCTTCTTTCTTTCTCTCTCCTTGCTTTTGATTTTTCTTATTTCTCTTCACTGAGTAAATACTAGTTTGCAGTAGTGTTGATTGTGTGGGAAAGCATAAGAAACTAACTGGTTTGTTTTGGGCATCATTATAGCTTCCAACTTTTGCTATATAACATATTTGGTTTCTGCAGGATAAATGGAAAACATTGGTTCACACAGCAAAGATTGCCCCCCAACAAAGAAGGGGTGAGCCTGTTCCCCAAGAGCTCTTGGACCGAGTCTTGGCTGCCCATTCTTATTGGTCTCAGCATCAAGCTAAGCCACAGGGAAAGCATCAGGCTGGAACTCCAAAGATCATGGAGGCACCAGCTGAGGTCCCAGTTGAATGACATGGAGGTGAAGGTATCCAAATTGTGATGATGTAAAGAGATAAAACAAAAAGGTTGACAGGAACAGAAACAAAAATTGTACAAATCAATTCAATTTCATGTAATATTCTCACTCAATTCATTGCTGGTTTTCCCACTGTGGAAAAGGTTGGCATTTGTAAATGATGTGATGGAATAAGGTCATCATTCTAACACAAGTTACATTGTTTTTCAGTTAAATCGATTCATTGTGTAGAGAACTAGAACAAAATTGTAAAATTGTACAAATCATATCATCTTCTTTGGCTTTTCATTTGTTGTTGTCTTATATTCAAAGTAGCAGGCAAGAATTCTCACTTCTTAAGTTGAAACTTTGTAGAATTTTCAATATTTTTTACAACTGAAAGAAACAGTTGGTTTATATTAGACACTGAAGAAATTCATGTTCACAATTGTTCTTTTGCTTTACAAATGTTGAATTATTTTTTTTGTGGTGTTGTTATACACTGAACACATTTTACACCATGTGTTGTAAGCAAGATGGGTCATGGGTTTTGTATGCTTTACATAATTTAGAAATGGGCTAACAGGATGATAGTAACATTTTGAAACAGCCAGGTTTTGATCATCGGCCATTTCACATAGCCTTAAAACAAATGTTACATTACTCTCTATCTTTGAGGTTACACAGCCCTAGATCAATATGGACTTCTGGATCTGAATTAAGCACGTAGTATTTTATCAATGGTGATTGTGGGCTGTATATCTAATTACCCATCTAATGGTGTGGGCCGCATGTCCTAAAATTTTTAAAAAACGCTTTGGTTTTACAAGACAGATTGAATGGGGGTTCTGGTGATAGTATAGTAATGCTAATACTCTATGGTCATATTTTAAAATCTATATTTAGTCACAATAATTAAAAATAAGCATTAAATTTTATTTTGATTTGCTGAAACTTTGGTAATAGAATTTTAATTGAAATAGAATTTTAAACTTCTTGAAATTTATGTAATAGAGTTTTACTTCATATAAAATATTTTAACAACTAATAACTCACTTTATGTTTGGATAAGTGTAATTGAAGGTTGCCCCAACCATCTCTAAATTAGAGTCCTTTTACTAATCAAATACCATATGTAAACCGCCGTAAAAAAGCCCTCTAAATCAGAGTTTTGGCTTTTCTATTTAAGAAGAGCAAAGACTTCTTCACACCTCTGTCTCAAACACAAAAACACACACATCATAGAGGAAGAAAGATCAAGATCGTGAAAGAAGGAAAATTGTCATCTCCAAAAGCGAAAAATGATGAATTTACTTAGAGATAGTAAAGGCAGCGATGAAGAGAGTAAAGAAAATCAAAGTTTGCCAAAAGACATGATATACGATATCATGCTTCGTCTTCCCGGAAAATCCATCTTCAGATTCAAGTGCGTGTCCAAGACACTTAACACTTCAATGCTTTCTGACTCTTTATTCATTCACAACTATTTCACTCGAAAACTCCAACAAAAACAACTAAAAAAACAGACCCTGCTAGGCTTTTTCTACAAAGTCCACAATCCTCAAAACCTCAATCACTGTGTGGACCAATGTTGCAAGGACCAAGAGGTCTCTTTCGTACCCACGTGTCATCAAGGTGTGCCTATAGCATCCCGTAGTTTTAAAAAAGGTCAAGGCAATTTCATTGCTTCTGCCAATGGTCTCGTTCTCTATGGTCACCATCCCATGACCTATTATGTGTGCAACCCTGTTACCAATATTTGGTTTGCACTTCCTCCACCTATACATACTGATGACTATCACACTGAAGTTCCTCATAATATGTATGCCAGTGATGACACGATAAAGAACTTAGTTGGATTTTATTGCCAAGAAGAAGATGAACAATTATCGCTCCATGATATCTACGTAGACGCTATTACTAATCACATACGTCAAAGTTACAAGGTGGTACGGTTTTTCGTGAAGCAAGCTATTAACAATGACTGGGAAATGGTGGTGAAGATTTACTCTTCTGATACTGGAATCTGGAAAGAATCCATGCTTGACTATTTTGGAATGCCGCTATATCATGTACTAGCTATGAGCTCATATAGCATCTCTATACGCGGGGTCTTCTTTTGTTCGACAACCATTTCAACAGGAATGCTGATTTTCGCCTACGTATTTAACATGGGGAGGGATGGCCTCGACGTGTTGATCGAGGGACCTTCTTCATCACACATTAATGGCAGAGCCTATGGGGCTATTGGGGAGTCACATTTGGGGTTTCTTCAATGTGCTGTAGGCAATGATGAAGGATTTGAGGTATACATGTTGAAACAGAAACTGCATGGTTATTTTGACAAGGAATGTTACCCTTTTGTCTACAGGTCAGAATGGACATTGAGGCATAGAGTGAGTACTAATGATATTACTAACACTCTGTCTCCATCCAAAAGAGGAACTTTTCCTGTTGCATTCCATGCTCAGAATTCGCATATTTTGTATCTCAGAATAGGGAATCAGATCATTTGCTTTGATATGCAAAATGGGAGACTGGATTTTGTCCCTTACGATCATTCCCATGGCTTGATTTGCTGTTCCTGCTGCTATTTGTTGGAGCCCTTTTTTTATAACCTGGAGTCATGGCCTTTGTCCCCTTTGCCTCGGCAAAATTGATCAACATCACTGGGGCTATGGTCCTTTTTCGATTTGCAAAATTAGCTTAAGTAGTTTGGATTTTAATATTTTTCCAATCCTATCATATATAGGAATTGAGGTAGGGATAGTTTTAACTCGAGCACAAGTTTTTTCCAAACCAAATGAAAAATTATGAATTGTAAGTTTAAGCTATCAGGATATAATATATGACAAATTTCTTGAGTGTTAGTTGTGATAAATTTTGAAATTTTATTGTTTTACCTTTTCCTATTTTAAATAGGATTTTGTGTTGTTTCCTTTTTCTAGTTTAAGTTGTTTTTCTTTCTCTAGTTGAAATAAGACTTGTTATTTATTTTTCTTAGAGAACTATGAGAAAATCTTATTGTATTCACTCTTTATGATCCATCTTAACACTTGTGTTAATAAGTAGAGCTTATTAACACCTATCTAACATGTTAGGAACTGCTTGTGGCGGTTTCAAAACCAGAGGTGAAATGTTGATTCTTTGCTCTCTCTCTCTCTCTCTCTCTCTCTCTCTCTCTCTCTCTCTCTCTCTCTCTCTCTCTCTCTCTCTCTCTCTCTCTCTCTCTCTCTTTTGTGTGTGTGTGTGTCGTTTTCCTTAAAAAATTTATTAAAACCAGTTGTGAATACAATTTGCAAATAAAAGTCCAGTCTTAGTGATTTTTGAATGAAAACTTATAAACAACCTGTTCTAAAGTGCAAATTACACTAAGAATCCATTTAGTTTTTAGTATTTAAAACAATCAATATAAGGGTGAAATCAACAATTTGAGTATTTTAATATAAGTGAAACCCCTCTCCTCTACTTTACTCCCCCTCCCAATTCCTCCAATTTGAGTTTTTTTTTTTTTTTCCTCAAAATTTATACATGTACAGACCATATATATCCCATGAACTTGAGTAGAGACTTGAGAAGGTGTCAACTAGTTCTTCTAGCTAGATAATACAAGTGCTTATTCAGTGTCATGTTACTTAAAAGGTGTCAACTAGTCTGTTCAATTATGAACTATATGAATTATGAAATGAGGAGCTAGAGATAGAGGTCCAAGAGGAAGCTCTTGTTGATAGGCATTGCAGGCTTGAATGTCCTGCGTTATAATCAATGAACTAACTGCTGCTGCCATTGCATATGGTCTTGAGAAGTCTGGCTGCGCATTTGATTTTTAATGAGCCTTGGATCATAACCTGTTACAAATACTTGCGCTTCCTCCACCTATTGATCATATCTCACTAATATTCCTCATCATTCATATGTGAATATAATGGCATGCCAGAAGCTTTAAAGAACGTAGTTGGATTTTATTGCCAAGAAGAAGATGATCAAGAACAATTATTGCACCGTAATATTGATGTTGATACTATTACTGATCACATCTGTCTAAGTTACAAGGTGCTACGGTTTTTTTGAAGCAAACTAGTAACGATGACTCATGACTGGGAAATAGTAGTGAATATTTACTCTTCTGATACTGGAGTATGGAAAAAATCCAAGCTTGTAGTTGACCATTTTGATTTGCTGTTACATAATCATAACGTACTACTAGCTAAAAGCTCATATTGCAACTCTAATAAGAGGAGGTATATTATGTATCGGATACATGAGTTCTTTCCCTCACATGAGAGTGGACCTCACACTTATCATGTTCATCTTTTAATGAGGAGAATGACTTATATATTTGAAACATGGTGTATTTTTCTCTCTAATAGAGAAATTGGTGACTGTGGTGGGATGTGTTGATTATTGGGTTTTTTTATTTAATTAAGGTAACTGAAGTAATGAAGCCACAAAATTAGGATTTAATTAAATAAAAGAACATGCAACAAGTTTTTATTTGTATAGGGTAAAATGGGATAGAGAAAGTGGAGAAGATTTATATGAGTAGCTAGAGATGAGCTTCTAGAGGAAGCACTTGTAACCACTTGTTAAATCGTGCACCAGCTGTACCACTCGTTAGTTGCAACTTCTGTATGCTTTTCTATCGCATGAGATATGTCAATTGTCGACAGGGTCAGGGATAGCAGTAGCTAGGGACAGAATTTATGAGAGTAATTAGCCTATCAATCATAAATAAAAGGTTTACTTTTCAACTTGTCAATCTGTTTCGAACCTTTTCAATTACAAACTCATTATAGTTTTTCTATTCCTCCCATCAGAAATTATAGGAGGGGCTCTCCTCGCACTTCCCAATGATAATCCCCATCTCTTGTTTAATGACACTCTCTTTTTACAAGGAAAATTTATAATTTTACAGACCTTTTGGGAGTAGAAGAGCATAGTTGTTATGACCCTGTTTGTTTCGTATCTCTTTCATATTTCATAATTTATATCTCAATTTTCATAATTTCCAACTCATAATTCATAACTCATAATTATTTAACTCAATTTTAGTTCACATTTGGCACTTGATATTTCCTTAGTTTTTAGTTTGTAAAAAGTAAAGTATAACTCAGTTGGTGGTCCTTTGGTATAGTACCCTCCTCTTTAGTAAAAGAGCAAATAGCAAATTCTTCAAAAAAAAAAGAAAAAAGAAAAAAAAGGAGCAAATATCCATTGGGGACCTTGGAGTAATAATTACCATCTGACTTGATAAGACAATTCATCACATATGGGTCCTATTTTATTTGTGTTATTATGATTTTGCCACTTAACTCAATTTTCTAAAATTTGAAAACTCACAAAACTTGTTTTCATATCTCATCACTCATTAGAAAATGAAAATAGATTATGCTTTGAATTAGAAGTGATTGTGCACTAATATAAATGTTCACACTTCCACTCAAAACAACTTATGACAATCTCCCAAAAATTCACATATCTATGAGTAACACGAATAAAATCTTTTGTCCCACTTAAGTGTTCTACTTTATGCTCTACTAAATATAGTATGCTATGCATCTAATAACAAATAGTGGAACATTTAAAATGTGACAAATGGTTTTTATTCATGTAAACAATCTTCTCAGTTAGTGAATGAGTTTAGTATTAAAATCTTCTTACACTCTCAAGTTAGAAATCTTTCATAGCTATAATGTTTATGTGGCTTATATTATCGAAGACATACTTGTTAAAGTTCCAACCTACTAGTTAATTACAAATTGTCTAGTATGGCCATCAAATTCAAAACATGGCAAGTTCTCTTTATTTTCTATGAAAAGTTATATAATCCAACAAGTCAACAACAGCTGGGCTTTACTTAAAAAAAAAAAAAAAAAAGGAGCAAATAGCCGTTGGGGACCTTGGAGTAATAAATACCATCTGACTTGATGAGACAATTCATCACATGTAGGTCCTATTTTGTGTATATTATTACGATTTTGCTACTTAACTCAATTTTCTAAAATCTGAAAACTCACAAAACTTGTTTTCATATCTCATCACTCATTCTCACTTTTTTGAGTATTGAGTGATGAGAATTAAGAATAAAAATTAAGCCAAACAAGAATACCATTGGTGGGGCTCACAAATTTTGAGTGATAAGTGATGAAAATTGAAAATTGAGTGATGAAAATGGCTAAACCAAACACCCCCTAAATATTTCTTTTGAGTCATAACCCTCCTAACTTTATAATTCTTCTGCGATGCTTTGTTTGATAATTCAATTATTAACAATAAGATTGTTACACTAAGTGGTAAGAGGAATTTTGAATTACAATTTCTCTAATAATTGAGGCCATGTAATATCTTTGATTTACAAAACTTTTTATCACTATTTGACAATTGTTTACAATTAAGGTATTTATTCTTTTTAACTAAATTTACTTTTAATGGATATCAATTTCAACAAAAACAAATAAGTAATACTAGAGGTACTATAAATTTTATAACATGTTGTAGGGTCTATTTTTGTAGCCCAAGCTCAAAGGATATGGGTTAAAGGCCCAATGAACCCAGGACAATGAATTTGTAGAGAGTGGGCGAGAGAGCTGGGCTGGTTATGAAGTAAACAATGGTTGGCTAGGTTACTTGCAGTGATGATAACATGAAATAATACTTGAACAACTTCATAAATGAATGTCCGAAGAGATGTTTTATTAAGTGAACAATGATTACAACGTTCAGAGCTACAGTAAAGCTTCTCTCTCTTTTTCTCTCATCCCCCCTCTTATCAAGGACCCTTCTTCTTTATATAGCACCCTTTCCCATCATCTCCATCATCCACCTGTTCTTCATTTGCGTATCTACTTGAGTACATGTCACGTCATGTGTCCACTTTAGCTCTTTGTGAGTGGCGGTAGCTGAGGTTACACTGTTCAGGGGTCTTCTCCACATAAATGCGGCCAGAAAAGCTATTGCAGTGCATTAAATACGGTAGTAGCAGCTTTTCCTTTAGATATTTCGTCGTTCTGATAATCTCCAGACCTACCCAGAACTTATCATTATCATTGGGATTGCTAGGAAGATTATTCGGACCTTCCACACGTTTGTTTGATCAAGGCTATTTGTGGCCGAGGAGTAAGACATCTTCGGACCAGTAGTGACCTCTTTGGACGGTACTCCCCCTTTACCTCTAGGCTTCCTGCCTTCAGATGGACCGTCCCCACCCAACTATTTCTCCTCGGAAATATAATGCTCCTTAACACGGTGCCTCAAGCCCATTAAGTAGCTCTAGGTTTTTACCCCCCACACATGTAATTTACAAAATGATGTGACACCAATGAAAAAATATTTCAACATTTATTTATATAAATAATTAAAGTTCATCAATTATATTTATTATTATATCACTTTTTCTACTTTATATTGTAAAATATATAATAACTTGGCAATATGACTGTGGGGACGCAAGCCCAAATATATATTGGGCCTAGGGCCTTGTTCGAGGAGGCACAATGGTCCAAGAATGGATTAATGGCAAGAGAGATGCGTCACTTCGAACTTCGCGAGCAAACTATGACCGTAATGGCTGGGAGAGGTTATTCGAGGAGGAACATACCCCCTGCTAAATGCAACGAAGATCAAGTTGTGCATCTTGTCAGCTATGGTGACGTACCAGGAGGTTCTATTGATAAAGACACGCACTATGTACCTATTGGAAGAATGGGAGCTAGTAAATATCTAAGGAAAAGCTGCTGCCACCGCATTGAACGCTATGTAGCTAACTTTCTGGTCGCATTTATATGGAGAAGACTCTTGAACAGTGTTGCCTTGGTTACCCCAACTCACAAAGAGTTAGAGAGGGTATTTGATGGGACAAGCACTCAAATAGTGACCTAAATGATCAACAAATGGAGGGTCAAGATCATTGGAAGGGAGGTATATAATGGAGGAGACCCCTAAGAAAGAGGGGGATCGGAAAAAGAGAGAAAAACACTGTAATAATCAAGAACAAAACTTAAAATAACTTGAAGATCAATCCAAAAGAACGGATTCCCTCGGACTTTGCCGAGAACGATTTTATTAAGTTTAAACTTGTCCATCTTCATTTTCTTGTCATCAAGATCTACCTTATTTGTTAGCTAATTCATTGAAGCCCAGTTTTCCAATCCACTTTCTAAAAATTCATTATTTTGGACTTTTTGAGCCTAAGTTCGTCCTTCTTTTGAGCTAAGGATTCAAATTTGGTTCTTACAATGGCTATAAAAGTTGGGGCTCTTAGGAAGCAGCATGCCACTTATTATTATTATTATTATTTTACTGGGGGTTTTGCATATGTGTTTGAATTATCATTTTATTTTATTATTTTTTAGTGGGTAAGTTACTATATTCATTGAGCATTAGTGTGTCAATATATATATATATATATATATTAAAAACATTAGTATATATTATGAATCTGGTCTAGAAATTCTTTTTAATATTTCCAGCTGACAAATATTACTTTTATATAATTTCATATTGAATGGAGTTCTATATTCTTGGTGATAATGTAATGATAATGATGTCCAATTAATTGAGTGTTCAGTTGTTTCAAACAAAAGAGATCGAATATGTTCTAAAAAAAAAATGCTTATCTTAAAAGTTGACCAAATGAAAACGCAAAAGGTTAGAGGTTAGTACTATTATATAAAAATAAAAAAAATAAAAAATGTTAAAAAGCCCATCAAGGTGTGCAAATGATGTCAAAAGCAGATAAAAATAACTTATCAGTTATCATGATTCATGAACATTTAGATTTTATAGGCTTCCACGAAGACCTATGGTATGGACAAACAAACATTTCTTTTTTGGCTGAAAAAACAAACATTAATGTTTTAAGAGTGACACAACATCCTTATCTCGGAGAGGAAGTAAAATGTGAAATAATTATTAAATGATGAACACACATGAATAGGACAGCAGAAATTTTTTTACTTGGTTAATTGGTTCTGATGACTGTACAGACTCCATGACCCACCTTTTTCTTTTTGCTCTTTTCGAAAGTGACTCCTTTGTTTTTTTCTTTTTAATTGAAAATTGATCCCACTTTATATATATATATATATATATACCCTAATTAATTAATACGTTATATATTTTTAGATAATTGGCATCTTGTGTATAGAGAAATGTGTAAAATTTAAATAATTTTGTCTGAAAATTATCTATATTAATTTGTATATAATTGTGTAAATTTAAAGATTTACTATAATAATCGTGTAAAATTATCCTAATATTATTCATTCTACATTTAGTTTTTTATTATTTCTTTGTGTGTTACATGAAGAAATAGTATATATTTTTAGATAATTGGCATCTTGTGTATAAAAATATGTGTAAAGTTTAAATAATTTCGTCTGAAAATAATCTATATTAATTTGTGTATAATTGTGTAAATTTAAAAATTTACTATAATAATCGTGTAAATTTATCCTAATATTATTCATTTTATATTTAATTTTTTATTATTTCTTTATGTGTCAGATGAAGAAAGAGTAGATAGTGATTGTTGTGTGAAAAAAAAAAGAAACAATAAAAAATAATTAAGAAAATTTGATACTTTAATAAAATATAGTGTATAATAAATAATATGATGTGAAGTGCTTTAAAAAGTAAATACATTAAAAAAAAAGTTCTAATCCTATGTTAAAATAGATAAAAAAAAAAATTTACGCCAAATATACAAGGAAAAGGAAAAGTAATGGCCAGTGCCAAGAAATAATAATAAAAAAATGACATTTTTTTTTTATAATTTTTATTTTTAGGAATGAAACAATTACAATTTTTTTTTTTTTTGAGAGGGAAACACATCAAACTTTATTACGAAAAACCAACAATGTCATCTTGAACAACAAAGCGTATGGGTGGTGGAACATCCTCCATCCACACCAAACAATCTGAAATACAAAGAGCATGTTTAGCCAACTTATGCGCAACCTTATTACCTTCTCTCTTTACATGAGAGTAAAGTAATTGATTAAAAAAATTAGCATTAAATCTAATATCCTCCATTAGCAAACCAACCGTGGTAAGGTAAGGGCTGTTCTTGATCAACGCCGTAGTTAACACCAGAGAATCAGATTCCAAGATGCCGCTGTGAAAACCCACCTGTGTTGCGAAGGACAAAGCTCTTGAGGCTGCCATGGTTTCAATCTCCAAAGCCGTGTATAGCTGAGGAACCTGTTCAGCCATTGAAGCCAAAACCAAACCATTCTCATCTCGAATCACCACGCCAATACCTGATTTGTTCTGCTCTTTGCAAGTAGCGCCATCACAGTTAATCTTCACCAAGCCTTGTGGAGGAGGACGCCATCTGGTCTGGAAGTGGGTGGCTGCTCCCTGTGGACCTGGAGAGGGAGGTCTCGGATTTACCTGCACAAACTCTGCAATGCGGTCTCTTGCTGTTGCAACAATCTGATGGGAGCCAATGGTTGCTTTGTTCAGACGTATCAAGTTCCTTTGAGTCCATATAAGCCATGCCGAGGTGAAGAACAACTCCAGGTCTTGCTGGTTGGTAATTAGCCAAGATAATAGCTCTTTGAAATCCACAAAGTTATGAGTTCTTCTGCATTGCCCCTGCCTTTCCTCGTCCCAAACCACGTCAAGTTCTCTGCAAGACCATAGAGCATGCAGCGCTGACTCTGAGGCTTGTTTGCACCGATCACAAACTGGGCTTTCAATGACCGTTCGACGCACTAGGTTCTCCTTTGTGGGCAAGGAGCTGCGGCATGCCCTCCACATCAGGTTTTTTATTTTGTTAGGCACGTGGACTGACCAGATTGTCTTCCACAGGTGACTCTCTTCCTTCCTTTGCTCCTCATCAATGCCGGATTGCACTTCAGCTTTCAAGAACCTATATCCTGACTTGGAGGTGTATATTCCATTGTTTGTGAATGGCCAAAACAAGCTATCTTCAGCCCCACACCGTGGCAATGGAATGGCTTTGATCAGCTCTGCCTCCATTGGGGTGAAAATACCATCAATCATCTCATGGTTCCATTGCCTAGAGGATTCCTCAATCAAAGTAGCCACTTTAGCATCCGCCAATGTATCAATTAAAGGTGAGAGAACCTGAGGTGGATGCTTCCTTGGCAGCCAATGATGTTGCCAAATACTCACTGCCTTGCCATTCCCAATCCTCCAACGGCAACCCCTTAATAAGACATCTCTTCCATGTAAGATGCTTCTCCAAGCATGTGAACCCCCACTAGTGTGTTTAGCCTCCATTATTGAACAATTTGGGAAGAAGCGAGCCTTAAAAACTTTGTAAAATAAGGACTCGGGATTTTTCAAAAGTCTCCAAGCTTGTTTTGCCAACAAGGAATCATTGAACATGGCAATGTCTCTAAAACCCATACCCCCCTCCAATTTTGATTTAGTTAGCTCATCCCACTTCAACCAATGTATCTTCCTTTTATCCCCCCTTTGGCCCCACCAAAATTTCTTGATCATGGTCTCAATCTCATGGCAAAGGCCAATTGGGAGTTTAAAGCAACCCATAGCATATGTTGGTATGGCTTGAATGACTGCTTTAATGAGGATCTCCCGTCCGGCCTGAGATAAGAGCTTTCCTTCCCAACCTTGTAGCTTTCGCCATACTTTCTCCTTAATAAAATTGAACCCTTCCTTCTTCCTCCTTCCCACCAAAGATGGCAGCCCAAGATATTGCTCAAAGTGTACAATTTCTTGAATTCCCAATGCAGCCTTGATTTCTTGTTTGGTTGCTTCATCGGTTGATTTGCTAAAGAATAAGGCCGTTTTGTTTTTGTTCACCTTTTGCCCCGATTCTGCTTCATAAGTCCCAAGGAGATCAATTATTTTTCTGCACTCATCTTCCGTTGCCCTACAAAAAAGGAGGCTATCATCTGCAAACAAGAGATGGGTTAGTGCTGGACCCCTCCGGCAAAGAGAGAAACCTTTTATCTCTCCCACATCAGCTGCATGTTGGAAGAGACCATGTAGGCCTTCCGTGCAAAGGAGGAAGAGGAAAGGAGATAAAGGGTCTCCTTGGCGAATTCCTCTAGTTGGATGAATTAATCCTTGGGGTTCACCGTTGACCATGATGGAATAAGTGACAGTTTTCACACAAACCATGATCAAACCAATCCATCTCTCGTCGAAGCCCATTTTCCTCATGACATTTTCAAGATACCCCCATTCCACCCGGTCATAAGCCTTGCTCATGTCAAGCTTAATGGCCATATAAGCTGTTTTTCCTGTACTCAAATTTTTCATGCTATTAAGTGTCTCAAAAGCAACAAGTATATTGTCCGAAATCAACCTATTCTTGGCAAAGGCAGATTGGTGTTCAGTGATGATAGTGGGTAAAATTTTCTTTAGTCTATTTGCAAGGACCTTAGAGAAAATTTTATAAAGGACGTTACACAAGCTAATGGGCCGGTATTGAGTGACAAATTCAGGGTTACTAGATTTGGGTGCAAAAACTAAAGTAAATTTAAGAGCACAGCTTATGATATGACATAAAATCATGAATGGAATATTCTGCTAAAATGCTGGGAAGCTTTTGTCAGTTATAAATACAGCAACCTTTTTTGATGGAATAAATACAGCAACCAAGGTCCTAGGAGCTGAGCGAAAAACCAAAAATATAATATTGTGTTATGGGAGGAGAAAATTGCAATAAAATATAGGAGCATCTTGGAGGAAAAGCTGTACGGTATGACTTTATTTATTTATTTAATATTATATAGGTATTTGTAATATTATGTGTTCCGGTTAGTTCAATTAGTAAAATTTATAATAGTAAACATTTGTAATATTGTAGGTTTCAGTTAGTTCAAGTAATAAAATTTATAATGGATAAATAAAAGATATTAATTAATGTCTTAGTTTTATGATAAGGAGGACAATCATTAGAAGCGAATGTCATAAGTTGAAACTATATATATATATATATATATATATATATATAAATAAAAGTAATTGTAATATTGTATTAGCATATACTAAATACTTACAAATAAAAGTAAAACTCCTCACATAAACCTTTTCTCTCCTCCTATTGTTCTTAACTCCTATAAACTTAATGCCTATCTATTTTCCTAAGATTTGGTTTGTCTTTCCCCACCTTTTCTACACCAGTGAAATGGAGCAAAGCATACTTCACAAATTCACATTAATGTTTGATCCAAATACATATATATGCACACACACATTATTGTTACAATTGTCAGAATTATTTTCTTAAAATAATAATAAAAAAATTGTTACAAACTTAACAGGAAAGTACACAAAACTCTCCTATAGTTTCTTCTAAAAACACAAAATCTCACTGAAGTTTTGAAAATGTAATTAACAATTAACTGCATGTGGTATTATTTTATGTGTAAACTATTAAAATAAATGAAGTGTTGCTCATGTGAATAGTCGTATCCATATTTAGAGCTACATCTTTACACAGTACCACATGAGAGTTATTGGAAATTAATTGCAAAGATATATGGTTTTGGTCTAGATTATATTAGCTCTCAAAGTGTCTCATTCAGCCACATCTTTGTGAACTTTTTCTCAATGGTGTGACTTTATATGTAAACGTACATATTTTTTACTTTAACCAAATAAAAGAAGAAGAGATAAATGAGAAATGAAGTTATCCATAATTTGTTAAAGTAGTAACTAGTAAATCGTAATTGAAATAACATTAATTTTTAATATATCTAATATATGATACTATTCCTATTACATACAAATTATTCTATAACGAGTTAGCATTTGTGAAAAAACGATTTGTTGACAATTTTGTTTCACAAAATTTATTGAAATAAAGTGGGAGCTTGGACCATTCATCTAGAATAATCCATTAGATCGATTATGACATCCGCAACCTTCACTTGCAGGGCATGTCACTATTAGGCAATAAACTTCTTTAATCATTGATTAGCTAAGTCATTTATATGTACAGTGGGCACTTATTTTTCTGTCACATCTGATAATGTGAACCAAGGTACATAGGTTGGGACTCCTAATAGTGAGGACCTTCTCCTTTGGCATGTCAAATTGAAGTGAACAATGAAACTGGGTTTGGCTCCTTCCAAGTGAATCCTCCTATCAATTGTTTTACCAATCACTAAATAGATATTGAAATTGAAGTCACATCATCACTCTTTGATGAGCACAAATTAACTAGGTTTAAGGTAACTGTGATCACAAATGATATTAAAAAGAGATAAGATATTATAGATAGGCTAAGATGGTCCAGAACATTAAAGTGACTATAGACAGTGACACCATTAAAAATCACTTTCATTTGGTTAGAGTCAAGGCTCATTATTAAAAAAAAAAAAAAAGAAAAAGAAAAGAAAAGAAAAAACATCTAGATAACAATTGCATAAATAATTAAAGGAAGTTCTTACTTATTTATCCAGTTAATCAGCCAAAAAAAGCCAATGTAGGCAGCAAAAATCTCACTATAGTAAGACCTTTTTATTTTTATTTTTATAATCAGCAATTTTATTAAGAATTAAAAAGCAGCATGACAATTGCACTTACATGTCTTCAGAGCTGCAAGAGACAAATTGCAATTATTACAAGAAAAACTAGCTTTAAGAGTAACATAATATTTAGTATGAACTATCGAGTTAAGAGATCTCTTAACCTATCAAAACTGGCAACTAACGTAATACAAACTTAAATTAAAAGCATTAAATTAAAAGCATTACTAATTACAGTAGAAATATACCCAGTCAATTGATTCTTCTTGTTTGACCAAAGAATCGTTAGACACTTGGAGACATCCATGAAGATTACTTTTCATGAGGTTGAAAAATACAAACATACCATTATTTTTTTGTTTATTTAAATTTTTGTAAAAAACGTACCATTGATACTTTGGAATGATTCCTCATGTACCTAACAAAGAGAATGCCAAGGAAGTGGCACATCAAATCATGAAGAAATTGAATAAAAGATGGTTGAAAAGGGTAACATAAAGGAGGGCCAATTCGAGATCATCCTAGCAGTTTTAAAAAATATTTTTTAGAAAAATAAAAAAGTAAATTTATCGTTTTGATATTTTTTTAATTTTTTATAATTTTTTTTAAATAAATGATTAATGTGTGCTTTAAAAACACAGAACATACATTAACTGAATTTAATAAAAATTTCAATTTTTTTTAAAAAAACTATAAAATCACATGGCAGAGAATCATAGTACCTTACAAAGAAAAAGTCCTAACGTAGCTCTGTGGCACAAACCTCGTAAAAATTTTCCTTTTACTTTCTTCATCTATATATGATAAACAAATCTCCTAGAAAAGCAAAAAAGTGTGGAGTCGTAGACAGAATATGCGCTGTTTTAGCATATGAGAATTAAGAAGCCATCGTGATTCATGAAATGGTGGGTGAAATATCAGAGAATCCAATTAGGCTGAGTGATTTGGAATTTTGGACGGTTGAGATTGTGCCCCTACTCCCTAGAACACCCAGAACTCCATCAACCTTAGCCGCCACCAGCTAGTAGCCCAACTTTCCTTTTTATTGTCTTCAAAAAGACAATCTTTCTGCTCTTTCAAAACTGAAAGCTTTAAGGTTGTCCAGTTCTGTTACAAGCTCTCTCTACCCACAAGTTCTCTCTTTCTCTCTCTCTCTCTCTCTCTCTTGAGGTTTTGGCTCAGGTACACTAATGTTTATACTCTATAGCTGCTTTGACTTGGAAAATAACTATGCTAAGAAAGAATGGTTGGTTTAATGGGATTTTCTTTCTCAACATAAATATTCAAACTTTTTGTGTTCTGTTGGATTAGATTACTGTGTGACATAATTATGATCTGAAACTGTAGGTTATAGTGCTTACTATTGGTAGTTTTTAATTTTTTTTTGGTTTCCCATCTGTTTTATCTGTTCATTTCCTTCTATTTTTTGTCTGGTAATTGAATGAAGCGAAAATTTTATGTTTTTAATGCGATTTGTTGCTCAATGTTTTCATTTTTCTTGACCCTTTTTTCTCTTTACTAGTGCTTGATTGTGTTTTCCATGTTTCTCGGATTTGAAACAGAGAGTGCCCTTTTACTTGTGGGAATATATTGAAGTAAACCCTTTTGGATTTTGGGTATAACAGTAGTGAATATTTCTTGCAACCTATATGTTCATGGGTCAACATTTGAGAGGAATCTGTGGTTCTACCAAAGGATTGAAATTAAACGATGAGACACTTTATGGGTTCAAAATGGATAGCACCATTGTTGATAAAAACTATTCAAGTATTCCTCTTTTGCCATCTGATCCAATCCCTAGTAATCCGAGTGTGAGCTTGGATGGAATTTCAAATGAGGACTGTGATTTTAGTGATGTGGTTTTGAGATACATAAACCAGATGCTCATGGAAGAAGATATGGAAGAGAAGGCCTGCATGTTTCAGGAGGCACTTCAAGACACTGAGAAATCATTGTATGAGGCCCTTGGGAAGAAGTATCCTCCTGGTCCTGATAATGGCCTGCCACCTTATGTTGGTCAAAACCATGAAACCCAAGATGAAAATTATGCTTTGAATCACATTGATTATAATTCTAGTACTAGCAGTGCTAGTGGTGACAACTTAGTGGATACTGGGTGGGTTTGTGATTCAGGTGAGCACAAATCGTCATATATTACTACTCAGTCAACCTCTCAGTCACCCTATAGCTCGTCTCACAGCCCTGGTAATGTCATAGATGGGATTGTGGATTCTCCAGTTAGCACTCTTAGAGTTCCTGAAATATTTTTTGATAATGAGTCTATCATGCAATTTAAAAGAGGATTTGAGGAAGCAAGCAAGTTTCTTCCAAATGGAAATGGTTTGATAGTTGATTTGGAGAGTAATGGTTTGTCATCTAAAGAACTGCAAGAAAATGCTAAGGATACTGTATTTAAGGTAGAATACAAGCATGAGAGTCAGCACTTCTTGGATGGGTTGAGGGGAAGGAAGAATCGTCATCCTGAGGGTGTGAACTTAGAGGGAGGGAGGAGTAACAAGCAGTCAGTAGTGTATACTGAATCAACTGTGACTTCAGAAATGTTTGATAGGGTTTTGCTAAACTTTGGTAAAGATGAATCTGATCTTCGCCAAGCTTTACAAAATGGGAAAAGCAAGAATGTGCAGCAGAATGGTCAATCCAAAGGTTCCAACAGTGTAAAGGCCCGTGGGAAGAAGAAAGGAGGGAAAAGGGATGTGGTGGATTTGAGAACTCTCTTGACCATTTGTGCACAGGCTGTTGCAGCCAATGACCAGAGGACCACTAATGAGGTACTGAAGCAGATCAGACAGCATTCTTCTCCTCTGGGGGATGGGATGCAGAGAATGGCCCACTATTTTGCAGATGGTCTTGAGGCACGCATTGCTGGCTCTGGTACTCAGATTTATACTGCCCTTATTGGCAGGCTAACTTCAGCTGCTGATGTCTTGAAAGCTTACCACCTGTTTCTTGCTGCATGTCCTTTTAAAAAGCTCTCAAATTTCTTCTCAAATAAGACAATTATGAATTTAGCTGAGAAAAAAACAAGGCTGCACATTGTTGATTTTGGTATTCTTTATGGCTTCCAATGGCCTTCCCTCATACAACGTCTCTCTTCTAGACCTGGCGGGCCTCCTAAGCTTCGAATAACTGGCATTGATCTTCCCCAACCTGGGTTCCGACCAGCAGAAAGGGTTGAGGAGACAGGGCGCCGCTTAACAAAATATGCAGAGACTTTCAATGTTCCATTTGAGTTCAATGCGATAGCAAAATGGTGGGACACCATTCAAATTGAGGATCTCAAACTTGACAGTGATGAGGTGCTTGTTGTGAACGTCATATGGAGATTAAGAAACCTACTTGATGAGACAGTGATGGTAGAGAGTCCTAGAGATAATGTTTTGAAGCTGATGAGGAAGATGAATCCAGACGTTCTCATACAGGGTACTGTGAATGGGACCTTTAATGCACCCTTCTTTATCACAAGATTCCGAGAGGCTCTCTTCCACTACTCTACTGTGTTTGATATGCTTGAGACTATTGTGCCCCGAGAGACTGAGGAGAGGCTGCTGATTGAGAGGGAGATATTTGGGCGAGAGGCAATGAATGTCATCGCATGTGAGGGCGCAGAGAGGATAGAGAGGCCAGAGACATTCAAGCAATGGACGGTCCGGAATCTGAGGGCTGGGTTTAGGCAGCTCCCTTTGAACCGGGAGATTGTTAACTTGGCAAAGGATAGGGTAAAATCGTTGTACCGGAAGGATTTTCTAATAGATGAAGATAGTGAGTGGCTGCTGCAGGGGTGGAAGGGACGAATTCTTTTTGCACTCTCGACTTGGAAGCCTACTAGTGAGGCGCATGATTATTAATTATTCATTGAAGTTCAAGATCATGGGATCTTCCAAGTGTTTGACTTGCTTCCCTTCGTCCTATGAGATTTTCTTCATTTATTTATGCTGTTTCAAAGTCAAGGTACTGAAATTTTCTGGTTACCTCTAGTGTTTTGTATGGTAAATAAATGATCTTAGAAGTGATAATTGATTATTATTTTTCTGAGTAGGTTAATTGGGAGCATAATGCTGGATGGTGCCTGCCCATCATCATGCTATGAGAGATCTCACAAGGGATTGTTGGTAGCAGAAGCACTCATTTTATTCCTACAAGAATGCACTAGTTCCTGTTTGCCCTTGTATTTTTGTATCTCAAGAGAACCTGATATAAACCTCTAACAATGTATTTAAAAAAAGAAAAAAGAAAAAAAAGAAAGATATGCTTGAGCAAGGTGATTGCACTATCCTATCATATTTATGTACAGTGATTATGTTTAGGCCCCTCCTAGCAATTTGCAGTAATGTGAAGGATTTTGAAGAATCTCTATAATAAAAGAAAGGAAAAATATTGTCATTTGAAGTTCTTGCAAGCACTGCTTTGACTTTTTCTGATGACTGATAATCTTGGGTCATATGGCTGCATTTGTTTTCAGTAATATTTTTGTGTATCATTTCTTATTCTTAATTAAAAGGAAGATGTTGGGTCTCTATTTAGTGGGGATTTATTGTTTAAGGTGTGGCAGTGCATAATTTGCCAGTCACTTTCTTATCAGAAAAGTGGAGCAGTAATATTTTTGTGTATCATTTCTTATTCTTAATTAAAAGGAAGATATTGGGTCTCTATTTAGTGGGGTTTTATTGTTTAAGGTGTGGCAGTGCATAATTTGCCAGTCACTTTCTTATCAGAAAACTGGAGCAGTTATATGCATTCAATCCATTAGCATTATATATATATATATATATATTTTTTTTTTTTTTTGACAAACATTAGCATTATATTGAAATGGTATAAAATGGGCATCCATTGCTGAACTCTTTTATGGGGCTAATTTTATGTTAGCTCTTGAACGTTGAATTTCATTTGGAGTTTTGGTCTTTATCATTACCTTTTTCCTCAATGCATTTTGGCTTCGCGTATTGAAAATTTGAAATATCAATATCATTCCCAACACATTTTGGGTGGTAAAGTCTTTTCAACTTCTTTCTGCGTGTGTCTGATTATGTGAGCACTTTTACCAATTTGTTGATTTGTTTATTTGCTAAAAGTTGATTAGTTGTACCTAGATACAAAAGCAAATAAGTTAAAAAGCTAAAAGAAAGATTCTTGGCAACCATACATATGTAGCAAAAGGTGGCGAATAAACAAAGCCTCCAGTTCCACCCCTATTCACTCTCCACCACACCAGCTTGCTCAGGAGATAAACAAAATTTACCTCTTCCACAAACAAGCCTGGGAATACACAAACCATCAAAACACAAAACCACCCCATATTTCTTGGTCCCCCCTTCCCCCTGGTTGGTCAAAGATCAACTTTGATGCTGTTATCAAACTAAATAGTTCCTTCATTGCTGCTATGTGTAGTGATCGCTTGGGTAACTTTGTCTATATATGGACAGGTATAGAAGGAAATGGTGAGCCTATTTGGGCTGAAATCAAAGCCACTCTTCTGGCTGTGTCATTTGCTCACAATATGGGTTTGAAAATGATATCACTCTTGATGTGATAGAGCCTATAATGAACTCCTCTTTGATCCCTCAAAGGGCCATCTCTGTGAGGAATAAACACGAACTAAGCTCCACATAGTCCAACAATCTCCTCCATCATTGCAGACACCAACTAACTCGCGAGGAAATTTATTTGTTATTTTTCTATTATAACTAGGAATGCTAATTGTGTTGCCCATGACCTTCTTGTCTGGGCTCCATTTTGTAATGTTATTGGGGCCCTTCCTATCTCCATTCTCCTTGCCATCGTCTTGAAAGCGTAGAGGATAGATGGCCTGGGCCCAGATTCTTTTTTGCGTCAATAATATTATCTCATTCAGCCAAAAAAAGGAAGGTGGTGAATAGAGAATGTAAATTGGTATAAGTATTAACTAGACAATAGCTTATGTAGTGCATGCACAGACGATTTATCAAAAGACCTCATTTTGAATTGATTTTAGTTCTATAGATTATTTAATTGGCATTCTACTACATCAGTTTTCAATTAATTGTAATTAAAAAAATATTTTTAAGTTTTGTTAGTAATTTTTTTTCAAGACAGTAGCTTGATTTCATTAATAATATATAAGTATGCAGATGCAAAAGACTCTACAAACAGGTGTGTTTGTTGAAGCTTGATTAGTGTAAATATAAAATGTGTAATTTATTATATCACAAATATTAAAAAAAAAATGAAAAAAGAAAGTTAAAATGGCAAATCTAAGAGTAATATAAATATGCAATAAAGAACATTAAAATATAAAAAGCTACTCTGTATCATTCTCATAGTACACAATTATTATTTGTTGGTTTTTACTTTTTTCCCCCTCTATACCTACGTGAAATGACGTCATTTTGAAGCATGGTTAGTCTAATTGTAAAGTAATTAAAATGTGTAATTTATGAATATTATATTACAAAAAAACTGATGTTAAAATGGAAATTTACACTAATGGATTAAAGATTTCTTTACTTTCAACCATTTAAAAGCTCTAATGCAGAATGTGAGCACAGATTGCTCTTACATTTTACACATAAGAAACTCTATAAGAAATAAACAAATATTATAAAGTAATGCATATAATTAGAAACAATTTTTTATTATTAAAAAGTAACGCAAATAATTAGAAGCAAACAAATATTACATTGTATGAATGTATAGAGTTATATTCTAACTTTGCTTTGGTAGTCACCTTAATTAGCTTCTACAATAGGAGTCATCTTAACTAAAACCTGATATGACCTAACCCTGTGTATCATAACTTTTATAAAGGATAAAGGATAAAGGCTTCTAAGTTAAACATATAAGTTCCATCACATTGCCAAATCCAGTACAATACATCAGTATCACTTTCTAAATAAAGTTCACTTAACAAAATATTTGTACCAATATTAAAATCAGGTGGATTAGGACATAAGAGTCCATGCGAGCGCAGAGCATATTCTTTTTTTTTTTTAGATGAATTCCTAATTCTTTTTAGAAAGAAAAAATGATTATTCCGTTTAAAAATTTTCTTTGTCAACAAATAAAATAATTCTATCCCTCAAACTATAACATGAGGTTTACTATATTCTCAATCGATGTCTCAAACAATAAAGTACGATCAGAGACGGAGTCAGGACTTGTAGTTAGGGGGCGACTTTGATATTGATTGTGTACAGTGGCATAGTCACTAATGTGTTTTTTTTTTTTTTTTTTTTTTTCTTGACTTTGATGCGTGTTGTTGAGTAAGGAAAATTATCTTGTTTGAAATTTTTTAAAAGGTCGCGTTGTTTGTTTTGGGTAAAATTGGTTAATTAGACTTAATTTTTTTTTAGTTTTATTATTGGTAATTTTTGTTGTTGGACTAAGTTTTTTGGGCTTGCATATTTTGTTTTAAATTTATAGATTTTTTATGATCTTTAAAAAGAAGAAAATGCTAGAGCTACATTTTTTTTTAAATTTTTTTTATACAAATTATTGATGTGGTAAGTGGTTTTTGGTAAGTAAAAAAATAGTGTAAGTGGTGTGTTTAAATGCAAACCAATAATAATAAGAATCTGTTACCTCAAGAGTTTGCAAAAATATTGTAGAAAAATTTATGGCTATAACATTACTTTTAAAAGAATTAATGATATTATTAGAGCACTCACAGCTGTGGTGCTATATTACTATAATGTTATAATTTAGCTCCTCCAATGCCTAAAATGATGCTCCAGCAGTGGAGCCATATCCATTTTTTTTTGGAGCTATATCCATTTTTTTTTAGCTCCACATGAACAATGCACATTTATAGATAGATGTGCACTGTTCATGAGAGCTAAAAAAAAATAAAAATTTAATTCTGGCAGAAGATTAAAATAATACGCTCCTTTTTTTTTTTAATTTTTTTTTTCATTCTTTTATCTCTTTCTCACTCCGTGCCTCTCTCTCACTCCGCACCTCCGTCTGAAGTCTCATCCTCTCCCCAAAACTCTCTCAAGCTCTCATCCTCTCTCAGTCACTGTGCAATCTCACCGTCCCGATCACCCGCACGACCAGCCGTCCTCAAGCTCTCATCTTCTTTCTCACTCCGGCCGAACCAGCCGTCCCAAGCCTCTCTCAAAACTCACCGTCACTCTCCTCTCTCACCATCACTCTCTCAAGCTCTCTCATTCCCCGCCGCCAGCCTGACCCAGCAATCCCAAGCCGTCGATCTCCTCACCCACGCTACCGATCGCTCAGACCCACGCCGCCCAAGTCCCAAGTCGACCTAAGCCCTAAGTCCAAAACTGACCCACACCAACCCATTTCGCCTTCTCTTCGGTCTGACCCATCTCGACCTCTTTGATCCAGCTTGGCCTCTCTTCTCTTCTGTTTGACCCACCAAGTCCAAAACTTGCTTGTTGATCCGGTGAGTTGTCTCTGTCTTCTTGGGATTTTTTATTTGGGTAATTGGAATGATAAATTTTTCATGTCAGTTGGAAATTTTCTGTTTGCAGGGAATTTATGTTCTTGTTTTTAATGTATTGGTGTAAATGTTAGTTTGGGAATTTTTTGTGTGCAGGAAGGCTACATTTTTTTGGTTTCTGTTTTGGCGGTGGAGGTGGCAGCGACGAGGGCGGCGGTAGCAGTGGTGGCGGTGGCGGTTGCAGGTGGTTGGGATTGTTGTTTATTATAGTTGATATATTATTTTATTATAGATGATATATTATTTTATTGTGATATTTATATTATTTTATTGTGTTGAAAGTTAAAATAGATCTACTGCTGCAGCATGTGTGTAGGTAAAATAGATAAAGTAACTTTTGGTGGAGCTAAAAAGCTAAATTTTTAGCTCTACTGTTGTGAATGCTCTTAAGGGGTAAAGTGTAATTTTATAAAACAAAATTGCTAAAATTAATATTTAATATATATATATATATATATTCTATTTTTTTTAAAAAAAAATTGGGGGGCATTTGTCCCCCAAGTCAAAGGCTACTTCCGTGCCTACGTACGTCGTACGGTTTACTATAATCTCAATCGATGTCACTCCTATTCAGATAATTTACATCCTAATTTCTTTAAATTCCGTTATTGCCTACAAAGATCTCATAGCCTACAAAGATATATACGATTGCCTACAAAGATCTCATAGCCGCACATAGTGATTAGGACTTAGGAGTTAGCAGTCATATGATATGAACATCTTCTTCCCAAGCTATACAAAAAAAAAAAGTAGGTTATGATAAATTACAGCTAGGCTTACCCATCTCCTTCACACAAAGTAAATAATAGATTCTCAATGTATTCCATTCCTTTTGTTTTCTTCAATTGCCTCTAGTGTGCTCATTGCTGAGCATAGCATACAAAATATCAAACTAGCTAGGTGGTGAACAAAATGAAAATTCAAAAGGACAAAGTTTAGCTACAAAATTGATTGTAGTTTTAGGCTACAAACTCACACAATTTTTTTTTTATTGGAGGTGAATTTTGACAAATCTACCATTAGATTGCATCTTCTTCTTATATCCTCTATGTTTGTAAAATTTCAAGAAAATTAAAAATCAATAGCTATGTCATCAATAAATTTTTAAATTGCAAGTTTTTGTAATTTAAAATTATGCATAAAATATAAGATTATAAATTATATAGTAAATGATATCCAATTGACACAAAAATTGACATGTGCATTAAGAAGATAAAGAACATGTAATTCAACGATTAGATTTTCTAAATATGTAGTAATATTTATTTTATTGAGTGAGTTTGTAGCATAAGGTTACAACCAATTTTGTAGCTAAACTTTGTACAATTCAAAATACACAAAACATAACCCTATAAAACAAACCCATAAAATCATTAGGTAAAACAAAACAACTTGATAGGCCAAGAATGTATTGATCCATTGTGATAAATTAACCAATTAATTAGCCACGTTGATTAATTAATCAGATTAACATACAATATGCGTGGTAGCACAAACAAATCACCAATTAAACTAAATACAACGGAAATTAAATTGACATAGGTGATTTGTTTTTGAATGAGGAAAACCAATATGGTAAAAACTCCACCAGGTGATTTTAAGGTCACCACTTCCGAGAATTCACTATTATCACAACAAAGGGTTACAAGTAAAGGAATTCCAGTACCTTATATCAACTTATAGTTGAACCCTTATTCCAATACCCAATTGGACTTGTTCCGTAGTGACAATATCTCATTTCAATACACGGCTCTTAGTACGTGACTAACTAATAGATGCGCAGATCCTAGTACATGACTTGATCACCAACTTGAGAAAGATGTTGGCTGCAAAGTTCTTTAATTTATCATATGATGAAGATTAAGAAGCTCCTTGGTCACAAAACCCTACGGTGTACAAACATAAAAGCTTTTTCAAGAGAAAGATGAATTAGGGAAAATTCTGTCTTCGGTCACAATTTGCATGAACAAAACTTTGCTTTGCACTTGCACAACCCTAGACGGCTCTTAAAATAATCCTTACATATATTTAGGGTTTTGAGAAAAGAAAGCCCAAATATACACCCACGAATTGGATGAAAAACAGCTCTGAAAAACTAAGTTTCATAAACCTCAATAGATAGCCATCTATCGAGATAGCTGTCGAGCCATGGGCTGAAACAACTTTTAAATCTCAATAGATGCTAGTTGTCGAGTTTTAAAATCTAGCACTTTCTCACTTAATTCTTGGATAGTTTTGCATGGCTTTAACACTTGAATTTGAAACCTTGTTCCTTGAAGTATTAAACACATTCTAGATCTACCAAATTACAAGTAAAGTGCGTTTTGTCAAAGGATTATCCAATTACATAAAATATTGACATATGTTCCTAAGAGCATTAGCATCAGAAAATTCCAATTCTACTCTATTTTACCATTCTAAAAAGCTACTTTATCATTATACTATATCATTTTACAATACCTCCAACATCTCAAAACTCTATTTTTATTCAAATATTATTTTTTAATATTTCTTTTAACTGTCAATTTTTTTTTTTAGACTTTGGCATGATTCCAAGTTTCCAACGGCCAAACCCACGGCCAAAACCCATCACTGAGAGTGCCACCAACCTCTCTTTCTCCCTCAACCTCTAGCACTGGCCAGAATCCATACCCACCGGCTAAACCCACGACCAAAACCCATGCCGATCGTCGATCCACCTTAACTGCCACCAACCCACAAAAACCACAACCACCGAACCAAAGAGGATGAAACCCAGCCACCCACACCACCAAAAATGAAACCCATCCATTGATCCATGAAACCCATACCACCAAAAATGAAACCCAGCCATCGAAAATGAAACCCAAACAGTCCCATGCCACATCTCCATGGTCCACCATGGAGGCTTGATTCAAGGGAAAAAAAGAAGAAAAAAAGATGATCACGGTGGATGATCCGTGGAGCTCTGTTGGTGCTTACCCATAGGTTGATGATCATGGTGGAGCTCCATTGATTATAGAGAAGAGGGAGAAAGAGTGGAAAGTGAGTGAGAGACAGAAAGACAGAGAGAGATGGGAGACCATGTGATGAAAGAGAAAAGCAGAATAAAATATTAGTATTTTTTTTTTTTTTTTTTTTTAAGAATTGTGCTACGGTACAATTATATCTTTAGAATTGCACTGTAGCACTATTGCAAATTTTTTTGCAATAGTTAGTGTTTACAATTCCGAATGTGAGAGGTTTTTGAGGGAAAAATGCTAAATGAAGCTTAGATATGGCATTTGCAATTTCAAATGCTGATGCTCTAACATTGAATCATATATGTTCTAACACAACTGATGAGGAAAAAGAGGCGCACCTGTTGGATTGGGCAAGTAGAAAAACGACTAACACCAAATTCAAGAGATTGGCATTGAAATTTATACTAATTATTGGCCAAAGGACTAAGTATAAGTGGCCATGCAACAATAGATATTCCTAGATGAGGTCCCAATTTCTCGTTTCAAAAGATTTTTTTTTTGAATAGACGTTTCAAAAGAATCAAAACTATAGTTTTTTTTTTTGACATAATAACTATGGTTTGGTTCTTTCCTTCCGTCAATAAAATTAGGGTTCGATTAACGGGTTCTCTTAGGCAATTGTAAATAAATTATTTTAAGAAAATTTTGACACTACTTTAATGGGAAAAAGCAGTTAATTTTTTTTTTCTCATAAAAAGTTTCTAAAAAATATTTTTTAAACCATTACCCTTAGGACATCCGTTAACATTTCTCATAAAACTATACGGCTTGGGCAAGATGAAAATGTCCAAAAAGACATCATATTCCTAGATTGGCATTGGGCAAGTAGAAAAACGACTAACACCAAATTCAAGAGATTGGCATTGAAATATATACTAATTATTGGCCAAAGGACTAAGTATAAGTGGCCATGCAACAATAGATATTCCTAGATGAGGTCCCAATTTCTCGTTTCAAAAGATTTTGTTTTTTGAATAGACGTCTCAAAAGAATCAAAACTATAGTTTTTTTTTTTTTTTTTTTTTTTTTTTGACATAATAACTATGGTTTGGTTCTTTCCTTCCGTCAATAAAATTAGGGTTCGATTAACGGGTTCTCTTAGGCAATTGTAAATAAATTATTTTAAGAAAATTTTGACATTACTTTAATGGGAAAAAGCAGTTAAATTTTTTTTTTCTCATAGAAAGTTTCTAAAAAATATTTTTTAAACCATTACCCTTAGGACTTCCGTTAACATTTCTCATAAAACTATACTGCTTAGGCAAGATGAAAATGTCCAAAAAGATATTGTAGGGGCTCCTTTTTCGGAGGTGGGCCCCCGACAATGAATTTGTAGAGAGTGGGGCAAAGGGTTTGGCTCCGGCCGGCCCTTTGCCGGTCTTCCTAGAACTTTTCGTCTATTTGCTCTCCGTCTGGGGTTGCTCCTCGGCTGGGGTCCGAGGAGGCCCCCCTTCATCAGGGGGGGTTCTTTACCTTATATACCCACTTTAGCTCGATCCTGGCCTTACAGCTGTTGGCCATCCGGGCTAATGGTTCAGGACTTGTCCCATCAGACAGGTTCTTTCCCATGCTGGGGGTTGCTGCCTCCAAGGTTTTTCAGTGAAGGGTCTTGTCAGCATTGATGGAACCTGGGGGGCCTGGCAGAATCGTTAAGTGTGGATGTGACCACCTGCAGTAAGTCTGCCCCCTAACTAGATTAGGCTAGGTGCGCCGAGGATAGGTGTATCCTCGGCTCGGGCCTTGGAAGGACTAAAGCCTTTAGGCCGACCATCTGGGGAGATCGCCTTCCTCGGCTTGGGCCCTGGGCCTGCCTAAAGGTGGGCCGGGGATTCTGGGCCCTCGGGCCCCACAATAGCCCCTCAAAACCCTGCTGCACGTGTCCTCGGACGGGGAGGAGGGTTTTGCAAACCTCGGCCCCTATGGTCCGGAAGGCCGTCGGTTTGGCTGGTCCTTTCTTGAGTGGTCGGATCGACCATTAGGCCCTTCATTAGGTAGTTAATTTCTTCACGGGAATGGATCCTCGGACCGAGCAGTATCTTGACTCTGTCGTAAAATAGATAGCTCCTCGTATACAGTCGTTGCCTTAAGTACGAGTGGCCAGCTCCCCGTAGGCTTGAGTCCGAGGACCATGCAAGACCTAGGTACAATTGCTGCCATCGTTTCCATGTGGCTAGCTCCCCATAGGCTTGAGTCCGTAGACCATGCAAGACCTAGGTACAATTGCTGCCTTTAAGTACGAGTGGCCAGCTCCCCGTAGGCTTGAGTCCGAGGACCATGCAAGACCAAGGTACAATTGCTGCCATCGTTTCCATGTGGCTAGCTCCCCATAGGCTTGAGTCCGTAGACCATGCAAGACCTAGGTACAATTGCTGCCTTTAAGTACGAGTGGCCAGCTCCCCGTAGGCTTGAGTCCGAGGACCATGCAAGACCTAGGTACAATTGCTGCCATCGTTTCCATGTGGGCCCCGAGCGTGAGGACACAGTGTTCACCTCTTTGGGCAACTCAGTCTCACGTCGGGTAGGGGTCCATCCCCCTAGCCCCTTGCAGGATGCCGGAGCAAGAGCTATTGTACCACGACTGCACAGTTGCCTCCAATGGGATTTTGTCCTCGGATCCGAGGACTTCGTTTTTGGTAGGGGGTTGTCCTCGGGTCTTTTCCGTGAGCTGTTTTTCCTCAGGTCAGCTTGTGACTTCGCACGTGGGGCTGATCCTGCCTCTGGTTCGTGCTCCTCATCTTTCTGGTTTACGAGGCGTCGCTTGGCCTTCCGCGCTTCCTGTTTGACGCTTCGGTGTCCGTAACGCGCCTCCATTAATGCCCTCGTGAATCAACACGCAGCAGGCAGCTGGCAATCCCCTTGGAACTGGGTGGGAATTAATTTCCCTTGACAATTCTCCTTCGAATTCCGCGCGGTTCAGCCCCCGCTGGTTTTCGCCCTCCATAAAAGGCGTTCTGGGGGGAGCGTTTCTCCTCATTCAATGAATTCTCCCCCACAAACAGACATATACACTTTCACCCTTTTGAGTCCCTCTGATACCGCCACCAGGGTTGTGACCGCAGTTAGTAGTTCTGGAGCTAAGTGCCGCCGTGGCCGCAGTCCCCACTGGGCTGCCGGCGCGGCAGAGTTTAGGCGTAACACTGGCCGAATCTCGCATGGTGGCCAGGGGGGACGTCGTTGAAATACCTAACGTCCTCCCCCAGAGCGCACCTCCAACGAAGGGGGCACGCAAACTCTCGTCATGGCCGGTGCCCGAGTATTGCCGTCTCCGACGGTCAATGCTCGTGTAGTTCGGAGGGGGTCGAGGAAGCATCACGAGGGAGGGTGTCCCGGGGTCTAGGGGCTCCTCACTTTGTTCAAGCTTTGGTTTGAAGGTGAGCCAGCCCCTAGCCCCCCTTCCCGTGCTTTTACTGTCCAGTTCTCCCATTCTCTGGGCGCTGGTAAAAGCACGGCTTGACACTTCCTTCATTCCTGACAGCAATTCTTTGCGAGTCTCTTGCCCAGCCAGTCCCGAGACCGGTCCGCCTGAGCCTCCGATTGTAGGATTAGTTGGTAGGAGTTCTTGTAAAACATGCCTGTCTGAGCCTCTGATTGTACTTGTAGTTTTTTCTTTTATGAAATAATGAGAATTGTAGTTGTAATCTCTTGTAATCTCTTCTGAATTAATAAAGGACTTTTCTTTTACTTGTTGTTGAGTTTTCTTTTCGCACTGCCATTCTTCTCTTCTTCTTTTCTTTTGCTTTCTCTTTTTTTTTGCATCGCCAACTTCTGAGTAGTAACTGCCTTAGAACGATCGCCGGTCGCACCGGCCGGCACACTAACCCTTCCCACAGACGGCGCCAATTGTAGGGGCTCCTTTTTCGGAGGTGGGCCCCCGACAATGAATTTGTAGAGAGTGGGGCAAAGGGTTTGGCTCCGGCCGGCCCTTTGCCGGTCTTCCTAGAACTTTTCGTCTATTTGCTCTCCGTCTGGGGTTGCTCCTCGGCTGGGGTCCGAGGAGGCCCCCCTTCACCAGGGGGGGTTCTTTACCTTATATACCCACTTTAGCTCGATCCTGGCCTTACAGCTGTTGGCCATCCGGGCTAATGGTTCAGGACTTGTCCCATCAGACAGGTTCTTTCCCATGCTGGGGGTTGCTGCCTCCAAGGTTTTTCAGTGAAGGGTCTTGTCAGCATTGATGGAACCTGGGGGGCCTGGCAGAATCGTTAAGTGTGGATGTGACCACCTGCAGTAAGTCTGCCCCCTAACTAGATTAGGCTAGGTGCGCCGAGGATAGGTGTATCCTCGGCTCGGGCCTTGGAAGGACTAAAGCCTTTAGGCCGACCATTTGGGGAGATCGCCTTCCTCGGCTTGGGCCCTGGGCCTGCCTAAAGGTGGGCCGGGGATTCTGGGCCCTCGGGCCCCACAGATATCATTTTGAAAGGGTTTAGCTTACTTCTAGTACTTTTTAAATTGGAATCTCTTTTTATTTTAATGAGAAATTGTCACATTATCCACTAACTAAATAAAAAGTGGAGATTAAAACCCCTACCACTTGCCATTGTATATTTAAAATATAAGTACATGTCCAGTTAAAAGTATTGGAGGTATGCTAAACCCATTTTGGAAGATGTATCTTTTTGGATAAAAAGTTAAAATTTAATGAGTCATTTAAAGTTAGAATTTAATGAGTCATTTTTTTTTTTGAGAAAGAATTTAATGAGTCATTTAAACCTATATATATATATATATGTATATATATATATATTTTTTTTTGAGAAGGCACCTATATAGTTAATTGATTAAAAAAAATTATCTAATTAATGGGAAGTGAACATTTTTTTAATGTTAAATTCAATAAGAAAGTGGTATAAAAGTCTACTTTTACACCTTCCAAACCAATGCTAGTCAAAATAATATTTTAATTTGTTAGGCTTTTTATTTATTTATTTGGTAGTTAGTCCTTTAAGCAAGAAACTTGCCGCACGCCAATTTATAATGAACGTCCTATTTTATTAGAGCAATTTCATATGAAGATAAAACGCAAAGGATATAGACAAAAAACTGGGCCTATAGTGGCGTTTTTGAAATGCCACTACAGGTTCAAAAAATGCCACTATAGGCCCATTTTGGCTATAGTGGCATTTGTAAACGCCACTATTATACCACTATTATAGGCCTATTTTGGCTATAGTGGCATTTGTAAACGCCACTATTATACTGCTATTATAGGCCTATAGTAGTTTTCCCAAAAATGCCACTATAGGTGGCATTTACAAACGCCACTATAGACCAATTTTTTTATTTTTATTTTTTATTTTTGAAAAAGGCTATAGTGGCGTTTGTCAAACGCTACTATAGGTATACCCTGTAGTGACGTTTGACAAAAGCCACTATAGCCTTTTTCAAAAAAAAAAAAAAAAAAATTGGTCTATAGCGGCGTTTGTAAATGCCACCTATAGAACTATAATAGCGGTACAATAATGGCGTTTACAAACACCACTATAGAAAACGCCACTATAGCCAAAAAACCACAAAAAAAAATTTTGATTACCAAAAATTAGTTTTTGATAATCAAAAGAATTTTATTTTTGACGTGAAAAAGATTTTTTTTAATTCAATTTAGATTGTAATTAAATTAAAAGATACAAAACAAAACAAAATACAAACACTATAGCTAGTTATCCCAGCAAATTCAAAATCAAACACAAACCCACCTAAAAAAAATTCAAAATCAAACGCAACATGCCCACATCCAAAAAAAAAGGGAAAAAATAGCAACTCCAAATACAAACACTATGGCTATCCCTGCAAATTCAAAATGAAAACACAAACCCACCTAAAAAAAATTCAAAATAAAAAAAAAAAAAAAAAAGCAACTCCACCCCCAACACATTCAACCGCCACATACTAATAATCTGCAAAAAGAAATCATCAAATTGATTTTGAATTTTTCACTACTTGAGAAAGATATTATCACAACACTTGAGATCTCTAAACCTTAGAGACCCACGAAGCAAAGTTGATAGCAGACAAAGAATAGGCCAAAACTATTATCAAAATAGGAATAGACTTTACAAGCATTAAAATTAAATAAATAAAAAAATACTTACTTGCAACTATACAATCAATAGCATTCTTCCTTCAATCACAAATCCCATAATAGTAGCACCATTTACAAATTTGAACAAAATTAACTAGTTGCAACATCATCTTCAAATCCAAGACCCACTAACATTAACACCACCACAAATAAAATAGGGGAAATTAAATCAAATAGGAGAGAAAGAGAAAAGAATAAATCAAGGTGTGTAGTGAAAGAAGAGTGAAAGAAGGAAAAAAAAAAAAAAGAAGAGAAAGGAAGAAAGAAGTCTAAAGAAGTGGAGATAAGGGAGCTAGAAAAAGAAAGAAAGAAGAAGGCTGAAGAAGTTAAGTGGAGCTAGACAAGGATATAAGGTGAGTGGGGGTCGGTGGGTTTTGAATTTCGAATTTTAAATTTTTTTTGTTTAGTTCTTTTATATATATATATATATATAAATGATATGTACATAATATTTTCACAATATTTTTATAACAAATTTTAAGTGATAGGTTGTTACTAGTTGTTATTATTGAGAAAAAAAAAAGTAATCTTAATGTTAAGTTCAAATTTGAATTAATAACAACTAACCATTTATGATTTGTTGTGAAAATATTGTAAAAATGTTGTGGACGTAGCATCTCATATATATATATATATATATATATATATATTTAAATAGAGAAATGACATGTTTACAACATTTTTACAATATTTTTACAACAAATTTTAAGTGGCATATTGTTACTGGTTGTTACTGTTGAGGCAAAAAAATAATTTTAGTGTTCAGTTTAAATTTGAACCAATAAAAACTAACTACTTATAATTTATTGTGAAAATATTATAAAAATGTTGTGAATGTAACGCTTCTTATTTAAATATAAATACATTTAAATATTGTGGGGCCCGAGGGCCCAGAATCCCCGGCCCACCTTTAGGCAGGCCCAGGGCCCAAGCCGAGGAAGGCGATCTCCCCAGATGGTCGGCCTAAAGGCTTTAGTCCTTCCAAGGCTCGAGCCGAGGATACACCTATCCTCGGCGCACCTAGCCTAATCTAGTTAGGGGGCAGACTTACTGCAGGTGGTCACATCCACACTTAACGATTCTGCCAGGCCCCCCAGGTTCCATCAATGCTGACAAGACCCTTCACTGAAAAACCTTGGAGGCAGCAACCCCCAGCATGGGAAAGAACCTGTCTGATGGGACAAGTCCTGAACCATTAGCCCGGATGGCCAACAGCTGTAAGGCCAGGATCGAGCTAAAGTGGGTATATAAGGTAAAGAACCCCCCCTAGTGAAGGGGGGCCTCCTCGGACCCCAGCCGAGGAGCAACCCCAGACGGAGAGCAAATAGACGAAAAGTTCTAGGAAGACCGGCAAAGGGCCGGCCGGAGCCAAACCCTTTGCCCCACTCTCTACAAATTCATTGTCGGGGGCCCACCTCTGAAAAAGGAGCCCCTACAATTGGCGCCGTCTGTGGGAAGGGTTAGTGTGCCGGCCGGTGCGACCGGCGATCGTTCTAAGGCAGTTACTACTCAGAAGTTGGCGATGCAAAAAAAAGAGAAAGCAAAAGAAAAGAAGAAGAGAAGAATGGCAGTGCGAAAAGAAAACTCAACAACAAGTAAAAGAAAAGTCCTTTATTAATTCAGAAGAGATTACAAGAGATTACAACTACAATTCTCATTATTTCATAAAAGAAAAAACTACAAGTACAATCAGAGGCTCAGACAGGCATGTTTTACAAGAACTCCTACCAACTAATCCTACAATCGGAGGCTCAGGCGGACCGGTCTCGGGACTGGCTGGGCAAGAGACTCGCAAAGAATTGCTGTCAGGAATGAAGGAAGTGTCAAGCCGTGCTTTTACCAGCGCCCAGAGAATGGGAGAACTGGACAGTAAAAGCACGGGAAGGGGGGCTAGGGGCTGGCTCACCTTCAAACCAAAGCTTGAACAAAGTGAGGAGCCCCTAGACCCCGGGACACCCTCCCTCGTGATGCTTCCTCGACCCCCTCCGAATTACACGAGCATTGACCGTCGGAGACGGCAATACTCGGGCACCGGCCATGACGAGAGTTCGTGTGCCCCCTTCGTCGGAGGTGCGCTCTGGGGGAGGACGTTAGGTATTTCAACGACGTCCCCCCTGGCCACCATGCGAGATTCGGCCAGTGTTACGCCTAAACTCTGCCGCGCCGGCAGCCCAGTGGGGACTGCGGCCACGGCGGCACTTAGCTCCAGAACTACTAACTGCGGTCACAACCCTGGTGGCGGTATCAGAGGGACTCAAAAGGGCGAAAGTGTATATGTCTGTTTGTGGGGGAGAATTCATTGAATGAGGAGAAACGCTCCCCCCAGAACGCCTTTTATGGAGGGCGAAAACCAGCGGGGGCTGAACCGCGCGGAATTCGAAGGAGAATTGTCAAGGGAAATTAATTCCCACCCAGTTCCAAGGGGATTGCCAGCTGCCTGCTGCGTGTTGATTCACGAGGGCATTAATGGAGGCGCGTTACGGACACCGAAGCGTCAAACAGGAAGCGCGGAAGGCCAAGCGACGCCTCGTAAACCAGAAAGATGAGGAGCACGAACCAGAGGCAGGATCAGCCCCACGTGCGAAGTCACAAGCCGACCTGAGGAAAAACAGCTCACGGAAAAGACCCGAGGACAACCCCCTACCAAAAACGAAGTCCTCGGATCCGAGGACAAAATCCCATTGGAGGCAACTGTGCAGTCGTGGTACAATAGCTCTTGCTCCGGCATCCTGCAAGGGGCTAGGGGGATGGACCCCTACCCGGCGTGAGACTGAGTTGCCCAGAGAGGTGAACACTGTGTCCTCATGCTCGGGGCCCACATGGAAACGATGGCAGCAATTGTACCTAGGTCTTGCATGGTCCTCGGACTCAAGCCTACGGGGAGCTGGCCACTCGTACTTAAAGGCAGCAATTGTACCTAGGTCTTGCATGGTCTACGGACTCAAGCCTATGGGGAGCTAGCCACATGGAAACGATGGCAGCAATCATACCTAGGTCTTGCATGGTCTACGGACTCAAGCCTACGGGGAGCTGGCCACTCGTACTTAAAGGCAGCAATTGTACCTAGGTCTTGCATGGTCTACGGACTCAAGCCTATGGGGAGCTAGCCACATGGAAACGATGGCAGCAATTGTACCTAGGTCTTGCATGGTCCTCGGACTCAAGCCTACGGGGAGCTGGCCACTCGTACTTAAAGGCAGCAATTGTACCTAGGTCTTGCATGGTCTACGGACTCAAGCCTATGGGGAGCTAGCCACATGGAAACGATGGCAGCAATTGTACCTAGGTCTTGCATGGTCCTCGGACTCAAGCCTACGGGGAGCTGGCCACTCGTACTTAAAGGCAGCAATTGTACCTAGGTCTTGCATGGTCTACGGACTCAAGCCTATGGGGAGCTAGCCACATGGAAACGATGGCAGCAATTGTACCTAGGTCTTGCATGGTCCTCGGACTCAAGCCTACGAGGAGCTGGCCACTCGTACTTAAGGCAGCGACTGTATACGAGGAGCTATCTATTTTACGACAGAGTCAAGATACTGCTCGGTCCGAGGATCCATTCCCGTGAAGAAATTAACTACCTAATGAAGGGCCTAATGGTCGATCCGACCACTCAAGAAAGGACCAGCCAAACCGACGGCCTTCCGGACCATAGGGGCCGAGGTTTGCAAAACCCTCCTCCCCGTCCGAGGACACGTGCAGCAGGGTTTTGAGGGGCTATTGTGGGGCCCGAGGGCCCAGAATCCCCGGCCCACCTTTAGGCAGGCCCAGGGCCCAAGCCGAGGAAGGCGATCTCCCCTGATGGTCGGCCTAAAGGCTTTAGTCCTTCCAAGGCCCGAGCCGAGGATACACCTATCCTCGGCGCACCTAGCCTAATCTAGTTAGGGGGCAGACTTACTGCAGGTGGTCACATCCACACTTAACGATTCTGCCAGGCCCCCCAGGTTCCATCAATGCTGACAAGACCCTTCACTGAAAAACCTTGGAGGCAGCAACCCCCAGCATGGGAAAGAACCTGTCTGATGGGACAAGTCCTGAACCATTAGCCCGGATGGCCAACAGCTGTAAGGCCAGGATCGAGCTAAAGTGGGTATATAAGGTAAAGAACCCCCCTGGTGAAGGGGGGCCTCCTCGGACCCCAGCCGAGGAGCAACCCCAGACGGAGAGCAAATAGACGAAAAGTTCTAGGAAGACCGGCAAAGGGCCGGCCGGAGCCAAACCCTTTGCCCCACTCTCTACAAATTCATATCCGAGGACCCACCTCCGAAAAAGGAGCCCCTACAAATAGTATAAATATTTATTTATTTACTTATATGCTCATTGAGTTAAAATTTTATGTAAATTATTAAAAAAATATATAAAATCATAAGTTCACATCTCATTTAATATGTTAATGAACTAACTAAAATGTCAAGTTATTATTAATAATAGATGTGGGGCCCGAGGGCCCAGAATCCCCGGCCCACCTTTAGGCAGGCCCAGGGCCCAAGCCGAGGAAGGCGATCTCCCCAGATGGTCGGCCTAAAGGCTTTAGTCCTTCCAAGGCCCGAGCCGAGGATACACCTATCCTCGGCGCACCTAGCCTAATCTAGTTAGGGGACAGACTTACTGCAGGTGGTCATATCCACACTTAACGATTCTGCCAGGCCCCCCAGGTTCCATCAATGCTGACAAGACCCTTCACTGAAAAACCTTGGAGGCAGCAACCCCCAGTATAGGAAAGAACCTGTCTGATGGGACAAGTCCTGAACCATTAGCCCGGATGGCCAACAGCTGTAAGGCCAGGATCGAGCTAAAGTGGGTATATAAGGTAAAGAACCCCCCCTGGTGAAGGGGGGCCTCCTCGGACCCCAGCCGAGGAGCAACTCCAGACGGAGAGCAAATAGACGAAAAGTTCTAGGAAGACCGGCAAAGGGCCGGCCGGAGCCAAACCCTTTGCCCCACTCTCTACAAATTCATTGTCGGGGGCCCACCTCCGAAAAAGGAGCCCCTACAAATATATATATATATATATATATATATATATATATATATATATATATATTACCTGAACGCTGAATCAATTCGGATTTGAGGTTTTTTTTTTTTTTTTTACTTATTTTTATTTTTATTTTTTTTATAAGAATAGTTTAGAATATTCTATGGCATATTCCTAAAACATATCATAGTTTTTATGTTAACGGATTGAGTTTTAATTTTTTTTTTTTTTAGGAATAGTTTGGAATATGCCATAGAATATTCCTATTCTAGGGCATATTCCTAGCTGGAATATATCACAGTTTTTTTTTTTTTTTTGTTTTTTTTTACGAATTGATTTTTTTTTTTTTCTTAAGAATAGTTTGAAATATACCATAGAATATTTTTACAACAAAATTTACAACAAATTTTAAATGGTGGGTTGTTACTGGTTCCTATTGTTGGGTTAAAAAAGTAATCTCAATGCTAAATTCAAATTTGAATCAATAACAACTAACTACCCATGATTTGTTGTGAAAATGTTGTAAAAATGTAGTGAACTTAGCACTTTTCCTTTTTTTTTTTTTTTAATAATCTTTAAGAACCTATAGTAGCGTTTGTCAAACGCCACTATAGGTCGTACACTTACACGAGCCTATAGTGGTGTTTGACAAACGCCACTATAGGTCTTTTATAATTATAAAAGAAATTAAACCCAACCGAAAAAAAAAAAAAAAGAAAAAAAAAAGTGCCTATAGCCGTGTTTGTAAGACCATGACAAACACCATTATATGCCCGACCTATAGTGGCGTTTTTAAAAACGCTGCTATAGGCCTTTGAAAACGCTGCTATAGACTCATTATAGGACTTGCTAAACGCAGCTATAGGGTACCTACAGTGGTGTTTATAGAAAACGCCACTATAGGATACCTATAGTGGCACTTTTGACAAACGCCGCTAAAAAAAAGGCCACTATAGGCCAAGTTTTTTTGTAGTGGGAATACGTAACACTGCAAATTTCTTGTTATATATTTGTGGGAAAAGTTGACAGATACTCTAAGCACATTAGTTTATGAAATAATTTAAGAAATTTTTACAGAAAAAAAAAAACAATTAATTTTTTGATAATTTTTTATATTTTCAATAAAAGTGATGTCAAAAATTTTCTAAAATGGTTTATTTACAATTGCTCTAAAGGTACCCGTTAATAAGACTCAACATTTTATTAACTACGGACATTAAAATGGAAAATTTTTATATTATTTTAAGCGGCAATAGAATACAATTAATTGCACGTATGTATTCATTAACAAAAGAAAATTGTTACCTCAGAGGGTTATGTCATCATTAGACTTAAAATACAGGATGATAGGGAAGAGAAATAATTGAAAAAAGAGAGATCATGAAACCACTTTGTTTTAGTTGCTTTCTAAAAGGTCAAGGTTCACTAGATATATAGCTTAATTTAAATTTCTTTAATGTCACGCCAATGTATTATCGAGAGTAGTTTACTTGCATAAATGTTAAATTGCTTATTTTAATTCAGAAGTACTATGGAATTAAAAAAAAGAAAAAAGAAAAAATTAAAATGGAGGCGTCTTTGAGTTTGCATGCAATAGTAAAATGCGTGAACTTTTTTTTTTTTTTTTTTTTTTTTGAGAATAAAAAATGTAAAAACTTATATGAGGGTTTATTTATTTATTTAGAATACTAAGTATTTTTAACACACATACGAGAGGATGAGAGAAGGTCTTAAAGAAATTGACAATGGTGTATAATAATGGTAACAAAATGACTGACGAGTTCACTTGAAAAGCCAAAAGGTCATTTTCATTCAATTATTATTATTATTATTATGAAATGATGCATTCATTTTAATAATTGAATGAAAAATTGATATACTATAGTTTCATGATCAAAGTCAAACGGTGTGATCTTCTCAAAAAAGAAAAGAAAAGTAAAATAGTGTTAGAAAGCAATGGTGGGAAGGAATCACAAAGGAGATGTCTTCGTTGTATTGACAAAGATTGCTAAAGATCAAGATTTCCTCCTTATAGTAGAAGCTAAACCAGCCTATTAATCTAGCAGTGCATAAAGCAACAACTATGGATTTTATTTTGCAATTTGTGAAGGATATGTACTCAATGCAATTCAACTACGTACTCTAGAACTCCTCAACCTCTCTCCTCTTTAGGCTATTGAACCCATCATTGCTAGGACTAGATTGAATTTAAATTCCTTTATTGATTGGATAGTTAAACATTCTTGTAAGAAAGATAACTTTGTTGTTCATAAGTATCATTTAACTTTGAGGGTAACACTCTCATCTCCTCTATCCCTAATTTTTACCTAGGAATTAGAAACAAGATAGTTTTTGTTTTTTTGGTGCAAGATTGACTTTAAACTTGTTCGGGGGCCTTTTTCGGTTGCTCAGCCATGTGTGATCCGTTGGAGGGATGACCTTACTAGGCCTGGATTCTTTTTGGGGAGTTGCGTCTAGAATTCAACATTGGGTCATGTGGTCCAACAGCTATCGGCGTATTTTTAAGCCTACAAAATCATTAAGGCCAAAATTTAAGAATCACGATAATGGTTGAGTAAATATGTAATATGTGTTTGATATGATAGCTTTGATTAGTAGTTGTAATAGTAGTTGAAATGAAGTAATTTGTATTTAAAGGTAAAGTAAGCAAGGAGTCAATGATGTAGATCTAAAAATATGGAAGCAAAGTCACTTATCTTTGTATGGTTTATAACTCCAACTATATAGCATCACTGAGCTGATAGAATTCTAACAAAATGCTAGCGGTAGAGGCTAGTTAAGCTTGCCCTTCTTATCATGCATTTAAATGAGTTTAAGCCTTGGTTAATAGTTGTAATAGTAGTTGGAATAAAGTAATATTTATTTAAATGTGAAGCAATCATATATGGTGTAAATTATGGTGTAAATTTAAAGATAAGGAAGCACAGTCACTTATCTTTATATGGTTTGTAGCCTCAGTTGTACAGCTTCTGTGAGTTGATAATGTCCTAGCAAAGTGACCCCAGCGGTAGAGAGGCAGTTTGCCGTGATAACGTCAAGATTAAGGGGAAAAGTGGGTGCAACTGGTGGGAGAGAGAGTATGCCTAGCTGTGTGTAGGGGCTGGTTAAGCCTGCCCCTCTTATCATGCACTTAAATGAGTTTTCCCCTTGACAATGCTCTTTTAGTTTTTGTGAAGTTATGAATAGTGTTGCCTTCCATGAGAAGGGCTTTTCTGTGGAGTATATGTGCCTTCTAAGAGAAGGGCTTTGATATGAGATCTTGGTGCCTTCTAGGAGAAGGGCTTTAAGTATGAGTGTTTGATATCTCTTGAGAAGTGTGGAGATGGTAAAAGATATAGATGTTTTGTGAGATATAGTATATGATATATGGAAGTATGAGAGATATGGAGGTTAAAAATAGTAAAAATGTGAGATCATAACCGTTAGAGAAGTTGTAGAGATTGCTTTCCAAGAGGAAAGATTTTGTAAGAGAAGAGTATGGAGATGTATTTAGGTATTTGGAGATAGGAGCAGTGAGATAGGTGTATTTTCTGAATATGGAGAGTGAGAGAATGAGTACAAGAGGGGTAATAGTGTTGTAGTGTGTTTAACAATGTTATTGGGATTTATTGCTGGGATCTTTTGCTGGAGGAGTAGTAGAGATTGCTTTCCAAGAGGAAAGATCTTGTAAGAAAATAGTATAGAGATGTGTTTATGGGCAGCAAAATAGTAGAATTTTAGAGTGAAAGAGTATGAGAGTGGAGCGTAGAAGAGTTGGGGTGTGTTATATGTAATGGTGTAGTAAGTGTGTATGAAATTGTGTAAGAGAAGTGAAGAAAGAGATGTTTAGAGATATGGGTAGCAAGATATATGTATTTTTAGAATATAGAGAGTGAGATGATTAGTATAAGAGAGTAATAGTATTGTAGTGTGTTTAGCCAAGCTGTTGGGATTTTTTGCTGGGATTGTATGAAGGCTTATGAAGGGCATTTATGAGCTAAGGGCTGAAGAGTTTAGTTCATAATTTGGAAACTAAAAACTCAGAAGTTCAGTACTTCATTAAGAGCTTCAGAAGATGATTAGAGGGAGAGAGAAGTTTATGAGAGAGTTTTTCCTTTCCATTGGTGTCCCTCCTTGAGGTGTTGATGAAGAGTCCCTTTTAGAGCTGAGTTTAAGAGGTATTTTAGTAAAGAATATCAGCCAAAATCTGTCCTAAATAGCAATGAATTTTTAGAGAATTCATCTTAAGATTTGGCCAAAAATGGTAGGTTTAGCTTTAAGGTATTCTTGCTGTTTCAAGTAAGAGCTGCTGGGGAAAGAGAAGTAGAAAAGGAAAGTATTTTAGTAAGAAAAATATAATTACTTTAGTTGGTTTTGGTTTTAGCTAAAAGTGAAAAAATCAATAATGCTCAGGCTGCTGGGTCAGCTGTCACAGCTGTTCTGAAAAGGCTGTCCTAGCTATTAGGAAAAGTTGTGACAGCTATCATGAGACAGCTGTTTGCTTTGGGCAGAAGCCAATGAGGTCAGATGGGTCATTTCAAACTGTTGGAGAGGTCATTTCATGGATTTGGCTGAAAAATGGTAAGATCTTTTTCAAGGGTATCTTGCTATTTTGGGTATAGCAGCTGGCTGTTGGGATTTCACCATTAAATGGCTGATGATATCACTTCCAGCCAGGTGTCAAGTGCTGAATACATTGCTAGGGTTCAGCTGGAAATGCTTCTCTTTTTGGGTGTTTGTGTTTTTGGTCCAAGGTTCCATCACAACACATTTCTAGCAAGTAATAGAAGGATTGGTTGAAAGTCAATGAAGTTTTAGAGATTTAGTCAAGGTCTCATTGTGTTGTAACATAATCTTGGTGAGCAAGAAAAGTATTTGATGCTCTACTCTGGCAGCTGGCAGAGAAATATATGGTCTGATTATGGCAGACATCAGCTGGGTATTAGAGATATCATGAATATTTTGTATAGAGAGAGATAGAAGACAGCCAATCAGATTAGGCCACAAGCTTAAGTTGGATTTTAGCTGAAAGAAGTAATGTAGTTTTTGTATAATAATATAATGAAGTTTCTAAATTTGTATAGCAACAATTGGGGATTGAATGAACAGTTATTTTCCTAGCAGTTAGATGGCTGGGGATATCAAGTATTTGTCATATGATGAAAGTTAAGTTTTAGGAAAAGAGCAATGGGGAATTTTATCATCTAAAGTGTTATGTGATAAGAGATGCTTACCATATGTTACCCGTTACACATGAACTCGTCATAGTTCAGGGAGTTGGAAAAGACACGCTAAGCAACATGTCTCTTTTATCAACTTTAAACCGTTGGAGCTATACTGAACATATCTTTTGGCCCTTCAAACCACGACTCCCAAAGTTTCCCCAAAGAGACTTATGAGCTTGGATCATAAGCCGAAGATGAGATGACGTACCTCGGGTTTTGTTTTCATTTTGTGTAAATATGGGCTCTTGTTGAAGAAGCCGCTTGCCATGAGTGTAAGAGAGGTAATATGGGTCGTGAGTTTTGATTCATTGCTTAAGCTCGATCCATATGTTGATGTAGATGATGTTGTGGGGTTATGATCCCAATTGATGAAGAGGAGATATGGACCATGAATCTGCCTCTTGAAGTAAGGATCTCGCAGGCCATGTGAGCCCAATCTATGCAGTTGAATGAGATATGAGCTTATTTTGAGCTTTAATTAGATTTATCCAAAAAATTAATAATATGTTGATGTGGTATGGGTTGCCAATGAAGTAATGCCACGTGGGTCAAAAAAACGGTCCTCAACAAAACTCAGATAGTTTTTTACAAGGTGGAAGACAAGGAAATTGAATCCCAAATCTAGACCACCATTAGGGTGAGATTGTTACTTGGCTTGAAGGTCATTAGCATGACATTGAGCCAGTTAGTAAGCAACATTTATGTTTGCTTGAAAATTTTGTATTTATCACAAACATAATCTTGAAAATTCTTGTATTTAACATGGTAAATAGAAGAATTAATCAGGCATGTGTCGTGTCTATATTATACTAATCAAGTTTTTACATTCGTGAATTACTATACTAAAGCAAGGAGCTTGTACTTTTAACTTATGCTAGGGTCTCCCTCTCCCATAAACATGTGGACTCCGTACATGTCGACCACACTATGTCAAATGCGACCATTATAATAGGGATATATCATATATTACATTCAAGAAATGAAAGAATTGTGCTCATGTCATATTCACTAGGTCAGAGTGGGGACTAGTATTATAAAATTAGGGTTAAGACTTAAGATGGAAAAAAAAAAACTATAGGATTATATATACAAATAATTAACTTTTTAGATCCCATAAAATCCCATAAAAAATTTATTTGGAGGAATATAATCTATACTTTAAGGGTCCGTTTGGTTGGAGGAGTGAAAAAGTGGGAGGATAGAAAATGAGGAAGGGATAGAAAAGTGGGAGAATAGAAAAGATTTAGTTTCCTCTCATATGTGTTTGGTTGGGAGGATAGAAAAGTGGAGAGATGGAAAACTATGAAAAATGAAGTTTGTATAAATTTACAATTATGTCCCTATTAAATAAAACAAATGGCAATACAATTTTTTATACACATTTATTATTTAAAAAAATTATGATGGACATTTCACTTTTTTTTTTAAATTATTATTTTAAAGGCACAAGCCAGATCAAAAAACTGGTGAGGGAAAAAAAAGAGAAAGGAAAGTGATAAGAACAAAAGAAAGAAAAAGAAAAAAGTGAGATAAAAAAAAAAAAAAAAACCAAAACAGCGTGAATGTGCATGATAGTGATAGTGAAAAAAAAGGAAAATAAACTATGGAAGAAAGTGATAAAAACAAAAGGAAGAAAAAGAAAAAAGTGGGATAAAAAAAAAAAATCATTAAACAACATGAACCTGAAACAAAGAAAGAAAAAAAAAAGTTAGCAAAGAAAAATGAGAGGGGCATTTTGGGCAGCTCCTGTTAGTGAGCTTCTCCCCCCAATTTTCTTTCTATTTTGGAGAGAAAATTTTTTGGTGGGATCGGAGAAAAAACACTTAGGCCCCATCATATATTTTCCTTTCTCTCATCCCAACCAAACGCACTCAAAAAAAAAAAATTATTTCCTATTTTCTCTCCAAAATTTTTCATACACCATATTTCACCTCCAAACAAACATGTCCTAAGAGAATGAATTCAAACTGGATGGAGCCTTTTACACCCTCTAGTGATAGTTTGCTGCATTGTAATTTTACACATAGTATAGGTATCGGTACCACCAAAAATTGGCATTTTACACACCATCCTATATGAATTTATTCTCATATTTTAAAGTGGATCGTGGTCTAGCTTACCTCTCTTTCTGGTGCACTTTATCGTTGCCTTGCTACTGCTTTAATTTCAAACCTTTAAGCAAGAAATGAGTGGTTTTGATGGTTCCTAGGACTAAAGTAGTAAAGGTCCTATCTTTTGGGGTTTAATTTTAGTAATGCCTTATTGTAATTCTAGTGTAATTCTAGTACCAAACTGTAGCAAATAGTGTTCCAATAGTTGTAGATTTTGTCATCTGTTTTAATGTGTTCATTTCCTTTATTCAATTTTCTACACACAATTTTGTTGTAATCTATTGCCAAAGTTCTCATCTGCTTTTCTATGTAGCATTTCATTTTGCTGAGGATTTTGTATTCTGGGTTTTGATTCTTTTGAAATAGACTTCTGTAGGATTTAAGTAGAGGGAACCAATTCTGGAAAAAAAAAAAAAACTTCCTGGATAAACATTATTGTGTTGTGGGTATTAGTAGAAGTAATCAAAAAAGACATTTCAATTAGGGAAGAAATGGAGAGCATGGCTTTGGATAGAATAGAATGGAGGAAAAGAATTCATGTGATCAACCCAATTTAATTGGCTAAGGATCCATGATTGACCCCAAATTTTGGTGGTGTTGTTGTTGGGTATTAGTTCTTGTTAAGTAGATGGTCATGGATCATCAACCTTTGAGCAAATCCTATGGTACCACTACTGGATTGAAATTCAGTAATGAGATTGAGACTGATAGTAAGTTTGCTGACCAAAACAGTGCAAGTTTTGCACTTTCGCCACCCAATGCAATCCCTAGTAACTTAAGCCCTACGTTGAGTGTGAAGGCAGGGGTAAATTTACATAAGGACTATGATTTTAGTGATGTATTTCTCAAGCACATCAACCGGATACTTTTGGAGGAAGATATGGAAGAGAAGAACCACGAGCATCAGGGGTCTATAGCATTTGAGGCTGCTGACAAATCATTCTATGAGCTTCTTGGAGAGAAGTATCCACCTTCTTCTGATAATGGTCGGCCCTATGTGGATCAAAACCATGAAATCTCATATGAATATCATGCTTTAAATCACGGTGACTCTAGTTGAAGTACTAACAGTAACAACTTTGTGATTCATGGCTGGGATTATGATTTGGTTTGTTATGAATCCTCAAATAATACACCTTAGTTTACGTCTGATTCAATTTATAGCTTGTTAGAAGGCACTTGCAATATTCCTGAAGCACTTTTTGACAGTGAGTTCATTTTGCAATTTAAGAGAGGGTTTGATGAAGCGAGGAAGTTTCTTCCAAAAGGAGATAGTCAGAGTAATACGTTTCTTGTCAAAAAGCAGGAGGAAACTAAGAATGTCCTATGTATGGTTGAGAAGGAAGATGGGAATTTGTACTCCCTTAATGGTTTGAGGGCAAAAAAGAACCCTCATTCTGAGGATGTGAATTTAGAAGAGGGTAGGAGTATAAAGTATACTAGAAAGCAGTCAACAGCTTTTACTGAATCTACTGTGATTCAGCAAATGTTTGATATGACCTTGCTACACTCCAAAGAAGTTGATTCTTCTGTTCCTTGTGAAACTACGCAGGATGAGAAAAGCAAGAATGTATAGCCAAATGCTCAGTCCAAGGGGTCAAATAGTGTAAGGGCCAATTGGAGGAACATTGGAGGCCAAAGGAGTGTGTGGATTTGAGAACTCTTTTGACACTTTGTGTAGAAGCTGTTGCAGCAGATAGTCAAAGGATAGCTACCAAGCTACTGAAGTAGATTAGACAACATGCTTCTCCTGTAGGGGATGGAATGCAGAGAATGGCTCACTATTTTGCCAATGGTCTTCAGGCTCACATTGCTGGCTCTGGTACTCAGATTTACAAAGCTCTTAGGACTAGGCGAACGTCAGCTGCAAATGTATGGAAAGCTCACCATTTGTATTATACTGCATTTCCATTTTATAAGATTATCAGTCTCTTCTCAAGTAAGACAATTATGAATTTAGTTGAGAACGAAACAAGACTCCACATTGTTGATTTTTGTATTCTTTATGGTTTGCGATGGCCTTCCCTCATACAATAGCTCTCAGCAAGGCCTGGTGGAGCTCTTAAGCTTTGGATTACTGGAATTGATTTTGCATTACCAGGTTTCCGACTAGCACAAAGGGTTGAGGAGACAGGGCTCCGCTTGGCACACTATGCAGAGACCCTTAATGTTCAATTTGAGTTCAATGCAACAGCACAAAGGTGGGACACCATTCAAATTGAAGATCTCAAACTTGACAATAATGAGGTTCTTGTTGTGAATTGTATGAATAAGCTCAATTACCTACTTGATGAGACAGTGGTGGTAGAGAGTCCAAGACAACTTGTCTTGAACATGATTAGGAAGATGAATCCACATGTTTTCATACAGGGGGTTGAGAATGCAACCTATGGTGGACCCTTATTTACTTCAAGATTTCGACAGGCTCTTTTCCACTTCTCTGATTTTTTTGAAATTCTTGATACCTACTTGCCTCGTGAGAGTCTAGAAAGGATGGTTATTGAGAGTGAGTCATGTGGGCGGAAGGCAATGAATGTCATTGCTTGTGAGGGCTTAGAGAGAATTGAGAGGCCGGAGACATACAAATAGTGGCAGCTTCAACATCTGAGGGCTGGATTTAGGCAGCTGCACTTGAATCAGGAGATGATGAACATAACTAAGGATTGGCTGAAATCATGGTACCATAAGGATTTTGTTATTGAAGAAGACAACCAGTGGCTGCTTCAGGGCTGGAAGGGACGGAATATTTATGCACTCTCTATTTGGAGGCCTGATTGTTAAATGCATGACCATTGTTGTTCAACTAAGGCAACATGGAATACTCCAGCTAGTGTTCAACTTGTAGCCCTTTGTGTCTATGATTTTGCCTTGGATTTCTTACACACAAAGCTAACGTATTTAAGTTTTCTGGTTAAATTTTAAATTTATCTTTGTTAGTGTTATCTTGCCATTAGTGTTTTGTATAATAGATAAACTTAATATTGATTATACCACACTGTTTTTGGGAGCAGGTTGATTTGGGAGTGATCTTTTTGCCTCCTACTTGTTATCTTGCTATGGAAGGCCTATTCTTAATTGTACAGATATATGTGCATATGGATGCTTGGATAGTTATTGTGTTTCAAGACACATAGATATATTCAATTATAAAAGTTGTGTAACAAAGATGGGAAATTTTGTAGGCAATTGGTTTTTGATTTACATAGCTATGTATACAAGATAGGACTACCTATTTACAATAAATAGTTACTGAACTTTCAAGGCTGCTTCTTTGTTGCATAAACTCTTAACATAGGAGGTTGATTGTAGCAATATCAGTCGTATGTATTTAGGTGAAGTAATGAGACCCCAAATGACAATGATTAAGATGTGCATAAACAACAAGAGAGTGAAGATGTGAATTTTATTTTATAAATACAATTTGTAGTTCTTTTCCATCTGATGGGTTTCAATATAATTCTTGCGTTCTTTCTAGTTTTTCCTTTTCTGAATTCAGCTAGATATGCAAACCACTCTTTAGGAAGGTATCATGGTTGATGCCAAATAAAATGTGTGTTTATGAGCTCAGTCATTGTAATTTTATTTTTACCGTGGAGCAAGCTCTAGGGGTGTAGGAACTAGTAAGCCTGGTGTTTGTAGTTTTAAGTTGGTAACTATAATTTCATTACATGGTAAGAAGTCATTGTGAATCCTGTTCAAGAATTGTTTCTTCTTGTTATGAGTAGTCATTCAACCTTTAATTAGCTTCTATGAGTGTTGCATAATATTTCATACAAAGGATGTTTGAAAAGGGGGTTTGAAAGATTAACATGTATAAGGGGGTGAAGTTTACTTGCATCCAAGATTTGGTAAGCTATCAATCATCTCTTAAGGGAGATAAAAGCTATATCAATCTATAACCTCTTAATTGATGATATTAGGCAGAAATTATTAAAGCTTTGATTCCATCAGGTTACCAATAATGAATGAAATTAGGCTATTGAGAGCGAGAGATTTTACAAATTATGTAGTGTAATTGATGTCAATGGCTAATAAGAAGTAGTTGAATTAAAGCAATTCACCAAACATCTTTCACCGAATTCAGTTTCACTTTAAAATAAATAAATAAATAAATATATTTTATAGATGAATTCCTACAAAACATAGCCCAAACAGGGCCTAAAGCCGTGTTTTAAACAAAATGCAACTATAGGTCTCGCATCTGTGGGTGTGTAAAAACGCGGCTATAGGGTGTAGAAAACATAGCTATAGACCCGGTTTGGACTGCGTTTTTAAAAACGCAACTCTAAGTCTTGCAGGAGGATATAGTCGCATAGGATAGGTCGTGTTTGGAAACGTGGCTATAAAAATGCAGCTATAGCCTATAGCTGCATTTTTAGGGTCTATAGCTGCGTTTTTCAAATGCGGCTATAGCCCTCTTTTTTTGTAGTGCTAACTTCTTTAAATTCCATTATTGTATAATAAGATTAAGATATATAGCATTGCCTACAAAGATCTCATAGCCGCACATAATTAAATGATTAGGACTCTGGAGTCATATGAACATCTGCTTCTTAAGTAATATAAAAAATAATAGGCTTACCTATCTCCTTCGCACAAAGTAAATAATAGTTTCTCAATGTATTGATTCTCCACTGCTTTGCCTTCTCCAATTGCCTCTAGTGTGTTGAACATAACTTGCAAACTATCAAACTAGGTGGGGAACAAAAAAAATTCAATATACACGAAACATAACCCATAAAATCAATAATAAAACAAAACAATTGATGAGGAAAAAGAGGCGCACCTGTTGGATTGGGGAAGTAGAAAAACGATTTACACCAAGAGATTGACATTGAAATATGTACTCCACTACATTGTGTTGAATGCAGGCAAAAGGTTAAATATAAGTGGAATTAACCATGAAACCTCATCTTGATATTCCTAGATGAGGTCTCAGTTTAACTTTACGATTCAAAACAATACTCTTTTTTTTTTTCTAATACACAAACACTACGGTTTGGTTCTCGCTCTCAATCAATAAAACTATACTGTTTGAGAATATAATCCAAAGGTAGATTTGTTAAAACTCATATCTAATAAAAAATATATTGAGTGGTATAACATAACTTAAAGTTAAACTAGGTGTAATTTGAATCTGACCTTATATATATATAAATATATAACAACATTATTAATGTGTGGAGGAACATATTTCATCTAAATTAAGAACAGAATTAAGAACGGAATAGAAAGCTTTACTTTTTGGACTAAGACATGAACAACTACATTATTTTTAGAGGTGGCTCCATAATTTTTTTTTCTAGAATTTGTTGTAGGGGTGAGTAAAAATAAAATGATTTTTTTTTTCTATATATACAACTTCTATATTATATACAATAATCTAAAATAATATTTGTGGGGACATTTTTGCCTCAAGACCAAGAGTTGCACATTGTAATCTTTTTTGGCTTCAAGTACCAAGTTAGTGGTACTCTTCAACCATTGGCCATCCCTTATAAGGCATGAAGAGGAAGGCTTTCCTTCCAATGTGGGACTTGAAGCCAAAAAAGATTACAATGTGCAACTCTTGGTCTTGAGGCAAAAATGTCTCCACAATATTCTAAATAGAATTTAGTATACAATACAACTATATTGTACAATAATCTTAAAAAATTATTAAAAGTTTAAAGTTCAATAAGACAAAAACAATAAAGAGTCATTCTACCGTACCCCCTCTTTTTTTAGGGGGTATGGTACCCTCTTTAATCTTGGCCATAGATTTTACACATTTGAATCCTAACCATTTATTTATTTTTAATGAAAAACCAATTATCGGTTAAGTAGGTAATATATAAAAGCAAGAATACATAGACAAACAAACTAGTGTTCTCTCCCTTGCATCTTTTCTCTTGCGTCTTCTCTCTCAAACCGAAAACCTAGTGGGCGTTCCTTCTTTTGATGCCCAGTTGATGGATGATTGAGTTAAGAAATGAATCACTGGCGGTGAATATTGGGGTTTAAGGTGAAGTGAGACTGCATAAAGAGCTGTTCTTCACTTATGGTTTGGTCCTTTTCCTTTTTGTTTCATTTTTCATAGAGAAAGCTAGTTTTGCTTATATTTTGTCCTACCTAACCATGTGGGTTGTTGGGGGTATTTGGATGACATTTATCTATGGAACTGTGCTAATTTCATTAGGAAAAAATGTGTTATTTATTTATTTATTTATTTTAAGTTAAATTAATTAAGCAATAGTGATAGAAGACCTTTAGGGGTTGATTTGTGAAATGCAATAGATAATGAACTTGTTTATCTATCTTGATATTGAGAAATGGAGGAATTTCTAGTTATCTACTGAAATGCTAGCTGTAAAGTATGCCTTAGCTTGAGTCAAGGAGCTAGGAAAGTTGCGAGGGAGTAGAGGGATGACTATTGCAGTTGTGAAAAATTTGTAGCCATACCATTCATTTGCTTTGTTTTGATGAGTTAGTTTTGAAACTATCCTAACGGGATTGAACTGAAAACCTTGTGAAACATACCATTCAATAGCTTTGTTTTGGTGGGTTAAATTTGAAACTATCCTAATTGGAATGAACTAAGTTCCTTGATAAAAATCTACCCCATTGATAAGTTATTACTAAGAACCTACTCCTAATCCAGTGGTGTAACCAGAGACTAATCCTTTTAGGATGGGTTTATTAAATAAGTTTAATTATTTGCTTACCCTGTGTATTGCTTCTGTAAATGGGTCCATACACTTATAACATATTTTTTAAAGTAATATCTAATTTTAATAACTTAGTTTATATATAACCATTTCATTTTTCCTATCAAGATAACTCAGTTTATCAATATGAATAATTTATTCTTTGTTTCCTTTTCAACCACATTTATTCTTGAGCTGTTATATGCTACTCCTCGGAAACCCCAACTATTAAAAATACTCAAGGGTTTAAAAGTAGAGAAAATGAAAAGCCTTGTAGTTAATTTGGAATCATTATCATGTTATTTGGGGTTTCCAAGGAGTAGCAAATAACAGCTCAATAATAAATAAGAAGAATTAGTCTGGCAGATTTTGATTATGGTTTTATTTCTTCATAAAATTGGCTGTTTTTACTTATTTTACCAAAGAGATGCAAATAGTGCACTGGAGCAAAAATAGATAAGAGGGAGAGATAATCAACTTATCTTTGTGTTTATAAAATTCTGTTAAGAGAAAAGACAATGTAGTCCAAGGATGTTGAGTACTTTTAATCAATTATTCAAAATATTGCTAGTTTTAGCTATTTCATGTCTTGTTATTTTTTTCTCAAAAAAAAAAAAAAAGTCTTGTTTTTTAATTGTAGTTGTTCAACAGTTAAAACATTGAACAACATTATAAAGTCTCATGTGGTCAATTTTGATTTTAGCTTTGATTTTATCACTTTTAAAGACATGTCCTGTGTGCTCCCCTTAGAAAAACTACAACTTTATGCAAAATTGAAATAATGGATTCCAATGATGACTTTTAGATCAAGTTTTCCATATAAAAATAATTATATATAATAAAAAAAAAAAGTTTCATATCACCACACATAGATTAATTCAAATGACCATCAAAGCGCGTTGAGCTCACAAGTTGTGCGAGGTCATGAATTATCTTCTATATCATTTTGATGTAATCTCTCGTGTTTGCTAAAGTTTTTTTTTTTTTTTTTTTTTTTTTTTTTTTTTTTTTTTTTTGTTTTTCCGGCATTGAATGATGTACTTCGATCCATTTGCTCTTAAATTTCATTATAAAAAAAATAATCTAAAACATTTCTCTAACTCTGAGATATTAATGGTGATATTTTAGTACTTATAAAAAATCATTGTCATGGGTTTTATTAAAATTGATGAACAATGACAATTTGAGCCACCAATTTCAAAGAGTTACTTGGAGAGGTAGAGAGTGTAAGAGTGATGGCCTGGACATACTAAGACTCTTTATATAATCCAATATCTTTTTATCAAAATATGAAATATATTTTTTTCAAAAAATTGTAAAATATCTCAAATGCAAAGATGGCTAGAAGGATATATGAGAGATGAACAATGACAATTTGAGCCACCAATTCCAAAGAGTTACTTCGAGAGGTAGAGAGTGTAAGAGTGATGGACATACTAAGACTCTTTATATAATCCAATATCTTTTTATCAAAATATGAAATTTATTTTTTTCAAAAAATTGTAAAATATCTCAAATGCAAAGATGGCTAGAAGGATGTGAGAGAGAGAGAGAGAGAGAGAGAGAGAGAGAGAGAGAGAGACAGAGAATATCGTGTTTTTACCATCCATTGTGACTAAAAAAAAAAAAAAAAAATTAACTATCAAATGTGACATTGGTATTGACCATTGTAATGTTAGTACTTTCTAATGTGACAAAAAAAAGGAACTTCCAAATGTGGTAATGGTATTGTCATATGTGATATTAGTACCGCCAATTTAATGTTGGAACCATTGAATGTGACCAAAACATAGGGGAATCATCAAATGTGACAATCATACAGTCATATGTGATGTTAGTGTGATTTTAGGGTCATTAATTCATTTTTAGGTTCTAAGGGTATTTTGATCATTTTTTTTTTAGGTTCTAAAGGTATTTTAATCATTTTTAAGGTTCTAAGGGTATTCCGGTAATTATTGAGGGTTTTAAGGGTATTTTAGTCATTTTATAGGTTTCAAGGGTCATTTTATTTCGAAATTTATTTAAAGTTTAAAGATCATTTGGGTCATTTTAAAGGTTTTATGGGTATTTTGGTCATTTTTAAGGTTTAAGGTGCATTACTATTGTTTTTAGGTTCTAAGGGTATTATTGTCACTTTTTAAGTTACAAGGTCATTTCAGTCATTTTTTAAGGTTTTATGGTCATTTAAGTCATTTTTTTAGTATTTAAGGGTATTTTGAGTATTTTTTTAGGTTTATAAGGTATTTAAGTCATTTTTTAGGTTTTAGGGTCATTTCGGTCATTTTCTAGGTTTTAAGGAGATTCCAATAATTTTTGAGAGTTTTGGGGTTATTTTGGTAATTTTAAAGTGTTAGGATGCGTTTTGGTAATTTTAGTATATTAAAGGGTATTTTGAAAATTTTAGAAATTTTAGGAGTATTTTTGTTATATATATTCGTCGATTATTAGGTAATTCAATGGGGTTGGGTTGGGTTGATTACTCCCATATGTAATGTTGGTATGGGTTAATGTGGTGATGGAATTGTCAAATGTGAGAAAAAAACCATTGAATGTGACAAAAGTATGGTTACATATGATGTTAACATTGCCCAATGTGACAACAGAACTGTCAAATGTGAGAAAAAATAGGGTATCACCTAATGTGACAAAAGTATAATCAGATGTGATGTTGGTACTGCCTAATATGACAAATGATCCATCAAATGTGTGAAAAAAAAATGAATCACTGAATGTGACAAGAGTACAGTCACATGTGATGTTAGAACTATATAATGTGAGGATGAACCGTCAAATGTGATAAAAAAAAAAAAAGAACTACCAAATGTGACAAAAGTGCTATTAAATGTTAGTACTGCCAAATGCGACAATAGAACTATTAAATGTGAGAAAAAATAAAGGATCCACCAACTGTGATAAGAATATAGTCACATGTGATGCTGGTACTGCACAATGTGAAGATGAAATTGTCAATGTGGAAAAAAAGGGAACCACTAAATGTGACAAAAGTACAGTACTGTCAAAAGTAAAAAAGTGACTTTAGTGGTGGGCCCAAATGTAAAATTATTGTTAGATATGATATTGGTACTGCCTACTGTGATGATTGAACTATCAGTTGTAAGGAAAAAAATATAGTACTACCGAATGTGACAAAAGTACGGTCAGAAGTGATGTTGGTACTGTCAAATGTAATAATAGAACTATCAAATTTGAGAATAAAAAATATGGTACCATTGAATGTGACAAAAATAGAGTCAGATGCGATATTGGTACTGCTTAATGTGACAATAGAACCATGAAATTTGAGAAAAATAAAGGAATCGCTATATGTGCAGAAGAACTGTCAAATTTGATATTAGAACTGCGTAATGTGATAATGGAATCATCAAAATTGAAAAACAAATAAAGGAACTACTAAATATAACAAAAGAACTATCAAATGTGATATTGGAACTGCATAATGTGAGAAAAAAAAATAAGAGAATCACAAAATGTGACAAAAGAACTGTCAAACGTGATGTCAAAACTGCATAATGTGAGGATGAAAGTGTCAAATGTGAGAAAAAAGTAAGGGAACCACCAAATGTGAGAAAAAAATTGTCACATGTAATGTTAGAATTGCACAATGTGAAGATGGAACCGTCAAATGTGAGAAAATAATAAGGGAACCACCAAATGTGACAAAAGAACAATCACATAGTGATGTTGGAACTACATAATGTGAGGATGGAACCCTCAAATGTGAGAAAAAAGTAAGGAAATCACCTAATGTGACAAAAATAGAGCAGATGCGATGTTAGTACTGCTTAATATGACAATGAAACCATCGAATTTGAGGAAAAAAGAAGGAACCATTATATGTAACAAAAGAACTATCAAATGTGATATTGAAATTGCACAATGTGATAATGGAATCGTCAAATGTGAGAAAAAAATAAGGGATCCACCGAATGTGACAAAAGAATCGTCGAATGTGACAAAAGAATCGTTAAATGTGATGTTGAAACTGCACAATGTGAGGATAAAACTGACAAATGTGAGAAAAAAAAAGTAAGGGAACCACTAAATGTGAAAAAAGAATTGTCACATGTGATGTTGGAACTGCATAATATGAGGATTGAGCTATCAAATGTGAGAAAAAAGTAAGGGAACCACCAAATGTGACAAAAGAACCGTCACATGTGATGTTGGAGCAGCACAATATGAAGATGAAACTGTCAAATGTTAGAAAAAAGGAAGGGAACTACTAAATATGACAAAAGAACTGTCACATGTAATGTTGGAACTACAAAATTTGATGAAACCGTCAAATGTTAGAAAAATGTGACGAAAGAACTGTCACATGTGATGTTGGAACTACACAATATGAAAATGAAACTATCAAATGTGAGAAAAAAGTAAGGGAACCATCAAATGTGAGAAAAAATTTGTTACATGTGATGTTGGAACTGCACAATGTGAGGATGGAATTGTCAAATGTGAGAAAAAAAATAAAGGAACCACCGAATGTGACAAAAGAATTGTCGAATGTGACAAAAGAATCGTCAAATGTGATGTTGGAACTGCACAATGTGAGGATGAAACTGACAAATGTGAGAAAAAAAAGTAAAGGAACCACTAAATGTGAGAAAAGAATTATCATATGTGATGTTGGAACTGCATAATGTGATGATGAAACTATCAAATGTGAGAAAAAAGTAAGGGAACTACCAAATGTGACAAAAGAACTGTCACATGTGATATTGGAGTGACACAATGTGTAGATGAAACTGTCAAATGTCAGAAAAAAGTAAGGGAACTACTATATGTGACAAAAGAACTGTCACATGTAATGTTGGAACTACACAATTTGACGATGAAACCGTCAAATGTGAGAAAAATGTGACGAAAGAACTGTCACATGTGATGTTGGAACTACACAATATGAAGATGAAACTATCAAATGTAAGAAAAAAGTAAGGGAACCATCAAATGTGAGAAAAAACCTGTTACATGTGATGTTGGAACTGCACAATGTGAGGATGGAACCATTAAATGTGAGAAAAAAATAACCTAATATAGCAGGTTACCTACTAGTGAGTATCGTACCCTTTTTTTTTTTTTTTTGGAGTACCATAGAATTACCCATTTATGTAATATCAATTAAATAAAAATATTTGATAAAGAAAAAAAACTAAAACACCTAGGGGTATGATTGGGAGTTAATGTAAAATTAAAATAATAATAAAAAGTAACTAATATAAAATTTTGCTTTTGAAGCATATGACCTTTTAATCATACATGTGGTCAGTTTCTTAAAATTGGAGCAAGCACTAGAAGATTTCTTGGACTTACAAATCTATAAAGTACTTATTAAACTCTTGATCGAATTGAGAGAGAAACTAAAAAAACATAGAAGCAAGAAAAAGAAATAGAGAGAACGAGGAACAAATTATGGATGTAGATACAGATGTAATGTTAAAACCGCCTAAAATAAATTTGTAAAGCTAAGACTGCCTAAAATGAATTTGTAAAATCAATATATTTATATAATTAATATTGTAAAAAAATCAAATTTAAAAAATAAATATGAAAAAAGACTAATGATGTGGCAAATGAGGTGGTTCAATAGGAGCGTAGTAATAATAATTGCTACGCTTCATCTTTTAGATAAATTAGCCGCGAACCCGCGCATTGCGCGTGATAATTATTTTTATGGTAGTTTTATTAAAAATTTAACAACGATTAATTGAACCAATATTAGGATAAAATTTTGTTTTTGATAATCTATTAAGGTTACTTTCTTTGTAGAAATTATAATTTCAGCCGCCCAAAACATATTATCAAATAAACAATTATTAGTAAAATCTAAGAATTAAATTTCTATACATATATTGTTATAAAATAATAATAATTAAAATAAAATTGCAAAAGTTAAAATTTGTCACCTATCCAATTACTTTTGTTTGGCTAACCTTTGCTTTTCTTTCGTTTGGCTAACCTTTGTTTTTCTTTAAATAAATGGCATTATAAAGTACTTCTATTACAACTATTAAGAGTAATTTGTCCACCACAAAGGATTAGAAAATAAACAAAAATTAGTAAAGTCTCATAGTTTAACATCTAAATTGAGTATTATAAAAAATCATGCTATGTAACAAAATAAATACCAAATTATCCAAATTATGCTAAGTAATAGAATAATATTATATTTTTATATGCTATATTTGATTCTTTAAAATGCAATAGGATAACATATAACATTCAAAGAGAATAAAAAATAAATAAAAAAACAACAACAACAATTTAAAAAAAATAAATAAATCACAATTTAAAAAACAAAACTAAATTGCATTAACCCAAAATAGAGTTTTAAATAATATAAAAAATTATCAACCTAAAGTAGAGATGCAAGAAAACTAAAAAAATCCACCAAAAAATTTAGAGAGAGAGAGAGAGAGAGAGAGAGAGGGAACCTTTTTTTTTTGTGAGGGAAAACTATGCATAGAATAGAAGAGATAGTGACAAATTTATAGTAAGAGGGTGTGAATAAGAAGAGGCAAAAATAAAGGAAGATGAAGGGAAAGAGGAAGAATGATATTAATGTAGAGGGTAGTGGGGAGATGAAAAGGTAAAGGAGGGAAAAAGAATGAAGAAGTAGTAGGGAGATGAAATGGTAAAGGAGAGAGAAAGGTTGGAGAAGTGTAAATATTAAAAAAATAAATGTTAAAAGCAATCATAGAAAAATTGAAAAAAAAATCCCCCTTTAAGCTAAAAAGGCTCACACAAAACCCTAAAGTTGAACTAAAAAAGTTTTGAGTTGGACTTGATAGTGAAACTAAATAAATAAGAAGTGGGCTGGATTAATTATACAGATTTATTATAAGGTAATAATGAAAGTAAATAAATAAGTAGTGGGCTGCATTTATAGTGCTGAAATTTGTAAAAACCATTTTAAAATTGTAGGAAAATTATATTTTAAAAAAGAAAAAAAAAAAGAATGACGTGACAGCTGATGTGGTGTAATGTGGGAGCAGTAACATTAAACGCTACGCTTCAACTTTTAGTAATATATAGATATATAAAATATATATATATATATATATATATATATATATATATATATATATATATTAGGCTGCCGAGAGAAAAAGAGATTACGAATTATCTTGTGTTATTGATGTCAATGGGAGTAAGGTAAGAATTCGTTGAAATCCAGTTGACTGTATGCCTTTTAGGCAATTCACCAAACATCTTTCAACGAATTTAGTTCACTACTTTCTTCTTAATTTATAAACTAAGGCTTTTAGTATATACCATTACTCCCTCTCCCACAATAACAGTTCCATTTAATTTTGCAAAATTAAGTCAATTTTTTAAAGTAAAAATAAAATTTTGACGGGTGAAAATAATAAAATGTTAATTTGAATTCTTTCCGCATTCAATTACTATAAGGTTGGATGAAGAAATTATTAATTAGACAAAACTTTAAAAATGATGGAATTTACTAGTGGTAGAATTGAGCTAGTCTTGAGATTAGTTAAACAATATTTTTGTTTACTTGAAAATTATTTATTTATCACTTTATCACTTACCTAGTCTTGAGATTAGATAAATGTCCTTGAGTTTCATAAATATTGAACCAATTTTCAATTCTACTGGTACTTTTCTTTTGGCAAGGATATCTTGTCATTTTATAAGTGGAGAATTTATAATTTAAAATATTTATTTAAAAAAAAAAACACTAAGAGCCTGTTTGGCATCAGTTTTAGCTTTTAGTTTTTATGTACAACTTGTTAAAACGTTACTTTTTTCTCCTTTTTTCTCTCTCTTTTTTTTTTTTTTTTTCAAAATTTTCAAGATACAAGTATACTTTTAGTACACTTTCAACAAAAAGTTTTCAATAAAAAATTAGATAAGTTGTTCCCAAACGGACACTAAAGGTAGAGAACATTGGTGAAGTTTTTTTTTTACTTTTGATACATCAAGTTGAACTTAAGCCTAGACATGGTCCCAATAAATTTCATACAAAGCAAAAAGCATTAAACTCACTGTATGGAAGTTGATAATCACACCGCAAAATTCTCATACCTCGCGTGATAAATTGGAAGAATCAATATAGCACATGTCGTGTTTGTATCCTGTGATTTCCATCCAATAAATTAGACTTGTTTTATATAAAAATTTTTTGGAGAATCTCCAATAGATTAGATGTAAAGTACCAAACACAAGTCCTTTGTTTTATTGCCTGGTTAACGGAAGAATCAATTGGGCATTTAAAAATCTATACATATATTTCTTTTCTACATAAAGGGGTAATTAAAAATCTTGGATGCCTCGTTTAATGAAAAAGGGCCAAAAAAAGGAGTTTACAAGAGAAAATATTAAACGTTAGCAAAAAGCATTTGCAATTGTGAATCATGTTGTGTCACATGCGAGCACTGTAAGAAAGGACATAAAACATTCGAGAATCGAAATAATTGTCCTCTTATATATATTCACTAAAAAGAATATGGGTATCCTCGTACTGACGTGGAATCAGATACTTTCTCCTGTTGTTGTCTCCCTACTCTTCCTTTTTCTCCGTCATAGTTCCTATTTCTTCGTTTTTCTTTTTCTTTTGGGTCTATTGGTAGACTCTTCGAACCTTTTATTGTTTACTTTTAGGAGATTGATTTATCTTTTTATAATTAACCAATCTGAGAAGGAATCGAAAGTGTTATGCTTGTTTTGATTAATTTTTCTGATATCAATGGGCATGTTGTGTTGTGTTGTGTTGTGTCTCTCATATGGTGGTTGAGTTAGAAGTGGAACAATTTTTTATTTTTTATTTAATAACAATAAGACTGTTGATCATATATATGAAATATTTCCATAAAAAAAATTTCATGTATGAAAAAGACTTAAAATTAATGCCATGGGCCATGGCACTTGGGATGGTAGTATAAATCCAAAATAAAATAAAATAAAAAGGTTTTAGATTCTGAATAATGGTCTTAATCTGTCTTAAATGAACTATGCTTGTTCTATATTTCATTTAGAATTTATTATTTGTATAACAGTTGCATATAACATTCATCTATGAAGGTGAATCTCATAAGGGTGAGACTCGTCTAGATATGAGAGAAATGTTATATGCAACTGCTAAGCAAAAATATATTTACTTTTTGCTTTTTATCTCCATGCATAATCTAGTTTTTAGTTTTTTTCGTGCATAACTTTTGTTTGTCAAACTATTCAAGACTTTCAATGTTCAAATTTGAGTTCAATGCAAAAGCAAAAAAGTGGGACACTATTCAAATTGAAGATCTCAAAATTGACAATAATGAGGTACTTGTCCTGAATTGTATGTTTAAGCTCAAACACCTACTTGAGTAGAATGTAGTGGTAGAGTCCAAGAAATGCTGTCTTGAATCTGATCAGGTAGATGAATCCACATGTTTTCATACAGGGGGTTGTGAATGCAACCCATGGTGTACCCTTCTTTACTTCAAGACTTCGACAGGCTCTTTTCTACTTCTCTACTTTGTTTGTGATGTCGCGGAAGCCTAAAGAGAAGCACACACGATGCTCTCTTGATGGAACAGAAACTAAACTGTTAGTTTCTGGTAGTAAACCTCGAATCCACGAGAGGTTTCCCTGAATCCACAAGGAGAATAAACTGGAATCCACCAGAAGAAAATTTGACAAAATTCTGTTTTTTTGATAATAGTCTCCCTTGCCTCTGACGGCTACAAAACATATAAATACTGAAGAAAAACGTTTAAAAACCCTAATTCGCACTAATTAAGCGATTAGGTGACAAATTACCGAATTTTGCAAAAAATGGCAAAATTAAGTTAAATGCAAAATCACAAACTACTGACCTTAAGGGTCGTCCCAAAACAGACGTGACTTTATTTTGACTTTTAAACTAAAAGTTATTAAGGAAAAACAAATAATACTATAAATAGCAAAAACACTGTTATCGGGGCCTTAACGAAAGAATTTGCCTAAATTTTGGCGACGTTCATGGCGTCATGAATCTGGATCAGAACGTCGTTTCCCTTCAACCTGCCAAATTTCATGCAATTCCGACACTGTTACCCCGATGGCCCCTACTGGCACCCCCCTTTGATCTTGTGTTGTGACTTCTTGCGCCCCTGCTGCTTAAGGAAGGCATGTGCGGTCTGTTCTACATCAGTCCCCCCCACTTGAAAAGAACTCGACCCCGAGTTCCCACTATCTGGTTCATCAGGAGGATGATAGTCATACAAGTCAGCAACATTGAAGGTAGAAGAAATGCTCATGTCTGGAGGAAGAGCAACCACATAAGCATTGTTGTTGATCTTCTTAATAATCTGGAATGGTCCATACTTCTTGTCCTTCAATTTGTTGTAGGTACCAACAGGAAATCTCTCCTTTCTAAGATAGACTAGCACTAAATCCCCAACATTGAAGATCTTCTCACGCCTCTTCTTATCAGCAGCTTCCTTGTACTTGGCATTTGTATCTTCAAGTTTCTGCCTCACCTCCTCTTGCATAGCCTGAATACGATCAGCCATGTTTTCTGCTGCTTGACTCACTCCTGGAAGCTCAGGTAAAGGTACCAAGTCCAAAGCGTGTTTTGGGGGCACGCAGTAGACGATGGCAAATGGAGACTTACCAGTGCTTCTACTGACTGAGCTATTGTATGCAAACTCTGCTTGGGACAATGCAAGATCCCACTGCTTGGGCTTCTCGCCTGAGATACACCGGATCAGATTCCCCAAAGTGTGATTAACCACTTCTGTCTAACCATCAGTCTGTGGATGACTAGTGCTGCTGTAATTCAAGGAAGTGTCAAAACGCTTCCACAAAGTCCGCTAGAAGTGACTAATGAACTTGGTATCCCGGTCAGAGGTGATGGATTTTGGCACTCCATGCAAACGCACCACTTCTTTAAAGAACAGATTGGCCACTCGAGTAGCATCTGAAGTCTTCTTGCATGCTATGAAATAGGACATCTTTGAGTACCTGTCAACCACAACGAAAACAGAATCCATACCTCGCTGGGTTCGAGGAAGACCCAGTATAAAGTCCATAGATAAATCTTCCCATGGTGCTTGTGGAACTGGCAAAGGCATATATAAACCAGTATTCTGAGATTGTCCCTTAGCAGTTTGGCAAATTGGACACTTCCTCACATGATTGCCAACATCCCTCTTGAGCTGTGGCCAATAATACCTTTCTTCCACCAGTGCTATAGTCTTATCTCTGCCCATATGTCCACCCAAACCTCCACCATGCAGCTCCCTAATAATCTGCTCCCTCAATGAACTTTTAGGGATGCATAATTGGTTACCACGAAAGAGGAAACCATCCTGGATGTATATACTATTGATAGCAGTATGAGTTTGTTGACACTTACCCCAAATATCACCAAAATCCTCGTCATTCTCGTATAGCTCCTTGAGGCAATCAAACCCTACAACTTCAGTACGTAGGGTGGTCAACAACGATGCTCGCCTGCTGAGTGCATCAGCCACCTTATTGGTGACACCAGACTTGTGCTTCAAAGTGAAATGAAAGCGCTGTATATAAGCTACCCACCGAGCATGCATCCTGTTAATGCTAACTTGACTATTGATGTGCTTTAATGCCTGATGATCTGTGTATAATACAAACTCCCTCTGAATCAGGTAGTGCTCCCAATGCTTAAGAGTCCGTACTACAGCAAAGAACTCCAGTTCATAGGCTGACCATTTACTTCGAGCTTCACAAACTTTCTCACTGAAGAATGCTACTGGTCTGTTGTCCTGAGAAAGAACAGCGCCTATCCCAACCACAGATGCATCACACTCCACCTGAAACACCTTATCGAAGTTGGGCAATGCCAAAACTGGGGCTGTGCTCAACTTTTCCTTGATCAAGGCAAAGCTTTGTTCTGCCTCCTTTCCCCATGAGAACCTCCCCTTCTTCAGACATTCAGTGATAGGGGCTACTATGCTACTGAAATCCCGAACAAACCTCCGATAGAAGGTTGCTAGCCCATGGAAGCTTCGCACATCACTCACTGTCTTTGGGGTTGGCCATTCTCTGACTGCACGGACCTTGTCCTCATCAACATGAATCCCATCTGCACTAACCACATACCCTAAGAACAGCAACTTATCAGTCAAGAAGCTGCACTTCTTCAAGTTGATATACAACTCATTGGCCTGCAACACTGCTAATACTTCTCGCACATGATTATAGTGGGCTGCTTCTGTCTTACTGTAAATCAGAATATCGTCAAAATAAACTACCACAAACCTTCCAATAAATGGTTTCAATACCTGATCCATAAGTCTCATGAAAGTGCTGGGAGCATTAGATAATCCGAAAGGCATAACCATCCACTCATACAACCCCTCCTTTGTCTTAAAAGCTGTCTTCCACTCATCTCCAGGTCGGATCCGAATCTGGTGATACCCACTCTTGAGATCTAGCTTGGTGTAACACTTGGACCCACTCAGCATATCAAACATGTCATCTAGTCGGGGAATAGGAAATCGATACCTGACTGTGATCTTGTTGATGGCTCGACTATCCACACACATACGCCAGCTCCCGTCCTTCTTTGGTGTTAGCAGTGCCGGTACTGCACATGGACTCATACTCTCCCTAATCTGCCCCTTGCTCAAAAGCTCATCCACCTGCCCCTGTAGAATCTGACCCTCTTGAGGATTCATCCTGTAATGTGGTAGATTAGGTAGACTAGCTCCAGGAACTAAATCAATGCAATGCTGGATGTCACGCATTGGTGGTAAACCTGCAGGCAGCTCTTTTGGAAACAGCTCTTCAAACTCCTTGATCAATGGTTGAATTGCCTCAAGTATCTCAGTAACCTTCTTTGGCTCACCATCTGTCACCACTACAGCATATACCTGTTTCAACTCCTTACACTCCCTGTCGAACTCATCTTCATTGTTCACTATAAGGAGTGCTGGCTTCCCCTCCACTTTAGAAGCTTTGGGTATACTGCCTTCCTTAATAGGGCCAAGGACAATTTTTCTGCCATTCTTAAAAAACACATACACATTATCCTTACACCTATGCGTAGCATCTACATCATACTGCCAAGGTCTACCCAGAATTAAATGACATGCATCCATTTCAACAACATCACAAACTACTTCATCTACATAACATTTACCCATAGAAAAAGTAACATGACATTGTTGAGTAACAAGAGTTTCCGTACCTTTCTTGATCCAACCTATCTTGTACAGAGAGGGATGCTTTTCTGTTTTCAGTCCTAGCTTGGTAACCAAACTCTTCGATGCAATGTCCTCTACACTGCCACTGTCAATGATCAAATCACAAACCCTCTTACTGATGGTGCATCGTACTCGGAAGATCTCATTCCGCTGATCACCGTATTCCACCCTTGGTGTGAGCAACAACCTTTGGATCACCAAAGATCGCCCTAATGGCACGCCTTCCTCGTCCTCTTGGATCTCATTGAGATCATAGGCATACGGATCTGCATCATTATACACCTCTTCACCTTCCTGTTCACCTTCTACCTCACCCTCTTCTGCCACTACCTGATTCACTGCGGCTCGCTTAGGGCAAGTACTAGATCGATGTCCTGGTTCTCCGCACCTGTAGCACTTATTCCCAGTTGGCCTAGCATAGGGGTTGGCATTCGCTATTGGCTGGGCTGTGGAACCCGCTACTGCCACTATGGATTGGTTGACGCCACTATTCTCCCTAACCACGGGTTGTGACCGTGGTGTAAACATGGGCTGTTTACCTTTGTTGGCAATGGAACTAGAGGACTCCGAACTGCGGTTGGAAAACTTCGAACCTGTCCTGAGATGCTGAAATTCTATTTTCTTGGATAAGGTTACAGCCTCATTCAAAGTATATAGGGTTTGTAAGGATACCTGATCTCGGATGGAAACTCGTAACCCGTGTACAAATCTGGATATCCGTTGATCTTCAGTTTCCTCCAAATCATTGCGATTCGCCAACCTGTCAAACTCCTCCATGTACTCATTAACTGTCCGAGTACCCTGCCTGCAATCCTGGTACTGTCTGAACAACTCCTGCTGGTAATCGGGTGGTAAGAACCGATCTGCCATTAATCTTTTCATCCTCCTCCATGACCGTATTGGAAGCTTTCGTTCCCGAGTACGGTTTAATTGAACACGATCCCACCAGGCAGATGCTCCTCCCTTTAATTTGTAGGCCACCAAACACACCTGTTTGTCTTCTGCTGTACCCATATAGTCGAAAAACTTTTCAACCTCACTGACCCAATCCAGATACTCTTCAATGGAGACATTACCATTAAAAGATGGTAACTCTATTTTCATCCGATAGTCCCTCTGCTCCTGATAATCTCGCCCATTATCCCTCGCGGGACCACGATGATTTCCAAAGACTCTCTCTGCATACTCCTCCTCTTCACTGTCTTCTTCGTTGTAGTCTTGCTGCCTGTTCCGGTTTGGACCACGATAGGGAGGGCCACGCACTCGGTTATCACGTCGCTCTTCATCAACGCGGTTAGGGTTTCGGTTAAGCAAAGTGGCAAGTGCTGCTTGAATCTGGTCCAGAGTCTGTTGGGTTGAATCACGAAATTGTTGATGTTCATCACGAAATTGTTGATTTTCATCACGAAAATCAAGGAACTCAGCCCTAGTGAGGACTGGGTTGTTGACGTCGTCACCGCCGTCATTGTTGTGGTGGTTACCGTCTCGCCGGTTAGCCATCAGACCAGGGTAAGTCAAGGCTCTGATACCAACTGATGTCGCGGAAGCCTAAAGAGAAGCACACACGATGCTCTCTTGATGGAACAGAAACTAAACTGTTAGTTTCTGGTAGTAAACCTCGAATCCACGAGGGGTTTCCCTGAATCTACAAGGAGAATAAACTGGAATCCACCAGAAGAAAATTTGACAAAATTCTGTTTTTTTTTTTATAATAGTCTCCCTTGCCTCTGACGGCTACAAAACATATAAATACTGAAGAAAAACGTTTAAAAACCCTAATTCGCACTAATTAAGCGATTAGGTGACAAATTACCGAATTTTGCCAAAAATGGCAAAATTGAGTTAAATGCAAAATCATAAACTACTGACCTTAAGGGTCGTCCCAAAACAGACGGGACTTTATTCTGACTTTTAAACTAAAAGTTATTAAGGAAAAACAAATAATACTATAAATAGCAAAAACACTGTTATCGGGGCCTTAACGAAGGAATTTGCCTAAATTTTGGCGACGTTCATGGCATCTGTGATGAATCTGGATCAGAACGTCGTTTCCCTTCAACCTGCCAAATTTCATGCAATTCCGACACTGTTACCCCGATGGCCCCTACTGGCACCCCCCTTTGATCTTGTGTTGTGACTTCTTGCACCCCTGCTGCTCAAGGAAGGCATGTGCGGTCTGTTCTACATCAGTTTGAAATGCTTGAGATCGACATGTCCCGTGAGCTGAAGAGGATGCATCTTGAGAATGAGTCATATTGGCCGCAAGCAACGAATGTCACTACTTGTGAGGGCATGGAGAGGATTGAGAGGCCGGAGACATACAATTTATCTTTGTTAGTGTTGTTTTGTCATTAGTGTTTTGTATAATAGATGATCTTAATATTGATTATATACCATTGTTTTTTGGAGCAGGTTAATTAATTGGGGAGTGATCTTTTGGCCACCTGGTCATCACATTGCTATGGAAGACCTATTCTTAACTGCAAAGATATATGTGCATATCGTGCTTAGTTATTCCATTGTAAAAGTAATGTGTCAATAAAGATGGGACAATTGGCTTTTGATGTACTTACAAGACAGGACTAGCTGTTTACAATACATAGAGTAACTGAACTTTCAAGGCTGCTCCTTTGTTTCTTAGACTCTAACATAGGAGGGTGATTGCAGCTCTATCAGTCGCACGTATTTAGGTGGTGCAATTAGACCCCAAGGGACAATGATTAAGATGTGCATAAACAATGAAAAGTATTATTCAGCCAAAAAAAAAAAAAAAATGGTGTTAGAGAGTTTGGATTTGAATTAATCAACGATAAATTATGAACAGAGCAATAACATAAAACTTCGTGGAAATATAAACTTAACTTTATACAAATGTTTTTGCGAATACTTAAAAAAGGGTACTATATACTATTGAAGTATTTGTAAATGATTAAAACTAGTGGTAGAATTGAACGAATTTTCAATTCTACTGGTAATTTTTTTTTTGGCAAGGTTTTATTTTATCTTATCATTATTTTTTTTTATAAGCTTATTATTAAAATAAAAAATAAAAAACCTAAAGATAGGGACCATTAGAAGTGTTTTTGATATATCAAGTTTGAACTATGTTCTAGACATGGTCCCAATAAACATCGTACAGAGCAAAAAGCATTAGATTCACTGTATAAATGTTGATAATCACCTTGTAAAATTCTCATTCTAACATAATAATTGAAAGAATTAGTCAAGCACGTGTCATGTCTATATCCCGTCGAGTGGATTACACTCAGAGCACTAGACACAAATCCTTTATTTTTTGCTTAGTTAATGGAAAAATCAATAGTTTTTTTTTTAAAAAAAATTTTATTATTTTTTCTACATAAAGTGGTATTTAAAAATATTCGAGAAGTAAGAGAGTAAGTAGTATTAATAAAAATTAGCAAAAGCTTTTGGATTTGAGAATTAGAAAATACAAATGCAAGTAGGATGTACTTTAATTTATGCTAGGGTCTCTCCCACATACGTGTGAAGCCACGTTGTGTCACATGTGAGCACTATGACAAGGACATACTTTTTCTTCTAGACATACTTGATTCTACATCCAAGAAGTATTTTTGATATATTAAGTTTGAACTATGTTCTAGACATGATCCCAATAAACATCGTACAAAGAAAAAAGCATTAGATTCACTTTATAAATTTTGATAATCACATCGTAAAATTCTCATTCTAACATGATAAGTGAACGAATCATCAAGCACGTGTCATGTCTATATTTCGTCAAGTGGATTACACTTAGAGCACTAGACACAATTCCTTTATTTATTGCTTAGTTAATGGAAAATTAATTGTTTTTTTTCTTCCTACATAAAGTGGTATTTAATAATATTTGAGAATTAAGAGAGTAAGTACTATTAATAAAAATTAGCAAAAGCTTTTGGATTCGAGAATTAGAAAATACAAATGCAAGTAGGATGTACTTTAATTTATGCTAGGGTCTCTCCCACAAATGTGTGAAGCCACGTTGTGTCACATGCGAGCACTGTGACAGGGACATACTTTTTTTCTTCTAGACATACTTGATTCTACATCCAAGAAATTAAATAATTGTCCTCATATTCTTTGGTAAAAAAGAAAAGAAAAAACGTCCACCCAAAAAAAAAAAATCAAGTGTCCTCGTACTGATGTGCTATCATTTTTTTTTTGATGGAAGATGTGCTATCATTTGATACCCATCTTCCTGTCTCTGTTCATGTCTCCCTTCTTCAAACTTTTAATCATATTATTGCTTACTTTTAGGAGATTGATTAATCTTTTTATAATTAACCAATCTGTAAAGAAAAGGAATCAAAAGAATCATGCTCGTTTTGAATAATGTTTTTGATACCAATGGACAATGGGTATGCTGTGGTGGGCTTTGTACTTGTACTCGTTTAAGAACTTTTATATGGTTGTTGAGCTAGAAGTGGACTCTTTTTTAGAAGGGAATTAACAATAAGACTGTTGATCACATATATGAAATAATTGGATAAAAAAAAATTCATATATGAAATAGGCCTTGGTCCCAAATAATAATAATAATAATAAAAAGAAAAGAAATAAACTTTAATTGGTGATGGGATGACAGTATAAAGAAAAATAAAAAGGTTTTAGATTCTGTAAAGATGATCATAATTTGTCTTAATTGAATCATGCTCACTCCATAATTCAGTTAGAATTTTATTATTTGTATACTAGTTGCATATAAGATTCTCATATAAAGGTGAATCTCACATGCGTGGTACCAATCTCAATATTATATTATACACAAAATATCACCTACCATTTTAGAGGCCATGAAAGTAATTAAGGATGGACGACCCAGTTTGAATATATTTAAGTAGAATAGAAAAAATTACGGTTTAGGTTTTATTTTATTTTTTATAGTGCCATGTCATTTAAAATTTTTTAAATGGCTTATGCTTTACCATGATGCATTTCAACTGAAAATTATTCTTCTTAGATAAAATTTTGGTAAATAATTCATTCATTATCCAACAGAGAAACTCCAGCAAAGAAAGATCAATTACCCAAAATTTTACAATATACATTACACCTGAAATGTTGTTTATTTTTGCTTAATTTATTTTGTATGGTGTTTAAGACCAATGTTGGCCTCTGTAAGGTTGAATTTAATCAACCAGTAATTGGCTTTATTCTGTGCTAAATTTGCTTGTAATTTAGCAATTAGTAATCCTGTATTTAGGTGGGAATTATGTAAGGGTAGTGAGTGAGAAAGTGTGAAGAAATGCTCAAGATTGTGCAAGATGCAGGGATTCCCGACTGACTCGTGACTGGCAAGCCGCTAAATGCAACACACGAGTGAAGTGTGCTAGAAGATGAACAGTCGCGTCAACTGGAGCACTATAGGACAAAAAGTCTAGCCTAACTGTTCTGTTATCTCGCGGCTTAAACTTGCGACTCAACCAAGTCGCGAGGCCAAATTGCCAGACCACTTTGTTTGGGAAAAACTGACCCTTCGCATTCCCTTCTCACCCAAGTATAAATATCCCTTAAACCCATAAAATGTAGAGAGCTTCCAGAGAGAAGAGAAACCCTAGAGAAAAACAAGATTGATTCATCCACAATCTTCACATAGAAACTCTTCAAATTCCTCTACTCTCATCCTTTCAATTGTTACATCCTTGAGAGGTTCTTACCCAAATCATTTTCTCACCATACCCACATTTGTGAGAAGGTCATTTGGTGCTTTGGAAAGCAGTTAAGAAGGGACTAATGGTTATTGATTGATGCTATGGGTTATAGCGGAATCTGGTAAGCTAGAAAAGACAAAGGTTCGGCGCAACCTCGTTGGAGCAAGAAGCTTGGAAGGTTTAGGTACTTGGGTAGATTAGGGTTGGAGGGTCTATTGCTGTTCATGTATCCCAACTTTATTTTCTAGTGGATTATTGACCGCTTGAAGGGTGGTGGAGAGGTTTTATGTCGAGGGTTTCAGTTTCCTCTTCGATAACACATCATTGTGTTGTCCTTGTATTTGCATCTCTCTTCTTTTAATCTTTACCATTTAATTTCTGTTGTGGATGTGATTTTAATTGGTTTAGATTTTTTATCAATTCTGGCATAAGATTGTTATCATTTTCTGCACATACATTGTTTGATATAAAGTTTGAATTGGTATCTTGCTTATTGGGGGTCTAAACTTTCATAGTGTTTTACACGCTATTTGAACATTTAGCCTCAAACAAGCTTCAAATCTTGTTGTGTCGAAGACTAGTATTGGTGCAAACGAAGTTTCTTCTCAAAGAAAATGGATATAACTTTGTTACTATTTATGATTGGTAATATCTGTTGACATTGTATTTTTCCTTAGGGTTTGTAACACTTGAGCATATGTGAAGAAACAAAAGCTTTTTGAGTTGAAGATTTGCAACTTCGAAAATCTCAACATGAAAATTTGTTTGTCCTTCACACGAGTCAGACTTTGTTTGTCTAATTCCAATAGGAGAAAGTTGTATTGTGCTATTATAACCTACTTATTATTTTTTTAATAATTCAATAATTACAATAAGTAAAGAACAAAATTTGAACCAGAGTTCTCCTTATAAAGGAGACCAAACAATACCATTGAGTTACAAGACTATTAACAATCTTAACCTACTTATAAATACAAGTGAAACACAATTTTTTAACCTGAGAAGGGTGCCATACCATTGAGCATCTTTAGAGCCTTTGTTTTCAAAACTCAAAAACATCTTTCTTGTTCTAATCTTAGGTCTATGTCATGCATCTTCATGTTATACCTTTAACCAAGAAATTTAAAAAATGCATGTTTGTTGAAAGTGAAACCACAAAGTCCTTTCATCTTGCCTTGTACCAATGCATGCATTGAGATCATAGAGTTCTTTTGAAGAAGACGTGTCATTCGTGGAGGAGTTTAATTAGAAGAAGTCTAGAAGTTTTGGATTTTCTATGGTGATGTCACCAAGAGAAAAAAGTAGATTAGGCGATTGCATGAGAGAGAGAAAGAGAGAAAATCTTATTGATTGAATATGAAAAGAGTGACTTTGGTTGTTTTTTTTTTGGGGGGGGGGGGGGGGGGGGGGGACAACAATAACATGTTTGGTTTGTGTGTTTGTGTGTGTGTGGAGGGGGGATAATGCATATGAGACTCACATGTTAGTGAGACATTGGTCGTAAAAAACCGACGCATACAATAATTCTCTTCTATGGACTCACATATTAATGAGACATGAGTCTCATGAGATTAGCGTAGGAGATACTTTTTTATTTTTTATTTTTATGTTGTGTGTGTGTGGGGGGGGGGGGGGGGAGGGGGGGGAGGGTGTGGGGGCGATGGGCGATGACAACGTAATTGAGTTGTGTCAGGGATGAGTGGTGACAACAACAATTGAGTTATTGTGATTTGGGCATAAATTGTTCTACGCCCCTTTAGAGTTGTAGAATAATTTACACCGCACTGTGTAATTTGACATATTCAGTTGGGCCAAACACCCAAAAAATTTGAAAAATGTATTACACATCTACACCAAAACAAAACAAACGCTGCTTGAGTATCAAATTCTAGTCAGATCCTAAAAGTAGTTGACACGGGGACTAAAATTCTTAATTTGGCATAGGTGTCATCTAGCTATTGGTTTGTTGAATAAAGAATATACAGAGAAATTTTTTTTTTAGAAGATCCAAAGTGGAACACTTTGATTGCTTTAACTAAAATCAAAAGTTGTATAATTGACACATACATAGAGGAGATGTTTTCTGCTTTCTGACTTAAATAGTGCGACTCTGACATGACTCTTCCTGTCCTCTGTCTCCTACTGGTTGAATATTTTTTTTTTTGGGTCACTATTGCTGGCATCTTCTTACTTATTCATTCTTCTTCTTTTTTTAATCCCATAAAAAATAAAAGACTTTGTATTTTATACTAATTTCGTATAAGTAATGTCAAAAGAGAACCCTTTTTTTTTTTCTTTTTCTTTTCTTAAAATTCCATACTTACAATTCAAACCCTGGTCTAGCTAGCCTCTCTTTCTGTTTCACTTTTACTGGAACAAAATCTGAAAGCTCAGCTCAGGTACTTCATCGTTGACTACCAACTGCTTTAATTTCAAACAGTTAAGCTAGAAAAGATTGATTTGATGTTTCCTAGGACTAAGGTCCCATTGTAATTCTGTACTCAAAACTGTAGCAAATACTAGTGTTCCAATAGTTGTAAATTTTGTCATCTGTTTTAATGTGTTCATTTTCTTTATTCAATGTTCAACTTACACTTCTGATGCAATCTATTGCCAAAGATCTCAACTTTTTTTTTTCTTAATCTAGTCGCACATGTTTCTATGTAGCATTTCATTTTGCTGGGGGTTTTGTATTCTGGGTTTTGAAATAGACTTCTGTGGGAGAATTTAGTGGAGGGAATCAGTTCTGGAAAAAATACTTTCTGGGTAAACCTTTTTGTGTTGTGGGTATTAGTTCTTTTTATGTAGATAGTCATGGATCATCAAACCTTGAGCGAATTCTACGGTTCCACTTCTGTATTGGAATTCTGTGATGAGATTTATACTGATACTGAGAGTAATTTTGTTGAGCAAAACTGTGCAAGTTTTTCATTTTGGCCACCTGATGCAACCCCCAGTGACTTAACCCCTACTTTGAGTGTGAAGCCAGAAGTAGATTTACATGAGGACTATGATTTTAGTGATGCAGTTCTCAAGTACATCAACCAGATGCTTATGGAAGAAGATATGGAAGAGAAGGATTACATGCTTCAGGGGTCTGAAGTACTTGAGGCTGCTGAAAAATCATTATATGAGCTTCTTGGAGAGAAGTATCCACCTTCTCCTGATAATGTTCAGCCTTATTATGTGGATCAAAGCCATGAAAGCTCTGATGAATATTATGCTTTAAATCACAGTGACTCTAGTTGTAGTACTAGCAATAACAACTTTGTGATTCATGGCTGGAATTGTGATTTGGTTCAGCATAAATCCCCAATTATTGCTCCTCAGTCCACGTCTGAGCCATCTTATAGCTTGTTGGAAGGCACTAGTAATATTCCTGAAACACTTTATGACAGTGAGTTTATTTTGCAATTTAAGAGAGGGTTTGAGGAAGCGAGTAAGTTTCTTCCAAGCGGCGACGGTCTTGTTATTGATTGGGAGAGTAATGCATTTCTTGTCAAAGAGCAGAAGGAGGAAAGTAAGAATACCTTTTGTAAGGCTAAGGAGAAAGATGGGAATCTGTACTCCCTGGATGGTTTGAGGGCAAAAAATAACCTTCATTCTGAGGATGTGAATTTAGAAGAAGGGAGAAGTAGCAAGCAGTCAGCAACTTCTACTGAATCTGCTGTGAGTCCGGAAATGTTTGATATGGTTTTGCTACACTCTGAAGAAGATGATTCTGTTCTTTGTGAAGCTGTGCTGAATGAGAAAAGCAAGAACGTACAGCCAAATGATCGGTCCAAAAGGTCAATTAATGTAAGAGCCAATCGGAGGAAGACTGGAGGTAAAAGGGGTGTGGTGGATTTGAGAACTCTTTTGACACTTTGTGCAGAAGCTGTTGCAGCAGATGATCAGAGGACAGCCATTGAGCGACTGAAGCAGATCAGACAGCATGCTTCTCCAGTAGGGGATGGGATGCAGAGAATGGCTCACTATTTTGCCAATGGTCTTCAGGCACGCATTGCTGGCTCTGGTACTCAGATTTACAAAGTCATTATGACTAGGCGAACGTCAGCTGCTGATGTACTGAAAGCTTACCATCTGTTTTATACTGCATTTCCATTTTTAAAGGTTTTCGATTTCTTCTCAAGTAAGACAATTATGAACTTAGTTGAGAACGAAACAAGACTCCACATTGTTGATTTTGGTATTCTTTATGGTTTTCAATGGCCTTCCCTCATACAACAGCTCTCCGCAAGGCCTGGTGGACCTCCTAAGCTTCGGATTACTGGTATTGATTTTGCAGAACCAGGTTTCCGACCAGCACAGAGGGTTGAGGAGACAGGGTACCGCTTGGCAAACTATGCAAAGACTTTCAATGTTCCATTTGAGTTCAATGGAATAGCACAAAAGTGGGACACCATTCAAATTGAAGATCTCAAACTTGACAATAATGAGGTGCTTGTTGTGAATTCTATGTATTCGCTCAAATACCTACTTGATGAGACAGTAGTGGTAGAGAGTCCAAGAAATGTTGTCTTGAAACTGATCAGGAAGATGAATCCACATGTTTTCATACAGGGGGTTGTGAATGCAGCCCATGGTGTACCCTTCTTTACTTCAAGATTTCGACAGGCTCTTTTCCACTTCTCTACTTTATTTGAAATGCTTGACACCTACTTGTCCCGTGAAAATCTGGAGAGGATGCTTCTTGAGAGTGAGTCATTTGGGCCGCAGGCAATGAATGTGATAGCTTGTGAGGGCTCAGAGAGGGTTGAGAGGCCGGAGACATACAAACAGTGGCAGCTTCGGAATGTGAGGGCTGGATTTAAGCAGCTTCCTTTGAATCAGGAGATGATGAACACTGCAAAGGACAGGGTGAAATCATGCTACCATAAGGATTTTGTTATTGATGAAGATAGCCAGTGTCTGCTACTGGGCTGGAAGGGAAGAAATATTTTTGTACTCTCTTTTTGGAGGCCTGATTGTTAAATGCATGATCATTGTTGTTCAACTAAGGCAACATTGAATACTCCTAGCTCATGTTGCCCTTTGTTCTCTATGATTTTGCCTTGGATTTCTTATACACAAAGCTAAGGTATTAAAGCTTTCTAGTTAAATTAAAATTTATCTTTGTTAGCGTTGTCTTGCCATTAGCATATTGTGTAATAGATGATCTTAATTTTGATTAAATCGTTCTGGTTTTTGGAGCAGGTTAATTGGGGAGTGATCTTTTGGCCACCTGCTCATCATGCTGTGGAAGACCTATTCTTAACTGCAAAGATATACGTGCATCTCAATGCTTAAATAGTTAACTGTGCTTCAAGAGACAAAAATATATTCCATTTTAAATGTATGTAACATAGATGGAAACTTTTTCAGGCAATTGGTTTTTTGACGTAGATACCTATGTATACAAGATAAGACTAACTGTTTACAGTACATAGTAACTGAACTTTCAAGGCTGCTCCTTTGCTGCATAACTCATGCTCTTAACATAGGAGGTCGGCCTAATTGCATCTTTATCAGTCTTACGTATTTAGGTGAAGTAATGAGATCCCAAGGATCAATGATTAAGATGTGAACCAATATGTTTCCTGTAAACTAAACTTCTCACATTTAGTGTAAATGGTGTATTTTGAACTACTTTCTTTACCAAATTTTCGTGTTCACTGTACTTTATGTTTCTAACTTGTAATGTAGAATGTGCAGCAGCATTTCTCAAAGTGTAGCTGGCGATACTGAATATGGGTATCTGTTCCACTAATTGGTTAAACAAAAAGGGTTGGGGAGGAGATATATGTTGGGTTTTATATGCTGAGTATTTAACTAGCGATATGCATTGCAAGGGTACCATTAACCAAACCTGAATCTGCAGAGCAATTGATGTCCTTGTAACGAAACATCCATGCTAATAGATCAAATCAGGGCCATTTTAGATTTAATGTCCATTGTGCTAAGTTTGTCTTAAACCCATGCCAATTCATCATATACATAATCATTAAACCCCCAGCCCCCCCCCCCCCCCCCCCCCCCCCCCCAAAAAAAAAAAAGAAAAAGAGTTAGATGGTCAAAAAATAATAATATTATCATCCGAACTCTAATGCTCGTATTTGTGCTTATAAATGTGCAACATGTCTAGAGGCAGGCAAAATTTTTCATCAATTGAGGTAACATGGTGTGTTTGCTACTAATAATAGTTAGTGTTAATAGTAGACTTATATGAAAGTAATGTTCCAATCACAACTTATCACACACTAGTAGTTTTGAAACAATTATGAAACATTTTGTGTCTCTTAGCATTACTCAAAAACCACATAATTGGTTTATTTTGGATTTGAATTAAATCATCAAAGTACTATGTCAAATCAATGACGGTCAAATTCTTGTTTTTTCACTACTATTAGAAGAAGAAGAATATCACAACCTTATCAATCAGATGGAGAGATAAGATTTATATTTGAGAAGCCTTATAGAACTTTGTAAATAGTAAAGGGACAACTCATGCCACCGGCTCATTCTACAAAACAAAAATGTAAAAGTCACGTGTACAAGACTGAGACACCTAAGTCCTTGTTTTTGTAATTATTTTATCTTATTTCTCATGTTCAATTGTAATTATTTTATTTTATTTCTCATGTTGATAATGTACTATGCAATCCTTTCTTAGACACCTAAGTCCTTGTTTTTGTAATTATTTTATCTTATTTCTCATGTTCAATTGTAATTATTTTATTTTATTTCTCATGTTGATAATGTACTATGCAATCCTTTCTTATCTTGTTTTTGTTTGTCTTCTTTCGTACTACTACTTTGGCTATATTCTTTTGTAAAGAGGCAACTAATGCAGTAATAAATTCTCTTTCACAATTTCCATAGTCTTCTAATTCTGTAGTCTTTTATATTCTCCTTGAGTTTGTACGAAAGAACATTAAAACATTTAAAAAAAACCAGTTAGAGCATTTCCATCAAAGCTTTTAAAATTTTAGTATTTAACATCTCAAAAAGCTACTTTATCAATTTTAACAACTTATTTTATAATACACCAAACATCAAAAGTTTTATTTTTTTACCATTTCGTTTAAAATAATATAAACTACTCATTAAAATAATAAAAAACAACTACACAAACCACCTTTTCTACCACAAGTATTAAAATAATAATATATTTTTTAAGATTGGAGCTACAGTGAGCTTTCAAAGATGAAATCTCACTGTAGTTCAGTTGCTATTTTTTTTTTAAAGTTTAGCATGTTTGTTGTGGCTTGCTTTTTAGTGCTTTTTACAAATTTGATGTTAAAATTTAAAATTTATAGCATTTAACATTCTTAATGAGAATGCTTTTAAGTACCCTGTTTATAATAAGGACGAATTCAGTGACTTAACAAACACTTTTTTTTTTTATAAATTTTATGGGACTTAACAAACACTTTTCATCAGCTCTTAATTGATGATGTTAAGTCACAGTACCCGCTAATCCATTGTAGTCCAGCCCGGTTAGGATACCTGGCTTTCACCCAGGAGACCCGGGTTCAAATCCCGCAATTGAAAATTCCTTCCAATTTTTATTTTTTGGCAAAAAAGCCAAAAACTGCAAAATCCTTAAACCTCAATAGGGTTTCTAGGAAAAAAAACAGAGAGTCAGAAAGCAAAAAAGCCAAAAAATGCAAAACCCTTAAACCTCAAAAGGGGTTTTAGGAAAAAAAAAAAACACCCACACAGTCAAAGAGATAGAGATGAATGGTGCAGGAGCACCAGATTTCTTCTACAGAGAAGCTCAACGCCTTGGCTATGTTGCTCGCTCTGCCTTCAAGGTACCACCTTTCTCTCTCTGTCTCTCTCTTTTACAATTTTCTGTTCCTTTTTCCACACTTACACACCCATCCGATATCTTTCTCTGTTTGGGAAAGAACAGCTTTTGCAGATGCAGAAGCAGTACAGGCTGATAAAACCCGGTTCCTCAGTTCTCGACCTCGGTTGCGCCCCTGGTGCTTGGCTTCAGGTATTTCCATTTCAAAAGTAAATTTTGTGTGTGTGTGTGTGTGGGTTTTAAAGGGTATCTTTGTTTTTATGGCTTTTCATGGTGTTTTGTTCTGCCTATTATTTTGTTGTTGTAGGTAGCTTGCCAGAGTTTGGGTCCTCTTAAAACTGGTGGGGTTGTTGTGGGCATTGATCTTAAGGTGTTGTTTTTTATGTTTTATTCTTAAATATTCAATAATTCTTTTGCTGTTTTTGATGGGTAAAGGAAATTGAAAGAAATGATTTTGATTTTGATTCTGTGAAATAATGGTATATGCAGAACAGAAGGTAAAGGTTCCTCCTCGTCACTGTGATGCAAGGGTTAAAACTGTTTGTGCTGATGTCATGAACTTGCCTAAACACCAAGTTAGGGCTCTCTCTCCTCAGGTATATTCTACATGTATTTTAATTTGACATATTATCTGATTATTCATTGATTTTGGAGCTATTTTCTTTTGGGGGTATCTGAGGTCCATAATACCCTTTGCCATTCTCACACTGCCAAGAAATAAGTAAACCTTAACTGTGGTCCTAGCTTTATTGAGGAGGGTGTTACTTAGGTTCATTACTTGCTTCCTGGTTCAACCTTTTTGATGTCCCTTGTTTGAAACCATCCCTCCCTGCATTTGCTCTTGTTTTTATTGGTTCTATAATCAATTGGATCCTTATGTTTCCCATCAAAGGGCTAGTAGATAAAGATGGAAATGGATGTTGCTTTCTATAGATGATTTCTTTGTAAACTCAATTTTTATTTACCCAAAGCAGAATTGTTTAATTAATCCAATGGTTCATCACCTTGGGTTCACTGTATTTGAAAGCTTGATTACCTTGCAGCGTGGTCTAGTTGTTGATTCCTTGACACAATGTATGCTAGGTTTTTTCTGCTTCTTGTCTAAATACAGGTTGGCCCTTAACCTTGTTTGCCTTATTATGTTTGAACCTTTGAAACAAAAACACTTCAGAGATGAGAGTGTTCATCTTATCTTAAGATTTGGATAGATTGGGATCTTTATAACTTGATAGATCTTAGTTTCTCTCAAGGAAAACCATTTTGGGGGTCTCTCTCTTTCACTAGTGTAGGGATACAGATATGATTTTGTTTTCCTACTGTGCAGCAGAAAGGGTTTTCTGTGATTCTCTCGGATATGTGTCCCTTGGTTTCTGGAATCACAACTAGGGATGCAGCTTTATCAGTTGAGTTGGGAATGCAAGCACTTGATTTGGCTGTTGGTAGAGCTACATTACATACTCTGGATGATAATGTTCAGAAGGAAAAAGAGATGGATGGTTCAGCCTTTGATTTAGAGAATGAGGGTGTTCTGCTAACAGGGGGCCATCTTGTCATAAAGCTTTTAGAGAGTGAAGATGTGAAAGGTTGGATTGTATTTTATAAATGCAGTATCTACTCTATATAGTTCTTTTCCTAATTGTTGCTTTCTTTCTGGCTTTTGACTTCACAGAAATCAGCCAGATATGCAAACCACTGTTTAGAAAAGCATCATGGTTGAGGCCAAAAGCCACAAGATCTTCATCCAGAGAGATTTATCTGATATGTCAAGGGTTGTTGCAAGGACAAAGATAGTTTACAAGGAAAAACACAATGAGGCCATGACTATTGCCAATGTAGGAAATATTCAATTCTTTGCAACCTGCAATGTATTTTATGAGCTTCATTGTAATTTTATTTTTACTTGCTGGTGTTTGTATTTTCAAGTTGGAAACTGAAATTTCATTAAATGATAAACGTCATTGTGACCTGCTCAAGAATCGTTTCTTCTTGTTATGTGCAGTCATTCAAACCTTTTATTAGCGCTTCTATGAGTATCACATATACAAAAGCTAATACAGAAATATTACTAAAAGCTTTGATTCCATTAGTTAATAATAAAATGACATTAGGCTAGAGAGAGAGAGAAAGAGAGAGTACAACTTATCTAATGTTATTGATGTCCAAGTATTTTATAAACGAGGAAACACTTTACAGATTCAAAACTTTATAGCAGAAGGGGAAAAGAAAAAAAAGAAAAGAAAAAGAATACATCATTGCCAATCTCTCAGCACATCTCAGCTGCTTACAAATAAATTACAGTTTCATATACAGTATAAACTAGCCCTTTACTTTCCATCTTCATAACCAAAACATATTCACGTGTGCAAAGAATATCATTGAATTTGGGTTCACCCAAGAGACCGAAGACCAAAACATATTCACGTGTGCAAAGAATATCATCGAATTTGGGTTCGCCCAAGAGACCAAAGACCTGTGTCTCTCACTGGTGTCTAAAAACACACAATAGGAAACAAGAGAAGTGAATTAGAAAGAGATATAGCAAAGTGCAGTTTGATTATTATCAAATATCAAATATGGTTTGCTATGGTCATGCTTACTGGTGTTTTCATGGATGGGAAGACATTCCAAAACCGGAGGGTTTCATCACCTGCACCAGTAACTATAGTCTGCAGGTGGCAATTGAGTTCAAATTAAAACATTTCTATATGCATTATAATATATATTTGCATCTATGTTTGGTGTTACTCCTGTGCTATCAGCTACACATGCTATGAAAAATGCTTTAAAGGAAATGATGAAGTACCTGACCATCGGGTGACATTGCAAGGTAAAGCACTCGCATACTATGTCCCGTTAGAGTTGCAACCTATATCAATCCAAAAGTTTCAATAATAACAAAAAAAACCAGACAAGTCTTGTCTATAATTTCAAAGAAGCACTCGCATACTATGTCCCGTTAGAGTTGCAACCTATATCAATCCAAAAGTTTCAATAATAACAAAAAAAACCAGACAAGTCTTGTCTATAATTTCAAAGGTTATTTACTTTAAACCAAGGTTTGCTGACAGATTATGATGAAAATGAAACTGTTATGACTAAAAAGCTATACCTTTGTCATTGATGGATACTTCCACACCATAATTTGATTCTGGGAATACCCATGAGTGCTTACTATTTCATTCACATTTTTACTCCATGCAAGATTGCAAACCTGCATGTTAAGCAGCAAACTCTATATAAGTATTCCTTCAGCACATGAATTTATTCAAGAACAAATTTCCACATGACAGGACCATATGTCGTCTGAATTGGCAATAGCACCCACTTCCCCCTCCCGGCCCTCATTAGAAATCATAAGTTGCCTATGGGCATTTACAAAGGCTAGTAGAATTTTTTTTTTCCCTTACGAAAATCAACTGGTATGATGCATAAAGAATTGAAAAGAACTACCTGGCTCCCCGTGTCAATGCTGTTCAGTTGGTGGCCGTTTGTGGTGTTCCAGAAGCGAATACATCTATCAGCTGTTCCACCTCCAGACGCAAGAAGGCCACTTTGGTGGGGTGACCAAGCTATGGCCTTGACAGCAGCTGTGTGCTCTGTTAGTCTCAAAGCTGGTTGCTGAGAATGCTGGTTCCAGACCAATAGCTAGGCTCACCAGCAAGAAATCAGATTAGTTATTGAGTAGACACAAAGCTTCCAAAGAATAAGAAACAACTAAAAGTTAGTGATGAATACCTGATTATCATTGCCACCAGATGCAAGTTCCCTGTCATCATGGGACCATTTTAGCCCACATACCTGTTGCATTGAAGTTAAGGAAAGGTTAAGATTACTGCCATTTTCCCTATAACTTTTCTGTTTTCTCCCATTAAGTTGTTGTCCCCGTTAAAGATAGCATATCAATAACGTTGTATTATAACACTTAACAGAGGATATGATCCTCTATAAAGCTTTTTTTTTTTTTTTTTTTTTTTTGAGAATTCAAATCCTCTATAAAGCTAAATGACAATAAAAGATATGTATAGGAAGCTCCAAGTAGGTGGGACTAAGGGCTTTCAGTTGATGAAAAGAGGAATTAGGAAATTTTCAATGGCTTCACCTCAGACTTGTGGCCAATTAACTTGCTAACGAAGTCATTTTGAACCCGAAGATCATGTTGAAGTATGTTGCGATCCCTGCTTCCAGAGGCCAATGTGCGCGAATTCCATGCCAAAACCCCTGTTCTTGTTTGATGCCCACCCATGGTTCGGACTTTTTTGCACTGTGTCCCATCCCAGACCTACAACAGTATACCAAAATGCTAGCTTAATTTCAACTCTATAAGAGACTAATTGAACATGCTAGCCTGCAAAGAAGATGTGATAATTAAAGGATCATATGCAAGTTTAGAGGACTAGCTACCTGAACTTGACCAAGATTTGTACCAATGGAAATGAATGAACCCTCTCGGGTCCACTGGACAGAACACACACCATCATTAGGTCCCAAATCACACAACTTTGTTACCTGAGAACAAAATGGCATAATAGAATGTTACACACACCCCATACCAAACTCTACTTCAATTTGTTCCCAACAAAGTAATACCAAACTTACTTTGCTGTTTGATGCACTCCATAGATAAACACAGGTTCCCAATCCAACTGCAAGGACATTTTGTGAGGACCAATCCACTAGGTTCAAGTAAAAGTCATCTTGAAGTGATGGAGCATCTAGAACCTGCCACAATTTAACTTCAACGATCAACCACATTTTTTATTCCTATATCTACCACTACATTATTCTCTTTATAATTCATTCAAGGTTTGCTCTCTCTCTCTCTCTCTCTCACAGCTGAGATTCAGTTAGTTCATTTGCTAAGTCAAATGCTGAAATTTTCAAATACTAACTGCGCCTAACACAAACAAGTTGCTTGAACTTGGTTTTTCCTTCATACAAATTGAAAGAGACAAAAGGGCAAAACTTAGTTACAGTTCCTTCATTGTTGTACCTTAGATTCTCAAATTAAATTCAATCATGTGTAACATTAGCTAATAAGTCAAATCCTTAAATTTAATTCTGCTTTAAGTTAGTTTTGCCCCATACAAAATATCTCCTGCAAGCCAAAAAGATAAGAACCAGAAAGAGCATACACTGCATACCTTATGGGGAGTCTTGGGGACCTTGCGAGGTGGCTTGGGAGGCGTGGAAGTCTCTGAAGAAAACCCATTATCATATCCTAAAATCGAAGGCGAGTAAGGAGAATTAGGCCCCGAGCTCTCGGTCTTGAACCTCAACATGTTCTTGCTAGGACTCATAGGTGACCCTGGACCTGCATTAGAAAAAGACCCAAAATCAGATCCAAAAAGCTCCGCTCTCAACAACCTCGAATACACCTCATTTCCGCCTTCTTTAAGCGGCGACCCCTTATCAATCAACCCGAAAGTGTGCAGCCTCGACGACGATCTACACGGTATGAACCTATCACTGCAACTCGAAGATTTCGAAGGGGATGCTGACAAGTTCGATATGGTTCTAGGCGATCCCAAGTTAGTCACAGCACGAAAAGTAGAACCCGAAAAGGTCTCGAGGCGTAGTGATGTCTCAGACATCCCAGCCGGGAGATTCAACCCGGTTTTTTTCGCTTGAGGTGAATCCATTTTCTGGGTCTTCTTCTTTCTTTGACTTCTTTTGTTTTTGTCTATGGTGAATAGTGAAAATGAGAAAGAAAGCGAGAAAGAGAGAAAGAAAGAAAGAAAGAAAGGCCGCTCTCTGCAAGCAAAGAGGGCTTTTTGTAAAGAGGGTTTTGTGTGTGTGAGACTGTGAGAGTGAGGAGCAAGATTTGCAACGTTAAAAAAAGGGTGGGGTTTATAGGAGTTGAGCGTTGTTGGAAAAGGAAAGAGCTAGGGCTGTGTGAAACATTCCTCCCCAACGGTCGAATTTTATATAAATACTAGTATACGATAAGCTTGTACGAGCTGGCTTGGCTGTTAGGTTTGGTTGCCAAAGTAGCCGTTGCTTTATTTTAGTATTTTATTTTATTGATTGGAGCTCCCTTGCACTGCACTGCACTTTTTTTTTTTTTTTTTTTTTCCTTTCCTTCTTTGTAATTTCCTTTTTTAAGCATCTATATTTAAGGAATAGTTTCAAATTTTATAGTTTTATAAATTTCAAATTATACCCTCAAAATTTAAGATTGTTAGAGCATCAACATTGGAAAATTTCAATGCTACTCTATTTTACAATTCTAAAAAGCCACTTTATCATTATACCATACCATTTTACAATACTTCCACAACCCAAATTTCTACTTCCCTCTTTTACTCATTAAAATAATATATTTATATAATAAAATAATATATCTCACAATTATATCTTTTCTCTCCTATCTCTCTCCTCTCTTTACATAATAAAATATTATTATTTTATTACAATACTTGCTACAGTGCAATTCTATGTTTAGCTACAGTGCAATTCTATGTTTAGAATTGCACTATAGAAGTATTGCAAAAAAATTTGCAATATTGTTGTTTAGCATTACCAATGCAGATGGTTTTGGGGCTTAAAATTCCAAATTTCCCTTAGATTTGGCATTAGCATTCTCCAATGCTAATGCTCTTACAAATTAAGCTTTATAGTTTAAAATTGCACTGTAGCAGTATTGCAAAAAAATTTGCAATACTGTTGTTTAGCATTACCAATGCAAATGGTTTTGGGACTTAAAATTCCAAATTTCCCTTAGATTTGACATTAGCATTCCCCAATGCTAATGCTCTTACAAATTAAGCTTTATAGTTTCGTTAGTTTTAAGTCACACCTTGTATTTTAAAATCATGTCAATTAATTGATACGATTTTAAAATTCTTGAATTTTATTTAAAATTAGTAAAACTATAAGCTTAATTTGTAATAATTTAAATTCAATTTGAAACTTTAAAATTATAAGTTTTAATTCTACCACAACCTAGCCTCCAAAACTGAGGAGGGGGGGGGGGGGGGGGTGGGGGGGAAGAGAGCTCAAAATGAGTGTTTTTGTCATAGTTGCGGTAGTGGTGGTGGTCTAGTATGGGGAGAGAGAAAGAGGGTTTAGGTTTGAGTTTAATGAGTTAAGTATACTAACTATAGGTGAGGTGATTTTAACCGGTAATGTGACTTGTACATGGTATATGACATGTCATCTTCATAAAATTATTTCTAACCCAATTTGGAAAAATTCCTCTAATTGGTGGTTTGCATATAAACTTTATTTTTTTGACTTAATTGGTAAAGTCTTTTATTTTCAAATAAGGTCACGAAATCAAATCTTATTTATACAAACAATGAACTCATTGGTGTCTCAATGATAAAGAGTTGCAGATATCTTAAGTTCAAATCTTGCGTATTTAATAAAAAAAAAATTAAAAATTAAAAATAAATAAATAAACTCCTCTTGCAAGTGTGTTTGGATTAAATTTTTGCCTATTTTCTAAAACTAGACAAAAGTATACTTATAACTTGAAAATGCAAGGCTTAAAAGAAATTATAAAATAAAATAAATAAAAACCTGTACAAATTGTACCGACAACAATTTTCACAATATTTTTTTTATATATGTTGTTAAGTTGTTGTGACTCTAGAATTGTTAAAAGCAAATTAATTTGATAAGATCCCAAAAAGAAACTAACCCAAACCATATTGATGTCCGATAAAGACCAACAAAGAAACCCGTATAACGTTGATCCATGGCTCGCATGAAGAGAAAATAAATCCAAGTATTCCATCACAACCAGGGATGTAAGCATGCAGGAGAAACATATTAGTTGCAGGCTTGCCTTTTGGCAGTCTCAAACCTCACTCAAGTTAAAGGCACACTCCTGTCTTTTAAGTTGGTATCAAGTTAAAGGCACAAAAATCGAAGTTTACTTCCAAGGTTTTGAAATTCAGAGTTATATACACGCCAGCTCAGTAACTATGGGGCAGAGAGTGAGAGTCAAGTGGCAAAGTAATTATTTACATAAACATCAGAAGATCAGTCAATGGATTGGGAATTAAATAAGAACAAGATCCCTGTATGCATCAATGCCTAACGGTGGCAATAGACTTGAGGCAGAACCTCACTGACAGTTCAGAAGTTTGGTCTAGAATTGAATTGATTTAGTATCATTTAATGTGAAAGACAATATACATTAATGGACTGGCCAAATAAATTATAATGTATACCGCAATTGATATCTGCGAAGCCAATCTTCACCCTTCTCATAATAATCTGTTCTACTGAAAGTTTGTGTCAGAAACTGTGGAGAAGTTGCATAAGCAGCAGCCCCACGCCATGCATCCAGTACTGGATCCGATGCTTTGACCACCCTTATAGGTGACCCACATGGCCGAATCGTCCGGATTCCAGCTACCAAGCGTTTGCTCATACCAGGGAAAAGACAACTCCCACCAGTGATGAATATTGAATTGGTCAGTCTCTCCTCCACCTCTTGGCCCACAGGTGACAACCTCCTTATTGAGACACCAGTCATCTCATCTAGCCCTGCCTGATCAACAGCTATCCAGTTGGGACGAAATAAAATTTCAGGGCATCGGAACCTTTCAACCCCAAGAAGGATCTGGAAGTCTTCCTTGGTGAGAGGACGTAATCGTGGTACTTCAACAGGTTGAGAGGTTACTATTTCTGACTTGGGAACAAATGTTGGGTCTAGTTCCTGCCACGATATTGGTCCATTAAGACTTTTAGCTGAATTAGATAATCAAGACCAGGAAAAATATGGTAATTACAGGCATACAGTAGCACATGAATATTACGGAATGAAAAACTGACCTGGAGCCTCAAAGAGAGGCGGGCCATTTCTGCTTCATCCTGATCTGGTCCCTCATCATCGTCATCATTATCTTTGCTCATCAGTTTGTAAAGTTGCCAATCTTCATCCCTGGCACCAAATGTATCCTCACCCTTCCCTCGATCAAAGGCTGCTGTAGTTAAGAGGCGCATCCTTTCCCTCTGGGCTGCATTCAATCTCTCACCACGACCAACACCTCCAGAGAAATTATTTCCATTTGTATGGTTCCCATTTGTCTTAAGTCGTTTTCGCTGCTCAACTTTCTCAGAAAGATCTTTGTATTTAGCACGCAACTGCTCTAAATAAAGCTCTGGGTTCTCTCTACATCAACAAGAAAGAGAAAAACAATGAACAGAGAGATCATATGCTCAAAGTATAGAAAATGAATAAATGATTTCCCTAATAAGATCATCTGCAACACTATCATGTAATGAGTAAAGCATGCATTCTTAAAACCTAAGTGTTGATACTTGAATCCAGATAGAGATGCTTTTCTTCCCCCCTTAGTCTCTCTGTTCTCCTAAAAAATTCCACTAAATTCAACTAAACAAATCTGACCACAATACAGGATTGCCCTTTTCTCATTAAATCTGACCACAACAAATTACTTTAAAACAAATTCCCAAGTTTGGCACATACAAGCGTTTTTCTTCATCTTGTTGATTTTTCCTTTCTCGTTCTAATTCTGATTCAAAGCGTTTCTGTTTAGCTCGCTGTCGGCCTTCAGACGTTGTTTTAAGAAACAACTGCCTCCTTTTTTCCTTAAGCTGTCAAGTGACGATAGCAAGGTGAAATTTTATCATTAACGATGGGAAAATTTCCAACAAATAAAAATAAAATAAAAAATAAATGAAGCCCCCTAGGGTGTGAGTATGTAGAGTTGTTATTCAGCTGGTTTCCAATACCAGGTTGCAACCTCAAGGTTGCATTATCATATCCATCAGAAGTTTAGCTCTCTAAAATCAGAAAATTATAGAAGCAATGACCTAAGCATTATATATGTTAGGTTATGTACAAACTTCAGAACAACATATAAAGAACTTGCAGGCAGAGGTATCAGGAAATATGGCTGCGTAAATAGTTGTTTTTGACTTAATGTAGTATATGTGTGCGTGTGTTACTTAATGTGGTTTATTAAAAGCACAACCAGCAGAAACTTCATTACCACGAGGCATATGAGCAGCCGTTGGCGAATGAGCAATACCTCAACTGGTACTTCCTCTCCTATAATAATAGGATGGAGGGAGAAATCGAGGATTTAAGACCCATCGGGTGCATGTGTAACTTACCAAAAACAAAAAATGATCAGATATTTGGTATAAAAGAATACCTGCTCTGGTGTCAGCATGTTGTCAGGAATATTTATAAGAGGAAACCTTTCATTTGTAGCAGGATCTGTCTTCTCCTCAGCTTCAGCTTGGTCACCCTTTGGTTCACCTTTTGCTTTCCGTAAAGATTGTGTGACTCTCTGAACAGCAGATTCTATCTCCTGCTTTGAGACATATCCAGTCTCTGATAGGAAAGAAGGAATATTATGCTCTTCCACATGTTCCAGCTGCTGTAACAGAAATTCCAAACCATGCAATTCATTTTCCAGTTCATTTATCCTAGATGACCGCTTTGCCTCAGCCATTTCTCTCAACCGTTGACCCTGTCTCTCCTTTATGGCTGCCTTTCTTGCAATCTCTTCTTCTGAAGGAGGCTCCTCAGTTGGTGGTGGAATCCATGGAAGCTGCCAACACCTGGTTTTATCTTCTGCTTCCTTGTCCCCTTTCTGTCATAAAAAAGGCTATAGTTAATTGTCAGAGATTTAAAAGGAAAATGGGAGGAGAAAAGTTATGCACATTACCTGAAATAGCCGAACTTCTGAAAAATAATCTTGTGCGATATAACAATGCTCCATCTTCAGGTCTTCGACCTTCTCCCATGTAAACCTAGCCCTGTTACATGCAATCAAGATAATCAGATATTTTGACAAGCAGTACTGAATTAATAGAATCAGAATCTTAATATTTTTGGACTTACATGTGATGAGGGTATTTAAGCGAAAGTAGTTGCTTCAAATAATCAGTGATGTGGTATCCACCAATATTAGTTCGGCAGCTTCCTTTATAAACAGGCTCCCCATCAATAAACTGAATTGAAATGAAACACAATAATACACCAGTGTTGGTAATCTTAATTCCTTTTTCTCTCTTGTAACTAGTAAAGAGAGTAGTAACACTACCACCAACAATGATGACGATAATGATGCATGATGAGGAATATATACTAGAGTTAACACGTAAAACTAACACATCAATTATATGCAATCATGCAAAGCTGTTATATTTTATCCTAAGCATAGTTAAACGTTTACTATATGAATCCTGGATATATATATATATATATATATATATATATATATATATATATATTTATGCAAGATATCCATTAATTGAATAAGTAAATGAAAACACTGGAAACCATACCGGAATCACATGAGTTGTGGTAAATCCAGGGCATAAAGCAAGACCATCTTTACCACAAACCCCAAGTTGTTGATTATATTTATAGCTGAATGCAGCATCAACACCAAATGCTGAGATAGTGGAAAGAAAGACAGATTTCAGGAAAGTAAACAAATTAAAGGAGAACAAGAGGACCAAAGCCAGCATGAAAGAATTTCAAAGGAAGTGGAAGGACATAGAAAATGTCCATCAAGGGCATTTAAAGTTTTATGTACTGGTTAGTGATATTACCTACAGATGGAACTCCATAAGTCTCAAAAAGAAGTTCTGCCATTTTACTTCGTGACTGAACAGGGTTGCATACACATTCTGTGATCAGGACAGGGTGATCAATCTGTTCTGCCCTCAAACGAACATAAAAAGAAGAAAGAGGTCTTGTTAGTATATTAAAAAATACCTAAAACCTTACTTGCACAATTCGAAGCATTTAGAATCAAACCATGTCAGATGTGCAGAACAATGTACAAAATACAAATACTGTGACTGCCATTAGCACCAACATTTTACATTCCACACTCAACTGTTGGATTCATGTCATTTCCAATGATGTCCGAATGCCACAGATAACTAAATATGAATTTATTAAAATTAAAGTCCGAATTGATTTTACTTTTTTAAAAAAATTATCCAGTAACCACCAACTTCATTTGAAAAATCCTAAAGGCCAACATCATAAAAGCATACCAGAAATTTTACCAAATTTAAAGGAAAAATACAATGTAAAATAAGAAGTTCAAAGAATCTGAATGTAATAACAATTAATCTGACAGGCAACAACCACGGCCCTCAATGTTAACAGACACCATGAGACCTATAGAAAATCACTGAGAATACCAATTAGATTGGTGACAAATAAGTCTTCTACCATGAAAATTCTAAAGCATCAATGTATGGAAAAAATTGTCCATTTTTGTCATACCCGTGATCCATTTGCCCCCAATCGATCAAAGGCGAAGTCAAGAATCTACAAAAACAAGGAAACATTTGTGAGGCTGTCATTCTTAACACAAATTCAAGCGCAGGTGTACACACACACACACACACACACACACACACAACTTAGTTAAAATGTGCTTTAGATCTTTTTGTAAATAATCAAAATATGCATTGGCGTATTTGACACTGAAAAGCATGAGATGTCCAGCTTGTGAAAAAACATTAGAACCTTAATTTTAAAGGTTTTGAAATAGAATACTCCAAAACTTGTTACTGTGCTCCTCATATAAATCTCTCTCTCTCTCTCTCTCTCTCTCTCTCTCTCTCTCTTCTTTATAAGGTTTTCAATCAAAGATTGCCATGCTATGCTGTTGGGAGAATTTTGGAGAAAGCAAAAAAGATCCTGTCCAACTAGATTTAACATTCCAACGCAGATATTTCACAACTTACGTGATTTAATGTGAATTGCAACAAGGTGCAAGACTTTTGAACTAACTTTATTTGTTTTCACATGTGTGTCTACAAGTTTTCTTATTAATTTGTTGTTTGCATTATTATACAATTTTGGAGTTCCATATACCCGTCAAAAACAAGATCCATATATCCCAAGCTAGACAACTAAAATAGAACCATGTACTTATAATTATAAAAATATTTAGTAAAATGAAAGAGTGCAGAACAGAACAGAACAAGCTTACATATTCCATAATTTCAAATTGATAAACAACATTGCTATCGAAAGCCGAACGAGGCCCGGATCGAGTGCAATCAAAGTATCTCAAAAGTGCAGGATCATGGTCACCAACTATAGTAACAGTTTCACCTGCATCACAATCCAAAACCCCAGTTTAAATCAAATCAGATTTTATGGTTGGAATAGAATGCAAGTAAAGACTCAGTTTTTACTTTCTTTTTCTGCCACATTCTCAGGAGCCAACCAGAACTTAAAAAGAACCAAAAATAAAAATAAAACTAAAAAACTTGTCCAAAACCCCAATTTAAAATCAGTTTGTCATAGCTAATGAAGACCCCTCAATTCAGTTTTTATGGTGGGAATAGAATGCAAGAAAAGGCTCAATTTTTACTTTCTTTTCTGCCACATTTTCAGGAGCCAAGCAGAACCTAAGAACCCCAAAAAAGAAAAGTCCAAAATCCCAATTTGAAATCAGTTTGTTACTGCTCATGGAGACCCATCAAGCGAGTATAGGCTCAGTTTTTTTTTTTTTACTTTCTGCCACTTTCTCAGGAACCAAACAAAAACTAAGTACCCAAAAAAAAAAAAAAAAAAACATGGGTACCAGTAGCTTTATGGCGTGGCCTCTGAACAATGTTACGGAAAATAACACGAGGCTCAGTCTCTCCAGCCCATCTACAAATATCCACAAGCAAACATTAAAACACTTTTTTTTTCTTTTTTCAATTATCAAAAAAAAAGAAGAGAAAAAAAAAAAAAAAAAAAAAGAAAAAAGACAGAAACACAGAGAAACCCAAATGAGAATGATAGAGAACAGTTAGAGAGACCCACCCGATGCGGAAATAGGAAGCGCCATTGTCGATGACGATTGGAGTGGTGGAAGGGAAGAGGTGGTAATCGGATTGTCGTTCAATTTTTGATATGAAAGGCATTTTTTTCTTTTGAATTGGGGAATTAGGGTTTCGTTCTTTTTAGGGAATGTGTGCCCTAGCTAAGCTCGAAGCGACTGTAAGAGAGAGAGAGAGAGAGAGAGAGAGAACTCTAACTCACTCGCCCAAAGTCCAGCACGATGGTACAAGCAACATGCTACAGCTCTGGATGGACCGGGTTACTTGGGCCGCCAACCCGGTCGGTTTGAATCGAAACGCCTTGTGTTTGGTAGTTAAACTTTGGAATTTTTTTTTTTTTTTTTTTAGGGGATAGAATTTTTAGTCTCGTCTAATTTAAATATATATATCTATACTACTATTTAAGGGGCTCTTCTTGTTTAGATTTCTCATTTTTTATACCCAAAATACCTTCAAATTCATCTGTTTCTAAGGCTTAAATTATAGGGTTAGATATGTAAAATTAGTAATTTAAAAACTCCTAATTTTTAGCTAAATTAAAATTTAAAAAAAAAAATTGTTTTTTCTCCCACTTCTCCATTTCTCTCTCACGTTAGTTTTCCACTTTTTATTTTGATTGAACGTTTTCAACTTTTTAAATTAACAAAATCATTTTTCCCCTTTTTTTAACCGATGAGATTTACCATGTTTCTCTCCTAAAAAATTGCTTTTAATTTGCCAACCACGTTTTCCACTTATACAATTACTAAACTCAATTTTTTTTTCCCTTTTACAACAAATTGTAAACCAAATTCATTGTAAAATACATTTTTCATCAGTTTCTTTGCAGTTCACACTTTCTCCACTAGCCACGATTGATCAGTTATTATGCAACTATATCGCAAAATAACTGCACTTTCTTCTTTAACAAATTTTTTATATAAACAAATGCACTTTCTTCTCATCTCTTTTTTATCCTGTATCTATATATATTTTGTTTTTAGGTGGAGAGAAGAAGAGGCTGCCAAAAAGAGATTTGGCCAGTGGGGAGAGAAAGCAGATCTTGGCCATTCTTCTTTTCTATTGCCACTCTAGAGTCTAGATCTAGAGCCATTCTGAATCCACTCATCTACTTGACTTTGGTAATTGGTAATATTCTCCCACCGAACAACTTTTTTTTTTTTTTTTTCAGTCTCTTTAATATCTATTTGCTTTTAATTTTGCGGTACTGGTTCTTTTTTTAAAATATTTTCTCTAATTGTTTCACTTTGGTGTGAATTCTTTTTCAAAATATGGAAATGATATATATTTTTATCTTTTTTTTTTTTTGTTTTTGTGGTTATCAGTCTGAAATTATTGACTAATTAGTTGATATTGTATATTATAGATGATAAAGGCATTCCCTAATTATTTTAAGTGGTGCTCTCTCTTCCTCCTATTCTTTTTCTTCTTCACATTTGATTGCTCTTCATTTTTTTTTCTTTTATATTTTTGCATTTCATAATTTGGGGAATGTGGTGAGTTGTGTCCGTTGCTTTTGTGGTTAAATACGTGTTCTAGGTGTTTGTAAAAAATATTTGGGTTGCAAACGTCTAAAATTTTTCTTATTATTTCTCAGGTGAATGACCCATTTTTAAAACGAAGCCAACGCTGTCTCCAAAGATGTTGAGCCCGACCAGTGTTGTAGCTGATCATCTACGACATAATTGTTAGCATTAATAGCGGTGAGGGAGATGGAAGGGAGTCAGTGATGAGCTATAGTCATAGTAGATAATTCTTAGTTTTTAAAATTTATGTTAATTTTTCAATTTAAATTTGTACTACTATGAGCATTTGGTTTAGTTCTTAGAGTTACTATTACTCCATTTGGAATTTGGAAGTTTGATCGATTATTTGATTTTGCTATGAAATTCAAGGCATATATATATATATATATATATATATATTTGGTTGCACCTACAATTTAGCTATGGTTGTTGATCTATTATTTGCACGTAGAGAAGATGATTTTTTTCAACTACGTAGATAAAGATTAGGATTTGAAATCAAAATGTGTAACAAAAATTCACAACTTTTTTAGAATATTACTAGCCTCTGAGCACGCACTCACGCGCGTGCTCAGAGGCTCTTCCATTTTTTGGGTAAGGGTTAATTTAGAGCATTTATTAAAATTTGGGATTACTACATTTTCTAATCACCAAAAAAAAAAAAAAAAAAAAACCTAGGGGTGTGATGAGTATTATGAGTGGTGAAATAATTTTTTCATCACACCCCTAGGTTTTTTTTTTTTTTTTTTTGGTGATTAGAAAATGTAGTAATCCCAAATTTTAATAAATGTTCTAAATTAACCCTTATCCAAAAAATTGAAGAGCCTCTGGGCACGCGCGTGAGCGCGTGCTCAGAGGCTAGTATATATATATGTGTGTGTAGAGTAAACACCACACCAAGGGTATGTGGTAGTAAATTTTGGAGATTTTACTAAAACAAAAACTTATCTTTTTTTTCTTTTTCTTTTTTTGCAAATACTAAAGCAAAAATTCTTATATCTATATTTTATACTACTATTTAAAAGACTTTCCAAAACTAAATGATAATATGATAAAAATACATTTCTAATTCTCACTAAAACACTTAGGGTATGTTTGGTAGCTGTTTTTCCCCCTTATTTTATATTTCTAAAAACAATTTATTATTTTTGAGACTAAAAAACTTGTTTGGCAACCCAAAATAAACAAAAAAAAAAAATGTTCTCAAAAATTAATTTGTGAATGAAACTAATAACATACAAAATGCCGTTTTCAATTTCTAATTTTCAAAAGTCAATGAAAATATGAATTTAATTTAATAAATCTGTCTCATTTAATGAATTAGTATTAGAGTTCAAATCCTAGTAACAACATATTTTAGTATTTTCTATTTTTTCTTCAAAAAAATATTTTTTTAATTTCAACTAACCAAACATGTTTTTTATTTAAAAAAATACAAGAATTTTTTTTTCCTTTATATTCCCAAAAACAAGTTTTTGAAAAAAGAAAACAAAAACTGTTACCAAATATAACCTTACTATTTAAGGGGTTTCCCTATTTAGGATCCTCATTTTTTTTGTTCAAAAATACCCTTACAACCCTATGTTTAAGTAAAGACAAAACTAAAAGATAATTTGTTAAAAATAAAATTCTAACTCCTACTAAAACATTGCCTACAAAAGAATAATGCTATAGATACAAATTATTTTACATCATTTTTACAAACTCCTGATGTGGCTTTAGTATTTTCTAAATAGTTATTGTAAGTATAAATGTATTGTTAGTAATGGACCCATATTAAAACTAGTAAGAATTTGTTATATCAAAAGTTTGTAAAAATATTGAAAAATAGTTTGTGTCTGTAGCATTACTTACCTACAAAATAGGGTCACTTTCTTGTTGATTTTCAAATTGTTTTATCCGCATATAAATTAGATTCTCAAAAAAAAATTATATATAACAAATAAAAACACAGATTTCTTTTTTTTTTTTTTTTTTGCTACACAAATTTGAGCTGTGATTTAATATAGTTTTTATTTATATTTTTTTATATTTCCAATTATTCTTGAAACTTCAATGGCAATGCATATACCAAAAATCATGACACTAAGAGCATTCTCATCAAGAATGCTATAAAATATAGCATTTAGCATCTTAAAAAGTTATTTTTTTCATTTTAACAACACACTTTACAAAACACACTACATCAAAGGTTCTATTATTTTACCATTTCATTTAAATATATATTTTTTTTTATTCTTTCTTTATGTTTTCTTTATTCTTTCTTTATGTTTTCAATTAACTACCATAACTACCATAAAACTAACTACCACAAGTACCCTGCAACGTTACTGCAAAGTAGTATTGGAGAGAATTATTCTTAGCTTTCTTTTTTTTTTTTTGGAATTCATTCTCTTGCATTCAATAATTGATAACATTCTTCAGTAAATTCTTCACAAACAATGCCTTCACCTATACAAGACAAGCTTGAGTTCTTCAAGACCAATGCCCCAACAATAGACTGCAATGAAATTCAACTACAACCAGATCTTGAAAACTAGTTTAGAACAAAAAAATACAAGGATCTGACATATTTGAACAACTACTAAAAGATAGACACGTGGACCAGTCACAGACTCGCAAATCATAGGTCCATACAATACAATAAGTGTATGCTACCCCTAAAAAACTATAGTGAAATTTTCCAATAAGTGTATGCTACACCTTGTCTATTTTCCAATAGTGAAATTTATAGAAGCCATGATCTCATTACAATCAACTCCCACAGATCTAAAGAACTATATAACTTAATATTATTTACCAACATCTGCTTTAAACATCTTTTGTTTTCCATGTGCCCACTAATAAGAATCCATAAAACACTAGCATCATTTATCAAAGAAACAATAATACGATGAAATTTTGCATCAAGTTTGAGATGTCAGCAACCATAATTTTTTCCTGCCAACTTGGTGTGCAACTAAAATTACAGACTTGAGCTACTCTTTTACTATTACACATAAAAAAAATTCTACAGCAACCAAGCCATTTAGCTTTGACAGCATCTTCCACCATAGCTTCTTGAGTTGCTGCATTAGTTGTTGATGCTCCATTGCTGGCAGCACCTATAGAAATCCAGTAGCTACCCATTATAGAAAAACCAGTGCAGAGGAAAAAACAGTAGTTAAATTAAACTAGTGCAGAATAAGAAAACAGCAGCCCACACTCCGCAGGCAGCAGCTATCCAGTGCAGAAATCCAGCAGCTACCCAGTGCAGAAAAACCAATGCAGAAAAAAATAGCAATCAAATTAAACTAGTGCAGAATAAGAAAACGGCAGCCCACACTCCGTAGGCAACAACTATCCAATGCAGGAATCCAGCAGCTACCCAGTGCAGAAAAACCAATGCAGAAAAAAACAGCAGTCAAATTAAAACCAGTGCAAAGATTCCAATGCAGAGGAAAAAATAGCAGTTAAATTAAAACCAACAGAAACAATATCCAATATAGATGGAGGAGGTAGTATCACATTATCTTAAAAGGAAATAAAATTCCAGTGCATTTGGCATTAAGTAATCCATCAGAATTCTCAAAACCACCCAACCATCAATCACTAGTTCACATACCAATTCTATTTTTATTTTTATTTTCATTCTTTGTTTAGGACTTTTGCTCAAGCTTAAAAGTGCAGCCCATGATAACAAAATCCAAACACAAATTGTCAAAAAGCAACCAAATTTGCATTGTTCACAAGGATCAAGATATAACATCAATAAAAGCAACCAATCCATTTGTGAAATCATAGCAAAACTCAAAACTTTCAATAAACACTCTAAAGGCAATAATCTAACTATAAGCTATGATTAGACAACTGTGGGGCTCGAGGGCCCAGAACCCCCGGCCCACCTTTAGGCTGGCCCAAGGCCCAAGCCGAGGAGGGCAATCATCCCAGGTAGTCGGCCAAAGGATTCTAGCCCTCCTCAGACCCGAGCCGAGGACACACCCCTCCTCGGCACACCTAGTCTAATCTAGGTAGGGGGCAAACCCAGAATAGGTGGTCACATCCACACTTCACGAGTCTGCCTGACCCTCCAGGCTACATTAATGATGACAAGACCCCTCACTAGAAAAACCTTGGAAGCAGCAACCCCCAGTATGGTGAGGAACCTGTCTGATGGGACAAGTCCTGGACCGGTAGCCCGGATGGCCAACAGCTGTAAGGCCAAGATCGAGCTAAAGGGCGTATATAAGGCAAAGAACCCCCCTTGCGAAGAGGGAGCCTCCTCGGGCGCCAGCCGAGGAGCAACCCCAAGCAAAGAGCAATAGACGAAAAGTTCAAGGAAGACCGGCGAGGGACCGGCCGGAGCCAAACCCTTTGCCCCACTCTCTACAAATTCATTGTCGGGGGCCCACCTCCGAAAAAGGAGCCCTTACAATTGGCGCCGTCTGTGGGAAGGGTTAGAGCACCGGCCGGCGGAACCGGCGGTCGTTCCAAAGTAGTCGCTACGCAAAGTTGGCGGTGCAAAAAAAAAGAGGGAGAACAAGAGAAGAGTTGCAGTACGAAAGGAAAATTCAACAGCGAAATGAAGGAAAAGTTCTTTATTATTGCAGAAAAGATTACAAGTACAACAATCTTTATTATTTCATAAAAGAAAAGTTACAAATACAATCAGAGGCTCAGACAGGCATGTTTTACAAAAAACCCTACCAACTAATCCTACAATCAGAGGCTCAGGCGGACCGGTCTTGGAACTGGCCGGGCAAGAGGCTCGCAAAGAATTAATATCAGGAATGAGGGAAGTGTCAACCCGTGCTTTTATTGGCGTCAAGAGAATGAGAGAATTTGACAGTAAAAGCACGGGAAGGGGGGCTGGGGGCTGGCTCACCTTCAAACCAAAGCTTGAACAAAGTGAGGAGCCGACCCCGAGACCCCGGAACACCTCCCCTCGTGATGCTTCCTCGACCCTCTCCAAACTGCACGAGCACTGACCGTCGGAGACGGCAATACTCGGGCACCAGTCGTGACGGGAGTTCACGTGCCTCCTTCGTCGGAGGTGCGCTCTGCGGAGGGGCGTTAGGTACTTCAGTGACGTCCCCCCTGGCCACCATACAAGGCCCTGCCAGTGTTACGCCTAAACTCTGCCGCGCCGGCAGCCCAGTGGGGGCTGCGGCCACGGCGGCCCTTAACTCCAGGTCTCCTAATTGCGGTCACAACCCTGGTGGTGGTGTTAAAGGGGCTCAGGAAGGTGAAAGTGTATATTTCTGTTCGTGGTGGAGGATTCATGGAATGAGGAGAAACACTCTCCCCAGAACGCCTTTTATGGAGGGCGAAAACCAGTGGGAGTTGAGCCGCGCGGAATTCGAAGGGGGAATTGTCAAAGGGAATTAATTCCTACCCAATTCCAAGGGGATTGTCAGCTGCCTGATTCGTGTTAATTCACGAGAGCATTAATGGAGGCGCGTTACGGGCACCAAAGCGTCAAACATGGAGCGCGGAAGGCCAAGCGACGCCTCGTAAACCAGAAAGATGAGGAACACGAACCAGGAGCAAGATCAGCCCCACGTGCGAAGTCACAATCCGACCTGAGGAAAAACAGCTCAACAGGAAAAGACCCGTGGACATCTTCACACCAAAAGCGAAGTTCTCGGATCCGAGGACGAACTCCTATCGGAGGCAACTGTGCAGTAGTAGTACAATGACTCTTGCTCCAGCAGCCTACAAGGGGCTAATGGGAGGGACTTCTATCCGACGTGAGACTGAGTTGCCCAAAGAGGTGAACACTGTGTCCTCATACTCGGGGACGAAGCCACTTAGAAACGATGGCAGCAACTATACCTAGGACTTGCATGGTCCTCGGACCCAAGCCTACGGGGAGCTGGCCACTCGTACTGAAGGCAGCAATTGTACCTAGGTCTTGCATGGTCTACGGACTCAAGCCTATGGGGAGCGAGCCACTTAGAAACGATGGCAGCAACTGTACCTAGGACTTGCATGGTCCTTGGACCTAAGCCTACGGGGAGCTGGCCACTCGTACTGAAGGCAGCAATTATACCTAGGTCTTGCATGGTTTACGGACTCAAGCCTATGGGGAGCTAGCCACTTAGAAACGATGGCAGCAACTGTACCTAGGACTTGCATGGTCCTCGGACCCAAGCCTATGGGGAGCTAGCCACTCGTACTGAAGGCAGCAACTGTACCTAGGCCTTGCATGGTCCTCGGACTCAAGCCTACGGGGAGCTAGCCACTCGTTCTGAATGCAGCAATTGTACCTAGGACTTGCATGGTCTACGGACTCAAGCCTACGGGGAGCTAGCTATTTACGATGGAGCCAAGGTACTGCATGGTCCGATGACCTATTCCTGTGGAGAAACTAACTACCTATTGAAGAGTCTAAGGGTCAATCCGGCCACTCAAGGAAGAACCAGCTGGCCGAAGGCCCTCTGGAACATAAGGGCCGAGGTTTACAAAACCCTCCTCCCCGTCCGAGGAAACGTGCAGCAGGGTTTTGAGGGGCTATTGTGGGGCCCGAGGGCCCAGAACCCCCGGCCCACCTTTAAGCTGTCCCAAGGCCCAAGCCGAGGAGGGCAATCATCCCAGGTAGTCGGCCAAAGGATTCTAGCCCTCCTCAGACCCGAGCCGAGGACACACCCCTCCTCGGCACACCTAGTCTAATCCAGGTAGGGGGCAAACCCAGAATAGGTGGTCACATCCACACTTCACGAGTCTGCCTGACCCTCCAGGCTACATTAATGATGACAAGACCCCTCACTAGAAAAACCTTGGAAGCAGCAACCCCCAGTATGGTGAGGAACCTGTCTGATGGGACAAGTCCTGGACCGGTAGCCCGGATGGCCAACAGCTGTAAGGCCAAGATCGAGCTAAAGGGCGTATATAAGGCAAAGAACCCCCCTTGCGAAGAGGGAGTCTCCTCGGACGCCAGCCGAGGAGCAACCCCAAGCAAAGAGCAATAGACGAAAAGTTCAAGGAAGACCGGCGAGGGACCGGCCGGAGCCAAACCCTTTGCCCCACTCTCTACAAATTCATTGTCGGGGGCCCACCTCCGAAAAAGGAGCCCCTACAACAACAATTTGTGAGAGATAACTAAGAAGCCAATTGAGTAAATCATGCAAAATAAGGTAGACAACGTAGGGAGTATAATTTTCGATCTTAGTGATAGTAAATGTTCTCATCTAGGCTATTCATTTGAGACTGTTCTAAGGTGAGAACTTAGCTATAAAAGTTCACATACATAAATCATATGAAAATACAATAAAAACTCACACACTTGAAGTTCCTATGACTCGCCATGTAATTGCCATAAATGATTGATAAGGTCCGATTGGAGTTGATAATGGATTTCTTGGTCTCTAATACGTTGATGACTTTGGATGAATGCCATAAATCCATTTGCATGCTCACGTGACAATTGTATAGGAGGATTATTCACTTCATCAATTTGTTCATAATCGAAGTCTACCACTTCATTTTCATCTCACTCATCTTCAATAATCATGTTATGGAGAACTACGCACGCTTTCATGATTTTTTGGAGCATTTTAGGATGGAAAAATCATGCAGGTTCACGAACAATTGCGAATCGTGCCTATAGTACTCCAAATGCACGCTCAACATCCTTCCTATACGCCTCTTGGGCTTTTGCAAATAAATTTTTTTTTTTTTCTTGTGGAGCTGGAATTGTCTTCACAAATGTTGCCCACCTTGGATATATTCCATCAGCAAGGTAATATCCCATATTGTAGTTATTATCATTGACTGAGTAATTAACTGGAGGAGCACGTCCTTGTGCTAACTCAAAAAATACATGTGACCGTTCTAACACATTAATATCATTATTTGATCCAAGTAACCCAAAAAATGCATGCCATATCCAAATATCATATGATGCCACTGCTTCCAAAATAATAGTCGGCTCATGAATATGACCATAATATTGACCTTTCCATGCACATGGACAATTTTTCCATTTCTAATGTATGCAATCAATTGAACCTAACATACCTGGAAATCCACACTTTTTGCCATGGGCTAACAATCTAGTAATATCTTCATTATTTGGCTTCCTCAAGTATTCCTCAGAGAAAATATCAACCACAGCAGAAACAAATTTTTCCAAAATCTGTAAGGCAGTGGTTTCTCCAATCCGCACATACTCATCCATAAAATCACCCATTACTCCATATGCAAACATCCTAAGTGCAGCAGTGATCTTTTGAAAGGAACATAACCCAAGCTTTTTGCCACCATTTCTTTTTTGAACAAAGTACGGATCATGAGCTTCTACCTTAGAAATAATATTGAGAAAAAGAGAACGGCTCATCCGAAATCTCCTTCGAAATACTTTCTCTGGATAAACTGATGAGTCGGCAAAGTAGTCAAGGTAAAGCCTTTCATGGCCTGCCAAATGGTTACGTCTAATATAGGAACGACGTTTTCATGACGTTGAATCCATGATGTATTCTGCGATTATTTCATCCTCATCGAAGTCATCAAGAAGCAATTTGCGAAGCAAAGAGCTACCCATGAATACTACCTTCAAGACAATAAATGAAGAGCAAATCATTGAAATAATCATTGAAGAGCAATCTGAATAAGATTGAATATAACCACTGAAAAATATGGAGTCAACAAGCTCCTAGAGAAGGCAAAAGAACAACCAGCTTAGGTATACAACATGGCAGAAGTGTAGTTAGTATTTGATTACTACTATCCTTCTTAGGTATAGAGCTTCACATGGGTCGTGGGATCTTTCCTCGTTTTCTTGAAACTTTTAGAGCCAGCTTTCAATGCCTTAGTCCAACAAGCCCTTACCCTTTCCTCTACAACTCAAGACCCTAGATCCTAAAATATCCTCCTAAACCTTAATTCACCACAAGTACATGTTAGGCATATTCCCCAATTAATCCAACATCACTCTCTTTAGTTAGGTTCTTAGGAAAACACTTATATTTTAGGTTATTTTTCTCTCTAACTTATCACAAATCTGGTCCTACATCTATTACCCAAAGATAAAGTCATTCTAACAAAATAAATGTTGCCAAATCCACATATTCATCTAGATAGCTTTACAAGATTTTTCGTTAGATATTTTGATTGCCTAATTTAGTAAGATAAAATCATTGCCTAAGGTTGTGACAGCAGTCCAGGAGAAGAATACCGATTAAAAAGACTATTCTTGAGACACACCAAAAAAGGAGGAAATACCGAAATAGACAAACTAAATATGTGTTGTTACAAGGAATTCAACTCACTAGGCCCATTGATGCATGTCATAACTTATTTAACAGTTAAAAAAAGAAAAGGAATTCAACTCACCAGGTAAACAACATCAAAGGCTTTGATGTAGCTACTAAGAGATTTCTCAATATGGTCATTCTTGAAATACTATTTTATAAGGTTCAATAACTAAAAAAGTATGTGATTACATAATTAATAATAAGCAAAGCGGATGCACAAGTAAAAGAAGCCTCAATATCATGATTAAAAACCAACAAATAGATTGCTTGTCCTCAGTATTATTTTTTATGCGTAACTACAAGGACACAAAGGTGACACAAATAGAGTGTCCATCTCAAAGTATTTATAACAAGAAAAACTCACCTTAACCAGTCCCTCTTGGTAATATAACCAAGCATCTATAATTTAGTGGTAATCTGATATTGATAACAAAGACAATCACTTTTTTAAGCATCTTTTTCCCATTAATCAAAACTAATCCCTATTTTTCTTCCACAATTACAAAGAAAACATCTTCTACGTCCACACTTAGCATTGCCTAGCTTGATAACCTGCTAATTGTAAAGTATTCCCCTACGATCTTAACAAAGTGTTTGTTTCACAGAAGCATCTTTCAGCAGCAATGTAATCAATCTAAACACAGTTGAAAAATAAAATTAATAGCTTTGAAAAGGCACCCTCAGTTGAACAACTCAAATTCCTGTAAAGAATAAGAGGCTAGAAGTCTAAAATAAGTTTAACTTGCAAGTAATTGTAATTACAACTTCAGATGGAGTTAAAGGAACTTGGCAGTTTGGAAAGCACAGCTCTTATCTTTCCATTTAGCTACCCACTTCCATTCTTACCTTAAAACAAGGAAATTAACATTGACACCTAATGATATTCACCCTTACTTTTTTGTCAGCTAATGATCACAAATAGGCAATACAGTAACAGCTCAGCAAAATTTATGTCAGCATTTCCTTATACACAAACAGCATTTCCTTATACAGGCAATATTTTTTTGTCAGCATTTCCTTTTATAATTACTCTGAAATAATGTAACAAGAGACACATGCACACCCTTATACACAACCAGCAAATCCTATTATTTAAATGGCACCAAAATCTCAAAATGTCAATATCATTCACATTCATATATCATAGCTCTCACACTATTATTTTACACAAAGCAAGTAAATATCAAAGAACACAATGATCTAATACATTCCTTTTTTTATATATAATATAAAATAACAAAATACATCAACTATTTTCTAACGTCAAAGTTGATCTAGGCTTCAACAAAATACATCAACCATTTTTTTAACATAACAGGGTTGATCTAACTACTACCAAAATACATCCATCCAAGACATCATTTACATGTTTCAACTTTCAACTATCAAACTATTTACTTGACGCTTGTCTTGCAAGGATTCCCTCTTGGAGTTGTTCATAAAAAAGTTTTAGTGCTCCGGACATGCCACTTGTGTCCATAGCCTTTGCATTTTTAATCTAAAAAAATTAAAAGAAAATGCAAATAATTAGTATCTTAAACTATTGGTAAATATCTATTTTGAAACTATTATAATATAATTATACCTTGTCCTGTTCGGTTGCACCACTATGAGGGGTTGCTTCAAGTGCAGTTATGAACCCACAAAATCTACTTGTCTCCCTATTAATAATTCCCCATCGACTTTGTAGGGAGCCAGCAGTACATGTGCTACCGGATGGGCTGCATTGGCAGAAGTATTGCCAAATTTTTGCCTAGAATCTTTTATGTTTCAGCTCATTACCATGCACAGGATCAATACTAGTATTGAGCCATGCCGAAACAAGGATATTATCCTCATCTACACTAAAGTTGGTACCCCGTTTCGGCGGTTTGTTGGAGGCAGTGATCTCAACTTCAACTTTAGGGGAAGAAATTAGGTTATTTTGGGATACACTCAACAAAGGAGAGTTAACATTAATTTGTCCTTCTATGATACCAGTGTAAAGCGGCATGTATTGTTGTGAGTCCATAAGTAGATAATGTCCAGTCAACTGAAGTTTAATATAAAATTAGAACCAATAAAAAGAGTAAATAATTACAACTAGAGTAAATATTAGTTCTCAACAACCAAGGAAATGAATCTAGATGTCTAAAGGTACATTGCCCTGCTTTTCAATAACCTTTTAAAATTTTCTATAAACATCATGTGTATAAGTATATATGCCACTGAACTGAAACATGATGTATGAAATTTCATACTAGTATAATGTTCATATGTGAGCAAAGTTTGATTTCATGTGTGTAGAGAAAAATGCAAATTTGTCTAAAATCTGTTCAACATATAAAACTCTAAAGATGATACTAGAATTTTAAGGAGGAATTTCAGCAAACACAAACCTGTGCTTCACGTTCAATGCTGTTATCCTGAGGAGTGAAGCAAGATTGCTAGTATCGCTCTAGTGTTTTTGGTTATATTGCAAAAAAAAGAATTGAATTAGATAAAATTATAGGAATAGAATCAGAAACCAAAAAAAAAAAAGAAAAAGAAAAAAGAGTAAGGTGTACTTGACTAGAGAGAATTAGAGATGAGCTGAGGACTTGTCCGCCAAAGCTCAAAACGGCGTTGTGCACTGGTCAACGGCGGTTTTGGAGTGCAAAATTTGGGTAAATCTTTTAGCTCTAAGATCAGATCGGGAAGAACTGAGCAGCAATACAAGACCCACAAAATCCCTAACCCAAAACAAAACCTAAATGGAAGTCTGACCCATGGAGCTTCAGTTTGACCCAAATGGAAGCCTAATCGCCTCCCTTGAATCTTCGGTTTTGACTCTTACGAGATGAGAATATGGGTTTCAAGACTGGGTTTTTGGGTTTGGTCAGGGAGAAAGGAGTGGGTTTGGTATGGGTTCACTCAGAGGAAGAAGGGCAGAGGTTGTGTTTGTGATGGTAGTTCGGTTAGATGGAGTAGTGAAGTGGAGATGAATTGGCGGTGTGGGTTGAGGGAAGGGAAGAGCGGCTTGGGTTGAGGGAGAACGAAGAAAAAAAAAAGAAAAAAAAAAGAGACGAGGCAGAGGCGTAGGCGTGGGAGAAAGAGAGAACCAGAAAAAAAAAAAAAAATGAGGGAAACAGAGTAGATAGGCGCAAAAAGAATGAGGGAAAACCAAAGGAGATAGGCGCGAAGAGGAGATAGGCGTGAAAAAGGGAAGCAGGGTTTTATTAAACAAATATATATATATATATATATATATTTTTTTTTTTACAATCTTGCTACAGTGGGTTGCTAAAGATAGCAGTCCACTGTAGCGGTATTGTAAAATAAATAACATTTAAGAGGATTGATGGAGCACGTTTTTTAGGATTTATAGCATTTGGCATGTTAAATTTTAACATTTATAGCATTTACCCATCTTAATGAGAATGCTCTAAACGAAAAAAAAAAAAAAAAAAAAAAAAAGCCTCATCGCATGCACGAAGCGTGTGAGATGTGGCTAGTATGATATTATGGATTTGAAATAATATCTAGCTCTAAAATGAGAATGAGTTAAACAGGTTTAAAATTTGTGTTGTATATGCAAAAGTTAGGTCCTTTTGGATATACATCACTGTCAGTTTCTTTAAAACCTTCACTCTTTTCCCCATGTGTGTTAAATATTTAGTATTCTAAAAAATTACTCTAAAATTCTTTAATTTGATATTTTTGTGGTTAATACTTTTTATTTAAATATAGATTACATAAAAATGGGTCATGTTAACGAGTGATCTTTGAACAATTATTAATAAACCATTTTAGGAAATGTTTAACACAACTTTTATAAGAAATAAAAAAAAAATTGTCAAAAAAATTAATTGTTTTATCTTTTTCCCATAAATATTTCTAAAAATAATTTTTAAACCAATGCTTCTAAAGTATTTGATTTTTTATTTATTTATTATTATTAAACTTTCCAATTCATCGTATACAAGCCGACCTTGGACAAGGTCACTTAGGTCATTGCCTAAGGCCCCTAACATAAAAAAATATATGCCCCAAAAATTTTTAATTAATTTTTTTTTTTTTTAGAGTGAGCTCTCCCACTTCAACAAGAAGGCCCCCAAATTTGTGAGATCGTTGAGATTCAACTCATTTGAAATCTTAGATTGTTTAAGAAATATTAAGTGGGTATACAAAATTGTCATTGATGATCAATTTCCCATTAGGATTTAAGATTTCAATTTTTTATAAGTATTTATCATAAATAGTAGTTGTCAATATTAGCCATCCAAACTCTAATATGAACCCACAACAAATAATCTCTCTCTCTCTCTCTCTCTCAAAATCAAAATTTGGAAATTAGATTTCAACTTTCCTTCATTATGTATCACTTTACTCAAGGTAAATTAAAACTTATTTTTAAAAAATAGAAACTGAAATTTTATGTCTTTTTTGTTAAATTTTATACGCAAACCAAAATATTTTATTTTTTAATATAAAATTAATATTAATTTGGTTAGTATACAATTAATTAAGTTATATATATTAAAATCATCTTTATTTTTGCAAATTGAAATTGTTAGGTGATTATGTTATTGAATGAATTGTAGTAGTGTCTTTAATAAGTTAGAGTAATACTTGATATCTATACTTGAAATACGCATCTGGATATGAAATAACTTAAGAACAAATGAGAGAAAAATAGAAAGGATCTAATTGAATCTTTCAATAAATATGTTTTAAAACTAAAATTGATAAAATTATAATTAAAATCAATTATATCACAATAAGATTAAGTGGATTAGTATGGTTAGTAAAGCTTAAATTTAAAAATGTAGTTAGTAATTTTTGCATATTAAAAAGCAAGAAGTGTGTGTATATATATATATATATATATAAAGTAAAATAAATAGTATTTAAATGGCATTTAATAAATAAATAAATAAAAAACCATTTGTCTTAGGTCTCAAACTGTATCACGCCGACCCGGAATAAATAGATTTGCGACAAGTGTTTGATAAAAAAGACAATCTTTTATAAGGACACTTACAATTAATTGCAATTGAGCAAAGGTTTACAACCATTTTTCTTGGTGTAATTTCATCGCTGCCTTCATCCTTCTTTATGAGCATATTGCTTCAAAGCTTTTGCTTTATTATTAGGCGAAAACTACATTTTCGTCCCTACATTACATTTTCACGCGATTTTACTTTGGTCTCTAACTTTTTTTTTCCACCACTTTTAGTCTTTGTCTTGGAAAACGCATCTCGTTTTTGTCCCTACCGTTACATCAAAGACAAAAAATATACACGTGACAAACGGCAGAATTAAAAAAATATTAAAAAAAGGATTCCTTTAATTTTAAAATAAAATAAAATTTTACTTATCATTTAATTATTTAAATAATAATTTTTCTTCATGTTCTTCCCCCAAAGAACATGGTTGCCCAAAAAATTAAACTATAGATCCACATAAGAACACATGCCCATATTTTCTAGCATTTTCTTGCCCTTTCTTGTCAACCAAACACAAAAACACAAACACAAACTGATTTCTGGCAAGAACAAAAACACAAACACTAACCCAGCAGCAAATCTTCCTTGTCATCCAAACACAAACCCAATTAGAAGCAAACAACCAACCACACCGGCCACCACTAAATATCACCACCAATTATAGGCGAAACCTATTGGCACCACCAAAGCCTAAACCTTCAACCACCAAACCCATTTGCACCACTAACCCCACTGGCGAAACCCACTCACACCACCGAACCAACCAATCATTGGCCAAACCCACTTACACCATTAAACTTACCAATCACAGGCCAAACCCACAAAGTCAAGACCCAAAAATACAAAGAAATTTCACAGCAAACCCACCATAAAACAAGCCCATAACAAACCTCATTTTCATTCTCAAACTCGAAATCAACAGTGGAGAAACCAAGATTCGACGCCGTTCGTAGTGGTGGTGGTCAACGGTGATGGACTAAGACTGTGGTTTTGGCCTTGGATGCCTCATGGTGAAAAAAAAAAAAAAAAGAGGAGAGAGAGAGAGATAAAGCCAGTGATGCGCAATGGTGAACTCCAAAGATACAGCTTGAGTTTGTCCATGGAGGTTCAAGCCGTGAGAGAGAGAAAGAGAGAGAGAGATAGCAGAGAGTGTGAGAGAGGGAGAGCAATGGCCAGTGAGTGAAAGAGAGAGAGAAAGTCAGAGACTCGTATATGAAATAAAAATAATAATTTATTTCAACGATTTGAAATGGGGAAAAAATGACGAGAGGTAATGCGCAAGAAGAACACTTAGATGAAATTGTTTTTAATTGTTTGCTTCTAACTGGGTTTGTGTTTGTGTTTTTGCTCTTGTTGGAAATTAGTTTCTGTCTGTATTTTTGTGATTGGTTGACAAGAAAGGGCAAGAAAATGCTAGAAAATCTAGACATGTGTTCTTATGTGGATCTATAGTTTAATTTTCTGGGAAACCATGTTCTTTGGGGAAGAACATGAAGAACAATTATTATTTAAATAATTAAATGATAAGTAAAATTTTATTTTATTTTAAAATTAAAGGAATCATTTTTTTTAAAATTCTACTGTTTGCCACGTGTGCATTTTCTGTCTTTGATGTAATGGTAGGGACAAAAACGAGATGCGTTTTCCAAAATAGGGACTAAAAGCGGTGGAAAAAAAAGTTATGAATCAAAGTAAAAATCGCTTGAAAATGTAGAGATGAAAATGTAGTTTTCGCCTTATTATTATTATCTTTTTTAAAGCAAAGCTTTTGTTTTATTAATATTGGTAATACATGTTCCATATATACAATCTCAAAATGCTTCATACACAACAATGGGGCTCCTCACTTGAAATGTGCCATCATCCCAAATTAAAGAAGCAGAGACTATTTGTCTATCTATTGCTCCTTTAATTGTAAGGGCAAACGATAGCTTTTGTTTGAGAGGTGTAAATGATAGAACACTAGGGTTCACTTTGATACTAAGTCCAGGTGGGGCACTCACTTTAGCTTTGTATGTAGATGTTGATGTTCCAACATTGGTGACCGTTCGATTGAAAACATGACTTATAGAATTTGAGGATGGTGTGGATAGAGCAAAAGAAGGATAGTTTAGATCGAAAACTTTTCCACCAGTACCTTTGGGACAATTACTACTGTCTCCGGTAACAGCTTGTAATAACTTCGTACTATATCCTTGTCCACACAAAAAAGCTATGTAGTCAATTGCATCAATATCATATATTAAACCAGGATTTGCACTCTTATATGGATTAATATTGCCCGCACCATACGCAAATTCAGCTCCAAAGCTCTCTTCAGGACTCATGGGGATAGCTGCAAGTAATACACCAAATTGGTTGTGGTTATGGTTTAAATTAAGAGGATGATAAAATACAATATTCGTTCTTAAACTTTAAACTTTAAGGACTAATATCACTTATGCACTAAAGTTAGAAAAAACTGATTAGTTTGGCCTTAAAATTACCAAGATTAGGAACTGAATATAGTTATTACCAGTAGTAATAAGAGCAGATTTGATAGCTGCAGGTGACCATGTGGGGTGGAAAGACTTGATGTAGGCAGCCGCCCCTGAACCATGAGGGCAAGACATTGATGTCCCCGAGATTATATTATATGAAATTACTCTCTTATCAATACTAACACTGGAAATTGGGGAAATTGGTGACCATGCAGCCAAAATGTCTACTCCAGGAGCAGCTAAATCGGGCTAAAACAACATAAAATAGGTTTCAATATGAAGAATAATACCGATAATTATGTGGGTGTAACATATTTTATAACTTTGTTCACAACTGTTGACATAGTCGGTTGTGATTGATGCATAATAAAAGTAATATCAAAAGTAAAATTTTTTCTCTCCCTGCAAATTCTCAAATAATAAAAAATGTAAAAAAGGTGATTACTATGAAGTTACCTTGAGAATGTTGTGCGCTGCTAGGTTTGGACCTCTAGATGAGAATGCAGCTATGTAAGGGGCAAATGGATCTTTACGGTCACTGGTCTTAAGAATAGTCGCAGTTGGGGTCCTGTAAAAGTGTGCATCTTCATTAGGATTAATATGTGTTGTGAGTTGTGAAGTCCTTAATTTTCTAAGGTATTTTAGATTAATACCTTGTCGAATTTATGTACAAGTAAATGTTGGCACCATCTTCGAAGCTAAGGTAAGTTGCAGGCAAGGGAAACGCAAAAGCGTCAGAGCTGGGGCGTCGTCCTTGCATCACAGTACCAATTGCACCGGCTGAGAGTTGCCCAACCCCATAATTCTCACCATCACAAAGTACAATTTTACCTTTCACCAAATTTTTGTCCAACGTATTCTCATCGCAATACCTGCATTTTCCCAATAAGTTCCATTTTTTTTAATCGGCCAACTTTTCTTTTCATAATACTTCCCATGTTAGAATGAGAACATAGTTGATACTGATTTTTATTTTTTTGATAATTCGATAGTTAGAGATGGAGGGATTTGAATCCTAATTTTCTCTGTTAAAAATACCAAAAAGTATCAATTGAGTTACAAAACTTTTGACAATTGATACCACTCTTTTGAAGAATAAGGAATATTTCACCTACTAGTTTGATAGATTTATGTACACATGACCGGCAAATGGTTAAAATTGCTCCTTTTGTCTATATGTATACATCAAAAAAGAGTTAAAAAAAAAAAAAAAATTCAGTTACCTGGAGCCGTAGAAACTATATTTTGTCTGTGTCTTGTTTGGTGCATCTCCACCATAAATTATTGGATACGTTTTATTTTTGAGGTCATATGTATTAATTGAAATTCCCTACATATGATGTAAAGAAATTATTCAAATTAGTTTGCAGTTTATTTGTAAACCATAGGCTTTACACATGAAGGAAATGGTTAGCTCAGCACTTACAAATTGAATGAAACTCCATATCTCACATTCAATGTTTTACTTTATGTTTCATTAATTACCCTATATCATGTGCCTATAGTGGGTTTCAGTTAGCTCAACTGGTAAAATTTTTAATAGTTGAATAAGAGATTTGGGACTCAATTTTCGCTTAGACCAAAAACTGATTGGTGTCTATCATCAGGAGTGGATGTAATAGATTAAAACTCTCTCTAAAAAAAAACATCGTGTGCCTATATTTTTTTTCTATCTTAAATTAGAGATGTGTGGCAGGTTGCAATTGGTGAAGTACAAAATAACACACTAAAAAGTGGGATATAGGAACTTTTTCTTATGTATAGCATTTTATTAATGTTATTAATTTCAAAAAAAAATTGCATAGAATCTTGTCTAACATGTCAAATAATAATAATAATAATAATAATAATCTCTATGTTTCACTACAAGTGTTCTATTTTATACTTTATCAATCGCAGTTTATCACTCTTTTTTTTTTAATCCTTAGAAATAACTAAAGCTTACAAGGGGAAGGCATGGAAGTGAAACAGTAAAAGTAGAATAAATTATTTTGATTACCTCAAATTTCTTGTTGTTACCTAATTGGACCTCGGTGAAGAACTTTCGGTCTATGGTGCTTGCAGCCACAGAAAGAGACCATGGGGCGAAGCTTGTGAGGGTTGCTAGATCTGGACCTCGGTTACCAGCAGAACTTGACGTCAATATTCCATTTCTCATAGCATGAAAGGCACCAATGGCAATTGTATCTGTAAAATAGTTGCTCGAAGATCCACCAATTGAAATAGATATTATGTCAACCCCATCAGCAATGGCATCATCGAATGCTGCAAGAATATCAGCATCATTACAGCCAAAATACCAACATACTTTGTACACAGCAATACGTGCTGATGGAAGCCCTCCCCGTGCTGTTCCCAAACCAATGCCTTTTACGCTGGCCTTGCTCACTAAGTTCCCAGCTGCTATTGATGCAACATGTGTTCCATGGCCTTCTGAATCTCTTGGAGATCGAATATCCTCTTTTTCAAAAAGTCGATCACTACGGTAATATTTTGCTCCAATGATTTTGCTGCATTAATTTTAACCACGTTTGTTAGTTGTACTTTTGGCTTAAAATTTATGTGCTTGGGACTATTTTTTTCACAAACTTTTTCCTCTGTCACTAACATGGCTTTTTGTGATTTGAGCGATATTACGTTCACTTGCTCTTGCTCCACTATTAGCATCAATTTCATTATTCACCGTTTACAACAAGCCATGTTAGTAATTTATAAAATAAAATACAAAACGCAATAGATGGATGTTAAAGATATACTTGTTGCAAGTGAAATTGGTTGAGGCCTGGCATTTGCCCTTCCATTTGCTAGGTGGTGAACCAAATCCTTTGTCATTAAAGCTATCGGACTCCGGCCAAATTCCAGTGTCGAATACTCCTATAATGACGTCGCTCTCAGTTGTTGGTCTATCGATTTGCTTAGGAAGGCCAAGGAAGTCCCATGACCTTGTTGTATGGAGCTCTTTTTTCTCGTTAGGGAACACCGACACTACCCCATCCATTCCTACACATTCATTTTCACATCATTTTTTTATGAATTCCAAATTTTCTTTTGGGGGGGAGGGGGGGGAGATTGTGATCAGGTTCACCCACCAGCCATTTTTTGAGCTTCTTGCTCAGTTAGCTCTACTGCAAATCCATGGAAACTCCTTTTGTAGCTATATAGTAAAGATTCCGGACCAATATGGCTGAAAGCAGGCATATGCATTTTGACAGATTAATGCCTAGAAGGATTACAATGCCTGATAACTTTAACCGTATATTTATGTAATTGAGATCTTGTTAACTTTTTTTTTTTTCGAACTTTTTTGAATCTAATGGATTAGTTAAAAAAATCGTATTTATTTAAATTAAAAATTTGCTAAAATCATTGAAATTGAAAATAAAATAATAGCTAATAATTACAATGGAAAAATTAACTCGGATTGCATAAAGTACATTGTTTAAGATTAATATTTTATCAAAACAGAAAATGAAAATGGAATTTTAACAGGGGTAGAGCTTCAGACTATTTGAGACTTTGGTAATAAAATTTTATATATAATAAATTATATTAATAATTTTAAGGTAAAACTACCTGACAAAAATATGCTGAATGTGCAACATTTATATTGAATTACATAATAATATGTAATGTGTAATATAATCATGATATAAGATTCTAAAAAAACAAGTGACAGAGATATAAATACTGAGACTCGACCTTTTTTTTTCACTAAATATAACATGACAAAAACTTATCATAACAAAGAAATTCAAGCATCATATAGCAAGTTTATGGTGGTGCCATTATACTACTTTTATAACCTGCCGATGACATCTTGTAGCATGCTTGTGTAACGGGATGATGTGGAAACCTTGTCTCTCATGTTGCCCATATACACAATATAAGCCTGCGTGCACAATATCACATCATATCAAGAAAATAAAGTCTGTTTAAATCATGCTTAAAAGTCTTCTCTTACATTATGAGTATTTTACTTTTTTCTGTTTGCTACACAATTTTTTCCCTCTTTAAGAAATAGAAAAAGTTTAAAATTAAAGGGAGAAAAAAAAAATCAAATACTACACACCATAGGTCAATTGGTGGGGATAGAGCTAAGGGAGTTGGGTGGGAAGACCAAAGGGGCCATGACCCCATAACTTTTCAAAAATTTCCTTAACACTAAACCTATTATAGAATTTAGCCCAATAAATTGAACTTGGCCCCCCTAACAATATCCTTAGCCTCCTTCTTCTTCTTCTTTTTTAGCCCAAATATCAATCCAACAACAAAAATTAAACAATGGGCATATGAAAGCCCAAGCATTTACCAAAAATTTGTTAAACCCATCATATTCATATAGTCAAAATCTCCCTCCCCAAAAAAGTCAAAAATAAATAAATAATTAAATAAGAAAAAGAAAAAGAAAAATACCCAACATTAAAGCTGGTCCAATCACTTTTTTTTTTTTGGTGGTCCAATCACTTTAGAAAGTAAATAAAGTAACTAAAGCACGGGCTAAAATATTATAATAAAGTTTATCTAAAAATATATATATTAGCTTAAAGTTGGTTAGTTATTGGTTGCTAATGGTTGATTGAGCATTCAATTTTGATTTCCTTAATTTAATAGCAATGTTATTTACATAAAAAAATTTAACAACATTTTTCACAAAAGTTGAGCTGACAAATTTTTCATAGTTCTCATATGGGTTTATCACTAATATTAACAATTTGTATTGTCAACAATTGTGCAATTTTTTGTCAATTTTTTTTTTTTTTTTGGTGTTAATTTGTAGATTTTCCCTTTTTCTAATGGTTGCTGACTTACTAAATATTTAATAAAAATAATTGAGCACTTGTTTTTAGTTTGAAATCTTTATATTAAAGAGACAAAGTACATTTCTAGACATAAATAATTAACTTAGCAATACTAATATTAACAACAATCTTAATTATAGCAACAATTGACTTTGGATTTTTTGTTTTCTTGTATTTTTTTTACCTAGCAAGTAGCAACCATAATTAATTTGAGTAACAATACATGTAATGTATTAAAAAACAATCATTTTGTGTTTTTTTGTTTGTTTATAAATCGCTAATATTGAATGAGTGTTATTTTGAACTTTTATGATTTTTTTTTTATTCATATTCTTTCTTCAATCCAAATTCTGGCTCCCTCCCTAATTAATGCAACTGTAAATTGAACGGAAAAGCATAATTTACCTTTCGATCATTCTGAGAAGTTGAGTGACCAATAAGCAGAGTGGAGGCGAAGCTGAGAAGGAGAAGCACTAAAAGACTTGTGGTTTTGCCTGCCATTGGAGGGTCAGGTAGCTATAAACCTGGCTAGCCTGTTATGAATATTACCTGCACAAAAGGCTTCGGCACAACTGAAACTCCAACCCTTTCAAAACACCATTGATCCTCATGTATTATCCATAGAGGTCAAGTATAGCCATAACTCCTCCAAGTATGTCAAAAATCAAGAATTTAAGGAAAACTAAAAGTTTAACCTTGATTTATAGCGATATTGTGCCCCAGGCTACGTGGAAATAATGGCTGCCAATGGTGGGAAGATGTAGTAGTGACATAGCCAGCCAAGTGAAAAGAATATGAGAGTGAGATATGGGGGAGATAGGTAGAGCCGAAAAGGACGGTGTAGTTTCTTGTTGGAGAGCTTGGGCTTCAAGTTGGCAAAATATCTTGGGTGTATTTATACTAAGCCGCCCCTTCAAAATTCATTATTGAATGTCCCAACATTCAAATCCTATCAAGAGTCTTTAAGGCAAAGCAATAATCTATATATCTAGATATATAATAGGTAAAGTAAAGACAAAATTTAATTAAATTTTAAATTGAAATTCAATTAGAGTCTAATTTTGCGTCACGTATTTCATCTAATCTAAATTTTAGAATTTTGTGCCCAGTGAGTTAATTTAGTGAAAAAAATGAATTTCAATTAGAGTTTAATTTTGTGTCATGTGTCTCATCTAATCTAAATTTATAAATTTTGTGCCAAATTAGTTAATTTAGTGTAGAAAACGAGGAGTCCAATATAATAAACAATAAAAAACATAATCTTATAACTAAAAAGAATTCAAATTTATAAGTCATCTATGTGTATATATATATATATATATATTAATAGGTAAAACTTAGAGAAAATTGAATTAAAATTTGAAATTATAATCCAATTTTGCACCTATCTAAAATTATGTGGGGACTACGCCATAATTATTCACTTAAGCATGTTACTTAAGTTTTTTAATTTTTGTGTCAAGTAAGTTAATGAGTGCAAAATATGAAGAATCTAATATTAATGAACTATAAAATTAAGAAAAAAAAAACAATTTCATATACTCAATAAAAATTACCACATGTTTCTCAAAAAATAAATAAAATAAAAATCACCACACGTTCTATCTTATTAAAAATTAGAAAAAAAAAATTTATCATAAGTAGCATTAAATTTAGATAATAATTTTAATATGTGACTAATTATATTTACTTTAAAATATAATTTGATTAATTAGTTATATTTTATGATAAAAATTGTGTTTAATTTTAAATTTATCTATACGTATACATGAATGCATGTGTTACATGTTTTTTTTTAAAAAAAATAATAATTTGACTAGTTATTTATATTTTTATAACAAAAATTTTGTTTCATTTTGAATGCATCCATACGTTTGCTTGGAGTTACATGCTAGTTCTCTATAAAACTAAAAATAAAGTGTGAATTTGAATTTCTTCTTCTTTGAATTTTTTAGTTTATATGTTTAAAAAAGAAATTAATCCAATTGTCTTCCAAGATTAGATATGTAACAATGATAAACAAACAAGCACCAAAACCTTAATCTCAAAGATTAGATATGGAGCCCCAATATAAATGAAATTCTAAAAGACAATAAACAACATTAACTTTAATTATCTATATACAGCTCGTAACCATATGCATACGCATTGACGTTTTCAAGAATAAATACAAATATATATACATTTTAAACTTTCATAATTAAGTTGAATTCTACCGATACTTGTTTTTGAATTTTTGTTAACTCCAAAAATCTTGTAAAGATATTATTTGGAAACGTACACAAAACGTTTATCCTTAATTACTCCATTTTAGGGGGAAAGAAAAATTAATTTGTTTACCAATATACATACTTCTCTTTCTTTCTTTATTTTTTCTTATAAAGAAAAATTGTAGGGGGTGACTTGTCCAAGGAAGACCTTGCCTAGGTATGACCATTGACCACCACATCCATTCATTGAGTAACCAATGTCTGCAGAATCTAAATAAGAGATTGGGAAATGGAGGACCGGGGACCATAGATACTCATCCAATGGGTTTAGCCATAGCATAATCTCAAAACTATATATTAGAGTCGCAGTATTGTCTGTGGATGCTTGAAAACCAAATTTATGTATTAAGGATTGTGATAGTCTATAGTGATATCTTAGTCGTGTCCAATGTCTATAGTTTGAATCTCACCTCTCTTTAATCTCTTCCTCCTAATTAATTCCCCCACAATATATTTTAAACAAAATTAAAATTTATATTACAACACGTAATAGGTCCTCTTAATTTAAGGCTTCAATATCACTATACATAACTAGATAATTAGATTACATACTAAAAAAATTTCTCTTAAGAAGTTATCAATATATCAAGAACAAATTAGTTTACACAGTTGCTAATTCTGTTAAAGTTTGTGTATTATTGTATCCTCCAAAAAGCGACATCACCAACAACTAACCAAAAATGCCGTAAGTATTTTAAGGCAATAAATTGTGGGGGCAAAAAAGTCTACGCGAAGACCGAGTAAACCCACACATAACAAATTTCCAACGTTGATAAGATTTGAAAACGAGACACTTAACAAATTCATTGCATACCTATGTTACCTGTCAACATTTTTTTTATCACAATACTGGGCCATGACACGACTTTTTTGGTAGAAAGGGAAATGTATTAAACTAAACAGCAGAAACATAACGTTCATAAACCATCCCAATAGAGTCTAGACTAAGTAAAAAAGCGACATCCGTTGGGCGGTTTAAGAAAACAACAAAATCTTGTGGGAGTATGGCCCCCCTCCTAGCAAGTGCGTCAGCACATTTATTTGCCTTGCGATAACAATGTTGAATATGAACCAAAGGAATTTCTCTCAAACCTGACTTGCAATCACTTACTAAGGCATCTATGCTATTTTGATTACAATCTTCCTTTTGCATCAGCTCCACAATAAGCTTGGCATCAAGCTCAAGAATCACAGCAGGGAGTTTAAGGGAAATGCAAACCTGATACCATCTCTAAGTGCCCAAAGCTCTGCTGCAAAACTGGTTGTGTGCCCAACAGCCCTCACATAACCTCTCATCCATTCCCCTTTGTCGTTTTGGATTAGGCCTCCACCACCAGCTCATCAGGGATTTCCAAGCAACAAACCATTTGAATTAAGCTTGTACCAATTCAAAGGAGGCTTAAGTCAGAACACTTTAATGGTCTGACGGTTAGCAGTCAACTTGCCATTAATTTTGATATAAGCAAATTCATTTACTTTAGCTAAGACTTCATGCTTTAGGTCCCGCTAACTTCTGTCATTCCGAAACAAAACTCCATTCCGATGGGACCATAAGGTCCATATTCCATGTTAGAGATATATATTAGACATATATTAGCCCAATGTAATAGGCTCAAGCCCAGTCCTACTTGTATTAGTAGTCTAGAGTTTAGTCGCCTATATATACTCATGTTAGGGTTCATTGTAACACAGGTTATTATATTATACTCTTATACAATAAAGATGTAGCCCTTAAGGGATTCTTCTGTGGATGTAGACCGTCAAGGCTGAACCACGTAACTCTCGTGTTCTTAGTGTTCCTATTCTATGCTTCATCTTCCGCATCCACTTTGGCATACACAACATGGTATAACATATTGCATTTGATAATATTGTCCATTTAACATGGTATCAGAGCTAATATTTAACATGGTATCAGAGCCAAACTTCGTTCTTGGCATCAAACAAACATCTTTAGCAAGCAAAGAAGATGCTCATGTGTGCACCACCATCAAAAGTCACACATGCTTGTCTGCCAGATCTAGCCTCTACGGCATCTCGCAGCTACCATGACTCAGTGCTGTGTCCAAAATCCACAAACCCAAGCAAAGCCGTGACTTAACTTTTCAGATCTGATGAAACCAACGAAAAACTGAGCAAATTCATGCCTCGCCTGATGAAACCAATACCACAGACGTGCTCCACGACCTCCCGCGACAAAAACCCAGAAACACGGCCACCAACGGCAGCCTCACGTGCCACCACTCGCCTCCGTTGTTGCTCACACGCCGCCTCGAATTCCTCAGGAGCAGATCCTCCTCCGGCAACACGGGCCACCATGACGGCCTCGTAGCTCGCCGATCTGCCAAACCCCGAAGTCCGAGCATCAATCTCCATCGCACACGCCTTCCGGAGATCTCCACGTGCCGATAGAATACCCTCACGCGCCACACGCGCCTGAAGTCTGCTACTGACGTCATCTTGACACGTCAGCGCCACGCAAGCCGTTGCCATATCAGCCCTAGTCCACGTCAGCGATACGTCATAGGATGACGTCAGCGACTCTGCTGCCCGATCCGTGACCCGACCCAGAAACCCAGAACCGACTCGGACCAGTATCCGTTGACTTTAACCCTATACCAGTTGACTTTGACTTTTTGCGTTGACCTTTGATCAAAAGTCAAAATTTTCGAAAAGGCCTATCTTGCTCAGTTTTTCGCGTAGATTCCAATTTTGGACTCCGTTTCTTCATTTGAAACTCCGAAATTGGTCAATTGGCACATTCTTCATTGTGGTTTCTTCAAAGGCATTTTTCAAGACATCTCAAAGTGATCTTTTCATGCTTATCCAACCTCAAGCCTTCATCGAGCTTTTGTCTTGAGTTTGAGGGAGGGTGTTAGAGATATATATTAGACATATATTAGCCTAATGTAATAGGCTCAAGCCCAGTCCTACTTGTATTAGTAGTCTAGGGTTTAGTCGCCTATATATACTCATGTTAGGGTTCATTGTAACACAGGTTATTGTACTACACTCTTATACAATAAAGATGTAGCCCTTAAGGGATTCCTCCATGGATGTAGGCCGTCAAGGCTGAACCACGTAACCCTCGTGTTCTCAGTATTCCTATTCTATGCTTCCTCTTCTGCATTCACTCTGGCATACACAACATGGTATAACATATTGCATTTGATAATATTGTCCATTTAACATGGTATCAGAGCTAATATTTAACATTCCAAATGCAAAAAATATACCCTAGGTTACATCTGAAAAGGCCAAAGTTTTAGTGCTACAACAATTAAGCCGAAGTCAGTCAGTGAGCTACAAACCAAAGAAGGAAACATCAGGGAAAGGCAGAGATAAGGCAGTCCAAAGGTTCTGGGCAACTTGGCAATCTCTAAGAACATGTAGGATTGTTTCTATACCTGAGTTACAAAGCTGACAAACGGTTGTGATATCCATTCCCCTAGCTGCAAGTAATGAGCTTACTGGGATGTTGGTAGCATTGCCATAGAAAGCATTTGATTTTGGGGATAGATGACACCCTCCAAATCCACTCTCCATCAAAATTATCATTACAAATACCTTGCACCTCTAATCTGGCCAACCTATACACCTCATTCATTTCAAAACTTCCACTTGGAGAAGAAGACCACGTAATGCAATCAGAATTTTGGGCAGAGAAAGCGACAGGGGTGGCTTTCATTTCCAACATTAACCATTCAAGAAACACAAAGGAGCAGGCGTGCCAATTCCAACACGAGAAGTTAACGACTTCCTTCAACATCATACCCTCCTTCCCCCTGTTGAAAGGCCCTGCAATCAAGCTTCGAAAAGGCCCTCTGTCCAACCACTTGTCAAACCAAAGAGATAATTGGCTATTCTTGCCAACAATCCATTTCGTACCTTTTTGGAAAACTGAATCAACTTTATGGATGGTAGCCTAGATAGAAAAGCAAGAACCTTTAATATTGCTCGGATACTCTTCTTGGAGATCGATACTTTTGAGTAAGGACTTTGGCCCATAAGGATGAAGATTCTGTTTGAAGGCTCCAGTTTAACTTGGCTAGGCTTGCGATATTTTTTTTCCCTTACTGCTTGAATACCCAGCCCACCCCCCCCCCCCCCCCCCGCGCCTCTTTCTTTGGCTTAGTAATCTTCTTCTAACTAACCAAATGGATTTTTTTTCTTGCTTTCTGAGAAACCCCACAGAAAGTTACGGCTCAACCTGTCAATGCTACTTAAAATCTTAACTATAAGTGCTGCACATTACATAGCATAATTCGGAATGGTGGTGGTCACCGCTTGAGTAAGAACAAGTCTTTTGGCAAATGAAAGCAAATTAGATTTCCACCTTACTAGCCTGCTTTGAACCCATTCATATAGCCAAAATCTTAAGTCCCTACCGAGTGTTTAATCGGAATTCCCAAGTATTTTCCAAGGGAAGGGATTGAGTAAAATCCCAAAATATCACACATCTAGGCCCTTGCATCCGCTGATACATTAGGAGAGAAGTAAACCCGAGACTTATCTTGACTTACCTTCTGACCAGAGATACTACAAAAAGAATCAAGCACATTCCTGACAGCTACACAATTTTTTCAATCTGCTTTCACAAATAAAACAAGGCCGTTCACGAAGAACAAATGGGAAAAGGCCGGCCCACCACGGGAAGCCTTAATAGATCCCAACAATTTGAATTGCATTTCTCTAAAATAAAGACTCCCAAAACTTCCATACACAAGATGAAGAGATACAGGGAGAGAGGGTCCCCTTGCCTAATTCCTCTGAACGGAAGGAAAGGATCTAAGGCGCCCTCGTTAAAGAGAATGGAGATAGATCAAGAGGATACACAGCTCATAATCAACTTAATCAAATGACTTGGGAATCGAAAGAGAGAGAGGGTATCCCTAATAAAGCTCCACTCGAGCCGATCATAAGCTTTTTCCAAATCTATCTTAATCGCTATACACCCACTCCTCCCCTTTTTCTTAGACACAGAGTGGATAATCTCTTGCACTATTATGACATTATCAATACCTTTCCAGCCAAGAACAAAGGCAAATTGATAAGGAGATGCCAAACTAGGCAGTAGGGGTCTAAGTCTTCCAACAACGATCTTTGGAACGATCTTATACACTGTATTACACAAACTGATTGGCCGATAGTGATTGAAGGAATCTAGATTTTTACATTTGGGGACCAGAGTGATGATAGTGTGGTTAAGATACACGACTTGTGTCATACTGTCCATGTCACAGACTATGAATGATAGAAAAAAAAGTGGTAAGTTAATATGAAAGTAACAGATAATCAATCACAATCTAACATGTAAGATAGTTATTTCAAAAATTATAACAATTTATGTGATACTAGAATTACTCCGATCTCTCATATCTTATTCTTAGTCCTAAGAGTAGTCTAGTCAATGTTGTTCACTCAAAGTGTACATGAGAGAAATGGAAATTTTAAAGGAAGGAATTGAACTTGGGCCACACTAAAAAGTCCTCTTGTCTCAAATTGCTTTTGCCAAGCCTGCCAACAAACTAATTAAACTGTTCGAAGCCAACACTAACAATCTTCTGATCTTATCTCAAATAATTATTTTAAAAATAATTTTATGCTTTCCAATTATAGAAAATTGTAGGTTCCAAAAGAAAAGTGTATTTAATGTCTGCTTTAAGAAACTTTTTCTCCAAAAGTCACTACAAAGAACATGTTTTTGTTTTCAATTTAATTCAGTCTTCAAAGGAAATGTTTTTTTTAATAATAATATATGCTTTTGTCTTTAAACCCATTCGTCTTTCTCTCTCTCTCAAGCTCCCTTCATTGGTGGGCAAATTAGGTTGGTCTTCTTGGGTGTTTTGCCGCAGGGCTGGGTTGTCGGGAATTGCAATGGTGGTACGCAATTCTCTCTCTCTCTCTCTCTCTCTCTCTCTCTCAACACCATAATGACTTGAGATTTTAATTAGTATTTATAATAGTATATATCCCACACATTTTACAAAATAAAAAGTAAAATTATATTTCTTTTTTTGTTAAATTTTATAAATAAACCAAGATATTCGATTCTTTATATAAAATTTAAAAAGTTGTATATTATATTTGACAGTTTGTCTTTATTATGAAAATGTTGTAAACGTATGTATCATTTATTTTATTTTATTTTTGAGGAATAAGATTAATACACCATTATCTTAGGTCTCAAATTGTATCAAGTTGACCCTGATTACATATCAGAAATACATAATCTTTAACAGGGGCACTATAGTTAATTACCATCAAGTAGCAAAAGTTTACAACCATTTTTCATGGTGTAATTTCATTGCCGCTGTCATCCTTCTTTATATAAGCATAATACTTCAAAGCTTTAGCTTTATTATTAATATTATTTTTGAATTCAAAGCTTTTGCCTGCTTAATATTGGTGATACATATTTCATATATTGAATGTCAAAATGCTTCATACACAACAATGGGGCTCCTCACTTGAAATGTGCCATCATCCTAGATTAAAGAAGCAGAGGTTATTTGTCTATCTATTGTTCCTTCAATAGTAAGCGTAAACAATAGCTTTTGTCTGAGACATGTAAATGATAGAACACTAGGGTTCACTTTGATACTAATTCTAGGTGGGGTGCTCAAAATAGCGTTGTATGTAGATGTTGATGTTCCAACATTGGTGACTATCCGATTGAAAACATGACTTACAGAATTTAAGGATGGTGTGGATAGAGCAAAAGAAGGATAGTTTGGATCGAAAACTTTTCTATCAGTACCTTTGGGACAACTACTACTGTCACCGGTAACAGCTTGTAATAATTTTGTAATATATCCTTGTCCACACAAAAAAGCTATGTAGTCAAGTGCATCAATATCATATATTAAACCAGGATTTGCACTATTATGTGGATTAATATTGCATGAACCATATGCAAATTCAGCTCCAGAGCTCTCTTCAGGACTCATGGGGACAGCTATAAGTAATTTACCAAATTGGTCATGGTTATGGTTTATATTAAAAAGAGGATAAAATACAATATAGATTCTTAAACTTTAATTTACCAACCATATTAGTTCCTAAAGTTTAAAGTTATATCTTTCAATTCCTAACAAACTTAAAGTAATCTTTTTTTTTTATTCAACAACCATTAAATCTCTCTAATGAAACAATGATTTGACCAAATTAAAAACTAACACATCATCATTTCATTAGACATGTTAGGGACAAAAGACGACCATTTAAAACTTTAGAGAAAAAAGAGACTCACTTTTGTTAGGGATTTAGAACAATCATTTTAAACTCAAAGAACAAACTAATTAGTTTGGGCTTAAAATGACCAAGATTAGGAACTGTATATAGCTATTACCAGTAGTCATAAGAGCAGATTTGATAGCCGCAGGCAACCATGTGGGGTGGAAAGATTTGATGTAGGCAGCCACCCCTGAACCATGAGGGCAAGACCTTGATGTCCCCGACATTATATTATATGACAATGCTTTCTTATCAAAACTAACATCAGAATTTGGGGAAATTGGAGAAATTGGTGACCATGTAGCTAGAATGTCTACTCTAGGAGCAACTAAATCAGGCTAACACAACATAAAATAGGTTTCAATAAGAAGAATAATACCAATAATTCTAGGGGAGTAACATATTTTGTAACTTTATTCACCATTATTGACATAGTCAGTTGTGGTTGATGCATAATAAAAGTGATTAATGATTACTAGAAAGTTACCTTGAGAATGTTGTGTGCTGCTGGGTTGGACCTCTAGATGAAAACACAGCTATGTAAGGTGCAAATGACTCTTTATGGTCATCAGTCTTAAGAATAGTAGCAATTGGGCTCCTGTAAAATTGTGCAATTTGATTAGGATTAGTATGTCCTATGAGTTGTGAAGTCCTTAATGGTCTAGGATATTTTAGATTAATACCTTGTTGAATTTATGTACAAGTAAATATCGCCACCATCCTCCAAGCTAAGGTAAGCTGCAAGCAAGGGAAACGCAAAAGCCCCAGAACTGGGGTGTTGGCCTTGCATCACAGTACCAACTGCACCAACTAAAGAGTTGCCCAACCCCATAATTCTCAACATCACAAAGTACAATTTTACCTTTCACCAAACTTTTGTCCAAGGAATCTTCGTAGCAATACTTGCATTTTTCCAATAAGTTCCATTTTTTTAAACTACCAACTTTTCTTTTATAATACTTCCATGTTAGAATATGTTTTTTTTTCAATAATTCGATGTTAAGTGGATGAATATGAAGCTTAAATGTTTCCATTAAATATACTAAAAAGTTTCAATTAAGTTATAAAGCTCTTGATAATTGGTACCACTCTTTTGAAGCGTAAGGAATTTTTCACCTGCTAGTTTAATACAATTTCTACCATTCATCTCAAAAAAAAAAAAAAAAAAACCCCCTTAAAATTGCTCCTTTTGTTTGTGAGAAGTTCTAAGACCATAAACTATTCTATAACTTTTTTGTTACAACTCTGGCGTGGCAAACTGTGAATGGTTAACTATCATTTATAAATAAACCAACAATTTTTTCTTTACCAGTCACGCTTTGTCACATCACAATTATAATAAAGAAGTTGTGTAATTTTTTGTGGTACTAGAATTTTTCATTTTGTATATGTATATATCAAAAAAAGTTAAAGCTTATTTAGATTTCCCTTTTTTTTTTTTTTCAATTACCTGGACAGGGATGAATCATACTCTGCTGTCTTGTTTGGTGCATCTCCACCATAAATTATTGGATACGTTTCATTTTTGAGGTCAAATGTATTAATTGAAATACCCTACACATGAAGTAAAGAAATTCTACAAATTAGTCTGTAGTTTTATTTTTATACCATAGGCTTTACACATGCAATTCGACACTATTAAGGAAATGGTTCGCTCAGCACTTACAAATAGAATGCAACTCCAATTCTCACATTGAGTGACTGAGGGTTTTACTTTTTGTTTCATCAATTACCTTATACCATGTGCCTACATTTTTTATATCTCAATTTATTGTTACTTTCTAAGGATAAATTAGGAATGTGTGGTAGACTACAATTGGTGAAGTATAAAATAGAACACCAAGATTAGGATATAGGAATTTTTCCTTATGTATTATCATTTTATTAATGTTATTATTTTTCAGAAAAACAAATTACATAGAATCTTTTCTTATAGGTCAAAAATAATAATTATTATTATTATAAAAAAATTCCTAATTAAATTCCACAAGGGCATATTAATTACCTCATAGATCTTGTTGTTACCTAATCGGACCTTGGTGTAGAACTTTCGGTCTATGGTGCATGCAACCACAGAAAGAGACCGTGGGGCGAAGCTTGGGAGTGTTGCTAGATATGGACACAGGGGGGGGGCGGGGGGGGGGGGGGGGGAGATTTTCACCACCACACCCCCCCCCCCCCCCCCCCCCCCAGAAAGAGACCGTGGGGCGAAGCTTGGGAGTGTTGCTAGATATGGACACGGGGGGGGGGGGGGGGGGGGGGGGGGGGGGGGGGAGATTTTGACCACCCCCCCCCCCCCCCCTCTCCTACACAAAAGACAAAAAAAAAAAAAATTCCAATTAAATGAATTCACGTTACCTTTTTCAACTTTTCTAGTAATAGTAGACTTCTACTCCTAATACAATTCTATATATAAAATTAATTGATCCCACTTAGTAAACTTGATAGACTAGATAAAACCACCTGTAGAATTTTTTTTATGTGTCAAGTTTCTTTCTTGGATAGCCAACTTGAGATATACATCCATGACATGCAATCCACTGAAGAGTTTTCAGCAGTTAAAAGAATTAAATAGCTTGCTAAAAAGATGGTAGAAATGAAAAAAAATATTTCATATCCATTGATTTACTCATTAGTAACTTTGGTATTGATCTTACTAGTTACAATAGCTACTGTTGAAAGAGCTTTTTTAGTAATGAACATAATTAAAAATCAATTACGCAATCAAATAGGAGATCAGTGATGAATGATTGCTTAATCACATATATTGAGAAAGATATATTCAAGACTATTGAGTGTGAATAAATCATGCAGCGGTTTTAAAATATAAAAAGTCGCTAAGGGCAATTGAGTAAAATAAGCTAGATGTGAAAAAATAAATTTAAGTTTACATTTTATGTTAGATTCTGTATAACAATTACGTTATCATATAGTTGTTTACTTATTTTGTTATTAATATCGATTAATTTTTTTTAGATTAAGTTTTTACTTTCAATCTTGTCTTTTAATCTTGCCCCTCCTAACCTAAATTCCTAGCTCCGCAACTGGATATGGACCTCGGTTACCAGCGAGAGTTGATGTCAATATTCCATTTCTCATAGCATGAAAGGCACTAGTGGCAATTGTATCTATAAAATAGTTGTCAGAAGATCCACCAATTGAAATAGATATTATGTCAACCCCATCAGCAATGGCATCATCGAATGCTGCAAGAATATCAGCATCATCACAGCCAAGATACCAACATACTTTGTACACAGCAATACGTGCTAATGGAAGCCCTCCTCGTGCCGTTCCCAACCCAATGCCTTTTACGCTAGCCTTGCTCACTACGTTCCCAACTGCTATTGATGCAACATGTGCTCCATGGCCTTCCAAATCTCTTGGAGATCGAAAATCTTCTTTTTGAAAATCTCGATCGCTGCGGTAATATTTTGCTCCAATGATTTTACTGTGTTAATTGTAACCACATTTGTTAGTTATACTTTTGACTCTAAATTTATGTGCTTGGCACAACGTTTTTCACAAACTTTTTCCCTAGTTGCTAACATGGCTTTTTGTGATTGGAACAATATTACTTTTACTTGCTCTACGATTGACATCAATTTTATTGTTCACTAATGACATTTAGTCATGTTAGTAATTTATAAAATAGAATACAAAACGCAATAGATGGATGTTAAAGATATACTTGTTGCAAGTGAAATTGGTTGAGGCTTGGCATTTGCCCTTCCATTTGCTAGGTGGTGGACCAAATCCTTTGTCATTAATGCTATCAAACTCCAGCCAAATTCCAGTGTCGAATACTCCTATAATGACATCGCTCTCAGTTGTTGGTCTATCGACTTGCTTAGGAAGGCCAAGGAAGTCCCATGACCTTGTTGGATGGAGCTCTTTTTTTTGGTTAGGGAACACCGACGCTACCCCATCCATTCCTACATATTCATTGTTACATCATTTTGTTATGAATTCATGTTTTTTTTTTTTTTTTTTTTTTTTTTGTGGGGGGTGGGGGGTGTGGGGCGAAGAATTGTGATTAGGTTCACCCACCAGCCATTTTTTGAGCTTCTTGCTCAGTTAGGTCCACTGCAAATTCATGGAAACTCCTTTTGTAGCTATAGAGTAAAGATTTTGGACCAATATGGTTGAAAGTAGGCATATGCATTTTGACAGTTAGGACCTAGAAGCATTTCAATGCCTGATACTATAACCATATGTTTTTATGTAACTGAGATCTTGTTAACTTTTTTTTTTCCTAACTTTTTTGAATCTAATGGATAAATTAAAAAAAAAAATCATATTTATATAAATTACAAAATTGCTAAAATCATTGAAATTGATAATAAAATAATAGCTAATAAAAATACAAAATGGAAAAATTAACTCATATTACATAAAGTACATTGTTTAAGTTTAATATTTTATCAAAACATAAAATGAAAATGTAAAATACAATTTTAACCAGGGTAGTTTTTTTTTCAGACTTTTTGAGACGTTGGTAATAAAATTTTATTTATAATATATTATATTAATAATTTTAAGGCAAAACCACAAATATATATTGAATGTATAACATTTATATTAAATCACATAATCTTAATATTATAATAATATGTAAAAACCAATGTTTATTATATTACATGTAATCACGATATAAGATTCTAAAAAAACAAGTGACATAGATATAAAATACAACATGTGAGACTCCACTTTTTATTTTCCCACTAAATATAACATGACAAAAACTTATCATGAAAAACGTCAAAAACTTGTTATAACCAAAAAAAAAAAAAAAAAGATTCATATAGCGAGTTTATGGTGGTGATTGAACATACATATCATTTTTTTTTTTTTTTTTGAGAAATAAAATTAATACACCATTATCTTAGGTCTCAAATTGTATCAAATTGACCCTGATTACATATCAGAAATACATAATCTTTAATATGGGCACTACATTTAATTACAATCAAGCAGCAAAGGTTTACATTCATTTTTCGTGGTGTAATTTCATCGCTGCTGTCATCCTTCTTTATATGAGCATAATACTTCAAAGCTTTTGCTTTATTATTAATATTATTTTTGATACCAAAGCTTTTGCTTGCTTAATATCGGTAATACATGTTCCATATATAGAATGTCAAAATGCTTCATACACAACAATGGGGCTCCTCACTTGAAATGTGCCATCATCCCAAATTAAAGAAGCCGAGACTATTTGTCTATCAATTGTTCCTTTAATCGTAAGAGCAAACGATAGCTTTTGTTTGAGTGATGTAAATGATAGAACACTAGGGTTCACTTTGATACTAAGTCCAGGTGGGGCACTCACTTTAGCTTTGTATATAGATGTTGATGTTCCAACATTGGTGACCGTTCGATTGAAAACATGACTTATAGAATTTGAAGATGGTGTGGATAGAGCAAAAGAAGGATAGTTTAGATCGAAAACTTTTCCATCAGTACCTTTGGGACAACTACTATTATCTCCGGTAATAGCTTGTAATAACTTTGTACTATATCCTTGTCCACACAAAAAAGCTATGTAGTCAAGTGCATCAATATCATATATTAAACCAGGATTTGCACTCTTATGTGGATTAATATTGCCTGCACCGTATGCAAATTCAGCTCCGGAGCTCTCTTCAGGACTCATGGGGACAGCTGTAAGTAATTCACCAAATTGGTTGTGGTTATGGTTTATATTAAAATGAGTATAAAATACAATATTGATTATTAAATTTTAATTTACGAACTATATTAGTTCCTAAAGTGTAAAGTTATATCTTTTAATTCCTAAAAAACTTAAAGTAATCTTTTTTTTTACTCAACAACTGTCAGGTCTCTCTAATGAAATGATGATGTGACCAAACTAAAAACTAACACATCATCATTCCGTTAAACATGTTAGGAACAAAAGACGATCACTTAAAGCTTTAGAGACAAAAGAGAATTACTTTTGTTAGGGATTTAAAACAATCATTTTAAACTTAAAGAACAAACTAATTAGTTTGGCTTTAAAATGACCAAGATTAGGAACTGAATATAGCTATTACCAGTAGTCATAAGAGCCGATTTGATAGCCGCAGGCGACCATGTGGGGTGGAAAGATTTGATGTATGCAGCCGCCCCTGAACCATGAGGGCAAGACATTGATGTCCCCGAGATTATATTATATGACAATGCCCTCTTATCAAAATTGACATTAGAAATTTGGGAAATTGGAGAAATTGGAGAAATTGGTGACCATGCAGCTAAAATGTCTACTCCAGGAGCAGCTAAATCAGGCTAAAACAACATAAAATAGATTTCAATAAGAAGAATAATACCAATAATTTTAGGAGCGTAACCTATTTTACAACTTTATTCACCACTATTGACATAGTCATTTGGGATTGATGGATAATAAAAGTGATTACTGATTACTAGAAAGTTACCTTGAGAATGTTGTGTGTAGCTGGGTTTGGACCTCTAGATGAGAATTCAGCTATGTAAGGTGCAAATGGATCTTTTCGGTCATCAGTCTTAAGAATAGTCGCAGTTGGGCTCCTGTAAAATTGTGCATCTTGATTAGGATTAGTATGTCCTATGAGTTGTGAAGTCCTTAATTGTCTAAGATATTTTAGATTAATACCTTGTCGAATTTATGTACAAGTAAATATCGGCACCATCCTCCAAGCTAAGGTAAGCTGCAGGCAAGGGAAACGCAATAGCCCCAGAAGTGGGGCGTCGGCCTTGCATCACAGTACCAACTGCACCAGCTAAGAGTTGCCCAACCCCATAATTCTCAGCATCACAAAGTACAATTTTACCTTTCACCAAAGTTTTGTCCAAGGAATCTTCGTAGCAATACCTGCATTTTTCCAATAAGTTCCTTCTTTTTTTCTTTTCTTTTTTTTTAGTAATTCGATAGTTAAGTGGATGAATTTGAATCCTGAATATTTCCATTAAAAATGCTAAAAAATTTCAATTGAGTTATAAGGTTCCTGATAATTGGTACCACTTTTTTGAAGCACAAGGAATATTTTACCTGCTAGTTTAATAGATTTATGTACACTCGACCAGCAAATGGTTTAAATTTTTCTCCTTTTGTTTGTGAGTAGTTCTAAGACCACAAACTATTCCATAACTTTTTTGCTACAATTCTGACGTGGCAAACTGGGAATGTTTAACTATCACTTATAAATAGGCCCACAATTTTTTTTTTTACCAATCATGCTTTGTCACATCACAATTATAACAAAAAAGTTGTATAATTTTTTGTGGTACTAGAATTTTTCATTTTGTATATGTATATATCAAAAAAAGTTAAGGCTTATTTAAATTTCCCTCTTTTTTTTTTTTCAATTACCTGGACAAGGATGAACCATACTCTTCTGTCTTGTTTGGTGCATCTCCACCATAAATTATTGGATACGATTCATTTTTGAGGTCAAATGTATTAATTGAAATGCCCTACACACGAAGTAAAGAAATTCTTCAAATTAGTTTGCAGTTTTATTTTTATACCATAGTCTTTACGCATGCGTTTGACACTTTTAAGGAAATGGTTCGCTCAGCACTTTCAAATAAAATGAAACTCCATATCTCACATTGAGTGATTGAGAGTGTTTTACTTTATGTTCCATCAATTACATTATACTATGTACCAATATTTTCATAGCTTAATTTATTGTTATTTTATGAGGAAAAAATAGGAATGTGCGGTAGACTACAATTGGTGAAGTATAAAATAGAATACCAAGAATGGGATATAAGAATTTTTCCTTATGTATTAGCATTTACTAATGTTATTATTTTTCAGAAAAAAAAAATACATAGAATCTTTTCTTATAGGTCAGTAATAATAATAATAATAATAATTATTATTATTATTATTATGATTATTCTTAAAAAAAGAATTCCTAAATTCCACTATGAGTGTTATATTCTATACTTCACCGACAGTAGTTTATTACATATGTACTTTTTTTTATCCTTAGAAAATAACAAAAGTTTACAATGGGAGGGTAGGCATGACATACTACGTACAGTTGATAAAGTGAAACAGTCAAAGTAGAATAACTTATTTATGTTCCAAAACAAGGGCATATTAATTACCTCATAGATCTTGTTGTTACCTAATCGGACCTTTGTGTAGAACTTTCGGTCTATGGTGCTTGCAGCCACAGAAAGAGACCATGGGGCAAAGCTTGAGAGTGTTGCTAGATATGGACCCCGGTTACCAGCAGAAGTTGATGTCAATATTCCATTTCTCATAGCATGAAAGGCACCAATGGCAGTTGTATCTATAAAATAGTTGTCAGAAGATCCGCCAATTGAAACAGATATTATGTCAACCCCATCAGCAATGGCATCATCGAATGCTGCAAGAATATCAGCATCATCACAGCCAAAATACCAACATACTTTGTACACAGCAATACGTGCTGATGGAAGCCCTCCTCGTGCTGTTCCCAAACCAAGACCTTGTACGCTGGCCTTGCTCACCAAGTTCCCAGCTGCTATTGATGCAACATGTGTCCCATGGCCATCTGAATCTCTTGGAGATTTAATATCTTCTTTTTCAAAAAGTTTATTGCCACGGTAATATCTTGCTCCAATGATTTTACTGCGTTAATTTAACCACATTTGTTAGTTGTACTTTTGACTCTGTGCTTTGCACAACATTTTTTACAAACTTTTTCCCTAGTTGCTAACATAGCTTTTTGTGATTGAAATAATATTACTTTTACTTACTCTACGATTAACATCAATTTTATTGTTCACTAATTTACAACAAGTCATGTTAGTAATTTATAAAATAAAATACAAAACACAGTAGATGGATGTTAAAGATATACTTGTTGCAAGTGAAATTGGTTGAGGCCTGGCATTTGCCCTTCCATTTGCTAGGTGGTGGACCAAATCCTTTGTCATTAAAGCTATCAGACTCCGGCCAAATTCCAGTGTCAAATACTCCTATAATGACATCACTCTTAGTTGTTGGTCTATCGACTTGCTTAGGAAGGCCAAGGAAGTCCCATGACCTTGTTGTATGGAGCTCCTTTTTTTCGTTAGGGAACACCGACACTACCCCATCCATTCCAACATATTTGTCGTTACATCATTTTGTTATGAATTCAAGTTTTTTTTTGTTTGAGGGGGGGGGGGAGGAAGAATTGTGATTAGGTTCACCCACCAGCCATTTTTTGAGCTTCTTGCTCAGTTAGCTCCACTGCAAATCCATGGAAACTCCTTTTGTAGCTATAGAGTAAAGATTCTGGACCAATATGGCTGAAAGTAGGAATATGCATTTTGACAAGTTAGGACCTAGAAGCATTTCAATGCCTGATAACTATAACCATATATTTTTAATGTAATTGAGATCTTGTTAACTTTTTTTGAATCTAATGGATAAATTAAAAAAAAATCATATTTATATAAATTACAAAATTGCTAAAATCATTGAAATTGATAATAAAATAATAGCTAATAAAAATACAAAATGGAAAAATTAACTCATATTACATAAAGTACATTGTTTAAGTTTAATATTTTATCAAAACATAAAATGAAAATGTAAAATTGAATTTAACCAGGGTAGTGTTTCAAACTTTTTGAGACTTTGGTAATAAAATTTTATATATAATATATTATTAATAATTTTAAGGTAAAACCAAAAATATATATTGAATGTATAACATTTATATTGAATCACATAATCTTAATAATATAATAATATGTAAAAACCAATGTTTATTATATTACAAGTAATCATGATATAAGATTCTAAAAAAATAAGTGACATAGATATAAAATACAACATGTGAGACTCCACTTTTGATTTTCCCACGACATATAACATGATAAAAACTTATCGTGAAAAATGTAAAAACTTGTTATAACCAAAAAAAAAAAAAAAAAAAAAGATTCATATAGATGTTTAATTATGGTGGTGCCATTATACTACTTTTATAACCTGCCGATGACATCTTGTAGCATGCTTGTGTAAAGGGATGATGCGGAAACCTCATCCCTCTTATTGCCCATATACACAATATAAGCCTGCGTGCATAATATCATATCATATCAAGAAAATAAAGTCAGTTTAAGTTATGCCTAAAAGTCTTACTTTATGAGTATTTCGCATTATTCTCTACTAATCACAGTTTGCCACATAATTTTTTTCCCTTTAAGAAGTATCCAAAGTTTAAGATTAAAGGGAGAAGAAAAAAAATCAAATTCTACATACTCTACGTCAATTGCTGGCAGGGATAGAGGCAGGGGATTTGGGTGGGGAGACCAAAGGGGCCATGGCCCCTGCCATAGCATTACAAAAATCTCCTTAACACAATACCTATTTTAGAATTTAGCCCAATAAACTTGGCCCCCCTAACAACATCATGGGCCTCCTTAAAAAAAGCCCAAATAACAATCCAACAACTAAAATTAAACGGTTGGCATATGAAAGCCCAAACATTTTCCAAAAATTCACTAAACCCATCATATTCATATAGTCAAAATCTCACTCCCCAATTTATTTATTTTTTCTTTTTTTCTTTTTTTAAAGAAGAAAAAAAAAATGCCCAAAATTAAAGCTGGTCCAATCACTTTAGAAAGTTAATAATGTAACTGTAAATTAATGTAACTGTAAATTAAGCGGAAAAGCATAATTTACCTTTCGATCGTTCTGAGAAGTTGAGTGACCAATAAGCAGAGTGGAGGCGAAGCTGAGAAGGAGAAGCATTAAAAGACTGGTGGTTTTGCCTGCCATTGGAGGGTCAGGTCAGGTCAGGTAGCTATAAATCCGGCTAGCCTGTTATAAATATTACCTGCACAAAAGGTTTTGGCTCAACTGAAACTCCAGCCCTTTCAAAACACCATTGATGCTCATGTATTATGATTCATAGAGGTCAAGTGTAGTCATAGCTCCTCCAAGCATTTAAAAGTCAAGAATTTAAGGAATACTAAAAGTTTTACCTTGATTTATAGTGGCTGCTAATGGTGGGACTATGTAGTGGCATAGCCGGCCAAGTGAGAAGAAGATGAGTCTGGGATAGGGGGAGGAGGTAGATATATAGACTCATAGAGCCGTAGAGGACGGGGTACGTATAGTTTCTTGTTGGAGAGCTTGGGCTTCAAATTGGCAAAATATCTTGGGTGTATTTGTACTAGGTTGCCCCTTCAAAGCAATAATTCTCTATAGAACTAAAAATAAAGTGTGAATTTTTTTTTTTTGGTTGAACTTTTTAGTACATAAAAAAAACATTTCCAATAATTTATAAAATAAAAATTTTAATTACTACAAACTAATACAACTAATAAAACATCTAGCAAAATAAAAACTAATGATAAAAAAAAAAATTTCATTTGATAGGAAAAAAAAGAAAGAGGAAAAGGAAAGAAAAGGAAGCAAAACAAGCCAACCAACGTGGCACAATAACATACCATGGAAAAACAAAAAGAAGAAGAAAGAGGAAGTAAAAAATAGAAAAAGAACACCAATTTTAAATAATGGGAAGGGCAAATATGTAATTTTACATCAAACCCACTTTCTCCCCACTTTTCTCCATGACTTTAGGGAGAAAACTAGTACTATTTCCTCCTAAATGGTGGGCTCGGGGAGAAAACTCCCCCACCTCCATTTTCTCTCCAATTTTTTCTCCCCCTGTATTTTGTCTCCTCATTTCTCTCCAACTAAAAAGACCCTTAGAGTCACAATATTGTCTATGGGTACTTGAAAACTAAATTTATGTATTAAGGATTGTGATATCCCAATTCCTAATGGTAATATTTTTTGTAGTGTCCTATGTCTATAATTTGAACCTCATCTCTCACTTCTCCCTCCCTCCCTCCCTCCCTCCATCTCCTCCTCCTAATTTACTCCCCCACTGTGTACCTTAAACAAAATTAAATTTTATATTACAACACGTAACATGAACCTACGTCCTCTTAATTTAAGGCTTCATTATCACTATACATAAGTAGATAAGAACTAAAAATTTCTCATAAGAAATTATCAATATATCAAAAAGAAAAGGTTTACAGAGTTGCTTTTTCTAGTTTTGTAAAAATTTGTGTATAAAGGGTGTATGTCACAGTACTAAAAAAAAATATATCTCCAATTATATCCTCCAAAAAGCGACATCACCGCCAGCTAACCAAAAATGAGATAAGTATTTTAAATTTTTAAGGCAATAGATATTAGATAGTGGAAAACTTGAAGCCAAAAAGTCTAGGCTAAGACCGAGTAAATGTACCATACTTAACAAATTTCCATTGTTGATATGACTCGCAAATGAGAATTCATCACATATCTGTGATAGAAAAGTGTTGTTTTCTCATGTATATAGACAAGGAAATAGACCTGTCCATATCTTAGCAAAAGATGCTATTAGTATTGTTGACTTTATGGTTTGGATGGAAGAGAATCCTTATTTCTTGGAATAAGCTCTCCATCATTATGCAATGTTCTCTTCTGTTTAATAAAAGTTTTCAAGTTATCTATAAAAAAAAGAAAAAAGAAGAAGAAGAAGAAGATAAAGCCATGCAAGGGAAGATGTTTGGCTTTCCATTAGAGAACTCTGCTATCCTATTCTTAGTCCTAAGTCCTAAGTCCTAAGAGCAGTCTAATCAATGTTGTTCACTCAAAGTGTATGTAAGGGAAAAATGGAATTTTAAAGGAAGGAATTGAACTTTTTCTTTTTTCTATTTTATATAAAATAGAAATTTTATTTTAATTTAATCTAAGTGTATATGTGTGTGAAGCTTACTCATAGAGATTTGAATTTCAACCCTTGTCCTTTCATGCCACAAGAACTTTGTACTTGTGGAGTGAAGCGTGGTGGGGTGGAAATCATGGTTTTAAAAACCGGTACGGTAAAAGAACCGGAAAAAGAGCTAAATACCGGTTTTATGGTCGGACCGGGGTCCGACCGATGGTCGAACCGATGACGTCATAAATAATTTAATTATTATTTATTTAAATTATATAAATAATTAATAATTTTTTAATATACTAAAAGTTTAAAACTAATAACAAACCTATAATAACAAATATGTTTCCTTTTAAAAAAATACAAGAATATAAGTATATAATATAACATCTTTTTATATAATTTGACTTAATAACTTTTGATTACTGATTTTTGCATCAAATTGCAAAGAAACACCTTTTTTTTTTTTTTTTTTTTTGCAGTAATAATTTATTGACAAAAGCCAATGGATTGGTCATAACATAGCACTCAGCAATAGATGGTCCATAACTTGCTTTAGAAACATCACCTGTAATAAAATATTTCCTTACTTATTAAAGCAAAAAAACCTAAGCAATCTCAAGAGGGCTCAAATCAATAAGTAATAACATTACAAAATAATCATCCTAAATTCTAATAAACTTTCAACAAAACCAAATAAATAAGTTCATTAGTTATTACATTTACATCCAAATGAAAATAACAAATAAGTTCATTACAACCAACAACTAAGTTTTAAAGTTTCAAACAAACAACAACTAAGTTTCAAAGTTTCAAACAAACAACTAAGTTTTAAAACCCAAGCCTCATTTGTTATGAAGACAATCGAAATCAATATCATCATGTGAACCAAATGCTCCACCAATAGCATCATAATCATCATCCTCATCCTCATCTTCTTCATCTTCAACATGAATAGGATGATTTTTATCTCTAAATCCGGGAGGAGCGTCATCTTCATCACCAAATGATTCCAAATTGATGTCATCATCATCCTCAATCACTTCATTGTCCATATCTATACAAATTCCAAAATCAAAGAACAATAAATGAAATAACAATTCTCATAATCATTTCTCATAAATCATAAATAGTCTAATTAAAATATGCAACTAGGTAAAGAATTGTTATAAGCTAACCTCTTTGTACATGGCTAGAAGACCCTTCTTCAATTGGATAGGCTCCCTCTTCATATAATGCATTCTCTATCTCCTCATGATCCAGAAATGGAGGTTCCTCATCGTCCACTACCCAAAATTTAGTTTTATCGATACTTGCATAATCAATAGGATCAAAATTGAACTTCTTCCTTTTGACTCTATCATAAGATGAACATAATGAATAATTTAATTAATAACCAAATCACTTATATTTCACAATCACAAAGAACCCACTTGACCAAATCAGTGAATCACTCATATTTTCCCACAAAAACATTGAAACAAAGAGATTATATAATATATACCTTTCTTTCAATCGGTAGTTATAATGAACAAACACAAGATCATTAAGTCGTTGATGCTCCAATCTATTTCTTCTTTTGGTATGTATTTGTTCAAAAGCACTCCAATTCCGCTTACATCCTGAAGAGGCAGCTGTTTGGCTAAGGATCCGAATTGCAAACTTTTGTAAGGTTGGAGCACAAGATCCAGACAACTTCCACCACTCATCTAAGTTCCATATAAAACACAAAACAAAGATACAATGAATCAATAAACACAACTATACTTATACCAAAAATATAAAAAAGAGCTATGATCTTTAAAACATATTTACATTTTAGTATTAGCTAAAGTAAACAATATCTTACCCGGCTGAGATGTCTTGGCTGATTCTTGAGCAAGTTGGGTTCCAAAAGTTTGTTCACGCTCTCGAAATAGCCTTAATTCCTCCACCAACTTCAATCGACCAACTGAAACTTTTGATTCAATAACATCTGTCACAGCAGATTGTGTCTCTAGCCTCTTATTAAGAGTGGATGAGTCATATTGGAATGCAGGATTCAACCAGTAAGCAGCAGCATGAATATCTCTATAGAATTGATTATCCCAACAATCCTTGATAATATTAACATAAGGCTCCTATAGTCTCTTCTTGTCCTTGAAAATTTTTTTGATTCCATCAATTACTCTATACATGCCATCATATACATAACCCATAGCTGGTTTTTCATCAGAATCAACAATACATAATAAACGAATCAATGGTGACATAATATGCACAATTACATGACAATCATTCCAAAATTGATTGTCAAGAATGATTTTCACCACTGCCTTTGCTTTCTTATCTTTTGCATATCTTGATTCAACATAAAATTTGCTAGTCACCAATGTTTGTAAGTCATGCTTATGTTCCTTAAGACTCCCTAAGGCAATGAAAGTAGTAGCAAACCTAGTTGGCCCTGGACGCACAATTTCCGTCCAATTTTTTCTAGTCCTCAACCAAGCTTGCAAAGCCACATGGTTATAGATGAACACTGTGATCTTGGATGCACGCTCTGCAAGTTTAGCTATATGATCCATTTTCCCAATCTACTTAAAAATTAGGTTTAGGCAATGTGCTGCACAAGGTGACCAACTAATGTTTCTATATTTTCCACACACAATTCTTCCAGCAGCTACATAATTTGCAGCATTGTCAGTGACCAAATGTACTATGTTTGCAGGACCAACCCAACTAACAATTTCATCAAACAAGTTACTCAAATTAATAGCATCCTTAACCAAGTCAGAAGCATCAACAGAACGTATAAAAATAATTCCTTTAGGACAATAGACAAGGAAATTAATCAATATTCTATGCCTAGTATCAGTCCACCCATCAGCCATTATTGTACAACCAGTCTCAACCTAATATGATCGATGAGAATCAACAATCAATTGGACTTCTCTTTTTGCATCTCTCAACAAAGGCACTCGAAGGGCATGATAATTTGGGCCTCTATATCCAGGACCATAAGAAGCTACAACATTGAACATAGATTGATAATAACTAGAATTCACAACATTAATTGGAATGCAAGCATCATACATCCATCTTGCTACAGCCATATCAACCCTCCACTTCTTTTCTTTGCCAGCAAGCACACTTTTAATAGAAGGTTGAGCTCCCGGTGTCGTTTTAGGAGCAAAGTAATTATCAATGTCACCAACCTTTCTCTTGCCAAGATTGGATCTTGGTGGAAAATTACTAGGACCACTTCTATTTCCCCTACCTAGCCCCCTACCTCTAGGTGGAAAACTTCTAGGAGTAATTTCTTGGACATCTTCAAATTCTGGTGAGTCCTCTAATGGCGAATAATTAGATGCTTCTTGATCCCTTTTTGTTTGTTCTTTAGATTTTGAAATTTCCTTCAAATTCTCAACCATTTGAAACCTAACATCATAAGGTACACCCATACATATAGCCACATCTCCTTTAATTCCAGCTAGATGTCTTTTCATTCTATTAATGCCCCCTCCTTTATAACTTTTCCCACAATGTATACATCTATAACTACTTTTTCCGTCTTTCACTACTTCAGTTACATGATCCCATGCAGGATCACATTTCGCTCTCACAGATTAAGAATTAGTATTAGACCCGGTTGTAAAAGCATGTTCATTAGATGGTACAGAGGCGGACTCCATTTTACTCAACAATTTCAGACTGGCAGCAACCATTTTATCAACAAATAAATTCATCAGCACAACATACACGATCAATAGTATAAATTGTATAATTCTCTGTAAACTATATTTCACAAACAATAATTCTCTGTAAATCAAATTCAAAACATATACAAAATCACAAATAAACTAAAATGCTATTGTAAACTAATAATTGAAGTTACCACTTACCAGTGAGGTCACGGAAGGGGAACCTGAGTTGAAGCCGACAACATGAATTGAGAATCTGAGATGAAGCCGAGAGAAATGAAAAAAAAAAATAAAAAAATAAAAATAAAAATAAAAATAAAAAAAGAAAAGAAAAAAGAAAAAAAAAAGAACAGAGAAAATGATCAAAAACAAAATCAAAATCAAGTAATCATCATAATCATTAAAAAAAAAAGAATATTAATTATTAGCTTATTACTTGATGAAGCCGAGAGAAATGGCAAAAAAAAAAAAAACCGAGAAAATGAAAAAAAAAAATCATTACCCAAGCAGAGAACACAGAGAGCAGAGAGCAGAGAATGCAGCAAGACCAAGTGACGAACCAAGCAGAAAGCTGGGAATTGTAAACAAAACTCACTAAATACATTCATTTCAACAAAAACAATTACTATGACACAAATCAAACCAATAATCATCACAACACGCCAAATGAAATTACCTCTATTTATAACCTCAACATCAACAAATAGTCAAATATCCTCAACATCTAATTAAAACACAAGCCAAATTAGTACAAATATCCCAAAAGTTAAATGTGGGTTTAAAAAATTGTATAAGAAATTAAGAATAAAAAAAAGAAACTAAGTAACTAACCAAATGAGAAAGGAGCTCTTGAGATTAAAAACCTCGGCAGTGAGACTGTGAGAGCGTGCGGCAGAGCTTGAGAGATGCAGTGAGGCAGAGCTTGAGGGCGGCAGAGCTTGAGTGAGGCAGAGCCCAAAGGCCAAAACCCAGGTGCGTGAGGCAGAGGAGCACTCTGTTTTCGAAAAAAAAAAAAAAAAAACTCAGCTTGCTGAGGCAGAGTGTGCGCGTGACTGCGTGAGGCAAAGAGAGCCTTGAGGTGAGCGAACAAACAGTCTGAGGCAGCGAAGAGCGAGCTTGACTTTCGGCGAGGCAGATCGCAACCGCAGATCGAGATGAGCGAGATCTTTGAGTCTGAGAGCTTGAGTTGAGGTGAGGTGAGTGAGATAAGACTTGAGAGTTAAGAGTGTCTGAGGGTGTGGGTGGGCTTTCGGCTTAGGGAGTTAGGGATTTAGGGTTAGTTTTTAGGATTTTAGAGGACTAAAACGGCATAGTTTTGCCAAAAAAGACAAAAAATTTCCAACCGGTTATAAACCGGTTCAACCTTCGGTTTTTCCGATTGGATTTTCGGTTTTTACTGTTCAACGGTTTTTTAATTATTTTTTGTTTTTTATCATAACCGGACCGGATTTAAGGCCAATTCCCAGTTGAATCGGTTGGACCGGCCGGTCCGGTCCCCTTTTTAAAACTATGGGTGGAATTGAACTTGAGCCAAAATCTTTAAGTTAAATATTCTTCTTGTAGATTTTTGCACTAAAACCTTGATGAAAATAGCCAAATACCACGTTTTGGCAAAATTTGTGGCAAAATAGCATTGTTTTGAAAATATTTAGCCATCTACCACTTTTTTAGTACTCGAGTTTCACAAAATTGAGTTCTAAATAGAACTCGAGTTCCTAAATGAGTCACTAGAGTGGCACTACTGACCTGGAATTAGTGTAATTGAAAAAGTAATGCAGTACTCAATATTACAGAAATCGAGAACTTCTTTATAGTACTTGATCTTAAGGAAGTTGAGTACACCTTTTTTTTTTTCTTTTTTTTTTTTCATAGTAGAAGATTGGTTCCCACCAACTCTGCTAAAACTTCCAAGCAATTGATGAAATGTAAATGTAAATGAAAAAGAAGATTTTTCAGGAAAAAAAAAAAAGAAAAAGAAAAAGAAATGAAAGTTGGAATAAGTGGGTTTTGAAATGTCTGTTTGAAGGGAAGAGCTGAATAGTAGTAGTGGGTAGCAGGAAGTTTCAAACAAACAAACAAAAAGATAGCAAGTACTTTCACTCTCCCGCAGACAGAGTAAAATTGGATTTTGGTTCTAAAAATGGAGACGCTAAGAAAGAAAATATATATTAAAAAAAGGGAGCAACGACCATTTTTAAGCTCAGGGTTACTTAAAAAATAAGGCCATTGACTGCAATGTAAAGGAAGAGAAAAGAGAAAAGAGTTTTTAATAATTCTAATAATGACTTTGAAAAGTCAGTTGTCATGTGGGAGTGGGAGTGGGAGTGGGAGTGGGAATGGGATGGATGGACAAAAAGGCAAAAAGAAAGGGTTTGTTGTTTGTTGTTTGTTTAAATTTACATTTACTTTTCATCACTTGCTTGGAAGTTTCAGCAGAGTTGGTGGGAACTAGTCTTCTACTACGAAAGAAAAAAGTAGAAAGAAAAAAGAAAATAAAACAAAAACAAGGTTCTCGACTTCAGTAAAATTGAGTACTATAAAGAAGTATTCGATTTTTGTATTATTGAGCACTGCATTACTTTTTAGTTATAAAAATTTTATGTCAGCAATGTCACGTTGGCAACTCACTTAGGAACTTAAGTTCACTGAACTCGAGTATTATTTAGAACTCGATTTTGTGAAACTCGAGTATTAAAAAAGTGGTAAATTGTTAAATATTTTCAAAATAGTGCTAATTTGCCACAAATTTTGCCAAAACGTGGTGTTTGGCTATTTTCACCATAAAACCTTCTTGTTGTAACTACAAATAAGAGCAGTGTGCAACATTAATGAAGGAATTGACCTTGGGCCAAACTAAAAAGTCTTCTGATCTCAAATAGCTTTTGTCAAGCCCGCCAACAAACTGAACTTCCGAAGCCAACACTAATAATCTTCTGATCTTATCTCAAATAGTTATTTTAAAAATAGTTTTCTATTTTCCAATTACAGAAAATTGTAGGCCCCAAAAGAAAAGAATGTTTAACACCTGTTTTAAGAAAATTGTTCCCCAAAAGTCACTACAAAGTACAGAGAACAGCTTTTTTGTTTTCAATTTCAGTCTTCAAAGGTAATGTTTATTTAAATAATAAAATATGTTTTTGTCTTTAAACCCATTCGTCTCTCTCTCCCTCTCTCAAGCTCCCTTCATTGGTGGGTGGATTAGGTTGGGCTTCTGGGTGTTTTGCGGTTGGGCCGGGCTGTCGAGAATTGCAATGGTGAGACACGATTCTCTCTGTTTCTCAACACCATAACGTCTTGAGATTTAGTTAGTATTTATAATAGTATCTATCCCACACATAATAGTTGTCAATATTAGTCATCTAATATCTTATATGGTCCCCCAACAAATAATCTCTCTCTCTCTCTCTCTCTCTCTCTCTCCACCAAAATCATATTTGGAAATTAGATTTCAATTTTTTTTCTTTCATCATGTTTCCGTTTATTCAAGGTAAATCAAAACTCATTTTGCAAAATAAAAAACTAAAACTATATCTCTTTTTTGTTAAAGTTTATACATAAACCAAGGTATTTGATTCTTTATATAAAATTAATCAAGGTATATATTTTATTCGACGATTTGTCTTTGTTATGAATATATTGTGAACTTTAACATACATATCATTTTTTTTTTTTTTTGAGAAATAAGATTAACACACCATTATCTTTGGTCTCAAATTGTATCAAGTTGACCCTGATTACATATCAGAAAGACAATCTTTAATGGGGGCACTACAGTTAATTACAATCAAGCAGCAAAGATTTACAACCATTTTTTCGTGGTGTAATTTCATCGCTGCTGTCATCCTTCTTTATGAGCATATTACTTCAAAGCTTTTGCTTTATTATTAATTTTATTTATTTTTTAGAGAGTTTCAATTTATGGTGTCCGTTCCTGATAATAACTTTTTATCATCAGACCAAGACACCAATCAGTTTTTGTGCAAGCAGGAATTAAACCCTTGATCTCTTATACAATCAATAGAGACTTTACCCGTTGAACTAAATAGAACCCACATTATTAATTTTATTTTTGAAACCAAAGCTTTTGCTTTATTAATATTGGTAATACATGTTCCATATATAGAATGTCAAAATGCGTACACAACAATGGGGCTCCTCACTTGAAATGTACCATCATCCCAGATTAAAGAAGCAGAGACTATTTGTCTATCTATTGTTCCTTCAATAGTAAGTGTAAACGATAGCTTTTGTCTAAGACATGTAAATGAAAGAACACTAGGGTTCACTTTGATACTAAGTCCAGGTGGGGCACTCACTTTAGCTTTGTATGTAGATGTTGATGTTCCAACATTGGTGACTGTCCGATTGAAAACATGACTTATAGAATTTGACGATGATGTGGATAGAGCAAATGAAGGATAGTTTAGATCAAAAACTTTTCTATCAGTACCTTTGGGACAGCTACTACTGTCTCCGGTAACAGCTTGTAATAACTTTGTACTATATCCTTGTCCACACAAAAAAGCTATGTAGTCAAGTGCATCGACATCATATATTAAACCAGGATTTGCACTCTTATGTGGATTAATATTGCCTGCACCATATGCAAATTCAGCTCCAGAGCTCTCTTCAGGACTCATGGGGACAGCTGTAAGTAATTCACCAAATTGGTCATGGTTATGGTTTAAATAAAATAAGGATAAGATACAATATTGATTCTTAAACTTTAGTTCCTAAAGTTTAAAGTTATCGCTTTTAATTCCTAACACACTTAGAGTAATATTTTTCGTTCTTCAATAGCCGTCAAATCTTTCTAATGAAATGATGACGTGACCAAACTAAAAACTAACACATCATCATTCCGTTAGACATGTTAGGAACAAAAGGAGATCACTTTAAATTGTAAAGACAAAAGACAATCACTTATACACTTAAGTTTGGAACAAACTAATTAGTTTGGCCTTAAAATTACTAAGATTCGGAATTGAATATAATTATTACCAGTAGTCATAAGAGCAGATTTGATAGCTGCAGGTGACCATGTTGGATGGAGGGATTTGATGTAGGCCGCCGCCCCTGAACCATGAGGGCAAGACATTGATGTCCCTGAGATTATATTATATAAAAATGCTCTCTTATCAGAACTAACATCGGAAATTGGGGACATTGGAGACCATGCAGCTACAATCTCGACTCCAGGAGCAGCTAAATCGGGCTTAAACAACATAAAATAGGTTTCAATAAGAAGAATAATATCAATAATTGATATGCTTGGTTGTGATTGGTGCATAATAAGAGTGATATCAATGATAAATCCCGATGAAAGTAATGTGATTTCATGCTCAAAGAGTCATATCAACTATTGTCAAATATTTATATGTTAAAATTTTGTGTCGCTAGAATTACTCAAATAATACAAGGGTTCAAATGTTAAAAAAAAAAGTTATTATTAGTAATTACCTTGAGAATGTTATGTGAAGCTGGACTGGGACCTCTAGATGAAAATTCAGCTACGTAAGGAGCATATGGATCTTTACGTTCATTAGTCTTAAGGATAGTCGCAGTTGGGCTTCTGCAAAATTGTGCATCTTCATTAGGTTTAGTATGTGTTGTGAGTTGTGAAGTCCTTAATTGTCAAAGGTGTTTTAGCTTAATATATATACCTTGTCGAATTCATGTAGGAGTAAATGTTGCCACCGTCCTCCAAACTAACGTAAGCTGCAGGTAATGGGAACGCGAAAGAAGCAGAACTGGGGCGTCGGCCTTGCATCACAGTACCTACTGCACCGGCTGAGAGTTGCCCAGTCCCTTCATTCTCAACATCACAAAGTACAATTTTACCTTTCACCAATTTTTTGTCTAATGTATCATCGTCGCAATACCTGCATTTTTACAGTAAGTTCCATTTTTTTTTTTTTAACTACCATTTGGGATTTGAACTCTGTATGTTTTTATTGAAAATATAAAAAAAGTGTCAATTGATAGTGCTCTTTTGAAGTTATTTCACCTGCTAGTTTCATAGATTTGTGTATGCACAACTTTTCAAATGGTTAAACATGTTCCTTTTGTCTACAAGTACATCAAAAAATAGTTAAAGATTATTTGAACTTTCTTATTATTTTTCAGTTACCTGGAAATGTATGAATCAACATTTGCTTTCTTGTTTGGTGCATCTCCACCATAGATTATTGGATACGTTTTATTCTTGAGATCAAATGTATTAATTGAAATTCCCTACACATGAAGTAAAGAAATTATTCAAATTAGTTTGCAGTTTTAATTTTATGCCATAGGCTATACACGTGCAATTGGACACGATTAACAAATAAGGAAATGGTTAGCTCAGCACTTTAAAATTGAATATAACACTATATCTCACTTTGAGTGACAAAAGTGTTTAACTTTATGTTTTATTAATTACTTTATAGTCTATATAATGTGTGCCTGTTTTTTTTCAATCTTAAATTTTTGTTATTTTGTTTCTCCAAAAAAAATATTGTTATTTTACGAGAAAAAACAAGAATGTGTGGTAAACTACAATTGGTGAAGTATAAAATAGAGTGTAATATAGGATATTTCCTTAAGTATTAGCATTTTATTATTGTCATTATTTTTCAAAGAACAAAAAAAAAAAAAAAAAAAAAAATTCCTAGATTCCACTCTAAGTGTTCTACTTTATACTTTACTAATCACAATTTATCACATATCTTATTTTTTAGTCCTTAGAAACTAACTTTTTAAGTTTACAATTAATAGAAAATAAATAAGCATGGAATTCTATAGTTGATAAAGTGAAATAGTAAAAGTAGGATAAATGATTTTTATTCCAACACAAGGGCTAGACATGTTAATTACCTCATAGATCTTGTTGTTACCTAATCGGACCTTGGTGTAGAACTTTCGGTCTATGGTGCTTGCAGCCACAGAAAGAGACCACGGGGAGAAGTTTGAGATGGTTCCCAAATTTGGACCACTATTACCAATAGAAGTTGATGTCAATATTCCATTTCTCATAGCATGAAAGGCACCAATGGCAACTACATCTGTAAAATAGCTCTTAGCAGATCCACCAAGTGATATAGATATAATGTCTACCCCATCAGCAATGGCATCATCAAATGCTGCAAGAATGTCAGCGTCATAACAGCCACCAAAACATACTTTGTACACAGCAATTCGTGCTGATGGAAACCCTCCTCGTGCTGTTCCCAAGCCAAGGCCTTGTACGCTTGCCATGTTAACTAAGTTCCCAGCTGCTATTGATGCAACATGTGTCCCATGGCCATCTGAATCTCTTGGAGATTTAATATCTTCTTTTTCAAAAAGTTTATTGGCACGGTAATATCTTGCTCCAATGATTTTACTGCATTAATTGTAACCACATTTGTTATTTGTACTTTTTGACTAAATTGTATACCTGTGATATGATTGCTAACATAACTTTTTGTGATTTAAACATTTTCACAAAAATTTACTATCGACACTACTTTTATCAAGCACTAATCACAATAGGTCATGTCATTAATTATTAAAAAAAATTGTTAAAAAAATTAAATATCGTGCATGTTTCATAGAATCTAATACAAAACACATTAGTTGGATGTTAAAGATATACTTGTTGCAAATGAAATTAGTTGAGGCTTGGCACTTTCCCTTCCATTTGCTAGGTGGTGGACCAAATCCCTTATCATTAAAGCTATCAGACTCCGGCCAAATTCCAGAGTCAAAGACTCCTATGATGACATTGCTTTCAATAGTTTTTCCATCCACTTGCTTTGGAATTGGAAGGCCAAGAAAGTCCCATGACCTTGTTGTATGGAGCTCTTTCTTTTCGTTAGGGAACACCGACACTACGCCATCCATTCCTACATATTCATTGTTACAATAATTTGTTATGAATCCTTTTTTTTAAGGAGGGGAGTGGGAATCAGGATCAGGTTCACCCACCGGCCATTTTTTGAGCTTCTTGCTCAGTTAGCTCCACCGCAAATCCATGAAAACTCCTTTTGTAGCTATAGAGTAAAGATTCTGGACCAATATGGCTGAAAGCAAGCATATGCATTTTGACAAGTTAATAACTTTATCCATATATTTTTTTCTAATGTAATTGAGACCTGGTTAGCTTAAAAAAAAAAATAAATAAATAAATAAAAACTCGTGGAATCTAATGGATTGATAATAAAAAATTACTAAAATCATTGAAATTGATAATAAATAGCTAATGAAAAAAAATGAAAAATTAACCTGTATAACATAAAATACATTGTTTAGGATTAATATTTTATCAAAACATAAAATGATAGTGAAAATGGAATTTTAACCGAGGTATATAGTGTTTCAAACTTTTTGCAACTTTGATAATAGAGTTTTATACATAATATCAATATAAGGATATGAAGATTAAGGAAAATTACACTCTATCACTCTAAACTATGCCCCAAATTACACTTTGTACCATAAACTATTCGGATGTACAGTTTACACTCTAAACTATGACCCTTGACGTCACACTATGCAACCCAACATTAGTTTCACCGTTAAATGGATGGAAATATGAAGCATGTGACTTGCACATGTGACTTGCTTAAATGGGACAAACTTAAAAGACCCAAAAACCCCTCTCCCCAATCAATTAAAAACTTTTTTTTTCTTTCTCTCTCTCAACACCACCATAGATTCATAAAGAATATAAAAAAAAAAAATTAGACTGTAGTTTACACAAGGAGATGGGAACAAAATTGGGTCAGTCTTCTCAAGATCTCTAAATTGTGTTGTGTAATTGGATTAGATTTTGGATTTGGACCTTTATGGGGAACTATACTTTGTTCACTTGTTGTAGCCATGAAAATTGAAAATGGTCCTTAAATGGTTTACGCATCTCATTTTAAATGGAAAATTACCTACATGTTTTGGGTTTTTTAAAATCTTAATTGCTTATGTGAATCCCACTTGGCCTTTTCACCTCCACCAAGCCACTTTGTAAGTTCCTTTGTACCGTGACGTCCAGCATTTCTAATGGCATGGTGACCAACAACAATCTTCAACTTTGCAATGGATATTATAAAGATTTATAAAGAACACGAACATAGTTTTAGGGATTTCATCGCAGTGGTGGAATAATGGTGGTGCCAAAGATGATTTTGCTTTGGGGATTTAGGGTTGTAGGGATTTTGATTTGGGGAGAGGGGCTGATACGCATTAGAGAGAGATAAAAAAAAAAAAAAAAAAAAAAAAAGTTCTGTTTTTAATTGATTGGGAAGATGGGTTTTTTGGTCTCTTATGTTTGTCTCACTCAAGTAATACACATGTACAAGTCACATGTTTTATATTTTCATCCGACTTACTGGTAAAATTAATATTGGAGTGCAAAGTGTAGCAATGGTCATAGTTTATGGTGCAAACTGTGCATATGAATAGGGTAAAATGTAATTTCTCATAAATAATAATATAAGAATGTGAAACCAACGTGACAAAAATATTCCATATAAATACTATATGTGAGATTAATATTAAATAGAACATGACAAAAACTTATTGTGAAAATTGTCAAAAGTTTGTTATAACTAAGAAATTGAAGCATTATAAAGCAAGTTTCTAGTGGTGCTATTATTCTACTTAAATTTTATAACCTGCCAATGACATCTTGTAACATGCTTGTGTAAAGGGATGATGTGGAAACCTCGTCCCTCTTATTACCCATATACACAATATAAGCCTGCATGCACAATATATCATATCATAAGAAAAACATTAAAGTCAGTTAGATAGAAAATAAAGGCATTTTAGTAGTGCCTAAATATATTTTTTGTCACATTCTGAATATTCCACTTTATTCTTTACTAATTGCAATCTACTATTACATGACCATTATATTTTTCTTTATAAGGTAATCACAATTAAAAAAAAAAATCAAATACATATCATACGTCAATTGATAGAATTGTAAATTAAGCTGGGAAGCTCGTTCCCCCCCCCCCCCCCCCCCCCCAAAAAAAAAAATTAAACACATGTCATGCCATAATTGATGAAAATGTAAATTAGTTGGAAAGCTCACTCCCCCCCCCCCCCCCCTCTTCTCAAAAAGATATAAAATAAAATAAGAGATCAGCGATAGAAATATTTGCCTTTCGGTCATTCTGAGAAGTTGAGCGACCAATAAGCAGAATGGAGGCGAAGCTGAGAAGGAGCAGCATTGAAAGACTTGATGTTATGCCTGCCATTGGAGGGTCAAGTAGCTATAAACCTGGCTAGCCTGTTATAAATATTACCTGCACAAAAGGTTTCACCTCAATTGAAACTTCAGTTCCTTCAAGACACCATTAATTGTAACTCTTGTTAATCCTAATGTATTATTCATAGAGATCCAAGTATAGTTATGGCTCCAAGAACATAAGGAAAACTAAAAGTTTTACCTTGATTTATAGTGGAAATAGTGGCTGCCAATGGTGGGAAGAAGATGTGATAGTGGCCTAGCCAGCCAAGTGATCAGAAGAATGTGGGGGAGGGAGATAGAGCCGAAGAGGACAGGGTGTAGTTTCTTGTCGTAGAGCTTGGGCTTCAAATTGACAAAATATCTTTGGTGTCTTTGTACTAAGCGGCCCCGTATATGTCCCAATATTCAAATCTTCCCAAGATTCTTAAGGCAAAGCAGCAGTAATTAATTCTTTATAAAACTAAAAATAAGTGTGAATTTGAATTGTTTTTTTTTTTTTTTCTTTTAGCTGTTTTGTTGATTTGTTTATATATTATAATTTTTTAAAAATCTCATTTTTCAAATCTACAATTGTACCTTCTTTTTTTTTTTTTATAACTTTAAGCAAAAAGCTGATCCAACTGCATTCCACGATTAGATATTTAGATATGCAGCCTCAATAAAAACGAAATTGTGCAAGACAAATAAGCAACTTTAACTTATACGTTATACCTTTAATTATAAAATAATAACTAGCTCATAACTATATGTATGTGCATCAGCACATATAAAATAAATACTACTAGATTCATATTTTTTTATGAGCTACATATTAAATTTTCATAATTAAGTTGAATTTTACCTATATTTGTTTTTGAATTTTTGTAAACTCTACAAAAATCTTGTAAAGATATTATTTGGAAAAGCACTCAAAATATTTATTCTTGATTATACCTTTTAGGGGAAAGAAAGTAATCTGTTTACCAATTTAAATGCTTTCCTTTTTCTTTTTTCTTTTTTTTTTCTTTTTTCTTTTTAAAGAAAAATTGTAGAGGCGACTAGTTCAAGGAAGACCTTGCCTATACAAGTACGACCACAGTATTTATTGATTGAGGAACCAACGTCTAAATAATAGCTGGGGAAGTGGAGTGGGGACCATAGATAATACTTCTTCCAATAGGTCCGGCATCAGATCGCAGTATTGTCTACTCTCTGTAGTAGGTGACTTTAAATCCAAATTTATGCACCGAAAATTGTGTTAGCCTTTTTTTTTTTTTGAGTTTTTTTGGCTAAATATTACTGAATCTTGAGTTTATTTGTATTATGGATACTGTTATAACTTATTTGAGAAATTAAAAAAAGAGAGTGAATTTTGACAACAGTGTTGCTGAAATTCTAACAAAAGTATGAGAGAGAAAGAGAAAAAGTGAAAGAGAGAAAATTTTGAATTTCGGCAATGGCATTACCAAAATTCATACTACCTATACACGCTGACCGAGTGAGTGTGAAGTGCTTGTACGATGCCCAAAAGAAACCAATTGTGGCAATGCCATTGCCCAAATAGGGGAAAAAAATTGTGGCAATGTCATTACTGAAAATGGGAGGGGGAAAAAAAAGTGGATGCTGAAATCTGGGGAGGAATTAAAAAAATATATAATATGCTACGTACACAATATTTTTATAATATTTTCACAACAAATCATAGGTAATTAGTTATTATTAGTTCAAATTTGAATTTAATACTGAGATTACTTTTTTAATCTAACAATAACAATCAGTAACAATCTGCCACTTAGAATTTATTGTAAAAATGTTATAAAAATTGTGTGCACGTCTCATTTCTTAAAAAAAAATAAAAATTGTGGAATGGATTTGTGGCAATGTCATTGCCGAAATAGGAGGAAAAAAAAAATTCTTGCAATTGGTTTATGGCAATGGCATTACCGAAATAAGGGAAAAAATTTTGTGGCAATTGTGGCAATACCATTGCGAAAATGGGAGAAAAAAAATATATTGATAAATTCCTTTAAAAGAAAATTGAAAGAATTTTATTAATTGGAAATGCTGGGTCAAATATTTATTTTAGTGAAGGAGCATACTAAGCCCATAAAATACTCTCAGTGTGGCAGCTGAACGTCGGCTAGAAAATCAACACTAAGCCCATAAAATAACAAATATTAACATATTATGCTTTTTTTTTTTTCCTCCCATTTTTGGTAATGGCATTGCCATAATAACCATAAATTTTTTTCCCCTATTTTGAAAATGCTATTGCCACAAACCAATTGCAACAATATTTTTTTTCCTCCTATTTCGGCAATGACATTGCCACAAATCCATTCCACAATTTTTTTTTAAATCAGATGTGCACACAATTTTTACAACATTTTTACAACAAATTCTAAGTGGTAGGTTATTACTGATTGTTATTATTGTGAAAATGTTGTAAAAATATTGTGTACGTAGCACATTATATTTTTATTTTAATTCCTCCCCAAATTTCAGCATCCACTTTTTTTCCCCCTCCCATTTTCGGTAGTGGCAATTTATTTCCCCCTATTTCAGCAATGACATTGCCACAATTGGTTTCCTTTGAGCACCCACACACTTCAAGCACTTCACACCCACTCGGTCAGCATGTTTGGACAGCAGGAATTTCGGTAATGCCATTGCGAAAATTCAAAATTTTCTCTCTCATACTTTTGTTATAATTTTGGCAACACCGTTGCCGAAATTCATTTTCTTTTCTCAATTCCCTAAATAAGTTGGAACAGTGCCCATAACGCAAATAAACCCTAGATTCAACAATATTCAGCCAAAAGACTCTTTTTTTTTTCTTTTTTTTTTTTGAGAAGCCACCCCAGAATGAGGGGCGAGGGGATATATTAAGGAAGATCATAATGGTACATAGAAACAATAGGTAAGTCCTCCATCCAAACATGAAAATGTGAAAACTTACACGCTGATCTCGCTAATCTATGAGCTACTCTATTTCCATGCCAACGAGTATGACAAAAAGAAAAATTTTGGAACGCAGAGGAAAGTAGCTTGATGTCCGTTATGATGTGCCCAATGTTTGAGGAATCGATACCACCTTTGGATAAGGTTCTAATGATCGTTTTCGAGTCCCCTTCAAAAATCACCTGCTTTAGACTTAGTTCTTGTGCAAAACCAGTGGCACTGCGCGCCGCCAACACTTCCACGATCTCTACTGAAGTAGGTAGCGAAATAATTTGTGTAAAGGCAGCCATAACAAGACCTTCTTTGTTTCAAACAACACAACCCATACCAGCAAAATTTCCCTTTTGAAAGGTGGCTCTATCAAAGTTGACTTTCACCCAATCCTTAGGTGGAGGAAGCCACTTGGAAGGGATTGGTGTCCGCGGGGCTGGGGGGAGCAATGCCGATGCATTTTGGAACTCTAACAGATTATCCATAATTATGGCATTTATCAATTGCAACTGCAACACCTTCTCACCAACATGGAGCTAATTCCTACGAGCCCAAAGGAAAGACACAATCATTGCAAACAAGTCAAGGAGGTTACTATGGTCTTGGCAGAGCTTAATGACGTCCAAGAACGAGATACTTACCCGAGAGCTTACGAAGCCAAGCGAACTTGATCTCCTTGACAGGGGCTATTGCACGGCAAGCCCAAAGAACATGGAAAGAGGATTCGCTTTCTAATTTGCACTTAGGGCAGAGGTCATTGCAAATCACCTTCCATTTCATCAGGTTTGCTTTTGAAGGAAGGGAATCTGTCCCGGCTCTCCAGATAAGAGTTTTGACTCTATTGGGAACTTTTATGGCATGTTTGGATGTTTAAAAAAGGAGGGGGAGTAGAGTAGAGGGAGGGAGAGTAATGCAATTACCTTGTTTGGAAGTTTTTTAAAGAATGAGGGGGAGGGGTATGGAGGAGTTTGGAGGGGTTTGGACTCCCTCTAGCCCCCCAATTTTAATTTCCCCAAATTGGAGAGATTTGAAGGGGGAGTAGAGTACATAAACTATTGACCAAGTAAATTACCTAATTTACCCTTATTATATTAACAAAATTACACAAGGGGAAGGGCTAATTACTCCCTTCCCCCTTACTAATTTTAAAAACATCCAAATAATGTGGAGGTGAATCATTCGCCTCTACTCTCCTCCCCACTACTCCCCTTCCCTCTACTCCCCTCTACTCTCCTCCCTCTCTAAACTTCCAAACAAGCCATTAAACTCCAAATACCTTTCCATATTCTCTTAGTGGGTGACAAATCCGACACTAAAGGTGAGTCTTTCATTTCTTCCTCAGAGAGGATTCTATAGCTAGATCTAATTAAGTAGGAGCCATCTACTTTGTTAGGCCAAAAAAACCTTATCTTCACAATCATAAAGGCAGAATGGGATCGCCTTGATTAAAGAAGCTTCGTGGGGCAAGAAGATGTTGTCGATTGCCTCATTAACCCAACCATGCTAGTCCTTATCAATTAGCCTAATATTAATAACTAAAAACATTATTTGTGGTGTTTGATATCTATAGTTTGAACTTCACCTCCTAATTTAAGGCTTCAATATCACTATACATAACTAGATAAGTAGATAAGCACTAAAAAATTTTCATAACAAGTTATCAACACATTTCTTTTTAAAAAAAAGATTTTAACACCGAGACACACTAATGATCCAAACATAATAATGTTATATTAGTGTAATGTGATCACATGAATCAAATATTACAAGTATCTAATATTACATTACAATCTAACATCATGCAAACCAAACGCTTATAGTTCCACATTAATTCCATTTGTTCTCGATCTTCTTCATCATTCAATTGCATGTGTTCAAATTTTGTCCAACCGAGTCACAACCAGGACTGGCTCAAATGTTTTGAAGGCCTAAGGTGAAATCTTCAAATAGATCCTTTATGTTATCACTTAAATAATAGTTAACTAGTATTTTATATAATAATTTTTTTTAAATCCATTCTTTTTACTTTTCAATGTGATTTTTTTTTTTTTTTTTGTTGAGAAAATGCTAAAGTTATAACAAATTTCACTACAAACTGGTGTTCTAGTGAATGTGATCAGTGACATGAGGCTTACAAAAAAGCTAGAGATATTATAAAATTTACAACATGAGAATTACAAAGATACATCACCAATCACAAAAGTTTATTCAAAAATACATTCAATGGTTTGTGAAGTCCACATATCATATTCATTGTCACTTCAAATTATAAAAGTTATGTAGATCACTATGCACCCTTGGCGTAGTTATCACTCCACAAGTATAAGTGCTTGTGGAGTGTAGGGGTTCAAGTCTTCAAGAGAAAACTTCACACACATATGCATTTAGATTAGACTAGAGTAGAATTTTTATCTTTTATAAAAAAAATAATAAAAAAATAAAATTTATGTAGTAAAATTTATAATATTTTTAATATTTTCCTATTTAAATTACTTATGATTAGTAACACATTTATTTGTAAGACCTATTTATCTAAATTTGTCTTATCTCTATCTCTAACATTACTTAATTCTTTGGACCTTCTTAGTAGTGAAAAAAAAATGTAAACTAAAATTTTTTTAAATCTTCCAAAATTACTTATATTAAAAAAAAAAAAAAAAAATTGCCCTCAAAATTTGGGACCTTCTCTAGGAGGGGGCCTAGGCAATGGCCTAATTGGCTTTAGGCGTAAGGCCGGCCCTGGTCACAACTGAATACTCACACGAGTTTGTAAGTCTTGTAACTCAAGTTGGAGCCCAGAAGTCACGGAACTTTGGCAATTATTTCCTCCAGAAAGAGACATCAGCGAAAGCCAACCAAATAGTGAGATAAGTTTTCTAAGGCAATGAATAATTGAAGCAAAAAAGCCTACAGGAAGACCGAGTAAACGTTCCATACTTAACAAATTGCCAACGTTGATAAAGACTTGCAAATGAAAGTTCATTGCATATTTGCATATCCATGTTACCTGTCAATTTTTTTATAATCAAAATACTGGCCCATGAGTTATCAGTTTCGGTAAGGCTAATTAAGATAAGGAATTTACTAACGTATGCCCTGGGGCATACGTTACAAAACTCTCCTATCCTATCCTAGAGAGCAGTCTAATCAATGCTGTTCACTCAAAGTGTACGTGAGAATAATGGACTTTTTAAAGGAACGACTTGAAGTTGGGCCAAACTCTTTAAATTCAATGTTCTTGAAGACTTTTGTGGTAACACATTCTTGTTGTAACTACAAATAAGGGCAATGGGCTTACTTACATTTATGAAGGAATACTTGACCCTAAAAAGTCTTCAAATCTTGTCAAGCCACAGAACTGTCCAAAGCTAACGTATGTTTAAATACGGTTTATTTGTTAAAAATTAAAAATTTATTGCTAAAAACACTGTAGTAAAATATTTTTTAAAATGCAAAACATTATTCACTAACACTATTCACGCATTTTTGTACTTTACCTGGTCCATGAACAGTGCACTATAGCTGTGGGTTCCACTGTTTCAAACGCCAAACACAGACATGGGGCTGAAAATGTGCTTTCCAAACACACCCTAACAATGTTTCCCCTTTTTTTAATATATAAAAAATATATTTATCTATTTTAAAACCCTATTTTTAAACATTGTTATCTTCTTGTTGGAAGTTAATTTTTGTTGCTCTATAGGATTGATTAATACGAATAATCTCATTGAATGACTCAAACTCTCACGATTTATATAGTCGGTGTATTTTCCTCTTTTTATAAATTTTATTCTTGTTGGTATTAACATGTGGAATAGGACTCTATCTTTATCTCTTCATTCGATTAATTAGTTCTTCAAAAGATCTATCTATCCAACTACGACGAGGAAATAATTTGATTAATAAATATTCAATTATTTCTTCAATTTTATTGATTCACAACTCTTATATATATATGTGGGTACTTGATGATGGAAATAAAGATAAGTGCAGCGGAAAATAAGTTTTAAATGGATCTACTTCATTCGATATTGATAACACGTACTAAGTAAATTTTAGAATTTTGAGAACAAGAGATCGTACCTTGAAGCGGTGAATTTCAAAAACAAATATTGAAGTACTCGGGAATACTTTTAATCTTCACTCCAATTCCACTAACGCCCAAGATGTGTGGTCTCTCAATTGGTAACAAAGGGATAACTAGTGAGTGACAAAAACTCACATGCACACCATTTCAATATTGTTTTTCACACACAGAAAAATCTAAACGTTTTTCCCTTTGTATCTAACCAATTTATCTAATTGGGCTGGCCTTTTGGGCCTTACCAATTGGGCTTAAGTGTGTGGCTTGGAGTGAGACCAAAAGGACCAATAAGACACTAGCTCCAATGGGCCTTAGGCTTTTCTGTCAACTCTTGACAAGTCCAAAGTTACTATTAACCATATTTAATATCACTATATAAATATAGTTGCACTCTAGGTCTTATCTATAAATTATATCCCATGACTTTATTATACATGTAACCTCTTCATAAAATATTCGTAGTAATACAAAGTCATTAATGTAGATTGCCACTTTGTAAATTACTACATCGTAATCCTTGAGTATCCGGTTTAATCCTTTAATGTTATTCATTATATATTTATGAAATCCAATTCCATAAATATACACTTTAGTCTTCCTAAAGTGGTTAGGCCTAACTCTCTGAATAACAAACTCATTAAACTTATCTAAAGGGAATACTTTATATCTCCGTTAAGAGACTATGAATTCCATCTTGAAAATACATGTTCCATCAACACTAAATGTGGCTGCCCAATATACTGAGATTTTGACCGTTACTTTAGATCTCACTCCTGATATATCAAAGCAATCTACACCTTATGATCAGGTCCATTATTCTCTCAGGATTAAGAGTTCATGCAAATACAAGTCGTGAGATTTATTATTCATTTGACAGTCTTTAAGAGAATAATAAATCTCACAGCGGTCCAGTTCAATATGTCTTAACTCTTAAAACATATCAACACATCAACTAGAAGTCTCCACTTCCATGATCAAGACAAATCATCGTAGTTGATATGTTATAGTCTTCGCAGATGAAATGCCCAATTTCATCACCGACTACGAACTATAATTCTGAGTTTACAAAGAACTTGTGATTTATATCTTCTGTGAATCTTCACATAAATCACATATTATGCATCTCATGGACTATGTGATAATGTCCGAATAGTCATGTTACCATTATTTCAGATAATAATAAAACAAATTCATTAAACACAATATTAAGTCATACATAATGTCATACACAATGTCAAACTTAATATCATACATAGCATCATACAATAGGATTTAAGGACACTAATCCTAACAATCTCCCACTTGCCCTAAAGACTATTATGCACTAATCTAACTCCCATTCTCTCTAAATGTGACTCGAAAGTCCTTTGAGGCAAAGCTTTAGTAAATGGATCTGCTAGATTATTTGCACTTTCAATCTTTGCTACCACCACATCTCCACAAGCAACAATATCTCGAATGATATAATACTTCCTCTCAATGTGCTTTCCTTTCTTATGATTCCTTGGATCTTTAGATTGTGCAACTGCTCCACTGTTGTCACAAAACAATGTGATTGGAACTTGCTCCATTCTTATTACACCAAGGTCAGAAAGGAACTTCTTGAGCCATACAGCTTCTTTTGCTGCTTCACAAGCAGCAACATATTCTGCCTCCATGATGGAGTCTGCAATACAAGACTGCTTAATACTCCGCCAACTAATGGCTCCACCTCCCAAGGTGAAAACACATCCTGAAGTGGATTTTCTGAAATGTAGATCAGATTGAAAATCTGAATCTGTATAGCCAATAGGTATCAAATCCTCACTTCGATAAACAAGCATATAATCTCTCGTTCTTCGTAGATACTTGAGAATATGCTTTACAGCTTGCCAATGTTTTGGTCCTGGATTTGATTGATATCGGCTGACCATGCCAATTGAATGACAGATATCTAGTCTAGTACAAAGCATGGCATACATGAGTCTTCCCACTGCAAAAGCATAAGGAACTTGTCTCATCATGTTTTCTTCCTCTTGAGTCTTAGGCCTTTGGTAATCAGACAGAGGAACTCCATGTCTGAAAGGAAGCAATCCTTTCTTGGAGTTTTGCATGCTAAACCGTTCTAGAACCTTATCTATATATCCAGCTTGTGATAAGCCTAACATTTATTTCTTGCGATCTCGCCAAAGCTTGATCCCTAGAATAAAGTTAGCCTCACCCAAGTCTTTCATATCAAATTGGCTTGACAACCAAACCTTTACCAATGACATTACCCCTACATCATTTCCAATGAGTAGAATATCATCAACATAAAGCACTAGGAACATTACTACTTTATCTTGATGTCTTTTGTACAAACATGGTTCATCAAGATTTTGTTCAAAACCAAATGTCTTGATTGCTTGATCAAATCTGATGTTCCATGACCTAGATGCTTGCTTAAGTCCATAAATGGACCTTTGCAACTTGCATACCATATGCTCTTGATTCTTTGCTATGAAACCTTCCGGTTGCATCATATAAATTTCCTCTTCAAGATTGACATTAAGAAATGCAGTCTTGACATCCATTTGCCAAATCTCATAATCAAAATGAGCAGCAATGGATAAGAGAATTCTGATAGATTTAAGCATTGCTACTGGAGAAAATGTTTCATCATAATCAATACCTTCTTTTTGTGTATACCCTTTCGCCACTAGCCTTGCTTTAAAGGTTTCAACCTTTCCATCTATCCCTCTCTTCCTCTTGTAAACCCATTTGCAACCAACAGGTTTAATGCCGTTAGGCGCCTTTACAAGATCCCAAACTTGATTGGAATACATGGAATCTAATTCAGATTTCATAGCTTGGACCCAATGATGTGCATCTATATCATTCATTGCTCCATCATATGTGTAAGGATCCGATTCAACCTCTTCTGAGATAGTTTCATAAGTTTCTCCTAAACATATGAATCTTATAGGAGGCCGAACAATTCTCCCACTACGACGAGGCACCTGAGTACTAGACATGTCATGAGTAGTATCTTGTGGTGTATCTAATACAGCCACATCATCCCTAGTTTCATCTATTGGTTGTTCATTTACAAATTTATTCATTTCAACCAACACAGCTCTACTTCTAGGAGTAAAATTATTCATATAGTCATTTTCCAAGAATTTAACATTTGTACTAACAAAAACTTTGTTATCTTTATGACTATAGAATAAACCTCCAACAGTTCCTTTTGGATACCTAACAAAGAAAACCACTTCTGTTTTAGACTGTAACTTGTCAAACTTTCCTTTTAACACATGTGCTGGACAACCCCAAATATGGAGATGTCTCATACTAGGCTTACGCCCATTCCACAACTCCACAGGTGTTTTAGGAATAGAATTCGAAGGTACTAAATTCAGAAGATACATTGCTGTGTTTAAGGCATATCCCCAAAAAGAAATAGATAGAGTTGAATAACTCATCATTGACCTAACCATATCTAAAAGAGTCCTATTCCTTCTCTCTGCTACACCATTTTGTTGTGGAGTTCCAGGTGTAGTCAATTGGGATATAATCCCATTCTTAGTTAAGTAATCCTTAAAATCCCCAAGAAGGTATTCGCCACCACGATCAGATCAAATGGCCTTTATGCATTTACCTAATTGATTCTCAACTTCAGCCCTAAACTCTTTGAACTTTTCAAAGGTTTCGGACTTTCGTTTCATTAGATACACATAACCATATCTTGAGTAATCATCAGTGAAAATAATGAAATACTCATAGCCACCTCTTGCTTGGATTGACATAGGACCACATACATCAGAATGCACTAGCTCTAGCAAATCTTGAGCTCTTCTACCTTTTACTTTAAAGATCGTTTGGTCATTTTACCTTCCAAACAAGATTCACAAACTGGATATTCATCAAAGTCCGTGGACTCTAAGAGTCCATCTTTGATCAATCTTTGAATCCTATTTGAATTAATATGACCCAAACGCAAGTGCCAAAGATATGCATCACTAGTAAAAGGAAATTTTCTCTTTAATGATTTTACATGAGAGTTATTATCTAATTCAGAATTATATAATTCATGCTTATCAGGAGTTAAAATATAAAGACCATCCACAATATTGCCAGAACAGATAAACAATTTATCCTTCTTTATTACAACATTGTCTTTTAGGATAACACAATATCCATGTTTACCTAAGTAAGTAGTAGAAATTAAATTCCTACGAACATTAGGTACATACAAACAGTCTTCTAATATTAAAACTCTAGATTCAAAACATAAATTTCAAACACCAACAGCTACAACTGGAATCTTGCTCCCATTAGCCAAAGTAAGAAACAACTCCCCTTCTTTAAGCTTTCTGGTCTCCTGAAACCCCTGCAAGTAATTGCAAATATGATTAGTACAACCTAAATCCACACACCAGGAATCCGTGGGATTCTGTACCAAACATATTTCAAGAAGGAATGTATTAATCATACCTTTGTTCTTGGCAGCCTTAAATATTGGATAATTTCTCTTCCAATGCCCTTTCTCACCACAATGGAAACACTTTCCTTTGATCTTCTTTCCTTTATCAGCAACCCCTAAAACAATTTGTTTACCCTCTTGCTTGGTGAAGTCTTTCTTCTTCTTTTTCTTACCCTTGCCTTTCGACTTAGGTTGAGAAGTAGAAGCTTCACCAACATTGGCTTCAACATGGGAAGTACCAAGAATGCCTTCTGCCGCTACCAATTCATTCATTAATTCAGACAAGGTATAAATCTTTTTGTTCACATTATAGTTAAATTTGAATTCCTTGAATGATTTTGGTAGCGACTGGAGTATCGTATCCACTTGGGATTCTCCATCTATATCGACACCTAAAACTTCCAATGTATACAAATTAGAGATCATTTTTAGACAATGCTTCCTCACTGAAGTACCTTCAGCCATTTTGGTATTATAAATTTGTCTCATGGTCTCTTGCCTTGTAGAACGGCCTTGCTCACCAAACATCTCTTTCAGACTTAGCATGATGTCTGAAGCTAATTCTACATCCTGCATTTGATGCTGTAGATCATTTGAGATAGATGCTAAGATGTAGCACTTGGCCATCTCATTAGATTTCTGCCAACGATCATATCGTTGTTTTTCCTCAGAAGGAGCATCTAATGAAGGAAAGCTAGGACATGGTTTAGTAAGAACATACTTATGCTCTTCAGCAGTAAGAACTATGTCCAAGTTTCTTTCCAGTCAACATAATTGGATCCAGTCAGTTTGTTTTGATTAAGAATAGTTACAAGTGGGCTAAATGATGCCATGTTCTAAATATGAAAACAATAAACATGAATATAATCAATAAACTGGACATTATCAATTTAGCATATAAACATATAGTATGGAACTTTAATAAAACCATAATATAATATATGAAACGACAACCCAATCTCATATTCAATATCCCTCAACATAGAGTGAATATAAAATACTATGATTGATTGAGAACTATTCTCATCATTAGTGCTATCATGATAACTCTTATCAAACACTAATAATATGCCGTTATACATTTGCCTCTAAATAATTATAGTAAGAACTCAACATAGAGGATACTATAATATTTAGTCTAGTGTATACCATTGTCTAGAATCATGTGTAGCCACATTTCATCCCCTTAACAGGCTTATTTTGTAGTACCATGATTCAAAACACCCTCCGCATGGAATACAAAGCTCGAGGCTAAGACAAGGTGTTTGAACAAACTACTATAAACCAAGAAATTCAATCTTGTAGGACCATGAAATAAATACTCTCCGCATGGAATGCTAAGCTCAAGGCAAAGACAAAGTATTTATTCCATACTACTATGAACTAACAATGGAGGCCGTGAGACCCAACCCTTGTATCTCTCTCCCACTAGATGTTTTATATAAAAGGTTTTTAATTATAAAGTATGCATAATCTAATTACACATAGTCTTAGTACTTTTACATGTGAAAACACTTAGAAAAATTTCTAATTTTATTTCTTTCGATCGATCGAAAGTGCCCCTCGATCGATCGAAAAAATTAAGAAATTCGAACTTGATCATCTGACTCTTTCGATTGATACTCGATTGACTTTCGATCGATCGAAAAACAAATTCGATCGATCGACCAGCAATCGAAAATCAATCTATCTAAAAATCTGATCACTGTCTCACTCGATCGATCGAAAGTGATTTTCGATCGATTGAAAATCGCGAAACTCAAATTTCCAGAATTTTTCCTAAGGCAGTTTTCTTCGTTTTTCATGCACAAACATTGAACATATGAACATTACAGTCAGAGATTGATGTCAAAATTGAAATTCATTGATGCTAATGCCTTAAGATTCAATTTAACATACTTAAATTTAAATTTAAACAACATCATAACATCAATTTCAGTCTTCATCAAATCATAGTTTCAATAACATGCAGAAAATTAAAACACAATCTTCTAACAATATGAAACTATCATCTCCAATCCTAAAACTCAAAAAACATGTTATACAATATGAAATTGAAGACCGCTCTGATACCATTTGATGGAAATAAAGATAAGTGCAGCGGAAAATAAATTTTAAACAGATCTACTTCATTCGATATTGATAACACGTACTAAGTAAATTTCAGAATTTTGAGAACAAGAGATCGTACCTTGAAGCGGTGAATTTCAAAAACAAATATTGAAGTACTCGGGAATACTTTTAATCTTCACTCCAATTCCACTAACGCCCAAGATCTGTGGTCTCTCAATTGGTAACAAAGGGATAACTAATGAGTGACAAAAACTCACATGCACACCATTTCAATGTTGTTTTTCACACACAGAAAAATCTGAACGTTTTTCCCTTTGTATCTAACCAATTTATCTAATTGGGCTGGCCTTTTGGGCCTTACCAATTGGGTTTAAGTGTGTGGCTTGGAGTGGGACCAAAAGGGACCAATAAGACACTAGCTCCAATGGGCCTTAGGCTTTCTGTCAACTCTTGACAAGTCCAAAGTTATTATTAACCATATTTAATACCACTATATAAATATAGTTGCACTCTAGGTCTTATTTATAAATTATATCCCATGACTTTATTATACATGTAACCCCTTCATAAAATATTCGTAGTAATACAAAGTCATTAATGTAGACTGCCACTTTGTAAATTACTACATCTTAATCCTTGAGTACCCGGTTTAATCCTTTAATGTTATTCATTATATATTTATGAAATCCAATTCCATAAATATACACTTTAGTCTTCCTAAAGTGGTTAGGCCTAACTCTCTGAATAACAAACTCATTAAACTTATCTCAAGGGAATACTTTATATCTCCGTTAAGAGGCTATGAATTCCATCTTGAGAATACATGTTCCATCAACACTAAATGTGGCTGCCCAATATACTGAGATTTTGATCGTTACTTTAGATCTCACTCCTGATATATCAAATATCTCCGTTAAGAGGCTATGAATTCCATCTTGAGAATACATGTTCCATCAACACTAAATGTGGCTGCCCAATATACTGAGATTTTGACCGTTACTTTAGATCTCACTCCTGATATATCAAAGCAATCTACACCTTATGATCAGGTCCATTATTCTCTCAGGATTAAGAGTTCATGCAAATACAAGTCATGAGATTTATTATTCATTTGACAGTCTTTAGGAGAATAATAAATCTCACGGCGGTCTAGTTCAATATGTCTTAACTCTTAAAACATATCAACACATCAACTAGAAGTCTCCACTTCCATGATCAAGACAAATCATCGTAGTTGATATGTTATAGTCTTCGCAGATGAAATGTCCAATTTCATCACCGACTACAAACTATAATTCTAAGTTTACAAAGAACTTGTGATTTATATCTTCTGTGAATCTTCACATAAATCACATACTATGCATCTCATGGACTATGTGATAATGTTCGAATATTCATGTTACCATTATTTCAGATAATAATAAAACAAATTCATTAAACACAATATTAAGTCATATATAATGTCATACACAATGTCAAACTTAATATCATACATAGCATCATACAATAGGATTTAAGGGCACTAATCCTAACACTTGACTCCACACAAAGGATTTTGTTCACTTTGGGGAGCCAGGCCCTCATGAATTTGTCCCCCGACCGAGTGCAGGCGTTCACCCCTTTGAGGCAACTTAGTCCCACATCGGAAGGAGAACCCTCCCACTAGCACTTTATATGCTTCTGGAACTTGCACTAGTGTACCACTACTACAAAAGCATAAAAAGCGCTAGTGGGAGGGTTCTCCTTCCGATGTGGGATTAAGTTGTCTCAAAGGGGTGAACACCTGCACTCGGTTGGGAGACAAATTCGTGAGGGCCTGGCTCCCTAAAGCGAACAAAATCCTTTGTGTGGAGTCAAGTACCCACAATATATATATATATATATATATATATATATATATATATATATAATCAAGTTTGTCATTAATCATTTGAGATTGGAAACTTTGTTCCAATACAATTTTTTTTTTTTTTTGAGTAAATGTTCCAATAAAAAAATTAATTAGTCTAGTTTTGATTCTATTCAGTCAGTCTGTCTAGCTTGTCTTTTTTAATACATTCAACGCTAATTTTAACATAGCCAACTCCAAAATTTTGGGACTAAGATTTTATTGTTGTTGACAGTGGTGGTTCTAGGAATTCTTTTTAGGGTGGTCACTAAGAAATTTAAATTATACAAAATCTAATAAAACGATAACTAGAATATTTGCTACAATTGTGAGTTGAGTCACTAAGGAGATCAAAATTGTTGCAATTGCAAAGCCAAAAAGAAGATAATTGTCGCCACCATCAAGGAGAAATGACAACTACAATATTTTTCTTGGTACCATTTTTTAGGGAAAAATGAAATTATAAATTACTTTTATTGAATAGGTTGAACAAGCTACAAATTTGAATATTTAGCAATTTTTATCTTTTTGTTTTATGATAGGCTTTTTGTTGAATAATTTGATCACTTGATGTTGTTTGGTATTGTCTTGTTTTTGTTTAGTTTATGTTTTTCTTATTTGGACTAATATTTATTGTCGTTATTTAAACTTTTTCTTTTTAATTTTATAAAAGGGATTAAGGATTATTTTTGAGTGTAGAATTAATTTTGGAGTAATGCTACGTCCACAACATTTTTACAATAAATCTTATGGAACAAATTGTTATTAGTGAGTAAAAAAATAATATCATTATATGGCCCAAATTAGAATTAGTAATAGTTTACCACATTAGATTTGTTATAAAAGTATTGTGAAAATGTTGTGAATGTAACATTATATTTATTTTTATTGAACCCAACTTTTTGTAATTTTCAAGTCAAAATGTTCAATATTTTTATTAGGATAGTCACAATAGGTTAGTTTAACATATAATAATATTTTGGCAAGTATATATATGCATTTTTTTTGCAAGTTATGGCGGTCCTATTACCACCCTGGCTTGCATGTGAAGCCATCAGTGGTTGTTGATTTGTTGTATGTACAATATTTATGGTCACCAAAAACCTTCCTCTAGTTTCCCTCCGTTCCCCTGTGTTTCCCTGTGTTTTCCTTGCTGTCTCTCACTTCCCCATTTTTTCAACCACTAGCTTTGTGTGCTTCAGTCCCTTATATAGCCTCCTTTTAGTGGGGTTGAAATGATTACATTTCGTTGGTTTCCATGCAATTCCACTTTCACCTTTAATCCCCAGAATAGTTATATCCTTTGAAAATTCTCTCGAAACTTGTTCTAGACACCAAATAATGTTCGGCAATAGATTTCTCGAAGGCATTAACTATGATCGGCTACTGACCTAGATCAGCCCTGTCCACTTGCTCAATTCTCTTGGTCATCGGTTTGCACAGGTCCCAACGTGGTATATTTCCCAATCGCTACGATTAGACCTTAGCACATCCACCAGTAAACTGGTCTTGGCCCAATGACAGTAGGCCTCAGCTACCCGAACCGCCCTGGGTCACTAGGGCTTTTTTGGGTCACTTGGGCCTAAACCCCTACATAGGGGCCGTTCTGGGTCACTTGGGCCCAAGCCCTTACAATATTGATTTTTCAAAATTCAAAAAAAAAAAAAAATTTACGGTCACACTATTTTAGCATAATGTGAGAGACCACACCCCCGACCCCTTTTTTTATGATGTTGGGCCAAAGCCATGTGAATGAGTGGAGTAATATTATTGCCTCTCAAAATGGAGGTTTGACTAGTTATATTTTCTCTTTTAGATTAAGGGTTTTACCATGGAGTCGCCACTTATTTAATTATTAGGATAAATAAGAAAACCAAAATTGAAAAATTCCTCATTTTATTAATTTTCAATTGAATTTACATTGATCATAGGAAAATTACATGGCTTTGGTCCTAGATACAATCTAAGATAAAGTATATAACTTTGTTTCCTAGTTACAATCTAGAAATTGAAAATTACAAGGATAAGTATTTGATCTACTAACCCTTGATTTAAGTTCGAAGACTATATTACAAAGTGGGAAGGCGTTAAGCACCCACCTTGCCCAGTGAAACCGGTCTTCTAGACTATGGTGGCCAACATTTATATCACATCATTCAATATGTTATCAATCAATTTGCATATTGAATTTAATGTGTGTGAATGTGATAAATCATAATTCAATTTATTAAGCATTGCATTTGGATTGAAAAATAAATTCTAGTGAATGTGTGTGGATGGTGATATCCTAGATTCAAGGATTTGAAAAAAATTATGAAACAAACATATTTTTCATATTTTTGAAGTGCAATTAAGATTAAAATTAGTGTTATACATGAACATGTGATGAACAACTAAGAACACGTGGAGAACATATAAGAACAATTAAGAACATTCAAACATATTCAAGAGAATTTAATTAAATAATTAGTATCATGCTTTAATCTTAAATATTCATCATGGCAACATAAAAAAACAGTTAGGGAAGGGGATTATACCTTCATGCAAGATTCATATGATGGAGGAGGAGACTCTTGATGGAGGTCCTGAGAGTGGAGGGAAAAAAGAGCTAGGAGAGGGAGAGTGAGTCTTACTCAATATCTCGAGTCTTAGGAAGATCAAGATATAAGAAGACTACTTAACTTCATTAGAACTCAAGAGAAGAGAAGAGAAAGGGTTTTCGTGTGTCTTGGAATGAAGGAGATGAAAGATTTATATAGTAGTGGTAGAGGAAATATGAATAGAAAATCATTTAATGAAGGTTGACAAAGAATCATAAACCTAGACCTCATTTTAACCTTGAGAAAAATCTGGTGCATTAAATGGAGAGATTAGTGGGAGTGAGGAGCAAGCCAAAATTCAGTTTTCTCGTAGCTGCTGTAATAGTCTATAGAGCCAACTTCGAAAAATTATATCTAACTCAATTCTGATCAGAATTGTCTCGTTCTTGTGCTCAAATTGAAGCCCCAGATATCTAGTTTTTGGAAAAATTAATTTCATTCACAGATTCAAAATATTCTGAGAGATATAGATGAAATGGTGAGCAAAGGTCATTTGTTAGAAAATAGTTTTAGCACAATTAACATTAATAGGTTCCAAATTAGCTCCCAATTAACGTTAAATAGCTCCAATCACTTCCATTTCATACTTAATTGGTTCTATATTTACTCTAATTAAAAGATAATTGCACAAATTACTCATTGAATAATTAATGTTTAGCTATCTAATTAATTAAGTATATGCAACCTCATTATAAAATGTAGTCTTAACCAATTAAATTATGACACATAATTAATCTCAAATTGATTATAATTATAACAAATTGGAATCAGTTATTCATAATCACATATGGTCATACTCAATTTGTGATAGTGCATCTCAGCCATTAAGACTTGATTTGATGATAATTTTTCAATTTGGTGGTCCAATTAAGGCTTATGACTGGTCGATTTGATCGTTACAATATCAAAATTATTTTGATGAAATGAGATTAAGGATCTAATAATCAGAATCAAGATACATATTTTCAAGGTAAAATTACCCTTTTACCCTCCATGTAAGGTTAAATGCAGGTTGCAAAATGAGGTGTCAACAGAATGCCCCTTATTAACAGAGCTTGAAAAGCGAGTGTCAATGTATGAAAAAAAAAAAACTAACTTTGCAATCAGTATTTAACTGTGGTGAATGTATGATGCATGCAAATAAGATGCGAACCGTCATGTAATGGATCAAAATGTGGACCAAATCTTAGGGGAGATTGCCTACGTACCTCTTGGTGAGAGGATTAGGTCCAAACGTAGTTCATACATGCAGCCTTTTTTTGTTTTTTCCTTTTTTTTTTTTTTGTAGAAAAAAAAATGAGTACAAGACATGCTTATCAGTGGTCACAACAAAATGAGGATTTCAGTCGTGATCTTGAATTTTGGACATGCTTCCCAGAGGTCCAATGGGTTTGAATTTGTACGTGCTTTCCAGAGGTCCGATAGTTTGAAGTTTGGACGTGCTTCCCAGAGGTTCGTGGATTTGAATTTGGACGTGCTACCCAGAGGTTCGATAGTTTGAAGTTTGGACGTGCTTCCCAGAGGTCTGATAGATTTGAATTTGGACGTACTTCCCAGAGGTCCAAGGATTGGAAATTTGGATGTGCTTCGTAGAGGTCCGATAGATTTGAAGTTTGAACATACTTCCCAGAGGTCTGATGGATTTGTGGAAGGTGATATTTATGCCAATGTGTATAGGTCCTTTACCCTAGTTCCTGCAAAATAAATATTTTAAATTAATAACAGGGTTATTCATTGAAAGAAATTGGACATACCAAGCCAATGCCCCTAGTTTGGGACATCTTGCATGTTTTTATGAATGTTGAGTGTGGATAGCTAAGTTGCTGTTGCAACCACTGGAGAATATGGAAGGAGATCACAATCTGCCATTTGTTTTGGAGATCTTTCATTTGAAGCTATGCTCAAGAGATTTATTCTATGAAGCTTTGACTCTAAAGATTTTTCTATTGAAGTTTTCAAAATTTTTAATGAAGATTTATTCATTGGAGATTTTTCCTTGAAAATTTGAGTTTTTTTTTTTTTTTTTTTTTTGAAGAGTTATCTTGAAGATTTATCCTTTAAACATTTGATTTTTTTTTTTAATTATTCTTGGAGATTTTTCCTTTGAAATATGGAGATTTTTCCTTGAAAATTCATTCTGGAGATTTTTCCATTACAATTTTGAAAAACTTTAATGAAGATTTGTTCATAGGAGATATTTCCTTGAAAAATAGTTTTAGAGATTTTTCCTTTGATGATTTGAAAATTTTTAATGAAGATTTATTCATTGAAGATTTTTCCTTGAGATTTTTCCTTTTGAATATTTTTTTATAGAGATTTTTCCATTGGATTTTTGAAATTTTTTTTAAGAAGATTTGATCATAGAGATTTTTCCTTTGAAAAATGGAGATTTTTCCTTTTGAAGATTTTTTTGTGGAGATTTTTCCATTGAATTTTAAAAAGAAAAAATTAAGAAGATTTGTTCATGGAGATTTTTCCTTTGGAATATGGTTTTAGAGTTTTTTTTTTTTTTTTTCTTTTGAAGATTTATTCGTGAAGATTTTTCCTTGAAGATTTATTCTAGAGATTGAACTTTTGAAAAAATTTTAAGAAGATTTGTTCATGGAGATTTTTCCTTTGGAATATGTTTTTAGAGATTTTTCCATTGAAGTTTTGGAAATTTTTATTAAAGATTTGTTCATTGGAGATTTTTCCTTTGGAATATGGTTTTGCAAATTTTTCCTTTTGAAAATGGAGATTTTTCTTCCTTTTTTTTTTATTTTTTATTTTTTTTATTTTTTATGATCACAAAGTGAAGAAGATGAAGATGGACTAGAAAATGATGAAGATTTATTCATGATGATTTTTTTTTTTTTTTTTTTGAAAAACCTATCCTTTGAATGAGAACAACTTTGGCTAGAAGTTGATGTGGATTACTGGATAAGTCCTTGCTTAATTCTTACAAAAAGATAATTTCAATTAGCAATGAATATATTCATTGAAATGAATTGAAAGTACTTACCCAATGCCCCTAGTTTGGGGCATATTCCATGCTTAGATTGAAGCTGAATTCATTTGATGTTGTGACCACTGGCGAACATGAAAGAAGATCATGGTCTGCCATCCTTGGTTCCTACAAAAAGGTTTTCTTTCTCTAGATCGTTAGAAACCAATTATCGTAAAAACTTGCACACAATATAAATAGGCCAATGCTCTAAGTTTAAACATGCTTAATGCAAACAAACAAGCTTAACCTAACATGCACCCAAACAATTTTGTCAAATTTTTTTGACTTTGTTCTCAAAGGTTGTTTGTGTGAATGGGACCGGGCCTTTGCAAGACTGCCTACGTACCTCTCTCATGAAGGATTAGGTCAAGACGTAATTCAAGAAAACTAGATTTTGAAAAAGAATGATTTTTTTTTTTTTTAATGAACAAGAGGTGATCCTTTGAACAACTATTTTGGCAAATCAAAGTGTTTAAGAATCAAACAAGTCTCTTTGATTAGGAAGGATCAAGATCATTAAACTCATGTAATTAAATTTGCTTCATCCTTTTGAACAACGTCAAATTAAGTCTCCAAAGACAATCAAGAAATGAAATATGATAATATTCATGAATCACATTGTTGGGTGCAAACAAGGAGAGTGCTCCAGGTTTGGAAGTTTTTTTAAGTCATTTTGAGGATTTAAGAATTTGATAAATTTTGTCATCGGACATATCATCCTGTGGGGTTTGACAATTTTAAGCACTTTTCCTTTTTAATTCAAGAAAAAAAAATATTATTAGAGTTTAAGATACGCCTACAATTAGCAAGACTTCAATGAGGTCTTATTCATGCGTTGTAATGTAGGCCGGATTTAGGTTATGAAATGAATGATATAAACAGGCTCAAAATTCCTTATGATGTTCCCCCAAGTATGCATTACTCAAAAATCAAGTATTGGAGGAGTTTTCTCATTTCTTCGTTATCATCTTCTCACTAGTCTTCCTTGGTCACTTGTATCAACATTTGTTTTTATGCTCATTCATCTTGAATCATACCTCTAGACTTTCATTTTGTAAAATTCTTCTCATTTTAGTTTGCATCCTTAAGTTTCCAACTTGATAGGATTTTCCAATTTTTTCTTTTCCTTTTCTTCTTTTCTTTGGCCCTAGCTTTTGCCTAGACTGCCCTTTTGGGTTTTCAGCCTAGCAGGCTTCTTTTCTTTTCTTTTCTTTTCTTTCTTTTTTTTTTTTTTTTTTTTTTTTTTTTTGTCTTTTATCTCTTGATTAAATGAAATTTTGAGGACATTTTTCCCTCCTTGTTTTTCTCAGATTAATGATTTTCGGTCATTTCAATGCACTTGCTAAACTTCTTTCTTGCCTCAATGCACTTGCACCTTTCTGTGCTTGATGAATCTTTTCATTTTTTTTTATGAACTTTATTTTGGATGAACCTTTTATTCTTCTTGGCATGATGGATTTTAGGTTCTTCAAACTTGATGCACATTTGTTTTCTCTCACATTGATGAAATTTCATTTCTCTTTCCTTGATTGAGTGAGATCTCTTATCTTTAGCATAATGAATTCTCTACTTGTCTTTCATGTCTTCTAGGAGAGCTAAATCAATTGGCTTAAAAGTTACAAGATTGACTCCTCCTCAACATGAGATTTAAGCGTGCATACTTTGATTTTTTTCCCACCCCAAGTTTAGATTTTAGTGGGTTCGTGCAAAAAAAGGCTAAATGTTTGAAGGCTCAAATGGGCTAGCAATGAATGATGAACATTCTAGGTAATAAGAAATAATTTGGTTTAACCAAAAATGGCCTCCTATCCCTAGTAATGCTTGCTTGTAGACACAATGATTCAAGCTCTTTTAATAAATTCATCTTAAAAGAAAAAGTAAGAATGCTCTAATGATGTGAAACAAAAGATTTTTGAAAATTAGATCAAGGGCATGGATTCTTGGGATTTTCTGATGGGTGGATTCTTTTTGATTGCCTTTTAAGACCATTTCTTCTTATATTCTAAGTCAAGTAGCAAAAGTCTTTACATGGATCAAATGAAATTAATCATTCCTTGGTACAAGTTGATTGCTTAAGCCTTTAAGCATCAAGATTTAGAAAATGTTTTGTCTAAGGGATCCTCATGTACCATTTTGAAAAGGAGATTTTTTTTTCTTTTTTCTTTTTTAAATCTTGAAAGAAAAAAAAAATGTCTTTTTTGAAAAAAGTCACTAGGAAGTCCAATGCCCCTAGTTTAAAGTTTTTTTTTTTTTTTTTTTAAATGACTTAAGGGCTCAATGCCCCTAGTCCAAAGACTTTTTTTTTTTTTTTTGAAAATTTTTCTCCTTTTTTGGGAAAGATTTGGAAATCTTAAAAAAAAAAATTGGATTTAAAAAAAAAAAAAAAATATATATATATATATATATATACATGAACAAAGTACATCAAATGCTACATGGATTTTTAGAATTCAAAGGAACATAGAAACATGGAATAAACAAACAAACTTTAAACTTAACCATGATGTTACAAACCAAATGTGGAGTGAGGCAAAGTTGGGCCACTTGCTTCTTCTTGGTCCATTGAGGATGCTTAAGAATTGGTGGGCTTGAACCTTGATTATGATCTTTTGGTATTTGCTTGAAATGGCTTGGGTTTGCACTTGGAAAGCTTGAGCCTTGATTATGATCTTTCGGTATTTTCTTGAAATGACTTGAACCTTGATTATGATCTTTTGGAAGGCTTGAACCTTACACTTGGAAGGCATACATCTTGTGAGCTTTTGGCCTTTGATGTTGATCATGTGTATACACCTTTAATGGGTTCAAGTGGTGGGCTTAGAATGATTCAAGAAACGATTTTGGGTTTCCATACCAATTAGAGTTCAATCATAGGCTTTTGGGCTTAAGTTCATTCACAACATACAAGGTTCAAACAATTATAATAAGCTCAAGCATTGAACTTAAGTCATCATGGTCCAAACAACATCCATACACATGTATAATGCAATGCAATTTACATGGACCGACCTAAAGGTAGGTTCTATGGGTCATTACTACATGAGTAGAAAGTAGGTTAAAGGTCCCCACATGCTAGGACGTCATACCTCCTAACTTGTGACATTAGGAGCGCAGTGTTGGTCCGAACGGTACAGTTTGTCTCTATGAACCACCATGGCATAACCACGATGATCCTTGTCGCGGTGAATGGTAGGTTCACCACTGGATATGTGAGTCTCAAGAAAACCATAATCCACAGCTAATACTACCGGACTTGCACACAAATAAAATAAATTTTATTCAAACAAATGATGCATAACATGCAATATAAAGACATATTATATACAAAAAGTAATAAACAAACAATGACATGGTTGGCCACCATAACCTAATTGAAGCTTAGCCCTCAATTTTCCCAGTGAAGTCGCCACTGTGAGAGAACACGCCCTCGGCCCCTTTTTTTATGATGTTGGGCCAAATCCACGTGAATAGGTGGAGTCATGTTATTGCCTCTTAAAATAGAGGTTCGACTAGTTATATTTTCCCCTTTAGATTAAGGGTTTTACAATGGAGTCGTCACTTATTTAATTATTGGGATAAATAAGAAAACCAAAATTGAAAAATTCCTAATTTTATTAATTTCAATTGAATTTACATTAATCATAGGAAAATTACATGACTTTGGTCCTAGATACAATCTAAGATAAAATACATAGCTTTGTTTCCTAGTTACAATCTAGAAATTGAAAATTACAAGGATAAGTATTTAATCTACTAACCCTTGATTTAAGTTCGGAGGCTCTGTTACAAAGTGGAAGGTGCTAGGCACCCACCTTACCCGGTGAAACTGGTCTTCTAGACTATAATAGTCAACATTCATATCACATCATTCAGTATGTTATCAATCAATTTGAATGTTGAATTTAATGTGTGTGCATATGATAAACCCTAATTCAATTTATTAAGCATTGCATTTGGATTGAAAAATAAATTCTAGTGAATGTGTGTGGATGGTGATATCCTAGATTCAAAGATTTGAAAAAAATTATGAAACAAACATGTTTTTTCATATTTTTGATATGGAATTAAGATTAAAACTAGTGTTATACATGAACATGTGATGAACAACCAAGAATATGTGGAGAACACATAAGAACAATTAAAAACATTCAAACATATTCAAGGGAATTTAAATAATTAGTATCATGCTTTAATTTTAAATTTTCATCATGACAACATAAAAAAACAGTTAGGAAAAGATATTATATTTTCATGCAAGATCCATATGGTGAAGGAGGAGACTCTTGACAGAGGTCCTAAAGGTGGAGGAAAACAAGAGTCAAGAGAGGAAAAGTGAGTCTCACTCAATACCTTGAGTTTCAGGAAGACCAAGATATGATAAGACTACTCAATTTCATTAGAACTCAAGAGAAGAGAAGAGAAGGGGTTTTCGCGTGTCTTGGAATGAAGTAAAGGGGGCGTTTGTATAGTAGTAGTGGAGGAAATATGAATGGAATATCATTTAATAAGGGTTGATAAAGAATCATGAGCCTAGACCACATTTTAATCTTGGGGAAAATCTAGTTCATTAAATGGAGAGATTGGTGGGAGTGAGGAGCAAGCCAAAATTCAGTTTTCTCGTAGCTACTGTAACAACCTGTAGAGCCAATTTCAAAAAATTATATCTGACTCAATTTTGATCAAAATTGTCTCGTCTTGTGTTCAAATTGAAACTCCGGATGTCTAGTTTCTAGGAAAATTAATTTCATTCACAGATTCAAAATACTCTGAAAAATATAAATGAAATGGTGAGCAGATGTCATTTGTTAGAAAATGATTTTAACACAATTAATATTAATAGGTCCCAAATTAGCTCCAAATTAATATTAAATGGCTCCAATCACTTCTATTTTAGACTTAATTGGTTCCAAATTTACTCTAATTAAAATATAATTACACAAATTATTCATTGAATAATTAATGTTTAGCTATCTAATTAATTAGGTGTATACAACCTCACCATAAAATGTAGTCCTAACCAATCAAATTATGACACATTATTAATATCAAATTGATTATAATTATAACCAATTGGAATCAATTGTTCATAATCACATATGGTCGGACTCAATTTGTGATAGTATATCTTGGCTATTAAAACTTGATTTGATGATAACTTTCAATCTAGTGGTCCGATTAGGGTTTATGACAGTCGATTTAATCGTTACAACATCAAAATTATTTTAGTAAAATGAGATTAAGGATCTAATGACTAGAATTAAGATGCATATTTCCAATGCAAAATTACCCTTTTACCCTCTAGGTGAGATTAAATGCGAGTTGTAAAATGAGGTGTCAACATATAAAAAATATTGCAAAGATTTTTTTTCCCATATATCAACTTCCAGAGAAAAAATTCTTAGGTACTCTTGGAGCAAATGATGCTCCTTATTCTCACATTCATGATAGGATCCTCCATGAATTTAATGAGTATATCTCATCACCATGAATATAAGAGGAGAGAACATTATTTATTATGCTCCAAAAGTCTCTAAGAATTGCTCCAAGTAAAAGGTACCAATAGCAATAACTCCACTAATAAGTACCTTGTTTAATTTTTTTTTTTTTTCTTTTTGTTGAAGTTTTATTTTTATTTTTTTATTTTTTTATTATTAGAATGGTAGGGACAAGAGCCCAAAAATTGTATTTTTGGGCCTTGGGCTTTGTCCAAAGGGGTTGATAGGTTCGAGGACTGATAAACAGTAGTGAGAATGTCAAGTTCAGAGTTACAAGAGTGAGATGCAAACGAAGAGAATATGAAAAGTAGTCCGAGGAGGCTCACCTCCTTGGATGAGCAAAGCACGAATCATATATATGTCCTATCGTTCAAGGTGGCCTTCTCGGACGTTCTACTGACAGGGACGTGTATTGTGAACGCACAAGAGAGATGGAAGCTCAAAAATATCTAAAGAAAAGCTACTGTCACCACATTAAATATTCTGCAGCTAACTTTCTGACCGTATTTATGTGAAGAAGATCCCTGAACAATACTGCCTTAGCTATCCCAACTCACAAAAAATTAGAGAAAGTGTCCGATGGGACAAGCACTCAAGTAGTGGCTTTGATGACCAACACATGGAGGGCCAAGATCATTAAGAAATGGATTATAATATAAGAGACCCCTGGGGAGAGATGGATCGAAAAATCAAGAAAGAAACACTGTAGCAATCTATAACCAAACTTGTAATAATCTCTAAGAGCATTATATAAGAACCAGGCCTCTCGAACTTCAAACCTACCTAACTTGTTGCTTGATTAACTAAAACTCAGTTTTCTAATCCATTTTCTATAAATTTATTGTTTTAGACTTTTTGGACCTAAATCCATTCATACATTGGGCTAAGAATTCAAATCTGATCATTTCAAGAATAATTTTGAATTTATGTCTCTTATTTAAATAGTTTTGAGGTCTGAGTAGTTTTGAATGAAAAAAAATAATAATAATGAAATTTTGAGTTAGGATTTAGTATATTCTCTAATTTAAGAATATTTGCCAAATTTATCAATTGCTGTTGAACCGGTAGTGTATAATAATAATAATTAAAAAAAAAAAAGGGTTGGATCGGGTACTGCAGGTTGATTGTTGGGTTTACTAGTCGGTTAGGGTTCTAAGAGTTGGTGAATAGGTATAAATTGAACCCTCAGAAGAAAAAAAAAAAAAAAAAAAAACCTTCTATCTATCTCTACAAAAATCTTCTGTCTATCTCTCCTATTCGTTCGAGAAAGAAAAAGGTTTTCAATTTCATGGAACCTTTGACTTCCTTTTTTGTCCTAGCAATCAAGTTCGTCAACAGCGTGCAGGCTCAGTTTCAACACAACGATGATGACAGTGTTTACGAGAAGTACTTGGATTTCATGAACGATTACTTCGAGGGCAGAACGAGCCAAGTAGAGTTACGCGATCAGGTCACTGATCTTTTAAAGGGTCACCGAGATTTGCTCTCTGCTTTTCAGGCTTTTGTTGATCATTCTCAAACACTTGTGTACTATCGACGACTTACGCTTTCCAAGAAAATACAAGCGATTTTGTCTCCTGAGGCATATACAGATCGGTTTTTGAAAAACTTTCATAGATATAGTAAAGGAGAGATTGATGGGTGGCAATTGGAACGTTATATTGCTGATATATTTGAAGAATATCGTGCTTCTTTTGCTGTTTCGGGTGATCCTGCGAAAGAGGAAGAGTTTGATGATCTTGTGAAAGTGTTTAATGTTTTTGCGGAAGATTTATATAGCATTAGTAACAATCCAAGTTATCGGGTTCCGAAAGATAAAGAATGTTTCGCTCCAGCAAGTCGGGGTAGAGAACTTGAACATCAAGTATTGAATAACACGGTTAAGTGTGAAAATCCGGGTTTCAAATACGTAGAGAAGAAACTATGTCCTGATGAAATTTTTTGGAATCAATATGAAGATGATATTTCTGAGATGGATGTGATGATTTCAACACTGAGTTCTGCCGCTAGGCGTGCCGAGGAATTGTTGCAGAAGATTCATTCGTTGCAGATGATTCAACCAGCTTCGAAGAAGCGTACTCGAATAGAAAAACACTTGATAGCTGAACACTTGATGGCTGCGGATTTGAGGCGTATTGAGACGTTATATCCAGAATGTGGTACTGAGATGGTTCGGTGCCTACGTAAATATCCAGGAGATGTGTTGACTGTAGTTGTGCCTCGGCTAAAGCAAAAGCTAAAGGAGGCAGAGGAGAAGAGGATTGCAGGCTTATTTACATTCAAGAATTATTTCGAGAAAAATATTAAAGTAGAGCGTTACAACTAGTTTTTTGCATATGCCTCTGGCCCTCCGTATCTATTAATTCGTATTTGCTTGATTTAGTTTCTTTAGAGAGACTTGCAGTACAGTCGTTTATTTATTTTTGTGACTTTTGATCTGTTGTTGACTATTAATTTGTGCTTTTGTTCTCTATTTCTTTCTCACATTTGCTTAATTCCATAAATTATTCTTATAGATTTAAATTTATTTCAAGTAAATGTAAATTTTGATGAGCCATGAAAAAAAAACAGATGGCAAACACCCATAATTATGGTCAATATTGGGTGAGATTATGCAGGTCTGTTATCATAGTTTTTTTGGTATCTCTTTACATTTTTTATTCTTGCTGAGAATGATGATAACCAAGTTCTCTTGCCTTTAAAACAACTTTCATGTTTCATCCATGCTTGGGTTTTTTTCCTGCTACTTCATATATATATATATATATATATATATATTATCATTATCATTCTTAGCTTCAACAGCATATCCACATCTTTCTGATGCTCTCCACCTTGACTGTCATTCCCTATTTGTGACTTGTGAGATCACCATTTGTTTGACGTTTATGTTTGTATTGAGGGGGCTTCTGTAAGAAAAAACCATTGAATTATAGGTAACTATGTTTCTATTAGGTTATTATCAAACTGTCAACCATGTGAGGCATTAATTGAGAATTTAAGGTGAAAAAAAAAATTGGCAGGCATTAACCAAGAACTAGTCTCAAAGACTTTACTTAGAACTTAGAAGCCTCCACGACTGAAGCTCAAGCCAACGATAGCAGATGAGGTTGGGCTGACGCTAAGATCGACGTCGTGAACTTGTGATGGATAAATAGAACAATGGTGAGGTCTGATTAAGAACAATAAGTGTTGTGATTTTGGTGGAGATGGTCACTAGGTTGTGATGGGCGGTAGGTGACGTTGCTGGGTCACGACCTGGTTGTGTGTTGTCCATGTGGGTCTGTTTGGTTTTGATATTGAATGTATGATATTAGATCTAGTTGGGCTGATTTGTGCCTGATCTATTTAATTGGGCTTGAATCATTTTATGTTTGCTGTTAGATCACGTTGGGTTGATTTGAATTTTGATGTGGTTATGTCTGTTTGATCCTGGACAGAGAAAATGTTGAATTGGAGAAGGACAAGGTGAAAAAAGAAAGATATTTGGAAAGATTAAAAAAAAAAAAAAAAAACACAAAAACACAAAAACAAAAAAAAGGTGAAAGAAGAAAGATATTTGGAATAGCTAAATATATATATATATATATATATATATATATATATAAATTAAATAATAATAAAGTATTGAATCTAATAAAGCAGTATATGAATAGTAAGAGCATTCATATCAAGATGAATGCCAAAAACTTAAAAAAAAAAATTAAAAAAAAAAACCATTTTTGCAACTCATCCAACCAAAAAAACACACTACGGGTCTGTTTGAGATCTGCTTATTTTGTTGAAACTAAAAACTTTTTACTAAAAATACTGTAGTTAAATATAAAAATTAGCTAAAATAGTATAATGAAACTCATAAATAGTATCAAAAAGTACAGTAAGACTCATGAATGTTAACAAAAATAAGCAAAATAGTAAAATAAATTGGCAAAAATTATTTTTGCCAAATAGACACTACATCAATGTTGTTATACTTAAAAAATTTTGGCAACTTAGCCATAATAAACTACCATTTTTAGCAATCTATTGTAACTCAAAACTTATAAAAAAAATATATAATATTTTATTATAATATCTCTCTCTCTCTCTCTCTCTCTCTCTCTCGTTGTTCTTGTTTTGTTTCCGAAATGGGTCTTATCTCATCGTTCTCATCTCGTCTCTCTTTCCCTTGTCGTGAGTCACGTTGGTGGGTCATAGTGTTGTTTTGTTTTCAGAGAAGGTGATGTGGCGTGAATCACACACCAAATCAGGGTGCATTTTGTGGTTGCCTTAATGTAGAGATTAGGGTCTGTTTTGTGGTTGTGTTGACACAAAGATCAAATCGGAGGTGCATTTTGTCGCAGAAATCAAATTGGGGTAGGTTGTTGTTGGGGTTTTGTGAGCGGTGGTTGGTTATGCGTTTGTGGAGATGGTGAATGGTGGGCTGTGAGGGTGATCAGACAAAGAGAAAGGGGGTAGAGAGTCATAAAGGGGAGAGAGAAATCAATAAATTAAAAAAAAAAATGAATAGTTTTTAGCTCATATCTAAAAAACAGAATCTTTGATGTTAGATAAAATATAAAGTATATTGTTAAAATAGATAAAGTAATATTTTGAGTTGTTAAAAACTTAAAATTTTAACCTTCTTGATGTGAATGCTATAAATTAGTTTAAGTTTGTTTTAGACCAAATTTAGCTAAAAATATTTCGAGGTTGATGTGAATGCTCACGATGAATTACTCAGTTACACTCCCCAATTTACTTATTATAGGCTACAGCTATCTAATGAGCAGACTACAGGCCCTTCAGCCCATCGAAGTGTTTTCTAGGCCATTGACCCATAGAGGTTTCTTTTTGGGTCTAATTCGCAACCCATCAAAATTGTAGGCACAAAGTGTTTGTCACAAGGCCAATCATCATCATAACGCGATAATCACAGGAAGAGAAGTCGGCCAAAAAGTTTTTTTTTTAGAAACAAGAGAAGTCGGCCGAAAAGTTTTCTTTTTTAGAAACAAACAAACTCTTTGTTTTTTTAGATAGTTTTAATTCCACTTCTAATAATATATTTATCATTAGATTAAAATATCAATTAATTTTTAATGTAAACAATAATTAAACCTTATATTTCTTATTCAATCGATAAAGATTTTATTAATTAAACTAACTAAAACTCATAAGTCGGCAAAAAAGTTAAAAAACTTTTTTGTATGACTTTCAGGTGGGGAAATAAAACTTGGCGGCAAGTTGGTGATGTCTCATACGAAAACGTCATGGTCACAACCACTTTCTACGTGTTCCAATCATTCACCATATTTCTCAAAAATAATTCTAACTGACCAATTAGTTTTTAGTATAAACAAAAATAAACATCATCTTTTTTATTCAATTATCAAATATTTTACCATTAAACTAACACAAACTTACAAGTCGGTCAAAAAGTTGAAATACTTTATTGTATCACTTTGCAGGTTGTAAACCAAAACTTGGCGGTGAGTCGGTGACAAAATGACATAGCCACACCCACTTTCCGTGTACTCCAATGCAATCATTCACCACATTTCTCAAAAATAAGTTAAATAACCCCCAACTGGCCAATCCCTCCATTTTGGGACCCACAATAAGAGAATTAAAAGCATCCCAAGCCTCCAAAAATAAGGAGGGAAACTTTTTACCCAAAAAAACGTGTGGTCCAGATTCAAAACCATCGTCCACGTGGCTAAAGTTGATTCACTTTTTATTGCCACCTATGTTCCACGTAACCTCAGGCTTTAGTTGCTTCCACCACACGTTTGGATAAGTCAATGTGCACCTTCCGGAACAAGCCAGAGTTTGGTGGGTCCAACCCCAAAAATTTCCCATGCTATAAAGCCACTTAGAAAGACTCACTACTGTATCTCACATACTCATCCAGAGTCCAAACTCAAACCAGTACTTTCTGTGTGTATCTATTTTGGGTTACATTTGAGTCCGAACAGTAACAATGGAGGTGATAGTTGAAGAAGGTTGTAGTACTCCGAGACATAGTGAGTGTCAAATACCAGCAGATTTGGCATGCCCACCAGCTCCGAAGAAGAAGAAGGTGGGTTATGTGATGAAGCAGCGGGACCCGCCCAAGAATGGTTATTTCCAGCCACCTGATCTTGAGGTTCTCTTTACCATTGCACCCAGGAGAGAAGCTTTTGCTTGGACTTGACTTGATTTTGAGTGAGTGTGTGTGTATGTGACTCACTTAATTTTAAGTAGGATCTATAGAGTTTAGAGAGGTGTGCACAATTGCTTCTTTTTTTTTTTTCTTTTTTCTTTTTTGTAAATTATATATAATGTGACACCTTTTGTTTTTGGTTAAGTTAGAGAAATCCACGAATGGTCGAAGAACAATGTTAACTGTTGCAAATGTAAGTTTACTCGGTTGTTTCATTGCCATGATAAGATGGTACTAGTTGTAACTTGTAACTCAGGCTCTTAGCAGTAACCCTTTTATCTTGCAAAGTTATTCTTCGTATGATGTTTGATTTTTCTTTTTTGAGAGAGTTTCAGCAACTTATTTCGAAGTTGCAAGAGGACCATGGCCGGTGGATTTCTTTGTCTTTATCAAATTTGCTAGGTTGACTGTAAATTGGATTGTAGGTACTGTGTGAACGTGATTTTGTACATCATGGGCCAGCACAAGCAGCCTTTTATTAATGAAGACAACATTCTGCGGAAAACTACCCTAGATTATAGGTTAATTAATTGTTGGGCTTAAAGAATAAGAATTGCTATAAAGGTTCCCACATAAATAAGCCCAAACAAAACTTGGGCACGGCCTCAATAGTACCATTTTTTGTTCTAGTGAGGACAATCATGAAATGGGCAGCCAAGACTAGCTTGCTTAAAAACGATCAATGGCAGCCCGGCCTCAATAGGCCCAATCGAACCATAATGACCGTACAGTCCGAATAAAGTATTAAATTGGAGACCTCCTTGAGCAGCCAAGACAAGCTTGTTTCAAAATTAAAAAACCAAAAGGCAGCTACACTATGACAAAAAAGCTATATATATATATATATATATATAAGCAAAACTGTACAATAAGTTTTCCATTTTAGATGTTAACATGTGGGTTTTTTTTTTCATTCGATGAAAGTCTATTTTTCAGTTAAGTAGCCTTATAGCTGAATCTTAAAAAGACAACTTAAGGAACAACACTTAAGTTGTACCTAAGTTTTGTCATATATATATATATATATATATATATATGTATATATAGCTAAAGGTAAAAGAAAATTTAATTAAATTCCGAATTAAGTTTCAATTATGGGCTAATTTTGTGTCATATGTTCACTTTTTTTTTTTAGGCTAGATAAGTTAATGAGTGCAAAATATTAAGAGTCCAACGAAGACTTCACAACATCATTATTTTATTTAACTGATTTTTAAACCAAATTTTACCACAATAAATGTGATTCTCTTATATTTATGTTGTGTATTTCGGTCTATTTTGTCTACTTTGATTCTATTCGGTTCACTTTGGTCTTATTCAGTCTACCTTGGTCCACTTTAGTCCTATTCGGTACAGCCGGTCCACTTTAGTCCTATTTGGTTCATTTTGTCCACTTCGATCCAATTTGGTCTTATTTGGTCCTACTCTATCCATTTTCATCTATTTGGTCCATTCGCTCTTATTTGGTCCACTTCGGTCAATTTTAGTCATATTTGATCCATGTCAAGATAGCAAAAGGATTGGTAGAAGCAAGGATAAAGAAATGAAGAAAAGCACCAAAAAGCAGAATGACATTACTATTGTATAGCAATATAAACAACATTTAGCTTAGTCTTGTATATAGCTATTTAGTAATAGACATGTGATCAGCACGTGTAGTAGTTTGTTAGTCAGTTAGTCTGTTATTATTTGAGTGAAAGTTAGTTACTCCTCTGTTTTGTATTGATTCATTCAATGAAATATAGATTTCTCTTCTAGAAGCTTCTTTGTGTTTTCTCTGTTTTTCTGATATGGTATCAGAGCAATTATTTGCTTCCGCTTAGATTCTTCAACAAGATTTTCATTTTCTTCTCAAAAGCTAGGGTTTTCTTCTTTGAAGCTTTCATCCATGGCATCCTCTTGTCAAGCATCTACAAGTATCACCATTGATGAATCTCATCCATTCTTTCTTCATCACACTGAAAGTCCTGGCGCAATTTTCATTTCTCAACCACTGATTGGAGGAGAGAATTATCCCACAGGGGCACGATCAATGGAAAGAGCTCTCAAAATCAAATGCAAGTTTTGGTTGATTGATGGCTCTGTTTCTCTAACTTTAGCAATGGAGAAAATTCTTCTCTTTGTTCAAAGTTGGGCATGATGCAATGATATTGTGGTCTCCTGGATCATCAATTGCATTTCCCCTAAAATTGCAACTAGCATGGTGTATTGCAAAACTACAAAGGAGGTTTAGAAGAAGCTTCAAAAGGATCTATCAATTGCAAAAGGATCTTGCTAGTTTTTCTGAAGGTGAGCTCTTTATGAGTGATTACTTCACAAGTCTTTCAATTTTGTGGGATGAAATATAGAACTATGAGCAACTACCACTTTGTTCATGTGAGAAGTGTACATGTCATGTGAATGAGAAGATTTCAAATCTTCATCACAGAGAAGCCATCATCCAACTTCTTATGGGTCTCAATGATTCTTTCTCTCACATCTGAGGTCAAATTCTGTTGATGGATCCTATTCCATCAGTTGACAAGGTATACTCCTTGTTGATTCAAGATAAAAAGTAAAGGTCAGTTGGACAAGGCAGCAGCAATGGTCCATTTGTTGAATCCACAGCTCTTGCAGCAAAGGCAATGATTCATGGTTCCAAGACATTCAAGAAAGGAAAGGAGAGGCCTACTTACAATCATTGTGGATTGCTTGGTCACACTGTTGAAAGCTGTTACAAAATCCATGGATGTCTTCCTGGATACAAGACCAAGGCATGGGCAAATCATGTTTTATCTCTTAATTCTGTTCAAGAATCAGCTGCTGCTACCACACAGTCACCTTTTCCTTTTACCGTGAAGCAATGCCAGAAATTGCTTGCTATGATTAGAGGGTTTGACGCTTAGATCAACCCCATTGTCATGGCTAACAATGTTTCCCTCAATCAAGCCTCAACATCTCAATCTACACCATTAGGAAGAAATCTCAAGCACTCCATATTTTTTGCTAAGCTTGTGAATAGGACTGCTTTTGGTAATAGTACCTGGATCATGGACATTGGAGCTAGTGATCACATTATCTGTTATATTTCTTTCAAACTTACACTACTGTTGCTAATTGTGTTGTTGAGTTACCAAATGGTGAATCAGAACATGTCACTCATATTGGTACTGTTAAACTTTCCAATTTTCTCATTTTTGAACATGTACTTTGTGTTCCATCTTTCTCATTCAATCTCTTGTTTGTCAGTCAACTCACACACAATTTGCTTCTTTGTCTTATGTTCTTGTCTCAATTTTGCTTCATTCAGGACCTTTCTTGTTGGAGGACGATTGGAGTGGGTGAAGTCCAAAATAGTCTGTATTTGCTATAAAAATCCAATTCTAGGACTGCACCTTCTCTATCAGATCTTGCTTCCATCAACAAGAACCTCAAGTCAGCCCTTTCAGCTTATGTTTCAAATAAAGATATGTCAATCTTGTGGCATTTTAGATTAGGACATCCTTCTTTTCATAAACTGTCAGTTTTAAAGGATGTATTACCTTCTTTCTTTACTAAATGTATTGATGCGTGTACTATTTGCTCATTGGCTAAGCAAAAGAGGTTATCTTTTCATTCTCATAATAATGTGTGTTGAGCCATTTTCTTTGATTCATGTGGATGTATGGGGTCCATATTCTGTATGCACACATGATGGTTTTAAATTTTTCCTTACCATTGTCGATGCCACAAGGTCTACTTGGGTTTACCTTATATCCTTCTATTACATGATTTTAACTCAATTTAACATTGGTATTAAGGCAATCAGATCAGATAATGCCCATGAGTTCTCTTTGCTTGATTTTTATGGTGATCATGGCATTATACATCAAAAAAGTTGTGCTTATACACCTCAGCAAAATTATGTGGTTGAAAGAAAGCATCAACATCTTTTGAATGTAGCTAGATCCCTTAAATTTCAATCTAATCTTCCTTCAGCTTATTGAGGTGATTGTCTTTTAACAGCAACTTATCTCATTAAAAGGGTTGCCTACACCTTTGTTAAATAATAAATCCCCTTTTGAACTCCACTTTCATAAGCAACCCACTTTTAATCATCTAAGAGTCTTTGGTTGTTTATGTTTTGTTTCTACCTCTTCTGTTCACAGGTTGAAGTTTGAATCTAGAGCTACTCCTTGTGTTTTTATATGTTATCCTTGTATTATGAAGGGTTACAAAGTTCTTAATCTCCATTCTAGAAAGATTTATATTTCTCGAGATGTGGTCTTCCATGAGTCTGTCTTCCCATTTTCTCAGTCATCTTCATCTTCATTATCACATTCTTTATCTGTTCCTTTGTCTACTCCATTTGCTCCAGGGCTTGATTCTCCTTATTCTCCAATTTATGTTCCTATTCCTCCCACAAACACCACACCTCTTGATGAGCATCACACTTCTTCCTCTAGTGTAGACCCTTCTTCTGCAAACTCATCTGCTCCTAGTTCTTCTATTTTGATTGGTTCTTTACCAATTCCTTTGTCTTCTGATGTTCACCCTGATCAACCTGTTGCTCATCAAGATCAGATCAATCCTATTCCATTTGTCCAATTTCTTGATCCACTTGATTAGACCCCTTCATTTGCCACCAATCCGATTGTTCAACTTCCTTCCATTCCTACTTCTGCACCCCCTCTTAGAAAATCCACTAGGATTAGTTATAAACCTGCCTATTTGGAGGCTTATCAATGTAACCAGGTGTCTCAGGTTTCTCCAAATTCTATCTCCTCCAGTATTGTTTTTCCTTTGTCAACTCTCATATTGTTTGCTAGACATTCACACTTCTATAATGTGATTTCCTCTATTGTGGAGCCCAAGTTCTATCATCAAGCAGTTCAGGATCCCGAGTGGAGGATAAAGAAATGAAGAAAAGCACCAAAAAGCAGAACGACATTACTGTTGTATAGTAGTATAAACGGCATGTAGCTTAGTCTTGTATATAGCTATTTAGTAATAAGCATGTGATCAGCATGTGTAGTAGTTTGTTAGTCAATTAGTATGTTATTATTGCAGGCAAAGTTAGTTACTCATCTGTTGTATATATACATGTTTTCTCTTTGTATTGATTCATTCAGTGAAATACATATTTCTCTTCCAGAAGCTTTTCTGTGTTTTCTCTGTTTTTCTGATAGTCCACTCAATTCTATTTGGTTCACTTTAGTTCTATTTGGTCTATTTTGGTCCTACTCGGTCCACTTGGGTTCTATTCAGTTTATTCAGTCTACCGTGGTCTTATTCGGTCTGATTTGGTCTATTTTGTCCACTTCGGTCCTATTAGGTCCAATCCGGCCCACTTCAGTCCTATGTAGTAGATACTGTCCATTTTGGTCTTATTCAGTCCATCAAGTCTACTTCGGTTCTATTCGGTCCAATTTGGTCTCATTCAGTCCACATAGGTCCTATACGGTCTATCCGGTCCACTTTGGTCCTATTCAGTCTTATTCTATCAACTTTGGTCCAATTCGGTCCATTTGGTTTTATTTAGTTCACTTTAATAAAGTTCTGTCTAATTTGATCCAAAGTTGAGAAAGAAGCTAATTGGATTCAATTAAGGTCTAATTTTCTATGACATGTCTCATCTAAGTTTTTTTAAAAAAAAATTGTGTCAAGTGAGTTAATTTAGTGTAGAAAACGAGGATCTTAAAAAACCTAATCATATACCTAACTCTATATATAAAATTATAAAAAAAGAATTTGAATAATTTTACTCTTATGAACCATTTTTTTGTGTAACTAAAAATAATTCAAATTTATAAGTCATTTATATAATATTATGAATATGTACCGTCCGTTACTAACTAGATATAAACATAGGGAAATGATCACCTCCAGTTTTAAAAACTTCAATTTCCTCCAATTTTAAAATATATGAGTGACATGTGTATATAAAATGATCGAACGGTTAGGAAAAACTTAACAATTTTTCGTATCTCTGTTGCCTCTCCCTTCAACATCTCTGGAGCCAAACTGATCTACTATACATCACCACTGTTCAACCCAAGACTACTGCTACCTTCACCACCTCCACAAGGCCTCATCGCTGTTGCCTTGCCACTATCAAAAGCCACAGCCATCACATCATCAAGTCTGAGCCTCCCTTTAGATTTGTTAGTTTTTCTCAATCATTTTGTGAAACCAATGCCATAGATCTCTTCTTTGGCCTCCGATATGCTAAACCCAAGAGTTCAAACTCCATCTTCACCTACACGCGCCGCCACGCGCAGTGGCCGTCGATCCATGCACCATCATAGTTTCTTCCTTCGACTAGTGGTTCACGAAACCAACGCCACGGTTCTCTTCGTTGGCCTCTAATATGTAAAACCAAAGAAGCCATCCTCCATCTTTGCTCCCACACGCCTCCACGTGCGGCCTGAAATTTGGCCACCGATCTACCCGCCGTTGAAGGTTGCCCTCGATTGTTGCTCTAACTCCAATGAGCCCATGTTTTATTCTTGCACTTTTTATCTCAAAAAAGATTTGCTTTTGCATTTATTTTTTAAAACACAAATTGCTAATTTTCTAACCGTTGGATAATTTTATTTACACATGTCACTCACCTATTTTAAAACTGAAGGTAATCCTCTCCCATAAACATATAAATTATATATGTGTATGTTAAATGCGATTGTTTTTATTGTACTTGCACAACTTATAATTTATAAACTAATGCAATTTATGACCAAGCACTAGAGAACTGTTTCTCAAAAAGAGGGAAAGAAAATGAAATTAACTGTTGGCACGCAAACCATTTTTGCATGAAAACTTAAAGAAATTAAAATCTTTGGAAAGCAATAATACGACCAGTTCACTGATACACTCTGTAAATGAATGAGTGGCTGTTTGAATATTTTTGAATTACAGCCACAAACACGGAAGGTGTTTCTTAGCTCGGTTCTTTTAATGGGTAGAATTATTGTACCATTGGGGTCGCAAAATTTCCACTGATTAAAGGGTACGTGATGTACTGATTGTCCCCTGTCTAGAGGGTTTCTTTGGGTTTGTGAACTTCGACTATAGGCATTGGATACCCATGTTCACTTTCATCTTTTTGGGTCCACTTTCACCCTATTATACTGTTAGCCATGTTTTATACCAACATTATTGTACTGCAAAAGTTTTGCATACTGCATAGTTTAAATTTGTGTAAAACTTTTAAAACAAAAGAGTTTTTGTAATACAGGGCTTTAATTGAAAAGTTTTTCCAAATTCTTGTATGAGTATTTTTTTTATATGTTTTCAATTGAGGTATTTAGAGTTCAAATTTTCACTATTTTTTTTTTTTTTGAGAAATTTAAATTATATCAACAATATTATTTTTTATTTTTATCCATGATAAATTAAAATTATTGTTACCAGAATTTTGATATATACAATCAACATCTTTTTGTCTCTCTATTTTATTAATGGTTAAAGATATACGTGTGAGACAAATTTACTAATTAACCTAGTTTATTCTATTCATATTTTATTCAAATACTATAACTGTAGAGGCTCCTTTTTCGGAGGTGGGCCCCCGACAATGAATTTGTAGAGAGTGGGGCAAAGGGTTTGGCTCCGGCCGGCCCTTAGCCGGTCTTCCTCGAACTTTTCGTCTATTTGCTCTCCGTCTGGGGTTGCTCCTCGGCTGGGGTTCGAGGAGGCCCCCCTTCACCAGGGGGGGTTCTTTACCTTATATACCCATTTTAGCTCGATCCTGGCCTTACAGCTGTCGGCCATCCGGGCTAATGGCTCAGGACTTGTCCCATCAGACAGGTTCTTTCCCATGCTGGGGGTTGCTGCCTCCAAGGTTTTTCAGTGAAGGGTCTTGTCAGCATTGATGGAACCTGGAGGGCCTGGCAGAATCGTTAAGTGTGGATGTGACCACCTACACTGGGTCTACCCCCTAACTGGATTAGGCTAGGTGTGCCGAGGATAGGTGTATCCTCGGCTCGGGCCTTGGAAGGACTAAAGCCTTTAAGCCGACCATCGGGGGAGATCGCCCTCCTCGGCTTGGGCCCTGGGCCTGCCTAAAGGTGGGCCGGGGGGTTCTGGGCCCTCGGGTCCCACAATAGCCCCTCAAAACCCTGCTGCACGTATCATCGGACGGGGAGGAGGGTTTTGCAAGCCTCGGCCCCTGTGGTCCGGAAGGCCGTCAATTTGGCTGGTCCTTTCTTGAGTGGTCGGATCGACCCTTAGGCCCTTCATTAGGTAGTTAATTTCTTCACGGGAATGGATCCTCGGACCGAGCAGTACCTTAACTCTGTCGTAAAATAGATAGCTCCTCGTATACAGTCGCTGCCTTAAGTACGAGTGGCCAGCTCCCCGTAAGCTTGAGTCCGAGGACCATGCAAGACCTAGGTACAATTGCTGCCATCGTTTCCATGTGGCTAGCTCCCCATAGGCTTGAGTCCGTAGACCATGCAAGACCTAGGTACAATTGCTGCCTTAAGTACGAGTGGCCAGCTCCCCGTAGGCTTGAGTCCGAGGACCATGCAAGACCTAGGTACAATTGCTGCCATCGTTTCCATGTGGCTAGCTCCCCATAGGCTTGAGTCCGTAGACCATGCAAGACCTAGGTACAATTGCTGCCTTAAGTACAAGTGGCCAGCTCCCCGTAGGCTTGAGTCCGAGGACCATGCAAGACCTAGGTACAATTGCTGTCATCGTTTCCATGTGGCTAGCTCCCCATAGGCTTGAGTCCGTAGACCATGCAAGACCTAGGTACAGTTGCTGCCTTAAGTACGAGTGGCCAGCTCCCCGTAGGCTTGAGTCCGAGGACCATGCAAGACCTAGGTACAATTGCTGCCATCGTTTCCATATGGCTAGCTCCCCATAGGCTTGAGTCCGTAGACCATGCAAGACCTAGGTACAGTTGCTGCCTTAAGTACGAGTGGCCAGCTCCCCGTAGGCTTGAGTCCGAGGACCATGCAAGACCTAGATACAATTGCTGCCATCGTTTCCATGTGGCTAGCTCCCCATAGGCTTGAGTCCGTAGACCATGCAAGACCTAGGTACAGTTGCTGCCTTAAGTACGAGTGGCCAGCTCCCCGTAGGCTTAAGTCCGAGGACCATGCAAGACCTAGGTACAATTGCTGCCATCGTTTCCATGTGGGCTCCGAGCGTGAGGACACAGTGTTCACCTCTCTGGGCAACTCAGTCTCACGTCGGGTAGGGGTCCATCCCCCTAGCCCCTTGCAGGATGCCGAAGCAAGAGTCATTGTACCACGACTACACAGTTGCCTCCAATAGGATTTAGTCCTCGGATCCGAGGACTTCGTTTTTGGTAGGGGGTCGTCCTCGGGTCTTTTTCGTGAGCTGTTTTTCCTCAGGTCGGCTTGTGACTTCGCACGTGGGGCTGATCCTGCCTCTGGTTCGTGCTCCTCATCTTTCTGGTTTACGAGGCGTCGCTTGGCCTTCCGCGCTTCCTGTTTGACGCTTCGGTGTCCGTAACGCGCCTCCATTAATGCCCTCGTGAATCAACACGCAGCAGGCAGCTGGCAATCCCCTTGGAATTGGGCGGGAATTAATTTCCCTTGACAATTCCCCTTCGAATTCCGCGCAGTTCAGCCCCCGCTGGTTTTCGCCTTCCATAAAAGGCGTTCTGGGGGGAGCGTTTCTCCTCATTCAATGAATTCTCCCCCACAAACAGACATATACACCTTCGCCCTTTTGAGTCCCTTTGATACCGCCACCAGGGTTGTGACCGCAGTTAGGAGACCTGGAGCCAAGTGCCGCCGTGGCCGCAGTCCCCACTGGGCTGCCGGCGTGGCAGAGTTTAGGCGTAACACTGGCCGAGTCTCTCATGGTGGCCAGGGGGGACGTCGTTGAAATACCTAACGTCTTCCCCCAGAGCGCACCTCCGACGAAGGGGGCACGCGAACTCTCGTCATGGCCGGTGCCCGAGTATTGCCGTCTCCGACGGTCAATGCTCATGTAGTTCGGAGGGGGTCGAGGAAGCATCATGAGGGAGGGTGTCCCGGGGTCTAGGGGCTCCTCACTTTGTTCAAGCTTTGGTTTGAAGGTGAGCCAGCCCCTAGCCCCCCTTCCCGTGCTTTTACTGTCCAGTTCTCCCATTCTCTGGGCGCTGGTAAAAGCACGGCTTGACACTTCCTTCATTCCTGACAGCAATTCTTTGCGAGTCTCTTGCCCAGCCAGTCCCGAGACCGGTCCGCCTGAGCCTCCGATTGTAGGATTAGTTGGTAGGAATTCTTGTAAAACATGCCTGTCTGAGCCTCTGATTGTATTTGTAGTTTTTTCTTTTATGAAATAATGAGAATTGTAGTACTTGTAATCTCTTGTAATCTCTTCTGAATTAATAAAGGACTTTTCTTTTACTTGTTGTTGAGTTTTCTTTTCGCACTGCCATTCTTCTCTTTTTCTTTTCTTTTGCTTTCTCTCTTTTTTTTTGCACCGCCAACTTCTGAGTAATAACTGCCTTAGAACGATCGCCGGTTGCGCCGGCCGGCACACTAACCCTCCCCACAGACGGCGCCAATTGTAGGGGCTCCTTTTTCGGAGGTGGGCCCCCGACAATGAATTTGTAGAGAGTGGGGCAAAGGGTTTGGCTCCGGCCGGCCCTTAGCCGGTCTTCCTCGAACTTTTCGTCTATTTGCTCTCCGTCTGGGGTTGCTCCTCGGCTGGGGTCCGAGGAGGCCCCCCTTCACCAGGGGGGGTTCTTTACCTTATATACCCATTTTAGCTCGATCCTGACCTTACAGCTGTTGGCCATCCGGGCTAATGGCTCAGGACTTGTCCCATCAGACAGGTTCTTTCCCATGCTGGGGGTTGCTGCCTCCAAGGTTTTTCAGTGAAGGGTCTTGTCAGCATTGATGGAACCTGGAGGGCCTGGCAGAATCGTTAAGTGTGGATGTGACCACCTACACTGGGTCTACCCCCTAACTGGATTAGGCTAGGTGTGCCGAGGATAGGTGTATCCTCGGCTCGGGCCTTGGAAGGACTAAAGCCTTTAAGCCGACCATCTGGGGAGATCGCCCTCCTCGGCTTGGGCCCTGGGCCTGCCTAAAGGTGGGCCGGGGGGTTCTGGGCCCTCGGGTCCCACAATAACAATATTAGAATTATAGTCTCATTTTTATTAGTCTTGTAATACTTCTAGTGCTAATGAAACTATTTTGAAAAAGTTTTGAGTGTTTAACAAATTAATTGTAATGAAATATTATTTTAGAGTTCTTGATTTGCATAGCATGGACAACAACTCAAAATTTCAGTTGTAGCCTTCAAGCCGCTCAATGTCTTCTGGATCCTAAGACGATAATACTAAGTGGGCCTCTTTCTTATATTTAAATATTAAATAGAAAATGTTATTTAAATTTTGATAAATTTTTTTATTTATATCTATTTTTCTTACTTTTAGAGATGTAAGCTACTGATTAAGTTTTTGTTTTCAAGGGCCTCTAACATTTTCTTTTCAATTGATTTTATGGCCAATCCAATAAAAATTATGTGATTGAAAAATTTAATGAAATTATAATTCAAAAATTAATTTTTTTGTTAACATCTAGGATATACTACAAGAATTTTTGGACATGGATCATCTCCTAAAGAAAAAAAAGAAATTGAAGTTGGAATTTTATTTTAAAAATATAATAGATAAGTATGAAATGTAGTGGAATTATGATTTCCATTTTGTTTCATTGAGAGAGGTAAAAAGTTATTTTTCAGCCTCTATATATGGAAGATTAATAAGTACTACGCTCTAGACCTCCAAGAGAATTATAACGATTAGCAACACACATTCAATGAAAAAAAAAAAAATTCTTTGAGAAAAAAATTGTTTTTTATTTATTGATTAATATTTGGGACCTAATTTATATGTTCACATGTAAAGAGATTTCTCCATTGGTTAAAATTCGGGATTTTTTTTTTTTTTTTAAAAAAAAAAATTCTGGTGACCTATTTTTCACTTAGGGGCCTTGTTTTTCTTTTACAGAAAATTACTTTTTATTTATTGGTTAATATTTAGAACCTAATTAATATTTCATTGTCACTGATAAATAGATATTTGTATTAATTAAAATTTAGGGGTCTATCTTTTTCGGATGCCTTAGGAGATCACCACACTTGCTTTATACGTTAAACTGGCCTTAATCTTCTTTAGTAAAACTCCTACCGTGGATGTTTGATAGTTTCAGCTAAAAGAATTTTCAAATTACTACATGAAAAGCAGGCAATCCATTGTAAGCCAAAACAGTCAATAATTACATTGTACTAATCTTTTTTTTTTTTTTTTCCTTTTTGGAGAAGAATTGTACTAATCTGTTTATCCTGATCTTTTTTTCTTTTCTTTTTTTTTGGGTCATTGATAATTCATCGTGTCAGGCTGTCAGCTTATCTATGGAAGAATTATTATCATGTATGTACCATTCCCAGCTGATCATTTTGCTTTAAGGGACCACGACGCAATCAGTAAAAACTAAAAAAAACTTTGGTTTTACCTACTTTATTGATATATAATTCATCTAGTCGTAAACTCAACTACGGAACTAACATTATCATGTACCTACCATTTTCAGGTCATTTTGTTTTACGGGACAGACTGAATAGACAAGTCACATTTAGCCAAATCATGGTGGAATTTTGAGAATATTTCTGCCACCCCAATCTAAATATGCTTTGTAATATGCACCATCCTGAGTTGTGTTTGTGTAACCCGGCATTGGATATACTCTTTATTATTTTTCTAATATGATAATAACTAATGTAAGTGTTAACAGATACAACGAGGGACAAGAGACCAAAAAAAAAGAACTTATAATTGGATCCAATGCCAGCATAATCGATGTCCATAGTTTTTTTTTTTTTTTTTTTTCTTTGTCGGAGATAATGCCTTTCAAAGGTTCCAAAACTTGGTGGTTGGTGGGTTGCATTGCTTTTATTTTGTGGATGAATTACAAGGCAGTTTTTTTTTAAAATTTTTTATTACTTATCTCTCTTGTAATCAGCAATTTGAAGCCAATGCCTTAGTTCCATATCAGTTACAACATATAGGATCGAGAGTAGGTTGTCATTGTATAATTTTTGAAAATTTTATTAACTTAGAGGTGAGAGAAAAGGAGAATTTAACCGCGCACCAAAAAAAGAAAAGAAAAGAAAGAAATTAAGACACCAAACAAACACTAAATATATTACAATAATTATGGAAATATAACATTTTTCACAACTATTAAATATTTTTATTAGCTCAATTGGTAAGAGATTAGGAGTTCAATACTCGCCTATACTAAAAATCAATCAATGTCTTGATCTAATAATAAAAAGTTATTATTAAGAGTATATACCATAAATTGAAACTCAATAAAAAAATAAAAATAAATAATAATAGAAAGAATGAGTTTCGCAACAAATCAAATCTGGCTGTTATTAAAAAAGCTGTCGCTAACGTAACATTACTCATATGTTAATGGTTGAGTACGCAAAAGTCTGTCCATGCAACAAATAGTCTGAGATATCAGATCCCCCACCCCTCAATTTTCTATTCAAAAACGTATTTTAGTTTACGTGGGATCCCACTTTGCATTCAAATCCAACAATGATGAAAGAATGTGGCGCTTGGAGGACTTAATCATGGAATATAGTACGGTGTTAGTTGATTCATAATTACAGTCAATTAGACTCTCTTCCATAGGTGGGTCATATTGCTATAACACTTGGCAACATGGCCACTTTCGGAGAGGTACATATCCAGACAGTTACTTTAAATAAAATTTTTCTTCATAAATCAATTTGATCAGTTACCTCTCCTCTCTAGGCTCACCTTCCTTTTAATCCATCCATTCACTAAGTTGATTATCAAACTTTGTATTGGAAAAGGTTAATATTGGTAACTTATGGCATCACTAATAAGAAAATACTCATACCTGCTTGCTGTGAAGGGTATATAACAAATAAAAATTTTGTTTGCCGAAGGGTGTAACAAATAAAGATTTTGTTTAAGCCAGTTAAACTACAACTCTCTTAGTAAAATTATATATTTTTTATAAATGCTGATGCTAGTTAAAAAACAAGTGAATAGGTACATGACGAGGTTTTGAAGTGGTACACTGTTCGCTAACCAATCCAGAGAAAATATAATCACATGGCTTTCAAACATACAAGCAATGATATTGCTGGGCGCGACTAAATTTAGAACAAGTGAGCAAAAACATATCTAGTCAGTAAGACACTCAAAAGTGCTCATTTGAACTAATTACTAATCAGAGTGACTCAATTAAATTCTAAATACTACAAAAGGATGGAATGGAATTTCTTCCAAATCTGTAAAAAGCAAAGCGCACAGGTCCTCATTGAGCAGGCATCCTGCTTCATGCTGCAATGGATTGTATGATCAAGAGCAGCTAAAACAATTCAAGCATATTAGATCAATCAAAGTATGCATAACTAATGTATTATGCAACAAATCACACAAGTATCTTAGTGTTTGAAATTAGAAACAAGCTTTACTATGTACCAATCAAGTAATGTACCACACAAAGTAATGCAATGAGGATATACTTACCTAGATAGATGACATTAAACAATATTAGAAAGTGAAACTAAAGAATCATTAATAGCTTTGGTAAATTAGGATTTAGGATATAATTCTCCACTGATATTTCAAAATGAGTGAAGTAAAAACTGATAATTACAAATTTTATTGAATGTGAACCACCATTAGGCAACTAGCCATATATTTCAATTCTGACTATCTTCCTCTCTCTTCTCCTCCATCTCATTCCCTTCTATGATTACAAACATACCCGAATTAAATTTGATTTATTTATGAATTTTGCTCACTTCATTAAACGACAAGAATATGAGATGGCATATGTACTTTCATGGGAAGCAATAACAGTGCCAATTAATATGAAGCACTTGAATGCATCCGCGCACACATATGTTAAAATGTAACTGTTCAGCTTTCCGCACATTCAAACATTCCTATGAATATAAATAAACCAAATAATAGCATGAAAAGAGAAAGATCAGAGCTAAAGAAGCAAGATAGAGCAAGAGGGGATGATGTAGGATCATGTAATTCAAAGTGTGAATTTGGATGGACTTACTTATATGGACAGACTTAATTTATTCGGTTCATTAGGTAAACATACATACAGCTGAATCTTGAAAAAGTTATCGATTAAAAAGTCTAAAATTTTCCATTAAACTTAGAAAGGGTTAAACTTGTTGTGAATAAATTATTTTACATATGTTTGCACACACTCCTAAAGCAACTGGACTTCCAAGTTAGACCTCATATGATCACCATTATTCCCATTTCAGCTTCTTTTTCCTGTCAATACTTTCGTTCTGGTTATACAAATTAAATATACCGAAATCAAACTCCATAGAACTTATAATTTATAAATGGCGTCTTATAGCCAGCCTAGTGTGTAGTCAATATCAAAGTGTATAAAGAGACACAGAGAGTACGGGTAAGGAAATGGGAAAAGGTCATAAAAAAGGAGTGGCTTCAAATTGTAACAGCCTTCCACAGCCAAACAAAAACTCACTCTGGAGTGTTCAATAACCCATTTAATAAAATTTTTAATGACTCTAGCATCATTGTTACAAATAATACAACAAAGAAAGCCTTGCCAACCCTAAAAAGGCCATGATTGATGAAGACTAAGCACTCTCCTTCATGAATGTACACAAGATTGAAGATTTGAAAAAGATAACTTTAACATCGTTAACAAAACATCCAAAGTGTAAGCAAATCTTTAGTTTCATCCTCGGAAACAAAATCTTAGAGTTTCAAAGAGAGTTGAAGAAGATATGAGCATTAACAAGCACAACAAATCAAAAATGTTCCCCATGAAATGGGCAGCTTACACATTCAGATGCCAGAGGACAACTAAAGGAACTCCATGATTTTTATGTACGAAACCAACAAAATGATTGTACGTTCTACTTGTTGTGTATTCCAAAGACATCAGAGAGAAGTAGTAAAAAGCTGGTCAATTATCTTAAGCTTGCGTAGATTGATAGTATATTAGATCAAAATAAACATCAAGACCCTAAAAGAAAAAGAAAAAGCGGTTCAAAAACATCCAAATATCTATTAACAAAAGGCCATGATTTCTCTGTGTGACAATGTTCCACCAAAGTACAGACATACCTGCTGAGACCCAGGTGTTTTGCAGTACGGATAACCTTTTGAGAAAGGTTCAGAGAAACCTCCAAATCCCTCATCACTGAAAAGAAAATCTTTTAACAATAGAGATCACAGTATTATTGCCATATGGATCATGTACAACCATTCTTAACACAACACGTTACAAGTTGAGGTTAGCCTAAGCCAACACAAATGACAAAACCCTAGCCTCATTCAATGTTAACCTTACCAGCATGTGATGGACTAAAATATTTAGCCAATAGCAACAAAATCTGCAGTTGCAACTATCAAAATTAGTGGTTTTAAATCCGAGAATGAAAACTTCTATAAAACATAAAATAGGGCTTTTTTTTTTAAAACAAAAAGAGATGGTTTACTTTACCAGCAAAAAATTTAGCCAATAACAACAGAAGCTGCAGTTTAAACTATCAAAATTAGTGGTTTATAATCCATGAATAAAGAATTCTATGAAATATAAAATAGGGTACTTCTTTAAAACAAAAATAGATGGTTTACTTTACCAGCAAAAAATTTAGCCAATAACAACAGAAGCTGCAGTATAAACTATCAAAATTAGTGGTTTTTAATCCATGAATAAAAAAATTCTATGAAATATAAAATAGGGTACTTCTTTAAAACAAAAATAGATGGTTTACCTTCACCAGTACCGTTGGTACCTTATTTATGAGACCGGTCTTCAGTAGTAACCTGTTAATAAAAGTATTAGCCATTTATTGCCGCTGCAGCATCATCAAGATTCCCATTTCAAAGGCCATTTGGAGTGGACTGTGGAGAAAGCTAGGTGACCACACCCCACAAAGCCCTCAAAAAGTTTGTGAATCTTGATGATGCTCCATCCGCAAACAGTGACTGTTTGTATTTAAGATCTACTTTGTCATTCTCAGTCCATGCAAGAGATAGAATGGAATGGAAAGGAAAGGAAAAGAACCCTAACCCTAAATCTGATCCCATGAATGAAAAGCAAAGAAACATAAAAAATAATGCATCAAAAAAGTTCATACCCATGTTTAAGTCTAAGATTTTAATGAAAGACCCATTTGGTATTTTGAAAAATAAAAACTCTTGTATGCATACAAGAAGAAAAGTTTAAAAGGCTAGGTAAAGAAAAAAACTCACAAGAAAGGGAGAGAGAGGCATGAGATGGAGAACTGAGGGATGAAGAGAGGTGGTAGGGCATAAATATATAGAGTTTCTGTGAAGGAAAAGAAGGTAGGAGTATTGCATAAGAGAGAGGACTGTTTGGTGTCTCACAGATTTGTCAGAGAGAGTGAAAGTGAGAGAGAGAGAGAGAGAGAGAGAGAGAGAGAGAGAGAGAGAAATGGCTGTGTCCACGGCTTACAACAGTTATCCATCGCAATCCTAGCTACCAAATTTACCAAAATTTTAATCCTCTCTGACTCAGTCCCTCCTCCACAGATGTCAAAAGAATAAATACTAGGCATATATATCCAATCTCTCCATGAGAAAATATTGGTAAAACGAAATTTGAAAACTTACCCAGTAAATGTAATGGTCTAGAAATAGTGTCTCTAATATCTTTGCTTGTGTTTGCGTCTTCCACAAGCATTTTCAAGTGGGGGCGGTGGAAATTGACAGGGCCTTGCGACCCTGACCCTGACCCTGACTCAGCCACATATCAAGGGGATGTCCCCCCACTCTCTCTGCCATTAGGGTTTCAACTCCCTTGTGTATTTTGGTGCCCTCGTTTGCCACTTTTGGATGCTTTCCAAGTTTTAATTTTAAGACTACCCTTTGCTAGTTTATGTCCTCTTGTGGTTTATTTTAAAGTTTTGATCTTTGTTCCTTTTTCTTTTTTTTTTTTGATGAGAAGTTTTTTTGATATTTATTCCTAATCATTCTTTAGTCTTATTAACTTATATAGTACACATAGCTGTCTTTATTTCTTATATTAAATTGACACAACCTACCCCACTGCATTTGAATTCTCCTTTTTCTATAATAATCCACCTTTGGATCGATCCAGACTAATCTCTATTGGGATAGGTATGTTCCTCTAAACGACAATGTTATGAAATGTACTTAAAGTTTCCTCCCTTTCATCTTCTATAAGGTCATTAATTTCTTAATTTTCTGGTGATATACTTGCCAGTAAGCTGTTGAGACAACCAATTGATGCTCATTTGTAATACGGTGATTTGAAGCCCAGTATTACTGCAACAAGAGAGTTTTTAATCTTTTATAAAGTTTATGACTATTTCAAACTTAAGCAAGTTTCCTAATAAAATTTTAATTTATGATATTTTCTCTATAATAGTTGATTTTTACCATGACTCGATTAGTTTTTTATGTAGTCAAGTTTCAAAGTCTAAATCTTTTATTTAACAAACAAACATTTCAATAGTTGCTAAATGGAACCCAAAAGTTTATGTCTCTAATTAAGAGAGTTTATTTACACATATCTCAATCGGTCCAATTATGCATAATTGGCAGTTATTGATTTTAATTTCTTTTATACCTTATTAGTCTTCATTATAAATGCAATTTTGTTATTCTCAATTTCATTTAAGTGATAGTCCAATAATAATGACATTCTTTATGATTAACATTATCTCTAAAAAAAAAGTTATAATCTAGTGATAATAATGTTTCATGTCTTTAGTTTAGAACCTATTTCTCCCTCCCTTACTATTTACTTATCTAAAAAAAATCACCTTTATGAATACATATTGGGGCATCACTGGCTAATATACGTGCTTGACAACTTATTATACACACTCACAATTTTTATGTAAAGTGTGTGTGTGTGTGTGTGTGTGTGTAAGAATGTGTATAATAACGTGTGAACTAGTTTTTACCCTTTGACACAATATTTTGTCAAGGCAATTTGTTTTCTTGACTAACAAATGCCATTAATTCTCTCTATCGTTGAAGGCCATGGGCACTTTATTTTTTTTTTAGAGAGTTTCAACTTATGACATTCGCTCCTGATAATAGTTGATAAGAATGCAAAATGTCATATTTTTCTCCCTTAATGTTTAGTGTTTAATACTTATTTGGTGCCTAAATGTTTCTTGTATTTTGATTTAGGATGCAAATGGAGGCATAAAGTGCAAAACGTAGTTAATAAGGTGATTTTGGACAGCTTTGACATCGCTTCCTAATCTAGGCATAACTCTCTCATCCGAGCTCCGATTGAGATGATTTAAGATTATATGCAACGCCAAGGCAAAGTTCTACAACTTTCATGTTTTAAGTTTTGAGAGATATAGGCTGCATCAAGGTCAAAATCGGGCTTGAAGTTGTTGTACATGCACTGCTGACGTTCTGGAATGTTCCTTTGCTTGAAATTTTAATACGTGGATCTGATACAGTTTATTTTTGGAAGCCTCCAGATCTGATGCACGAAAATTCCAGCTGAAAAATACCAATTTCCTAGTTATATTAGGACTTTGTTTTATTTTTAATATTTTTTTTTAATTAGTCAGATTTGGATATTATTATTTAAAATATTTTTAGAAGATTTTGTAGACTTGGAAAAGGGGAAATTAACGTGTAAAAGGGGGAGGAGAAATCAGATTTGGACACACACACACGCCTCTCTCTCCCCTTTTCTCTGATTTTCTCCTTTGAGTTTTCATCATAGCCCTGCGTAGCTAAAACTTTTATATTTTATCGAAGGAAATTGAAGCCTCGAAATCAATAAAACTGTGAGATCTAATTTGTTTTTATTATTTAATTTATTATTTGAATATCGGATGTTCTTCTGTGCATATTTTCATAATTGTCTCATTTTATTACTAGGAGCCTACTAGTTTATTATTTGTTGCAATCTATTGCTATGTTAGATAGCAAATCCGTAATTGTTTGATCTCTCTAACTTGTGAAGCAAACAAGATTTAATGATTTGCTGTATCAGAAATTATTAGATCTTAGGAAGAACGCTCGACTAAATTAAATACAACTACTTTTGCTTGTGTTATTTGGTTTTATCGATCTCTCTAATTCTTAAGGCTGCTACTAGATTAAACCTTTAGTGCTTGTCTTGGGTTGTTTACTAGTTATGATTTATTAAATCGCTTGTTTTCTAATTAACTGCGACTAAAAAGAGATAGTAAAATTGTTCCGACGGTGAATATTCAAAGTGTGAATTGATATATACTTGCATCGATGATCAGTTGTAAAATTTCGATGGTAGATGTTGACTTAAATCAAGGTTTGTTCTCTTGATTAATTTCGATACTTTAATTTGAATTATTCCTTAGTTGTTTTTCTTACAATTGTTTTCATTATACTCAAGCTCCCCCCCCCCCCCCTCCTTGTTCACGTAGCATAAAATTAGGCTAGATATTCTTCGTATGAACAATCCTTGCTCGCACTACTACATATATTTTTAAGAATATAGATTTTATTTTTGGTTACCTGCGCCAGCACACCAATAGCTCTTTATCATAAGACTAAGATACCAATCATTTTTTGGTGTAGACAGGGGAATGAATCCCAGATTTTTTATACAACCATCAGAGACTTTACCAATTAAGCTAACTAGAACCTACTGCCATGGGCACTTTATGCGCTTGCAAATGGTGATTATGTTTTCATTTTTATAAGAAACTCCTTGTTTATAATCTACCAATTGTTTAAAGAATATTTAGGGGCCTTATTAATCAAAACGACTTTTTTTTTTTTTTTGAGAAACGACTTTTATATGCCTTTTATAGAGGGGTAAAAAAAAAAAAAAAAACTCTATCATTCAGACTTTAAAAGCATAATATAGAGTAAAAAAAATAATGTGCGATGTAACACGCTGCCGCAGATAAGATTAACTCATTACAACATCTTTTTTTTTTTTTTAAATGTACGCATTAGTTTCCAAGAGAGGGCCATCTATTTTTTCAAACTAAATTCAAGGAGAGCTACTAGGCTTCTCTCTCTCTCTCTCTCTCTCTCTCTCTCTCAATATTGAAGTTTATTAGAAAACTCAAGCTATCTCTCAAAAAATAAAAACTCAAGCTGAATTCTTTATCAAAGTGCCTGCGTAGTGTCACAAAGTGATATTTAAAAGTTGAAGAGATATGTCATGGCTAGATAATTTTCACCATACACTAAAATGCACCTGTCAAATTGATCCCCGTACCTTCTTCTAGACTTTGATAAATTACGTAAATCCCCTATATAGAAAGAGAAATGAGAAAAATGTGACTGCATAGACGCAACTTATAGTATTGTATGATGTGTATCTAGATGAAAAAAATGATGTTACTCAATCAGAACAGACCATGCTAACGGTGAGAGAAAATGTTGTGATGTTGGCTTTATAATTCTATATGAAAATTGGCCATACCGCAATACCCAAGAGCCAAATACATGCCCATGCTGACACATATAAATTAACAATGGTAGTAATACTAGAGGTAGAAGCCAAGGATCAGAAAAATACTTGTTCCCTTCAAATTCATTGAGAAGGCAAAGTAAATTTAGTGGAGTCAAGGGGTTGTCCAATGACTTTTTTTAATTTCAAAATGTGACCTCAAGGTTAACAGTGCTAGTTTAGAAGGTTCTTCAATGGCCATTTTAGTTTCTTCACAGTTAAATCAGAAAAAACTTAGACAAACCTCGAAGAGAGAGAGAGAGAGAGGAGAAGCTTGATGTGACATTGATGTGGCTGAAATTGTACGGACAAGAGAGAGGAACAACGGGACAAGCGTTGAACACGGAGAAGTGGAGCTATATGATATAATACATATTTCCCATTGGCCACAGTTCCCCACACAGAGACACATCCTCCTCGTACAATCTACTTCTCATAGTCTCAGATCTTTTTACTTGATCACCATGTAATCTAACAGAGTGGTGTGGCACGTAAAAATAGACCTTTTTTAGCTACTAAACAATCTCTAATGGTTTCTTTGTTTAGCCTAAACCAACCATGATCTCCTTTTTCTTTTCTTGTTCAATTGCTATAAGGTTGCAATTTTGAATTTGAGTTAAATTAAGTTTATGAACTAATTATGATATGGCAGTTTGTTAGGAAAAAACTTATCCCTTGAAAATTTGTTGATATAATTTTGATATGCAATATGCTATTTTTTTTTTTTTTAATTTTTATCAAGGACTAGGCCCAGGTTTGAGCCAATCAATTGAAACATCAAAAAGAAATTGGGGAATAGCCAAATAGGTCTTGGGACACCGTTTAAAAGTTTTTGGTTTTTTTTTTTTTTTTTATAAGAAACAAACACACACACCAAAACAAAAAACAAAGAAGGAAACTCTGGTTCCTGACGCCTGAGGCTCTTTTAACTGTGTCTTTGTGTTGGTTCAATTGGTTCATTGGATGGGGCTTGAGACTTGAGAGCAACACTTTATTGGGAGGATGAGAGAGAGAACAAGATGGTATCTGGTTCCTATCCCAATTCTCAAGAGAGCGAATTTAAGATCAAGTCCCACCTCAGGGTTGGCCGGCAATGCCATACAGCTTATTGGCTTTTCCAGTGAGCCAAAAATGGTGATAATTACATGACATACCAACTAACAATCCAAGATATCCCTTAGCAAGAATGTGAAAGAGGCTAACCTATTTGTTGACATAATTACAGTTACTTCCAAACCAATACAATAAATACTAGCTAGCAGAGAACTAGACCAAGAAAGAAACTACTATACATAATCAGAATAAGACATACATCACTGAGACAAAAATTTATGGCTCTTCCCTTATAGGCTTATAGCGCCAAATTTGATCACACTCTCCTCACAAATAGACCTTTTGTTTTATAATATATTATCAGAGACAGACTTGAGAGATAGAAAACCATGTAATCTAAACCTGTTAAATGGCTCTTTCAACTTGGCACACCAATGCTTGTCATGAAGACTAATAATGCTAGAGATGGATTTGATCTCTTTCAAATTAAATATGACATGAAGAGTAATACTTGAGATACATAAAAATTTCATAAATTTATTCACAACTTGTTCATATCACAAATTATTATTGATGTAAGATCACTTACACACCTACGGCCTACCAACTCAACTATTGTGAAAAAAAATCATGAAGGCTATTGTGTAAGTAGACTTATTAATGCATATGAATTATATCTAAATAAATTTATGAGCATTCATTAAATGACATCATTATATCCATTAAAGTGTTTGTAGGAACTCATATATACTAGATAAAATGGTAAGCTTGGGCTTTAGGATAAAGACTTTTGAATTATCGAGCCGGAGATCTATTCAACCCTAACAAAATAGACCATAATGCGTGCAGAGGGCACTATCGTCGGTCCTTGATCGGGCAAGGCGACTTGTCCCCTTTACCTCCAACCGCCCTTTGTAATCTCCTTGACCGATCAATCTCATAATTGGCAATGACATGTTCAACTTCACCAACAAATTGGGATTGATATCGAGAAAACTATAAAAATTTCCTTAAGAAGAGAACCATTAGGACCTGGGTAGTTGATAGTCCTATCTTACATTAGTATTTATTGTGTCTTGTCCACCTTTAGTTGCATTTTTAATTAGATTGAACTTGTACCTTGGTTACAACTCGAGACATGCCATCTTGGATTGAGGACGTCCTATCAGGATTTTTAGAGGGTTTTGAATGAATTCCTTAGGTCAGCTGATAGGATGTCCTCAATTCGGGATGACACGTCTCGGTACAGAAGCAAAGGCAAAGTTCCTTAGGCCAGCCCAACCAGGTTGACCCATGTTGCAAAGTTGGTCTCTAGTCTCCTTTCACAAAAGAACCATTGGCTTATCAAAGGGAATCCTGTTCGATCAACCCTAGTTTTTTCCTCCCCTGATTTCATTTGTTAGCTCATATTCATCCCACTCATTGTCCCCTAAATAATCATCAACTATTTAGTTCCAAAATTTTTGAAGCGTTATATATAGTTTTATATAGAACTTTGCTTAAAGTTTTATCTACATTGCTGCTCTTAGTATCAGAGATCCTATTTCTCTAACTTAACCATTAAACTTCCTTAAGTAAGTCCAACCAGGTTGACCCAAGTTACAAAGTAGGTCTCTTGTCTCCTTTTCACAAAAGAACCATTAGCTTATCAAGAGAATCCCGTTCAATCAACCGCAATCTTGTCCTTCGGTGGTTCATCTTATTCACCCACTCACATTGTCCCCTCATCAACTATTTAGTTACCCCAAAATAATACTAAGCTCTTTAAAGTGCTATATATATATATATATATATATATTATTTATATAAATTTTTTCCTGAAGTTTCCCATCTACATTGTTAATTTTGAAAACTAAATACATGACGATTATTATGATTCAATAAAGTAATCAATGAGATGAACCTTCTTGTAAATAGCATTATTGTATTTTCTAAGCGCAAAATACATCATTAAGCAGGAATTTAAGATTTTTTTTTTTTTTATTGTTTTGGTCTCATTTGGCTGAAACCCTAATAGCAAATCAGCTCTAATCAGTAGATGTATGGCCACAATATTGATTGTACTCCCATTTCTCTCGTCCCTGGTTCTTCTGTCAAATCGCACTTCTTTATGCTTTTGAAACTTGTGATAAAAAACAAAACTTATAGGGGGAGATTGGTGACATGGGTAGTCCTCTTCACAATCATATATGATCACATGTTTACAGCTCAGTGTAAAACAAAAGGGTCGATTATAAGCGAACCTCAGGTCTCTCAGCTTTGCTCATACAATCGTCATACACATAGAGTGAGAAAGTAGAAGACAAGTTGATGTGCTTCCGCATTGATTTACTGAGAGATCTTCTTTTCATACCAGGTGGGGGCTACGTGATTTTCTCGTGCCCTACAACCTGTCTTCTTCATTTTTCATATCCAATATAAAGATCTATTCTCCTATGTACTTATACTACACTTTTTATACGCACTCCAAGAAGGTTTTTTTTTTTTTTTTAAGTCAAGTTTTATAATAATGGTGAATTTGTTTTAAACATGAAGTTAAAAGTTGAAAATGACATTGATATAAATTTTTAGCAGTTATAGGGCATGTGAAGAAGGCTATCAAATAGGTGACACTTGTGGAAATTAAATAACATTCTTTGGATTTTGATTAGGTTAAGTTTAATACGGATGGCTTATTAGTCATCACATTGGTATAATTTCTAAGGTGGCCGTTGAACTATGGGAACTTAATTAAGATATCATATACCTTGCACATTCTATGGGTTTCATTCGTTTGGTGGTTGAAGTACTAGATGCTCTAATGGTGATCTTCATTTTTAACAGTTTATTGGAAAATTTAGACCTCGGTTGATAGAATTAATAAGTTTTAAATCCAAATTTTTATTTAGATCTATTATGAATAATCTTTGTTCATTCAAACAAATATCAATATTATGTCAAAATTATGTCTAGCAAAATAGTAAATAAGGCAAGATATGATAACCTAGGAAAACGAATAAAACAAACTAGTTTCATAATATAAAAAAAATTAAAAATAAAAAAAAAATTAAAAAAAAAAAAACTTAGGGGAAACCTTCCCAAGAAACAATCCGCTATAGTAAAAAAAAGTTTCAAATCTAGTACAAAACTTTCGTTCTTAAATTTTATAAACCCAGTAACTGAACTTACAACAAACACCTTCTACCACTTCAATGTTAGAGAGATAAACACCTTGGGAAGTTTCATTTGAGTAATTAATATAATATATAAAGACACACTTTAACCCAAAAGACCTAAACCCAATGGGTATGTGCTCAATTATGTTATATTAACTACTCAATCTTCTTATCTTTATTCAATGTGAGACTTCACTCACACGTGTAATCCAACAATCTCCCCCTCACGTGTGAGTCTGCATCTCTATGAGCTTCAAGACCTCTCTGTGGGCCATGAACAAGTCCTTCTCACTCCCCCTTGTCTAATGAGCTTTTCACTTCATTGACGCGTCATCCATGAGTCTCTCGTACGCCATCCATGGAAATCACGTGTCAACCCCACACGCACATCCATCGGAACCCTGCACATTCATGTCCATAGGAACCTCGCATCACACTATTATTTAGCACCATTAGCAATATTCATTTGTTGGGCTTTTTTCATTTTTCTTCTCCAAGATTTTTTGTGTGGGCCGTCTAGGCTTTCTCTGTCCCTGCTGGGGACCATGAACACCTCACCACCTTTACCGCACACCACCATGGGATCTGATACCAATTGTTGGGGAGATAAACACCTTGGGGAGCTTCATTTGAGTAATTAATATAACATATAGAGGCATACTTTAACCCAAAAAGCCTAAGCCCAATGGATATATGCTCAATTATATTATATTAACTACTCATTCTTCTCATCTTTATTCAATGTGAGACTTCACTCATACGTGTAACTCAACATTCAGAACCTCTGAACTTTCCAATATATGAATGCTCTATCCACAATCACAATTGGGGCAACTGACTTGGAAGAACCTCTTGAAGGTTTTCTTTAGAGTAGTAGGTTTGTGGTGGTTGCCATGACTTCAACTTCTTCACCAATGCATCTACTTTAAAACACTTTGGTTTGGTGAAATAGAGAAAACTTGGTTACAAAACCCCAACCGCATAAACAAAGTGTTTCTCTTTTTGAAAAGCCTTCTAATAAATGACTTATAATGTCCTTTAAATACTTGTTCAAACTAATCCGCGAAACTCAATGTATTAAGGAGGTATCAAGCTTGTGTCAAGGAGGTAGTAGGTTTCAAGCTTCTATCAAGTGATATCGAGATAGTAGCGAGACTGCTATCGAGGTACATGCTAAAAATGACTTTTCTTGAGCTTTTCTTAAGAAAACTTTGCGTCTTTAACTTGGTTTTCAATTACAACTTTAAGACACATTAAAACTCAATAAAAGACACATTATTTGGCATGGTTTGACATTACCAAAAACACATGACCCTAACATAGTTTATGAAATTTAACCCTTATTTAATTTCATTCATTGATAATTGCAAGTATGTCTTTCACTGTTTCCTCTAAATAAATTAAGTTCCCCCATATGTTTAAGGAGGCTAACCAAAATGCTAATGCTTTGGCTCAATTGGCTCATAGCCAAGCTAAAATTGTCTCCTTCATTTTTATTTTTATTTTATGATATATCATATATCTATAGTGGTGCAACCACTGGGCTTATACCTATTTACGTTACTGTGTACTAGTTTATTTATTACAATCCATTCCTAAAAGGAAAAAAAGGGGGGGGGGGGGGGGGGGGGGGGTTAAAGTGAGATGTGTAAAAAGTACAGAAGAAGAAAGAAAGTATAAGAAAAAGATATTAACCAACAAAGGAATTCTATTAGAAATCATGTGCAAAATTTGTAGGATATTTCATTTATTTATTTTTATTACTATTTTTGTCTTAGTTGCATATTTTATTGTTAATTATTCATACAGTTCTTTTGAACCTTAAAAAGAAAACATCAAAAGAGAGAATTCCTGTGTATCTTTTCTAATAGCAAAGATACCATTTTCACTATTGAGCTGCAGCCAATCCCCGGACATTTTGATACTCCAATCAAATATCATATATACAGTTAGTTGCATTATTATCAAATAACAATTTACACTTCCATCGTGGAAGACAAATTTATAGGACACCTGTGAGAACTGAGAAGGACTCAATGATATCTTGTATTTGCTGATTTGTCAGAGCTAGCAAGCACGGACTCAACAAGTTCCAAAACCACTTCACCTTAGAAGGTAAATGTAAACTAGCAGTCAGACCAAGGTAAAATCAGATCTGCTTGCTAATACTACAACAAACTTTAAAAAGAAAGTAAGTACCAAAATTGTCTTAGACGACTCTAGTAAGATCTTAATACAACTTGACCTTTTGACTAATGAATATCAATGTCACTCTTCTTTTTCTCTGGCGCTTTTTTGAATCAAGTAGCCCTAATTTACTTCATTACAAAAAGAAGAAGAATCTACCACTTTTGTCAAAAAAGAAGAAGAAGAAGAAGAAGAAGAAGAAGAAGAAGTAGCCCTAATCTAGGCGACAGTCTAGCTAGGTGCTCAAAGGATTTGTCAAACAAAAACAATCCCAGAAATTTCGCTGGAAAATATTGCATAGACAATTGCATACTAAACAACAACAGAAGCTATATATACAGTGAACTGAATCAGTAGCTTACTCCAAATGGAAATTCCATTGCCCTCACCCTACTCATCGGATAGCCCTCTTTCTGCTTCCCCTTTTCTTCTCTATACACGCCATCTCATTCCCACTGGTTTTCGAGTTTTGACCCTTTAGCAATAATATCAACATCAAATTTCTTACAATCTTTCTCATAAATTGCATGCGTGATTGAAACGTTCAATGCTGTTAACACTTTATTTGGAAGTTGTTAAAATTAATGCAAATTTACAACAACAAAAAATTCAAAAGAGACCTAACAATGAAAATAATTGGGCCATTATAAGAACTAATAAATAAATAGGCCAGGTTAATGTATGCCCTAAGAGATTAATCATCCATTTTAGGAATCTTTTTATAAGAAATTGAAAGAATTGTCAAAAAAATTAATCCATTTTTCATTTTTTCATAAAACACATTTCCTTAAATGGTTTACTAACATTGTACTAAAGGCATATATTAGTAAAAGCCTAAATAAATATCTAAATTACAATTATATTATTATTGTTGACACATCTGCTTATAAGTCTCATATAATAAAATTTGAACTTATATTACTCATTTTTCAAACATCTAAGAGTGATGCTAATTAAGCCCTGGATAGTCCTAATTGTTAATCCAAAAAGAAAGAAAACTTTATACTAGGGACATTATTCACAATTAGTCATGAATCATATTAGTTTATATAAATCATTTGCTATTACTGTGATATGAGTAATTATCAAAATAGAAGTGGCGACTGTAGTATTGCACTATAGTACTCAAGTACGAAGAAGTAAAAGTTATCCAGTTTTATTAGTTCAGTGACAGTCTAGAAAACTGTAGCAGTAATGTCGGTAGGATTTTACGTATATGTTAATAAATTAATTTTTTTAATTTATTGAAAATTAAAAAAATTGTCAAAATTTTTTACAATTTTTTCAATTTTTGATAAATTATTTTTTAAAACAGATTATTAACAAATGCTTTAAAGATATACATTAATTGGACTATATTTATATAATAAGAATTTTTAGGTAGTCGTGTTCATTGCTATAAAGAAATCACATCGATCCCATCGAGAGATGAGAAAGGTTTGGCTTTTCGTGGGGGAATCTGAGTGATGAGGCTCTAGCTGGCTCAGCTCTGGTTGTTCTTGTTCAGTAACTGGGGGCGAGCCTTGTCCATGAGTTCAAGAACCTCACGCATTAATTTCCCATTTGGGTCCTCTTCACTACTCTTCCCCTTGACACATTTCTTAAAGTTATTGGATGCTTGAATTGAAGTCTTAAAATCTCTCTCTCTCAGAGTAGTGTTACCTTTTTTTCTTTTTTCTTTTTGACGAAAGTGTAGTGTTACTGAAAAGAGTGTCAAATGTGAGATGATAAAATGGGTTGATACAACTTGATAGTGAAAGAAAGTAAACGTAATAGCAAAATGTGAAAACTGTGGTCACATGCATGATAATATTGATGATGGCATGCAACGCAAGGCAAGGGTTGGTTAGGTTCAGATTTCGAAAGCTCTACTATCTCTGGCCATTTTGTTCCATCAATTGATTGGACCCCCATTAACTCATTTCAACTAAGAAAATGTCTTATAGACTTGTCATTTCTACTCTCTCTCTCTCTCTCTCTCTAAGAGGGACGACGACGGGCTTGCCAAATTAAATGTATGGAGTTGGTTCAAGGATGGAAAAAGACAAGTGAATTTCTCTTTTTGGACTGGTTTTCCTTTTATTGAGCAAATCAGCTCTTGACATGTGCTAAAGAATTAATACAGATTCGCTGCACGCTTTCAACAGCACTCAATGAGATGGATATTAGTGATCACTTTGTGAGTTGCATATTTTTATGCATGGGTTTTGTCTAGAAGCTCCACTAGAGAGTAGCTTCTAACTTCATTGTGCTCAGGTTCATGGCTACCAAGATCATAGCCTTTTGTGTTAAAGGGAGTGAGAAATGAAATTTTGTATGCAGAACTTTTGTCGAATAATTTTTGTTATAACTTTGATACAATATACATAGTTGAGAAAAAATTGTGAATTCTTATAAAAATGATAAATATTCTATTACAATTTGCCACAGTTGTGACACAAAAATTATGATCTTAAAAGCACTCAAGTGAAAAATAGGACATTATATGAGTATATCTTATTCCTAGGTGTTTTATTGAGAGCAAAAACAAAACACACACAACATGATGTTGTGGGTGTGGATTAATAGTAAAGTCTATTAAATTACCGATTGTTTCAAAAATTTAAACTATTATGATATGATAAATTTAATAATTTTACCAATACTTCTAATACTTCCCCTCACATGTAGGCCAAAATTACTTTTTAATAGGTGAGGCTAAACGTGAAAATTTAAATGATAGATAAAGTGGAGAAGACAATGATCAAACTCAGGATCTCATACTCTGATACCATGTTAAATTATCGATTGTCTCAAAAGCTTAAATTATTGAGATATGGTAAATTTAATTAATTAACCAATACTTCTAACATGGTGAATTTGGTTCTAATCTCTTCAAATGCATAAAATTAATATATTATTTTAAAAAGAAGTGCAGGTGTTTAGCATTAGATTGGAAATTATTTCATACAAGTGAAAGCGTAAAACATGAGATCCATTCTAATCGTGTGAGGTGTAAAACGTGGGATCCATCCCATGCATAAACTATTGGTAGGGTGGCAAATGGGCGAGTTGGGTCATAGATGGGTTAGGTGTGCAATTATCCAATTATCCATTTATGACCCATTTATATATAAATTAATTATCCATTACCCGCCCAACCCATTTAATTAGTAACCCACCCATTTAACCCAATATGACCCAAATAACTCTAAAACTATAGTGGAATACCCTATTGACTTTCAAAATTACTAAAATGCCCTTAAATACCCAAAAGTAAAAAGTTCCAGAATATGAGCTAAGCATTATACTTTGTAAATCAAAGCTCCACTCAGTTTTTAAAAGTTCCATTCTGTTTGAAGAAGAGAGAGAAGATGAGCATTGATGAAGAAATCAAAACTCCACTCAGTAAGATTTTCATTTTCTTTTTTCTTTTTCCTTACTTTTTTTTTTCCCTTCAACTTTCCACTTCTCCAAACAATCAGCTAAGCATCAAAACTTTTTTTCACTCATAATGCACATTACCAGCTTCTGATTCGAGCTCACCAGAAATTCTCTCCGACATCGAGAACTCTCTGATCGAGCAAGTAGCTCTGACAATTCCAATCATCGACGACACTTCTCTCCCAAGCTTCACATTCTGAACATGGATTCTAAGAACCCTAGCATGTGGCCTCCTCTCCTTTCTCAACCAATTCTTCTGGTACCGCAAAGAGCCTCTCACACTAACATCGATCTCAACTCAGATCAAGAGATGTAGTTTCGAAATTTTTTGTCTCTGAAAACCCCAAACCCAAAATTCTCGAAAACTTTAACTTAGAAATCAACCCAAGAATTTCCTTACCTTTATTTGGTTACTAAGAAAATCTTAGGGAAAGTATTTAGGGATATACTGTTTAGGTAAGTTTTAGATTGCAAAATGGTTTAGGGGTATTTGTGGGTTTATTTAATTTTAAATTTTAGATGGCTTTGGTGGGTATTAGTGGATTTATCCATTTAGACCCATCTAATTAATTAATCAAATGGGTCTTTACCCATTTAACCTAAATATTCAAATGGGTTGGGTTAAGACTTATCCAAATAAGGTAGGTAATGGGTGAGTTCATGGATATGGATAAAAATTATCACCCCTAACTATTGGACAAGAAGCATCAACTGCATCGCTTTTAGTTTACTCCCAAATGTTGCTATCTAGGAAGATTACAAATTTAGTCCATAAATTTTACAAAATGATGTGTTACCAATTACTAAAAAATAATCTTGACATTTGTTTAATATGTTTTTTAAATCCGCCAATCTCATTCATTGCTCTATCAGTTTGTAAATGGCATGTCTTAAAATTTTTAATACCTCTAACTTTTTCAAATAATAATAATAAAAGTTAAAGCATCATAATTTTGTTTTGGATGTGTTTTCCTAAGAGTCAATTTGGTTGGAGAGATGTAAAAATGGGAGGATAAAAAATGGGAAAATGATAGAAAAGTAATAGAATAGAATAGATTTAGTTTTCTTTATATGTATTTGGTTGGGATGATGGAAAAATAGAAAGATGAAAATTTCATTTAATTTTTTTTAAGAAGAAACCTCGAACTTACATAAAAATAAAAATAATAAATAAATGAAAACCTTAGTCATAATCTCCAAGAAGAATATCATGGAGATGTTGAGAAACATCCTCCATCTACAATAAAAAACCACTATTATGTCTTACATATTTAGTTAGGTTGTGAGTTACAGAACTACATATACTACAAGTATGGGGAAAAAAAATACTGTCAAAAGCATCTATAGTTGGCTTTGCAAAAGCAAGTGGGTAACCAAAAGATGTAAGGGATTCATTTTTTCTCCTCAAAACGTTGATGACCACTTCTAAATCTCCTTCAGTGATAATAGAAGAAAGACCAAGCTCATAGGCAAAGGAGATTGAGAAGATGGAAAATATAATTTGTATAAATTTACTCTCATGCCCCTATTAGATTTTAAAAAATAACAAATTATATTTTTATTAAAAATTTGTGTATGATTGTGCACTTCATTAAAAAAAAAAAGTACAAAAATCCAAAACAAATGAGGAAAAAAAGATTAAAAAAAAAAGACAAATGAGAAAAGAAAAAAAAAAGGATGAACACCAAAAATAAGAAAAAGAAAAAGACAAACGAATGAAAAGTAATAGAAAAGGACTCAGAAGAAAGAATAGGCATGTGGTCAGAAAAGTAAATGATAGAAGAAAAAAAAGGACAAAAGCAAGTGGAGGACGTTGTGTACAACTCAAGGTTATTTTGGTCTTTCTCAGGTGTGCTTCTTTTCTCTTAAATTTTTTTCTCAAATTGGGGAGATATCACTTTGGTGGGCTTAGAAAGAAATAGCTAGCCCCACCAGTTTCCACCCTATATATATTCTTCTCTAACCAAACACACTAATTTTTCATTTTCTCTCTCTTTTTTCCATTAATTCTAAAATCACCCCAACCAAACAGGGCCTAAAGCTAGTTGTTAATGTGCTTATACCTGCGAGGCCCAACAGAAAATGGCTGTGGGCTCTGTTCAAGCAATTAAATAGATTCATTACTTGTTGGGCTGCCGTCGTGATGTTACCATCTTAGCTAGACTTGACATGGGCCTATGTTGTAGCACTTGTGCGCTTGGGCTTCTACAAGTGGAGATGGCCTGATTTGCTTATCTTCACAATTAGTTGATTAACTAAAACTTTAAACTTCATTTACAATATATATAAAAAAAAAAAAAATTATCTAAATCCTGGAATTTTAATAAATATTTTAGGCTAGAGAAACATTTAAGGAAAAAAATATTCAAAACTCAAATACAGTATCTGGCCTTCATAACAACTTTGCCTAGATGAATAGTCATGGATGAAACCAGGATTCGAAGTTGGGAGGGGCCAAAGTATAAACACAAAAAAGTTTTTGAAAATCAAAACTAACATCTACTCAAGCTTTGTCAAATTTCACCCCATTTATTAACATTATAATCTCATATTTTCACAATTTTGATTGATTATGATTTAATCGGTGGTAATTTTTTGGAATTTTGTTTGAAAAATTTCATGAATAGGGACATAAACACTAGAGGCAATGCTGCATTATCAACTTCAAATTACTTGTAAATTTTTCTCTTTAAAAAAATCAAATATTATAGATAATTTTCCCATCATCAACCATTCAAATAAAAGTTTCATTATTTTCATATTATATAGCTCTATAGTTTCAAAATTTAGTCCAAAAAATAAACCAAACAAACATACCCAACAAGCTACAACAACATTAATGTTAATAAATTATTTTCTAAAAATAGTTAATAATTCATAAAATAAACCAACAAACAAGCGTTATCAATTAATAATATTTATTACTAACCACTGCACACATTTGATTCATAGTTCCCACAGGCTTCACTTTTTGATTGCCAATTTCCAATTTTTCTATTCTTTTTATTTTTATTTTTTATCTCATTTGTCCTTATCTTACCATCTCTTTTTTCAAAATCAAGAGTCAAGACTCAATCATTGTTACAAAGGATGAGTTCTTAAAAAGTACACAATAAACTCACACACACAAAACACATTGCACTATCAGTCTATTACAATGGCAAAATAGAGACAGAGAGGATTGACATTGTAGGGGCCTTTTTTTGTGTTGTGCGTTGGGCTAGGCAACCTCCTGCGGTGATGGCCCGAGTATTATGAGTAAAAGAGTTGAGACCAGCCCAACTGTAACTCACTTTGAGTCGGCTTGTGTGCAAACTAGACCTCGTCTGCCAGGAGTGTACTTACGGCAGGCAGAGCTGTTTCAAATTATTTATGGCAGGCAAAGCTGTTCAAATGATTTACAGCAGGCAGATAAAATAACAACAGAAAAACAGGATATAGTGACCTTTTCTTGATGGAAAATAACCAAGTAATCTCTATTTTTATGACAATCACAGTAATAGCAATAGCAATGATAACAATGGCTTTTACAAAAGAAATAAGTGATTAAGTGATAATATTAGTTAATCAAAAATCAATGTCAAGTTAAGTTTGGGTTCGCAGAGGCAAAGATCACAAAGGAAGAACACCTTCTCTCAATGAAACTAATCTCCCAGGAAAAGATCATGCCGTGGGGATTAATGACTTTGGGGGAACCAGACCTAAATGATTAGTGCCCAAAGGAATCTCTATTGTTTTTCTGTCTCCAAGAGAGTGGGATTTCAAGGGAGGGAGAAGGGAACCGACCTACTGGTGCATGCCCATTATACTATCTTTGTTTTTCTTTATGTTTTCTCTCTTATCTTTTCTTCTTTCCTTTCTTTTTCTTTTGTTTTCTTTTCCCTTCGTAATACCTCTGTTTTTCGATCCCCTTTACAGGGCACGGCAAGGGTCCTTTTATAGGACCTGCCGTGATCGGATTTTACCACATTACCCCTTAACCGCCTTTGTCTGGTCTAGGTATACTTGCCGACCACCCAGGAGCTTGTCTGTGTACCACTTACCCTCACCAGACAAAGGCAGATTTGTGTCGTTTGTTAATCCGCCGTGGCACCCTCTCATGCCATGGCATAAATGCTTTTTCTCTCTCTCCCATAGCATGCACCCAACGGTTCCCCTCTCAACTTTGCCTCTTTTAGGCAGTCTGTCATCCCAGCAGGACATACCTCCCAAAAGGGCTTGGGCAGGAACTGCAGAATAGGTCTTTTCCCCTCTCCCTACTACCAAACCATACCTCCCCTTACCTCTTATCTCTGACTCATGGCCCCACCACGTCCCATATTCGCTTGGTACAGACTAGTGGTGTCTGGGCTTTGTGCGTGCTTCCCTGTCGTGTATGTTCAAAATCTGCCTGCTGCTCATGCGTTTGCCGCAATCTGGAGCTTTGTTTACACAGTTTGCCACGCATCTTTGTTCTTTTATGTGGGCCGTTTCATAATTTACTATTCCCTTTTGGGGTTGGGCTTCATTTAATACTGGGTTTTACATTTCTCTTGGCCCATTTCTTGATTGCCATCACGTCCAGCCATACTATTCTGTCATTCCTATTGTAATAATTTGATCCTGCTGGCCCTCTTTTAGACCTGCCGTTTTACTCTCTTCCCCAATTGGCTTTGCATGACCATGGGCTTTCTTACTTAGGGGCTCCTATGTCCCCTTAGGCATCCTTGGCCCATTTACTTGTTTTGGGCTTCCTCAGCCCATTTACTTGCTTTGGGCTTCCTCGGCCCTTTTCCTAACTTTGTGTTCCCATGGGCTTTTACTTACTTCATTGGGTTTCCCCGGCCCAATTACTTCATACTCATCCTTGGGGTTTGTGGGCCTACCAACAATCCCCTACTCTCTTTGCTTACATTACTTTGAGCCTACCGCGGCTCATTCTTACTTTTTCACATCATACACTACCCATGGGTTTGTTATTCTCTCTTTCCGGGCCTTTCGAGCCCACTTGCTTCCTCAGGGCCCATCTATTTATTTTATGGATCTATGACCCATTATTCCTGCCGCTTAGGCTTAATGATTTTATTCTATGCTTGTCACTTCTATTTGCTGTCTGCGTTGCTGAGTTGGGCCTCCTTTCTTGTTTTACAAAAATGACCCTCAACAGACATCATATAGTGCTATATGTTTTTCAAAATGGGGCGAGGCAAGAGGGGGGGGGGGGGGAGAGGGAGGGAGGGATGGCCCACCTCTCCCCTAATGTGGGTTCGTCTCTGTGAATAGTGATATCTTGAATGGAATAGGGTAATATTTGAAAATTTAAATATGATCATTTTGGAGAAAAATCTAAATTTTTTACTGAAATGAGGTGTGAACAAATAACTTTCTAGGGAAAATGAAAGTATAGCGCAATTCCACATTAAAAACATAAAATTTGGATTCCTTTCTTTTTTTTCAAGCCAATAGCCTTAAATCAATTGATTGATACTTTCTAGTATTTCTAACAAAAACATTAGAGTTCAAATCCCTTCATTCACAACTATCAAACTATTCCTATCTCTTTTCACAAGAATCTCGTGTATGACCTTTCTTATTGTGAAATAAGATCAATCATATGCCTTCTTTTTCTTACCGCATAAAAGGATCAATCACGCAATCGTTTCAAGTTCTCTTCATTGTACTCACAAGCCTTGCCTCTTGCAAATGTCAGTCATAATTCTTGCTTAGCCTCTACCGATCAAATCCCTAAGCTAGGTGATGAAACCCTAAAATGAGTAAATATGGATGGCTGGCCATAAAGGGTTTCACTTTTTTTTTTTTTTTTAGTATGTACAAATAAAAATGAGAAATGTTCACAAATGCCCTAAAGTGTTGGTACTGTTTTTACAAAATTTTTATGGAAAATTAAAAAAAAAAAAAAAAGTAACTAACTTTTTTGTCAATTTTTTATATTTTTTATAAAAGTGGTTTTAAAACTTTTTAAAAATGATTTATTAACAAATGTCCTTAGGCACCCATTGACAAGACCCATTAAAAATATTAGAAAGTCTATTTCTAGACCAGTTTGGAAGAAAATTCTTTTGGTTCATTACATGGCAACTAATAAAAACAATTCACACAACTTTTAGTTATATAATCCATTTAACGAGTGATATGACTTATTTAAATTATATACGTGAATGGAATTATAAGTCATCACCAAATGAGATGGAGAAGATTCTTCCAAATTTCAAACTAGTTTGGAGGACAACTTTTGTGTTAATAATATAAACTTATACAGTTGCAAGAAATGTGAAGTGTTCTTTTGAGGGGAAAAAAAGGTTATAAAATTGGGTTTCCCACATGGGCACCTCCTCTGGCTTAGACCAGCCCAAATGCTTACATCCATAAATATAATGGCCAATATTTAGCCACATTTTACGTGGAAATCATTTTATGCAGGAATATATTCCTGGTGTATTGCTTCGATTCTTTTGTACATGTGCTTTCGCCAATAAAATCCTACAATTTGTTCTATTTGGCTAACCTTATGCCTCTCACATTGCAAATAAATCGCATTACGTTTATGGATACTGTCGTAAAAACAATTGAAGAGCATATAACTAAAAAAATGTAAATTAAATCATCATCTATTTTGGAGATATTAATCTCTGACCCCCAGTGGACACATACATATGACATTATAATCTCCAATATCCTCGAAATTAATCACAAGACCATGAAGTTCAGCCAAGAGAGTAGTGCTCAAGACAAAATAGATTGCATTCAATCATTGTATAGGATTTCTTGTCGCTGCAAATCATGTTTAAATCCATTTAGATTTGTGCAGCAATTAGAAAATTACTAGGCTTAAACAAAAATATATTGGCAATGGAAGGTTAACGTTCTATCTTTCTCACTGGTCAATAAGTTAAATAACACCGCTAGCTGATATAAAAAATTCCAGTACCTAGCTTCTCACATGGACGCATGTGAACTGACTCAACTGAGCATATAAAGACCAATATCATCGTACTTAATATTGTGATTAGTATTAGATATGCAATCAATTTTGAATCAAAGATGGTGTATATGAATCACATAAACTGAATTAACAGATTTAAGTCAATTATAGCTAGCTATACTATACTACAACTTGAGATAAAACAACAAAATTATTTCTTGGATAGTGAAATAGTAACTTCAGCTAGCAGTATATGACATTTTCAATGATTTTGTAGTTTATGTCAGACTATATAATATGAGACATAGCTCATGGTTAAGACTAACCAACACCACAAGAGTTTTGGATCAAGAATCATAATTTTGAAATACTAAGATATTAGTATATAGGAGTAGGGTTGGTATTTTTTTTTTTTAGGCTTCAAGCTTATTCTTCTGTTGACTTATTAAGGGAAAGCAGGCAAAAGCCAAAGCAACATGGAGAGCATAAACGAAATTTAATGTAGTATATATGAGAATATTAAACACATAGATAACATAATAAGTTAAGCTAGTAAACACATTTGCCTACATGAAAAGCTTTGTTAGTGGTCCCAAACTTTTAATTGAGAAAAAAAAATACACGTACCAAGTAGTACAAAATGTTTTAATCATCTAAAAAACTTTATTAAGATCTTAATTAAGATGAAAAGTTAACAGCCCCATGATCCCCAAAGCCGGCTATTCATTATTTAATCGGGTTGTTTCAGCTCTTCATGTGTATTTGCAAGCATATATTCACCATTTGAGAAGAGCTTTGACTGGTCCAAGTTAGCATTTTTTGTTGTTGTTGGATCTAAGTCAATTAGCTATTCAAAACTGCACAAAAATACCATCAAAAGCATCAGAAATATTTTTAGGATTCATGTTCCCCATCCCATAAACAAGACAGTACATATGCTATGAAGTTGCTGCATGAACCATATTTGCAATTCTATTTTATGCAGCTAAAATATATCACAGCTGATGTTTAATGGTGCCTCGGCAATGTAAAAGATTTGATGACTCAGTTCAAGTTAACAAGCCCTCAAAGTAAAAGGCTAATGATACGTTATTGATTTGTCAAATCTTAGTTCAGGCAAGTTGTGGTCTAGGATTTCTAGTTTTTGCAACAATATTTGCCCATTTTAAGTATAAGTATAGTAAAAGTCAAGTGGGAATTTTTTACATTTGAGTGGAAATGAAGTAAAATTAGAGAATCTTTCATTCAATTGCATGGCAGATTAGGTAAACTAAAATCTTCTTTTCTATGATTTCATACGTTTCAAGAAGGAAAAGAAAAGCAGATAGCCGCAGAAGACTAGCTACTAAGAGAATAGAGACAGAGAGAGAGAGTTGAATGCTGGTTCATTCCAATATTTTAGCAGAGAAGTTGCATGAGGTTAGCTACAATATTGCAACCAGCTTTTGCGCATTGAAAGTGTGGGGCACATCTCATGTTGCCAAATCTTATATGAAACCCCATCCAGTAAACATGGCGTGCTTTATGGAATCTGCTCCAACTTTTGCAATTCTGTTCAATAAATTATGTAGTGCAAAAGAGAAAAGAAAGAAAAAAAAAGGGTACTATTGCATGTTTATAGCTTATGATTGATGATGCCTCGGCTCAGAAAAAGAAACACTGCTTCTTCTTTTCTTGTGCATATAAATACAAAAGCTGTAGTTTTTGGAAGGTAGTATAGCTAGTCTAGGCTTCGTATATAGCTGCAGAAACAGTGCGCCGGAATAGTGATAATAAATAACACTGTTTTTGTCATTTTTCAACCTACAATTATCACTACAAGTTCAAGGAAAATTGTTGTCTCAGATGTAGCAAATAGCAAGTGATTAGAAAGTTTTAGTCATCGCTCATCAGGTGCATGATGAAGTAAATAAAAGCATTATTTGTTCTAAGAAGATTATGTTTTTTTTTTTTTCTTTCATCAATAGGTTATTAACTTAGCATAGCAGTATATGTATTTTCTTATTGTTTGTCAGAAAATAAGCGAAAATATGATCAAACTTACATATATTTCCTTAGATGTTGTTTGATGTGAGGAAAACAGTTGTCTAATAGTTTGACATTCACAATATATGAATCCTGGCTGTTTTAGCTTTAAAATTAGATCTAGTTATTAAATTCACCAAGGTTGGTGTAGCACTGAAAGCAATAATAAGGCTCAATTAATAGAAAATTAATGGACAGGCAAAACTTGAGAATGAATATATATATATATATATATATATATATATATGTATCTTTATCCACTCCTAGCTTGATAATAAATTAATGCATGAGCATGGGTCTTTATTAATTCCATGATCTTTGTTGGAAATAGTTTGAGAAAGAGCACAAAATACCCATGAATTATATAGGGAAATAATTAAACATTCAGCTACTCAATCAATTAACAACCAGACCTAGAGGCAGAACATGTAGCATCCAAACATTTGCCTTTGTTTTTTGTCGCTGCAAATTATGTGTAAATTAATTGAGCAAATATCACCAACAAAAAGATTAAATATTTTACTTTGAACAAAGATATGGGAAATGATGTCTTATGTCCCCTGAAGGCAGTTTCTCTCTCTTGTGCAAGAAGTAACATATAAGGGTTTGACTAAGTTTTGCAGGGTTGTTGGTGTGTGTATATATATATATATATATATATACATGAATTCTAAATATATACTCCATGGTTAACTACGCCGCTGGTTTGAAGGTTTAGAAGGTAGCTCACATGGAGGCCAGGTGATAAGTTCATCCCACTAGAGAATCACAACAACGGCTAAATTGACCAGATTGTTGGGAGTCTGAAATAAAATAACTATAGAAATCAAGCAAATTGTTCTATGTGATTGAAGTAATATCGCTTTCATATAGATCCATTAATAATATCATTTTTGCTACACACAAATTACAATATAAAATATATATATATATATATATATATATATATATATATATTGTATCCCAAGCTTTCCGAAAGTAATTACATTTTCAAATAGTCTAACAAAGCAAGTTAGCTTTTTAAGTGCAATTAACATATATATTTGAATTCTTGGACAATGAGATAGTAAGTTCAAGTACATTGTATGATGTTGTGTTAGCTAGTATCTAAATTTTTTGTGGCGATGTTGGAAAAGAGATTATAAAATAGGAAGCTCATAGCCTCATATTTAGACATTTATGTTACATTTGAAATGCCATAGTACCCAAACTAAAAGGAAAAGCACCATTTTTGAGAGTAAAAGAGGAAGAACACGAAAGGAGAGCAACATGAAAAACTAAAATGACACTTTCCTACTATGAAAATAGTGCTTCACCAATCTCCATCTCTATAGAAAAAGACAAACAATATAATTAAGATAAGCTGGTAAGCACATTCAAAAGTAAAGGGAGAACAATAATATTGCAGAGCTATGGCTGCATTAAAAGCAATGCCTGTGGTCCAGTTGAATAGCAAAGGCCAAGAAAAACAAAAAAAGAGTGACGACCGAGTAGGACAAAATGTCATAACATGATTATAAAGCTTAATTAAAAAGACAATGCATGCTTAACCAATTCCCATGATCCCAGATGCTACCTTTGTATTAGTTAAATGGGGCTAAGCTATATCTAAGTTTGTTTCTTTACATGGTACATGAGCTTAGATCAGATTATATCCTGTACAGTCAAAAATATTATGCATTTGAGAAAAAGAGTTTGACTGGTCAGTTCAGCTAATCAACAGCAAAAACAAAGATACCATTGAATAGTATCCAACGGGAAGAAAGAGAGAGTAATATTTTTTTTTAGTACAAATGTTCCCTTTCCCATCAGCACAGCATGCTAGAAAGTTAGCTGCATCATTTTCCAAATTCTGTTATATACGCAATACTAAAAGCAAATGAAGAATTAATATGATACTCCAGGTTATGTAGATTTGCATGGATTAATAAATTGTATGAGTGCATAGTGAGCAGCTATATGTTAAGTCCTACATTAAGTGCTTACTTTCTAGATAAATCTTGCTAGAAAATATAGGGGAAATAAATTGAAATAGTAAAGAAACAAAGAGGTGTAAGGACGTAAGGACACCTATATATAAGAGATTATGAGAAACCTCAATTGTAACATTGCCTTATAATAAGAGACTAAGTGATATTTTGTTGATTTGCCAAGTTCTAGTCCATGTAATGTGATTTAGAGGATTTGCATTAAATCAGAAATTTGCTCATTTGAGTAGATATTGAAATAGTTGGAGAAAATTACAGGCTTTAGCTAGCAAGAACAAATGCTACACATTTGAATAAAAACAAAGTAACTTACTTAGATACCCATGCATTGAGAATTAGAATTTATGCAGATTTCCTGTTTGTTCATGGAATAGTAATACATAACTCAGATCCTAAACCAAGGGAAGTTGTCTGGGATGTCCACTTTGTAGACAATAATCAGCATTATAAGCAGGAATGGAAAACAGATTGTCTTCTCCATAAAATTATATATTTTTTCCTTTTGTCTCAATGCATTTAACCAATCCGATGACAAAACAAGGACCTGAATTTAAACCAGAAAATATGAACTTCTGTTAAAACCAATACATCCAATGGCTAGAGACAAATTTAAACTTTAAGGTCAAGCAGAGGTTGATTAAACCCTAACAAATGTTCTAGAAAAAAATCAACATCATCAGTAGGCACTGGGGATGGAAAATATATTATCTTCCAAGGATTTTTGTCTACATGCATTTAACCAAACCAATGAGCTAACAAGGACATGAACTATGTACATTTATCCGGTGGAGACCAATACATTCTATATGGACTAGGGATGGCAAATGGATGGGAGTTGGGTTATAAATGAGTTGAGTGTGCAATTACCCATTTATCCATTTATGACCCATTTATATATAAATTAATTATCCATTAACCGCCTAACTCATTTAATTAGTAAACCACCCATTAAACCCAATATGATCCAAATATATAAATAACTTGTTAAAAACTTTTTTAAAAAAATTAAAAAGTTCAAAAATCACTTTTCCTGTTCTTTCCTTTCATTTTCCCTTTACAAAATTCATTTCTCAGCAACCAAACAAAGCCACACAGAGAGAAAAAAAATGACTTTTTTCTTCTTTGCTTTTTTTTTTTTTCCCTTACTTAGCAACGAAACAAAGTCTCAAGCAATATTATCGTAACGCTCTAGACGAAAGTCATAAAATTCCTGTCATTTCCTCTTTCCCTTCTATTCCCTCTATTTTACTCAGCAACCAAAAAAACCATCAGAGAAAGAAAGAGAAAAGGTTATAGTTGTCAACTTTAAAAAAAAAAAAAAAAAAAAAGCTTAAAAATCTAAGCGAGAACAGACTTGGCACAAATCTGATTGGTACCATTCAATCCATTGAGATAGACATTGTAGCAAGTCCACACTACGTGAACCAAACAATTACCACGAATCAACATAGTGGGAGATCGAACCGCGAAGAGAAGAACCCGAAGCACACCGAGCTTGATTTGTTCCTCTCCAAGGCCCCCCAGACTTACACACCAAATCGACAATCTTGTAAACAATATTGGAATTGGAATTGGAATTAGAGTTGGGATCAGGGTGCTCAATCTCAGCCTTGACGAGGTTGAGGGAGAACAATTTGAAGACGCAATCCAGAGCTTCATCGTACGTGAATGCCACACTCAATCTCAATGGGTTGGAGGTCATTCACGACGTGTTTTACTGCTTGAAGATTTAGCCAAAGGGGTGATCCTTTTTTATACTATACCCAAGTCAATGGCGTGTTAGGGTTCTTCTTCTTCTTCAAATCTGAGGGAAAGTTTTTGGGCTTAGAAATCTAGAGGTTAAAGTGTTTGGGAAAGTATTTGGTTATTGAGAAAATTTGAGGGAGAGTGCAACTGAGATCATACTGTTTATTTAAGTTTTAGATTTTAGAAGTGTTTAGTGGGTATTAGTGGGTTTATTTAATTTTAAATTTTAAATGGGTTTAGTGAATATTAGTGGATTTATTCATTTAGACCCATCTAATTAAATAATCAAATGAGTCTTTATCCATTTAATCTAAATACTCAAATGGGTTAGGTTAAGACTTATCCAAATAAGATGGATAATAGGCAGGTTCATAAATATGGATAAAAATTGTCACCCTTAATACGGACAGATGAAAACTTTAAGCTCAAGCATTCGTATAGTCAATAGGGAATCCCTTTACAAATGTAAGTTCAATTATTATTATTATTTTTTTTTATACAAGATAGAAATTTTACTTTAGCCTAATCTAAGTATATATGTGTGTGAAACTTCCTCCTAAAAACTTGAACCCAGACCCTTGCCCCCCACATCCCACAAACACTTATACTTGTAGAGTGACTATCGCACCAAGGGTGTATGGTGACGTGAGTACAATTATTGATTTGCTCACTGTCCCAAAAATCACATTTGGATGAAAGAATAAAAAACCTTACTTTTTGCATAGATAGTAAGGATGTCATATTTCAGCAGACTCGATATTTCAAATGCATTGTATCATCACCAACTTACATTGAAACCACGTGCAGTACATTGAGTGATATATAGCCATTTAAATGCGGAAGTATCCAAGTTGATCATACCCTATTGCAAAAATGTGAGAAAAACACCAAAGAGAGTGCCTTTGGTTATGTCTAGTGCTTTGGTTTGTGCCTTTTCCACTGCTCAGAATTGATTAAAACATGGAGACACTAGGACAGTAATAACTAAAAATGTGGTAAATGTGCCCCAGTAGAGTATGGATTAGTATAATGTATGAATTCGGTTCAAATCTGAATACTAGATCCAATGTATGATTTTGATATACGCTGCTGTCAAGAAGAAGGAACAAGATAATGATTTGACTTCAAGGTCACTCCATCTATCTTTGATTCTTAAGGATAAGTTGATAATTTCAAGAGCAGCCCAAGGTTTAGGTTTGATAAACATGATAGGTTGCAATTTGATTAGATTATCCTAGTTTTTCTAGTTTCTCTTTCGACGTGAAGGCGATTTTTCAACTAATGCACAACGATCGATGTAGACTCATGCAAGAACAATTGGTTCATTTCTTGGCAATTCAATTTATTTTATTACATCATTCTAATATTCCTAATTTTTTTGATTAGGAAAAGTTGAGGGGATTCGATTCCAAATTTGGTACCACAAATGAGGACATAATGCCACTAAATTATATATATGATCATTGACCGTAATCCTAAATTTTGCTTGGGCTACTAGTGATACCCTATATTTGAAGTCGCACCAACTAAGAAAATTGGGTTGAATTTTTTTTTTTTTAAATTTGGCCTCGTTTGTTTTAACAGTATTAAGGAAGACTTTGAATCCCCTTAGTATCCTTTTTAATGTTTTAATTGTAGAAAAGGAATTCAATATAAAATTCTAATCTTCTCATTTCATATGCATAGAATTGCAAACAACTTGAGCCAAGCCAAGTATTAAAAATAAGATACTTGATTAACTTATTCATTTCACATATATAGTAAATATACTAATAATTAATAATTCAATTATAATTGAACATATATTCTTTGAGCTAATTAGAAAGAATTTTTTTCGTTTGTTAACTTATAAAAAATAAATTCACCAACCTTGTATTATTAAAAAAAATATATTATAAAATTGGACTATGTATATTACTAGTAGATTATAAGTCGTAATTTAACTTTTTATGAACTTCTTTACAAACTTATATAATCTAATCACAATTACATATAAATATATTTTAAAATTTTATACATATAAATTAATAGTATTATATATTTTTTGAAATCAAGCTCACATTTTGAACTTGTTTATGAGCATATTTTTATATTTGAGTTTGACTTGTTTAATATTCTAATTTAAACTCTGTCTTAAATTTGGTTTATACGCTAAATAAATGACATAAATAAGCTCTTGTCAAAGTCAAGCTTAAGTTTTTTTTTTTTTTTTTTTTTTACAAGATAGAATTCTACTCTAACCTAATCTAAGTGTATATGTGTATAAAACTTGCTCTTGAAAACTTGAACCCCGGCTCTTACCCCCCACACTCCACAAGTATAAGTACTTGTGGAGTGACCATCGCACCAAGAATGTGCGGTGGTAAGCTTAAGTTATTTATTAATAATTTGATTCATTTACAACCTTCCATGTATACACAATTGAAATTTTCCTCAAAATCACTTTTGCTTAACAAAACTTCTTTCTTCTTTTTTCTTTTTTTTGTATTATTTTGCATAATTATGCCCACCAAAACTAAGCACTATAACTTAGACTTTGAATCAATTGTAGAAAATTTGTTATACCTTTACAAAAACAATTGATTTCTTTTTTCTTTCTTAAGTTGTCATATAGCCATCTTTTTCTTTATGACAAAAGGCGAGTGAGAGAGGGTACGGAATTTTTACTTACCCACAAATAGAAAAGGTTAGGGAAGCTTTAATAGTTGCAAAACTCTATTTTAATTCCAATGAGCAAAGTTTGATACACATATTTAATTATTTATTAGTATAAGAAGAAAGAAAATATCAACATTATCTAATTTAAGGAGTGTTGACCAAAAGAAGAGCGAGTGAGGACTTTTGGTCCGAGCGACGTGAGACACAAAGCTTCCCTTGTGCCGATTGACACGTGTGCAAAGCGACAGAAGAAGCAACAGTAAAATTAACACACAAAAATAGGCTGGGCCCAACCCACGTTACCTGATTCCATGTGCACCATGTGATCCTCTCTGCCATTTCCTGATGCCATTCGTTTTTTTCTTTGTTTTTTCTTTCTAGAAATTTCTCTTTCTCATTTCAAAAAGATAAAATTAAAAAAACCTTTATCTTAATTTTATCATTTATATAATCGTAGGGCTCGTCGTTTCCTATTTTTCGTTTTTGTTTTTCTATTCATTTTGTTAGGCCCTTATCATGTTTCAAGTGGTGGATTTTGAGCTTGATATTTATCAAGCTTCGATTTTTGGATGAGTTTGGACATTATCATGTCTTTTGTTTATTGAATTTTGAAAATTTAAAGATTGGATTAAAATTTTTTTTTTATGTTCTTAACATGTATATCAAATTTCATTCAAATAAGATATTATTTATTATTTGATCAATAAACTTATTTTTATGATAATTTTAGACCACAAAAACTTAAAATTTAAACATTTAATTGATAACATAACTATTGATTTTTTATATTCTTGAAATTTTGCAAGCGTGGAGAATATAATAAGAATATACAATCTAACGGTTAGATTTTCAAAATTCACATCCAATAAAAAAATATAAAAAGAGTTTGAAAGGTTTCTCATCAAACTAGTTTGAAAATATACATTTTCTTTTTAGGTTTTTTTTTTTAAGTTGTTTAAAATTATACGATTTCAAAAGTACAAGATTTAATTTGAAATTAACAAAAGGGAAAAGTTTTGTCGCATATAAGTATGTAGTAATTGTTACATATAGAATTATGTAATAGCAAAAAAAAAAGTGACAAGTGTCTAAGGGTTCACATGATGTACGTGACTTTTAAACACATGTTACTTTCTTTTTGTTGTTACATAACCATTATGCAGCAATTGTTGTATACTAATACGTAACAAAACTTTTCCCTTAACAAAATTATGTAATTTAAATTATAATAATCTTAAACTTTGTTGTTTAATTTAAAACTACAGAAAACCATACAGAAAATATAAAATGTAATCTATCCCCTTGTTTTTTTATCAAGTTTTCTTGCTTTTTCCTTGGAGGAGGTATGGGATATTGTGATGAAGTTAGCATGGTGATTTATAATTGGCTTTGTTTCACATTGACATTGACGTGCGTTAAAATATGAGTAACAGCTCTGAGCATTTTCAAAGGAGTCAAAGTTGCACCCGTGCGGCATATAGTTTTATAGTCTATCAAAGACTAGAGTGTACTATTTTTTCTTCTGCATTCAAAATTGGGACCACAATATTAAATGTGAACCATGTTATAGACGATTAAAAAAAAACAAAAAAGAAATTCTCAAATAAAACAAAAAACAAAAAAGATTTAACTTAAGAACTGTCCACATATTCCATTCACCGTTCTCATAAAAATGTGTTGTGGGGAAGGAGTTATGACCATTGCGTACAACACCATACCAAATAAAGTTGATGAATTTCCATTGTTTAACAGCGGTTTGGTACATAAATTTAAATATATGTTTTCAGTTTTTAAATAATATTATAAGTACTTTTACACATTTTTTCACCTACACACATTTTTAAAAAAATTAAAAATTGTTGTTTAAACATACATACTAAACGATCCCTAACTTTTTGTTTTCCCTCTCTTTTCAAAAGAGTTGAAATCTATCCTTACATAAAACTCTTTTTTTTTTAATCACACACACCAAATTATTATTATTTTTTTAAAATTTAATAAAGGGTCAAAATATTCACTTGTAATGGGCCTGGAACTAAGTTGATTGTTCGATAATTAATTAGTAGCTATCAAACTAGTTGAATAGTGATGCATGTATGTTAATTTGCCCGAGTGGATGTTCCGTGTTGAATCTTAGCTAGGTCGAATTCTTCATAGGAAGTACAGTTGTTGGTATCTATAGGTATCCTACTCATTATCGAGAAACTAAAACACTCATTCTTTTCGATTAAGGTTTTATCATGATATATTGAAAATGATAAAATATTTTAAAAGTACCATAAATGCTACTCCTCTCTTTCACTTAAATAATAAATCTTACTATTAATTTACTTATTAAGACCACAAAATATTATGTAACTACCCAGGATTTCTTCATTTTCCAAACATCTACCATCTGCACATATTTACTATAATTCTTAAAGAAAGGAAAAGGATAATCAGTCGCATCCTCAATAGCTCTGATAACTTTGAACACCCATACCTATTTATTATGTTTGTTCAAGAAAAGGAAAAAGATAGTCAGTCGCATCCTCAATGGTTCAGATCACTTTGAATCACAGAATTGATCATTCAAGAATGTGATTTTGATGGGATATCACAAATATGTACCTTTGATATTTCCCATCACAGCTTTGGCAACCTGTATATAATAGATTCAATCACTTTTACAAAACCCATGATGTGAAAAATTTTACAGAATCATAGGTCCACCTCTCGTGCACGTCTTCAAAGCTTAAAATGGCACCATGGGATTTGATACAATATGATATGTCACTTTGGGAAATCTAAGTTATTAGATTGATCAAACCACACACAACCAATAGGGCACGATATACATGGCCTCATTCCCTCGTAAGGTCAAATCAACCGAATCATTTTTACCTCCTGCAAAACACTTGGGGGATATATATAATAATAATTGCAAGGAAGAACAAAACAAAGTAAAAGAGAGACCCTTTCTTTCTTCTACAGCTATAATAATAATCGATGCAAAAACATATATAATCTAAATGCCAGGGTTGCTTGGCCGGTTTTTGGGTCTTTGGAACTAGAAAGAAAGAAAAATCTAATTGTCGGTGCGGTTCCTGCACTGCATAAAGGGTTTGGAAGAGGGTGTGAATTCAGAGGCAACAAAATTTGGCCATTCTTTCGAGACTAGGTGAAAGGTGGTCACTCCCCAGAACTAGAGGACACCGTTGATGTCACTCTTTAGCTTAGGATTTGACACCTACAAATTGGTAGATTATTGGGGAAATCTAGAAGATAGGTTAAAGTACAAATTTCTCTTTCGGTTTTTTTTTTTTCGAAGATGCTTCCTTCCATTGGGACACGTATGAGATTCAAATTTTTTTTAAAATATAATTAATTTTACTTCATTTTATTACTGAATTCTAGTCATAGAATGATAGAATCATAGAGGTCTTGTTGTAATGAAGCAACCACGCAACTTTGGAAAGGCTAGACTTCCGATCATGTAAGCCAGATGCATAATTTATGTTAAATGGTGCCCTATGCTCATTGGTTTAGAAAAAATTTATTGGAAAAATAATAAAGTAATTAATTTTTTAATAGTTTTTTTTATAATTTTCATAAAAATATTATCAAAAAATTCTTAATATAGTTTATTAACTATTGACTTAAAAGCACTCATTAACAAGATTCATTAATATTTGCAATTTAAATAACAAATATTTTATGACTCAAAATTATTAGATATATTTTTCCAAGGTACTCTAACAATGTCTAATTGTTTTTTTACTACTCTATTTGTGACATTTCAAGTTAAAATAAATTGACCATAACTAAGAGATAATATAACACCAGCTTCTTGTTTTGTGATGTAAGAATTGAAGTAATGTGATAAAAGGAACTAAATATAAACAAAGTTTGCCATGCTACCATATGTGTAACCCACAATAAGTTTTCCACATCAATGTTTTTACTTTTCTTCCCAAGTTCAATAATCTTACCTACCACTTTTGTCCTATGCCAATTCAATTTATTATTTCCATTTATCTTAAACCATATAATCTTTGAGCACTCATTTGGTAAAATAAGCACAAACCAAGTGTATACCTAAATGTGATTGACAACAAAGTTTCAATATCTAACTAAAAAAAATTTAAAAAAAAAAAGGTGGCTTCCACATCATACACAGTCACTTCTTTTAGAAACTGGAATCAGTGCAGTTTAAACATTCCTGGCCACCCCAAACTTTAAGCGCGTGAATTTCAATTTTATAGGGCTCGACCTCACAAATGACAAATCCCCTTTACACGACAACGCTTTCACCTGCCAATTGAATTGGTTTACTTGCAAAAAAGCAGTATCTTTTTTTTGATCTTCTGTGATCTTAAAGAAACGAATTTTTCAATCCTTTCAATGATTTTTTTTTCTACCCCACACTTCTCTCACATGGAGTGATATGGAGCAGTAAAAAGTGCAATGCTTATCCACTTCACAATTTTTATTTTTTACCATTTGTTAAGGTAATAAATTATAATTTAGATAATGTAATGCTCACACCAATTTACCAAATACCACTCATTTTTATTATGAATATTTTGTGTGTTTGGACTAAAATTTTGGTAAGAAAAAAGGACCACCCGCAATATTTATCTTTTGTGTGTGTTTGGAATGGCTTTTAAGCTTTATTTAGCTTATTTTTGTACAATATTTGCAAGTTTCATATGAATACTCATAAAAGAAGTTTATTTCAAGTTTCAATTAACTTATTTCTATTACATGAGTCCTCAAAAAAGAAGTTTATTTCAAGTTTCAATTAGCTTGTTTCTACCATGTGGGTCTCATTTAGGATTTCTCTTGTATTTTGTCAAAAAGTCACTACTTTTTCGTGTCTTACTCTTTGGTTTTTATCACTTTTTTGTTTATTAGGGATTCCATCTACTTTTTATTCCTACATTAATTTCGGGAAAGAAAAAACAACCAACTTATTGTATTTAATATATAGATATATATAAACAAAAAAAAAAAAATTAATTAAATAAGCTATTCCAACCACACACAACTAATGCAGCTTTTTGAAGTTCAAAATACAATCTTTTTTTCTTGAAACCCAAGAAATTTTACAGTTAACAGCCCCACAAGCAGCTCAGTGGGATTTGCTGCATTAAATTCCCCTCCCCTCCCTTTCCCTGAATTGAGTAGCCCATGACGTTTGCTTTGGGAACCTACCTCATTATAATAATATTATTTCCCAATAAAAAAATAAACAATCCTATAAAAATTAAAATAAAAAACCTTAATAATATTACCCCAAAAAAAAAAAAAAAAAAACTATAAGGTGGGCCTCTCGAGGCAAAGAAGGCCCAGGTGATACCCACTGCCACGCCTAGCTGCAACTCCTTTTCTTCTCTAACCCCATTATAAATAGTAACCCTAACCCTCTCTCTCTTCCTCACCGACTCATTCTCATTTACTCACTGCCCCTTGTTTTCACACTTCAACTTCTTGTTTCTTTGGTTTTTTTTTTTCACACCCTCTCTTTCTCTGTTTTCCAAAAGCTTAGCAATAAAAAGCCAAAGGGATTTTAGAGAGAAAGACAATTGTTTTTTTTTTTTGTTTTGTCTTGGAAAGTTTGTGTCTTTGCCAAAGTCTTTTAATTCACTCCTTCATTTCCAACCATGGCTTCAATATCCACAAGTACTGCTACTTCCATTAGTGGAGCTCCACCACCCTTTTACTTTGACGAGAAGTGGAAATTGTCAAAGAAAGAAGCTTCATCAAGAAGCCGATCTTCCACAGCAGCAACAACAGCAACTAGTGCCACTACTCCTTTCATGAAGAGTAGTTCTACTTCTTCTTCTTCTTCTTCTTCCTCACACAGAAGGTGTTCTTTCACAAGAAAGTGTGCTAGGCTTGTGAAGGAACAGAGAGCAAGGTTCTACATCGTGAGGCGCTGCGTGACTATGCTCATTTGCTGGAGAGAATATAGCGATTCTTGAAGAAACGAGTTTTATAGAGGGAAAGAGAGAGATGGCTCTCTAGAGGGACTAAACAAAGAAAGTTCACTCTTTTTTCTCATGCCTCTCTCTCTTTTTCCTCTTTTCTTTCTATGAGATCGTTATTAAGTAAAGCAAAAAAAAAAAAAAAAAACCCAGTTTAAAGTTTTTCTTGGCGTCCAAGAAGGAAGAGGAAGAGAAAGATATATACTTGTACATAATTTTTTTTTTTCCACTTTTTTGTGTTTTGTGTTTTTTTTTTTTTTTTGGGGTTAGATTCTTTTTGGGGGCTCTGAATCTCCTTCGAAGGAGACGAGTTCGTGATGTTGCTGTTAATTAATTCTACTGCTTATCTGTCTGGAAATAGAGAGACATTAAATTCAGAAGAGAATCAAAATTAGCTTTCAGTAATCCCATTATCATTGGTTTGTGTTTTTTCTTTATTATTTTTTGGTTTTCGGGGCTTGGTGGTGACGTTATTTGAGTTATTTCTTTGTTTCTCATCTGGGTTTTGTTGATCTTGATGATTGAAGAAGTGATGGGTCATTTTGAGATCTCATATCTTTCATTCTCTCTCTCTCTCTCTGTCTCTGTCTCTAGCCTAGATGGAGATTCCATTCAACCATTGCAGCTGAGCTTTGTGTGGATCTGGTGTGCTTGGCTGACAAAGCCTATTATTTTATCTAGTTTTTTAATCAAAATTTTTAATTGTATAATGGATGTTGAAAATTTTTAAATTGATAAAGAAAAAAAAAAGTCCCATCGACATCAGAATATGGATCAACGTGGGAGGAGTGAGAGAGAGACTCTTGGATGCACAAAAGGGCAGCTTAAAACTAAAGATGCCCTTTAATTTCTTCAATTATTTTTTGTAAACATTAAAAATTTCGAAGCAATTGAAGATGAATTTTTGGTATACAAAATTAGGCTTTGTGCAAAGGTAAATTCCCGCTTAGATTCTGTCAATTTCTACTAAAATAGGCTAATGGCTAGAGAAGTAAATTGGGCTCTACACCCAATGAAGTGAATGAAATGTAATCCAAATGACCTCCATGTCCTCTTAATCTTTGTGTTCTTTGACCAGCTGTGGACCACCTTGACCCCTAATCTCATTCACATCATGAAGTATTTTTTGAACTTTTTACCAGTTACCACAATGTTTTTTGAACCATCTTTTCATCTGGGTTTGCCTTTTTAATATCCCTCAGGTAAAATATTAGGGCAAAGGATAACAAGAACCGCATAGACATAAATGCTTGTTAAGGTTATATAAAAGTGGGTTTTATTTAATAAAAAAATTAAATAAATGAAAAGGATATAAAACAAGTTCTTTTGGTTATTTTAATTTTTTTATCTCCCTACAAAGTTAACCTCACACCGAATAATATGACATAACACTGCAGAAAAAGACAAAATTGTAAAAAAAAAAGTCAAAAGTTGCAATTAACACAACCCAAATATTATTAACGATTGAAAGGATAGGCAAATATGAGTATGTCTTCGGAGGATTGTATTCACTTTAATTACATGAACTATAATCATAACTATAAGTATAATTTTGAGCCATAATGTTTGTTTATCACTATCAGATTCTTATAGGCATGTTCTGAACCACCCCCTCCCCCCCCACCTCCCTCAAAAAAAAAAAAAAAAAAAAAAAAAAAAAAAAAAAAAAACATAAGCATGTGAAGTGTAATTACCATGTATATTTGGGGGGTATTTTCGTCCATGAGAATTTTACAGCTGGGTTCTCTGTAGTTTATACTGTAGCTGTGTGGCGTGGTGCCATCATGGGGTCTGACTATTCGTTAAAAAAAATGGAAGCCTTTGGAAATCATAAAGTTTCAGTACTTCATAAAAATCACTGACCTAAGTTTGATATATATATTTGATTTCGTTTGGCATATTCAATAGAGATTGAAATTTTTTTTATAATAATTCAAAGGGAAAAATTAGCAAATTAGTACTGTAATATGAATGAGTATATGTAGCTTTGGGAATTGCAAGTAGGCACGTTTGCTGACAGAGCAGCACAAGAAAATACACATGGTGTCACACGCTCAAAGCTCATTGTTTTCTCTAGAATACTATTGCTTTGGATTGACAGTGGAAACTGGAAAACAATTTCCATTTCTATATATTATGACTATAATAACTGAAAAGTCTCTCTCAAAAAAAAATAATAATAATAATAATAACTGAAAAGTCCTCTGGCTAGCTAATCGCCACGTCTCTGATGTGGGTTTGATTTGAATCAACGGTTGGGTTGATGGGTTTCATTTAATATGTTTCTATGGGCATGACAACAATCTGATCTCTATCTGCAATTTTTACCTTGTTGATGGGTCTGATTCAATCTGTTTCTATGGGCATGACAATCCTTATCTATCTTTATCTACCTTGAGAGAAAAGATAATAACTTCTACCTAAAGTTTCGGTGCAACCAATCAGAAAAAAAAAATGGAAAATTCTAAATTTATAAGTTTGAAAATATGAATACTTCATTCATTTAAAGTGTCGTATTCATATTATACCTATATTATACTAGCTGTTTTATATTATAATTTTTTAAAAATTGCTCATGATGCTGTGTTGTATATATATTAGTGTCCGTGCTTCTCATGGTTTTAAAAAGATAATATCTTCTACCTAAAGTTTTGGTGCAAACTATCAAAAAAAATGGAAAAATACTAAACTTATAATCGAGAAAGTACATATGTACGCTTCATTTAGGATACACTTTTTTTTTTTTGTTATATTCAAAAATTGCTATAGTTGTGTTGTGTTAACAGCCGTGTCCATGTTCATGCTTATCATTTTTACTATAACAGACTTAGAAACCGACTTGATAACTTTTTGGAAAATTTGTAAGACTTGTTTGTTAAGGATACTGAAATTTTCACATTCTTTCTTACCTAGCAATCTAGCATCATCATTCACTCGATTGGACCCACTATAACATGAATATACTGAGAAGAGTGTGGAATATTTGATGAACAATTTCTTGCAGATAGACTTATCGAATATTATGAGTAATGACTTATGGCGCCTGCTTTAGAAAGCAAGGGCAGAGCATAGTGTGTCCTAAAAGAATTTCTATTACCCTACTTTGGCTGCTTCTGCATTGCAAAGCAAACAGCTAGTTCCTCGTAACACTCGTAATTATTTTTGACCCAAAAAGTTGTACCTAATGCACGCGGATTGAGAACCTGAGAATTTGCACATTCCATCATACATTGGGTTATTATTACTAGATTGTGATGATGATCATAAAAGTGTTCAATTCAGCAGTTGTTTGACCTAGAGGTAAATCTTCTAGCCCAAAGAGTAATTATATTAGAAGAACCTGAGGGTGAATAATGATCTTTTTTTTATGCAAAGCTCTGGTTTTTAAGTTTGCCTTACAATAACAAACATGGGCTACGTAGCTACACACTCTCTAGGTAGTTAACAAAGACTTAAAATTAAAGTTATTAAGAAAGAAAATTAATATTTCTCTTTGCTAGCTAGAAACTTCTATCAATACATTATATTGTATTTTTGTTAATACACATTTGTAAGTCTATTTTTTAAGTGCCAAAATATCTTCTACATTTTAGATGAAGGAACTTTTGACACTTAGGTCTTGAGAGTAGTGTTTTTTTTCTTTTCTTTTTTTCTTTTTTACTTTTTTTTTTAATACATCAATAGTTAACATGGGAGGATTTGAACCATAAATTTTTTTTTTTAATTAGGAAGTGCCAAATAGTTGAATTACAAGAATCTTGACAATCTCAAGTATGATTAATGTTGTTCTCTATTAGTTTTAGTGTGTGTTTGACATTAACTTATTAGCACTTTGTTAATTGTTTTTGGTGAGAGAGTGCAAAATTATACGTCTACTTTGAAAAAAAAAAGTTTTTTATCAAGTCGTACATAAAAGTTAAAAAGCTAAAATTTGAATGAAAAAGTAAATCCAAACGGACACTTAGACGATGAAATTTATTAAAGATTAAAATTGCAACAATTTTAAATTTATAGGATCAACATCAATGTAATAGAAACTCTGGGATACTTAATTTAAAAGAAAGGTCAAACCTCATGATTTAGTATGGAATTATGCCTTCTTTTTATGAATCCATATTAGATCTAGAGGTTTGAAAATTAATCATTGGGATTCAGCTTGGCGTGCTAAATGGGACCAAGAAGCCGAAAAGAAAAAGGGCAAAATAATTACATCCATGAAATTTTTTAATGAGAGGTTACCTAAGCTGCTAAGCACAAGAAGAAAAAGGTGGAAACATAGTCACCCCCACATATCTTAATCCACTCTTAATCCGAAGATTATAAAATCTTAATGGATATTCGGATGTCTCTTGGAGCATAAAATTGTGCATTAATTCTACAATATTAGAATATGAAGTTGACAATGCTTTATTGCCTTATAGTTTATTTATTTATTTATTTTTAATCAAGGGGCTATATGCTTAATAATATATATATTTTATATATGTAAAAAGCCCTTTTCCCCTTGGAAAACGAGAATTACCACTTGACTTTTAAACAAATACTAGATATCAATCATCAAGCCATTGATTGATTGTCTTTTAGACAATACTAGATACAATAGTGCCTCTTAAATAATGCTAGTTGCTAAGATACGTTCTTGTCTTTTCAATTAATCTTTTCAATTAAAATCTTGTAATGTGACACATTGAACTAGCTAGTAATTCGATTTTGCAAGAAAAACAAAAGGGAAGGAATCTTTTGATGGTTATACTGATTATGTCAAATTTTTGTTCCAACATGTTGTGTGGGGCATGGAATGATGCGATTCCCATGGAATGGTAACTATTCTTTGTCAATAGTAATTATTAAATAGCAATTCCTGTACATATTTAGAAACTATTTAAAAAAAATTAAAAAAATCATTTATATATTTTATAAAATATTTTCTTAAAAAATACTCTTAAAGTACCGTTAAAAACGAGCCCCTTAATAAAATAATGATATAAATTTTAAAAGATGTAAAAAAAAAATTATTTATAAATTAGATTATTAGTATCTATTGATTTGATATACGATGTCAACTGCAATAATATAAAAATACCTAATAATTTTTGTTTTAAACAATTTTTTATTGAGCTATATGAGAGAGAAGTCATGGACTCATAGATGACCTGTAACAATTTAAAAAAGTCACACTAAATTCAGTAATTAATGAGTGTAAAGCCCATTTATCTCATAGGGCCATATAGGCATACCTCAGAGTCTATAAAGACACGTAGGAGAATCTTAAAACTTCCTTATCGCAACAAATTGGTGGGCCCGGACCTTGTAATTCTTTCGGTAAATAACTAAATATCAAAATTTTCATCGGTGTGGACCTATTCCAACAAAATAAGATTCCCAAAAAGCCCTAAACCTTTCCCTACGAGTGAAACCGTTTGTGGGCCCGGCCCTTCACCGACTGCCCTATGAAGAAATTCTTGTAGGGGTCTAATTAGGAGAAGACAAAATCACACCACAAAAAAAATATTTAAAAAATGTGTGACATGCGTTTGTGGGTCCCTGATTGGTCATCCATCTCAACAAGGATGTGCATTCTAGACATAATGATTAATATTGCAAATTTTACACAACCTTACAAATTAATATCTCAGATCACCCAAAATAAATAAATAAATAAGGGTAAAATTTAGTTATAAAATTAATTATAACTTTAAAATATAAATTTACTCAATATTTTTTTTATTGAAAATAAATTTTAATAAATCTACTATTAGATTACATTTTTTTTCTTATATTTTTCATATTTGCAAAATTTTTAGAAGATTAAAGATCAATAGTTATGTCACTTATGTCATCAATAAATTGTTTAAATTGCAAGTTTTTGTAGTTTAAAATTATGCATAAAATATAAGTTTATAATTATATAGTAAATAATATCCAATTGATACAAAATTTGACATGTTTATTATGAGCATAAAGAATATGCAATTCAACGGTTAGATTTTCAGAATATGTAGGTAAATTTTAACAAATCCACCATTGGATTATATTTTCTTCTTATATCATTTATGTTTGCAAAATTTCTAAAAAATTAAAGATCAATAGATACGTTATCAATAAATTGTTTAAATTGCAAGTTTTTGTAGTTTAAAATTATGCATAAAATATAAGCTTATAAATCATATCGTAAATAATGTCCGATTGACATAAAATTTGATATGTTTATTAAAATCCACCATTGAATTACATTTTTTTCTTATATCATCCATGCTTGTAAAATTTCTAGAAAATTAAAGATCAATAGCTATGTCATCAATAAATTGTTTAAATTGCAAATTTTTGTAGTTTAAAATTATGCATAAAATATAAGCTTATAGATCATATAGTAAATAATATCTTATTAATACAAAATTTTACATGTGTATTAAGAGCATAAAGAATATACAATTCAATGGTTAGATTTTCAAAATATATAGTAATATTTAATTTATTGTACAACCAATTTTATAGCTAAATTTTGTCCTATAAACTTTGAGTTTTTATTTTTTATTTTTATGTACTTATTGAATTTGTATAAATCCGGAAGAGAATAAAATTTTACAATTGTTTTGTACCGTTGGTCACATGGTGTATATAAGGGACCCATGAAGCTCATAGTGGGCATGAAGACTCTAAATCCCAAGTGTGAGATGCTTCTTACTGTCTCTTTTAGTGGCCTTTCTAGCACCCCAGCTTGAGGGATGTGTCGGGTTGGAGTACAAGTTTGGACCATTATTCGGGGGGTTGGGACTAGGGACCCCTAAAGACTAAAGTTGTTCTTCTTTAAAGACATTGTGTGATATTTTTCTTAAAAATCCTTATACACATTTAGATAGTGTCTAAAAATGAAGGTGCTAAGTGTTTAGGGAGCTTGGACCACATTCACCCTTTGCTACATTGTACAATGTACATACATTGCACTTGGATTGCATTAGCAATTTAGCAAGTAGCAACACATGCTATTTGTTTCTTTTAGTAGGGTTTGCTTTGTCACCATGCTTCTTCTTCTTCTTCTTCTTCTTCTTTTTTATTTGTTTTTATTAACCACCAGTGATACCTGTAATGAATACTGTCATGCATTCAGCATCCACCTAATTGTATTGCTCTTGGGTGATTTAGAAATAGAATTACAATTATCATGTTAATGTTTACAAAAGTTGTTGTGGCATCAATGAAGCTCCACTTTATTCGCAATGAACTTTTGACTAGCGATGTTAATAAAGAAAATATTAATTAAAGCCTCAGTCTTTAACTCATGTTTCAAAATCCTTCTTATACTTTAAAATGTTTGAAAAGAATCCTTACCGTCATTTTATACTTCAAAATATTGACATGGCAAATAGAATTTATGAAATCTAGGTCACTTTGATAATATTGAACTAGAGAATGAATTCTAATTTTTACGCGGTATTTTTCATTAATTAGATGATGGTAAAGATATTTTTCTATCAATTTTGAATAAATGTAAATAAAAAGTAAAAAATAGAAAGATGATTTTGAAATAAATACCAATCAGGAAGAATCAAAGTATACAATTTAGCCTTAAACTATTCTTAGAGGTGCTTTCTTGACTTCAATGCACAAAGCCTAACGAGACCACCTAGATGCTTCAAGCCGAAGTGAAATAATGAACGCAACTTTTGCAATAATGACTTCCATTTGATGAGGGGAAAGGCTATGAAGAAACACTTTTTGAATGTTAAACAATGATTAAAAGGAGTTCATTTAAATCGAACCATCAAAATCATAGGATCAAGGACCTCATCATTTGTTTGACCAATTACAGTTCTTTTAAGCTAAAAATCAAATTGTAGGGATTAGGATTGAGCCCACAAACAAAAACAAAAGCATTCCATGTTACAAAAGCAGTCCACAAACCAAAACAAAAGCAATTTCATAGTAACGAAAGCAGTCAAAGATGAGTACTTCTCTCATTGATAGAGGTGCCACTGGCCGCAACTAACTCATTAAAAGCATTTAAAATTCACATAAAGGCTCTCTAGATATGTGAATCATTTCAGCAATGGCAAATCGGTGGCATTTGATTTTGTTAAAGATATCAAGCAAGATTCAACCCTTCACAGGGTCCAAATCTTTTGGTAGTATGTCTTTACGGAATGATTATAAGTTAGTTTTTTTCGTTTATTTTATGTATATCTCGTGAGTTTTACATTACTTTTTGACTCAGTTTTATTTAAAGTAATTTAACTTTCAATTTTTTTTAAAATAAATTTGTTTGTAATTTTTTTGTCTCACTTTAAACAAATAAGTATCATAAATAAGTAATTCTCAAACAGACACATTATATTGTAATTTTGATTTGTTTATTATTAGGTGGTTTAGCAATTTGACTACTATGTCTAAAAACATCATTATGGACAATTGAAGCGCCAATCATCCAACCAGATAGCTTTATTATGTTGTCACCTAACAGTTTAGAGGGATTTTTTCCAAACTAGTTTAACTTAATCCATTCCTATAAGTGGGTTTCTCAAGTCTTTTCATGACGTTGTTTTGTCTACAATGTAGAGACTATAGCCATTGCTTTGCTAGCCCTTAGAGCTTGTTTAGTTTTTGTTAATTATGTCTGTTGTAGTTGGTTATTTAGAGAAGGTTAGGCCTGATCTTGTACATAAATATCATTATAATTGTAACTGAGTAATGTTAGAGACTTAAAAGAAATGTCACAATAACTTTATAACATTTCTAAATTAGCATGATCAACTCACATATAGACTTGCCACAATTTCTAATTCGATTACAGCTTTCTCTCTGGTTTCTCTGTGTGTTCTAACCTGCCTGTTGCTTTTTTCTCTCCCTGTTCTTTGTGTTTCAGTGTCAATCTCTAAAACTTTACAAAACCCTTTACATGCCATTAATTCCTTTAATCATGAAATCCAAATCCTCTTTGCCACAGCTTTCCTGGTCATGTAAAATAATTGTGACACTGTCTATAATATTCTTTGTAAGTATGTTCATATTGGCCATGGTTTCAATTGATGATCCAGCCTCTGAAGTCATCAGTCATTATCTCTGTATCAAATTTCCAAATATCGGATTCAAGTTTGGTTGCTGAATGGGTAGCCAAGATCTCAATTTTCAAACACATACCTCCCATTGCCAGTAACAAACAACCAATTTTTTTTTTTTTTTTTTTTTGAGGAATCATTTATCTCTTACAAGGAACATATACTCGCATTGAATTTGACTCTTATTGAGCTAGTGTGGGGAATGCTTGGTCTAGACACCCTTATCGTCAAATTTTCCACGAGGAATTTGGAAGGGGATCAAATGGAGGTGAAGCATTGGGTGTTGGATGAGATCAAGAAAGATAGAGACAATGTGGCAGTGATTTTTGGCATGGACATAGTCGTATGGACTAAAGAATACACTAAGGCTTATTGGGGCAGGTGTGCTAATTTGAGAGTGAATTTTAATGAAGCAAAGTGGGTGGCTACTTCAGCCGATGGTTGCTATGTTACTAATTGGTGCCATCCTTTAAATACATTGTATAGATAGATAGATAGTAGGGGAGGAAAAAGTGGGGTTTGAACCAAATGTTGTAGCACTACAAATGAAATGATAGTATTATTATCATTGGGATATTGCTTGAATCCCATGTTTTATTAAATTTAATATTACTTGTAAAAGAAAATATTATATGTACTTTTTCTAGGTTTATTTGTACTTTAATCAATACAACAATGTGTTTGTAATGTAATTAGGGAATATAATGTACTGTATTTAATAATTCGTATCTACTAGACTTATGCTTGTATATAATTAGTAAATCACATCACAATGAGGATTTTGGTTTTGACAATGGGCTTGCGGCTTTATGGGTCTATGATTCTATGTGGCACACAACAGTGGTTGGATGGGTTTATTAGAGAGGAGAAATTATAGAGTCCTCTGGTGAACCACGTCACTTGTCTACCATTCCACTATAAAACTTCCACTTGTTTAAAATTGTTGAGTCAGTAATTAATTTCTGTTTAAAAAAATTTTCTAACTAACAATTTTAAACAAATAACAGTTTTTTAGTAGAATAGTGGACCATATCACTTGTCCATCATGTGGATCTTATAATTTCTCATTAAAGAGGGGTGACAAAGGTAGTATTTGGATCTTTATGGTGTAGGCTTTCGATATATTAGCGCTTGGTTTTTTTTTTTTTTTTTTCTTCTTCTTCTTCTTCTTCTTGTTTGGTTTGGGTGACATTTTTGACTTCTTTGTTGTTTTGGATTTTGAAAAGAAAAAGAACCAAAAAAAAAATGTGAATTGTTCTTGAATACAAATATACAATACTTTTATTTTGAAAACTCATCTACACCTGTTTTTAGTTTTTAAGTAACATTGTTGAATGGTTTGTTGTAAATAAGTTGTAAATCATAAGGCCTATTAACAAGACCAAACTCTTTTTTTCTTTCTTTCATTTTCTCCCACTTTGTCCTTCTCTTTTCTTTTTTTTTCTTTCTTTTTCTCTCTCTTTAAATAAAATAGTATTATTTTCATCACATATTAAAAAAAACATATACCTAAACACATAATTATATTTTTTTTCATATTTTTAAATAAGTTAATTGAAACATGGTACCAAACACTTTTTTTTTTCATTATAAGTACTTTAAACGCATTTTTAATATAAGTTTTTAAACCATAGTTTTCACATCATTTTGAACAACAATATTTGAACACCACTACCAACTAGACATGTATTTTACATATTGTAATTTTTATTTGTTTATTATTAGTCTACCATTTATTTTATTATAAATATCTTTTAATTAATTCATATGAAAAAATTATTAGCAAAGATGCAGTCATTAAAGATGTAGGGTCAGATTTGGCAGCCCAAGCCCAAGAGGGATGGATTAAGAGCCCAATAAACCCAAGACAATGAATTTGTAGAGAGTGGGCAAAAGAGCTGGGCTAGATCTGAATCAAACAGAGATTAATTATATCGTTTGAGGATTCATTGACATAAGATTACATTCATCTTCCTTTACAAATGTCTGTCCGAAGAGGTTTATTATTAAAATGTGAGGTGGTTACAATTCTTGGAACTACAATGAATTTGTCTAAGTCCTCTCTCCCCTCCCTTTTTCGATCCCTATTATCAAAGACCTCTCTTGCTTATATAGCACCCCTTTCTATCATCTCCATCGTCCATTTGTTCTTCATCTAAGCATCCACTTGAGTGCATGTCCTATCAGGTACTCTCTTTGCCCCTCCGTGAGTGGTAGTAGCTGAGATTACACTGTTCAGGGGTCTTCTCCACATTAATGCGGCCAGAAAAGCAGCTGCAGTGCATTTAATGCGGTGATGGCAGCTTTTCCTTAAGATATTTTCTCGTTTTAACCATCCCCAGATATGCTTAGAGCTTATCTTTGTCGTGGGAATTTCCCAAGGGTCCATTCGGACCTTCTATTCGCTGGCTGGGTTGAGACCATTTACGTCCGAGGAGTGTAATCTCTTCAGACAAAATGTGACCTCTTCGGACATTACTCTTCTTTTACTTCTGGGTTGGCTGCGTTCAGATGAATCCTACCCCGACCCGCTATTACTCTTCGGACGTACAGTATCCCTCGAAACAGGGCTCACAGCCCAATAAGTATGTCTGGGTTTTCATCCCCCACAAAAGACTAATAGAGTTACACTGTGAATATGATTCACTATAATAGACCATGTTGATTTCATACATTTTTGTCTATTTATTTTCTCGCTTCACCTTCTTTTTTTGAACAAAGTTTGGCAGCAACTTTTTTTTTTTTTAAATTAACATTGCTATATATTTTTAAAATCTAACCGTTTGATTGTATGTTCTTTATGCTCTTAACACACATGTCAAATTTTGTGTTAATTAAATATTATTTACTATATAATCCATAAACTTATTTAATTATGCACAAATTTAGACTACAAAAACATCAATTTTAACAATTGATTGATGACATATTTATTGATTTTTAATCTTCTGGAAATTTTGCAAACATAGAGGAAATAAGAAGAAAATTTAATACAATTGTGAATTTATCAAAATTTACATTTAATAAAAAGATATTAAATGAAGTTGTAATCATGGGCACAACTAAGTTTGTAACCAAACTTTATTCTTATTTTTTTCCATATATTTTATCATGATGCCATATGTATAACTAGTCTTTTCGAACCGAAGTCAAGACTGAAATGTTTCCTATTTCAACTTTGAATAAGGACGTGAAAAGTTGAATTTATTGTTTTTTCCTGGTGGCTGGGAAAAGTTTTGATTCATATTATAGTGAATCCAGTGAATAAACAGAATAGAATAAAGTATCTAGGCTGAATTTCAAAGTTATCTTTTCTCAACTCCAATACTGGGACAATCATTTGAAATTAAAGGGTGGGGGGCAAATATATCTCTTGGTACTAGGACTGTTGAAATTTTAGAGCTCTCTTGGTAATAAAACAATAGTATGTATGGCTGCATTGCATCTTTGTTATTGAAAACGAATTGATGGGCAGCAATCCACCACTCTCGTCATCTCTGTCTTCAACCAGTTAAGATGCCACCATATACGTAGTACATTAAATACTCCATTAATTCATGATCATTCTGAACGGTCATGTATCACGAAGATTTCTCAAGTCTTAACCATTATAACAAACGAATAAGCTAATTTCCAATTATGTAAAAAAAATTATGAGGGCCACGGTTATATTAGTTGCCCATATAAAGGTAACATCTTACCACTTGCCAAGCTATAAGAAAAGAAAAAATAATAATAATAACTCCTCACAATCTATTTTCATGTGCATTTGATTTGAGTTTAGCAACACTTTTTGACTTAGATATGTAGGTTAGTATCCCAACGATGCCCTTCAATCAAAATATTCTTCTTGAAGGTCTTCTAAAGGTTCATGTTTGGAAAGATGGCCCATTGAAAATTTTTGCATCATCACAAATCATCATAATTTGATCAAGAAATGTTGCTAAGTGGCAGTAAAAAAATGATTTTTTTTTTTTTTGTAAGGATTTTTGGAAATAGTACATATATATATATATATATATATATATATATATATATATATATATTATCTATCACTGTTTCCAATTCTTTCTAGAGAGACTAGGCCTGGCTTTTTTAGCCCAAATATTGTTTGGTTTGGTTAATACAATCTGGCCCAAATATTGCCTAATGGTCTTAGTTAGGCCTTTGTGTGTGTAAAGTGTCATGATGCAGGTCTCTAAAGTAAAAAAAAGATTTGTGTTTGTTTAGCCTTAGCCCAATTTAACCTTGATTAACCATACACAAATCTTTTTTTACTTCAGTGCCAATGGGCTACGCACGGCCCACGAAGTTAAATCTAACAGCATGCACGACCGCTATACTGTTATGGGTTTTAAAGGACTTCGCTCCTTTTCCAGTTTGGAAGTACTTTATTGTTTTCAGAAATAAACGCTGGGATGAATTTAGCTTTATGAAAGAGAATATGGATTTCAGTATTTTTCCTTTTTTTTTTTTTTTTTTTTTGTATTGTTTCTATGTGCCTAATTTTGCTACCATTTTCTGTTTAGTAGTTGAAAAAGGTGAGTTAAAGGATATTGGGCTAAAGCTGGAGTCTGGGAAGGCCCAAGTAAACATTCATATGGAGTACTTTGGCTTATAAAGTCTGCAGAAAGGAGTAATTCCGAGGAAAGAGTGAACCAAGGAGGATGGAGAACTGTTGAGCCATATCAAGGATGTTGGCCAAGAAAAGTATCAGTAACCAATCCAAATAAGAGTTGGAGGAAGCTCTTGACGAAGCTATCGCCTCCTCTACATTAAATGCTCTGCACCAACTAAACATGCTACATTAATAATTGAATGACACTTGAACGGTGTTTCAATAGCCTGTTACTTGCTCAGCACAACCTCAAAATGAGGGGAGAAGAAAGATGGGACAAGTATCTTGCCTAAAGAATCATCCACTCTACAGGTGGACAACAAGGATTGAAGCATTAGAGCTATAAATAGGGAAAGATCGCCCATGTACAGTGATCTAATTCACAGAGAGAGAGAGAGAGAGAGAGAGAGATATACTTTGTAATATTGACTAGAGCTTGACCTTGTATTCTCATCTTAGAGCAAACGTTCCTCAGACTTTTCCCAAAAATGTGAAATAATCAAGAATTGATCTTGTCTTTTTATAAGTTTAACTTGTGTTATTGTTTTTTCCTTTCTCTACGTTGAAATATTGTTTTAACTCAACTATTAGTCCAAACATCTATCTCTTACAAATTAATTGTTTCGGATAAAAGCCCAACCCATCAACCAGGGTCCTCAATTTTTGACCCATACAATAATAAATACAATTGATTATAATGTACAAACTTTTTTCCTTACCATATAAGAATTTAAAATTTGGAGAATTCAAAATTAATAAATTATTCAAACGGTCAAAGAACTTGTAGTATAAAGCATCAGTTTAGGACTATACACGAGCCGGGCTGAGTATTAAAAATCAAGATTCTTAATTTTATTTTATTTTATTTTGAATACAAACCAAGTTCTAGCTTAGCATCAAATAAAATTAAATGTTCAAGTTTAGTTCATTTTCTTAACAAATAAGCTTAAGCTTACTCACGAGTTACTTAACAAATTTTTTTTTCCCATATATAGTAAAACTATGAGAAAATTTTTTCACCCATTCATAAATTACGAATAAACTAATTATATTATCAATTTACCTATTTACACAATCCAATCTTTAAGTTTATATAAGTAAACTTCTAGACAATTATATATATATATATAATCAAATGAAATCTCATATTTGCAAGTTTGTTCACAAACACATTATCATATCTAATCCTAACACTTTATCTTAACAGAATGTTGTGAAATATTTTATTTGCAAGCTTGTTCACAAACGCGTTATCATATGTGCATAAACTTAGATATGAGATGGGCTTGTTTAGCTAAACAAAGTTACAGACTGAACGTAAACAGGCATTTCTTAAGCAGCCCTAATCCGGAATATATACCATGTATAGATGGTCCAAAACTCACCGTTTTGAAGTCCAGCAAATAACATCCCACACGCGCAAACATAAGTGCGTGCACTTCACGCACCCCCAAATTTCACACACAAAATAAAAAGGCCACCATGGTTGCCTTGTAGCGAGAACTTTGCTTTTACACTCCTATGGCCACCGAATCTCTCCGAAACTCGCCGAAATATTCAACGTCAAAACCGATACCCGATTCGTCCGTACTACAGCCCTGTGAAACCCTAGATTCTCTTGTCAGTATGTTACTGCTCTGATTTTTATTTTTATTTTTTCGTTAAATTTAGTTGATGAATCAAATAAAGATATGATTTTGGGAACTGGGTTTTTTGATTTTTCGGTGGGTTTGTTTTGTTTTGTTTTGTTAATACTGTTTTAGTGCATTTGACTAACTAATCCTTTTACCAATACAACATTTTCTAGAGCTTGCATGGTTACTAAGTAACTAGGAAGAAGGGAATTATAGTATAATTGGAATTACTTGTCTGGTTTGTGCTGTGAGGATACTGTGATATAGCATATATCTGAAATTTGTAATGTGGACATCATTATCTTTAGGGTGGTAGATATTGTAGTATTGTACTATATTTTCATAGCTCAAATAGTAAAAGTCTATTGTCATGGAATAAAATATCTGGGGTTTGAACCCTGCCTATGCCAAAAAAAAAAAAAAAAACCCAATTAGTGTCTTAGACTGATAACGAGAAGCAATCATCATGGGGCGGATGCCATTGGTTGAAATTGTATAGTATCTATGAGAAAAGAAGAAGAAGATTGCATGTACCCCCTCCTTTTTGCATAAATAATTTGACTTGTTAGAGACTGAGATACAAGGGTAGTATTGGCTGTTGTACTAAATATGAATGGTTAAGGGAATGGATTAGCCACATTAACATGGTACCTCAATCTTATCAGTCATGTTCTTTCTTGTTGGGGTTAATGTTGAAATACTTTCCTTGGGCTTAGGATTTAGTAAGTGAAAAAGGTCCAGACTCTTTCTAGTTGTTTCATTTGTCCAAGTTTATGTATGGGTAACAACCTACTGTGGACATACTTTGTAGGATCAGCGTGTTCTTGTAGTTGTACTTAATTTGTTTCATTTTTAATCAATATCTATATTCAAAACTAAAGTTATGAATTGAGAACCTTTTTTTCTTTTGATGATTGCGTATCATTTATTACATCATTGAAAGCCGTCTTCAGTGGTAACCCGCATCTTAGTTTGGATTTGTATTTGATATCAAGACACTTTCTTTGGTCCTTATTCATGCTTCTCATAATTTAAGTTTCTAACATCTGTTTAGTGATAGTGTATCAGTGTGGTAGCACCGTTCAAATCATACTAACAGCCTGAGGCTCTGAGCATTCCTTGGTCTAGTATCTGGAAAGATTTAAAGTCTTGGTAGCATTCAGCTTTTCCTATGTCTTGATCACTTGATGTGACTTCTGCCTAACAGGACATTGACAGTTTGGAGCCATGGGTGATGCTATTGATTTAACTGGGGATGGAGGTGTTCTTAAGACAATTGTAAGGCAAGCCAAAGCTAATGCCATTGCTCCAAAGGATGACCTTCCTCTTGTTGATGGTATGTGCTTGTTTCTAATATTTACTCCCTGTTACAAAAATGTCTAAATTACTAAGTATAAAAGTATTTGGAAGTTAAAATAAGTCTATGATCATCACAATATGGTTTTTGTGTTAAGCAGTTCATTACGAAGGCGTTCTTGCTGAAAATGGTGAAGTTTTCGATACTACACGGGAGGATAATACTGTGTTCTCTTTCGAGGTTGGAAAGGGCACTGTAATCAAGGCTTGGGACATTGCATTGAAAACCATGAAGGTCAAAATTTGCGACTCTTGATGGAATTCATTTGAACATATAGGTTCAAGTTTTTATTACATATTTGACGTTTGATTTGCAGGTTGGGGAAGTTGCAAAAATCACTTGCATGCCAGAATATGCCTATGGAAGTGCAGGTTCCCCGCCAGATATCCCACCAAAGTAATCCCATTGTACTTTTTATCTTACAAAATTGCTTAGAAACACAATTAAAGAGCTGGTAGCTATGTGAAATTACATGCATTAAAATTTCCACTAACGCCACTGAAGTGTATCTGGTAAGCTTGAGAGTTGTCCTACCCAGGGGATGGAGCATGGGTCCTCACAAGGACTTATATTACCAAGCGAAAAAGAAATAAAACTAACTGACTTTGTTGGGGACCTTGAACAAACTTTTTCCTTGAACAATTCCAACTGATCATCCAACAAATTTTAATAGAGGGAAAACTTCCAGAAGACAAAAGATTGGAAAATGAGTCTTGGTGGTTAGGATTACACAAGTACAACCCTCATATAGCAATGTGCTAGACTAGCACATTGCTATACGACTGCTAGTGTTGAACTACTTTGTTTACGATTGTTAACAAAGTCTTCAGAAAAGTTTGCAATTGCGTGATTAATTGCCTTTGGTACTTATCAAAAAAAAAAAAAAATTTGCCTTTGGCTATTGTTGGTTTGTTGCAAGTAGATCGTTTTCCTCCAATTTCAGCAAAATTAATGCACCCACTGTTATCTGTATTTCATGTAGTGCAACACTTATCTTTGAGGTGGAATTGGTGGCCTGCAGGCCACGGAAGGGTTCAAGTTTGGGTAGCGTTTCAGAGGAGAGGGCTAGGCTTGAGTAAGTTATACATTATTATCATTTCCACGTATTATTCTCTAGAAATACAAACCCAGATCATTTTATTTTCCCTGAGATTTACCTGTTTTGAGAAATATGTGATTTCCTGTGTTGCTTGTCAAACCTTAAATCAGAGAGCTGAAAAGGCAGAGGGAGCTTGCTGCCACAACCAAAGAAGAAGAGAAGAAGAAGAGAGAAGAAGCTAAAGCTGCTGCTGCTGCCAGAGTTCAAGCCAAGTTAGAATCCAAGAAAGGTCAAGGAAAGGGAAAGGGCAAAGCAAAATAAGGGCGTTCACATATTTATTTACATAAAAATGATCTATGATAACTGAATAGATACTTCAAACTTATTTCATGAGTTAAAGACGAGTGTACTACTACTATGACAATAATAACAGTTCTACTATGACAATAATAACAGTTGAAAGGTGTGCAAGCCTATGCTGGTTTGGAAATCCTGTTGGTTGTGAATGAACCAGTTACAAGCCAGCAATATTGAATTTCATGATCAATCAATGATATAAATATATAAAAATGTTGTCTGATTATCGGCACAATTCTTTGGGAAGCATGCAATGGGAATGGTTCTTTCACATTTTTTTTTCCTTTTTAAAAGCGCATGATGCCTTTACATGTACAATCTGATCCAACCGTAGGCAATGGATTGGTTTTCCGCGGGTTAAGAATTTTTAAAAGAGGTTAGATTGGTTTGTTATTTATTTATTTTTATTTTTTTCAAACTGCCGAATCCAAATCAACTTGACATGTTAATTGTGCTATAATTTTATTGTGTGTTCTTTTTATTGGTACACATTATAGTATCCACTACAATCCATTCAATAATTTCTCACATACATCCTACATTACAATCCATACAATAAAAATGTCATTCTAATTTTACCATTTTCATGCTAGTTCTCACTGAGTCTCTACTTTTGCTAGCCATTACATTTTAGGTCTTAGAATTTCTATTTCGTGAGCTTGACGCATTAGATGTTTGTATGGAAAATTTTTACTTGTTAATTTGATGCATTTGGGACTCTACATAACTATTAATTGATATAGAAAGTTTAAACACACCATTAGAGACATGATCTAATATTTTTCTTATTAAATATTAGTCTGAGTAAGTAATTTTCCAACCTGACAAGGTTAGTTTAGATTAAAAATACACCCACCCCCGTAGAGATGGCCTAATGGCCGGAAGTCTAAATGCACCCAAAATCGAATCAACGTAGCCTTGCACTTACCTTTCTTGGCCTTTAATGAAAGCATTTCAAGTCCAACTATGTCTCGTATGCATAAATGAAGTTTTGCGCAAAAATTGACCTCTTTAGAATACAAACCACAGTGGTTACAAATGCTTTGCAACACAGAAGTGGAATAATTTAATTATTTTGTTTATAATTTGATAGTTGGAGGGGAAGGGAGGCAGATTTGAATCCTAGACAACTCGGATGGAAACATCAGATTGTGCCAAACTGATAGTTGACCTATTAAGCTCTTGGCCATATAAGTGGACACACGCACACCAAAAAAATAAAAAAATAAAAACCCCATCTGAATAGGCCTTGTTGCAAGTAATTTTAAAACAGATCTAATTCCAATTGGATCTTCCAAGAATAAAACAAAGACTTGTAATGTGACTGACGACACAGATTTCTAATGGTGCCTATGTCAAATGATAATTACACCAATGCTGCCATTACTTACAAAATGGACCAGTTAGATCTGCGGCATATTAACATGGGGTGAATGTATCTCAAAGCATCACGAATCCACGTCTAGGACAGTGCTGTACTTAAACCATGTAAGAAGCATCCATACCACCTTGTCCATTTTCCTGCCACCCAGATCCTGCTCTGTATTTACAAACAGGGCATGTTCCCTGTTGTCGCAGCCAAGGGTCGATGCAGTTAGCATGAAACTGCAAGATGATAAAATATATTAGGATTGCAATAATAATCACACTGACTTACGTCATTCAAAATAACCACCTAGTATAACATACTAAACGTGAGGAAATATTATCTATGCTAATAAAAGGCTCTTCCACAAATCGGATTCATATCGAGATGAATCTAAGCAACACGGTTTTCAGTATGTCTCCAAAACGGGATTTTCACCAGTCCAATTAGTTAGTGTATCACAAAATTTATACTTTTATAAAGGAGTTACAGGATTCTGTTCTTCACTTGGAAGTTATTGACATAAACTTGGAGAATTGAGCTTCTATCACCTTATGCTGCAGGATGGGATATCTTAGTTGTTCATGTGAAATGACAGAGTGCTATGACTATCATAGTAATGCAATATATGAGAGGCACAACCAGTGTATTCTGACTGTAACTTTTGAGTCTTTGACAGATAAGCATACCCATTGTAGAACAGGTTTCCCATAAACATACAGATTATAAGTTTGAAGTAATCTATTTTAACAAATGCCCAATTTTCAAGAAATAATAATAAAATAATTAAAAATTTCAAAGATTTGCGAAGACGCTACAGATGAGGAACCATGGTGTCTTAGCAAATCATTCAGTGCAAGAAAATGAGGAACCTGATGCAAGCATGGCAAGCTACGGATAAGCTCTCCCACATTAACTTGCTCCAAGCAAACACTGCAAGTCAGTTCATCATCTGATGCCTTTGTGCTCCCAACTGCATGGGCATTGTCTTGCTTCTGTTCAAGAGAAGTAAAAACAGACGTCATCTATTAATCATCATCATTATCCAAAAAAAAAAAAGATGTTCTGCAGAATGTAGAATGAAAACCTCTGACACAAAGGGAATGCAAAATTCATTCACGGGGAAAAGTGTATCATGTTTAAATAATATAAGCAAACAAAGATTATCTCTATACTTGTATGTTACAACAGTTAAAATTCATACATTGATCTCTAACTATCAGCCTCCAATGTGAACAACTTAATAATACTCATTACTTATATTATTTGTTTTTTTTTTGGTGGGGGGGAAGCACTTTCCAACTTGATCTTTGCAATTACATATAAAATACAATTCAAAATTGTAAGCAAGGCATGCCAAAGAAAAGCATGATTTGCAGACAATCCCTTGCACTCAACAAATTTTACACACAAGGGAAGAAAAAAAAAGGGGGGGGGGGGGCGCTAAAAAAGTACATGTGCACAGTCATTCCTAAGTTTACAAGGAAGCACAAAAGTTAGGCCTGGTCAGACAGCAGATCTTTTAATGGGTGCCCTTATGGCAATTGTTAATAAACCATTTTTGTAATGTTTTGACACCATGTTAATGGGAAATATAAAAAGCTGTCAAAAAATTAATTGCTTTTTTCTTTTCCCATAAAAAGTCTCTAACCAATGCCCTTAGGATTAGGGCATCTATTTACTTTTCCCTTTAATATATACCACAAGTCATGCAAGCAAGCAATACTACAAAAGAGTGTGGGAAAAAAGATTTACTATAGCAAATACCTCAGCAGATGCAGAAGACGAGGCCGGTTGCATCAATTGACCACCACTGTATTCAAAACATTAGAAGATAAATGGATCACAAACCCAGATATAAATATAGTTCATCCATTTTTTTTTTTTTTTTTTAAAACCTAATTTAAAAGTAACCAAAACAGTTATAGGGAAACTCTAGGGGTTGCCAAAGGCCAGAAACGATATTTACATTTTTTTTTTTTTTAAATTTGGTAATTAGCCACACACCCAGTGGAACTTGAAACCATGACCTCACCCTCTAGCTTTCTCTTACAAGGGGAGAGGAGGCACTCTTTGAGCTAAGCTCGTGGAGGAAATTATATTTTATTTTTTATTCAGTAATCAACACTTCTAAATTCTAATCAGCATTTACTCCAACCAAATCCAAATATTAAATTCAGCCAGAAGAACATACTTTTGAGGAGTCGCAACCTTGTACTTATGGACTGGAAGGGCATTTATCTCTTCATCACTCATAGAAGAGAGTGAGGGCACATTATCAGCATCCAGTGCTCTCAAAGTTTCATAATCTGAAATAAAATACCAAATAGCTCAAAATAATATTTAAAATAAAATCAAAATCACATGTTATATAGCTTTGGCCGTCAATGGTATAATTTCAATTTATAAGCTTTAAAATACATAATCAATAATAGAATACACAACCAAAACATAACTACCAGACCTAGATCATCGAATTCCCTGTCAAGAAGTGCAAGCTGAAGTCTGAGTCCTTGTAAACGCCCTCTTGTTGCAAGTGCTATGGATGGAGGCATATGCAACCGTAGTTCAGTATGACCAAGTAGGCCACTGGCTGCCGCAGCATGAGCTTGGGCCTGAGCTTGAAGTTGCTGACAAGTTGCATACATCCTCAGCGTTGTGGCCATCAAGAACACACCAAGCACTAGCCAGAGCTACTCACAAGAGGGCCCAATAAGTCACTTATGGAAAAAATTTAAAATCTCAATATCATACACTATAAAGAAAAAATTCTCAACATAGAAAATCAGTACAAGAACATACCAGAAAGTTAGGCGACATCTGGTGTGAGTTAAGTATCATGAATAGCAAGAGAACTGACACATATTAACAAGTAATGTGTAGATGAGAAATGCAATTTTATACATTACATATCAATTAACAAAATAAATAAATTTGACAGTAAATACCTGTGACGAGAAAAGCTAGTGAGTTGGAATTAACAGAACGCGCCGTATGAACCCGCTGATGGAGAGCAGAATCAATATCAAAAACTTATTGATTGATGATTCAGAATCGGAAATAGATATATAAGATAAAAATATCCAACCCAAGATTTGGGTACAACAGTAAACTCAATCCAATGCGTAAATAACAATAAACATACCATTGCACGCCGCTCAGGTATAAATCCTGGAAATCCAGTTTCTATATCTCCTCTTGTCCCTCGGAAAACAAAGCTCATGGCTGTAGAAGTTTATGAGAGCTTCACTGGAGTATAGAGTGACTGCTTCACAGGCTCACTGAAATATATAAAGCACCTACAAAATAGTCTTTTTAATCTGCAAAATCCAAATCCACACATATTAATGCAATATAAGTAATGCATGCTAAAAGAGAAGAGGTTAAATGCAATCAAGACACTAACAAGTGATGATAAACATATTAACAAATTAGAAACCCAATGTGTATGACTATGATCCACACAAATGACCAATAGATCTATAGAGAACCAAATTAATGTTCAAATGATAAACCTTCAAACATCTATGACAACAACAACACCCAAAACCTTAGTCCCAAAACTATGAGGTCTGCAATGGATAAACAGTCAAACATCTACTGAAGAAAATTCTATAGCACATAAACAAACCCAACAAGGGTTCATCCCCCCCAAAAATTTGAGAATAAGGCTTGGTTGTTTTGTTGTTGTTATTGTTGTCTTTTGACTACAAAAAAAAAATAAAATAAAATAAAATAAAATAAAATAAAAAGATAATGTTGGGTAATGACTCTAAATGATTTCTTAAATACAATATTACAAACCAAGTCACACCTCCATAAGACTAAGAAAGTTTATATTATAAAGCCAAAAGTGCTCAAGTTTTCGACAAGTATAGGATTACACACACCATCAAGACATTAAAATGAAATAACTTATCAAAAAAAAAAAAAACATGAATCGCCGCACACCCTTGGTGCGATGGTCACTCCACAAGTATAAGTACTTGTGAGGTGTGGAGGGCAAGGGCCAAGGTTCAAGTCTTCAAGAGAGAGACTCACACTAATATACACTTAAATTAGGTTAGAGTATAATTCTATCTTGTATCAAAAAAAAAAAAAAAAACATGAAATACTAAATTCACAACATTGACATAATATCAGCCTATAACCACAAATGGGGCATCGTGTAAAATGTGAGTCATTTACACAACAGAGAAAGAGTATAGAATCAGCCTTAGCAATTAATATCATTCTTCCAATGCTTTTAGCCAGCCATCCACTCCCTCAAATGGGTGTATTGCATTCAGAATCATTAATTTGGAAGCACATCCACATAAGCATATTTAGCCTAATAAGTAATGCCTAAGTCACATGGAATTCACACAGAAAATAATTCTACAATTTTCTTTTTCTTTTTAATTTTATATAATAAGAAAATCCTATTACTTCTACAAATTCTTTCTGACTCTCTAAGACAACAACCAGAGCAACCAAAAAAAAAACCCAAAACCCAGTTAAGATATGACTCCAACATTACAAATTACACCCAAAAAAAGAAATGTTACATTTCAGTCATAGAATTTGAGATAAATCAAAACCCTAATCCCAAAACAACATTCCAAACATTACCCACTAAAAAAGAGTCAGCAATAAATCTCATAACATAGAAAACACACATTATCACATATATATAATACTAACAAAGCTTAGTGATCTTTCATCATGAAAAGAAACGAAAAGTGATCTAAAAGCAAAGAGAGATTGACAAAAAAGAAAGTAGATTCCAAACTTACAGAGTCAGATCTAAAAAAGGTTTCTCTATCTATGAATTTGGACACAGCCCGTTTCGATCAAATGCAACGCTTTTTTCGATCTCCGTTGAATGGGAACGGACTGAGTTGAATCGGAGAGATCCTCCGACTCGGACGCGCTCTGTTCTGTGTGTCAAAAGCCAAGTTTTTTTTTTTTTCTTCTGCTTCTCTAGTGTGTGCTTTTTGTCGGAGATGTTTGGTTTTTCCTTAATTTGATAAAAACATCGTACGATGTCGTATTAGGATTGGGTAAGACTTACGTCTCGGCATGTCTTTCAACTTGAAACTCATTTTAGATTCTGCCCAAGTTTGTGTTGATTTTTTTTTTTTTTTTTTTTTAATGATTTCAGCCAACGTTAAAACTTTGTTCAACCCACATAGAAAGCCACGGTTTCTAATTTAAAATAATTAATTAGCTTTTTAAAAAATATTATCCTAGCATAATTTTATATCTTTGAATAATCATTAAATATGACAACAGGTTGAGATGAGATCAAATCAAGGAAATTTCGTCCTTGTCTTATTAATAGAGAAACATTTATCTATCAAAACAAGACAAGTCAGATTTGGAATGAATTGGAAATATATTACTATTTCTAATAAGATTGAGATAAATAAAAAATGAGAGGAACAATCGCAAGAGTATTAAAAGAGAGAAGGTAAGAGTTTAAAATACTAGTAATCTAGTAGAATATATACAATAAAATTAATTTAAAATATGACATTTATAAAATATATCTTAAATTAAATATATAAATCATTCAACCTCTATGCCTATCACTTATTCTAGACGGAAAAAACTGAAATGGGACAAAGTGGGACATGGAATTTTTTCCATCCCCATCAATGACAAACAAAATCTTACTAAAGTCATACTTTTTGTATTTAGGACTCCTTTTGTATACATAGAAACATAAATATTTTATTTGGAATTACCTTTTCTTGCATTTTGGTTATGATCTAAAAAAAACATTATTCGTGTGGGGTCAGAGAACTTGATAACCCCGGCCCACTTTGTACCAAGCTTAAGGCCCATGCTGAGGAGGAAGGAAAGCCCGAGGACGAAGTTTGAAAGTCCAAATTGCCCAAGAACCTTTATGAGGACGACCCTGTACTCGGGCAACCGAGACTATGGGAGGAGGAAGTAACGGGCTACCAAAAGTAGCCTTCCCGAGCTTCTAAAGAGAAGGAACAAGCATAACGTGTCAGCCGTGGAAGCATGGTGGAGGAACAAGTCCAAGGTGAATTGTCACTTCCACATTAAATGCCCACAACTAAGGTTCTAGCCGCATTAATGAGTAAATGACCCCTGAACAGCGCAGCCTTGATTGCCGTAGCCCATAGAAAGAATGGGAAGGCGGCTAATGGGACAAGCACTCGAGTAGTGACCTGTTTAATCAACAAATGTAGGGCTAAGATCAACTGAAAGAGGGTATATAATGTAAGGGATCCCCCTTGAAAGAAGGGGGGGAAAGGGGGGAGAAAGGCTAGCAGAAATATAAAACACTATAGCATTTTGTATCATCACTGAAATCTTTGTAACCAATTACTAAAGAAATAAAAGAACTTCAAGCTCCCCGGAGGAGAGCCGAGGAGCATCATTGCACATTTTAATCCAAGTTCATGCTGTTTAACCCCTATGCATCCATGCCTAGTCGTTGTATCCCTCGCTAGAGTCTAGTTCTTGAACCCGCTATTTATAAATTCATTGTATTGAGCTAGCTAGACTTGAGTCCACTCACTCATTAGTAGAAGTGCTCAAAGCCAATCCTTACAATTTGTCATTTCACTTGCATAATAAGTTATTTGTATTTTTTTTTTTAATTTTAGGTATGGAAAAAGCTTTGATCAATGGAACTTGATGTATTTGCTCTTTCTATTTAAATAAATTCCCCCCTCTACCAAAAAAAAAAAAAACCTTTGATCAATGGAACGCTAATAGATTGGTTAACAAAAACAATGGGTCTGGGAGAAACATCCTCCACCTTTAAAACTAATGTTTTGGCTAGTGGTATGACGATTCTTTAATAGTATCTAGTGTTCCTCGAATGTTTTAATATATCATCTAAAAACTTAATAATTCCTCCCTCCCCTTACTAAGACTACAAAAAGTAAAATTTGATTTTAAATTCATCTATTAAAAAAAATGATTTCAAATTAAAAAAAGTTTATGGTGTGTTTGAATGACATATTTTGGGCATTTGTATTTGGATTTGGGTGATTAAAATCCAAATAACTTGTTTGAGAAATTTAAAAAAGGTATTTGGATTTGATAAATCCACAAAGGATTTTAAACTTTAAAAATGTTTGGATTTGAAATAATCCTAAAATTTATGGATTTAAAATCTCTTAATTTCAAATTTATTAATTTAAAATTAAAATCCAAATCCAAGTTCTCAAATGCAACAGAAGGGTCTATCTAGATACCGTTTATTGTTGAAAACTAAAAACATTATAGCAAAATGATTTTTAAACGTGTGAATAGTGTCTTGAGACCTATTTTTAATGAAAATTTTACTTAAAAAAGATATTTGTGAGTCTCACAAACAGTGCATAGGATCCAGGTTTGCACGCAAACACCAAACATGTTTGCTATCCAAACGCACACTAAGTGTAATGTGATAACTTATATATATTATAGTTAAATTTTTGGTAAAATTATAAATTACACTATCTAACTTTGTTCAAAATTTAATATAGTACTAAAAACTATGTTTTTTTAGAAATTCAAAACACTAAGGGGTCATTTGTTAACATTGTTCTAATAACATTGTTTGTACTTTTTGAAAATATGTGTGAGTGAAAAAGTATATAGAAATGCATATAATATTGTTTAAAAACTGAAAACATGCGTTTAAACACATGTACCAAACGACTCCTAAACTACATTGTTTTGAAAGTTGAAATAACTTATTAGCAATTTCTTCAACTGAACTGGATAGAAATACTAGGTTAAAAGTGAAGAGAAGTTATAGGAGGGAAATGAATAAATTAAAATTCAACTACTTAAAATTAAAAAATAAATACTTTCAAAGCCCACAACTTGTAGAAATTATAAAGTCCTCTGATGAACCACGTCACTTGTCCACCCTTCTACTAAAAAACTCTCATTTGTTTAAAATTGCTGAGTCAGTAATTAGTTTCTATTTAAAAATATATATATATATATTTAACTCAGCAATTTTGAACAAGTGAGAGTCTCTCAATAAAATGGTGAATCACGTCACTTATCCACCGGATTGCAAATTCAGAAAACGAACCGTGTTGCATGTTAGCTAGGGCCACAAGGCCCATAACCATATTTGCAATGATAGGCTTCTAAGAAAAATATTTGGGCCTAAAATTTGGCGGGTTAAGACCCAAAGATCCCTTTTATTCTGGCTCTAAATATTGTCTAAAAAGCAATCACAATGCCATGACAAATAGTCTGCTGATAGAAAACTAAAAAGACTAATGAAATATATACAACAAGGCAATAAGGCATGTCCAGCTCTTCCCAAATCCCAAGCGGTGAGCTCAGTTTCAAAGCCCATTAAATGGGTTGGTTTTGATGGATGCCAACCTAAATGGATCTCAATCTTCCAACCCAAACCAAACTCAAAATAGTCTATTTAAACCAACAACAATAGGTAGTAATACATTTGAATCAGTTTCGGTTTATCGTATTAAGGGCCTTTATACCGGTACTCAACGATAATATTTAGAGTGTTGCACAATATTTTGGACTCAAACTTCGAAAGCCCTAACTTTAATATGATATATTTTTTAATATTTTTTAGGTGGTGATGAAAATTTGGATGTCTTAATTCAATCTACTATACTATTGATCCATGAGATTTTTGAAGTGTCTCATGTGCATAGAATAGAAAACATGGAAGAAAAATAAAAGCATTGGAAGAAAACTTACTCAATTGATGTGAAATTATAATTAGAGCCGCTAATCTAAGCTAGTAGGAGAAATTATAAGGATTAACAAGTATAATTTTGACATAATGTTGGTGGGATGTCCTCTAAAATTATAGTTGTATTTTATACTTGAGAATTGACGGTTATTAACGATTGTCATGGGACACAAGTCCTCCTTGACTCAACCTTTTGATGCACCTATTTTGATGTGCAGTTGCTCTTCCATTGGTTTTGGGGATAGTTGTCTAATTGTGCCCTAACTAAATTTCTTTAATTTCTTGATAATTCATAAGTAAATGAGTCAATATCCGACTATCATGTAATAAACACATATTTTATGTATTAAATTGATTCTCCAATTGTCAAACACGTATTTTGTCCATGTTGTACTACGTATCACATAGTGCAAAAATGATCTTTATTTTTGGGGAAAGTCCATATTAATAATAATAATAATAATAATAATAATAATAAGAACTAAGTACATAACTTAGTCTATCATTTGTAACAAATTAGATCATCTATATCATGACTTTATTTGTTTCTCAAAAAAAAAAAAAAAAAGATCATGACTTTATTTGTTTCATTCTAAACTATGGACTTCGTAACACATAACAAGGTAAACACTTTATGACTTTATTCGCATTTGTTTGTGACCCAAACGACACTTTATTTTGTCGGTGATTGTCTTTTTATCCACGTTAAAATAAAAAAAATTCTAAGCGAGAGATAGAGTGTACAAAACACAATAAAAAGAGAAAAAGACAACGCTAGTAAGGAAGAAATATTTTGCCCCAAAATGGGAATCAGTCAAAATAATCCTTAGAAGAGGGGAATTGAAGCAAAGAATATATTTTTTTTAAATGGAGTTGAATCTGAATAAAAAGCTTTTCCATTGGTTGCTTTTTATAAATATTGACAGAATGTTTCAAATTTTCATAATTTATAACTCAAAAAGTATGAGCTTTCAAATGAGAGTTTAATCTATCATTTGGGTAAATTTTGTTTTTTGTTTTTTGTTTTTTTTTTTTTTATGTTTTCAAAAAGAACTCCCACTTAAAAATTTTTGTATGGACAAAAAAACAAATGAAAAAAAAGTATAGAAATGGACACACTACCTTAAAAGTTGTCTGGCAGTGGCAGGAGAAAAGGAATAAAAGTTTGGCAAGAAAGCAATGAGCACTTGAGCAGTGAGCAATAGAATCTTTCAATGGGAGTTTACGCCACACATGAGCTCCCAGAAGAGGCATTAAATTTTAGGAGGGCCCCTATGAATTATATGATAACACATACAATAAAGTTTTGTGCCTTATAACTTTAAGGTATCTGTCGATTTCCTACCTGGTGAAAATTATTGGGAGTACTGCATTGATGATGTAAAGCTACACTGTACACGTGCATGGCCACAGAGTTATATATTTTGGCTGTCTGATTATGATATATTGATATGTCTTGTCTAGCGAAATCCCAGAATTTATCCCCAAATCTTTACTACTAGAATTTTGCACAGACAGATAGAAAGAAAGAAATGCCAGTCTGTGTTCAAAGTAGACAAAATATACTTCAAGAAAAAAGCCATTCACATCTTTTCAACTATGGCAGCTCATTTAGAAGCATAAATTAGCTTAGAGACAGAGGGGATCAATAATCTCATGCTTCTTAGTGGTTATTAAATAAGTTATTTATAAAAATCTCGTGTTTAGTTGTTTATGTGCTTCAATAAATTGAAAATTTTGGGATAAAATTTAAGCTCATTCTCATCCTAAAGTCAAAAGAGAAGAATCCCTTCCAACACTTGGTCTTAAGCATGAAAATAATTAGAAAAAACAATAAAACAAGGGAAAAAATGATAGTTTTTTTTTTTTTTTTTTTCATAATTAATATGATGCGTCCTTTTATGATTGATGTTTAATAAACAAATATTAATGATATATCAATGAAAAACAATAATGTTCTATTTATAACTTCTCTCTTGATTGTCAAAAAAAAAAAAAAAAAAAACAAATCTTACTTGAACAAATTAAAAAAAGAGTAAAATATGAAACTTCTTTTTTAAATGACATATGTGAGGACCTGATTTGAGCTCGTAGCCCACTACATGGAGGGACTTAAGCCAAAAAGTCCAAAACAATAAATTTATAGAGAATGAGTTGGAAAACTAGGTTGTAGTTAATCAAACAAACATTGGAATAGATTCAAATCATAGGAGAATAAAAAGAAATAGGATTATATTAAAGAAAAATTGTCCTCGGCAAGGTCCGAGGTGCACTATTCTTGCATATTATTCTCAAATTGGGTTACAAGTTTGATTCCTGAATACTATAGTGTTTATTCTCCCGTTTTTTTATCCTCCTCTTCACGAAGGGTCTCCTCTCTTGTATGGTTCATTCTAAAACATTTTGATCCTACATTTGTTAAGCACCTGAGTCACCACTTGAGTGTCTGTCCCATCAGACACCCTCTCTGGTCTTATACGTCTTGGATAACCAATTTTACACTATTCAGGGGTCTTCTCTACATTAAGGCAGTCAGGAAGTTTAGCTACAGAACATTAAATGCGGTGGTGACAGCTTTCTTCCTAAGATATCTTAAGCCTTCTCTCGATCTAATGCCTTCACAACGTCTATTTGTACCGACAAAACTTCCTAGGAGGTTCTCTTGCATTAGCAAGCCATTTATTCTAACCTCGGCTTTAGTCGGCCAAGGAGACGTTTATTCTCAGCTTGTCTCGCTGAACTTTTGTGTCCAAAACTAATCTTTTATTTGCTAACACAGTTTCCAATGACAGAGATTCTTCTTGCTCAGATTAGGCCTTATCCACGACTTGGGCCATAGGCCCACTGTACAAATATATAATGAACTTCTGGACCTAATATTCCTACAACATGTAAATATCAACAACGCCTTTACATAATATGTCAATAGAATAAAAGTGATGTGTTTTACCTAATATTCAGGGGTCTTCTCTACATTAATGCATGCAGGAAGTTTAGTTGCAGAACATTAAATGCGGTGGTGACAGCTTTCTTCCTAAGATATCTTAAGCCTTCTCCCGGTCTAATGCATCCACAACGTCTATTTGTACCGACAGAACTTCCTAGGAGGTTCTCTTGCATTAGCAAGCCATTATTCTAACCTTGGCTTTAGTCAGCCGAGGAGACGTTTATTCTCGGCTTGTCTCGCTGAACTTTTGTGGCCAAATCTAACTCTTTTATTTGCTAACACGGTTTCCAATGACAGAGATTCTTCTTGCTCATATTAGGCCTTATCCACGACTTGGGCCATACGCCCACTGTACAAATATATAATGAACTTCTAGACCTAATATTCCTACAACATGTAAATGTCAACAACACCCTTACATAATATGTCAATAGAATAAAAGTGATGTGTTTTACCAAAAAAGAAAGAAAAAGTGATGTGAAACTAAATAATTATTAGTGTGACAATAACCAGTTTTTATGTTTTAAAATTTTGGTAATATATTTCTTAAAAAAAAAAAAAAAATCTATAATATACTATTATACCATGGTAGTACTACTAGTAGAAATTTTTTTATTTTTAGGATTGACTAATTAGTTTGTCAATTTACTTCTTAAATATGGAACTAAGCTTGCGTTTGGATTGCACTTAAAGTTGCGGCACGTTTTATGATTCACGTTTTCCGCTTTTTTTTTTGCTTTTTTTTTTTTTTTTCTGCCGGCTTTTTTGACTTTGGAGACAAAATTTACTGTGCATGTATTGTGTGTGCACTGTTCATGCACTGTTCACACAATATTTAATATTAAAAGTGGGTCTCACAATACTATTTACACATTTAAAAATTATTTTGCTACAGTTTTTTCAGCAACAATCAATTTTTAGCAACTTTCAGTAACAATAAGTGCTATCCAAACGGACCCTAAATATAGTTAGATTATAGATATCTTAGTCAACTAAATTGGGAGCCAAATTTGTCTTTTTTGTTTTTAATATATTTTATTTATGTTGAAGGACACTTGACGTGTTTTATTTGGATGCAATAAGGCGGCTATGAAAGTGGACAGTTGGCAGTCAGAAGAGTTGAAAGCTGAGAAGTCAGAATCAGAGACCACTTTGAATTTTTTATGAATTCGGATTACATGCAGTGCAACCCAAGGAGGAATAGTAGACCAGCACTATCTCCACCATTACTAAACAGTGGGTAGCAGCAGCCCCAATATACCTAATGCACAGGCCACAGATGGCACCCACAACCCAACTTGCCCCCAAAATAAATATATCCAAATATTCCCTGTCCTCTGCACCAACAAATCCATTGAGATTCATATAATATGCTATTTAAATTATAAAAAAATATATAGTTTTTTTTGTTTATTAATTTACAAAAGGCTTTGACCCTTTGTCAAAATACACAAGTCGTCAAACTAGGGTTGCTGTCATGGAAAATAAAAAAAAAGTTAATAAATGTTAGTAAAAGGTTAATTAGTGTTTTTAGAGTATTAATTAATAATTTATTTTTAAAAAAATTTTGATATTATTTTTATTGAAAATGAAAAAATTATCAAAATATCAATTACTTTTTTTCTTTTTATTTTTTATAAAAAAAAATTTTAACTGAATTATTAACTAATACTCTCAGGGCACTCGTTAGCATAGCCTTAAATACTATTCATTTAAAAAGTTAATCAATTTTAATAAAAAAGAAAATTCAACTTTAACTAATAGACTTAAGACTTATCAACCAGCCCAGATTATTATTAAAAAAAAATTTATCAACCAATCCAACCTAAAGAAAGATATATATATATATATATTTTATACATGTATAAGTTATTTTGTAACTTTTTTTCATGATTAAAAATGTTATTTATGATTCACATAGAATATTTTAGTTACTAGATAAACCTTTTTTTTTCCTCTGTTTTTTAAGCAGAAAGACTGAAAGTGAAAGTATTATTAAAAAAACCCAACTAAATCAGCCAACCTTAGAGTTTTTTTTTTGAGAAAAAAGATCAAGAGTTTTATTAAGTAAATCAGCCGTGATCGGCAAAAAGTACTTGGGATAAGTGGGGAGGTACATCCTCCGTCCACACCGAAAGACCTCTAACATGTCTAGCATGTTTTGCTAGGTTATGTGCTACAAAATTGCCATTTCGACCCATATGTGAAAACTTAATGTTGCTCCCTGCTTCCAACATGGATTTTGCCGAGCTGAGGATGTGACCATATGGAGAGAAAGATTCATCATCAGACTGCAGTGATTTTATGATATTCATAGAGTCCCCCTCTAGTATAAAGGAGGTGAAACCAAGTCCCTGTGCAAAAGATATCGCTCTAGCTACTGCCATAGCTTCGGTAATGTCCGGAGAAAATGGAAAACTTGCTTGCTCAGATAGAGAAGCAATTGCTTGTCCTCTGCTATCTCGAACAACAACTCCCAAATATAAGTATATAATTCATAAAATGTTCAAATTTAATAATCTTAAAATTATATAGCAAACATTTATGTTCCCAGCACTTCAATATTTAACTTTTATGCACTATTATTATGAAAGTGAATAAATTATTACGTAAAGAATTTGAACTCTTATTATTATTATTTTTGTATATCTCTTTAGTTAAAACTCTTACTTTATATTTTTTTTCTTAATCTCATTTTCATTAATAGGGTTTGAGCACAGTGATAAAATTGAAAAAGTGTGTTTTTAGTAATTTAATGAATCTTGAAAGAAAATGTAGAAATATATATATATATATATATTAAAGTATAATATTAGGAGGAGACTACAATTCAAAATTTCAAACAATTGGTTTCTTCAGGCAGGCCGGAAACCCCTTCAATTCATCCCTTGTATTCACCAATTTTCCCTCCAAGACCAAATTTACCGCCTCATAAATGGGCCATCATTGCTTGTGTACTGAGGTGAGTTATGGGAATGGAAAATCCAAATATGTCAACACTCATAAATATTATTATGGTACACTTCTTTCCTGTACAGAAGCCCCAAGATACCTAATGCACACAGATCACAGATGGCAACCACAACCCAACTTGCCCTTAAATATTCCCTGGCCTCTTCACCAACAAATCCATTGAGATATAGAATCTGCTGTTTAAATTATAAAAAAATTTATATATTTTTTAATTAATTTACAAAAGGCTTTGACCCTTTGTCAAAATACACAAGTCATCCAACTAGGATTGCTATCATGGAAAATAACAAAAAGTTAATAAATGCTAGATAAATGTTAACGAGTGCCTTTAGAGTGTTAGTTAATAATTTATTTTAAAAAAGTTTTGATATCATTTTTATGAAAAATAAAAAAAATGTCAAAATTATCAATTACTTTTTTTTTCCTATAAAAACTTTCTTTAACTAGATTATTAATCAATACCATAAGGATACTCGTTAACATAACCTTGAATACTATTTCTTTAGAAGGTTAATCAATTTTAATAAAAAAGAAAATTCAACTTTAACAAATACACTTTATGACTTATCAACCAGCCCAGATTATTTAAAAAAAAAAAACTTATCAACCAACCCAACCTAAAGAAAGATATATATTTTTTATTTTTTTTAAAGGGGTTTTTTTTTTTTTTTAATACATGTATAAGTTATTTTGTAACTTTTTTTTTCATGATTAAAAATTTTATTTATGATTCACACAGAATATTTTAGTTACTAGATAAACCTTTTTTTTCCTCTGTTTTTTAAGAAGAAAGACCGAAAGTGAGAGTATTATTAAAAAAAAAACCCAACTAAATCGACCAACCTTAGAGTTAGATGCAAGTCATGCAACATATGTGACATTTTATGTAATTTTGGTTAATATAAGTGTATAATTCATAAAATGTTCAAATTTAATAATCTTAAAATTATCTACAAAAAAAAAAAAAAAAAAACTTTAAATTATACAGCAAACATTTATGTCCCAGCACTTCAATCTTTAACTTTTATGCACTAACGATACGAAAGTGAATAAATTATTACGTAAAGAATTTAGTTAAAGCTCTTACCTTATAGTATTATTATTATTTAATTTTTTTTTTTTCTGAATCTCGTTTTCATTAATAGGGTTTGAGCACAATGATAAAATTGAAAATGGGTGTTTTTAGTAATTTAATGAATCTTGAAAGAAAATGTAGAATATATATATATATTAAAGTATAATATTAGGAGGAGACTACAATTAAAAATTTCAAACAATTGGTTTCGTTAGGCAGGCCGGAGACCCCTTCATCCCTTGTATTCACCAATTTTCCCTCCAAGACCAAATTTACCGCCTCATAAATGGGTCATCATTGCTTGTGCACTGAGTTGAGTTATGGGAATGGAAAATCCAAATATGTCAACACTCATAAATATTATTATGGTACACTTCCTGTACAGAAGTGCCAATCGAAACCGGCAATCTGCCATGCTTCTCCAGTAAAATCAACTCCTTAAATTGTTATGTGTCATCAATGAATGCAACAAAACTAAGTGATAAGAATCTAATTTATTAGATTTCTTTCATTCATTCTTGAAATTCTATACTATATGGTCATGTTACTAATAGAAATTTTTTGTCTCATTTTAAGTATTCTAATTTTTATTCTTTCAATTATAGTTTGTCACGCATACTTCGTAAAATAAAGCACCCTAAATTGGACACGTTACTATGATTTTTTTTTTAAGCCTAAAAGAAATAGATGATTTAAAACCCATTGTATTATATTATGTACATCTCTAAAATTATACCTTGGTTATAAAATAAACAAACTCCATTTATTTTGAAATGGAGCAAACCTAAAATCACAAACTTTGCCTTATATCTATCAAATCACCTTAAACACCCAACCCAAGCTTTTGACTTGCAAGGTCACACCTCACCTCAGCAAGTCCAACTCTAGATTTCACCAAATCAAACTCCATCCACAAATTCTGCTGATGGTGATGACCAATCACAAAAGCCTCTGTGCCCAACAAGTCAGAGTTCCCAAATGTGAAACAATACACCGAATTCCCACCCTTCACCATACCGGGTACCCGATACATTAACCTCTCACCCGATACAACCATTTCGGCACCCCGAAACATCAAGCTTACTTTTGGCAACTGTGGCAAAATCGGCCGGTTCAAAGGGACCAAGTAGCACAAATCCATAGCTCCTTGGAAAACAAAGTTGGGATCGTTCAAAAGCGATAGTATTCCCTTTGTTTGTTGCATGTACTCGTTCTTTAAAGCCGTGTAAACCGGTCCGAGAAGGAACGTGAACTGAGTGCCCGAGTCGACCATTGTTTGACCGGCACCGGTGTGGTCCGGTACAAAAGCCGATTTCGGAAGCGGCAACACTTTTTCCGATACTTTAATCCCTTCGAGCTGAACCGTATACGCTACTCTATCAAAATACGGTAATGGGTCTGTGCTTAGAATCAAAGGAGTGTAGTTCAAAGGCTGTAGCCAGCTAAAACTCGCTTCTCCGAAAAGCAAAATACCGGACGAGTCACGACCCGATATGCAGTACGAAAATTTCGGAAACCCCATCTGGGTAATGAACGATAAGGACCCACGGTTCAGACCCATTATCCCAGTGGTCTTGGAGTCCTCATCGGAGTTGGAACTGAACCCGGTATCCATACACCCGAATATCGTACCGGGCCGTGCCGAGTTTCCGATATAAAAAGTTTCGGACGCGAGATTTCCTTCCATGGAGGAAGCGTCAGCATAGGAAACAGTTGCGTGGCAGAGTTTATTCTGGTCGCAGGAAGCTGGTATGGGCAGGGTTCGGGTCCGGGTTCTGCAAACGGGTGAGGAACATGGGGTTGGTGAATAAGACTTGGAGGAAAGTGGGTTGAATATGGAGTTGAAGTTTTGGGTTTTTTTGCAGTGTAGCCAAGAGAGTTCACTACCTGTGTCGAGGACCATGGTGACACTCTGTGGAGGCGAGCCAACGGTAAGTGTGACTGTTAAGGTAACATTGTGGTGGAAAGAGATTTTGCTTGTAGGATTTACTCTTTTTGGGACCAAACCATGTGGGAGTGTTTGGGTTTTAAGAGGTAATATGAGTGTTTTTTGTGTTGCACAAAGAGAAATTTGGGTTTGGTTCATTATCAAGAAAATAATGAGATGAAGAAGAAGTAAAGATTGAAGATGGGCCATCTGAGAAAGAAGAAGAAGGAATGGGAGGGGTACGGGGATGTCAGTGGCTTTGGGTTTGGCGTGGTTTTGAAAGCTTTTGTTTGGTGGGAGAGAAATATCAGTCAGGGGGCCATATATAATATATGTATAATGTTTCTGTTGTGGTTACCTGTGTTTGTGACTTTTGAGGGGTTTGTGGGGAACCTCTTTTGTTCTTTTAAATAGTTAGGCTAGTGTATTTGTGGTCATGTACATCTTTAGTTGCTTACTATTTTGGATTAAGGACCATCACATACTTTTATGGTTGACCATATAAATGGAATTACATGCACTATTAATTCCACTAATAATATATGGCCCTTAAATGTCCTCTATTATTTGTCATTTTCATTTTTACTCTTAAAGTATACAGCCTTCGTTTCTTTAAATAAAAATATGGCCTTAAAATGTGCATTTCTATTTGCCACCTTATTTTACTCTTGAAATATAAGGTAAAACATGGCTTTCCAATCATATTTTCTTCTTTCGTACTTGTAGAGCAGATAATTTTGTAATTTATAATTTAGCTAAATATACAAGATATGTTAATAGTTTTTTGGTATGAATGGAGCATACTCCACTTCATCTCAATAATGTTTTTCTTGTCGGTTTTAGCTAATTTCTATTTATGAATGTGCAAAGTGCTTTTTCTCAAAAAAAGAAAAGAAAAGAAAAGTATGCTGCATTTTTTCATTAGTTGTTTTTGTTAATTTATTGATTTGTGGGTTTGTCTTATAGATGTTTTGTACGTTTTCTTAAGGAAGTCTTGCTCACCACATATTTGATGTTTTATATGGTATGATCAACATAGTATATATATTTTTCATTCTTCAAGTCTATATCATATTGAGATTATGAGACACATGAATTAATGAATTCATTTTTCAACTTATTTGATCCTGTGAGTTCCAATTAGTTCTAATGATAAAGTTTCTTGTTGTTGAATAAGAGTTTTGGAATTTGATCTTCGCCTACACTAAAACTAATTGATGTTTTGATATGATGAAAAAAAAAAAAATTAGAAGCAGACATGATAAGTTGAAACTATCTTTCAAAAAAAAAAAAAACACTTATTCAATCCCTTATCTATGATTTTTTTATACTACTTTCAAATGTTTATTTCTTAGAGACCATTCAATTTATATGTTGATAAGCTTTTTCGTCTTAGATTCACACTTTTGTTGTACTTTGTAATTGAGTGATCAATTTGTTTTGTCATATGGACTAAGTTAAAATAATTCAATAATAAAATTTTAAAATATTTCCTGTAATTTTGTTGTGCTCTTACTTCTTTAGGCTCTTCCTTAAGGTCTTAGAATCCCTTATCCGTCATGTCGTCAATGTGGTAGTAATTTATGTTTATGGTACATGTGTTTCTTACTCTCTTATTTTTTGGGTAGTTGTTTATTTAAATTTATCAAATTTTGTCATATTGAATTTGAACATTTTAAATTTTATTTGTTTCTAAAAGGCCTTCATTGGTTGTGATTGGAATGTCTACTAATTTTTTTCCCCTAATGAATGTCCACTTCCAATTCACGAATAAGTGAATCCCCTAAAAGAATCATATATCCCATGAGCCTTGTAGGGACACAACTTGGATTGGACCCAGAATACAAACGGGTTTTCAGTCCAACAAGCCCAACAATAAATTTGTAGAGAATGGGTAGAAGGTTTAGGAGCTAGCCGTCGTTCACCATTAATGAACTTCTTTTCTTTTATATAAAAATAACTGTTTACAACCGGGGAATGCTCCTCGGCCATGGGGCCGAGGAGCCCTCTCACTTTGATCTTCTTCCCCCCCCCCTTCTTTTTACTTTACTCGCTTTTCTTATATAGTCCTCATCATCCTCTCTCGCTCTTTCATCTGTTGATCATCTATTCGCCTTTCTTCTGATTGCCCATCCCATCAGAAGTCTTATCAGCACTCAAGTGGTTCACTCTGATCAACGCTGCCCTGCCAAAGGGTTGTATCACCATTAATGCGGCCAGAGGGGTTAGGTGAATGCATTAAGTACGGAGATGACAGCTTGCCCTAGGCTTATCCCTTCCAAAATTCATCCTTGGCATGCCGAGGACAAAGAGGTCCTCGGCCTGCAACCGAAAAGAGGCCTTCCCCATTTTAGCCTCGGATGATCAGTCTTCCTCGATGTGGGCCTTGGGCCCACTACACGATGGGCTGAGGCCATCAGGCCCATGGACCCCACAATAGCCCCTCAAAACCCTGTTGCACGTTCCCTCGGACGGGGAGGAGGGTTTTGATACCTACGGGTCCTCTAGATGCATTGCCCCACCTCGTTCCGCAACAACGTTGACGACCTTTCAACTGCCCGATGTGCGTTTTTGACATTTCAAGATTTAACATGTGCTCACATTAAATTTTGGCGGCACCATGTCTCCCACTTTCAACGGTGTGATGGTAATTGTTCGGTGGAGATTTCCTGCTTTTATGGGCAGGCGGTTACATTTTGGGAGAATCTAAAAGGGGAGTATAAGTACCTGTTTGAACCGCCTGGTTTTCTCGTTTTCGCGCTTACGGCCATTGACGTGTAGGATTTGAATCTGGTTCGACTTGCGCACTACCTAAAGAGAATCGTCATAATTCTGTAAGTCTTCTTCTTCCAGGGACTCCAAGTTTTTCTTGATTCTGTTCCTTCTTTCCTTCTTTTAGAGTCTTTAGTCGCCCTTGGGGAATGGGTAAGTTTAAGAAGTTGGTTGAGTCCGACGAGATGATGAACAAGTTCATGGTTGACTATGGAATACCCAATAATGTGAGTTTGAAATATTGTGAAGAAGGGGAGTGGTATCTTAAGAGGAGAGAGGGCGAAGTTGTGATCCCGATGGTCGCTTTCGTAGAAGGAGGGATGAGAATCCCTATGAGGCCAGTGACTCTTAATTACCTTAGGCATTTCCGCCTGGCTCCTACTCAATGTGCCGTGAATGTATTTAGGATATTAGGATGTGTAGATATCTTGAACGAGAAAATGGGGTTGAGACTGACTCACCATGATGTGAATTGGTGCTACAACCTTCATCATCTTAGGGGTAAGAATTACTATATGAAGACGAGGGACGATAGGGTCTGACTCATCCAATGTCTTCCTAATTCTAATAAGGGGTTGACTCGAGATTTCCTTATAGTGTCGGGGGAGTAGCACAATGGCTTTCACTGCCTAACGGTAGAGGGGGAGCCAGGTAGGGTATCTGAAGTAGGGATTTCATTACTTTTATTTTTCATAACCGTATATCTGTTTTGGTTGATTAACCACAGGAGTTTCACTCTTCTCTTCACAGATCCGCACGCTTTCGCATGTCATTTCCACTTGGTCAATAAAGCGGACTTGGAAACCGTTCTTAGGTTAGAACTTTTCTTGAACGAAACTGATAACCAGGTTAGAGCTGCTCATAAAATCCTCGGATGCGACCCAGCTCAGAAATCATTCCCAGTCCCGAAGCACGTAATTAGGGCTTGCGACCCTCGGCTTACTCAGATTACCGTGGTAGAAGATGGTTTTACCTTTTCTGAGGGGTCTCACATACCTGAAGGCATTCCACTAGCAGGTTCCTCCTTATCCCAACAAGTAACGGTGGCCGAGGAAGGACAATCTAAAAAGGCGGGGGAGGTAGTTGAATTGAGCTCTTTTGAGGATGAATATAGTGTGTTCAACCTAGCTGATCAGTCCGAGGATCCCTCTGGTGATCTAGGAGACCCTCGTTTGTCCGAAGCCGACCTCCGGTCTCTAAGAGTCAGCACTCGAACTGAGATGGGTTTAAAAAGACAGCCCCAAACCAGTCTTTTTGATCTGCTTGAAGGCGGTTCTAAGAAGGGTGTGCCGGAAGAGTCGCAGCCGAAGCCCCCAACACCTCCGCCTCAGATATTAACTGTGCAAACCAAGTCATCTTCCGTCCCCATAGTACCAGACCCTCAGACCAAGTCTTACGACCCGAAAAGGAAAAGACTTGCCAAGGGTAAGGAGCCAATGGATGGGAGTAAATCCTACTCCTCGCCTGAGAAGGGTAAATCTCGCAAGCCTCCGAAACAACTGAAGTTCGGTGGTCAATAGAAAGGTAAGAAGATCATCCACCAGTCTGAGGCTCAAGCCTGGCTGCCCGCTGCCATGCTTCATGATCAGCCCCTGATGGATGACGCATCTATACGGGAATCTCAAGGGGCTGAGGGGGCTCTCGTGGCCGATGCTCTGGAGAAGTCTCTCCTTCTTCCCACCGACATGGCCGAGCTTGAAAATATGAGTGGGTCAGAGGTTGTCCTTGACCTTAAGAAGTATCTGGGCATGGTGGGTCCTTTGGTACTTATTTATTTTATTCGAGCTTTGTTGCTTAGTGCCTTCCCTTTTTCTTTACGGAGTTACCTGTTTTTTTTTTTATCGGCAGGCTATCCAGGCTCTTTTCAGGTTGAATGAGGAGGTTGATGGCCAAAGCAGTGCTTTAGCACAAGAGCGTGACAAGTTCTTGAAAGCTGCCAGTACCCTTAAGAAATCTGAGGCCAACCTGAAAAAGGCGACCGAGGATCTGGAGGAGATGAGAAGGGCCAGGGACACTGCTGCCTCCGACCTGGCCGAGGCCAGGAAGCAAGCTGAGGACCAAACCACCCGCTTGCAAGACGTTGAGGGCCAGCTACAGACTGCCAAGGAAGGCAATGTCTACTTGAAGAAAGAGTTGACCAAAGTAATCCATCAGAAAGGTATTGCCGAGTATGCCAGGGACGAGGCTGTGAGAGCCAAAGACGAGGCGATATTTGCAAAAATAGACGCTGAGCGCTCTGTAGAACAGGCGGAAGAGAAAGCCTTCGCAGATGGGGTGGCTAAGGCTGAAGCCACTCTTCGGGCACAAGTTCCTGTAGTGTGCAGGCATTACTGTTCTCTGACCTGGCATGAAGCCCTCAACCAAGCAGGGGTTGATGCCTCATCCGATCTTAGGAGGGAGGACAGGGTATATTACCCTATTGCGATTCATGAGACTACTCTTGATGCTCCCGAGGAGGGGTCCTCATTACCAGCGATTGAGAGTCACAATAAGACCGCCGAGGATATACCTGCCGCTGACCAATCCCCCGAGGAAGTTGAACCCTCGAGAACGTTGGGGGGAGTTAGAATTGAGGGTCAAGAAATACCACAGGACGTGGTAAGGCCTCCTGCGGATCCTTTGAGACAAGGCCTTTAGGCATGGGTTAAAGCCTTTTGATCTGTTTATTGAATTAATTTGTTTACTGAGTTGAAAAGATTGATGTATGACATAGGATAGTTTTGTTTGCTTTCTTTTTCATTTCATTCTATTTCTTGCCTTAGTGGCGTTGTGAGGAGACTGCATATTTTTTGTTTAAATTAAATGCTCGACACCTTATTTCCAATTTATGGATATTTCCTTTTACTTGCTTTTCTCTATTATTCTGCTCAATATTTGTATTCTGTTCTGGAATTGGTCTTATGAGACCATCTACTATCCTTCAAATATAAATCTAAGGACCGTATTATAGCTTGACTCTAGGTAACACTCTGGTTTTTCTACAGATAGTTATTTTCTCTAAAGGCTCAAGTCCATGGACCATGCAAAACCTTGGTTTCGTTTAGTATCTAGGTTTAATGGTGTGAATAGTATTACCATAGGCTTGGGTCCGAGGACCATGCAATGCCTTGGTTTTTCTATTACTTCTATTTTTCTGTAAGTGTCTAATTTCCCCATAGGTTTGAGTCCGAGGACCATGCAATACCCTGATTCTGTCTAGTACCTAGATGTAACGGTGTGAATAGTTTTACCATAGGCTTGGGTCCGAGGACCATGCAATACCTTGGTTCTGTCTACCACTTCTATTTTTCTGTAAGTATCTAGTTTCCCCATAGGTTTGAGTCCGAGGACCATGCAATACCTTGGTTCTGTCTAGTACCCAGATGTAACGGTGTGAATAGTTTTACCATAGGCTTGGGTCCGAGGACCATGCAATACCTTGGTTCTGTCTACCACTTCTATTTTTCTGTAAGTATCTAGTTTCCCCATATGTTTGAGTCCGAGGACCATGCAATACCCTGGTTCTGTTTAGTACCCAAATGTAACGGTGTGAATAGTTTTACCATAGGCTTGGGTCCGAGGACCATGCAATACCTTGGTTCTGTCTACCACTTCTATTTTTCTGTAAGTATCTAGTTTCCCCATAGGTTTGAGTCCGAGGACCATGCAATACCCTGGTTCTGTCTAGTACCCAGATGTAACGGTGTGAATAGTTTTACCATAGGCTTGGGTCCGAGGACCATGCAATACCTTGGTTCTGTCTACCACTTCTATTTTTCTGTAAGTGTCTAGTTTCCCCATAGGTTTGAGTCCGAGGACCATGCAATACCCTGGTTCCCTGGTTCTGTCTAGTACCCAGATGTAACGGTGTGAATAGTTTTACCATAGGCTTGGGTCCGAGGACCATGCAATACCTTGGTTCTGTCTACCACTTCTATTTTTCTGTAAGTGTCTAGTTTCCCCATAGGTTTGAGTCCGAGGACCATGCAATACCCTGGTTCTGTCTAATACCCAGATGTAACAGTGTGAATAGTTTTACCATAGGCTTAGGTCCAAGGACCATGCAATACCTTGGTTCTGTCTACCACTTCTATTTTTCTGTAAGTATCTAGTTTTCCCATAGGTTTGAGTTCGAGGACCATGCAATACGCTGGTTCTGTCTAGTATCCAGATGTAACGGTGTGAATAGTTTTACCATAGGTTTAGGTCCAAGGACCATACAATGCCTTGGTTCTGTCTACCACTTCTATTTTTCTGTAAGGAGAGGTCTGTCTTTGTACTGCTTCACTGGAGACTATTCCTCTTTGGTTTAGGTTATGACCTTACACGTGGCGTTTTGTCCCGCCTCCAGTTCGAGTCCCACCTTTTTCATTTACGAGGCGTCATTTGGCGGTTCGTTTTTCGCGCTCAACATTTCGGTGCGCAAGACGCGCCCTCGTTAATGTCCTCGTGAATTAGCACACATCCAGCGGTCTACAGCCCCTCGGAATTTGATGGCTCCGTGATTTGCACTGTTGACAATTCTCCTTTCGGATTCTGCGCGAATTAATTCCCACCAACATTTATTCCCTATATAAGACTCCTTCAAGAGGAAGGCTTCTTCATATTCCATGAATTCCCAAACGCAAACAGAGAAAATTCACCCCCTTAGCCCCTCTAGCCCTTTGAATAACTTTGCCGAAGCTGGTAGTTATAGAGCGGCTTTGGGCGGGTGTGAGAACATCCGTGCCAAGAGCCGTCGTGGCCGTAGCCCCCACTGGGTTTCCGGCACGGCAGAGTTTAGGCGTAACCCCGATGGTGTCATGCACGATGGCCCGGAGGGAGGTTGTTGAAGTACCTAATGTCCCTCCTCGGAGCGCACCCCCGACGGTGGAGATGTGTGAATTCACGTCATGGCCGGTGCCCGAGTGTTGCCGTCTCCCACGGTCAACACTCGTGAAGGTTGGAGAGAATCAAGGGAACATCGTGAGGAAGGGTGGCCGATGCGCCTGCATCTGCGCCTCACTTTGTTCAAGCTTTGGTCACCTGGCCCTCCTCGTCCCCTGCTTTTATTGTCAAGCTCTCCCATTCTTTTAATGCCAATAAAAGCACGGGTTGACACTTCCTTCCGGCTAGTTTTGGAGCGGGTCCACCTGGGCCTCTGATTGTAGATCTAGCTGGTAGGGATAGTTGTAAAGCAAGCCTGCCTGAGCCTTTGATTGTAATCTGTAATTGTTTTTTTTTTTTTTTTGGCATATCTCTCATTGTAACTTGTAACTTTTTTTTTTTTTTTTTTTTATGGAATAATATCAATCGTTCTTTTCGCTGTCAAATATTTTTTTTTTCTTACTCAACTTACTGTAAAAGGACCACCTAGAGCAATCGCCTGGTGCGCTGGCTAGCGCGCTAATCCTCCCCACAAACGGCGACAATTGTAAGGACACAACTTGGATTGGACCTAGAATACAAACGGGTTTTCAGTCCAACAAGCCCAACAATAAATTTGTAGAGAATGGGTAGAAGGTTTAGGAGCTGGCCGTCGTTCACCATGAATGAACTTCTTTTCTTTTATATAAAAATAACTGTTTACAACCGGGGAATGCTCTTCGGCCCATGGCTGAGGAGCCCTCTCACTTTGATCTTCTTCCCCCCCCCCCCCCCTCTTCTTTTTACTTTACTCGCTTTCCTTATATAGTCCTTATCATCCTCTCTCGCTCTTCCATCTGTTGATCATCTATTCGCCTTTCTTCTGATTGCCCATCCCATCAGAAGTCTTATCAGCACTTAAGTAGTTCACTCTGATCAACGCTGCCCTGCCAAAGGGTTGTATCGCCATTAATGCGGGCAGAGGGGTTAGGTGAATGCATTAAGTGCGGAGATGACAGCTTGCCCTGGGCTTGTCCCTTCCAAAATTCATCATTGGCATGCCGAGGACAAAGAGGTCCTCGGCCTGCAACCGAAAAGAGGCCTTCCCCATTTTAGCCTCGGATGATCAGTCTTCCTCGGCGTGGGCCTTGGTCCCACTACACGATGGGCTGAGGCCATCAGGCCCATGGACCCCACAAGCCTAATTACTCACCATCAGCCCTCCCTGTTTTGTTGATGTCATCAGTAGAGATGACTTGTAGCCAAGTTGTTTTGTAGTTTTATTTTTTTCTTTTTCTCTTCGTTAATAAAAGTCTTAAATTCAGCAAAAAAAAAAAAAAACAAAAAAAAAAACAAAAAAAAAAAAAAAAAACGAAAAAAGAAGAAGCAAAAGACAATAACAACAATCGCTGGTCAAAATTGTTCATCTACGTACTTAACAAGAAGGATAGAGCTGCTAGACCATTTCCTGGCCAATGGTGATTCTTCCTTTATATCATATAATTTAATAAAGCTATTAAGTGCAACGTATATGGATGATTAATCTCATAAGAAATTTCTTAAAATTATTCATTGAGTTTTGTTTAATTCTCATATTTGTAATATTTTGTGAAAAACGTGGGGGAAAAGGTTAAGTTGTGGATATAAATTAATGATACAAAAAAGATATAAAAGAATGCAAAGTTTAGATTTTGAGCTTCATATATTTATTATTTATTAAAGCTTGTGAATCATTGTACCCAAAACCGATAACTTATTTCTTAAATTGAGTTGTAATGATGAGCCTTAAGCTTTTGCTAGGTTGTATCATTATGCAGTTGATATTTTGATCTTTAGCATCAAATGTTTGGAACAACTTTATTTATTTATTTATTTATTTTTCAATTTTTGAAAGAAGTTAATGTGTATTGTACAATGATTTTACTTTTTTTATTTCCTTCTAAGTCAAATAGTAAATTTTTATGCTATATTTCTTTTAGTTGTAATGAATAATAGTGATATAAAAGACTTTAACAATATTTTGTTAACAATATACCACGCAAGGCACGGGCTAATGCCTAATATAAATAAATAAATCACTTGCTTAAAGCCTCAAACCTTTGTTTAATTTTCTTCGATTAACTTTGTTTCCAGCATATACCTGCTTTGTCTCGCATTAATTTCACATAGTATTATTGCATGTACAATTTTTGCAGTGACTTGTCTTTGTTGAGTTCCCCATGTTCGACGTTGCTACAACTCTAAAGCAGGTTCAGATTTTCTAAGTTATTCTATTAATAGATTTCTTTAAATTCTAACTATTCTTTTATGATTTAAAAGTTTAGATTGTATCATGTCAGTATTCTACCATCAATGCTCTTAACATAATAAAATAATGTTACAAATAAAACAATTAGGCCTCAAACCTTTGTTTAATTTTTTTTATTAACTTTGTTTCTAGCATATACCCGCTTTGTCTCGCATTAATTCCACATAGTATTATTGCATGTACAATTTTTGCAGTGACTTGTCTTTGTTGAGTTCCCCATGTTGGACGTTATTACAACTCAAATGAATTCAGATTTTCTAGGATACTTTACCAATAGATTTCTTTAAATCCTAACCATTCTTTTATAATTTAAGAGTTTAGATTCTGTTATGTCAATATTCTACTAATAATACTCTTAACATAATAAAATAATATTACAAGCAAAACAATTAAGATTATTGTTAATAGAATGCTGGTATGACAAAATCTAAACCATTAAATCATTAAAAAATGGTTAAAATTTAAAAAAATTATTTGATAGATTACTCTAAAAAATTTACTAATATTATTTATGAAGGAATTATTTACAACTAAACCCCAATTACTTTTCTCTATTAGTGGGTTCATGTGGACAAGGTTTTGTAATTACCGAAGGTGTAGGTAGCTAGCCTTTTATAAAAGGTCTTCTCTGGAAGGTATAGCTGGGGACAAAAAGTGGATGGTCTTATGAAAATCGGGAAGAAAGAACACAGCAAGGAAAGCAATCATATAATTGGAGATTGAGAAACTTTTATTTACGTCTTTGCACTCGTGGCTACTAAGTACATAATTGACTTCTTAATCAAAACTTCTTAATCAAATTAGTTGTGTGTCATGTTGGAGACCGTGACACATTATTAATTATGGACTTTGAACTTTGGGCCGAAACATGCACGCGAATTCTAGACTTTGTTCTTTGGGAGCTAGCTGCCGACTCTAATCTGGCAATTTGTCACAATTTGAATTTTTTTTTTTTTGATAAGATTTTTTTTTTTTTTTGAACTTTGTTTTTCGTTTTGGTCGATAAATGATCTAGTGTCAAGCATTAGCAGTCTATATAAACTAATATAATACTGGCAGCAATTAGAAAAAAAAATTGTTTATAATTTGATTTTTTTTTTTTTTTCGGTTAATGAATGCTCTTAAAGTATTTTTTAATGGATAATTTTAGAAAAAAATTGATACTACTTTTTTGATAAATATAAAAAACTGTAAAAATAATTAAAAATTTTCTTTTCTCCTAAAAATTTATGAAAGTAATTTTTAAAGAAATGTCTTTAAAAAATTCATTAATATTTTTATTTTATTTTTATATGGAGTTTACAATTTGCCACACCCTATGTTTTTTCACAATCTATCCGAGCTGAAAAAAACTTTGATAGTCAAGGAGTGGCATTTTAAGCTCTCAAAAATAAGAATTGACCTCACACATAAGATCCACCATGGAGCCCACCTCTTTGTGAGATTCTAACCCATATAAGTATTGCCCATCCAAGCAAGCTAGTGTCAAGCATTTACTATATGTATAAACTAATATAATAATGAGAAAGAAAAACCAAAACCTTTCCGCACGATTTGAATCTCAAACAGTTCAACATAATGAGAAAGAAAAAACCAAAACCTTTCCACATGATTTGAATCTCAGACAGTTCAACATAACGAGAAAGAAAAAACAAAACCTTTTCTTACTTCAAACTTCAAAGTAGCGTCAACGAACTTTTTCAATCTATTCATCCCTTTAAGAAGAAGAAAAAAAGACCTATTAAAACTTTGAGATATAGGTGGATTTTACAAAATATAAAAAATTGCTTTGAGTCTTAAATTCCAAATTACACGCCAGCATCAAATTGACAGTAAATTTCACTGCAATTACTAGAAGAAAAAGTTCAGTACTGTAATAAATTGCTTGATTTTAAAATCTAAGGCAAATATAATTAAAAATTAGTAAAACTTAAATTCATAAACTATGAGACAGCAAAGTCCTAGAATGCTTATTTTTCTACAACAAGAAAAGTATTGTCTACACGTTTCACGTGTGCAAGCCAAAGTAACAAAGGAAATTGCCAACCCTTTTAGTCTATCATTGTCGATCTCACATCCAAATATTAATGCTACCATTGTCATTTTTCTCAATTATCAAGCACATTGATGGCATAGAAAACCACGTTCAAAGCAAAAGACAAAGGCTATGCTGGCACCACCGATTTCACAATTTGATGTCTTCCTAAAATTTCAGCAATGTAGCTGTGAGTTTGCATTTGATCCATCACTTGGTTTTACTTTTCCGGTTTTAGTTTTCGTGTCCAACCACAACTCTCTTTTTCTATGCATCAATAGTCATACCAATTGTCCATTAGTTTCTCCATAGCTTGAATATGATAGGGACCAATTTTAATGATCGAAAATGAGCAAACCTATATAGCAGTTCCCATACTGTAGGCTTTGAAAATTTTCATTGTCATGCTCATACATCAATAGTCATGGCAACTGTCTATTAGCTTAGTTACTCACAGCTGGACTAAGAGATATGGGACCATCCAATGATCAAAATGACAATCACCTAAGTGACAAGTCCCCCATCTCTACATAATGTTTGAAAATGTCATATGATGACATTAGTAGTAGGTATGAACTAATCAATTTCATAATTTAGTAGTAGTCACTCCCTAGTGGATGATGGGCCAAAGGACGTGGATTTTGGATAAGTTTGTTTTTGTGTTTTCACAATCATGAAGAACCATGCATATATGCTTTACAAATATAATATGCTTCAGGTTCATTTTTTTTTTTTTTAATAGGATATTTGGCTAGCATTTGTTCTGTGTGTTGTATTAAGAAATAGGAGATGGAGAAGCCAAATATAAGAAAAAACAAAGGAATTGGGTGTGCTTTCACAATCAAAGTCCCCCCCTTAAGTGAATTTATTCATGCAAAGTTTGATGTGAGTTTGTAACTTTGTATTCGTGGCAATCCTAACACGGTTTTAATTAAGACCCCACAAATGGCAGTGTCCCACACCATTACATTTCTTCCATTTTAATAAAGTTTGTTAGATTGATAGAGGCATGTCGATTTTGCTAACTTTGAGAATTTTCATTTGTTGGAGGTGGGGAGGCTTGGAACTCTATTATTACTCCAATTATACACAACAAACCGGTCAACTTTGATCAACATTATTGAAGTTCAACGACAACTTTGAAACTATCCTACATACAAAATTCCCTTGCGGAATGTGTATTATAGGAAAAATTATTCTATAACCTGTAATATTTTTATGGGTGATGAAGATTATTTTCCGCGTATTGTATAGAAAAGGATGAACGGAAGTAAATGTTGTAATTTGAACAAAAGAAAAGAAAAGAAAAGATGAATGAATAGATGTAAGTAAATTTTGTAATTTGAACACTTGAAGAAAAGGATGGATGAATGACATGGTGTAAATGTTGTAATTCTGAAATCAAAAATACTTTTTTTTTTTGGTTGCCAAAATTCAAATTAAACTCATTGAGTTTGGGTAAATTGTCCTTTCATCCATAAAGTTTTTTCTATGTCATTATTATTATCCTTGACAAGTTGAGTTCAACTATTCAATATTCGACTTCGGCTCAATTCGATTGCATATTTAAGAGTATTCACAGCAAAAATGTTAAAAAATTTAGTTTTTAACAACTCAAAAAACTATTTTATCTATTTTAAATTTTTAATACATTATTTTACAATACATTCAACATCAAAATATTAAATACTATACTCTATTCTTTTACCAATTCATTTAAATATTCTTTCTTTTACCACTCAAATCTCTCTCTCTCTCTTTCTCATTTAAATAACGTTTTTTGTGTTTACCATCTACCTCTAATAAACTGCCATTTTTGACAGTATACTATAGCTAAGTATTAAAAACATTGTATGACAACTCAAAGTTATAAGTCACGTGCTTTGTTACACATGGATAGGTGGTTTTATGAGTCACCATATGGGATGGAGGAGATTCCTCACTATTAGTTGAGAGGAAAACTCTCTCATCGAGTGCGCCTATTAGCTACTTTCTTGGGTTGGATGAGTTATAATTTATAAAGCCAAAAACTTTGTGCACGTGTGGGCTGAATGAGCTCAAAGGTTTGTTAAAATGCCATCTATATCCTGGTCTCGGTTAAAACTTAATAGTGAGTTTGGGCTTTATTGCATGGTTTTATTATTTTGGGCATATTGTTATATCACCGACTAATGTTTCCTGTCCACATTACATATTAGCAAACAAATTCACGTAGGTTGGAGGTGATTTTTTTTTTTTTTTTTTGGTGTGTTTTTCAGCCTTCTGCAATTTCGTTTTTGTGATTTGGGCTTTCTTGGATTTGGGATATGTTTATTGTGCTATTGATTTTCTTAAGTTGGTCCTTCCCCTATTGCCTTTTATCTTTTTATCATTTCCATCACATGTGATGTGACATTATTTTGTTGGACTTTATAATTTTATAGATGACAATGAATAGAATGACCAATTTGACAAGCATGTTATATTTTGAGGTTTAAAATGTCAAAAACAAAACTCACTTTTAGAATGAAAGTGGCATTTAACCCAAACATTTTAATGAAAAACTTGAATTTTAGTTTTTATATATATATTTTAAAAATTATATTAAAAGTTTGATTATTTGCTTGATATTGAGTTTGATTTTAGTTTGCCTAACGTATTAAGTTGAGCCCAAGCTACTCAATTTTTTGACAAGATCAAGATGTATGCGAGCACAACTCAAGCTCAAACAGAGTTTAAAGATTTTATTATTCTTGTTAGGTTGAGTTTGACTATTCAATATTCAACTTAATCTGGCTTAACTCGATTACAACCTTAAGATTACATATCTAATAGATTATCAATATTAGTTAACAACCTTGAGTAACAACTCAAACAAGCATTTACGAGTATTTTTAGTCATATAACCTATTTTGAGTCATGTGACTTATTTTATTTTATTTTAATAAAAATTTCATACGATGGATTGGAGAAAATTTAAAGAAAAACCCTGTCCTTGCGTGCACCCATTATCTGCTGTCTTGGAACTCGAGAGTTGCGACTTATGAGCCATAAACTTTGTGCAAATGAGTATGGACTGAAATTTGTGCTAAAAGGTTTGTTATGACTTACAGAGCAATCTGTAACCTTGGGCTTGGTTAAAAGTGATTTTGGGCTTGATTGCAGTATTTTATTATATTGGTCTTGTTATTATCCCACATACTATTGCTTCCTGGTCCACCTTGTACATTAGAGAGACAAAGAATTAAGGTTGGTCGGGTGTGAATGTTTGCATTTTTCAGCCCTCTGCAATTTGGTTTTTACAAGTTGGGCTTTCGTGGAATTTGGGCTTGGCGTGTACTGTTGGTTTTATTAATATGGTTTTCTATTCTAGTTTACGAATTGCATTTTTTTAAGCAGAAGATAGGGTGTGGACTACTCTCCGAGTGTGTGCAAAGAATTCTGCAGATAATAAAATGAAACCTTAAGATTTAATGAGTATCTTAGACTTATAAGTTATTGTATAGTAATAATATATTGGGCTTGTATCTGGCTGGTTTTCCAACCATGGCTTTCACAATTCTAACATTGTTTGTCTCTTTTCAAAGGGAGGAGAGAGAGAGCCCCAGCTAAATGACAGTAACTAACAGGTGATTCAAAGACTTTGTAGAGAAAGACTTGCGTCCTATGTTACGAGACGTGGTTTTGATTTGCTTACATCTTGGCTGTAATGAAAACTCCACGCTAATAATCCAAACCATAATGACTGGTGTGCATTTGGGATGAGTTGAATTTTTCAGCTTATCTTCAATTTCAGTTTATTTTTGCTACTATTAATAGATCTCACTTACTATACACACGGGCGGCTCTACTCTTTGTTCAGGGGGTTCAAATGAACCCCCTGACTTCAAAAAAAAAATATATATATATATATATATTATATTATATATTTAATATTTTTTTTTAGTTTAATACATTAATTTTTTTCTTAAAAATATTTTTGCACACCCTAACTTAAATTTTATACACTCTTATTACAATTATTTTTTTACTCTAAAGTAAGAGTAAGTGTTTGTGAATTGTAAATGTCATTTTTTATTATATGTGTATGAGTGTGTCTAATATTAATTATGTGCATTACTTTTTTTTTTTTTTTTTTTTTTTATATAATGTCATTTGTGTGAATAATGATGTGTATGTGGATGTTTGTGTGTACAATACAAATATAATATAACTTTATATAATTTAATAATTAAGAAATAGAGAGGATTTGTTATATGAGTGTGTATAGTTATCATGTTATAATAATTTTTTGTCAAAAGTTAGAAAAATTCAAGAAAAAAATTGCAAAGTTAGTGATTATTCAAGAATTTAATTGATTAAGTAAACACATAGTGAATTATTTTATGTATGAATGAGTGTGGTTGTGTGTGTCAATAATTAATATAGAGCCAATGAGTTGAGATTAGTCATTTAGTTTAAAATATTTTTATAAAAACAATGACAAATATGTAATATTAATTGCATAAAAATAAAAATTTAGACAAACTTAACAAAATAAAATGGTCATAGCTACCCATATTGGCAATAAATACTTGTAATGAACTATCGTGTAACAATTCAAAATTTGAAAACTTGTAGAAGGAAATTGTAAAAATTAATGGGTTTTTTTTTTTTTTTTTTTTTTTTGTGTCTATAACTCGATATATTCAAATTTTCTTTTTATTAATTTTTTTTAAATTTAAATTTCTTAATGACCCCTCTCAACAAAATTCCTGGAGCCGCCACTGACTATACAGCTAACTCAGTGACGGAACTAGGAATTGAATCTAGGGGGGGCGAAAGCATGAACCAAAAAAATTTTAAATGACATGGTTTATTAAAAAAAAAAAATTATAGTAGACAAAACAATTACACTTTATTACCATAAATATTTAAGTCAAGAAGGAAATAATATGAACAAAAAAAGTTGAAAGTTACAATATGATATTCAAACCTTTTCGAAGAAAAATAAAAAAAGAATAGGATTTTGGATCTCCAAATTTTGGATAATTGGAACTAATATGTTGATTTTATCACATTGACCAACTCACCAATATGATAAACCCATACTTTTGGATACAACTAAAAATCACACTAATGAAGTTTTCAAAACTTTGTTTGAGGATTTTAAAAAATTGGGATATTAATATTAAGAGTTGACAATGCTACATCATCAATATTGGCTTCTAAAAGAATTTTGCATTTTATCTTTTGAAAAAAATTTAAATATTGTAATTGACTTTCCCATAATTTATAAATCAATTAAAAAGTCATATAAATTATTGTCACCTCCTTAAGGGAATTTTTTTTTTCTATGAGATTTTTTTGGTTGAGTTATTAAATTATGATATTGGTGATTTGTGGATTTTTTGTTGTGTTGTATTTGGACTATGGAAGGGCTATGGGTTCAAAGAAAAGGTTAAGTGATTAGTTTCTTTTGGGTTATTTGGACTAATCCAAAAATTTGAGGGGGACCAACTATAAAATCTAAAATATGGGCATACCAATAAAAAAAAAAAAAACTAATTTGAAAAGAGGGGGGGGGGGGCAATGGCCCTCCCCTGCCCTTTAGTGGATCCGTCCCTGAGCTAACTTTTACCTTAATTTACAGTACTTTCAGTAAAAAAATTTCAGTTTCAGTTAAATAAGTTGTTCCCAAACGCATGCCTCACATGATAGTGGATCCAAGGCTGGCTCAATAAGTTTGGGGGTTTTAGGCGAAAATTTTAAGTGGGAGTCTTTTTTAATATTTAAATATTTATTAAAAAAAATTTATTTAAAATATATTTTTCTTACTTTTTGAGATGCAAAATTACTAATTGGTTATTGCAAATTTTCTAAAACCGTAACCACTTTATACTTTAAAGTCTAAACCTATACAAATAAAAATTAATATATTACATGGTTCAATAAATTAGTATTTTTTTTTTTTTTGGTAAATCAAGATCATTACATTAAAACTAAGCAGGAACAAGTCCATTACAAAAAGAAGCGTCCTTATCAGCAAGAAGGAGGCCAACCACCACAGGCGGTGGGCACAAAAAAACAACAAAATTAGAAATGGAGCTCTCCCCAGATCTTGCTAGCAAGTCCGCGCATTGATTAGCCTCGTAGAATGTGTGCACAACCCTCTTGTTGGGAATGGCAGCTAACAATTTCCTGCAATTAGATAGTAGACGTTCCACTAAAAGGTTTGCCTTATTATTATTCATTAGAGTGACAATGCTTAAGGCGTCCAATAAATTAGTATTACTATAATACAATTGAGTTGATATGATATATATCAAATTATTAGTAAGTGTGATAATTTATAATAATTCATAAAGTAAAAGCTTGCATAAAAAAAAAATATATATATATATATATATATACACACTAATTTGAGTGGGTATACATAGGGTGTGGGTGTAGCCCGTGTGGGTGGGTTACTGGGTTAGTGAATGTGTAGGCAATGTAACCGTGTGGGTGGGGGCTAGCTAATAGCTGTATGCAGAGATCTCTTGCACTTGCGCAGTAGTTATGAAATATTTTTCAACTTCTTTAGACTATAAAATATTATATACTAAAAAAAAAAGATTATAAAAGATTATATACTAGTTCTATCAGGCTATCATTCTAGCAAGTTGTGTGCAATGTGCACTGTCACTGCAGATAGGATGTGGCATTTTTAATGCATTTTATTGGTCAATAAAAAGATTAAAAAAATTTATTTTTGTAATTAAAATATATAGATAAATATATTATATATATAATTTTTTTTTACAAGTAAGGGCATTCTTTTATTTGGAGGCCTTAAGCGATTGCATCAACTGCATCCATTAGTCAGCCAGCCCTGATTGGATCAATCATCAAATATGTTGGAACCAGTCAACAAGTAATGGAATCCACCCTTCATGAAATTGAAATATAGTGGACTAGACCCAGCCAACCTTATAATTTCTCCAAATTAATTGAAACCAACAGGGCGAATTAATGACATATCAACAAACAACAGCCTATATTTCTCTATAATGATATCTCGGATTATATGACTAATTTTCAAACCAATTACTTGCAAATACTCTTCCACGTTGCCACGCAGAAAAAAATTTCGAAGATGAATCTAAAATACAAAGACTAGTGTCCTATGTTACAAGAGGTGGTTTAATCTTCTTGCAATGGGATCCACGCCCTTCATGAAAATGAAATATAGTGGACTAGACCCAGCCAACCTTATAATTTCTCCAAATTAATTGAAACCAACAGGGGAATTAATGATATCTTGGATTGTATGACTAATTTTTAAACCAATTACTTTCTTGCTAATACGATGTAAAAGTTGGATCGAGGAGAAAGAAAAAAAAAATTCAACGAAAAATACTGTTAGACAACAATCATCCAAGGTACTTTTATTGCCAAAAATACTGCACTTGAACATATTTACACAGACAATAAAATATTATATTCTTGGTTAAACTTAACTCTTTATGTACCATACAGGAAAATAATAGGTCATCTCTTAAATTACAATAACTCTGATCTCCCTTGTGCAATGCTATTCACATTAGGTGAGCAAGCTTGTGAGTTTGTAGTTAAGCAATTTTAAATAATTTTGACTTCTAAGAAATCTGATTGGGTGATTTTTTATTGTGTTTAAACTTTTAAATGAGAACTATATGTGTGATATAGGAAACAAAGTAGACACCTAATTTAATGGCATGGATTACATATAAAGGCCTCCAAGGAAATAGATGCCAAAACAATTTCCATTGAATCATTATCGGTGAACTTGACTTGTTCATTCAGCTTTTTAAAGCTATTAATAAGTGACATATTCTTATTCATGTGATTCAATGACACAGATGACACACCAAATTATTATAATTTCTTGTAGGGAATGGATGTTGGGTTTGATCTTGCACATGTTCCTTTGGGTGACAAAACAAATAATTATGATGCTCGCATGAATTTTCTTGGTTTTTAACAAATGATGTAAAGTTTTTCTTTTGCCTTTACCAAGTTCTTAAGATATAACCTTGGGTTTTTGAAATATGTTTAGGTATGTGATTTTGATGCTGTCAATGCTATGGGACATTGAAAAAGAGAAGAGGAGATAGGCATTTGTTAATGCTGCCAGTGTTATATTTTTCTTTTATTAAGATAGTTCCTTGTGCCTTCGATTACTTGATATATAGCTCTCAATGCTGCCAGTGTTACATTTTTCTTTTGTTAAGATAGTTACTTGTGTCTTTGGTTGATAGTTCCTGGTGCCTTCGGTTACTTGATATATAGCTCTCTCTCTCTCTCTCTCTCTCTCTCTCTCTCTCTCAAAGCTGAAACTTCAAGATTTTAAATCAACATTATTGGTAATTTGAATGTTTAGCTATAAATTACATTACATTAAATGCATAGTTTACAAGCATTTATGAAATAACAAAGTAAGATGAAAAGTGTTAAAACTGATATTATTGTCAATAACTATTCATTACATCATATTATATCATATACTATATATAATAGTAAAAGCCTTTTCCTATGGACGTTGAGACATGTAGGAAAACTATCCACTTAAAATCCTGACACATGTGCAATTTATAAGTTACAAATTACTGTACGTTGCATCATTTGAGGGCTTTAAATTCTATCCATTTACTGTGCACACGGTTTAAAACAAACTAGCTTCGTTATATGCGCTTTGCACGTGCTATGAGGTTTTTTTTTTTTTTTTGTTAACAATCATATTTTGTAGAGTTTTTTTATACTACATATATAATTTTTATTTTGAAAATATAATTTATAAATGAATAAAATAATTTAAAATTAACAAGAAAGTAATTTTATTTTTTAAATAATATTTTAATGAGAATTAAAATTATATTTTTACTTAATTATCTTTTAATTTTCCCACCACTTAAACATAAAACATAAGGGTGGATAAGCAACATCACACTATCAATTTATGGTTTGTTTGTGGCATTGAGTTCTCGGTAGAATAGGGTAGCTTCTCTCCCTATTCTACTGTAGTATACTGTTCCCTCTGATTTCGTGAGGAAGGGCTGTCCCCTCTAGTACACTATTAGCTAGTAGGGGTAAGTGAGTTTCATCATTATTTTTGTCTGTGGTGTTGTATTTTCTTTGGCTGCAGGGATGGAGGACCTAACACGGAATTGGCAAAAGTTGTCCCTTACCAATAAGGAAGGGGGGAATGTGGATCTTACTGAGAGCAGGAAAGTTCAAGGTTTTGCTCTAGCTGCTAAATTTTTCACTCGGAGGTCGCTGAATATTGAGGCAGTGGTTCGGACATTTAGACCCTTGTGGCGCACGAAGGGGTGTTTTCAAGCAAGTGATGCAAAACAGAATTGTTTGGTGTTCTCTTTTGATCTGGAAGAGGATGTTGAAAAAGTTCTCATGGGAGAACCATGGTCATTTGATAGACATCTGGTGGTTTTTAGGAGGTATGATGGAGTAATCCCTGTGCAGGAGATTAGTTTTGAAAGGGTCTCCTTTTGGGTGCAGATCCACCATCTTCCGTTTTCTCTGCTGACGGAAGAGGTGGCTTTCAAGTTGGGAGATACGCTTGGTAATGTCATAAGAACTGGGGATTCATCAGATATGCGAGGAGGGACTTTCATGAGAGTGAGGGTGTCGCTGAACATCTTGGAACCTATCTGTCGTGGCCGCCGTGTTACTTTTGGATAGAACTCAGAGGGATGGATTTCTTTCTCCTACGAACGTCTACCAAACATCTGTTATTGGTGTGGAAGGCTGACCCATGTTGATAAGGAGTGTTCAGTATGGCTGCAAAGCAAAGGTTCTATGGCTGTGGAGGATCAGCAGTTTGGTGCTTGGCTTCGGGCTCCTCAGTTCAATCCTTCTCGCCGGTCGTATGTGGAGGTCAAAGGTTTCGAGAAGGAAGAAAACTCTAGTCGGGTCGTGGTGGTGAAGTCCGATTCGGGGGCTGTTACTCCGGCGACCAACTCAGCGGCGTGCTTGGGAGGTACTGTGTTGGTTAAGGAAATCCCGGATATTCCGGAATTTATTGGCTGTACGAAATCATCAGCGGATTTTGAGGCAACACTTCAGGACATTGATGATGAGTTACAGAGGTTTTCAAATTCAAATTCGTCTAATGCTATAGTCAATAAGGGATCGCACAAGAGTGTGGCTGAAATTAAGGGAATGGAATGTGCATCGGAAATCTCGAACATCTCAGATCAGGTCACTAAAGATTCGGTGATTGATGAGGATTTGTTGTTGGCTGGAAAGGTCACGGCATTAAATTCTGTAGAGTTAAGGGAGCTGAATTTTGAATTGGGCTGGGTTGGTAAGACGAATACAAAGAAGGGAGGCCCATCTAAAATGCGTGGGAAGGACAAAAATAAAGTCAGTGGGCCTGGTTTAGTTCATGCCACTTTTGGGCTGGACCAGGACTCTTTTATGCAAAATGGTCCAAAGCAGGCTTCAGAAGTTGATTGTCTCATGCAGAATGGTCCAAAACGCAAGGGAGAGGCCTTAGACTTGGTCAGTTTGGAATGTGGGGAGAAGGAAAAAAGGGTGAAGCGAGAGAAGGTTGTGTCTGATATTTCTATACACTTGGGATCGGCGGAGGCTGCTGGGCAGCCCCGCCGGGTCCAATGAGTCTGATCAGTTGGAACTGCCGAGGGCTTGGGAACCCTCGGACAGTTAAAGCCTTGCAAAAGGTTATACAGAGAGAAGAGCCCATTTTAGTCTTTCTCATGGAGACTAAACTCAATAAGGAAAAGGTAGAGAAGGTACGTGATCAGTGTAATTTTCGTTTTAGCTGGGTGGTTCCTAGTGTGGGGAAGAGTGGAGGTTTAGCTCTTTTTTGGAAAGAAGGTATTTCAGTTGAAGTTCTTGATTCTGATCAGTCACACATTGATACGGTAGTCAAGGGGGGTGTTTCATCAGACTGGTGGCATTTTACTGGGTTTTATGGAGCACCAGATACTGCAAGGAGGGATGAGTCTTGGGCTTTATTAAGGAGGATTAGGGATAGGTCGAGTTTACCGTGGATGAGCATTGGTGATTTCAACGAGATTGTGAGTGAGTCTGAGAAAGAAGGAGGTAGTTCGAGACCGAGGCGACAAATGAAGAATTTTGTGGACTCTATTAACTGGTGCGGTTTAAGGGATATGGGATTTATTGGACCGAGATTTACTTGGCTTTATCAGAGAGCTGACGGAGTCCAGATTAGAGAGCGACTGGACCGTGCATTGGCTTCATTGGATTGGGTGGGGAGGTTTCAGGATGCAAAGGTGTATCATCTGACTAGTTCGGTGTCAGATCATTCTCCGTTGGCATTGCATTTTTTCAGGAAACAGCAAAGAAGGAGAGGGAGTAAAATTTTCAGATTTGAATCCATGTGGTTGAAGGACCCTAAGTGTGAAGAAGTGGTTAAAATGGCATGGGCTGAAGGGTGTATCGATAGTGCTGGTTCTCCGATTTCTCGATGTTTGGAGTTGTGTCGTAACAGATTGGAAGTTTGGAATAAGAGTGACTTTGGACATGTTGGGAGAAAAATTTCGGAGCTTCAGGGTAAATTGGAATGGTTAGAGCATCAACCAGTTTCACCCACTATTATTAGTACAACCTGTGCAACAAGAATTGAACTGAACTGTTGGCTGGACAAAGAAGCAGATATGTGGTATCAGCGGTCTCGTTTGAATTGGTTTCAATCAAGAGATCGGAATACTCGGTTTTTCCATGCTAGAGCATCATCTCGGTATAAGAAAAATGTTATCACAGGTTTGCTGGATTCGCAGGGGGTATGGCAGGAGGAAGAACACAAGATAGGAGAGGTAGTGGTCGATTATTTTGCTGATCTCTTTAGATCAAATCGGCCTTCTGAGTTCACTGAGCTTCTCAATGCAGTGCAACCAAAAGTTTCGGATGACATGAACAGTATACTTAATATGCCGTTTCAAGCTGCGGAAGTGTTTTCAGCTTTAAAACAAATGTATCCTTTAAAGTCTCCTGGTCCGGATGGGATGCCACCACTCTTCTTCCAGCACTTTTGGCCCACCATTGGTAATACTGTCACTAATACGGTTTTAGATTTTCTTAACTTTGGGTTTGCCCCCCCTAAGTTCAATGATACTCATGTAGTTTTGATTCCAAAAAATAATGATCCGAAAAATATTTCTGATTACCGTCCTATAAGTTTATGTAATGTGATTTTTAAACTTGCTTCTAAAGTGATTGCTAACAGGCTGAAGAAAATTCTGCCCTCTATTATTAGTGATACCCAAAGTGCTTTTGTGCATGGAAGGTTGATTACTGATAATATTTTGGTGGCGTTTGAGGCGATGCATCACATTAGTCAGAAGAAAGCTGGTAAAAAAGGGACAATGGCTTTGAAGCTAGATATGAGCAAAGCATATGACCGTGTGGAGTGGGTCTGCCTTGAAAAAATCATGGAGAAGCTTGGGTTTAATCTGAGTTGGAGGAGGTTGATTATGCGGTGTGTGACTACAGTCTCCTATTCTTTCAGAATTAATGGGACGGTTTACGGTTCAGTTCAGCCTACAAGAGGGATCCGTCAAGGGGATCCTTTATCTCCCTATCTATTCCTCATTATGGCTGAAGGTCTCTCATCCTTGATTAAAAAATCTGTGGAGGATGGTACTTTGGAGGGTGTAGCTGTGTGTCGTGGTGGTCCAAAACTCTCACACTTGTTCTTTGCAGATGATAGTCTCATTCTTTGTAAAGCTACTACTGCTGATTGTGAGTCTTTGCAACGAATTTTCCAGGTGTATGAGAATGCTTCTGGGCAACAGTTAAACCGTGCTAAAACTTCTCTATTTTTTAGCATGAACACACCCAGGGAGGTTCAAGAGGAAATTCGAGAAAGGTTTGGAGCACAGGTGATTAAACAACATGAAAAGTATTTGGGTTTGCCATCGCTAGTGGGGAGAAATAAAAAAGCAAGTTTTAGTGCTATTAAGGATAAACTTTCCAAGAAGTTAGCTGGTTGGAAAGGTAAGTTGCTCTCAAAAGCTGGTAAGGAGGTATTGATTAAAGCGGTGGCGCAAGCTATACCTACCTACACCATGAGCTGCTTCAAAATTCCGGATTCTTTATGTGAAGAGCTTACTAGCATGATTCAGAATTTTTGGTGGGGTCAAAGAGGGGAAGAAAAGAAGATGGCGTGGTTGAGTTGGGATAAGCTTTGTGAACCCAAGGAGAGGGGTGGGATGGGGTTCAAACGTCTCCAACAATTTAACTTAGCTTTATTAGCTAAGCAAGGATGGCGGCTTCAAACTTGCCAAAACTCTCTGCTTTACCGTGTTTTGAAGGCCAAGTACTTTCCCTCATGTGATTTCCTCCATGCTTCTATTGGTAATAATCCTTCATACACCTGGCGGAGCATCTTTGCTGCAAAGACCATTGTAGAGAAGGGTATTCGATGGCGAGTCGGGAATGGTACAGATATTCGGGTTTGGGGAGATAGATGGCTTCCAAGAGTTTCCAGCTATGAAGTTATTTCTCCTAGGCTTTTCCTCCATCAGGACACTAAGGTTAGTGAGTTTATTTGTCAAGATAACTGCTGTTGGAAGGAGGAAATTATTAGACAGATTTTCGTACCTATGGATGTGGAGGCAATTTTGAGTATTCCTATTAGTTCCAAACTACCTGGGGATCGTCTGATTTGGGCTGAAACTAATAATGGTGGTTTCACTGTTCGAAGTGCGTAGAAGGTGGCAATGAGCCTTTACCAGTCAGGCGATGTAGCTTCAGCCTTATCTAACAGCCAACAACGGTCCTTTTGGAATAAAATTTGGCACTTACCGGTTCCCCATAAGGTACGCCATTTTGCTTGGCGTGCTTGTCGTGAGATTCTTCCCACCAAGGAGAATTTGCGAGTTCGTCGAATTCTGTTGGATAGCACCTGTGAAGAATGTGGTTCAGCCCCAGAGACTTCAGGTCACTTGTTTTGGTCTTGCTCAAGAGCTCAACAGATATGGAGTTGCACCAAGCTTCCAAGCTCTCTTAGAACAGGTCAGTTTCACTCTTTCTTCGACCTGCTCTGGTTTTTACTGATGATAGAGTCTTTCGATGAGAAGAAGATTGCCTTAGTTGTAACTGTTGCTTGGGCACTATGGAGTAATCGGAATGATGTTAGACATGGGGGAGTCCGGAAAAACCCAGAAGCTCTGGTACAGTGGGTCACTCACTACCTCATGGAGTATAAAGCTTCGACGGAGATGGTGGAACCAGTAACAGAGGACGTGACTGTCCTGTGGAATCCTCCTCCACCTACCATGATGAAAATTAATGTGGATGGTGCCATTTCAAAGCATCAAAACCGGGCTGGTGTGGGGTCAGTTATTCGTGATGATACTGGGCGCTTAGTAGCAGCCATGAGCAGGAGCATTTCAGCGCCACTGGGTCCCTTAGAAGTGGAGGCAAAAGCTTTTGAAGCTGGTCTTCAGTTGGCTAGGGACTTGGGTTATCAAGATGTAATTTTAGAAGGTGACTCTTTGATTCTTGTCCGTGCTCTTTGTGGTCTTTCTTCACCTCCCTCTACAATAGATTCTCTGGTTGTGGGGATGCAGTACATGTGCTCTGAATTCCGTATGGTTTATGTTTCACATGTTAGGAGGCAAGGGAACAAATCTGCCCATATTTTAGCTAAGTATGCTTTAAGCTTACATGAGCCTGTTATATGGATAGAGGAGAATCCTTGTTGTATTGAACAAGCCCTCATCCAAGATTTTGTATCTGTTTCAGATGTTTGAATAATATTTTGTCGTTTTCCTATCAAAAAAAAAAAAAAAAAAAAAAAAAAAAAAAAAAAAAAAAAAAAAAGAGGGTGGATAAGCTTTTTTTAACTAACGAGAAATCCAAATAAGAAATCCTTAAATAATAGTACAGAAACACCATTAAATTGAAAGAGACTGAGAGAGACTAAAAAGAGTTGATTAGGCGCAGAGAGAAAAATCCGAGAAATCAGATATAAACTGCATATACCCCATAGTTTCCGATCAAGAAAAAAAAGAATAGAAAAGGTAAATTCTATCCACTACTAATACAAAAACTCTTCGTTCCCAGTTCCTTTCAAAAACTCCTTGTTTCCAGTTCGCTAAAACGACCTTTTTGCTTTTTGATTTTTCCAGAAAAAGAATCAGAAGAAGGAAGATGAAGCCGACTCAAAAGAGTTCCCTCCGACTTTTTGATTAACAATGCCTCCGACAGGTTCCTATTCTTTCTCTAACTTTTTTTTCCCACAAATTTAAAGTATATGTTTTCCACTTATACAATTGCAGTTAGATTTTGGTTCCAGAAATTAGGGTTAAGGAAATCTGATTTATGATGTGTGGCTATTTTTATTAAATATTTTGGGTAATGGGTTTGTTTGAATTCTTCTCTTTTGGATTTAAATCATTCAATTCCTTCCTCTGCAGCAATAAAGTGGAATCTTTCTACAATCTAGAGTCTCTAATTTAATCAAAGCAAAAGTATTAATTAATTTTCTTAATATTCTCTTCGATTTTGGTTTGCTGTCAACTTATGAATTTGGATTCATAAGCCTTTTCCTCTCTATTCGTTAAAATCAAGGAAAACCCCTCACAATATGAAATTCCTACCTCAGTTTTAATGGCCTCTTACCTATTCTGTTTTTTTTGCAAGGGGGTGTGAAATTGTGGGATTTTGAAATCTGATAGTATATTTTTCTTTATGATAAGTTTATTACTTTGTATATTTTAGTTGATATTTTTTTAAAAGAGGCTTTTAAGTCTTGATTTTGATGTTTTTGATGTTGGGTTTTAATGGGTTTAAATTGTGAAATCTGAAAGTGTAATAGTAAAAGGAATTGCAGCCAGTTTTAAAGTTTTTTTTTTTGTTTTGTTTTTTTTTTTTTCAAATTTCAATTACGTTTGTTAGTTTACTTTGCTCGATGTGAATCTATATTGGATAGATTAAATCAATTATCGTAGAGAGTAGATTGAATCAATTAATATTAGATTTCTAATTCAATATTTTGGTTTCTCTGTTTGTGTTTGGCTTTTGGTGGGCATCCAGATTGGCATATACATTGAATTTATATGTATGACTTTGAAATTTTCATTGTAATGTGGCAATTGTGGAATGATAAGGTAATGAGGATTAGTTATGAATCTTTTGATCATTGGCAAAGACAATTGTGAAGAAGGCTTTAGCCCTTTAGATTTGATTTATTAATATTCTCCGGGTTTTTTTCCTTCTTACTCCTTTTCAATGCTTGATCTGTTCTTTTTTCCTCCTATACATGATGCTTTTTTTTTTTCCCCTGGTTTATCTATCATTGATTTTTCTATCTGTGTATAGAGCAGAAAGTAGATAGGCAATCTGTCACTAACACAGGTTTTATTACCTTTTTAGGACTTCACCTTTCTTATATGAGACACACTGTACTTTTTTCTATTTGTTTTTAGGACTTCTATTACTTCTGTTAAATACCTTTTCCCACTGATCTTATTTTAAAATATTTTTTATTTCATTTTTTAGTGTATGCTGCCATGAACATGATCATGAAGATTAGTTTTCTGGTGGTTATTAATTATATATTATTGAATCACACTTAATAAAGAATACCTCTTTGGCCTTCAAATAGTGACATGCATTGATCTCAAAACCGATATGGTTTATGTATATTGTTTAACTTATTTATTTATTTATTTTTTTGAGAAAAGATTGTTTATCTTAATTGATTGTTAGATTACCAAAATCTTCAATTTTTTTTTTCATTTTTTTTCCTCTGATTTTTAATTCAGTTACTTCTTCATTCTGCAGCCTTTGAAATGATTTGGTTTTGCTTGGAATATTTGGATTCGTTTTTTTAGGGTACTCTAGACTTATAATTCTAAGGCTACGATATTTAGATTGTTTTAATAGTTGGGCTTCTAATTAATATACAACAGATTTATCTTAACTGTGTTAACAGTGTTTGCATGACTATTGACTGAGTTTTATAGCATGATACGTGCTTGAAAAAATGTCTTATAGACCTACATTTTATTTCCTTAGTATTATGTTGTTCAGAAGATATATACCAGCAAAACGAATCCTCTGACTTTTAATACCATTAAGATGATTGCACTATTGACCCATAAAATAGATGCCTACAAAAGAGAAAGCAAAGGGTAGCCCATAGCTGTATGATGCCAGTTGCTATATCTTAAATCCATTTTTTTTTTTTTTTTTAGTAATATGTTTGAATTATGCCTAGAGGAATACCTCTAGACCACAGCCACCCCCTTATACTTTTAAGGGCCAGAGTTGCTAATGTGTACAATGGCACACTACAGTGATTTGCTTATTTACTTTGATTTCAAGGAAACATTTAAAAGTATAAATGAAAACAACATGGAAAGTGTACCAATAGTAGTTTTACATAAATAACTTTTTAGAGTAAACTTACTAGAATTAAGATACTTACTTCAATGCTTTTGATTGGCTTAGTATAGGATGATTTCTTAGGTTTTGTATGTCTAAATATTGTAGTGCTTTTTACACTTAAACTCACATGATTCAATTTAAATATATAACTAAAGGACCCTATTGTGCATCTTTGATTCTTAAAGGGAATTTTCACGTCGATGATGATGATCATCTCTTTAGAAGTATTTGGATTCAATTAGTTTTTGTTTTGGACTGGACTGAACTGAACTGTAAAACCATGTTATGATTCAGTTAGGTTTTTCCCATCAATTTTCAGTAGCAAAAAATATTGTTTGGATTCTCTTTTTGTTTTGTTTTTTGGTTTTGGCTCTGCTTTCTATTTAGTTTGCCTAATTTGTATTTCTGGGGTTTTTAATTTAGTCTACCTCAAAGATTACATTGTCATGATTGAGGGAATTTGAATTTGAATTCATGATGATTCTGAAATTGTTCATTGCAATTTCAAACTGAGTTTTTACATATGGTTTATGGTCTCCATCATTTTTCCCTACAGGTGTTTGCGGGTTTTGGTGTAATAATTGATAGTAGTTGAATACCTACAATGCCAAAGTTCTTATCTTAATTCTTAAAATTATAGGTACTAATTCTAAAATAGTTGGTTTCCTGTCAAAATGATAGGATATGTAGTTTTATGATTTTTTTTTCTTCCATAAATTAGTTCATTAATATAATGCCTAATTTCATTTCATTGTCCAAAGTATATATACTCAATTTCTTGATTCAGTATGCTACTTTAATATGAATGACCTTCATTTCAAATGTTTTTATTTTTTATGGGTCATTATTTAAACCTGCTATGTTTTATAGATTTTAGATAATTATACTTGATTAAAGCTATTGAGTTAAATTGAAAGGTCAGGATAGCCTAATTTCTCCTTTGTTACTTTTATTTTAATATGAAACTATCTCATTTGTTGATTTCTTTTTAAAAAAATTAGCACAAAAAAAGTATAGAAGATTTTCAAATATGTACTTTTTGATTCAATAAACAAACATTAAAATTACTTTTGCTCCTTTACCATTTTATAATAGAAACAAAAATGGATAATGCAACAGCAGCATAACAAAGAAGTCAGATTTATTCATGAATAAGATTTTAGATTATGTACATCCGATTTATATATAATAAGTCGTCATTAGAATAAGGAAAATATTATAAGAATTTCTTCTAATAGCTTCAAAGTCAATATATAGTACAAGGAATTCAATCTAAATTTGAACTTGATTTAATGTTAACCATTTTTTTGAGGCACCATTTAATTAAAGACTTAAAGTGTCCATCATTGCAGGAAACAAAAGATGCTTTTGTATGAGAACTAAAGAATGACAGCTTCATGAAAATAGAGGTAGCATACCTACAAGCTGGACTAGGATAAATGAGTAGCTGTACAACTTGAAGTTTAAGTTGTACAGCTACTTATTTGTTGTTATGTTAAGTTATGTCTTCTAACACGTAAAACATTCCCGTGCATCGTGCGGGTTAAACACTAGTACTATATATAATGGCAAAAGCCTTTTCCTGCAATTAAGAAGGTGCTGCTATGTAGGAAAAATGGCCATCTAACTTTCTGCCAGGTTCACTATTAAAATACGATAAATTATACTGTTTCCCAGCCTTAAAACACCTTTTGATAGCCTTTCAATATAAAACGAAAACTAACCGGTTATATCTTAAAATACGTTTATAAGGCTTGATACGGTGATAGAGAAAGACACAAAGTTCGTCGAAACTAAATACAAACCAACCAGGAAAATAAGTTTCACTCCATCGTTTCAATATCCGTTATAATCGCAACAGTGCCTATCCCTTCTCTGCAATTATAGGAAGGTAAGTATAGTATATTCTTTTCCAATTCAACTATTGTGTAACTCAATTGTTTGACAGTGGTGGTAGTCCGGTGGTATTTCTTTCTGTTCTCTCCGCGCCTCAAGGAATATGGAATCTTGGGTTTTCCTTTTTTCTTTTTTTTCGTTTTATCCCTGCCCTTTGATCTGACTTTTTGTTTGTTCATGCTGTTTTGTTTGTGTTTTATTAATATTGAAACGGTTTAAAACCAAACGGTAGACCCTTTTGTTAAAACAATATTTTAACCATGTGTTTTAATTGTTTTATGGGTATTTTTGTTGGATTTTTTTTTTGATAAGATATTTTGGTTGGATTGTTTTAAAGGTTTGGGGGTTAGATTTTGGTTTGCATTTGGGTTAGACTTAGTTTTGTTTTGTATTGATGCAAGAATTAAAAAAAATTCAAAATTTGATTTTTTTTTTTTATAATTTTTTTTTTTTTTTTGGTTGATGAATGGCTTTGTTTTTATGTTAAAGCATATTTGGAGTTAATGTTTTTTATTTCCCCATCTCCATTAGAATTTAGTAGTTGCAAAGGAGCTTTTGTTTAAAACAAAATTACAGGTTGTTTTGATATCTTTACTTTTGGCCATAACTTGATTTTAGTGCCAAAATCATGGCCATTGTAGAAACTTGAATCCTGTGCATTAGCTTTATGTAATTATGTTCATTATTTACTCTAAGAATGGCACGTGCTTTGCTATTGGCTGAATTGTTGTATTAAATTTTTATTATATACCCTGTTATTAGATTCTGTTTCTTCTGTCATTGAATATATTTAATATAATACTATTATCAATTTAGGTTTAGGTTTGGGTATTTTGGTTGAATTTTTTTAAGTTAGGTTTGGGGTTAGATTTTGGTTTATATTAAGGCATTTGGGTTGGAATTAGATTTATTTATTTATTTATTTGGTATTGGCGCTGGAATCAAGAAAATTTGAGTTTTAAATTGCATTTTTTTGTGGATGGGTTTGTTTATCTGTTAAAGTATATTTGAAGTTTATGTTTTGTATTTCTTCCATAGTTTCAGTGGATGTTCAAGTTTTACTTCAAAACTCTTACCTTTTAAGACTATTTGATCATGATTGCAATTATATTATATTAAAGGATAATTTGATAGGCTCCAAGTAATTGTGAAAAGGCATGTCTGTTTTATTTCAAACTAATTTTTTCATGCTCCTATACTCAGATGAGTGCAACAAGGTTGTAAATACATCCAAATATAGATATTAACTTCCTAGCAGAAGTGCATAAATCTTAAAAATTCGCTTGGTCGCTACGAAATGTAAATGTTCTTAAAACTGTTATTTGTAGCATGCAATTAATTCCTTTATTTTTAGAATCCCTCATGTTGTACTTTCTAGAATTAGCTAATGACATTTGATCCAGTGCTAAAGAAATATTATAAGCAGTATGAATAGTCACAGTAAGGAAGTCTTCGTTGCATGAGGTAAATGTTCTTTCTGAGGATTACTTTACTTGCTGCAATTGACTACCGCTATTATATTGTAAAATTTAAACTGATTTTTCTTTTGGCCAAAATTGTTAAATTACCTAAAGACTATAATATATGCCAGATATAAATGGCCAATATAGTTTGCTTCTGCATTCATTAATTTTGTTAATGCTTAAATGATCAAAGATTATAATACATTACAAATTATTAAATAAGGAGGCATTAACTTTCACTTAGACATTTTTGAGGTCTGTTACCATTCTACAACACTCCCTTAATGTATGAATAAATGTAATCCTTCCCCAAGCCAATTGTGGGATTTATTACTTATCCTACCATGTGCATCAAATGTGCTAACCTTTTTTTTTTTTTTTTTGAGAGGAAATGTGCTAACCTTTGTTGTTTAGCATTTGATATCAGTAATGTGCTTGCAACATATTTTTTTTTTGGGTTTGGATTATTTAAAAGATATGTAACTTGAATCTATTTTAAATATTCAACTATTTGTCATTCACAATACAATTTCCAAATAAATTGAAAGCTATTATAAAAAATCGGGTTAAGTGGGAAAATATATTTATTACTTTGTTGCTACTTGCTGGTCTTTGAGGTTTTCAAAATCTGTGGTGAATGTGAGAGCAAGTTTATTTCATATGGGGATTTCATCTGGTGTAGCTAAAGCTGCTGCAATAAAGGTGGGAAAGAGGTCTAAATGATAGAAAACTCAATGCTGTAAGTCTTATTGCCTTTTTCAAATTACTATAGAATTTCTGTTGCATGTTTTCTGTATTAATAAAGTTAGATTAAGTTATTTTTGTTCAAGCTTTGCTTCAGAATTTCTTTAAATATGTTTAAGATGATTCCTTTTGTGTTCCTACAGATGGTAGCATAGATTTTCAAAATGTTTTTGATCTACTCTTGGAAGTTACTGAAACTTAAATGTAAAACCCAGATAGGATAGTGAACAGTTTTCATGATTGGCAATATGGGATTCCACTAGGAAAGGGATAAGATATAGCCAGAAATTGTGATTTGGATTGCCAAAAAGCTATACGATTTTGATTTTGTATCAAAAGAAATTGTTGAGTCTGATTTTGGGTGCTTTTAATATTTATTAAGAATGATTTAAATTGTTTCCTTCAATAAAATAAATGTGCACTTGGTACATTCCAGTTTCTATTGGAAGCTAATCTATTATTTATATAACATCTCATCAATTTCTTTGTAAGCTAAAATAAATTTGCACTTTTGGTACATTTCAGTTTCTATTGAAAGCTATTGTGTAATTTATATAAAATCTTATCAATATATTTTTAAGCTAATTTATATGCCAATGTTTGAAGTGTTATATTTTTTTGCTTTAAAAATCTCGTGTAGTGTACGGGTTACAAGCTATATATATAAAAGCAAAGACCTCATGCAGGAGTGCACGAGGTCCTGCTAAGTGGCGCTCCAATTTTGCATTTAACATTTTTTTACCTCTTTCATTAATTTTATTTTTATTTTTTATTGTTACCCAAAAGTTCACACTAATTTATTTTACTATTATCTTATTAATATCTCATTAATCAACTAAACTTACACCACACATTTCTCTATTCATCATGTCTTTTAGCATATCCATTGTTTTGGTATTTAAAAAAAAGCAAATAAATAAAAATAAATAAGGACTAATAGTAATAATTAACCAGATAAGACCCTAGAAAGAGATAGAAAGATACAAAAATGTTGTGGATGGTTAAATAAGCCACACTATTTTACTATATATTACCAATATAAAAAATATTATCAATATAAAAGACTTGAGACTAATAAAACATTTGAAAGAGAGAGAGAGGAATCTGAGGGGCCACCACTTCTGTTATACTGGCCTTCCCCCACCATCAAGATGCCAAAACCCTTATGGGTGATTTTTTTTTTCTTTTATCTTTTTAAATTAGGGACTTAAATATGATTTAGGCTTAGGCAATTTGGTTGGATAGTTTTTGTTTTGGGCATATAAGTAGAGAGAATATTTGGTACACAATGTAAAGCCACATTCTACCATGGTTTAATTTTAAACTGTCTATAAGACACATGCATACACACTTGCTTACACCATGTCTTCTATCAATGAGTGGAAAATGGTCAAAGAGTTGGGCATACTTTCATTTCATAGTATAAAATATATGAACACAACACAAATTAGTTGATTTTTATGGTCCTGTTACTCTTTTGCGTTTATTTTTGGTTTCATGATTGAAAAAAAAAAAAAAATTTTTGATCTTACCTTAAGAAGACTACAATTATGTAGTGAAACTACTAAACTAATTTTTAATATCTTAAAATGTATATGTTTCTTTACTTTAATTTAGTTTACTTTTTCTTTATAATATATGTATAACATTATCTAAAACTGTCTTATATAAAATATCATAAAATTATCCATGCATTGCACGAGCAACTTATTAGTTTTAATTAAAAGAAAGCAAAATTTTTGTTTGAAAAATAGTAAAAAAATTTTATTTGTTTTTATTTTTTTAATTAAAATTAAAATTAAAATTGAGGAATTAAAATTTTTATAATTTAAATGCTGACATGGCATTTAAAAAATGTTAAATAATTTTTTTAATAATATTTTAACAGCCACGTCAACGTCATATCAGCAAGTAGGGTATTCTGTCCGCCATGGAGGAGGTTCCGTTCGTGGGTTGACAGCAAGGTCCAAAATAGAATCGATTTTTTTTTTTTAGGGACTACATTAGTAGCAAAATCAATTTAGAGACCAAAATGAGAATTGGCCTAAAATGTAGGAAGCAAAAGTGTATTTTCGCCTTTATTGTATGCTGATCACTTTCGTTGTCTCCTCGAGCATTTTCTGAATCATCATCAATGTCAAACCTTAGAGAATTAATAAGTAGGATATGCTGTGATTGGTTGGGCTGGTCTTGTGCCATTTGGAAAAAAAGTGCTTATACCCAAATCATAGTTGTCAGTATCGTGTACAAAAAGTTTCGTATTGTAAGGGTATATCGTTAGTGTTCATGAATTGTTCGATACATAGGTGCGTATCGTATGAATCGAATCGTATCGGTGAATCGTACGTATTGTACGATACATAGACATGTGGGTTTAAAATGAGTTTTTTTGGTTAAAATTTGTGGTTTTATTTGATTTAAACAAATTGTTAAGCTTTTTTAACACAAAATTATTGGGAAAACTTAATTGAGTCTAATAAAATAGCAAGTCCATGAGTTTTTTTCCTCCATTCTTGTTCTCCAACAAAATTTAGATTTTACTCATAAAACTCATTTTCATATGTCCAAATTTATTTTCTATGCTATTAATAATGTATTAAATGAAAATATAATTATCTTTTGTTTTGTTATTATTATTTTGAGTCTAAAAAGCTAGAATGTCAAGAAAAAATATAAAGAATAAATTATTAGAATAAAAAACCAAAAAAAAAAAAAACTAAATGTTGATAATAATGAAGAAAATGTCTATGAAAAAATAATTTTGCAAGATGTTGAACATGGTGATAACATTGACTTAGATGAAGTTAATTTAGCCAAGATGATGAAAAGATATTATTGTTTTGATTCATATATCATGTATTATCTCTGGGTTTAATTAATTTGAATGTGCATGTTATAAACATAAGTTAATTTGATTTATTTAGTTAGTTTTGTTAAATTTTATTTCAAAAGTAATGATTAAACTGGTTTGAATATATTTTAAATTTATAATAAATATACATTTTATATGTGTATATCTATAATTATTTTATAATTTTATTAGGTATTTGTGTATCTTACGATACATGATTCGATACAATACACGGTACAGAAAAATCAAAAATCAATTCACGATGTGATTCACGATTTAACAACTATAACCCAAGCCTTAAAATACCCCTATCTTTTAGTTAAATAATTTTAAAATTAAAAAACACAAACCAGTTAAAAGAATAATTTACTGTTTCTAAGTTTTTTTTTTTTTTTTTTTTTTTTTAGCCTAAAACTTAGAACACTATCTCTATCTCATTTTTAAACATTATTCCAAGTTACCTTACATCTTTCTTTAAAAAAAAAAAATACACATTGTTATTTATATATTACTTTCAAACATTATAACACTAAATAAAAAAATAAATAAACAAAAAAGAGTATTATTACATGCACAAAAGTAGGGATGGCAACGGGGCAAGGCGGGTCCGAAGGATGGAGTCTTCACCCCCGCCCCGCAAGATTTTGTCTTGCTTCATCCCCGCCCTACATAACAGGAAAAATTTCTTGCCCCATCCCCGCCCCTTAGGGCCTCGCGAAGCCCTGCCCCACCCCGTAAAATTCTACTTTTTGTTAATTTACCCTACAACTAATATAGTTTTTTTAATGAGACCTATTTCATTAATAAAAATATACTTGAAATTACAACTAAATTTATTCCGTCAAATCAAATCAATTTTTAGAAAAAATTGAATAATATATCAAAGTGTTTAACAAGACAATCATAAAAAATAAAATAAAAATCTCACCGTGTAACACATGACAAAATAAAGGCGGAGAACAACATTGGGTAGAATAAAATAAGTTAATGTTGATATGTTTGTTTAAATAGAAGGGTTTTAGGGTATGAAAAATTTACAATTATAACCCTTACCAACGTGGGGTAGGGTGGGGGCGGGAAGGAGCGGGATTGGGTGGGGTGGGTCTAAAATGTCTAAACTCATCCCCGCCTTACCCTGCCCCATGGTGCGGGGCTAAAATCTTGTCCCATACCTACCTCACCACCTTTGCGGGGCGAGAAAAACCCGTGCAGAGCGAAGCGGAAAGGGGCGGGTTAAACGGGGCGGAAAAAAATTGTCATCTCTACATAAAAGCATGTATAATGAGTTTAGTCCTTATATATTGATATCAATTGATTTGTTTTTATTAAAAAAGAAAGAAAGAAAGGTACTTTTCCACCGTGTTTGAAACTGCAATCCTCTCTGTATCAAAATTTCGGGCGATATTACAGTCTTACACCTGGCATACGTTTGAAATTTGATGTTGACGAATAATTAAAATCGGAAGAGTCAAAAAGTGGAAATAAAACAAGTAGAAAGACTAAGGTCAAGTCTCCTCATATAATGCCAATCAATCTTAATAAACTTTATTTTATTTTATATTACTTAATGAACGTTTGATTTTTGTCACAAACGATTTGACATAAAAGTTGATATCTTGTTCACCTCAAATTTTTTTTTTTTTTTTTGTTGTTGATATTTTGTTTCAATATAAATGCATATGCCATGGCCCGTGACCCAAGGGTCAAGGGGTTAATTATTATTGGTAAATGTTAACAAATGCCCTTAGAGTATTAGTTCATAATCTATTTAAAAAAAGTTTTTCTGGTAAAAGAAAAAAAAGTAATTAATGTTTTGACAGTTTTTTTTTTTTCATTTCTCTTAAAAATGGTGTCAAAACTTTCTTAAAATTGATTGTTAACCAATGCCCTTTAGACACTCATTAGCATGACCCATTATTATTTATTAGCCTCCATCCCACTTGGTTCCTTATTTCACCAGCTTCTTGCTTTTCATTTTTCAAAACCAAACGACGCTTCGACAAACCAAAATTTGCGCATTTTGTTCATAATTTCCTTGTTAGCTTATTGATGAAATCCATATTTAGATGCTTGGACCGTTTTAGCAGCTCCACGTTGGATCTTTGGACCAGATAATTTTCATCATGTTTGACACTTCATAAGGTATTAAATGAGAAATGATACAACATTCCACAACATTTTTATAGTAAATATTAGTGGTGACTCAAATAAGAACCAATAAACAATTGAATTGACACCTGAGATTTATTATGAAAATGTCGTAAATGCAGTATTTTTCAAGAAAGAAAATTTTCCTGCCCTAGCTTGTTGCCTTTCCCACATGTTGAACTTTAAGTTTCCACTTACTTTGCAAGATAACTAGATAATTTCCCGCGCTATGTGCGGAAACTTTGCAAGTTCAGTTGAAATCAATTTTTTTTTAAGACCTATTTATAATACTCATTTTGTTGTATAATATTTATGTTTTACAAAAATATTACTGAATGTTTTGAAACTTAATTTTCTTAATTTACATTTTATAAAAAAAAAATGGTCATAAAATTGGTTTCCAAATATTGAGTGGAATTACTCTACTAATCTAAAATTTTGAGGTTAAAATAGTCAAGTTTTTCGACATATGTAGAACCATATTATATTATTTGTAGAGTTTATTTTTTAAATTGATTAAATGATTTTGAAATTTGAAATTTATAAATTTAAATTTAAAGCATAAAATACTTTCATATCCCAAAATTATAAAAATTCAAGCAACCTCTCAAACACTTTCTCTACTCCATTTTCACAGTCAAATACCGAGCCCTAAATTTCAAACTCTAATTTCATTATTTCAATAAAAGGAAATCATTTGTAAGTGCTGGCATATAGAAAATGTGATAAAATAAAGAAAAATGGTTAAAAATATTTCCATTAATTTATCAAGATTTAATTGCCTTAGCAAGGCTTCCACATTAAAAAATATATATGTAAAAAAAAAAAAAAAAAGCATGAAAAACACTCTAAAATCATCATTGACTTTTACTTTTATCGTCATGACTCATATTGATATTGCACTAAATAGAAGTAAAAAAAACTACAAAGGAACTTATAAATTATGAGTTCTAAAACATTAAAAAAAAAAAAAAAACTAATCTCATCAATAGTCAATTAGAAGGTTTCTTTGTATTTCACTTAATTCTAAAACATAATTCATTTTTGGTTTTCCCACACCAAACACCCAGAGCAATCACAACCTTTACAGAACCCATAACTTTTGACCTTAGCATCAAAACTATAATCAGTCATCACTCAATAAAAAAACCAAGCCCTCTTCCTTGGTATGGTTAACTCATACGGGTTAAGATTAGAAAGGACGACGAAGTTGGAGTTAGGTAGGTGTTATTGAAAGGTTGAAGATAAATGACATCATTCTTGGAAGGAATGTATTTGAGATGAGATACATGAAGGATTATGGGTTATCTATAAAGGAGTACAAGTGCAAGAGATTTATCTTGAAATATTGAACTAAAGAAAATAAAGAGTCTTACAAATATTATTCTCTAATAATGTAAACATGATATCATAAAAAATCCAAGATAGCTCCTTAAGCCAACTAATCATAAATATGATATCATAAAAATCTTATGATAACCCTAGATGATTCATAGAAAACTAAATACTTCTATCAAAAAAGAAAAAGAAAAATTATTCAAATGACAAACATATTCCCTACTGTTTTTTTATAAACTTCCTTTTTTTTTTTAAGGAGATTATAAAATCCCTCTTAATCTGTGTTTGTGCATGAAATATATTCAAATGAAACGTAATGAGGAAAATACAAAACACCTCATCACCATTATAGGATTTTTATTGTAGCTCCCCAATTTACATTGCAAAGAGGACAATTAATTCCAAGAATACAAAGTCAAAATATATATATCTTGAAGTGGGGGGGGGGGGGGGGGAGAGAGAGAGAGAGAGAGAGAGAAAATGAGATCCCTTAAAGCCAATTCTTATTTTGCAATTGCACTTGCACTTATTGAAACGAAAAATTGGTCCCTTAAGATCAAAAGTCCAAGCCTATGTAAGTGCAAAGAAAGTGGCTATGGTAGGCCTAACTAAGTCTTCCACTATAGAATTTTCTCAATAGCAATCATTAAAAGATAAGAGCTGGTACCAATAGAAATTTGCATTGCCTTGCTCTTTCCTTGAGCCGTGTACATTTGGTTTTCAATTTCGTAATGCTTCCTACTACTGTCCTTTTCCATCAACTCCTACATCATTAGGATCTTGATAATATTTGCAATTTTTTCAGCATCTCCAATATTCATTTTCTTATTCGTCTCTACCACTTTTTCAACTACTCTCTAGCTCTAAGTAGCAATTAAGACCTCGCAAAATATGAATAAAATATTCATAAAAAAATAGCATTAGCATAAAACATAAGTGATGCATTGAGTTGCACTCTATAAAACTCAAAGGAAGATATTACAAAAATTCAAGCGACCTCTCAAACACTTTCTCTACTACTCCATTTTCACAGCCAAATACTGAGCCTCAAATCTCAAACTCTAATTTCATTATCTCAATAAAAGGAAATCATTTGTAAGTGCTAGCATATAGAAAATGTGATAAAATAAAGAAAAATGGTTAAAAATATTTCCATTAATTTATCAAGATTTAATTGCCTTTAGCAAGGCATCCGCATTAAAAAATATATATGTAAAATAAAATAAAATAAAATAAGCATGAAAAACACTCTAAAATCATCATTGACTTTTACTTTTATCATCATGATTGATATTGATATTGCACTAAATAGCAGTAAAAAAAATACAAAGGAACTTATAAATTATGAGTTCTAAAACATTATTTAAAAAAAAAAAAACTAATCTCATCAATAATCAATTAGAAGGTTTCTTTGTATTTCTCTAAGTTCTAAAACATAATTCATTTTCGGCTTTCCCATACCAAACACCCAAAAAAATCACAACCTTTACAGAACCCATACAGAACCCATAACTTTTGACCTTAGCATCAAAACTATAATCAATCATCACTCAATAAAAAAACCAAGCCCTTTTCCTTGGAATGGTTAACTCATACGAGTTAAGATTAGAAAGGACGATGAAGTTGAGTTAGGTAGGTGTTATTGAAAGGTTGAAGATAAATGACATCATTCTTGGTAGGAATGTATTTGAGATGAGATACATGAAGGGTTATGGGTTATATATAAAGGAGTAGATGTGCAAGAGATTTTATCTTGAAACATTGAACTAAAGAAAATGAAGAGTCTTAATAATATTATTCTCTAATAATGTACACATGATATCATAAAAACTCCATGATAGCTCCTTAAGCCAACTAATCATAAATATGATATTAGAAAAATCTTATGATAACTCTAGATGATTCATAGAAAACTAAATACTCCTGTCAAAAAAAAAAAAAAGGACAAATTATTCAAATGACAAAAATAGTCCCTTTTATTTTTTTTTATAAACATCCTTTTTTTTTTTTTTTTTAAGGTGATTATAAAATCCCTCTTAATCTGTGTTTGTGCATGAAATATATTCAAATGAAACATAATGAGGAAAATACAAAACACCTCATCACCATTATAGGATTCTTATTGTAGCTCCCCAATTTACATTGCAAAAAGGACAATTAATTCCAAGAATAAAAAGTCAAAAAAAAAAATATATATATATATATATCTTGAGGTAGGGGGGAGAGAAAATGAGATCCCTTAAAGCCAATCCTTATTTTGCACTTGCACTTATTGAAACTAAAAATTGGCCCCTCAAGATCAAAAGTCCAAGACTATGTAAGTGCAAAGAAAGTGGCTATGGTAGGCCTAACCAAGTCTTCCATTATAGCATTTTCTCAATAGCAATCATTAAAAGATAAGAGCAGGTACCAATAGAAATTTGCACTGCCTTGCTCTTTCCTTGAGTTGTGTACATTTGGTTTTCAATTTCTTGATGCTTCATACTATTGTCCTTTTCCATCAACTCTTACATAATTAGGATCTTGATTATATTTGCACTTTTTTTAGTATCACCAATATTCATTTTCTTATTCGGCTCTACCTCTTTTTCAACTACTCTCTGGCTCTAAGTAACAATTAAGACCTAGCAAAATATGAATAAAATATTCATAAAAAATAGCATTAGCATAAAACATAAATGATGCATTGAGTTGCACTCTATAAAACTCAAAGGAAGATATTACAAAAATTCAAGCAACCTCTCAAACACTTTCTCTACTACTCCATTTTCACAGCCAAATACCGAGCCTCAAATCTCAAACTCTAATTTCATTATCTCAATAAAAGGAAATCATTTGTAAGTGCTGGCATATAGAAAATGTGATAAAATAAAGAAAAATGGTTAAAAATATTTCCATTAATTTATCAAGATTTAATTTCCTTTAGCAAGGCATCCACATTAAAAAATATATATGTAAAATAAAATAAAATAAAATAAAAAGCATGAAAAACACTCTAAAATCATCATTGACTTTTGCTTTTATCGTCATGACTGATATTGATATTGCACTAAATAGCAGTAAAAAAAACTACAAAGGAACTTATAAATTATGAGTTCTAAAACATTATTAAAAGAAAAACTAATCTCATCAATAATCAATTAGAAGGTTTCTTTGTATTTCTCTAAGTTCTAAAACATAATTAATTTTTGGCTTTCCCACACCAAACACCCAAAGCAATCACAGCCTTTATAGAACCCATGCAGAACCCATAACTTTTGACCTTAGCATCAAAACTATAATCAGTCATCACTCAATAAAAAAACCAAGCCCGCTTCCTTGGTATGGTTAACTCATGCGGGTTAAGATTAGAAAGGACGACGAAGTTGGAGTTAGGTAGTTGTTATTGAAACGTTGAAGATAAATGACATCATTCTTGGTAGGAATGTATTTGAGATGAGATACATGAAGGGTTATGAGTTATATATAAAGGAGTAGATGTGCAAGAGATTTATCTTGAAACATTGAACTAAAGAAAACAAAGAGTCTTACAAATATTATTCTCTAATAATGTAAACATGATATCATCAAACTCCATGATAGCTCCTTAAGCCAAATAATCATAAATATGATATCATAAAAATCTTATGATAACTCTTGATGATTCATAGAAAACTAAATACTTATTTCAAAAAAGAAAAAGGCGAATTATTCAAATGACAAAAATATTCCGTATTATTTTTTTTTTTTTTTATAAATTTCCTTTTTTTTTTTTTTTTTAAGGAGATTATAAAATCCCTCTTAATCTCTGTTTGTGCATGAAATATATTCAAATAAAACATAATGAGGAAAATACAAAACACCTCATCACCATTATAGGATTCTTACTGTAGCTCCCCAATTTACATTGCAAAGAGGACAATTAATTCCAAGAATACAAAGTCAATATATATATATATATATATATATATATCTTGAAGTAGGGGGGATAGAAAATGAGATCCCTTAAAGCCAATCCTTATTTTGCACTTGTACTTATTGAAACTAAAAATTGGTCCCTCAAAATCAAATGTCCAAGCCTATGTAAGTTCAAAGAAAGTGGCTATGGTAGGCCTAACTAAGTCTTCCATTATAGAATTTTCTCAATAGCAATCATTGAAAGATAAGAGCCGTAGCAATAGGTGTAGGGTCAGTTTTCGTAGCCCAAGCCCAAAAGGTATGGGTTAGAGGCCCAACGAACTCAGAACAATGAATTTGTAGAGAGTGGGCGAAAAAGCTGGGCTGGTTATGAATTAAACAATGGTTGGCTAAGTTGTTTAAGATTGAAATAACATGAAATAATGCCTGAAAGACTCTATGAGTGAATGTCCGAAGAGATGCTTTATTGAATGAACAATAATTACAACATTCAGAGCTACAGTAAAACTTTTCTTTCTTCCCTATTGTCTTTTTTTCGATCCCCTATTATCAGGAGCCCTTCTTCCTTATATAGCATCCTTCCCCATCATCTCCATCATCCACTTGTTCTTCATCTGTGTATCTACTTTAGTATATGTCACGTCATGTGTCTACTTTAGTTCTTTGTGAGTGGCGGTAGCTGAGGTTACACTGTTTAGGGGTCTTCTCCACATAAATGCGGCCAGAAAAGTTGTTGTAGTGCATTAAATACGGTGGTAGCAGATTTTCCTTTAGATATTTCTTCGTTCTTATCATCTCCAGACCTACCCTGAGCTTATTATTATCATTGGGGTTGCTAGGAAGATCATTCGGGCCTTCCACACGTTTGATTGATCAAGGATATTTGTATCCGAGGAGTAAGACCTCTTCGGACCACTAGTGACCTCTTCGGACAGAAGGTAACCTCTTTGGACTACATCCTTCCTCCACTTCTAGGCTTCCTACCTTCAGATGGACTCTGTCCCAACCAATTATTGCTCTTCGGAAATATAATACTCCTCAACATGGTGCCCCAGGCCCACTAAGTAGTTTTGGGTTTTTACCCCCCACAATAGGAATTTGGAATTTCTTAATGCTTCCTACTAATGTCCTTTTCCATCAACTCCTACATCATTAGGATCTTGATAATATTTGCACTTTTTTTAGTATCACCAATATTCATTTTCTTATTCGGCTCTACCTCTTTTTCAACTACTCTCTGGCTCTAAGTAGCAATTAAGACCTAGCAAAATATGAATAAAATATTCATAAAAAATAGCATTTGCATAAAACATAAATGATGCATTGAGTTGCACTCTATAAAACTCAAAGGAAGATATTACAAAAATTCAAGCAACCTCTCAAACACTTTCTCTACTACTCCATTTTCACAGCCAAATATCGAGTCTCAAATCTCAAACTCTAATTTCATTATCTCAATAAAAGGAAATCATTTGTAAGTGTTGGCATATAGAAAATGTGATAAAATAAAGAAAAATGGTTAAAAATATTTCCATTAATTTATCAAGATTTAATTGCCTTTAGCAAGGCTACCACATTAAAAAATATATATGTAAAAAAAAAAAAAAAAAAAAAAAAGCATGAAAAACACTCTAAAATCATCATTGACTTTTACTTTTATCGTCATGACTCATATTGATATCGCACTAAATAGCTGTAAAAAAAACTACAAAGGAACTTATAAATTATGAGTTCTAAAACATTATTAAAAAAAAAAAAAAACTAATCTCATCAATAATCAATTAGAAAGGTTTCTTTTTATTTCACTAAGTTCTAAGACATAATTCATTTTTGGCTTTCACACACCAAGCACCCAAAGCAATCACAACCTTTACAGAACCCATAACTTTTGACCTTAGCATCAAAACTATAATCAGTCATCACTCAATAAAAAAACCAAGCCTGCTTCCTTGGTATGGTTAACTCATACAGGTTAAGATTAGAAAGGACGATGAAGTTGGAGTTAGGTAGTTGTTATTGAAACATTGAAGATAAATGACATCATTCTTGGTAGGAGTGTATTTGAGATGAGATACATGAAGGGTTATGGGTTATATATAAAGGAGTAGATGTGCAAGAGATTTATCTTGAAACATTGAACTAAAGAAAACAAAGAGTCTTACAAATATTATTCTCTAATAATGTAAACATGATATCATCAAACTCCATGATAGCTCCTTAAGCCAAATAATCATAAATATGATATCATAAAAATCTTATGATAACTCTTGATGATTCATAGAAAACTAAATACTTATTTCAAAAAAGAAAGGGCGAATTATTCAAATGACAAAAATATTCCGTATTATTATTATTTTTTTTTATAAATTTCCCTTTTTTTTTTTTTTTTTAAGGAGATTATAAAATCCCTCTTAATCTGTGTTTGTGCATGAAATATATTCAAATGAAACATAATGAGGAAAATACAAAACACCTCATCACCATTATAGGATTCTTACTGTAGCTCCCCAATTTACATTGCAAAGAGGACAATTAATTCCAAGAATACAAAGTCAAAATATATATATATATATATATCTTGAAGTAGGGGGGAGAGAAAATGAGATCCCTTAAAGCCAATCCATATTTTGCACTTGCACTTATTGAAACTAAAAATTGGTCCCTCAAAATCAAATGTCCAAGCCTTTGTAAGTGCAAAGAAAGTGGCTATGGTAGGCCTAACTAAGTCTTCCATTATAGAATTTTCTCAATAGCAATCATTAAAAGATAAGAGCCGTACCAATAGGAATTTTCAATTTCTTAATGCTTCCTACTAATGTCCTTTTCCATCAACTCCTACATCATTAGGATCTTGATAATATTTGCACTTTTTTCAGTATCACCAATATTCATTTTCTTATTCGGCTCTACCTCTTTTTCAACTACTCTCTGGCTCTATGTAGCAATTAAGACCTAGCAAAATATGAATAAAATATTCATAAAAAATAGCATTAGCATAAAACATAAATGATGCATTGAGTTGCACTCTATAAAACTCGAAGGAAGATATTACAAAAATTCAAGCAACCTCTCAAACACTTTCTCTACTACTCCATTTTCACAGCCAAATATCGAGTCTCAAATCTCAAACTCTAATTTCATTATCTCAATAAAAGGAAATCATTTGTAAGTGCTGGCATATAGAAAATGTGATAAAATAAAGAAAAATGGTTAAAAATATTTCCATTAATTTATCAAGATTTAATTGCCTTTCGCAAGGCTACCACATTAAAAAATATATATGTAAAAAAAAAAAAAAACATGAAAAACACTCTAAAATCATCATTGACTTTTACTTTTATCGTCATGACTCATATTGATATCACACTAAATAACAGTAAAAAAAACTACAAAGGAACTTATAAATTATGAGTTCTAAAACATTACTAAAAAAAAAAAACTAATCTCATCAATAATCAATTAGAAAGGTTTCTTTTTATTTCACTAAGTTCTAAGACATAATTCATTTTTGGCTTTCCCACACCAAGCACCCAAAGCAATCACAACCTTTACAGAACCCATAACTTTTGACCTTAGCATCAAAACTATAATCAGTCATCACTCAATAAAAAAACCAAGCCTGCTTCCTTGGTATGGTTAACTCATACAGGTTAAGATTAGAAAGGACGATGAAGTTGGAGTTAGGTAGTTGTTATTGAAACGTTGAAGATAAATGACATCATTCTTGGTAGGAGTGTATTTGAGATGAGATACATGAAGGGTTATGGGTTATATATAAAGGAGTAGATGTGCAAGAGATTTATCTTGAAACATTGAACTAAAGAAAACAAAGGATCTTACAAATATTACTCTCTAATAATGTAAACATGATATCATCAAACTCCATGATAACTCCTTAAGCCAAATAATCGTAAATATGATATCATAACAATCTTATGATAACTCTTGATGATTCATAGAAAACTAAATACTTATTTCAAAAAAGAAAAAGGCAAATTATTCAAATGACAAAAATATTCTGTATTATTATTATTTTTATAAATTTCCTTTTTTTTTTTTTTTAAGGAGATTATAAAATCCCTCTTAATCTGTGTTTGTGCATGAAATATATTCAAATGAAACATAATGAGGAAAATACAAAACACCTCATCACCATTATAGGATTCTTACTGTAGCTCCCCAATTTACATTGCAAAGAGGACAATTAATTCCAAGAATACAAAGTCAAAAAATATATATATCTTGAAGTAGGGGGGGGAGAGAAAATGAGATCCCTTAAAGCCAATCCTTATTTTGCACTTGCACTTATTGAAACTAAAAATTGGTCCCTCAAAATCAAATGTCCAAGCCTACGTAAGTGCAAAGAAAGTGGCTATGGTAGGCCTAACTAATTCTTCCATTATAGAATTTTCTCAATAGCAATCATTAAAAGATAAGAGCCGGTACCAATAGAAATTTTCAATTTCTTAATGCTTCCTACTAATGTCATTTTCCATCAACTCCTACATCATTAGGATCTTGATTATATTTGCATTTTTTTCAGTATCACCAATATTCATTTTCTTATTCGGCTCTACCTCTTTTTCAACTACTCTCTGGCTCTAAATAACAATTAAGACCTAGCAAAATATGAATAAAATATTCATAAAAAATAGCATTAGCATAAAACATAAATGATGCATTGAGTTGCATTCTATAAAACTCAAAGGAAGATATTACAAAAATTCAAGCAACCTCTCAAACACTTTCTCTACTACTCCATTTTCACAGCCAAATACCGAGCCTCAAATCTCAAACTCTAATTTCATTATCTCAATAAAAGGAAATCATTTGTAAGTGCTGGCATATAGAAAATGTGATAAAATAAAGAAAAATGGTTAAAAATATTTCCATTAATTTATCAAGATTTAATTTCCTTTAGCAAGGCATCCACATTAAAAAATATATATGTAAAATAAAATAAAATAAAAAGCATGAAAACACTCTAAAATCGTCCTTGACTTTTGCTTTTATCGTCATGATTGATATTGATATTGCACTAAATAGCAGAAAAAAAAAACTACAAAGGAACTTATAAATTATGAGTTCTAAAACATTATTAAAAAAAAAAAAAACTAATCTCATCAATAATCAATTAGAAGGTTTCTTTGTATTTCTCTAAGTTCTAAAACATAATTAATTTTTGGCTTTCCCACACCAAACACCCAAAGCAATCACAACCTTTATAGAACCCATTGTTGGTGGGATCCTGTACTTAGCTCTAAATCTCTCTCTATCCTCCTCGGATTCAACTAAGCACTTGAACGTACCCATTTTTCTAAGATGTTTTGAAGAGAAATCAACGAGTTTGAAATGAAAATTAGAACTGAGAAGAAAGAAGTGTGATGAAAAGAGAATATATGGAAAGAAACAAAACTAAGAGGGTTCAAGGAAATTTAAAGGTTTGAAAAGAAGGTCCTTTGACAAATTTTTGGTATTTGTAGATGCACGAGGAAGTGAGAGAGAGTGACAAGTTCAATTTATGAACTCTAAAACTGTGTGATTGATGGAAATAGGGAAAGAAATTGATTTGAGAAGCTATTTATAATGGCACTGAAGTTACAAGCGGGAAAATTCCCGCTCGCAGCCCCAGGAAATTCTCCACCGTTAGATTTGTATCATGCCATTAAACATGGGGGACAGAAGCACTGTCAAAATTTAATGAGGGCGCACTCTGGACGCCGAAGCGTCAGGAGCATGCCTTGAGCAGATAAAAAGGCATTTGGGAGTTCGTATAAACGGGGTATAACCATAAACAAGGTGGGCTGACGATATCAAAATCCTTCTTTCCTCCCAAAGAGTAGAAAATCAAGATTTTGAGGGGTTATTGTAGGGGCCAAATAGTCAAAAGGTACTGTTAAAACTGTATATGTTGGGCCTATGGCCCAGTCTGAGGATATTTACTTATCCGAGGATGGTCAAACAATGTTATTATGGAAATGGTAGAAGAGGAAGAAATAAGAATTATACATGATAGTCCAAAAGATATCCGAGGAGACAATATCCCACCATGTTGCATTACGATTAGAAGTCAGACATTGGATAGGAGAGGAGTAGAGGAAGGCAACAAATATCTACAAAAGCTGCTACCCCCGCATTAAATGCTCTGCAGCTAACTCCCTGGTCGCATTAATGTGGAGGTGATACCTGAACAGTGCATTTCAGCCTTACGCCTATTATACGAAGACTTATGGGAGGAGTTGATGGGACAAGTATCAACACCGACCATCCTACATACACGTGGAAGGCGGAGATGAAAGAGAAATGGAGTATATAAGAGAAATGTGGCAACCAGAAAAAAGGGAGGAGGAGGACGAAAAAAGAGAAAGAAAAAAGACTAGATCATTCAGGAACCAAGAATCAAACTTGTAACCCAATTTGAGAATATTAAAAAAGAACAGTTCACTTCGGATCTGGCCGAGGACTATTTTTATTCAATATAATTCTATTTCTTTTCATTCTCTTACTTGAATCCACTCCAATGTATGGTTGATATACGATAGCCCAGTTTTTCCAACCCATTTCTCTATAAATTCATTGTTTTGGACTTTTTGGGCTTAAGTTTCTTCATATAGTAGGTTACAAGCCCAAATCTGGTCCTCACAAACACTATTTCTATTTCATTTTTAAACATTATTTCAAGTTACCTTACATTTAAAAAAAAAAAAAAATACACACAATTATTTATATATCACTTTTAAATATTATAACACTGAATAAAAAAAAAGAAAAAAAAAGAGTATTATTATATGTGGAAAAGCGTATCTGATGAGTTTAATCTATATATTTTGATATTGATTGATTTGTTTTTATTAAAAAAATAAGAAGAAAAAAAGGAAGGTAATTTCCCACCGTGTTTGACACTGCAATACTCTCTATATCAAAATTTCGAGCGACATTACAAGCTTACAGCTGGTATACGTTTGAAATTTGACGTTGACGAATAATTACAATCGGTAACAGTCAAAAAGCGGAAATAATGCCAATTGATATTTCACCTAAAATAAATAAATAAATAAATAAATAAATATATATATAGATATATATATATATATATATATATATATATATATATATATATATATATATATATATATATATAAGGCTTACAGCTGGTATACGTTTGAAATTTGATGTTGACGAATAATTACAATCGGTAAGAGTCAAAAAGTGGAAATAATGCCAATTGATATTTCACCTCAAAGTGTGTGTGTATATATATATATATATACATATTTGTGGATATTTTGTTTCAATATAAATGCATATGCCGTGGCCCTTGTTTATTATTATTTATTAGCCTCCATTCCACCTGGTTCCTTTACAGAACCCATAACTTTTGACCTCAACTTCAAAACTATATTCAGTCATCACTCAATAAAAAAACCCAATCACTCTTCCTTGGTATAGTTAACTCATACATGTTAAGATTAGAAAGGACGACGAAGTTGGAGTTAGGTAGGTGTTATTAAAAGGTTGAAGATAAATGATATCATTCTTGGTGGGAATGTATTTGAGATGAGATACATGAAGGGTTATGGGTTATATATAAATGAGTAGAAGTGCAAGAGATTTATCTTGAAACATTGAACTAAAGAAAACAAAGAGTCTTACAAAGAATTCTTATTCTTTAATAGGAAAAATCTTAAAAAATTGAACCAAAGAAACAAAAAAATATCTATTTTTTTGTTCTTATCTTGTGATTTAAGAGTATTTTAATTCTTTTTCTAAAAAGTGCGCCATATGGCAGAACCTTATGCTTTCTTGCATAAGGATTCCCTGTTTGAGTTTAAACATTTTGTGTACTAAAATACCCTCACACAAATTCTTAAACTTTCTAAAATACACATATTTTTTAGGTTTTTTTTTTTTTTTTTTGAGAATCTCGTCTGGACAATCTTATTAAGCAAATGACAAATCAAAAATTACAAATGGACTAACGTCAGGTGGAACATGCTCCATCCAGACTAATAAAAGAAAAGAAACAATTGCTCTCTTGGTTAAAGCATGAGCTGCACTATTGTCCTGACGCCTAGTGTGAGAGAAAGAAAAGGTTCTAAGCGAAGACACGGTGTCTTTTACAATTTCACCAATGGATGAGTGATTTTAAATGGAGTAATTTTAAAATTAACAAACACAAATTAATTAAAAGAATAATTTATTGTTCCTAAGTTTTAGGTTTTTTCATTTATCTTTTCAATTTAGCCTAAAACTTAAGACACTATCTCTATCTCATTTTTAAACATTATTCTAAGTTACCTTACATCTTTCTTTAAAAATAAAAAATACACATGATTATTTATATATCACTTTTAAATATTATAATACTTAATCAAATAAACAAATAAACAAGAAAGAGTATTATTGCACGCGCAAAAGCGTGAGTGACGAGTTTAGTCTATATATATTGATATTGATTGATTTGTTTTTATTAAAAGAAATTAAGAAGAAAGAGAGAAAGGTAATTTTCCACCTTGTTTGACACTGCAATCCTCTCTTTATCAAAATTTCGGGATTACACGCTTACAGCTGGTATGCGTTTGATATTTGATGTTGACGAATAATTAACATCGGAAAGAGTCAAAAAGTGGGAATAAAAAAAGTAGAAAGACTAAGGTCAAGTCTAGTCGTATAATGCCAATTGATATTTTGTTCACCTCAAAATTTTTTTATTATTATTATTTGTTGATATTTTGTTTCAATATAAATGCATATGTCGTGGCCCTCGTTTATTATTATTTAATAGCCTCCATTCCACCTGGTTCCTTATTTCACCAGCTTCTTGCTTTTCATTTTTCAAACCAAATGACGCTCCACCAGACCAAAATTTGCGCATTTTGTTCTATACACCTTCGTGTGATTCTTCTCTTTTTCGCAAGTAGTCTCCTCTGCCTGCAACCCGTGGCCATTACTGCCACCGCTCCAACAAACGAGACTGATCGTTTGGCTTTACTCAAATTCAAAGAATTTATACCTCATGATCCATATAAGATATTGAGTTCATGGAATGCCTCTCTGCACTTCTGCAATTGGCATGGAATCACATGCGGCCGTCGGCACCAAAGGGTCACAGGCTTGGACCTCCAGGGCTACAACTTAGGCGGATCTATATCACCTGCTATTGGAAACCTCACCTTTCTTAGGTTCATCAACCTCCAAAATAACAGCTTCTATGGCAAAATTCCACAAGAATTCGGTCATTTGTTCCGACTGCAACAACTCCATCTCAACAATAACACGTTGGGAGGGGAAATACCATCTAACTTGTCCTTCTGCTCCAATCTCAGGTTGATACGTCTTCATGTGAATAAGCTTACAGGGAAAATTCCAGAGGAGCTAGGCTCTTTAATGAGACTACAAGTGCTTTCGATGTCCAAAAATAATTTGGCAGGAGGAATCCCACCTTCTCTAGGAAATCTTTCTTCGCTCAAATCTTTCTATGTGGGGTTCAATAATTTGGTGGGAGATATTCCAGATACCATAGGCCAATTAAAAGGCTTAGTAGTGTTCTCAATTGCCGAAAATAAATTGTCAGGTACAATCCCTTCCTCTCTTTATAATGTGTCTTCTCTCGAAGTGATTTCAATTTCAGTCAACCAATTTAATGGCACACTTCCAGCCAACATAGGCCTCACTCTTCCTAATCTCCAACGACTTCTGTTTGGTGGAAATATGTTCTATGGACCAGTCCCTACTTCACTATGTAATGCAACTCAGCTTCAACGGATTGATTTAAGTGTAAACAATTTTCTAGGATCAGTTCCAACTAATTTGGGAAATCTGTTGGATCTTTCCGTGCTAAATTTGGATCGCAATCATCTTGGAAAGAGTTTACATTTCTTAACATCTTTGACAAATTGTAGTAAACTTAATGCATTGGATATTAGTACAAACTATTTCGCAAGTGTTTTGCCTAGTTCTATATCCAACTTGTCAACCCAACTCACTGTATTATATATAGAAGACAATGGAATTTCTGGAACTATTCCTGCATCATTAGAGAATCTTGTTAACTTAATTAGCTTGGACTTTAGTTATAATTACTTCACCGGCATTGTTCCTACTAATTTTGGGAAGTTTCAAAAGATGCAATTATTAGATTTAAGAGCAAACAGATTGTATGGAGAAATACCAACCATCATAGGCAACCTTACTCGGTTGTTTGAACTTGATTTAGATAAAAACAGATTTGAAGGAACTATACCTCCAACTATAGTAAATTGCCAAAATTTGCAATACCTGGACATTTCACAAAATAACCTTGGTGGATCCATACCCAAACAGCTTATTGGTCCTTCTTCCCCTGCACTAATATCCCTCAATTTGTCACATAACTCATTTACTGGCAAACTACCATTTGAAGTAGGTGATTTGAAAAATATAGACATTTTGGATTTCTCTAACAATAATCTATCTGGTGAAATTCCTACATCTATAGGAGATTGTTTGATATTGGAACTCCTTGACCTGCATGGGAATTCCTTTGAAGGAGCAATACCATCATCTATGGCTTCTTTGAAAGGTCTTCAACTTCTAGATGTTTCACAAAATAACCTATCAGGATCCATTCCAAAGGGTTTAGAGAAGCTTCGTTATTTAGAAAATTTGAATCTTTCATTTAATAATTTTGAGGGTGAGGTGCCAATTGAAGGAGTTTTCAAAAACACAAGTGCGATATCATTGGCCGGAAATACTAAACTCTGTGGTGGTATACCAAAATTGCAGTTGCCAAAATGCCCAGTAGAGGTCATGAAACCAAGAAACTCATTTGGCCACAAGCTAGCAATTGTAATTATTTCCATTGTTCTATTTTTGTTTTTGTTTTCATCAATTCTTGTTATTTATTGGATGAAAAAATCAAAAAAGAAATCACCATCTATGTTTTCAACAATGGACCTCCTTCCAAGAGTTTCGTACCAAGACCTCTATCATGCAACTTGTGGATTTTCTCCAAATAATTTAATTGGATCTGGAAGTTTTGGCTCAGTATATAAAGGAACTCTTGATCAAGAAGAAAAACTAGTTGCTATAAAGGTCCTTAGCCTTCAACACAAGGGAGCTTTCAAAAGTTTTATGGTCGAATGCAATGCATTACAAATTATTCGGCATCGAAATCTTGTTAAGATATTAACATGTTGCTCTAGCATAGATTACAGTGGGAATCAATTCAAAGCTCTAGTCTTTGAATTCATGGCAAATGGGAGCTTAGATATTTGGCTGCATCCCAAACTAGACAACGAAAATCAATCAAGGAACTTGAGCCTTCTTCAAAGAATAAATGTTGCACTGGATGTGGCTTCTGCAATAGATTATCTTCACAACCATTCTGGGCAACCAATCATTCATTGTGATTTAAAGCCAAGTAATGTTCTCCTTGACAAAGACATGGTTGCTCATGTAAGCGATTTTGGCATAGCAAAGCTCCTCTCAACTGTTGATGATTCTTCTAAAAAGCAAACTAGTACAATTGGGATAAAGGGAACAATTGGTTATGCTGCTCCAGGTAATATCTTTACAATTCTTCTAGCTATATCCTTAAAGGCTTAAACATCTTTAAATTCTTTACAGATGTGTTATTTTTGGCAATTACTGTACTACTATCAAAAGAGGATACTTAAATTCTCTCTCTCTCTCTCTCTCTCTCTCTCTCAATTTGCACCGATAGAACCGCTTAGACTGAGTGCTGACCATCCATTGACTAAGCTTTATATATTTGTTTTTCAAGCATTTATTTCCCCAAAACCATATGTTTGTGAAGACTGATGATAGCTTGTCAATTTTTTATAGCAAAATAAGTAGAGCTGGTCACAAACAAAACGGATCTGTGCTATATATAGTTTTGTGACATTTATTCATGTGTCCTGTACTAAACAAATTGTCAACAGACAATTCAAGTAACGGATAACAATAAGAAGTTAGGAACTACGTTGATTATTATTATTATTATTATTTGCTTGAATAAAAGAGTAAGAACCATAAGTTTAGTTGAACATGGGAGCTGCCAAGGCATTCATACCTATGGTGTCCAACAAGTCCATACCAATTACAAAATATAATTTGATTAGATTATCCAAATCCAACCATTAACCATATTTTCCGTGCTACATATAAATCATCAATATTGCCTCCTTGACTCCTTCCAACAACCCTAAAGTAATTTTCTATTGTACAAATGATGAATGCCTCTAACTTGAAAATTTGAAATGATGGCTTCTATCTTCATGTTCTTGTTTTCAATTTCTTTATGCCTTTTTAATGAATCAAATGAAATTTCAGTTGCATTAAATTCCAAATATCACTATGAACAACAACTGCAAAATTTCCTTACAAATCATAATTTGTAGAGTATGGCATGGGTGATAAGGCATCAATAGAAGGGGACGTGTATAGCTATGGAATATTACTACTGGAGATGTTTATAGGAAAGAGACCAACTGATGAAATGTTTAAAGATGGTCTCAATCTCCACAATTTTGCTAAGATGGGATTGCCAGAAAGAGTTGTTCAAATTGTAGACCCGATCCTTCTACCAAGAGAAGTTGATGTTGTGCCGACAGCAATAGTGGCAGCTAGAGAAGATAATAATGACAATGAGATTCAAGTAGATGAAGGAGCTCAAGGTATTGCAAACCTGTGTCAAATGGATGCCAATGTGCAGAAGTGCTTAGTTTCAATCCTTGAGATTGGACTCGCTTGTTCAATAGGGTCACCAAAAGAAAGAATGAAGATGAAGGAAGTTGCCAGCGAACTGCAAATGATCAAAAAAGCCTTTCTTGGTTCTGGTATACTCCCTGGTGGACTTGGTAGAATCCAAGTCTAAGGTACTTTTATATATTTTTAAATTTGAATTTGCCTAAATAATAAAATCATCAATGACGGTCATCAGTTATCTCACGAAATTATTGAAGACCATTCTAAGAGTTATGAATTGGCCATTTAAGTTATATTTCTTTTGATTCCTATTAATTCTGCATAAATGCAAGTGTGGACGTCTTTTATTATTTTGATAAATGATCTTAATTGTCAAATTAGATTTTCTGACTAACATTTTCACCTTTTAAGACCCACAACCTTTCATAGTCATTTATTTAAATGGTTTCATGCAGATGCAATTGTTGTTCTTGTGTGTACATTCATTGTTTTTTCTTATATAGTCCTGGAAATAACGAATATAGCCAACTTTTTCCTTGGACTGCAGAGCATGAAACTACCAAATCAGATCAATGAAGCCTCTTTCAAGTCACTGTTGAGCATTTGCGTCATTGCGTGCTAGTTCAATCTCATTTGTAGAAACATTCAGGGAATGATTTCCTCAAGGTGTTTTCTTCTTTTAGATGACAATCCTACTTGTGTATGTGTATCTTGATAGTACAAGTGCATTGAACACTTCTACTACAGGTTCTGGTATGGTGTATATGTATTCACTATTCACTATTCAGCATAAAAAATAGAAAGTACAATGTGTTGTGTACTTGTGTATGTATGGGTTTTGTGTTCTGAAAGCCTTTTTGTATTGGGAATATCGGTGACATGCTTTTATTTAAATTTGCATGCATCCAAGTTTCTCCACTCATAGATTTTTTTTTAATTAAAATAATTTGATAGTTTACAACAAATGAGAGAATAGATTTGAACCTGATTCTCCTCATACAAAAAATAGAGGCAATGCCATTGAATATAAAGCTCTTGGCGCTCTAAACATAGTCATTAAGGCATTTGAACCAGATGAAAGGGAGAAAATGGAATAAGAAAACTGAAAGAAGAATATAGACCATGTTGATTGATTTTAGATGAATTAAATCAACTTTGCACATTAAGGAATTAAATGATCAAATTCAATTTCTGGTTATTTTACCTTAGTAAAATATGTTTCCAAATAACCAATAATGCGATAAAGATTGACACAGTTATTTGGATAACAATGTGAAATTGAAAAACCATGGACGTATCCAAGGAGAAAAAAAATTAAGTAAAATTCTTACATTATTTGTGCTTCATTAGTCAATGTAACCATTTGTTTGATTTTAATTGGGCTTTTAAGATATTACAGTTAAAAAACTATATCCAAATTTTACACAAACACAAAAGGCTATTTGAAAGGAAGGTTATATTGATATAGAAGAAAGTTATATTTTCCTTCACCGATTCTTTTACAAAAAATAGCATCTCTAATATATATCGTGAAAGTTATAAAAACTAAAGTACTCATTTAGTACATTAGATGTCTTAGATAAATAGTTACATATTTAGGAGCAATGTAATCATGAGGAGAAAGAAAATAAAAGAAGAAAAATTACATTGATGAACAAAGAAAAGATAGATACATGGTGTGTCCCGACAAGTTGTATGAAGTTCACAATTCTAACTCACAGGTCTCTTTCCAGAGTCTTGCAGAGAAAGTTGATGCCTTGTAGCGGTGGGTTTTATCATCGGGTTGCATTACTGCATTAATTATTAGCTTCACTTTATTTGATTGCTCCCAAACTTAACAGGCTTGACAGCAGCAGTTCGACTCAAAGACTTTTTAACACCCCATAATGGGCAAGACTATTGTCCAACTTTACAAGACGCGTAATGAAAATCTCGTTGGCAATAGAAGTATTTCATTTTAAATTCCATATTGTATATCATATGTCTTATTATTATTATTATTTTTTAACTTGAATTGTTCTTTTTTTTTTTTTTTTTTGCCGAATAACTTGAATTGTTCTATAAATAAAATAAAAGAAAATTTTATATTAGGTTGTGGTTGATAGAACACAGATAAGAACACTCACTCTAAAAAATTGCCTTGATACCTGCTATATGATGTGTATTAAAGTAGTTTGTCCCCTTCAGTGGAAAAAATAGAAAAAAACACTCCTACTATTATGAAACAGCAAGAAAGAACGGAAAAAAAGCTTCTAAATTCTCTCAGACAATCACACATTCACCTATTTTAGTATTCTTAAATAGTATTTATTTCTAGTAGTTTTGATCTTGTCCCATCTATTGTACTATTTACAGTACTTTTCTTCCCTATTCTAATTTTTCTTTTCTTTTCTTATTATAATTATAATACTATAAAGTATAGATATAACTTTTTTCACAATAAATTTCACAATTGTGAAAATAGTTAATTGTAAAAGGTGAACAACTTACATTAATGAATCCACTACTTTATTTTCTTCACAACTCATAGTCCACTATTTTAACTATTATAAAATTTATTGTGAAAAAGTTGTGTTTGTATGACAATTCAATTAGTAGGTTCTATAGTTAACTTTTGTAGATAGATTGATTTTTTTTAATTTATTTTAATTAATCAAATTATGTCTAAATTTTATGTATTTAAATTAATTTCTCACTTTGATTGTTAGTAACTATGATTGATTATTTTTGTTTCTTTGTTTTATTAATATGAAATATATACTTGTAGTTATAATTGTCAATTTATTTTGTTTTTATTATCGATTAATATTTGTAGATTAATTTTGTTTTCAGTATTGCTTTTCAATCTTGCCCCCTTTAAACTAAAATTCTAGTTTCGCCACTGATTAGAAGAGATAATTTTTATGTCGTTACTTTAATTTGTTTATATCCTGTCAAAAGGGTGCATTTGTATAAATTATTGGGAAATTGTGTTTTGAATTTAAATTGAACATTTGTAAAAAAATTATAAAGAGTTGTAGTTACAAAATAGAATTTTGTTTTAAAAACGCTATTATAAATTTTGATCTCCCAAAACACCTCACTAAACAGATCCTTAATCCAATCCAAACCACAACGACTGAATATGAGACTTTGAATCTTGGTCTTCGACGGCACCTCATTATCTCCCAAATTAGGAAAAATTACAAGATGTTGTTAGGTGGTTGAGATATCATCCTCATACGTGATAATTGGCCTACATTTCTCAATAATGATATCTTGGATTATATGACTAATTTTCGAACCAATTACTATATTGCTATTACTTTTCCACGGTGCCATGCATGTAAAATAATTTTCAAAGATGAAACTAAATTACAAAGACTTGTGTCCTATTCTATGTTACAAGACGTGGTTTAATTCGCTTTCATCGTGTAATTAGAGCTCCGCCGCTATTGGGCAGTCAGCAGTCAAGTTGGAGAATAAGTCAATAATAATCCAAACCATAATGTCTAAATCTGGGGAAAGTACCAAATGGGTCGACTCATTTCTTGGATTGTCTCATCCCTGGGATCCACAAAGGGAATCCACCGTTCACATGAGACAATATGGTGGACTAGTAGACCTAGTCAACCTTGTAATCCTTCCAAAATAATTAAAATTTAAATCCAATAGGGGAATATTAATGATTTTTTACAACTTAACTAAAAAAAAAAAAAAGATATTTAAATAAATAGGAAAAATTACACTTTACTATTCTAAATTATACCCAAAATTACACTTTACAAACTAAACTTTCAAAATGTATGGTTTGCACCTTAAACTATAACCTTGGTTATACTTTGCATCCCACTCGTCAATTATACCATTATGTTTGGACAACTTCATGTGAAAAAATTCAATTGTCCATCTTCTCAATTCTTGAAAAATAAAAGAGAAATTACACCTTACCACCTTAGACTATACTTTTAATTGCACTTTGTCCTGTAAACTTTGATTTTTCATCCAAGATAGCAATAGAATTGACAATAAAGTCCAAAGTGTAACATGAGTTATAGTTTAGGGTATTAATCGTGCATTCTGAAAGTTTAATTATGATGCAAAATATAATTTGGAATATAATTTAGGGTGGTAAAATGTAATTACCTCGAATAAGTGTTTTTTTTTTTTTTTTTTTTAATTGTTGTGTAAAATAGAAAAAAAAAAGGTTCTTATACTAAAATAAATTGAAATTTTTGCACTAATATGAATCTTAATCTAGATTTCTTGAACAATGATGTAGACACTACTGACATGATATGGGATCCAATCAAAAAGGTTCCATGCTTGACTTTAGCTATATCACCAACCTTATTGCCATTGACTCCTCAAGTGTATTTGGGTAAAGGCAAAAAGTTTTTTGTTTCTCACTTTATTGATTTTTCCAAGAACTTAGGCCCCGTTTGGTAGAGTTGTTAAACAATTTATTTTTAGTTTTTAAACAACATTACACACTTTTTCACAAACTTTTTCACTCACACGTATTTCAAAAAACTACAAACAACATTACTCAAATTCATCTACCAAACGGATTCTGAGCTATGGAGACATGAATTAAACTTAAGATTTCATGTTCTAATACTATGATAAATTATTGATTCTTTCAAAAGTTTAAGTTATTAAGAAGTGATGAATTTAATTATTTAACCATAATTCTAACATTTAACTTAAAATTTCCTATTCTGATACTATGATAAATTATTAAAAACAATATTTTTTGATAAATACTATGCAAATAATCTATCAGAAACTGCAATGTACCTAAACGAACACCAAATTCTAAAGAGCAACCGAGTAATATTCATTAAAATCGTTTTCAGTGGTTTTCCTATACATTAGTCAAAATAAAATTTTGTTGTTGTTTATCTTCAAAATAAAGAACATGGTAAGTTCTCCAAATAAATAATTTCAATCTTTGAAAAGTAGGCATGAATGTTTTGAAGAGTAGAAGAAATTAAACAAAAAAAAAAAAACTAATGAAAAAAGAATAATTATATGAAATGGTGTTTTGGAATATAAAATTACATGTGAGTATTTTTTTTTTTTTTTTATAATAAAAGTAATGTTATTTTTATAATATTTTCTCAATATATTTTAAGTGGCAAGCTTTACTGGTGAGTAATAAAAGTAAAGTCAATAAAATATCGTGAATATAAACTTTTTTTTTTCTTTTTTCTTTTTCTCTTTTGGAGAGAGTTTATACTTTCAACCTATAGCATCCGCTCCAAATGATAGCTCTTTATTATTAAACTAAGATACCAATCAGTTTTTGATATAAGCGGAAATTGAATCCAAAATCTCTTATATAACTATCAAAGACTTTAACAAATCTTGTGAACATAATTCTTGATTAGCTAAAATAGACAAAATAGATTCTTATTCTAAAACATTGAAGATACTTTACACAAACCAACACCAACCATAAATGTTGTGTCAATAATAATATCGTATTGATTTTCCATTTTCCATCCGCTGCTTTATTGGCAGCTCGCCTAGTAACATCTTACAAATTAAGGTCCCACCCCGTAGTTAGGTCCCTAATCCCTATTTAAAGCTTTAAAGGGAGCATGCAAATCTTATAGAGCCTCACCCTCTCAGTCCCCCACGTAGCTAGATAGCCTTAATTAATTACTGCTCTTACGAAATGGATCAAGAGATTCAAGACCAGCCCAACCAAGACAGTAATACAAGAAATGCTCTTTTAGTTGTGGCTACTTTGATTGCTTCGGTGACCTTCCAAGCAGGAGTCAACCCTCCTGGTGGGGTTTGGCAAGAAAACCCACCGGTACCCGACGATCTTGCTCCTCCTCCTACTGCTACTACTAGTACCATGACTAGCTATACGAACCCAAGCCTTCTCAGCCCTCCTAAGGATAAACATAAACCTGGAAAGTCCATTTTAGCTAATAATAGGATATCCTATGGCGTTTATATTGTCTGCAACACTGCAGCGTTTTCTACGTCGGGTTACATGATTGGATCTCTGGTCGAAGTATCAGGAAAATATAAAGCATTGGTGCGTGTTGCCCTATTTTTTATGGGAGCCACCTACAGTGCTTCAGTCTTGGCTGTACTGCCAAATCATGGACCTGTTAATACTTTCTTATTTTTCTTCGCACTTCTTGTACCGTCTTTAGTTTTGTCTGCAAGAGGTATTTGGAAGAATATTGACGCAGCATGGGCTAAACTTTGGTGACACCATTGCTTGCCTCTCTGACTGTCAGCCTTATCTGCTCTCTCTTCTAAGCTGTAAAATGAATGGAGTTTGAACTCATCACTCCATTCAAAAATTAAAAAATAAAAGTTTGTTTAACGTTTACTTATTTAGCAAATGAGCTAAAGGGCTTATCCCTGGGACTTGGTTAAAAGTGAGTTTGGGCTTGATTGCAATGTTTTATTATTTTGGTACTGCAATTGGGTTATGCAAGTCGGGCTAGCTTTCGTGAGTGTTTGCATTTTTCAGCCTTCTGCAATTTGGGTATGCAAGTTGGGCTAGCTTTCGTCGAATTTGGGCTTGGTATATGCTGTTAGTTTTATTATTAATATGGTTTTTTTTTTTTTTTTTCTACTCTTAGTTTACGAATTGCATTTTTAAGCATATGATAAGTGTAACTAGTCTACCAGTCAGTGCCAGTGTGTGCAAAGAATTCTGTAGATAATAAAACGGCAGTAACAGGTGAGTCTCAGACTTTTTAGACGCTATAAATATAACGTAGAGAAAGACTTGTGTCCTATGTTTCGAGACTTGGTTTGCTTTTGCTTATATCCTAGCTGTAAATGAAAGCTCCACTCAATAACCTACATTTATCGATAATGATATCTCGGATTATATGACTAATTTTCAAACCAATTACTCCATGTAGAATAATTTTCAAAGGCGAGTCTAAACTCTAAAATACAAAGACTTGTGTCCGATGTTTCAAGACGTAGTTTAATATGCTTGAATCGTGTAATTAGGGCTCTGCTTTTGGGCAGTCATTCGTCAAGTTGGACATTAATAATCCTATTAAAGATATATTAGTCTAATAGTATAGACTTGAGTCCAATATATTATTACTTTGTGTGCAAACCAAGTCTTCTACTAGGGGTGTGTAGTCAACCCAACGACCCGCCAAAACTGAACCTACCCTACCCAACCCAACCCAACTGGTTGGATCGATTTTTAGGACTTGGTGGGTTAGGTTGGGTTACAAATTTTTTTTTGGATAGCGGGTCGGGTTGGGTTTGGGTCATAAAATTCCAAACCCGACCCGACCCACCCATATATTTAATGTTTAATATATATTATATAATTAATAAATTTTTTTAAATAACCAGCTCTTTCTCTTATCCTATATAAAAGCCAATATTAATGTATAACTGAGTTGGAATATTAATTCATATATTAATATATATTTTGTTTATCAACTTAGGTGGCAAGTTTGATATATTTTTTTCTACTCAATTTAATGATAGTAGTAATAAAAAAAATTGTCTAACCCATAAGTTCAACTCGACCCAACCTGACCCATGTGGGTTGAGTTGGGTTGGGTTGGACTTATGTGATAGATTGGGTTATGTTGAATTTTTTTTAACCCACCATAGTGGATTGGATCAAAAAATCCCCTCAACCCGACCTATGCACACTCCTATCTTTTACTTATATTAGAAGTCTACTAATCATATTTAATTTATAGTTAGTATAAGGTTTAGCCTAGAATATATGCATGTATGTGTGTGTGTGTATATTATTGTAACATAGAAATTTGTACTACACTTATATAATAAAAATGTAGCCTTTAAGATTAATTTATAAATTTTGAAAAAGGCACTATAAATATAATGTTGAGAAAGACTTATATCCTATCTTTTTTTCTTTTCTTTTTTTCAATTAACTTCCTAAATTATGAAAAATTATAAAGTTGTTTTTTCTCCATTTGCTCTGACTGTCTCAAATGATAACATGTGGGAATTGGTACACAATGATACTCAAAGTTATGTACATCTTTTTGCCCAAAAAAACTCTCTCTCTCTCTCTCTCTCTCTCTCTCTCTCTCTCTCTCTCTCTCTCTCTCTCTCTCTCTCTCTCTCTCTCTCTCTCTCTCTCTCTCTCTCTCTCTCTCTCTCTCTCTCTCTCTCTCTCTCTCTCTCTCTCTCTCTCTCTCTCTCTCGTTGATTCTTTAATCCACTCCTTAAGTTGGGAACAAGTTAATGAAACACAAACTAACATGAACTAATAGTGTCAACTTTAGAGTTTAGACTAGCATTAAAGCTGAATAGGATATAAGTCAAATCTCACCAATGACACTGCCTAAAATGCCATAAACCTTGGTTCAGAGTAAATGGAATATCCTGTGTGGGGGAGAAGGAACCAGGCCCAACATAATGAACCGAGGGCCCATGAAACGGCTATCTTACACCCGAAGAGAGAGAGAGAGAAAATGGCAAGGCACGGCTGGGAGTGTGATCTTCATGAAAGATCAGCACTGTCCGAGGAAGGTACTTCCTGTCCGAGGGGAGTATCTCCTGTCCGAGGAGGACATATCACTTTAACAGGAAGTCACAGGTTATTTGAGTACGAGAAAAGCCAGAGTGGCTGTCCGAGGACTTCACCTGATCAGGATAAACTCAGAGCAAAGGCTGGACATGATAAGAACGAAGAAATATCTAAAGGAAAAGCTGCTACCACCGTATTTAATGCACTACAACAGCTTTTCTGGCCGCATTTATGTGGAGAAGACCCCTGAACAGTGCACCCTCAGTTACTGTCACTCCCAAATAACTAAAGCATACCCATAATGTGACATACACTCAAGTAGATGCACAGATGAAGAATAAGTGGACGATGAAGATGATGGGGAAGGGTACTATATAAAGAAGAAGAGATCCTGATAGAAGGGATCGGAGGAAAGGAAGGGAAAAAGAAAAAGAATAATTTTACTGTAACCTTGAACATTGTAATCGCTGATTGTTCAATGAAACACCTCCTCGGACATTGACCAAAGAATTTTCTTGGCGTTATTTTGTATTATTTCTGCTTAACGTAATTCAGGCCATCATTGTGAATTTCGAACCCAGCCCAGCTCTTTCACCCACTCTCTACAAATTTATTGTTTAGGGTACGTTGGGCCTTCAACCCATACTTTTGGGCTTAGGTCACAAAACCGGTCCCTACAATTGGCGCCGTCTGTGGGAAGAGCTTGAACGATTGGGGAAAAATAGTAGTGGATGGTAATGGCTGATCAAGGGCAACAACCGGCAGAATCTGGGGCCTCCCAGCATGTTGATCCTTTTCTTAACCTGGAGCGTAGGCAGGATCGAGAAGGTAGTGTACACACTACACACACTGAACGAACCCAGCCTCGTGGTGGAAGTCATGTTTCCCATGCAGAGAAAAACAGCATGCAAATAGAGATTGAAAGGTTGAAGAGGGAGTTGCGCATGGAGAAGAGGAAACGTGCTGCATCACATCCTGATGATGACATGGACGACGGACAAGACATTACTTATCAGCAGAACTCTCAAACTCCAATCAGTGAAACCTTTTCGTATGAAGCTGAGCACCCTCGTGAGAAGCGACCACGAGAACTACCATATGGAGGGGTAGGAAACGATGCCATGAGTAAAGCCCTGAATCAGATTTCTAGGTCACCTTTTACACGAAGGATCGAAGGAGCGGAGCTGCCTCGGTGCTTCAATCAACCAACCTTTACTATCTATAATGGCAGGACAGATCCTGTGGAACACGTCAGCCATTTTAATCAAAGAATGGCTGTCTATGCCAGGGACGAGGCTCTGATGTGCAAGGTTTTCTCCTCGAGTTTAGGTCCTGTAGCCATGAGATGGTTTGATAACTTGAGGGCTAACTCCATTGATTCCTACCAAGAGCTTACTCAAGCTTTCGGATCACGATTTGTCACCTGCCGAAGAGTGCCCAGGCCCCTATCCTCCCTTCTGTCCTTAAGCATGCGTGAGGGGGAGACACTGAAGGCGTACTCGGACAGATACTGGGAGATGTTTAATGAGATGGAGGGCAACTTTGATGCCATGGCTTTGGAAACATTCAAGTTAGGTCTCCCCACTGATCATGGTTTAAGAACGTCTTTGTCCGGCAAGCCTGTTGTCAGCATGCGCCAGCTTATGGATCGCATCGAGAAGTATAAAAGGGTAGAAGAGGATAGGCAACAAGGGAAGGGTAAGGATAAGACTACCACCCAGGACAGGAAGGACTTTAAGTCGGATCGTTACAACAACAGTAAGCCGAGGAGAGATTTTGTTGGGCACTCAAGTTCAACAAATGCCCAAACAGTTAATACTGTGTTTAAAGAGCCTGTTCATCAAGTTCTGGATAAGATAAAGAACGAACCATTCTTCAGATGGCCGAACAAAATGGTGGGGAATCCGGAGAGACGCAATCATAATGTCTATTGTCAATATCACCAGGATCATGGGCATACGACTGAAGATTGCAGAAGTCTATGGGACCATCTGGACCAACTGGTCAGCGAGGGCAGGCTGAAGCACCTTTTGCATCGCTCTAATGGGCGAGGGCAACCGGTCTTGGATTCCGAAAGGGGGGACTCTACAAAACCCCCTCTAGGAATTATTAATGTCATTTTCGCAGCCTCAGGAAGGACCGGATCCCGTCCGTCGAAGGTTATGTCTGTGGCTCGGTTGCCGGTAGAAGATGCTGATAGGAATCCGAGGATCCCTGGGAATGCAATATCCCCCATGCTGTGCTTTTCGGACGAGGATAAGGCTGGGACTATTCAACCCCATGAGGACGCATTGGTTGTCACCCTCAGGATTGGGGGATATGATGTGAAGAGAGTTATGGTAGACCAAAGCAGTGCGGTAGAGATTATGTACCCTGACCTTTTCAGGGGATTAAATCTCACACCCAGTGACTTAACTCCGTATTGCTCCTCTATATTCAGCTTCGAAGGAAGAATGGTCATTCCGAAGGGACAGATCTGACTGCCCGTGCAAACCGGCGCGGAAATTGTTGAGGTTGATTTCGTGGTGGTAGACGTCTATTCCCCTTATACGGCAATTGTCGCTAGGCCCTGGTTGCATACACTGGGGGTTGTCTCTTCCACTCTACATCAAAAAGTCAAATATCCTTCCGAAGGACGAGTCTGTGAAATCCGCGGGGATCAATCCTCGGCTAGGCAGTGTCTAGTGGCAGCTATACGGCATGGGTCCGAGGATGAATCTTCAGGAGGGGTGATCAAAGACCCATAGCAGTTAAAGGAACGGATGTCGCCTGCCGATGGGCAGGGTGAGGGTGTAAAATGTGAGGACTTAACACTGGTTATGATTGAATCCGATCCTGAAAAGTATTTCCAAATTGGGGCTCAGATACCTCAGTCAGAAAAGGAGGAGCTAATCGTTTTCCTCAAAAGAAATATTGATGTTTTCGCGTGGAGCACTTATGAAGCATCGGGGGTGGATCTAGAATTCATTTGTCATCATTTGAAGGTTAATCCTCTAAGCATACCAAAGAAGCAACCTCTTCGGCGGCCATCCAGAGAGCACGTTGAAGCAGTCAGAGATGAGGTAGGAAAGCTCAAGCGGGCCGGGGCTATTAAAGAAATTTTTTATCCCGAATGGCTAGCAAACACTGTGGTGGTAAAAAAGAAAAGCAGAAAGTGGCGAGTCTGCGTAGATTTCACGGACTTAAACAAAGCCTGCCCTAAGGATCCCTTCCCCATGCCGAAGATTGACCAGCTGGTGGATGCTACTGTTGGACATCCTCGGATGAGTTTCTTAGATGCTTTTCAGGGGTATCATCAGATCCCCCTTGCTCCAGACGACCAGGAAAAGACTGCTTTTGTTACCCCCATTGGTAACTACCACTACAAAGTAATGCCTTTTGGTCTGAAAAATGCAGGTTCTACTTATCAGCATATGATGACCAAGATGTTCGAATCACAATTAGGCAAGACCATCGAGATTTATATAGATGATATGGTAGTTAAAAGCAAATTTGTTGCTGATCATTTGAAGGATCTTGATGTGGTTTTTGAAATCCTGAGGAAACATAAGTTGCGCTTGAACGCTTCGAAGTGCTCGTTCGGAGTTGGGTCAGGCAAATTTTTGGGCTACATGGTTACGCACAGGGGAATCGAAGTCAATCCTGATTAGATAAGGGCTATCCAGGATCTGCAGCCCCCTCGGAATCCGAAGGATGCGCAGAAGCTAACAGGAATGACAGCTGCGTTAAACCGGTTTATATCCAGGTCTGCGGACAGATGCAAACCCTTCTTCTCCCTAATTAACAAATGGAAGGGTTTCGAATGGAATGAAGAATGTGCCTCGGCTTTCCAACAGCTCAAGGATTATCTATCTCGGCCACCGATTATGTCCAGCCCTGAACCCAACGAGGTTTTATTTGCTTACATCGCAGTGGTTCCTCACGCTGTAAGTTTAGTATTGATAAGAGTGGATCAGGGAGTACAGAGGCCGGTCTATTGTGTAAGCAAATCGTTGCACGAAGCAGAGGTCAAGTATTTGCCACTGGAAAAAGCTATCCTGGCCGTAGTGCTAGGAACGCGGAAATTGCCTCACTACTTCCAAGCCCATACTGTCGTGGTGCTCACCCAGCTTCCACTCAAAACAGTACTTCGAAGTGCCGACTACACGGGGAGGATAGCCAAATGGGGCACTATTCTAGGGGCTTTCGACATCAAATACATGCCTCGCACGTCAGTCAAAGGCCAAGTCCTTGCAGATCTGGTGGCCGAATTCACAGAGCCCAGCTTAGAAGATGTAGAAGTAATGCCGAGCATGGATGAGAAATCGGTTGGTTTGGTTTCTCAACAGGATCCTGCTCATTGGGAGTTGTACGTAGATGGCGCTGCAAACCGGAAAGGTTCTGGAATTGGGCTGGTCATGACCTCTCCGGAGGGGATCATCATCGAGAAGTCACTAAGGCTAGATTTTAACGCCACAAATAATGAGGCTGAGTATGAAGCCCTATTGATGGGAATGGTCATGGTCCGAAGGATGGGAGGAAGAGCCGTAAAGGTGTTCTCGGACTCAAGACTGGTTGTGGGCCAAGTTCAAGGAGAGTTCAAAGCCAAGGACGAGAGGATGCAGGGTTATTTGAACAGAGTCAAACGCCTGGAAGAGGAATTTGGACTTTTCAGTCTGATGCATGTTCCCAGATGTGGCAATGCACACGCCGATTCTTTGGCCACATTAGCCACCTCTTCGGATCAAGATTTGCCAAGAGTTATCATCGTGGAGGATCTTCATGAGCCCACTGGAGCAGGAAGAGACGCAATTCAAGTACACCATATTCGAAAAAGCCCATGTTGGATGGATGCCCTAATCGAATTTCTAAAAGATGATGTCCTGCCGGAAGAACGAAAGGAAGCTGACAAGATCCGAAGGAGGGCCGCTAGGTTCTGGTTGTCCGAAGACCAAAAATTATATAAACGCTCTTATTCGGGGCCATATCTGTTGTGTGTTCATCCAGAAGCCACTGAGGCACTACTGGAAGAGTTACATGAAGGTATTTGTGGAAGTCACACTGGAGGCAGATCATTGGCCCATCGGGCCCTTACCCAAGGATATTGGTGGCCAAGTATGCAAGAAGAAGCTCGAGACTATGCGAAGAAATGTGATCAATGTCAGAGGTTCGCACCAAATATACATCAGCCGGGAGGAACCCTCAATCCATTGTCTAGTTCATGGCCGTTTGCCCAATAGGGCTTGGATATCGTGGGTCCATTCCCTAAAGCTGCAGGGAACAGAAAATATCTCCTGGTCGGTACCGACTATTTTACGAAATGGGTCGAGGCAGAACCTCTTGCTAATATCCGAGATGTGGATGTACAAAAATTCGTATGGAAGAGCATTGTAACTCGCTTTAGAGTTCCACACACCCTCATTTCAGATAATGGTTTGCAGTTCGACAGTACCTCGTTTCGGAATTATTGTAGCGAACTGGGGATCACGAACAGATACTCTACTCCCTCCTATCCTCAGGGTAATGGCCAAGCTGAAGCAGTCAATAAAGTTATAGTCAGCGGTTTAAAGAAGAGGTTGGACGACGCAAAGGGAAGGTGGGTCGAAGAATTGCCACACGTGCTTTGGGCTTACAGAACTACCCCTCGCAGGTCTACTGGAGAGACTCCTTTCTCAATGACTTATGGGTCCGAAGCTGTAATTCCTTTGGAAACCAATTTCCCAACTCTGAGAACCAGTTTGTTCTGCTCGGACAACAATAATAGACTCCTGGAAGCCGAATTGGATTTTATCAAAGAACGAAGAGAAAACGCCATGGTTCGGCTGGCTCACTACCAACAAAAGCTTAGACAGGGCTACGACGCCAAGGTCAAATCGAGACCCTTAGAACCCGGTGACTTGGTGCTCAGAAAAGTTGTCGGCAACACAAGAAACCCAGCCTGGGGAAAACTAGGACCAAATTGGGAGGGCCCATATCGCATTACATCATGTGCAGGTATTGGAGCATATTTTCTTGAAGATTTGGACAGTCATGTAATACCCCGTCCTTGGAATGTAAATAACCTCAAGAGGTATTATTATTAATCGAGTTGTTTTCTTGTTTATTATTATTAATCGAGTTGTTTTCTTGTTCATTTATTGGTTCTCTAAGTGTTTAAACTTAAATCTGATCATGCCTGTAGTCCTCGGACCAGATGATCTCGGATTAGTTAACACTATTTATTTGTTCTCTAAGTGTTTAAACTTAAATCTGATCATGCCTGTAGTCCTCGGACCAGATGATCTCGGATTAGTTAACACTATTTATTTGTTCTCTAAGTGTTTAAACTTAAATCTGATCATGCCTGTAGTCTTCGGACCAGATGATCTCGGATTAGTTAACACTATTTATTTGTTCTCTAAGTGTTTAAACTTAAATCTGATCATGCCTGTAGTCCTCGGACTAGATGATCTCGGATTAGTTAACACTATTTATTAGCTCTCTAAGTATTTAAACTTAAATCTGATCATGCCTGTAGTCCTCGGACCAGATGATCTCGGATTAGTTAACACTATTTATTGGCTCTCTAAGTGTTTAAACTTAAATCTGATCATGCCTGTAGTCCTCGGACCAGATGATCTCGGATTAGTTAACACTATTCATTTGTTCTCTAAGTGTTTAAACTTAAATCTGATCATGCCTGTAGTCCTCGGACCAGATGATCTCGGATTAGTTAACACTATTTATTGGCTCTCTAAGTGTTTAAACTTAAATCTGATCATGCCTGTAGTCCTCGGACCAGATGATCTCGGATTAGTTAACACTATTTATTGGCTCTCTAAGTGTTTAAACTTAAATCTGATCATGCCTGTAGTCCTCGGACCAGATGATCTCGGATTAGTTAACACTATTTATTGGCTCTCTAAGTGTTTAAACTTAAATCTGATCATACCTGTAGTCCTCGGACCAGATGATCTCGGATTAGTTAACACTATTCATTTGTTCTCTAAGTGTTTAAACTTAAATCTGATCATGCCTGTAGTCCTCGGACCAGATGATCTCGGATTAGTTAACACTATTTATTGGCTCTCTAAGTGTTTAAACTTAAATCTGATCATGTCTGTAGTCCTCGGACCAGATGATTTTGGATTAGTTAACACTATTTATTGGCTCTCTAAGTGTTTAAACTTTAATCTGATCATGCCTGTAGTCCTCGGACCAGATGATCTCGGATTAGTTAACACTATTTATTGGCTCTCTAAGTGTTTAAACTTAAATCTGATCATGCCTGTAGTCCTCGGACCAGATGATCTCGGATTAGTTAACACTATTCATTGGCTCTCTAAGTGTTTAAACTTAAATCTGATTATGCCTGTAGTCCTCGGACCAGATGATCTCGGATTAGTTAACACTACTTATTCATTTTCTAAGTGTTTAATTGGTTAGCACTATTTGGTTAATCGGTTAATGTTACAAGTTATACAAGTTATTTGCAAAACAAAGCAACCTTGCTTCTCCATAACTATAATTACCAAGTGAACTCACTTGTAACACAAAAAGATTATATTAAATTGCAAGTACCAGCGTATAAACAAAAATCAATTCATTAATAACAATCGTAGTTTACAATCTCCTCAACAGTTAAAAAAAAAAAAAAAAAAAAAAAAAAAAAAAAAAAAAAAACCCTAAGTCTATGTTGGGACTCCCTAAGGAGGACCCGAGGGTGGTTGCTCCCCTTCTGGAGATTCACCTTTCTCCTGCTGGGGCTCAGCAGATGGGACTTGGTCACCTGGCAGTAGAAGACCTTGGTTAGGCTCAAGAATAACCAGGGGATTCGGCTCAACTAGAGGTAGCTCAGAAGCCTCAGGGGGATGTACAGGAGGAACATCATCATCCGGATACTGCCGAATATCCTCGCCATAGAAGATGTTCTCTGGCCGTCGAAGATCTGAATCGGGAGGAACTCCAGCAGCATCTAATGCTTTGCCCCAGGTCAGATCACAATAATCCCGAGCAACCGAGGCAAATTGCTCGGTGAGATCTTTCTCTGTTACCTCCACCCCCAGTTTATAGGACGCCCTTTTTTCAGTTTCAGTAGCCTTCTTAGCCAGCTGGGCGTCCCTCTGAGCATCCTCGGCAACCGCCTTGGCCTTCAACAGCTCGGCGCGAAGCTCTTTAATAGTTTCTCTTTCTGTGGCCAACTTTTTCTGAGCTTCGTTCAGCAGCCTGCGCTGAGACTCGGCCTGGGACTCTGCATTCTTTAAGCCAGCATCCAGGCTGTCCCTCTCCTGGGCTACTGCTTTTAGCTGATCCGAGAGCTTCGAGGTCTCTTCTTTTAAGTTGTCCAAGACTCTTTCTGCTTCAGACCTAGCTTGGGCCTCGGCCTGGGCTTGCACATTGGCCTTGCGGCTCCACTCTTCGGCCACAAACACCTGCTGAGTGATCTGAACCAAGTTACAAGTGTTAGTATACAAACATAAAAGCCAACGCTATAATTGAGAAGTAAAACGGATATACTTACCATGGCCAAGTCCCTTTTCAGAGACATAAAGAGTTCATATTGGCTGAAACGCCTATATGAATCCATGTCTTTGGGCAGAAGTAGGGGCTGCTCCAATGCCTCAGCTATCAGTGCCGCCCGACCCCGTCATAATTTCTGACCGAGGTCTCCTAGGGGAATGGGACACCGTCGAGCTCTAGCCGAGGGGACCATATGCATTGTCCTCGGCGAACCTCGGCCTGATTTGGCTCCTCTCGGCTCTCCACAGAGGAACCCCTTTTTTGACGGGGCTCTTTGATCACCTTTTGCTGCTTAGTCTTGGGTGGCAGCCCTTTTTCCTTGTCATTAGGTTCCATCGGCCTCTTCTTTTTTAAATCCGGAATGGATTTAAAAGCCGGATCAGGAACCTGCGAGACAGGAGGAGGTGGAGGCACATTAGCAGCTGGACGAGAAGTCCCTGTTTCTTTAATTTCCACCTTATTGGTCCTCTTCTTGAGGAGAAGTCTCAGGTCAGACATCTCTTCCTCCGAGGAATCTTCTGGTATGGTTGTCAGCAATAAGGGGGGTCGGATGAAAGACTGCCTATCCGCCTCTTCTTCGGAATCCGAAGGAATAACGTGGATCCCTCCTTCGCTTTCACCTTCGAACTTAAATTTGTCAATTTGCTCGTCCAAGGAAGTGGACGAGGATTTGACCCGTTCTCTCACAGCTGGCTAGACGAGCGGAACTTGTTGAACTGGTCGGACGAGCAGTGGAACACCCTGAGGATTAGGGTGCGGAACTAGTGGGAGATCGTAGGGCGCAAGAAAACTCTTCCGAGCAACGTCTATACGTCGCAATCTATAATCGCCCTGAATAATGGCATTCCCCGCCGGCTGGACGTCGGCTAGTTTTGGAGTATAGCCGAGTATGAGCGGAATAGACCTCAACTGCCTATCTTCGCTGACGTATATTTCTGAGCGCAGTAGGTAGTTGAGGGCTTGCACGTTGATAAGGCTCAGCCGAGGAGCAGTATGTACCTTATCTGTAAAACAAACAAAGCAGACAAATTAGAAAGCAGATACAAATATAGACTGAGGAGTAATTGCAGAAAGAGAAAATCCTAAAGCTATGGTTAGAGACCCTAAGTCCGAGAGGGCACACCTGGCTCTCCTGGCGTGGTCGGATAATGTAGACCGTCGTGCCATTCGCCCGAGACAACCAAATAGTCGTCCTTCATCCCCTTATTGGATTTAAGAAGGCAGGAGAACAGCCTCACGACATCGGAGCGGGATTTAAGATAATACCCCCCTCCCCTTTGGCTACGACATTCATACATGTATGCTAAGTCGTGCCAGGTTAGCCCTAAACCTAACTGCTCATTTACGATGTCAATGGTCCCTAATATCTTAAAGGTGTTGGGTGCGCATTGCTCGGGGGAAAGCCTATGGTTGATAAGATAATTCCGGGTCACGGGACCCATTGGGATGGTCATTCCTCCCTCAAGAAAGGCGATCATAGGAATTATGACCTCTCCTTCCGCTCGGTCTAGTAATAGTCCCTCTGGGGGGCAATATTTCAAATTTACCCCCCGTGGAATATGGTAGATTCTCTTAAACTCCTCGATTAACTCCGGACTATCGACGAGATATTTGTATTTACCCATTTGCAAGAGAATGGATGGAATAATGAAAGAAAGCAGTGGCCGAAGAGAAAATAAGGACTCAAGGTACACCGAGACTTACTATATCGCAAGCGAGACGAATTCCCTAACTTGAAATGTACTTTTGAGAGGGACCCTGAAAGCAGAAGACGCAGAAATCCGAGAAGGAATGAAGTGCTTTTGAAGACGGGAACTCTCTGGAAACTCTTAAGACGCTCTGAATGCTACAAGTGTGTAAAGTGAGAAGAATAACTGTCTGCAGATATTTATATATGGGGACAAACGGAACGGTACCACTCATCTCGCACGAATCGCGAAGACAAACCCCAACCGTTGATCCGTGATCCACCGTTGGATACAAGAGACAGAGCCGCCTGAAGCAATTGATGTAACGTCTTGGGAATGGAAGATTTACAGTGGCAATAATGAGGCGCGCGTCTCCACAAGCTCGCGCGTGTAAACAGGGGTATTTATGTCTTTTTGTTATTACTTTTATTTATTCTTTCTATTATATTTTTCTTTCGTTCCCGCGTATCAAGTCAAAATTATTCTTTCTTCCCGCTTGCGTGGGAAAGAAATAAAATTTTGAGGGGCTATTGTGGGGGAGAAGGAACCAGGCCCAACATAATGAACCGAGGGCCCACGAAACGGCTATCTTACACCCGAAGAGAGAGAGAGAGAAAAGGGCAAGGCACGGCTGGGAGTGTGATCTTCATGAAAGATCAGCACTGTCCGAGGAAGGTACTTTCTGTCCGAGGGGAGTATCTCCTGTCCGAGGAGGACATATCACTTTAACAGGAAGTCACAGGTTATTTGAGTACGAGAAAAGCCAGAGTGGCTGTCTGAGGACTTCACCTGATCAGGATAAACTCAGAGCAAAGGCTGGACATGATAAGAACGAAGAAATATCTAAAGGAAAAGCTGCTACCACCGTATTTAATGCACTACAACAGCTTTTCTGGCCGCATTTATGTGGAGAAGACCCCTGAACAGTGCACCCTCAGTTACCGTCACTCCCAAATAACTAAAGCATACCCATGATGTGACATGCACTCAAGTAGATGCACAGATGAAGAACAAGTGGACGATGAAGATGATGGGGAAGGGTACTATATAAAGAAGAAGAGATCCTGATAGAAGGGATCGGAGGAAAGGAAGGGAAAAAGAAAAAGAATAATTTTACTGTAACCTTGAACATTGTAATCGCTGATTGTTCAATGAAACACCTCTTCGGACATTGACCAAAGAATTTTCTTGGCGTTATTTTGTGTTATTTCTGCTTAACGTAATTCAGGCCATCATTGTGAATTTCGAACCCAGCCCAGCTCTTTCACCCACTCTCTACAAATTTATTGTTTAAGGTACGTTGGGCCTTCAACCCATACTTTTGGGCTTAGGTCACAAAACCGGTCCCTACATCCTGATCTTTAAAAAATATTTATGTGCAGTTTCTAGAGGCACAATGCCCTAACAAATGAGAACTTACTAACCCACTTGATAAAACCATGCTAGTCAGCTCCAAAATCCAATTTAGTCATAAAACTCCTTCAATAAAAGTTTTCAATTGAATAGGAACCTTTTATTTTAATCAAGTAATAGCCAATTCCTTCAACTACTTTTTTGTGATTTCACTCCACATTTCCTCTTCATAAATCTCAACATCAAGCATTAAAGCTTTAGAGACAAGGTCAAGGATTGCAACCTTACCTAGATCATATGAGCATGAGAAGAGCATATTTTCAATCCTTTAGCCAATAAACTATAGCATGAGGTCGCTCATTTAAGAGTTCAGAGACTCAAGATCCATGGTCGCGTGTGTAACTTACCAATAAATTAAATATTTTCAATCTATTTACACTCTAGAATGTTAGAGCACAACTAGTAACATTATTCCTAAACAGCAATCTACCTTGATCACAAAATGCCTTAACCCTATGCCCCTCTTTGATCACCTACCATGCTCTCGTTTCACATGAGTTTTGCCTACTCTTTCGGACAAGACGGAAATTAGACATTTATAATCCTAACTCCATCTCATCTTGTTGTAATCCTACTATTAACCCTTCATAAGGGATGGTATTTTAGTTGTGTTGCATGATTGGAATGTTAACTTATCAAGGGGTGGGCAAAACAAATCCCAAGATGCAACCCAAAAGTTGCTTAGGCTAAAGAATTCTTCTAGGCACTTCATCTTGCAAGAGAATGAGAGATTGGCACCTACAAAAGGTCCTCTAAAGCCTAAGGGGATTCAAAGCTAGGTGTTGATACTTTAGTGTTAGGTCCTGATTCTATTTCATGGGATTTTTTTTTTTTTTTTTTTTTTGGGGGGGGGTAGAGAGGCCAATGGTGTAGCCCACAGTTTGGGGAAATGGACTATGCTGTGTAATTCTTGTGGCAGCTTGTCTACAAATTTTTTTTTTTTTTTTTTTTTCCATTTTAAGTTTTAAAAACCATTACCTGCACCTATCAAGAGCTCTCTTGGGCTGGATGAGTTACGACCGTGGTACTCTTTGCTAGTTTGGGCCGGAAGTGGGTTCAAGCTTAATTTAAATGTTGGACCCATTACTTGACCGATTTCTACCACAATTTATGGATTTCTTTTTGGACTCTTGCTAACAGTCAAATCTTGTAGCCTTGGCCCTCGAGTTCTATAGCTTGTAGCTTATTACAAAATAGATCACAGTCCAAACAACAGCGCAACCATCATTAGCCTGAAAATTTTTGCTGTGACAGTGTTTCTTATTTATTTATTAATAAATTACAAAAGTACTCAACAGGTTCTGTCATCCTGAATTCTTTTTTTTTTTTTGACAAATCCTAAATTCATAACCTCATCCTCTATGTTACCATGCAGAATAATAAACTAGTCCGCACAAGTCAAGATCAATAGCTTTAATAGTTTGTTTGTAAAATTTAAAACAAAGTAACATAATTCTTACTCTTATTTTTGGTAAAACTAGTGTTAGTGGCACGTGCAGTGGTATTTTTGGTTTATTTGATGATTTAATTTGATTAACATCATTAAACACTAATTACAATGAAATTTATTTGTTTTCCAAAGATATCTAAGATTCACCAAAATGCAAAACATTTATATGGTTCTTTTAGTACATATAAAATTTCAATCAAATTACAATGAACAATTGGCCAAGTTTAACAAGTTTTCCATCAACTTTGACCATGTTATGGCAATACAGGTGGCTCACTTGCTAACAATTCATATACACACTATTTTGATTTTTTGTGGGAATTTAGAACAACGACAATTGAGTGATTTATACATGGACACATTGATAAATGTCTTTAGTGGGCATGGGTGGAATTAATGGCACATTACAATTTGATAGCTTGGTTTTTGATGGAAATTGATTTAAGTGAGGGTCTATTAAATTGGATCATTTTGCTGAAGTAAGGTTTGTTTAATATATATTTTATTTATTTACCTTATTGTAAATAAGTTTTTGAACATTATGATTCTAACCTATAAAACTTCACTTTAATTTTTTTTTTGGTGGTCTTATTCTTTTCTGTTGGCAACTAATTAGACACCACTTTTAGGAATTAAGGATTTAGCAACGGATATGGAGGTTGCACCTCAAAATTTAGAAGAATTAAAATATGATACAATCTCATCATGGGAAGAAAAATAGGAAATCCAATGTTGTGTTGGCATGTCCCTCCATTATTGGGTTACAAATATCATATCTAAAAAAAAACCAAAATAATATAATGATATATTTGTAGAGATAGAGAGTTGGAAAATACTTTTAGAAATAATTCAATTTTTTAAGAGAAAACTATCTTCAATAAATTTTAGAGAATAAATTATGGATTGTATCATATTACGAAATAATTATATATTCCTACGTATTGCGTAAGTCTGCGACTAGTATCTATAACTATTGAAACACTAGTAACACATGAAGGCATTTTTTGCCACTAGTGATACATATTCTTCTTAAATATTTTGGTCTTTGCTACAGTCCTTTTCCTATGCACTAAATCCTGAAAGCCACTGTGGGTGCTACTCAACTTCTGGATCCAAGTAACCTCCCAAAAATACATGCCTTCATCGAACCCACTCACAAAATTGATCATTCCACTAGAAGTTCAATTCTTGCAACCCAAAAAAAAAAAAAAATGCTAAGTAGCAGTTGTTATCAAGTAAAAAAAAAAAGGTCAGCCCCTCACTCCATTTAAAAGCGAGCAAATCATGTCAATTCATAATAACTGTTTAGTTTCTGATAAAACTAGACAAAAAGGATCCAACATGATACAAGGAATTAAAGATTTGAGCACACTTGAACCCTGTAAAGAGAAAATAATTACAAAATTTGTGTAGTGCATAACTGTTTGACATACAGAGGATAGTAATATGCAAGTGAAGGACCTGGTAAGTATAGGAAGTACCTAACACAAAAACTGTCTTTCCTCAAAACTCGGTACAAAATACTATCAAAAGCAACAATAGGCGCTTAAGATGCCAACCAATCAAGCTGGAGGTTTCAGAAGATAGTAATATGCAAGTGAAGGTCATAAGTTTGAATCAACCAAAGCAATAGCAAAACCCAATAGACATGAAAGACAATCACCAAAGCAGATTACTAAATCTAACTGCTTACAAATCATCAGAAAAATTAGCAAAAACACAAAGTGAATTGACAACCTGAAAGAAATGGCAATTTTCTTATGGTAAATTCATAAAAGAAATTAATAAACAGCAAAAATAGGCCGATACAATTATTTTTTAAAATTATTAGTATTTTACCCCTATTTGCTTGTGTTTCAAACTATTTCACTACCTTTTTCACTGCCTTTTCCTACGCCCTGACAAAAGAAAGAAAAAGGAGAAACCCAAAGCCACAATTGTTGACTCTGTGATTGACTGCGTGAGACAGCTACAATTGTTGACTGTGTTCCACAATTGTTGACTGCGTGAGTACAATCACACTGCTACAATTGTTGACTGTGTGAGTGCTGTGGAAGTGGAAATTGTTCTTACATAATCCTCGACTATCTAAACTCGAGTAACACGTTGCAATGGACTCAAATACCACAAAATCTTTTGTATGGTATCCGATTTTGTGAAATTCAATATTCATGTCAAACTCGAGTTTTAAAAAGTGGTATATTACTAAATATTTTTCAAACAATGATAAAATACTAATAATTTTGAAAAATAGTAGTATTTGACTATTTTTGCCTGAAAACAATAGTCAAACTCAGCAAATCAGGTGTTATGCTTCATTTTCACTTGGGGTTCAAGGTTCAACAACTTAATCAAATATACCAAGGTCCCATTACTATATGCTCAAACTAAATATCATACCAATTCTAATTTACTCAAATTGTTCTTAAAAAAAAAAAAAAAAAGGAACAACCGATAAACAAAATTAGAGAGAAATTTAGAATCCCATGACTGCTTTCCACATTCAATCAGATTTACTAAAACAATACTGATAGATTTAAACCAACAGCAAAAAAGATTCAGTCATTGTACATTCAAGAACCACAACATGAACGTTCAAATGCTCCATTATATTGTATGGATATTCAATGAACATCTTTGATAGAGCTTTGGGGAACAAAGTGCCTGTTTTAAAAACAAAAAAAATCATGCACTCTGTGAGTCCAATACATTTGTTAGGCTCAATTAACGTCACGGTATGTTTTGACAACCATATGTATTATCCTCATCTAAAAAAAAAAGAAGTGGAAGTTGCGATTCAAAAAAGAAGTGCAAGTTGCGATTCAAAACTCTAGATACCTTAGTTGAAGTTGTTACCTCCATAAGGCGTTGGATGGATTATGGCCCCTAGGTTAATTAGAAAAAGCAAGAAAAGCAATTATTACAACAGTTATAAACAACTGATTGGAAGAAATGGTCTCTCATAAGACAATCATGAATTTTTTTTTTTTTTTTTTGACTTGAAAGCAATAGGGAAGGTAAACTGCTTCACACCTATTCACAAACCCTCAAAGGGAATAGATATTTTATTTAGATGGGTAGTAGACTCTAATACCAGTTACACAAACACAAAAGGCTATCAGAAAGGAAGATTATATTAATATAGAAGAAAGTCATATTTTCATTCACCGATTCTTTTACAAAAAATAGCATCTCTTATATATATATCGCGAAAGTGAGATGCAAGAATATAAAAACTAAAGTAGTCATTTAGTACATTAGATGTCTTAGATAAATAGTTACATATTTAGGAGTAGTGGAATCATGAGGAGAAAGAAAATAAAAGAAGAAAAATTACATTGATGAACAAAGGAAAGATAGATACATGGTGTGTCCCGACAAGTTGTAAGAAAAATTCCAATCATATGACTTTGGCTTGGTAAGGCTCCTTTCCTCAACCAATGATGTTTCTCTAAATCAAACTAGCACGTTTGGACTAAAAGGTTCAATTGGTTATGCTGCTCCAAGTAAATAACTACTTAAATATTTTAAATCATGATTTTGATCAAGTTGACTAGCATCTCTAACCGTCTTCTGACTAAGATTTACATATTCATTTTAGCATTATCGACTTATTCCCTCTGGCCTCTCTATAATTATTCTGATAGCATGCCAATCAGGTTGATCAAATATGTAGACTACCAAAAAATAGAATTATGCAGACCCTGCATAAAAATGGTTAGTAGAGAGAATTTTGGTCTCTCTGTAGCCTGGGAATATTGGTCTCGACCTAGAAACGCAGCAGTGTTGCAGACAATATAAACACCATCGGATATCCTATTATTAGCTAAAATGGACTTTCCAGGTTTATGTGTATCCCTATAATTAGGAGGGCTGAGAAGGCTTGGGTTGGTATAGCTAGTCATAGTACTAGTAGTAGCACCAACAGGAGGAGGAGGAGCAAGATCGGAGGGTGGGTTTTCTTACCAAACCCCACGAGGAGGGTTGACTCCTGCTTGGAAGGTCACGGAAGCAATCAAAGTAGCCAAAACTAAAAGAGCATTTATTGTAGGCGAAAATACACTTTTGGTCTTTACATTTTGGGCAAATTCTCATTTTGATTCCTAAATTGATTTTGCTATTAATGTAATCCCTAAAAAATGAAAATCAATTCTATTTTGGTCCATGCTATCAACCCACTAATGGAAACCTCCTACGTCGTAGACGGAGTGTCCTGCTTACTGACATGGCCCTAATGTGGCCATTAAAATATTATTAAAAAAAATTATTTGGCATTTTTTAAATGCCACGTCAGCAGTTTAATTTAAAAAAGGCCACATTAGAAAATTTATATAAAAAAAGAAAAGAAATTAAACTAAAAAAAACCTTAAATCTAATTTAATTAAAATTATTTCTTAAAAAAACAAAAATAATGATCTTTTTAATTCTTTTTCTTTTTCTTTAACCTCATCAGTCATCAGAATTTAAAACATCTCTATACTTTCTCCATCTCTAATTCTCTCTCTCTCTCTCTCTCTCTCTCTCTCTCTCTCTCTCTCTCTCTCTCTCTCTCTCTCTCTCTCTCTCTCTCTCTCTCTCTCTCTCTCTCTCTCCACCCTCGATGAAATCTCTCTCATACCCAAACTCTCTTTAATCTCAAAATCTCATCTCCACTGCCGTCGAACTCATTCAAGACTTAGTGATAAGGTTGCCACTGCCGTCAAAGAAAGAAAACCCATCGACCCATCGAACCCATTGAGAAGGTCTGCCGATTCAGTAACTCACCATAGTTGTTGATTCGGTAGTTTCGTTTTTGTGTAGTTATGGCTTCGTTGTACGAAACCCCAGTCATTGATTTGGTATTGGATCCCAAATCAGTGGTTGTGAAGCCGATATCAGTGGTTCTCACACCTCTTTCTACCTCACCGTCTCTCTTTTCCTCTCTTTAAGGTTGAATTGGAAGTTTTTAGCTTAGGATTTTTGTAGATTTGATGTTAAGGCTTTGCTGGTTGTTGGGAAATTTTGGAAGATTTGATTCGGTGGTGGTGCTTTACTGGATGTTGGGTTTTTATTCTTTTGCTTGGATTTGATGTTCATGTTCTTTGATTTGGTGGTGGTGATTTGGGGGGTTTTTGTTTGTTTTTCCTGTCGATTTTTCTGTGTTTGTTTGCTAAGAAAATTTATGGGTTTGAAGGCTAAGGTTTGCTTTGTTGGAGATATGGGTTTGGTGCTTGGTTAAGATCTGGGATTGGGGTTTGGTTCTTTGCTGGAGATTGATTATAGGGAAGAACATAAAGAACATGAACATGTTCTTCTGAAAAAATAACGAAAGCAATAAAAATAAAATAAAACAAAAGACAAAAAATATGTTTAATTTATTTATTTTGTTTTGATTCGTTTGGTTATAAAGAAAGTACAAGGAAGACAAAGAAAATTATAAGAAAATAAGGATTAATTTGCTAAGAATATGAATTATAGAGATTTGAATAAAAAAATCATTTTAATTAAAAGAGAGTAAAATTTTTGTTTGAAAAAAAGTAATTTTTTTATTTGTTTTTTAAAATAAAATTGAGGAAATAAAATTTTTATAATTTTTGACATGGCATTTAAAAAATGTCAAATAATTTTTTTTAATAATATTTTAATGGCCACGTCAGCACCACATCAACAAGCAGGACATTCTGTCTGCCACATAAGAGGTTTCCGTTAGTAGGTTGACGGCAAGGACTAAAATAGAATTGATTTTTCTTTTTTTATGGACTACATTAGTAGCAAAATCAATTTAGAGACCAAAATGAGAATTGACCTAAAATGTAGGGATCAATAATGTATTTTCGCCTTTATTGTATGTTGATCACTTTCGTTGTCTCCTCAAGCATTTTTTGAGTCAGCATCAACATCAAACCTTAGAGAATTAATAGGCAGGATATGCTGGGATTGGTTGGGCTGGTCTTGTGCCATTTTGAAAAAAAAATGCGTGTACCCAAGCCTTAAAATACCTCTATCTTTTAGTTAAATAGAGTAATTTAAAAATCAAAAAACACAAACCAGTTAAGAGAATAATTTATTGTTTTTACGTTTTTTTTTTTAAATTTATTTTTATCTTCTCCATTCAACTTAAAACTTAGGACACTATTTCTATCTCATTTTTAAACATTATTCCAAGTTACCTTACATCTTTCTTTAAAAAAAATGCATACGATTATTTATATATCACTTTCAAACATTATAACACTAAATCAAAAAAAAAAAAAAAAAAAGTATTATTGAATTTGCCTAAGTGTATGATGTTTGTGAACTTGGAGTAGTATTGAATGCGCAAAAGAGTATTATCTCCTATCCAAGCGTTACATGGTAGAACCATATGCTTTCTCGCATAAGGATTCCCCGTTTGAGTTTCAACATTTTGCGTACTAAAATACTCCTACACAAATTCTTAAATTTTTTAAAATACTCCTATCTTTTAGTTAAATGGAGTAATTTTAAAATTAAAAACACAAACCAGTTAAAAGAATAATATAATGTTCTTAAGTTTTAGGTTTTTTCATTTATTTTCTCCATTCTGCTTAAAACTTAGGACACTATCTCTATCTCATTTTTAAACATTATTCTAAGTTACTTTTACATATTTCTTTTTAAAAAAAATACACACGATTATTTATATATCACTTTTAAAAATTATAATACTAAATCAAATAAACAGAAAAGAGTATTATTGCATGCGTAAACGTGTGTGACGAGTTTAGTCTATGTATATTGATATTGATTGATTTGTTTTTATTAAAAGAAAATAAGAAGAAAAGGAGAAAGGTAATTTTCCACCGTGTTTGACACTACAATCCTCTGTGTATCAAAATTTCGGGCGATATTACAGGCTTACAGCTAGCATACGTTTGAAATTTGATATTGATGAATAATTAAAATCAGGAAGAGTCAAAAAGTGGGAATAAAACAAGTAGAAAGACTAAGGTCAAGTCTCCTCATATAGTGGGAATAAAACAAGTAGAAAGACTAAGGTCAAGTCTCCTCATATAATGCCAATCAATCTTAATAAAATTTATTTTATTTTATATTACTTAATGAACGTTTGATTTTTGTCACAAACGATTTGACATAAAAGTTGATATCTTGTTTACCTAAAAAAAAAAAAAGAATTTTTTTTTGATATTTTGTTTCAATATAATTGCATATGTTGTGGCCCATGACCCAAGGGTGGTGAGGTTAATTATTATTGATAAATGCTAACGAATGCCTTTATGTGGCGTTTGGTACAAGGTAATGTTTTAGAATTCTTAGGAATATTTAAAGATTCTCATGTTTGGTTGCAAATCATATTATGAAATCAGATGCCAGGAGAATCTGGATTCCCCCCTTAAACCCCTCTTAGTAGGAATGTGGATTCCCTTTAAAACATGCTAGAATCTAGATTCTCAAGCTTAAAGGAAATTGTATTTTTTATAAATTGACAATTTTAACCATTTTTTTTAAATGACTTGGTAGTTCACATTTAAATCTAAGGATAGAATGAAAAAAATAAATAATTCATTTAAGATTCTTGGGAATATACCAAACATATGAATAATTACATTCTTAGGAATGTGATTCCTAAGAATCACATTCCTGGGAATCGACATTACTCCTAGCATCCAGATTCCTAGGAGTAATGTGGATTCTCCCGTACCAAACGCTACATTAGGGTATTGGTTAATAATTTATTTAAAGAAAATTTTTATAGGAAAAGAAAGAAAAGTAATTAATGTTTTGACAGTTTTTTCATTTCTCATAAAAGTAGTGTCAAAATTTTTCTAAAATTGATTATTAACCAATGTCCTTTGGGCACTCGTTAGCATTACCCATTATTATTTATTAGCCTCCATTCCACTTGGTTCCTTATTTCACCAACTTCTTGCTTTTCATTTTTCTAAACCAAACCACACTTCGACAGACCAAAATTTGCGCATTTTGTTCATAATTTCCTTGTTAGCTTATTGATGAAATCCATATTTAGATGCTTGGACTGTTTTAGCAGCCCCACACTGGATCATTGGACCAAATAATTTTCATCATGTTTGACACTTCATAAGGTATTAAATGGGAAATGATACAACATTCCACAACATTTTTACAGCAAATATTAGTGGTGGACAAAAAAAAAATGATATTAGTGGTGACTCAAATAAGAACAAATAAACAATTGAATTGACACCTGAGATTTATTATGAAAATATCGTAAATGCAGTATTTTTCAAGAAAGTAAATTTTCTTGCCTTACCACGTTGCCTTTCCCACATGTTGAACTTTAAGTTTCCGCTGTACTTTGCAAGATAACTAGATAATTTCCTGCGCTATGAGTGGATACTTTGCAAATTCATTTGAAATCAATTTTTTTAAGACCTATTTATAATACTCATTTTGTTGTATAATATTTATGTTTTACCAAAATATTACTGAATTTTTTGAAACTCAATTTTCTTAATATATATTTTATAAAAAAATTGTCATAAAATTGGTTTCCAAATTTGAGTGGAATTACTCTAGTAATCTAAAATTTTGAGGTTAAAATAGTCAAGTTTTTCGACATTTGTAGAACCATAAAATATTATTTGTAGAGTTTATTTTTTAAATTGATTAAATGATTTTGAAATTTGAAATTTATAAATTTAAATTCAAAGCATAAAATACTTTCATATCCTAAAATTACAAAAATTGAAGCAATCTCTCAAACACTTTCTCTACTACTCCATTTTCACAACCAAATACCGAGCCTCAAATTTCAAACTATAATTTCATTATCTCAATAAAAGGAAATCATTTGTAAGTGCTAGCATATAGAAAATGTGATAAAATAAAGAAAAATGGTTAAAAATATTTCCATTAATTTATCAAGATTTAATTGCCTTTAGCAAGGCTTCCACATTAAGAAATATATATGTAAAATAAAAAATAAAAAAAAAAATCATGAAAAACACTCTAAAATCATCTTTGATTTTTACTTTTATCGTCATGACTCATATTGATATTGCACTAAATAGCAGTAAAAAAAACTACAAAGGAACCTATAATTTATGAGTTCTAAAACATTATTAAAAAAAAAAAAAAAAACTAATCTCATCAATAATCAATTAGAAGGTTTCTTTGTATTTCACTTAGTTCTAAAACATAATTCATTTTTGACTTTCCCACACCAAACTCCCAAAGCAATCACAACCTTTACAGAACCCATAACTTTTGACCTCAACATCAAAACTATATTCAGTCATCACTCAATAAAAAAACCCAAGCCCTCTTCCTTGGTATAGTTAACTCATACAGGTTAAGATTAGAAAGGACGACGAAGTTGGAGTTAGGTAGGTGTTATTGAAAGGTTGAAGATAAATGATATCATTCTTGGTGTGAATGTATTTGAGATGAGATACATGAAGGGTTATGGGTTATATATAAATGAGTAGAAGTGCAAGAGATTTATCTTGAAACATTGAACTAAAGAATTCTTATTCTTTAATAGGAAAAATCTTGAAAAATTGAACCAAAGAAACAAAAAAATCTCTATTTTTTTGTTCTTATCTTGTAATTTAAGAGTATTTTAATTTTTTTTCTAAAGAGTGCGCTATATAGCAGAACCTTATGCTTTCTTACATAAGGATTCTCCGTTTGGGTTTAAACATTTTGTGTACTAAAATACCCTCACACAAATTCTTAAACTTTCTAAAATACCCATATTTTTTAGTTTTTTTTTTTTTTTTTTTTTGAGAATCTCGTCTGGACGATCTTATTAATCAAATGAAAAATCAAAAATTACAAATGGACTAACGTCTAGTGGAACATGCTCCATCCAGACTAATAAAGGAAAAGAAACAATTGTTCTCTTGGCTAAAGCATGAGCTGCACTATTGCCCTGACGCCTAGTGTGAGAGAAAGAAAAGGTTCTAAGCAAAGACACGGTGTCTTTTACAATTTCACCAATGGATGAGTGATTTTAAATGGAGTAATTTTAAAATTAACAAACACAAATTAGTTAAAAGAATAATTTATTGTTCCTAAGTTTTAGCTTTTTTCATTTATCTTTTCAATTCAGCCTAAAACTTAAGACACTATCTCTATCTCATTTTTAAACATTATTCCAAGTTACCTTGCATCTTTCTTTAAAAATAAAAAATACACACGATTATTTATATATCACTTTTAAATATTATAATACTAAATCAAATAAACAAATAAACAAGAAAGAGTATTATTGCACGCACAAAAGCGTGTGTGACGAGTGTAGTCTATATATAGTGATATTGATTGATTTGTTTTTATTAAAAGAAATTAAGAAGAAAAAGAGAAAGGTAATTTTCCACCTTGTTTGACACTGCAATCCTCTCTTTATCAAAATTTCGGGCGATATTACAGGCTTGCAGCTGGTATGCGTTTGATATTTGATGTTGACGAATAATTAGCATCGGGAAGAGTCAAAAAGTGGGAATAAAAAAAAGTAGGAAGACTAAGGTCAAGTCTCCTCGTATAATGCCAATTGATATTTTGTTCACCTCAAAATTTTTTTATTATTATTATTTTTTGATATTTTGTTTCAATATAAATGCATATGCCGTGCCCCATTATTTATTAGCCTCCATTCCACCTGGTTCCTTATTTCACCAGCTTCTTGCTTTTCATTTTTCAAAACCAAATGACGCTCCACCAGACCAAAATTTGCGCATTTTGTTCTATACACCTTCGTGTGATTCTTCTCTTTTTCGCAATTAGTCTCCTCTGCCTGCAACCCGTGGCCATTACTGCCACCGCTCCAACAAACGAGACTGATCGTTTGGCTTTACTCAAATTCAAAGAATTTATACCTCATGATCCATATAAGATATTGAGTTCATGGAATGCCTCTCTGCCCTTCTGCAGTTGGCATGGAATCACATGCGGCCGTCGGCACCAAAGGGTCACAGGCTTGGACCTCCAGGGCTACAACTTAGGCGGATCTATATCACCTGCTATTGGAAACCTCACCTTTCTTAGGTTCATCAACCTCCAAAATAACAGCTTCTATGGCAAAATTCCACAAGAATTCGGTCATTTGTTCCGACTGCAACAACTCCATCTCAACAATAACACGTTGGGAGGGGAAATACCATCTAACTTGTCCTTCTGCTCCAATCTCAGGTCGATAAGTCTTTATCTGAATAAGCTTACAGGGAAAATTCCAGAGGAGCTAGGCTCTTTAATGAGACTACAACGACTTGCGATTTCCGAAAATAATTTGGCAGGAGGAATCCCACCTTCTCTAGGAAATCTTTCTTCGCTCAAAGGTTTCTATGTGGGGGAGAATAATTTGGGGGGAAATATTCCAGATACCATAGGCCAATTAAAAGGCTTAATATTGTTCTCAATTGGGGAAAATAAATTGTCAGGTACAATCCCTTCCTCTCTTTATAATGTGTCTTCTCTCCAAATAATTTCTGTTCCACTCAACCAATTTAATGATATACTTCCAGCTAACATAGGCCTCACTCTTCCTAATCTCCGACGACTTGAATTTGGTGAAAATATGTTCTATGGACCAGTCCCTACTTCACTATGTAATGCAACTCAGCTTCAAAAGATTGATCTAAGTAATAACAATTTTCTAGGATCAGTTCCAACTAATTTGGGAAATCTGTTGGATCTTTCCTTGCTAAATTTGGAACGCAATCATCTTGGAAAGAGTTTACATTTCTTAACATCTTTGACAAATTGTAGTAAACTTAATGTATTGGCTATGACTACAAACTATTTCGCAGATGTTTTGCCTAGTTCTATATCCAACTTGTCAACCCAACTCACTGAATTTTATATAGGAGACAATGGAATTTCTGGAACTATTCCTGCATCATTAGAGAATCTTGTTAACTTAATTAGCTTGAGCTTAAGTTATAATGACTTCACCGGCATTGTTCCTACTATTTTTGGGAAGTTTCAAATGATGCAATTATTAGTTTTAAGTGGAAACAGATTGTCTGGAGAAATACCAACCATCATAGGCAACCTTACTCAGTTGTTTCAACTTGATTTAAATGAAAACAGATTTGAAGGAACTATACCTCCAACTATAGTAAACTGCCAAATTTTGCAATACCTGGACATTTCACAAAATAACCTTGGTGGATCCATACCCCAACAACTTATTGGTCCTTCTTCCCCTGCACTAATATCCCTCTATTTGTCACACAACTCGTTTACTGGCAAACTACCATTTGAAGTAGGTGATTTGAAAAATATAGACATTTTGGATTTCTCTAACAATAATCTGTCCGGTGAAATTCCTACATCTATAGGAAATTGTTTGATGTTGGAACTCCTTGACCTGCATGGGAATTCCTTTGAAGGAGTAATACCATCTTCTATGGCTTCTTTGAAAGGTCTTCAACTTCTAGATGTTTCACAAAATAACCTATCAGGATCCATTCCAAAGGGTTTAGAGAAGCTTCGTTATTTAGAAAATTTGAATCTTTCATTTAATAATTTTGAGGGTGAGGTACCAATTGAAGGAGTTTTCAAAAACACAAGTGCGATATCATTGGCTGGAAATACTAAACTCTGTGGTGGTATACCAAAATTGCAATTGCCAAAATGCCCCCTAGAGGTCATGAAACCAAGAAACTCATTTGGCTACAAGCTAGCAATTGTAATTATTTCCATTGTTCTATTTTTATTTTTGTTTTCATCAATTCTTGTTATTTATTGGATGAAAAAATCAAAAAAGAAATCACCTTCTATGTTTTCAACAATGGACCTCCTTCCAAGTGTTTCGTACCAAGACCTCTATCATGCAACTTGTGGATTTTCTCCGGATAATTTAATTGGATCTGGAAGTTTTGGCTTAGTATATAAAGGAACTCTTGATCAAGAAGAAAAACTAGTTGCTATAAAGGTCCTTAACCTTCAACACAAGGGAGCTTTCAAAAGTTTTATGGCCGAATGCAATGCATTACGAATTATTCGGCATCGGAATCTTGTTAAGATATTAACATGTTGCTCTAGCATAGATTACAGTGGGAATCCATTCAAAGCTCTAGTCTTTGAATTCATGGCAAATGGGAGCTTAGATATTTGGCTGCATCCCGAACTAGACAACAAAAATCAATCAAGGAACTTGAGCCTTCTTCAAAGAATAAATGTTGCACTGGATGTGGCTTCTGCAATAGATTATCTTCACAACCATTCTGTGCAACCAATCATTCATTGTGATTTAAAGCCAAGCAATGTTCTCCTTGACAAAGACATGGTTGCTCATGTAAGCGATTTTGGCTTAGCAAAACTCCTCTCAACTGTTGATGATTCTTCTGAAAAGCAAACTAGTACAATTGGGATAAAGGGAACAATTGGTTATGCTGCTCCAGGTAATATCTTTACAATTCTTCTAGCTATATCCTTAAAGGCTTAAACATCTTTAAATTCTTTACAATTCTTTACATCTTTACAATTCTTTACAGATGTATTATTTTTGGCAATTACTGTACTACAATTCTTTACATCTTTACAATTCTCTCTCTCTCTCTCTCTCTCTCTCTCTCTCAATTTGCACCGATAGAAGCGCTGAGACTGAGTGCTGACTATCCATTGACTAAGCTCTGTATATTTGTTTTTCAAGCAAAATAAGTAGAGCTGGTCACAGACAAAACAGATCTGTGCTATATATAGTTTTGTGACATTTATTCATGTGTCCTGTACTGAACAAGTTGTCAACAGACAATTCAAGTAACGGACAACAATAAGAAGTTAGGAACCACGTTGATTATTATTATTATTATTATTTGCTTGAATAAAATAATAAGAACCACAAGTTTAGTTGAACATGGGAGCTGCCAAGGCATTCATACCGATGGCGTCCAACAAGTCCATACCAATTACAAAATATAATTTGATTAGATTATCCAAATCCAACCATTAACCATATTTTCCGTTCTACATATAAATCATCACTATTGCCTCCTTGACTTCTTCCAACAACCCTAAAGTAATTTTCTATTGTACAAATGATGAATGCTTCTAACTTGAAAATTTGAAATGATGGCTTCTATCTTCATGTTCTTGTTTTCAATTTCTTTATGCCTTTTTAATGAATCAAATGAAATTTCAGTTGCATTAAATTCCAAATATCACTATGAACAACAACTGCAAAATTTCCTTACAAATCATAATTTGTAGAGTATGGCATGGGTGATAAGGCATCAATAGAAGGGGACGTGTATAGCTATGGAATATTACTACTGGAGATGTTCATAGGAAAGAGACCAACTAATGAAATGTTTAAAAATGGTCTCAATCTCCACAATTTTGCTAAGATGGGATTGCCAGAAAGAGTTGTTCAAATTGTAGACCCAATCCTTCTACCAAGAGAAGTTGATGTTGTGCCGACAGCAATAGTGGCAGCTAGAGAAGATAATAATGACAACGAGATTCAAGTAGACGAAAGAGCTCAAGGTATTGCAAACCTGTGTCAAATGGATGCCAATGTGCAGAAGTGCTTAGTTTCAATCCTTGAGATTGGACTCGCTTGTTCAATAGGGTCACCAAAAGAAAGAATGAAGATGAAGGAAGTTACCAGCGAACTGCAAATGATCAAAAAAGCCTTTCTTGGTCCTGGTATACTCCCTGGTGGACTTGGTAGAATCCAAGTCTAAGGTACTTTTATATATTTTTAAATTTGAATTTGCCTAAATAATAAAATCATTAATGATGGTCATCAGTTATCTCACGAAATTATTGAAGACCATTCTAAGAGTTATGAATTAGCCATTTAAGTTATATTTCTTTTGATTCCTATTAATTCTGCATAAATGCAAGTGTGGACTTCTTTTATTATTTTGATAAATGATCTTAATTGTCAAATTAGATTTTCTGACTAACATTTTCACCTTTTAAGACCCACAACCTTTCATATTCATTTATTTAAATGGTTTCATGCAGATGCAATTGTTGTTCTTGTGTGTACATTCATTGTTTTTTCTTATATGGTCCTGGAAATAACGAATATAACCAACTTTTTCCTTGGACTGCAGAGCATGAAACTACCAAATCAGATCAATGAAGCCTCTTTCAAGTCACTGTTGAGCATTTGCGTCATTGCTTGCTAGTTCAATCTCATTTGTAGAAACATTCAGGGAATGATTTCCTCAAGGTATTTTCTTCTTTTAGATGACAATCCTACTTGTGTATGTGTATCTTGATAGTACAAGTGCATTGAACACTTCTACTACAGGTTCTGGTATGGTGTATATGTATTCACTATTCACTATTCAGCATAAAAAATAGAAAGTACAGTGTGTTGTGTGCTTGTGTATGTATGGGTTTTGTGTTCTATTGATAATTTATAAAGTTGCTGAAAGCCTTTTTATATTGGGAATATTGGTGACGTGCTTTTATTTAAATTTGTATGCATCCAAGTTTCTCCAATCATAGATTTTTTTTTATTAAAATAATTTGATAGTTTACAACAAATGAGAGAATAGATTTGAACCTGATTCTCCTCATACAAAAAAATGGAGGCAATGCCATTGAATATAAACCTCTTGGCGCTCCAAACATAGTTATTAAGGCATTTGAACCAAATGAAAGGGAGAAAATGGAATAAGAAAACTTAAAGAAGAATTTAGACCACGTTGATTGATTTTAGATGAATTAAATCAACTTTGCACATTAAGGAATTAAATGATCAAATTCAATTTCCGGTTATTTTACCACAGTAAAATATGTTTCCAAATAATCAATAATGCGATAAAGATTGACACAGCTATTTGGATAACAATGTGAAATTGAAAAACCATGGACGTATCCAAGGAGAAAAAATTATGTAAAATTCTTACATTATTTGTGTTAAATTAGTCAATGTAACCATTTGTTTGATTTTAATTGGGCTTTTAAGATATTACAGTTAAAAAACTATATCTAAATTTTATACAAACACAGAAAGTTATCTGAAAGGAAGGTTATATTAATATAGAAGAAAGTTATATTTTCATTCATCGATTTTTTTACAAAAAATAGCATCTCTTATATATATATCGCGAAAGTGAGATGCAAAACATGTTTGTTTCACGTGAGTTTTGCCTGCTCTTGGGGACAAGACGGAAATGAGACCTTTATAATCCTAACTCCATCTCAACTTCTTGTAATCCCTACTATTAACCCTTTGTAAGGGATGGTATTTTAGTTGTGTTGCATGATTGGAATGTCAACTTATCAAGGGGTGGGCAAAACAAATCCCAAGATGCAACCCAAAAGTTGCTTAGGCTAAAGAATTTTTCTAGGCACTTCATCTTGAGGTTGGCACCTACAAAAGGTCCGTTAAAGCCTAAGGGGATTCAAAGCTATGTGTTGATACTTTAGTGTTAGGTCCTGATTCTATTTCATGGGTTTTTTTTTTTTTTTTTTTGGTAAAGAGGCCTATAGTGTAGCCCACAGTTTGGGGAAATGGGCTATGCTGTGTAATTCTTGTGGAAGCTTGTCTACAAGTATTTTTTTTTCGTTTTTAAGTTTTAAACCCCATTACCTGCACCTATCAAGAGCTCTCTTGGGCTGGATGAGTTACGACCGTGGTACTCTTTGCTAGTTTGGGCCGGAAGTGGGTTCAATCTTAAATTAAATGTTGGACCCATTACTTGACTGATTTCTACCACAATTTATGGATTTCTTTTTGGACTCTTGCTAACAGTCAAATCTTGTAGCCTCGGCCCTCAAGTTCTATAGCTTGTGGCTTATTACAAAATAGAACACAGTCCGAACAACAGCTTAACCATCATTAGCTTGAAAATTTTTGCTGTTCCAGTGTTTCTTATTTATTTATTAGTAAATTATAAAAGTACTCAGTAGTCCTGTCATCCTGAATTCATAACCTCATCCGCTACATTACCATGCAGAATATTAAACTAGTCCGCATAAGTCAAGATCAATAGCATTAGTAGTTTGTAAAATTTTAAACAAAGTAACATAATTCTTACTCTTATTTTTGGTAAAACTAGTGTTAGTGGCACGTGAAATGGTATTTTTGGTTTATTTGATGATTTTATTTGATTAACATCACTAAACACTAATTGCAATGAAATTTATTAGTTTTCCCAAAATATCTAAGATTCACCAAAATGCAAAACATTTATAAAGTTCTTTTAGTACATATAACATTTCAATCAAATTACACTGAATATATTAAGGGTCTATTTGGATATCGTTTATTGTTGAAAATTGAAAACTAAAAACTGAAAACACTATAGTAAAATAATTTTTAAATGTGTGAATAGTGCCGTGTGACCTAGTTTTAAAGTTGTTTTTGCTGAATAAAGTATTTGCGGGTCTCGTGAACAGTGCACGAGACTCGTAGAAAAACAACACAAATGTGCAAACGCACAACACAAATGCTATCCAAACTCCACCTAAATAACAAAATGAAACACTAAGTGTGTGTTTGGCATGGCTTAATTTTGCCAGTTTATTTTACTATTCAGTTTATTTTTGCTATTATTCATGGGTCTCACTATATTATTTCAACTAACTTTTATCTTTATCTACAGTACTTTCAGCAAAAAGTTTTCAGTTTCAGCAAAATAAACGGATCCCAAATAGACCATAATTTTACAAAACCATCCTCATTGCCTATTAACAATCCCTCTCTTGCAAAGCTCTTACCTGCCAACAATCAAGAAAGCTTGAAAACAACCCACAATCAACATACAATTAGAAACATAAAACCTAGTCAATTCCTTTCAAATCACCAAAACTTGCCCACCGGTATTAGAACTCGAAGGAATGAATCATCCCAAAATCCAACCCTAAATCTTTATCATCATAACTTCTCATTCTTCTATAAGTGAGTGTCATGATATCTTAGTGCAATCGACTTTCAAGTTAGATTAAAATAACAATAACATAAGCAAAAGAAACAACATGACTACATATAACAAATTAAAACAAACCAAAAAGAAATAAAGTAATAATCCACATGCAAGATGAACCCATGTGGAGAAGCTACATCTAAATGAGATAAATATACTTTAAATAACGATAAATATAGTGGTGTTCATTAATGACCTAAACCAAAACAAAATCTCCATTTTTCTTTCTCTCCAATCTTCTTTTCCTTCTTTCTTCTCATTCTCTCTCTTGTGATGGAAGCAATTGACTCATAGCTGACTCTTTTTTTGTTTCTCATTGTTCTTATTTCTCTCTGTTTCTCTCCCTTACCGTGTTGTGTCTTGGGTTTGTGTCTATCAATAGAGTACTTGGCTGTCAAACACATGAAACAAAGAAATAAGATAAAGAAAGAGCCAAATGATGAAACTACCCCACGCTTTTTAACTCTTTAGATTTAAAGTTTTTAAGGATAGAAGCGTAAGTACACAACAAACAAACCTGAAAGGAAACCTCCACTTCTGCTATTTTAACTCTTACAATGTCGTTTTGTCAAACACAAACATTTCAACTATCCTTTTTTATACGAAGTATAGATATTCTCATTTCACTTTATTGAAATAGTGTTGCATCCATTCAACCCAAAAAAAGAAGAAGAAAGTTTTACACCCAATAATGGGATTTATGTAGATGGAATTGTATATGTCAATCCAGATAGCCCTCCATATATATTCCACCCAACTTGTATATGAAAAAAAAGGACTGATCGAACCAATACATCCACCAATTAAGGAAAGCTATACATTCAAAGTTCAAAAACTTCGGCTGGGCTCTAATCATGTCACACTCACATGACATGTACTATGAGTTAAATCCTGTTGATTTCATAGATAGGACTTTCATGAATGAGTTCAACCGGCCTCTTATATGTCTCTGCCTTTGATTTCATCGCATATTCCAATAGGCACACTAGAAGAAATTGGCACTGCTTTCACACATGAAACGAGATGCTATAGTATCTAGAAGCCCCTCATGGTTGCAAGTTGATTCTCAAATGTTTTTGGTCCATATGCTAAGCATAGTACAAATTTTACAAAAACAAGAAGAAAAAATATTTGAGAAATTTATATATTGCATTGTTAATATGACATAGATTACATTCTTTATCACATTAGTTTATACATTTTTTTATAATAAAATTCGCTAAAATGATGTCCCCCTTCTTTTGTATATTAGATTTTTATGCAAACTGATGGATTTTATGTACTTGGTCTGCTATTGAAACGAAAAAAATAGCTACAAAAATGTAAACATCATAGACGAACTAAGGCTACCACTACTTTGGCATAATTGAGTAATGATTGAAACCTTAGAAATCCCTACAAAAATCTCCAATTCATCTTGTGCATCCCCTCATTAAAACCTTAAAAATCTCTCTAAAAAAAACTTTTTTCTCTCCCAACTCTCAATTGCCCAAATCATGACAAAATTTTACCCTGTCAAACTACAATTATTTGTATTTATGTCTTTTTCCCGCATGGTATTGAACTTGATTATTTTTCTCCTTCAAAAAATCATCCCAACACTACACTTGACCTGATAGCGGCACATACAATGAAGCTTCCGGCAATGTTGTCCAACAAGGTCACATTTCGATACCATCTCTTTCGGTCGTAAAGGAATTTTTTCAATTATTTTTTCCACAATTATTAAGCAGTGGGAAATAGCCTCACCCTCAAAACTTTTGCCAAACGAGTACAGGCAACCATTCATGACAGAATGACTAGTAGTTGAATGTAGATTATAAGTCACAGTATTCACATAATAGAATTATTCCATATCCGCAGTACCAATTACTTTACCCAAAACTGTCAATGAATGAAATCAAAATCATACATTTTCAGAGAAACAAATCTCAGAAATCGGTGATGCAACATAATTCATGAGGTAAATATCACTTAATAAATAATAAATATTTTGGAGAAATAACGACGAATGGAAGTTTGAAGACAACAAACTGAAGATAACTACAAATAAAGCTGCAAAAACTAAAACAATACAGTTGCAGATAATCACTCTTGTCTCTCAGGATACTTCGCCATGGTACACTGGTACTCAAAGTTATGTATCATCTTTCTGCCCAAAAATAACCTCTAAACTCTCTCTCTCCCCTGCTCTTTGTTCTTTTATGCATATATACAGTCTTTATTTGGTTAACTTCATAACACCAGCAATTATGCATTCACAGGACACTGAACCCAAAACTCTTTAAACATAGATTAATAAACCTGCACCAAGTGGATCCTGGACTCAAAATATCATTCTCTCATTGGCAATTACAGACATGACTCTACTTATCAAAAAAAAAAATTACAGACATGACTCTTGGTAACAAGTTTTGCCAAGTAGTGAAAAACTATCCAAGACAGAAGCTTTACTAGTAGCCAAATATAGATTACCAATCATAATATTGTATAACTTGTGTTATAAATATTCACAATTCAATGTAGACTGATATCAATTACTCGTCAACAACAGGTCTATACAACATACATAAAATCAAAAGTTTTTAGAAAGAAACAAATCTCAAGAGAAAGGTAATACAACATGCTTCGTGAGCTAAATATCATTTTAATAATAAAACCATTGGAGAAACAATGACAGAAAGATGGAAGAAACAAACTGAAGCTGGTTATTTGGAGGAGGAAGGGGGGGGTGGCGGCTGGGACACAAACTGAAGCTAAGTACTAATCAAAACACTGTGGTATTGCCTTGCATCTACTCTAATTCATTCATTGCAAAGGCACTGTGGCATTGGTACGCAAATTATCAATGGGTTACAGCAATCAAACAACAATTAAAAAATGCAATCAATTGTATCCCTGAATTTTCCATATCCTCAAATGTACAAGGATTTGATTCCCGCAACAATGCCCACATCAAACATAATGGAACTGGAACAATGTTCCAAATATCTGAAGAATGCTCGCCTACTCAATTTCACCAACCAAACAAAAGATCAATTACCTTTGCCAAAAGCACCCAATAAAACCCAAAAGATCAAAAAAATGAAGCTCCACATCTTGAACAGAACACTAACATGTAATAAAAAATGCTCCACCATCTCCCCACTACAGCAGCAAATACACCACCAACCTACTAGCATCTATCCTCTCTTAATGAGATTATCAAAAGTGAGTACCTTCCCCACGCTGCTTTCCATTAGACAAAAACATCTTAAGCTATGGATATAGCCTCAGCCTCAATAGCAGTGCCAAACAAGTACAGACCTGAACTTCTTTTATTGGTAATTACACACGCCCTAATTGGGTCTCTTTCTCCACCTTGTTTCTTACAACGGGAGGAAATCACAACTCATTGGCAATCACATAACTTGTGTTATATATCAATATATATTGAAAAAGCCAATTACTTGGCCAACATATCTATACAACATACATAAAATCGAAAGTTTATACCCTTTCAGAAGGAAACAAATCTCAAAAGAAAGGTAATGCAACATGCCTCATGAGCTAAATATCACCTTAACAATATTTATATCGAAGAATAATGACAGAAAGAAGGAAAATAACAAACTGAAGCTAACTACAAAATCAAAATTAATGAACAATAAGAGTCGCAAAAAACTAAAAAAGAATACAATTGCTGCAGATACTCTAATTCAATTTCATCAAACTCAGCAAAGAGGCACCGTGGCATTGGTACACAAAAAGTCATGTACCTTCTTTTTCTCCTCTCCAGTTTTGCTCCAGCTCTTTCTTCTTTTTATGCATACAACAATCTTCAACTTATTAACAACAGCAATATGACAATTTTCCCACAATTTTTTCTATAAGCTCTGAATTGGAATACCCATCTCTATATTTACATTGGAACCGACCCAGAAAGAGCCAAAGTTAGAGACTCTTTTCTTTTTTGGCAATTTTAGCCAATTTCACCATTCTCTAGCTCCATTATTAACATCCATAGACCAAGTCCTCCGCCTCCTCGACCTCCCCGCCGATACTGATCTCCTCCTCCTTGTCGTTCTGGCATCTGAATTAGACCCAGAACCCGAACCCGAATTGGAGCCCCGAAAACAAGACAACAAATTCCTGACCGTAGCGCCAAACCCACCATTCTCTCGGCCTCCTCCTCCTCCTCCTCCTCCTCCACCACCGGCTCTCATCGACCACGCAACCCGCCTCACCGCAGCGCCGCCATTGTTAAACCCACCATCCATTTCCGTATACACCACCGGAAGCTCTCGCTCCCCAATTCTCCCTCTCGGCCCAGAAAACCTCCCCACCGCAAACCCACCTCCGGGAAGCCTCCAAATCGTCAACCCAATATTCTCAGGCCCATTCTGAACCGCCGCCGCCGCCGCCGCTACGGTTTCGGTATCAGTGGGAAGCTCGTGGCGACAAACTGGGCAAGAATTCCGAATCAAAAGCCAAGGAAGAATACAATCAGAGTGATATATATGCTTACACGGCATTTCTCGAGCTTCGGATCCGAATTCGAATTGCTCTTTACAAACAGCGCAGTGAGACTCTACCTGGGTCTCGTCGATTTCGATCGTGGGCATCGACTCGATCGCCGACTTCGAAGCCGGCGGGTTCTCGTACCTCGCGACCACGCCGTTCAATTCGATCTGCGACAGTTGCTCCAAAAGCCGATCGAACCCGGACCCCAACAGAAAATCCGACATGCTCGGCGGCAACGGCCTAAGACCCGACCCGCTTCCGTCGTCGTAAAAGAGCTCGAACCCACGCGCCTCTCTGCCATCAGAGGGCCCGCCGCGGAGAACGATTACCGGGTTGAAAGGAGACCGGTCCGGCCCGGTTCTCCTCAGCCGGCGGAGCGTTGGCCCGGAGCTGTTGCTTTGGTTGTGGTGGCTGCTATTGTTGCCGCCGTGGTGGTGATGGTGATGGTGATGGTGGTGGTAGTGGGGGGTGCCGATCATGTACATCGCGGCCGCAGGGATTCTCCTACGCCTGGAGTCCACGTGGACAGTCCGGGGTGGATCTTCTTCCATTGCCTCCACAAACCCGCTTTCGCAGTCGGGGCATATTACCGATCCGTCCTGACCCGAAGCTCTAACGAACCGACTGCACCGGTAACACCAATACGACGCCGTTGTTTCCATAAGAAAAAGAAAAAAAAAAAGTGTTTTTTGGGGGGTTTGAAATGTTCGAAAGGGTTTGTGTTTTATTTTTAGAGTTCCATTTTTAGAGAGAGAAGAAAGGTTAGTCAGAGAGAGAAAGAGAGAGAGAGAGAGAGTTTGAATGATTAATAATTAAGAATAATAGCGGTGAAACCGCGTGGTTAAAAACTAATTTTTACCGCTGATTTCGATAGCGTGTACACGACGACGCTTTGATTTTTTTTTTTTTTTATTCACACGTGGTGTGGTCTTATTGGGTGGAGCCCGCAACCACGACGGCTGAAAGAGTTCGTTTTGGATTTTTTTTACAACGTTGGACTTCTGTTACGGAGGAAGCGATGTTTGCCAACGGAGTTTATTGACAGCTTCTAGAGAGTGTATGAGGTTGGTAGTTTGGGAGGATAGCCTCCTCGGGATCAAACTCGTTTTCAACTCAAAACATTATATTTCAACCCTTTTATACCAATGCACCTAGACAAATTATTACTAATAGTGAAAAAATAAGTTATATTAGTGATGAGTTTAGATTATAAATAGTAACAATCGGTCACTTAGGTATGTTTGATAAATGTATAAACATCTTTATTACGTGAATTACTTATTAGATAAGAAAAGTTATTCCTAAAATTGAAGAATTGATGGTTGTAACAGCTATTTCTTAATACATGTAATACATTTTAAAATTAATATATTTTCCAAAAAAAAAATTGATATATCATTTCTAGTAATAGACGGATAGTTATTCCATTAAAATATTTTCTATTTCTAGTAGTAAAAACTACTATTCATACTGTAATAATCATTCAATGTACGGTATGTACCAAATGTAGGAAATTATGATGATAATCTGGTAACATTACCCTAATTCCAAATTGGTTAAGAGGATAAAGCTTTGGTGTTTTTTGGGAGTAATTAATTGGTTGTGTATTTGTAGTTGGACATTTTAATTAGAATATTAGGAGATGACAGTTGAACTATAAAAGTTTTATTCTATTAGTTGTTTATTTGTGTGACTTTTAAATTATATTATGGATAGATAATATCATAATACCATTTCAAGAAAAAATTACCGTATCTTCTATGGGTTGTCTATTTGTGTGACTTTTATATTATATTATATATAAATAATACCATTTTAAGAATATATTTATAGTAGTGTATATTTTTGTTATTTAAGATTATTTAAAATTTTGCAATTTGAAGTTCCAAGGTGTAGTAATGAATATAATGGTATTGGTAACTGCTAGTCTCGTCTGCTACTAGCTGGAAATATGAAATTCAATTTCAAAAAGAAGATTCAGATTGTCAAAATATTGCTGTTGCCTTGTTGGTTTTATTTGGTAATAGCATCTAAATAATAGTAACAGATTCTACATTAAAAAAAAAGTACAAGTTGATTGTCTTGTGGTTTTAACTAAATGATCATTTTAACGACTGTCCTTAAAAAAATTGTTAATAAATTATTTTTACAAAGTTTTAATACTACTTTTATAGAAAATATAAAAATTTATCAAAAAAATTAATTATATTTTTCTTTTTCATAAAAAGTTTAAAAAATATTTTATAAACCAATGTCTTTAGATCATTCATTAACTTTTTCCTTAAACAAAACAATGATGGAATTGTAGTTTTTTTTTTTTTTAAATAAAAATAAAATAAAAAAGCAAATATTAGTTCAATGTCACCATTGATTTGAGAATATTATCAATTATCCTAGTATTAACTCATGATTTTTGCTAAGTAATATTCACCCATGATGGATTCAAATATGATGCGTATTTTTATATCTAAAAATGATTGTGACATTGCGATATTATTTTTTAAGGTATTCAGTTTATCCTAACATTTTCACATTTACTAATATGACAAATAAATGACCCAGCATTAGTGGTGCGTATTATAAATGTTTTTTTTTTTTTTTTGATGGGATGTAGTAAATGTTTTTGAGTTTTACTTTTTTTGTTTGTTAAGATAATTACAATATGCAGCTAATTTCGCAATTTAAACTATTTTCCTTTCCTAAACTTCAAACGTGTCAATTGAACTTCAAGACTATTGGTAAATGCTTTTGAACCTTGGCAAAACATTTTCAAATAAATTTGGTTCAATCCAGTTTAGATTTTGGGCCAAAGAAACCAATTATGAGACAATCAACGGAAATTTCCTTTCGTGCTTCATACTTAATACTGTATAATGTATATCATAAAAGCCATATACGGAAACACCCACAAAAAGAAAAAACGATAATGAACCATACATTAAATAATTATAAAAAAAAATATTGAAAACGCAATAATTTAAATTGAATACAATATTTTTCTTTTTCTTTTTTTTTTTACTTACTAGGTGAGGGAGATTACAGCAATTGTGGCATCATATCGTTGTGGAGACAAACAAGCAAGGTCACAAGTCTCTTATTTATTTATCGACACGAGTCTCTTATTGGTTGCAAGACAAGATCAACAGTAATAGTTCCAACATAATATGAACAAAAAAAGCTTTAGTTTTTTTATTTTTTTATTTTTTGAGAATCTAGTTTTTTTATTTTTTGGGTAAATAAATACTACATTGGGTGACATGGCAAGATTCATATCGTCATTTGGATGGGTTAATAAGTTGTGGTTTCAAATTATATGATAGTACTACGAATTTTTGTTATTGTGATCATAGTATTTAAAAATTAAAATTTGAAAAGGTATTAATGATAACTCATGATGCAAATAGACAACTGTAGCCAAATGTTACTTCTTTTGGTTGGAAGGAGATACTTGAATTCATTTCTAAAAAATATTTGAAGATAGTTAAAAAAAAATATTTCGGTCTTGTGGTTTTTACTTTTTATCCACAAAATTATAAAATTATTCCTCACTTGTAATAATAATTGAATTATTTTGAAGGTAAGATAAATGTAATTCATTTGTAATCTTACTTCACAACTTTTTTTTCTTCATAATTTGCTAAGTTAACAAGTAATTGATATAGATTTTTTATATTTTATATTAGTATACAATTTTCATGGTTTTGTACTTTTGTGTGCTCAAGATTGGTGACATCCTTTGTCGTGTTTTATATTTGTAATTTAAAGTATATCTCCCCTTTTCTCCTATCTAGGATTTACCTATAAAAAAAAAAATTAAAATAAGCATTTCTCCTTTTTCTTTTATTTTTTCTTTTTATTTTTGAAGTAAGATAAGGGTTTTGAACCTTGAGAAGACAAATTCAATCGTTTAGACTTTACACTTCATGCCATACAAACCATTAATAGATATCAATGACCGTGTCCTTTCGTAGCTCATATATGCACCCTTTCTTCAAGTTGATTACAATTTTTTTGTGTCAAAATAAGTAAATGACAAAATTTAGCTACAAAACTTATTGTAGCTATAACCTTATTCAATAAAATAAATATTACTATATATTTTGAAAATTTAACCTTTAAATTGCATGTTTTTTACGCTTTTAATACACATGTTAAATTGTGTATCAATCATATATTATTTACTATATAATCTATGTGGGAGGAAACTTAGCCTCAGACCCCAAGAAGGAATTGTCCTCTTTGGAAATGGCGTTGAGCCTTAATCCTCAAGGTTTTGCTCAATCCCACATCAGGGAGAGATGTCTCCCACCCATGCCTTATAAGCCTGAGCCTAAGACATTAGTGTACCACTACTATACGTGTAGTAGTGGTAGTCTCAAAAACTGCTAGCGCATGCTGTATGTAGTGCACTCAGGTGGTATTAGCCTCAACGGTCCAATCTCGGGGAAGGTGGGGGTTTCCCCTTAAATTAGTACACTCATGTGTAGTAGTAAGGAATGGGTGGGAGGCGTCTCTCCCCGATGTAGGATTGAGCAAAACCTTGAGAATTAAGGCTCAATGCCATTTCCGAAGAGGACAATTCTTTCTTGGGGTCTGAGACTAAGTTTCTCTCCACAATCTATAAGCTTTTATTTTAAAGATTATTTTAAACAACAAAAACTTGCAATTAAAACAATTTATTGATTATGTAGCTATTGATCTTTAATTTTTTTTAGGATTTTGCAAGCATGGAGAATATAGGAATAAGATGTAATCCAATGTTGAATTTGTCAAAATTCAGTTCTAATAAAAATATATTGAATAACAACCAATTTTGTAACTAAAATTTATACTTATTTTCATTCAAAAGAGGTAGTCAACTTGAGGCATGATGATGATGAAGATTGAATGAGTAGTCTTAGGTCTTAAAATTAAATACATTTAAAATCTTAAAATTGGACCCACAAAGGATCCGAGATTATTGGAGCTATTGACTATTTTATGCCTATTACTGCTTTGCTACGAAGGTTGCTACACAAAACCAAGTGCCTTTTAATCACTAAACCCAAACTATGGGCACGCTGCTTCTGAACACATCATCATTTGCTTGCACCACATGCATTTCCATGCCTTTACTTGCATTTTTATTTTAATCTATAGTCTTTTGCACCATTAATTGATTGATTTGTTTATCAATACTTGGACCAAACGTTATTCAAAGCTTTAAAAAAAAAATCCAATAAAAATTCTCTAACGTGTGTAAAGGCAACTCTTATTTTGTTTATTATTCACTGTCTATTCAATTATTACCAATTTTCTATTCCAACAGATCATTTTGGTAAACCTAAACTATGATTAAATAATTGTGTACGACACCATCGTGAATAATAAATAAATAAAAAATCACCAATGGGTAATATTTTGTTATATTATATTATGCAATTTTTTGAGAATATTTTGTTTTATTATATTATATTATGCAATTGGCTGCTGACAAACCAATAGAGTTACACAATTCATTTGAGTATATCCAAATAAATCCCTCAATTAGTTTCCAACTTTGCATCTAGGCAATAGTTCAAAACAATAATATGTATAATAGTAAATTATTGTTTTGAATTATTGACTATATATTGGGAATTGAATTCCATGTGAGCTGAATATGGATAAGGTGTTGAGCCCAGCAAATAGTGCAAATGAATATATCTTAAAAAACAGTTCCAATATCATAATACTAAACAAGAAAATTTATGTATGTTATAGCTATTTCTATTAATAAAATTCCACTGTATAATCATAAACTTTCACCAAAATGATGGTCTAATCTATGTGCCTTGGAGGTTCAAAACTGTTTAGTTACAATGGTGTGAGAATAGTAAAGAAATATTTACAAAAATTTATATCCGAAATCATACAATTACGTACCAATTTCATGTGAGATATAAAAGTTAATACGGTAAAAATAATAAAAAACTCGGAACCAAATCTACATTTACATGGCTAAAAATCTCACTTCGGACTTCGGAGAAAGTGGGATACAGACTTTTTTTTTTTCCTAGCGCCCTTTACGGGTCTTCTTTCTCCTAGTAATTCCTGCAGCCTTTATTTTCAGAGTCCTTTCAACAACTTTATACGTCAAAAAGCTATTCTCAATACTTTATATATTCTTCCTTTCATTCATGAGAAAAGGAGAAAAAAAAAATGCTTTCTTTTCTTAGTTTTCACCAGAATATATGTATGCTTTAACTTTGCTTAAAACTTGTTTGGATCTAAACTATGAAAGCTATAGTTTATGCATCATTCTTTAATATTTGAGACATTAAACCCCCCTCTCTTTGCATGGACTCAAAAGGATTTTGTTATTGTGCCTTTAGAGTCCATTTGCTTCATCTAAAATGGTGCACATGTTTTTAAAACATCACTTTTTAATTCTATATTTTCACAATAATCAAAATAAGTAAATTGAACTGACGAAAATAAACTCATTCAAATACACACTGAAATGTAATGGAAGTAATAGTATGAGTCACACCATTGTTAAGATGGTGGAATCAAAAGAGAGCATTTTTTGTTTGAACTTAAACTTTAGTCATTGTCATTTGTACTTGTTTTCACAAAAATATAATGATTCAAAGACACACTGAAATGTAATGGAAGTAAAAGTGTGAGTCACACCATTGTTAAGATGGTGAAAGCAAAAGAGAGCATTTTTTGTTTGAACTTAAACTTTAGTCATTGTCATTTGTACTAGTTTTCACAAAAATTCAAGGATAAAATAGTTTTCTTTCTCTTATATCATAATGGTGATTAATAAGTCATAGTTTGAATTTGAAATTTATGTTTGTGAGCCTCATTCTCTTTTCTTTAATTCTGAAAATGGTGTTTATTATAAGTGTTACGTAGGCTTGCTCACCACACCAAGCAAGAATTCTTAGGGGGAACTATTGTAAAGGCTACCTCTCACAATGAAGAAAAGATTAGATAGAAAAGAAAAGAAAAGAAATCATGAAACAGCTGATCAAATCCTAATCCGCCTACAATTATCAAGCTGAAGTAACCAAATACTCTCAGGCAAAGTCAATGGGGACTTACTGGCTTAATCTTAAAGACTAAGCTCTCAAAAAACAAAAAACAAAAAAATATAAAATAAAAAATAAAAAAAAATAATAATAAAAAATCACAGAGACAACAATGTACTGGCGAAGCCCCACACTGTAAGCCTGGCAACCGAAATTGAAGACGACAGTCCACATGCATGTTGTAAATTGTAATGTCACAAAACGTGATATATATGGCAAAGAAATCAATCCTTTTTTTTTTTTTTGGTTGGATGCCATTGATTTGGAAGTAGTTTAGCTCTAAAACGTTTTGTTGCTATTTTTTTTTTTTCTAATTCATTATGTAACACAATTGAAGAGTTCATTTATGTATAGTTTTAATCACAAAACTTTTTAATGAATTATGTGACTTATTTAAATAATGATAAATATTAATAGTTATATAAAAAGTCACGTAGTGGTTAAGAGTCTTGTAACTCAACTGATATTTCTTGGTGTTTCCAACTGAGACATTCACGGTTCAAATTCTCACAACCCCAACTATCAATACATCAAAAAAAAAGGATCGACATATAATGGTAACCTAGTTTTTTTTTTTTTTTTTTAATATATATAAATATATATATATATATATATATTAATATATAATTAGGGAAAGGAGAAAAGCACATAAATCTTCAAAAATTAAGATAAAACTTGACTTCAATTAGATATAAAATAAAAATAAATAAAAAAAGGAATCCCTTATTAATTATCATGGAGTTAAATAATCTCATACTTTTCCTACCTCATTTTTTGCTAAAACATTAGCAATGCTATTAATCCTTTTCATTTCTTTTTTTATAATTTTATTAATTTGATAGTTAGAGTTGAGAGATTGAACCCTGAATGTCTCTATTGAAAACACCAAAATGTATCAATAATTTGAACTACAATTCTTGACAAGTAACACTATTATCAAATAATTGATAATGGAAAAAACCATTAATGAAGAGTAGAGCTGAATGACCAATTCTTCTAGTTCTATACTTCTATAACCAATTCCTTAAAAGGGAAATTGGAAATCTTATTAGTCACCAAATATGGATAATAAACTCGTGTTTTAAATGATTCAATTACTTTATAAACATCCTTTCATTTATTAAATTTTAAAAAAAAAAAAAAATTTGATACCAAAAAAAAAAAAAAAACTTTAAACGTCCATGATGCGGATTTGTCACTGTTTTGGAATTGAACATTCTGGACAATAAAGATCAACTATATTATTGCTTCACTTTAAAATCAAACAAGTTCTTCATTCCTTCATTTATTCCCTATATTCTTCGAAAAAGCAACAACTTTTTTTCTGGCCCAATATAATCAATGGCTGCAATGTAAGTTCATTTGGATAAATTGGAGCAACAATAAAGGATGAAATTTGTGGGTTAAATTAAAGCAAACAGATGCCTCAACAGCTTGGTACCTACATATTTAATTATTTATGTTATTTAGATGATAAGTCTACATCTCGAACCGTAAAAGAATCGCTTTCAGTGCTTGAACCCGATGTGCCAAAAATCTATCACCATTTTTGTGGTCCAAAAAGCATATACTTTTTTAATGAAAAGCATAAGATTTTGTGGGGATAGTATTCGGGGCCCATTTGGATACACAGGCACAGCCTTTCAAGGAAAGCCCACACCCACATTACCATGTTGAATTCATTATGGGCTACCTTACGATTTTAATCTGTCAGGCTAAAGTAAACTAGACTCATAGGCTTCTTCTAAATGGTTGCATCTTTTTTCTTTTTTTTTTTTCTTTTATAAATAAAGACACTTCCCCCAAATCCCTATAAATTTTTAAAGCCTATTTAACAGGTGTTTTTAGAGACAATAATACTTGTTTTTTTTTTTTTCCAATAATACTTGCTAGATTATACACTAAAGTAATATATAAATTTTTTTAAACAAGCTTATAATACATTATATAACCAAAATATCACTATAAAAGAGTTTAACATTTGTAACAATAAACTAAGTTATAATGAGCAACTTCTTAATTAAACAGTGTATGCTACTTTCAAATTGGCCTTCATAGATTAAAAGTGGTGAATTACACTTAGATATATAAATTTGAAATCACTCCATTACTTATAAAAATACACTACTTGCCGAAAACCTATCAATTTTGCTATAGACTTAGCCTCTCCCTTTACCAAAGCAATAGGCAAAATCTCTTTGAGACTTAGATAGAGCTTTTTGATCATTTATCATTAGAAAGCTAGCCTCTCAATCATGAGTTTCAACTATCATTGTTGTTTCCACCATCTCCATTATTCTTAAACTTCTTCAACTTACTAAACAGTTCTTTGAGTTTTTGCTAGGTGATACACCTTTTGTTCAGTTAAACACACAAAATTGTGGTAGATACTCGACTGAGTTACTAGTTTAATACTTTAATTCATCACTATTGAGTGCTATGGCATGATATAATTGCCTACTACCACAACTTTTATATATATATACACACACAAGTGCGTGTGGAAATCTGAAGGCATAATCGACAATAAGGTTGTAACTTGCAAAGTTGCAATTGACCAACATTGGTCAACCTCTTACATTATTCAACAATTCTAGAAACAACAATCCACCAAAAAAAAAAAGGATTATTAAAAAATAAAAATAAAAAAAGAAAGAATAAATACAAGCCCACCCCATTTACAAAATCAACGAAAATACCACAATTCACAAAGAGAAATACATCAGCAAATAATGGGGTCGATCTTATTCTCATATTATCTTAGTGAATAAACGGCTTGAAAGTGCTCACCGCCTTCTTAATCTGATCAACGAACGAGATATATGACACAGTTCCATCATTTCCAGCCAAAACCTTGTACTTGTCCTTCCTAGTAAAGTTTGTGCACTCAAACCCCAACGCAGCAGCCAATAACCTTTGCACATAGTTTGCAACATCATGTGGACTCTTCCCAGATGAACATGTTGCTTCCACTGGTAATTGGTTCAAGAACGTGACCTCATAGATTGGCCTAGGATTCATGAAGAAGAAAATGGGGTCCAACCCTTTCCAACCCCTAGCTGTGGTTGCATGGAAGAAAGAAACACGATAATTCATTGCCACCGGCACAATTCGATCAGTTAGTTCAGCAAATAGAGCACTAAACCTTAAAAGAAAAGGTTCCCTACATGTTGTTCCTTCAGGACAAACCACTAGGTCCCCTCTAGCTAATTCTTGCTTGATTTTCTCCGAGTCAACTTCGCGGCTACGTGTCAATCTAACAGTGGGGATTGGTGAAATCATTTCTGATAATCGAGAAATGGAGTATGTTACAGCCGGGGTTCTACGACCAAGTACTGAGGAGAGGACAACAGGGTCCATTAGAGTTCGGTGAGTGCACACAAATAGTACCCCAGGGTTGCCACTTGACACAGGTGGGGGTGGTTTGCCCTTGACAATAACCTTGCCACCAAATAGTTTAGACAAGTAGGGAGCTGCCCATATTGGTAGCATTAGTCCCAAACTAATGCGGGTTATTGCAAGTAAGATGCCGAAGGGCATCCATAGGAGGATCAAGAGTGCTGTGGATGGTGTTGGCCGCTTTACTAGGCGGCCGTCGTGGAAGATCACTGGGGCTAGGGGGAGGAGGGGCTGGTGGTCATGCTTTTTGTCGGTGATAAATGGTGGGTACATTTGTTCCTGCAAACATACCAAATATATGAAAGGGTTAGAATTAAAATTGTGTATTGAAATCAAGAGTGTTGACGCTTAATTAGTATTTTTTAGTGTTATTAATGAAAAAATATTCAGTTTTCCATTATAACTATTGAAAAAAAAATGTTAAAGAATAATATATTTAATTATTTAATCATCTTTTTAGTATATATATAATGTAAGATGCAACAATAGTAACGAATGTGAAATGTGGACTTTAAAATTGGAAAAAGTGATAATTGTGCTGGTGGAATCAATATGCTAGTAATTTGCAATAGTATTATCTTTGTCTTTATTACAAGTTTGTCAATTGTCGGAATGAAATGTCTTTATCATTGAGTAAATGAATAATTTCTGAATTATCTTTATCACTAAAGAATGATGTGTTTTCAAACTTTGAAGATGATTGGTTGTAAGTAAACATGTTTTTCGTTTCAATGATGTTTAGCTTACGTTTTTGTTTTGTTTTGTTTTTTAATTCATTACTTACTCATGAGGTGAAAAACGCCATTTTTTTGTTTTCACTTTTACATTAAGTCCTTTCCTATCTAAATTTCACACCTAACATCAAGCAACCATATGTATCATCGCGTGAAGTTCATTTCTACTAACAAAAACAAAGAATAAAGTTCATCAAAAAATTTAAAAAAAAAGACTAAAAATGTTTCAACCAATGTTTAGATGTGTTTATTTTCATTAATTTATTTAATTAAAAAATAAATTAATGTAATATTACAGTAGTTATACCTAACAAAATGTTTAGATACGGTTTATTTGTGAACAACTTATTAAATCTATGTAAAAATAAGTCCATAAGGTTGAAATAAATGGTTAAAACAAACCAACCATAATTGTTCAAAACGGTTTAAATTTATTCGATTATTATATAAGTTGGACAAAAATAAAAACATGACCAAAAACATTTGAGGTTTTGAAAAATTGTCTAAAACTTAAAAAATAAAACAAACTCCAACGAAGGCAGCCAATGCTTTCTGTGTTCAACTAAGTTGATCCACCTTACCTCCACAATCTCAAATCAAAAACTAGTGCACAATATATTTTACAATCGCTACAAATATACACTAGAATCATTAATGTTTTTTAGGATATTTGGGCAGTATATGTTTGTACATACTATATGCAATAAACAACTTTTTTTAGTATTTCGATACATGCATGTAACTTCTCACTCAAATTACGTATTTGTATATTATGAGTAAGAAAGTAATATAAATTGGATACACTATATACTGAGAGTTAGATCGAGTTAATCAAAGTGACTAAACAGAAATCAGTGTATATAAATTTTGTATTCTTCCCTAAAATGGAAAATACATACCTTGCATAGTGACATGAACGAAGAACCAGTAGCTGCAGGCCTTCCTAATCCCAAACTTGGTGTTTCATCCACAAACAGCTTTGCCACCCTATCAGAGATAGAACGAATATCCTTCTTGATGAACCCTGTGGCAAACCCAAAGCGGTTCACAACAAGTTCACTTCCAATGACCTCATCAGCTCGCAAATGCTCCTTCACAAACCTCTCCACCATTACCCTTGGTGTCCCAGTCACCACAACTCTCCTATCATACGAGCTAAACACTTTCCACGCCTCCATATCTATATCATCCATGTAAAACTTTGTCAAGACCGCTCTAGCCACTGATTCAATCTCGGATTCACGTACACCCACGAATGCAACAAAGATCATGAGATTGAAGCTCACATTCTCCAACCCCATCACGTTCAGTAAGCAAATCAATGGCCATAACATTAACAACAACGCAAACCTAATCAAACCCGAGGCCTCGAAGGCAACTAACATGAAGTAGGAAAAAGGGTCAGGGTCCTTGAGAAGAACACCTTCGAGCTCTGCAACAACTGAGTCCATTTGAGATTTTTCCATTTCTGTGTTGGTTTTTATTTTTTTGGATCTATTCGATGTTTTTGTGTTAGAATGTTTGGCTTTTGGATGAGGGTGACAATGGGTTTTATGGCTATGAGGTTTAGGTATTAGAGGCCTTTTTTGATTAGTCTCTAATGTGGGATTGAGGCAGTTTATCAGTTCACAACTACCCCTTTTATAAAAAATTTATAATCTTTCTCACTCTAGCTCTATGGGTGGATATAACTGCAAAGACTAAAGGCTCATACGCTACGATTTTTTTTAATCTCTTTTTTCAATAAGAACAAGAGCACAAATATTTTCAAAACTTTTTTTTTATAACCGCTTACATTATTTATTATTATAAATTAAGATAAAAGTGATGTAAAAAAAATAGAACATAGTAGTAATTGTAAAAAAAAAAAATTATTTCTAACATAGATATGACAATAATCACACAGAAGTAGTTAATTTGTACATATTTTATTATGTTATTGAAGTCACACTAATCATATTAATTCACGTGTTATTTGTGAAACTTATATATATATATATATATATAAGATAAAAATTGTTTTCTAACATAATTGAAGTGTACATGTGTATGAAATTCTCTCCTAAAGACTTGAATATCAGCTCTTACCTCTCACACCCCACAAGCACTTATACTTATAATGTAACCATCGCACTAAGAGTGTACATGTGTGTGAAACTCTCTCCTAGAAACTTGAACACCAGCTCTTACCCCTCATACCCCACAAACACTTATACTTGTAGAGTGACCATCGCATTAAGGGTGTACATGTGTGTGAAACTCCTTCCTAAAGACTTGAACACTAGTTTTTACCCCTCACATCCCACAAACACTTATACTTGTAGAGTAACCATTGCATTAAGAGTATGCAGTGATATTAGTAAAACTTTTTAATGTGAAACTTTTGTATTAAAAGGACTAATCCCTTTTTTTTTCTTTTTTTCTTTTTTGACGGGGGTAGTGGGGATTGTTTAACCTGAAAAAGTATAACACGCCACGTTTCTATATGAGTATGAATTACTTTCTTCTTCCTTTTTTCTTTCTTTTTTGGATAGGGAGTATGGATTACTTAACTGCAACAATTTGGGCTTATGTAAAAGGAAATGGTATTTGTATAAGGTCTACGGTGTGTACACCTAAATATGCGACTAAATTGAACCATTAGGTTGCTGACAATTGGTAACGTAACGTGAGAGGTAGGTAACGTTTATTCAACTATACATATATATAAGTATATAACGTTTATACTTTGTATTATATACAATAAAGCTTGTGACAATGGTCATCCCCACGTTGTGTTGCATGGGAAGCTCTCAGAATTTTCTGCGTGATTCTTGTTGTCTCACTTGTGCTTTAGTCACCTCTCTCTCTCTTAATCCTTTTATTAAGTGATTTAAAAAAAAAAAAAAAATCCCATATAGAGGGAAAATTAGAAGTTCAAAGTTCAAACTAGTAACATCCATTTCAATGATTTCATTAAGCATGATCTTTTATCAAGTTGTATATGTTATTTGGTCTGATACTGATCCATGAGCTATATCTTCTTACATATTAATTAACTTCCACATGCATAAATATGGACAAGAAAGTTTTTGATATTGCTGTACAGAATCTCTGTTTTTCTTTTATTTTTGATGAAATATTCTTTATAAACACTTATTAGTATTATGTTATAGTAGTTTAAGGTTGAAACCTCATTTTACAAATTCAATCTTGCATATCACATATTCCTGTCAACTTTATTCTATTAGCCTCTAAAGTTTAACTTATGGGGTAATTAAGAGAATTGATATACTTACACACTAATGTGTCATTTTCAGTTATCTGTAATATGACTTTAAAAAATATATATACTTGACTATTTAATAAAAGCTTTAGTGCGAAAATGCAATTTAGGATGAATATTTACTAATTTGAGATTTAGCTTAAAACTGAAAGAAATTATTTCCATTCACATAAATGAATAATCTAAATTTCTATGGTTTTCTCTCCGTTATTAAACATGGCAGATAGAAGTTTGGGACTTGGTATGGTGACAAGTGCCTTTTACTAAAAGTGATAGGTTGCGGATTCGAGTTTGAAAATCAAATTCTCCAAAAAAATTGGGAGTAAAGTTGTCTACAATATATGACCCCTTCCATACCCAAAACAATGAGACCTTTGTGCATTCAGACGTATGACATTTTATCAAACATGAGTAAATGACATTATTAAATTAATCACTCCTATAAGTTCTAAGTATTGATAATCATTAATCAACAACTAAGATTTTCTAATTTTCAATTTTAATTAAACTGGCTCAATTGCAAGGCTCAAAAAGTATAATAAACATGAGTCTTAGCCTGGTGAGGCTTAATTCACATAAATCCTTAGCTACCCATAACTCAATTCAAATTGGATTTAACTAAGGCTATAAGCAAGTCGAGTTGAACAAAATATTGAAAGTTGAAGTTTTATTCATTTAATTTTATTTGTAATACAAGCCAAACTCAAACTCATCACCAAGTTAGATTACATGTTTAGGCTTAATGCATTTTTTGTTGTTAAATAAGCCCCACCTTGGTCACAACCTACTTATTATCTTATTCTTTTCTTAATTAAAGTAATTGTCATGGCTAAAATTATTTACCCTTCATGAAACTATGCTAATTAATAATAACTAAATCATCAATGAGATTGTATATTTAAATTGGGTAGATAGATTAATTGTATTTATGAATTTATAAAAACTAGATACACCAATAGTGTCTTAGAGTAGAAATCATATATAAAATTTCTACTATGGAATGAAATATTTCTTTATTGTTAAGTTACACACACCCAATTCTTAAACTTATTGATAATATAAATTGACTATTTATATATTATCAATAAAAAAAAATTATAATGTGATATATTAAAAAATTACAAATTTACACAATCCAATTTCAAGACTATATAATTATATTTTGCGCACACATATGTATGAACATATATGTGTCTACTCAAATCGAGCCCAACACTCATGGATTTCTTAATAGACACTTTATTATGTTTGAGCTTTATTTATTTAATAATTGTGCCTAAATTGAGCTTTAACTTGACTTGTTTTCTAAATAAATAAAAAAATATAAAAACAATTTTTTTTTCTAGAACCAATAGGCTCACTTGCAACCCTAGCTTTAAGCTTCCTCACACCATCTTCACCATTTTTCCATACGAAACTCAAAGATGAAATATTTGAATTCAAGCTCTTGGGTAGATGAAAACAGTTTTCATTTGGTGAGGATAACTGTTTCTCTGCGTATAAAATAGAAACAATAATACTAATAATAGTAGTAAATACAAATTGCTTACAAGTCAACTAAATGGCACACGGCAAGTTTGAGTATATCCAAAAATGAACATATATAACTTCTCCATTATTTTCAAAGTAGGTTAGAATTTAATTTCTCTTTTGGCAGCAATTGAATCCTCAAAGATCCCTATATGGCTGTCATGAGAAAGCTTGCAAGGAGAATGCAAGTAGGTTAGAAACTTACTTGCCTTAACCACGTTTCTCTGAGTATATATGTTTGCTCAACCTCTTTGGTAAGCACCTTTTTTGTTATTATTATTTTTTTACAATTCTATAATTTGCTACTTCATTTTGCCAGGCAAAGCCCATTTTCTGTAGGTTAGGTAAAGGTTGGTTTGAAGATTAAAAATTTTTAGATTGTAATAGTTGTGAAACAACATAGACAAGTAATGCAACCCAAATATTTTTTGTCTACGTTCACTCTCCACTCTTCTTTATGAGATGCATAATTGTATATTAGAAATTAAATAAGATCCATTCACTCCACTTGATTATGGTTTAATATCTCTCTCTCTCTCTCCATACATATATATATATATATATATATTTTTTTTTTCATATATATTGTGCATTAGGCCTCAAAATATGGCGTAAAATTGTATAATCTCGTGCTAAAAACCTTATAAATCAACTAATAATATTAAATTATCCCAAAATATGGAAGTATAATACTATAACAATAAATTCATTACTGCTTCAACGAAGCTAATGAATTGGCTAATATTTTCTTTGAAACACAGCTCAGTTAAATAATGCTTTGATTCTTTAGTAAATCATATCACAAAAGAAAATTAGTTTAGCAACGTAACCAACAATTGATGGCTATGGGTAATTTGAATTTAAAAAACAATAAAGAAGAAAAAGTCAATAATTAATTAGTTGGACTCAGTTAAAGAATCCTTTAATCTTTCTTTTCAGAATGCATTAGGTAGTATTCACATCAATGGTCCCGTAACATGTGTTATAAATGTGTCAAGAGTTTTTTTTTTTTTTTTTTAATATATATATAAGTGTCAATAGTTTTATAACTTTATTAGCTAGCACCTTTTAATGTTTCCAATTGAGTACAAATTCTCCTTCCCCTAACTATCAATTTAAAAAAAAAAAAAAAAAAAAAAAAAAAAAACATCCTTTAAACTCCAAAATTAGTTATACAACTCCTAATTTTGGATCTTCAACTGTTAAAATCGTGAATCAGGACATAATAATATGCAACAAATTTCAACCTCTATTAAGAGAGATTATTCGAAAAGTCATTCTCTTTAACGTAGGGAGCATACTTTCTTTCTCTTTTTTTTTTTTTTTCATGTTAGATTATGGATATAAGCTAATGTCTGGATTTCTGATCCTGCTGAAACCATTACCATTGGCCAAAACCCTAGCCAGGAGCTCAGGAAAAGTTATTTTGGGCCAGCCAAGCCTAAGCCCATCCTTGCTCTCTCTACTCACCAGCCCTCGAACCCAAGGTTTGGTACTTTTAAAAAGTAGTCAAACCATTGAGCCACTATGTGAGCCGGTAAGGCCCATCCTTTGACTTTCTTAGGAATTAGGATATGAATCTGGCTAAACGTTGACTATCTCACCCAAAAGCTTGTCCAAGACTTTATTCATTTTAGGTACTGGGCCATTCAATTTGTTGCATCCTAATTATCCTTTAACAAGAAAGTGACACTGGAATCAAGAGGCGCTTACGTCTTAAACACATCTTAATTCCTTCTTTTCAAAGAAAAATAAAAAGACAGACCAATCCTTATTAATTTTATCCTTTTTCTTTTTTTTTTAGGAACAAAAAAAATGGCTTGCGTGTATAATGATGGCCCCACATTTCAAGGTACAAGTTAAGTGAGCCTAAGGGTATGTTTGGTTGGGGTGAAAACAAGGAAGGGAAAATAAGTAAAAAATGATATTTTTCACTGTTTTGTTGAGGAGAGAAAACAAGAGAGATAGAAAATAGGGGAAAATTTTTCTCTCTGGACCCACCTTTTTTTATCCTCCCAATTTGGAAGGAAAATGAGGAGGGAAAAGTGCTAAAAGAAGTACTTTACACAAATACCTTCAATTTAAGTTGCATTTTTCTTTCTTTCTTCTCTCTTTCCTAGGCAGCAACGTTGCCCCTCTTTTTGCCATTTTTTTTTCATCTGTTGTTGCCAGTAACGTTGCCCCTTTTTTTTTCTTTTTTTTTGGGCAATCACGTTGCCAGTTGTCACTTCTTCTTCTTCTTTTCATGGGCATTAACATTGCCTTTTTTTTCTTTTGATTTTCTAGGGCTTGGGCGTGATAGTTTATTTTTATTTTTATTGGATGTAATTTTTTTTGGAACATGTTTTTTATTTTTATAAAAAATTTTGGGTGAATGCTCTTTTTTTTGTGTAGTTATTTGTCACTTTAAAAAAAAAAATTTTGGCATCATTTTTTAACAAGGCTATATGAGTAAATTTATTCAAACTCATTTTTTTATCCCTTCACTTTTCCACTCCCAACCAAACAAAAATGAGAGAAAATGTTTCCTCAAAAAAAAAAAATAAAATAAAATCTTTTCTATCCTCCCACAATTTTCTATCCTTCTACTTTTTCACACCTCCAACCAAACAGACCCTAAAAGTACTACCAGCACAAAACATGACATACTACTATTTGCACCCACGTTTTATACCGCTGAGCTAGATTAGGCCAAATGCAACATTAGGTGTATCATTTGGATCATTTGGATAGGACTGATTAGAACGTGAAATTGAACACATTCATGAATCCCTAACATGAGCCAAAAAAAAAAAAACAAACAAACAAACATAACAACAATGTATGGACCGCTAGTTGAAATGACCGCCGTTCAACAAAGTACCAATCATACTTGAGATTGTTGAAATAATACCATTTATTAAAGGGTAAAGTCTGTAAAGACTTCAAGAGTAGGACGTGTAGGCCAAAGGACAAAGGGCAATACAAAGCTTTTGAGTAGCTAGTCAAACACTAAATAATTTTTTCATGAAGAAGTTGCATCCCCAACTAGACAATAAATCCAACATGCTAATCCCTAATTCAAGTGGAAGACACTGCGAGACCCTGTGTGTTTTTTGTTTTCAACGTTATGATGTCCCACACCGAAAGACAAAGTGCTATGATCATTGACAATTTAACAGGTTTGTATTCCAAATGTAGACATGCACTGCTTATCCAAACCTTCAACTCGGAACCATAGTTTCTACAACATAATTGAATATCAACTTAAAGGAATGTCAGTTTTCACTTGTTCAATTGTTGAATTTTATAATCTTTACAATTACAAGTATATGAAGTACAAAATAATTATGAATGTTTCAGAAGAGAAGAATTTGAGGTTCTAGGTTTGATCATCATGACAATAAGGTATAATTTTTAAGACCGATGGATTAGTTCGATTCTGCCAATCAATTTTACTGATCCCCCTTAAGCCAAAACTTACTTATTAAAAAAATTAATCACAAACCATCCGAATTTGCCATGGAAATTGTTGTAAAAGCAATAGTTTTGATACTAATGTGTTATTAAAAAAATGCAAAAAAAATGCAAGGTAACATGATTTGACAAACTCTATGAACGATGTTTTTTGAGAGAATAATCTAGATTATTCGTTTGGGAACAACTTATTTAACTAAAATTAAAAACTTGTTGTAGAAAGTATTATAAATAAAACTAAAAAGTATTTGAAATAGTACAGTGTGATCCATGAATAATAGCAAAAATAAATTAAATAGTAGTAAAAATAAGCTAAATGGTAAAAAAAAAAATAAAAATAAAAAACTAATTTTTTAAGCCAATGCCAAACATTATCAATTAAGTTTATTAGCTAGAAGAAGGCAAGGTGAGTAAATTTATATCTTAAAGGACAAGAGAGATTGATTCTAATATAGCTTGCAAGGATGGGAAGATGGGGTTGTGATTTTAATGGACTAGAAAAAGATTTCTTTTTTTTTTTTTTCTAAAAAAAAAAAACACTAATCAGAGTTTTGTATTCTTATTTCTAACTATCATACACACTACAAAACTATCACAGCTTTTGATAGGGTTATATCCACTTAGAGCATCCACAGCCAGAAATCTCATCCCATCCTATTTTACCATCCTAAAAAGCTACTTTATCAGTTATACCAAATCATTTTTCAATATACCCAACATTCCAACTTTTATTTTCTTATTCCACTCATTAAAATAATATTTCTACACAATAAAATAATATATCTTACAATCACCATCATTTACAATACAACACATTATTTACTCTCTCTCTCTCTCTCTCTCTCAAGAACCATAATCACCACCACCACTAGCAACCTATAATCTACCGTCAACACCCAAAAAAAGAAAAAAAACACTGCAACCCACGATAAAAAACCAGACCCACACTGTTGCACCTACTGCCCAAGTTGTTGCACCACCAGACCCACGCCGCTGCATCCACTGACCACGTTGTTGCCCTCCAAAATCACACCTATTGAAATCAACCCACCGCCATCCACCGACCTAAAACCCATTCCTACACAAATCACAACCCACCTAACCCACACAACCCACGTGACCCAACACTAACCCACAGCGATCTCCATTGCTAACCCCTGTGAAGCCACACAATCTTCACCCACAAACACAACAAAAATTTATGAAAACCGGATTGCTCAATTTGCCGTTGGGTAGCTTGATTTTGTTGAAGCTCGAAGGAAGTGAATTCACCGTTGGGAAGCTTGAAGGAAGTTGATTTTGTCGGTTTGAAGAAAGAGGGTCATCTGCACATGCAAGAATGTCGGTTTGAAAAGAGAGTGATGGAGTGAAAAGTTAAATGGGTATCTAGAGTGTTGAGCCTATGAGATGAGTGAATCGGTAAAAGGGATTTGGAGATGGGTGAGGGTGAATCGGCATTCAGCGGCTTGGTGATTCGAAGAGAAAAGCGACGATTGGTGACAACGGCTTGGTGATTGAAGAGAAAGAGAGAAGTTTGACAATGGAGAGAGAGAGAGAGAGAGCAAAAACCTGGTAATGTAGCAAGAGAGAGAGGGGCTTGAACGAATTAAAATACACTAAATTGTTTTGGCATAGCGCTACAGTACCATCTCACATATGAGATAGTACTGTAGTGTTATGGCAAAAAATTTGGCCTCTCCCCAGTTTAGCCATCCAGTTGTTAAGTGTATTATGGGCTTGTATGCCAAATGTACTTTACATTTGGCATTTGACAAGCCCATTGCTGATGCTCTTATTACAACTCTTGAATTCTTTTCTTACCAATATGAGATTAACACTTTTAACAAAATTAACGCGTGAATAAAGTTTGGTTACAAACTTATTTGTATTCAATGATTATAACTCTTCCTAAAAAAATTAATATGACTATATATTTTGAAAATTTAACAATTAAATTGTAATTTTTTTTAATATTTTGCACAAATCAAATGTTATTTGTTTACCATTCCAACCATAAACTTATAATTTTTTTATACATAATTGATATTATACAAAAATTTAAAATTTAAACATTTGATTGATGATATGACTTTTAAAAAATTTTACAATCATGGAAGATTTATGAAATATATATAATCCAATGATAATTTTTTTTTTTTTCAAAATTTATATCAATTCATAAGATATTAAGTGTAATGAGGCTAAAACAAAGTTTGTAACCAAACTTTGGCACACAACTCTATGTCATTGTTCTGTGTTTTCTAGCTAATAAAGGCATGTTTGTTAGTGTTGTTCAAACAATTATTTTGGTTGTTTAAATAATATAACACGTATTTTCACAATACATTTTTACCTATACATATTTTTATAACACTTAAATAATATTATTAGAATAACATTACAAAAAGGACCTGTCCATGTCATTATTCTATGTTTTCAAATCAATGAGTAATTAAGAAACTTCTGAACTCCTCCAATCATAAACATAACAAGAATTAATGAGAAAATGGTACTTGTTTATTAATTTTCAATTAAAAAAATAGCAGACAAGGAACTTAAAATTCACCCAATTTTTATCCCTACCTAAATAGTGCCTACCTTTCTAGTTGCTACCCACGCGGCGGGTAATTAATAGGTTCCCTACCGAGGGATGCGGCCCTGCTCTAAAATCATGGATCACCCTATTTATTCCTAATTCGTTGCTAATTCACAAACACTAATCCAAATTCTTAATTCCATGATGATTTATTCTTGACAGGCAATTGTAACATATCAACAACGGCTTTTTCATTGAGGGAAAAAAAAAATTGTGACATAATCATTGAAGGAAAAGTTAATAGATACCCTAATAACATTAGTTCAAGATGTATTTTTAAAAATTTTAAGGAAAAAAAAAAAGATATTTTTTAATAAATTTTTATATTTATCATAAAAATGGTATTAACATTTTTTTAAAATGATCTATTAACACTTGAGTTTGGTTCAGATATAGGTATTGCCCAAGCTAACGCTACGGTGAAAGTGTGAAAGGAGATTCCAAACTTATCTTGAAGGCCTTGAAGGAGGGTGGGCTAATTTTGACCTCTTTTGCTCCTCTCATTCAAGATGCCAATCTCTTCTTTAGATCTTTTACTCAATTACCTTACTCTCATACTAAGAAGGAAAATAACAAATTTGCTCATAGTTTAGTTAAATATTTGATTAATGTCCAAGATTGTGTTATGTGGATGGAAAATATTATTCCACAATTATATTATGTACTTTAAGGTGATATACTCAGTTTTTCTTAATATAAGTGTTATGTCTTTCTTTAAAAATAAAAATAAAAAAATAAAAATAAAATAAAAATAAAATAAAAACATACATTAAAAACAACCGTTAACGTAGCGTAATAATTAAATACAAAAGCTTGGTGCTGCTTATTACACCCCTTTTTCTAGATTCAATGCATTCGTAAAGCAATTAGATACATATGTGCGTGTGTTTTCTTAAGAAGATGGAATGAACATCAAATCAATCATATCATCCATGCTTAGTATTGAAAATTTTGAAGCTATTGTTCATCCACTTTTTTAAAACCAAAAAAAAACAAAAAGTTATGAGTTCACCTCTAATTTTGTTTAAAATTTCTTTTATATATATATATATATATAACTTTTATTATTCAGCAAATTTTCTTATAATTATGAGAGAGAAGAACACTGAAATCTTGGTTTTCTTTCCAAGAGGGAAAGGGAAGATAGACATTGCTCATTTTGCTTAAAGTGCTGATACAGCGAAAGTCTCAAAAAAACAAAAAAAAAGAAAAAAAAAAAGGAAGAGAAGCTAGTATAGTGGGAATAGACAAGTCACGTGACTTTGGTAAAAAAATAGAGTATTAAATGTGGCGAGACAGGCTCACATGCCTGCAATATCAGTGTTATCCATGGCGCCTAATAAAATGTAACTAAGACTGACATAATCACAAAACTTTAATATATATAACATGCCCTTTCAATATATATAAAGACTGCAAGGGGCATCTTGCTTTTGCCGCTGGAATCGGATTCATTGTACAGTGTATTGGTATGGCTGCTTCATAGCTTTTTTCTAACTGGGTTATATGAATTATGATATGGTTTTCAATTCCATTGCGTGTCAAGGTTTGAACACCCCAACCACACTATTACTCGACATGCGACTTTACGATAATGTTGTTGAAGTGCTTTGGTAAGACAAGCTATTAATGTGTTACTGTCACTCAGTTCCTCTATATTTTAGTGAGGCAGTTATTTTTGCATTTTCTTCTTCTTTTCAAAATAGCTATCATTTCTATCTAAAACTTTTAATTCGGATCATGACTTGTCGTAAAATATTATATATATGTTTGCTGATTGTAGACCTGTAGCCTTGAAAGGCAAATCTGTACCGATATATTGTCTCTCAACTCCAAGTAGCTAAGGATAATGCTAAACTACTAGGCCAATATTTCTTCTATATATATGTTTGCTGATTGTAGGCCTGTAGCCTTGAAAGGCAAATCTTTACCCATATATTGTCTCTCAACTCCAAGTAGCTAAGGATAATGCTAAACTACTAGGCCAGTATTTCTTCTAATTCGGCAAGTGGCAAGTGGCAAGTGTATTGAATGCAGGCTAAGTTTGCATAAGTTGATGCAAAATTTTTATAAATTTTCACATCTAAAACCTAATTTTTCTATTTTACATACTTATTTTTACAAAACACCCATATTAGTTTATCTATTCTATACATTTATTCAATAAAGTATTCATTTTTTTACAGTTTTTTGTTATTTACTCCCTCACTGCCCTTCTCTCTCATAGACCCATCAGTCCATCACTACCAACGATCACCCCACACCAAGCCACCACCATCACCATCCATCCAGCATCATCAAGGAAAACCAACACACTCAATCTGAAACCCAGTCAATCCGAAACCCATTCATCACCCATCCAACCTAAAACCCAGTCAAGCCAAATCATCACCCACCCAATCAACGACAAGATCATCAAAACCCACCAATGAACTAGAAAAAACAAGCTAATCAAGATCAAAACCCACCGACCCACACCCACAATCAACCAATAAACCAGAATAGAAAAAAACTAGCAACCAACAAATCGGAGCGAGATCGACGCCTCCGACCTGAGCAAGATCGACGCCTCGTAGCACCGTCACCTCCTTGTGACGACCATCACCATGCACTCCATCCTCGCCTCCAAGTCCCTCCCCCTTACCCCGTCTGCTCTTTAAGGGATTCGTCGTGATTAAAGCTTTTATGATTAGAGCTTATTTTCCTGTGAATGATTGGTGGATTGAGGTGAGATCGGTGAGACTAAGGGAGATATAAAATGAGAGAGAGGTGAGAGTGAGGTGAAGGAGAGAGAAAAAAAAATCTAAAATATTAGATACAAGATCTACAATAGGCATGCATATATGTACGGTTACTGTAGCAAATGTGCAAATATGCACATTTTTAAAAGCATTGATGTGGAGCATTTTTTAGGCAAAATGTGTAAATTTGTTGTCTTTTTCTATTATACAAGACTTTGCATCAACTGATGCAAATGCTCTAAATCCTTTTATAAATGAGCGGTGTTTATTTTACACACATTATTGCACATAAAGTACACACATTCACTTTTTTGCATTGAACTTGCACTTGAAGTCACAATTTCTAAAGACTTCAAGTCACAAGTTCAATACAAAAAAAATGAGTGTGTACACTAGTTATTATTGTGGTTGAAGAAAGGGGAAAGGTCCGCCCCTAAGTGAATGGCTTCACAAAAAGCCCCACTGAGGGCAGCTAGACATGCTGAGGACAATAGACAATGCAAGGATGGACGCATTGCCGAGCATAAGATTAGCGTCTAGCACAAGTTAATAGTTGACCTTCCCAATATTAGTTTTTCGGGTCCTACTCCTAACGAGTTATTTGATAGGCAAGAATAGTTTTCCAGGCTCAAAGGTCACTTAAGCCCTAGAGGTAGTAGGACCCACGACACATGTGGAATATTATGTTATCATGAGGGATCCACCAAAAGGAGGGTATAAAAGGGGGAAGGAAAATCAAAGAAGGGGTTGGAACAAAAATTGGGGAGAGAGAGATACACGAGAGAAGAGTGATAATATAGTTTGGGGTTCAGAGATCTTGCTTGGACCTTAAATGGGGAGCTTAACTGTTAAGGAATCTCCTTTGCTAGGCCCAACCCAAAGCAATCCAACAACAAAATTGGGACAGGGAACAATCCACCATTGAGAAACCCACACCCACCTCAGGGGTCTCTCATTGTAGGTTTCGCTCAAACCAGAACATAAGTAAGTTAGGGGACCCAAATTCCCAACCAGGCCAAAAGATTTCTTTGGGGGAAAAGCCACCACAATTACCTTTTATAAATATAAGTTCCCCCCTCCATGCATGATATTGATGGACCAATACTTATCTCATCTTATTTCGACAAAAACAAAAACAAAGTAAAAATCTCACCATACCTCAATGGATGTTCTCCCTTCATGTAGGAATGGCCCTAGCCTACTAATTATTTTCTCTCTCTTAATAAAATTTATTCATACTTAACCTACTTAAAAAAAAAATTTGTACTAGGTGGAAAATGTAATTTTTTGTTCTTAAAAATAGTTTAAAGTAAGGGTGTGTAACATTTGTATACCCTCTCATATAAAAACGTGTCTCGGGCTTGTGGATTTCACGCTTATGCGAGAGTGATGTTATATACGGCCAATGGTATAATAAACCTCTACAACCTTACCAAAATTGTCTTGTTTTTCTTACTTTTCTTGTATTTTTGTATTGGTGGTATATTCTCTTGATTCCAGCAATAGAAGCATCTCATTCACAAAAATAAGAAAAGTAAAAGTTTTTTTAGTTAGTCTGTACTATCTTCACACCTCTATTATGGCAGGCATACAGCTAGCTTAATGACAAAATTATAGGCTGCTCAACATAAAATCAAGATATCCCCCTTGTCTTATTTAACTGGAAGGAGAAAAATAGTTTGCAATTGCCCGATGAACATGGAATTTTCTAGGTGAATTTCCTGTCTGTCTTTTGATATAAACGTGGGAGTGAGCAATTTGTTGAACCAAAATAATATTATCATTGCCTTTTCTTTTATCAGGGACAGAGATAGCTAGCTACGTATAGGATTGATCAAATCGCTAAGGAAGGGTTAGGTAAATGGAGCAAAGTTTGATTTTATTGTTGTTTTCCATAATTGCATACCATGTGCTCCATTTATGGGTAATTACTAATGGCAGGACTTTTTAGGATTCTTTTTTTCTTGCATCAACTTTAATTCATAGGATGTTATTGATATCCAATAACCATATGGTTGTTGTGGACTATGGATACGTGCAAAATTAGATAGATTTGTTAGTAGGGCACTCGTATTTTGTGGTGTGGTGTTTGCTATAGACTCTTTGATGCTTAAGTTAGAGAGTTTTTGAATGTTTTTTGTAAACTTGGATGTTATTGAATATTCTCTAAGGAAGAAATTGTTGTATCGATTTATGAAGTAGGGCTCTTTCTATAGTGTATTAGTGTTGAATGATACATTAAATGGTGGGGTTTTACTAGAAATTTTCCTCCAATCAGGCTCTTGTTTGCAAGTCAATTTAAATCTCTCATTTTCTCTTTTATGTCTTCTTGTTTTGTTTTATTTATTTATTGTATTGTGACTATTGTCTGCTTATAACTCTTAGTTGACTAAATACTAACTAATTCTAAGCATATCATTATAATAATTTATACATGAGTTTCATTAATTGCATTATAAACTTCAACTGGTTGTAATATATTAACATAAATAACATAGCTTCTGGTTTTTTTTTTTTTTAATAATTATTAAAAAAAAAAAAAAAAACCCTTAGAATAAGAATCGTAGATATAAATGAAAAGTGGGCATTGTTTTGGCATGACCCTCTTTATCATTTTTTTTTTTTTTGGTTACCATAAGGAACAGATTTACCTAAACCGTGCCTATATCATTTCTTGAGCGTCTCCACAAAACCAGAAAACCGTGAACCTCTGAAATTATAACAAGATGATTCCCTAAGTAAAAGGGGGGAACATTTAAACAATCTCCTATTTGCCGTTTCTAAAAAGAAAAAAGCTCCTATTTGCTTCCCTCATACTATAAAAGATGGTAATCCAATACCGAGGTCATTTCATATCTTATAGCTTCACTAACCCCTCCAAAAACAAAAAAAATAAAAATCCATGGGGGCTAGTCTGTGGTATTACAATAAAATGATGGTCCCTACTTGGTGCTGTTAATAATGGATTTAAACCCATGCTTATTCAGATCATAAGAAAAAAACCATGACCCATTAGCATCATAGTCAATACAAAGCACTTGGAAATGAAAACCATTAAAGCTCTGGTTGTGATTGGTGGATTGCGGTAACCATTAGCCAAATTACTCAAGCGAAAATTAAACGCCGTTTTCGTGAAGCAAACAAATGTGTTGATGTGCTTAATAAAAAATTATCGGAGATTGATAAAGATTTTGTTGTTCTTGATAGTCTTCCTGTAGACATTTGTATGATTTTATTTTAGAATTATGTTAATGGATGTTTTTAGAATCAATAATATTTATTGTTTTATCATTCCCCTAATAAAACTTTGTAAAAAATAGCTCTTAAATAAGATTTCTCTTTATTTTATGACAGTTTAAGTTTATATTATTAGAGGTTTAACCTGTACGTAGAATTCACCCTTGAAAATCAGCTTGTAAGAGGAGGGTGTTTAAAAATTTATAAACACATACTTAAAAAGTTATATTTAATCATGGGACATTAAAATTCTAACATATTTAGTTAATGAAAATCGTATTTCTATTCAATTTTTTTTTTCCTCAAAGGTCTACTTCAAAGCTATAACCAATACGAACGTCACACAAAGATTGGACTTTTAGATACGACGGACCAACCCCATTTCAATGTACCCAGTTGTTTCTTGCAGCCTCTTTTATTTCATTAAAAAAAGGTTAAAAATATCTTCACATGTTCTTTTTATTAGAGCAAGTTCATCACCTAATGCCTAGTTTGGACATTTCACATGTTAATAGGTCCCGTTCGAAAAGGGTATTATTATTTGAGCTACTAAAAAAACAGTCAAAAAGCGTGATATTGGGACCCACTTTGGAGCCTCCACATTGGCCAATTATCTTCATTGTTTATGGAACGCGCACTTTTGAGAGCGTGGGGCTGTCACTTTTACCATCCGCATTTTGGTAACGTGTCATGCAACCACTGGTGGAGCGCAATGATTCATCCTATACTTTTTCAATGTGATGGTGAGACAGAGATTATCATGTCATGTTCCAAGCTAAAAGGGTTTCTGCTTATTTAGGGCCGTTTGAGTTGTAAATTGTCATCACCAATTTTTATCACTTAATTTTCAATTTTTATTACTTATCAATCATCACTTAAAATATTTCAATTTTCCAAACTCCACTCATCGCTTAGTTCCCATTACTTTGTTTCAAAAAAAAAAAAAAAACTAAAAAGTCGTTATTTGCGGCTGGCCTTTGTTTAAAATATAAAAAAAAAAAAAAAAAAAAACCCAAAAGTCAAACATTGTGGTTGATAATTACAAAAATGCCATTGAAAAATGAGTTTTAGAAACTGAAAAATCAGAGAATTGAGTGATGGAAACAAGAATTAAAAACTAAGTCAAATAATTTTTTTTTTTGTAGGACCCACATGTTTTGAGAACTCAGTTATGAAAACTGAGTGATATGATCCAAAAACATCCTCATCCAAATGGGCCATTATTTTGTAGTTCTGAGTTAAATTACTTAAATATAAGGTTTAAAATTAAGGGAAAATGTAAGAATAATAATTTAATGTTTTTAGGTTTTTTTTAAAAAAAATTTATATTTAAGAGTGGGTTTCATTAGCTCAATTGATACAAAAATTTTTAGTTGACCAAGGAAATTTAGATTTCAGTTCCCCTTACACAAACAAAATAAAAATCAATTAATGTCTTCTTAATTTGATGATAAAGAGTAATAATTATGAACTAGAAGTTATAAAAATTGTATTGAATTTGAAAAAAAATATTAAAAATATCAATAATGTAGTTTGAAAGGTATTATTTTACATAAGGAGGTTATATTGAATGAAAAGACAAAAAACCACATAGTTGTTCTATGTTGACTATATGGTGATAAGTTATATTGCTGAACTTGATTGGGAAAAAAAAATGTCACTCTCAATTCTCAAAACTAGATATGCAAGGGTGCAAATCAAGAAATTGGCAGTTACCAAGTGTGGCCTAGTAGCTTGTCCACCACTGGATAAGGCTTCGGGGTTCGATTGGGTTTGATCCCCAGTTCAACTCCTACTAGTTGCAATACCTCATGGTTAGCGGCAGGCTCTTATTGCGGGTGGGGATTAGTTGAGGTGTGCGTAAGCTGGCCTGGACACCCCGTGAAAAATAAAAAAAATAAAAATAAAAAACCAAAAAATTGGCAAAGTTTCAACTCTCCAAGTGTATAATACATTCATGAAACATTTTGTCAAATCAATTTTGTATCTCAATTTATCTCATATGGCATTTCTTCTTTTTTCCACAATTTTTATTTTTGTTCTTTATAAATTTGTTATTCTTTGAAGAAACTTTTGAAGTAATAAAAGTAACCATATTTTGCACAATGCAAACATACACAAGAAAAGGAAAAAAATAAAAATACGTTAATTAACAAAAAAAAGGAAAAAGGAATGCAAAATCTTTTTTTTCTTTAAATTCTTTTATGGAAGAAATGCAAAATATTTTCCAACAATAATCACGTTAATGAATCCTGTGCGGGTAAAAACTCAAAATTGTGTATTGGGCCTAGGATCCTATTTTAAGGTTAGGTGTGTCCAAAAAGAAGAAAATGATTGAAAAAGATTCCAGGTAAGAGATATATATCTAGAAATGATCGAGGAGTATAGTCTGAAAAGAGCATCAATAGTTAGAAGAGTGTATTTTCTTCGGATATAAAGAGTCTCGATCAAGCAAATACTTTGGAGGTTTGAGTGATCTTTCTAATGATTTCAATGATAAGGATAAATTTTGGGCATGTATGGAGATGATAAGAACAGAGAAATATTTAGAGGAAAAGTTGCTACCACTGCATTAAATGCACTGAAGCAGCTTTTCTGGTCACATTAATGTGGAAAAGACCTCTGAACAGTGCAATCTCAACTACCGCCACTCATGGAGAACCGACGAAGATATCTGATGGGATAGATGCTTAAGTGAATGTTTAGATGAAGACAAGTGGACGATCAAGATACTTTAAAAGAAAACTATATAAATGTAAGAGACCTTCTACAGAGGAGGAGGAGGAGGAGGAGAAAAGATAGGAAAAAAGTCTGTTGTATTTCTAAGAATGATATATACAAAAGTTTGTCTCTTCAAACGTAAATATATTCAAGTTTCAAGTGACGTGAATATATTAAAGTTTCAAGTTTGTTCTTACATTAATTCATCAGTAAAATCTTTGTTGAACGTTATTTAATTCACAATCAGCCCAGCTCTTTTATCTACTCTCTATAAATTCATTGTATTGAGTTTATTGGGCTCGTACTCCAAATCTTTTAGTCTTGAGCTACAAATCTTGACCCTACAAATCTTATAAAATCTCCCCTAGATTCAAAGCCATGCATTTGACTTGCAAAACAATTTCCATAACAAGCAAAAAAATTGAGAAATCTACTTTCCATGATGATACAACATAAAAATCCTTTATTTTTGCCATACATATCTTCCATTGACTCCCTACATAATAAGAATCACAATTCACAACCAAATCAGATATAAAAAAAAAGAAAAAAAGAAAAAAAAAACCCAACGTGCCAATGCATATCAAGCGTATCTGTATTTTTTAATTATAAAAAAAAGAAAAGAAAAGAAAAGAAAAAAAGAAGCAAACCAAAAACAGTAACCCAACTTACATATAATAATCCTAGTAAAAAAAAAAAAAAAACCCTAAAAGACCTATTGTAAGAACAAATCCCCTTAGAATTGATCATAGCCGTTGAAGAGTATATCCAACGGCTCAGATTACTCCACTGCTTGTGCTTATCACTCCCCCCCACTCTCTTCTCGACTGCACTGTCTCCCTCTTTTCTTTCTTTTTCTCTCTCTGAAAATGGCGGAACTCATTGTTGATCATGTTCACTATGTACTCTCACTCCGATCTCTATCTCTTTGACTAAATTGCAACCCAAAAATCCAAACTTTAACTTAAACCCATATTTTTTTTTTTTGGTTTCTGCAAAATTTTTGAGACATGGGTTTGTGATTTTCAGCACAAAAGACAAAGTCTTTGAAGCTTTTGCAACATACCCATTTGAGTTTTAACTATCTTGAGCTGATTCCCAGCTCAAAGTTTCAAACTTTAAGCAGTTTCATTGTCTGTTTGATTTTTTTTTTTTTTGGTTCTCATATGTGATGGTCACTGATACTTATTCAAAGATGGCACCCGATGTTTCGGTGCGATCGGTGCTTAAAAACAGTGAATACAGCGAAGATTTGGGGTTGTTGATGAGGGAGCAAAGGCGGCAACAAGAGGAGCTGAGTGATAGAGAGAAGGAACTCAGTATGTATCGAAGTGGGTCGGCTCCACCGACTGTGGAGGGCTCTTTGAGTGCTGTGGGGGGCTTATTCGATGCCTCGGCGGTGATGGGGTTCAAGAAGAATGGTGGGAAGGGGGTTTTGAGTGAGGATGAGCTTCGTGCTGACCCGGCATACGTGAGTTATTACTATGCGAATGTGAATCTGAACCCGAGGCTGCCTCCTCCGCTTCTTTCCAAGGAGGAAAGGCGGTTTGCGCAGCGGTTGAGCGGCGGCGGCGGCGGCGTGGCCGGTTCGGTGGTGGGAGGGATTGGTGATAGGAGAAAAGTCAGTAGAGTAGGTGGTGAAGAGGGTAGTAATGGGAATGAAAACCGGTCGCTTTTTTCAGTGCAGCCGGGGTTTGGAGGTGAGGAGAATGGGAAGGGTGCTGCAGCTGAGTGGGGTGGAGACGGGTTGATTGGCTTGCCGGGGTTGGGGCTAGGGACTAGGCAGAAGAGTATTGCAGAGATCATTCAGGTGAAGTTATAGTGACTTGTAATGGTTTTGATTTAATTTGGTTTCTACGATCATGAGTTTTAGATACTTTTATGTATTTGATATGTGATTTTTGTTGCCTGAATTTGATATCCTGGAGTTTATGTTTCTCTTTCTGTTCTATGCTTGGCAGGGTTAATCATTATGTTCATTTTGAACTTGTGTGTTGAAGAATGAGTGATTGATGTAATTTCTTTCCATGTTGATCTATGTGGACCTGGTTTTATCAATATTAGGTCCTTGTGATCAGCAGTGATATTTGATCTTCCTAAAAGAAATTAAATTCTCTTTCTCATTGACTTCAATATAGATATTTTATGTAATTTTTTGTTTTTCTTACTTTAATCTGCTCTCATGTTGGTTCGCCAATTGCATAATCTCTCAATGTGTTGAAGAATGTGCCTGTTCGTGTTATCTATACCAGTGGCCCTGTTCTTTAGCTAAATGTTGGTGGTACCTCTGAACCTTGATCTGGTGAGAAGCAATTGGTTCATAATTAGATAGGCACCACATTGGAAGAGTAAAATGTCCTTGCACTAGTTTGAAACAAAGTTAAAAAAAAGCATTGCGATTGGGTTGAATACTGATATACTGTATCCTAAAATCATGATCTTATCAAAAGTGGGTCTTTGTCTTATATCATATATGTTCTTCTAGTTGTTCTTTTAGTTGATTTTGGTACATGCTACATTCATGGCATGTGCTGAAAGTTCTGCTTGATTTGCCCCACTTAAAGCTGCTGGCTTTATGGTTTAGTTTTTTGATGCAGGAGGATATACATGCATCTGTTTCTAGGCACCCATCTCGCCCATCTAGCCGAAATGCATTTGATAATGGTGTTGAAACTTCAGAGTCCCAGTTTGCTCATCTGCACCATGAAATGGCATCTATGGATGCTTTGCGTTCTGGTGGACATAAGCAGAGCGTGTCTGCCACCCAAAATATTGGTTCTTCGGCTTCTCATACTTATGCTTCTGCTCTAGGTGCCTCCCTGTCAAGAAGCACCACACCTGACCCTCAACTTGTGGCTAGGGCACCTAGTCCTCGAATTCCACCTGTTGGGAGGGCTAGCTCTATGGATAAAAGAACTATCAGTGGTTCAAACTCATTCAATGGTGTCTCACCTAGTTTGAATGACTCTACTGATCTGGTCGCTGCTTTGTCTGGCATGAATCTGTCAACAAATGGTTTGGAAGAAAAAGAGAACCATTCAAGGTCACAACTGCAACATGAAATTGATGATCACCATGACCTGTTCAATTTGCAGGGTGATCTGAATCATATCAAACAACATTCATACTTAAACAAGTCTGAATCGGGGCATTTTCATCTGCATTCTGGCCCCCAATCAGCCAAAGGATACCCAATGATTGGAAATAGCAGTGGGGCTAGGATGGATCTAAACAACTCTTTCTTAAAATCTGAAGAGAAAGTAGAACTTCAAAAGAATGCCGTTTCATCTGCTAACTCTTACTTGAAAGGACCATCTACACCAACTCTTAATGGCCGAGGAAGTTCACCTTCTCACTATCAGAATTTGGATGGTATGAATACCTCCTTTCAAAACTATGGCTTGAGTGGCTATGCCATTAATCCCTCATCACCATCCATGATGGGTAGCCAGCTTGGCAGTGGTAGTCTGCCGCCATTATTTGAAAATGCTGCTGCTGCATCTGCATTGGGAGTTAGTGGGATGGACTCCAGAGTATTGGGAGGAGGTTTCTCTTTAGGACCAAATATGTTGGCAGCAGGAGCTGATTTGCAGAATCTTAGCAGAGTTAGAAATCACACTGCTGGGATTGCTCTTCAGGTGCCGCTGATGGATCCATTATATCCTCAGTACTTGAGATCGAATGAGTATGCTGCTGCACAGGCTGCTGCCCTTAACGATGTGGCACTAGATAGGGATATGGGTAATTCGTACTTTGATTTAATTGAACTCCAGAAAGCTTATCTGGGGGCATTGCTTTCACCTCAAAAGTCACAGTTTGGTGTTCCCTACCTTGGTAAATCTCCTAGCTTGAATCATGGTTATTATGGAAATCCAGCATTAGGGCTTGGCATGTCATATCCTGGAAGCCCATTGGCTGGTGCTCTTCTGCCTAACTCCCCTGTTGGACCAGGTAGTCCTGTCAGGCACAGTGAGCGAAACATGCGTTTTCCTGGGATGAGAAATATAGCTGGGGGTGTCATGGGAGCTTGGCATTCGGAAGCTGGTGGAAACTTGGACGAAACTTTTGCATCCACTTTACTAGATGAGTTTAAGAGCAATAAAACTAAATGTTTTGAGCTTTCAGAAATAGCAGGCCATGTTGTCGAGTTCAGGTATTTACTGCTTGTTACACTTTTTGGGCTGTTACCTAATGGTGACCTCCAAAAATTTGACCCTTTAATTAAATACCTTCTTGAACAGTGCCGATCAGTATGGGAGTCGATTTATTCAACAGAAACTTGAGACTGCTACATCAGAGGAGAAAAACATGGTTTTTGATGAAATTATGCCCCAAGCTCTTTCCCTAATGACTGATGTATTTGGTAATTATGTTATTCAGAAGGTAATTTTTTTAAAATCAGTTTGCCTTTTATTTTCAAGTAGTCTGTATTATTGTTTTTTATTTTGTAGAAACACGTGGGAAGTGCTGGTGATGAAATTGCGTGGATCAAATTTGTTTATGGCTAACAGTTTTTCTTTTGTGTTCAGTTTTTTGAGCATGGAACTCCCTCCCAAATAAGAGAACTGGCTGATCAGCTCACTGGTCACGTGCTGAACCTTAGCCTTCAAATGTATGGTTGTCGAGTTATCCAGAAGGTATGGTCATTCAATGACCTGACTTATGAGAGTTTTACATTGTGTCAACCCATCCTTCATATTTGCTTATTTGTGTTTCTTGCATGATCTTCAATAGTGGTATCTTCTACCTTCTTATTTCAACATGCGTTGACAAGACAAGCTTTAAAGTGTTATATAATATTCTTTGGCTATTGGGGAAAACCATGTCAAACCGGCTGTTTGAGAATGGTGAATAAGACATTCCTTTTTGAAGAGTTAATAGACACATGCAGGAATCTCTCTAAACTAACTTTAAATAGCAGATTGCACTTTTGAGATATTTTAGTTCTCCAATTAGATGAGTTACTACACTAACATTCTTTAATTCAAATTGTAGAGAATGAGATAGCAGCTTAGATCATTCTGAATCTATGTATTTAAGATACGAAGCCTTGAAATTTTCTTTTTAGCGAACATGTCTTCAGTTATTTTTGAATGCTGATTATAGAAGTACAGGTATATTGACCTTGCATTAAATCTTGACATTCGTTGATTGTACTCTTCAGGCTATTGAAGTTGTTGATCTGGACCAGCAGACTAAAATGGTCAAGGAGCTGGATGGCCATGTTATGCGTTGTGTACGTGATCAGAATGGGAACCATGTCATCCAGAAGTGCATTGAATGTGTACCTGAAGATGCAATCCATTTTATTGTTTCAACATTTTATGATCAAGTTGTGACGCTGTCTACCCATCCATATGGTTGTCGTGTCATACAGGTGAAGAAACTCTGTTTTTATATGGAGAGGGGAGTGGTGTGGGTGTTTGTGATTAAAAATGTAAGAATTTTATTGCTGAAGTGGTATCACTATCATATGACAGAGAATCCTGGAGCACTGCCATGACCCTAAAACACAGCAAATAATGATGGATGAGATTTTGCTGTCGGTTTGCATGTTGGCACAAGACCAATATGGGAATTATGTTGTTCAGGTTTGTTGTACTTCTTGGAAACTTGTTGCTCATTACAATTTGGACTAATATGGGGTCATGATTGTTGGTTATTGATATCGCTGTTTCCTAGTTCTCAATGTTTCCAAAACCATTAGACTTCATTAAAATGAATAATTGCATGTCTCCTTACCTTGACCTTGACTTGTCCTACCTTTCAAATTCCTCAGTTAAATGGAGGGATAAAGAAAATAATGTGCGTGCGCGCGCGTTATAGTGATAATTTATAACTGCCTTGGACAACAGTCATATATTCCTCCCATGAGAAATGGTACTTCCTCCTGAATTGCACATTCTGTGGTTTGTTTACTTGATGTTATTTTTCAAGGGCTGAGTATACTTCCAAACACCCTACCACCACCAACCTCCACCTGCACCTTTATTGTTTGGCATAATTATTCACCTGTGGTATTGCCTATTATAAAGAGTAATGTGGGCACCCCTAATGTGCTTGCTACCGTTTGGCCTGTGTATTAAGGCCCTCTTATTCCTTGCTTCCAATTTACTCTTGATGGGTTCACGCATGCCCACTATTCTTGGGTTGCAATTGAAATTATAACTGTATGTGTTTTTTCCATTGCTCTCTACTTTAACTCACTTGTTTTGTGAAAGTATTTTGATTGCTTTTGTAAAATTGTACAGCACGTGCTGGAGCACGGAAAGCCACATGAACGTTCATCCATAATTACTAAATTAACTGGTCAGATAGTTCAAATGAGCCAGCAGAAGTTTGCCTCCAATGTTATAGAGAAGTGCTTGAGTTTTGGAACTGCCGCTGAACGCCAGGCCTTGGTTACCGAGATGCTTGGTGCCACTGATGAAAATGAGCCCCTTCAGGTTTGTTAACCATACAATTGCTCCCTATCATTAAATAAATATACTACATAGCCTGTTGAGGTTTCTGATTGCTTTAGTTATCTCAAGTCCTTTTAAATAAGTGCCTCTTAATATTCCCTTGCAGGTAGAATAGTTTGGTGTCAGAACCCTGCCCTTCCCCATCTCCCAGGCTCCCCACCCCTATCTTCTTCTAAAATTATGCCATAGTGGAAGATATGAGAAACCCCTGTACTGAAACAGATAGTGCCTTTTGATATGGGGCTAATAATGCCAATTGGATGGTTAACCTTAGATTATTGAAGGTTTCTATTAGTATAAACTAGTTATTAACTTCCTACCTACATATTGGTACATTTAAGGATATGCACTATAAAATACATATCAAATGTTCATATCCAAGTTAACAATATCAAAGCTCATGTTTTGAATTTTTGTCAACTCTTGAAAAATCATTGTAAACATTTGGTAGAGTATGTAAATTGTTCATTCTTGGTTGCTTCATTTTAATTAAAATAAAAAGAAAGTAAATTGTTGTCCTATTATACTTAGCGGGTAATTTTTGCTATTGTGATGTAATGAATTTATTTAATGTTTTACATTTTTAAATAAGTCATACAAATTGAGTGAGTTATTAAGAAAATATATTGAAAAGGATCACTTTTTAGAATATTGTAAAATTCTCATTAATGTTTATATTTACATTAATAATGCGTTTAAGTAAGAAAATTTGGATTAGTTTCAAATGGGTTGGAAGTAGTTTTAAATGGGCTTGAAGTAAAATGGGTTAGAAGTTGTTTTAATGAGCTAGGAGTATTTTAAGTAGGAAGGACAGTTGGTAGAAAATTAGAACATGTGCATTCTGACTGGAATGGCATTTTGGGACAAGATTAAAGTTTAATTAGATTCTAAAATGGATCTTTATTGAGTTTCAACTTTAATATATTGTATAGATTAAGGGTGTTTGATGTCTCCCTTGGCATCTCCAAAGCTATCTTAAGTGTTCTTGTAGCTTTGTCTAATTTTTTTTAAGTGAATCAGGTATTTGGATTGTTAGATTAGCAGTTCCTGAGGTTTTCATGCTTGAACATTTTAGGCCATTCTATGGGTCTGTGAGGGATTTCATTTGCTAATGATTTTTGGTTTCTGTCTCTATGGATATAGGTGATGATGAAAGATCAGTTTGCGAACTATGTTGTACAGAAGGTGTTGGAAACTTGTGATGACCAGCAACTTGAACTTATACTTAATCGAATAAAGGTCCATCTGAATGCTCTGAAGAAGTATACATATGGGAAGCATATAGTAGCACGTGTAGAGAAACTTGTGGCAGCTGGAGGTTTTTATTCTCTCTCTCTCTCTCTCTCTCTCTCTCTATATATATATATATATATATACACATATTTTTGGTCTATTTTCTTGTACGCAAGATGACTAGAATATCACCTTTTATGTAAAACTTTCATGCAGTAGATATTTTTAACACCTAATCTTGTAAAATGTTCATTGTTTGTCAATAAATTAAGCATTTGTGAGAACTTGAATATGTTAAGTATTTTACTTATTTTGTGATATGTCCCCTTGTTGGTTTTAAATCTTAAATTATTATTAATTGACTAGGGGAAGTTATGTTATGATTATAATGATATTATTTATACCTGAGTCTTCAATGCTTAACCAGCATGTTAATAGCTTTCTAACAGGGTGCTTAATTTTTTTTTTTGCAGAAAGAAGGATTAGCATTATGAATCCGCATCCTACTGTGACGGCATAGGAAATGAAGTTCTTGTACAGCTAACTGAGGATAGTACGAGCACCCTCTTTCTTCTTTTTCTCGTGTCTAGTATTGGCTCGGTCTATCTATTCTGGTAGATAGGAGCCGACTGAAAATAAAATTGCTGCTTGTACTTAAAACTGTACATTGTTAGTTTGAGGATATACCTAGAATCAGGCTAGCTGAGGCTCAGATGGTGAACAAACCTGATGCCCCTGGAGGAGATAAAAATTAGCGTACGAGTTTTAAGGGTGTAAAAAGGGAGGAGGTAGTGAATCTGTAACGGTGACTGTACAAAATGTTACCAGGCGGAGAGAGCCGTTGTGTTTAGGAGAGTCCAGAAATTTTCTTATGTATGGATTTATTTATTTTCTTTTATTTAAAGAACTTTTTCAATCCACTTTATGGCTGAGTCATATGCTTAAAAATTATTGATCTGTAACATCAGTGCTATTTTATATGTTGCTAGTTATGATAGGGTGGATTGAATAATGGTGAGTTGTGGCTTGTTAATTGAGTTGGCAGTTCATGACTTTCTTTTTTGTTAGAATTGGTTGTTTATGTGAAATATTTGCTTCTTGATGTACTCCATGTTTTGGTTACATAATGTGAATGAGATATTTCGTAACTCAATTAATTAATTTATGTCAGTAGTTGCATGCAAGGCGAACTGTCCGGCGCTGCTTGGAATGCAGCAGACCCTTGGTAGTACTAGTTTTCTTCCATTAATGGAAATATTAGCAGAAAGGCAACTATAACATTTAATATGTTGTTGTCAACGACCTTTAGGTCATAAATGATGCTTCTCACCCAATGAATATGGTGGTGTGGTGGGTGAGCTCTCACATTTACGTTCCTACAGTGCACAAGTTGCTTTTTAATTAGCAAAAGCATTTATTGTTTAGCAAAACTGCGTTGGTTTTGGTTCGTTCTTTGTTTAATGCAACCATTTTAGACTAGCTTTTTCTATGTATCATAAACACTGAGATTGGAAGGATTTCCTTACATTGAAGAGAGAGGCCGACAAGGGAGAGGATAAAAAATGGGGGGGATGAAGTTTTTCACTTGGGTCAATTTATTGTCATACCAAATTGAGGAGAAAAGGGGAGAGAGAATGAGAAAGAAAATAAAATAATTTCTGTACTTTTTCATCATTTTACTTCTACTAATAAATATAAAATAGTAATTTATTCTTTATTCTTCATTTTTGCATCATTTCTACCAAATACAAGGGTAGAAAACAAATATTTTTAATCTTCTTATTTTTTTCTATCATCTTATTTTTCTATCATTCCAACCAAACAAAACTTGGGAGTAATTGGTAGATGAAACAATAAATATTAAAATTCAAATTAAGATTAACTGATCTCGTGTTGAGAGAATTAAAAATGAATATTTTTTGGTGTATTGATGAACTGTACCAAGTTAAGTGTATTGAGGTATCATTTATTTGTTATTGTTGCATATTTAAAATGTTGAGCTTGATGCATGATCTTTCTAAGTGGATTTAGCTCTATTTTTGGCTAAATGTCATTTTAGAAAGCTTGATGTTAACGCTTTTATGTGCCTTAATCCTTCTCTGATAATGCCATTTGTTTTGAGTTTAGTTTGTTCAAAATTATGCATCATGTCTTACCGATTCATTTTGTATATAGTTTTGTACGTACTTTTATAGTAAAGACTATAGTCTAATTTATTTTATGGTTCAAATTAAATATTACAAATTTAAATCGTCACTGTGTGAAATGAAAAGGATCTTGTTGCTTAAATCCTTCAACATCATTCTCTGCAATTGAATACCTTTTTATTTTTTATTTTTTATGCGCAAATGGGAGATCAAAGTCGCTGCAGCTACAGCTGACTGCGTTTTATGGAACCCTTTTTCTATCACCCCATGAGTATTGTGTGTAACAGAACATTTGCATGTTTGACACAACTGAAAAAATAGCCCACTCTCCTTTGCAAGCAAAATCAAGTTTTGGCCAGCAAGGCGAAATCTATGACTGAAGTTCCAAATCAAGTGAGAGAACCCAAAACAAATTTTGGATCCATCACTCCTTACTAGATATCTTTTCAGGTATAGGCATATTTGTGATAGTTGATGAACATATCTTCTTTGAGAGAAGGTATCTGTCCATTCTTAAATGCTATAGCCAAACATGAAAATGCTGCCAAGATTTGGTATGTATAGTTGTATACTTCACTCCGTTTTAATACACAAATAATAATTTAGACTCTTGAGGAGTAAGCTTGATTTCTTGAGGTGAAATCTTGGCGTTTTGCTGGGGTAAAAGCATAGTAATAGTGAATGGGTACACAATTTTATTACACAGTTGAAATGATCAAAAACCTACTTATTTTTAACCAATTCGTCAAACATATAACATAAACCCACCACAAATTTCTCTGGTCCAAATTTTCAGCTCTTAATAGTATGGGTTGTGTTAATGTGCACCTTATGGTACTTGTTAACAACAACTTTATAAGCTGTGAGACCAACTTCATAAAAAGAACAAAAAATATTAAAATAGATTGTGTGATAAGTTTTATGCATTTTCTTTTATTTATCTAATTTTTTTATTAAGTGAGATCTACGTTAGTCCAACCTTAATAATCACTGCACGGTACATATTAACATTTGCCTAATAGAATTAGCAAAACTCAGAAGCTTCCTTTAAACCCTTTGAAGCAATGAGATGCATTTGACAGTACTTGGTAGGAAAGCCAAACAGGGTTACTAAAAAGCTGTAGGGCTCTGCTGTGCTCCTACCAAAAAACCGTCCTCTACAGTTTGTACTCTAAACTTGAGGACTGATCTAATGTACTAAAATCCAAACTTGACTTTAGATATTGTTTCAATTATCAGCATCCTAAATTAAGGTACCAAGTATTTGTACTTTATGGTTACCCTAAACCAACTTCAACTCCTTCATTGTAACTATTGAATTTATCAAAAAAGTTGGCTAAACCTTTAACAATGCAAATTGTACAGAAAATTCAAAACGATATGAAGAACAATTGATGATTAAATTGAAAAGAAACTTCGATAAATAACAAATGAACTTCCAATCTCCAATTACTCACAACAGTGAAAAACTTGGAACGGTAGGAACTACAAGTCTAGTAGACATCAATGATAACAACAACAAAGTAAATAAAGAAACAACTAGCGGCTAGCTCTTGACCAAACATCTTTATCAATTAGGAGGGCAAAATGTGATAACATACCTAGGAGCCCTGCAAGTCTTAAGCGCAGTAGAATCATCAAATGCATAACTATAAGCTCGTGGACAGATGGCCTTAAAAAGATGTGCAAAAATAGTTGGCTTGCAACTTTTTGGATTTGCAAACTCCCCAGTACAGCAATACCTATCTGTTTTAGCAGCCAAACAAGCGCTTTTACAAGCCACAACTTTCCCTTGTCTCTTTATCTCCAAAGCAGATGGGCAACAAACATTCAAATTAGCCTCACAAGCCGCTACACCACATCCCACACCACCACCTATAGGAACCATTGACACTGGCAAGTTGAACCCATCAACCAAACTCACATCATAGTAATGCAAGCTTGATTTAGAGGTTCCAAATGTCATTTCAACAACTGTGGCCGGAGGAACTCCACCAACGCCTTGGCAATGCAAAAGGCCAGCACAGTCACCAGTTTGGCATGAACCTTTGCCGGTTTCTTCATCAAAGCAACAACCTTGTCTGCCCCATACTCTTCCAGACCATCTTTCCGGGACTTCAAACACTACTTCCTCACCACTATAGAGATGAAAGCCCCCATCTTTGGGGGTTAAATGGCCTGCAGTGGCAAGAAGTCCAGGCCATATGTTTTCCTTGCAATTGTTCACTATTATGAGTTGTGTCCCATCTGCAAAACAAAGTTAACAACAGGCAACAATTTAAGCTTTTCAACTATACCATACATATTTGAAAGGTTTTAAGATTGTCATGTTGTGAGAGAAACGAGTTTACCTGTGAAGGAAAGGGTGTAGAGAATGTAGAAGAAGAAGATAACTAAGGAAGTTGGCATTTTGTTCTTCTTAATTTGTTTTGGAATTTGGATAGGAACTGATTGCTTGCACTTTTGTGTTTTGAGAAAGTGACCGTAATAGGGAGAGTGAGAGTGGGGAAGTGGGTTCCTTCTTTTTCGCAACCATGAAATGATACATCCGTAGAAAAAAAGAAGAAGCAAACTGCATGATGTTTTAAACAGAGACAAAAACTGGAGGACAGCGAAGTAAAATTACATGTCTAACTGGTTCAAAACAACGTCAATTTTCTGGTTCAAAAAACCAACTGCTATCTCCACTCCCACTACCAAAAAAAAGTCCGAGAAAAAGAACACGCTTTCTTTGTCAAAACTGCAATACCTAAAGGTTTGGCTTTAAATTTTTCTTTCATATGTAAAGGCTCTGTATATATTTTTTTCTTACCATGGTTTCGCTCCAATGCTGTTGGGAGAAGATTTCTAACCGAGTTTTCCAAAGGTCATTAGTTTTTTACTTTAATTCACTGTTATTTCCCTTATTTTGCAATCTTTTTTTTTTTTTTTCAAAAACCAAATGGATATTGTATGTCTCACAGAGGGATTTGATTTTACCGTTTTAGGATTTAAAATTTTGGATTGTGAGGTCTTTTGATAACATTCTGTGCAAACTTTATTGCAGTAAAATAGTTTGTAATTTTTTTTTTCTCTTTTTTTGGGTTGACATTTTCACAAATTTATTGGATTGCATAAAAGTCAAATTGAATGAGTTCCGGTGAGAGACACTATTACTTGATTGCTCATTTGAAGCAAAGCACACAGATACTGATGTATAAAACTGCACAACCCAGTCCTAAAGTTGGGGCTTGAATCCAGGTTGTTTTCGCAGAAATTCAGATACTGATGCGTACATGAATTTGGGTTGTGGTGGATCTAGAAAATTACAATTAGGAGTGATAGCCTCGAGTGCATAGTGTAGTTGGGGCTGTTTTGTTTTCCTGTCCTGTTTGTATGGTATTAAGGTAGAGCTGTTTTAGTAGGTCATTTTTTTTAAGAAATGTCACGTTCATAATATTTTTAAACAAGTCTGTTAGCTAGTCATAGTATTTTGTAGGGTTTAGTTTATTTAGGATTAGGATACTTCGGTAAGATTTTCTCTAGTCAAATCCAAACAATATTTCTCTACTCTTTGTATGTCCCACTTCCCATCAATCACTCAATCAATATATATATATATATATATACATAAAAGCAGAGGTCTTATGTGAGAGTGTATGAGATTATGCCATATTCTAATTTTGCATTTAACTTCTTTACCCAAAAGATCGTGTTAACTTCTATATATATATATATATATATTTTTTTTTTTTAACTATTAGCATTTACATTACGTAGAACTCCATTCTCTGTCTTCTCTCCAAAAGCTTAGCTGTTGTTTCCTCTTCTTCTACTAGATTTACTCGTTTCAAATTGCCAACCTCTCTGTCTTCATCATAATTAACATGGCTATTCTTATGTTCCTGTTTTTATCTATTAGCATTCGCAGCAGGGGATGTAAAATTTTAGCTATTTAGCTACACAAAAAGTCACTTTATCTATTTTACTTACACATATGCTACAGCAGTGGATCTATTTTAGGCTTTAACATAATAAAATAATATAAGCATCATAATAAAATAATATAATCACTACAATAAAATAAATATACCCCACCATTAGATACAACCACAGCCACAGCCACAGCCACCATCATCAATGCCACCATCACCACTAGTCCATAGTAGGAAAAAAAAAAAAAAAAAAACCCAAATCTCCGATCGGCGGCGTGATAACCATTGGTGGCGAGAAAGAACCAATATCCACAAGCAAGCACTCCGATCAGCGACAAGCTCCATGGGTTTCCCAGTCAGGCACTCTGATCAGTGGCAAGCTCCATGGGTTTCCTAGTCAGGCACTTCAATCGGCGGCGAGCTTCGTGGGTTGGTGATCGGAGTTGAGAGAGTGGGCTTGAGTCGAGCTTCGTGGATCGATGACCCAGTCAGGCACTCCGATCAGTGACGAGCTTCGTGGGTCGGTGATCGGAGTTGAGATAGTGAGATCGGAGTTGAGAGTGAGCTTGAGAGATGAGAGTCAATGAGAGAGAGAGAGACTCATGAAAGAATGAAAAAAAAAAAAGGGAAGGTGTATTATTTTAATCAACCGGCTGAATAAAATATAATTTTTTTTTTGCTCTTAGCTACAGTGCACATCTATTTATAGATGTGCAATGTAGCAAATCATCTAAAACTTTAACTTTTGCCGCCACTGTTGCAACGTAATTTTTGTGTTTGTGGAGCTAACTTTTAGTAATATAGCATTATAACTACATTGTTGCGAATGCAAGTGAAATGAACCTAAGGGTCATTGCCATAATATATTTAAATTCAATTACTTTCTCTCTCTCATGTCTTCTCTTCATCAACGTTAAACCCGTCAATGAGACTGTGCCCACAAAAAGGAGAAAGAAAGATGATTGCTCCTCAGTAAGAAAGAGAGAAAGAACTTCAAGGCTAAGACATTCACAGATACAAAAGGAGCAATCTTCAAAGGCCAGACCTAACTTGCTTTTAATAGAAGGCTAATCATTCTTCTTCTTTTTAATACAAATATAGTGTCTCTATATTTATGCAAATTTTTTTTAATCCCTTTGTTTGTTTCTTTTATTTGAAAGATCAACTTTATGAACAGAAAAAGTTGTTGTATGTAATGTGTTTAATAAAATTTCTCTAAGAAAGGTGATTTGTAATCCTTTGATTCAATCTCTTAGAGTGCTACAGTCTTCAATATATGTGGTAATTTGTAATTTTTTTTAAACCAAAATTAAAGTAAATTTCGTGTATAGGTTTTTATATTTGCTATAAGACCTAACGTTGTTGCTATATTTATCATGAAGTGTGGTTTGTGAGTTTCTTATTCATTTCTTCACTAATGAATATTGATGACAAAACTAGATCTTTATTCTAGTGAAGACCCTTTCCGCATTTGATGTTACAAAAGAAAAGACTGCGTCTTAATTTGTAGAGAGCCAGGATGATTCTTTTTATGTTCGCAAGCACTCATGGCCGGCCCTACACATTTTGGGGCCTAAAGCGAGAACTAAAAATAGAGTCTTTTTTATACATATATATTAATTAAATTAATGTTTATTTAATATTTTTATATTATAATATATTTCATTTAAAATATATTTTTCTTGCCTTCTGAGATGCAAATTTCCTTTCATCATTATTTTCATTTTCTTCTAAATTATTTTGAAGTTCATTATCAAGATTTATTGAATTGCAAAATTGAACATCATTGTTATCTTGCAACTGTATCATTTCATTATCTTCTAACTCTTTTTGGTGAATTTCTTGCTCATTTGTGATATTTTCATCTAAATTTTGTGTTATATTTTGTTTATTAATAATAACAAATTTATCCATTGATCCTTTTTGAGACTCAATTAATTTTTCTTCTTTTTTTCTTTTTTTAAGTTTTTCATATCCAGATGCATATTTTCTAGTAAATATTTCTAATCAAACAATATATTTATAAAGACTAAAATAAAAAATAAATTTTAAGTGTAGAGTAAATGAGAAATAGAACCTGATTTATATAAAAAGTTTTGTTGTAGTTTCACCGAATAATAACAAGTTTTTAGCAATTTCAACCTGCATAAATAAAGACTTATTCAATATATATTATATATATATATATATTACTATTTAAGGGGCTGCACTTGTTTGGACCAGATTTTTTTTTGTTCCAAAATACCCTTATTTCTTTAGGTTTAAGTACAGATAAAACTAAAAGATAATTAGGTAAAATATATGTCTAACTTGCACTAAAATATTGCCTACAAAATAGGAACACTCTCTCACTAACCCACTTTTATTGTTTTTTTTTTTTGGAAATACTTTATTATTATTTAAAAGGAAAAAAACACCCCACGTACTAATGGTTAAAAAAAGAAAAGAAAAGAAAAGAAAAGATGTACTAATAAAAAAAAAAACTAACACACGTAAATGTCCACTAACCCACTTTTATTGTTTTTTTTTTTTTTGAAATACTTTATTACTATTATTTAAAAAGAAAAAAAAAAACCCCACGTACTGATAGTTATAAAAAAAAAAAAAAAAAAACTAACACACGTAAAATGTGGGTATTCAAATACATCTACAGTTATTGCCCCCCCCCCCCCCCCAAAAAAAAAAAAAAAGAGAAGCCGTACACCCATAACAAAAACGTTATGGATGTGTAGTAAGTGGCTAACTCATTATTAATTTACAAACAGCCGTACACATAACAAAAACCCATAACAAATAGCCGTACACACACGTAAAATGTTATTAATTTACTACGGTATCAAAAACGTTACGTACCTTTTCTTGGTTTTAAAGGTAGTTGATAAATTTTAAATTTAAGCTCTTTGTAACTATTGTTATAGATGTGTAGTAAGTGGCTAACTTTTAAGATTAAAAAACTAAATTTATGGATTAAAAAAATTGATAACTGTTGAGCCTTTCCTTTAACACACACAAAAAAAAAAAAAAAAAAAAAAAATCTATGAGCCTTTGATCGTATATTAAAAAAAAATAGTTGCAAAATTTAAAATTTAAGCTTTTATTTACTTATTTTATGAATGTGTAGTAAGTGGCTAAATTTTAGGATTAAAAAATATACTACTATTTAAGGGGCTGCACCTGTTCGAACCTTATTTTTTTTGTTCCAAAATATCCTTATTTCTTTAGGTTTAAGTACAGATAAAACTAAAGGATAATTTGGTAAAATATATGTCTAACTTGTATTAAAATATTACTTACAAAATAGGAACACTTTCTCACTAACCCACTTTTATTGTTTTTTTTTTTTGAAATACTTTATTATTATTTAAAAAGAAAAAAAAAAAAACCCTCCACGTACAGATAGTTAAAAGAAAAAGAAAAGACGCACTGATAAAAAAAAAAAAAAAAACTAACACACATAAATGTCCACTAACCCACTTTTATTGTTTTTTTTTTTGAAATACTTTTTACTATTTTTTAAAAAGAAAAAAAGAAAAAAAAAACCCACATACTGATAGTTTTTAAAAAAATAATAATAACAACACGTAAAATGTGGGTGTTCAAATACATCTACAGTTATGGTCCCCCCCCCCCCCCCCCTCCCAAAAAAAAGCCGTACACCCATATCAAAAATGTTATGGACGTGTAGTAAGTGGCTAACTCATTATTAATTTACAAACAGTCGTATACATAACAAAAAACCATAACAAACAAACAGCTGTACACACACGCAGCTGTACACACACGTAAAATGTTATTAATTTACTACGGTATCAAAAACGTTATGTACCTTTTCTTGGTTTTAAAGGTAGTTGATAAATTTTAAATTTAAGCTCTTTTTAACTATTGTTATAGATGTGTAGTAAGTGGCTAAATTTTAAGATTAAAAAACTAAATTTATGGATTAAAAAAAATTGATAACTGTTTAGCCTTTCCTTTAACCAAAAAAAAAAAAAAAAACTATGAGCCTTTGATCGTATATTAAAAAACAATAGTTGCAAATTTTTAAATTTAAACTTTTATTTACTTATTTTATGAATGTGTAGTAAGTGGCTAAATTTTAGGATTAAACAAAAAATGATAACGGTCATAAATAAAATTAAAAACAAAAAAAAAAAATAACACCACCAGTTGAAAATGTCAGCCTTTTACTGTAAAAAATAAAATAAAAAGGTATAGTTGTTAAATTTTAAATTTAAGCACTTTTTAATTTTTTGTTATGGATTTGTAATGCATGGCTAAATTTTAGGATTAAAACACTACATTTTAAATAAAATAAAATTAAAAAAAAAAATCTACAACAACACCCAAACAAAAACAAACATGGATCTTGGATGCTTTTCATTTAACAAAAATAAAAGAGAAAAAAAAAATACTAACACAAAAAAATGGCAGCCTTTTACCGTAACAAAAATAAATAAAAACGATTAAAATTTTGTACTTTGTTTTTTTATGGATGTGTAGTAAGTGGCTAAATGTTAGGATTAAAGATAAGTACTAATAACTAACCTCTGAGCACGCGCATGAGAGGCTTTTCTATTTTTTGGGGGAAAAAGTTAATAATTTGCGTTTATTATAATTTGGGTTTATTACATTTTTAAATCACAAAAAAATCTAGGAGTGTGATGAGTATTATGCGTTTGCAGGTGAAATAATTTTTCATCATACTCCTAGGTTTTTTTGTAAATGAAAAATGTAATAATCCCAAATTATAATAAATGCAAATTATTAATTTTTTCTCCAAAAAAAAAAAAAAAATAGAAAAGCCTCTAAGCACCCGCTTTATAATATATGCAAATTATTAACTTTTTTTTCCAAAAAATAGAAAAACCTCTGAGCATGCGCTCATGTACGTGATGCACGAGGCTAGTTACCACTAATTAATATATATATATATAAACACAAGATTGAAATTAAAAAAAAAAAAAATTAAGCACAAGATAACAAAAATTTAAGCACATCCATAACACAAGGCTTACTAATAAGACCCACCCCCAAAAAAAAAAAACACAAAGCAAATCCTATCTATAACCCAAAAAAAAAAAAAAAAAAAAAAAAAACACACTTAAGGCCCAAACAAACGTGAAGTTAAACCCAGTCCAGGCAGCCGTAGACTGATAAACAAAACCAGGGCCCAATCTTGTTATCTTAACAAATAAAATGAAGAGAAAGCCTAGTGCCCAAATTTTTATACCTGAACCTGATAGTGATACGTTGAGCAGACAGCAGTTGCGAGAGGCGGAGAGTAGAGAATCAGATTCAGAGAAAGAATGAGAGAGGCGGAGAAACCGAGAAAGCTTGCTTGAGCACTTGAGAGAGGCGGTCCAGGCGGAGGTCCGGAGGAAGCTTGCTGCCTTGCTTGAGCTGTTGAGCAGAAGAAGAGAACGCCTAACCAATGCACTAGATGTATCTTCTCAAATCAATCCCATAGTGTCAGCTTTTTGGCTTAATATGTTTCTGTATATGTTCACATACGTTTATGTTTTTGCTTAATGGAGTTTGATAGTTTGACAGCTGAAAGTTTCTTCTAATGATATATGTACTAATCTTTCCAGTTCTTCAAACAGTTTTTGGCTTTCCCTGACATACACAGAGGGTGTTTTTGATTTCATTGTGACCAAAGATTAGAAACCATTCTCTATTCACTCTCCAAGGTATTTTATGCTTAAAGTCGTTTGTTTCATATATATATTGATAAACAATATGATTCTTCCATATGTTCTACAATATTAAAAAGGTCCATTCTCATCTTGATATGTAGATTACATTAACCTACGATGAACTCAATTAACAAGTTCAAAAACTCCTTGAAATTGCATTTAGTTCTTCCCATAAATAACATATATGAATTTATATATTTGATAAACTTAAATATGCACTCAACGAAATTTGCTTAAATATCATTTTGATTCCTTTGGTACAGCCTGCAATTAACTCCAGTAAAACAAGGGTTGGAAAGACCCGTCTCAAGGAAAGAGTCATGTTTACTGATGAATATTTGTATTGGGTTTGTATTGCAAAACTGCTGGTTTTTCTCTTTGTTTTAATGTGTTTTCATTACATGTAATCATAACCAGATATTTTTCTTTTCTTACATTGGTTTTTCCTACTGCAATAAGATCCATGTGGTAAGTGGGCAACATTATCCTTAATTATGATGATTAGTGGACAAAGTTATTTGGTTTTCATAGAAAGTAACATCTCCAAAAATAAAATTCTGAAACATTTCCTTTCAAAATTAAATGGATTTTAGGTTTATATGTGGTCTTTTTATGTTATGAATGATCCTAGGCGTATGGATTGGCGTAGAACTTCAAGCCGAATTGTGATTATCAATGGCCTGTCAAGGTTAAAAAAAGAAAAAAAGAAAAACACTATGTTTGTGCTTTGTTTTTGTTTGTTTGTTATATATATATATATATATAGTTAAGTTCTTATTGCAAGTAATGTGCTATAATATACATACAACATTCTCCAAAATTATATTGCATAACACATTACAATATTATCTGTGCATCACACAACATAGTTTCATCATGTGATTGTCCGTGCATTACTAGTTGTAATAATTATGGAATTATTTCAAAAAATAATAATAATGTACAAAAGTCCCCAACAGAGTTTCATCATGTGATTGTACCATCCAATTTGTCTACATCATGCATGTGGCCAACCAAATCCTTGTAAATTTGGGAATCACTTCTTTAATCTTATCCAGGTTTGATTGATACAATTATTTAGAAAGTACTACTATGTTTGTTTTGGCTGAAAGCACTTTCTTTCTTGCTTTTTTGGTCTTTAGTACAACGAAAAACGCAAATAAATTCCATACCATAAAAGATGTCCTAATGGTGACCTCTCTCTCTCCACGGACTGATTGTTGATTGCCATTGACGATCATTGGTGTCCCATTTGAGGTTCTTGAATGGCCAAACAGTAGAAAATGTTTTTAATTTAGGTTATGTTTTCATGGATGAAAGTAATTTGTTTGTATAATTGTTTGGAATGAGACAAGAAATATTAATTATTTTTCATACCAGCCAAATAACAAAACATATTTTTTGGTTCATTTCAGGGACATAACAAATACAAGAAAACGAGTTAGTTTTCTATAATATATATGAATGTTAAGCTGTTACAATAAACAAAACATGGAGATTATAATATGAATGTCTAGCTGTTGAGGCATTTCGCACCATCATTTCTTGGTGATGATGTATTCACACAACAACAATTAGATGCTGTTTTTCCGTTTTCTTTATTGGTTTTTATTATTATTTTTTTCCCTTTGTGGAATAGATAAGAGGACCATTATCGTCATTATCCAATGAAAAGAAGAAGTAATTCAAAGCAACCAATAATGGCTTCCACTTTGTCATCCCCTTTTTAGGAAAGATTCTCTCCTTTGTGTCAAATTATCCTATTATAAAAAAGAAATTTTATCGGGATATGGATGTATGTGCTTGATAAAGCTCGTTTGAAAAAATTACATATAAGAGAATTTTCTATTAGAATTGTCAAAGATACAAGTTGTATGAAGTAATTCTTGATGTGGTAATGTACATTCAGGTGAGTGATATTTTGCAGAAGAGAAAAAGAACAGCTTGAACCATGCTCAAATATAGACACTCTGAATCCAAAATGCAACTCAGTCAGAAAATGAGAAACAAAAAGAAAAGAAACTAGAATGCAAACCAATAATAGATATGGGACAAACGCAGCTTTCCAATGGAAGAACAATCTTTATGTAGTATCAAATTCTAGTTATTTATAGAAAATATCAAGGGGAGAAGAGAAAACAGAAGAAATTTTCAACCTGATTCTCCTTTGTGTGTGGGTGAGAGAGAACCACATCAAAGCAGCAAGGAACATTTGGATGAGTTAACAGAAAGAGGCGCAATATAACAAAATTACAGCAAGAGCTCAACATCTATATTCATTTGTTGAATCAAAGGCACTTAAGAGGTTATGGGGAATACAGTGTTGTAGAAAAATAATAATTGAAAAATATAGATTTAATGTTTTATTTGTTTCAATTTAAATAAATCAAATAAAGAAGATGTAGGCGTCAAAAACTAACTGACCTAGGGATACCGCATGAATCCACGGGTAGTGTTTAATTGACGGACAAAATTTATTTGTAAAAGAGAAATAGGAAACTGCGTGATATTTAATTGACTGACAAAATTTATTTGTAAAAGAGAAATAAGGAATAAACATTCCACAATGGGAAATTCAAACTTTCATCAACATCATATATTTCAGATGAAGCTAATGTATTACAATAGGAAAACTTCTCTTTCCTGTGGTGTTACACTCTCTCTTAGATAGATAGATTTTCTCTCTGCCTTTTCTTTATTGGTTTCTTCTCTCTCCTTATCTTGTAACATGACTTTTGAGGGTGTTTGTATTGTTCATGTTGTCTTATACGCATTCAATGCGACAGAGGTTAGGTGGTAATCCCCTCATTAATGTAGAGGTAAAGATCTCAACCCTTCTTACTTGTTCTGGAAGATTTCCGGAGGTTCTAGATGCTAGCTATAGGTTATACATGGATCATCCATACGCACTTCCTCAGAGAGAACTTCACTCCTTGTGGCTTGCTATCCATCTCATGGGATCGCTCTATGTGGATTCCCCTTCCCATGCTCGGGACAACCTCACTCCACTCCATTAGATCTTGTAAGCTATTGGGCCTTCCTGTGAATATGTGGGTTTGACCCATTTCACTCCACAGGGCCCAGCAGATACTTGGGCTTCAGGCAATATGAGGACATTTCCACTCCCCACAGAATATATAGATTCACATTGGTCAAATAATAATTGACTCCAACCTCTTCAGTTTTGACAGTATCTTTAGCTTTGAGGTTTCAAAAAGAGTGGGAAATTCTAGCTGTGACTTAAATAGTACACCAACAAGAACCTTTATAAAATTTAAAAGGAAAGAAATCCATCCTTAATCCTTATAATATAGGAAGAATATTATATAAATCTCTAACAATATGATTGACTACGATTGATGGTTTCAAGGTAAAGTTGCAGTAGCAAGGCTTGATGCTGTCATGGTAAAAGGCACCAAAATCATGAGCTGAGTTATCACTCCTTAATTAGCATAACTTTAAACGATTTCCTATAATCTTTTAAACTTTAATCTATTTCCAAGTTTTCAAATACGTAACAAGTAGTCGTTTCACAAGTATCTGCAGCTCCATAGTCTTCTGTCTGTAACAAAAGAGAGATATTTCAGTTTTAAGCAATATCCATTTTAATCTTGTGCATCTATTGACAAGGAAAATCACAATCACACATGCAACATCAGAGTATGAATGTTACTATTGTCACTACCATCTAAGTCAAACTAGCCCAATTCCCAATTAGTTTCCTCTAATATTTCAATAATTTTCCTTAAAAAAATTATAATCTTCCATTTTTTATTTCATTGACAAAATAGAAAAACAATTAGAATGGTGTAGTGATATGATCATAATATATGTATTTTGTAAGTTTGAAAATTGCACGATATAAATAGGCAAATATCGTGTCTACTCAAGAATGCAAATATCATTTTCAAAAAAGAAAAAAAAATGAAAGAAGAAAAAAAAAATGCAAATTTTGATGTTATAAAATCAAAACGCAAATATCCTTTAATTACTTTCTTTATGTTTCAAACTCTAATTAAATTTGAGTAAGGATACCATATTTCAAAATAATTGTTTCTCATATAAATCTTAGAAAAATGACATTAAAAATTTCATTATATTTAAATAATTAATGCACCATTTAACATAATTAATATAACAAAATAAATGTATTTATCCCATTAGTAATCTCAACTAAAATAGTTTCTTATATAAAATTTATAAAAATAATCATATAAATTCCTCTAATATATGAAAATAATTAATGCATTACTATAAATAATTAATAATATATGCATTTACAGAAGCTCATACTCCCCCGCATAGATATATATTATATATATATATATATATATATATAGAGGAACTACTTCATGTTTTGCACATCATTTCTACAAATTGCAATTAGATGGTAGTTATATATATAATCACTAAAATTAAAAAAGGAAAGCTTAAGCTATTAAGAAATGATGAATTTAATTATTTCATAACTTTCCCTCACATGTGGGCCTAAACTTTTTTCTAATAAGTGGGGTCTAACACGTGAGATTTAATATTTTTTAAGTGGGAGGTAGAATAAAGTTAGGGAACAAACTCAACATCTTCTGTTTTGATACTATATTAAATTCCTGATTCAACCAAAATTTTAAGATTTTAACAAATAGTAAATTGAATCATTGGGCAAATTACAATTTACCCACCCGTAGTTTGATTGAAATCCAAGTTGCCTACCTGTAGTTTAAAATTTGACACATTACCCACTAGATGTTTGACCGAAATTTAAGTTGTCTATTTGTGGTTTGAAATCCAATGACTCAAGTATTCCGTTGGATTCTTTTTGATCTTATTTGATCTTGTATTTTTATGTTTTTTGTGTTTTTGGAGGAGAGAAACATAGAAGTGAAGTAAAATCACATATTTAGCCATGTTTTTAATAGGTGTGGGTTAAGGAAATTTAAATGGACTAATCTTAAGTGGGTAAAGTGTTAAATTTCAAACCACAGGTATGCAACTTAAATTTTGGCTAAACCATAGGTGGGTAAGTTGTAATTTCCTCGTAATCATTTAATCATAACTTTAGTGGGTTTTAGTTAGTTCAACTAGTAAAGTTTTTGATGGTTGAATAAGAGATCTGACGTTTAATTCCCGCCTATACAAAAAACTGATTTATGTTTTGGTTTGATAATAAACAAATATCATTAAGAGCGGACCTATAAGTTGAAACTATCTCTAAAAAAAAAAAAAAACTACTCTAATACTATCCAATCAACTATAAAGAATCGTCAGAACATGTAAGGTTAAGAGTAATGGAAGTTGAGAATTACAGAGTTTTAAATTTAATAAATTTTTATTGTGAAGCTAAATTTCAATATTGACTATATTTGGAAAGGATAAGAATTATATACAGTACCTTAGATGCTGTTTCTTAGGTTCTACTCTTAAGATTCTGTCATGTGACTATTTAACATAAAAAATACACTTCCATTAATGAGAAAAAAGTCACATAGCAGAATGTTAAAAGAGGAATCTAAAGAAACACCTAAGTACTGTACCTAAGTCTTACTCATTTAAAAAAGTGGATAAAGCTAACTTAACTATTACTTATCAATAAAAGTTCATAAGAATTCCAGTTTTAAGTATCCGATTGTGCTTCTCTGGGACTTAAGCCTCTAATCTACCTCTTAAGATGAGTAAAAGATGAAATGGATAGTGGAAGAAAGGGCAAAAGGATGTCACCACCATGAGAGTTATGGTTAAAGCTCCAGAGAGCCAAGCTCAATCTATTAAGCTGAGTTCTCAATTCTTAAGGAATTAACATATGTTATGATTTTGAATATAACATAATGACAAGAAAATATATATATATATATATATATATATATATATATATATATATATATAATATGATCAAATCTAACTAGTTTGCTGAGGATTCGAACTCAAAATTTTGTGATTAAGGGTTGGTTGTTGCATTTATTTATTATTCCAACAATATCAAATAATATCAATAACCCAGAACACACTTAAATTGAAAACTCATAAAAATAAGAATTGTTATAGCCGGAAAAATAAAAAAAAACAAAGGTCAACCCAGCAAAATCTAGCACCTATATAATACCTAGACAAAACAACCAATATATAATAATAATAATAATAATAATAATAGTAGGTAAAGTAGAGAGAAAATCCAATCAAATTTCAGATTGGAATTCAATTATTGCCTAATTTTGAGCCACGTGTCTCATCTAATTTAAATTTTAGAATTTTGTGCCAAGTGAGTTAATTTAGTGTAAAAATTGAATTTCAATAAAAGTTTAATTTTCAACATGCGTCCCATTTAATTTAGATTTTTAAATTTTTGTGCCAAATTAGTGAATTTAGTGTAGAAAACGAGGAGTCCATTATAATAAACTATAAAAAACATAATCATATAAGTAAAAAAATTTCAAATTTATAAGTCATCTATATATATATATATATATATATATATATATTAATAGGTAAAGTTTAGAGAAAATTGAATTAGAATATGAAATTATGATCTAATTTTGCACCATGAGTCTAAATTTATGTGGGAATTACACCATAATTATCCACTTAAACTTGTACCATGCGTCTATTTAAGTTTTTTAATTTTTTATGTTAAGTGAATTAATAAGTGCAAAATATTAAGAATCTAATATTAATGAACTATAATTTTTTTTTTTTAAAATCACATATACTCAATAAAAATCACATGTTTCTCAAAAAAATAAATAAAATAAATATTACCACATAACAAAAATCACCACACGGTCTATCTTATTCAAAATTAAAAAAAAAAATGATCGTAAGTAGTATTAAATTTAGGTAAGAATTTTAATATGTGAATAATTACTTTTGCTTTAACAAAATATTTTGACTAATTATCTATATTTTATGATAAAAATTGTGTTTAATTTTAAATTTATCTACATATATGCATGAATGCATGTGTTACATGCTTTATAAAAAAATAATTTGACTAATTATTTATATTTTTATAATAAAAATTTTGTTTAATTTTAAATACATCCATGCGTTTGCATCAAATTACATTCTAGTCTATATATATAATAATAGGTAAAACTGAGAGAAAATCCAATTAAATTTCAAATTGGAATTCAATTAGAGTCTAATTTTTTGACATGTGTCTCATCTAATCTAAATTTTAGAATTTTGTGCCAAGTGAGTTAATTTAGTGTAAAAATTGATAGTTTAAATTTGCATCGCGTGTCCCATCTAATATAAATTTTTAAATTTTTATGCAAAATTAGTTAATTTAGTATGGAAAATGAGGAGTCTAATATAATAAACCATAAAAAACATAATCATATAACTAAAAAAAATTCAAATTTATAAGTCATCTATATATATATATATATATTAATAGGTAAAGTTTAGGGAAAATTAAATTAGAATTTGAAATTATAATCCAATTTTGTGCTATGTGTCTAAATTTATGGGGGAACTACACCATAATTATTCACTTAAGCTTGTGCCATATGTCTACTTAAGTTTTTTAATCTTTGTGTCAAGTGAGTTAATAAGTGCAAAATACTAAGAATCTAATATTAATGAATTATAATTTTTTTTTAAAATATCACATATACTCAATAAAAATCACCACATGTTTCTCAAAAAATAAATAAGATAAAAATCACCACATAATAAAAATGACCACACGTTCTATCTTGTTAAAAATTAGAAAAAAATGATCATAAGTAGTATTAAATTTAGGTAAGAATTTTAATATGTGACTAATTATGTTTATTTTAAAAAAATAATTTGACTAATTATTTATATTTTATGATAAAAATTGTGTTTAATTTTAAATGTATCTATATGTATGCATGAATGCATGCGTTACATGCTTTAAAAAAAAAATAATTTGAGTAATTATTTATATTTTTATAATAAAAATTTTGTTTAATTTTAAATACATCTATGCGTTTGCATGGAGTTACATGCTAGTATATATTAATAGGCAAAGTAAAGAGAAAATCAAATTATGTTCTAAATTAGATTTCAATTGTTGTTTAATTTTGCGCCACATGTCCTATTAAAGTAGTTTTTTTTTTTTTTTTTTTAAATTTTTGTTCTAGGTGAGTTAAGGAAGTGCAAATTACGAAGAGTCTAATAGAAATAAATCATCAAAAACTCAATAAAAAGAAGAAGAGTAAACTCAAATGTGTATATCCAAAAGAAATTAAAAAAATAAAAATAAAAGAGAGAGAGAATATAATTTGAATCCATATATGTGTGTAATTGTAATTTTTTTTAATTGTTCTGTGCATATGCACGGTTTATACACTAGTATATACATAGGTAAAAAGAGAAAGTTCAATTAAAATTTGAAATTAGAATCCAATTTTGCATTATGTGTCTAAATTTATGTGGGGATCACATTATAATTATTCACTTAAGTTTTTTTTTTTTTTTTTTTTTAAATTTTTTGCCAAGTAAGTTAATGATTGTAAAATATTAAGAATATAATATTGATTAACTATAAAATTAAAAAAAAATCACATTTATTCAATAAATATCACCACATGTTCTATCTTATTAAAAATTATTTTAAAAAAAAGATTATAAGTAGTATTTAATTTAGGTAAAAAATTTTAATATGTGACTAATTATGTTTACTTTAAAAAAATATTTGACTAATTATTTATATTTTTGTAATAAAAATTTTGCTTAATTTTAAATGCATCCATGTGTTTGCATAAATTTCATATATATATATATATATATATTGTTTTTGAGAAGATACATGGGTTTACATGCTAGTTATGTATAAAAATTTATTACTTTCCCAACCAATATGGTAAGAAAAAAAAAAAATTCATACTTGTCAATGCGCATTAGTATACACTATTCATTATTTTAAGCATGTGATGTACACAAATTTTTTAATTAATATTTTTATATAAAATGTGAAATAGATGACATGAACATACGATATGTAAAAGAATAACTGTCTTTTTAACCCTCAATTTTATATCAGAAATTGAACCCTATTAAAAGAATCAACATTTAATTTTTTTTTTTTTTTTTCATTTTTTCCTAGACCCAAACAGAGCCCATAAAAAAAAAACTAGCTTGCACTGAGAGGGTTTCTTTTTTTTTTGGGAGTCTGCAAACAATCACCGGTTGAGCCGAATCGCCGGTGACCGGCTGGCCTGGGTTGGTCGCTGGACCTGTGTGGCTCTCCAGCTAAGTAACCGAAATTCTCGGTTTTTTTTTTTTAAATTTTTTGTACCGGTCCATCTAATCCTTTGACCGCGTTTTTAACCTGATCACTCGGGTAGACCGATTTAATTAATTGAAGTAGACTCAACCGGATAACCTCTACCCTAACCGGTCCATCCGGTTATTCACCCACTTTTCATAAAACCCTCCCCCAACCACTCTAACTCGGTTCTCTCTCTCTTTCTCTTTCTCTGGATTTCAGAACCCATTTCAAGTAAGCCCCTCTCTTTCACTTTCTCTCTCTAGTTTTTGTTTTTATTTTTATTTTCAAGTACAATATATTTTGATTTTTTTTGATTTTTAATTTGTTGGGTACTAGGAATCTTGTTAGTTTGTTATGACTTGTGAATTAATGAATGTTAATTTTGGTTTAGTTTTTGTTGTTGTTGATGATGTTAGTAACTTTTAGCATTTTCCACAGTTGTTGTTAAAAGTAAGGTAGTTTGGTTGGTTAACATGGCAACGGGTTTGGAACATGTACCTGTAACACCACAAAAACAAGACCCAGCGTGGAAGCATTGTAGATTGTTTAAGAATGGTGACAGGTCACAGCTCAAATGTATATATTGTAACAAGTTGTTCAGGGGTGGTGGGATTCATAGGATTAAGGAACATCTTGCTGGTCAAAAGGGTAATGCCTCTGCTTGTCTTAGAGTTCCACCCGATGTTCGGGTCTCAATGCAACAAAGTTTAGATGGGGCTGTAGTGAAAAAGAGGAGGAAGCAGAGAATTGAGGATGAGATTTTGAATGTTAACCCGGTTAGTCATGAGTTGGATGTTATTGTTAATCAGAGTGAGGTCAGTACTGGGCTTCAGCTGACTGGAGTTTCGGATACAATTGAGCCCGATTCAAATTTGTTAGTGAGTTTGGAAGGGACTGGTGGGGGGGAGAGAAGGAAGAAGGAGAGAGTGAGGAGTTCTTTCACAAATGCTGCAAATGTTGATGCTACTGGAGGTGGTACTAGTAGTGTTGCATTTGGTTCAAAAAGGGTGGACAATCATGTTAATATGGCAATAGGGCGGTTTTTGTATGATATTGGGGCGCCACTGGATGCTGTGAACTCAGCTTACTTCAAGCCAATGATTGATGCAATTGCTGCAGCAAGGGTCGGGGTTGTGCCACCCTCGTATCATGATATTCGGGGTTGGATTTTGAAGAATTCAGTTGAAGAAGTGAAGAATGACGTTGATAAGATCAAGGCAACATGGGGGACGACTGGTTGTTCTATTTTGGTAGAACAGTGGTGCACAGAAACAAATAGGACTTTTTTATGTTTTTTGGCATATTGTCCTGAAGGAACAGTGTTTCTGAAATCCATGGATGCATCTGACATTATAAATTCATCGGATGCTTTGTATGAGTTGTTTAGGCAAGTGTTGGAAGAAGTTGGAGTAGAAAATGTGCTGCAAGTAATTTCTAATGGGGAAGAGAAATATATTATTGCCGGCAAGCGGTTGACCGATACTTTCCCTACTCTGTATTGGAGTCCTTGTGCAACTCGTTGCATAGATTTGATACTTGAGGATTTTGTGAATGTTGAGTGGATAAATGTGGTAATTGAACAGGCTAGATCTGTTACCAAATTTGTCTACAATCATAGTGTGGTTTTGAATATGTTGAGAGGGCATACTTTTGGCAATGATATTGTAGAACCGGGAGTCACTCGCTCGGCTACAAACTTTACAACATTGAAACGAATGGTCAATCTCAAACACAATTTGCAGGCCATGGTTACTTCACAGGAGTGGATGGACTGCCCATATTCAAAGAAAACTGAGGGGCTGAGAATGTTAGATATTGTAACTAGTCAGTCATTTTGGTCTTCATGCAATCTGATAATCCAATTAACAAATCCTCTCCTGCAGCTCTTGAGAATAGCTGGTAGCGAGAAGAGGCCTGCCATGGGATATATTTATGCAGGAATATATCGTGCAAAAGAAACAATCAAGAAAGAACTTCTTAAAAGGGTGGATTATATGGTCTACTGGAATATTATAGATTACAGGTGGGAACAACAGTGGCATCTTCCTCTTCATGCTGCAGGCTTCTTCCTTAACCCAAAGTTCTTTTATAGTATTGAAGGGGACATGCACCATGAGATCCTGTCAGGTATGTTTGATTGCATAGAGAGATTGGTTCCTGATACGAAAGTTCAAGATAAAATCATCAAAGAGGTAAACTCATACAAGAATGCAATGGGAGATTTTGGGAGGAAGATGGCAATTAGAGCTAGAGACACCTTGCTTCCTGGTGAGGGTCCATTTTACTAGATTCGATTTTTTTTACCCTTCAGATGCAATGTTATGGCTTTGTCTCTCTAAATTACTTGCATTCTTTAAAAATACTAATTGTGTAAAGGATCTTACTGCCATGCTTTGTTAGAATGAAAACCTTGGTTATATATATAGCATGCATGACCATAACCTTTGTAGGGAAGCCTCCCTGTAGATCATTAAATCACTTTAAGCATATTGCACTAAAAATTTAGAAAAGCCCCTAGAGTACAGGTGGAAATTTTTACCAATCATGCATGGGTCAAATAATTCCCCTGCACATCTTGCATGTATTTCAGAAGCAAAATCTCACTTGTCATCATTATTTTCTCTCTAGTTGTTGTTTTCCCAATGAAGTTCAAATTTTTTATTTTTATCTGTTTAGCTGATTGGTGGTCAACGTATGGAGGAAGCTGTCCAAATCTGGCACGTTTGGCCATCCGTATTCTCAGTCAAACTTGCAGTTCAAATGGAAGTAGACGAAGTCATATTTCTTACGAACAGACACATGAAACAAGGAACTACCTAGAGCGTCAACGCCTTACTGACCTTGTCTTTGTTCAGTACAATATGCGACTGGGACAAATGTAAGTACCAATGGACCTTCTATATATATATATATATATATGTAAATGTTGGTTTATAAAGTGGGGGAGGGTTGAAATCTTAATTCATTTTCCAACTTATTTTCTTACAGGATTAAGAGCGAAGAACAGGATTCTATTGACCCTATTTCATTTGTGGGCACTAATGTTGTTGAAGACTGGATCATGGGGAAGGACATCTGTGTGGATGATTATGGGAGTATAAATTGGATGTCAGTTGATCCACCTTCCACTAACTCAATGCTTTTAGGATCTTCAAATGATGAAGCTGAAGACTTGGGTTCAGGTAATTTTAGTTCCTTGGATGAGAAAATATTATTAGAGAGTGATGAAATTAATATGTATATTTTGATCAATTTGTAGGGTTTGATGACTATGAGATTCTAAATAGAGAGAAAGAGGGTGAGGAAAAATGTTGAAGACAATGTAGTGTGCCATTAGAGCAGGATTCAACTGATTCCCATTTATACCTGGAGAGTCCAGACTTATTACCTCGTGCAGGATGATTAAGCTTAGAAGATTATGTAAGTAAATGTTATGCCTCCAATCACAGATAGGTAATTATCATGTTAGAGATAGGAAAATAGCTAATAATTTGAGCAAACAGTTGTATAATTTAAAGCTGCTTTTGTAAATCTCATCTCTTCAATAGTTCATTCATTCAAGACATTCAGATGAACAGTGCAAGCTGTATATGCACTGAAGATATAGATTCTCTTTGAAGGAACATAATTTTTGTTATCTTTCTTTTGCTTGAATCATATTTTTTGTGAAAACTGAGTAATTCATATTTATATTTTAATGCAAAATTTTCAATTTACAACTACTAATCATGGTAGAATTCTTTACTAAGCCTTCTATTCCTACTACATGAAGTCAAGTTTGAAGAAATCCTATCTGTCATCTCTGTCCTGTGCTGTAACGATTATAGGTCCTCAATATTTCTTACAACCTCAAGCCATGTTTTTCAGTTTGCCCTTTTTCCGCTATAGTTCCTTACTTGACTTAAATCACTTCACCTGATTATTATTATCTTTTCTCTTCATTTCACAAGCAAACTGTGTCTAGATGATTCATTCTCATGATTTATGAGACCTTTTGTCACCTATTAAATGTAGCAAATAAAAAAAGGGGGAATAAAGAATGTTTGAGGAAACATGTTTTATACATGTTATGTTGACAAGTGCCTTGGTGCAAATGCGATGGTAAGTGCTTTTCACCAAAAGCAACAAGTTGCAGGTTAAAGCCCAAGAATCAGCTTCCCCAATCTCCTCTTCCCTGACCCTGCAAAAGTGGGAGTTTTGTGCACTAGGAATGACTTTTTTTATGTTGACTGTTATATAGTTTAAATTCTTGTTATATGTATTTTATGCATGGTTAAGATTTTGTTTTGCTAGCGTTCACTATTACGACTGTATGTGTTATGGTCCATTGTGCTGCAATATGTGAGAGAAGCGTCCACCTCTGAACTGATGCTTGCCTTGCAAACTATGTTTATATTTGTTGGGTTTACAACAAATTGATGTCTAGATTTGGTTGAGGTCCTCTATTGGCTCAATAAAAAATCCAGAAATTCCTAGTAGGTTTTCTCTAGAGCTCCTTGTTTGCTGACTTGAGTGGTCTAATATCTACTGCTTACTTTGCTTTCATGATATTCTTGAGGTAGAACCATTCTCAAAGACGTGCAACAGTATAAGATTTTTATGCTAAAACACTCACTTTTAGACTGTGAGGTTCCTTTTAGATCCATCTGGAAGTTTTATCAATATAGGAATATAACACAATTTTAGCTCAGGAATGTGATAATTGAAGCAGCGAATCACACTGTGACGTAAGAATCTGGATATGAAGTCTATGGAGAGTTGAAGATCTGAAGTTTGAATGTCAAGCTAATAGTGTTATATTCAAATGACTAGCTTCTAAGGTCAAGGTTTTGTTTCAATTGTCAATATCAAATATTAGAGAGTTGCGAATAGTAGGATGCCATTTGGCAAAGTTGTATCAATCTCTATAGTGAAAATATGTTTGGATGAATTCAAATCTCTTTATTTGTTTGTTATTAAATAACCAAAACAGTTCATTCGTTAAAGGCCGTCAAGAGTTTCTAAGAGCTGCAGCCACAATTTGATAATGCCCGCCGTTGGTTTTATTTTTTTGGGGGGGGGGGGGGGGAGGAGAGAGAGAGAGAGAGAGAGACAACAGTTCATCAATGGATCTGAAAGCTGTCATTGAACTGGGAAAAAATAGCAACCAAATCAATTTTTTTTTTCTTAGGACAGGCATCCCTATAAGACAACATTGAACCTAGCTTATTAAACTGTGAGGGAGAGATTTACTTACTGTCATCTATTACACAGTACATAGATATGCTGTTTCTATCAAAAAGAGAACTTGGGAATTCTGTCACACAAAAAATGACTGAAAAAACAATGAGATTCAAGACACAGTCAAGAATTTGCTTCTAGTTCAACTTCCTTTGTAGTTTTGTACCTGACCTTTATGAGGTGGGACTGGACGCTTACCTTGCATGTTAAAGCTCATGCTCTGCAAACATGTTATTTGAATTCCACACGGTAAAAATCTCCTGGCTGCACATGGTCATGTTTGAATATGCTGGTGCACAGTTTGGTCGCATTTGTTCTCAATGGTTATGCCAGAGGAACTCATGAAGATGCTCTACCTTTTGTCTATTTTCCACATAGGTGCTGACTACAGTCATTGGATTCTCTATGTTTGGACAACTTAAGCTGGACCATTGAACCTATACTGCCAATGAGTTTGACGTGTTAAAGCTTTAGTTCATGCATACTCTACGATCGCACAATGTATAATTTCATTGGTTTGGAAAACATAGGGCAGACAGAATAAATTATTTTGAAAATAAGGAAGAAAATGAAAAGGGAAAGTAAAAGAGAAAGTTACTCACTTCTTTGGGATATAGGATATAGAATGCCCCCAAGAGATAACTTTGTTTGTAATCATTACACACATTCTTTTATTTTGTTGCAACTTGCAAGTGTCGGCCGTAAAGTAAATATTGAAAATAAGTCTACACACAATTGCCGCATTTCCCAAATCATTTCTCCCTATTGTTGCGCTGTCGTGTCATTGTGATTGATGTTTAGAAAAATTATATTAGTAGTAAGTCTTATTAAATGACGTGTTGTTTAAAAAGTCCTTTTAAGATATTATGGTATAGTATCCATTAAATCGCATAATTTTAACTTACTTTATGATAGTTGAGTTTAAATTACTTTTAAATAGATAAGATCTGATATGTGATAATTTAAATAGGAGATAGAGTAAAGAAATAGGGATTGAATTCAATATTTCTTATTTTGATATCATATTACAATTAATTACTGATTATTCTAAAAACTTGATGTAAACATTGGTAAAAAATTTTGTATCTTTGTCATTTTTCAGAATACTAAATTTCATTGATCATCTTCTTAAGGAAAATTATATCAAGAGATCATTTCATGTACCACCCAACATATGTTCTTCAAAATAGAAGATTTTGCAAGATACTTTTCGCTCCTCAAGGATTTTTCCTTGGGACGTAAAGAAGTGAATAAAAAACTATAAGACAAAGCAAAAAAGCAATTTCGACTTTGTCTATATGACTATATGAACGCAGTAGTGGCAGTAGTCGAGATCAATATTTGAAATCTTGTGATATATATGTAATTTCTTTTAGTACATTTTTGAAGATATATTAGATGTAGCTTACAATTTATGCGCGTTAAAAAGATAGAAGAGCGGAGGAACCCACCAAAGATGGAGGTGTTTGCTGCTGCCTCATCACAAATGATGTCATATGAAAGCAATTGATGTGCTTGCTGTCTTACTTCCACTACTGAAGGTGTAAAACACAGATTGATCATGAAGACTAATTAAATAGGGTTAAATATTAGTCCTGTTGATAAAAGATTCTTGTTCTCAGTTGCTAAAAAATCAAAAGCCGAAGAGACCCTTTATGAAAGCAACCCCTTCATAGGGAGGTGCTATCTGAAAGTCCTTTCTTTAAGGCTATATCTGATTAGAAACTTTAGTATTTTTTTTTTACTAGGTAATGGGGATCAAATCCTGGAAGCTAAGAAGAGCGTATGTTTTTTTTGGTACGGAAGTGTATGTTTTCTGGTATGGTACAATATGAGATACAACGATACGGCAATTTCAAAAATATTAAAATACGATAAGGGAGATATGAGTATTAATTAATATACTTGATCTTACCTAAAAAGACTGAGGATTTGATTAAGATTAATAGATAATAAAGTGAATCCTTGACTATTAAATGATGTTTAGAATACAAACCAAGATCTAAAAAATAAAGCAAATAAAAGATAACTAGAGAAGTGTTTAATATTAAAACTAATATATAAAAAAACATAAATAAAAATCCTCACAAGTTTGTGCTAACTCCCACTATTCGGGGTTTGTGTTATGACTACATCGGGGCCATATTTGAATGTATTTGAAACTTAAAAAATTAATAATAATCAAAGCCTAGACGCACATGGAGGTATCCCAATTCGAATATGGGTACTTGAGTAAAAATGGAATATACTTGCTACCTAGGAAAGACACTGTTGGAGACCTGAGACGTGCCGACCAAACCAATGAGAACCAATGAGATATAGTGTTGCATATACTCTTACATAACATACTATATGCTTATATCATATCGAGTAATAAACACAATATATTCTCATATCCACTCTCTTTGCGTACATCATAACAATCTTAATTGCAAAATTGTAATGATGATTATAACAGTTTAGCAAGATATCTATATAATTTAATTGAAGAGGAACGAAGTTTGTACTTTTTAGAGACTCAAGATTAGGATAGGTCTTCCCTCTCTCTCCCTCTTCTTTAAAGATAAAATCATCCAAATATATTTTTATACTGGAGAAATTCTGCTGTGGTTGTTTGACGGTTGGGATCTAAATTCTAAACCTTAACGGCTTAACTAATAACTCCCGTTGCTGTTTTTTTTTTTTTCAAGCTTGTCGAGGTATTCATTCTCGTTGTGTTTTCACCAAGCATATTCAGGATATGGTTTTCACTTTGTCTTGGTTGGTGGTTTAATAAAGCTTGCATTATTGGAAGTAGTCAGGAATTTTCTCGAAGTAACTTCATCATTAGCTCAGGATTCTTTTGAGATGATGAATAAATTCCTTCTCTCTCTCTCTCTCTCTCTCTCTCTCTCTTTTGGGCTAGGTTGTTGAATAAATTCTAAAAAAAAAAAAAAAAAAATTTAAACAAATTCTAATGGTATATTTACAACCTGAAGAAAAGAAAATGATGATATTAGTCTATGTACATCAAAACAAATTTACTAACATAACTAACACAATCATACATTAGAATTGAAAATCCAAAAAAAGAAAAAGAAAAGAAAAAAACCAAAAATTATTTCATGGCTACCTAGTATCATGTAAAGGTGAGGCTGAACCAGCTTCAATATCGGGATCCCTATCATCTCCAACAGAGGACCAGGTGGTCATCTTCTCATAATTCGATGATGTCATATAGGAATTTACATAATCCTCGAACTCAACACCGCCACCCTTTTTTCCATCATATGCATCTGGTGCTAACACAGTCTCAGGCAGTGGTACCTCTCCATCTAAGTACCTCACTACTTGCCTCATTGGTGGGCGTGCCTTGGGTGCATTGTTTGAACACATCAAGCCTAGTTTGAGCAACACAACAGCCTGAAGCTCATCAAACTCACCCACTAACCTTGAATCTACAACTTCAAGAATTGCTCCAAGTCTCCACTTCTCCCACACCCAGTCCACCAACATTAGCTCCTCAGGCAATGCTTTAGGCTCAATGGGTCTTCTACCACATACTGCTTCTAGGACCAAAGCACCAAATGCAAACACATCTGTGCTTTCTGTAGGCTTGCCTGTGCGTGTGAGCTCGGGGGCTAGATAACCCAACGTGCCCACAACTCTTGTAGTGCTTGGATTGGTGCCACGCTCGTATAGTTTAGCAAGACCAAAGTCACTAAGCCTTGCATTTAGATCAGAATCTAATAAAACATTCCCTGCCTTGATGTCCCTGTGAATCACAGTTTGTTCCCACTCTTCATGTAAATACAAAAGCCCTGCAGCCACACCTTTGACGATATTAAACCTCTGTTCCCAGGTCAGAATTGCTTTAGGCTCATCAAAGATGTACTTGTCCAAGCTTCCATTGGGCATAAAGTCATAAACAAGTAACAAATCCGCTCTTCGCCGGCACCATCCTAATAATTGAACCAAATTTCTATGTCGAAGTCGACCAATAGTAGCAATCTCAGATATAAATTCTTGCAAACCCTGCTTTGATTCATGCGAAATTCGCTTAACTGCGACTTGGGTGTTCGACTTTGGCAGTGTCCCTTTATAGACTCGACCAAACCCACCAAACCCAAGTAGCTCCTTGTCTCTAAAACCCCTTGTTGCTTTCTTAAGCTCCTTGTAAGTAAATCTGTGCGGACCAATATCAAGCTCCCAGGCCTCAATCACATCAGCGTTCTTGATTTTCCTTACGATGTAAAAAGCCGAACAAATCACCAAAATTATAACCAAAGTAGCTGAAACAGAAACACCAACAATTAGGCCTGTGTGATTGTTCACGTTAGACCCTGATGGTAGTGAAGGGAGTTGATCCAAATACAAAGATTTGGCATCTCCATTCATCTTAAAGCTCCACCCCATGATATAGTGAGAGCTAGAGAGCAAACCAGTTGAAGAAGAAAAACCAACATACATAGATTCTTGAAGAACTGGTGAAAGGTCCACTTGAACAGACAAGAGTGTAGACCTTGGTTTATTAGATGAAGGTGAAAGCCTCACATCTAATCGATTGCTTTGTGAATCATATTCTATCCAAGCCTGAATTACCTGACCACTCTTCAAATCAAGAACTTGACCTGAACTATTAGTACCATCAAAATAAACCGCAGCGGCTGATTTGTTTGATACTAAGCTATTGATATCGATGCCAACATGGTTGTCATTGATGTCCGCGAACTCGAAGTCTTGGACAGTATCAAACTCGACCGCAAATATGTGGTTGGTAATGTTGCCATTATCGGTGCTGTTGACAAGACCAAGATACTGACTTGGTAGAGCTCCGGGAATCTCTTTGGTGGGAGAGATTGTGAAAGCGAGGCCATGGCCACCAAGCTTAGCATACTCAGGGACCATAGCGAAAGCAAAGGCAGTTGAAAAGGAAAAAGCTTTGCCATCCGTGGAGTTCTTGAATTGAATTGGATTTGAGTAAAAGGCATGGCCTAGTTGTCTCTGAGTTTCGTTTGTTAGCTGAAGTAAACCATTGCCTTGAATCTGTGCAACACCATTTAAGCTCAAGTTGCTGGCTACACCTATACCTTTGAACCCATTGAAGAATAGCTCATCAAGCTGAGATTTTGCTGGGTTTGAGAGAAGAGCAAGGAAAACCCAGAAGAAAAGATTGAGTCTTCCTGCCATGGCTGTGAACAAAAGTGAGGCTGTGTGAACTAAGGAATGAGCAGTGGGTGAGTTTAAGATGTGAAAATGTTAGAAAATTTTTGCTTGGTCACATTTTGTTTTTTCTTGGTTAGCTGAATAATGAAAGAAAAAGAGAGATTTTGGTTCGTTGGGTTGTGAAAAGGAGATATGGTCATATATATGGGTTCACTTTCACATGGAATTTTCAGAATGTGGTGCAGGCCATTTTAACTTTAAGCCCCACCCACCGAGTTTGAAACTGAGCTATGACAAACTTGTTTTATAAACACTTTCTGCTATGTTTTGCTTTAGAGTTTAAAGTACTGGACCAAAGTTTACTATTTTGTTATCTTTTTCTGTTGGCGATTTTTACCAAGCTCGGGTCTATTTACCCAGTTTTCTAATTATTGAGGTGCACCTAAAACTAAAGACCGTAACATAAATTCAAGATTGATTTTTGAAATACCGTATAATCTGATAGAGATGGAAGTAAACCATGTACTCCACTTAGGATTTCCGTTTCTCTGAACATGGTCAACCATCCACGATTGTTGAGGTATTAAGTAGTTGTTAGTAGAAAAAAAGTGATATACAGTAAGTTTAGATAAGAACTAATAAAAACTTATCATCTAAATGTAAGATGCGACCATTTAACAATGCCACTTGTGGGGCCCAAGGGCCCAGAACCCCCGGCCCACCTTTGGGCGGGCCCAGGGCCCAAGCCGAGAAGGGAGATCTCCCTGGATGGTCGGCCTAAAGGTTTCGGCCCTTCCAAGGCCCGAGCCGAGGATACACCTATCCTCGGCGCACCTAGCCTAATCTGGTTAGGGGGGCAGGCTTACTGCAGGTGGTCACATCCACACTTAACTATTCTGCCAGGCCCTCCAGGTTCCATCAATGCTGACAAGACCGTTCACTGAAAAGCCTTAAGGGCAGCAACCCCCAGCATGGAGAAGAACCTGTCTGATGGGACAAGTCCTGAGCCATTAGCCCGGATGGCCAACAGCTGTAAGGCCAGGATCAAGCCCGAGAGAGTATATAAGTCAAAGAACCCCCCTAGTGAAAGGGGGGCCTCCTCGGACCCCAGCCGAGGAGCAACCCCAGGCGGAGAGCAAATAAACGAGAAGTTTAAAGAAGACCGGAAAATGGCCGGCCGGAGCCAAACCCTTTTGGCCCACACTCTACAAATTCATTGTCGGGGGCCCACCTCCGAAAAAGGAGCCCCTACAATTGGCGCCGTCTGTGGGGAGGGTTAGTGTGCCGGCTGGCGCAACCGGCGATCGTTCTAAGGCAATTATCGCTCAGAAGTTGACGATGTAAAAAAAAAAAGAGAGAAAGCAAAGGAAAAGAGGAAGAGAAGAAGGGCAGTGCGAAAAAAAAAAAACTCAACAACAAGTAAAAGAAAGGTCTTTTATTAATTCAGAAGAAATTACAAGAGACTACAATTACAATTCTCATTATTTTCATAAAAAAGAAAAAATTACAAATACAATCAGAGGCTCAGACAGACATGTTTTACAAGAACTCCTACCAGCTAATCCTACAATCGGAGGCTCAGGCGGACCGGTCTCGGGACTGGCTGGGCAAGAGACTCGCAAAGAATTGCCGTCAGGAATGAAGGAAGTGTCAAGCCGTGCTCTTATTGGCGTTAAGAGAATGGGAGAGCTTGACAGCAAGAGCACGGGCCGGGGGGCTAGGGGCTGGCTCACCTTCAAACCAAAACTTCAACAAAGTGAGGAGCCCCCAGACCCCGGGACACCCTCCCTCGTGATGCTTCCTCGACCCCCTCCGAACTACACGAGCATTGACCGTTGGAGACGGCAATACTCGGGCGCCGGCCATGACGGGAGTTCGCGTGCTCCCTCCGTCGGAGGTGCACTCTGGGGGAGGACGTTAGGTATTTCGATGACGTCCCCCCTGGCCACCATGAGAGACTCGGCCAGTGTTACGCCTGAACTCTGCCGCGCCGGCAGCCCAGTGGGGACTGCGGCCACGGCGGCACTTGGCCCCAGGTCTCCTAACTGCGGTCACAACCCTGGTGGCGGTATCAAAGGGGCTCAGAAGGATGTAAGAGTGTATGTCTGTTTGTGGGGGAGAATTCATTGAATGAGGAGAAACGCTCCCCCCAGAACGCCTTTTATGGGGGGGGGGGCGAAAGCCAACGGGGGCTGAACCGCGCGGAATTCGAAGAGGAATCGTCAAGGGAAATTAATTCCCACCCAGTTCCAAGGGGATTGCCAGCCGCCCGCAGCGTGTCGATTCACGAGGGCATTAATGGAGGCGCGTTGCGGACACCGAAGTGTCAAACAGGAAGCGCGGAAGGCCAGGCGACGCCTCGTAAACCAGGAAAATGGGAAGCACGGACCAGAGGTAGGACTAGCCCCACGTGCGAAGTCACAAGCCGACCTGAGGAAAGAAAGTTCACGGAAAATACCCGAGGATAACCCCCGCCAAAAATGAAGTCCTCGGATCCGAGGACAAAATCCTATTGGAGGCAACGGTGCAATCGTGGTACAATAGCTCTTGCTCCCGCACCTTGCAAGGGGCTAGGGGGATGGACCCCTACCCGACGTGGGACTGAGTTGCCCAGAGAGGTGAACACTGTGTCCTCACGCTCGAGAGCCACATGGAAACGATGGCAGCAATTGTACCTAGGTCTTGCATGGTCCTCGGACTCAAGCCTACGGGGAGCTGACCACTCGTACTTAAAAGGCAGCAACTGTACCTAGGTCTTGCATGGTCTACGGACTCAAGCCTAAGGGGAGCTAGTCACATGGAAACGATGGCAGCAATTGTACCTAGGTTTTGCATGGTCCTCGGACTCAAGCCTACGGGGAGCTGACCACTCGTACTTAAAAGGCAGCAACTGTACCTAGGTCTTGCATGGTCTACGGACTCAAGCCTAAGGGGAGCTAGCCACATGGAAACGATGGCAGCAATTGTACCTAGGTCTTGCATGGTCCTCGGACTCAAGCCTACGGGGAGCTGACCATTCGTACTTAAAAGGCAGCAACTGTACCTAGGTCTTGCATGGTCTACGGACTCAAGCCTAAGGGGAGCTAGCCACATGGAAACGATGGCAGCAATTGTACCTAGGTCTTGCATGGTCCTCGGACTCAAGCCTACGGGGAGCTGACCACTCGTACTTAAAAGGCAGCAACTGTACCTAGGTCTTGCATGGTCTACGGACTCAAGCCTAAGGGGAGCTAGCCAATGGAAACGATGGCAGCAATTGTACCTAGGTCTTGCATGGTCCTCGGACTCAAGCCTACGGGGAGCTGACCACTCGTACTTAAAAGGCAGCAACTGTACCTAGGTCTTGCATGGTCTACGGACTCAAGCCTAAGGGGAGCTAGCCACATGGAAACGATGGCAGCAATTGTACCTAGGTCTTGCATGGTCCTCGGACTCAAGCCTACGGGGAGCTGACCACTCGTACTTAAAAGGCAGCAACTGTACCTAGGTCTTGCATGGTCTACGGACTCAAGCCTAAGGGGAGCTAGCCAATGGAAACGATGGCAGCAATTGTACCTAGGTCTTGCATGGTCCTCGGACTCAAGCCTACGGGGAGCTGACCACTCGTACTTAAAAGGCAGCAACTGTACCTAGGTCTTGCATGGTCTACGGACTCAAGCCTATGGGGAGCTAGCCAATGGAAACGATGGCAGCAATTGTACCTAGGTCTTGCATGGTCCTCGGACTCAAGCCTACGGGGAGCTGACCACTCGTACTTAAAAGGCAGCAACTGTACCTAGGTCTTGCATGGTCTACGGACTCAAGCCTATGGGGAGCTAGCCACTGGAAACGATGGCAGCAATTGTACCTAGGTCTTGCATGGTCCTCGGACTCAAGCCTACGGGGAGCTGACCACTCGTACTTAAAAGGCAGCAACTGTACCTAGGTCTTGCATGGTCTACGGACTCAAGCTTATGGGGAGCTAGCCACTGGAAACGATGGCAGCAATTGTACCTAGGTCTTGCATGGTCCTCGGACTCAAGCCTACGGGGAGCTGACCACTCGTACTTAAGGCAGCAACTGTATACGGGGAGCTATCCATTTACGACAAAGCCAAAGTACCGCTTGGTCCGAGAATCCGTTCCTGTGAAGAAATCAACTACCCAAATGAAAGGCCTAATGGTCGATCCGACCACTCAAGAAAGGACCAGCTGAGCCAACGCCCTTCCGGACCATAGGGGCCGAGGTTTGCAAAACCCTCCTCCCCGTCCGAGGGTACGTGCAGCAGGGCTTTTGAGGGGCTATTGTGGGGCCTAAGGGCCCAGAACCCCCGGCCCACCTTTGGGCGGGCCCAGGGCCCAAGCCGAGAAGGGAGATCTCCCTGGATGGTCGGCCTAAAGGTTTCGGCCCTTCCAAGGCCCGAGCCGAGGATACACCTATCCTCGGCGCACCTAGCCTAATCTGGTTAGGGGGGCAGGCTTACTGCAGGTGGTCACATCCACACTTAACTATTCTGCCAGGCCCTCCAGGTTCCATCAATGCTGACAAGACCGTTCACTGAAAAGCCTTAAGGGCAGCAACCCCCAGCATGGGGAAGAACCTGTCTGATGGGACAAGTCCTGAGCCATTAGCCCGGATGGCCAACAGCTGTAAGGCCAGGATCAAGCCCGAGAGAGTATATAAGTCAAAGAACCCCCCTAGTGAAAGGGGGGCCTCCTCGGACCCCAGCCGAGGAGCAACCCCAGGCGGAGAGCAAATAAACGAGAAGTTTAAAGAAGACCGGAAAATGGCCGGTCGGAGCCAAACCCTTTTGGCCCACACTCTACAAATTCATTGTCGGGGGCCCACCTCCGAAAAAGGAGCCCCTACACCACTAATGAGATTTCCTCCCACATTAATCATCACAAACCTTTAACTTTTGTTTATTACATGCTTTCATTGAGAGTGATGCTAGGATCACAATTTATTTTTTGTTACAACTTATTATGTAGTGAGTTGTGAGTAGTGAAGAATGTGATGAGCACACATGGGTCCATCTCTCCGCCGCTCATAATTTGCTACATGATAAGTGGTGAGAAAAAATGTGCAATAATTTGTAGTCCCAGCATTATTTGTTAATTGGCAGAGCAGTAGGTTGTACAATCATCTCAGTAATCATCATAAGCTTTGACATTTTTATATGAAAATCCATTAATGAAACAACTAAAATTCAGGTAAGTAGGTGATCTAACCATTTTCTAATGATATTCGTGAGTTGCTGAGTTGAACATTTTTTAAGATCTGACCTGTTTAGTACAATAGTTTGAAAACAAACCTCAGATTGGGTTCTTTAGCCGGAAATGCCAAATCATGATTTTTTATTGAACCAAGTATATAACTAACATAAAAGCTGTTTAACTCGGCTAATCATAAGTACCAAGAAGTCAAGCACTATTGCATAACAATTTTTTTTAAAGCTTCATTTATCTAGAAAAATTAAAATAAAAGATCTGAACACAAAGAATGACTTCGTGGTGGAAAATTTTCAAACAAGTCAATTGGCAATTTGACATCACATAAATCTATACAGCTACTATTAAAAAATGTATAATAGTAAATGAGTAATTTATTAGAAAAATGTAATCCAATTCTCGGAAGAATAAAATTCTTATTAATTAGTTCGAAATGGTTTAGTATCAATATACAAACATAATAGGTCTCATGCTCAATATTATCATCCAGCCAAAATCATCCTAAAAATATAAAAATATAAAAAACCAACCAAACAAGTCCTGCACTCCTGCTTGCCCACATTTTTGTTGCCTTTATTTGTGGGGCACAGCTGTACACGCTATGTGTTTGTCCTCTTGTCTGCAATGGCACTGGCAGTATGAACATTTTTAAAATTTTTTTTTATGGCTATGAAAGGCTGGTGTTTGTTTCACACATTATGTGCAAATATGTGCAGCCCAAACACGCTAAAAGCTTGACTTTAAATAATGTTTTCAGTGTATTTTTGCAGTGTTCTAAACATGGCAAAATACTATTTTTGGTAAAAATATTTGGTGATTTATTTGCAAAATAATTAGAGATGTATCTTTTTTTTGAAATTTGAGTTCGTAAAACTCAAGTTCCATAAAAAATAGCACGGCAAATTGGAAAGATATTTTTTCAAAGAACTCAAGTTATACTGTAAACTCGAGTTCTATAAGAGTGATATATTTTTAAAACAATAATAAATGATTGTCAAGTATTTTGTCCAACAGTGATATTTGACCATTTTAGTTTGTAAAACACTTATAATTTTTTTTTCCCCAACATGAAAAGAAAGGTTGCCATCCTAAGGTTTTATTTATTTATTATTGTTTTTCAGCTTCTATCCGAAGGCCTGAGAAGTATTCGCCAACTTTTGACGATGTTACAACATTTTTCAACGACTGAATTGTCAAAATAAGATACATGATGATAACACTATGCAAAATTTTTGTCCTTCTAGTACAGATACAGATAATTCTTTATATATGGTCCCAATTATGATAGTTCACCAAACCCCACCAATGCTATTGCTGCACTACAAATCACTTACTGTCTATTGTCTAAAATACTAAATGCTGCACTACTTCTAGTACAAGAAAAATTTTACTCTTCAACCGTTGTAGTAGTTCACAAAGCACAATAATGGTGTAGTATAAAGTGTATAGAATGGAGGAATTTTTTTTTTTTTAATAATAAAAAGAAGAATAAAAGGTTCTAACTTTATGGGTAGAGGTTAGAACCTTTGACTATGATTTAATGGCTTTAATTACTGAAGAAAGTCAGTGTAAACAAAGTTTTGGGTCCCCAGAGCTCCAGAACCCCAAAGATTGATTGTAAATCTGATGTAAAGGCGACGGGAAAGATGCTGATGGCCCGCGCCTGGTGGTTCTTATCAAGGGCCTCTTCGTGAAATTTTACTCTGCTTTGACTTTGAGCCCGGTTGCTGGAATCTGATGTATGTCAGTGTCCCTACACTAATACATGCTTTTACCAATGTATTTCGAAAAAGTAAGGACAAAGTGCTAATTGCGCCCATAAGTTTAGAAATATTTAGATTTTAAATTTTTAGAATTTGAATTTTACCTTTTAAAATTATATTTTGATTGTAATTGCAACCCTTTTGTTCATATTTTTTGTTAAATGTCACATAAACTTGTCACATATTTAATTTGTCTAATAAAATAATATTATGTCATTTTTGTAGTCTAAAAAACAAAAATGATATTTAATCATTTTATTAGATGAACTAAACACATATCACAAGTTTATGTGCCACTTAATGGAAAATATAAAGATGGGCTACTGATGCAACAAAATATAACTTCAAATGATAAAATTCATATTTCAAAACTTCAAATTGTAAAATCTGAAAAATCCTAAACGTTAAAGGGTTAGTTTGTACTTTACCAAAAATCAACTTGATTCAAAACAATATAGGATTAGGATGAACTGTTTGAAAAGCATAGGTAACTTGCTTCTTAACTTTTCTCCAAAAAGAATTTTTTTTCCTTCTAAACTTTTTTGTTTTTTATGGGTTATTCTAAACTTTATTGATTATTTAGTACTTAATATTCTAAGAACAAATGTAGTAATATATAGTATAAGGATACGACTTAGGTTTAGTGCATCAATACTACACTGAACCTAATACGATCCAGACACAAAATTCTTAACCCATAATATAATAAATACCTAAAATTCTTTCCTATCTAGGCTTTAGGCATTGATTCCTCAACATAGATTGAGCTTAGGTGCAATACTTGCACCTAATGCAATAGCTATCAAGCCATTAAAATTTGAAAAAAAAAAAAAAAAAAAGCTTTCAATCTCATCCCTTAAATTAAAAAAAGTTAAAAAATAAAAATGGTAAAAATGTTTGCGTGCGGGAGGGGTTAATTGCACATGGGATTGAATCTAATCCAAATCCATAGGAGCTATGAAGTATGAATAATTAGGACAAAGTCTTCCCAAAAAAAGTCCTTTTCCCTTGAGTCCCGTTTGGAATCTTTCCTTCCCTTTTTACACGGTTTGGAATCTTGTTAATTTGCTTGGAAATTAACTGGAACTTTCTTATGAAATGATCCTATTAGAGAAGTACAACTACAAACAAATATGATTGGTTACTTAGAGATAAGTGCTGGTATGGCTATTTACTTTAGACAAGATATTCCATGGATTGTCTTCACCCCCTTTACTCCCTTTTGTTGATTAAATAAAAATATCACCATGGAGAGAATTCCAAATGGTCATTGACACATAAAAAGTGCAGTAAAGAAGTGACAAGATTTTTGTTGCTTCGGTGTCAAGCACCTTTCAGATGTTATTTCCATGGTATTGAAGTCTTATTGAGGAGGTTGAGATCTATGGGAAAGCTCTTTGTGTTCTTTCAAAAGTTGGTGCAAAATTCAAAATCAATTTCTATTTTAATAACACTCAATGATTTGGTTTTCTAGCAAGGTGGTTTATGGGGAAGCTGTGATGTGTAGGGTCAACAACTACTCCAACTCTACGATATTGTTAGGATTTAATTTCAAAGAGCCTAACCACAAGTTTACTTGAACAATTTCTCTTAGTGTTTCCACCCAAGGGGCACCGAGAATGGTGGAAATTGTGACACCCAAGAGTTTTTTCAAGTATTCTTGTCTTCTTTGTGATCGTGATTGTATCTCTTTTTGGTTTGTTGCGTGAAAGCTTCTAGAGACACTCTCACATAAGATTGATTGTAAAAGCTATTATGGACTTAAATGTTATAGGCACAAAGAAACTATAAATAAATTCAACCACACACAAGAGAAGAACACCAAAAATTTACGTGGTTGAATCTTCAGCCTATGTTCAAGGATAATTAAAGATGAAATAATTATATCAACAAGATATTACAAAGTGTTTACACACTTAAAAGATCACTAACAAATAAGAAAATCTCAAACTATGTTAAAGGACCTTTAGACCAAAGTTACTATGTCCCTTTTAGTATTATCTATTTCTAAGACTTTAATTAGATAAGTAATATCTTTTTTTGGTGGACATTTTTTTTTTTGGGAGAAACAAGAATACATTTCTTAGTAGACAAGAAGTAACGAACTACTTCAAATCAAATGGGGTTTTGCCCATTTCTTACAAAATTTTCAGCAAAATGTCTCATGTTTGAAACTATTTAGGGATATGTTTCTGTTTTGAAACTTGATTCTTGGACAATCGAGTTATAGCGAAATTGAACTTAGAATTTTTTTTTTTTTTTTTGGGAACTTGAGTTTCATGAATTTGAGTTCCATTCAAAGAACTTGAGTTCATGGAACTTGATTTCCAATTGAATATTTTCAAGGAACTCGAGTTCCATAAAATTTTTTTTTTTTTTTTTTTTTGTTTGTAAATTGAGGTAATTACATTAAACCTCCCTGTGGTTTGGGTGAAAATTACTTTGTTTATCCATGGTTTGAAAAATATCACTTAACTCACCTGTGGTATGTTCTGTTTGTTTTCGGTAACCCACCTCTATTAAAATCAGGGGTAAATAGGTATTTTTGCTCAAATTTTATATATCTCTCCCCCCAAAACAAAAAATAGCACAAAAATGCAAGAGAGACAAGATCAAAAAGTGGTATTGGTCTCTCTCTCAATTCACATAAATCTTGAACATAAATAACATACCCAGTTTTCTTAGCAACCAAACAAAAGTAGAAAATAAATTTTGTGCTAAAAAAAAAAAAAATTCTTTTATTAACTTTAGCAAAATAGAGGCAAGCTTCTAAATTTAGGTAACATAAATCATTAAACCCAGATTTTCTTTTCTTTTTCTTTTTTTTTTTTTTTTTTTTTTTTTTTTTTTCACATTCTAGAGTTCTCTCAAATTTTCTCAGCAACCATATAACTATAAAAGAAATCAAACTCTTCAATCTTAGTCTTAAACACCCATTTGGCTCAACTTTCAGTAAGTCTCTCATTTTTACAAGAACCTCAACAACATAAATCACAAAACCTAGAATTTCTTTCTCCTTCCCAATCGAAAACAAATTAAAAGTTTCAACCTTTACATAGTAATATAAAGCTCAAACAGCACAAAGTACAATACCCAATATTTTTTTCCCTTTTTATTTTCTTGGAAACCAAACAAAGAGAGAAAATTGAATAATGGGTATGTGTTAAACCTAGAAAAAAAAAAAAAAAGCTTACCAACATACTAGGACAATTTGGAGAAGAATTTAGAGAAGCTAGGTGTTTGATATGGTTGTGGTGAGATTGAGATTGTGAACCCATAACCAAATTCTCTAAAACCCAAAACCTCTCTCTTTCTTTTCTCTCTATTGTGAACCCATAACCAAATCCACCAATAACCATTGGCCACCGTGATTTTTGCAAAAAAAATAAAGCAAACCCAAATGCAAAAACCAACAAAACCCACAAATGGTGACACAAAACCACCAAATGGAGAGCCACAACCCATTAATGGCGAGAAAATTTGTAACCACTTACCGAGAGCCAGAATCACTGTGACGAGATGAAACCACCTAGCTGGGATAGGCCGAAAAAGAGATATAAAAACACGTGTTTTCTCCCTCTAGCTTTGATGTTGCGAAACTTGTGATTTCTCTCCCTCCAGACACTCCAAACCACGAAGAACACGTTGATCTCACCATAGATCTCTCTCTCAAAAAGTTTTTGAGTTTTGGGTGTTTTGATTCGCGTTATGTTGTGTTTTGGGGTTAAGAGATGTTTTTGTAATGGTTGGGCTTGAGGTGGGTTACAGAGATTGATGGAAACATACCACAAGTGGGTTAAGTGATACTTTTCAAATCACAGGTAGGCAAAGTGATTTTCACCTAAACTATAGGTGGGTTATGTGTAATTACCCATTTTAAATTTTTAGTTCGCTATAACTTGATTGTCTAGAAATCGAGTTTTAAATTGAAACTCAATTTTTAGAAAATCAAGTTTTAAAACAGGGGTATTTCTCTAAAAAGTTTCAGACAAAGGTATTTTGCTGGAAAATTTTGGCGAAAAGAGCAAATGCCCAATTTAGCCATATGATATTACAAAGTGAATACACACTTAAAAGATCACTAACAAATAAGAAAATCTCAAACTATGCTAAAGGACCTTTAGACCAAAGCTAATATGTCCTTTTTAGTATTATCTATTTCTAAGACTTTAATTAGATAAATAATATCTCTTTTTTTTTTTTTTTTTTGGTGGTTGAGAAACAAGAATACATTTTTTAGTAGACAAGAAGTACCAAACTACTTCAAATCAAATAGGAATTTGTCATCCTCCTCGAGCTTGAGAAATTATAAGATCTACATGGTAGACAAGTGATGTAGTTTACCATTCCATTAAAAAATTGCCACTTGTTTAAAATTGTTAGTTAAAAAGTTTTTTTAAACAGAAATTAATTACTGACTCAACAATTTTAAATAAGTGGAAGTTTTTTTGTGGAATGGTGGACAAGTGATGTGGTCTATTAGAGGACTCTATAATTTCTCCTCGAGCTCCCCCATAGCCATGGGGAGAGAGAGAGAGAGAGAGAGAGAGAGAGAGAGATTTGTGGAGTTATGTGGCTTTCAGTTGGCTAGCTATACGCTAACCAAATGTTGGGCACTTTTTAACTGGGTTAGGTATATTTGGGCTAAAAGGCCCACTAACGGAGTCTAACGCTAACTTTTTCCCAGCTACTGTAGAAGGCAATATTCCCTATACTTAAACGATATGAGTGATAAAACTACATGCAATCAAAGTACTAATAAAACTCATGTTGTCACTAATGTGCGCAGATGAATTGAGTCGAGGGACATTATCGAATAATCCCTCAAGTTGAGATTATTGACCATCCGTGCTTGAAAAGATAGTTTATTAATGGAAAAGTTTGATTGCTTGAATCACATGCAAAGAGTCATGGGATAGTTTATTTTCTCGATTTATTCAGCTTAAAAAGATGAGTTGAATATATAAGCTGTACTTAAAAAAAAAAGGGTAAATGTTTAATTTTAAAGAGATACACCCCATTTTTTTTTTGAAAAGCCGAACCAGACCATTAATTAATAATCAACGAACATGAACATCAGTTATAACCAAATGGAAAATATTTAGTGGAACAGATTTCATTCAAACTTCAAATGGAAAAGAAAGCTTAGTGGTTATGGCATAAGACTACATCATTGCCCTGTCTCTTAGTACATATGAGTGAAGGAATGAGTTAGTAACAAACCCAAGATAGACTTAGCGATTTTAACAATTTGACCTATAAATGAACGAGACAAGTCCTCCCCGATTACAGCCTTGACAAACATAACAAAAGCTTGGAAAATTTTCTGCAGGCCAAGGATCAATCACAAGAAGAAAACCAAACCAGAGGATACAATTCTGTTTTACTAAAGGTTAGATTATGATATTATTGACTGTCCCAAATCCATAGAGCAAGTGCTTATCTAGTTGTCCTTCCACTTTCACCAATTTCCTAGAAATGTCCATATAGAACATGCGTATTGTGTAGGCAACTCTATCTTCATTTCTAGCTACCTGTTGGGTCATACTCGTACGTTGCCATAGCATCAATACCACCTCCAGATTGAAAATATTGACCTACTTCATTACTAGACCATGAATATTCAAGATTCCTTTAGTAAAAAAAAAAAGTCAGAAAATAATGCAATAGGTAGGTGGTGTTTCTATGGCTGAATTACCTTACGTTACCATGGCCTTCGTCGTTTTCTTTTTGGCAACAAAAGAAGACAGCCTATACGACAAATCTGAAAACATGAGTCGTGACATCCTCAAGCAAGCTTTGATAGCTATCTAGTCAGCTGTTCTATTATAACTAAATGTCGACCTAAATTGACTTCACACTTTTGAAAAAAAAAAAAAAAAATTCTAGCTATATTTCGATGATGTGATTTTCACCGACATTTTGGCACCTGTTAACCCTTAATCTAATGTCATTTCAGTTTTGCTTATTTGGCTATGTTTAATTTTAAGGTGCAACTGTAATTTTATTATAATTTCAAAGCAAAATAAGCTAATGAAAATATCATCATCCAGACAAGCACACAAAAGAAGCCTGGAAAATGGTTTTCCTCGACTCATTTTCATGCTCATTTTTTTAATAATTATAATTCAATAGGTTAGAGTACGGGGATTTGAATATTTGATGTCTATGTTAAAAACATCACAATATGCTAGTTGATCAACAATACTCTTTACTATCTCTCCCTACCATACCAAATTACCAATGTCTACTTATCACTTCCTCTTTAATGTCAAAGGCCACATCCTCTTGCATTGAGATCAGAATTCATAGCTCCTGGTAGTGTCAAATTCGTCTACAAATATATGGTTAAAGAAAACTTCTACTCTTTCTGGTATTGAGTATGTAAAGGTACTGAGCTAATTAAGACCAGCTCCAGGAAGCTTCAGACATTTCTACTATATCCGGGGATTACAGCAAAAGCAAACGCGGTGGAGAAGCTGTGTGCTATGATACTGCTCTTGAATCGGATTGGATGTGACTTCTTTTGTCTTTTTATAAACTGGATGTAACTAATAAATGGGGCCTAGTCTATGTGTCCTTCATTTGTTAGCAAATTATTAATTAAGCTAGCGCTCTATTTAATTTTTTTTTTTTTTTTGAGAAAGTATTTAATTTGGCATGAGAAAGCAGATATGATTATTGAAGGCAACCCCACGCAACTACACGCCAATTGAGCCGACCTAAAAGCTTAATAATATAGTAGGATCAAACTTGATTAGTACCGAAAATTATTTCCACTATGCTTCTTTTAGTTTTCTTTTTCCCTAGGGAACTACCTAGAATATTGAATAAAGAATAGCGAATAAACTTAGCAAAAGAAAGAAAATAAAAAAGAACGGCAACTACCATTTTTGAAATTAGAAAATAGCCTTGGCACAAGCTCAACCTGGCACTCATTCTTAGTCCGTAAATGGTGCTGATGCATCTACAAGGAGATGTGGACAACTAGACTAGACTAGTAACATGTTTGCAGTGACATTTACAGTAAATCTTTTCAATGGTAACTACAAGAAGAAAATTGGAAAGAAAATTAGACAAGAATTGTAACTCTATAAAATGGCTACCTCCCATTGTCTTTGTTAAAAAGGGGAAGAGGTGAAGTAAAAGCTGCTTGAATATCAGAATCTTCATCATTCCCAACTGAAGACCAAGTACTTCCCTTCTCAAAACATGAAGATGTAGTAGGAAACGATTGCAAGTAGAAATCCTCAAACCCTCGAGCACCCTTTGTACTGTAATGTGCATTTGGGGCTGCCACTTCCTCAGGCAACACTAAATCTCCCTCTAAGTACCTCACAACATGCTTCATTGTGGGGCGTGCCTCCACAATATCATTTGAACAAAATAAAGCCAGTTTGAGCACCAAAACAGCTTCAGCTTCATCAAATATACCCTCCAATTTTGTGTCCACAACTTCAAGAGCAGCTCCTACTCTCCACTTTTCCCACACCCAATCCACCAACATGAGCCCCTCAGGCAATCCTTTAGAGTTAATGGGTCTTTTACCACACACCACTTCCAGCATCAAAGCACCAAAGGCAAACACATCTGAGCTTGTTGTAGGCTTGCCTGTGCGTGTGAGCTCAGGTGCTAAATAACCCAAAGTACCAACCACCCTTGTGGTACTTGGGTTTGAGCCATGCTCATATAGCTTAGCAAGACCAAAATCACTCAGCCTTCCATTAAACTCAGAATCCAATAGCACATTGCCTGCTTTGATGTCTCTATGAACCACAGTTTGTTCCCACTCCTCATGTAAATATAAAAGCCCCGAAGCAACCCCTTTGATGATGTTGAACCTTTGCTCCCAGCTCAGAATTGCTTTAGGCTCTTCAAATAGGTACTTGTCCAAGCTTCCATTAGGCATGAATTCATACACAAGTAATAGATCAGCTTGTCGACGACACCAACCCAATAATTGAACCAAATTTCGATGACGAAGTCGACCAATACTAGCAACCTCGGACACAAATTCTTGCAAACCCTGTTTTGAATCATGGGAAACACGCTTTACAGCAATTTGGGTGTCTGAATTTGGCAGAGTTCCTTTATAAACTCGACCAAATCCACCAAACCCAAGTATCTCTTTATCTCCAAAACCATTTGTTGCCTTTTCCAGCTCCTTGTAAGAATATCTATGTGGTCCAATATCAAGCTCCCAGGCTTCAACCACTTCAGCCTTCTGGATTTTTTGGAAGTAGTAAAAAGCCAAACCAATGACCAAAATCACAACCAAAGCACTAGAGACAGAGACACCAACAATTATGCCTGTGTGGTTCTGTTTAGGCACAGATGGGAGATTAGGCAGTTTATCTAAATAGAGATTTTTAGATTCTCCATTATTGACAACAAAGCTCCAGCCTAAGATATAGTGTGAACTGGCAGTACTTGAACCAGTTGAAGCAGAAAACCCAACGTACATGGAATCAAGAAGAATTGTCGAAAGGTCTACAGTATAGTTTAAAAGTACAGACCTGGGTTGAGCAGACTCAATCGAAACCTTTATTTCTAATAGATTTGTTGAAGCATCATATTGGATCCATGCTTGAATTACCTTACCACTCTGCAGATTAAGGACTGCCTTGTTCGTATTACTACCCATAAATTGCACGACCCCAATAGATTTGTTCGAGACCACACCATTGAAGTCGATGCCAACATGATTATCATCGATATCACCAAACTGAGAGTCCATGACAGTGTCGAATTCGACCGCAAACACGTGGTTCGAGATGTTCCTATTGTTGGTGGCGTTGAATAACCCCAGATAAGGCCCAGCAACCCCCCCAGAAAGATCACTTGTTGGAGATATTGTGAAAGCGAGGCCATCTCCACCTTGTTTTCCATGCTCATCGATTATAGCAAAAGCGAACGAGGTCGAAAAGGACATGACTTTGCCACTGGACAAGTTCTTGAATTGGATCGGATTTTTGTAAAATGCGTGCCCAACAGCTTGACTCGTTTGGTTTGTGAGACAAAGTAAGCCACTGTTGTCGATCGCTGCAAAGCCGCTTAAGCTCATGTTGTTGCGTTTAGGTGCGGCGAACCCGTCAGTGAAGCCATCCGATAGTTCTCCACCTTTGTCGAGGTCAGGCTTTACTTGGTGTAGGAGAAGAAGGAAGACAGCCCAGAAGGGAAAGATGAGTAGTTGAGCTGCCATAAGAGTGAAAATTGAATTGAGCCGTGTGATCCACAGGTAGTTCACGAGCTTATGTATATGTAGACCATAATCCTAGGAAATTTATTATGGCTGGCAAGTGTGGAAATGTTTGAGAAATTCACTTCTTGATGTGTATTTTTGGATTTTTATTTTTTGGGATTAAAAAAGACAATGACAAAAGAACGGGGAGGAGACTATGTCGTGTTGTGTTGCAGAAAATGAGTGCCGTATTTGATTTCACATGCGAATTCAGACCTTGATTGGAATTTTTGTCCGACACTCCCACTAAAGATCAATAGGAGGGCCACACCATGTCATATGAATACTCTTTTAAAATATAAAAAAGTGCTCAATTTTATACGTTTTAATTCAAAAATATGTACAATGGTCTTTCAAATGAACAGTAACTATGTATATATACACGGTTATTGTTCACTGTGTAAATATTTTTTTATTCTTTTTTCTCTCTCCTCTCTCCCCCTCACTCTCTTTTCCTTTCTCACTCCTCTCATTGTTACTGTTCATAGTGTTAAAAAAACTAAAAATTTTATTTGAATAAATGTGTATAATAGACAAACTAATATGGGTGTTTTGTAAAAATAGATGTGTAAAATAGAAAAAGTAGGTGTAGGGGTTCCTTTTTCGGAGGTGGGCCCCCGACAATGAATTTGTAGAGAGTGGGGCAAAGGGTTTGGCTCCGGCCGGCCCCTCGCCAGTTTTCTTTGAACTTCTAGTTTATTGCTCCACGCTTGGGGTTGCTCCTCGGCTGGCGTCCGAGGAGGTCCCCCCCTTCACAAAGGGGGTTCTTCGCCTTATATACGTCCTTTAGCTCGATTCTGGCCTTACAGCTGTTGGCCATCCGGGCTACTGGTTCAGGACTTGTCCCATCAGACAGGTTCCTCACCATACTGGGGGTTGCTGCCTCCTAAGTTTCTCAGTGAAGGGTCTTGTCATCATTAATAGAGCCTGGAGAGCCAGGCAGAATCGTTAAGTGTGGATGTGACCGCCTACTCTGGGTTTCCCTCCTACTTGGATTAGACTAGGTGTGCCGAGGAGGGTTGCGTCCTCGGCTTGGGGCTTGGAAGAACTAAAATCCTTAAGCCGACCATCTGGGGAGATTGCCCTCCTCGGCTTGGGCCTTGGGCCAGCCTAGAGGTGGGCCGGGGGTTCTGGGCCCTCGGGCCCCACAATAGCCCCTCAAAACCCTGCTGCACGTATCCTCGGACGGGGAGGAGGGTTTTGCAAACCTCGGCCCCTATGGTCCGGAAGGCCTTCAGTCGGCTGGTTCTTTCTTGAGTGGTTGGATCGACCCTTAGGCTCTTCAATAGGTAGTTAGTTTCTTCACGGGGATAGGTCTTCGGACCGAGCAGTACCTTGGCTCCGTCGTAAATAGATAGCTCCCTGTTGGCTTGAGTCCGTAGACCATGCAAGACCTTGGTGCAGTGGCTGCCTTAAGTACGAGTGGCCAGCTCCCCGTAGGCTTGGGTCCGAGGACCATGCAAGTCCTAGGTACAATTGCTGCCATCGTTTCCAAGTGGCTAGCTCCCCATAGGCTTGAGTCCGTAGACCATGCAAGACCTAGGTACAGTTGCTGCCTTAAGTACGAGTGGCCAGCTCCCCGTAGGCTTGGGTCCGAGGACTATGTAAGTCCTAGGTACAATTACTGCCATCGTTTCCAAGTGGCTAGCTCCCCATAGGCTTGAGTCCGTAGACCATGCAAGACCTAGGTACAGTTGCTGCCTTAAGTATGAGTGGCCAGCACCCCGTAGGCTTGAGTCCGAGGACCATGCAAGTCCTAGGTACAATTGCTGCCATCGTTTCCAAGTGGCTAGCTCCCCATAGGCTTGAGTCCGTAGACTATGCAAGACCTAGGTACAGTTGCTGCCTTAAGTACGAGTGGCCAGCTCCCCGTAGGCTTGAGTCCGAGGACCATGCAAGTCCTAGGTACAATTGCTGCCATCGTTTTCAAGTGGCTAGCTCCCCATAGGCTTGAGTCCGTAGACCATGCAAGACCTAGGTACAGTTGCTGCCTTAAGTACGAGTGGCCAGCTCCCCGTAGGCTTGAGTCCGAGGACCATGCAAGTCCTAGGTACAATTGCTGCCATCATTTCCAAGTGGCTCCGAGCATGAGGACACAGTGTTCACCTCTTTGGGCAACTCAGTCTCACGCCAGGTAGAAGTCCTTCCCCTTAGCCCCTTGCAGGATGCTGGAGCGAGAGTCATTGTACCATTACTGCACAGTTGCCTCCCATAGGAGTTTGTCCTCGGATCCGAGGACTTTGTTTTTGGTGTGAGGACGTCCACGGGTCTCTTCCTGTGAGCTGTTTTTCCTCAGGTCGGATTGCGACTTCGCACGTGGGGCTGATCCTGCTTCTGATTCGTGTTCCTCATCTTTTTGGTTTACGAGGCGTCGCTTGGCCTTCCGCGCTCCATGTTTGATGCTTCGATGCCCGTAACGCGCCTCCATTAATGCCCTCGTGAATTAACACGAACTAGGCAGCTGGCGATCCCCTTGGAATTGGGTGGGAATTAATTTCCTTTGACAATTCCCCCTTCGAATTCCGCGTGGTTCAACTCCCGCTGGTTTTCGCCCTCCATAAAAGGCGTTCTGGGGGGAGTGTTTCTCCCCATTCCATGAATTCTCCCCCACAAACAGACATATACACTTTCACCTTCTTGAGCCCCTTTGATACCGCCACCAGGGTTGTGACCGCAGTTAGGAGACCTGGAGTTAAGTGCCGCCGTGGCCGCAGCCCCCACTGGGTTGCCGGCGTGGCAGAGTTTGGGCGTAACACTGGCCGAGTCTCGCATGGTGGCCAGGGGGGACGTTGTTGAAATACCTAACGTCTTTCCCCATAGCGCACCTTCGACGAAGGGGGCACGCGAACTCTCGTCATGGCTGGTGCCCGAGTATTGCCGTCTCCGACGGTCAATGCTCGTGCAGTTCGGAGGGGGTCGAGGAAGCATCACGAGGGAGGGTGTTCCGGGGTCTAGGGGCTCCTCACTTTGTTCAAGCTTTGGTTTGAAGGTGAGCCAGCCCCTAGCCCCCCTTCCCGTGCTTTTACCGTCAAGTTCTCCCATTCTCTTGACGCCAATAAAAGCACGGGTTGACACTTCCCTCATCCTTGATATTAATTCTTTGCGAGCCTCTTGCCCGGCCAGTTCCAACGTCGGTCCGCTTGGGCCTCCGATTGTAGGATTAGTTGGTAGGAATTTTTGTAAAACATGCCTGTCTGAGCCCCTGATTGTATTTGTAGCTTTTCTTTTATGAAATAATGAGGATTGTTGTACTTGTAACCTTTTGTAATCTTTTCTAAAATAATAAAGAATTTTTCTTTTACTTGTTGTTGAGTTTCCTTTTCGCACTGCCATTCTTCTCTTCTTCTTTTCTTTTTTCTTTCTCTTTTTTTTTTGCTCCGCCAACTTCTGAGTAATAACTGCCTTAGAACGATCGCTGGTTGCGCCGGCCGGCGCACTAACCCTTCCCACAGACGGCGCCAATTGTAGAGGCTCCTTTTTCGGAGGTGGGCCCCCGACAATGAATTTGTAGAGAGTGGGGCAAAGGGTTTGGTTTCGGCCGGCCCCTCGCCGGTCTTCTTTGAACTTCTAGTTTATTGTTCCACGCCTGGGATTGCTCCTCGGCTGGCGTCCGAGGAGGCCCCCCCCTTCACAAGGGGGGTTCTTTGCCTTATATACGCCCTTTAGCTCGATTCTGGCCCTACAGCTGTTGGCCATCCGGGCTACTGGTTCAGGACTTGTCCCATCAGACAGGTTCCTCACTATACTGGGGGTTGCTGCCTCCCAGGTTTCTCAGTGAAGGGTCTTGTCATCATTAATGGAGCCTGGAGAGCCAGGCAGAATCGTTAAGTGTGGATGTGACCGCCTACTCTGGGTTTCCCCCCTACCTGGATTAGACTAGGTGTGCCGAGGAGGGTTGCGTCCTCAGCTTGGGGCTTGGAAGAACTAAAATCCTTAAGCCGACTATCTGGGGAAATTGCCCTCCTCGGCTTGGGCCTTGGGCCAGCCTAGAGGTGGGCCGGGGGTTCTGGGCCCTCGGGCCCCACAGTAGGTTTTAGATGTACAAAATGGAATATTTTTTGGACATACTAATGTGAATGCTCTAAATGATAGATAGGGATAAACTTGGTTCAAATAATTTGTTGACACATCACTTAAATTTAAAAGGAGAAAATCATTTCCACTCCTTTATTTATGGGATACCTGAGTAAGAGTAATTCATAATTATCTTTTAAACTATAAAATCAATCAATATTTTTGGTTTTCTCTCCTTAACTATTAAAAATAAGCAAATATCTACCTTTTTTTTCCTAGAATATTCCAGGGTAAAATTACTAAAATACACTTGATGAGGGAAATGCAAGTAACCCCATAGTTAAAGGGAGAATTACAAATAAATGTGCCAAATTTTATTAATATTCCAAATTCAATTTTTCACAATTCCAATCTCAAAACTTTTTTATAAAAAATAAATTTTAACTTTCTTAATGTAATCGAGAAAAAAAAAATCTTAACATGATATATTATATTTATAGTAATACCTCCTAATAAAATATATATATATATATATATATATATATATATATTATATACCTTTTAAGTTCATTTACAATCAATTAACCCTTTGATAATTAAAAATAAAATCTAACATAGGAAAAATAAACACTGATAATTTTAAGTTAGTTCAAAATAAAATCAAGACATATAATTATTAATCTAAATTAATGATATTATTGATAATGAATCAAGAATGATGTTAGAGACATTATAAAATTTATTGTAATATATAAGACTTCTAAATTGATGTTGTCAACCACTAAAAAAATAAATTAGATATTAATTTATTAAATATTGAAGTGATTCCAATTATATTTATATATTGTCATGTCAATTTATATTTAGTTTAAAACTAGTGGTAACTTTAGAATTTTCTATGAATTAGTGGTCACATACCTAACAATAGAACACTTGACAATAAAGTACCTGCAAGATACAAAAATCAACCTTTTTGGAACCAATCTAATAACATCTCTAATGCTTAAGTTAGTGACTTTATTTTAAGAATCAAAAGATTCTGTTAGATTTAACTGAGAAAGTAATGGAATAGGAGTATTTGCTCATTTTCAAAAGATAAAGGAAAAAATTTGGATAAAATAAGCCTAATGAGAGAACTGCAAATAACCCCGTAGTTTAAGGGAGAATTACAAAGGAATGTGTCAAATTTTATTAATATTTGAAATTCAAAATTTTCACAATTCCAATCTCAAAACTTTTTTATAAAAAATAACTTTTTACTTTCTTAATATAATCAAGAAATAAAATCTTAACATGATATATTATATTTGTAAAAATATCTCTTAATCAATGTGTCAAATTAAATATATAATTTAAATAATCTTTTACAATGCTATATACTTTTAAGTTCATTTACAATCAAGTAGCCCTTTGATAATTAGAAATGAAATATAAGATAGGAAAAATAAACATTGATACTTTAGAGACATTATAAAATATATTTTTTATATATAAAGACTTCTAAATTGATGTTGTCAATCACTAAAAAATAACTTAGATGTTTATTTATTAAATATTGAAGTGGTAAAACTAGTGGTAACCTTAGAAATTTCTATGAATTACTAGTCACATGCCTATTAACAATAGATCACTTGACAATAAAGTACCTGCAAGATACAAAAATCAACCTTTGTGGAACCAGCTGTCTAATTGCTTAAGTTAGTGACCTTATTTTAGGAATAAAAAAAAAAAATCCATCCAATTCAACAAAGTAAGGAATGGAATTGAGATATTTGTTGATTTTCAAAAGACAGTGGGATAAATTGGTTAGTTTCAAACATAAAGAGAGGCAAATGATTTTTCCTAAAAATGTTAATTTTCAAATTTTTTTTTTAAGAGTTTAAACTTATGACGTTCGCTCCTGAAAATAGCTCTTTATTATTATACTAAGATATCAATCGGTTTTTTATATAAGTGAGGATTAAATTCTAGATTTCTTATTCAACTATAAAAAAATTTTATCAGTTAAGTTAACTAAAACTAATTAAAACTCACTAAAAAAATAATAAGGTTAATTCTCAACTCACAACATATTGCTTTGTGTAAAAGTCAATTGTAATGGCATTAATGCCCAACCTCTAATTAATTACTCAATTCTTCAACACGTAATGGACACAGTTGTCAGTTATATGTTTATTTACGTTCTCCAACCACTACTTACCTTCCTTCTTATTATAAGCTAAAAACAATAACTTACATAAAATACCCACACGTTTAATTAGTGGAGTCTGTCTTATAATTAATTGCCTCTCTGCCCACTTCTTGTTTACTTATTCGCATTTGTTAAATTTTCTTCATTTTCTAAATGAGAAAGCTCGGAAGATCATAGGAATATGAATATCTATACCACCGTAGGCCGTTGATTAAAAGCAAAGAGCCCTTCCCTTAATTTCTTTCCTCTAGAAGACTCATCAAAATCGATGATGCAACTTCCATTTTTACCTAACTTAGTAGACTTCTAAACTAATTTAAACTATTTAATTGATTATAAATAACATATATAAGAGAAAATAATATTAAGATATGAACTTACTATTTAACGTATGGTTTAAACTTTAACCTATAAATTCTTAAGAATACTATGATGATGCATCTTCCACAAAAATAATGATTTTTTTTTCTTCTTCTTGTATCTGTAATGTTATATTTCAAACATAAACAAAGATTTTAATCATTTGGCTATATAACAATTTACGTAACATATATGAGAGAAAATAATATTAAAATATGAACTTTTATTTGACAAATTAATATATAAATATTTAAGAATACTATGATGATGTATATGCAATGTTGTATGCCTTTCAAACATAAACAAAGCTTTTAATCATTTGGCTATATCAATTTGTGAAAATTTAAAATATTTTGTGGCATTTTTTTTTATTAACAGCATTGCATGCATTGGATTTATAGTTTGAATTTGAAACATTTTTGAATGTGTATAGTCTAATGTAAAACTTCTAGAAGCATAGCTAGAGTTAATTTGAAATCAACCCTAAATTATGGGGTTTAAAATGTAATTTACCTTTTATTCTTAATAAGTAGGCGAAATTATATTATTGGTTCCTGAAGTTTACTTTGTAAGTACAATTGGTCCCTTAAATTTCAAGTGTGTGCTATTGGTCCCTTAAGTTTTAAAAATGAACAATGTTAATCCTTCTGTTAACTACAATTAATAATTTTACTTATGTGGCTAACTGAGTAATGACTTGTCATTTTTTTTAATGATGTGTCATTTTTTAATTACAAAAATTATTAGAAATTACTAAAAATATTAGTATATATAAGTTTTACAAACTTATTATGCCACGTAAGTGACTTAAAAAATAGTTTTACATGTCCAAGCGTCCTTATCATTTTGGTAAAAACTTAATAATTAAAAAAATTAAAAACCGCATATTTCTCCCCTCAGCCTTTCTCTCTCATGTTCTTTGTCTGCCATCTCCTAGAAAATACCGAATATCAAACTCTAATTCAACTGACTCATTTGCACAATATTAGCATCTCTTATGAGTCAGAATCAACGATGAATAACTTTATTCAATTTCAAAATATTTTCTAAAGTCCCCCATTTTGTTTCAATTTCACTAGGGTTTCAAATCTAAATATAATTTTGATCTTCTTTTCAAACCTAATTCAAATTTCCACAATGCATATGAAGCCCTATGGAGAAAGACGAAAGAGCAACAACTCCATATACATCCAAATCTAGATCCTATTTGAATCGACTACATAGCAATGGATTACAATTGTTTCAGATACTAATAAGTTATAAGGATTCAAACAGAAACTTAGGTCTGGTATTTAAAAGTTCAAAAATTAAGGCATGAAAGTTAGAAATTTTCAAATATTTGAAGAATTTTAAGTATTATATATAGGTTTTATTATCTGGGAAATAAAAAGAAAGAAATATTGGTCCTTTTTCTTTCTCTGCCTTGAACTAGTGGCAGTCATTGTGAGAATCTTTGTTGCCTGTCACATTTGTTGCACTCAAAATCTTCTTTGTTGGGTTGCATGCACCGAACCTTAGACTTCTCTTAGCTCTTGATTTTTGTTGAGTTTTCCTAGCATATTTTGTTGGCATTGAGGTATTCTAGCAACTTGATCAGAAAATTGGAAAACGGTGAAGTGAAAGGGAAATACTTACATAGGGAATTACTTACACAGGGGAAGAGAGGGTGGGGCTGAAGCCAATATTTTTTTTTCCCATAAGAATAAATAAAAATCAATTAAAAATGAAATAAGACACTTAAGTTGCCACATCAATTTGTAAGTACTTTTAGTAAATTAAAAATGTTACGTCATTATTCCGTTAGCTATATAAACAATTTCACTAACGGCAGTTAACATAAAGATTAATATCACTCACTTTTAAAATTTGAGGGACTAATATTGCTCACTTGAAACTTGAGCGATCAATTGCGCTCATAGGATAAATTTCAGGGACCAATAGTATGGTTTCGCCTAATAAGTAATACCAATAGGGGCCATATTACTCTCAATTTAGAGGCTTATGGTTACAAAAATATATATTACGTAAATGATTAAATATATATTAATAATTATAACTTATCTTAAAAAAATTAAACTTTTATTAATTAATGATAAACTTTTTTTGTTAATAATTAGTAAGTGATACTTAATCATTTAACAACAGTAACAAACATAAATTATCAACAAAAAAAAAAAAACACTAACAAACCTATTTTTGAAAAGCAAACTACATGATTAATTATTTGTAGATATAATATCAGTTTAGGTTACAAAAGACCAACCTAGCTAATATATAGAACATAAGAAGAAGCTTCTATTCCATGCACCGCCTGAATCCACGTAATAAGTATGACGGCTGAGCCTACGTAATGTTAACAACTGCCAGCCCCCCCCCCCCCCCCCCACACACACACACACACACACACACACACACACACACATAGGGAAATGTTAGCCAAAGATGGGTTTAGAAATTATTTTTAGAAACATTTTACAGGGGGAGTGATAAAATAATAAATGTTGTTTATAGTTTTTTATATTTTTTATAAGAAAAATAATATGTCTATAATATTTTTACAATAAATTATAAGTGGTAAGTTGTTACTAGTTGTTATTGTTGGGGCAAACAAATAATCTTAATATCAGTTTCAAATTTGAACCTATAACAACTAACTACCTGTAATTTGTTGTAAAAATGTTGTAAAATTATTGTAGACGTAGCATCTCTCTTTTTATAAATCAAATTTGAACCAATAACAACTAACCACCTGTAATTTGTTGTAAAAATATTGTAAAATTGTTGTAGATGTAGTATCTCTCTTTTTATAAAGGACTTGGTTTAGTTTCAGTGCATCAGTGCATTGGACTCAGTCAAATGGTGACACGTGTTATCATCTCAACGGCTTCAATATAACTAGACACTGGACCTAAACTCGACCCTTCTATAAAAGTGGTGTCAAAACTTTTTTATTGTGATTTATTAACAATTGTACTAAGAGAATCCGTTAACATGACCCATATTATACATTATAGTCAATATGGTTTTTTTTTTTAATAGGAAAAGTTGACAGATGCCTGTCACTGATTTAGGAAATATTTTTAATTTTTTTTTTCTGAAAATGAAAGAAACAACTGACTCTTTTTTTATAGTTTTTTATATTTATCAAAAAAGTGATATTAATTTTTTTTAAAATGATCTATTAACAAATATCTTAAAGGCACTTATTAACACGACTTATTTATATACATACGCACACTATACTGGTTTTTTTTTTCCTCTTAGAAAGCTAGTAAATATATATATATATATATATATATATGAGAAATGCTATGTCTACAACATTTTTACAACAATTTTACAACAAATCCTAAGTGGCAGGTTGTTATTGGTTATTATTGTTGGGGTAAAAAAGTAATCTTATTATTAGTTTCAAATTTGAACCAATAATAACTAACCACCTATGATTTGTTGTAAAAATGTTGTAAAATTATTGTAGACATAGCATCCCTCTATATATATATACACGCGCGCGCGCACAATAGTCTATGGTCAATATGGTTTTTTTTTTCCTCTCAAAAAGCTAGGAAGTATCTTCAATGACTTTCTAAAGTATGTTAGTCAAATGACCTTTTTATAGTGGGAAACGGGTCAGAAGTATCCAACAACGTGTACAGCTCATGACCTAGTTTAAGTGTTTAAGATCGATATTTGCCTCATTTTACTCGTTAGGACTCAGTGAATTCCAGGTCATTCAGTGTTAAACCCAAACAATAATAGATTTCTTGTTTATTGAGTGGTCTTCTTTGTAAAATAGTTTAAAGTTTTTGGTCCACAACGTTACAAACACAATTACACAATGATCAATATTTGATGTTACTTGTTTATTCATTACTACAATATATATTCAATTATTTGAAGGAAAAAAAAAAAATCAATGTATTAGTCTAAGTTCTTTTAAATAATGATTGACTTAAAAAAATTTATTCGTTTTTAAATAGTCTAAGTTTTTTTTTTTTTTTTTGAATAAATTCTGCTATTATTTAAAAAACAATTATCTGAAACTAGTGATGGAAAATAAACAAGATATCAAAGGTCTAAATTCAATAAAGTATATATATTTAAAATCAATGATTCAATATTATGCCATCTGTGGAAACCGTGTATTAAGATACATAGGCAATTAAGGATTTCTTAATTCAGTCACTTTGGAAAAACTATGCCAACTAATTTTGGAAAACTTGATCGTGTAATCAGATACATAACCTATGGGACTCGTTTGTGAGTTGTGACCAGGTTCAGGTTTTGGGCTTATAATGGCACAATAAACACAATGATCTTAGTTCTTAATGGCCTCGATCGAGGCCATTGGTCCTCCTCTAAGGCGGCTTGCGAGGTATTAATCCCCTGAAACTCTGATTCCAGGAATTGATGCTAGTTTTTAGTCTCTAGTCTTTAGTCACTACAATCATTTTTTCTCTTAAAAAGTTGAAGACTAAAAGGGATAGAAATCATATGATTCAACTATTCAAGTCCCTACCTAACCACCAAAAACAAAAGGTGGCATTTCACTTGGCCTTAAGACTATTGACTACAATTAATCACGTCTTGTCATTTGTGTTAATAACAGTCAAGGTATATATTAAATTAGTTGATCTAAGTTTTTTTTTTTTTGAATAAATTCTTCTACTAATTTCCAAAAATATTTTTTGAATTTATAAATAAATGATTATATTTTAATTAGTATGAGTTCTTTGAATAAATTCTTCTATTAGTTTAAAAAAAATCCAAATCATGAGGAAAATATATAGTAAAGATCAAAGGTCTAAATTTAATAATTAAGGTAATCAGTAATAACATACATAGCACATAGGAAATTAAGGGATTTAATTACCAGTCACCTTGAAAAAATTATGCTTACTAATTTAAAGGTTAGAGTTTAAGTATAAGTTTGAACAAAATTTAGCAATATGGGAAAGGGAAAATAGAAAAAGAAAAAAAAAAAAAAAGGACTATATCACTGCGGTGCAGTCACCACCCCAACCTGCCCCCTCCCTTATCCTCTACCATCCCACATAACTATTGTCATTATTGCACAATTTGAATCCTTTCTTTTCTACCCCTAAGCACTTTATGCATGGAAATATATCAATTAAGCTACAAGATCCTTATTTGTAGGCTCACAAATGCTTAAATTACTTTAAGTATTAAAAAACTAATTTTGAGGTATACTTGCATTTTATGGTTATGAGATTCATTCACTTGTCTCTTTCTCTTACAAAACATAAGAGACTAACAAAAAAATTATGACCACATTTGCAAAACACCAAGTCAGTCAAACAAAAAGAAACTCTTATTCTCCTGCCCAGAGTCACTATTATTTATGTACATGTTAGGCCAAGGCCATAGTTGTTAGGAAATTAGAAATGCAGTTCAATGTTTTAGTTTAGGTGAAGAGAATCTGTTCTTCTTTTTCCGTTTCCACTTTGATTTTTAATATCCCCACAAAACTGAAAAAAGGTGATAAAGATTGGAATTTTTTTTCTAAATCTTTCTCCCTCAACAACTTATTGCAATTACTTTTATTCCTCCAAGTTCCAATTAACATATTCTACTTGACCTCAATTTGAAGTCAACTTCTTAATTAAATTTGGTCCTGTAAATTGCAGATGTTAATAGACATAAAAAATGATTAGGTAACTTTTTTTTAGGGCGTAATGATTAGGTACTCTTGATGGAATAAACATCCTCTATCATATTCTAATTATAACTATTCTACATTATATTCTATCAATTACACCAATAAATTAATACAAATAATTTATTATAAAAGTATCACATCAACTCAAAAAATGATATGAAAAAAATTAATTTTTTTATGAGTGTCATGTATTAATTAGTGTGAAATATCACATCAACCATACTCTGAATTAATAATAACTATTAGGCTTCCTATAAATATACCTAAATTTACACCCAATTTCACATGCAAAGATGTTAAAGGTCGATTAATGGTTAAATACACCTAATTTTTTTTTTTTGGTTGCCATCAGAGTGAAAATGAATGAGCGTTTTGAGGCAAAGGAAGCTTAGGATCTTTATATATTAAGGAAAATGTTCTTTTTACCCTCGTTGTTACATATATACTTTGCACAAAATGTTTTTTTTTTTTTAATACAAGATGTTCATGTTTCTCACAAAATTTTCATAATTTCAAACATGATGTACAATTTCCTTATTTACTAAAACCACGAAATGAATATTTGTGTAGCCGTTACATTAACATGTGAGAATTAGTGTGAGGAAATGTTTGAGAGATTGTTACGTCGCATCTTTTTCCTTCAATGAATAAGAAAGGAGAGGATGTCACTATGTAATGTAGTGGTGTATTCCAACGATTTGATTTCACATAAGAATTCATGAATATAAAATTTTCCATCCACTACATTTCCTTTCAAAGGGAGAGAGTCTATTTTATGATTAAAATTTTATTTTATTTGAATTTGACAATATATAAAATGTCATGTCATAAACACATTTATATTTGTAATATTTAACAAAAGTTTTGAAATAAACCCATTTAAAATGAAAAAAAAAAAAAAAAAAAAACTCTTAATACCACAATACAAGTATTTCACTTTATACTTCACTAATTACATATACAATATGTCACGTGTCCTTTATTTTTTCCTTATTATTTCTTATAATAACCAATATTAGAAATGAAAATTAAAAATCATACACATGATATATTATATTATGATGATTATATTAGAGAATAAATTGGGGTCGGAGGTGGTGTAAAAGCTGTGTTTTACGCCAGCCAATCCTGACTCGCCACGTCACCAAACTTTTTTTTTTTTTTTTTTTTCAAGAAAAAGAGATTAAGCTTGAAGCCCTTAACCCTCTCTTTCTCTTCTCCCCTCACCCACTCGCTCCATCTCTGGATCAAATCCATGACCTACATGGCCGGAGCTTCAAAGCTCAACACAAGCACCAACCTTTTTTTTTTTTTTTTTTTTTTTTTTCAGCAAAAAAGATTAAGCCTTAGGCCTCTTTCCCTCTCTTTCTCTCCACCTTCTCTCTCTCTCTTACTCCTCCATCTAGCTAAAGAGGTGGCCACCCCATTCCAGGTGAGGATTCGATCACACCTTGCTCTCTCTACCAACTAGGCTTTGCCTAGAATGTTGATTTCACCATCTGTGTGTGTTTCAATTTGAGCAAAATCCTATTTTGGCTTCATATTCTTTCATTTTTGAGGGTTTATGCTTCTGGGTTCTTCAATTTCCTACATGGGTATTGAATATTTTCTCAAGTTAGTGTCTTGAACATAGTTCTCAGAACCGGACCGGACCGGGAGGTCGGACCGTGAAAACCGTGAACCGTGATGAAAACCGGTTTTTTAAGCATAAAAAACCGGGCATATGTGGTAATTCCGTGAACCCCTAAAACCGGGGTTGGACCGTATGAACCGGTCAAGAACCGTGCGGTTCAACCCCTTAGCAATTTTTTTTTTTTTTTTATATAAAAACAACTTAACACAATTTTATTCTACTTAATTAAATTATTCATCTCTTACAAGGAATAAAAAAATTATAATTAAAATCCTTCAAAGATATTCAATTTTACTTCAAAAATTAATCATAAATTTTAATATTTTCATGCTTATTATTTTATTTTATTAACTTTCTTATTTAATTATTAAATATATGCTTGAAAATCATTAAATTTCCCTCACATATATAGATATATTAGTCAATTTTACTAGTTTTATAAATTTAATATCTATATTTAGACTTTAATTAATTATTAAATTAATTATGACGACATCACGGTTCGACCCCTGTTCAACCTCGGTTCGACCTCAAAAACCTTGAACCTCTCTCTTTTACGGTTCAATGAACGGTCCGGGTCTGAAAACCTTGGTCTTGAATGTTGATTTTAGCATCTGGGTGTGTTTCATTTTGAGCCAAATCAGAGAAGTTGATTTTTTTTTTTTTGGGTGTTAGTGTTTCTGGAGGCTACAAGTTCTAATGTTGGTATTGGATATTGCATTAGAATCTTGATTTTGAGTGTTAAATATTTTTGGGATTTCCATTTTGTTTTGAGGGTATTGGATATTTCCTAAGAATATTGAATGAAGTCTAGATTTTGATGGATGTGTATCTTTCAATTTGAGGAGATTTCTAGAACATGCTTTCTTTGCGATATATTAGCAGATTCTATCATGCTGTTGCTGCCATTTAATCAACTGAAAGCCCTGCAGCTGTATCCAATTACATTCAGAATCCAAAGCCATTAGAAGAATCTGCTCTTGTGAAACTTAAGAATGAGCAGGACCCTGAGAAGTTGTTCCATTTATTTAAGCCAATGCACACAATCGGCTTGTCATTGAAAACCATTTTGCATTTGAAGACACGGTGTCTAGGCTAGCTGGTTTAGGTCGCTTTGATTACATCGAGCATTTGCTTTGATTACATCCTGGGTTTGATTTAGAGATGAAGAGATCAGGTGAGGAGAGAAGAGAAAGAGAGGGAGAGAGGCTTAAGGCTTAATCTTTTTTGCCGAAAAAAAAAAGGTTGGTGCTTGTGTTGAGCTTTGAAGCTCCGGCCATGGAGGTATGGGTTTGATCTAGAGATGGAGAGATCGGGTGAGGAGAGAAGAGAAACAGAAGGAGAGGGGGTTAAGGGCTTAAGGCTTAATCTTTTTTGCTGGAAAAAAAAAAAAAGTTTAGTGATGTGGTAAATTAGGATTGGCTGGCATAAAACACAGCTTTTACGCCAACTCCTGACCCAATTTATTCTCATTATATTTTATTATGATGATTAGTAAAATATAAAATAAATAATAAAATAATTTGACAAGACTTTTTCATTAATTGGTATTCACTTGTGGTTGAAGCCATCCAACCACTGCCGTCCAAATAATTGTAATTAAGGCTAGCTTGATTCGCATTTATAATCAACCTAATCAAGAGCTTTCCTTCCCTTTTTCGTTTTCTTTTTACCAACTAGGATTTTTTTTTTTTTTTGAGAAGGAACCAACTAGGAATTAAACTCTGAAATTCTCAAAGGTGATAGGTATATAGTACCTTTTATAGTGTTTTCCATTTTTAAAAGACCTTTGATAGTAGGAGTAATTGAAGTTGAAAGATGAAAATGTGGGAAACGAACATTTTTAGCTTATGTCTACGCGAGCCGATGTAGATGAAAGTGCCATGCAATGCAAGTGTTCATCTCTTTACGCGTGAACCCTTTGATTGTTAAGCTATGTTCAGGACTTCAGGTTCGTGGACCCTTTGTTTCTTTGGATTTTTTCATATAGTAATTAAGTCATTGCCTTCTTGGAAACATGTTTCTCGACTGCCGACTGGCGCTGCTGTTTGTTTCTTTTCCTGAAGTGATTTTTTTATTAGCTGTTACTTTGGCAGCTTGCTTGTAGTTTTCTCGTAGAGATTATGGATGAAGTGTTTCTAGGGGTGTTAAATGGGTGGGTTTGGAGTGAACATAATTAGGTTGGGTATATAAAACCCATTTACCTATTAAAATTCATTTAACTATTTGCTTTTAACTTAAACCCAACCCAACTCAATTATTATGAGTAAACCCCAACCCACCCGATTACCCAATTATTAAAATTACCAAAATGCCCATGAAGTGTAAATGACCAAAGTACTCTAAAATCTTAAAAAATGATCAAAATACCCCAAAACGTCAAAATTACCAAAATAACCACGAAATCTACAAAATGACTAAAATACCCCTGAAACCCAAGTAAATGACCAAAATACCACCAAAATATAAAAAATGACCAAAATACCCATGAAACCAAAAGAATGACCAAAATACCTGTTGAAACCTAAAAAATGACCGAAATACCCCCGAAACCTAAAAATTACTAAAATAATCTCGAAACCTACAAAATGACCAAAAATACCCCTAGAACCCAAAAAAATGATCAAAATACCCTTGAAACCTAAAAATGACCAAAATACCCCCAAAACCCATAAAATGACCAAAATAACCCTAAAACCAAAAAATGATCAAAATACCCCTTGAAATCTAAAAAATAACCAAAATACCCCTGAAAACTAAAAATTACTTAAATAATCTCGAAACCTACAAAATGACCAAAATACCCCTGAAACCTAACAAATGACCAAAATACCATCGAAACCTAAAAATGACCAAAATACCCCCAAAACCTAAAAATGACCAAAATACCCCTGAAACCCAAAAAATGACCACAATACCTCCGAAACCTAAAAATTACCAAAATAATCTTGAACCTACAAAGTGACTAAAATACCCCTGGAACCCAAAAAAGACCAAAATACCCCTGAAACCTAAAAATGACCAAAATACCCCCAAAACCCATAAAATGACTCCGAAACATAAAAAATGACCAAAATATTCCCGAAAGCTAAAAATGACCAAATACCCCTAAACCCAAAAAATGTCCAAAATACCTCCAAAACCTTAAAAAATTACTAAATTACCTTTGAAACCTAAAAACTGGCCAAAATAACCTCGAAGCCTACAAATTGACCAAAATAACCCTGAAAACTAAAAATGACTAAAATACCCATGAAACCTTAAAAATGGCCAAAATAACCACGAAACCTAAAAATTGACCAAAATAACCACAAAACCTTTAAAATGGCCAAAATAACCATGAAACCTAAAAATTGACCAAAATAACCTTGAAACCTAAAAATGACCAAAATAGCCCCTAAACCTAAAAATGACCAAAATACCCGCTAAACCTAAAAAATGATTGATATACCTTCAAAACCTAAAAAATAACTGAAATACCCCCTGAAACCTAAAAAATGACCAAAATACCTTGAAACCTATAAAATGACAAAAAAGCCCCTTAAACCTATAAGTCGATAAAAATACACCCTAAACCTAAAAAATTGCCAAAATCCCCCATAAAACTAAAAAAATGACCAAAATACTCCCTAAACATAAAAAATGACCAAAATACTCCCAAACCTAAAAAATGACTAAGATACCCTAAACCCCTATTTTGGAAATTTTAAAGGCTTTAGGCGTATTTTGTTCATCTTACAGGATTAGTTGTACGTTGGTCATTTTAGATATTTTGAGGGGGTATTTGGGTCATTTTATTGGTTTAGAGATATTTTGATCGTTTTAGAGGTTTCAGGGTATTTTTGGTAATTTTAGAGGTTTCACATTGTTTGTGGCCATTTTAGAGGTTTTGGGTTTATTTGGGTCATTTTAAAGGTTTAGGGGTATTTTCGTCACTTTAGAGGTTTGAGGGTATTTTGGTCATTTTTAAGGTTTTAGAGGTATTTTGGTCACTTTTAGGTTTGGGGGGGGGGGGGGGGGGGGGTATTTTGGTCATTTTTAGGTTTCGCGGTATTTTGGTTATTTTTTAGGTTTCAGGGGTATTTTGGTCATTTTTAGGTTTTAGAGGTATTTTGGTTATTTTTTGTGTTTTAGTGGTATTTTGGTCATTTTTAGGTTTCGGGGGTATTTTGGTCATTTTTTGGGTTTTAGGGGTATTTTGGTTATTTTTAGGTTTTGGGTTATTTTGGTCATTTTTTTTGGTTTTAGGAGTATTTTGGTTATTTTTTGGGTTTTAGGAGTATTTTGGTCATTTTATAGGTTTCAGGGGTATTTTGGTCATTTTTGGGGTGTGTGGGTATTTTGGTCATTTTTTGGGTTTTAGGGGTAATTTGGTAATTTTTAGGTTTTCGGTATTTTGGTCATTTTTTAGGTTTAGGGGGTATTTTGGTAATTTTAGTGGTTTTGGGGTTGGGTGATTCGTAGAAATGGTACTTGGATCATACTTGGGCTAATTGGGTATCCAATTAAAACCCAATAAACATTAGTGTTAATTGGGTTTAATTGGGTTAATACCCATTTAACCTAACTAATAATTGGGTGAGTTTGAGTCTCTTTTAAATGGGTGGGTTTGAGTGGGCAAATGGATTTAGGTTGATTTTGCCACCCCTAGCACTTTCGATCCATAGGGTTCTCTCTCAATTTATAACACTTATATAAATTGATTAGGGCCTAGAATCAATACAATAAGACCATTAATGTAATACGCTTAATAAGTATAAATATAAATATACTTTCATACTTTCAATAAAAAAGAAAATAATTAAGCCAATCTTATGGTGCATTTTTTTTTTTTAATTTTTTTTTTTTGGAGATAAGCATGCTTTCATGTGAATAGGGGTGAAAATTCATGTTAGTCTCATATGTCAAGATAAGACTATTCAAATACATAAATTCAACCCTTATCCAACCCATTCAAGAATCGTATCAAAAGCCTAGCCTTATCCTAACACAACATAAACCCAACCTATTTAATACACAATCTAAGAAAATTAAAGAGTAAGTGAGTTTATTTTTTCCCCTTTGTTTTGGGTTAAAGGGCTAGAAATTTCAGAATTTCAATGGAGAATTCATCAATATAACGAACATTAAATTCTTTTGCAACTCAATTATATTTCAAATTCAATTTTATGTTAGATAAAAATGACATTTATTCAAATAAATTGAATTATTTTGAGTTAATTATGAGTTAAACAAGTCAACACAAACTTAATACATTTATTAATCTGGTTAAAGTATATATATCGACCTGCTTTACACAAACCCATTCACACAACACAAATCTGTAAGTTTTTTTTTTTTTTGGGTAAATGCAGGGGATCGAACTCCCGAACTCAAGATATACAATGACATTGGGTGCTACTAGGCTACAAGGCCCAGCGTACCTTTTGCATTATTAATTTTTGCAGAGCGTATTTCTGCTTTGTGGCTCTTTATAGGAGCTAATTGACAAATCTGTAAGTTACTGTGTCTTATTCATGTCTTGTTCATGATTGTGAAACATTGTTGACATGAATTATGATTTGGGTATGGAACATAAGGAGACAGCTTCCTTTCTTCAGAAAGAGAGAACACTAATCAATCACCGGAAAAGTTTTCATTGAAATGATTAGACCCCCAAAAAAAGACATACATAACACTTTAAATCAAGCATCTTGCTCTAACACACACACCCCCCCCCCCCCCCCCAAAGCAGTCCTATGCTTTAAGCAAAGGAGTTCTGAACTTCGAACTAGATAAAATATGATACCCCCGTTAATTTCCTACAAATTAAGGTAGGTCAATAATACAAGAAATAAAATATTCTTAATCATCCTAGTGTGTGTTTGATAAAAATTATTTTTGCCAACTTATTTTACTATTCAACTTATTTTTGCTACTATTCATGAGTCTTACTGCACTTTTTAATACTATTCATGAGTTCTACTGTATTATTTTAGCTAACTTTTACCTTTATTTATGGTACTTTCAGCAAAAAGTTTTCAATTTCAGCAAAATAAGCAAATCCCAAATAAACCCCATAGTATTCAAATACATTGTATCTAGAGATGAGACTAGAGCCGAGGTTGTTGCACCATTTCAAAAAAAAAAAATTATAATTTAATTTCCTATAATATAACATAATTTAGTACATATACTCAATTGTTAGACTTGGCCAACTAAGGTTTTGACTAAAACAAATTATTTATTCCCGTGCAATTTGACCATATCACAGTTTCATCCCACAAAATTTTCAATTATTATATTTTTATCCCTATGATTTGGATTAAAATGTGTAAAACTTTTACCCTAAAAATTATATGGAGTCAAAGGGAAACTTTGTCACCCCTTTTATTCCATCTTCCACCTTTTGTTTTATATTTCAACAAAGGAAAGATTGTATTTGAAAAAAATCTTCCATCGAGTACCTATTGAAATGTTATTTTTATTCCTCCTAAAAATCTTTCATCCGTGGATTGCATGCAATTTTATAATAGCAACATGTGTGTGGTTCATGTAATTGTTATCACGTCACAGTTTCTCAGTTCGAAAGAATTTGACTCCTTTATAAAACTACACCATAAAAAGAAAATAATAAAAAATATAAACGATTAACACTCAGGCCTTTTTGACATGACCCCTGAGGGGCGTGTTTTCAATGTATAGATTTGTTTGTAATTCAATGAAACATATATAATAGTATCAAATTGGATTCTGAGTTGACACGAAGAGAAGGAGCATCAATTGTCAAAACTCATACAATTCATGATCAATGTTTTTTCTTTTCGGCATAAAAGTGCATCCAAACAGGGCATGTGTACGTTGCTAAATGGAAATTTTTCTGTGTTGGAGACTGAATTGTTGGCGATAGAAGCTGGTATATTGTTAGCAAAGTGTGCGCGCCGGAAGCAAGGCTGTTGGGCCTAACCTCTCTTGGGCTCACAACTTATTTTTATGATGGACAAGGATTTCCTACCCTGGGTCGTCCTTAGCACTGAGACCCAATGAGATCACTTTTTTTTTTTTTTTCTCTCTCTCTCTCGTTGCTTGAATCAAGTTCTCTCCTTCACCCTTTCTCCAAAACTTCCAACCCCCTTTCTCTCTTCCATATCTCATATTTATACCCCAAGATTAGTGGAGAGGCTATGATTACCTCCTTGGTTAGTGTAATGCAAGGTCCAATGTTATCAATCGTAAGTGGGAGGTTAGGTGGGAGTGGAATGTGGTGAAAATGGCCTTGGAACTTGGTTCCCACTCCAGAAGGCATGCCCGGCGGCGGGGCTTCTGGGTGCTTCCGAGTATGCAAACGACAGCATGCTTGGAAGCTATTCCTGTTTCATTGCTTAGTAAAACCCCCGAGTAAGGGTCAAGTGGAAACTCATGAACTCGCCGTTCATATGAGCTTAGATCAAAGCCTTGGGCAGCCCTATTGCATCAGAACTTTAGGCCCAAATGTATTTTGGGCCCCACGGGATCGTACCTCACCCCTTTGATTTGTGCCCAGCTAACCTAGCAGCCATTGAGCCCAGCTTCTAATGAGGGAGTTAGCAACCATGGGCCCATTTGCACAGTTTGGGCCTGATGTCCGGATGGTCCTAGGGGAGACGCATCGTACACAAAGGATTTAGGCTTCCAACAGATTATTATTGAATTTGACTCTCTACTAGGGGCTCAGAGCATATTGGAAAAGATAATCAGTGGTGAAACAGGGCATATTGTTCAAGGAATTTTGTGTTATCTGGACTGTTTTGGCAGTTGGAAAGTTCAGCATGTTAAGAGGGAGTTCAATAGGGTGGCGCATGAACTTGCCCACTATGCAAAGTGTAAAGAAGTAAATCAGGTATGGGAGGGGTGTTCTCAGCCCATTGTGAGTCACTTGATCCTTCAGGATCAGTTATGATGTGTCATTCTGTTGTTCTTTGTTTTCTGTGTTGGTTTAATGGCAGTGTTCTTATTAAAAAAAAAAAAAAGGTTCATCCAAATCCATTAATTTTGTGCTCAGTGGAAACGCTGAAAGTTAGTTACCATTGCATACACTTTGAATAGTACTATAGTACTTTAATACTATACCAATTGTGTGTTTATTTACGAAATTTGATTGAATTTGAATGAACCATGGATGACTAAAGCTATGATTTGAACTTTCATATTGCTCTGGAAATTCGTTTTTTTCTTTTTTGGTTGTAAAGTTCTTATGCCTAAATAAACAAAGCTCCGTCATGGACCCGGAAAAAGACCTCTCATATAAATAAGGCCGCTTTTATCATCATGCACTATAATATTTTGACAGGTTAATTTTTATTGAGTGAAGCATCATTTACCTTTAAAAAAAGAAAAGAAAAGTGAAAGTAAAATGGATAGACTATGGTGGGGTGTGATCTCGTCAAAACAGTTAAAATGAATCCATAAATAATAGAGGGAGACATTTTCTAACTTTGATTATTACTTTTTGAGAAATTGAGATTTTGACAACCATGCATGGATGACTAAGGCCTTGTTTGAATTTTGCAAAACTAAGTTAACAAAATTGAGTTTTGTTAACTTATAACCCAAAATTCGTGGGGCCCACCTAAGGAAACATTGTTTGGATGATTTTTTGTTTGTTAACTTAGGATCCGTTTGGATACAACTTATTTTGTTAAAAACTAAAAACACTATAGCAAAATAATTTTTAAATGTGTGAATAATGCTGTGGTACCCATTTTTAATGAAAAAGTTGTTGAAAAGTGAAGTCTGTGGGTCCTGTGAATAGTGCACGGGCTTAAAAAGAGAGAGAGAGAGAGAGAGAGAGAGAGAGAACGCGCAAGAAGAAAACGCAAACATGAATAAGTTGCATCCAAACCGGGCTTCAATTAATAAAATTGAGTTTTTTGGGTTTTGAGTTACCAATTTCGAAAACACTGGAAACTCGTTTTCAAGTTATGAGTTAATTAACTTAATGGCATTTTCTGTAATTTTTCTTTCCAAATGGGACCCACAACAGTGTGCAATTACATCACTGCAGACCCACTAACCCATAAAACCTCCCAACGAATATTTTGGCTTAACTTTCGCAACTACCCATGCTCATCACTTGTTCATCTCCCTTTCCCTTTCCATTTTCCTTCTCCCAAACCCACAACAACTGAAGTAGAGCTCCAAGTTCTGCCGATTAGCACCTTCAGCCCGAGACCTACACAACTCCGTTCATCGATTTTTGTTTTCGGTAAGACCCAAATTCAGCCCCTCCATCTGTTTACATGCTTGAAGTTGCTGGGTTTTATTTTGATATTTTTTGTTTTTTTCATGTTCCTCCATTTTTTGTGTTGTATTTACTGAGACCTTGGCTCACTTGGCTATGAATGCTTGTTGCTTTATGAATGGAGTATGAATGGAGTTTTGTCCGGAGAGAGAAGAGAATGAAATAATTTCAATGTGAGAGAGATTGCTTAAAATAAATGGTGAGATTGGATAAGGTGAAATGTTGCTAAATTTTGAAGAGAGATTGATACATAAGAGAAGATCGTACTTGAAAGATGAAGATGAAGAAGAAGAAGACCGAGACGGTGTGTATTAGCATACAACTACATCTACCAACTAGTCTCTGTCTGTGATTTTATTTTTCTTTTTTTTTTTTTTAAATTAAAATTTAATATATAAATATATAAATAAATTAGAATTGAAAATTATTGGGTTTGGGTTTGGGTAAATAGCAGATGTCTAAAATAAGGACTCCTTGAGAATGTGTCATGTTTGATTATTGTTGTACCTGGGTCTCACATAATTTATGGTTCTGATCTAGTGGTGAAGGCTTTGGTTTTTTCGCAAATCCTTGTTTGTTTCGAGGAGATGAGCTGATTTGGTGGTGAAGGCTTTTAGAGTTTTGAATTTGGGGTGATGAGTTGCTTTAGGCGGTGTTAAATTGTTGAGAGTTTTTGTTGTCTGTACTTCTTTGGTTGCACTTTGGCACTGTGACTGTGGTGGTGGCAAAATGAAATGAGCAATGAAGAAAATGGTGGGGAATGAGGGTGAGGCGGGTAGGCTAACAGAAGGCTTTAATTTTGTGCTTAGGTATGGGTCCTACAAAAAGTTGAAATATTCGAGTGATGTAAAGTGAAAACAGTGTACTAAACAGGTGGGTATAGGAAATTGAGATATTTTAAGTGATGAGTGATGGGTGATAAGTGATGAGTGACAAAAATTGAGTGAAGAGTGATGTGAAAAAAAAAAAAAAAAAAAAGGAAGAAGAAGAAGAAGAAGAAGACAGGGCCTAAAGCTTTGATTTGTACTTTCATATTGCCTGGAAATTGGTTTTCTTGTTGTAAAATTCTTTTAAAGGTCAAATAAACAAAGGTTGGTCACAGAGCCGGGAAAAGACCTCTCATATTAATAAGGCTACTTTTATTATCGTGTAGTACATAATATTGACAGGTGAATTTTCATTGAATGAAGCTTCATTTACTTTTTTTTTTATTTAAATAAATAAAAAAGTGAAAGTAAAATGGATAGACTATGCTGGGGGTGTTGATCAGGATGGGCTCCTCTCCCGTTTCTTTTTCTCTTATTCCCTTCAGTTTTTAAATAGATGCATGACATCTGGCAAGGATTGAATCTAAGGATAATTATCAAGCCACGTCATATTTCACAAATACTCCTTGACTCCTTCCATCATCTGCTTCCCACTAAAACTTTGCTTCCCGCGCTCAAAATTTTCTCAAAAAGCCATTCCGCTAAAACCTTTGAGCAACCCGCTAAAATATCTAACAATTGCAAAATTTTCCAGTCATTTGAATTCCAGCCCAGCAAAGAAGATTTGCTTTCTACTAAATGTACCTAAGATAAATATCTTTACATCATTCCAACTTTAGTGAGACCACAAAGCAATCCCCTGTCTAGTGAGACTACAAAACAGAACCGTTGTTAATTTTAACAACTCGACTGTAATTGAAAGTTTTGAATTCCAATAGGTGCTCAATCATTTTTTGCATTATTTATTTGTGTTTTTTTTTCCCTCCGTAGTTTTTATACTCTTTTGCTAAGTCTTTAAGTGATCTTCTAACAAATAATTGAATTCCTTGTTTGATTTGGATTTGTTTTTCTTTTTGCTTCACTACTATTTTGCTTCAATATTTAGTAATGCAGCAAGTAAACATGGGTATTCAGTTTCTTATTATTTGTTTTATTTTTATATCATTGACTGTTTTATCAACAACACTAACTTGTTTTGCTTTAATTTGGTTTTTGAATTTCTCTTTAGGTGCTCTTCTTTTCAAAGTTACTAGTCAGTATAATGCCTATAATTAGTGATGAACAAATATGCCCTGAAGGTGACAAAGAAAATGAAGATATTTATGATAATATTATGCAGAATTCTGATTGTCAAGGGAAAATATCTGTTTGAAAAATGGAGTTTGACTCAAAAGAGCATGCTCACCAATGGTATAATGAATATGCTAAAGAAGTTGGATTTAGCATTCGAAAGCAATGGAAAAATGAGGATAGATTTAGTGGAGTAATATCAAGTAGAAGATTTTTTTGTTATAAGGAAGGCTAAAAAAAAAAAAAAAAAAGGTAAGCGAGTGGCTATGAAAAAGCTGCGAAAAGAAACTAGAATTGGTTGCTTAGCAAGACTAACCATTTCTCTTCAAGCTAATGGAAAATATCGGGTCATCGATTTTGAATCAAATCACAATCATGAGTTAGTGGATAAGTCATGTGTACACATGTTACCTTCTCAAAGAATTATTACTGACGTTCAAGCTATTGAAATTGAGTTGGCAGATAATTCAGGTATACCACCTAAATTGGCACATGAATTGATAAGTCGTCAAGTTGGAGGTAGAGAAAATCTTGGTTTTACTAAGCAAGATCATAAGAATTATTTGAGGACTAAGAGGAAAAGAGATTTGCAACAAGGTGAAGTCGGGGGTCTTTTGAATTATTTTCTTAGTCAAGTATTAGAAAATCCATCATTCTTTTTTCGAGTTCAATTGGATGTCGAAGACCAGATCACTAACATATTTTGGGCTGACACTCAAATGATTTTCGACTATGGTATATATGGTGATGTGGTATTCTTTGACACAACTTACTGGACCAATAAAGAGTGTTGACCTTTTGGAGCATTTGTTGGAGTAAATCATCATTATCAGCTAGTTGTATTTGGGGCCTCTTTGTTATATGATGAAACTAGTTAGTCATTTGAATGGCTATTTCATACATTTTTGGAGTGTATGTCCGGTAAAAAGCCAAAGCCAATATTTACTGATCGAGATCCTGCAATGGCAAAGGCAATATCTTTAGTGATGCTAGAGACTTATCATAGATTGTGCTTATGGCATATTTATCAAAATGCTCTTAAAAATCTTAATCATTTATTTAAGAGCCAAAAAACCTTCAATGTTGTTTTTAGAAGTTGCATTTATGATGGTGAGTATGAAGAGGAGCTCATTAGTGCTTGGGAGAATATGTTGGAAAAATATGATCTTTAAGAAAATGAATGGTTGCAAGATCTATTTAAAGTGCGAGAAAAGTGGGCTATGGTGTATGGGAGAAATACCTTTTTTGCAGGTAAGAAAAGTACACAGCTTAGTGAGAGTTTCAACTCTCTTTTAAAAGATTATTTGAACTCTGATTTGGACATAGTACAATTTTTCAAACATTTTCAAAGGGCTGTTAATGATGTCCGTTATAACGAAGCTTGTGCAAACTATGACATGAGCCAAAAAATTCCCACTTTGAAGGTTAATGTTCCTTTGTTGAGACATGTCAGAGATATCTACACAGGAGCTGTTTTTACTATGTTCCAAGATGAGTTCGAAAAGTCATTGGTGGTGGTTGTTGATGCTTTTCATCAAAGTGGACCAGTTTCTACATATAAAGTTCATAATTGTGAAGGTTCTAGGCAACATACAGTTACATCTTCAAATGGTTTGATTACATGTAGTTGTAAAAATTTTGAGTTTGTTGGAATTATGTGTAGCCATATTTTGAAAGTACTAGATGAGATGAAGATTAAGTTGATGATCCCTGAACAATTCATATTGAAGAGATGAACTAAGAATGCAGGGGCTGGAATTGTCTTGGATATTCATTAGTGTGAGGTACAAAGTGACCCTAGGCTAGAAATTCGAGCTCGTTATAGAAATTTATTCACCACTTATGTTAGATTGATGGGTAAAGCTGCTGAATCTAAAGAGGCATCTGATTTCCTTCTACGTCTTGCAAGTGAGTTAGATGCAAAACTAGAAGAATATTTAAAGATTGAATCCCCGAGTGAGACCCTTACGCCTTCCTTAACATCTTGTGAAAATTAGGTCGTCAAGAGCACATGTACCATACAAGCAAAAGGTTTAAAGAGAAGGGAAGTTTCGCATGGGAGAAAACGGTTGAAAGGTTGTCTTGAAAAGGGAAAAAAAAAAAAAAATAGAAGCAAAAAAAATCCAAACTCTCACATCTAGCTTAACTCCTCCAACCACATGTTCCACCACCATGACATAAACCTCAGGTACTTATTGTGATTTTATATCCCATTGTTGAATTTGTCACTAGAATTGTGTGTGTGTGCAAGAAATTATTGCTCACTTGATACCACAACATAAATTTTCTTTTTAAAAAACATAACATTAAGGGAAAAAAAAAATCAATATGGAATTGAATTTTTGGACTGTCTTAGATGCTACCATCCTTATAGTTTTACTCATTTAAGTGACTAATAAGAGGTTGGATGATTGCAGGGGAGGGAGCGATGCCCAAAACAAAATCTTTTTTTTGTACAGCCATAAGCTCCATCTCCTTCAACTTAGAAGCATATGCTGTAGCTAAACTACTTGCATCTTCTGGCTACCTCAGATTGTGATAGTTAATGTAGTGTGGATATTTGTAGATATTTGTAAAGGTATGGGTGGATATTTGTAGATATTTGTAAAAAGGTTTGTGATAATTGTAGGCTTGATATTTGTAGATATTTGTAAGTCACAGCTGGTGCGTATAATGCTGCAAGGGTGTGTGTAGTTGTGAAAGCTGTGTGAAAGGGGTGTAGGGGAGTGTGCATGTGTGTGTGCACAGGTGGTGCATCTGTTGCCGCATGGGGGTGCATCTGTAGCTGCATGGGGGTGCCATGACTGTACTGTACTGCAGAATGGATTGTGCTGCTATTGTACTGCTATTGTGGATTGTTAGTTGGTTAGGCCAGGGTGTCAAGTCAGTTTTAAGCATGATAAGTAATCTATTTTTGGCATTGCTTATAATATAGCTTTTGGAGAAATTTTTGTAGCATCCAAGTTGAAGAGATCAAATGACCCATTGTTCTCTTTCTTGTGTCTTGAGAGAAATTTCTTTAAAGTTTCTTGCAAAAATATTCCTTTTCTTATGCTCTCTTGGAAAGTAATGGAGTATTGGCTATATCTTTAAGTAATTTTGTAATCAATTACTTAACTCTTTAAGCCAATATGACATAAGCAATTGTGTAGAGAAGTGTAATATTCCAGTTGTTACAATGTGCTTATCTTGTAGCTCATGCAGCAAAGTATTTCCCAAGGCTTGCACTCAAAAAGGAAAGAAAATACAACATCATTATCATAGTGATGACTCTAGAGAGGCACAATGAAGAAACTGCAAGATTCAAACACAAAGTCTAATGCATTTGCAATTCTAGAAGCAAACAACTTTTGTCAAATTGCTCCATGAAAATTTCCTGCAATTAATATTTTTATACCTATTCTATAATATCTCACGCAAGAATACAAAGAAAAAACAAATATAGAGAGACCTCATTTGTACTGAACTCCAACAAAAAAATTTCATTAATCAAGATAATGTACAATGGTTACATGAGCAGAAAATACAGAACAAGCCTTACATTCACCCAACAAAAAAAAAAAAAAAAAAAAGACCCTACAGCCTTGCATTCACCCTTGCTGATGAGGTACTTTTACAAAAAATACAAGCTACCATCGGTCTAAGCATTTTCACAAACACCTTTATAGCATTTCAAGGGTTACTATTGCTTCTCTTCACAACTTGCTCAACTTAGTCCTCAAGGGTAGTACATTTCAATCAGAGAAAGGAAGCTTTCAATACAATTGTTGTGCTACATAGTAATGCAAAATGAAGGAAGTCATAAGTATACTCAAATTTTTGCCACATGTATTCCACCACTATCTTTTCATTCTCTATAGAAATCATTAATAATTTAATACAAACTGAAAAAGGAGCTCCAACTTTAGCAAGAGATAGACTTCTTTGATCAAATTTCTCCCTTTCAGAAGAATACACGATGCGAATGGTGTCCCCAATAGATTGATGAAAACTGGTTTCGGAAGAATTCACTATCTTAGATCTTCTCATTTCAAAAATTAAGGAAAGGAAAAAGTAAGAAATATCGTGCAAGAGTGATGTTGAAGCTGTATAAAAAATCTGAGAGAGATGGAGAGCGATATTACAGGATTTTAGCAGAAATGAGATGATGGACGGCGTCAAGGAGAGCAGTGAATGAGTTTTAGTGGGAAGCAGATAATGGAAGGAGTGAAGGAGTATTTATGAAATATGACGTGGCTTGATAATTATCCTTAGATTCAGTCTTTGCCAAATGTCATGCATCTATTTGAAAACTGAAGGGAATGGGAGAAAAAGAAACGGGAGAGGAGCCCATCCCGTGTTGATCTCGTCAATTAATTTACAGTAAATCTTTTCAATGGTAACTACAAGAGGAAACTTGGAAAGAAAATTAGACAAGAATTTTAACTCTATAAGATGGCTACCTCCCATTGTCTTTGTTAAAAAGAGGAAGAGGTGAAGTAAAAGCTGCTTGACTATCGGCAACTTCATCATTGCCAACTGAAGACAAAGTACTTCCCTTCTCAAAACATGAAGATGTAGTAGGAAACGATTGAAAGTAGAAATCCTCAAACCCTCGAGCACCCGTTGTACTATAATGTGCATTAGGGGGTGCCACTTCCTCAGGCAACACTAAATCTCCCTCTAAGTACCTCACCACATGCTTCATTGTGGGGCGTGCCTCCACAATATCATTTGAGCAAAATAAAGCCAGTTTGAGAACCAAAACAGCTTCAGCTTCATCAAATATACCCTCCAATTTTGTGTCCACAACTTCAAGAGCAGCTCCAACTCTCCACTTTTCCCACACCCAATCCACCAACATGAGCCCCTCAGGCAATCCTTTAGAGTTAATGGGTCTTTTACCACACACCACTTCTAGCATCAAAGCACCAAAGGCAAACACATCTGAGCTTGTTGTAGGCTTGCCTGTGCGTGTGAGCTCAGGTGCTAAATAACCCAAAGTACCAACCACCCTTGTGGTACTTGCGTTTGAGCCATGCTCATATAGCTTAGCAAGACCAAAATCACTCAGCCTTCCATTAAACTCAGAATCCAATAATATATTGCCTGCTTTGATGTCTCTATGAACCACAGTTTGTTCCCACTCCTCATGTAAATATAAAAGCCCCGAAGCAACCCCTTTGACGATGTTGAACCTTTGCTCCCAGCTCAGAATTGCTTTAGGCTCTTCAAATAGGTACTTGTCCAAGCTTCCATTAGGCATGAATTCATACACAAGTAATAGATCAGCTTGTCGACGACACCAACCCAATAATTGAACCAGATTTCGATGACGAAGTCGACCAATACTAGCAACCTCGGACACAAATTCTTGCAAACCCTGTTTTGAATCATGGGAAACACGCTTTACAGCAATTTGGGTGTCTGAATTTGGCAGAGTTCCTTTATAAACACGACCAAATCCACCAAACCCAATTATCTCTTTATCTCCAAAACCATTTGTTGCCTTTTCCAGCTCCTTGTAAGAATATCTATGTGGTCCCATATCAAGCTCCCAGGCTTCAACCACATCAGCCTTCTGGATCTTTCGGAAGTAGTAAAAAGCCAAACCAATGACCAAAATCACAACCAAAGCTCCAGAGATTGAGACACCAACAATTAGGCCTGTGTGGTTCTTTTTAGGCACAGATGGGAGATTAGGCAGTTTATCTAAATAGAGATTTTTAGATTCTCCATTGACAACAAAGCTCCAACCTAAGATATAGTGTGAGCTGGCAGTTGAACCAGTTGAAGCAGAAAACCCAACGTACATGGAATCAAGAAGAATTATCGAAAGGTCTACAGTATAGTTTAAAAGTACAGACCTGGGTTGAGCAGACTGAGTCGAAACCTTTATTTCTAATAGATTTTTTGAAGCATCATATTGGATCCATGCTTGAATTACCGTACCACTCTGCAAATTAAGGCCTGCTTTACCATTATCCATAAATTGCACGACCTCAATAGATTTGTTCGACACCACGCCATTGAAGTCGATGCCAACATGATTACCATCGACATCACCAAACTGAGAGTCCATGAAAGTGTCGAATTCGACCGCAAACACGTTGTTCGAGATGTTCCCATTGTTGGTGGGGTTGAATAACCCCAGATAAGGCCCCGAAGCAGGAACTCCCCCAGAAAGATCACTTGTTGGAGATATTGTGAAAGCGAGGCCATCTCCACCTTGTTTTCCATGCTCATCGATTATAGCAAAAGCGAACGAGGTCGAAAAGGACATGACTTTACCACTGGACAGGTTCTTGAACTGGATCGGATTTTTGTAAAACGCGTGCCCAACAGCTTGACTCGTCTGGTTTGTGAGACAAAGTAAGCCACTGTTGTCGATCGCTGCAAAGCCGCTTAAGCTCATGTTGTTGCGTTGAGGTGCAACAAACCCGAGTGTGAATCCATCCAATAGTTCTCGACCATTGTCGAGGTCAGGCTTTACTTGGTGTAGGAGAAGAAGGAAGACAGCCCAAAAGGGAAAGATGAGTAGTTGAGCTGCCATAAGAGTGAAAATTGAATTGAGCCGTGTGATCCACAGGTAGTTCACGAGCTTATTTGTGGGTTTGGATCCACGTTCACAAATGCGCGTTTTTTTTCACGCGTTTAGCGCAGAAACTGACGGTGCGGTTTCTCTTCAGTGTACACAGGACTTATAAACTCTAATTTTTAATAATTTTTTTATTAAAAATAAATTTTATAATACTATTTATATATTTAAAAATTATTTTATTATAATATTTTTAATTTTTAATTTTTAATAAAATAAATTGTGTCTAAATAAACCCTATGTATATTTACTATTATCCTACGAAATTTATTTATGGCTGGCAAGTGTGGACATCTTTGAGAAATTCACTTCTTGATGTTTATTTTTGGATTTTTATTTTTTGGGATTGAAAAAAGACAATGACAAAAGAATGGAGAGGAGATTATGTCGTGTTGTGCTGCAGGAAATGAGTGCGGTATTTGGTTTCCCATGCGAATTCTGACTTTAATCGGAATTTTTTAAGTCCCACGCCCCCACTAAAGATCAATAGTAAATGATAGATAGGGACAAACTTGGTTCCAATAATTTGTTGACACATCACTTAAATTTAAAAAGAGATAATCATTTCCACTCCTTTATTTATGGGGTACTTGGGTAAGAATAATTCATAATTCTCTTTTAAACTACAAAATCAATCAATATTTTTGGGTTTCTCCCCTTAACTATTAAAAATAAGCAAATATCCACCTTTTTGTTCCTAGAATATTCCAGGATAAAATTACTAAAATACACTTGACGAGGGAAATGCAAGTAACCCCATAGTTGAAGGGAGAATTACAAATAAATGTGCCAAATTTTATTAATATTCCAAATTCAATATTTCACAATTCCAATCTCAAAACTTTTTTTCCAAAAAATAACTTTTAACTTTCTTAATGTGATCAAGAAAAAAAAAAAAATCTTAACATGATATATTGTATTTATAGTAATACCTCCCAATCAAAAAAAATAATATATATATATATATATATATATACCTTTTAAGGTGATTTACAATCAAGTAACACTTTGATAATTAAAAATAAAATCTAACATTGGAAAAATAAACATTGATACTTTTAAGTTAATTCAAAATAAAAACACCATACACTATCTTTTAAAAAATCAAGACATGTATATATTATTAATCTAGATTAATAATATTATTGATAATGAATCAAGAATGATGTTAGAGACATTATAAAATTTATTGTACATATAAGACTTTACGTTGATGTTGTCAATCACTAAAAATATAACTTAGATATTTATTTATTAATATTGAAGTGGCTTCAATTCTATTCATATATTGTCATGTCAATTCAAATTTAGTAAAACTAGTGGTAGCTTTAGAATTTTCTATGAATTAATGGTCACATACCTAACAATAGAACACTTGACAATAAAGTACCTGCAAGATACAAAAATCAACCTTTTTGGAACCAGTCTTATAACATCTTTAATGCTTAAGTTAGTGGATTTATTTTAAGAATCAAAATATTCCACTAGAGAGAAAGTAATTAATAGAATAGGAATATTTGCTCGTGTGGGTACCATACGAGTGCTTCACAACGTCCTAGGCTTGCTAGGCGTGCTTGGCATTCACTTAGGCATGTTTGACAACCACCTAAGCCGTTCTCAGATGGCCTTGCAACGTCCTCGGCATGCTTTGCATTCACCTCGGCATGCTTGGCATTCACCTCGGACGGTGTCTTAAGAGTTCCACACCGAAGGAAAACCCCTCCACTTGCTGCCTTATAAGTTTTGAAATGAAGGAAGTAGTGTACCATTAGTTTAGTTATTCGAATAACTATAAACTAATGGTACACTATTTCCTTCGCTTCAAAACTTATAAGACAGTAAGTGTGGGGGTTTTCCTTCGATATGGGACTCCTAGGACACCGTCCGAGGTGAATGCCAAGCATGCCGAGGTGAATGCAAAGCATGCTGAGGACGTTGCAAGGCCATCCGAGGACGGCCTAGGTGGTTGCCAAGCATGCCTAGGTGAATGCCAAGCACGCCTAGCAGGCCTAGGATGTTATGAAGCACTCCTATGGTACCCATAGCTCATTTTCAAAAGATAAAGGAAAAAAAAAAATTGGATAAAATAAACCTAATGAGGGAACTGTAAATAACCCTATAGTTAAAGGGAGAATTACAAATGAATGTGTCAAATTTTATTAATATTTCAAATTCAAAATTTTCACAATTCCAATCTCAAAACTTTTTAATAAAAAATAACTTTTAACTTTCTTAATATAATCAAGAAAAAAAAACTTAACATGATACACTATATTTATAACAATATCTCTTAATCAGTGTGTCAAATTTAATATATAATTTAAATAATCCTTTACAATACTATATACTTTTAAGTTCATTTACAATCAAGTAACCCTTTGATAATTAGAAATGAAATACTCGTATAAGATAGGAAAAATAAACATTGATACTTTAGAGGCATTATAAAATATATTTTATATATATAAGACTTCTAAATTGATGTTGTCAATCACTAAAAAATAACTTAGATGTTTATTTATTAAATATTGAAGTGGAAAAACTAGTGGTAACTTTAGAATTTTCTATGAATTAATATTCACATGCCTAACAATCGATCACTTGACAATAAAGTACCTACAAGATACAAAAATCAACCTTTGTGGAACCAGCTGTCTAATTGTTTAAGTTAGTGACCTTATTTTAGGAATAAAAAAAATATTCTATCAAATTTAACAAAGTAAGTAATGGAATCGAGATATTTGTTGATTTTCAAAAGACAGTGGGATAAATTGGTTAGTTTCAAACATAAAGAGAGGCAAATGATTTTTCTTTAAAATGTTAATTTTCAAACTTTTATTTTTATTTTTATTTTTTTATAGTTTCAACTTGTGACATTTGCTCTTGAAAATAAATATTTTTTATTAGACTAAGACATCAATCGATTTTTAGTATAAGCAGAGATTGAATTCCAAATCTCTTATTCAATCATAAAAAATTTTACCAATTAAGTTAACTGAAACCCACTAAAAAATAGTGTTAATTCTCAAACTCAACCCACAACATATTGATTTGTGTAATAGTCAATTTTAACGTCATTAATGCCCAACCCTTAATTAATTACTCAATTCTTCAACACGTAATGGACAACAGTTGTCAGTTATATGTACATTTGCATTCTCCAACCACTACCTTCTTTTCTTCTTCTTCTTATTTATTTATTTATTTATTTTTTTTTTTTTGATGGGAATACTATGCTTTCCTTTATTGATTACCAAAAGATCTTATTACATCCTGGGCACACGCGTGCTCAATCAGGCTAGGAGTCTCCTCCAACCATACCACAAAATCCCCAACATGCCTTGCAAATTGGGCTAAAATATGGGCCGGCCTATTGCCTTGCCTCTTGACATGACTGAAAGAAATACAACGAAACTGTTGAACTAATAGTAGAATGCTAGAAACAATAGTGTCAATACAGGTGGGGGCCTCTGAGGATCCTACTAGCGTTTGGTAAAGGCTCAGGGAGTCTGTTTCGCATATAACGTCCCTAAAGCCCATGTCCCCTGCAAATTGGACCGCAGCCTCCATTGATTTTGCTTCAGCTTCCAAAGTGGCCAATGGGGCGAGAATCCTCTTGCTCATTGCTGCCAAGACCTTTCCTTCCCCATCTCGAACCACCGTTCCTATTCCTGTCGCATGTAACTCCTTCAACACAGCAGCATCCACATTCACCTTGTAAAAAGGTTGGTCAGGAGGGTGCCATTTCACGGCTTCCGACGGTCTGGCCAGAGGTACTTCAACTACTGCATCACGGTAATCTTGCAGTAAGGTTGAGGCCCTTTTTACTATGGTTTTCCCATTGCTCCGTGGACCCCCATTCCGGATAGCATTCCGGTTCTTCCACATCTCCCAACAAATTGTTATAGTTGTTTCCAATAGCTCCGAAACCGATGCATTACATTCCATAATCTTCCATACCACATCCAAGAAACTCCACCACGGTTCTATGTGAAAAGGGAAAACCAGTTTACTATTCTCCCATATTTCTTTTGCTTTCTCACAAAACCAGAACATATGACAGTTTGTTTCAGGTTCTCCCCCACACTCAATGCACAGTTCATCTTTTGTTATCATTCTTCTCTTCAGGTTCACTTTGTTGGGCAGAATATCTCGGCATGCCCTCCACGCAAAATTTCTGATTTTGTTTGGTGTTTTCATGCGCCAAATCCGACGCCAAATTTGCTTCACCTCATTGTTGTCTGAGCTTGTTCCTCCTCTGCCCAAACTGCTATCCTCCATTATTAGTTGATAGGCACTGCGAACCGTGAATTTGCCCTTCGCTGTGTGAGCCCAAACCAATTTATCCGAGGGGAGGCTTATGCTTAAGGAGATGCCCAGTACCGTGTCTGCCTCATGGGGCCAGAGTATTTGTCTAACCAAAGAAACATTCCATTCCTTTTTATCATGGTCTATTAGCTCACATACTCTAGCCTCGGTATCAAGAAAGTTTCGTGGAGATATTACCTTAAATAAGGATGGTGTAGGAAGCCACTTGTCAGTCCATATCTTGATGCTACGTCCGTCTCCTACTCTCCACCGTATCCCCTTTTTGACCACTTCCTGTGCTGTCATTATACTTCTCCATCCAAAAGATGGGTTGTGACCAAGCTTTGCTTGACTGAAATTACCATCTGGGAAGTACTTGGCTTGAAACACCCGTGTAAACAAGGAGTGAGGATTTGTCTGGAGTCTCCACCCTTGCTTGGCCAGGAGTGCTTTATTGAAGCCCTTCAAATCCCGAAAACCCATGCCCCCTTTCTCTTTTGGCTGACACAACTTTTCCCAGCTCATCCACGCCACCCTTTTCTCCGCCTTCTTCTGACCCCACCAGAACTGACTTACCATGCTAGTGAGCTCATCGCAAAAACCATTCGGGAGTTTGAAACAACTCATTGTGTAGGTTGGTACAGCTTGTGCCACTGCCTTTATGAGAACTTCTTTTCCGGCCGTTGAGAGCAGCTTCTCTTTCCACCCAGCCAACTTCTTGGCCACTTTCGTTTTTAACTGGGCAAAAGTATTAGTCTTGGATTTACCAATTAGAGAAGGCAGTCCCAGGTAGGTTTCATGTTGTCTGATCACTTGGGCCCCAAACAAATTTTTAATTGCTTCCTGGACCTCCATGGAAGTGTTCCGGCTGAAGTACAAAGCTGTCTTTTCCTTGTTCAACTGTTGACCCGAAGATTCTTCATACACCTTCAGAATCCTAAGGATCTCAGTACTCTCCATCACTGTTGCTCTGCCAAAAATGAGGCTGTCGTCGGCGAAAAAGAGATGCGACACTCTTGGTCCTCTTCTACATGCTGACACACCTCTCAGTTTTTTATTCTGCACAGCTTGGTGAAGCATTGCCGACAAACCTTCTGCACACAAAAGGAAGAGGTAGGGAGATAGTGGGTCCCCCTGCCTCAGTCCTCTTGAAGGAATTATCCGCCCTGTTGGTGCACCATTGATGCGTACCGCATAAGTAATTGTGCTAATGCATCGCAAAATCAAAGCAATCCACCTTTCTGCAAAACCCATCTTCCTCATGATCTGTTCCAAACAGCTCCATTCGACCCTGTCATAGGCCTTGCTCATATCGAGCTTCAAAGCCATTTCCCCTTCCTTTCCCTTTCTTTTTTGGCTGATGTGGAACATGGTCTCTGATGCCACTAACACATTGTCTGTAATAAGTCGTTCTGCTACAAAGGCGCTTTGATTCTCATAGACCAAATTAGGCAGCACCTGTTTCAGCCTGTTTGCAATAGTCTTTGAAGCAATTTTATAAACTACATTACATAGACTAATGGGGCGGTATTCAGTCACAAGTTTGGGGTCTTTTACTTTTGGAATTAAAACTATATGGGTTTCATTGAAGTTCTGGGGGGTAATGCCCAAATTCAAAAAATCCAAAACAGTTTTAGAGACAACAGCACTTACAGTGGGCCAAAACTTCTGGTAGAAGATTGGAGGCATCCCATCTGGTCCAGGGGCTGTAGTTGGAAACATCTGCTTCAGAGCTCTCCCAATTTCCTCCACACGAAAGTCCCGTGTCAGAAGAAAATTTGTCTGGTCAGTGACTTTTCTGTGAACCGCATTGATAAGCTCTTCGCTGACCTCTGGGTTTGAGGTAGAAAAGAGCTTTTTGAAATAATCCACAAAGGTGTTCCCAACCTCCTCTACTTCATCTCTCCACACCCCTGTGTCATCCGTCACTCCCAGAATCGTGTTCCGTTGTAATCTGCTTGAGGCCTTTGTATGAAAAAACGAAGTATTTCTGTCACCTGATTTAAGCCAGCTGATGCGACTCCTCTGCTTCCACATTGTCTCTTCTGTGTCCAGGAATTTGTTCAACTCAAGCCTCGTATTTTGAATTTCTTCCATTACTGTTGTTGACCCTTTTAGACACTCTAAGCTCTCTAACTTCTTCTGCAGAGTCGCAATTTTCTTGCCCACATGTCCAAAACAGTTGTCATTCCACACCATCAGAGCAGAACGACATTCTTCCAGGCATCGAGAGAGGGTAGATGTTGACCCACTACATATTCCCTTTTCCCAAGCGCTCGCTATCACACTGGCACAAGATTCCTCCTTGATCCACATTTCTTCGAAACGAAATATTTTCTGTCTTCGTTTTTTCGACTTTCGACTAGGTACCTCCTTCAACAATAGGATGCAGTGGTCCAAGCTTGAGTTGGCCTTATGATGTAATTGAAAGCCTGGGAAGCGCCTGGACCATTCATTTGATACAAAAGCTCTGTCTAGACGTTCCCAAATCCATCCTCGACTGCCTAACTTCTTACTCCAAGTAAAATCCTGCCCTATATACCCCAAATCACGAAACTGACATGTATTAATTGCTTCGCAGAAATTTTTCATCTGGCCTAGCGGTCTTCACCTTCCTCCTTCCTTCTCTCCACTGTGCATTAACTCGTTAAAATCACCCACACAGACCCACGGTAATGAATTGCCCCTAGATAGCCTTTTAAGAAGTTGCCATGACTCAACTCTCTTACAAGTTTCCGGGTTGCCGTAAAATCCCGTGAATCTCCACTCCTCCACCCCGCCCCCTGGTTTGATAATGGCATCAATGTGACTCTCTGAGAAAGACTGTACCTCCACCACCAGAGATGGTTTCCATAGAAGTGCTAATCCGCCGCTTCTTCCCACACTTGGCACCACTAGACCTTGGGAGCGTTTTACTCTATCCTTAACTTCCTCCATTTCTGAAATGTAAAGCTTGGTTTCAATTAAAAAAATTAAAATGGGATCTTCAGAAGTCACTACCTTCTCAAGGGCACGAACTGTTCGGCGGTTCCCAAGCCCCCGACAGTTCCAGACGAGCGAACTCATTGATTCCGGCGGAGCTGACTTGCAGTCTCCGCCGATCCCATATGCTTTGCCATGAGCTGACCCATCTCCACCACCTCTCCTTCAAACTTACTTCGTTTCTCCGACAAGACATTCCCGTCGATCTCCTGGAGTTCCCGTGGTTTCTTCCTTTTACCGCCAATCTCCACCGTTGCGCTGATGTCCCCCTCGCCTTGCCCTTCCACCCTTGGAAACCGCTTCCACGTACCCAGAATTTCCCCATCTTGTGTAGCCGCAACGCGAGGCACTCGCGATCTCCCTATGTGTTTGTTCTCTTTACCCTCCCCTTTCTCAAAGAAAACTTCATCTCTCTGGAAGTGCCCTAAGGCAACATCCCCTTTTGTGGGTGCTTTGTCATGGGCTTGGGCTAAAAGCTCGGGTTCCATAGGACTCAAGCTCCCAGTCCGTTCCATCTTATTTGTTTTTTCCTTACCGGGGATAGCTGGGGCCTTGTTGGGGTACTCATGAGGGCCGGTATTAGGCGAGCCCACTCCTTTAGATGAGAGAGCTGCTACTCTCGAGCTTAGGCCTTGCTTCGTGGGCTTGGGGTCTACCTTCAGTGGGCCCGTCTCCTTAGGCAGCCCAGAGTGTGTCTGTCCTTTTGAATTTTCCGAATTTTCCCCCTTCTTAATGTCAAAGGCATTTATAGCTTGATCTATTTCCCTTAACTGCTCCTCGAATCTCTCAGATCGCGAGAATCTTGGCGGCTCATCCTCTATTACCATATTCGAAACTGGTGACAAATCCGCTTGTGGTATCTCCATCGCCACCTTCGCCGGAGCATTTTTCTGCCACCGTACTCCCTGGTTTAGCTGAGCAGGTTTATTATTACCCGTTTGTTCCCTCTTACTTCCGTCACTCGTCCCCCCTGACTTTCGTTTTGGCACCTCCGCCACTTGTGGTCTTTGTAGCTGGTCTGTATCTGCTCTCAGCCAGGGCCCAAATTGTCTGTCTTCGGTCCCTAGTGATTCTTTGCTACTGATCCAAAGGGGGCAATCCTTATCATCGTGCTCTAACATACCACACCAGTAGCAGAAAATGGGTAACCTTTCGTATCGAAAATCCACCCATCCCGTCTTACCACCTCCCATTCGCACAGTCCTACCTCTACATAAAGGTTGTGTAATGTCCAGCACTATACGCACCCGTAGGTATTTACTCACGCTGAACCCCTTCCCTCCTACGTCTACCTTCTCTATCGTTCCTACTGCTCCAACTATCCTTTCAGCCACTTCTCTGGTCTGCATCCTCATTGGTAATCCATGTATCTGAAGCCAGAACGGGGCTTTATCAAAACTGATAGCAGAGACAGAGTCCCCTGCTTCAAACTTGTGTAGGATCACCAAATATTTATCAAAAGACCATGGGCTTGCCCACAACACTCGCTCCATGTCCTCCTTATTTTGGAAGACAAACAACGTTGTATTGTCTCCTGCGTCCTGGATCTCAAAGTTTTCTGTCGTTCTCCATATCGGCTTAAGAGCTTTAATTACTGCTTCCAGGTTGAGACGTCGCTTGGTTAAAAACTTCGCTGCCAAAATGAATCCTTCTGCTATTTCCTCCTCGTCCAGATCCACTTCATCACCCTCATATCCTGAGAGTTGTAGATTCGCACATTTCTTCGCCAGCTCATCCATTCTGTTCTGTGAAAAGAGAAAACAGATGGGTGAAAACCCTTTTTCTACCACGAAGGAGAAACCAATCTGACCTAGGCCAGCGCCGTTTTTCACCCCTTGGTTTTCTAGAGAAAACCTAGAGAGAAAACTCTAGAGAGAAAACCTCTAATTAGTCTTTTTTTTTACATATTTATTTATTTATTTAAACTACTACTTACCTTCCTTTTTATTATAAGCTAAAAGCAATAACTTACATAAAATACCCACACGTTTAAGTGGAGTGTGTCTTATAATTAATTAATTGCCTCTCTGCCCACTTGTTATTTACTTATTCGCAATTGTTAATTTTTCTTCATTTTCTAAATGAGAAATGTCGGAAGATCATAGGAATATGAATATCTATACCACCATAGGCCGTTGATTACAGCAAAGAGCCCTTCCCTTAATTTCTTTCCTCTAAAAGACTCATCAAAATCGATGATGCAACTTCCATTTTTACCTAACTTAGAAGACTTCTAAACTAATTTAAATTATTTAATTGATTATAAATAACATATATAAGAGAAAATGATATTAAGATATGAACTTACTATTTAACGTATGGTTTAAACTTTAACCTATAAATTCTTAAGAATACTATGATGATGCATCTTCCACAAAAATAATGATTTTTCTTCTTCTTCTTCTTGTATCTGTAATGTTATATTTCAAACATAAACAAAGATTTTAATCATTTGGCTATATAACAATTTATGTAACATATATGAGAGAAAATAATATTAAAATATGAACTTTTATTTGAAAAATTAATATATAAATATTGAAGAATACTATGATGATGTATATGCAATGTTGTATGCCTTTCAAACATAAACAAAGCTTTTAATCATTTGGCTATAACAATTTATGCAAAATTTAAAATATTTTGTGGCATTTTTTTATTAACAGCATTGCATACAATGGATTTATAGTTTGAATTTGAATCATTTTTGAATGTGTATAGTCTAATGTAAAACTTCTAGAAGCATAGCTAGAGTTAATTCAAAATCAACCCTAAATTATGGGGTTTAAAATGTAATTTACCTTTTATTCTTAATAAGTAATACCAATAGGGCCATATTACTCTCAATTTGAAGGCTTATGGTTACAAAGATTTATATTACGTAAACGATTAAATATATTAATAGTTATAACTTATCTTAAAAAATTAAACTTTTATTAATAAATGATAAACTTTTTTGTTAATAATTAGTAAGTGATACTTAATCATTTAACAACAGTAACAAACATCAATTATCAAAAAAAAAAAAAAAAACAATATACTAACAAATCTATTGTTGAAAAGCAAACGACATGATTAATTATTTGTAAATATATATAATATCAGTATAGGTTACAAAAGATCAACCTACCATATGGAATATAAGAAGAAGCTTCTATTCCATGCACCGACTGAATCCACCTAATAAGTATGACGGCTGAGCCTACGTAATGTTAACAACTGCCAGCCACACATATATATATACACGGAAATGTTAACGGAAGATGGGTTTAGAAACTATTTTTAGAAATATTTTATTGAGAGAGTAATAAAATAATAAATGCATTAGTGCACTGGACATTGTTGAATGCTGATACATGTCTAAAAGTTGACATATATCATCATCTCAACGAGTTCTGTACTACTAGAACTAGACCTAAACTTAACATTTTTATAAAAGTGGTGTCAAAAATTTTGTATTGTGGTTTATTAACAATTGTACTAAGAGCATCCGTTAACATAGCTCATATATATATATATATATACACTATAGTCAATATAGTTTTTTTTTTAATAGGAAAAGTTGACAGATGCCGGGCATTGATTTAGGGAATATTTTATTTATTTTTATTTTTATTTTTTGAAAATAAAAAAAACAGCTGACTTTTTTATATATATTTTATTTTATAGTTTTTTTATATTTCTCAAAAAAGTAGTATTAAAACTTTCTAAAATGATTTATTAACAAATATCTTAAGGGTACTTATTAAAATGACTCATATATATTATGAGAAATGATATGTCTACAACATTTTTACAACATTTCTACAACAAATCCTAAGTGGCAGGTTGTTACTGGTTGTTATTGTTGGGACAAAAAAGTAATCTTAATATTAGTTTCAAATTTGAACCAATAATAACTAACCATCTGTGATTTGTTGTAAAAATGTTGTAAAATTGTTGTAGACGTAGCATCCTATATATTATATATATGCTATAGTCTATGGTCAATATGTTTTTTTTTCCTCTCTAAAAGCTGGTAAGTATTTTCAATGATTTTCTAAAGTATGTTAGTCAAATGACACTTCTATAGTGGGAAACGGGTCCAACAACGTGTACAGCTCATGACCAAGTTTAAGTGTTTAAGATTGATATTTGCCTCATTTTACTCGTTAGGACTCAGTGAAGTCCAGGTCATTCAGTGTTAAACCCAAACAATAATAGATTGCTTGTTTATTGGGTGGTCTTCTTTGTAAACCAGCTTAAATTTTTTGGTCCACAACGTTAGAAACACAATTACACAATGATCAATATTTGATGTTACTTGTTATTCATTACTACAATATATATTCAATTATTTGAAGGAAAAAAAAATCAATGTATTAGTCTAAGTTCTTTTAAATAATGATTGACTTAAAAAAATTTATTCGTTTTTAAATAGTTCAAGTTTTTTTTTTTTTTTTTTTGAATAAATTCTGCTATTATTTAAAAAACAATTATCTGAAAGTAGTGATGAAAAATAAATTGTAAGGACCGGATTTGAATTCTTAGCCCAAAAATATGAATGGATTTAGGTCCAAAAAGCCTAAAACAATGAATTTATAGAGAAATGGGTTAGAAAACTGTGTTTTAGTTAATCGAACAACATATTAAGTAGGTTGATGGTGAGAGAATGAAGATAGACAAATGTAGAATGAATAATAAATGTCCACAGTAATATCTGAGGAGATTGGTTCTTATATAATGATCTTAAATATGGTTACAAGTTTGGTTCTAAATTGCTACAGTGTTTCTTCTTTTTCTTTTGATCCCCTAGTTTTGTTGCCTCCACTTTCCTTTATACTCATTTTCTTTTCCACCCCTATCTTCCATGTGCATGCCAGATGGTTGGTGTTGATACTTATCCGATTAGCACCTCCCCTAAGTCTTTATGTAGTAGCTGTAAGGCTGAAACCCACTGTTCAGGTATCACTTCCATATTAATGCGGTCAGGGGGTTAGTGGCAATGCATTTAATGCGGAGGTAGGAGCTTTCTTCTTAGATATTTTAGAACCCTTCCCTGTCCTGAGCTCCCGTAGTGCTTATCCGTATCAACTGAATGTTTTTGTGATGTTTCTTCGAATGGTAGACCATTTCTATGGACATCGGTCTCGGTTAGCCGAGGTGGCTTTTAGTCTCGGCACAACCCCCTAGGCCGTCATGATTTAAACTGACTTCTCCGTTTGCCAACATGGGTCCTTTTGACAGCGTTTGCCCCCTTCTCGAAAGCCTTTAGTCCTTAGCTTGGGTCTTAGGTCCATTATATACCCAAATAATGGGCTTTGGGGCCAAGGCTCCTACAATAGCTCCTCAAGATTCTCATTTTTGGATCCTCGGGAAGAAAGGAGGATTTCGATGCTACTGTAGTTGCCCTGTGCTCCTTGCCTTTCTCCTCTGCTAGCGAAGACGCCTTTTTAACTGCCCAAAGCACGTTTCTAGCGCTATGGCACTCAAGACGCGCCCTTATTAAATTCTTACGGCCTCTTGTTCCCCACATTTTACGGCGTAATGCAAATCCAACGGCTGATGTTTTTGTTGGGTACCGAGTGGGAGTTTTCCCGCTTCTAGCTTCTCCCTTGATATAAATACCTTTTAAATCAACTTCTCCTCTCACTTTAGCATTCATTTCGTTCTAGCGTACATACCTTGAACCTACACACCTTTTCAACTCACCTGAGCTCTTACAAATACCAAAGACCTTTCTGAGAACACCTTTATTCTTTTTGTAAGTCTTCTTGAACTTTTACTCTTTAATTTTCTATACATTCTTCTTCTCTTCGTATTCTTTCTTTTTCTTCTCGGCTCCAACCTCCTTTCTTAATCTCTTTAGCTTTCCCAGCCTGTCCTAGAAATTGGTAAATTTAAGAGTTTAGTAGACTCTGAGGAGGGGATGGCAAATTTTAGGACGATGTATAGGATACCTCCAGGGGTGGGCACTAGGTACTGAAAAAAGGGACAATGACACACAGATAGGAAAGAGGGAGAGGTAGTTATCCCTACGATTGCCTTCATAGAAGGTGGGATAAGAATCCTTATGGGTGTTATCACCAGAGACTGCCTTAAGATCCACAGGTTAGCTCCTATCCAATATGCCCTTAATATGTTCAAAATACTAGGTGTGTTTAGGGTTGACTCACCACGATGTTAATTGGATCTACAACCTCCACAACCTAACTGGGCAGGGGTATTACCTTAAGTCTAGATACCTCGAGGTTAGGCTTATTCAATGCCTCCCTGACTCCAATAAAGGCTTAAACAAAGACTTCTTGATTATATCAGGGGATTGGTACGATGGCCTCCCTTGTCCGACAAGGGAGGGCAAACCAGGTAGGACTTTAGGCCTAGATTCATAATTTCAAAGTTGTTTCATTTTTCTTTTTCCTTGATTTTTGTATGTATCTAAGGTTTCCTTTGACTTGTATTTCTCTAATGTTATCTTCTTGACTTTCTTGATGATCTCGCAGACCCACACTCTGTTGTTCCCAACTTCGGTCTCGTAAACCAAAAGAGTTTAGACAAGATCTTCAAGGCCGAGGTCTTCATCCACTCTGACGGTTAGCTTAGAGCCACTCACTTGATATTGGGCTATACCCCAATTGCTAAGACTTTTCTAGCACCTAAGTGTGTTACTAAGGCGAACAACCTATGCCTACAAAGGATCAATGTAGCTGCACCAAGTTTCCTTCTTCTTGGTCCAAAACCAGAGGGCGTATAAGTCACAACTCCCATCTTTGAAGGTATACCAAAAGTAGAAGCCTCGTCACCACAACAAACAACCGAAGCAACCACTTCATCTTGCCCCATCAACACAGAAGAGGAAGAAGTGGTAGAAGTAGTTGATTCCGAGGACGAGATTGAAGTTTTCAACCAATCCTTGTCCCCGGGAACTTTAGTCCTTGATCTTGGACCACCATTCTCACTAATAATCGACGAGATGGGTATTCAGCGCAAACCAAAGTCTAGTTTGTTGGATTTGATAAAGTCCCAACCCAGGAGGGATGCACCTAGGAAGGCAGCCTATACTAATCCTCCCACTCTTGCTTTGCCCTCCCAAACGGCCAACGTGAAGAGGAAAAGAGAGCAAAAAGGGAAGGAGGTGATGGGAGCTGGACAAACCCTTCCCCCTCGCGAGGAAGAGGTTCAAAGGGCATCCAAACAAGCCAAAATAGGGCAAAGGGGCACCAAGAAGAGAAGTGACCCCCAGGTAGGGCCTTCAGCCTAGCTCCTTATCCCAATGCTAAATGGGGAACTTCTCCTTGCCAACGCCTCCATCCGCGATTTTCAAGGAGGAATAGCCGGCTACGTTACCGATGCGGTGGAGTAGGCTTTGCTACTCCCCGAGGATATGGTTGAGTTGTAAGGCATGAGGAGACATGAGTTTTTCCTCAGTCTTAAAAGATACCTCGCCATGGTATGTCCTTTTCCTTTTTCCCTAATCTATTTTCTTTATTCTCTTTCTCTAATCTTTATTTCTTTCCTTGGCAGGCTGTTCAGGCCTCCTTCCGAGCAAAGGAGATGACCAATTATTGCCATAGGCAAATGAAGAAGGAGGAAGGAAGGCGCATCGTTGCTATGGAGGCCTTTAATGTGGCTGAGAAGAGCATCCAAGAGTTGAAGAAGAAGTTGCAAGAGGAGGAAAAAGAGAGAAAATATGCAGCAACTACTCTTGAGAATGCTGAAAAGCAAGTTGAGAGCCAAAAGCAACTGCTACGCAATACTGAGGATCAGCTGGCCTCCTTCAAGACTCAAGTTGCTACTCTGAAAAAAAAATTGGAGGAGGTTGAGAAGGCTAAGGCTCTAGCCGAAAAGGCCAAGGAAGAGGTAGAGAAAGCCAAAGAGGAAGCAGAGAAGCATGGATACGACGTTCGGGTGGCCGAGACGTTCAAGGTTGAGGTCCCTGCTATATGTAGGACTTACTATGCCTTGAGATGGGGTGAAGCACTTAACCAGGCTGGGGTTGAGGCTTCTTTCATGCTTAGGAAAGCAAAAAGTATCTACTACCCCCCAGCCATACGCCCTCCAAGTTCTGTAGACTCCAAGGTCGACCTAGTGTCCTCGGAGGCAGGTGAAATTCAAGACAACTCACCTAAAGCTTCTCTTGTAGCTGACACTTCCTTGGAGGGGGTAGAGTAGGCCGAGGGTGCTACCAAGGCAGGGGATGTCAATAAGGGAGTAGTCCAAGGCTTTGACCTACCCCTAACGGCTCTAAAGGATCTTCTTAAGGAAAAAGAAACCTTTGAAAACATGGAGTTGGTGTTGGCAACCGTCTCCATACCCCCAAAAGAGGATCCTAAAAACAAAACCAAAGTGTCCTCCAGGGTAGCAAATACCCAACCTCCCAAGGATTCAAAAGAAAAACTTGTAATAAGAATGAAACAATAGGTTGCCCTTATTTCTTTTCCCTTTTTTTTTTTTTTTTTGTCATTTTCTTAGTTTGTAATCAACTTGCCTTTTTTTACTTATTTGCCTTAATTTAAGGCATTTATTAATGAAAGTTATGGGTATTTTCTTTCTCCTTGTGATTTACATATTGAGGTTGATATGATTTCTATTTTAGCTAACCCTTAATAAAAATAATAATGAGGTAACACTTCTCTCACTAATCGACTTGAGTAACAGTGTAGTTGTCCTGTTTCATATGATCAGCAACAAAAGCAGTTAAAATTTACTAAGTTAATCATCTGAGCAAAGCATCATCTTAATTTTAAGAAAAACATACACAAAATTGCAACACGCATATAGGTTTAGAATTACTTTGTGCCTTACTCATTAACGGGTTTATAGGGTCAAAGGGATGGTCAACTTTTATACAAACACAGGTATGCCTGTAAATGCTTTAAGTGATGCTTATGGGAATCTATTTGGGACTCTTGTTGCAGTGAAAATCATTGCGGTTTGGAGTAATTACACCTGGCACCAAATTAGTTAATAAAGGATACTAATTTACCTTAAACATGTATTTCACCAAGTCCATAATAACCAAGGCTTTGACCTAACACTTAGCAATTTGAGGATCCAGGCATAGCTTAGGTTTTGTTTGATACTTATATAAATGTTAGAGAATATTAATTTCCCTAAAGCATATGGTCCAAGGATTCAGGCATAGCTTAGATTTTGTTTAATACTTAGAATAATAATTAAAAGTTATCAATTTTCCCAAGGTATGTGGTCTGAGGAGCTAGGCATAACTTAGGTTCTATTTAATACTTAGAATAATAATTAAAAGTTATTAATTTTCTTAAGGTATGTGGTTTGAGGAGTCAGGCATAACCAATGTTCTGTTTGATACTTAGATAGATGTCAAAGACGCATGACATGCAATATAACAAACTTAAATAGGGTGAAGAAAACATTCGTTAATAATAATATCTTTTAAGATTATGTACATTCCAGGGATGTGGTACAACATTTTCCTCTAGATTTTCAAGATAATATGCACCTATTCTGGCCACTAATGTAATACGATAGGGCCTCTCCCAATTAGGTCCTAATTTTCCCCACGTTGGATTCTTCGCAACTCCTAAGACCTTTCTTAAGACCAAGTCTCCCACTTTAGTGGCCTTAGCTTCACATTGGCATTGTACCCTTACTTGAGCTTATGTTGGTAATAGGCCAATTGGACCATGGCATTTTCTCTCTGTTCTTCAATTAAGTCTAAGCTTTTCTCCAATAGCCCATCGTTGCTTCTTGGAGTGAAAGAACTTGTTCTTAGTGTGGGGAATTCGATTTCCAGAGGATTAACAGCCTTAGCCCCATAAGTCATTGACAAAAGCGTCTCTTCTGTGGACCTACGAGGTGTGGTCCGGTAAGTCCATAGGACGTGTGACAACTCTTCCACCCATTTCCCCTTTGCATCATCCAGTCTCTTTTTAAGTCCATCATTATGATCTTATTAACGGCTTTAGCTTGTCCATTTCCCTATGGATATGCCGGGGTGGAATATCTATTTGTTATGCCCAAGTCACAGCAATATCTCTAGAAGGCTTTGCTATCAAATTGCAAGCCATTGTCCAAGATGAGGGTACGAGGGACTCCAAACCTAGTGATAATATTCTTCCAAATGAACCATTTGGCATCCATGTCCCTGATGTTTGCTAGTGGTTCAGCTTTAACCCGCTTGGTGAAGTAGTTTGTGTTGACCAACAAGTAACTCTTATTCTTCGCTGCCTTTGGGAAAGGGCCTACAATATCCAAGCCCCATTGAGCAAAAGGCCAAGGATTGGAAAAAGGATTAAGGACTCCCCTAGGTTGATGAATGTTTGGGGCAAACGTCTGGCACTGGTCACACTTCTTTGCATAGTCCTGTGCGTCTTTTTGCATCTTTGGCCACCAGTAGCCTTGTGTAAGGGCCCTGTGCGATAAAGATCTTCCCCTTGTGTGGCTTCCACAAATTCTTTCATGCAATTCTTCTAGGATTAGCTCAACTTCTTTAGGGTGTACGCACAGCAGATACGGGCCAGAAAAGGATCTTTTATACAACTTTTAGTCCTCGGATAGCCAAAATCGAGGAGCCTTTGTTCGTATTTTGTCAGCCTCAAACTTATCCTTAGGCAAAACATCTTCCTTGAGGAACAATACAATAGCGTCCATCCAGCTATGACCGACCCTTGTTTGATGAACATGAACTACAGTTCTTCCTACTTCAGTAGGTTTACAAAAATCCTCTACAAGGATTACTCGAGGTGAATTTTGTGCCGAGGAGGTTACCAACGTGACAAAAGAGTCCGTGTGTGTATTTTTACTTTTAGGGACTTATGATAAATTAAAAGACTCAAACCTAGATTGTAAATATCTAACCTGGGTTAAGTATTCTTGCATTCTAGGATTTCTGGCTTCCAACTCTCTTTAGACTTGTCCAACAACTAACCTTGAATCAGAGAATAACTCCAGAATAGCTTCATATTCAACTTTATTGTTTGTGGCCGAGAAGCCCAACCTTAAAGATTTTTTAATCGTGATCCTTTATGGAGATATCAGGACTAGCCCCAAACCAGATCCTCCGTGATTCGCTACACCATCAATATAGACCTTCCAAGCCAAAGGTTCTTATACGGAGATTACCCCAACTAATTTTTCATCCATGTTCTTCTCCTCTACCCTCTCTCCTCTACTGGGGTTTCAGTAAACTCAGCTACCAAGTTGGTAAGGACTTGACCCTTTATAGAAATGCGAGGCATATACTTGATATCAAAAGCTCCTAAAATTGTGCCTCACTTTGAGACTCTCCATGCGTAATCAGCACCCCGAAGTAGAGATCTAAGTGGGAGTTGGGTTAGGACAACAATTGTATGTGATTGAAAATAGTGGAGAAGCTTACGAGTAGCATGCATCACTGCTAGAACGGCATTCTCTAATGTTAAGTAACAAACCTCAACCTTATGTAGGGACTTGCTTACATAATAAACAGGCCTTTGTACGCCATTATCAACCCGTATTAGTACCAAATTGACCGCGTGGGAGGCCATTACGATGTAGAAAAATAAAACCTCATCCACCTCAGGCCTAGACATGATGGGTGGTCGAGATAGATATTTTTTCGATTGTCGGAAAGCTAGGACACACTCCTCGGTCCATTCAAACCCCTTCCACTTGTTTAATAACTGAAAGAAAGGTCTACATCTGTCTGTCAACCAAGAGATGAATCGGTTTAGAGCAGTAGTCATCCTTGTAAACTTCTAGATCTCTTTGGGGTTTCGAGGTGGTTGCAGATTGTTGATTGCCTTAATTGGTCGGGATTGACTTCAATCCCATGGTGTGTGACCATATAGCCTAAGAACTTCTCTGACCTGACACCAAAAGAGCACTTGGAAGCATTAAGTCATAGCTTATGCCTCTTTAGGACATTAAAAATATTTTCAAGGACATTAACATGCTTGGACTCTACTTTGCTCTTTACCACCATATCGTCAATATAAATCTCAATATTTTTCCCCAACTGCGACTTGAACATCTTGGTTATCATCCTCTAATTGGTAGCCCTTGCATTCGTTAAACCAAAAGGCATCACTTTGTAATGGTAATTTCCAATAGAAGTGACAAAAGCTGTCCTTTCGTGGTTGTCCAAAGCCAAAGGTATCTAATGGTACCCTTGAAAGGCATCTAAAAAGCTCATCCGAGGATGGCCCACAGTCGCGTCCACCAGCTAGTCAATTTGAGGCATGGGAAAAGGGTCCTTTGGGCACGCTTTGTTTAAGTTTGTAAAATCTACACATACGCACCACTTCCCAATCTTTTTTTTTTTTTACCATTGTTGTGTTACCTTGCCATTCAGGGTAAAAGGCCTCATTAATAGCCCCAGCTTGCTTAAGTTTCGTCACTTCGTCCTTAACAGCATTAGAGTGTTCATTGGATGAACGCCGAAGCAGTTGCTTCTTGGGGTAACGGATGGATTAACATTTAGATGATGGCACATGAAGCTTGGATCCACCCCTAGAGCTTCGTAGGCATTCCAGGCGAATACATCAACGTTCCCCTTAAGAAATTTCACCAACTACCCTTTCTCCTAAGGTGGTAGTTGAGCTCCCACCTAAAAAAACTTCTCCGGATCATCGCCTACGGTAAATTTCTCTAAATCTTCACATTTAGTCTCCTTGGCTAGCCTCTTAGCAGATAATTCTATAGACTTTAATTGCTATAAACCTTCCTTAACTGAGGTCGAGGACTCAACTGCTGGCTGATGCAAAATTGCAAACACAAGGCACTGCCTAGCCATGGATTAGTTGCCCACTAGCTCCTTAATTCGGTCTCCTAACGGATACTTCACCTTCTGATGCAGAATTGAAGAAACAGCCCCTAGGGCGTGAAGCTAGGGTTTGGCGACTATGGCCATGTAGGGAGAGAAGGCATCAACTACAATGAAGTCCACTTCAACCACTTCTGAGTTTTCCTGTACGGGTAACCTAATTTGACCCTTTGGAATGACAATTTTTTCATCAAAACACACCAAAGGTGAATCATAGGCTGTCAAGTCCTTGGGCTTTAAGTTTAGCCCCCTGTACAAATCAGAATACATAATCTCCGCACCGCTGCCCTGATCCACTATCACTCTTTTCACATCATACCATCTTATTCTGAGGGTTACCACCAAAGCATCATCATGTGGCTGGATAGTTTTTGCCTTATCTTCATCCAAAAAACTCAACGCCAATCGAATTTTCACTTTAGCCCTCTTCGGCCTAGAATTAGTGTCCTCAACTGGTAGCCGAGCTACAGATATCACTTTGAAGGGTTGTGACCTAGTCCTCCTAGGTACAGCAAAGACGACATTGATTGTGCCTATTGGGGGTCTCGAAGAAGCATTCCCCTAAGTCGCAAACCTCGATTGGTTTCCTTGCCTGTTGAGGCGATACAAAAGATGCTGTAACCTCCCCTTTTTGACCAGTTGCTCTAGATGATTCCACAATGTTCGGCAGTCCTCAGCGGTATTTCCCCGCTCTTGATGGTACTGGCAATGAAGGCTTTGGTTGCGTTTCAAAAGATCTCTATTCATCTTATTCGGCCATTTGAAGTATGGCTCGTTCTTGATATTTTCTAAAACTTGATGCACTGGCTCTCTGAATACAGTGTTTACCATTTGAGGAGCTGCAGGAGTAGATTGCCCAGCAAAATCCCTTCGGGGTCTATTATTGTTGTAGCGGTCCGACCTTAAATCCCTTCTCTTTTAAGGGATAACATTGCCCTGTCCCCTGTCTTGCTGTTGGTCCTCCTTAATCCTCTTGTATTTGTCAATTTGATCCATAAGTTAGCGTATACTGGTAACAAGTTTTCTAGTCAAAGACTTCCTTAAGCCATGCTCGGCAGGTAGGCCAAGCTTGAAAGTGCTAATGGCTACATCATTAAAATCATCATCTATCTCGTTGAACATCTCCCAGTATCTGTCTAAATACGTCTTCAGGGTTTCTCCTTCTCTCATGGACAAAGACAACAAAGAAGCTAAAGGTTGAGGAACCCTACTACACGTGATAAAGCAGGATCTAAATGCTTGAGTGAGTTCCTTGAAGGAATCAATAGAACTTGCCCTCAGACTATTAAACCACCTTATCGCCACAAGTCCCAAACTGGGCGGGAGTACCTTGCACATCAAAGGCTTGTTCTTGGAGTGTACGGCCATCCTTTGATTGAAGTGGTTAACATGCTTCACAGGGTTGGTTCTTCCGTTGTACATGGTGAACATGGGTTGGGAAAACCGCTGAAGAAGTCTCCCTCCCTCAATTCAGCATGTGAAAGGTGACCTAGAAATCTGGTCGAATGCTTTACTTATAGTGTCATTTCCCAGGTTGGCCGAGGACGAATTTCTATTTCTGTGCTCATGATGATAGTCTTTATCATATAAGAAAGACTCGCTAGGGGGAGTCTTTGATCTGCGCCTATAGCTACGATCCTCTTCACCACCAAAAGAGAAGTTAGGATTGGATGGAGCTCGCCTTCGTCATTCATGACGCAAGCTTCTTTTCAGATGATCAACCTCCCTTTGCATGTCTCTGGCATTCTCCTTTTAAGAGGTGTGCCTTTTACCCCGAGCTTGACTTTTACTAGTATGGGTAGTATTTACACTTCCCTCTCGGTCCCTTTGTCATTCAAGATCACTTACATGATCTTGACGCTGAGACCTTATAGACTTTGCCTGGTGTGGACCCGAACGTACCATCATTGAAAGTTGGATTCACTATAACACTAGTAATTTTCCACAGACGGCGCCAATTGTAAGGGTCAGATTTAAATTCCTAGCCCAAAAATATAAATGGATTTAGGCCTAAAAAGCCCAAAACAATGAACTTGTAGAGAAATGGGTTAGAAAACTGAGTTTTAGTTAGTCGAACAACAGATTAAGTAGGTTGATGGTGAGAGCATGAAGATAGACAAGTGTAGAATGAATAATAAATGTTTTCGGCAATATCCGAGGAGACTGGTTCTTATATAATGATCTTAAATATAGTTACAAGTTTGGTTTTAGATTGCTACAGTGTTTCTTCGTTTTTCTTTCGATCCGTTAGTCTTGTTGCCTCCACTTTCCTTTATACTTCTTTTCCTTTCCACATGCATGCTAGATGGTTGGTGTTAATATTTGCCCTATCAGCACCTCCCCTAAGTCTTTATGTAGTAGCTGTAAGGCTGAAACCCACTGTTCAGGTATCACCTCCACATTAATGCGGCCAGGGGGTTAGTTACAGTGCATTTAATGCAGAGGTAGCAGCCTTCTCCTTAGATATTTTAGAACCCTTCCCTGTCTTGAGCTCCTATAGTGCTTATCCGTATCAACTGAATGTTTTTGTGATATTCCTATGAATGGCAAACCATCTCTATGGACATTAGCCTCGGTCAGCCGAGGTGGCTCTTATTCTCAACACAACCTCCTAGGTCGTCATGATTTAAACTGACTTCTCCGTTTGCCAACATGGGTCCTTTTGACAGCATTTGCCCCCTTCTCGAAAGCCTTTAGTCCTTGGCTTGATCCTTAGGTCCATTATATATCCAAATAATGGGCTTTGGGGCCCAAGGCCCCTACATAAATAAAGATATCAAAGGTCTAAATTCAATAAAGTATATTTAAAATCAATGATTCAATATTATGCCATCGGTGGAAACCGTGTATTAAGATACATAGGCAATTAAGGATTTCTTAATTCAGTCACTTTGGAAAAACTATGCCAACTAATTTTGGAAAACTTGATCGTGTAATCAGATTCATAACCTATGGGACTCGTTTGTGAGTTGTGACCAGGTTCAGGTTTTGGGTTTATAATGGCACAATAAACACAATGATCTTAATTCTTAATGGCCTCGATCGAGGCCATTAGTCCTCCTCTAACTCTAAGGCGGCTTGCGAGGTATTAATTCCCCTGAAACTCTTTTTTTTTTTTTTTTTTTTGAGAAATAATTCCCCTGAAAAAGTTCATGAAACTCTGATTCCAGGAATTCGTGTTAGTCTTTAGTCTTTAGTCACTACAATAATTTTTTCTCTTAAAAAGTTCATGACTAAAGGGATCGAAATCATATGATTCAACTATTCAAGTGCCTTCCTAACAACCAAAATGCAAAAGGTGGGATTTCCACTTGGCCTTAAGACTATTGGCTGCAATTAATCACGTTTTGTCATTTGTGTTAATAACAGTCTAAGGTATATATTAAATGAGTTGATCTAAGTTTTTTTGAATAAATTCTTCTACTAATTTCCAAAAATATTTTTTGAATTTATAAATAAGTGATTATATTTTAATTAGTATAAGTTCTTTGAATAAATTCTTCTGTTAATTTTTTTTTTAAAAAAAAAATCCAAATCATGAGGAAAATATATAGTAAAGATCAAAGGTCTAAATTTAATAATTAAGGTAATCAGTAATAACATACATAACGCATAGGCAATTAAGGGATTTAATTACCAGTCACCTTGAAAAAACTATGCTTAGTAATTTAAAGGTTAGAGTTTAAGTATAAGTTTGAACAAAATTTAGCATTTTGGGAAAGGAATAAAGAAAAAGAAAAAGAAAATAAAAAAAAGGACTATATCACTACGGTGCAGCCACCAACCCAACCTGCCCCGTCCCTTATCCACCACCGTCCCATATAACTATTGTCATTATTGCACAACTCGAATCCTTTCTCTTCTATCCCTAAGCATTTTATGGACGGAAATATATCAATTAAGCTACAAGATCCTTAGATGTAGGCTCACAAATGCTTAAATTACTTTAAGTATTAAAAAACTAATTTTGAGGTATACTTGCATTTTATGGTTATGAGATTCATTCATTTGTCTCTTTCTCTTACAAAACATAAGAGACTAACAAAAAATTATAACCACATTTGCAAAAAACTAAATCAATCAAACAAAAAGAAACTCTTATTCTCCTGCCCAAGGTCACTATTATTTATGTAAATGTTAGGCCAAGGCCATAGTTGTTAGGAAATTGGAAATACAGTTCAATGTTTTAATTTAGGTGAAGAGAATCTGTTCTTTTTCCGTTTCCACTTTGATTTTTAATATCCCCACAAAACTGAAAAAAGGCGATAAAGATTGGAATTTTTTTCTAAGTCTTTTTCCCACAACAACTTATTGCAATTACTTTTATTCCTCCAAGTTCCAATTAACATATTCTACTTGACCTCAATTTGAAGTCAACTTCTTAATTAAATTTGGTCCTGTAAATAGCAGATGTTAATAGACACAAAAAATGATTAGGTACTTTTTTTTAAAGTTCCAATTAACATGTTCTACTTGACCTCAATTTGAAGTCAACTTCTTAATTAAATTTGGTCCTGTAAATAGCAGATGTTAATAGACACAAAAAATGATTATGTACTTTTTTTTTTGAGGGTGTAATGATTAGGTACTCTTGATGGAATAAAAATCCTCTATCATATTCTATCAATTACACCAATAAAAACAAATAATTTATTATAAAAGTATCAAATCAACTCAAAAAATTATATGAAAAAAATTAATTCTTGTATGGGTATCGCGTATTAATTAGTGTGAAATATCACATCAACCATACTCTGAATGAATAATAACTATTAGGCTTCCTATAAATATACCTAAATTTACAGCCAATTTCACATGCATAGATGTTAATGGTTAAATACACCTAATTTTTTTTTTTTTTTGGTTGCCATAAGAGTGAAAATGAATGAGCGTTTTGAGGCAAAGAAAGCTTAGGTAGCAGGGATGGACCCAGGTATAAGGCTAAGGGGGCCTGGGCCCAAAAAAAAAAAAAAAATTTAGCAAGTAAAATTTTTCAAAAAAAAAAAAAAAAGACTTGGGTCCTCCTGAGTTTTTAGCTTGGGCCCTCCTAATTTTTAGCTTGGCCCCTTCGGCCCCTCCCAAAAATCATGAACCCTATTATCTGGCTAGCCTAGAGCCCATGATGACCCATGTAAATCTTAAAAAAAAAAAAAAAAAAAAAATCTCAGCAGTCTGAAACCAAAATCATGAACCCATCATCCGGCCAGCCCAGGAGCCTATGATGACCCTTGTAAATCTTAAAAAAAAAAAAAAAAAAACTCAGCTCAGTAGTCCAAAACCAAATGGAGAAAGCAAAAAACAAAGGAAAAAAAGGAAAAAAAAAATAAGAAAGGAAAGTGAGGGAGACAGAGTGATAGAGAGGCGAGACCGCAACGCTTAGACCGGAGAGAGACAGAGAGATAGCCGTGTCGCTGCGACGGAGAGAGATAGAGAGATAGAGTCAGAGCTGTGTCGGTGTCGCCGACTCGCCATGACGCTTGCGAGATTGTTTAGACCGGAGACCCATCTCGATCTTGGCATCTTGCTACCCAGTCCAGTACCCACGTTGACGAGACCCCACGCGAGACCCACTTGCCGCCACCGTCGCCCACGGAGACCCATCACAGGTATTTATCTTTTCCTTCAAAGTTCAAAACCTACTAAAATGTTTGTGATCTGAGAATCTGAGATTCACTGAAAGTCTGAAACTGTGCTTGTGCTTGATTGTGCTGTGGCTGCCTGTGGTGTTTTTTTTTTGGGGGCTTTTTGGCTTTGTGCTCTGTGTTTGTGACTTTGCATTATATAGATAAGAGAGATAGAGAGAGAGAAAGAGAGAGTAGAGTTTGTAGTTGTAGGGATAGTTTTTTCTTTGTTGACTGGTGGTTGGGCATAATGATAGGGACAAGTGGAGTTGGGCAACGGACAAGTGACAGAAAAAAAAAAAAAAGCTTAAAGTTAAGAAAAGTTTTTGTTTGTAGTGTGATAGTGTCTGTAGGGTAGTGGGATTCATTGGGTATTTGGGTTAGTGGGTCATTATTAGGGTATTTGGGTTAGTGGGTCAGGATATAGTTTCGACATTTAGTTTGGATTCAATCGTAGATGATTTTGAAGATTTGAAAGAGTATCGAGTTCCCTTTTCATAGATGATTGTATAAAGAAACAATAGTGTTTCGTGTCTTTTGTTTTTGTTAGTAGATGATTGTATCTTAATATATTTAGAAACAATGATTTTTGGGTATTTGTCTTGGTTGATAGTTTATTAATACAATATAGATGCGTATTCAAAAAAAAAAAATTTCGCTTATCTTCGGTTCCCCCCAACTTAAAATCCTGCGTCCGTCCCTGCTTAGGTTCTTTATATATTAAGGAAAATGTTCTTTTTACCCTCATTATTACATGTATACTTTGCACAAAATGTTCATTTTTTTTTAATACAAGATGTTGCCAAAGGTCTTGTAGCTGAATTGGCACCTTCTCATGCACAAAATTTGGGGGTCTAGGGGGGAAAGGGGAATTTTATTTCCATTTAACAATAAATATAAAAAAAATTTAGATAGTTGTCACGTTTCAAAACAATGTTGAAAAGCAGCGTCTCGAGTGTCTAAAACTCGAGTTCCATGATAAAACTCGAGTTTTTAAGTCTCGCTTTGTAAGCGGATTGCTCCGAGGTGGAAAAAAATTCAAGTAAAAATCGAGTTTTAAAGACTCGAGTTCCAAAAAACGCCGCTATAGGGACTTAAAAACGTCACTATAGAGATTTTGCAGAAAAACGCCGCTATAGGGCTATAAAACGTCACTATAGAGTTTAAAAACGCCACTATAGAACTTCTTGAACCTAGCATGGGACTTATAATTTTTTTTTTTTTTTTGCAGGAAAACGCCGCTATATGGATTTAAAATGTCACTATAGGACTTAAAAACGCCTCTATAAGAGCGATAAAACTAAAAAATTTTTTACATGGAACTCGAGTTTCGAAAACTCGAGATCTTTGTGGCATTTTCAAATATGGATCTCGAGTTTCTAAAACTTGAGATGTCTAGTTTCCATTATAATTTCAAGCATTGTCTAACTAACAATATACAATTACTTTGCACAGCTATTCTGCACATTTCCTCGGGGAATGGGTTCGAACTGCAAGGTTAGCAGCATGTTATAATTATTTCTCAAAAAAAAAAAATTATACAAGATGTTTCTCACAAAATTTTCATAATTTCAAACATGGTGTACAATTTCCTTATTTACTAAAAACACGAAATGAATATTTGTGTAGCCGTTACATTATCATGTGAGAATTAGTGTGAGGAAATGTCTGAGAGATTGTTATGTTGCATCTTTTTCCTTCAATGAATAAGAAAGGAGAGGATATCACTATGTAATGTAGTGGTGTATTCCAACGATTTGATTTCACATAAGAATTCATGAATATAAAATTTTCCATCCACTACATTTCCTTTCAAAGGGAGATAGTCTATTTTATGATTAAAATTTTATTTTATTTGAATTTGACAATATATAAAATGCCATGTCATAAACACATTTATATTTGTAATATTTAACAAAAGTTATGAAATAAACCCATTTAAAATGAAAAAAAGAAAAACAAACTCTTAATACCACAATACAAGTATTTCACTTTATACTCTACTAATTACATATACAATATGTCACATGTACTTTATTTTTCCCTTATTGTTTCGTATAATAACCAATATTTGAAATGAAAATTAAAAATCATACACATGATATATGATATTATGATGGTTAGTAGAATATAAAATAAATAATAAAATAATTTGACAAGACTTTTACATTAATTGGTATTCACTTGTTGTTGAAGCCATCCAACCACTGCCGTCCAAATAATAGTAATTAAGCCTAGCTTGATTCATATTTATAATCAACCTAATCAAGAGCTTTCCTTCCCTTTTTCGTTTTATTTTACCAACTAGGATTTTTTTTTTTTTGGAGAATGAACCAACTAGGAATTAAACATTGAATTTTGAAATTCTCAAAGGTGCTAGGTATATAGTACCTTTTATAGTTTTTTCCATTTTTAAAAGACCTTTAATAGTAGGAGTAATTGAAGTTTTAAGATGAAAATGTGGGAAACGAACATTTTTAGCTTACGTCCACGCGAGCTGATATAGATGAAAGCGGCATGCATTGCAAGTGTTCATCTCTTTACCCGTGAAGCCTTTGATCATTAAGCTATGTTCAGGACTTCAGGTTCGTGGACCCTTTGTTTCTTTGGATTTTTTCATATAGTAATTAAAGTCATTGCCTTCTTGGAAACACGTTTCTCGACTGCCGACTGGTACTGCTGTTTGTTTCTTTTCCTGAATTGTTTTTTGATTAGCCGTTACTTTTGCAGCTTGCTTGTAGTTTTCTCGTAGAGATTATGGATGGAGTGTTTCAACTTTCAATCCATAGGGTTCTCTCTCAATTTATACCACTTATATAAATTGATAAGGGCCTATAGTCAATGCAATAATGACCATTAATGTAATAAGCTTAATAAATATAAATATACTTTCATACTTTCAATAAATAAGAAAATAATTAAGCCAATCTTAACGCGCATTATTTTTATTTTTATTTTTTGAGATAAGCATGCTTTCATGTGAATAGGGGTGGAAATTCATGTCAGTATCATATGTCAAGATAAGACTATTCAAATACATAAATTCAACCCTAATCCAACCTATTTAAGAATTGTGTCAATATTGAGAAAAATTCTATATAACTGTTGTGGGGGGTGAAAACCCAAACTTATGTATTGGGCCTAAGGCCCTATTTGAAGGTTACCGTGTGTCCAAAGAGGTGAAAGCTGTTGAGAAAGAGTCCGCATGAAATAAAAATACCTGGAAATGAAGGGGATCAGTGCGAAGAGAGCACCAGTGATCCGAAGAGATTATTCTCCTCGGATGTAAAGATTTTTAGTCAAACAAATATCTGGAGGGTTCAAATAATCTTCCTAATGACTTCAGGGATAAGGATAAGCTTGGGGCATGCCTAGAGATAAGAAGAATGGAGAAATATCTAAAAGGAAAAGCTGTCACCACCACATTAAATACATTGCATCTGCTTTTCTGGCCACATTAATGTGGAGAAGACCCCTGAACAGTGTCATCCCAGCTACTACCAGTCATAGAGAGCTAAAGAAGAGATTTGACGTGACATATACTTAAGTGTACACTTAGATGAAGAACAAGTGGACGATGAAGATGATGAGGAATGATGCTATATAAAGAAAAAGCCTCTGGAGGAGGAGGAGGGGATGAATGGGAGTTCTAAGAATTGTATTCATCTTTCATTCAATAATATTCCTCTTCGAACATCAAATTAGAAAGCCTTAAAGTGTGTTTTTTATATCAGTTCCTTCTTTAACACCATAGTTAACTATTGTTTAGTTCATAATCAGCCTAACTCTTTCACCCATTCTCTACAAATTCATTGTTCTGGGTTTATTGGGCTCATAATCCAAACATTTTAGGCTTGGGCTACAAAAACGAACCCTACAATTGGCATTATCTTTGAGAAGAGCTTGAGCGAAAGTGGAAGCAACAGTTGATAATGGCTGAACTAGGGCAATAACCAACAAAATCTAGGGCATCCCAACACGTAGACCCTTTTTTCAATTTGGAGCAGAGATAAGATCGTGAAGGCAGTATGCATACTACGCACCCTGAGCGAAGCCAACCACATGGAGGAAGTCACGTGTCTCATGTAGGGAAGAACCACAATATGCAACTAGAGATTGAGAAGCTAAAGAGAGAGTTGCACCATGCAAAGAGGAAACGGATTTCTTCGCATTTTGATGAAGATTGGGGTCACAAGTAGGATGTCACTTACGATCAGAGATCTCGGACACCAATCAGTGAATCCTTTTCCTATGAAGAGGAGCATCATCGCAAGAGGCAACCTCGAAGCCCATCACGTGGAGGTGTAGGGAACGATGCTATGAGCAAAGTCTTGAATCAAATCTCTAGGTCACCCTTCACGCACAGGATTGAAGGAGTGAGACTTCCTCGGCGTTTTAACCAGTCGACTTTCACCATCTATAATGGTAAAAAGGACCTTGTGGAACATGTGAGTCACTTTAATCAGAGGATGGCTGCCTATTCCAGAGATGAGGCTCTAATGTGCAAAATTTTCCCCTCCAGTCTTGGACCAATTGCAATGAGATGGTTTGACAGCTTAGAAGCAGACTCCATCGACTCCTTCAGAGAGCTTACTCAAGCATTTGGTTCCCGTTTTGTCATATGTAGAAGAGTGGCCAGGCCTCTATCTTCACTGTTATCCTTGAGCATGCAAGAGGGTGAGACCTTGAAAATGTATTCAGATAGGTACTGGGAGATGTTTAATGATATGAAGTGCAATTTTGATGGAATGACCTTTAGCACGTTTAAGCTCGGCCTCCCCACTGACCATGGTTTGAGGAAGTCCTTAACTGGTAAACCAATAACTAACACACGTCAGCTCATAGACCGTATTGAAAAATATAAAAGAGTTGAAAAAGATCAATAGCAAGGGAAGGGAAAGGATAAGGTTATCCCCCAAGAGAGGAGGGATTTCAGGTTGGACTGTTACAATAACAACAAACCACGGAGAGATTTCGCTGGGTAGTCAGGATCAATAAACCTTCAAGCAGTTAACACTGTATTCAAAGAGCCAGTATTCTAGGTTTTGAAAAAGGTTAAGAATGAACCATTCTTCAAGTGGCCGAATAAAATGGTGGGGAACCTTAAGAGGCGTAACCATAATCTCTATTGCCAATACTACCAAGATCATGGGCATACCACAGAGGATTGCAGGAGCCTGTGGGATCATTTGGACCAACTAGTTCACGAAAGTAAATTGAGACACATCTTGCATCACTCTAGTGGTTGAGGAAGTTAGATGAACTCGGAGCCCCAGAGAGATGACTCTTCAAAGCCTCCATTGGGAACTATCAACGTCATCTTCGCTGCATTAGGGAGGACAGGATCCTGGCCGTCCAAGGTTATGTTGGTAGCTCGGTTACCTGCAGGGGGCTTTAGCCAAGGTCCGAAGAGAGCCAGATCGGATACTCAACCAGTTCTAGGGTTCTCGAATGAAGACAAGATTGGAACCATCCAAGCCCATGATGATGCTTTGGTAATCACCCTCAGAATTGGAGGATATGATGTGAAGAGGGTAATGGTGGACCAGGATAGCGCGGTAAAGATAATGTACCCTGATCTCTACAAGGGGCTAAACCTAAAACCTGATAACTTAACACCATACAGGTCTCCCCTAGTTAGCTTTGAAGGAAGAGTAGTCACCCTGAAGGGCCAAATACAATTACCCATACAGACTGGCTCAGATGTGGTGGAGGTAGATTTCATTGTTGTAGATATGTATTCCCCTTATACGGCAATTATAGCCAGACCTTGGCTCCATACGTTAGGGGCTGTTTCCTCTACTTTGCATCAAAAAGTTAAATATCCACCCGACAGGCAAGTTTGTGAAATCTGGGGAGATCAATTCGTGGCCAGACAGTACTTAATGGCTGCCATCTAGCACAAGCCCGAAACGGAGTAGTCGGCCAAGGCCGACAAGTGTTTATAGCAATTACAAAGTCAGGTATCGCCTATTGAAGATCCAAACGAAGACGTTAGATGTGAAGATTTAATAAAAGTTGTAATTGGAGACAATCTCAAAAAGTTCTTTCAAGTTGGATCTCAAATGCCTTTACAAGAGAGGGAGGAGCTAGTAGAATTCCTTAAAAGAAACCTTGATGTATTTGCCTGGAACGCCTACGAGGCCCCAGGAGTGGATCCAAAATTCATTTGCCACCATCTAAAGGTCAACCCATTGATCACCCTTAAGAAGCAGCCTCCTCGGCACCCATCTAAAGAGTATGCTGATGTAGTAAGAAAAGAGACAACAAAGCTCAAACAGGCCGAAGCTATTAAAGAGGTTTTTTTTATCCTGAGTGGCTAGCAAACATTGTGGTGGTGAAGAAGAAGAATAAGAAATGATGAGTGTGTGTAGACTTCACTAATTTAAATAAGGCCTGTCCTAAGGATCTATTCCCAATGTTGAAAATTGATCAGTTAGTAGATGCCACTGTCGGCCACCATCGGATAAGTTTCCTGGATGCCTTCCAAGGTTACCATCAAATACCGTTAGCCCTGGACGATCAGGAGAAGACCGCATTTGTCACCCCTATTGGTAACTACCATTACAAGGTAATGCTCTTTGGTTTGAAAAATGCAGGATCCACTTACCAAAGGATGATAACGAGGATGTTTAAGCCGCAGTTGGGCAAAGGTATCGAAATTTATATAGACGACATGGTGGTGAAAAGTAAGATCGTTTCTAAACATATAAAGGATCTTGAAAACATTTTTGAAATTCTAAGAAGACACGAGCTACGGCTAAACGCCTCTAAATGCTCATTTGGTGTGGGGTTAGGCAAGTTCTTGGGGGTACATGGTGACTTACAGGGGAATTAGAGTTAACCCTGATCAAATAAAGACTATCCACAATCTATAGGCTCCTCGAAATCCCAAAGAAGTTCAGAAGTTGACCGGAATGACTGCTGTCCTAAATCGATTCATCTCCCGATCAGCAAATAGGTGTAGACCTTTCTTCTCGTTAATCAACAAGTGGAAGGGATTTGAGTGGATTGAAGAATGTACTGTGGCCTTTCAGCAACTTAAGGACTATCTCGCTCGGCCACCCATCATGTCCAGTCCTGAACCAGACAAAGTCTTGTTTGCCTACATTGCTGTGGCTCCTTGTGCTGTGAGCTTGGTATTAATACGAGCAGATCATGGTGTGCAAAGGCTAGTTTATTATGTAAGTAAGTCGCTGCATAAGGCTGAGGCTCGTTACTTGCCACTAGAGAAGGCTATCCTTGCAATGGTTCTTGGTACATGAAAACTCCCTCATTATTTCCAAGCTCATACAGTCATTGTTCTCATCCAGTTCCCGCTCAAGGCTATATTCTGAAGTGCTGATTACATTGGGAGGATTGCTAAATGGGGCACGATCTTGGGAGCTTTTGATATCAAGTACATGCCTCGTACATCGGTCAAGGGCTAGGCCCTTGCAGATTTGGTGGTCGAGTTCATGGAGCCCAAGTTAGAAGAAATAACGCCAACCTCGAACATGAATGAAAAATTGGTTGGCATGATTTCTCAACAAAGCCCCTCACATTAGGAAGTGTACGTGGATGGTGCAGTGAACTAGAAGGGTTTTAGAGTGGGGTTGGTGCTGATATCCCCTGAAAGAATCATCATTGAAAAGTTGCTAAGGCTAGATTTCTAAACAACAAACAATGAGACAGAGTATGAAGCTCTACTAATGGGAATGGCTATGGTTCGAAGAATGGGAGGAAAGTCAATGGAGGTGTTCTGCGACTCAAGATTAGTCGTTGGTCAAGTACAAGGTGAGTTTGAGGTGAAGGATGAAAGAATGCAGGGATACTTGAGCCGAGTTAAGCGTCTGCAATCAGAGTTCGAATCTTTTAATTTGTTACATATCTCCAAAAATGGTAATGCGCATGTTGACTCTTTAGCCTTGCTTGCTACCTCTTCGGCACAAGATTTGCCGAGGTTTGTCTTTGTTGAGGACCTGTATGGCCCTATAGAGGCAAGAAGAGAGGTAGCCCAAGTTCACCAAATCAGGGCCGAACTTAGTTGGATGGATCCTATAATTAAATTTTTGAATAAGGATATTTTTCCCGAAGAGAGGGGCGAAGCTGACAAAATTCAGAGGAAGGCGACCAGATTCTAGCTATCTGAGGACCGAAAATTATACAAACATTTCTATTCAGGATCGTACTTATTATGCATGGATCCTGAAGCAGCTGAGTTACTATTGGAAGAGCTACATGAAGGAATCTGTAAGAGCCACACTGGAGGTAGATTCTTGGCTCACCGAGCCATTACCCAAGGTTACTAGTGGCCGAATATGTAAAAAGAAGCCCATGAATATGTCAAAAAGTGCGACCAATGTCAACGGTTTGCCCCAAATATTCATCAACTAGAGGGAACCCCTAATCTGCTATCAAGCCCATGGCCCTTCGCTCAATGGGGTTTAGATATTGTGGGTCCATTCCCTAAAGCCATAGGAAACAGGAAATACCTTCTGGTCAGCACAGATTATTTTACCAAATGGGTTGAAGCTGAACCTCTTGCCAACATTAGAGATGTAGATGTACAGAAATTTGTGTAGAAGAATATTATCACTCGGTTTGGGACTCCTCATACTCTCATTTCGGACAATGACTTGCAGTTCGATAGTAAAGCATTCAGGAGTTATTATGGTAAACTGGAAATCACAAACAGATACTTCACCTCTGCCCAACCTCAGGGGAGCGGGCAAGCAGAAGCATTTAATAAGGTCATAGTTAATGGATTAAAAAAGAGACTAGATGATGCAAAGGGTAAATGGGTGGAAGAACTGCCACATGTATTGTGGGCATACAGAATTACACCTCGTAGGTCTACTGGGGAAACCCCCTTCTCAATGACCTACGGAGCTGAGCCTGTCATACCTCTGGAGACTGGGTTTCCAACTATGAAAACTAGTTCGTTTAGTCTAACCAGCAACAATAAGCAGCTAGAAAAGAGTTTGGATCTGATTGAAGAACGAAGAGAAAGTGCAATGATTTGATTAGCACATTACCAACAAAAGCTTAGGCAAGGCTATGATGCCAATGTAAAGTTAAAGCATTTAGAACCTAGTAATTTGGTACTCAGGAAATTTGTAGGCACTACAAAGAACCCAGCTTAGGAAAAGTTAGGGCCCAGCTAGAAAGGGCCATATCATATTACTTCAGGAGCTGGCATTGGGGTATATTTTTTGGAAGATTTGGATAGTCATGTAATACCACGCCCCTGGAATGTAAACAACCTTAAAAGGTATTATTATTAATTAAGTCTTTACTTTAATCATTGTGCCAATTTATTATGTAAAATCTTTGGACCTTTCCTAAGTATTTAAACTTAAATCCAATCATGCTTGAAGTCTTCGGACTAGATAATTTGGGTTAGTTAACACTCGTTTACAAATCTCCTAAGTGTTTAAACTTAAATCCAATCATGCCTGAAGTCCTTGGACCAGATGATTTGGGTTAGTTAACACTCGTTTACAAGTCTCCTAAGTGTTTAAATTTAAATCCAATCATGCCTGAAGTCCTCGAACCAGACGATTTGGGTTAGTTAACACTCGTTTATAAGTCTCCTAAGTGTTTAAACTTAAATCCAATCATGCTTGAAGTCCTCGGACCAGATGATTTGGGTTAGTTAACACTCGTCTACAATTCTCCTAAATTTTTAAACTTAAATCCAATCATGCCTGAAGTTCTCAGACCAGATGATTTGGGTTAGTTAACACTCGTTTACAAGTCTTCTAAGTGTTTAAACTTAAATCCAATCACGCTTGAAATCCTCGAATAAGATGATTTGGGTTAGTTGACACTCGTTTACAAGTCCTCGGACCAAATGATATGGGTTAGTTAACATTGTCTTGTAGTCATTATCAAAGTTTAAATTTAACAAATCATGCTTAAATAACTTCATCTTGTAGTCTTAAATATTGAAATAATCCGAAAATCAGTATTTAGCAATACTCCTTGTTGATACCCAAGAAAATCTGTAATATCTTCACATCATTCATTGCATTCTATGTTCGTTAATAACTCTTGTATGACCTACTTCTTCCAGTATTTGAATAAGGTGTTTACATCACTGGTCTATATTACTGTTAAGTCTGCCTGTATTACTATAGTTACAAGTTATAGTTATTCACAATAGTAAATTTCATAACATGTACGATGAAGACAGAAAATAGAAGAATAATTTCATTAATTAAAAAGAAATTACATTGCAATCCCTTACATTAAAAAAAAAAACAAAAAAACTAACTAACTAATACAAGTACGAAATAGAAATTCTTAAATGTCTAAGTCTTCGTCTTAGAAGCCAAAGGGTTAGCATTATGGCTGGGCTGGGTGACAACATCCGTAGTTTGATCCTCAACTTGCTTGCCCTGGTCTCTAATCTGACCAGACTCTTTGGGTGATTTAATAGGATCAGGAAGGGTCTGGTCGACTATAGGCTGCTTCGAAACTTCTGAGAGTTCGCAAATGTCTGCGTGATAGAACACACTCTTAGGTTGCCTTAAGTCAGCCTCTGGAGGGACCCCAGCAGCTTCAAGGGCTTTATCCCAGGTTACATCACAATATTCCCTGCAAACCTTCGCAAACCCCTCAGTGAGTCTGAGTTGGGTCTCCTCCACCCCAAGAGTACATGCTGCATGTCTCTCAGCCTCCACTGCCTCTTTGGCTAGCTGAGCAGCTTTCTCGGCCAACTGAGCAGCTTCCCTGGCTTTCTTTAGTTCAGCATGAAGACATTTGACTGACTCTCTCTCTTTGTCTCTAGATTGATCTCGATCATATGCAACTGCTTGCGTTGGTCTTCGGCCTGCTTTTCAGCGGTCTTCAGGCCAGCATCAAAATTATCCCTTTGGCTTGTCATATCTCTCAGCTGCTCGGATAACCGAGAGTAATCTTCCTTCAGACTACCTAGGGATTTTTCAACATCAAATCGAGTGTGAGCCTCGGCTTGGGCTTCATTAAAGGTTCTTTTTTCCACTCTTCGACCACGTAAACTTGCTGGGTAATCTATATAGTAAAAGAAAAAATTTCAATATAAAGTAAAAAAAAATATATTAATTAATTAATTAATCAACATTTTAATTGAAAAGATGGATTAGTTCACTTACCATGGCCATATCCCTTTTGAGGGATAAGAAGAGTTCATATTGGCTAAAGCGCTTGTAAGACTCCATATCCTTCGAAAAGAGGAGTGGCTGCTCTAGGGCTTCAGCAATCAAACCTGCCCTTCTCCCGTGGTAATTCCTGAGGAAGGTATCCCAGGGAATGGGAGCACCGTCCAGCTCCAACTTAGGGGACTAGGTGTGCAGCCCTCGACGCACCTTAACAGCAAGAGCTTCATCTTGGCTCTTAGTGGACGAAGCCCTTTTGCTCCGCTAGCCCTTGTCTACTCTTTGTTGTTTTGCCCCTTTTGGAGGCACCACCTCCCTTTCTTCATTAATCGTAATGGGCCTCTTCTTCTTCATATCTGACAAATGGTTTTAGGCCGAGATCAGAGGGAATTTGAGGAGGTGGTGGAGGAAGACTAACGACCGGAGTTGCTCGTCTTCATTCACAAAAATTTCTAATCGTAGTAGATAGTTGAGCGCGGCGATGTTTGTGAGACTCAGCCGAAGGGAAATGTGGTCTTTATCTGTTAACATCACAACAGAACTTAGTCAGAAACTTGAAAATAATAAGACAGAGGACAAAATTGTTAAGAAATGTCGATCCTAAATCTACTATTAGCAAACCTAAATCTAGGATGCCCCCACCTGGCTCTCTTGGTTAGGTTGGGCAGTGAAGACTGTTATGCTATGCACTCGAGAAGATCAGATAGTCGTCTTTCATCCCTTTGTTAGATTTGGGAAGGCAGGAGATGAGCCTAACAGCGTCGAATCGGGATTTCAGATTATATCCTGCTCTTTTCTGACTGTGACAATCGTAAATATGTACCACGTCCAGCCAGGTGAGTCCCAATCCTAGATGACGGTTCAAATCGTCAATTGCTCCTAAGATTCTAAAGATGTTAGGCGCACATTGTTTAGGACTAAGCCTATGGTTTCAAAGGTAATTAGTGGTGATGGGGCCTATAGGGATAGTCATTCCTTCTTCCAGGAAGGCAATGATGGGGATTATTACTTCACCCGACTTTCGATCTATTAGTATTTATTCTGGAGGACAATATCTCAAACCCACATCTTGAGGTATGCGGTATGTGGCCCTAAACTTCTCCATCTGAGCGGGGCTGTCCACCAACTACTGAAATCTACCCATCTTAGATAAACAAGAAAGAGGAGACTCTAAATGCAGTGACTGGGGAGCGACTACTTGAAGGCAGAGGAAGGTATCCGAGGAGAAGATGAAAGATTTGAGTAAATGAGAACTTACATGAACTAGATCGGAGAATGATCTTTAAACTCGTAGAGATTCTTGCAAATTCTAGATTTGAGTGCTTTAATTCGCTGGTAGGTTTGAGAATCTGCAAAGTAAAAGGAAAAAAAACCTCTTATGGGGCTTTATATGGAGACAAACGAAGGGGTAGGAATCATCTCGCCCAAATTCCGAGGAAGAACCACGCCCGTTAGATTAGTAGTCCACTGTTGGATAACAAAGACAAAACGCTACCTGGAGTAATTAATAGCACTTTGGGAATATTGAAACGGCAGCAGCAGTTATGAAGCACCTAAATCTATGCTCCTACATGTGTGAACTTAGATATTTTTGTACTTTTGACTTTTATTCCGTAACAAATCAAAATTCTATTTTTTCTCCTTAGATACGAGGGAAAAATTAAAATTTTGAGGGGCTATTGCGGGGGTGGAAACCTAAACTTATGTCTTGGGCCTAAGACCCTATTTGAAGGTTACTGTGTGTCTGATGAGGTGAAAGCTGTTGAGAAGGAGTCCGCATGAAAGAAAGATACTTGGAAATGAAGGGGATCAGTATGAAGAGAGCACCAATGGTCCGAAGAGATCATTCTTCTCGGATGTAAAGATTCTAGGTCAAGCAAATATCTGGAGGGTTCGAATGATCTTCCTAATGACTTCAAGGATAAGAAAAAGTTTTGGGCATGCTTGGAGATAAGAAGAATGAGGAAATATCTAAAAGGAAAAATTGCCATCACCACATTAAATGCATTGCATTTACTTTTCTGGCCGCATTAATGTGGAGAAGACCCTTGAACAGTGTCATCCCAGCTACTACCACTTACAGAGAGTTAAAGAAGAGATCTGACATAACATATACTCAAGTGTACACTTAGATGAAGAACAAGTGGACGATGAAGATGATAAGGGAGGATGCTATATAAAGAAAAAGCCTCTGGAGGAGGAGGGGGGGATGAACGGGGGTTCTAAGAATTGTATTTATCTTTCATTCAATAATATTCCTCTTCAGACGTCAAATTGAAAAGCCTTGAAGTGTGTTTTTTATATCAGTTAATTCTTTAACACCATAGTTAACTATTGTTTAGTTCACAATCAGCCTAACTCTTTCACCCATTCTCTACAAATTCATTGTTCTGGGTTCACTGGGCTCATAATCCAAATCTTTTGAGCTTGGGCTACAAAAAGGACACTACAATTGTGAATAAATTTCAGCAAGCATAACAAAAGTACAACCACACAAGAACACAAATATTTACGTGAAAACTCTTTCTCCTTGAAGGGAAAAATAACAGGATAAATTTTGAATTTCACTATATTAAATAGAGATTACAACATTTAGAGATACAGCTTGAACCAAAAAACTCTCATTTTCTTTTCACTCACTACTCTCTTCCTTACTATGTATCTCTCACAATTTTCTCTTGCTCTCTATATTTTTTTCTTCTCTTTTGCTTGCTCTCACTCGTGCAGTTCTCCAAAACTGCACTATCCTCAGTCTCATTCATTGGGACTCCTTTTCACTCTTCTCTTCTTCTACACCAAATGGCCGAATGGCCTTTCCTTCTATTTATTCGCCTTTTTTCTTCTTTTCTTCCTTCCACACTCTTCATATCAAGTCACAATAAATGCAAGCACACAAGCATTGACTTTTGTACATGATATTAGACAAAAAGGATGGATTCAATTCTTCTCTTCACTTGGCCGTGTGTTTTCTTCAGCCAATTTTTCTTCTTCCTTCAGCGTGTCTCACACGCTTAATATCAAGTCTTATCAGGGTTAGTTTGGTTGGAGGGGTGGAAAAGTGGGAGGATAGGAAAAATTTTATTTTCTCTCATTTTGTTTTGGTTGAGAGTGGAAAAGTGAAGGGATGGAAAAAAATGAATTTGAATAAATTTACTCATATACCCTTATTAAAGAATGATGCCAATTTTTTTTTTTTTTTAAAAGTGGCAAATAACCACACAAAAAAGAGCAATCACCCAAATTTTTTTTATAAAAATAGAAAACATGTTCCAAAAAAAATCACATCTAGTAAAAATAAAAATAAAATATCATGCCCAAGCCCTAAAAAATCAAAAGAAAAAAAAATAGGCAATGTAAATGCCCAAGAAAAAAATAAGTGACAATTGGCAACGTGATTGCCCAAAAAAAGAAAAAGAAAAAGAAAAAAAAGGCAAAAAGAGGGGCAATGTTGCTGCCCAAGGAAGAGAGAAGAAAGAAAAAAAATGCAACTTAAATTAAGAGTATTTGTGTAAAGTGCATCTTTCAGCACTTTTCCCTCCTCATTTTCCTCCCAAATTGAGAGGATAAAAAAAGGTGGGTCCAGAAGGAAAATTTTCTCTCCTATTTTCTGTCTCTTTTGTTTTCTCTCCTCAACCAAACAGTGAAAAATGCCATTTTTCACCCTGTTTTCCTCTCCCTATTTTTACCCCAACCAAACATACCCTAAGAGACATGGTTGGCATGAACACTTTAGAGACAAGCACATTAAATGAGCTATTCTATCAAGCATGGGCTGGAACTCACGTGTGCCACACACCCAACAATCAAAAGCCTAGTCTTATCCTAACACAACATAACCCACCCAACTTATTTAATATACGATCTAAGAAAATGAAAGAGTAAGTGAGTTTATCTTTTCCCCTTTGTTTTGGGTTAAAGGGCTAGAAATTTCAAAATTTCAATGGAGAATTTATCAATATAACCAACATTAAATTCTTTCACTTAATTATATTTTGAATTCAATTTTATATGTTAGATAAAAATGACATTTATTCATATAAATTGAGTTATTTTGAGTTAATTGTAAGTTGAACAAGTCAACACAAACTTTATACATTTATTAATCTGGTTGCAGTATATCAACCCGCTTTACACAAACCCATTCACACAAGAGCAGTGCTATGCTTTAAGCAAAAAAGTTCTGAACTTCAAACTAGATAAAATATGACACCCTCATTAATTTCCTACAAATTAAGGTAGGTTAATAATCCAAAAAATACAATATTCTTAATTATCCTAGTGCTCAAATACATCGTATCTATAGATGAGACCAGAGCCGAGGTTGTTGTACCATTTAAAAAAAAAAATTAATTATAATTTATTTTCCTAGGAGAAAATGGGCTTTTGCCTTTTTTTATTTTATTTTTTTATTATTATTATAAAAAAATCCAACATTTTGCCCAATTTTTCCAAAATAATTAGGAAAATACTCATGTTTTGAAACTCGATTTTTGGACAATCGAGTTATAACAAACTAAAAATTTAAAAAAAAAAAATTAGAACTTGAGCTCCATGAACTCGAGTTCTATGCAAGTTTTTTTTATTTATAAGTTTGATCGCCCCAACTAGGCAAGGTTTTGAAACCCGAACCATTTATTAAATCGTAAAAAGGAGAAATTCAAGGTTTTTAAGGTCGAATTGAGGTTGAATCGTGATGACATTATAATTAATTTAATAATTATTTAAATATAAATAAATATATTAAATTTGTAAATATTAGCAAAATTTACTAAAAATATCTTAAAAATTTAAACAAAATACATAAAATAGTACATTATAAGGTTAATAAAAAATAGTACAACATAAATAAGCATAAAAAGAAATTTTTTATAATAATCCTTTAAGAGAAATCATTTCAATTAACTAAAAAGGACTTTTAAAATAAATTCACAAATTGCATAGGTATTATTCTTAAATAAAAAGTTAATTTAGTAATATTGAATATGTTGAGAAAGATGACATAGAAGTTTAGAAACTATAAATCATGTAAATTTAATAATATTGCATATTAGCTCCCAAGAAGAGCACTTGGTCTGTTGGTCATAGATTCAATCTTGCTTACAAGGTCTGAGAGCTCAAGTTCAGAGATATTAGATTAAATATATGTAGTCATTTATTTATATGTTCATTAAATAAAGCTCATGAACTTTGTTAACATTTTTTTTTGATAATATTTGTTAAAAAAATATTTAAGATTATAAGCCCATGTCTTTTAATATCCTAATCTCTAACTAAAGTATAAGTTCATTAATAAAATATATAATAGACATATATATTGGACAAAGTTTAGCTACAAAATTAATTATAGCCTTAGACTACAAACTCACTTAATAAAATAAATATTATTGCATATTTTAAAAATCTAACCATTGAATTACATGTTCTTTACTCTTTTAATGCACGTCAATTTTTGTGTCAATTGGATATCATTTATTATATAATCTATAATCTTATATTTTATGCATAATTTTAAATTACAAAAACTTACAATTTAAAAATTTATTGATGACATAGTTATTGATCTTTAATTTTTTTGAAATTTTACAAACATTGAGGATATAAGAAAAAGATGCAATCCAATGGTGGATTTGTCAAAATTCACCTCCAATAAAAAGATATTGAGTGAGTTTGTAGCCTAAGAATACAATTGATTTTGTAACTAAATTTTGTCCATATATATTTAAATAATGGTCCGTTGTTTTCTTTTTTAAATGTGGCATGTGGCATCATTAAAAAAAATAAATAAAAAAAATAAAAGAGTGTAGATGAAAAAGTAAAAACGTAAAATGAAAAATAAATAAATAAATAAAGAAGGTTTGAAATTGGAATGACCTTCACGTGTGTGGTTGTGGTTGAAGCAAATAAAACGAAAAAGCTTAATGACAAAAAGAAATTGAAGAGGCAAATTGAAAAAGAAACATATAAGAAATAATATGAAATAAGGGGCACTGGGTGAACGAAGAAAGAAGAAAAAGTGGAGGAGCAGATCCCCAAAATGGGCTGAAGAAAAAGAAAAAGAAATGGCATCTAGTTTGGAAAACATGGCAGAAACGTTTTAATGAGAGAGGTGGTGACATGAGCACAACAAACAGGTAAGTCATCGATAGTTTCAAATCTGAAACTTGAGTTTTTTCTGTTTCGGTCTGGTACTAATATTTCGGTCGAAATCCGATATAGACTCCGGTATAGCTGAACTAACCGGTTGAACCGGCCTACGATTTGTCCGGTTTATACGGTTGAACCTCGGTTCACCCAGTTCGTCCAGTTCTCTCATAACTCATGTATACTTGGTTCTCTATGTTAAAAAAATTGAATTTCAGTCCGATTCTCAGTTTTTCCAGTCGTATCACCCGGTTCGGTACGGGTTTCAAAACCTTGATGCTAGGTTTAGGGTGCTCTATAGTGGTGTTTTAAAACTCTATAGTGGCGTTTTCATGTAAGTTTTTTTTATAAGTTTGATCGTCCCATACCAGGTTCAGAGAGCCCCTATAGTGGCGTTTTAAATGGAACTCGAGCTCCATGAATTCGAGTTCCATGTATTTTTTTTTTTTTTTTTTTTTTTTTAAGTTTGATCGCCTTATACTCGATTTTCTACAAATCGAGCTATTCACAAAACTCGACTTTGACATTATTGAGTTTCAAAATAGGGGCATTTTTTTAATTAGTTTAAAAAAGATGGCAAAACACTGATTTTTTTTTTTTTGCACGAAAAGGGCATTTGCCCATTTCGGCCTATTTTCCTATAATATAACATAATTTAGTACATATACTTAATTGTTAGACTTGGCCAACTAACGCTTTGACCAAAACAAATTTTTTATTCCAGTGCAATTTGACCATATCGCAGTTTCATCCCACAAAATTTTCAATTATTATATTTTTATCCCTAAGATTTGGATTAAAATGTGTAAAAATTTTAACCTCAAAATTATATGGAGTCAAAGGGAAACTTTCTCACCCCTTTTATTCCATCTTCCACCTTTTGTTTTATATTTCAACCAAGGAAAGATTGTATTTGAAAAAAATCTTCCATCGAGTACCTATTGAATATTATTTTTATTCCTCCAAAATTGACTGAAATTTCGAACTTAGGACGAAAATTCAGCTTAAATAGCTTTTCATCAGTGGATTGCATGCAATTTTATAATGGCAACGTGTGTGGTTCATGTAATTGTTATCATGTCACAGTTTCTCAATTCGAAACAATTTGACTCCTTTATAAGACTACACCATAAATAAATAATAAAAAATAAAAAATAAAAACGATTAACGCTCGGGCTTTTTTGACATGACTCATGAGGGGTGTGTTTTCAATGTATAGATTTGTTTATAATTAATGAAACATATATAATAGTATCAATTGGATTCTGAGTTGACACGAAGAGAGGGAGCATCAATTGTCAAAACTCATACAATTCATGATCAATGTTTTTTCTTTTCTGCTTAAAAGTTCATCCAAACCCATTAATTTTGTGCTAGTGGAAACTAACTTGGAATAGTACTATAGTACTTTAATACTATACCAATTGTGTATTTATTTACGAAATTTGATTGAATTTGAATGAACCATGGATGACTAAAGCTTTGATTTGTACTTTCATATTGCTCTGGAAATTCTTTTTTTTTTTTTTTTTTTTGGTGTGTGTGTAAAGTTCTTTTAAAGGCCTAAATAAACAAAGGTTGGGGAGAAAAGGAGTTTTTGCCCCTTTCGCCAAAACTTTTCAGCAAAATATCCAATATTTAAAACTATGTAGGGAAATGTCTCTGTTTTGAAACTCAATTTTTTGGACAATTAAGTTTATAGCGAATTGAAAATTAAAAAAAAAAAAAAAAATTCTAAAACGCAAGTTCCTTGAAAAAATTCAAGTGGAACTCAAGTTCCATGAACTCGAGTACTTTACAAGAAACTCAAGTTCCCCAGAACTTTTTTTTTAGTCCACGTTCACTTGATGTTTCAAAAATCGATTTTTACATTTGAAACTCGATTTTTAGAAAATCGAGTTTCAAAACAGGGGTATTTCCTTAATTAGTTTCAGACATAAATCATTTTGCTGAAAATTGTGAAAAAGGAATAAAAGCCCATTTTGGCCCAAATGTCAATCATGGACCCGGAAAAAGACCTCTCATATAAATTACGTTGCTTTTATCATTGATATTTCCTCAGAAATCAGTGGGCCGAAAGTCTCGGGTGCTAACGATCAATAGGCTGTTGGCGAATACTGAAAAACAAACAAAGAAATCAGAGGAGACCAATGGAGGCCGGCCAAAAAACCTCCAATGGCAAAGTCAGTATTTTATGTAATTCCAAGTATGTTGGAAGAAAGAACTGAATACCTTTACCTTCTCGTAGAATGCTTATATAGTGTGTATAAGCGGTTATTTCTTTTATGTAACTCCCCCGTTGTTGCGGAGTCCAGAAAGCTTGGAGATAACTTCCATAACTGCCATGAAAGTTATATTGCTTGGCTTTGTTTTCTTTAACTGTTGTTGACAACAGTTCGTAGTGAAGAGTCATGATCTTACCCAGGACAAGATTGTCTAAGACGTGCTCTCTAGGATGAGATTGACCAAGACTCTACCAGGACGATCTCTTCCTGGACGAGCATCTTAATGGGCATGCTCTGTTATATGGACGAGCTTCATGGACGAACCTGGAGAGTTGTTGTCCCATCAGTTGCCCCCTTGTCCATGGGACGTCCAAAGAGATGTAAGACGTGTATGTCCTCATCTGCAAATTGGTATGCCACATGTCATGAGCTCATTAGTGAAAAATCACGTCGATTGATCTAACCGAGGAGCATGCCACGTGTCTCTTGTTGATTGGTCATGTCACTTCAGGTGCCAGGGTTTGTTTCCTATAAATAGTGGAATACCTCCGTTACCTTCCTCATTTCTAAAATTTCCCTTTTCATCCTTCCTCGTCCTAGATCTTCGTCTAGAAGCTTCCTGTGTCTATAGCCTTCCTTCGTCCTAGATCCAGGTATTTTCCTTATCTTCGTCCTTAGCTTTTCTTTTAAGATGGCTAAGGTTGTATTTTCCTCGTCTAGTGATAGCGTGGATAAGGCTATAGACGAGTATACTAATCCTAGTAGTTTTAGTGGTTCTAGTGATAGTGATAGTAGTAGTGAAGGGAACACTACAGACGAGAATGAGTCTGGGGTCCCTAGAATCCCCTTGGAAGTTTTTCAGGAAGAGCTTAGAACGAGATCTGAGTCAGGTTTCAAGGCTGGGACGAGCGCTCCCTCGTCTATTAATCAAGAAGAGGTTGAGGTAGTTTACAATTGTGCCATAGGGATAGCTTTTAGGACGGATAATACTAAGTTAAATTTACCTCGGAGATGGTACCAAATCCCAGACGAGCTTAACCGTAGATTAGCCGTCGAGGGAGAATGGTGTTGTCAGCCTCGTCTTGGGATAGGTATCTACGAGGCTTATTTTTTGGGGGTCTTAGGCTACCTTTGAATACTTTTGCTAGGGAGCTATTGACTAGGTTAGGTATAGGAGTTTGTCAATTTAATTCTAATGCATAGAGGTTAGTCATCTCCATGCGAGTTTTGTGGAGAGAGGTGTTTGAGGGGAACTGTCCTCTCACTATGGACTTGTTCCTTTATTACTACAAGCCCTTAGAAATTAACCAATTCCTTGGCTTTTATCAATTCATTACTAGGGGAAGAGATTGTAGATTAATTAAGTCTTTAGTCTCCTCAGATAGGAACTGGAAGACAGATTTCTTCTTCATCTCAGGTTTCTGGGCTGGACACCCTGCTGAGGTTGACAAGGACCCATTTCCTCCCTACACAGGGGAGTTAGGGAACCTTCGTCCTGAAGGTATGCTCATCCTATCCTTGCTATTCATTGTTTTCATTTTTGTTTATAATTGTCTAAAAATTCTAACTCAAAGCTCTCCGTCTTCCTTTTTTCTTTCATGTGCTAGACGACCTCATTTAAGTAGGCCTTACATTGAACACGTCCAGAAGGTTTGTCCGTACACTGATAGGGCATTCCATTCTTTAGTAAGTCTTCGACGTCTTGCTGTTTGGGGTTTAGGTCCTGAGTCTTCTATTGAAGCCCTTGCACACAAGGCTACAACTCGTAAACGTAAGCTCTCTCACCCCTTTCTTTTTTCTTTTTTCTTTTTCTTTTTTTGACGTCCTTACTTTTTAGGAATGGCCACGATGAAAGAGAATAAAAACAAAGGGGTGATGGACGAGGCAGTTAAGCAAGGAGTGCAACCTCAAACTCGTCCATTGGCAAGTAAGAAACGAAAAAATATATCGTCGAGGGTTGACTTGGGTGATCTCCCAAGTAGGCACAGTAGGGAGAAGAAAAGCAAAACTTCCAAGCATCAAGACGTCCAGCCCACTCCTCTCGTCCCCGATTAAGAGCCCCCAATACAAATACTTAGCTCAGAGCCCAAGGACCTTCCGTCTAAGAAGGTCTTGTCCACAGTTCATGTACCTTCCTCGTCCGAGCCTTTGAAAGAAGTTCCTTAGCACCTTCTTGAAAACGAAGAACTGGCTTGGGAGAGGTTTATAGCAGTAGTGACTAATGTGGACGTGGCAGCCTATTATAACATGTCTTTGAAGGATTTTGAGCACTCTGGTGTTCATGATTTCTTCAAGGTGAGTAAGAAATTTTTGTCTTGTCTTTATCAACCACCAAAATATATTTGTTTGGTTCTAACCAAATCCTTACCTTTGTAGGCAATGTTTAAGTTTATTGCTGCGTCTATGCAGGCAATTGATCTAGACAAGACAAGGGTGTTGCTGGAGAAGAGGATCAAAGAGGTGAAGGACGAGAACAAGAAATGGGTTAAGGTGGCTACTAAAGCCATGGACAAGGCAAAGGAGCTAAGGAATATTAATGAAGAGCTTAGGAATGATGTCCATGACAAGGACACTCGTCTTGACGACCTCCAACAGTGGAACAACGAGCTGAGTACCCTTCTTGAGAAGGCCAAAGAAGATGTAGAAATTTCAGTCGTCCAAGAACTTTACTGATATACTGGGTAGGAATTATGCAGCTGGGTTTGAGGACTTCAGCCAAGACGCCATCGATAATTTTCCTAAACTTGACTTCAGCTCTATAAAGCTCAATCTTGATGCTACCACAAGCTCCCTCATCCAGGCAAGTTTAGAAAATGTTAATATTAAAGATGATGCTAGTACCTTACCTCCCCAAGACGAACCCAAGGACGATGCCCCTCCCTCTTAGATGAGATTTTTAAGTTGTACTCTTTTTTTTTTTTTTTTCTTTTTTTTTTCTTTTTTTTTAATGTAACCCAAGTACATTAAGCTCATCCACAGTTTTTAGAATGAGCTACTGAACATTATGAAGGTGTTTGGGCATTAGTTGTCCGCCCTTTTTCTATTATTGTATGGACGAGATTTCTTCCTTTTTACTTTTAATTTTTACTCGTCCATAGGACATGCATTTTTTTGTCATACTTAGAATTTTGCAAAGTATAACATCGTCTTTGTGTAATAATGATTGCCAGCATTACTCGTCTTTAAACTTAGCTGGTTCATCTTTTATGAAGATACAACCTTTTACTCATCCACAAATTGAATTGTTTCTGCAAGCATTTTATCAAATGTGCTCATGCATTTCTTCGTCCATAGGTTGGACGTGCATAACATTTTACCTCGTCCGTTACATGGACAGATATTCTCTGAACTTACTATTATTCAGTGAAGCTAGAGTTTTTTCCTTGTCCTTTATTTGGATGAGGATACTTTGTTTTGCTTTTAGGAAAGCTTGACGTTAATTCTCTGCGTTCAGAGAATTTTCTCGTCTTGGGCTTTTTAGCCTTCTTATGAGTTGGTTTGAACAAAAGTAGTATGGAAATCAGGAATTTACACAAACATTATGTACATAGCATAAATATTATTCACAAATGATGCACATGCTCATGAGCTAGTGCCTTCTTAAAAGTTAAAAAAATATAAGCAAATTCTTAATTTTGTCCATAACCACATCATAATAGCAATAAAATAACATCATAAAATAATACTAAAGATATGTAGATAAACAAGCTCCTTATATGGTTAAGCAACCTCGTCCAGGGTAACGCTCGTCCAGGTGGGCACTACTGGTAATACCTCCTCAGGTGTTCAACATTCTAAGGATGTTCCAGTTTCCTCCCGTCCAGGACCTCCAAGTAGTAGGATCCTTGTCTCTTCCAGTTGATAACCCTGTAGGGTCTCTCCTAATTAGGTCCCAATTTTCTATGAGTTGGGTTCTTGGTGGCTAGAGAAACTCTCTTCAGGACGAGGTCGCCTATGTTGAATCATCTTGGCTTCACCATTGCATCATACTGCCTAGCCATGAGGTTCTTGTACCTTGCCATCCTTTGTTCTGCGTCCGTCCTTACCTCGTCTATCAGATCAAGGTTTACGCGGAGTTGTTTCTTGTTATCTTTATCTTGATACATCGTCACCCTGTGGTTGGCCATGTGCACTTCCGTAGGCATTACTGCTTCAATCCCATAAGCTAACTTGAAAGGAGTTTCCCATGTAGGGGTTCTTACCGTCGTTCTGTAAGCCTAAAGGACACTAGGTAACTCATTTAGCCATACTCCCTTAGCCCCCTCAAGCCGAGTCTTGATGATTTTCAACAAGGATTGGTTTGTAACCTCGGCTTGACCGTTAGCTTGAGGGTGGGCGGGGGAGGAATAATGATTTTGGATGCTAAAGTGTTCACAGAAGTCTTTAAAATGGCATTGTCAAATTGTTGTCCATTATTAGATACCAACACTTTGGGCACCCCAAACCTGCACAGGATGTTTTTCCAAACAAAGTTCTCCACATTCTGCTACGTAATATTCACTAAGGGTTCTGCTTCCACCCATTTGGTGAATTAGTCTATCTCTACCACCAAGAATTTCATCTGTTTGGTTCTAAGAGGAAAAGGACCTAAGATATCTAGGCTCCATTGAGCAAATGGCCATGGGGCCATCATCGGGGTGAAATACTCTGATGGTTTTTTAGGGATATTACTGAATTGTTGGCATTGATCACATACTTTGACATAAGCTTTTACGTCAGCTTAAACAGTTGGCCAATAGTACCCCACATGGACGATCTTATGGATGAGTGATCTGACTCCTGAATGATTTCCACAGGCTCCTTCATGAACTTCCCTTATCACATAGTTCGCCTCGACTGGAGCTAGACACCTGAGATAAGGTTAAGAGAAACCTCTTTTGTACGAAACCTCGTCCATAAGGACATACCTAGCTGCTCTAACCCTGAGTTTTCTTGCTTTATCTTTCTTTTCTGGAAGCTTTCCATCCTTCAAGTATAATACTATTGGGGTCATCCAATTTTCTTCATCCTCTATTTGCAGCACTTTGGGAAGATCTATACTTGGGATGTATTGTACTTCATCAAACTCGTCCATGGCTATAATCACTGAGGCTTCCTTCGCTAATGTGTCTGCTTCCACGTTTTTCTCCCTTGAGACTTGAACAAAGTTAGCTTCTTTGAATTTCTTCACAAGCCGCAACACTTTTTCTTTCTTCATTCGTTCTTCTTTAGCCTCATACATCTCATTTACTTGACCCATGACCAACTAAGAATCTCCTAGGACGAGTATTGACTTGGCTTCCACAGATTTAGCCAACTCCAACCCTTTAAGGAGGGCTTCATATTCAACTTCATTGTTGGTTGCTTGGTATTGCAGACGGATCTTATGCTTCAACTTCATTGTTGGTTGCTTGGTGTTACGGATATGCCCTCACTACCACTGGCAACGTAATGGTGCCTACAAGTTGTACCTTCATTCCTCCAAAACTCACTAAAGGCGAGTGTACTGGATGGAGCTGGCCTCGTCCAACCCTCATTTGTTGAAAAGCTGGATAATACAGAATATCTACTGAGCTTTCATTGTCTACCAATACTCTTCTGGTCGTATAATCAGCAATAACTAAGGTGATGACAATAGCATCGTCATGAGGGTGATGAATTCTTTCCATATCCTCGTCCATAAAAGTGATCTCCTGCTCGTTTGTGTTTCCCGTCCTGAGAGATCATCCAGAGAGTTGAACATTCTGAACTACCTTTAGGTATGTCTTTCTTGACTTAGAAGACTAAGCTGTTGAACCACCTATAATTACTCTTATTTCCCTAAGTAGAGGTCACAACAACTCTTCTACTTTCCCTTTCAACTTCTCGTCTTTGTGATCTCGTCCAAGGAAATTTCTCAATTTCCCTTGTCTAATGAGATTCTCAATTTTTTGTTTTAAATCGAAACATTTATATGTGTCATGCCCATGGTCTCTATGGAAGCGACAATACTTGTTCCTGTTGTGTTTGTTAGGATCTCCCTTCAATTTCTCTGGCCACTTCAAAGAAGGGTCGTCCTTGATTTGCATAAGGACTTGCTCCAGTGGTATGTTTAGCGGTGTATACTGTTAATTCCGCGCTGGACCTGCCTTTTTATTGTCTCGGTCTTTCCTAATCTTCTGTTTGTCCCTTCTTTGGATGAGGACCTTGTTCGGAGTGGTGCTGAGCATTCGCTTCCATTCTTTTCCTCTTCTTGGCAATAATTGCATCTTCTGCATTCATGGGCCAAATGGATGAGTTCAGCCATGGTCTAGGGCTCTTATTCGTAGAGCTTGTGAATAAATAGATCAGAATTGATTCCATTGTGGAAGGCTGCTAACAGTAGCTTATCATCCATCTCATCTACTACCAAGGCTTCTCTATTAAACCGAGTAATGAAGGACCACAAGCTCTCATTTTCTCCTTGTTCTATGGTTAATAGGCTAGATGAGGAACGTTTGTGCCTTTGTCCTCCAATGAAATTATTAACAAATAACTTACTCAACTCTTCAAAGGTACTTATCGAATTTGGGGGTATCTTGCTGAAACACACTCACGTGGGCCCTTTAAGGGTAGTGGGGAAGGCTCTACATATTATCTCATCTGGAACCCCTTGAAGATGCATAGTAATCTTAAAGGTAGCAATATGGTCAAAGGGATCACGCGTCTCATCATATGAGTCTAAGGAAGGCATCTTGAACTTTGGTGGCAAGGGATGGCCATTGATGGACACCGTAAAGGGAGAATCAGTTCTATGAACTAAATCTTCCACAGGATTGGTCCTCCTTATATTCTCCCTCATCTCGTCCATAACCTTCCTCATCTGGTCTATCCCTCTCCAAATGTGGCATCCTTCTTGGTGCAGTACCTCTTGATTGGCTTTCTAGCTCTGCATTTCTTCCATCTCCCTAGCTCTGTCTATGCTCTTCTCCGTAGGCCTCATGCCGTTGTCTTCGGAGATTAATTTCCCTTCTCAATTCCTGGTTTTGGCGAGGTAACTCCACCATGGCAACGGCCATCGACTGCACATGTTGAACAGAAGATGGTTGCATGACAAGCGTCGATTGGTGGCCACAACGGGGATTACTGGAAGCGTCTCTACTCTCTTTAGGGCTTGGACTAGTAGCCCTTGATCTTGTTTGAACCATTTCAACCCTTTGGCCGAGAAAGAAATTGCAGAACTTAACAAATAAAGTTCAAGCGCGACAAATATTCTTTCTCACAGATGGCGCCAACTGATAATTCCTCAGAAATCAGTGGACTGAAAGTCTCTGGCGTTAATGATTAATAGGCTGTTGGCGAATACTAAAAAACAAACAAAGAAATCAGAGGAGACTGGTGGAGGCCGGCCAAAAAACCTCCGATGGCAAAATCAATATTTTATGTAATTCTAAGTATGTTGGAAGAAAGAACCAAATGCCTTTACCTTCTCGTAGAAATGCTTATATAGTGTGTATAAGCTGTTATTTCTTTTATGTAACTTCCCCTGTTGTTGCGGAGTCCAGAAAGCTTGGAGATAATTTCCATAACTGCAATGGAAGTTATATTACTTAGCTCTGTTTTCTTTAACCGTTGTTGTCAACGGTTCGTAGTGAAGAGTCATGGTCTTACCCAGGATGAGATTGTCCAAGATGTGCTCTCTAGGACAAGATTGACCAGGACTCTACCAAGTCGATCTCTTCCTAGACGAGCATCTTATCGGGCATGCTTTGTTATGTGGACGAGCTTGATGGACGAACCTGGAGAGTTGTTGTCTCATCAATCATCATGTATTGTAATATTTTGACAGGTTAATTTCCATTGAATCAAGCATCATTTACCTTTAAAAAAAAAGTGAAAGTAAAATGGATAGACTATGATTGGGTGTGATGAGTGATCTCGTCAAAACAGTTAAAATGAATCCATAAATAATAATATAGGGAGACATTTTCTAACTTTGATTATTACTTTTCGAGAGATTGAGATTTTAACACTCGTGCATGGATGATTAAAGCTTTGATTTGTACTTTCATATTACTTGGAAATTGTTTTCTTGTTGTAAAATTCTTTTAAAGGTCAAATAAACAAAGGTCGGGCATGGACCCTGGAAGAGACCTCTCATATTAATAAGGCTGCTTTTATTATCGTGTAGTACATAATATTGACAGGTGAATTTTCATTGAATGAAGCTTCATTTACTTTCTTTCTTTTTTTAAATAAGAAAGTGAAAGTAAAATGGATAAACTATGATGAGGTGTTCATCTCGTCAAAACAGTTAAAATGAATCCATAAATAATATAGGGAGACATTTTCTAACTTTGATTACTATAAGTGAGTAGATATATCCCTATGTATCATATTTTCGTTCCATATATAATTACACTAAAACCTAACAACGTACTATTTATCTATTTCGTTTAGCATATGGGAAAACAAGATTATGGAAAAAAGAAATCTTTTTTTTTTTTTGAGAAACAAACAAACACAGGAGAAAAAAAAAAAAAAAAGATTCTAACACAAAAAGTGATCATAATGGATCACTCTTGTCGAGAGCTTTCTGACTTAATTGGTAGACACTTTCTAATATTCAATGAATAATCACCGTTAATATTGAATGCTTGATTTCAAAATTAACGGTTTGGGCCCATAATAGAGACCGTGAATTTAAAAATAATTATAGCCGGCCCATGTATATAAGACCTTGAAGATAACCTGTTCGTTAACATCTTTTGCCTGTGACTTAGGGAAGTTATTTAAGTCCTGGGATGGGCTTGGGCTGATCAGGTTTGTTAAATGGGCCTTTTATGATTGTGATGTGAGTTTGTTCACAGGTCTTTTGTCGGTGATAAGGATTAGTATTTTATTTTTAAGTCTTTTTTTCTCAACTACTTATTGCAATTACTTTTATTCCTCCAAATTTCAATTAACATTTTCTGCTCGAGCGTTGAAGTCAACTTCTTAATTAAATTTTCATGTAAATAGCACGTGTTGATATATAGACATGATAATGATTAGGTATTGTTAGAGGAATAAAATTATTATATCATATTCTAAGTATACTCTACTTTATATTTTATCAATTTTATGTTAATAAATTCCAATCATAATATATATATATATATATATATATATATATATATATATATGTTAATAAAAATGCAAATAATTTAATACAAAAAAATACATCTATACAAAAAGTAATATGAAAAACTTAAATCTGATACAATATATGTGTCTTAAATTTATGATGGATTGGGAGAGAATAGGAATTCCAAAGAAGCTTGCCCAAGTTTTCTATGGGCACCCAAACTCCGCCTTAACGACCAGGCCTAGAATTGGGCTTACAATATACTTATAGAGTGGGTCTAGTGTTTCCTACTAAGGGTAGTTCCACTACGAGTGACACTTTACCTTCCCTTTACCCCAGTAAACACCCTTACTTTCCTCTCCATGCTACTCTCTTCCCTAGCTCTCCTAATTCTCTCTCTCTCTCTCTCTCTCCAGAATTCCCAACCCCCTTTCTTTACTCAATTCTTCTATTTATAGCTTGAGGTTTGTAGGAATTTCATGATTGTATTCTGGTCTCACTCGTGTGGGTGGGGTCCGATGTGATTATTCCTAACATAGAATATATCTTGTTGGAAATGGTGGTAGTGGCTTTGGAATTGATTTCTGCCTCCAAAAGATTGCCCGGTGGCGATACACCCTAAGCCATACCGAGCCACAGGGGAGGTAAGTTATTCCAGGCATGCGCAATCCCAAACAGATCATAAGCAACCGGACATGGACTTATCTATCACGCACTCAAATTTGATGTGGACTTACTATGAGGTTAGGGCCCAACTTCAACTCTTGAGAATGATCAGGTCAAGGCCTATTAGGCCCGAGGCCGTACACCGTACATTTTCCTATCAATTTTTATGAGTTTTCGTTCCCTTTATTGATATCAATATTAGTTGCGCAGGTCGTTTTGATCCACATCTCAAATGCCCATTTGTTTCATGAACAACTCATTGAATATGACTTCAAAGGCTATGTATATGCCACATTTATAAATAATAAGCCTACTTTAATTGCATAAAACTGGAATGACACATATAGAACAACAGTCTCCTAAAAATCTAAGATTGGACTTGATTTAATTGCATAAAACTAGAATGACACATATAGAACAACAGTCTCCTAAAAATCTAAGATTGGACTTGATTTTCATGCCAAAAAAAAAAAAAAAAAGAAGAAGAAGAAGAAGAAGAAGAAGAAGTAGAAGATTGGACTTGATTTATCAGATTGTGAGGAAAAATTGAAGGATTTAATGAAAGCTAACAGTTCGACAAAAAGAAAGAATTGTTAGGAAAACATTCTTCTATATATACTCGGAATGCCTAATAATTATCAATACCATTAGGACAAGTGAACTTGAAGCATGGAGTTGCAAGGCATTAATTCTCATCTATAATATTATATCATACTTTTCATCTTAAATATTATATACTTCCCACACAAACAAAACAAAACAAATGAACAAGAGAGGTTGGACAAGATGATGATTTATTTATTTACGTCCAAACAAATACACACAAAACCATGCAGTAGTAATTGAAATTGAAAATCCCAAACCATAGAAAAATGCAGTCTGTTTGGTTAGGTGTTGTGAGAGCCTAAAAGCGCATTTTTTAAATCCAAAACTTCATTTTTGCAACAACTCCTCACAACTTTTTTATAAATGCTCATTCTAAAACTAAAACACTATTTTGCAACAACTTATCTAAATGCATCCAAAATAAGATTACCTACTATCATCTTCGTTGAAAATTGAAAATGATGGAGTTAAACCATTTTCAACATCAACAATATCCTCATTATCACCAACCGAGGCTGAAGTAGTCAGATAAGATTGCATAAAATCCTCCTCCTCCAAAGCCAGCTTCGTTTCCAAGCACCTAACCACATGCCTCATAGTGGGCCTTGACTCGGGTGCATCATTGGAACACATTAGAGCCAATTTAAGCACCAAAATAGCCTCAACTTCATCAAACTCACCCCCCAACCTTGAGTCCACAACATCAAGGGTTGCTCCTAAGCTCCACTTTTCCCGAACCCAATCCAGACATCAGAACTTGTTGTTGGCAGGCCTATGCGTGCGAGCTCAGGTGCTAAATAACCCAATGTGCCCACCACCCTAGTTGTACTTAGGTTGGAGCCTCACTCATATAGCTTAGCAAGACCAAAATCACTCAACTTTCCGTTAAACTCAGAATCCAATAACACATTGCCTACCTTAATGTCTCTGTAAACCACAGTCTGTTCCCATTCCTCATGTAAATATAAAAGCCCTGAGGCAACCCCTTTGACGATCTTGAACCTTTGCTCCCGGCTTAAGATTTCTTTAGGCTCATCAAAAAGGTACTTGTCTAAGCTTACATTAGGCATAAATTCATACATAAGTAATAGATCACCTTGCCTATGACACCAACCCAATAATTGAACTAAATTTTGATGATGAAGGTGGCCAATACTACCAACCTTAGACACGAATTCTCACAAACCTTGCTTTGAATTTTGGGAAACACGCTTTACAGCAACTTGGGTATTTGAATTCGGTAGAGTTCCTCTGTAAACTCTACCAAATCCACCAAACCCAAGTAGCTCTTTGTCTCCAAAACCCTTTGTTGCTTTCTTTAGATCCTCGTAAGAAAATATGGGGTCCAATATCATGCTCCCAGGCTTCGACCACATCAGTCTTCTTGAGTTTCCTAACACTATAAAGAATCAAAACAATCCCCAAAATCACAACCAAAGCACTAGAGGGTGAAACACCAACAATTAGGCCTGTGTGGTTCTTTTTTGACCCATTCACCAATGGGAGCTTATGCTTGAGTTTATCCAAATTGAGATTTTTAGTATCTTCGTTTATGTTAAAGCTCTAGCCTAAGACATGGAGCGAACTTGGGGCTGAAAGGTCGGTTGAATCAAAGAACCCAATGAACATGGATTCTTTAAAAATTGGTGAGAGGTCCACATTATAGGACAAGAGTGCAGACTTGGGTCTATCAGATTCTTGCGCAAGCGTAACATTTAATTGATTTATTCGTGCATCATATTCGACCCATGCCTGAATTACATGACCAGTCTCCAGAGTAAGGGAATCCTTTCTACGCAGAGATTGATCAACTCAAACAGGTTTTTTCGATACTATGTTGTAGTTGAAGCCATTGACAACTTGGTTATCATCGATGTCACTGAATTTGGGGTGCATGATGGTGAATGCCACCATGAATATGTGGTCTGAGATGTTCCCATCATTTCTGGAGTTGAGTCGACCAAAATAAGGGCCTGGAAGAGCCCCAGATGGAAAGATTGTGAAAGTGAAGAGCCCCAGATGTACGTTAAGTTAACGAGTCTTTTTCCACGAGTCGTTTTAAGGAAAACGAGTCTTTTTCGTTTTCCTTAAAACTTTCAAATTATCAACAGTAGGCAGGTAGTACTAGGTAGTGCATGTGTTCATCTCTATACACGTGATCCCCTTGATAATATTAAGCGCTATGCTCAGTAGAAAATAGCTGTGTCCTGTGTATGCATGTGTTCGAGGTTCTTCCCTTGTTTCATTGTGACATAGAAGGACAAAAAAAGGTTTATTAATATGATTATCCATAGCCCGCCAAACTCACTGACTTTTCAGAGGGTCTTTTTTTTATACTTGTTTGTTTTTCTCTTTTCTTTCTTTTGTTTCTGGGGTTGCATGCTACTGTGTTTGGTTGGAACAAAGTTTTTTTCTTCAAACTTTTCATATGTCTTTTTTTTAAGTGTGAATTTTGAAAATTTAACCATTGAATTTCATGTTTTTTTAAGTTTTTAACATGTATATCAAATTTTGTTCAAATTGGATGTAATTTATTATTCGATGAATAAACTTATTTTTTATATACAATTTGAGATCATAAAAACTTGAAATTTTAACATTTAATTGATAATATAGCAATTGATTTTTAATCTTCTTGAAATTTTGCAAGTATGAAGAATATAATAAAAACATGCAACAGTTAGATTTTTAAAACTAACACTCAATATAAAAATATATAAGAAGTTTGAAGAGTTTCTCTCCAAACTAGTTTGGAGAAAAACTTTATTCGCGTGATTGTTTATGTACGACCTCGCATTTCAAGTGCATTCTTCTCTTATTATAAATATACTTCTATCATTTTAGTTTAAAGAAAAAAAAAAGATTCCTTTTTTGTTTTCCAAGAATGGGACCTTTTTTTTTTTTTTTTTTTTTTTTTTTTTTTTTTTTTCTGTCACTGCATTTGAGTAATCTCGAACCCCACACGTTGGTTGTCGGCATACATAGTAGCTGGTTTCTTATTTCTTTGCATATATATCTTGCGTACGATTCTTACTTGGTTGCAATCCTTATTATTCATTCTTTATTACACTTATAATATATGATGGATGTCATGATACCCTTATTATCAATGCAATAATGACTTTTTGATTAATGTGATATCCTTAATTTATGAGAAATGCCATATGCATGATATTTTCACAACACTTTCAGAATAAATCCTAAGTGATAGATTGTTAATAACTGTTACTAAAGAAACAAAATATAATTCAATAGTGGGTTTAAATTATAACTTGTAGGGATTAAGGGCCCAAAAATCATATATTAGGCCATAGGCCTTATTCGAGGATGGGGAAATGTCTGAGAGGGTACAGATAATTATGAGGGATACCCATTTTTAAAATCTTATAAGTAATGAATGAAGGGGGGGGGGGGGTCTGAGGAGGAATTCCTCCTCGGATATGATGAGTGCAATTTGAATCTGTGTTCCAACTGTTAAGACATATGTGTTTTCACTTGCTAAAAACATATGTCACTTATTTATGTAAATTGGCTAAATCCTTTGATAAAACGCACTCTACTTGTAATTGGGTAGTTCTAGGTGTTTTTAATACTTCAAGAAATAAGGTTTTAAGGTCAAGTGTTGAAATCATCAAGTCTATCCAAGAAAAAGCAAGCTAAAGTGCAAATTCATTAAAACTCAACACCTGCTCGATAGCTACCTCGACACCTGCTATTTGTCGAAATTTATAATTTCAGATTTCCTGATTTGATTTTCTTGGAATCTGTGAATATGCTTTTGGGCTTTCTTTTCTCCAAACCCTAAACATATAAAATGATTGTTTTAAGAGCCGTCAAGTGGGACACAAATTGCAAAAGTATTAAGCAATCTCTATTCAAGCAAATTGTGATCAAAGAAAAAGTTCTTGACCTAGTTCATCTTCTCTGAAGAAGTTGTTGTGTATTTGTACAAAAGGATTTTGTGACCAAGCATCTTTCTGATCTTCATCGTGTAGGATGAACTGAAAAACTTTGCAGCCAACCTCTCTTCCTTAAGTTGGTGTTTTGAAGTCGCATACTAGGATCCGCGCATTGATTAGTCACATACTTGGGAGCTGTGCATCAAAGGTGGAAATTGTCACTACAGATCAAGTCCAATTGGGTATTGAGGTAAGGGTTCAACTGTAAGTTGGTAAGGTACGTGGGATTCCTTTACTTGTAACCGCTTGATTTGATAATAGTGGAGTTTCGGAAGTGGTGACCTAAAAATCACTCAATGAGGTTTTTTGCCGCGAGGTTTTTCTCTATTTATAAACAAATCATCGTGTTATTTACTTTCCGCTGCATATTTAGTTTTTGGTAATTTGTTTGTGCTTCCACGTAATTGCATGATAAATTGATTAATTAATAACTTGGTTAAGTAATTAATTGGTTTAATCATAAGCAGTCATTTAGATTATGGCCTATCACCAACGATCAAGGTGACCTACCAAGATGATCCAGTGATAAGTACGTGCATCGTGTATGTATAAGGATGATGGGAACTCAGAAATATCTAAGGAAAAGCTGCTACCACCGCATTAAATGCACTGTAGTTACCTTTTTGGCCATATTTATGTGAAGAGGACCCTGAATAGTATTTCCTTGGCTACCACGACTCACAGAGAGTCAGAAGGGGTGTCTAATGAAACGGACACTCGAGTAGTGGCTTGGACGATTGACAAGTGAAGGGCCAAGATTGCCGAGAAGGAAATATATAATATAAGAGATCCCAGAAGAAAGGGGGATAAAAAGAAAAAAAGAAAAAGGAAAAGAACACTATAGAAATCACAGTTGTATTGGTAATCGGTTCTATTAATTTATATCAAGATTTGTCTCCTCGGACAGAGAATTTATTCAATCTTATGTGCCTTGCTCTTACTTGATTGCCTTTTGCATCCATACTAGCCGTTGTTAAATTCACAAGGGTCTAGTTTTTTAACTCATTCTCTACAAATTTATTGTACTGGGCTTACTAGGCCAATATCCATACCTCTTGGACTTGGGCTACAAAAAAATCCCTACATAACTAATAACAATTTATCTCCTAATAGTCGTCCAAAGGGTCTTAGCCCTTCTCGAACCCATGCCGAGGACGCGCCCTTCCTCGGCACACCTAGTCTAATCCCTGGTAGGGGGCAAACCCAGAATAGGTGGTCACATCTACACTTAGTGAGTTTGCCCGACTCCCCAGGCTACATTGATGGTGACAAGACCCTTGAGCAGTGCAACCTTGGAGGCCACAACCCACAGCATGGTGAAGAACCTGTCTGATGGGACAGGCTCTGGAGGCAGTGGCCTGGATGGTCAACAGCTGTAGGGTCAGGATCAAACTATAAGGAGTATATAAGGCAAAGAGCCCCTCTGGTGAAGGGGGGGCCTCCTCAGACGCCAGCCGAGGAGCAACCCCAGACGAAGAGCGACAAAGGAAAAACGCAAGGAGCACTGGTGAAAGGCCGGCCGGAGCCAAACCCTTTGCCCCACTCTCTACAAATTTATTGTCGGGGACGCACTTCCGAAAAAAGGAGCCCCTACAATATATATTTTTTTTTACATCCCAAAGGTAGTGTATACATTTCAAGTCTTCAACCCACATTTAAAATAATATAATTCAACAAACATATAACATCCATTTAGAAATAATTTCTTTACAAAAATATAAAAAGGTTTAGAAATTTAGGGTTTGTAGGGTTTAGAGATCCAGGGTTTGTAAAATTCTAATTTTCAATTATATCCATTGTAAGTTTTTGTAATTATTTGCTTTCCTTTTTAAGTTTAAAATATAAGTTGGATATAAACGATATTTGACAAATCTAAAATAAAATGAATATCTATTTATTATACAAGTTAAATGGGTTGTGTTAAATAAGTAATTTTGGATTGACACAAATAAATTGGTATGTCAAACGTGTCTATTGTGGGTCATGCGGATTGACCTGCTTATGTCCAGTTTCTTATCGTGTCATTTTTGAGTCGACCTGTTTATGATCTAAACCTGCTAAGGCCTAACCCTAACCAGCAAAAACTCATGTTGGGTTTGTCAGTTGGGTCAAACATTGGCACCTCTAAATAAAATAGACTCTATCTTTGAAAGAAAATGGAGTGGATGGAAAATTTATATTTCATGAATTCTTATGTGAAATCAAATCACGTATGTTAGAATACACCACTACATTACATAGTGATCTTCTCTCCTTTCTTATTCATTGAAGGAAAAAGATGCATCATAACAAATTAGACATTTCCCCACACTAATTGATCCAAGGAAAAAAAAAAAACATTTCCACATTGACCCACGTACCAAACCTGGCAATCAGTGTGGGTAATAGTGTTAATTGGTAGGACGGACAATTATTTTCTCACACTTGTTAGTTATTGGCTATACATATTATTTATTTCGCATTTTTAGTAAATAAGCGCTACACATGTATTATCTATTTTATGTTTTAAATGTGAACATCAATAATAATAAAAATTTGTACGTCAATCCTGAAATTATGAATATTTTGTGCAAAGTATGTAACAACAAGTGTAAAAAGAGCATTTTCCTTAATATATTAAGACCCTAAGCTTCCTTTGCCTCAAAAAGCTCATTCTTATTCACTCCTATGGCAGGGAATAAAAAACATTTAGATGTATTTACCTAAAAAGCTGATTCTTTTTCACTCCTATGGCAGGGAACAAAAAAAATTTAGGTGTATTTACCTTTAATTTGTAGGATGATGATTCTGCAGTGGATATCCAGTCTCCTGGTGCTCAGCGCTTATCATCTGATGATTTGGAGTAGGTGATATGTAGTAGAATGTATTCTTTTGTGCAGGACATTCTATATAGTTAGAATGTATTCTTTTGTGTAGGACATTGTACATAGTTGTTTAGAATGTATTATTTTGTGTATGAAATTTTAGACATTTGGGATGTAATTATTGATATGGTTTAATTAAATATATTTAGTTGCTTGGTTTAATATGGTATGGTATTTGCTATTGAAAAATATGAATTGTAGTTCATTATAGTTGCTATAAAACAGGTATTGGAAAATATGTATTTTAGGTACATTATAGGTGCTACAAAAATTAAAAAAAAGAAAAAAGAAAAAAGACCTATACCAGCGTTTTTGAAAGCGTTGGCATAGGTCCTTTTCGATTATAATGAATCATGACCTATACCAGCGCTTTTGTGAATGCTGGAATAGGTACAGCCTAGGCCAGCGCTTTCAAAAACGCTGGTATAGGCCTTTCAGATTATAATGATTCACGACCTATACCAACGCCTTTGAAAGCGCTGGAATAGGTTTTACCTATGCCAGCGCTTTCAAAAGCGCTGGTATAGGCTTTTAAAATTATATTGATTCATGACCTATACCAGCGCTTTCATCATGACCTATACCAGCGCTTTTGAAAGCGCTGGCATAGGTAAAACCTATTCCAGCGCTTTCAAAGGCGTTGGTATAGGTCGTGAATCATTATAATCTAAAAGGCCTATACCAGCGCTTTTGAAAGCGCTGGTACAGGGTGTATACCTTTCCCAGCGCTTTTGAAAAGCGCTAGTACAGGTCTAGCGACCCTATTCCCACATTCACTGTGCGGCGGTTTGAAACGCCGGGAAAAAAAACGCCGGGATAGGAATTTTGACCTTATCCCAGCGCTTTTTGGGGCTATCCCAGCAGTTTTGAAAACGCTGGGATAGCCCCGTTTTTTTGTAATGTTTTAATCTGCCTTTGACATCTAAGCATGTGAAATTGGGTGTGGATTTAGGTGTATTTTTATAGGCATACTAAAAGTTATTATGTATTTGGAGTATGCATAGTTGATGCAATATTTCACACCAATTAATAAAAGATACCCATGCAAGAATTAATTTTTCCATATATTTTTTGAGTTGATGTCATACTTTTATATTAAGTTATTTGTATTAGTTTTTTTTTTTAGTAAAGTTATTTGTATTTGTGGGGCCCGTGGGTCCAGAATCCCCGGCCCACCTTTAGGCTGGCCCAAGGCCCAAGCCGGGGAGGACAATCGTCCCAGATAGTCGTCCAAAGGGTCTTAGCCCTTCTCGGACCCATGCCGAGGACGCGCCCTTCCTCGGCACACCTAGTCTAACCCCTAGTAGGGGGCAAACCCAGAATAGGTGGTCACATCCACACTTAGTGAGTTTGCCCGACTCCCCAGGCTATATTGATGGTGACAAGACCCCTGAGCAGTGCAACCTTGGAGGCCACAACCCACAGCATGGTGAAGAACCTGTCTGATGAGACAGGCTCTGGAGGCAGTGGCCTGGATGGTCAACAGCTGTAGGGTCAGGATCAAACTATAAGGAGTATATAAGGCAAAGAGCCCCTCTGGTGAAGGGGGGGCCTCCTCGGACGCCAGCCGAGGAGCAACCCCAGACGAAGAGCGACAAAGGAAAAACGCAAGGAGCACCGGCGAAAGGCCGGCCAGAGCCAAATCCTTTGCCCCACTCTCTACAAATTTATTGTCGGGGACGCACTTCCGAAAAAAGGAGCCCCTACAATTGGCGCCGTCTGTGAGAAGGGTTAGTGCGCCGGCCGGCGCAACCGTCGGTCAATCCAAAGTAGTTGCTATGCAAAGTTGGCGGTGCAAAAAAAAAAAAAAAAAAAAGGAGAAAAAGAGAAGAATTGCAGTACGAAAAGAAAATTCAACAGCAAATAAAAGAAAAGTTCTTTATTATTTCAGAAAAGATTACAAGTACAACAATCTTTATTATTTCATAAAAGAAAAGTTACAAATACAATCAGAGGCTCAGACAGGCATGTTTTACAAGAAATCCTACAAACTAATCCTACAATCAGAGGCCCAGGCGGACCGATCCTAGAACTAGCCGGGCAAGAGGCTCGCAAAGAATTAATATCAGGAATGAGGGAAGTGTCAACCCGTGCTTTTACCGGCGTCCAGAGAATGGGAGAACTGGACAGTAAAAGCACGGGAAAGGAGGCTGGGGGCTGGCTCACCTTCAAGCCAAAGCTTGAACAAAGTAAGGAGCCGACCCAGAGACCCCGGAACACCTTCCCTCGTGATGCTTCCTCGACCCTCTCCAAGCTGCACGAGCATTGACCGTCGGAGACGGCAATACTCGGGCACCAGCCGTGACGGGAGTTCGCGTGCCCCCTTCGTCGGAGGTGCGCTCTGGGGAAAGACGTTAGGTACTTCAACGACGTCCCCCCTGGCCACCGTACAAGGCCCTGCCAGTGTTACGCCTAAACTTTGCCGCGCTAGCAGCCCAGTGGGGGCTGCGGCCACGGCGGCCCTTAACTCCAGATCTCCTAACTGTGGTCACAATCCTGGTGGCGGTGTCAAAGGGGCTCAGGGAGGTGAAAGTGTATATTTCTGTTCGTGGTGGAAGATTCATGAAATGAGGAGAAACACTCCCCCCAGAACGCCTTTTATGGAAGGCGAAAACCGGTGGGAGTTGAGCCGCGCAGAATTCGAAGGGAGAATTGTCAAAGGGAATTAATTCCCACCCAATTCCAAGGGGATTGCCAACCGCTTGATTCGTGTTAATTCACGAGGGCATTAATGGAGGCGCGTTACGGGCACCGAAGCGTGAAACACGGAGCGCGGAAGGCCAAGCGACGCCTCGTAAACCAGAAAGACGAGGAACACGAACCAGAGGCGAGATCAGCCCCACGTGTGAAGTCACAATCCGACCCGAGGAAAAACAGCTCCCAGAAAATGACCCGTGGACGTCTTCACACTAAAGCAAAGTTCTCGGATCCGAGGACAAACTCCTATTGAAGGCAACTGTGCAGTAGTGGTATACTAACTCTTGCCTCAGCAGCCTACAAGGGGTTAATGGAAGGGACCTCTATCCGATGTGAGACTGAGTTGCCCAAAGAGGTGAACACTATGTCCTCACACTCGGGGACGAAGGCGAAACCAACGATGGCAGCAATTGTACCTAGGACTTGCATGGTCCTCGGACCCAAGCCTACGGGGAGCTAGCCACTCGTTCTGAAGGCAGCAACTGTACCTAGGTCTTACATGGTCTACGGACTCAAGCCTATGGGGAGCTAGCCACTTACCAACGATGGCAGCAATTGTACCTAGGACTTGCATGGTCCTTGGACCCAAGCCTACGGGGAGCTAGCCACTCGTTCTGAAGGCAGCAACTGTACCTAGGTCTTGCATGGTCTACGGACTTAAGCCTATGGGGAGCTAGCCACTTACCAACGATGGCAGCAATTGTACCTAGGACTTGCATGGTCTTCGGACCCAAGCCTACGGGGAGCTAGCCACTCGTTCTGAAGGCAGCAACTGTACCTAGGTCTTGCATGATCTACGGACTCAAGCCTATGGGGAGCTAGCCACTTACCAACGATGGCAGCAATTGTACCTAGGACTTGCATGGTCCTCGGACCCAAGCCTACGGGGAGCTGGCCACTCGTTTTGAAGGCAGCAACTGTACCTAGGTCTTGCATGGTCTACGGACTCAAGCCTATGGGGAGCTAGCCACTTACCAACGATGGCAGCAATTGTACCTAGGACTTGCATGGTCCTCGGACCCAAGCCTACGGGGAGCTAGCCACTCGTTCTGAAGGTAGCAACTGTACCTAGGTCTTGCATGGTTTACGGACTCAAGCCTATGGGGAGCCAGCCACTTACCAACAATGGCAGCAATTGTACCTAGGACTTGCATGGTCTTCGGACCCAAGCCTACGGGGAGCTGGCCACTCGTTCTGAAGGCAGCAACTCTACCTAGGTCTTGCATGGTCTACGGACTCAAGCCTATAGGGAGCTAGCCACTTACCAACGATGGCAGCAATTGTACCTAGGACTTGCATGGTCCTCGGACCCAAGCCTACGGGGAGCTGGCCACTCGTTCTAAAGGCAGTAACTGTACCTAGGTCTTGCATGGTCTACGGACTCAAGCCTATGGGGAGCTAGCCACTTACCAACGATGACAGCAATTGTACCTAGGACTTGCATGGTCCTCGGACCCAAGCCTACGGGGAGCTGGGCACTCGTTCTGAAGGCAGCAATTGTACCAAGGTTTTGCATGGTCCTCGGACCCAAGCCCATGGGGAGTTAGCTATTTATGACAGAGCCAAGGTGCTGCGTAGTCCAAAGACCTAGTCCTGTGGAGAAACTAACTACCTACTGAAGAGTCTGAGTGCTAATCCGGCCACTCAAGGGAGAACCAGCCAGTTGAATGCCTTCCGGAACATAAGGGCCGAGGTTTACAAAACTCTCCTCACCGTCCGAGGAAACGTGCAGCAGGGTTTTGAGGGGCTATTGTGGGGCCCGTGGGTCTGGAATCCCCGGCCCATCTTTAGGCTGGCCCAAGGCCCAAGCCAGGGAGGACAATCGTCCCAGATAGTCGTCCAAAGGGTCTTAGCCCTTCTCGGACCCATGCCGAGGACGCGCCCTTCCTCGGCACACCTAGTCTAATCCCTGGTAGGGGGCAAACCCAGAATAGGTGGTCACATCCACACTTAGTGAGTTTGCCCGACTCCCCAAGCTACATTGATGGTGACAAGACCCCTGAGCAGTGCAACCTTGGAGGCCACAACCCACAGCATGGTGAAGAACCTGTCTGATGGGACAGGCTCTGGAGGCAGTGGCCTGGATGGTCAACAACTGTAGGGTCAGGATCAAACTATAAGGAGTATATAAGGCAAAGAGCCCCTCTGGTGAAGGGGGGACCTCCTCGGACGCCAGCCGAGGAGCAACCCCAGACGAAGAGCGACAAAGGAAAAACGCAAGGAGCACCGGCGAAAGGGGGGTCGGAGCCAAACCCTTTGCCCCACTCTCTACAAATTTATTGTCGGGGACACACTTCCTAAAAAAGGAGCCCCTACACTTTTTTTTTCCCTTTCTTTTCTTATGATAATCAATATTTGAAATCACTACAAAAATCTGGGTCTATAGCCGCGTTTGAAAAACGCGGCTATAGACCCCAAAAATGCGGCTACAGGCTGGAGCTGCGTTTCCTGTAGCCGTGTCTGTGAACGCGGCTTAAGCACCGCAGCTCCAGACCTGTAGCCGCGTTTTTTGGGCTGGACAAGGGAACCGGCCCCGCAGGCCTATGGCCCCGTTTTTTAAAAAACGCGGCTACAGGATCAGCTGGAGTCGCGTTTCAAAACGTGGCTCCAGGTCACACTTGAGCCGCGTTGTATAACACGCGGCTCCGGCACTAGACCTATAGCCGCGTTTTTAAAACGCGGCTATAGGTGCCACTTCCGCTGCCAATTTTTTCAGTGGGATAATGGTAAGCTACCTGAAATTCGCATACACACCCTTTTGAGTTATATATACTTAGTTCATAGCTGTCAACTAGCTTGTTATATACCCATGCCTTGTTGGTAAGTGATAAACCTTTTGCTTCATGTAAACTAAAGCAACACATATGCACAATAAACAAAAGGATAAAGCAATAAATCAAAACACAATTATATATAATTCACTCACAATAAAGCCTATAGCTGAAAACCCCACTCTCCCATCTTATGAATACCAATACCAATACTAAGCTTCACCTTTTAGACATCAAAAAAGTATGTTATTATTTTAGTTTCTCAAATTACAATAGATGATGTCGATAAGATTGTGATTTTTAGTAGTAAGGTCGGATTCTCTCTTTTTTATTATTATTTGTTTTGTATTATATATATAAAAAAAAAAAAACATGGGAGAAAACCCCATTTATTGCAATACTAGCTATAGTCACAAGTATTTGCCAGGTTAGTTTATTATACCTTTCACCATAGTTATATCGCTTTGCCTCTTATTCAAAATTTCATGAGGAGTTATCATAAGGTTTGGCATTGGATTCTAGCACATGGCCAGTCAGGCCACTGAAGTTGGGCCCCCCAAATGCTTAATTAAGAAATATTTGTTCAAAAGAACTTTTATAAGGGGATTGAGTTCAGTTTTTAAAATCGACATGCACCTTTAACAAACCATATTAGAAACTTTTTAGCAAAGTCCCACCCAAACCCCTCTTTTTATTCTGAAACGTACGCATAAAAAGTAACAAAATGCCAATTGATCAATGCCTAAATGTGAACTTTTGTAAACTCCAATACATATCTTGCCCAACTGTTTTTGGAGCAAAATGTGTTTGGTTCTTTTACTTGGCAACTTCTTCCACGAAGATATTTTTAGTTGGTGCTATCTAGGTGCCTAACTAACAGACCCCCACCTACACTTCCCTTGGCCAATACTCTTCACATTTGTGACTTGGGGAAATTTGGGTAGCATAGAATAACCTCATCTTCAAGCAGATCATTACATATTTACATTACCAAATCATACCATATTCACAAGAGTTACTAACATATACAAATGTACTATCACGACTTATATGCAATCGCAAGAACCACAACATGCCACTCTAGTTGTCTTTACTTGGCAAGGTCCGACATATATGAAAAAGTAACAACTTGGCTCTAATGTACTGACCCAAGCTTTGATTAAACTTTCACTTATTAACAAAAATCTTTGGTGATAACCAAGGAGTGGTCCCAGGTTACCACTGCCCACGTTGGGCAGAGTGGTAATTCCCCAAGCCTTAAAGGCTTGTGGGGTTTGAGGACCCAAGTTCGAATGGTCCTAGGTGGGAAGGGGTGGAGAAATTATAATTTGCTCATGGTGGACAAGTGATGTGGTTCACCATAAGTACTGTATAATTTCTTGAAGGGGTGGGAGTAGTACATTAGGTTCATTAAATTAGGATTTCTATCTGAGCTCAAAAAAGAGAGAGAGAGAGAGAGAGAGAGAGAGAGAGAGAGAGAGAGAGAGTGGTCCTAGGTTTGTAGAGAGCACAGGTGTTGATTCCTAGGTTGTTTTTAATTTTCTTATTAATTCAGTATTGCATTTTTTTTTTATAAGTATTAATTCAGTATTGCATTAATTTTATTTTTTGTCCTGCATCAAATTTTGAGGTTTTATTTAATTATTTTTTTATCCTTCCTCAATGGTCTAATGCTAAATGCTACTTTCCTCAAGAACTTGCTTTGCAAAAATCTCTTTCACGGAAGCTGTTTACCTGCTAGATATTCTGAATGCCTTATAGCAGGTTAAAAAACTTACCATTATGATTAACTATCTCTGCACCCCTTCATCTAGTAGAAAACTTAGTAAAATAGATTATAGAAAGAATCAATAGATTCAATATCCCAACCAGCTTGTACAATACTAATATTATTAATATCCCCCCATCTGGCCACCTTACCATCTGTAGCACCAAACAAATTAGAAATAGAATTATCATCCTTATCCTCAGCTATCAAAAACAAACCAGAAACTAACTCTGTTAAGGCACTCCCTCCAAAGAACTCATCATGTCAACCTACTATGTTAGTGTCTTTAATCACAATTCTAATCAAACATATTACAGGACTGTTTCTGAGGAAACTGAACTATATAGTAGCATCTTCATAACAGCCCTTGAAACTCAAACTATTTGCAGGGATTTCGTAGAGCTTGCATATTTGACATGTATTTACAACTCAAAAATTCAATTAATACAGCAATACAAGAAGGCATATCTTACAACAAAATGCCAATATCATGCATTTAGGATTCAGGATAAAAACAAGGTTGCGTAAATTCAAGGCAGTATCACCCCCATGGTGATGAAGTCCTAGGCTTTGTACAAAGAGGTTATGTCTTCATCTGTGTTCTTATATATCCATTCCTCCAGATCTCTCCCTAGGGTAACTTAACATTTTAACTAGTTCAACAGTCACCTATTTCACATTATAACGAAAAACAATTTCAAAGATTTCTAGAGAATGTGTTGAGTCTGTTGACTATCTATGATACTGCCCCCATGAGAAGAAAATTTATGACTTCAATTACAATACAATGTAATATAACTGGATAACATTGTCATGGAAAAATAGTAGGAGACATTGATGTTGACCCCATTAGACCAATCTTTTCAGGTAAATTTACACTAAGAAATTTATGTCAGTCACATACATCACATTTCCTAGTATCTAGCAGCAGGGAAGCAAGTACAATTTGAACAAAACAATGACGATTCGAAATGTCACAGTCACTTACATCACATAATATTTTTCACTACTGTTAACATGGCTTTATTATAATTGGTGCATAATAAAAATAGTGTCAATGACAATTCTAAATGAAAGTGATATTGTTTTGAACAAAACAAACTATGTCAGCGTGAAAAAAGGGAAATGACATGTTGATTGTGCAACTATTACAGCTGCAGATCAACTATGTAGAATCCACCCCATGATAGGGTGTTAATTGGTCTGAACCATACAATTATAATAGCAGATCAATAAGATTGTCAACTAAATTGTCGGCTATTTAGTGTACCAGCTAAAGTCCAAAGTCAAGAATGTGTTTTGAAGAAAAAAACTTTTGCAATAGTACATAAAGAATGAAATAAATTGATAAAGTAGCAACTTTAAGGATGGACAGTTTGCATTATGAGCACCATAAGTTCTAACTTTTAAGTAATATCAATAAAAGTCAAAATTGACAGGCACTTAGGGTTCGTTAAAGACCTTATGCAATCAAGAAATTCAACCCCTTAAGTTAAAGTTAGGCTCTACCTCACCTAATATTTGAGTTTCAAAAACTGTGAATGATTGACTACTATAACACTATCTGCAACTGACCTTAAATTAAAATGCATCTTTCCGATGAAGTTACTAGTCCAGAATAATCAAATTTAAAAAGGTTAAAGCTTATAGAACAACTAACATTCAATCCTTAGTAAATTAATAAATATGAAATTACATACTAAGCAAAAAAATAGCATCCACAACGCAAATGCAGGGGTAAAAAGAAAGGGGAGGCTAGAGCTCATTCGCATTTTGGGTTCTAAACTCTGTATAACTTAGTAACAAAACATCAAAAAATGCTAACCATACAGATTGGATTATACAACAATGTTGACTAGAACACATACCTTAAAACTCAAAGGAAGTCCATGAGATAGCTGCGACCATTGATTCCTCTCCTTCAAAGACAAGTGCAGGGCCTGTTGAACATTTTTGGGTAAATATTTTTGCAGTAGACTACACCAAAATTTAGATTTTCATTATAAAACATAGAACTTGCTATCTTACATAAGCATACATGTATACGAGACTGGTAAAACACGCGTTTTTTGTAGTGTCTAGTGGGTTGGCCAACCCTATCCGGCTATCCCATATGTGGCCTACAGTCCAATGACACACAAAATTCTTAATTCACCACTTGGCACTGCCATCAATTTGGCCCCCATCATCTAAAAGCTAGTTTCTTAAACTCTATAAAACCCACCAAACCAACAGGCTTCATTCCTCACTCCTACATTAACACCTCTACAGTCTACGCCACATACTGATATTGCTTTTGAAAGCTTAGAGACATAAAAAAAAAATAAATAAAAAAATAAATAAAAAGAAAAAGAAAAAAAGGATAGGTTGAGATTTTGGGTGTGGCTTATATTGATCGTGTTGCTTTTGTGTTTTAGATTTGAAGCTCGCCCTCTTAATCCAAACATGGAGAGGAACCATAGATGAGTGGTGGTCCGAGCAAGGTTCATGGTGGTGAAGTTGTTCCGCTCCACCTTCTGCCCCTTCTTCATCACCATTGATGGCAGTGGTGGTGGCCATAAGATGAGTAGCAGAAAATGTCCGGTTGGTGCATAAAAGTTTGTTGTTGTTGTTCTATCTGCCCTTGCTTTTGAATAAAAACAAGGCTAATTATCATTTCGTATTTTTGTACGTAAAATATTGCACACAATATCTAAAATTTCGTAGTAAATGTTCACATTTTACGCATGATGTGAAAAAAATTTGAATATGAAATAATATGAAAGGGCGTGAATATGAAACAATAAAATAAGAACCCTCAAAATGATCTCCATTAAGTTTTGTCATACTACATGAGCTTGAGCGATCTCTACTTAAGTCTCTTTCAACTAGCTTGAGCTTCAGCAATAAAACAGGGAGAATCAAGTACAACGACAATGGACATCAAAGCATTGCAAAGGCATATATACAGTGAGATAAGCTCATGTTTTCTTATTATATATGTTTTAATTAATAATTTGATAGCAAGGCAGAAAGCAAGTCATTATGTTGATGTTTAACTTTTGTACTTTTTCTTTCACACGTCATACGTGGTTAAGCAAGAACGGTCCAAATTGCTCTTTTTCCCATTGTAGTTTCCATATTATGTTTAAGAAATAGAAGTTCAAGTTAAACCCTTGAACATGAGGGAACATAACATAAGTTCTTCCAATTATATTGAAGCTGATCACTATGTTAAGTTTGAAAAAAATCAGTTAGTGGTTGATTGATATCTTGGACTAGGAGCTCATTCGTTTTCTTGGTATTTTAATTCATAATTGGATAGCAACGCAGAAAGCAACTTTTAATATGTTCATCATATCTACGTTTTTGCTTTCTTGAAAGTACGTGGTTGAGCAACCCATACATGTATAATACAGTGATTACTCAGAAACTCCTAGGTATGGACTATTTTAGATATCCTAATTTCGATAAAGTCCAGTTAGAGTTTGATGGTTCGATTAGTCAGATTTTGACAGACTCAAGCTCAACTTTGGAAAGGCCTAACTTAGACCAATGTGGACAGCCGAATTTTGCGAAGCCCAATTCTAAATTTGGAAGAACTGCATGTTGCATGTACTAAGTTGAGAGGTGGAGAAAAATCACACATACCAAAAGGACAAAAGAGATTTTTTTTTTTTTTTTTTTTGAGAAGAGACAAAAGAGAAATTTGGTTGTTAAAAAGAGTAAAAGTGGAGGTCCAATTCCATTAATTTAGGCTTTAGTAGATGTTTAATTGTTAAGCACATTGCAAGCAGTGCAAATGATTTATCAATTACCTCCTACCTCCACCCCGTGTATGGCTGAAACTTGAAGTCTCCAGAGAAATTTGGAGTCCCCAGGTGGTCAGGTAAGGTATAGAATCTATGGAGCAGAAACTCTTATGACTTTTCTATTTCATCGTAACAAACTATTATTATACCTAATAAAAATATACTACAATATATCATATACTTATAAATATAATAATATAACATGTAATTGGTTGTATTTAATTAGAATTTTTTATATATTGAAATTTGGACGATTTTTTGTCCACTATTCAAGTTTTTTTTTTTTATTATATAAATTTATTAGTATTTTTTTAGTCATTATACTGAATGGGGGATAATTTAATTTGATAATCTAGGTCATTGGGCAAGATAAAAATTATTGATTCATTATGCAAAACAAAATTGAACTGAAAAGCTATTCTCTTCAGCATTCTATCAACTACGTATGATTAGTTGAAAATACTCAGATATCTAATTAGCATCCTATATGACTTGGAGGCTTCATGCATGACATATAAGATATATCATTGTTCACTTAGCTATACAATCAACTACTTCACTATCTTCTCAGGGGAAAAAAAAAAAAAACAACGAACAAGCAAACACTGATGAAATCCCACAAATTTTTTAACTACTACTTCATAAAAATGAAATTTATAATTTTGTAAATGTAAGTCCCAAAAGATAAGAATACCTATATTACGTTTGCTTACGACCAATGTAATTGGCCAATGCAACCAACGACACCGTTTTCTAGTATCAAACCCAGAAAGCTGATCCAGAGCCACCTTGTTCAATTTCCCCAACAAAATCAAAAGGGTAAAAATCAGAATTGGCTTTGTTACTCCAAACGAAAATCATATATAACCCAAAATTTGAAAAAAATCAAATGAAAACCTAATGTTACCCAAATACGTAAATAAAATTCAATCCAATCAAATTAAATGAGAAAAAGAAAAACATACCGATGGTAGTGGTTTTTTTTCTCCTCTTTCTCTATATTTGGATCGCAAGCATCGCTGTTAGAACATGTAAAAGGAAGTCAAAACAAAGTCACATATTAAAACCTGATTTCCTTAGCCCTATATTGAATCCAAATCTAGAACGAAATTGGGAAAATTGAACATTTAAACCCAAAATCGAAACCCTAGATCGAAAATCGAAACGGTAAACCTAAAATCGAAACCCTAAACCAAAAATGGGGACCCTAAAACACAAAGCAAAAAAAAAAACAAAAAATTAAAACTTACGGTTACTCGGCCTTGCGAGAGTGGATTCAGTGAGATTGAGAGTTCGAGAGAGAGTGTGGGTGTGTGTTACCGATCGATGAGAAGGGAATGGAGAGAGGAGGGAAGACCGGAAGGACGAACGGGATTTGAAGAAGGTGGAAGTGAGGGAAGGAGTTTCAGAGTTGAGAGGAAAGGGATTCAGATTGAGAGAGTAGTCCGAGAGGTTTTTTGAGATCGACAGCTGAGGGTTTTTTTTCGTCTGTAGAGTTGTGTATTTTTTTTACTTAATGTTGACCATACACTGAGCTGCGTTTGGTAAACGCAGCTCCATACAGAATCGAGAAAAAAAAAAAAAAAAAAAAACCAGGATATAAAAAACGCGGCCTCAGCATTGAAAAACGCGGCTCCAGGGGGGCTTATAGCCGGGTTTAAAAAACGCGGCTCAAAGTCTAAGCTGGAGCCGCGTTTTTTATAAACGAGGCTCAAGGTATAGCTTGGAGCCGTGTTTTTGAAAAACACGGCTCAATCTCCAACCTATAGAAAAACGCGGCTAAAAAACGCGGCTGTAGAACCCGTTTTTTGTAGTGAATGAAAATTAAAAATCAAACGCATGATATAGATTAGTAGAACATAAAATATAATCCAAATAATTTGACAAGACTTTCATTGATTGGTATAGTCTCTGTGGTTGAAGGCATCCAACAACTGCCATCCAAAAAGTAGTAATTAAAGCTAGTGCCTTTTTATTTTATTTTATTTTTGCATGATATAGATTAGTAGAATATAAAATATAACCCAAATAATTTGACAAGGCTTTCATTGATTGAGACTTTTTTCGATATACACCACTGTCAGTTTCTTTAAGATTTTCTTCTCTCTTTTCATATATTTGTGTTAAAATACATAGTATTCATTAAGCAAAGGTTTTTTTAAAAAAAAAAAGAAGTTTCAACTTATAGTTGTGTTCGCTCTTGATGATAACTTTTTATTATTAAAGAGGAATTGAACCCCATATCTCTTATTGAACCATCAAAACCTTACTAGTTGAGTTAATTGAAACCCACGTAATTAAGGCTACCTTAAAAAGAAATCTATTGATGCAATTGGAAAAAATAATCATAATGGACACTCTTGCTTATCAAGAGTTTTGTGGCTTAACTAGTTGACACCCCTAGTATGTTTTTATTTTATGATATTCATGGTTTAAATTTTCTCTCCCCATTGTAATGATTAAATTACTTTTTAAAAATAAAAAAAATTATTGGACCACTCTTTTTTTTGTGAGTGATGAATGCTTGATTTTAATATTGACGGTGTAGGCCCATAAAAGGGACCTGTGGATTAAGAAATAATTATCACATAATTTCACTTAATCCAGATTAAAGCCGGCCCACGTACATAGAACCTTAATTATATCCATATCCTGTTTGTTCACAGGTCTTTTGCCGCTGACTTGGCAAAGGAATGTAAGTCCTGAGACGGGCTTGCGTTGATCATGTTTGTTAGATGGGTCTTTTATGTATGAGATATGTGTCTGGACACGTATGCAAGTGCAGGCTTTTATTTGCGAAGAAGTACAACCATTGCGTGCGCGCGCGCAAAAAAAAAAAAAAAAAAAACATTCTTTACAACTTACACTTTGGTTTTTGAAAGGGGGGTAAAAATGAAAATGATATTTTGGGTTGCTGAAGTTTGGCATATATTATGTGTTAGAACATATATATTTTACTTGTTAAGAACACATATCATTCTTATATGTAATTGGCTAATTCTTTGACAAAAAATACTTTACTTGTAATTTGGTAGATCTAGGTGTTCTTAATACTTCAACAAACTGTGTTTCAAGATCAAGTATTGATGTCATCAAGTCTGTCCAAGAAACAAACTGAGAAGTGCAAGTTTATTAAAACTCGACAGCTAGCATGTGTTGAAGTTTAAGAAGTAGTTCAGCCCGTGTACTCAACACTTGCTCGGCAGCTGCTCGACACTTTCTATTTGTTGAGGTTTAAGAAAGAAACAGAAATTCTGATATGTTTTCTTGGAATCCATAAATGTGTCTTTGGACATTCTTTTCTCCTAACCCTAGACATATAAAAGGATTGTTTTAGGGGATGTCAAAATATACACAAGTTGCACAAGGTTTGAGAAAAGTTTACTCAAGCAAATTGTTACCGGAGACAAAATTTTGTCCTAATAAATCATTCTTGAAGAAGTTGCTGTGTATATGCACTATAAGGTTTTGTGATCAAGCATCTTCTTGATCTTCATCGTAGATGAATTGAAAAACTTTACAACTAACAATCTTCTCTAGTTGATGATTGAAGTCGCGTACTGAGATCCGTAGATTGGTTAGTGACGTACTTGAGAGCCGTGCATCAAAAGAAGAAATTGTCACTACATAACAAGTCTAATTGGGTATTGGGGTAAGGGTTCAACTGTAGGTTAGTATAAGGTACTGAGATTTTTTTACTTGTAATCACTTATTGTGATGATATTAGAATTTTGGGAGTGGTGATCTGAAATTCACCTGGTGGGGTTTTTGTCGTGTAGGTTTTCCCCATTCGTAAATAAATCACTGTGTCAATTTAATTTCCACTGCATACTTAGTTTAGTTAATGATTTGTTTGTGCTACCATGCGCTTTGCCTATTAATTAACTTAATTAATTCACTTGGCTAAATTAATTGATTAATTTATCATAAGGGGTTAATACACGTTTGGCCTATCAAGTGGTATCAGAGCAGGCACACTCAGATTAGGTTTAATCTTTACTGTGATGATCCATTGACCTCTGTTGTCATGGATGTAACTGGCTTGAGGAGATCTTTGTTTTCAAATACATCTTATTTTTCTAATCTCTATTTGTTTGAGTGTTTCAGAAAATACAAGTCTAAAAGTTATTTGAATTCTTTTATAATGACTATTGGAAAAGATCTCAGTTTGACTAAGAAGAAACTAGATTGTCTCAGAATGAAAATGTGCAAAGGAGTTTGTTTAAGAAAAGTAAAAATTAAAGGCTTAGCTTGTAAAAGGCAGATGAGAGAAAATACTATCCTCACTGATCTGTCATCTAAGCATGAAGTGTGTTTTATGATGAAGTCCGCATTTAAAGTTATGGACACATGTTTGTGATATCTGGACAGCGGTTGCTCAAGACACATGACTGGAGACCGATCTCTCTTCAAGGTTTTCAAGTCTAAGAAAGGTGTCAATGTCACTTTTGGTGATAGGAGTAAGTCACAGATTAAAGGGAAAAGAATCATCTCTGTACTTGGACTGCTGGACATTGCAAATATTCTTTATGTAGAAGGTCTAAGGGTGAACCTATTGAGCATACGTCAGATATGTGATCAAGACTTCATGGTACTATTCTCAAAGGGAAAGTGTCTTGTCATGGATGAGTTTGGCAAGAAACTCATTAGTGGTGTTCGTATTTTAAATAACTATTATGGATTGGTTCCTGATGCTGATATTGTGTGTAATAGTATTCATTTACCAAATGAAGATCTATGGCATCAATGAATGGGACATGCTAGTTACAAACATCTTTCTATTGTATCTAAGCATGAATCAGTCTTGGGGATACCAAAACTTAGTAGAATGAGCAATGTGGTGTATGGACCATGTCAATTTGGGAAACAAACGAAAGCTAAGCATCTAGGCACTTAGACATCAGCTACATCTAGGCCATTGGAGCTTCTACATTTGGATCTTATGGGTCCAACTAGAACCAAGTCTCTTAGTGGTTAGAGATACATCATAGTTGTGGTAGACGACTTCACTAGGTACACTTGAGTCATTCTTCTACGATCTAAGTCTGATACTCCTGAGCACATTGAAGCTTTGTGCACAAGACTACAAAGTGAAAAGAGCCTAAAAATTGATCGAATTCGAATTGACTATGGTAAAGAATTTGAGAACTCATATATGGAGTCCTTTTGTACAAGATCAGGTATATCTCAAGAATTCTCTGCTTCTATTACTTCTCAGCAGAATGGTGTGATAGAAAAAAAGGATAGGATTATTTAGGAGATGGCCAGAGCCATGTTGCATAACAAAGATGTGGCTAGAAACTTATGGGGAGAAGCCGTTAACACTACATGTGATACGGTTAATGGGGTGTACTTCAGACCTGGTACTGAAAAGACTCTTTATGAGTTATGGAAAGGAAGGAAGCCGAGTGTGAAGTATTTCAGAATCTTTACAAGTATTTGTTTCATCCTCAAGGATAGAGAGAATGTGGGAAAGTTTGACTCTCGGAACGATGAAGGTATATTTCTAGGTTACTCTTCCATAAGCAAGGCTTATTGGGTATACAACAAAAGAACTATGAAGGTAATGAAGACAGTGAATCTTGTCATTGATGAGTCTTCAGATTCAAGTTCTGAGAAAGGTATTGAGGAACTCCCCAAAGAAATTCTTCCTCCTGAGCCTAAGGAAATTCAAGAAAGTGTTGAACAAGAACCTACATCTCCAAGTACTCCTGGTACTCCCAGTGTTGTGGAAGATTCTGTAGATATACCTACTTCACCAGACTCTGAATCTCATGAAGAGAAAGGACCTTCCTCTAGGATTAAATTAAATCATCCTCCAGAAGTTATTATGGGAAACATAAATAAACTCACATTAAGAAAACGTACAGTTGATAAATGTGTTGCTAACTTTGTGTTTTATTCTTGTTATTTGTCACAGGTTGAACCCACAAAAGTTGAGGAAGCTCTTTAAGATGAAAGTTGGGTCAAAGCAATGCATGATGAACTGCTTTAATTTCAGAGGAATGATGTCTGGACTCTAATACCTAGACCGGAGGGTGAGCACATCATTGACACAAAGTGGATATTCTACAATAAGACTGATGAAGAAGGCAATGTGATCCACAACAAGGCTCGGCTTATAGCTCAACGATACTCACAAATGGAATGAGTAGACTATGATGAAACATTTTCCCTAGTTGCCTTTATGGAGTCCATCAGAATTCTCCTTGCCTTAGCATGTCATCTAAAGTTCAAACTTTATCAGATGGATGTGAAGACTGCTTTCTTGAATGGGCTACTTAAAGAAAATGTCTATGTGGCTTAACAAAAAGGATTCATTGATCCACACTTTCTGAATCATGTGTTGTACCTCAAGAAGGCACTTTATGGGTTGAAGCAAGCCCCAAAAACTTGGTATAATAGACTTACAAAATATCTAGTGTCACATTGGTTCACAAGAGGAAAGGCTGATCAAACTCTTTTTATCAAAAAGTAAGATGACAACTTGATAGTTGCTCAAGTCTATGTTGATGATATCATCTTTAGATCTACTAAGGATGAACTTGTTTATGGCTTCTCAAAACTCATGCAAGCCGAGTTCGAGATGAGCATGATCGGAGAGCTGACTCACTTTCTTGGATTGCAGATTCATCAACAAGATTCAGGTATATTCTTATCTCAATCTAAATATACTAAGAATCTTGTGAAAAAATTTGGTTTGGAATCTGCTATTTCTGTTAGAACCCCCATGAGCCCAAATGTTAAACTCACTGTGGACTTGTTAGGCAAAAGTGTAGATTCATCTCTTTATAGAAGTATGATAGGTAGTCTTTTTTACTTTACTACTAGTAGACCTGACATTAATTACAGTGTTGGTGTGTGTGCTAGATATCAGGCTAATCCTAAAGAATCTCATATGATTGCTTTAAAAAGAATTATAAAGTATGTCAAAACCACTGTTGAGTTTGGTGTATGGTATAGTAAAGACACAAATGATGTCTTAGCTAGGTATTCTGATACTGATTAGGCTAGGAATGCTGATGATAGAAAGAGTACCTTGGGGGGTTTTTTTTTATGTGGGTAACAATCTTATCTCCTAGATGAGCAAAAAGCAGAACTCCATTTCTTTATCCACTGCAGAAGTTGAGTACATCGCTGCCAGTATCTGTTGCACCCAACTCCTCTTGATGCAAAAACTCCTTCATGATTATGGTATTTGTCAAGAGTATCTCACCATCTATTGTGACAATACCAGTGCCATCAATGTTTCTAAGAATCTAGTTCAATATTCTCAAACCAAACACATAGAGATTCGACATCACTTTATGAAGGAGCTTGTCAAAGATGGTATTCTCACTCTTGAGTTTATTCACACTGATGACCAGAAGGCTGACTTGTTCACCAAACCTCTTGACAACAAACGTTTTAAATTCCTTCGTCAAAACATTGGTGTTATATCCATGGATTGATCACTTTCTTTCCTCTTTCTTTCTCATGCATTTGCATTTAGTTTTATGCTTTGCTTTGCTTATCATGTTTTCACTTTTTTTGACGAGTAGGACTAGAAAATTCTAAGAGAAATGTATAAATAACCATCTCACCACTGTTACCCGCCAATCATGAAAGACATCTGTATGCTTTGGCATAGCAAAAGTGTGATGTTAAGGACATTTGTGTGCTTCGACATAGCAAAATTGAAATGTCAATTATCATTATGTATTTATTTTCTTTCTCTTATATGCCCATGCATGATATGCTCAATAATAAAAAATATGCAAAGAAAAATAAAAAACAAAAAGATCAAAAATGCTTTAAAATATGATTGCACGCACATATTCTAGGAGATGTAGGAGTTATAGGATTTACCTCGAATGTGATAGTCCCCATCAAATAGTTATGATTGTGTATGAGTTAAAATGATTTTCTTATATCTCAAATCGTCATAACATGTATACACTTATGCAATCTTGCGATGTTTTTCACACGCAACACACAATAATCTTTGCTACTCTTGATACATGTGTAGGTACGATGTGATTTGGCCATTACAAGGTTTTATATGTGTTAATGTATGATCACTAAACTATTTTAACTTGTTCTTGAAACATAAAATTGGTTAGACTTGTTTAGTGTATGTATGTGTGTTTTTGAGATCCATGTGCTTAAAATTGTTGTTGAAAGATGATTTTGAGAGCTTAATATGTTGATTGGATCATTGGTTGAGTTGCATGATTGATTGCATTCATGTCTATGTTTTTCTCTTCTCAAAACACTATTTTTCAAAGCAATCTTGATAGCTTCTCGACACTTCCTCGACACCTAGCTATCTGTTGAGATCCTCAGATTTTTCTTATCACAATCTCGACACTTCCTCGATAGCTAGGTGGATCGATTGAGAAAGTTTATGTCCCCTCAATAGCTTCTCAACAGTTGGTGGATTGATCGAGCTTCTGTTCTTGTGTCTATGCTTGGTTTCTTGACACCTTCTCGATAGCTTCATCTATCAACGTTGTTTTTCTCGATACCTTTCTCAACAGTTGGCTCGACACCTCTCAATACCTTTATCTGTCGAACTTTACTGAGGTTCTATATATTCTTCCTCGTGCGATCCAGACATCATTTCTCTCGATCTCTCTCTCCATACTTTTGTTTGTTTACCTCCCAAACCTCTCTCACTCACTCCAAATCCTTTTCTCAAGGTTTCTTCAAGCTTTTTCAAGTTTTCCTTCACTTGGTAAGCTTTTAATCTCTCATTTTCATGCATTTTCATGTTTTGAAACCTAGGTTTTAGAGTTTTTGAAAAAATTTTGGGCTTTTCAAAATTGATGAGTTATTGTTGCAATTTTGGGATGAGTTTAAAATCTCATGCATTGCATCACATTAGTATTATAACAGTATTATCATGCATTTAGATGTGTGCAAGTTGAGTGTGTGTTGGTAGGATTGGATTGGGCTAAGCCCATGATTAATTTTCTTTTTCATGTCATATGTTCATGCATTTTCCATGCATAAGTACATTCTTTTCAATATACTTGCTATATTTGAACTGTTTTGGAGCTTTTCTAATTGTCTCTCCTTATCTCCCTCTCTTTCTACTTACGTTAGTCGTGTCTATGGCACTTAAGCGTAAATCTGCTCCATCTCGGAACCCTCTTCGTTCCGAGGCATCGTCTTCATCTGATCCTACTCCCTCTTATCTTCGATTCTATGATAAGGATGCTTGTAAGGCTTTCTCGAAGAACTTTTACCGACGAGGCATTCATTCTGAATGCTAAGTCATTCTAGTGGACTTCGCCGACATCGACTTTCCCGATGTCATTCACAATCGGGGATGGAAGTCACTATGTGACGTCCTGGTCACCTGTCCTCCCGTGCTTATCCAAGAGTTTTACTCCAATATGCATGGGATTGATTGTTCAATACCTCATTTCTTCACTTGCATTCAAGGTACGCACTTTCTTATCACACCGCAACTTGTTGCAGATGTGCTTCGAGTTCCTAGGGTAGAGTTTCCTGACTATCCTAGTTGTAAGCATTTGAGGACTATGTCCAAGGATGAGCCCATGTCTGCTTTCTGTGAGCGCCCTTTTGATTGGGGTAAGCGTCAGTTTACACCATGTCGACCTTTTGCTAAAGGTCCTAGATTCTTAAACATGGTGATGACTTTTGTTTTGCATCCACCTTCTCATTATAACTCCCTCACAGAGCCTCATGCTCGGTTTTTATTATCACTCCTTGAGCATCTTACTATAGACTTCCCTTCTCATTTCATTCTTTCTATTATAGATGTTTATCTAAATTCAGCATCCTGTGATAAGCTTATCTTTCCTTCCGCTATCACGAGAATTTTACACCATTTTTTCATTCCTTTTCCTGTGTTCGACTATTTCACTTTTATGTGTACCATAGATGCTGCTACCGTAAAACATAGTGAGGGGCAATTTCGGTCATAGTAGTTGGATTCAGCAGCACCTCCCTCACATTCGGCTTCATCTCGATCTGCTCCATCCACATCTGCCTCCTCCTCTTCCATGAGTGATATGACTCTAGGAGACATCATGGTGTAGCTTCAATGCATGGATGCTCGCTTTGATACACTTTCTACTGAGTTGTATTAGGTAAACGTTTGTGTTGGCCGTATTGCTAGACGGTAAGCAACCATGGGTGGTTTCTCTTCTGAGACTTCTCCTCCACCTCCTCCAGTGGCTTTTGATTCTGTAGCTGAGGGTGATGATGGTGATGGTGATAACGATGATACTTCTGATGATGATGATGGAGATGCTAACTTTACCGATGAGATATCGACTTGGCACTCTACCCTTTGTCACTCGTGACAAAAAAAAGGAGTAGTTTTGGAATATGAGAGTAGTCATTCTTAGGGGGAGAGTTAGTATAGGACCATTTTGTTAGGGGGGGTGTTGATATGAGTGATGTAGTGAGGATATTATGTATCTTTTCTTTTCTTTCTTTTATAGATACATTGTTCTTGTACATTGGGTCTTGTGACCATTTTTGACATACATTGTACTTTTTCTTCTCTATATGTGGATATATGTTTTCTTTCACCTAACTCTTACATGTGTTGTTTCTTTTCTCTCTTTATACACATGTTTCTTATTTATTGTATGCAATCTATTATTTTTATTTCACACTAAGATGCCTTGATGAGTTTTGTTTAAAGTGTTTCAGACATATAGGTTGTCAAAGTCTACTTGCCATAAACTCTCTTCTTACAAAATACTTCAAAAGTTTGTGTTATGATAGATTTTATTGTATTTAACAAGTGAATATGAGTTGAGTGATTTATGACTTCTCTCATATGTTCATTTGTTTATTGTAGTTTTGTCACGGATTGCCAAAGGAGGAGATTGTTAGGACATATGTGTTTTAATTGTTAAAAACATATGTCATTCTTTTATGTAATTGACTAACGCACCCATGTCATTCTTTTATTCATATGTCATATGAATAACGCACCCACCATGCATGTGTTCATCTCTATACACGTGATCCCTTGATTACTAAGCGCTATGCATGTTCAGTATGTAGAAAATAGCTGTGTATGCTTGTTTTCAAAGTTCTTCCCTTGTTTCCTTGGTTTTATTCATGGTACATGTCCTCTTGGAATCACGTTTCTCAACAGCCGATACTAATTACACATATTTGTACACACAAATGTCACATGGTGAAATAAATAGTAAGAAATAAACATAAGTAGATTTGGTTTGAAATAAGTGGTACGCCACATTAACATGTGTGTACTTTGTGTGCACTACTCATTATTCTAAGTTTTATACCCTAAGGCCCTGTGTACATATAATACGTTCTCAATAGTATGTTTTTTCCTAACTAAAATTGTCACTTAATTTGCAGTTTTCTTATCTCAGCATTTCCTAATTTAACCTTCAAAAGGCTTATGACCAACGTTAGAGGAAGAAAGATTAGAAAAGTTGAAAGAAAAATTAATCTAAATAACAGTAATCTATATTAATAATAAAATAGATGAACATTTATATACTAATGTAATTGTCAAACAAAATATAATATAAAAATGTTAACTTTAATTTATTTTTTCAAATCCACGTTTAGTTTTACTCAATTGGAAGATTTGCAGAATATACCTTGATATTTGTTGATTTAGAATTTGAATTGGAATCATAGTTATGATTCGGTTTCTCTATAATCTCAATTGACTACAATTATATATTTCATATCATTATTTGATTCTTTAAAATAATTAATATAAAAATGTTAAGTATATAGTAATATACTTGCAAAGTTGTACCCTCACTTACTTGAATACTCTTAAAAGATTATGCATAATTCAAACATTTTTTTTTTATCTATTTTTGTTAAGTAGTTAATATTCGGGTCTATAACAAAAATACAGAGTTTAGAAACTTTGAAAAAGTTAAGATATAAAAAAAAAATAGTGGAGGCTAGGGTTGTAATGTGACATTGTGACATAGAAGGACATAAGAAGGTTTATTATTATGATGATTATGTGGGACTCTTAATTCAAAGCTGAAATTTCCAGGGAAAAACAAAAAGACTTGAGTAAGGCTTTGGGCCTTTGGCTTCAGAACATGTGGCAAGAAAAGAACTATGGGTTTTAAATGGAATCCACTACAGTAAAGGCCATATGGATTTAAGATTTCTTATTTTCCAAGAATAGTACTAAAAGTTAGTTAAATAGTGCAGTAAAACTTATGAATAGTATAAAAAGTATAGAGAAATTTATAATTAGTAACAAAAATAAACTGAAACCGGAGATAAGCTGAAAATTTTAGCTCATTCCAAACATACACACATATGAGTTATGTCCATTCCAACCCCACATGTTGATTGTCGGTATACATAGTAGCTGGTTTCTTTCTTCTTCTTCTCTCTCTCTTTTTTTTTTTTTTTTTTTTTAAGCTAATGCTGGTTTCTTATTTCTTTGCATATATTTTGCGCACTATTCTTACTCGATTTGAATCCTTATCATTCCTTCTTTGTTACGCTTATAATATATGGATGTCATGATACCCTTACAATCAATGCAATAATGACTTTCTAATTAATGTAATAAAAGCAATAATGACTTCCTCATTAATGTAGACAAGTATTATGTTCACGACATCTTCGCAACACCTCTACAATAAATCCTAAATGATAGATTATTAGTGGCTGTTATTGATGATTTTAAAAAAAAAAAAAATCAGTAGTGGATTTAATAACAATTTACCACTTAAAATTTTTTGTGAAATTTTTGTCGATGTAACACTTATATTAGCAAATACGTAAATAGAATTATGGAGAATAACAAACATTTTCATGGAATATACACAATATCCTCTGAAATTATTCAAAATTTAGACGGCTTTCATCAAATTATTTTTCTTTATAATTCAATTTTTGTTTTCTTAGATGAGCATCCTTTCAGGTGAATAATGATTTAGACATGCAACATAATGACATAGGATCTCTTCAAAAATTCTTCACAGTTCATAGAGGTCTCATCTGAGTATTTAACTTCTTCTTTTAATTTTCATTTTAATTACAAGTGTGCATTTCTAGTTTTGTTTTAAGTTTATTTAGCTTTTTACTTTATATATAGTGTTGGATATACACAAATGAATAAAGTCTTACATTGAATAATAATAAGAAGAGTGAGTAATTAATATAATATAACTATATATGCTTAACTCATAATCTTAAACTTTTGGGTTAAATGGTGTTTTTATATATTATATTAACTACTCAATTGAAATCTTTTAAGTTGTTCTCTCCCTAATATATAATTTTTCTAAAATTTCATTTTTTAAGGTATGTATAAATATATCTTTATCCACTTTCAACAAATAGGCAAATAAGTCATCTAAATGAATGCTAGTTTGTTTGTTTGTTTGTTTGTTTTATTTTTTATTTTTTATTTTTAGATGAGCGCGCTTTCTCGTGAATAAAGATGGAAATTTGTTTTAGCAGGTTATGTTAGCTGTCATGTCATAATAAGGATATTCGAATATATAACTCAACCCTAACCCAACTTATTTAATTATTATGTCAAAACCTCCCAACCCCTACACACCTGTTTATCAAGTGGATTAACATGGCATGACCCATTCCAACTTGTTTAATATACAATCTACAAAAAATAAAGTGAAAAAGAGTTTTTTCTTTTTCTTTTTCATTTTGGATAAAAATAAAGTTTAGAGGTTTTAGAGTTTCAATGTTGAATTTATCAATATAACCATTAAAATTCTTTTACTTACTCAATTATATTTAAAATTTAAATTGTTAGATAGAAATGACATTTACTTTTTTATGAAACATGTCATTTTGATAGCACTTATTGTTGCTGAAAGTTACTAAAAACTTATTGTTGCTGAAAACACTGTAGCAAAATAATTTTTAAATATATGAATAGTACCATGAGACCCACTTTTAATATTTTTAATGTGTAAATAGTGTATAAACAGTGCGTAAACAGTATATACACAGTATTTTTCCTCACAAAAGTCAATAAATCCGGCTGAAAAAAAAAAAAAAAAAAAAAAAAAAAAAAAAAAAAAAAAACCCAGAAAATGCAACATGACTTTGAGTGATTTAAAGTGCTATCCAAACCAGGTCTGAGAGTTAAGCTGGTCAACACAGAATTGATACATCTATTTATAATAAACCGTGTTAAAACATCTCCAACTGGTTTTGATACAAATCTATTTACATTACACTTACCCGGAAAATATCATATATATGTCATGTTCATGACGTAAAACATTATCACCCCTACATGTGAATAATGATTTTGGGCTTTACTTTCTTCCCCCCTTGCTCTTGTTATAGGAAGAGGGAATTCTTTCAATCAATCACGGGAAAAGTAGTCATTGGAATCATTTTCCCTCAACAATAAGACAGAGAGAGCAGTTTAAATCAAGCACCAAAGTCGTCCCTTGAATGACTATTAAAACATTAATCGATGATCTGCTTGTACGGTTGTACCTAACAAGGAATAGGTTTTTTGGTGTGTGTGTGTGTGTGTGTGTGTGTTTGTAAATTTCTCTGTCTGTAGTTATGAACGATATCGCTGTCCCATATGGCCTGCAAATGTTTCCTACGAACAGTATGCTTTGTGCGTAAAAGTTCAACTTCAAGGTAGGGCTGTACACACCGTGGTGCGTCGGTTTTTTTTTTTTTTTTTTTGGAGGACTAAGATTTGGAACTTGGGACGATAATTCAACTTAACTAGCTTTTTAGCCGTGCATTGCATGCAATTTAACTTATACGGCAGCAAATATATTACTATGATTGCAACCATGTCACGTGTTTTCAATTTGACTCCTTTATAATACACCATAAAATATAAAAACGATTAAATCCTCGGGCCTTTCTGACATGATATATTAGAGATTTGTTCTTTGGCCGAATTGAGACAAGGCATAATACCTACCCCTAAAGCAATAGTTATGAATGACTAAGATTTAACGTTGAAAAAGTAATTTAAATCTCAACCGTTTAATAAAAAAACAATTTTAAAAAAGGCTAAAGAGTTATAATAGTAAAAAATATTTGCGAGAGGATGAAGTAATTGAACTTAATCCAATGGTTTTCAGACCCGGACCGTTCAAAGAACCGGAGAAGGGAGAGGTTCAAGGTTTTTAAGGTCGGACCGGGGTCCAACCAAGGTCGAACCGTGATGACGTTAAAATTAATTTAATATTAATTAAAATACAAATAAATGTATTAAATGTGTAAAAATATGAAAATTTACCCTTAAAAAAATATATTAAGCAATTAAAACAACTTTCAAATGTATTTTCGGTATTTTTATAAAGTGAATAGAAAATAATAAATATAAACAAGCTTTACAAATTTTTATTTATTATTCTTTTAGATAAAAAAATGCATTTTAATTTAAAATAAAATCATTTTTAACATAAATTTACAATTTACCATTTTCATATTCATATTTATTGATGTGAAAGAATAATTCTTGAACAAAATAAAAGAAAAAGAAAATAGTATTAAGTAAATAGTGATAAAATTAAATCCAAAACTATTAATCCTGTAGAATTAAAATAAATAAAATATAAGTTTCAAGATGCACACAAGGGAGCCTAGTGGTTCAGTGGTTAGCGTGTTGGACAAAGGCCCAGAACTCCTACGAGATCGCTGGTTCTATTCCTGGAGCGCGCATTTTTCCTAATTAATTTCAGAACCGGGTTTCACTTGCTAAAGAACCTGATTGAAGCCCGGGTCACGGGTAACCGGGTCGGACCGTCCGGTCCGGTCCGGATTTCACAACACTGCTTAATCCTAATCCATAAAACATAAAACATAGCATCTGTTTAGATACCGTTTATTTTACTGAAAACTAAAAATTTATTACTAAAAATACTGTAACAAAATATTTTTAAAATATAAAATTTTGTAATAATAAGTGATATTTGCATTTTTCATAAATTTAGTAGTCTATAAACAATCCCGTGGATCTTAAAAAAAATGCAAAACGTAACTTAATTGCAAACGTACGCACAGTATTAATGTTTGTGTCCCATGTAAGGCTTAGAGTAAAAGTGCAATGATGAAGGAGGAGATCAGATTGGACTCTGACTTGACCAGTGGAGTCAATACCGTACCGTTCCGGCCGGTACAGCCGGAATTTTTCGTACCGGCACCTTGGCCGGTACAGAAACACAGCTATTTCGTACCGCTTTTTATACCGGAGCTTACCGGGTTGTACCGGGAAAAAAATCGGATACCGGCCGGAAAAAGAATACCGGACGGTAAATGAAAAATAGAAAAAAAGTGTTCAACGGTAAAAGAAAATACCGTGTAACCCATAATACTGCCATCACCAGCACTGTTCCGAAAGTGACCAGCCATTCTTCTTCTTCTTCTTCTTCTTCTTCTTCTTCTTCACGCCCATCCCTCCATCCGTCTGTCTCTCTCAGTTTTTTTGTTTCTAAAGGCTTCAGTTGTTTGTTTTGTTGTGACTTTCAACAGTAAAAAGCAAAATGTAAATGGGGTTTACTTATGGCAGTATACCTTCTGAGCTCTGACACACCCACGTGATTTGCTATCAATGAGATTTCAAATTTGAATTTTTTTTTTTTTTCTAACCCAAAAAAGCTTCAAACGGCATTTTAACTTTTAATAAGTGGAAAATATTTTTGTGCTGTCAAACTTTTCTTTTTATTTTTTTGGGGTTAACACTGTCAAATTTTACTGATTATGATATTATTACTATTATTATTATTATTAAAGAAGTAGGAACATTAATTCCCTAATATTATTAATATTACCTAGTTGAAATTTTAACTAGAGATTAACATTTTAAATGAGATAAAATGGGTATATATATATATATATATAAAATAGCGGTAAACCCGAAACGGTACACCGGTATTAACCGGTATCCGAAATATATCGTACCGCTGGTCAAACCGGTACAGCCTCCGGTACGGTATTGACTCCCTTGGACTTGACACGACGAGAATCAATTGTGAGCATCAGTTTTGTTACTTTTGTCGTCAAGTATGTACGATCGGGCTGGTGAAATGAACATGATATTCACGATCATTTTTTTTTTCCTTTTCCGCTAAAAAGTTCATCCAAATTTCCAAACCCATTAATTTGGAGCTCAGTGGAAACACCGAAAGTTCGTTACCATTGCATACGCTTTGAATACTACCTCAATTCTGCACCAATTGTCTACTAAATAATTTTCAAAAGTTGATTTAATGCACCATATTGATGGCTGCTTCCTAAAGCTTTGATTTGTACTATCATATTGCCTGAAATTAAATTGGTTTTCTTGCTTCAAAGGCCACCTAATAAATAAAAGAAATATTATGTTAAAAATATTTTCACAATAAATTTAAAGTAATAGATTGTCATTGGTTGTTACGGATAGATAAAAAAGTAATTTAAATAATATCTAAGCTTATATTAGGCATAAATTCATACAGAAGTAATAAATCACCTTGCCTATGACACCAACCCAATAATTGAACTAAATTTCGATGACAAAGATGGCCAATACTACCAACCTCAGACATGAATTCTCGCGAACCTTGCTTCGAATTTAGGGAAACACGCTTTACTGCAACTTGGGTATTTGAATGCGGCAGAGTTCCTTTGTAAACTCTACCAAATCCACCAATCCCAAGTAGCTATGTCTCCAAAACCCTACGTTGCTTTCTTTAGATCCTCGTAAGAAAATCTATGTGGTCCAATATCAAGCTCCCATGCTTCAACCACATCAATCTTCTTGAGGTTCCTAACATTGTAAAGAATCAAAACAATCCCCAAAATCACACTACAAGAAATCTATACTATTGCAACAGGTGCAAAAACTGCCGCTATATGTCACATATTGTGGCATTTTTTTGGACTGCCGTTGTACATGGGGTCTATTGTGGTGTTTCATTGGATTGCTGCAATAGATCTTGTCTTTTGCTGCGTATTACAGCGGCGGTATATAAAACCGTTGCAATATATGTGTTTTAGCGGTGTTAGACTTAGCAATAGCGGTGCTCCATCAACCCTCCATAATAAATATAGCCTTTTGCAGCATACTACAACGGTGGTATATGAAGCCGCCACAATATATAAGTTTTAGCAGCATTTGATTTAGTTATAGCAGCAGTATATCAAACCGCCACAATATACATCTTTTTGCGGCACTTTTTTTAGTTATAATGGCGGTTTAAGTGACCGCTGCAATAGACCTTTTAATTGCCCAAAAGTCCAATTTTTCATTTTTTTTTTTTTTTTCCTTACCGAAACCTATCAATTTAGACCCCAACCTTTTCATTTCTCATCCGTTTGTCTCCCTCTTAAAAAAAACACATACACTCTCTCTCTCTCTCTCAAATTAAAATCTCAAGTCATTGATCTCAAAACCCAACAATCAATCTTCCCACCACTACCATGCATTCTCACTCTCAAACCCTAGATTGGGTCTCTCTCTATTAACACTCATCGCTGTCGCTAGTTGATTGAAGCCCCAAAAACAGCCATCGAGGCTTGGACGAAGCCAAATGCTTGGCTTTTGCTATTGACAACAATGGCAAATCAAGGTGAAAATTAGGTAAGGTGAGTTCTTTTTTAATCTCAATGATATCAAATTTTCTTTTTTGGGTAATTGGTCTTATTTTTGTTTTTAATTGTATTGGTAATACTTGGACTAGTTCTTAAAGGACTTTTGCAAATAAATTGTAAATTTGTTATACTAAATTTACGGAGCTACGTGGGTGTTATCTATTTTAATTTTTCAAAATATTAAAAAATAAAACTTAACAGTAGCATAAAATAATATAAATGGGAATTTCTTTTAGAATATAAAACTGGATTAGTCAATTTGAAATGTATGATATACCAGTGTTGTGAAATTTTAAAATACTCGCAAGTGTACGAACCGTACCGAAGTATAGTTTGACAAGAACAAGGTCGAACCCACAGAGACTTAAATGAACGTAGGAAAATTAATTAAACCTTAACCAAATTAATCCTAACCTAGTTTAATAAAATTTGGTTGTTTTGAAATTAATTAAACTAAGCAAACAATAAAATTAAGCAAATAGTTAAACTAAGCAAAAGATATAAAGCAATAAAAAGATATAAACAATCAAGGGAAAAGAATTAAGGTTTTGGAATCCACCTTGTAAGTCATATCAGCATATATTTATAATCATTAATTTTTCCCAACTCACTACATGATAATCTAGAAATCAATCTTGCTATCATGGAAAATATCCTCATTAAAATCCTTATTTTAAAAATCAAAAGCATGTTCTTCTTCGCTTCTTAAGTATAAAACCAAATCATCAATTGTATCCGTAGCCAAACAAATCACAAGATATATCCAATTCTAAAAATCAAATCATAACTTGTATCCATTGACAGACAAATCACAAACAATATCCAATTTTATAATCAAGAATTAATAAACCAAGCATTCAATTAATTAAGACAAATCCTAAATCATGAGAAAAACATGATTGAACTCATATCTAGAATCCCATCTTAGTCAATTGATATGAAGCAAGAACAATTTAAATCATTAAAGAACAACTATTGTGGGAAAAATCAAATCACATAAATATTATTGATAATCCTTAACAAGGTTTCATCCTCAACCCTAATTATAAATTTAGCTACTCATAGTAATTGAAAGAAAACATAAAAATAAAATACTAAACATTTAACTAGACAAATAAAATAGAGAAAGAAATAGTCACAATGCTATCATGGAGAAAAGTTACAGAGAAGTCACATGTGGCACTGGCTCTTGCTCCAATTTTCTGTTTTGCATCACAGCCCTAGCACTAGCCACTAGTCCCTGAATTTTTCCCTAAAAAGCCTTTAAATAGATCAAGAAATCCTATTACAAGTTGAATTCCCGTTTGGAGAAAATCCCAGATTTTTAGGCTTCACTTAACCGACTATTTTGACTCATTTAACGTCAGAATTCGGGCTCCTGGTAAACTACAAAGTTGTAGCCCTTTAAGTTAACTTTCCAGCCTAACTTGAATCATCTCGATTGGACATCTGAGCCAAAAATACTAACTGATGTGCAGTCTGGAATCCTAATCCGAATTGAACTTGGATTTGGTGCAAATTTCCTTTAATTCCTTACTCCAATTAGACTTAAATTTAATTGGGTTGGTCTTCTCTTGAATTCATGCCTGGTTGGATGTAAATTGGCTTGATTCAATTGGCCTAGACCCACTTTGTATGTAAAGCCCTTGTTACCTGCAACACAAAGATATTATATAATCAGTCACAAAATAACATAAAAGTAAGGCCAAATATGTAGATATGTGAGTACTTTATCGTATATATTTCATGCACATCAACCAGCAAAATGGGAAAAAAAAGGTTCTTTTTGGTGATAAATCTTCTTCTTCTTCTTCTTCTTCTTCTTCTTTTGTGTGTGTGTGTGTGTGGGGTTGGGGGGGGGGGGGGGGAGAGATGTTGAGATGGTTGACTAGGAATATACGAGTGACTTTCAACAACACGTCCACAACCCACCCCATGCGGCGGTTGTGAAAAGTGCCACTATATGTCACTTATTGTGCTGCTATTGTATTGCTAGTACTCAAACTGGGTCTTAAGGATTTTGCTAATAAATTGTAAATTAGTTTGTGTTATGCTAAATTTAAAGAGCTATGTGGGTGTTCTCTATTTTAATTTTTCAAGAGATTTAAAAATAAAAATAAAAATTAGCGGTAGTAGAAAATAATATAAACGAGAATTTCTTTTAGGATATAAATTTGGATTAGTCAATTTGAAATGTATGATACCAGCAAAATGGGAAAAAAAAGGTTTTAAATCAATGTCTTTTTTGTGATAAATCTTCTTCTTCTTCTTCTGTGTGCATGTGTGTGTGTGTGTGGGGAGATGTTGAGATGGTTGACTAGGAATATACGAGTGACTTTCAACAACACGTCCACAACCCACCCCATGCGGCGGTTGTGAAAAGTGCCACTATATGTCACTTATTGTGCCGCTATTGTATTGCTAATACTCAAATTGGGTCTTAAGGATTTTGCTAATAAATTGTAAATTTGTTTGTGTTATGCTAAATTTAAAGAGCTATGTGGGTGTTCTCTATTTTAATTTTTCAAAAGATTAAAAAATAAAAATAAAAATTAGCAGTAGTAGAAAATAATATAAACGAGAATTTCTTTTAGGATATAAATTTGGATTAGTCAATTTTTGTTTCTTTTCTTACAATTTCTTAGCAACCAAACACCAAAACCCATTGAGAATAAAACCCAGGAAACACCAAAACACCAAAACATCTCAAATCCAAAACACCAAAACCCATTGAAACCAAAATCAAGCAATCAACAAACCCACCCCACAACTCACCACCTAACTAACTACCACTTCCACAACCATGACTCACCATCAGACCTAACTAACCACCACTTCCACAACCACTAACCATCACCACCATAGAGGGATGAGGTAGAAAGAGAGAGACCCATCAAGAGAGAGACCCACTAAAATAGAGACATTGATTTGAGCGAAATAGAGAGTGAAGCACCAATCTTTGAGAGAGAGACATCGATTTGAGAGAGAGAGAGAGAGAGAGAGAGAGAGAGAGAGAGACCCACTGGTTTGAGAGAGAGAAATCGGCTTGGGAGAGAAGGAGTTTGAAACATTTGAGTATAATTTTGAGCAAAATTGACAAATAGAGATAGCAGTTCGATGGGCGATGAGCGATGAGCAAAGATGGCAATGCTTGGTCATGGAGTAAGAGAGAGATCTAGTGGTGGCAGTGTGATGAGTGAAAATGGCAAAGCTCGATCATGTAGAGAGAGAGAGAGAGAGAGAGAGAGGAAGGATTGAGAATGTCTTAGAAGAGTTGGAGAACCGGTTTAAGAAGGAGGTTTTGGGGTTGAAGTTGATTGTGTGAAAAAATGCTTGATAAAATGTTATTTTGATTAATTTTTATTGATCTAAGAATATGAGTTATATTTTGGAAAGAACACAAAGAACATAAACATGTTCTTCCAAAAAAATTAATAATAATGAAAGGAATAAAAAATTAATTTAAGTAATTTATTTTATTTTTAAAATAATTTAGAAATTCAAAAAAATTTTAATTTTTATGTGATTTATTATTTATTAAATGCTAGTTTGGAATTTTTAATATGCTAAATACGATTAAATTTTTTTTTTAATAGTCAAGTCAACATTTAGTGTGTAAATAGTGCACCCTGTTTACCATGTAAGCAATTTCAATTAGTAAGATGACGATAAGGACCAAATTGGAACGTATTTTTCATTTTAGGGACTAAAATCAGTAAAATAGAAAAGTAAGGACCAAAATAAAAATAACCCCAAAATATAGGGACAAAAAATGCATTTATGCCTTTTTTTTTTTTTTTTTTTTTTTTTATCATCCTTCTCACACAAAATTTCCCATGCCTAACTATTTTTTTCACTCTTTCCCCCCAATTGTCTTTTCCCTTCCCGCAAAAAAATTTCCCCAAATTTTTTTCCCACTTACATCTTTCATTTCCCACACAAAAGTTTCATGGACCAAACTGAACCAATATCTATCTATCTATCTATATATATATATATATATATATATGTATGTATGTATGTATATATTTATGTAACTTTAAGACATAACTGATCAGTGACTTAGTGGTATGCTCCTTGTGTTTTGGCTAACTAATCCCAAGTTTGAGCCTTCACGTGGGTTTTTATTTAATTTTTTAAAACCCTTAGTAGCATGATAATACCACTTTTTATCTTCTCTTCTCCTTTTTTTAGCCACCTCCATCCCCAATTTTCTCTCTAAGTCTCTAGACTTCTTACCAAGGCCAATTCCGAGCTCTCCTCTCACTAGAATAAGATCTTCAAGGTCGATGACCACATCGGTGTCGCCATTGCTAGACTCACCATCGATGGCTGTGTTCTCTCCTAATACATGCGATCTGAGGCCTTTAATCACTCCTTCACTTACGAGTCTCCTCTCCTCGTTGGCCGACTCGTCGTTCAGCTTGCCGATAAGGCTGAGGTCCTCATTTCTTTAAGCCTAACCCTAAAACTACATTTTTTTTTTCACTTTATTTATTTGTTTTTTACTATGGTAATTTGTTGAATGTTGCATGTGTAAGATTGTGGAAGCTAGGGTTTTAGCAATTTTAAGTTGTTTTTTATGAGTGATTGGATTGTGGAAGCTTTAGGGTTTTGGATTTAGAGTAACAAGTGAACTTGGTTACTGAGAGAATGCTTAAGATCTTGAATTTGAGTGATATTGGGGATTTAGATTGAGTTTTTGTTAATTTCTTTATATTTTTGTATTAAAAATTTATGGTTAAACTTAGTTTTCTGTGTGTGGAGATTAATTTTTTTAAGGTAGGCATCTCACTGGTCCTTTGATTGCCTGTTGTGATTTTTATCATTCCACCCAAAGCCAAGGCCTGTACTCTCTCTGCAATCATTTTGTATTTTTTTTTTTAGGTTGTTTATAACTTGCAATCCTGCACAAGTGTCTTTTGGCTGCTGCGAATTAGGATGACATGCAGTTGCACACATATAAATAATACTTTGTAGGTTGGTTTGACACATGGAGACTAGTATAATATTTTTAATTATGCTATGCTCATCTTGATTTGTCCAAGGGAGGGGTCGTAATCGTAGCCCAATTCTTATATCATCGTTACTTGTTTCATATGGTATTTTAGTGCAAGTTGATTACTATTGTTGGCGTGTTAGTAGTATAATATATTTTTATTGGATAATTTTTATAAAAAAAAAAAAAAAATTGGGCAAAAAAATATAAATATCTTTAGAAAAAGGTGAGGTCTAAATAACGCTTTACACCATACATACACGTGCTCTAAGATAACATTTGCAATGGGAGATCATCTTAATTGGTGAAGCTGATTGATGCTAGAAGAAATAAATGGTTGGCAACACAAGTCAATGATGCTATTTTTATAATGCGGGGTTGATCATTAGTGAAAGCTTGAAAATGTGTTAAAAACACAAGAGCAATTTAGACCCCTAAATTAAAGTTATAGCTCGATAGATTTTACACTAACTTAATACTAAGTGCAGAGTAGTGTAAATGTGAGCGGATAAACAAACAAGCTACTCTAATACATAATCATAACAACACAGCAGTAAAATGGAATGTAAAAGAGTAGGGGAAAAAGATACAAACACAAGATAACACGCCGATATGTTATCGAAAAGGAAACTGAAGAATTTGGCGAAATACCTCTCCACCGTCCTCTAAGTGGTAATCGATCCACTAGAAAATCAATTGGGATACATGGGTTAACAAGAGACCCTCCAAGCCTAATCTACCCGATGTACCTAAGCCCTCCAAACTCATACTCCAATAAGGCTTGGTGGATGCCTAATTGCATCCACCAAGCCTCATCGGCTTCTTTTGGCAAATCTCCAAAACTTCTAAAGTTCTAAAACACTCTCTACACTCTAAATAGATGTGGGTTGTATTTGGGTACAAACCTTCTCTCAATGTATGAAAATGGACGAGGGATGGAAAAGAGGCTACAATGATTTCTCACTAAGGATGAGTAGCTTTCTCTCAAAAAGATGGGTGTGTGTGTTGTAGAAAATCTATCTAGGATTTTTCTCTCTGAATAACGTCATTTACATTTGTGGGTAATGAAGGTATATATAGTGTGGGTGAAGGGTAAGAAAGTCACTCTTAAAAATCCTTCAGGCAGAATGTTTTGTGACTACCTCGCGGGAAGGCCTTACCCACGAGACACTAGCGAAAACGATAGCCTGGCACGACTCTTCAACTTCCAGTCACATGCTTCTCACATGGCTCTTTCACGGGTTAGCTTCTCGCGAGCTTCTCACAAAATCCACTGATCTTCAATTAAGCTTGAGTCTTCACCAACTTAATACTAAATCCAATACAATAAAATTCCACAAATTACAAAGAGCAAAATTAAAGCAATTACAACACATTTTGTCATGGAATAAAGCCAACATAAAACATAGTTGTAAATCATAACTTTACAATTAGGAATAGAAAGAGAAGGTTCAGGGATAGCCATCCCTTGGCCAGTCATTATGATCATGACCATGTTCATGTTCATGTTTTCAGGAATAGAGCCAGAACTTAGAGATAGGGGGTGGCCTTGTTGCAGGGTTAGATTGTTATTTTGGGTAAAATTAGTTGACTATGCTTAATTTTTTTAAGTTTTACAATTTGTAATTTTGTTGGTGGACTAATTTTTTTTTGGGCTTTGTATATTTTGGTTTAGACTTGGTCTTTAAAATGAGGAAAATGCTAGAAGTACAAACTTTTTTACAAATTGCTGATGTGATGAGTGGTTATTAGTAAGTAAAAAAATAATGTAAATAGTGGGCTCAAATGCAAATCAATAAAAATTTACTACCTTAATAGTTTATAAAAATGTTGTTGAAAAATTTGTGACTATAACAATACTTTTAAAAGAGTCAATGATATTGTTAAAGAGATAAAATTGTAATTTTTAAAACAAAATTGCTAAAATTAGTACCCACATATATAATAATATTTTTTTTTTTAAATTGAGGGGGCCATTGCCCCCTAAGTCCAAGTTTTCTTTTTGAGTTAGTGGAACCACATCCTACTGTTTTTAGAATTGTAAGTGTGCTTTAAGATATATACTTCTTTTTTATTAATAAAATTGAATTTATTAAAAAGATGAAAAATAATTCTAATACACGGATAAAATGTATGAAAAAATAAAAGAAAGGAAGGGGAAAAAAAAAAGTAAATAGAGGGAAAAAAAGAAAGAGAATGCATTGAATTAACATGATTTGGTCTTAAGTTGCCCAAGTCCATAGACAAAATGACTTGATTGAAGGCTACCTATTATTGAAAGTAAAGTAGAATTTATGAGTCTCTATAATAATATTTTAAAAGGCAATACTGCATTGATTTTAAAAGGTATAGCGTAGTTGGAGCTCAACCAACAATGGAAATTGTTGCAAAAGAAAATAAGGTAACGATAATGGACCACGAGGAAGGGAGTTTGACTAAAGAGTTGGTTGAAGATCCAATGGTCATTACTAGAAGAATCTCAAAGGGTTGGAAACCTCAACTTATTGATGAACTCCCAGGCACATTTTGTGGTAAAAAAACTTTGTTATTAACCTGTACATGTTTCTTAATAAAATCTTGTTAGGTATGCTTGGATATCATAACTTCTTGAGTTATTAAAATTTGGCTCTTGAGTCATGACTATACATTCCGCATATAATTTGAGAGTTGGTTGGCATGGATTTACTAGCTAGGATCAAGCTAAACTAGAAGTGAAAATTAGTTCATGTTTTTTTCTGATTCAACAATGCCATGCATTTCTATTATTACAACCCACTTTGGATAGGAACAAGATCCTTGCCATTTATAAAGTTTCTATTTTATTGTGTCATACAACTCTTTGACAAACTCGGCTTTAGAAGTAGCTAGGGATGGTGAAAAGTCCCCTACACAATGAGTTTTCCCTACTTTAATTAGGAGATAGGATAAGGACATGTTTTGCTAATTCCACCTTATCTCGGATGTGTGTGTGTGCATATATTTACACATACTTTTATTTAATACATATTTATATATTATTTAATCGATTTTATATTGATCTTATATATAATTTATTTATTGTAAGTATTTTATTATCATCCTCTATGCATGATTTTTTTTTTTCTTTCTTTTAGTATTCTCTCAACTAACAATCCCCTTTTGTATTCAAATAACAAAATACCTCTAACTTGCCATGTCCCATCCTGCATGATCTTCCTTGCCATGTCTCAACCAACAATCCTTTTTTTTTTTTTGCTAAGTTATTCTTGTACCTCTCTCTGGTTAGTTTCTTCTCCTTAAAATTATATCTCAATGTTTGTGTGTTTTTTCTTAAAGAATTCATTATGTTCTAATACAATTATTTTGAGATTTGGCTATGTTAAGATTGGACTAATTGTTTGAGATTTGGCTGTGTTAAGATTGGCTGTGTTATTTGAGATTTTTAAACACATTGTGGGATTAAAGTTTTATGTATGGGATGATAGTGTGTAGCTTTTATGTTTATAAGGGACAGAAATGAGTGTTGTGTTTCTACTTGAACACAAGATGCTAGATCATGCAACTTATATATATGTATGAAAGCATTTGTGTACCAAAAACATTAAATTAAAAATGAAGGAAATTATAGTTAATAAATTTCACCAGTAAAAGGCATTACTCAAATTTTCTTAAGAGACATTCTTGACTAAAGTTGAGGTGGATACTCAGTTTAACTGTTGACGACACAGTTGTGTAGATAATGTCTAATTCATTAGTAGTCAATAGGGAGAAGTGTCCCATCTTATAGAGAGAATATAATAGCATTGTTGCCTTGACAAGCTTTAATTTGTATTCTTTGTTCATATGCTAATGTATCAAAGGGAAACACAAAAGTTTTGATTTCATCTGACCTTTAGCCTTTGAGGCCTTTTCCTTTGAAGATTGAACACCATCGAACTTGCATTCAGAATTTTTATGAGCCATAGCATTTTTATTGCATTCAGAATTTTTACTATTGAATTATATGGTAAATGGAAGTGCAATTGTTTCTTTCCTACATATATTTATGATTATTAAGTGTTTGCTGTTGTTTTAGGTACTTGGAGCCTTTTGGTATTTGTTCTCCATAGAAAGGGAATCCACATGCTGGCAACAAGCTTGTAGGGGGTGACAAAACATGCACTCTTAGTTCTTTGTTTTGTGATAATAGTTTTTCCATGGACAATTTTCTGAATAATTCTTGCCTAGTATAGATGCCAAATACAATGCTCTTTGATTTTGGAATATTCCTTGATGCTCTTCAATCTGGTGTAGTGGAGTCAACTGATTTTCCATAGAAGTTATTTTACTATTTTTGGGGGGGACTACGAAATCTGAGGTATGCTTATATAGGATATTTTTCTTTTATGCTAAACTAGTTGGCTACAATAGTGTCACTTAGTGTGTGTATTGCATTGAATTTCTAGTTTTACCGAATTTTTTGGAAGTGTTGAAAGATATTCTTAAACACTTTGGAACTTTGATTGTGGTATAAACTTGGAACTTTGATGATGGTTATAGACAATGTTATGTATTTGATAATATATTTCTATGTTAATATAATGTTAGTTTGGAGACATTTGTGGTATTGTTAATTAGTTACATTTATGGTATTGTTTTAGTAGAACTAAAATTATTACAGGCTGTTTGTATTGGGACTGGTTTTTTTTTTTTTTTTTTTTTATAAATTTAATTCAACCTATAGTGGCCCTACTGCTAAGGTCTAAAATTATGTTATAATTGAAGCCCTATAGCGATGTTTATAGCCCGCCGCTATATGTTCAAAGGTTGTTTGTATTGGGATTGATTTTTTGTTTTTTTTTTTTTAAATTTAATTTAACCTATAGTGGCTCCACCGCTAAAGGTCTAAAATTATGTTATAATTGAAGCCCTATAGCTACGTTTATAGCCTGCTGCTAAAGCATCGAACATATAGCGGAGGGCGTAACCGTTGATAAAAGGTGCATATGGGAAGTTGTACATGAAGCCATATAGTGGCGCACATATCCCATAGCTAAAGGGTCAATTGACCCGATTTCTAACCTCATATGGCGGCCGTTTTTTGCCCGCCACAATAGACCTAAACCGCCGCTAAATGATAGATATATTTTATCGCGCAATAGATCTATAGCGGCACCACAACAATGGCAGGAAGAACCGCCGCAATAGCATCTGCTACTAAAGGTTAAATGTACCTTTAGCGGCACTTTGTGGGCTTTAGCGGCGCTTTTGGCCCACCGCAATAGTACGTTTTTTCTTGTAGTGACACAACCAAAGCACTAAGGACTAAAACACCAATAATTAGGCCTATGTGATTCTTTTTGGACCCATTCAATACTGTTAGGAACTTAAGCCTGAGTTTATCCAAATTAAGATTTTTAGCATCTCCATTTATGTTAAAGCTCCAGCCTAAGATGTAGTGCAAACTTGAGGATGAAAGGTCAGTTGAAGCAAAGAACTCAATGACCACGGATTCTTTAAAAATTGGTGAGAGGTCCACATTATAGGACAAAAGTGACTTAGGTCTATCAGATTCTTACGAAGCATAACATTTAATTGATTTATTCGTTCATCATATTTGACCCATGCCTAAATTACATGACCACTTTTCAGAGTAGGGGAATCCTTTCTACGCATAGATTGATTGAATAGAACAGATTTGTTTGATACTATGCTGTAGTTGAGGCTTATGAAGCACAGATGCGTTTTCGAATTCGAGTGTGGGTGCGGGTGCGGGTGCGGGTATAGGTGTGGGACTCAACAATTTTTGAAAAATATATTTTCTATATATTGCTAACCATACTTTTTCATATTATATAAACATATACAAAATTTAAGAGCAACAATAGATGATAACTAAAACATGTTGTTCTTAAATTAAATACAATCCATAAGTTTGAAAGTTGAAACTAAAACATTGAAATTAGAATACAGGGAGGGAGGCAGAGAGCAAAGAGGCAGGAGGCAGTGATGGTTTTAGGGTTTTTATTTTATTTTATTTTATTTAAATTAAAGATGTTTTTGCTCTCCTTTTTTTTTTTTTAAATAATTCTTATTTGAATTTCGGCTTGATTCAAAGCTAGTATTGGCCTGAATCGGCCAGTATTGGATTGAATCGACCAATATCGGTTGGTACAGCACGAATCGGTCGGTTTCGGCTGGCCGATAATAACTGATTTGACCCAAATCGGTTTGATTCAACACGAATCAGTGCAAATTTGGAAACTTAAAAAAAAAAAAAAAAAGCACCGACATACGAGCAACAACGTCGCCCAACCCACCCTGTGTCGAACGCCGGTGTGGTACCCCTATAGCTGTGTTGGTGCTTTCCTTGTTAAGGTCGACGACAACATGGTTATCATCGATGTCATTGAACTTGGGGTGCGTGACAATGAATGCCACCATGAATACATGGTATGAGATGTTCCCATCATTTCTAGAGTTGAGTTGACCAAGATAAGGGCCTGGAAGAGCCCTAGATGGAAAGATTGTGAAAACAAAGTGGTGGCGGCCTTGATTTCCATGTTCATTGATCAAAGCAAAAGCAAACACGATGGAAAATGACATAACTTTACTGCTAGAGGAGTTCTTGAATTGGATTGGCTATTTATAAAACACGTGGCTATCAACTTTAAACGAGTGATCGTTTGACAATTGAAGCATGCCATTGTTATCAATCACTACATCGTTGTCTAAGCTCATCTTTTTTCGTTCAGTATTGAACCCGTTAGTGAGCTAGGTTAACAAGGGTCCAACATTTTCAAGGCCAGGCTTTACTTGATATAGGAGAAGAAGGAAAACCTAGAAGAGAAGGATGAGTTTTGCTGCCACAGGAGAGAAAAAAGAATGACCTTTTGATACAGAGGAAACTTAGTGTGTGTTTGGGACAGTAGTGACTCTAGGAATTTTTCTCAGGATGTTAAGAAGCATAAATTATACAATTTAATAAAAAGATAAATTCACATATTGACAACAACAACAATAATAAATAAATAAAACACGCAAATACATAAAGTTTACAATTGCCTTCTACTAGTTTTTATATTTTGAAATCAGTGCATGATAGTCTCATTATCAACGCTACAAGCTATATTTTTTTCAATGTACACAACCAAGCAATCATTCATCCACTGAATGTAAAACAAATTATGGAGAAAAATTTAATTTTATTGGTATAAAAAAAAAAACTGAGGGTGTTCCCAAATTTGTTTTGAAGGGTAGATAAATAAAATTTTTTAAATTATTATATATAAAAAAAAAAATTCAAGTCAAGGTGGTCCTAGGACCACCTTGGCCTTAAGGTGGCACCACTACTAGTTTGGAAAGCAATGAAAATTATAAATGATTTTACTATTCAGCTTATTTTTGCTATTATTCAAGGACCTCATTACACTTTTTGATATTATTTATGGGTCTCACTGTACTATTTTAACTAACTTTTACCTTTATTTACAGTACTTTCAATAATAAATTTTCAGTTTTAGCAAAATAAGCGGTATCCAAAATGATCATTAGTGTCCGTTTGGCACGATTAATTTTGCCAAATTATTTTACTATTCATCTTATTTTTGTTACTATTCATGGGTCTCACTGCACTTTTTATTACTATTCATAGGTCCCACTATACTATTTCAACTAACTTTTACCTTTATTTACCATACTTTCTGATAGGCTAAGAATGTATTAACCAATTGTGATGAATTAATCAATTAATTAGCCAAATTTATTAATTAATCAAATTACCATGCAAAGTGTGTGGTAGCACAAACAAATCACCAAATAACTAAGTATGTAGTGGAAATTAAATTAACTCGGTGATTTATTTACAAATGGGGAAAACCTACACGACAAAAATCCCACCAGGTAATTTTAAGGCCACCATTTCCGAGAATCTACAATTATCAAAACAAGTGGTTACAAGTAAATGAATCCCAATACCTTATACCAACCTACAGTTGAACCCTTACCCCAATACCTAATTAGACTTGTTCTATAGTGACAATCTCTCATTTTCAATGCATAGCTCCTAGTATGTGACTAACCAATTGTGCAGAACCCAGTACACAACTTGATCACCAACTTGAGAAGGATGTTAGCTGCAAGGTTCTTTAGTTCATCCAGACGATGAAGATCACGAAGTTACTTGGTTACAAAACCCTACGGTGTACAGACACAACAACTTCTTGATGAGAAAGATGAACTAGGGTAAATTATGTATCCGATCACAATTTACATGAACAAGACTTTGTTTTACACTTGCGCAACCTTAGACAGCCCTTAAAATAATCCTTATATATATTTTGGGTTGTAAGAAAATAAAACCCAAATATACATTCACGGATTGGATGAAGAACAGTCCTGGAAAACTAAACTTCATAAATCTCGACAGATACCCTATCTGTTGAGCAGCTGTCGAGTTTCAGGCTAAAACAGCTCTCTTTAAATCTCAATATATGTTAGTTGTCGAACTTTAATGATCAACACTTTCTGACTTGATTCTTGGACAGACTTGCATGGCTTTAACACTTAAACTTGAAACAAAGTTTCTTGAAGCATTAAACACATCCTAGATCTACATAATTACGAGTAAAGTGCATTTTGTCAAAGGATTAGCTAATTACATAAAATAGTGACATATGTTCATAATATGTGAAACACATTTGTCCTAACACTTTTAGCAAAAAGTTTTTAGTTTCAACAAAATAAGCGGATTCCAAGCAGACCTCAACTATTTATACATTTATGGAAAGCCTCAAATATTATTTCACAGAAGATTCCTAATTCCACTCATGATATGCACTTTTTTTTTTTTTTTAATGTCACGGTCAACATGTACATTAAGTTAACGAGTCTTTTTCCACAGAGGGAATGTTTGAGAGATTCTCAGGTTGCATCTTTTTGTTTTTTTCTTTCTCATTTTTCTTAAAGAGTAATGTGTGCCTTTAGGGCAGACATTAGTAAACCATTTAAGAATGTTTTTTTTTTTAATGAAATAATGAAAAAGTGATTAACTGTTTTGACAGTTTTTTCAATTCTTCATAAAAACTTTTCCAAAATGAATAGTTAATATATACCCTAAAGATATACATTAATCTTACCCTTCTTTAAGACTTTCAAGTTATCAACGGTAGGTAGGTACTGGTAGTGCATGTGTTCATCTCTATATATGTGATCCCTTTGATTATATTAAGCGCTATGCTCAGTAGAAAATAGTTGTGTCCTGTGTACGCATGTGTTCGAGGTTCTTCCCTTGTTTCATTGTGACATAGAAAGACATAAGAAGGTTTACTAATATGATTGTCCTTAGCCTGCCAAGCTCAGTGACTTTTCAAAGGGTCTTTTTTTATACTTGTTTGTTTTTATCTTTTCTTTCTTTTGTTTCTCGGGTTGCATGCTACTGTGTTTGGTTGGAACAAAGGTTTTTTTCAAGCTAAAAAAAACTCTTCAAATTTCTTATATATCTTTTCTTTGAGTGTGAATTTTGAAAATCAAATCGTTGAATTTCATGTTTCTTATGTTCTTAACATGTATATTAAATTTTGTTCAAATTGGATGTTATTTATTATTCGATCAATAAACTTATTTTTTATACACAATTTGAGGTCATAAAAACTTGAAATTTTAATATTTAATTGATAACATAGTAATTGATTTTTTATCTTTTTGAAATTTTGCAAGCATGAAGGATATAATAAGGCCATGCAATCCAACGATTACATTTTCCAAATTCACACTCAACATAAAAATATATTCAATATAAAAATATACGACTGTTTATGTACGACCTCGCATTTGAACGTGTATTCGTCTTTTATTATAAATGTACTTGTTGGAGCATTTTTAATATTAAATAAATAAAATGAATAAATATAAAGATGTGGGAGTAAATATGGGAGATGGGGAATTAGTGTAAATGTTTAATCCCACATTGAAAAGGAGAAAGATTTTTTTATTCTTTTTAATTGTGGTAATTAATGGGCTAAAATGTATTGACTCAGATATTGGGCTAGATACGTGCGCAAGGGGGAGGTGAAGAGTGGAGGTATCAAAATTGGAAATGAATAAGGTCTGCACTGGTTACAAAGTTTAGCCAACCAAGGGCTTGAATCTCCTTAAAGAGAGCGAGTGTCGCGCCTCAATTCAAATAGTGTTGTGTAATTTCTCTTTACGTTAATAATATTCAGAAGTATTTTCAGTTTCTTTTTGTGTTATTTCTATTACCATTGTATTTGCACCAACAAGTTTAAGGAGATTCACCACATGGAGCCTACACAAGAGAAACCAAATGAGTCTGTTGGAGATCTTAACAAGCCCTTTCGCTTTAAGGGAGCCCACTTCAAGAGATGGAAAGGAAAGGTCCTCTTCTACTTGAGCCTTCTCAAAGTCTCCTACATCCTCACTGACAAGAACCCATCAAAAGTTCCTACCGATGAGATGAGTGATGAAGAATATATTTTCCATCAAGAAAAAATAGATAAGTATACGAAAGATGAGTATAACTGTCGCTCTTATCTATTGAATTGTCTTGCCGATCATTTCTATGATTATTATGATACAACTTACAATTCTGCTAAGAAAATTTGGAAAGCTTTACAAAGCAAGTATGATACCGAAGAGGCAGGTGCAAAGAAGTATGCTGCTAGCAAATTTTTCCGTTACCAAATGGTGGATGGAAAATCGGTGGTGGATCAAGCACAAGATTTCCAAATGATTTTGGCAGAATTGAGATCCGAAAGTATAAAGATTGGGGACAACTTGGTGGTAGCTGGCATCATTGACAAACTACCACAATCTTGAAAGGAGTTCCAAAAGACTTTGCGGCACAAACAAAAGGAGACATCCTTGGAGACTTTGATCACACGCATCCGTGTGGAGGAGGAGGCTAGAGGACAAGATGCACTCATGACACAAGAGAGCAATGGTAATTCCACCACAAAGGTAAACCTTATTTCAGCTAATAATAATATGCCTAAAAATCATTTTCCTAGAAATAGTCAATTGAAGCCTAAAAAGAGAGCCTTTAAAAATAATAATAGACCTCAAGGAAGGGGAAACCCGAATAAAAATTACAATAAGAACCAAGGACCCCCTTCACAAGATCAATTTAATAGATCCTGTTTTGTCTGTGGCAAGAGTGGGCATATTGCTCGATTTTGCAAATTTCGGCAACGTGAATCTGTCCCATAGGCTAACGTAACCGAAGAGCCTTTAGTGGCTATGATTACAGACATCAATATGGTGCAATATGTTGAAGGGTGGTGGGCAGATTCTGGTGCTAATAGGCACGTCTGCTATGACAAAAATTGGTTCAAGTTGTACACTCCTTTTGAAGAAGAAAAAACTATTATGCTTGGTGACTCTAGCAAAACCAAGGTTCTTGGGAGTGGTGAGGTTGAATTGAAATTCACTTCTGGACGCGTGCTAACATTGAAAGATGTTCTTTACACTCCGTCCATAAGGAAGAATTTGATGTCAAGTTTTTTACTTAACAAGGCTGGCTTCAAGCAAACTATGGAATCTGATAATTATGTAATCACTAAAAAGGGATTATTTGTGGGCAAGGGTTATGCTTGTGATGGAATATTTAAATTGAATGTTGAGAATAATAAAGCATCTACCAGTTCAGTTTATATGCTTTCTTTTATTAATTTTTGGCATGCTTGTTTGTGTCATATAAATAGTAGATATGTGGGAATCATGAGTAGTTTAGGATTAATTCCAAGACTGTCAAAAGATTTTGAAAAATGTGAAACTTATAGTCAAGCTAAGATTACAAAAAGGCCTCATAAAAATGTTGTAAGAAATACCGAATTGCTTGAGTTAATTCACTCTGATTTATGTGAATTTGAGAGAATTTTAACTTGTGGGGGAAATAGATATATTATCACTTTTATTGATGATTTCTCAAAATATACAAATATTTATTTGTTGAAAAATAAAAGTGATGCTTTTGAAAAATTTCAAGATTTTTTAAAAGAAGTTGAAAATCAATTCAGTAGGAAAATAAAAAGAATTAGAAGTGATAGAGGTCGTGAGTATGAATCTAGTGCATTCAACTCATTTGTTCAGTCTTTAGGAATTATCCATGAAACTACTGCACCATATTCACCCGTTTCTAATGGTGTGGCTGAAAGAAAAAATAGAACTTTAATTGAGTTAACAAATGCCATATTAATTGAATATGGTGCACCTTTACATTTTTGGGGTGAAGCTATTTTAACTGCATGTCATGTTTTAAATAGGGTGCCACATAAAAAGTCACACACCACACCTTTTGAGATGTGGAAAGGACATAAGGCAAATTTGGGATATTTGAGAGTATGGGGTTGTCTTGCTTATGTAAGGCTTACTGACCCTAAAATGCCTAAATTGAGAATTAGAGCTACTACCTGTGCTTTTCTTGGTTATGCAATTAATAGTACAGCCTATAGATTTTTTAATCTTGAAAACAAAATAATTTTTGAATCTGGTGATGCGATTTTTCATGAAGAAAAATTTCCTTTTAAATTGAAAAATAGTGGGGGTGAAGAAAATATTTTGTCACAACCTAGTTCTTCTACTTCACATTTACAAAATCAAGAAAATTTTGAAATGGAACCTAGAAGGAGTAAAAGAGCTAGAGTTGAAAAGGATTTTGGTCTTGATTATTATGTTTTTAACATTGAGGAAAATCCCCAAAATTTAAAAGAGGCTTTAACGTCACCTGATGCTATATTTTGAAAAGAGGCTGTAAATGATGAGATGGAATCTCTAATTTCTAATAGAACTTGGAAATTAGTAGATCTTCCCCCGGGTTGTAAGACCATAGGTTGTAAATGGGTCCTTAGAAAAAAGTTGAAACCGGATGGATCAATAGATAAGTTTAAAGCTAGACTTGTTGCGAAAGGTTTTAAACAAAAAGCTGATCTTGATTTCTTTGATACTTTTTCTCCGGTAACAAGAATTACATCTATTAGATTGTTAATTGCTATTGCTGCAATTTTTGATTTGAAAATTCATCAAATGGATGTAAAAACTGCTTTTCTAAATGGGGACCTAGAGGAAGAGATTTATATAGATCAACCCGAGCCTGAACAAGAAAGCAAGGTATGTAAGCTAACTAAATCCCTATATGGCTTAAAACAAGCACCTAAGTAGTGGCATGAAAAGTTTGATTCTTGCATGATTGAGAATGGTTATAAATCAAATGAATGTGATAAATGTATTTATTCTAAATCATGGAATAATTTACATGTTATTATTAGCCTCTATGTGGATGATATGTTGATTTTTGGCTCAAATATGCATGTTATAAATGAGACAAAAAATATACTTAAAAGCTATTTTGATATGAAAGATCTTGGTGAGGCTAATTTTATTTTGGGCATGAAAATTACAAAAGCATGTGATGGAATATATCTTGATCAATCACATTATGTTGAGAAAATATTGAGAAAATATAACTCTCATGATCACAAAAGTGTAGCTACTCCTTTTGATTCTAGTGTTCATTTATTTCCTGTGAATAATGATGATGAGATTTTTAATCAAAAGGATTATGCTAGTATCATTGGTAGTTTGTGTTTTGCTACTGATTGTACTAGACCTGACATTGCATATGCAGTAGGAGTGCTTAGCAGATTTACTAGCAAGCCTAGTAAAAATCATTGGCTAGCTATTGAGCGAGTTATGAGATATTTAATTGGTACAAAAAACTATGGCTTATTTTATAAAAAGTACCCTGCTGTGATTGAAGGTTTTAGTGATGCCGATTGGAATACTTTGTGGTGATTCTCTCTTTACCACTGGTTATGTTTTTACCTTAGGTAGTGGTGCTATTTGTTGGAAATCTAAAAAGCAAACAATAATTGCTAATTCAACGATGGAAGCTGAATTAATAGCATTAGTTTCAGCTAGTGAAGAGGCAAATTGGCTTAGAGATTTGTTATATGAAATTCCACTTTGGGAAAAGCCAATTCCACCTATATTAATTCATTATGATAGCACTACTGCAATTGGTAGAGTTAAAAACCGTTACTATAACGGTAAATCCAGACCTATAAGAAGAAAGCATAGTACCGTGCGATCTTATTTGAGTGGTGGCATCATAACTATGGATTATATTAAATCTAATGATAATCTTGCAAATTTATTTACCAAGGCCTTGGCAAAAGATAGAGTCTGGAATACATCGAGGGGGATGGGACTAAAGTCCATAGAATCATGAACCATGTATGAGGATACCCAACCCGAGGACCAGAGATCCTGAGAATTGGGTTCAATGGAAAAAACAAATCATACGATGGTCGTAAGAAATGCACAATTTATTTTGTAAATAATTTTTTAATTGTTCATCCCTATGATATAAGTGCATTTATCTTGTAATGTGAAGAGGTTGAGTAAAAAACTCTTAATGAAATTTGTAACTCGTATAAGTGGGGTGTTAGAATTACAGGAGCACCCTTGACAAATTTCACCTATGTGAGTGTGGGGGTAGGGCCGCTCCCTATGAGATTTGGACGTAATCTCAAATACACTCATGAAACCGGGATCAGCACACGGCCGTAAAGTGCTGGCTATAAAAGCTCATGTCAATACCTGGGTTGTTATGTGTAAGCAGTGATGCTTAATTTCCCTAAAGCAGTCCTAGTTCAAGTCGGAGACCACTACGACTTTGGAGTTGAGATCGCTGTTTTACTAAGTGAAAGTTCAATGCAGAGCACACCTTCATAATGCATAATGACCTATCTTTGCCTGGTAATCTCTCTTTTACTAAAAATTTAATATTAAAATGAGTGGGGGATTGTTGGAGCATTTTTAATATTAAATAAATAAAATGAATAAATGTAATAACATAAATGTAAAGATGTGAGAGTAAATATGGGAGATGGGGAGTTAATGTAAATGTTTAATCTCACATTGAAAAGGAGAGAGACTTTTTTATTCTTTTTAATTGTGGTGATTAATGGGCTAAAATGTATTGACTCAGATATTGGGCTAGATACGTGCGCAAAGGGGAGGTGAAGAGTGGAGGTATCAAAATTGGAAATGAATCAGCCTCTTGGATCCTCTTACTTGACAGCCCATTTAGAGCAATTACCATATCTGTTACATCAAAATAATGGACCTAATTAATTAGAATAAATTGGAAAGTAATTTTGTGAGGCCCATTGAGCCTATAAATAGACTCATACAAACTCAATCCAAGTTACTGAAATTACAATACACACAAAGAAAAAATTAGAAAGATTCTTGGCAAGGAAGGGTGTTCTTTCTGGTGGAGCTTTGGGCTTGAACACTTTGTGCAAAAGTTGTTCTAGCCATACGACACTTGTTGGGCTGTTGTATCCTAGGGGAGACAAGTCATAGAAGGTCTGCACCGGTTACAAAGTTTAGCCAACCAAGAACTTGAATCTCCTTAAAGAGAGCGAGTGTCGTGCCTCAGTCCAAATAGTGTTGTGTAATTTCTCTTTACGTTAATAATATTCAGAAGTATTTTCAGTTTCTCTTTGTGTTATTTCTATTACCATTGTATTTGCACCAATAGTACTTCTATCATTTCAGTGTAAAAGAAAAAAAAAAAGATTCCTTCTTTTTTTCCAAGAATGGGACTTTTTATTGCTTTTTTTTTTTCCCGCCACTACTTATGAGTAATCTCAAACCCCACACGTTGGCCATCGGTATACACAGTAGCTGGTTTCTTATTTTCTTTGCATATATATCTTGCGCACTATTCTTACTCAGTTGGAATCCTTATCATTCCTTCTTTATTACCCTTATAATATATGATGGATGTCATGATCCTCTTATTATCAATGCAATAATGACTTTTTAATTAATGAGCATCCATGTCCTAATCTTATATCTCATCTTATTTTACCATCTCAAAAATCTATTTTTTTAATTATACCATGCCATTTACAATATACTCAACATCCCAAAACTTTATTTTCCTCTTCTACTCATTAAAATAATATATATATGTAATAAAATATATTTTTGTTTTTTTGTTTTCTCTCAATTTTCTCCCCCATAGGCATCCCTTCCAGAATCCTCCATTCCTTTATTTTCACCTTCTTCCAGCCTCCTTCTCCAAATCCCAACTCCTCCACACAACTCCTCCATCATCCATATCAACCCAACTCCTCCACACAACTCTTCCATCATCCATATCAACACCACCACCCCCCCCCCCCCAAAAAAAAAAAAAAAAAAAAACCAACACTAGAAACCAGCAAACCATTAACCAGCAAAAAAAACCACAAACCCAGAAATTTATACTAGCAAACCCATTATCCAAAAATTTATACCAGCAAACCCATTATCCAGCAAAAAAAACCACAAACCCATTATCCACAAACCCAAAAATTTCTTCCATCATCCAAAAAAAAAAAACCATTAACCAGCAAACCCAGAAATTTATATACCAGAAACAACGCTAGGCCACAAACCCACAAACCATTAACCACGCCACGCCACGCCAAAAACCCACAAACCCAGAAACCTAGAAAAATCGTCCACCGATCTCCGCCACGCCACAGCTACCACAACGCCAGTCACATATACTAGCAAACCCAGGAAAAAAAAAAAAAAAAAAAAACCATTAACACCCACGCCGATCATAACACCACAGCCACCACAGCTCCATTGATCTCTGCCGTGCCAATCTCACCACCCACCAATCTCCATCCCGCCGATCTCCACCACAGGGTCTTGGGTCTGAAGATGGCAGACAAGAAAGAAAGAAGGAAGAGAGAGAAAAGAAAGAGAAAAAATGAGAGAGGAGAGAGAAATTGCCAAGTTAAAAGAAGAGAGGAGAGAGAAATGAGAGTATTAAAAAAAAAAAATTATGCAATTCAGCTACAGTACCATCTTACATTTGAGATGGTACTGTAATGTAAGATGGTACTGTAGCTATATCTCAAATTTTTTTAGCATTTTAGCATATGGCCTTCTTGTTGCTGGCCTTTTTTTGGGCTTGTATGCCAAATGTGCCTTTTATTTGGTATATTAGCAAGCCCAATGCCGATGCTCTAATATCCTTAATTTATGAGAAATGCTATATCCACGACATTTTCACAACATTTTTATAATAAATCCTAAGTGGTAAATTGTTAATAACTATTACTAAAGAAACAAAATATAATTCTGTGGTGGGTTTAAATTAAAACTAATAACAATTTATCACCTAAAATTTGTAGCAAAAATGTTGTAGATGTAACACTAATATTATTTTTTTGTGCCAATACTGATATTATTTTTTTACCCACCAATAACAATTTTTTGCATAAGATTTATTGTAAAAATGTTATGGACATAACATAACTTTAAAATTAATTTTACCTCTCAATAATCTCATTTATAAATAATAATAAAAAAGCTTAAATAAAAATAATAAATATTAGCCCAGATAACAATAAGCATAAACCAAACAAAAACAAGACAAGACAAAACAAAACAACACAAGTGAACAAATTATTCAACAAAAAGCCTATTATAAAACAAAAAGATCGCTAATCATTCAAATTTGTAACTTGTTCAAATTATTCAATAAAAATAATCTTTAATTTCATTTTTCCTTAAAAAATGGTACCAAGAAAAACATTATAGTTGTGAGCTTTCCTTGATGGTGACGACAATTATTTTATTTTTGGCTTTATAGTCACAACAATTTTGCTTTCCTTAACGACTTAACTCATAGTTGAAGCAAATATTCAAGTTATCGATTTATTAAATTTTTTATAATTTAAATTTCATAGTGATCACCTTAAAAAAAAATTGTAGAGTTGCCACTACATCACCTCCACTGTCCACAAAGCTATTGTCAATATTGCATTGCTAGAGAAGAAATCAGATGTGAGCTAATAAATTCTTAAATTATCTTTAAGTATTAAAAAACTAATATTAAGGTATACTTGCATTTTATGGTTATGAGTTTCATTCACTTCTTGTCTCTTTCTCTTATACCCCCATTTGCAAAAACCCAAGTCAATCAAACAAAAAGAAACTCTTATTCTCGTGCCGAAAGTCACTATTATTTATGTAAATGTTAGGCCAAGGCCAAAGCTGTTGGGAAATTAGAAATACAGATCAATGTTTTAGTTTAGGTGAAGAGAATCTTTTCTTCTTTTTCCGATCCCTCTTTGATTTTTAATATCCCCACAAAACTGACAAAAGGTAATAAGGATTGGAATTTTTTTCCCAGTCTTTTTTCCCTGAACAACTTATTGAAATTACTTTTATTCCTCCAAATTGCAATTAACATATTCTACTTGACCTCAAGTTGAAGTCAACTTCTTAATTAAATTTGGTCATGTAATTAAATAGCACATGTTAATAGACATAAAAAAATGATTAGGTACACTTGATGGAATAAAAATCCTATATCTTATTCTAACTAGCTATTGTATTTATATTCCATCAAATACATCAATAAATTAATACAAATAACTTAATATAAAAGTATGGCATCAACTCAAAAAATATATGAAAAAATTAATTATTGTATGGGTATCTTGTACTAATTGATGTGAAATATTGCATCAACTATGCATACTCCAAATACATAATGACTTTTAGTATGCCTATAAAAATAAACCTAAATCCACACCCAATTTCACACGCTTAGATATCAAAGGTGGACTAATATGTAAATACGCCTAAATTTTTTTTTCCCTACCATAGGAGTGAAAAAGAATGAGCTTTTTGAGGTAAAGGAAACTTAGGTCCATCATATATTAAGGAAGATGTTATTTTTACACTTCTTGTTGCATACTTTGCACAAAACATTCATAATTTGCAGATTGATGTTCACATTTAAAACATAAAATAGATAATACATGTGTAATGCTCATTTACTAAAAACGTGAAATAAATAATGCGTATAGCCAATAACTAATAAGTGTGAGAAAATAATTCCATCCTATCAATTAACCTTATTGCACACACTGATTGCTAGGCTTGGTACCTGGGTCAGTATGGAAATTTTTTTTTTTTTTTTTTTACTTTTTTTTTTATACAAGATAAAAATTATACTCTATCCTAATCTATGTATATATGTGTATGAAGCTCCTTCCTGGAGACTTGAATCCCAGCTTTTGCCCCCCACACCCCACACCCCACAAGCACTTATACTTGTAGAGTAACCATCATACTAAGGATGTGCGGTGGTGAAATGTTTTTTTTACTTAGGTCAATTAGTGTGGAGAAATGTCTAATTGGTATGATGCATCTTTTTCCTTGAATGAATAAGAAAGGAGAGAAGATCACTATGTAATGTAGTGGTGAATTCCAACATACGTGATTTAATTTGACATAAGAATTCATGAAATATAAATTTTCCATCCACTCCATTTTCTTTCAAAGATAGAGTTTATTTTATTATTAAATTTTTATTTTTATTGAATTTGAAAATATACAAATTGTCACATCATATACATATTTAAATTTGTAATACTAAACAAAAATTATAAAATAGGTCCATTTAAAATGAAAAAAAAAAAAAAATCTTAATACCACAGTACAAGTATTTCACTTTATACTCCACTAATTACATGTACAACATGCATGTCTCATATCTTTTTTCTTTTCCTTTTCTTTTCTTATAATAACCAATATTTGAAATGAAAATTAAAAACCAAACGCATGATATAGATTAGTAGAATATAAAATATAACACAAATAATTTGACAAAGACTTTCATTAATCAGTATGCTCTTTCTAGTTGAAGGCATCCAACAACTGCTGTCCAAATAATAGAAATTAAGACTAGCTTGATTCATATCTATGATCATCCTAATCAAGAAATTTCCTTTCCCTTTCATTTTCTTTTACCAACTAGGAATTAAACTTTGAAATTCTCAAAGGAACTTTTTTTTTTTAATTTTTAATTATTATAGAATACTAAGTATTTTAACACACACGCATGGGAAGAGAGGAGAAGGTATGAAATTCTCAAAGGAACTAGGTAGTACCTTTTTTAGTTTTTTCTTTTTATAAAGTCCTTTCATTGGAGTGATTAGACCCCAAAATAAGACATACATAAAACTTTCAATCAAGCATCAGAAAATCTTGGTATGTGGCTATGGACGTGTGAGAGACCACCAAAATTGGGGTGCCCTCAAAAAAAAGATTCGAGTGCTTTTAAGGACACCTCTCTTTTTGGGTAAGTGGTGTGGATTTGCCACTTTTTTTTTTTTAATAAAAAAAGAAAAAGAAAAAACTAAATACAAAAAAATACATGATCAAAATACTTCATTGTCACTTATTGAATGATAAATTGAATCTTATAAGGTTTTGAGTCAGTTACATTTTATGCAAAAGAATACATAGTTTTTTGTCCTAGTTACAATCTACCCAAAAATAAAAAGAGAGACAAAGCATAGATCTACCTATCCAAAAGAACTAAGTTTGGAGGCTAGGTTATGGAAGGTGTTAGGCACCCATTCTGTTGCCTAGACAGAGTCTGATCTTCTAGACTCTAATGACCAATATACCCTTTTATGCATGATATTGAATGATATGTTGAACATGCATGATAGACACTTGACCAAAACTAACTCACATAAATCTATCTTATGAATGTAAACCTATTTTTAGAAAAAAAATTTAGATCTATTTTTGTAAATAAAGAAAATTGATTTGATTGATTAAAAAAGAAACTAGATCTGTTTTTTTGTATATAAAAAATTAGTTTTGTAAACAAAATCAAATCTGTTTTTATATAAAGAAAGAACAAGGATTTTGCTAAAAAAATATCATATTTGTTTTGGAGCAAAGTTAAAAAAAAAAAAAAAAAAAACAGATCTATTTTTTTATGAATAAAATAAGAAAAAAGACTTTTTTTTTTTTAGAAGAGGAACTACACTCATGAGATAAACCTATGTTACATGCATCAATCAAAAATCATCTCAACTTTTGTGACAAAGAAAATTTTCATCCAAAAAAAAAAAAATCAGATCTTTATTTAATGAAAATACAAATCAGTTTTGAGAGTTAAAAAAAATCAGATCTGTACTTAATGAAAATATAGATAAGTTTCGTGTGTAAGAAAAATCATATCTACATTTAATGAAATTACAGATCAGTTTTGTGTGTTAAAAAAAAAAATTAGACTTGTATTTAATGAAAATACAAATCAATTTTGTGGTTTAAAAAAAATATATCAGATCTAAAAAATTTAAATCAATTTTTAATTTAAAGAGATCTTTGATCATGAGCAGATTTTGAGATTCAAGAGAGAAGTCATAACAAATAATCATCTAAGAACATAATTTAAAAAAAAAAAGAAAAAAAAAAAAAACAAAACATGGCAATTATATCAGAATCTAAAATAATAAAATATCCTAAACCTATTCATGCATCATCAATCAAAATTAATAAAGAAGACTAGAAAAAGAAAAGAAATTAACTACCTCTTGCATGCGTGCCTTTCTTAGTGAAAAGATATTTTAGGATTCAAAGAAATTTATTCAACTCTTTGATGCCTAAAATATTTTGCTTGCAGAAAAGAAATTCCTAAGGCAAGAACCTCCAGAACATCTTTAACGTAAGAGAGAATTGAAGAGAAGAGAGGAGTCAGAAAAGAGGGGGGGGGGGGGGGGGGGGTCAAAAAGCGTGAAAAAGTCTACTGAATTTTGAGAGACATCCTCTATTTATAAGGTTGAGAATGCTTCGAAAAATTAGCTAAATGATCAGAATACGAACTAGGACACATCCTTATCTTTAAAAAATTGAAAAAGGTGAGGTTTATCTCCATCCAAAAGCCCTCAAGCTGTGCCCCGCATTTGTGCCGAATGGGCCTTTTGGGTGCTGGAGTTGCGTTTGAGTTTTGGTCCGTTTTGGACTCCTGTTTTGAGGTTTTTTTTTAGCCGAGACTTGTATTTAGACACGTTTTTAATCCATATTCTAAAAATTAAATTCATTTTTTGATAATTTAGGTCCTTTCAACAATAATTATTTTGTAGATAAATACTCCAAAAAGTCTTGATTATCAACAACTTTGTTGTTATCTAATTATCTATTTATTCCCATGCATGCAAGCCTATTTTTGACACTAACTAACAATAAATCACAAAATTATTTAATTAATCTTAATTGTCTAACCAATCATAATTAATTTAAATTAATCATGCATGATTGGTTTCACCCAAACAAAATGCATGTAGGCCATACAAACTTTGATCATGCAATATCTTTCAATCTAATGGTCCGATTTGGAAATCCAGCATACCACCGCAATTGTTAGAATCTCCAGATCATTTATATGATATGCAATGAATGAATTAATGTATGTAACGTAATCATGAATTTTGGGTATATGAATGGTCACTTTAGCCATCTTCTTTGATTAAATTATGGGTACAAAATCGAGTGTCTACAAGACAATATCATTTACCCCATATATAGTCATGCAAAATTGCAAATATTCCCTCGAGTACCTAGTGCATTATTGAACTAGATACAAGCTGTGTCTGTAAAAAGAAATCTATTGATGCAATGGTAAAAAATAATCATAATGGACACTCTTATCTATCAAGAGTTTTGTGACTTAATTAGTTGATACCCTTGGTATGTTTATATTTTTTGATATTCATAGTTTAAATTTTCTCTCCCATTTTTATTATTAAATTATTTTATAAAAAAAAAAATTAATGGACCACTCTCTTTTTTGTGAGTGATGAATGCTTGGTTTTAATATTGACGGTGTAGGCCCATAAAAGAGACCTGTGGATTAAAAAATAATGATCACATTTCACTTAATCCAGATTAAAGCCGGCCCATGTACATAGAACCATAAAGATATCCATATCCTGTTTGTTCACAGGTCTTTTACCGCTGACTTAGCGAAGGAATGTAAGTCCAGATGGGCTTGGGTTGACCATGTTTGTTAAATGGGCCTCTTATGTATGAGATATGTGTCTAGACCCGTGTGCAAGTGCGGGCTTTTGTTTACGAAGAAGTCAACCCATTGCCAAAAAAAAAAAAAAACATTTGTTACAACTTACACTTTGGTTTTTGAAAGAGGGTAAAAATGCAAATCACATTTTGATACTATGCAATTCTAGAAATAAGAAGTCATCAAGATGTAAAACATTGTGATAATCTTAAGATTCTTAACAGCTTAGTTTAGTTTGAGAAGCAACTAGTAATTTACTTATCCAAATTGGAGTTTGCTAACTTTCAAGGTTTTTAAATCAAATACAAAAATGATGTGTTTCAATCAGTGGTGGAGCTAGGATTTTAGTTTAGGGAGAGGATTTTTTTTTTTTTTTTTTTGATAATTACTATAGAAGAAAAATGATTTAAAACCCTGATTTCATGGGCAAGCTACAAGGCTCTTGGGAGGGGGCAAGATTGAAAGATAAAATTACCTTAAAAAATATTAATTGATATTAATAACAAAATGAATAAAGCATTGTTAATCAAAATAAATAGCAATTAAAGAAATCAATTATTTATTTCATATCATCAAAATAAACAAACAAAAATAATCAATTCACTGTTAATAACAATCAACGTAGGAGATTAATCTAAATACATCAAATTTAATTTCTTAAAATAAATTGAGAAAATAAATCAATGTCAAATTGTTAAAAGTATAGTAATACTAATATACCTTGTATATGTGTATTGGTTCTCACCACTTTTATTGCATTTCAAAAATATACATATGAAGAAAAGAAAATTTTCATTCTCAATTTTCAAAGTATTTTAATTTTGGATCTATAACAAAGACACATAATTTGTAACTGTAAATAAAAAATATAGAGGATTTTCTGCCTTATGATATAAGGACATAAATGACGTTGTTTATTATTATAATTTTGCGTAAAGAGTAATATTAAGGATACAATATAATGTTATAATAGCATGTCAACTTACATATGCATAGGTCACCTTAATCTCACATTTAAATTTTTTAATATACTAATTTAGAAATATTGTGAAATTTTTGTTGTGTCGGAATTACTCTTGCCTAGAACATAAATAGTGCCCTCTAATTTTTTTTTTTTCTTTTTTTTTTTGGTTAAAGGGAAATAGAATAAAAGCTAAACCATCATTACAGGATTGGAATTGCTATGACAGTGCCTTAAGTACACAAACTTAGAAGCATCTTAGTACAAAAGCATTAGCACATAAGCAGGAGGAGAGTTAAAAACAACAAAATCATCCTCCATGTTAGCACTGTAGCAGGAGCATCAGCCACTGCATTTGCTTCTCTGTAATAGTGCTTCATTTGATGTTGAGGGATTTTACTAAGCAAAGCTCTGCAATCATCAACAAGAGGGCATAAACATAAGGAGAAGGCCGAGTTTCCATTTATCATATCAACAACTAAGAGGGCATCCAACTTGACAATAACTACAGGCAGGTGTATGTCTATGCACAGTTTAAGCCCATCCCTAAGAGCCTAAAGCTCCGCTATGGCACTAGTAGTAATACTGACTGATCCATTTTCCATTGTGATTCCTAGTAACACCTCCTTCTCTAGCTACACCTGGATTGCCTATGGACAACCCATCAAAGTTAAGCTTCACCCATTCATGATTTGGGCTGATCCAAGACACTTCCTTAACAAGTTGCCTTTTAAATTGCTTCTTGTCCGAACCAAGGAGGCTGTACTCCATAGCCTTGTTGAGAGTGTCATGGAAGAGATGGTTGCTGACAAGGGTATTTTTAAAGGTCCGATTGTTCCTCTAAATCTAAAGCTGCCAAATGGTAAGGAGAAAGAAAGCCTCCCAGGAGCATAATGGGGAGGGACCTGGGAGAGAGCTACAACAATTCATGCGAAGCCAAGTTAGGAGGTTCACGTTATAGAACTGATGGAGATCAAAGGGAGGATGTTGCCAAAAGGATTTCACAATGATACAATCATGTCGGACATGCAATATGGATTCCTGTGGATCAAGTCAGAATCCGCAGGCATCCACGACAGGCATACCTCTGTGAACAAGAGTGCTATTGACCTAGAGACAATTCCAAAGAAAAACTTTGATTCTAAGGAGGGTGTTTGCGTTCCAAAGCCAGTGACCATGGAATGGAGGGCTTGGTTCAAGTGAGAGATTAGCTCAAAAATAGGCATTTTTTGGATCGAAATCTCCATTGTGTGAGGAACACCAAATGATAAAGTCTAAATTCCAAGCTCCGTTATTGATAACATCTTTCACCCTAACTTTATCAACCTCAAAGCTTAGAGGTCTTGAAATGAGATTTCTTAATACTCCTAGAGAGCACCAATGGTCATTGTTAGGACATATGTGATTTACTTGTTAGGAACATATGTCACTATTTTATGTAATTTACTAATCCTTTGACAAAATACACTTTACTTGTAATTGAGTAGATTTAGAACGTGTTTGATGCTTCAAGAAATCTTGTTTCAAGTTCAAGTATTAAAGTCGTGCAAGTTTGTCCAAGAATCAAGTGAGAAAGTGCTGATTTTTAAAGCTTGATAACTGCTCGACACCTCTCAATAGTTAGGCTATCTATCCAGATCTTTAGTTATTTCTTATCGCAATCTCGATAGCTTCTCAACAATTGGTGGATCAATTGAGAAAGCTCCTTTCCCCTCGACACCTCCTTGACACCTCCTCGATCGATCGAGAATTACTGAGCCTTACGAAATTTAGATTTTCAAATTTGATTTTTGGCACATGCTAACATTTATGTGTAGGGTTTCTTTTCTCACAATCTTAGACATATATAAGGCTTATTTTAGAGGTCATCACATAAGAGAATACAAGGAGAACACATGCAAAAGATGACCAATGCCTTATTCTCTCTTAAAGAAGCTACTGCGTCTTTGCACCTTATGGTTTTGTAACCAAGTGCTTCTTGATCTTCATTGTTAATGAAGTGAAGAACTTTGCAACTAACATTCTTCTTCTTCTATTGGTGATTAAGTCAAGTACTGGGATCTGCGCAATTGGTTAGTCACGTACTAGGATTCGTGCATCAAAGGGTGGCGTTCATATATTGAAGAGTTCAGATATCTGAAGCGGTAGAAGGTTTCTGCTGTAAGTTCATCTACGAGGATTGTAGAGTCTAGGGACAAAAGTTTTGTACTAGATCTGAAACTTCTCTTTACCATAATAGATTGCTTTTCAGGAAGGTTTTCCCCTTAGTTTTTACTGTGAAATTAGTTAGTTTCATTGATTTTCCTGAGTCATCATATTTTGTCTTATTTATTTTATTCCACTACATAATCTTGACATGATATTAATGTTTGTTTGTTTTAACAAATTTTATTCATAATAAATCTAATTAACAACTTGGATTTAAAACTTGTTAATTTTATCAACCGGGGTTTAAATTTTCCAACAAGTGGTATTAGAGCGAATATACTCTGATTGGATTAATTTCTTAAGTGTGATCCTTGACCCCTATTGTCATGGATCATGAAAAATCTCTTTTGATTCCTCTTTTATTTGATGGCACTAATTATATGTACTAGACAGTTAGTATGAAAGTCTTTTTGTAGGTTCTAGGTGAACAGGTATAGCAAGCTGTTGAAGTTGGTTGGATTAAGCCAAAGGAAGCGTCGGGGGATTCGGATGATGCAACAATTATAGTGGCAAATTTCAATAGTAAGGCCTTGAATGCTCTGTTTTATAGGGTGACCAATGAGGAATTCAAGAGAATATCATCCATGGAAGTTACCAAGGAAGCATGGACCATTCCTGAGACCACCTATGAAGATACCAAGGCAGTAAAGACTGTGAAACTTCAATGACTCACTAGTAATTTTGAAGAAATAAGGATGGAACAAGATGAGACTTTTGATGAGTTCTATGCTAAACTCAAGGATATTGTGAATTCTGCCTTCAACCTTGGAGAATGTATTGCAGAATCCAAGATTGTTAGAAAAATCCTTAGGTCCTTACCTGAAAGATTCCATGCCAAGATCACTACCATTGAAGAAGCTAAGGACATTAATCAACTTCCTTTAACTGAGTTTATAGGGAACCTTCAAACCTATGAGATGGGATTAGGCTCAATGGGAAAAGGTGGAAAGAACTTTTATAGGTATAGAGGAAGAGAGTGAGGACTCTAAAGATGAAGGTGATGATGAAGATAAGGATCTAACCTTCATAACTGATGAGATTATCAAACTTCTTCAATTTAGGAAAAAGGATAAGGGTAAATCTCCTAAGAAATCTAAATCCTCTAGGAAAAGCAAGAATGAGAAACCCCTCATCCAATGCCATGAGTGCAAAGGCTTTGGTCATATAAGGATAAAGTGTTCAAATTACCTCATGAAGGAAAATACCAAGGAGTCAAAAGATAAAGGGTTGGTTGCTACTTGGAGTGATATTGAGAATGACTCTTCTGATGAGTATGCGGATGAATATAGTCACGTTATGGCATTTGCTGCCTCAACCGATAAGGTGATTATGGAAAGTGCTAGTGACAATGAGGATTCTTCTGATGATGAAGTACCTAAGAAGATGACCCTTCAGGAAGCCTATGATAAGCTATGCACTGAATTTATAAAATCTGAAAAGAATTCTCATCTTTGTAGAAAAAGCTTAATGAGATAAAAACTAAAAAAGCTGATTTATTTGTTAAACTAGATAAGATTACAAGAATAGTTGAGACTCTTATTGTGAAGAACACCTCATTAGAAGGGAAGGTCAAGAATCTCGAGGTTGAGCTTAGTCAAGCTAAAACTCAAATAGAGAGGATGTCTAGTGCAAAACTTGAAGAGATATTGAGTGCTCAAAAGCCTAGTTTTGATAAGACTGGCTTAGAATATGCTATTTCCTCCGGCCCCTCCTCTTCCACGGCTTCTGATCAAGGACTGTCTTTGTGTCACAATTTAAGAAAGGTAATAAAGGTATGAAATCCAAAACTGATTTAGCTAATTCTAAATCCTTTGTTAGACCTCATGTTTGTCACCATTGTGGTGTTTCTTGACACATTTGTCCTAATTGCTTTAAGTTGTATCCTCATAAGCAATTGTCCAAACGGTCACGAGTTTCCCTCTCAAGGACCTACACCTTTTTTGGAGAGTTATTAAAGGTCTTGAGCTTTTTAACTCAATTTCAGGAGAATTTTAATTCTTCTATGTCCTTTAGTAGACATACTAAGACATATGTCTTTTCATCTTCACGGCTAAAGACTCGTGCTGTGTGGGCGAGAAAGGAGCCTAAGACTTAATTATCTTTTCTATTTGTCCTCTGCTTTAATTCTTTCTATCTAAAGTAGGACTCTCTTTGCTTGATTTCTTATTTGTTTTTGAAATCATGCTTCCATGCATCTACATTCTTCTATTATGTCTTCATGCATATGCATATTTCTTTCATGCTTTCATGTTGTTTGTCTGTTTTTGTTTGGTTGTTTTGTTTTTATTTTTATTTTTTCAAAAAAAAAGGAAAAATTAGAAAAATACAAAAACAATGTGTTTGTGTTCATTGGTACTTGTGTACCTTGGATGACCATTAAAACAAAATTTTCTAAACTTTGTATCTTTTGTAGCTTAGATGAGCATCTTTATGCACAACTAAGCAAGTAAGTTTTGTAGCTCGTGTTTGTAATGAGTAAAATTAAGTAATCACTTGTACTTAATACTCATATCACTCTTTTTTACGAAAATGACTAGAAAATCCTAAGAGAAATGCATAAATAACCATCTCATCACTGTTGTCTGCCAATCATGAAATGACATCTATATGCTTTGACAAAGCAAAAGAGTAATGTCAATGACATTTGTGTGCTTAAGTATAGCAAAATTGGAATGTCAAATGCTTAACATCATTGGGTATTTATTTTCTATCTCTTATATGTCCATGCATGATTTGCTTAAAAAGAAAAATATGCAAAGAAAAATAAAAAGCAAAAAGAATAAAAATACTTTATATATGATTGCAAGCGTGTAATCTAGGAAATATGAGAGCTATAGGATGTACCTCAAAGGTGACAGTCCTCATCAAATAGTTATGATTATGTGTGAGTTAAAGTGATTTTCTCATACTCAAATCGTCATAACATGTATACACTTATGCAATCTTGCGATATTTTTTACACACAATATGTAATATTCTTTGCTACTCTTGATACATGTGCAAGTATAATGTGATTTGGCCATCATAAGAAATACTTGTGTCTATGTATGCTCACTAAACTGTCTTAACTTATTTTTGAGAAATTTGTTTTTCACATGTTTTGCATCTTTCTATTATCTTGTCATACATAGTATCTTGTTTCATTACATTCATGCATTTATATGGATTCTTTGAACCCCTTTGATTATCTTTGATCATTTTTATGTTTCTCAGGTAAAGTTTTATAACTTCTTATACCCTTTGTCAATCATGACAAAAAGGAGGAGAAATTGTGGAGAATATGTAATTTTTTTTTAAAGATTCTACATGTTAGGGGGAGAAATACATGCCTTTACATGTCTTTGTAAGAGGGAGGTATGTTTCATCTTGTTTGGGGGAGTGCTTACTTCCTTGTTCTTTTACACTAGTTTTGTGACCATGTTTACATACATTGTGATTATCTTTGATATATATATATATATATATATATATAATGATGTAGGTTTTCTTCACCTACCTCTACATGTGTTGTTTCTTTTCCTTTTTTATACACATGTTTCTTATATCTTGTATGCAATTTATTATTTCTGTTTTACACAAAGATGCCTTGATGAGTTTTGTTTAAAGTATTTCAGAAATACAGGTTGTCAAAATCTACTTGCCATAAACTCTCTTCTTGCAAAATTTTTCAAGAGTTTGTGTTAAGATAAATTTCATTGTATTCAACAAGTGAATATGAGTTAAGTGATTTATGACTTCTCTTATATGCTCATTTGTTTGTTATGGTTTTATCATGGATTGCCAATGGGGGAGATTGTTAGGACATGTGTGATTCACTTGTTAGAAACATATGTCACTATTTTATATAATTGACTAATCTTTCGACAAAACACACTTTACTTGTAATTTGGTAGATTTAGGATATGTTTGATATTTCAAGAAACCTTATTTCAAGTTCAAGTGTTAAAGCCATGCAAGTCTGTCCAAGAATCAAGTGAGAAAGTGCTAATTTTTGAAGCTCAATAGCTACTTGACACCTCTTAACAGCTAGGCTATCTATCGAGATCTTCAGCTATCTCTTATTGTAATCTCGATAGCTTCTCAACAATTGATGGATCGATCGAGAAAGCTCTTGTTCCCTCGACACCTCCTAGATCGATCGAGAATTACTGAGCCTTAAGAAATTCAAATTTTCAGATCTAATTTTCAGCCTATGCTGACATGTATATGTAGGGTTTTTTTCCTCATAACCCTAAACATATATAAGGCTTATTTTAGAGGTCGTCACGAAAGAGAATACAAGGAGAATACATGCAAAAGATGACCGATGCCATATTCTCTCTGAAAGAGGCTACTGTGTCTTTGCGCCTTAGGGTTTTATAACCAAGTGCTTCTTGATTTTCATTGTTGATGAAGTGAAAAAATTTGCAACCAACATTCTTCTTCTTCTAGTTGGTGATTAAGTTGCTTACTGGGATCTGCATAATTGGTTAATCACGTACTGGGATTTGTGTATCAAAGGTTGGCATTCATATATTGAAGAGTTCAGAGGTTCTGAAGCGATAAAAAGTTTCTGCTATAAGTTCACCTACGAGGATTGTAGAATCTAGGGACAAAAGTTTTGTACTAGATCTGAAACTTCTCTTTACTATAGTAGATTGATTTTCGGGAAGGTTTCCCTTCGGGTTTTTACTATGAAACTACTTTGTTTCATTGGTTTTCCTAGGTCATCATTTCTTGTCTTATTTATTTTATTTCGCTGCATGATTTTGACATGATATTGATATTTGTTTGTTTTAACAAGTTTTATTCATAATAAATCTAATTAACAACTTGAGTTTAAAACTTGTCCATTCTATCAACTAAGGTCTAAATTTCCCAACAGTCATACTAGAAGCTAATGTTACTATTGGAACTAGCTTGCCACCTTGTCCCTTTAGAAAAACTTCCATTCCCTAATTTGATCCCAGCCTACGCAAGAGAACGACTTCTTGGAGAGATGAAGTTCAGCTTGTATTTCTTCTTAAGAACACGAGCCCATGGGGAGTCTTTTTCCTGATGGAGCCGTCATCTTAACTTGGCAATAAGCACAATGCTTTTTGGTTTAGCAGCATGGACCCGTATGCCTTCATCCTTCTTTGGTTTAGCTATTTTCTTCCAACTTATTAAATGGAGCTTTTTCTTTTCCGTCGTGGAGCCCCAGATGAAATCTCTACTGTTCTTGTCCAGGGAGTTAGGGACTCTCCTTGGTAAGGCAACCCCTTGCATAATAAACAAAAGAATGGCAATTAGGGTGGCCTAGGTTAGAACCACTCTCCCTGCGAAGGACAGTAAGTTGGCCTTCCAACCCGCCCAACTTGGATTGCACTTTCTCAATAATGAAATTGTAGTCTTGGGTGGATGACCCAAGGTGCTTGAGAGGAAAGCCCAAGTATTTCCCCAGGTTAGGGGTGGAGTGAAAACCTAACATCTTAACCAACCTATCATGATGGGATCTAGATATATTGAGGGAGAAATAGACTCTTGATTTTGCAACACTAGCCTTCTAGCAAGATAAGATTTCAAAGACCTTTAGAACATCTCCGATACTTTGATAGTTTTTTTTATCTGCTTTGGCAAACAAGATCAAGTCATCCGCAAATAACAAATAAGAAAAAGCAGGACCATCCCTGGAAGCTTTCACTGGATCCCAGAGATTGGAGGAGCATTTATCAGTAATAAGATAGCCCAAAACCTCCATGCAAAGAATAAACAAGTAAGGGGACAAAGGATCTCCTTGCCAGATGCCTTTGGAAGGGAGAAAGGAGGGAAGAGCACTACCATTAAAGAGCAAGGCTATGGATGAGGTGGAAACACAACTCATAATGAGCTTAACCAGAGCAAGGGGGAGGTTGAATAAAATAAACACATCCTGAATAAAACTCCACTCAAGCCTATCATAGGCTTTTTCAAGATTAATTTTAACCGCTATGCAGCCACTAATTTAAGCCTTGAAGTTAAAGTGAAGTTAGAAAGTAAAAAGCAAATGTGATTTACTAGAAATAGTGCAGTGAGCACGTGAGTGATGATAAAGGTGTTCATAAAAATAAAAAAGAAATAAATAAAAAAGAAAAAAAGAAAAGAAAAAGAGGTGAGTGATGATAAAGGTAAATTTGGGATAAGGCTAGAAAAACAGTGGGACAAGATTAGTGTGATACAAAGTTTGAAGTGTACTAATTAACTTTTTCCCTTTTTTCCTTCCTTTTGGTACTAGATTTCATTATTTAATTTTTAACAGTTTTTAGACCCCTTAACACAACTGAATTAACATAATTAATTAGTCAAGTGATTAACTTAGTCAAATTATGCAAATTTAGGTTATCACAATCACACAATCATATCAAGTATATAGCAGCGAAAATATAAATAACACAAAGATATGTTGACCTAGGAAAACCAAACCGGTAAAAAACTTGGGGAAGATTTAACCTAGCTATCCTCAAAGTAAACTTAAATCCACTATCTTGAAAGAATCGAAGTTCATACAATAAGACTTACAGGCCCCCACGCTCGACTTCTTATTGCTACTTATCAGTAGAACTTACTAACATGACCACGTGCAAGTTCCGAGACCACGGACTCCTTCTTTCTTGGATTCTTCAGCAAATACAAGCACACCTGCTTGTATATCTTTAAGCTCTTATGGGAGCAACTGAATGATCATCAAAGTCTTGAAGAAATCTCTTCTTGATAACCCTAAACTTGTGTGAAGTAAAGCTCCTCACAGATCTCACAAGAGATTCACACAAACAGCAATATAAGCAACCTCTAAAATGTGGCTAGGGTTTACCTTATATACCTAAGGCAAAAACATAAAACCTTAAACGTTTTAGGAGTTAGGGCTAAGTTAAAAATTCTGCAGAAAAAACACATCTACCTGATTTTCGATCGATCAAGCCTAAGCTTCGATCAATCGAGCCAGGTCGAGATGCACAATGAATTCTGCATCAGCTCGATTCCAACTTTACATAAACAACACTACTTTGAGCAAGTCTAAACAAGACTAAATAACTTGTTTTGATCATGGTTTGCCAACAATACACATTAGAGTTCTAAATACATTAAATCCTAAGTTTTTAGAATTTAAAAAATTTTATCAAATCAAGTGTGGAGTGTTTTTTATCAAGGCGGAGTACTTAACAATTAACATATAGAAGTACATATATGTAAAGCTCTTGGTGGAATCATGCAGGCATTTGACCCTCTGCCCCCTTGGTTCCAACTCTGGTTCTAGTTTACGTATTTAGTTAAGTTTTTTGTATTTAAATAAGAAACTTCTATCACCATGTATGCAATAGTTATACACTATGTTGATTTAAGGCCCTATACAAAAAATAATATTCTCTATTTGAAATGGATTTATGGCTTATATTAAATTTTGGTATCAATTGCGAAGGCGGATCCATGAATATATCGTATAAACATGCGACATGTGGACACAAATCCACTTTCGTATGATGGAAGAACAAAAATTTGAGTAATCTACATACTACACTCAAACCTGAAAATTTTTAAAGATGCAGAGGACTATAGAGGAAAACCGTAGGTAGAACAAGCATCCAATTGCACTAAAAAACTGGTGGTAAGGAGGCACCTATTAAGATTGAAAACAGTACACATTATAAAACAAAATTAGAGGATACCAATACATTCAAACAGGGTAACATTATTGTTGTTTATCTAACATTCTTAGAAAAAATTTCTCCTTTAGCCGATACCTAGAAAAGGCCTAGAATGTGTACAGGCAGCTCCCATCATTACTCCTAGCTGCAGTTGGATCAAAGTTTTCTTTTGGATTGGTAAAACCTTCAGGGATAGGAACATTTACTTGCTTGGCTGCTTTGCCTGCACCAGAACATGACAGAAGCTTAGGAGAATTCTTTTTTATTCTTTAAATGTGTGTGTGTATATATTTGTGTCATTTTATGAGTGATTGGCCTAAGCCCTAAGGTGAAAGGAGAGGGATATTCCAACTAAGGACATTTCGCTTCATAAAGTGTGATTTTTGGTCAATACGTACTATCCTAGGCCTAATGTATATAGTGATAAAAATATCACTTGTCAGAAAGTTGGACTCTTTTCATGTAATGGATTTATAGTTTGAATTGAAACATTTTTAAATGTGTATAGTTTAATTTGAAACCTCCCAAAGTTATAGGGTTTAAAATATAAAAGAAATAATAATAATAATAATAATAAAGTGTGATATCACTAACGATTTAAAGGCTTATGGTTATAAAGATATATATTAGTTAAACAATTAAATTCATTAATAATATCACCTATCATAAAAACCTTAACATGTGAAAAGTGATAAACTTAATCATTTAACAAAACTAACAAGCATATTGTTGAAAAGCAAATGATATGATTAATAATAATAATAATAATAATAATAATAATAATAATATAATATTAGTATAACACCTATAGGTTAACAAAAATCAACTTAATATATAAAACTTAAAAGAAGCAACTTCTATATATTCCATGCACCGGTTTAATCCATGCAATAATCTTGAAGGCCTTAGCCAAAGTCATGTCAACAATTGTCAGCCAAATACTACAAGTCAGTATGGTTTTTTTTTCCCTCTCCGAAGCTAGTAATTAAGTATTTTCATGAAAATATATGTTTACAGTCAAATGGCCTATGAATTTTATGGTACGAAACTGGTCGGAGTTTCTACCCAAAAAAAAAAGAAAAAGAAAAAACTGGTCGGAAGCATCCTATAACGTGTACAGCTCATGACCTAGATTAAGATGTTTGCCTCATTAGTCATTAGGACTCTGTGAAGTCTCCGGCCAACAAGACCTTTTGCTTCATAAATTGTGATTTTTGGTCAATAATAAAGTGATAAAATATCACTTGTCCCAATAAGTGTAACCCAACATATGGTCCAACTATTATTTCAACCCTTTCCCCCAAGTGTGGGTTAAGATTATTCCTTAATAATTAGAGTAATATATGATATTTTTAACTTTTTAAATGGGAGATACCGTAGATGTAGAATTCAAACTCAATATTGCATGTTATTATGATATTACGAGAAAATAATCCAAAATCTTAAACTGTGAATTTAATCATTCACTCATTATTCTAACAATAATTCTGTAAAAATAAGCATGCAAACCTCCCTTCAAGGCCTCTAGGATCAAGGGAGATAACCCTAGAAAGTTCCTCTTTTAATAGCGTCCTCATTTGCCTCTCTATAGCAGCCTCGCTCAAGTACTTGTCAGAAAGTTGGAACCTCTTCATGTAATGAATTTATAGTTTGAAACTTTGAATTGAATTGAATTTTTTTTTTTAAATGTGTACAGTTTAATTTGAAACCACCCAAAATTATGGGGTTTAAAATGTAATATATCTTTTACTTCTTAATAAGTAATAGTGTGATATCACTAACGATTTAAAGACTTATGGTTATAAAGATATATATTAGTTAAACCATTAAATTTGTTAATAATATCACTCGTCACAAAAACCTAAACAAATGAAAAGTGATAAACGTAATCATTTAACAACACTAACAAGCATAATATTATTGAAAATCAAATGATATGATTGATTTTATATATATATATATATATATATTAGTATAACACCTATAGGTTACAAAAAATCAACTTAATATATAAAACTTAAGAGAAGAAGCTTCTATATATATATATATATATATATATATTCCATGCACCAGTTTAATCCACGCAATAATCATGAAGGCCTGAGCCAAAGTCATGTTAACAATTGCCAGCCAAATACTACAAAGTCAGTATGTTTTTTTTTTTCCTCTCTAAAAAGCTAGTAAGTATTTTCAATAAGTTCCTAAATATATATGTTTACACTTTACAGTCAAATGGCCTATATATTTCATGGTACGACACTGGTCGGAGGTTCTACCAACAAAAGTAAAAGAAAAAAACTGGTCGGAAGCATCCGATAACGTGTGCAGCTCAAGACCTAGGATTAAGATGTTTGCCTCATTAGTCATTAGGACTATGAAGTCTCCGAGCGGCCAGGTCATTCACCGTCAAACCGAGAACGATAACATTAATTTCTTGTTTATTGGTCTTCTTTTGTGACACAGCTTCAAGTTTTGGGTCCATAAATGCCACAAACACAATGATCTTGATTCTTAGGTGGGGTTTGGATTCCGCATTTGCGTTTCAGCAAACGCGTTTTCTTCTTCTTCTTTTTTCCGCATTTTTTGACTTTGGGGACAAAAAATTTGTGCATGAATAGTGTGGGCACTGTTCACGCATGGTTTATGCACTGTTTATGTAATAAAAAATATTAAAAATAGGTCCCATGGCACTATTTACACATTTAAAAATTATTTTGCTACAGTATTTTCAGTTTTCAGTTTCAGCAACAATAAGTTCAATCCAAACACACCCTTTATCAAAAACAAAATCTCAATGGCCAGGAGACCGGCCTATTGGTCCTCTAATGCGGCATGTGAGGTATCAATCTACCTTAAATTTGATGTTAGTCATTAGTCATTACTTACTACAATCATTTTTCTCTTATAGTTAAAGACAAAGGGGATCAAAATCAAAATCAAATCCTTACCTAAACCACCAAGAAGGTACAATTTCCACTTAGCCTTAAAACTATTTGGCCGACAACCATATACGTTCGTGTTAGTGACAGACAATAGATTCCAGTTAACTTAATTAGTAAAATCTCTTATCGTCAAATACGAAATATGAGATTTAAATCCGTTTATTCGCAAAATCTATTGATATCCTAACATGATAATAAAGAGCAATCATCATGGAGCACCATAAGTTGAAATACTATCAAATCTTAAAAGAAAATAGTTAATGATGGACTAGGTATTCAATAAATTGGTCTAAATTTTTTGAATAAATTGTGCTACTAATATCCACACAAAAAAGATAGACTAAAAAATAATATGAAAAACTTAATTATGATACTATGTGTTTGTTTAGTAAAGATTATTATTGCTAGCTTATTTTACTATTCAGCGTATTTTTGCTACTATTCATGAGCCTCACTACATTTTTTGGTGCTATTTATAGGTCACATTATATTATTTTAGCTTACTTTTACCTTTATCGATGTACAATACTTTTAGTAAAAAGTTTTTCAGTTTCAGCAAAACAACCAAATCTCAAATAGACCCTATGTGTCTTAAATTTATGATAATAAACTCAATAAAAACTTGGTGCAAACTCTATTGTTTATGCACTCTAATGCTAACATGTCACATGCCATCCTCCTTATTCTACATTACATAAAATCAAAACCCTATTAGCTCTCACGACAGAAGCCTCCAACAGCTAGAAACGCTACCAAGAAGAGTAGCCACCACCAAAGACATTGTCGAAATCTGGAAAGAGATTCCGAAGCTACCATTTGTGTGGTGGTCATGACCTACAAGTTTTATTTTTTTCTTGATTTGTATTTTCTGAAGCACGGTGTATTGGGAGAGAATAGGAACCCTGAAGAAGCTTGCCCTAATTTTCCTATCAATTTTTATGAGTTTTGGTTCCCTTTATTAATATCAATATTAGTTGCTCATGTTGTTTTGTTAAAAATGCTTCTTCTTCTTTTTTTATCTGTTTAGATTTTGTTGTGATTGGAAAATATACGTCCCTTGATCGACATCTCAAATGTCCATTTGTTTAAGGGACAACTCATTGAATATGACTTTAAAGGCTATATATGTGCCACATCTGTAAATAATAAGCCTCCTTTGCATAAACCTGGAATGACACATAGAACAACAATCTCCTAAAAAATTAAGATTGGAGTTGATTTATTAGATTGTGAGGAAATTTTCAAGGATTTGATGAAAGCAACCAATTCAACAAACAAAGAGAACTAAATACCTAATAATTATCAATACCTTCGGACAAGAGATCTTGAAGTATGGAGTTGCATGACATTAATTCTCACCTAAAATATTATATCATACTTTTCATCTAAAATATTATATATATACACTTCCAACATAAACAAAACAAAACGAAAGAAAAAATTGGGTGGACAAGATGATGATTAATTTATTGACGTCCAAACAAATACATACATAACCATGTAGTAGTAACTGAAATTGCAAATCCTAAACCATAGAAATAAGACTACCTACAATCATCTCTATTGAAAACTGAAAAGGATGGAGTTAAACCATCTTCAACATTAGCAATATCCCTATCATCACCAACTGAGGCCGAAGTAGTCAAATAAGATTGCACAAAATCCTCAAACTCATATTTACCACCATCTTCATCGCTATTTGCCATGACTATCTCCTCCTCCTCTAAAACCAGCTTCGTTTCCAAGCACCTAACCACATGCCTCATAGTGGGTCTTGACTCTGGTGCCTCATTGGAACACGTTAAGCCCAATTTAAGCACCAAAGTAGCCTCAACTTCATCAAACTCAACCCCTAACCTTGAATCCACAACCTCAAGGATTGCTCCTAATCTCCACTTCTCCCAAACCCAGTCCACAAGCATGAGCTCTTCAGGCAATGCTTTAGGGTCAATAGGCCTTCTACCACATACCACTTCTAGCAACAAAGCACCAAAGGCAAACACATCAGAACTTGTTGTTGGCTTGCCTATGTGTGTGAGCTCAGGTGCTAAATAACCCAACGTGCCCACCACCTTGGTTGTGCTTGGGTTGGAGCCATGCTCATATAGCTTAGCAAGACCAAAATCACTCAACCTTCCATTAAACTCAAAATCCAATAACACATTTCCTACCTTGATATCTCTGTGAACCACGGTTTGTTCCCATTCGTCATGTAAATATAAAAGCCCTAAAGCAACACCTTTGATGATCTTGAACCTTTGCTCCCAGCTTAAGATTGCTTTAGGCTCATCAAAAAGGTACTTGTCTAAGCTTCCATTAGGCATGAATTCATACACAAGTAATAGATCACCTTGCCTACGACACCAACCCAATAATTGAACTATATTTCGATGACGAAGATGACCAATGCTACTAACCTCAGACACGAATTCTCCCAAACCTTGCTTCGAATTTTGGGAAACAAGCTTTACTGCAACTTGTGTATTTGAATTTGGCAAAGTTCCTTTGTAAACTCTACCAAATCCACCAAACCCAAGAAGCTCTTTGTCTCCAAAACCCTTTGTTGCTTTCTTTAGCTCCTCATAAGAAAATCTATGTGGTCCAATATCAAGCTGCCAGGCTTCAACCACACCAACCCTCTTGAGTTTCTTGACACTGAAAAAAATCAAAACAATCCAGAAAATCACAACCAAAGCACAGACTGAGACACCAACAATTAGGCTTGTGTGGTTCTTTTTAGACCCATTCACAGTTGGGAGCTTAGGGAGTTTATATAAATTGAGATTTTTAGCACCTCCATTTATGTTAAGCTCCAACCTAAGACGTAATGCGAACTTGAGGATGGACGGTCGGTTGAAGCAAAGAATCCAATGAACATGGATTCTTTAAATATTGGTGAGAGGTCCACATTATAGGACAAAAATGCAGACTTGGGTCTATCAGATTCTTGCGCAAGGCTAACATTTAATTGATTTCTTCGTGCATCATATTCGACCCATGCCTGAATTACATGACCACTCTTCAGAGTAAGGGAATTCTTTCTATGAAGAGACTGATCGACTCGAACAGATTTGTTCGATACTATGTTGCAGTTGAGGCCAACGACAACATGGTTATCATCGATGTCACTAAACTTGGGGTGAATGACAGTGAATGCCACCATGAATACGTGGTCTGAGATGTTCCCATCATTTCTGGCCTCGAGTCGACCAAGATAAGGGCCTGGAAGAGCCCCAGAAGGAGAGATTGTGAAAGCGAAGTGGTAGCGGCCTTGATTTCCACGTTCATTGATCAAAGCAAAAGCAAACGTAGTGGAAAATGACATAACTTTGCCGCTGGAGGAGTTCTTGAATTTGATTGGATATTTATAGAAAGCATGGCTATCAACTTGAACCGATTCGTTTGTCAGCTGAAGTATGCCATTGTTATCAATCACGGCGTCGTCTAAGCTCATGCTTTTACGTTCAGCATTGAACCCGTCAGTGAGCTGGGTCAACAAGGGTCCAACATTGTCTAGGTCCGGCCTTACTTTGTATAGGAGAAGAAGGAAAACCCAGAAGAGAAAGATGAGTTTTGCTGCCATAGGAGAGAAAAAAGAATGACTTTTTGAGGCAAAGTTTGCTTAGGGTGTGTTTATATGTTTATGGAAAGCCTCAAATATTCTTTCGCGTACACTTTTTCTTGTTCACACAAAATTCCTAATTCCACCCATGATATACACATTTGTTTTTATCGATTTTGGACTCTTTTTCCTTACAGGTGGAAATGTTTGATAGATTGTCACGTTGCATCTTTTTCTATTTGTCTTTATTTAGAATGATCAAGAAAGAAGAGGAAATCACTATGCAATGTAGTGTTATATTCCAAAAGGAATGATCTGATTTAACATAAGAATTCAAGAATATAATTATAAAATATTTCCATCCACCCCATTTCCCCTTTAAAGAGAGAAAGAATGTATATTTTATAATTAGATTTTTACTTTTTTTTTTAATCTAACAATGTACCAGACATCACATTATTACATTTTTAAATTTGTAAGATTAATTATAAATTATGAAATAGATTCATTTTTGTAAGGTTGAAATTTATCAACCATCTTGTTGGTTTTATTCCGCGCCAATTTGCTTGTAATTTAGCACTTAGTAACCTTGTATTTATGTGAGATTATTGTAAAGGTAGTGTGTAAGAAGATGTGAAGAAAAGCTCAAATATGTGCAAGAAATCAAAGTTTCAAGGTTAGGACTCGCGGCTGACTCGCGACTAGCAAGTCGCCAACTACAGACACGTGAGATGCACACATGAGGAGCTGAAGGGTCGCGGCAGCTGTCGCACTACAGGACAAAAGTCCCAGGCTGGCCAGGCCGTTACATCGCGACTTGAACTCACGACTTGCACAAGCCGCGAGTCCAAGCCACCAATCAGCCCTATTTGGTAAAAACTGTCTCTTTGTATTCCAAACACACACCACTATATATAGACCCTTATACCCACTAAATTGAGAGAGCTTTCAGAGAGAATTTTGTGAGAGAAATCCTAGAGAAAAATAAAATTGTCTCATCCTTAATCTTTACCTTAAAAACTCTACAAATTCCTCTACTCTCTTCCTCTCCATTGTCATACCCTTGAGAGGTCATTGACCAAATCCTTATCTCACCACACCTACGTCTATGAGAAGATACATTTGGTGCTAAGGGAAACAGTTTAAAAGGAACCAATATACATTGATTGATGCTATAGTCTAGTAGTAGAATCCGGGAAGCTAAAGAAAAAATAGGTTCGGCGTAACCTCGTTGGAGTAAGAAGGTTGGAGGGCTTAGGTACTTAGGTAGATTAGGCTTGGAGGGTCTTCTGCTGTTCATGTACTCCAACTACATTCTTTAGTGGATTATTTGACCACTTGGAGGGCGGCAGAGAGGTTTTACACCGAGGACTTCGGTTTCCTCTTCAAGAACACATCGTGTGTTGTCCATGTGCTTGCATCTTCCTTCCCTTTATCTTTATCTTATATTTACTGCTGTGGATGTGTTTATATTTGGCATAGATTAGTTATCAATTCTGTGATTGGCTTATTTTCATATTCTGCACATTAATTATTTGATTATAAGCTTGAATTGATATTTTATAATTTTGGGTCTAAACGTTCAAGGGTGTTTTATACATATTTTGAACTTTCAATTGGTATCAGAGCGAGTACACTCGTTGTGGTTTTAATACCTGAGTGTGATCCTTGACCCCTTGTTGAGATGGATAGGTCTCAATCCTTAAATGTTCCACCATTTTTTGATGGTAACAATTATGCCTCCTGAAATGTTAGAATGAGGGCATTTCTATGCTCTATTGATGACACTGTGTGGGATGCAGTTGAAATAAGTTGGACCAGGCTGGAGGCTGAAAAATCCACCTGGGATAAAGCAGCTCTTGCAGCAGCCAATAGTAACAGTAAAGCTTTAAATGCTATTTTTTGTAGTGTGTCTCCTGATGAATTTCACAAGATCTCTCATATGACCGTAGCCAAAGAAACTTGGGAGATTTTAGAGATTACATATGAAGGTACTAAGAAGGTGAAGGACACTAAACTCCAAATGCTTACCACCAAGTTTGAAGAGTTCAAGATGGGTGAAGATGAATCGTTTGATTCATTCTATGGGAAGCTCAACGAAATTGTCATTGCTAAGCTCAATCTTGGTGAGAAAATTGAAGATACTAAGGTGGTGAGAAAAATCTTGAGGTCCTTGCCTGAAAGTTTTAGAGTAAAAGTCACAGCCATAGAAAAGAGTAAAGACCTGAATGAGATCAAAATTCAGGAGTTGATTGGGTCTCTCCAAATATATGAGCTTGGACTGTCTTCCCACAAGATGAGTAAATCACTTGCTTTTAAAACCATCACCAAAAGAATGGATGATCCTTCCGAAGAAGATGGAGTGGAGAAGGAAGTAGCATATCTTGCGAAAAACTTCCATAAATTTTTGAAGATGAAGAACAGTAGGAAACCATTCAATATAGGGAAATTTTCATCTTCAAGAGGTGATAGGAAAGAGCTTACGAGGAAAGAAGGGAAGGATTTTCAATCTCCATCAGACATTATGTGTTTTGAATGCAATGGCCATCAGCATCTCAAGAAGGAGTGTCCAAATTTCTTAAGAGGGAAAGGCAAGGTGTATGCCACATGCTAAGTGATATAGACTCTTCGAGTTCTGATTCTGAAGAGAGTTGTGACGGAGAAGGAAACTACTCCGCATTCATGACCATTGCACATGTGGAGTCATCAGATGATTTAGGTTCACTTGTGAAGGAACTTGGCGAACATTCTGATTTGGAGTCTATTGGAATAGTTGAGGAGTCTGAAGATGAGGAAGTTGAAAAAGCAGTGGGATTGCAAGAGACTTACAACTCATTCCTAACTATTTAGGTGAATATACCAGACCTAACTATTTAGGTTTTTTTTTTTTTTTTTTTTTTGTGTGTGATTGTCTTTGGTTCAAATGTTTTAACATTTTTGTTATGTTTTTTATCAATCTTTTACTGCTTTTGTGTCAAAAATCTAAAAACACATAAAAAGTAGATAATCCAAAAAGTTTGACCGGCTTTATTGAGTTTTGTCTCAAAGCATGTTTTGCCTTGTACATACTAATGACTTTGTGCATTTAACGAGTTTAGCTTGTCTCTCATGCACTCATATCATTGTGGAAGAAATTCTGAAATCTATATGACTGTTGTAAATAGATCTTCAACCTTGTCATGAATAATTAGTAAATGGTTTTGTTGATCTTGAAACATGCATAGACTCATGCCTATATATTTTCCCACTTTTTATTTTTATGCTTAAAAAGCTCTCTAAATGTAAATCTCCAAATGAAAAGAGATATAAAACTGTAAAAGCCTGTCGCACATACTAGTATTCGACTAGGAAAAAATGAAAGCGACCAAAATAAAATGTATGATGCCCAAAAAGCCAAAGGCTAACTCATCAATTGAAATATCAAAAATTTCAGGCATCTATCTCACAATGAGATTTTCTTTGCTCAAAAATGCAAATGATATGTTAAATATGGAGCCAAATGAAAAGTTTCAAAGAATTGTTATCAAGTGCATGTGGGAGGTCATATATGCATGTTTCTATAATTGAGATAGGTCACATTATCTAGTGCTAGTTGTGTATGCCTTAATTGAATTGATCATTGAAGTTTCACATTAGACTAAGGACTGTCTCATTTTTTATATCCACACACAACACACAAGTCTATATTCAATGAATGTCATATTCATTTGTGTGATTGTACTTGATTCAATGTGTTTTCATAAGCTCAATCTTTGTTGATCAAACACAAAAAAAAATTTTGAGTGTTTTAGTTTGTTTTTGGAAAGTATTTTGTTTTACAAAAATGTCAAAATTTTCAAAAACAGTGTTGCCCTATTTTGGCGACTTAGTCGCGAGTAGGTCTAGTCGCGAAGCTCACTCCGAGAGTTTTCATGGGTCATTAGCAAGTCAAGGCTACAGTCACAAAAAAGACTTAGAAAATTTTCAAAAATTTGAGTTTTTGTGGTTTTCGCAGCTCAGTGTGGCGACTTGTTCGCAGGTGGAAGGTCCAATCACGAGGGGTACACAGAGATTTTCACGGCTTCCCTAGCGACTATCTCGCGAGTAAACCTTCCAGTCGTGAAAAACATTTGGAAGATTTTTCAAAAATCTTGCTACATAGTGTTTCGCGGCTTATCCTGGCCACTTACTAGCGACTTGATCCAGTCGCAAAAAACAAGTGTTTTGCATTTTAAAGACAGTTTTTTTTAAAAAAAAAATTTAGTTTTTCCCTCAAAAATTTATGACTGTTCATTGTCTTTCCCAAATCACTCTTTCAAACACTCCATGTTTCTTTGAAAAAGCTCTCATTTTTGCATCATGTCCTCATCAAACACCAAGAAAAAGGTTTGGGTTTTCTTTCCCTTACTTCATTCTTACTGTTTTGCTTTTTAGGTTATTGTTTTGAATGCTACATCTGTGATTCTGCGATATAAAATGTTCAAACATGGGTATGGCTAAAATGTTGAGATTGATTGTGTGAGGGTATTTTTTTTGTTGCAGAGGTGTTTCAGAGATTTGTGTGTTCATCAGGTTGCTAATATTTGGTCTGAACCTTGATATTTGTTAGATTTTCTTTTGGGCATATGGTTTTAGGGTTTCTATATTTATCTCTGAATGTGGTGTTAGAATTTTCAGGCTATTTAAGTGTGTGGTGTTTGTGGTTGACATTGTTCTTATTTTAAAACACCCGATCTTGTTTGTGCTGCTGTTTTTAGTTTCCTTCTTGCACACTTCATACTCATTATGTCATGGTTCATTGACATAGGCTCATATCTATCTAAATGTGTTTTACAATGTCATTTTTTTTTTTTTTTTTGCTCTTGTCTGCTCTTATGCTGTTTAAACCTGTTTGATTTGATATATCCATCCTTTGGTTCTCAACTATGCTGATTATGTGTTTTGTCTGATCACTCTGTTACTCTCTTTGTAACTAACTTGTTGCTAATGTGTGTGAATTTCCACATTGTGCTTTGTCTTGTTATGGCCTTTTCTACTTGTTTACAGATGGCTGCATCACCTACAAAGAAAAAGACAACTGCTAAGAAATCTAACAAAAGAATGAAAATGGATCCTAACCTATTTAGGTCTATTCAACACTTTGAGAGATATAGGGATTCTTTTTCAAAAGGAACCATCATTCAGGAAAGATTTGTTGATTTCAAGGAGTTAAAGGAAACTTTCATTCCAGAGTGTTTTGAGGGTAGAGGTTGGGAAAAACTGCTGAGTGACCTTCCACCTGTGTGTGACCCTCTAATCAGAGAATTCTATACAAATGCTGTGATAAGGGAGGAGGAGTTGAGTTGTTGGGTGAAAAGAAAGGAATTTACCTTAGATGTTCATGATATTGATAAGGTTCTAGGGCTTGAGGGATTGGAAGATTATGAATTCACTAACTACAAGGACAGAATGCTTTCTCTAGAAATTGTCCAGAAAAGAATTGGTGGGGTTATAGAAAAGAGATGTCTCAACACTTCTGATTTTCCTAAAGATATGAAGTGTCTAACCACCATAATGATGTACAATTTGTACCCTACAAGGAAGATGACTACACTAACAAATGTCAGAGTCATCTTTCTCATGGAACTTAAGGAGAAAACCTTTATTGACATTAGTTCTCACATCTTTGATACTATAGTGGATAAGACTAGATCCACCTCAAGACCCAAGCTGATTTTTCCTAGTCTTCTCATGAGGATTTTCAGAGAAAAAGGTGTTGCAATTTCTCAGGATATCAGTCATTTGCCTCCTTTATCAGCAACTAACAAATTTACTCTCACAAGGATACAAAGTCGTCTTCCAAGTGAAGAAAAAGAGAATGTCCAAGAAGAAGGTGATCCAACTGAGACTGAAGCAGAGGCTACAGGACCATCTTCCACACCAAGAAGAAGAGTCAAGAGAAGCAGGGCCTCTAATTCATTTGTTGTACCTCTTGATGCATTTCAAACCATTCTGGAAAGGCTTAATGAACTCAGAGAGGTTCAAAACCAGCATATTGAAAGGATGACAGCAATGTAGGATCAGCTGGATGTACTCTCAGCCAAGTTTGACAGCATTCACACTAACTAGGAGCAGTGACCCTTTGGCTATTCCAGTCAAAAAGGGGGAGAATTTTTAGGGCAACTCTTAAGGGGGAGTGCTTGTTTTGAGGGGGAGATTTCTTTATCACTTAATGTTTTGTTTGTAGCTTTGATATTTTGTTGATTAACTATTGTTATTATAGGTCCTAGTCTTGTTTTGGTTTAAACTCATAACTCTTGAATGTGTTTAATACTTGGTTCATTTATATATTGTTGATGTTATTCAGTTAATTCACCACATTTGTTTTTTGTTTTGTACCCATGTTGCTTATGTAAGTTTTAATGGTTTGATTATGCACACTTGTAGGCCTCTGTGGTTTGTGCCATACTTTATGCAGCCTTTGTACTTTGTTAAATCAGTACTTTTAACCTAATGCTATGCATTCATTTTTAAGTACCGTCACTCTTGTGCCCTTGTAGGATTTTTCCTAGATGCACATACTTCTTATACTGTGCATTGGTTGAGTGTTGGTCATTCAAGTGATTTGCCTTGTGTTTGCCATCTTGAATATCCGGATGTTCATTCCAAGTATGAATGTGCATTGTGATCACTTAGTTATAGTGATTGCATATTTTGGTCTTGCCATGGTTTATTGCTTTATTCCATTATGCTTGTTCCATTTGCTTTACAAGTTTTCTGCATACAATGAATTTATTTTGTCGTTGTGTTTCAGGAGTTACTTGTCCTTATGGTTCCAAAGCTTCACAGATTCTAGAGTTAGGTGTGAGTGAGTTTTCCAACTGTTCCTAACTCACACGTTAAGTCTAGAGTTTGTTTTAGGGTTTTGTCACGGAATAGCCAAATGGGGAGATTGTAAGGTTGAAATTTATCAACCATCTTGTTGGCTTTATTCCGTACCAATTTGCTTGTAATTTAATACTTAGTAACCCTATATTTAGGTGGGATTATTGTAAAAGTAGTGTGTGAGAATATGTGAAGAAAAGCTCAAATATATACAAGAAAGCAGAGTTTCACGGCTAGGACTTGTGGCTGACTCGTGACTGGCAAGCCACCAACTGCAAGCACGTGAGATGCACACATGAGGAGCTGAAGGGTCGCGCCAACTGTCGCACTACAGGACAAAAGTCCTAGGCTGGCCAGGCCATTACGTCGCGACTTGAACTCGCGACTTGGACAAGCCGCGAGGTCAAGCCGCCAATCAGTCCTATTTGGCAAAAACTGTCTCTTCGTATTCCAAACACACACCACTATATATAGACCCTTATTCCCACTAAATTGAGAGAGCTTCCAGAAAGAATTTTGTGAGAAAAACCCTAGAGAAAAACAATATTGCCTTATCCCCAATCTTTACCTTAGAGACTCTACAAATTTCTCTACTCTCTTCCTCTCCATTGTCATACCCTTGAAAGGTCATTAACCAAATCCTTATCTCACCACACCCACATCTGTGAAAAGATACATTTGGTGCTAAGGGAAGCAGTTTGGAATGAACCAATATACATTGGTTGATGTTATGGTCTAGTAGCGGAATCTAGGAAGTTAAAGAAAAAATAGGTTCGGCGTAACCTCGTTGGAGCAAAAAGCTTGGAGGGCGTAGGTACTTGGGTAGATTAGGCTTGGATGGTCTTCTACTGTTCATGTATCCCAACTACATTCTTTAGTGGATTATTTGACTGCTTGGAGGGCGGCGGAGAGGTTTTACACCGAGGATTTCGATTTCCTCTTCGATAATACATCGTATGTTGTCCATGTGTTTGCATCTTCCTTCCTTTTATCTTTGTCTTATATTTACTGCTGTGGATGTATTTATATTTGGCATAGATTAGTTATCAATTCTGTGATTGGCTTATGTTCATGTTCTGCACATTAATTGTTTGATTATAAGCTTGAATTGATATTTTATAATTTGGAATCTAAACATTCAAGGGTGTTTTATACACATTTTGAACTTTCAATTTTAAATAAAAAAAATATTAATATAATATATACTAAAAACCGTCTCATTAATTATGTTATATTATGTCTCTTTTTTTTCCTCCCTTATAATAGCTAAAATATTTAAAATAAAATACTAAAATCTTGGTTAAACTTTCATCGGTATTCACTTTGGGGATAAAGCCATCCTACCACTACCGTCCATTTCATAGAAATAAAGGCCAGCTTGATTCACACTTATAATCATCCTAATCAAGTGGGACCCTTAAATTTTCCCCTCCTTTTCGTTTTGTTTTTACCAAGTGGGACCCTTAAATTTTCAAATCATCAACGGTAGTTAGTTTTAGTATTTTATTTCATTTATAAATAATTAAATTTTATTTATGTTAATTGTACTTGAGCGATGAGAAGGTGGGACACATACATTTTTGGTTTACGAAGAACGCACCCACCATGCATGTGTTCATGTATAGTACAAACCATTGGAAAAAAATACATTTGTTACGACTTACACTTTGGTTTTTGAAAGGGGGTAAAAAATCAAATTACATTTTGGTTTGCTGAAGTTTGGCATATTCTATGCAGTTCTAGAAATAAGTAGTCATCAAGATGTAAAACATTATGATAATCTTAAGATTCTTAACAACTTAGTTTAGTTTGAGAAGCAACTGGTAATTTACTTATCCAAATTGAAGTTTGCCAACTTTCAAGGTTTTTAAATCAAATACAAAAATGATGTGTTTCAATCAAGGGAGTCAATACCGTACCGGAGGCTGTACCAGTTTGGCCAACGGTACGATATATTTCAGATACCGGTCAATACCGGTGTACCGTTTCGGATTTACCGCTATAAATAAATATATATTCATTAATTTAAGTTTTATTGATTAAATCTCATAAATATAAGTTATATAACAATATTGTTAATGACTCAATCTAGTCCAAACTCAATAAAAATAATAACAATCAAATTAATATTATATTTTATTAAAAATAAGAGCCAATCTGCCATCAGCCCAACACGTGAGGCTTTTAAAATTTCAATTCATATGATAACAAAAGTCAAAACATGCTAGCTGTAAAGCAACAACTATCAGTATAAAAACATGCTAGCTGTAAAGTCTAATTCTTGGGCGTGCAAACTGCAAATATCATTTGAGAGGTTTGAAAAACTGAGAAAGAGAGAGAAAAGAGAAAGGTAGACGGATAGAGAGAGAGAGAGAGACAGAGAGGAGAAGAAGATGAAGATGAAGTAGCAGCAGCCTACACGGCCCCGACTTGAGGTCGAGAATGTAGAGATCGTCGCCGGTTGAAGGTGAGAGTGAGGAAGAAACACTTTTCTTTTTCCAGTCCGGTATGCATTTAACGGCCGAAATTTGATATTTTCTCCGGTATGGCCGAAATGACCTGATATAGGCCGGTATATTTTCCGGTACGAAATAACCTTGTTTGCCGGTACGGTATGAAACTGACTTCCCTGGTTTCAATTAGTGGTGGAGCTAGAATTTCAGTCTAGGGTGAGGATTTTTTTTGATAATTTGATATTTATAATAGAGGAAAAATGATTTAAACCCCAGATTTCATGGGCAAGCTACAAGGCTCTTGGGAGGGGGCAAGATTGAAAGAAAAAATTAGCTTAAAAAATATTAATCGATATTAATAACAAAATAAATAAAGCATTGTTAATCAAAATAAATAACATTTAAAGTAATCAATTATTTATTTCATATTATCAAAATAAATAAACAAAAATAATCAATTCATTGTTAATAACAATTGTAGGGTTGGGATTTGTGGCCCAAGCCCAAAACAATTAATTTGTAGAGTATAGGTGAAATAGTTAGGTTAAGTATGGGACTAGAAACAACGAATCACAACTTTCAAGCACGAGCTAACATGAGTTTACACGTAAAGAGTGAATATCCGAAGAGCTATATTATTGATTATCTGATGAACAAAAATCTTAGCGTTACAGTCAAGTTCTCTCTTCTTCTCTTTCTTTTTCTCTTCCTCCCCCTTTACATTAGGGGCTTCTTTCCTTTATATAACCTCCCATCTCTTCATCTCCATCATCCACTTGTACCTCATCCGTGAGTTTACTTCAGTATGTGTCACGTCAAGCATCTTCTTTAGCTCTGTGTGAGTGACGGTAGGTGAGGATATACTGTTCAGGGGTCTTCTCCACATAAATGAGGCCAAAAAAGTTGCTGCAAAACATTAAATACAGTGGTAGCAGCTTTTCCTTTAGATATTTCTTCATCCTTATCGTCTCTCAGTGCACTCAGAGTTTATCTTGATCAGGTGGAGTCCTCGGAAGATCATTTTGACCTTTTATACGCTCAATTGATCTATACTATTCGCGTCAGAGGAATATAACCTCTTTGGACAAAAGATGTCATCTTCGGATTGTAATCATTCTTCCCTCTAAGGGTCCCACTTCTAGATAGGTCCTGCCCTTACCATCTCCTTCTTCTCAATCACATAATAGCTCTCATATGGGCTCTCGGCCCACTATGTTGGATTGGGACCTTCCCCCCACAATAGCCCCTCAAAATTTTAATTTTTCCCTTGCATCCGAGGAGAAAGAATAAGATTTTGATCTGCCATGCAAGGAAAAGGTAATAAAATAAAGAAATTTAAAAGAGGGAAGTCATAAATACTCCCGTTTACACACGTGTGAGCATAGAGGCAAGTGCTTCATTATTGCCGCTGTCAGTTCCGTATTCCTAAAGCGCTGTATTAATTACTCCAGGTGGCGTTTTGTCTTTTGCATTCAACGGTGGGTTGTTGATCCAACGGACAAGGTTCTTCTTCGGGATTTGGACAGAATGAATGACATCATTTCACCTGTCCCCGTATATAAACCCCTGAAGGAGGTTATTTTTCTTTACTTTACGCATTCTCAGAGTACCCAGAGAGTTCTTTCCTTCAAAAACCTTTTAAGCCTCTTCGGATTTCTGTGTTCTTTGCTTCCAGGATCTACAAAGAGTCCATCTCGAGTCCAGGGATTTTACCCCAATCTTGTTTGTGTAAGTTTCGGCACCTCCTAATCCTTCATTTTCTTCTCGACTAATGTTTTCTACTCTCAAAACCCCTCTCCTGTCCACTGCTTCAGTCATTCTCTAAGAATGGGCAAATTCCAATATCTCGTCGATAGTCCGGCGTTGATAGAGGAATTTAAGCAGAATTATGGCATCCCGCAGAGGGGTCAATCTCAGATATTGCCCTCCAGAGCAGATACTAACAGCCCGAAGAGAGGGAAATGTCATAATCCCAATGATAGCCTTCATTAAAGGGGGAATGACCCTCCCAATGGGCTCCATTACTTTAAACTACCTTCGTAACCACAAGCTCTCTCCTGAGCAATGTGCGCCCAACACCTTTAGGATACTAGGGGCCATCGATGCCTTGAACGAACAGTTAGGACTAGAGCTGACCTAGCATGACTTGGCATACATGTATGAATGTCATAGCCAAAAAGGGGCGAGGTACTACCTTAAATCCCGATCCGACATCGTTAGATTGTTCTCCTGCCTTCCCAAATCAAATAAAGGGATGAAAGACGATTATTTAATCGTCTCGGGCGCATGGCACAACGGTCTACACCGTCCGACTGAGCTAGGAGAGCCAAGTGTGACTTCTTAGACTTAGGATCTCTAACAATAGTCTTAGGATCTTCATTCTTCATAACTTGTTTTAAATGTCATCCTATTTCAATTTTCTGATCAGATCTGTTTGTTTGTTTTATAAATAAGACACATACTGCTCCTCGGCTCAGCCTTATCAACGCCCCCGCCCTCAATTATCTACTACGCTCGGAGATATTCGTAAGTGAAGACGAACAACTCCGTTCCATCCCACTCATACTCAGCTACATGCCCAAGAAAGCAGACATCTAGCCGGCTGGCAGCACCATCACACAGGGTGATCACCGGCTACAGTGAATAGACATCGCTCGGCGACACTTTTTGGCACCATACAATCTTGCACCTGTTCCACACCCCAACCCACAGGGCATTCCCTTGCTAATCCGACCAGTTCAACAAGTTCCTCTCGAATCGACAGCTATAGGAGAAAGGGTCGACTCCTCATCCACTTCGTTAGAGGAGTAGATTGACAAATTTAAATTTGAAGGGGACACTCCAGGAGGAGTTCAGGTAATACCCTCTTCAGATTTCGAGGAGGAGGCTGATAGGCGATCCTGCGTCTGCTAACCACTTCTGCTGACTACAGTCCCAAAGGACTCTTCCAAAGAAGAAGAAATGTCTGACTTAAAGCTTCTTTTGAAGAAAAGGGGGAATAAAGCTGAGTCCAAGGGGATGGGGACCTCTCGGCCAGTGGTGAACTTACCTCCACCCCCACCCCCACCCCACCTCAGGTCTCTGATCCAACCTTGAAACCAATACCAGATCTAAAGAAAAAGAGGCCTCTCGAGCCTGAGGACCAGGAAGTGGTGTTGCCACCAAAAACCACAAAGCAACAGAAGGTGATAAAGGACCACCACAGCAAAAGGGCCTTTTCTGTGGAGAGCAGGGAAGAGCCTCCTGTGGTCGATGTGCGCTGAGGGCAGTGCACTTGGTCTCCCAGGCTGGAACTAGACGGGGTTCCTTTTTCCTAGGAAACCTCGATTAGGAACTACGACGGGGGCAAAGCAGGGCTGATAGCCGAAGCTTTGGAGCAACCGCTGCTCCTCCCCCGCAACATGGAATCATACAAGCGTTTCAGCCAATATGATCTTTTCATGTTCCTGAAAAGGGACCTAGCCATGGTAAGCATGCTCATTCAGCTCTTTGGTTGGAGTATTAATTTTCTATATTTTATGCTAACTCCATTACTTTACTTGTTTAGATTACATAGCAAGTCTTCGTGGCTGAATAGTGGAATCGAAAAGCCTACATTGAAACCCAAGCGGAGGCCCACTCTAGGTCCGAGGCTGAAAAGGCACTGGGCAGCCTAAAGGAGGAGGTCTCTCAGATCTCGAACCAGCTAAAAGGGGTGACCCAGGAAAGGGATAGCCTCAATGCCGATCAGAGAAATGCTGAGACCCAGGCTGAGGCCCAACACAAGTTGCTGAATGAGACTTAGAACAACTTGGCATCTGAGAAAGCGCTTGTGAAGGAGCTTCACGCCGAACTCCAAAAGGCCAAAGAGGCTACCAAGCAGGCTCGGAGGGATGCTCAGCTAGCCAAAGAGGCGACCGAGGCCGAAAAGAAAGCGGCCTACCAACTGGGAGTGGAGATGACTAAAAAGAGTCTTACTGAGCAATTTGCTTCAGTCACCCGGGACTACGTTGACATGACCTAGGGCAAGGCGCTAGATGCTGCTAGGGTGCCTGCTGACTCGGAGCTGAGGCTGCCCAAGAGCATTTTTTATGACCCAGACATCCGAAAGCTTTTAGAGGCTGATCCCCCTCCTCCAACACAACTCCCAGAAGTCTCGGAGCAGCCTTTGGTCGACCAAGCTCCCCTAGTCATCCTTGAGCCTCCCAAGGATTCTGGTCCACTAGGTGATCAGAGCCTCCCCATTGAGCCACCTAAGGAAAAGGGCGAGGGCTTGGAAGAAAAGGAAGCATCCTCGGAGCCCAAAGACCAAGCCCCAATAGAAACTTAGACTATAGGAGGTTTTTTTTTTTTTTTTTTTTTTGGTTCTCCCTTCATATAAGGGATTGTAAATTATCCTATTTCAATCAATGAAGCAGTTTCTTTTTTACCTTTGGTGTATTTGTTGCATGCCATATGGTTTTCCTTTGCTACAAGTAACTTCATTTTGTAATTATGGCAATATAGGCACACATAATCACTTTACCTTGCTGATAATATATATAACTGAAATTGATTCCGAAGAGGATAGTACATAAAGATTACTGTTAAGTAATGACCAAGTATTATGAAAGTTGGATAGATCTTTTTGCATGTACACTAGGAATGTCAGCATAGGTTAGAGTTGATATTAAACAGAGTTAATAATGTCAAGCAGATTTACTCTAAAAATAACCTTCAATATTAATAACAGCACAAAAGTATTAACTAACTAAAAATCACCTAGTCCGAGGATCACAAGCATGATTGGGTTTAAGTTTAAATACTTAAGGAGAATAACCAAGGGTTTTTTAACTAATCCGAATCATCTGGTCCGAGGACTACAGGCATAGTTGGATTTAAATTTAAACACTTAGAGAAGAGATAAGGAGTGTTGACTAACCCAAATCATCTGGTCCGTGGACTACAGGCATGATTGGATTTAAGTTTAAACACTTAGAAAGCAGATAAGGAGTGTTAACTAACCCAAATCATCTGGTCTGAGGACTACAGGCATGATTGGATTTAAGTTTAAACACTTAGAGAACGGATAAGGAGTGTTAACTAACCCAAATCATCTGATCTGAGGACTATAGGCATGATTGGATTTAAGTTTAAACACCTAGAGAACAGATAAGGAGTGTTAACTAACCCAAATCATTTGGTCCGAGGACTGCAGGCATGATTGGATTTAAGTTTAAACACCTAGAGAACAGATAAGGAGTGTTAACTAACCCAAACCATCTGGTCCAAGGACTACAAGCATGATTGGATTTAAGTTTAAACACTTAAAGAACAGATAAGGATGACAAGTTATCACAATGAACAAAGAAATAATTCAATTAATAACAGTACCTTCTGAGGTTATTTACATTCCAGGGGCGTGGTATTACATGACTATCCAATTCCTCTAGGAAATATGCCCTAATGCCAGCACATGAAGTAATGCAATATGGTCCCTCCCAGTTTAGTCCTAATTTTCCCCAGGTTAGGTTTTTCACAGTGCCAACGACTTTTTTTAGTACCAAATCACCGGGTTCTAAGGGTCTTAGCTTGACGTTGGCATCATAGCCCTACCTAAGTTTCTACTGGTAATGCACCAGCCGAACCATTGCATTTTCTCTTCTTTCTTCGATCAAATCCAAGCATGCTTCTAAGAGCTCATCATTGCTGGTCGGACTGAACAAGCTAGTTTTTAAAGTTGGGAACCCCGTTTCCAAAGGAATGACAGCTTCAGCCCCATAAGTCATCGAAAAAGGAGTTTCTCCAGTAGATCTGCGAGGCGTAGTTCTATAAGCCTAAAGCACGTGTGGCAACTCTTCAACCCACTTACCCTTCACGTCATCCAACCTCTTCTTTAATCCATTAACTATGACTTTATTAACTGCTTCCGCTTGCACATTCCCCTGAGGATAGGAAGGGGTAGAGTATCTGTTAGTGATTCCCAGTTCGCTACAATAACTCCAAAATGCATTACTGTCGAACTGTAAGCCGTTGTCCGAGATGAGAGTATGAGGAACTCCAAAACGGTAACGATACTCTTCCATACAAATTTTTGCACATCTACGTCTCGAATATTGGCCAGAGACTCAACTTCGACCCATTTCGTGAAATAATCTGTGCCGACCAGAAGATACTTCCTGTTTCCTGCAACCTTTGGGAATGGACCCACTATGTTCAAACCCCACTGGACAAACGGCCACGGACTAGATAGTGGGTTGAGGACTCCACCCGCTTGGTGTATGTTCGATGCGAATCACTGACATTGATCGCACTTCTTTACATAGTTATGGGCTTCTTTTTGCATGTTCGGCCACCAATACCCTTGAGTAAGGGCTCGATGGGCCAACGACCTGCCTCCAGTGTGACTCCTACAAATTCCTTCATGTAACTCCTCTAGTAGCGACTCAGCCGTCTCTGGATGAATACACAGTAGGTATGATCATAAGTAGGAACGTTTGTATAACTTTCGGTCTTCAAACAGCCAAAATCTGGTAGCCTTCCTTTGAATCTTGTTAGCCTCTCCCCGCTCTTCCGGCAAAGTGTCATCTTTCAAGAATTTGATTATGGAATCCATCCAGCATAGACTATCTCGAATCTGGTGGACTTGGACTACATCCCCTCTTATTCCAGTGGGCTCATGGAAATCCTCGACGAGGATAACTCTCGGCAAGTCTTGCTCCAAAGAGGTGGCTAATGTAGCCAAAGAATCTGTGTGTGCGTTACTACTTCTAGAAACATGTAGCAAGCTGAAAAATTCGAATTCCGCCTGCAAACGTTTGACTCGATTCAAGTATCCTTGCATTCTTTCATCCTTCGCTTCAAACTCCCCCTGTACTTGGCCCACAACCAGTCTTGAATCCGAGAACAACTCCACGGCCTGTCCTCCTATTCTTCAGACCATACACATTCCCATCAATAGGGCTTCATACTCTGCCTCATTATTGGTTGCACCGAAATCCAGCCTTAATGAGTTTTCAATGACGATTCCTTCTGGAGATATCAAGACTAGCCCCACTCCAGAACCTTTCCGGTTTGCAGCGCCATCTACATACACTTCCCAACGGGCAGGATCTTGTTGGGAAATCATGCCAACCGATTTTCCATCCATGTCTCTCTTTGTCGTTACTTCTTCTAAGCTGGGCTCCGTGAACTCGACTACTAAGTCCGCAAGGATCTGCCCTTTAACTGAAGTGCAAGGCATATACTTGATATCAAAGGCTCCTAAAATAGTGCCCCACTTGGCTATCCTCCCTGTGTAGTCGGCACTTCGGAGTACTGTCTTAAGTGGGAGTTGCGTGAGCACAACGACAGTATGTGCTTGGAAGTAGTGGGGCAATTTTCGTGCTCCCAGTACTACTGCCAAAATAGCTTTTTCCAATGGCAAGTATCTGATCTCAGCCTCATGCAGAGACTTACTTACATAGTAAACCGACTTTTGTATACCTTGATCTACTCTTATCAGCACTAAACTTATGGCATGGGGGACCACTGCGATATAGGCAAATAAGACCTCATCTGGTTCAGGGCTAGACATAATTGGTGGCCGAGACAAGTAGTCTTTAAGTTGTTGGAAAGCTAAGGCACATTCTTCAGTCCATTCAAATCTCTTCCACTTGTTGATCAGTGAAAAGAAAGGCTTACATCTATCTGCGGACCTGGAAATGAATCGGTTCAAAGCAGCTGCCATCCCTGTTAACTTCTGGACCTCTTTCGGATTCTGAGGAGGCTGCAGATTTTGAATAGCCTTTATCTGATCGGGATCAACCTCAATTCTCCTATGCGTTACCATGTAACCCAAAAATTTGCCTGATCCCACACCAAATGAGCACTTCGAGGCGTTCAAGTGCAACTTATGTCTCCTCAGGGTTTCAAAAACATTATCAAGGTCCTTCAAATGCTCAGAAATAACCTTGCTTTTTACCACCATGTCATCTATATAGACCTCAATGCTTTTGCCTAGTTGTGATTCAAACATCTTGATCATCATCCGCTGATAAGTAGAACCTGCATTTTTCAAATCAAATGGCATCACCTTATAGTGGTAATTACCAATGGGTGTAACAAAAGCGGTTTTCTCCTGGTCATCTGGAGCTAACAGTATCTGATGGTAACCTTGGAAAGCATCCAAGAAACTCATCCGAGGATGGCCGACAGTAGCATCTACTAATTGATCAATCTTCGGCATAGGGAAAGGATCCTTAAGACAAGCCTTATTCAAGTCCGTGAAGTCCACACAAACTTGCCACTTTCCGCTCTTCTTCTTTACCACCACAGTATTTGCCAACCATTCGGGGTAAAAAACTTCTTTAATAGCCCTAGCTTGTTTGAGCTTCATCACCTCTTCTTTGACTGCATTAGCATGCTCTTTGGATGGCCGCCGAGGAGGTTGCTTCTTGGGTACACTCAGAGGGTTAACCCTCAAATGATGGCAAATGAACTTCGGGTCCACTCTTGGGGCTTTATAAGTACTCCAGGCGAATACGTCAATATTTCTTTTAAGGAAATCAATTAGCTCTTCTTTCTCTGGTCGAGGTATCTGGGATTCGATTTGAAAGTATCTTTCAGGATTAGTCCCAATTAAAACCTGCACTAGGTCCTCGCATTTAGCACCTTCATCATATCCTTCAATGGGTGATAACCGACCCCTTAACTGCTATAGGTCTCCTTCCGCCCTGGCTAAGGATTCAATCTCAGGCTCGTGTCGTATGGCAGCCACCAAACATTGCCTAGCCGAAGATTGATCTCCGTGGATTTCACAAACGCGCCCTTTGGATGGATATTTGACTTTTTGATGCAAAGTGGAGGAAACAACCCCTAACGTGTGTAGCCAAGGTCTGGCTATAATCGCCGTATAAGGGGAATAAACATCTACAACAATGAAGTCCACTTCAACCACTTCTGAGCCAGTCTGTACGGGCAGCCGTATTTGTCCTTTCGAGGTGACCATCCTTCCCTCGAAGCTAACCAGGGGTGAACAGTATGGAGCTAAGTCATCAAGCCTAAGGTTCAGCCCCTTGAAAAGGTCAGGATACATAATCTCCACCGCGCTACCCTGGTCCACCATCACCCTCTTCACATCATATCTCCCGATCCTGAGTATGACTACCAAAGCATCGTCTTAAGGTTGAATGGTTCCAGCTTTATCCTCATCCGAAAAGCCTAACATAGGTGGGATAGCCTATCTATGGCTCGTCGGATCTCGGCCAATATCCCCCGCTAGTAGCCGAGCCACTGACATAACTTTGGACGGCCAGGACCCTGCTCTTCCTGGCGCTGCGAAAATGACGTTAATAGTACCTAATGAAGGTTTCGTAGAATCCCTCTTCTCAGACTCAAAATTTACTTGGCCTCCTCGGCCACTGGAATGGTGCAAAAGGTGCCTCAACCTGCCTTCGCGGACCAACTGGTCCAAATGATCCCACAAACTTCTGCAGTTTTCAGTGGCATGCCTATGATCTTGATGGTATTGACAATATAGATTGTGATTGCGCCTTTCAGGGTTCCCTACCATTTTACTCGACCACCTAAAGAATGGTTCATTCTTGATCTTTTCTAGAACTTGATGAACTAACTCCTTGAATACTGTATTGACTGCCTGAGCATTTGCTGAGCCCGACTCCCCAGCGAAATCTCTCCTCGGCTTATTGCTGTTGTAACGGTCCGACCTAAAGTCCTTCCTGTCCTGAGGGATAACCTTATCCTTACCCTTCCCTTGCTACTGATCTTCTTCAACCCTTTTATATTTTTCAATACGATCCACAAGTTGACACATGTTAGTGACAGGCTTGGCAGACAAGGATGTCTTTAAACCATGATCAGTAAGGAGACCCAGCTTAAACGTGTCTAGGGCCATTGCATCAAAGTTGCCCTCCATATCATTAAACATCTCCCAATATCTATCCGAATACGCCTTAAGGGATTCACCTTCACGCATGCTCAAGGATAGCAGAAAAGACAAGGGCCTGGCCACTATTCGGCATGTGACGAAACGTGAACCAAAAGCCTGAGTGAGCTCTTGGTAGGAATTGATGGAGTCCGCTTTCAAGTTGTCAAACCACCTCATGGCCACAGGTCTAAGGCTAGAAGAGAATACCTTGCACATCAGAGCTTTATCTCTGGAATAGACAGCCATCCTTTGATTAAAATGGCTCACATGCTCCACAGGGTCAGTTTTACCGTTGTAAATAGTAAAGGTTGGCTGGTTGAAACGCCGAGGAAGCTTCACTCCTTCAATCGTACGCGTGAACGATGACCTGGAGATTTGGTTCAAAGCCTTGCTCATGGCATCATTTCCCACCCCTCCATGTGATGGCCTTTGAGGTTGCTTCTTGCGAGGATGTTCATCCTTATATGAAAAAGATTCACTAATTGAGTTCGAGACCTTTGTTCAAAAGTGATGTCTTGTTCGTCACCTGAGTCGTCATCAAAGTACGAGGCAACACGTTTTCTTTTCGCATGGCTCAGCTCCCTTCTTAACCTTTCAACCTCTATTTGCATGATGTTTTTCTCTGCATGAGAAACATGACTTCCGCCACGAGGTTGAGTTCGTTCAGTGTGTGTAGTGTGCACACTGCCTTCACGGTCTTGTCTCTGCTCCAAATTGAAAAAAGGGTTTATATGTTAGGACGCCCCAGATTCTACCGGTTGTTGCCCTGGTTCAGCCATGATCAACTGCTACTACTTCCCCTTACACTCAAGCTCTGATCAACTGCTGCTACTTCCCCTTACACTCAAGCTCTCCCCACAAACGACGCCAATTATAGGGTTGGGATTTGTGGCCCAAGTCCAAAACAATTAATTTGTAGAGTATGGGTGAAAAGGCTAAGTTAAGTATGGGACTAATAACAACAAATCACAACTTTCAAGCACGAGCTAACATGAGTCTACACGTAAAGAGTGAATATCCGAAGAGCTATATTATTGATTATTTGATAAACACAGATCTTAGGATTACAGTCAAGTTCTCTCTTCTTTTCTTTCTTTTTCTCTTCCTCCCCCTTTACGTTAGGAGCTTCTTTCCTTTATATAACCTGCCCTCTCTTCATCTCTATCATCCACTTGTACCTCACCCGTGAGTCTACTTCAGTATGTGTCACGTCAAGCATCTTCTTTAGCTCTGTGTAAGTGCCTATAAGTGAGGATACACTGTTCAGGGGTTTTCTCCACATAAATGCCGCTAGAAAAGTTGCTGCAGAACATTAAATACAGTGGTAGTAGCTTTCCCTTTAGATATTTCTTCATCCTTATCGTCTCTCAATGCACTCAGATCTTATCTTGATTAGGTGGAGTCCTCGGAAGATCATTTTGACCTTTTATACGCTCAATTGATCTATACTATTCACGTCAGAGGAATATAACCTCTTCGGACAGAAGATGTCCTCTTCGGATTGTAATCATTCTTCCCTCTGAGAGTCCCACTTCTAGATGGGCCCTGCCCTTACCATCTCCTTCTTCTTGGTCGCATAATAGCTCTCATATGGGCTCTCGGCCCACTATGTTGGATTGGGACCTTTCCCTCCACAACAATCAATGTAGGAAATTAATCTAAATACATCAAATTTGAACATCAAATTTAATTCCTTAAAATAAATTGAGAAAATAAATCAATGTAAAATTGTTAAAAGTATAGTAATACTAATATACCTTGTATATGTGTATTGGTTCTCACCACTTTATTGCATTTCAAAAATATACATATGAAGAAAAGAAACTTTTCATTTCAATTTTCAATGTATTTCAATTTTGGATCTATAACAAAAACACATAATTTGTAACCGTAAATAAAAAATATAGAGGATTTTTTGCCTTATGATATAAGGACATAAATGGCTTTGTTTATTATTATAATTTTACGTAAAAAGTAATATTAAGGACACAATAAAATGTTATAATAGTATGTCAACTTACACATGTATAGGTCAATTTAATCTCTCATTTAAATTTTTTGATATACAAATTTAGAAATATTGAGAAATTTTTGTCGCGTTGGAATTACTCTTGCCTAGAACATAAATAGTGCCCTCTAATTTAAGCCTTGAAGTTAAATTGAAGTGAGAAAGTAAGGCTGTGTTTGGTTCATGTAAAATATTTTCCGAAAATGCTATTTTCTGGAAAGAAAAATGTATTCAAGCTATTTGGCTGTCTCGGAATTTGTTTTACGGAAAAACAATTCTGGTGTTTGGTTCATTCAAACATTTTACACAACATAATACCATCACAATCAATATTTACACCAACAAATCACATTGCATTTCTGTATAATTGTAACACCAGCAAAAATTAAATTATTAAATCAATAATTAAATAAAATTGGATAATTAAAAAAAGTAAATAAATAATTATCCGATCTAAATAATTATTTAAATAAATAATTATATAAATAAATAAGCAAATAAATAAATAAATATATACATATAGATCGGATCCGAGAGGGTGGGTCGGAGGATGGGTTGTTTATGGGTTTGAGGGGCTGTGGATCAGCTTTTGTAAAGGTGGGTCGGAGGTGTGTGGACCGAAGGTGAGGTGAGGTGAGGTTGTCGGGGTAAAATGGAGGGTGGATCGGAGATAAAGGGTGGATCGGAGTGTAGATTACTCACCGTGGGTGGATTGGAGCTCAGGCTATGGTGGTCGAACTATGGAGGCTCAGTCTGTGGTGGTCGGACTGGAGCTCGGTCTGTGGCGGTGGATCGGAGCTCAGTTTGGTTCACTCTCTCTCTCTCTCTCTCTCTCTCTCTCTGCACGTATGAGGCTCGGTTCGGAAATGATTTGAAGTGAAAATAGAAATGTAAAATCATTTCCGAGTCAAAGCCATCTTTTTACGATCAAAGGAAATGGTTTTTCAAAAAATGCAATTTTTCATACACAACCAAACACACAGCTCAGGTGTAAAATCATTTCCTAAAATAGTTTGAAACCAAAACAAACGGAGCCTAAAAAACAAATGTGATTTACTAGAAATAGTGTAGCGAGCCCATGAGTGATGATAAAGGTGTTCATAAAAAATAATAAAAAAAAAAGTGAGTATTGATAAAGGTGAATTTGGGATAAGGCTAGAAATACAGTGGGACAAGATTGGTGTGATACAAAGTTTGAAGTGTACGGATAACTTTTTCGCTTGTTTCCTTCATTTTTAGTATCAAGTTTCATTATTTAATTTTAACAAACCAAGTGTAGAGTGTTTTTTAGTAGGGCGGAGTACTTAACAATTAACATGTAGAAGTACATATATGTAAATCTTTCGGTGTAATCATGCAGGCATTTGTCTGCCCCCTTGGTTACAACTCTGGTTCTATTTTACTTGATTAGTTAAGTTTTTTGTCGTCAAACAAGAAACTTTTGTCTCCATGTATGCAATACTTATACAAGCTGTTGATTTAAGGTCCTATACAAAAAATAATATTCTTTATTTGAAATGGATTTACGGTTTATATTAAATTTTGGTATCAATTGCGAAGGCGGATCAATGAATATATGATATAAACATGCAACATGTGGACACAAATCCATAATCATATGATGGAAGAACAAAAATTTAAGTAATCTACATACTACACTCAAACCTGAAAATTTTTAAAGATGGAGAGGACTATAGAGGAAAACCTTAGGTAGAACAAGCATCCGAATGCACTAAAAAACTGGTGGTAAGAAGGCACCTATTAAGATTATAAACAGTACACATTATAAAACAAAATTAGAGGATACCAATACATTCAAACATGGTAACATTATTGTTGTTTATCTAACATTCTTAGAAAACATTCAAACATGTGTACAAGTAGCTTTCACCATTACTCTTAGCTGCAGTTGGATCAAAGTTTTTTGTTAGGTTCTAAAAACTTAGGATTTGATGTATTTAGAACTCTAATGTGTAATATTAGCAAACCATGATCAAAACAATATGTTTAGTCTTGTTTAGCCTTGCTCAAAGTTATATATTTTATGTAAAGTTGGAATCGAGAGGCTGCAGATGCATTGGTGCATTTCAGCTTGGCTCGATCAATCGAAAGTTAGACTCGATCGATCAAAAGTCAGCCAGAATGTTTTTCTGCAGAATTTTCCAACTTAGCCCTACCTCATTAAACGTTTTGGGTTTTCTATTTTTTACCCTAAATATAAAAGGAAAAACACTAATCACGTTTTTGAGAGTTGCTCTGGGTATATTGTTGCTCATACATTGCGGTTTGTGTGAATCTCTTGTGAGATCTTTGAAGAGATTTCTTTCACATAAACTTAGGGTTTTCTAGGTAGAGATATTTTGCAATACCTTGATGATCAACTCAGTTGCTGCCATTGAAGCTAAAAGAATAACAAGCATGGGTGCTTGTACTTGGTGGAGAATCCAAGAAAGAAGGAGTCCGTGAATTCGGAGTTTACACGTGGTCGTGTCAGTAAGTTCTACTGGTGGGTAGCATTAGGAAGTCAAGCAAGGAGCTTGTAAGTCCTTTTGTATGAACTTCAATTTTTTCGCATAGTGGATTCAAGTTTACTTTAAGGATAGCTAGGTCAAATCCTCCCTAGGTTTTTACCATGTAGTTTCCTGGGTCATCATATCATTGTGTTATTTACTTTTTCGCTGCTTTATATTCTTGGTATGATTGTTTGATTGTGATAACCTAGATTTGCATAATTTGACTAAGTTAATCACTTGGCTAAGTAACTAGGCTAATTTGGTTGGCTTAAGGGGTCTAAAAACCGTCCAAGTGGTATCAAAGTGGGTAGCTCTCTTGTTTGAGATTTTTGATCTCTGAGCAGATCCTTGACCCCTATTGTCATGGAACATGGACACTTTCTTGTTGTTCATTCTCACTTTGATGGAAATAACTATGCTTATTGGAAAGTAAGGATGAAAGCATTCCTAAAATCTATTGATGAGAGGGTTTGGAATTCCGTTGAGTACGGATGGGAGAAGCCCACTACTCCTGTGAGTGAGTGGCAAACTTCTCAAAAAAAAAGCAGCTGGTTTCAATAGCAAAATTACGAATGTCATCTTTAATGTTGTTTCTATGGAGGAATTTAAGTGAATCTCAAATGCTGAGGTCACTCACACTGCTTGAAAAATCCTCCAGACTGTGCATGAAGGCACAAAAACAGTTAAGATTAATAAATTGCAACAATTAACTTCTAGATTTGAAAGCATTAGAATGTCTAATGATGAATCTTTTGATGAATTCTATGCTAAGTTGAATGATATTGTTAATTCTGCTTTTAATTTGGGTGAAATCTATGATCAACCTAAAATTGTTAAGAAGATTTTTAGATCTTTAACTAAAGACTTTAGGCTCAAAGTGACTGCCATTATTGAGAGCAAGGATGTGGACTCCATCCCTGTTGATGAGATTGTAGGATCGCTTCAATCCTATAAGTTAGACCTGCCTAAAGCTAACAAATCCAAATCAGTGGCTCTTAAATCAGTTGATGATGTTGAGGTTGGTGGATTTGATGATAAGCTCTCTGCTACAGAGATTGCATACCTTGCCAAGAACTTTAGAAACTTTCTTAGGAATAACAACAGAAAGGCAAGAGGTACAAACATTGCTAAACATAGAAACTTTAGGAAGAATGATCCCACTAAGGTTAATAACTTTGAAAAACCTAGAGAAAAAGTAGGTCAATCTTCAAACAATTCTTTGGGTCCTCAGTGTTTTGAGTGTCAAGGGTATGGTCATGTTAAATCTGAATGTCCTACTTACTTGTGGTCTAAGGGTAAAGCTATGGCTGTAACCCTTAATAATAATGAGGTTTCTAATGATGAGCCTAGATGTGACGAGGATGGAAACTTCATTACTTTCACTGCTACTGCTGTAGTCAATGAAGGCGTGTCTGTTGAAGAGAACCCTTCTAATTGGGAACTCTCTGAGGATGCAGATCTTCAAGAGGCCTATAATAAACTTTGCAAAGTTACTACAAAGGATGCTATGAATGTTGAACTTGGCTTGAAAAAAATTGATTCTCTTGAACTTGAAAGGAAAAAATTGCTTGTTAAATTATTTGATGCTAATGATCTTTTGAACCATGTGAAATCTAAGAACATGCTCTTGCTTGATAAAGTTAAAACTTTGGAATATAATTTTTCTGTTGCTAGATCTGCTAATTCTAAATTTGATCAAATGTTGAATGTTCAAAAGTATCCTTCTGATAAATCTTGTCTAGGTTATGTTGAAAACATCTCTGTGTCTGCTCCTCATTCCACGAACTTTGTTCCTTCTTCTTCTTTTGAACCTTCCATAAGTAAGGTTGTGAGTGAAATTATCAAACCCCCTATGAGTGAGGTTGTCAAACCTGTAGAAGTTTCACCTCCTAGGAAGATTAAGGTTGATCTGGTTAAGTCTAAACCTAAGGAGCCTACCCTTTCTAAGGACAAGATGCATGGTAAACCTGCTTGGGTTTGTCATTTTTGTAGAAAGTCTGGATACATTCGTCCTAACTGTTACAAGCTTTAAGCTGCTAAGAAAGCAAATAAACCAAAAGTGTCTATGCCTCAAGCACAAGATCCTATGGCACTCATTGATGAATTGATAAAGGCTTTAAACTTTTATTCCAATCCTAGAGTTGGAAATCACTCGAACGTGAATAGGAACTCCAATACTCGTGGTGCATCCAAAAGGTTTTGGATACAAAAGACTCGATCTAATTGAGTCTTTCTGACATGGTCCTTGTGCTTCATTGCTTCATTGCTCTACTCTTTTGTGACCATTATTCTTTGGTTTTTGTGTTTTTTTCTTTTTCTAAGATTTGCATTGCATAGCATTCATGCATTTTATTCTAGGATTTATTTGTTTTCTCTTTTAAAATTTTTTAAAAAAAAAATGGAGGAGGAAAGCAAATTATGTTTGGCACTATTTTTCTTGGTCTTTAAAAACAAGGTTGGTTATTTTATTTACATATAACATGTCTTGTGTAACTTGTTTAGCTTGGTTGAGCTTATTTATTGCACTTGACTAGTTGAAGTTTTGTAGTGCATGTTGTGTAGAAAAGATGTTTATGGTTTTTGATCATTTTGTCTTAATCTTGAAGTCACATGTTATTTGACTGTCGGACTTGATCCTTTTGAGAAAGGTATAAATAACCATTTCATCACTGTTCACTAGCCAATCATGAACACCTTAGTGCATATTGTAAGATTCTGTGCTTGAGAAAATGTAGTACATGCATAAAAAGAATATAAGGTGTAGCCTCGGTTTAAATGTTTAATGCTTAAAATTGGTGTGTACTATTAGGCTTGATGCCAAATCACATAATTAAAATTGGTGTGTATATTATGAGGCAAAATTCAAGAAACTTACATGATTGCAAGCTTATGTTCTAGGAGATATGGGAGTTATATGATGTAACTCTTTAGGTGATAGTCTCTTTCGAATTCTATGTGATAGATTTTGTAGACTTTGTGATTAATTGTTATTCACATATCACCTCACATGTATCTTAAGTTTTTGCTAGTTGCACACACTACACAAGTTACTCTTTACTAAACACTGTATATGTTATTGTGTGTGTTTTTTGTCTGGCCAACCTAGTTTAAAAATATCTTGAGTATTATGCAAAACATTTGTTTGCTTGAGAATTTAAAGGGAGAATGGTTGAAATTTTCTTTGAAAAACTGGGATTAATACTTGGGTTTTTGGAAAAGCATTTCATCTCATACTCATACATTTTATTCTTCAATTTTAATGCTTTGAGAGTCGTGTCCAAAATGTGTTTATTCTTTTTCAAAACTATTTTTTTTCTAAAAGTTTTTTGTGAGCCTCTGCCTATTTCAATCGATCCATTCTGTTTTTCGGTTGATCGAAAATGTACTTAAATTCTTTTTAAAAGTCTCAGATTGATTCAATCAATCGAATGTAATTTTCGATCAATCAAATATCGCGAATCAGATTTTTAAAAAACACTATTCTTGACTTTTTCAACTCACCTTTTCAAAAAGTTTTCAAAACTTTCTTTCTCTCTCTGACTCGGCAAGGCCAAAGCCTCAATTTTTTTTCGTTTTCTTCCGGATTTTTTGCAAGATTTTTGTCTTTAAGTTCCGGTATGTCTATTTTACCCCTTCTTTTTCTTTTATTTTCAAGTTTCATGCATTATTCTTTGGGGATTTCGAACCTATGCATATTTGGGGTTTTTGATGATTCAAGCCAATTTTTATGAAATTGATCATTGGGTTTTTGTTGAGACATGATATAAACATAATATTGATGGTTTAATTTGATCAATTTTGTGTTTAGTGAAAAATTGAAAATTCTAGGGCTTGAAATTGATCCGAATTGGGGATTTTGTTCAATTAATAAAATTGGCTTGTTGTTTTGATGAAATTGGTCATTCTAATCTGTTTTCAAATCTGTGTGATGATCAATTCATCAATTTGCTTCAAAACATTCAAGTGGTTTTTCAAATTTTTAGGGTTTTTGTTAGAAACTCTATACTCAAGTCAATTTTATAAAATTAAATTTGAACTTTGTTTACTGCATTAGTACATGCATCATGACATTGTAATTGTCCATGCATCATATAGATTTTTGTTTTATATTATTTTTTTGTGCTAACTTGCAGTCTGCCCTTAGTTTTGTTTTTATGTGTTTTTTTTTTTTTATTCTTTCCTTGTGTCTTCGTCCTTTCCTAAGCATCATGCCTAGGAAGACTAGAGCTCATACGTCTATTCCCTCACCTTCATCACCCCCACCTTCTTTTGACCGTGAGAAGTTTTTGAGTGAGAAAAACTAAGAAATTTTTGAGAAGCTGAACCTTAGAAGAAAGATTTAGGCTGAGCATTCTGTTTTATTAGATGAGCTTAATCCTACCATTAGGGCAAATTTTGAGCGTCGGGGCTGGTTACCTCTACTGGATGTTTCTGATCCTCCTCCTCCAGCTACCCTGATTAAAGAATTCTTTTCGAACATCTCTATCCGCATCTATGATTCCAACACTTTGGTAAAGAGTTGGATACGAGGTGTAGAGTACACCATTACTCCTACAGTAGTGGCTAATGCTCTAGGGATACCGTTGGTCCAACACCCTGTCTATCCTTATGATGTGTCTCCTCCTTTGAGTGATGTCATGTCATACATCATTGGGTCTTCTATCCAGTGGAGTTCTAATCCTAGGATCACCATTACTGAGCTATCTGAGTTGCATTATCTCTTTTTTAAGATAGCATGTCACTCTATCTAGCCTATTTCTCATCTTCACACCATTCTTCTCGAGCGGTGTGTGTTTTTGTACGGTCTTGTTACTGATGCTCCTATTAGTTTTCCTCATTTATTCCTTCATTCTTTGGACGATGTTTATAAGAGTTCATCTTCTTCTCATGCTCTTGTCCATCCTATTTTTATTCATAGGATTTTACTTTATCTTGATCTTACTGGTTTCCCTTCTTCTGAGCCCGTATATGTTGTTGCTCCCATAGGTGCGTCTTTTCTTAGATAGAGGGCTGCTCATCTTCAAGCTGTCTCTAAACACCCTAGGTCTGAGCCTTCTGGTAGTGCACCTCCTCTTTCCTCTTCTACAAGTCTTGCTGGTGAGGATGTTCCAAATCCTGTTGGTAATGCTGCTACTGCTGATGTTCCTCCACCTCCTTCGGATGACTTTGATAATCATCGTACCTTGGAGACTGTCAATACTGTTCAGGCGGCTCATAGTCAAATTTTGGTGGACTTGCTTAATGAGATTCGTGCTCTGCAAGCCAACTTAGCACATCTTCGTTCACCCTCACCACCTCCTTTTAATGATGGCGTATGATTATCCTTCGGCATTTCGTCACAAAAAGGTGGAGTAGAGTTTTGATATTGTAGAGGAGTTTTTGTAGTTAAGGGGAGTTTTTTGTTTTGCAGAGCTAGTGGAGATATTAGATTGTATCTAGATGTTTCACTTTGTATATCATTTTTTTAGGGCTATTCATGTTAGGGGGAGTTTATTTTTTTTATATACATGATTCTTGTTTCTTATGTTCACTGCTTATTGATTTATATTTATGAGTTATTCATTGATATATGTCTTTATTTTGTGTTGTGTGAAACATAAAAGAATGTCATACCTGTTGATTTATTCTTTTCTGTCACACATGCGTTTATGCGTTTGTTGAGTGTTTTAGGAATAAACAAATTGATTCAATTGAGCTGCTGTCTACACTTGCAACTGATGGATAGTAGTTAGGATTGAATTTGTGTTTATGAGCATTATTTTTTAAAAAGGCTTTTACTTGTAAACTTTGAGCTTTTCAATTTGTGTTTTGTCATGAATTGCCAAAATGGGAGTTTGTTAGGTTCTAAAGCTTAGGATTTGATGTATTTAGAACTCTAATGTGTAATATTAGCAAATCATGATCAAAACAATATGTTTAGTCTTGTTTAGGCTTGCTTAATGTTATATATTTTATGTAAAATTGGAATTAAGAGGTTGCAGATGCATCGGTGCATTTCAGCTTGGCTATTTTTCTGCAGAATTTTCCAACTCAGCCCTACCTCATTAAATGTTTTGGGTTTTCTATTTTTTACCCTAGGTATAAAAAGCAAAACCCTAGCCACGTTTTTTAGAGTTGCTCTAGGTGTATTGTTGCTCATACATTGCTGTTTGTGTGAATCTCTTGTGAGATCCTTGAAGAGTTTTCCTTCACATAAACTTAGGGTTTTCTAGGTAGATATATTTTTCAATACATTGATGATCAACTCAGTTGCTGCCATTGAAGCTTAAAGAATAACAAGCGTGGGTGCTTGTACTTGGTGGAGAATCCAAGAAAGAAGGAGTCCGTGGATTCAGACCTTGCACGTGGTCGTGTCAGTAAATTCTACTAGTGGGTAGCATTAGGAAGTTAAGCGGGGAGCTTGTAAGTCCTTTTGTATGAACTTCGATTCTTTCGCATAGTGGATTCAAGTTTACCTTGAGGATAGTTAGGTCAAATCCTCATCAGGTTTTTACTATGTGGTTTCCTGGGTCATCATATCATTATGTTATTTACTTTTCCGCTGTTTTATATTCTTGATATGATTGTTTGATTGTGATAACCTAGATTTGCATAATTTGACTAAGTTAATCACTTGGCTAATTAACTAGGCTAATTTGGTTCTCTTAAGGGGTCTAAAAACCGTTCATTTTCTTTTGGATTAGTAAAACCATTAGGGATAGGAACATTTACTTGCTTGGCTGCTTTGCCTGCACTAGAACATGACAGAAGCTTAGGAGAATTCTTTTTTATTCTTTAAGTGTGTGTGTGTGTTTATATTTGTGTCATTGTATGAGTGATTGGCCTAAGCCCTAAGGAGAAAGGGGAGGGATATTCCAACTAAGGACATTTCGCTTCATAAAGTGTGATTTTTGATCAATACTCTCCTAGGCTTAATGTATAAAGTGATAATAAAAATATCACTTGTCAGAAAGTTGGACTCTTTTCATGTAATGGATTTATAGTTTGAATTGAAACATTTTTAAATGGGTATAGTTTAATTTGAAACCACCCAAAGTTATAGGGTTTAAAATATATAAGAAATAATAATAATAAAAAGTGTGATATCACTAACGATTTAAAGTCTCATAGTAATAAAGATATATATTAGTTAAACGATTAAATCATTAATAATATCACTTATCATAAAAACCTTTAACATATGAAAAGTGATAAACTTAATCATTTAACAACACTAACAAGCATAATATTATTGAAAATCAAATGATATGATTGATTTTATATATATATATATTAGTATAACACCTATAGGTTACAAAAAATCAACTTAATATATAAAAACTTAAACTTAAAAGAAGAAGCTTCTATATATATTCCATGCACCGGTTTAATCCACGCAATAATAATGAAGGCCTGAGCCAAAGTCATGTTAACAATTGCCAGCCAAATAATACAAAGTCAGTATGGTTTGTTTTCTTTTTTTCCTCTCTGAAAGCTTGTAAGTATTTTCAATAAGTTCCTAAATATATATGTTTACACTTTACAGTCAAATGGGGAAAAAATTGCAGCATTTAGCCCCCTTTTCCCAAACTAATTGGGAAAATGTCTCTTTTTTGTAACTCGATTTGAGATAAATCAAGTTTTAAAAATAAAAATAAAAAATAAAAAATCTGGAGCCCTATAGTAGCGTTTTAAGGAGCCTATAGTGACATTTTAAGGACCTATAGTAGCGTTTTGTAAATCGACCTCTATAAACTTGAGTTATAGGCAATTTTTTTTTTTTTTTAACCTATAACTCAAGTTCAAGGAGGTCGAGTTACAAAACGTCATTATAGGTCCTTAAAATGTTACTATAAGCTCCTTAAAAAAACCACTATAAAACCTAACTTGGTTTATCTCAAATCGAGTTTCAAAATATGGGCATTTCCTTATTTAATTTGGGAAAGAGGGTAAAACACTACATAATTTGTGCGAAAAGGGCATTTGCCCATTTTCTCCATCAAATAGCCTATATATTTTATGGTACGAAACTGGTCGGAGGTTCTACCAACAAAAGTAAAAGAAAAAACTGGTCGGAAGCATCCGATAACGTAAATAGCCTACATATTTTATGGTACGAAACTGGTCGGAGGTTCTACCGACAAAAGTAAAAGAAAAAACTGGTCGGAAGCATCCGATAACGTGTATAGCTCAAGACCTAGGATTAAGATGTTTGCCTCATTTAGTCATTAGGACTATGAAGTCTCCGGGAGGCCAGGTCATTCACCGTCAAACCGAAAATCATAACATTAATTGCTTGTTTATTGGTCTTCTTTTGTACATGTGACACCAGCTTCAAATTTTGGGTCACAAATGTCACAAACACAATGATCTTGATTCTTAATGGCGTTATCAAAAACAAAATCTCAATGGCCAGGAGACCGGCCTATTGGTCCTCTAAGGCGGCATGTGAGGTATCAATCTACCTTAAATTTGATGTAGATTAGTCATTACTTACTACGAACATTTTTCTCTTGAAGTTAAAGACAAAGGGGATCAAAATCAAAATCAAATCCTTACCTAAACTACCAAGAAAGTACGATTTCCACTTAGCCTTAAAACTATTGGGCCAACAATCATATATGTTTGTGTTAATGACCGACAATAGATTCCAGTTAACTTAATTAATAAATTATCTTACTATCAAATACGAAATATGAGATTCAAACCCGCTTATTTCCAAAATCTATTGATGTCCTAACATGATAATAAAGAGCAATTATCATGGAGCACCCTAATTTGAAATACTATCAAATCTTTAAAAAAATAAAAAATAAAAATAAATAAAAATAAAAATAAAAAAAGAAAAGATAGTTAATGATGGACTAGGTATTCAATAAATTGGACTAAATTTTTTGAATAAATTGTGCTACTAATATCCGCACAAAAAATGAATTAAATAAATGATTAGGTTTTTTTTGAGAAGAAAAAAATTAATTAGTCTAACTTCGTTGAATAAATTCTTCTATTATTTTTCAAAAAAAAAATTCAAAATCATGAGGAAAATAAATAGTAAAGATCAAAGGTCTAAATTCAATAAGGTATATAAATCAATATGTCATTGTGTGTTGTGTAGTTAGTAATAAGATACGTAGGAAATTAAGGGTTTCCATGTCACCTTATAAATGCTTAAATTACCTTGAGTATTAAAAAATTAAGGTATATACTAGAATTACGTATTAACTATTTTATAACATTTTTTACAAACGGCTGAAAAGATATATTAGCGGTGGGTTCAAATGAAAACTAGTAAAAAATTGTCACATTAACAGTTTATAATTGTAAAATAATTTTTTGCTATAATATTACTCAAAACTAATTTTGAGATATGTGTGCATTTTATGGTTATGAGTCTCAAACACACTCGTCTCCTTCTCTTATATGTCAAAAGAGATTAACAAAAAATTACACCCACGTTTGCAGAAAACCAAGTCAATCAAACAAAGCTCTTACTATTCTCGTGCCCAAAGTCACCATTTATGTAAATGTTAGGCCAAAGGCCAAAGTTGTAGGGAAATTAGAAATATATATTAATTGTATAAAAAAAAATACATATTAATGTTTTAGTTTAGGGAAATGTAATGTGCACAATATTTTTACAACAATCAAGTGGTAAATGGATTTAAATTAAAACTGGTATTAATAATTTGTCATTTAAGATTTTTTATGAAAGTATTGTGAAAATGTTGTAGATGTAACACTTCTCTTTAATTGAGGTGAAGGGACCCTTTTCTTTTTTTTCTCCGTTCCCACTTTGATTTTTAATATCCTCACAAATTGTGATTAGGATTGGCATTTTTTTTTCCAAGTCTCAATTAACATATTCTGCTTGAGCTCAAGGGTTTTTTTTTTTTTTTTTAAATCAACTTCTTAATTAAATTTGCATGTAAATAGCTCTTGTTAATAGACATGAAAATGATTAGGCATTGTTAGAGGAATAAAAATCCTATATCATACTTTAAGTATATTATACTTTATATTTTATCAATTATGTTAATAAATGCAAATAATTTAATAAATAAAAAAGATAAACTTAAAAAGTAATATGAAAAACTTAATTCTGATACCATGTGTCTGTTTGATAAAGATTATTTTTGCTAGTCTATTTTACTATTTAGCGTATTTTTGCTATTATTCATGAGTCTCACTACACTTTTTGGTACTATTCATAAGTCATACTATACTATTTCAGCTAACTTTTACTTTTATTTATAATACTTTTAGCAAAAAAATTTCAGTTTCAACAAAATAAGGAAATCTCAAATAGACCCTATATGTCTTAAATTTATGAGAATAAATTCAATAAGAACTTGGTGCAAACTTTGTTGTTTATGCACTCTAATACTAACATGTCACATGCAATCCTCCTTATTCTACGTACATAAAATCAAAACCGCATTAACTCTCACGACAAATGCCTACAACAGCCAGAAACGCTGCCAAGAAGATTAGCCACCACCAAAGACACTGTCAAAATCTGGAAAGAGATACCGCAGCTACCATTTGTGTAGTGGTCGTGACCTACAAGTTTGATTTTTTTCTTGATTTGTATTTTCTGAAGCATGGTGTATTGGGAGAAAATAGGAACCCCAAAGAAGCTTGCCCTAATTTTTCCTATCAATTTTTATGAGTTTTGGTTCCCTATATTAATATCAATATTTGTTGCTTATGTCATTTTGTTAAAAATGTTTTTTTTTTATTTTTTGTCTGTTTAGATTTTGTTGTGATTGGAAAATATATGTCCCTTGATCCACATCTCAAATGTCCATTTGTTTAAGGGACAACTCATTGAATATGACTTTAAAGGCTATGTATGTGCCACATCTGTAAATAATAAGCCTCCTTTGCATAAACCTGGAATGACACATAGAACAACAATCTCCTAAAAATTTAAGATTGGAGTTGATTTATCAAATTGTGAGGAAATTTTCAAGGATTTGATGAAAGCAACCAATTCAACAAACAAAGAGAACTATTGAGAAAACATTCTACTATTCTCGGAATACCTAATAATTATCAATACCTTCGGACAAGAGATCTTGAAGCATGGAGTTGCATGGCATTAATTCTCATCTAAAATATTATATCATACTTTTCATCTAAAATATTATATATACACTTTCAACATAAACAAAACAAAACGAAAGAAAAAACTGGGTGGACAAGATGATGATTAATTTATTGACGTCCAAACAAATACATACATAACCATGCAGTAGTAACAGAAATTGAAAATCATAAACCATAGAAATAAGACTATACCATCATCTCCGTTGAAAACTGAAAAGGATGGAGTTAAACCATCTTCAACATCAGCAATATCCCCATGATCATCACCAACTGAGGCCGAAGTAGTCGGATAAGATTGCACAAAATCCTGAAACTTGTATTTACCACCATCTTCATTGCTATTTGCCATGACTATCTCCTCCTCCTCTAAAACCAGCTTCATTTTCAAGCACCTAACCACATTCCTCATAGTGGGTCTTGACTCTGATTCCTCATTGGAACACATTAAGCCCAATTTAAGCACCAAAGTAGCCTCAACTTCATCAAACTCAACCCCTAACCTTGAATCCACAACCTCAAGGATTGCTCCTAATCTCCACTTCTCCCTAGTCCACAAGCATGAGCTCCTCAGGCAATGCTTCGGGTCAATAGGCCTTCTACCACATACCACTTCTAGCAACAAAGCACCAAAGGTAAACACATCAAAACTTCTTGTTGGCTTGCCTATGTGTGTGAGCTCAAGTGCTAAATAACCCAACGTGCCCACCAACTTGGTTATGCTTGGGTTGGAGCCATGCTCATACAACTTAGCAAGACCAAAATCACTCAACCTTGCATTCAACTCAGAATCCAATAACACATTGCCTGCCTTGATATCTCTGTGAACCACAGTTTGTTCCCATTCCCCATGTAAATATAAAAGCCCTAAAGCAACCCCTTTGATGATCTTGAACCTTTGTTCCCAGCTTAAGATTGCTTTAGGCTCATCAAAAAGGTACTTGTCTAAGCTTCCATTAGGCATGAATTCATACACAAGTAATAGATCACCTTGCCTACGACACCAACCCAATAATTGAACTATATTTCGATGACAAAGATGACCAATACTACCAACCTCAGACACAAATTCTCGTAAACCTTGCTTCGAATTTTGGGAAACATGCTTTACAGCAACTTCAGTATTTGAATTCGGCAGAGTTCCTTTGTAAACTCTACCAAATCCACCAAACCCAAGTAGCTCTTTGTCTCTAAAACCCTTAGTTGCTTTCTTTAGATCCTCGTAAGAAAATCTATCTGGTCCAATATCAAGCTCCCATGCTTCAACCACATCAGTCTTGTTGAGTTTCCTGAAATTGTAAAGAAGCAAAACAATCCCCAAAATCACAACCAAAGCACTAGAGACTGAAACACCAACAATTAGGCCTAGGTGGTTCTTTTTTGATCCATTCATTTTTGGGAGCTTTAGCTTGAGTTTATCCAAATTGAGATTTTTAGCATCTCCATTTATATTAAAGCTCCAACCTAAGACATAGTGCGAACTTGAGGATGGACAGTCGGTTGAAGCAAAGAACCCAATGAACATGGATTCTTTGAAAATTGGTGGGAGGTCCACATTACAGGACAAAAATGCAGACTTGGGTCTATTAGATTCTTGCGCAAGGCTAACATTTAATTGATTTCTTCGTGCATCGTATTTGACCCATGCCTGAATTACATGACCACTCTTCAGAGTAAGGGAATTCTTTCTACAAAGAGATTGATCGACTCTAACAGATTTGTTCGATACTATGCTACAGTTGAGGCCAACAACAACATGGTTATCATCGAAGTCACTGAACTTGGGGTGAATGACAGTGAATGCCACCATGAATACGTGGTCTGAGATGTTCCCATCATTTCTAGCCTTGAGTCGACCAAGATAAGGACTTGAAAGAGCCCCAGATGGAGAGATTGTGAAAGCGAAGTGGTAGCAGCCTTGATTTCCACGTTCATTGATCAAAGCTGTTGAATATTAGCTCTGATACCATGTTAAATAGACAATATTATCAAACGCAATGTGTTATACCATGTTGTGTATGCTAGAGTGGATATGGAAGAGAAAACATAGAATAGGAACACTGAGAACACGAGGGTTACGTGGTTCAGCCTTGACGGCCTACATCCACGGAGGAATCCCTTAAGGGCTACATCTTTACTGTATAGGAGTGTAGTACAATAACCTGTGTTACAATGAACCCTAACATGAATATATATAGGCGACTAAACCCTAGACTACTAGTACAAGCAAGAATGGGCTTGGGCCTATTACAATGGGCTAATATGTCTAATATATATCTCTAACACCTTCCCTCAAACTCAAGGTGGAAGCTTGATGAAAACTTGAGGTTAGATAAGTACGAGAAGATCACTTGGAGATGTCTTGAAGAATGCCTTCGAAGAAACCACAATGAAGAATGTGCCAATTGACCAATTTCAGAGCTTCAAATGAAGAAACAGAGTCCAAAATTGGAATCTACGTGAAAAACTGAGCAAGATAGGCCCTTTCGAAAATTTTGACTTTTGGTCAAAGGTCAACGCAAAAAGTCAAAGTCAACTGGTCCAGGGTCAAAGTCAACGGATACTGGTCCGGGTCGGTTCCAGGTTTTCGGGTCGGGTCACGGATCGAGCAGCAGAGCCGCTAATATCATCCTATGACATGTCGCTGACGTGGAGTAGGGCTGATGTGGCAACGGCTTGCGTGGCGCTGACGTGTCAAGATGACGTCATCAGCAGTTATGGTCGCGCGTGGCAAGAGCGTGCATTTTCACCGGCACGTGGAGAAGAAGCTAGAAGCTTGTGAGGCGCATGTAGGCACATGTAAGCACAGATGATGGCCGGAATCTCAGGTTCTATAGATCGGTGGACGAGGAGGCTGTCAAGGTGGCGCGTGTACCAAGAAAACAATCTGGATGTCAGGAATCTGAGGCGGCTCGTATGGGAGGTTCCAGAGCCGTTGGCTGCGTGTGGTGGCGCATGAAGCTTCCTTTGCTGGCTGAGTTCCTGGGTTTTGGTCGCGGGAGGTCGTGGATCACGTCTGTGGTGTTGGTTTCGTCAGGCGAGGCTTGGATTTGCACAAATCTGAGAAGTTGAGTCACGGCTTTGCTTGAGTTTGTGAATCTTGGACACAGCACTGAGCCACGGTGGCTGCAAGATGCCATGGAGTCTAGATTCAGCAGAGAAACATGTGTGACTTATGATGGTGATGTGCACATTAAAATCTTCTTTGCTTGCTAGAGATTTTGTTTGATGCCAAGAACAGAGTTTGGCTCTAATACCATGTTAAATATTAGTTCTGATAATATGTCTAATATATATCTCTAACAAAAGCAAAAGCAAACGCAGTGGAAAATGGCATAACTTTGCCGTTGGAGGAGTTCTTGAATTTGATTGGATATTTATAGAAAGTATGGCTATCAACTTGAACCGATTCGTTTGTCAGCTGAAGTATGCCATTGTTATTTTGCTGCCATTGGAGAGAAAAAAGAATGACTTTTTGACGTGAAGGAAGCTTTGGGTGTGTTTATATATATATATATATATATATGGAAAGCCTCAAATATTCTGTCGCACACACTTTTCCTTGTTCACACAAGATTCCTAATGCCACCCATGATGTCCACATTTTTTTTTTTATCGATTTTCGACTCTTTTTCCTTAAAGGTAGAAATGTTTGATAGATTGTCACGCTGCATCTTTTTCTATTTGTCTTTATTTAGAATGAATAAGAAAGAAGAGGAAATCACTATGCAATGTAGTGTTATATTCCAAAAGGCATGATTTGAAAATGATTAGCCATACTACCACTACCGTCCATTTCCTAGAAATTAAGGCCAGCTTGATTCACACTAATAATCATCCTAATCAAGAATTTTTTTTTTTTTTTCCCTTTCTTTTTTTTTCCCCCTCCTTTTCGTTTTCTTTTACAGTCAACTGGCCTATATATTTTATGGTACGAAACTGGTCGGAGGTTCTACCAAAATAAGTAAAAGAAAAAACTGATCGGAAGCATCCGATAACGTGTACAGCTCAAGACCTAGGATTAAGATGTTTGCCTCATTAGTCATTAGGACTATGTAGTCTCCGGGCGGCCTGGTCAGTCAGCGTCAAACCGAGAACCATAACATTAATTGCTTGTTTATTGGTCTTCTTTTGTGACACCAGCTTCAAGTTTTGGGTCCACAAATGTCACAAACACAATGATCTTGATTCTTAATGGCGTTATCAAAAACAAAATCTCAATGGCCAGGAGACCGGCCTATTGGTCCTCTAAGGCGGCATGTGAGGTATCAAGCTACCTTAAATTTGATGTTAGCTAGTCACTAGTCATTACTACGATCATTTTTCTCTTAAAGTTAAAGACAAAGGGGATCAAAATCAAAATTAAATCCTTACGATTTCCACTTAGCCTTAAAACTATTCGGCCAACAACCATATACGTTCATGTTAATGAACAACAATAGATTTCAGTTAATTCAAATATTAAAATCTCTTATTGTCAAATATGAAATATGAGATTCAAACTTGCTTATTCCCAAAATCTATTGAGATCCTAACATGATAATAAAGAGCAATCACTATGGAGCACCATAAGTTGAAATACTATCAAATCTTTAAAAAAAGATAGTTAATGATGGACTAGGTATTCAATAAATTGGTCTAAATTTTTTGAATAAATTGTGCTACTAATATCCACACACAAAAAAAATGAATTAAATAAATGATTAGGTTTTTTTTTGAGAAAAAAAAAATTAATTAGTCTAACTTCGTTGAATATATTCTTCTATTTATTTTTCAAAAAAATATTCAAAATCATGAGGAAAATGAATAGTAAAGATCAAAGGTCTAAATTCAATATGGTATATAAATCAATATGTCATCACGTGTAGTGTAATTAGTAATAAGATACATAGGTAATTAAGGGCTTCCATGTCACCTTATAAATGCTTAAATTACCTTGAGTATTAAAAAACTAAGGTAAATACTAGAGTTATATATTAACTATTTTATAACATTTTTTACAAATAGTTGAAAAGAAATGATAGCAGTGGGCTCAAACGAAACCAGTAAAAAATTGTCACTATGCGCACCCAAATTCTAATTAATGGACCAGGCTTAGAATTGGGCTCACAACTTATTTGTATGGTGGGTTTAGAGTTTCCTGCTAAGGGTAGTTCTTTATCAAGCACCCTAATTACACCTCTTAACTCTCACGAACGTCCTTTTTCCTTTTATAAGTTCCTCTCTTTAAATAATACGCTCTCTCCTTTCCTTACTCTCCACTTCTTACCTAGCATCAACCATCCCTTCTCTTTACTCCCTTCTTCTATTTATAGCTTGAAGTTGGTGGGGTGGCCATGATTAGCTTCTGGTCTCACTCATGTGGGTGGGGTCCAATTTGATTATTCCAAACAAGGAATATGCTCCATGGGAAACAGTGGTAATAGCATTGGAACTCATTCCTACCTCCGAAAGATTTCTCGGCAACGATACTCCCCAAGGCAATACCGAGTTACCGAGGGCATGGGCTATTTCAAGCAAACACATCCCCGGTTAAGTCATAATTGACCGATATGGGCTTGTCTATCATGCGTTGAAACAAAATGGGCTTATTACAAGGCTTAGGCCCAATTTTGATCCTAGAGAATGTTCTGTAAAAGGCCCAAGGCCCAATGGGCCCAGGATTATACCGATATAATACATAAACAGTATAAGCTTGAAAATAATGGGGAACCTTCCTTGTAGCATGTACTAGTGCTAGCACCAACTTCTCCAGGGGAAAGTGTCTCGTCTCGACATCGACCAAAGTTTTGCTGACATAATATATTAACTGCTGCACACCTTGATCCCTCAGCAGCGTGGCACTCACAGCATGCTTGGATACTAAAAGATACATGAATAAATCAACACCGAGCTCTGGGGCTGACAACATAGGTGCCCATACCAAATATTCCTTTAAATCCTGAAAAGCCTTTTCACACTCTTCGTTTCACTAGAATCCCTTCCATTTTTTTAGAAGCTGGTAAAATGGACGGCACTGGTCTGCAAACTTAGAAATGAACCGATTTAAAGTAGCTAGCATGCCAATCAGCACCTGGACTTCCTTTGGATTATTCAGCAGCTTGAGGCACTCTACAGCTTTAATTTGATCAAGATTAACCTCTATTCCTCAATAAGTAATCATATACCTAAGGAACTTACTAGCCCCCACTCCAAAAGCACACTTGTCAGCATTGAGACACAGCTTATGCCGCCGAAGTACTTCAAACACTTCTTTACGATCATCAATGTGCCTCTGCTCCTTTTTACTTTTAACCACCATATCGTCAATATACACCTCCACTATACGCCCAATCTTATCCCTAAACATCCTTGTCATCATCCGTTAATAGGTGGCTCCAGCATTCTTTAGACCAAACGACATAATAGTATAGTGGTAATTGGCATCAGGAGAGATGAATGTCGTCTTTTCCTGATCCACGTTAGCTAGGGCAATTTGATGATAACCCTAGAAAGCATCTAGAAAACTCATCCTCAAGTGCCCGTACGTAGCGTCTATTAGTTAATCAATCTTCAAAATATGGAAAGGGTCTTTTGGACATGGTTGGTTCAAATCGATAAAATCTACACAAACCCTCCATTTCCCATTCTTCTTTTTGACCACCATGGTATTTGCAAGCCATTCTAGAAAAAAAAGCCTCCTTTATTGCCCCTGCTTTTTTCAACCTCTTAACTTCTTGCTTGACTGCCTTGACGTGCTCCTTAGCCGACCTCCTTGGCTTCTACTTCTTAGAAGGAAATAATGGATCTACATTAAGCTTGTGAACTATAAATTCAGGGTCTACCCTGGGCACTTCGTACGGGCTCTAGGCAAATACATCTATATTCTGTACAAGCAATAACAGCATCTCCACCCTATCTTCGTCTTTCATACCTACTCTTATCTGAAAACTCTTATCCTCATCTGACAGTATCTTTACTCTCATTAAGTTCTCGGCACAGCTAGCCCCTATTCCCTCATGGGGTTCCTGTAATTGCCATAAGGGGACCTCCTCGGTTGGTTCCTTTTGCATAATATCCTAGTTAACAGTGGCCACCAAGCATTGTCTAGCCACTTACTGGTTTCCCCTTACTATAGCAATACCGTGCTTGGTACGGAATTTGACCTTAACATGCAATATAGACTAAACTACTCCCATTGCATGAATCCATGGCCTTCCAAGAATTGTCGTATATGGAGAAAACGAATTGACCACTATAAAGGTTACCATTACTTCCTTGCCTTCCATGTTTACGGGGAGCGAAATCTACCCCTCCAAGATCACCATTTGACCATCAAACCCAACCAAGGGTGTATCATTCTTAGACAAATCCTCATTCTTCAAGCCAAGCCCCCTAAACAGGTCAGGATACATCACTTCGACACCACTTCCTTGGTCTACCAACACCTTATTCACTATAAAACCATTTATCCGGGCCATAAGCACCAAAGCGTCGTCATGTGGCTGGATCGTTCCTTCCAAATCGTCATCATTAAAGGCAATGGGCTCCCAAGTAAACTTCAACTTCTTCTCGGAGGGATGTTCATCCTGACAACTCTCTACCGAAACCACTACTAGTACCCTTCTCCTCCGAGTCACTAAGGTACCCCTCGAAGGAACATGGATGACCTCCATCACTCCTAAAGGTGGTGGAAAAGGATTCCCCCGAGGTCAGGTACCCTATCCAGTCTCCTAATTTCTTGGGTCCACAACAAACTCTTTTAAGTACCCTGCCCTTACTAACTGCTCCAAATGATCTTTCAACACCCAGCATTGTTCTATGGTATGCCCCTTATCCCTATGATAAGTGCAATATAAGCTCTGATTTCATCTCGATGGGTCACCCCCCATCTTGTTAGGCCACCGAAAGTATGGTTCATTCTTAATTTGATCCAAAATTCTGTGCACTAGCTCCTTGAATGTCATGTTTACTTCCCCTGCTTATGCGCCCGGTTCTTGGATCCCATGGTTTTGAAACTCGGACTAGACCGTACAGTCCAACCGGAAAAACCATTAACCTTTCATCATTTCAGTTGTTTTAACTCTAAGAACCTTTCTATGCGAAAAATTCATGAAACCGCTCGAACCGCGGTCAAATCGTACGGTTTTGAGAACCGTGGCCGGTTTTAGAGGTTCGTACGATTCCATTTTCTTACTATATTTGGCAGAAAAACAAATCGTAGTCCATAAAGAATTTAAATATAAAAAATACAAAAACAAATTTCGAGAGAGAAAAAGAAAACAGAGGGCCAAGATAATAGAGAGTGGGTCTTACGGCTCAAGCCAAGCTCTTTAAAAAAAAACACCTAACCCATGCAGACAACACAACTCCTTCTTCTTCTTTGTTTTTTCACTACTTCTTCTTTCGTTCTTCATGGTCTCCTACCTTCAGTTTAAGTAGATGACTTCTTTCAACAACTTATTTTTGCCTTTTAGTTTGGTGAGCCTAGCACGTGTGACATGACAAAGCCTTGGTAATGACAAAAATGAGTTTGAAAGTTTCTGACTCATTACCCCTCCCCAGTGTGAATATTAATATATGATTGTTTTTTAAATTTTGACCTTTTTGGATTTTGTTTGTCATTATTATTTTGGTTTTTTTTTTTTTTTTTTACTATTAAGTTGGATTTTGAAACATTATAATAAAATTAGTGATATAAAAATGCATTTAAAAAAGTATTTATTTAGATTATTTTAGTCAATTTTTTTATTTTTACTAATTTAATATTTTTATATATATTTAAAATAATTATTAAATTAATTATAACGTCATCACGGTTCGACCCCAGTTTGACCTCAAAAACTTTAAACCTCTCCCTTTTATGGTTCTTTGAATGGTCTGGGTTTCAAAACCATACTAGATCCTCAAATACTTTCAGGGCCTTAACTGAAAACCCCTTTACCAGGGCTGACTTGTGATCAGAGCCTTGCCTTTGTTCTACTGCCGATCATCCTCTAACCTTTTATGCTCTACAATACGCCTCATCAACTGCCTCATATCCTCAAGAGGCCTTCTTGTCAACAAATCTCATAATTCGAAACCCTCAAGCAATCCCAACTTGAAAATGCTTACTACAATTTTTTCATTACCCTCATCGATCTCGTTGTACAATTCCTTGTACAGGCTAGTGTAGCTGCAAAGAGTTTCCCCAGCTCCCATCTTCATAGACAGCAGTGCGTCCATTGGTTGCGGTACTCGGCTGTAGGTCATAAACCGAACCCCGAACTCTTGAATCAGCTTAGTAAAACTATGAATCAAGCCCTTCCTCAACCCATTGAACCATCTCAATGCGGTGGGCCCGATAGTTGAAGGAAATACCTTACACATCAGTGCATCGTTATAACTGTGCAAAGACATCATCTGGATATAATGGTTTACATGCTCTATTGGATTCGTTTTCCCATCATAAGAGTTAAATAGAGGTCTGGTAAATCTACTCGACATCAATGCCCATTCGATATCTCCTGAGAACGATGATCGAGCAGCTCTATGCAATGATGGGCTCATAGCATCCATGGCAGCATTCACATCGCCCCTCCAAGAAAATTGAGTCTAGGTCTGCATACTCCTAAGACCGATCTCGGTGTTGATGGCAACCAGATTGATGGGGCATCTCTCCATAGCCACCCCCTACACTAACTGACCCCTCTACACGCTCCTCGTGGTTTCCTCTCCGACGCCTACCTCTTGCCTACAACTCCAAATCCTTTACCAATCTATGCAAGTGTTCGAGTTCCTCATCCTTCATGTCAAAACGTCCATGCCCTGAGGCACCTGACGCTATCTGGTGTGTTTGAAATGACCTTTCTCCAAGACCGAACTACTCTCCCCCCTGCTCATACTCCCCGTCTTCACACCTCTTCTGCCTTCTTTCCCGCCAACTGGATCTTCGAGAAGATCCCCCAAAGCCACTTTCAACGTAAATTCCTGATTATCTTCCAGACATTTTCCCTGCACGAATCTTGACAAAACTACAACTACGTAGGAGATCCCCATAAATGGCGCCAATTGTGTGCACCCAAATTATGATTAATGGACCAGGCTAAAAATTGGGCTCACAACTTATTTGTATGGTGGGTTTAGAGTTTCTACTAAGGGTAGTTCTTTATCAAGCACCCAAATTACACCTCTCAACTCTCACAAATGTCCTTTTTCCTTTTATAAGTTCCTCTCTTTAGATAGTACGCTCTCTCCTTTCCTTACTCTCCACTTCTTACCTAGCATCAACCAACCCTTCTCTTTACTCCCTTCTTCTGTTTATAGCTTGAGGTTGGTAGGGTGCCCATGCTTAGCTTCTGGTCTCACTTGTGTGGGTGGGGTCCAATTTGATTATTCCTGACAAGGAATATGCTCCATGGGAAATAGTGGTAATGGCACTAGAACTCATTCCTGCCTCCGAAAGATTGCTCAGTAGCAATACTTCCCAAGGCAATACTAAGCTACCGAGGGCATAGGCTGTTCCAAGCAAACACATCCCCGGTTAAGTCATAATTGACCGGTATGGGGCTTGTCTATCATGTGTTGAAATGAAATGGGCTTATTACAAGGCTTAGGCCCAGTTTTGATCCTAGAGAATGTTCAGTAAAAAGCCCAAGGCCCAACGGGCCCGGGATCATACCCCGTACACAAAATATCCTCTAAAATTATTTTTCTTTATAATTCAATTTTTGTTTTCTTAAATGAGCATGCTTTCATGTGAATAATTATTATCAAAGCAAAGATAAAATTTTAAATCTAGCACCAGAAAAGTAGTCCCTTGAATGATTATCAAAGCATTAGTTGATGATCTACTTGTACATAGCAAGGAAGTTTTTTTTTTTTTTTTTTTTTTTTCATACAAAAAGGGAAGTTTTTTTTTTCTTTGTAAATTTCTAGGTCTATGGTTATGGACAATATTATTGTCCCATATGGCCAGCAAATGTTTCCTCCGAGTAGTATATTTTATGCGTAAAAGTTCAACTTCAAACTAGATAAAATACGTGCATTGCATGCAATTTTATATGGCAACATGTATATTAATGTGATTGTAGCCATGTCACATGCAGTTTCTCAATTTGAAAAGAATTTGACTCCTTCATAAAACTATACACCATAAAAAATAAAAAGGGTTAACCCTCAGGCTTTTTTGACATGACTCGTGAGGGGTTTGTTTGGTATAGAGATTTTGTTTTTCAGTGAAACATTAAACATAGTATTTATGTCCTATGTAGTGCTTAAAGTATCAACGCAAATTGGTATTGACACTTCATTTTGCAACTCGCATTTAACCTCACATGTAGGGTAAAAGGATACTTTCACCTCGGAAATATGCATCTTGATTCTGACCATTAGATCCTTAATCTCATTTCACAAAAATGATCTTGATGTTGTAACAATTAAATCAACTGGTCATAAGCCCTAATCGGACCACCAGATTGAAAGTTATCATCAAATCAAGTTTTAATGGCTGAGATGCACTATCACAAATTGAGTCCGACTATATATGATTGTGAACAATTGATTTCAATTGGTTATAAGTGTAATCAATTAGAGATCAATGATATGTCATAATTTGATTGGTTAGGACTATATTTTATGGTGAGATTGCATACACATAATTAATTAGATAGTTAAACATTAATTATTCAATAAGTAATTTATGCAATTATGTTTTAATTAAAGTAAATTTGGAACCAATTAAGTCTGAAATTGGAGTGATTGGAGCCATTTAATGTTAATTGGGAGCTAATTTGGGACTTATTAATGTTAATTGTACTGAAACTATTTTCTAACAAACGACCCCTTCTCACCATTTCATCGATATCTTTAAGAATATTTTGAATCTATGAATGAGGTTAATGTTCCAGAAACTAGACATCCGGAGCTTCAATTAGAGTACAAGAATGAGATAATTCTAATCAGAATCGAGTCAGATATGATTTTTCAAAATTGACTCTACAGGCTATTACAACAGCTATTGGAAAACCGAATTTTGGCTTACTCCTCACTTCCACCAATCTCTTCATTTAATGCACTAGATTTTCCCCAAGGCTAAAATGAGGTCTAGGTTCATTATTCTTAATCAACCCTCATTAAATGACATTCCATTCATATTTCCTCCACAACTACTATATAAACTCTCCCTCCTCTTCATTCCAAAGCACACCAAAACCCCCTCTCTTGAGTGCTAGTGAAGTTGAGTAGTATTGTCATATCTTAGTTTTCTTAAGACTCAAGATATTGAGTGAGACTCATTCTTCCTCTCATAGTTCTTCTTTTCCTCCACCTTTAAGACCTCTACCAAAAGTCTCCTCCCCCACCGTATGGATATTACATGAAGGTATAATCCATTTTCCTAACTTGTTTTTTGTGATGCCATGATAAGAATTTAGGATTAAAGCATGATAGTAATTATTTAAATTCTCTTGAATATGTTTAAATGTTCTTAAATGTTCTTATATGCTCTTTACATGTTCTTGATTGTTCATCACATGTTTATACATAAACACTAGTTTTGACCTTAAATCCACATCAAAAATATGAAAAACATGTTTGTTTCATAATTCTTTCAAGTCCTTGAATCTAGGATATCACCATACACACACATTCAATAGAATTTATTTGTCAATCCAAATGAAATGCTTAATAAATTGAATTAGGGTTATCACATACACACACTTTAAATTCAACATACAAAATGATTGATAACATATTAGATGATATGATATAAATGTTGGCCACCATAGTCTAGAAAACCGGTTTTACCGGGCAAGGTAGGTGCCTAACACCTTCCCACCTTGTAACATAGCCTCCGAGTTTGGATCAAGGGTTAGTAGATCAAATGCTTATCCATGTAATTTTCGATTTTTAGATTGTAACTAGGAAATAAAACCATGTACTCTATCTTAGATTGTATCTAGGACCAAAACCATGTAATTTTCCTATAATCAATGTTGTACGGCGACTTGTACCCATACCCACTTGGACCTAGGATTCTAATGTAAGGATGCAGCCCAAAAATCCAGCCTGTCTAGTACCCAAGAACGAAGCCCAAGCCTAGACAAATTGTGGACATGAGTTTTGCCACCTGCCCGTTGCTCGGCAAACCTTTACCGAGCAGTGGGGAATAAATGTCCAAGCGTCCCATCCCTTGCATACCCGGTAGTCTCTCAATTAATGCTTCTGCTGAGCACATCTGCGAGAGTGGGAACCAAGTTCCAAGGCCATCCTTAATGTGTTCCACCCTCACCTAACCACCCACTTATAATCAAAGGTATTAGACCTCCTTTTTTACTAACCATGAGAGTAATCATGATCTCTCCACTAACCTTGGGCTATAAATATGAGAAATTGGAGCAAAAATGGAGGTTGAAAAAAGCTCACCAAAAATAGAGGGAAAGGAGAAAGGAGCGATAGAGAGGGAGAAGGAGAGAAAACAGAGATGGGACCTCATAGAGTCTCTGTGCCGAGGACCACCCACAGTGGAAAATCCTAAAAACCCACTTTTCAAATAAGTTGTGAGCTCAAGTGAGGCCCAGCCCATTTGCCTCTCATTCGGTGTGCACAAATGTAAATTCAATTGAAAATTAATAAAATGAGAAATTTTTCAATTTTAGTTTTCTTATTTATCCCAATAATTAAATAAGTGGCGACTCCATTGTAAAACTCTTAATCTAAAAAGGAAAATATAATCAATCAAACCTCCATTTTGAGAGGCAATAACACGACTCCATCCATTCACGTAAATTTGGCCCAACAATCATAAAAAGGGGCTAGGAGCGCGGTTTCTCACAATTGGACTCTAACTTGAGTTGCCATTTGCGTGGTGCCGTGGTAGTTGTGACCTACAAGTTTGATTTTTTTTTTTTTTTCTTGATTTGCATTTTCTGAAGCATGGTGGATTGGGATAGAATAGGAACCCTAAAGAAGCTTGCCCTAATTTTCCTATCAATTGTTATAAGTTTTGGTTCCCTTTATTAATATCAATATAAGTTGCTCATGTTGTTTTTTTAATAATGCATTTTTTTTATCTGTTTGATTTTGTTGTGATTGGAAAATATATATCCCTTGATCCACGTCTCAAATATCCATTTGTTTCAGGGACAACTCATTGAATATGACTTTAAAGGCTTTGTATGTGCCACATCTATAAATAATAAGCTTGCTTTGCATAAAACTGGAATGACACATGTAGAACAACTCTCTTAAAATTCTAAGATTGGAGTTGACTTATCAGATTGTGAGGAAAAATTCAAGAATTTGATGAAAGCAACCAGCTAAACAAACAGAGAGAACTGTTGAGAAAACATTCTACTATACTCAGAATACCTAATAATTATCAATACCATTAGGAAAAGTAAACTTGAAGCATGGAGTTGCATGGCATTAATTCTCATCTAAAATATTATATCATTCTAAACAAACAGAGAGAACTGTTGAGAAAACATTCTACTATACTCAGAATACCTAATAATTATCAATACCATTAGGACAAGTAAACTTGAAGCATGGAGTTGCATGGCATTAATTCTCGTCTAAAATATTATATCATACTTTTCATCTATAATATCATATACTTCCAACATAAACAAAACAAAACGAAAGAAAAAGAAGGGGTGGACAAGATGATGATTAATCCAAACAAATACAACATACATAACCATGCAGTAGCAACTAAAATTGAAAACCCCAAACTATAGAATCAAGACTACCTATCATCATCTCCGCTGAAAACTGAAAAGGATGTAGTTAGAACATCCTCAACATCAACAATATCCTCGTTATCACCAACCGAGGTTGAAGTAGTGCAATAAGATTGCATAAAATCCTCCTCCAAAGCCAGCTTTGTTTCCAAGCACCTAACCACATGCCTCATAGTGGGTCTTGACTCAGGTGCATCATTGGAACACATTAAGCCCAATTTAAGCACCAAAACAGCTTCAACTTCATCAAACTCGCCCCCTAACCTTGAATCCACAACATCTAGGGTTGCTCCCATGCTCCACTTCTCCCAAACCCATTCCACAAGCATGAGCTCCTCAGGCAATGCTTTGGGGTCAATAGGCCTTCTACCACATACCACTTCTAGTAATAAAGCACCAAAGGCAAACACATCAGAACTTGTTGTTGGCTTGCCTGTGCGTGTGAGCTCAGGTGCTAAATAACCCAACGTGCCCACCACCCTGGTTGTGCTTGGGTTGGAGCCACGCTCATATAGCTTAGCAAGACCAAAATCACTCAACTTTCCGTTAAACTCAGAATCCAATAACACATTGCCTGCTTTGATGTCTCTGTGAACCACAGTTTGTTCCCATTCCTCATGTAAATATAAAAGCCCCGAAGCAACCCCTCTGATGATCTTGAATCTTTGCTCCCAGCTTAAGATTGCTTTAGGCTCATCAAAAAGGTACTTGTCTAAACTTAAATTAGGCATAAATTCATACACAAGTAATAAATCACCTTGCCTACGACACCAACCCAATAATTGAACTAAATTTCGATGACGAAGATGGCCAATACTACCAACCTCAGACACAAATTCTCGTAAACCTTGCTTCGAATTTTGGGAAACACGCTTTACAGCAACTTCGGTATTTGAATTTGGCAGAGTTCCTTTGTAAACTCTACCAAATCCGCCAATCCCAAGTAGCTCTTTGTCTCCAAAACCCTTTGTTGCTTTCTTTAGATCCTCGTAAGAAAATCTATGTGGTCCAATATCAAGCTCCCAAGCTTCAACCACATCAGTCTTCTTGAGTTTCCTGACATTATAAAGAACCAAAACAATCCCCAAAATTACAACCAAAGCACTAGAGACTGAAACACCAACAATTAGGCCTGTGTGGTTCTGTTTTGACCCATTCATTTTTGGGAGCTTAAGCCTGAGTTTATCCAAATTGAGATTTTTAGCATCTCCATTTATATTAAAGCTCCAGCCTAAGACATAGTGCAAACTTGAGCAAGGAAGATCGGTTGAAGCAAAGAACCCAATGAACATGGATTCTTTGAAAATTGGTGAGAGGTCCACATTATTGTAGGACAAAAATGCAGACTTGGGTCTATTAGATTCTTGCGCAAGGCTAACATTTAATTGATTTATTCGTGCATCATATTCGACCCATGCCTGAATTATATGACCACTTTTCAGAGTAAGGGAACTCTTTCTACGCAGAGATTGATCGACTCGAACAGATTTGTTCGATACTATGTTGCTGTCAAGGCCAACGACAACATGGTTATCATCGATGTCACTGAACTTGGGGTGAATGACAGTGAATGGCACCATGAATACGTGGTCTGAAATGTTCCCATCATTTCTGGCCTTGAGTCGACCAGGATAAGGGCCTGGAAGAGCCCCAGATGGAGAGATTGTGAAAGCAAAGTTGTAGCGGCCTTGATTTCCACGTTCATTGATCAAAGCAAAAGCAAACGTAGTGGAAAATGACATAACTTTGCCGCTGGAGGAGTTCTTGAATTTGATTGGATATTTATAGAAAGCATGGCTATCAACTTGAACTGATTCGTTTGTTAGCTGAAGTATGCCATTGTTATCAATCACGGCGTCGTCTAGGCTCATGCTTTTACGTTCAACATTGAACCCGTTAGTGAGCTGGGTCAACAAGGGACCAACATTGTCTAGGTCAGGCTTTACTTTGTATAGGAGAAGAAGGAAAACCCAAAAGAGAAAGGTGAGTTTTGCTGCCATAGGCGAGAAAAAAGAACGACTTTTTGTCGTGAAGGAAGCTTAGGCTGTGTTTATATATATATATATATATATATGGAAAGCCTCAAATATTCTGTCGCATACAATTTTCCTTGTTCACACAAGATTCCTAATGCCACCCATGATGTCCACATTTTTTTTTTTTTTATCGATTTTCGACTCTTTTTCCTTAAAGGTAGAAATGTTTGATAGATTGTCACGCTGCATCTTTTTCTATTTGTCTTTATTTAGAGTGAATAAGAAAGAAGAGGAAATCACTATGCAATGTAGAGTAATATTCCAAAAAGTATGATTTGATTTGACATAAGAATTCAAGAATATAAAATAGGGCGCAGCTTACGTCCAGTGCTCAAGTGCACTGGACGTGTTGCAATTGTGACACGTGTCTAAAAATGAACACGTGTCACAATCGGTGCGGCTTCAATGCACTAAAGTAACTGGACATAAGCCACACCCTATAAAATATTTTCATCCACTCCATTTCCCCTTTAACGAGGGAAATAATGTACATTTTATAATTAGAATTTTACTTTTTTTTTAATCTGACAATGTACTAAAAGTCACGTTATTACATTTTTAAAAGTCACATTACCGTCCATTTCATAGAAATTAAAGCCAGCTTGATTCACACTTATAATCATCCTAATCAAGAATTTTCTTTTTTTTTCTTTTTTTTTTCCCCTCTTTTTCGTTTTCTTTTACCAAGTGAGACCCTTAAAGTTTCAAATTATCAACGGTAGGTAGGTACTACCTACCTACTAAGGTAGTGCCTTTTATAGTATTTTATTGTATTTTTAAATAATTGAATTTTATTTATGGTAATTGTACTTGAGCGATGAGAATGTGGAAACAGACATTTTTGGCTTACGAAGAACGCACCCACCATGCATGTGCTCATCTCTATACAAGTGATCCCCTTAATTATTAAGCGCTATGCCATGCTCAGTTCCTAGAAAATAGCTGTGTATGCTTGTGTTCAAAGTTCTTTCCTTGTTTCCTTGGTTTTATTCATGGTACATGTCCTCTTGGAAACATGTTTCTCGACAACTAGGGATAGCAAATGGGCAGGTTGAATCATAAATGAGTTGAATATGTAATTACCCATTTATCCATTTATGATCCGTTTATATATAAATTAATTATTTATTGCCAATTTACCACCGCGCATCTTTAATGCGGTGGTCACTCCACAAATATAAATGCTTGTGGGGCGGGGGCAAGGATCGAAGTTCAAGTCTCCAGGAGAGAGTTTCACATACATATACACTTAAATTAGGATAAAGTAGAAATTTTATCTTGTATCAAAAAAAAAAAAAATTATCTATTACCAACCTAACCCATTTAATTAGTAACCCACCCATTTAACCCAATATGACCAAAATACCTTTAAAACTACTTGAATACCCTCTTGACCTCCAAAATTACCAAAATACCCTTAAATACCTAAAATGACCCAAATACCCCTACACTTCCAAAATTACCAATATACCCTTGGACATCCAAAATTATCCCCAAAATCTCTAAAATGAGCAAAATACCCATGAAACCTCCAAAATGACCAAAATACCCCCGATATCTCTAAAATTACCAAATATGCTCAAAAATCACTAAAATGACCAAAATATCCCCAAAATCTCTAAAATGAACAAAATACCCATAAAACCTCTAAAATCACCAAAATACCCCCGATATCTCTAAAATCACCAAATATGCTCAAAAACCTCTAAAATGACCATAATACCCACGATATCTCTAAAATCACCAAATATGCTCAAAAACCTCTAAAATGACCAAAATATCTCAAAAATCTCTAAAATTAGCAAAATACACCCCAAAACTTCTAAAATGTCCAAAATATCCCTAAACCTAAAAAATTACCGAAATACCCCCTGAAATATAAAAATTACCAAAATACCCTTGAAACTTAAAAATAATCAAATTACGTTGTAAGCTAAAAAATGACCGAAATACCCCCAAAATCTGTGAAATTACCAAAATGCCCCATAAACCTAAAAAGTGATTGAAATACCCTGAAACCTAAAAAATGGTTGTAATACCCCCTCGAAACCTATAAAATGACAAGAATACCCTCAAAACCTTTAAAATGACTAAAATACCACCAAAAAATAAAGAAATAATCAAAATACACCTGAAACCTAAAAATTACTGAAATACCCCCAAAACCAAAAAAATACCAAAATATCCCCCCCCCCCCCATCAACCTAAAAAAGTGACCGAAATACCCCCCTAAACCTAAAAAATGACTAAAATATCCCCCCTTGAAACCTATAAATGACGAAAATACCCCTGAAACCTAAAAAATTACCAAATTACCCCATAACCTAAAAAATAACCAAAATACCGTCGAAACCTGTAAATTTACCAAAATATCCCCTAAACTTAAAAAATTATTGAAATTCCCTAAAACCTAAAAAATGACTGTAATACTCCCGAAACTTATAAAATGACTAGAAACCTTCAAAACCTTTAAAATGACCAAAATACCCCTAGAACCTAAAAAAATGACCAAAATACCCATGAAACCTAAAAATTACCAAAATATCCTCTAAACCTAAAAAATGACTGAAATACCCCCAAAACCAAAAAAAGTTACCAAAATACCTCCAAAACCTAAAAAATGATCAAAATACCCTGAAACCTAAAAGAAGATCAAAACACTCCCGAAACAAACAAAAAAAATGACTAAAATACCTCCATAACCTAAAAATGATCGATAAATACCCTTAAAACCTAAAAAATGGCCAAACTACACCTGAAACATCTAAAATTACCAAAAGTTTTAGGACGTATTTTGGTAATTTTTAGGTTTCAGGGGTATTTTGGTCATTTTTTAGGTTTTGGGGGTATTTTGGTCATTTTTTTAGGTTTCAGGGGTATTTCGGTCATTTTTTAGGTTTTGGGGGGTATTTTGGTCATTTTTAGGTTTCGGGGGTATTTTGGTCGTTTTATAGGTTTCGAATGTATTCCGGTCATCTTTTAGGTTTTGAGGGTATTTTGGTCATTTTATATGTTTCGGAGGTATTTCGGTCATTTTTTAGGTTTAGGACATATTTTGGTAATTTTAAGGTTTCAGATGTATTTTGGTCATTTTTTAGGTTTTTGGGGTATTTTGGTCATTTTTTTTAGGTTTTAAGGGTATTACGGTCATTTTTTAGGTTTTAGGGATATTTTTGTCATTTTTTAGGTTTCGAGAGTATTTCAATCATTTTTTAGGTTTTTGAGGTATTTTGGTAATTTTTGGGTTTTGAAGGTATTTTGGTCATTTTATAGGTTTCGGAGATATTCCAATCATCTTTTAGGTTTATGGGGTATTTTGGTAATTTTAGGTTTTAGGGGTATTTTGATCATTTATTTAGGTTTAGGGGGTATTTTGGTCATTTTTAGGTTTTAGGGGTATTTTGATCATTTTATAGGCTTTAGGGGGTATTTTAGTCATTTTTTAGGTTAAAGGGAGTATTTTGGTCATTTTTAGGTTTCATGTTATTTTTTTTGGGGTCATTTTTTAAGTTTTGGGGGTGTTTTGGTAATTTTAAGGTTTCAAGGGTATGTTGGTCATTTTCAAGTTTCATGGGCATTTTGGTTATTTTTTTAATTTTGGTGGTATTTCGGTCATTTTCCAAAAATTTAGAATTTATGTTGTTTATTTAAATTTTACTATTTTAGATGGGTTTTAGTGGGTATTAGTAGTGATAGGCCACAAACTGAATGGCCCCTTGTGATTATACCAATTAATTAATTAGTCAAGTTATTAATTAATCAATTAATCATACAATTACGTGGAAGCACAAACAAATCACCAAAAACTAAATATGCAGCGGAAATTAAATATCACGGTGATTTGTTTACGAATGGGGAAAAACCTCGTGGCAAAAACCCTACCGGTTGATTTTCAGGTCACCATTTCCGAAACTCCACTATTATCAAATCAAGCAGTTACAAGTAAAGGAATCTCAAGTACCTTACCAACCTACAGTTGAACCCTTACCCCAATACACAATTGGACTTGATCTGTAGTGACAATTTCCACCTTTGATGCACGGTTCCCAAGTATATGACTAACCAATGCGCGGATCCCAGTACACGACTTTAAAATACCAACTTAAGGAAGAGAGGTTAGATGCAAAGTTCTTCAGTTCATCCTACACGATGAAGATCAGGAAGATGCTTGGTGTAAATACACATTAACTTCTTTAGAGAAGATGAACTAGGTCAAGAACTTCGTCTTTTGATCACAATTTGCTTGAACAGAGATTGCTCAATGCTTTTGCAACTTGTGTCACACTTGACGGCTCTTAAAACAATCTTTTTCTATGTTTAGGGTTTGGAGAAAAGAAGGCCCAAAAGCATATTCACAGATCCCAAGAAAATCATATCAAAAAATCTGAAATTATAAATCTCGACAGATAGCAAGTGTCGAGGTAACTATTGAGCAGGTGTCAAGCTTTAATGAATTTGCACTTCAGCTTGCTTTTTCTTGGACAGACTTGATAACTTCAATACTTGACCTTGAAACCTTGTTTCTTGAAGTATTAAAAACACCTAGAACTACCCAATTACAAGTAGAGTGCGTTTTGTCAAAGGATTTAGCCAATTTACATAAATAAGTGATATATGTTCTTAACAAGTGAAAACGCATATGTCCTAACAAGTAGGTTTATCCATTAAGAGCCATATAATTAAATAACCTAATGGGTTTTTACCCATTTAACACAAATATTAAAATGGGTGAGGTTAAGACTTATCCAAATAAGGTGGGTAATAAGTGGGTTCATGAATATGGATAAAAAATTCAAAATTGCCACCCTTACCGACAGCCGATACTAATTACACATATTCATACACATAAATGCCACATAGTGAAATAAATAATAAGAAATAGACATAAGGAGAATTTGTGGAAAATAAGTGGCACACCACATTGGCGTGTATGTACTTTGCATGCACTAATCATAATCCTAACTTATACCCTAAGGCCCTGTGAGAGAAAATGTGATATAATCCTAAGATACATATAATACATTCTCAATAACAAGGGCCTATAATTAGTACCACATCCCAAATCACTAAGAAGTATGTTTTTTCTAACTAAAATTGTCACTTTGCAGTTTTCTTATCTCAGCATTTCCTAATTTAACCTTCAACAGGCTTATAACCAACATTAGAGAAAGCAAGATTAGAAGAAAAGATTGAAAATAAAATTAATCTAAATAACAATAATCAATATTAATAATAAAATAGATAAACATTTATATACTAATGTAATTGTCAGACAAAATATAATATAAAAATGTAAACTTTAATTTATTTTTTCATTCCCATGTTTAGTTTTACTCAATTGGAAGATTTGCAAAATATATCTTGATATTAGTTGATTTAGAATTTGAATTGGAATCATCGTTATGATTCGGTTTCTCCATAATTTCAATCTACTACAAATATATATTTCATATCATTATTTGATTCTTTAAAATAAATTAATATAAAAATGTTAAGGATATAGTAGTATACTTACAAAGTTGTACCCTCACTTACTTGAATACTCTTAAGAGATTATGCATAATTCAAACTTTTTTTTCTCTATTTTTGTTAAGTAGTTAAAATTCGGGTCTATAACAAAAATACAGGGTTTAGAAACTTTGAAAAAGTTAAAAGATAAAAAAAAATAAAATAAAATAAAAAAATAAAAATAGTGGAGGCGAGGGTTTTAATGTGACATTGTGAAATAGAAGGACATAAGAAGGTTTATTATTATGATTATGTGGGACTTTTAATTCAAAGCTGAAATTTCCAGGGAAAAACAAAAGACTTGAGTACGGCTTTGGGCCTTTGGCTTCAGAACATGTGGCAAGAAAAAAACTGTGGGTTTTAAGTGGAATCCACTACAGTAAAGACTATATGGATTTAAGATTTCTTATTTTCCAAGAATAGTACTAAAAATTGGGAGAGTAGTAAAAAGTATTATGGAATCCATAAATAATAATAATTAAAAAAAAAAAAACTGAAAATAGACATAAGCTGAAAAATTCAGCACATCCCGAACATACACACATTTGAGTTATGTCGAACCCCACACGTTGGTTGTCGGTATACATTTTTGATGTTCAGTTGTCGGTATACATTGTAACTGGTTTCTTCTTCTTCTTCTTCTTTTTCTTTTTTTAGCTAATGCTGGTTTCTTATTTCTTTGCATATATCTTGCACACTATTCTTACTCGATTGGAATCCTTATCATTCCTTCTTTATTACGCTTATAATATATGGATGTCATGATACCCTTATAATCAATGTAATAATGACTTTCTAATTAATGTAATAAAACAATAATAACTTTCTGATTAATGTAGAAAAGGCCAACGAGGGCTTGGCTAAGTGGGTAAGGCTCGGACACTTCGTGCAACACACCTAGGTTCGAGTCCCGCTGCTCACAGGATTTCGTTGGTGGGTAAACTTAGTAGTGAGGTGTACTCACAAAATGTGAGGTGACTCCCACACAGAGGGTACAGAATGGGCATCGACTACAGACTCCCTGACTGAGGCCACTGGCTCCCTGCCCGGGAGTATAATATGACCATAAAGACCCCCATTTTTGCTTCTCAAAAAAAAAATTTTTTGATTAATGTAGAAAAGTGTTATGTCCACGACATCCTCACAACACCTCTACAACAAATTCTAAGTGATAGATTATTAGTGGCTGTTATTGATAAAAAAAAAAAATAATAATTCAATAGTGGATTTAAATCATAACTAATAACAATTTACCACCTAAAATTTGTTGTGAAATTTTTGTCAATGTAACACTTGTATTAGTATATGAGTAAATAGAATTATGGCGAATAACAAACATTTTCATGGAATATATATATACACAACATCCTCTGAAATTATTCAAAATTCAGACGGCTATCATCAGATTAGTTTTCTTTATAATTCAATTTTTGTTTTTTTAGATGAGCATCCTTTCAGGTGAATACTGATTTAGACATGCAACATAAGTACATAGGATCTCTTCAAAAATTCTTCACAGTTCACCGAGGTCTCATCTCAGTATTTAACTTCTTCTTTTAATTTTCCTTTTTATTACAAGTGTGCATATCCATTTTTTTTTAAGTTTATTTAGTTTTATCTTGTATCAAAAACAAAAACAAAAAAAAAAATTGAGTGATTCATATAATATAGCTATATATATATATATATATATATATATGCCTAACTCATAATCTTAAACTTTTGGGTTAAATGATGTTTTTATATATCATATTAACTACTCAATTGAAATCTTTTAAGATGTTCTCTCCCCAATATATAATTTTTCTAAATTTCATTTTTTAAGGTACGTATAAATATATCTTTATCTGTTTTCAATAAATAGGCGAAAAAGTCATCTAAACGAATGCTAGTTTGGTGGTTTTTTTTTAGATGAGCATGTTCAATAAATAAGCAAATAAGTCATCTAAATGAATGCTAGTTTGGGTTTTTTTTTTTTTTTTTTTATAATAGATGTGCGTGCTTTCATGAGAATAGAGATGAAAATTTGTTTTTGCGGGTTGTGTTAGCTGTTGTGTCATATTAAGGATATTCAAATACATAACTCAACCATAACCCAACTTATTTAATAATTATGTCAAAACCTCTCAACCCCTACACACCTGTTTATTAAATGGATTAACATAACATGACCCATTTCAACTTGTTTAATATACAATCTACGAAAAATAATTTTTTTTCATTTTGGATAATCAAAAAAAAGTTTAGAAATTTTAGAGTTTCAATGGAGAATTTATCAATATAACCATTTAAATTCTTTTACTTACTCAATTATATTTAAAATTTAAATTTATATTAGATAGAAATGACATTTATTTTTTTATGAAACATGTCCTTTTGAGTTGATTGAGAATTAAGCAGGTCAACACAGAATTGATACATCTATTTATAATAAATCGTGTTAAAACATCTCTAACTGGTTTTGATACAAATCTATTTACATTACACTAACCCGGAAAATATCATATATATGTCATGTTCATGACGTAAAACATTATCACCCCTACATGTGAATAATGATTTTGGGCTTTAATTTCTTCCCCCCTTGCTCTTACTATAGGAAGAGACAATACTTTCAATCACTCACGGGAAAGTAGTCATCGGAATCATAACTCAAAAATAAGACACAGATAGCAGTTTAAATCAAGCACCAAAGTCGTCCCTTGAATGACTATTAAAACATTAATCGATGATCTGCTTGTACCTAACAGGGAAGATTTCTTTTTTTTTTGTGTAAATTTCTGTGTCTGTGGTTGTGAACGATATCGTTGTCCCATATGGCCTGCAAATGTTTCCTACGAGCAGTATGCTTTATGTGTAAAAATTCAACTTCAAAGTAGGGCGGTACGTGTGGCACGGCGGTTTTTTTTTCTCCATTTTGGACTGAAATTTGGAACTTAGGACGAGAATTCAACTTAACTAGCTTTTTAGCCATGCATTGCATGCAATTTAATTTAAGATAAAGTTTAACTACAAAATTATTTGTAACCTTAGGCTACATCCTTACTCAATAAAATAAATATCACTACATATTTTGAAAAATTTAATCGTTGAATTGCATGTTCTTTATACTCTTAACACATATATCAAATTTTGTGTTGATCGGATATTATTTACTATATAATCTATAAGTTTATATTTTATACATAATTTTAAGCTACAAAAACTTGCAAATTAAACAATTTATTGATGACATAATTATTAATCTTCAATTTTGTAAAAATTTTGCAAGCATGAAGTATATAAAAAGAAAATGCAGTCCAATGGTAGATTTATCAAAATTCACCTCTAATAAAAAAATATTGAGTAAGGTTGTAGCCTAAATGTACAATCAATTTTGTAACTAAATTTTGTCCTTTAATTTATTCAGTAGCAAAGGGCAAGACTTAGGAACAACACCTAAATATTGTACCTAAGTTTTATTCGGCAGCAAATATATTAATATGATTGTAACCATGTCACATGCAGTTTTCTCAATTTAAAAAGAATTTGACTCCTTTATAAAACTATACACCATAAAATATGAAAACAATTAAACCCTCAAGCCTTTTTGACATAACTCATGAGAGGTGTTTTCGTTGCACAAAGATTTGCTTTTCGGCCAGATTGAGATCGGGTGTAATACCTATCCCTAATGTAATAGTTATGAATGATTGAGATTTAAAGTTAAAAAAGTAATTTAAATCTCAACCATTTAATATAAAAAAAAATACTTAAGAAAAAAAAAAAGGGAGAGAGTTAGAATAGTAAAAAATATTTGCGAGAGGATGAGGTAACCTCATCCTAATCCATGAAACATGAAACATAGTATTACTATTTGTGTCCTATGTGGGGCTTAGAGTAGAAGTGCAATGATGAAGGAGGATATCAAATTGGACTCTGACTTGACACGACGAGAATCAATTCTGAGGTGCCCATTAGTTTTGTTACTTTTGTTGTCAAGCATGTACGATCGGGGCTGGTGAAATGAACATGAAATTCACGATCAATGTATTTTTGCTTTTCAGCTAAAAAGTTCATCCAAAGTTCCAAACCCATCATACTAATTTGGTGCTCAGTGGAAACACTGAAAGTTCGTTACCATACCATTGCATACACATTGAATGGTACCTCAATTCTGACCAATTGTCTACTAAATAATTTTCAAAAGCTGATTGAATGCACCATATTGATGGCTGCTTCCTAAAGCTTTGACCTGTACTATCACATCGCCTGAAATTAAATTGGTTTTCTTGCTTTAGAGACGGCTTAATAAACAAGAGAAGCGTATCAAAAAAAATTAAATACATAAATAAACAAGAAAAATGTTATAATCATAACATTTTTACAATAGATTTTAAATGGCAAGTTGTTATTAGTTGTTACGGATAGGTAAAAAAATAATTTAAGTTTTGAATTTAAATTAAAATTAATAACAACTTTCTACCTATAATTTATTGTGAAAATATTATGAGCATAGCATTTCTCAATAAACAAAAACCCATCATGGCTCGGTCAAAAACCTCTCTTAATTAAAAGGCTGTTTGTGTTATTATGTTCTAGAATTTTGAACCCGTGGATTTTCATTTGAAAGAAGCCTCATTTACCTTTGAAAATTTACAAAAGGTGTGAAAGTTTGAGGGATAGATTATGATGGCGTGTGAACATTGATGGAATTCCAACTAATTTTATATACGTTAATGAGAATCATGAGATTACTTCTAGGTCAAAAACCATTCAAATGAATCTATAAACTTTAGAGGGAGACATTTTCTAAATTTGATTTCAATAAGTGAAGTTAAACGATTTTTTTAAATTTATTTAGTTATTGAATTGCGGATTTCATTGCACATAGAAAAAATCTTAGCACCTGTCTTTTATTAGAAAAATATTTAAACTACTATCTTTTACATTATTACATGTGATATAAAATATTTAAACTTCCTTAATACCTTATTATATATTATATATTATTAAAAATGTTGATTATTATGAGTGAAAGTAGACATCTCTCTGTGATATTTTCATCCACAAATAATCAATTAATATATATATAAAAGCAAAGACCTCATGCAGGAGAGCATAAGGTTTTGCCAAGTGGCACTCTCTTTGAAAAGATAATTGATTTTTTTTTTTTTGAAATAAAATACATCATTCTTAATTTATTACACTTATTAGATGCCACATTAGTTATTTATTAAACTAAATAGATTTTAATTAGTGATAAATAAGACTAATAGATAAGATGGAGGGATGTTAATCATCAAAAACTCTTTATTTTCCTTATTCCTCCATCCAAAGGTTTTCTTATGTTTATGCCTACTCCTCTTCCCTTATAACTAAATGCCTACTCTTCCTAGACCACTACATGCCTTCTCCTATGCCTGTGTTGCTAAATTACCAGTTCTATGTTCTATAATTTGCACAAACTGAAATAGCATTCAAATTATTTAAGAACATATGAAATCATATAAAAATCACCAAATTAGAGTTTAAAATTATAATTAAAATTTTAAAAGAAATCTAGGCACATTTGCACAAAAATTCCATATAACTAAGTCATACTTAGGAATATTGGACCATTAATTTTTCCTTTGTATAAATAGAAGGGTCCCAATGGGATGAGGGGGCTAACAATTTTCTCTCCAAAACATTTATTGCAGGAACACAAAAGTTTTCCATTGTAGACTTTTCACAATTAAAGAACATTACTTGCCAACTAATCAAACTAGAGTTTTTAGTACCTACAACAATTTCACAACATCAAGAACAAACCCCAATGTATACAACGTCAAATTCTATAGTCTCCTGTTATATCAAATGAGTGTTTAATTTTTCTCACAAAGTATTCAATAATAAAGCTTTTGAACTATAGTCTTAATTACAACTCTCAATCATGTTGAACTTGGATGACACCTATCAACAATGTATCATTATGAAATGCAGAAAAAATTTGGAGCGTACACAACGTTTAGTGTGGATGGGAAGAAATTTCATCATATTCCAATTGGTTAGGTTAGTAAGAGACCTATTCCAATTTAATGATCCTGGAATTTTGTATACAAGTAATAATCAAGGAAACTTCCACCTAAAATAAGTCGGACTTTTGGCAAGAGAGAAAATTGATGTCTAAACAAATCAAGCTAAGGCCAACCAAAATGGACCATATTCTTAATTTCTTATCTCTATTTGTTCCATGTACAAGGCTTATAGTCAATAAGACACGTGCATACACAGTTGCCCACACCATGGTTTTAATGTCGCACTATCAATGAGTGGAAGACAATGAGAAAATTGGATATACTTTTATTTCATAGTATTAAATATGTGAACACAACAAAAATTGTAGGGTCAAATTTGGTAGCCCAAGCCCAAGAAGGATGGGTTACGAGCCAAATGAACCCATGACAATGAATTTGTAGAAAGTGGGCGAAAGAGCTGGGCTGGGTGTGAATTAAACAGTGATTGATTATAGTGTTCAATGATTCATTGACACAAGATCATGCTTATCTTCCTTGACAAATGTCTGTCCGAAGAGGTATGTTATTGAATGAAAGATGATTACAACTCTTGGAACTACAGTAAAATTATCTAATTCTTCTGTCTACCTTTCTTTCGATCCATATTATCAGAGACCTCTTCTGCTTATATAACACCCTCTCCCATCATCTTCATCGTCCACTTGTGTTAGGACATATATGTTTTAACTTGTTTAAAAACATATGTCACTTAGTTATGTATATTGGCTAATCCTTTGACAAAATGCACTTTGCTTGTAATTGGGTAGTTCTAGGTGTCTTTAATACTTCAAGAAACAATGTTTCAAGATCAAGTGTTGAAGTCACCAAGTCTGTCCAAGAGAAAGCAAGTTGAAGTGCAAAATTTATAAAGCTCGACACCTCTCGATAGCTACCTCGACACCTAGCTATCTGTCGAGATCTTCAGCTGATTCTTATCGCAATCTCGATAGCTTCTCGATAGCTGGTCGATCGATCGAGAAAGTTTATGTCCCCTCGACACCTTCTCGACACCTCCTCGATAGCTGCTATCTATTGAGATTCATTAAACCTCGACACCTCTCGACACCTCTCGATCAATCGAGGTTACGGGAAATCAAAATTTCAGCTTTTTGATTTTTGGGCCAGGCTTATGTATTTGAGTAGGGTTTCTTTTCTCACAACCCTAGACTTATATAAGGCTTATTTTAAAGGCCGTCACATAAGAGAATACAAGGAGAACATATGCAAAAGGTGATAGATGTCTTATTCTCTCTGAAAGAAGCTACTGCGTCTTTGCGCCTTAGGGTTTTGTAACCAAGTGCTTCTTGATCTTCATTGTTGATGAAGTGAAGAACTTTGCAGCCAACATTCTTCTTCCTTAAGTTGGTGAGTGAGTCACGTATTGGGATTTGTGCAAAGGAGTTAGTCACGTACTGGGATCCGTGCAACAACAAAAAGGGTGGCGTTCATATATTGAAGAGTTCAGAGGTTCTGAAGCGGTAGAAGGTTTCTGCTGTGAGTTCATCTACGGGAATTGTAGAGTCTAGGGACAAAGGTTTTGTACTAGATCTGAAACTTCTCTTTATTATAGTGGATTGTTTTTTGGGAAGGTTTCCCCGCAGGTTTTTTACTGTGAAACTGGTTGGTTTCATTGGTTTTCCTGAGTCATCATATCTTGTCTTATTTATTTTTTTCCGCTGCATGATTTTGACATGATATTGATGTTTGTTTTTTTAACAAGTTTTATTAATAATAAGTCTAATTAACAACTTAGGTTTAAAACTTGTTAATTCTATCAACCGGGGTCTAAATTTCCCAACAAGTGGTATCAGAGCGGGTTCACTCTGATTGGATTAATTTCCTGAGTGTGATCCATTGACCCCTGTTGTCATGGATAGAGGACAATCTTTATTTATACCTCCTTTATTTGATGGAACTAATTATGCGTACTGGAAAGTTCGTATGAAAGTTTTCTTGCAGGCCCTAGGTGAACAGATATGGCAAACTGTTGAAGTTGGCTGGATTAAGCCAAAGGAAGCGCCGGTGGATTGGGATGATGCAACAATTATAGCGGCAAATTTCAACAGTAGGGTCTTGAATGCTTTGTTCTGTGGGGTGACCAATGAAGAATTCAAGAAAATATCATCCACGGAAGTTGCCAAGGAAGCATGGACCATTCTTGAAACCACCTATGAAGGTACCAAGTCAGTAAAGACTGTGAAGCTTCAACAACTCACTAGTAGTTTTGAAGAAATAAGAATGGAGGAGGATGAGACCTTTGATGAGTTCTATGCCAAACTCAAGGATATTGTGAATTCTGCCTTCAACCTTGGAGAATGTATTGCAGAATCCAAAATTGTGAGGAAAATCCTTAGGTCCTTACCTAAAAGATTCCATGCCAAGATCACTGCCATTGAAGAAGTCAAGGACATTGATCAAATTCCTTTGACTGAGCTTGTAGGGAACCTTCAAACCTATGAGATAGGATTAGGCTCAATGGGAAAAGGTGGAAAGAGCAAAAACTTGGCTCTTAAGGGTATAGAGGAAGAGACTGAGGACTCTGAAGATGAAGATCAAAGTGAAGATGAGGATGAGGATCTAACCTTCATAACTGATGAGATTATCAAGCTTCTTCAATGTAGGAAAAAGGATAAAGGCAAACCTCCTAGGAAATCTAAATCCTCAAGAAAGGGTAAGAATGAGAAATCCCTCATCCAATGCCATGAGTGCAAAGGTTTTGGTCATATGAGGATAGAGTGTCCAAATTACCTCATGAAGGAAAAGACCGAGAAGCCAAAAGAGAAAGGGTTGGTTGCTACCTGGAGTGATACTGAGGATGACTCTTTTGATGAGTTTGTGGATGAATATCGTCAAGTTATGGCCTTTGCTGCCACAACCGATAAGGTGATCGTGGAGAGTGCTAGTGACAGTAAGGATTCTTCTGATGATGAAGTACCTAAGAAGATGACCCTTCAGGAAGCCTCTGATAAGATTGGCTTAAGATATGCTATTTCCTCCAGCCCCTCCTCATCCATAGCTTCTAGATCAAGGACTATCTTTATGCCTCAATCTGAGAAAGGTAATAAAGGTATGAAATCCAAAACTGATCTGGCTAATTCTAAATCCTTTATTAGACCTCATGCTTGTCACAATTGTGGTGTTGCTGGACACATTCGTCCTAATTGCTTTAAGTTGTATCCTTATAAGCAATTGTCCAAACGGTCACAGGTTTCCTCTCAAGGACCTATACATTTGTTTGGAGAGTTATTAAAAGTCTTGAGCTTTTTAACTCAATTTTAGGAGAATTCTAATTCTTCAATGTCCTTTAGTAGACATACTAGGACACATGCCTTTTCATCTTCACGGCCAAAGACTCGTGCTCTGTGGGTGAGAAAAGAGCCTAAGACTTAATTGTCTTTTCTGTTTGTCCTCTACTTTGATTCTTTCTATCTAAAGTAGGACTTTTTGCTTGATTTCTTATCTGCTTTTAGAATCATGGTTTCATGCATCTGCATCTTTCTATCATGTCTTCATGCATATGCATTTTTTCTTTCATGCATTCATGTTGTTTATCTGTTTTTGTTTGGTTGTTTAGTTTTTATTTTTGTTTTCAAAATAAAAATTGAAAAAAAAATTACAAAAACAGTGTGTGTTTTGTGTACTTTGGTACTTGTGTACCTTGGATGGCCAATGAACCAAAGTTTTCTAAACTTTGTATCTCTTGTAGCTTAGATGAGCATCTCTATGCACAACTAAGCAAGTGAGCTTTGTGGCTCTTGTTTGTGATGAGTAAGATTAGGTTATCTCTTAAAACTTAACACTCATATCACTCTTTTTGACGGGTAGGACTAGAAAATTCTAAGAGAAAGGCATAAATAACCATCTCACAACTGGTGCCCGCCAATCATAATATGACACATGTATGCTTCGGCATAGCAAAAGTGCAGTGTCAAAGATATTCGTATGCTTCGGCATAGCAAAAGTGCGATGTCAAATGCTTAACATCTTAGGTATTTCTTTTCTCTCTTGTATATACCCATGCATGATATGCTAAAATAAAAGAAAATATGCAAAGAAAATAAAAAGCAAAAAGATTAAAAAATGCTTTATATATGGTTGCAAGCGTGTATTCTAGGAGATGTGGGAGTTATAGGATGTACCTCGAAGGTGATAGTCCCCATCAAACAGTTATGATTGTGTGTGAGTTAAAAGTTATTTTCTCATATCTTTGATCGTCATAACATTTATACACATATGCAATCTTGCGATGTTTTTCACACACAACACGCAATATTCTTTGCTACTTTTGATACATGTGCAGGTACAATGTGATTTGGCCATCACAAGTGTTTACATGTGCTAATGTATGCTCACTAAATTGTCTTGACTTGTTTTTGAAATATAAAATTGGTTAGACTTGTTTAGTGTGTGTGTGTGTTTTGGGATTTATGTGCTTAACATTTTTTCTTGTTTTGCACATGGTTTGCATCCTTCTATTATCTTGTCATCCATAGCATCTTGTTTCATTACATTCATGCATTTATATGGATTTCTTTGTACCCCCTTGATCATCCTTAATCATCTTTATGTTTCTCGGGTTAAGCCTTCTAGCTTCTTATACCCTTTGTCAATCATGACAAAAAGGGAGAGAAAAATTGTGACTTTGTGGTTTCTTTTTTAAGATTCTACAAGTTAGGGGGAGAAATACATTCCTTTGTAAGGGGGAGATGTGTTTCATTTTGTTAGGGGGAGTGCTTACTTCCTTGCTCTTGTACCTTGGGTCTTGTGACCATATTTATATACATTGTGTTTATTTTCTTTATATATTGATGTATGTTTCTTTCACCTCTCTCTTCATGTGTTGTTTCTTTTCTATCTTAATACACATGTTCTTTATACTTGTATGCAATCTATTTATTTCTGTTTCACACAAGATGCCTTGATGAGTTTTGTTTAAAGTGTTTCAGAAATACAGGTTGTCAAAGTCTACTTATCATAAGCTCTCTTCTTGCAAAGTTTTTCAAGAGTTTGTGTTAGGATAGATTTTATTGTATTCAACAAGTGAATATGAGTTGAGTGATTTATGACTTCTCTTATATGCTCATTTGTTTGTTGTGGTTTTGTCACGGATTGCCAAAGGGGGAGATTGTTAGGACATATATGTTTTAACTTGTTTAAGAACATATGTCACTTGGTTATGTATATTGGCTAATCCTTTGACAAAACGCACTTTGCTTGTAATTGGGTAGTTCTAGGTGTCTTTAATACTTCAAGAAACAATGTTTCAAGATTAAGTGTTGAAGTCATCAAGTCTGTCCAAGAGAAAGCAAGTTGAAGTGCAAAATTTATAAAGCTCGACACCTCTCAATAGCTACCTCGACACCTGGCTATCTGTCGAGATCTTCAGCTGATTCTTATCGCAATCTCGATAGCTTCTCGATAGCTGGTCGATCGATCGAGAAAGTTTCTGTCCCCTCGACACCTTCTCGACACCTCATCGATAGCTGCTATCTATTGAGATTCATTAAACCTCGACACCTCTCAACACCTCTCAATCGATCGAGGTTACGGGAAATCAAAATTTCAGCTTTTTGATTTTTGGGCCAAGTTTATGTATTTGAGTAGGGTTTCTTTTCTCACAACCCTAGACTTATATAAGGCTTATTTTAAAAGCCGTCACATAAGAGAATACAAGGAGAACATATGCAAAAGGTGATAGATGTCTTATTCTCTCTGAAAGAAGCTACTGCGTCTTTGCGCCTTAGGGTTTTGTAACCAAGTGCTTCTTGATCTTCATTGTTGATGAAGTGAAGAACTTTGCAGCCAATATTCTTCTTCCTTAAGTTGGTGAGTGAGTCACGTATTGGGATTCGTGCAAAGGAGTTAGTCACGTACTGGGATTCGTGCAACAACAAAAAGGGTGGCGTTCATATATTGAAGAGTTCAGAGGTTCTGAAGCGGTAGAAGGTTTCTGCTGTGAGTTCATCTACGGGAATTGTAGAGTCTAGGGACAAAGGTTTTGTACTAGATCTGAAACTTCTCTTTACTATAGTGGATTGTTTTTTGGGAAGGTTTCCCCGCAGGTTTTTTACTGTGAAACTAGTTGGTTTCATTGGTTTTCCTGGGTCATCATATCTTGTCTTATTTATTTTTTTCCGCTGCATGATTTTGACATGATATTGATGTTTGTTTGTTTTAACAAGTTTTATTAATAATAAGTCTAATTAACAACTTAGGTTTAAAACTTGTTAATTCTATCAACCGAGGTCTAAATTTCCCAACAACTTGTTCTTCATCTAAGCATCCACTTGAGTGCATGTCCCATCAGGTATTCTCTTTACCCCTCCATGAGTGGTAGTAGCTGAGATTACACTGTTCAAGGGTCTTCTCCACATTAATGCGGCTAGAAAAGTAGATGCATTGCATTTAATGCGGTGGTGGCAGCTTTTCCTTGAGATATTTTCTCGTTCTAATCATCTCCAGACATGTCCAGTGCTTATCTTTGTCGTTGGGATTGCCTGAGAGTCCATTTGGATCTTCTATTCGTTGGCTGGGTCAAGACTATTTGCGTCCGAAGAGTGTAAACTCTTCGGACAAAAGGTGACTTCTTCAGACGCTACTCTTCCTTTACTTCTGGGTTGGCTACATTTAGATGAATTCTACCCCGACCCAGTATTACTCTTCGGACGTATAGTACTCCTTAAGACAGGGTCCCCAGCCCAATAGGTGTGTCTGGGCTTTTACCCCCCACAATAGCCCCTCAAAATCCTAATTTTTCCCTCGCATCCGAAGAGAAAAAGAGGGATTTTGACTTGTCATGAGGTGAGAAATTTGGGGAGAGACAAATATTTGAACTGACACGCATGTAGGCCTAGATAGAAGCGCTTCATTATTGCTAGTGTTTGTTTTCGTATTTCCAAGGCGCTATATTAATTACTCGAGGCAGCGCCTTGTCTTTTGTATCCAACGGTGGGCTGTAGATCCAACGGGCGTGATTCTTCCCCGGGATTTGATCGAAATAACTCCTGCCTCTTCACTTAACCCCGTATAAAATCGCAGGAGAAGGCGCTTCTTCTTCACTTTGCAAACTACCAGACTTCCCAACAAGAACCAGCGCACGACTTCACCACGCTCTTTCAGTCATCAATCTCAGTCTTTTCCAGAGCCTTTAAGGATCCTTGTACGAGTTCGAAGATCACTCTCCAGTTCAGTTCCTGTAAGTTTTCATCTTTTCGATCCTTCAATTTTCTCTTCGGCCAGTTGCCTCGACTTTTGAACAATCATTCCCCGGTCGCCGCGCTCAGTGCTTCCATCTTTCCATTTAGTCGTGATGGGTAAACTCTAATATCTGGTGGATAGTCCTGCCCAGTTGGAGGAATTTAGGGCCACCTATCATATACCCCCAAATGTGGGTGTAAGGTATTGCCCTCTAGAGAAAATACTAATGGACCGAAGAACGGGCGAAGTCGTAATCCCCATTATTGCTTTCTTAGAAGGGGGGATGACCATCCCCATGGGCCCCATCACCACTAATTACCTTCAAAACCATAGGCTTAGTCCCGACCAGTGTGCGCCCAACATGTTTAGGATCTTAGGGGCAGTTGATGATCTTGACCATCATCTAGGATTGGGGCTCACCTGGCTGGACGTGGTATACATGTACGAGTGTCACAACCAACAAGGGGCGGGATATTATTTAAAATCTCGGTCCGATATTGTTAGGCTTGTCTCCTGTCTTCCTAAATCCAACAAGGGGATGAAGGACGACTATGTGATCATTTCGGGCGCATGGCACGATGATCATCATTGTCCAACCACGCTAGGAAAGCCAGGTGGGACATGTTAGACTTAGGTTCACTAACAGTAGGCTTAGGGTCTTCGGCTTGTAGCAATTTTTAAATCTCTTTGTACTATTATTTCTGAATCTCTGACTAAATTCTGCTCTGATTTTTAATAGATAGGGACCGGGTTACTCCTCGACTGACCCTTATGAACACTGCCACCCTTAACTACCTACTAAGATCGGAGATTTTCGTAAGCGAGGATGGGCAGCTCAGATCAATTCTGCTTATCCTTAGGTATACAGTGAAACCGAAGAACTATCAGCCGATCGGCAACACGATAACGCAGGGGGATTATCGTCTAAACCATATAGACGTTGCCCGAAAAGGTTTCTTGGCACCATACGACCTCGCCCCTGTTCCCCATCCAAACACCTAAGGTGTACTCCCGCTCGCCCAGCCGATCCAGCAGATTCCCCTTGAACTGGTGGCAGTAGGCGAGAGGGTTGGTTCCTCTACCTCGTTGCTAGAGGAGCAGATAGATAAATTTGCGTTCGGAGGAGAAGCTTCAGGAGGGGAACAAGTGATAAAGCTCTTGGACGCCGAGGAAAAAGGCGACAGGCAGTCCAATGTCCATCCCATCTTGATAACTGCCCTTCCCAAAGACTCTTCAGACAACGATATGGTGGACTTAAAAAGCTTGATGAAAAATAGGGGCAAAATGGCAGAGACTAAAGGGATTGGAACGTCCCAACCAGCTGCGAACCTTCCACCCCCACCCCCTCAGATTCCTCTAGATCTTGGCACCAAGCAGATGCCAGATCCGAAAAAGAAGAGACCAATCGTTGACACTGAGGAGAGGGAGGTGGCCCCTCCAAGAGGAGCCAAGCAGCAAAAGGTGACAAAAGGTCACCAGGACAAGAGGGCCTCCTCTACTGAGAGCCGAGAAGACGTTCATGTGGCTGAGGTGCGCCGAGGGCCCCGCACCTGGTCCCCCAGGTTGGAGTTAGACAGAGCCCCTATCCCCTAGGACACCTCCCTCAGAAACTACGACGAGGGGAGGGCAAGCGTTGTTGCCGAGGCTCTGGAGTAGCCTCTTCTTCTTCCAAAGGACATGGACTTGTATCGGCGCTTCAACCAATACGAGCTCTTCCTGTCCCTCAAGAAGGATATTGCCATGATGAGTGAACTGATCCTCTTAGTTCAGGTTTTTTTTTTTTTTATTTTACCTCCTGTCTTTTCTCTATGTTGAAAACTCTTGTCATGCAAGTTACTCAGCAGATATATGTGGCCGAGGAATGGAACAAGAATGCCCACCTCGAAGCCCAGGTTGCAGCCCAATCTCAATCGGAGGCCGAAAGATCTCTGGGTAGCCTTAAGGAGAATTACTCTCTGCTCTCTGAGCAGTTAAAAGAGATGACCAACCAGAGGAACAGCCTCGACGCTGGACTCAAGAACGCTGAGGCTCGGGCTGAAGACCAGCGTAAAAGGTTGCACATGGCAGAGATCAACCTGGCAACTGAGAGGGAGTTGGTGAAAGGTCTCAAGGCCGAACTTCAAAAGGTCAAGGAGAGTGCCCGAGTAGCCGAGCAAAATGCTCGACTGGCACAAGAGGTAGTTGAGGCTGAAAGGAAGGCAGCTTACCAGCTGGGGGTGGATGAGACCGGGACCCAGCTTACAGAGCAATTTGCCTCAGTTGGTCGAGACTACTGTAACATAACTTGGCAAAAGGCGCTGGATGCTGCTGGAGTCCACCTTGATTCTGACCTAAGGTTACCTAGGACTGTATATTATGATCCTGAAATCTGAGAGCTCCCAGGGTCTGATCCCCCCCTCCCACACAGCTTCCTGAGGTTTCGGAGCAGTCCCTAATCGGCCAACTCCCACCAGCCAACCTCGAGGTTGCCAAGGAATCTGGTCGGCCCGACGATCCGAACAAGCCTGTTGAGGCTCCCTAGGACAAGGGCAAAGTTTTGACGGAGAAGAAGAAGACCCTCCCAAAATCCAAGGACCAAGCTGCTGATCCTTCGGTCTCTCAGAAGAAGGCCCAAAGACTTAGGGGTTTCTATTTTGTACTTATGATATTTTTTTCTGTTAGGCAAAGATTTTGTAAACTTTTCTTCTTTTTAATTAATGAAACTTTTTTACTTTTATTTCCTGTGTCTCCGTTATATTTCTTATAACTTGTTATTGTTGCAAATGACTGTCCCTTTTAATTGAGGTAACAATATAGCTAAACTCATCCATCATATCATGTAGATGACGTAAGTAGTTAAAATTGGTACTAAGAAGAACAGTTAGTATAAGGCTTACCAACAAGCCACGAATGAGTTTAAGTTTAAACAGTTAGAAAAATTGTAACGAAGTGTTAACTAACCCAAATTATCTGGTCCGAGGACTACAGGCATGAATGAGTTTAAGTTTAAACACTTAGGAAAATTTTAATGGAGTGTTAGCTAACCCAAATCATCTGGTCCGAGGACTACAGGCATGAATGAGTTTAAATTTAAACACTTAGGAAAATTTTAATGGAGTGTTAGCTAACCCAAATCATCTAGTCCGAGGACTACAGGCATGAATGAGTTCAAGTTTAAACACTTAGAAAAATTGTAACGGAGTGTTAACTAACCCAAATCATCTAGTCCGAGGACTACAAGCATGAATGAGTTTAAGTTTAAACACTTAGGAAAATTGTAACGGAGTGTTAACTAACCTAAATCATCTGGTCCGAGGACTACAGGCATGAATGAGTTTAAGTTTAAACACTTAAGAAAATTTTAACGGAGTGTTAACTAACCCAAATCATCTGGTCCAAGGACTACAGGCATGAATGAGTTTAAGTTTAAACACTTAGAAAAATTTTAACGGAGTGTTAACTAACCCCAAATCATCTAGTCCGAGGACTACAGGCATGAATGAGTTTAAGTTTAAACACTTAGAAAAATTGTAACAGAGTGTTAACTAACCCAAATCATCTGGTCCGAGGACTACAGGCATGAATGAGTTTAAGTTTAAACACTTAAAAAAATTGTAACGGAGTGTTAACTAACCCAAATCATCTGGTCCGAGGACTACAGGCATGAATGAGTTTAAGTTGAAACACTTAGGAAAATGTGGTTCAAATGACGAGTCGACATGCTGATTAAAGGAAAGGCCCGATTAATAATAGTATCTTTTCAGGTTGTTTACATTCCAAGGGCGGGGTATCACATGGCTATCTAGATCTTCAAGGAAATACGCCCCTATGCCAGCCCCTGAAGTAATACGATATGGCCCCTCCCAATTAGGCCCTAATTTTCCCCAAGCTGGGTTCTTTGCAGTGCCAACAACTTTCCTCAGTACTAGATCACCAGGTTCCAAAGGCCTTGGCCTTACGTTGGCGTTATAGCCCTGCCTAAGCTTCTGTTGATAATATGCTAGACGAACCATCGCATTTTCCCTTTTTTCCTCGACTAGGTCCAAACTCTTCTCTAGCTGCTCATTGTTGTCGATTAGATTGAACGAAGTGGTTCTCAAAGTCAGGAACCCATTCTCCAAAGGTATTACAGCTTCAACCCCATAGGTCATTGAAAAAGGGGTTTCCCTGGTAGATCTACGAGGTGTAGTTCTGTAGGCCCAAAGTACATGCGGCAATTCCTCCACCCATTTGCCCTTTGCGTCGTCTAATCTTTTCTTTAGGCCGTTTACAATGACCTTGTTGATGGCTTCTGCTTGGCCATTACCCTAGGGATAAGCTGGGGTGAAATATCTATTCGTGATTCCCAATTCGCTACAATAACTCCTGAACGCTTTGCTATCGAACTGCAGACCATTGTCCGAGATAAGAGTATGAGGAATCCCGAAACGAGTGACAATGTTCTTCCACACGAACTTTTGTACGTCTACATCTCGAATGTTGGCAAGAGCTTCCACTTCGACCCATTTTGTGAAGTAGTCAGTGCCGACCAGCAGGTATTTCTTGTTTCCTACGGCCTTGGGGAATGGCCCCACGATATCCAAGCCCCATTGAGCAAATGGCCACGGGCTGGATAGTGGGTTGAATGTCCCGCCTGGCTGGTGTATATTCAGCGCAAATCGTTGACATTGATCGCACTTCTTCACATATTCCTGGGCTTCGTTTTGCATGTTCAGCCACCAATAACCTTGTGTAATGGCTCGATGAGCCAAAGATCTACCCCCAATGTGACTCCCACAAATCCCTTCATGCAGCTCTTCCAGTAGCAATTCAATGGCTTTAGGATGGATGCATAGTAGGTATGGTCCTGTATAGGATCATTTGTACAGTCTCTAGTCCTCAGATAGCCAGAACCTGGTTGCTTTCCTTCGGACTTTATCAGCCTCCCCTTTTTCTTTGGGCAAAATGTCATACCGCAAGAAGTTAATGATAGGATCCATCCAACTAGGCTCGGCCCTAATCTGGTGAACCTGCACTGCTTCTGTCCCTGCTTCCGTAGGCTCCTGCAGGTCCTCGACGAGGATGATTCTTGGTAGACTTTGCGCCGAGGAGGTGGCAAGTGTGGCTAGGGAATTGGCATGTGCATTACCGTTTCTGGGGATGTGCAACAAATTGAAGAAGCCAAACCCCAACCGCAAGCGCTTAACTCGGCTCAGGTATTGCTGCATTCTCTCATATTTCGCTTCCAATTCACCTTGCACTTGACCTGCAACCAGTCTCGAGTCTGAGAACGCTTCTAATGATTTTCCTCCCATTCTTTGAACCATGGCCATTCCTGTCAACAGGGCTTCGTATTCGGCTTCGTTGTTCGTGGCGGTGAAGTTCAATCTTAGCAATTTTTCAATAACTATCTTCTCTGGAGATACTAATACTAGTCCTATACCAGAACCCTTTTGATTTGCTGTGCTATCCACGTACATTTCCCAATAAGAGGGACTTTGTTGAGAGATCATGCCAACTGATTTTTCATCCATGTTCGACATTGGTATCGCTTCCTCTAAACGAGGCTCCGTGAACTTGGCCACTAAATCCGCAAGGATTTGGCCTTTGACTGACGTACAGGGCATGTACTTAATGTCGAAAGCCCCTAAGATTGTACCTCACTTAGCAATCCACCCGGTGTAGTCAGCGCTTCGGAGTATAGCCTTGAGTGGGAGCTGAGTGAGGACGATGACCGTATGGGCCTGGAAATAGTGAGGTAGTTTTCGTTTACCCAGCACTACTACTAGGATGGCCTTTTCCAGTGGTAGGTAACGGATCTTGGCTTCATGCAGTGATTTACTTACGTAATAGACTGGTCTTCGTACACCGCAGTCTACTCGGATTAGTACCAAGCTCACAGCACAAGGAGCCACCGCAATGTAAGCAAACAAGACTTTATCTGGCTCAAGGCTAGACAAAATTGGTGGTCGAGCTAGATAGTCTTTGAGTTGCTGAAAGGCCACATCACATTCTTCAGTCCACTCGAATCCCTTCCACTTGTTGAGCAAAGAGAAGAAGGGCCAACACCTGTCTGCTGACCGGGAGATAAATCGGTTCAAGGTAACAGTCATTCCAGTCAGTTTTTGGACTTCTTTGGGATTCCGAGGAACTCATAAATTGTTGATTGCCTTTATCTGGTCGGGGTTAACCTTAATACCCTTATGGATCACCATGTATCCCAAAAACTTGCCAGACCCCACGCCGAATGAGCACTTGGAGGCATTTAGGCGTAGCTTGTATTCCCTGAGGACTTCAAAGGTACTTTCAAGGTCCTTTACATGCTCAGCAATAATCTTGCTTTTCACCACCATGTCATCAATGTAAATCTCGATGTTTCTACCGAGCTACGGCTCGAACATCCTCGTCATCATCCTCTGATAGGTAGATCCCGCGTTCTTTAGGCCAAATGGCATTACCTTATAGCGGTAGTTACCAATAGGGGTGACGAAAGCGGTCTTTTCCTGGTCGTCCAGGGCTAAAGGTATCTGGGCCTTGGAAGGCATCTAGGAAGCTCATCCGAGGATGGCCAACAGTGGCATCCACTAGCTGATCGATCTTTGGCATAGGGAATGGATCTTTAGGGCAAGCCTTGTTTAAATCAGTGAAGTCCACGCACACTCGCCATTTCCCATTCTTTTTCTTCACCACTACAATATTCGCTAGCCACTCAGGGTAGAAAACTTCCTTAATGGCTCCAGCTTGTTTGAGCTTCGCTACTTCTTCCCTTACTGCCTGAGCATGTTCCTTAAATGGGCGCCGAGGAGGCTGCTTCTTAGGGGTCACTAGTGGGTTGACTCTCAAATGATGACAAATGAATTCCGGGTCCACCCCTGGGGCTTCATAGGCGTCCCAGGCAAATACGTCAAGGCTTTTCTTAAGAAATTCTACTAACTCTTCCCTTTCCGGAAGAGGCAACTCGGATCCAACTTGAAAGAATTTTTCCGGATTGTCTCCGATGATGACTTTTGTCAGATCCTCGCACCTAGCTCCTTCTTCTAGATTCTCAGCAGGCAATTCCCGAGACTTTAATTACTATAAACCCTTCTCGGCCCTGGACAAGGACTTGGTTTTGGGTTCATGTTGAATGGCAGCCACTAAGCACTGGCGGGCTATGGACTGGTCCCCTCAAATCTCATAAACTTGCCCTTCGAATGGGTATTTAACTTTCTAATGCAGAGTAGAGGAAACAGCTCCTAGTGCATGAAGCCAAGGTCTGGCTACGATTGCCGTATAAGGCGAATACACATCCATAACTATGAAATCCACCTCCACCACTTCAAAACCGGTTTGTACAGGGAGGCATATCTGGCCTTTCGGGGTGACAACTCTTCCTTCGAAACTCACAAGGGGAGAGTTGTATGGTGTTAAGTTCTGAGGTTTTATGCCTACCCACTTATAAAGATTAGGGTACAATATCTCCACGGCACTGCCCTGGTCCACCATCACCCTCTTCACGTCGTATCTCCCAATTCTGAGGGTAATTACTAAGGCATCGCCATGGGGTTGGATGGTCCCCATCTTATTTTCATCCGAGAACCCTATGACCAGTTACGCTGCCACCTTAGCCCTCTTCGGGTTATGGCAGGCATCAGTTGTGGATGAACGGGCAACTGACATCACCTTTGAGGGCAAGGATCCTGTTCTTCCTGGTGCGGCGAAGACGACATTAATAGTTCCTAACAAAGGCTTGGATGGATCGTTTCTTCGAGATTCTGTGCTTGTCTGACTTTCTCGACCACTAAAGTGGTGCAGAAGGTGTTTTAATCTACCATCCCGGACCAGTTGGTCCAGGTGGTCCCACAGGTTCCTGCAATCCTCCGTGGTATGTCCATGGTCCTGATGATATTGGCAGAAGAGATTATGATTGCGCCTTTCGGGGTTTCCCACCATCTTATTCGGCCATCGGAAGAATGGTTCGCCCTTAATCTTTTCCAGAACTTGGTGTACTGGCTCTTTGAATACAGTGTTGACTGTTTGAGGGTTTATCGATCCCGTTGCAGAAAAATCTCTCCGCGATTTACTGCCGTTGAATCGATCCGACTTGAAATCCCTTCTTTCTTGGGGGATAACGTTTTCCTTGCCCTTCTCCTGTTACTGATCTTCTTCAACTCTTTTATACTTTTTGATGTGGTCCATTAGCTGACGCATGCTAGTGACTGGCTTGCCAGACAAAGATGTCCTTAAGCCGTGGTCAGTAGGGAGGCCGAGCTTGAACGTGTCGAGGGCCATCGCATCAAAGTTGCCCTCCATATCATTAAACATCTCCCAGTACCTGTCCGAGTACGCCTTCAGAGTCTCACCCTCTTGCATGCTCAAGGATAGCAGAGAGGACAAGGGCCTGGACACTCTTCGGCAGGTGACAAAACGTGAACCAAAGGCTTGAGTGAGCTCTTTGAAAGAGCCGATGGAGTCTTCCTTCATGCTGTCAAACCACCTCATCGCAACCAGTCCGAGACTAGAGGGGAAGACCTTGCACATCAAAGCTTCGTTCCTGGAGTAAACTGCCATTCATTGATTAAAATGACTGACATGTTCTACTGGGTCCGTTTTGCCATTGTAGATGGTGAACGCAGGTTGGTTAAAACGCTGGGGGAGTCTCGCTTCTTCAATCCTGCGTGTGAAGGGTGATCTAGAGATTTGGTTCAAGGTCTTGCTCATGGCATCGTTCCCTACACCTCCACGTGTGGTGGGCTCGGAGGTTGCTTCTCATGACGACGCTCCTCCTGGTAGGAAAAGGACTCACTGACTGGCGTTCGCGATCTTTGTTGGTAAGTGGGATCCTATTGGTCGTCGGACTCCTCATTGTAATATGAAGGAACCCGTTTCCGTTTTACGTGACACATCTCTCTTTTTAACTTTTCAACCTCCAGCTGCAAATCCCGGTTCTTCTGTGCATGGGATACATAACTCCCATCACGTGACTGGTTTTGCCCAGTGTGCACGGTGTGTGCACTGCCCTTACGATCCTGCCTCTGCTCTAAATTAAGGAAAGGGTCTGCATGCTGGGATGCTCTAGACTCTACCTGTTGTTGGCCTCGTTCAGTCATCCTCAACTGTTGTTTTCACCCCTGCACAAGCTCTCCCCACAAACGATGCCAATTGTAGGGTCAAATTTGGTAGCCCAAGCCCAAGAAGGATGGGTTACGAGCCAAATGAACCCATGACAATGAATTTGTAGAGAGTGGGCGAAAGATCTGGGCTGGGTGTGAATTAAACAGTGATTGATTATAGTGTTCAAGGATTCATTGACACAAGATCATGCTTATCTTCCTTGACAAATGTCTGTCCGAAGAGGTATGTTATTGAATGAAAGATGATTACAACTCTTGGAACTACAGTAAAATTATCTAATTCTTCTCTCCACCTTTCTTTCAATCCATATTATCAGAGACCTCTTCTGCTTATATAGCACTCTCTCCCATCATCTTCATCGTCCACTTGTTCTTCATTTAAGTATCCACTTAAGTGCATGTCCCATCAGGTATTCTCTTTACCCCTCCGTGAGTGGTAGTAGCTGAGATTACATTGTTCAGGGGTCTTCTCCACATTAATGCGGCCAGAAAAGCAAATGCAGTGCATTTAATGCGGTGGTGGCAGCTTTTCCTTTAGATATTTTCTCGTTCTAATCATCCCCAGACATGCCCAGTGCTTATCTTTGTCGTTGGGATTGCCTGAGAGTCCATTTGGATCTTCTATTTGTTGGTTGGGTCAAGACTATTTGCGTCCGAGGAGTGTAAACTCTTCGGACAAAAGGTGACTTCTTCAGACGCTACTCTTCCTTTACTTCTGGGTTGGTTGCGTTCAGATGAATTCTACCCCGACCCGCTATTACTCTTCGGACGTACAGTACTCCTCAAGACAGGACCCCCAGCCCAATAGGTGTATCTGGGCTTTTACCCCCCACACAAATTATTTGATTTTCATGATCCTGTTTTTCTTTTGCAAATTAATTTTATCTTGAGAAGGCTATAAATATGCAGTGAAACAATAGTTATAAATTGCACACACATAACCATTATAATTATTCAGTTCAAGGAATGAATTAAAAAAATAAAATAAAAATGGAGGGATATTGTAGTTACAAAATGTCTCTCTCTCAAAGACCTCATGCAAGAGTGCATGAGGTCCTGTCAAGTAACATTCTAATTTTTGCATTTAGCCTTTTTTTTACATCTTTTATTAAGTTTTTTTATTTATTTTTTTTTTTTTGGTTACCCAAAAGTTCACATTATCTTATTTTACTGTTATCTCATTAATTGCCAAAACTTACTCGACAACTTTCACTATTCTTCATGTCTTTTAGAGAGACCGCTATGGATTGTTAAATAAAAGGCATTATTTCACTATATATTACCAAAATAAAAGACCTGAAACTAACAAAACATTTGAAAGAGAGAGAAAGAGGAATTTAAAGGATCACGACCTCTGTTATACTAATCTCCCACAACCATCAAGATACCGAAACCGCTATGGGTAATCTTTTTTTCTTTTTAAATTAGGGGCTTAAATATGATTTAGGTTAGGTAATTTGGTTAGTTAGTTTTTGTTTTGGGTATATAAGTAGAGAAAATATTTGGTATACAATGTAAAGTCATATTTAACTATGGTTTAATTTTAAATCATCTATAAGACACATGCATACACACTTGCCCACCCATGTCTTAATGTTGCATTATTGATGAGTGGAAGATAGTCAGAGAGTTGGGTATACTTTTATTTCATAGTATGAAATACGTGAACACAATACAAATTACTTTATTTCATGGTCCCATTACTCTTTTGCATTTATTTTTGATTTCATGATTTAAAAAAATAATAATCTTACATTAAGAAGGCTACAAATATGCAGTGAAGCTACCAAACCAATTTTTAATATCTCAAAATGTATATGTTTCTTTACTCTAATTTAGTTTACTTTTTCTTTATAATTTATGTACGACATTATTCAAAACTGTTTTATATAAAATATCATAAAATTATCCGTGCATCGCACAGGCAACTTACTAGTTACATTAAAACCCTACCTAATTACTATTTGTTTACTAGTTGATTAAAAATATAATATAAAAAAAAATTGAATGTCTACTTCATTTAGTTCATGGTCAAAAGTAAGTGTTGATCTAATAATAGTAAAGAGTAATTATAATAAAATGAACATTATAGATTTCAAATTCTATATATGTAAAAACAAAAATGATCATATCAAAACGAAAAATTATTACCTCTTGCATAAACTCTCCTCCCCCCACGCCAACTCTCATACTCATGAGTGGAACTCATTCTCTTGTGAGAGGAGATTGGAATTTATTTCGGACGTCCCTAATAATTTTTTCTTAAAAATTAGGGGCTGATGGGCTTTTACTTCTCTTTGTTCCATGGGCCTACACCGTCAATATTGAAATCAAGCATTTACTCACAAAAAGGAGAGCGGAGTAAGATGAAGAGACCACAGATCAGACCCGGCCCATCATAGGACCGTTAAGAATTTCTCTTTGTTGGCTCAACTTAAAGAAATCCTGTTTGTTCACACTTCACAGGTTTAATCACTGGCCCATCAGCGTAAGTCCTGATATGGTCTAGCTTTGATTTGTTCATCGAATGGGCCTTTTATGTAAGAGATGTGAGTCAGGACGGGTGTGTAATTTCGGGCTTTTTATTTGCCAAGAATTAGAACCCATTACAAAAACCATTTTGTTTAAGACTTAGTTTGCGTTTTGGGCTTCAAATTAAAAAGTCAATTTATTTTAATATTTCGTTTATTTTTGCTATTATTTATAAGTTTTATTATACTTTTTGCTACTTCATGAGTTTACTATACTATTTCAGTTAACTTTTATCTTTAACTACAGTACTTTTAACAAAAAAATTTTAATTTCAGTAAAATAAGTAGATTTCAAACAAATCCTTACAATATGATTTTTGAAAGAATAAAAGAAATGGAAATTACATTTTGGTTTGCTGAAGATTGGCATGTACTTTGTAATTCTAGAAATACGTAGTCATCTAGATGTAATCTATTATGATAATCTTAACAACTTTTTTTGAGACGCAATTAGTAAATCACTAATCCAAATTGGAGTTGTAGTGCCAACTTTCCAGCTTTTAAAATCAGGATTGCACAAAAGGGACCCAAAAAATAAGGGTATAGTTATACAAACAGAAGGTTTTTTTACAGAACCCGACACGATATTTGATTGTTGTTACCATGTATACAATCGTGTACTTTGTTGATCTAATTAAGGTCCTATGCAAAATAAATAAATAAAAAGATACTCTCTATTTGAAATGGATTTATGGTTTAGATTAATTAGTATTATTAAATTATTAATTGCGAAAGGAATGTCTATGCAAATGTAAAGTATGGAACATGTGGACATGGACACGAATCCACTGTCATATGATTGAAAATATATAATTTGAGTCATTTATATACTAGTATGCTACTCAAACCTCAAATAAATATACCTCTTGGATCTTAATGGTGGATGGAATAAAATGTACACTATCTATATCAAAAAAATTTAAAGAGGCATAGGAATACTAAGGAAAACAGGGGGTAGAACAAGCATCCAAATGCACCAAGATTGAAAACAGTATACATTATGAAACAAAATTAGAGGATACGAATCCATTCAAACATGGTAACACAATAATTGTTTATCTAACATTCTTAGAAAGCACTTCTCCTTTCCACTTAATACCTAGAAAAGGCCTAAAATGTGTACAGGCAGCTCCCATCATCACTCCTAGCAGTCGGGTCAAAGTTTTGTGCATTTGGATCAGTACAACCTTCAGGAACTGGAAAATCTACTTGCTGGGCTGCTTTGCCTGCACCAGAATATGACAAAAGCTTAGGAGAATTCCTTTTTATACTTCAAGTGTGTGTGCATATAAAGGAGAAAGGAGAGGGATATTTGAAACTAAGGACTTTCACTTCATAAAGCGTGATTTCGAACACTATTATCCTTGCTTAATATAGCAAGTGATAAAATACAATTTGTCCCAAAAAGTGGAACTCAACATGCGGGTCTAACTATTATTCTATCACTTCTCCTCAGGTGTGAATTTAAACAAGTGTTTAATAATTGGATGTGAGATTTTTTAATTTTTAAACAAGAGGTAAAGTGGAGATAGAATGCATACTCAGATTTCCGTGCTCTGATGGCATGATAAAATAATCCAAAAGCTTAAACTATGAATCTGATGGCATGATAAATTAATCCAAAAGCTTAAACTATGAATTTAATTATTTAACGATTATTCTAACAATAATTCTGCGAAAGGAAGGGCGCAAACCTCCCATCAAGGCCTCTAGGATCAAGGGAGCTAACCGTAGAAAGTTCCACTTTTAATAGCATCCTCATTTGCCTCTCCAAGAGCAGCCTCGCTCAAGTACTTGTCAGCAAGTTGGACTCTCTTCACATTCTCTTGCTCTTGGACAAGCATATTTCCATACTCAAGGAGCTTCTCAATGGTCATCCTTGGCTGCTCGAAAGTTGGGGGTCCTTCCTTTGAGTTCACAAGTCTCTTCCCAACGCCGTCTACCCCAATAGTTGAAATCCACTTTCTCACTTCATCATCATAAACTCTGGCCCTAAGGGCTCCAAAGAAATCTGCAAAAGCATGGATAGTGTAAATCATATCAAACACAATTACCAATATTTTGCTATATATTTATCAATTAAACCAAGCTGAAGGGAATAAAGAAGCAACCTTTACGTGGAAATATGCTAATTTGTTCACATTTTGGCATCGATCAGAAAAAAGAGTCTTAGGCCTCAATTAGATTATGTCACATAGAAAATTTTGTAACTAGTTCATAAAACTCCCACTTCTATAAGGTTTAGGAGAGGCCTCAATGAGATAATGTCACATACAACATATGAAAATTCAGATATAAATAGGGATCTATATTCCATATTAACTAAGAATTACTAAAAAGAAATTATCTTTCTAGTTAGAAACATACCAATTGATTGGCCAGGGAAGGTGTCAACAAGCTTGACAATGTCATCCACAGGAACATTGTCACTCCTGAAGATCCCTGTGCAGACACCAATTCGGTCTTCCCGGGTAGGTGCCCAGTAGAACTTCTCCATACGACCATCACGGATGAGAGGAGCATATAAAGTTGAGAAATCGTTACCAGTGACTATGATGGGGACACGGGGGTTGTCCTCCTTGTTGTACATACCAGGGAGCTGGACATTTGTTGGGTTATCAGCTATGTTCATAAGGGTGGCATTAACCATTTGGTTGTTGACAGTGTATTGGGTTGTTCCACCAAGCCTACCAGCTCCTGCATCAAGATCATTGATGAAGAGGCAGCACATTTTTCCCTTCCTGATAATATCAGCTGCCTCACGGTACCTTTGTCTGATCAATTTTGCGGGCTCTCCTGCGTTCCCACTTTCCAGTTCTCCAGCACTCATCATGATGGGGCTGAAATTTCATTGTTGCAATTAAGATTGAAGCATAAGCAGCATGAACATATCTCTTAATAAAGGTTTAAATTTGGAATGTGCAAATTAGTCCTAATCTCATATTAATTTCTGTAAGGCCCACAAGAAAAAGAACAGGAAGAAACATGCAACTTACTTGATTCCCATCTTGGCAAAGACAAGCTCACACTGGAATGATTTCCCTTGACCTTTACCTCCCCAAATACCCAAGATGAGAGGAACCTGTGATAAAATCAAGTGAATTGTTCACTTTTGTAGTATTATAGCAAAATAAAACACGAAGGGAACCTAGAAAAAAATTTTGAAGAGTGATGCTACGTGATATAACTATTATAAATTTTACTATATAGAAATTAACTGATGTGTTAACTTTTAAAACACAACAAAAATAATCAAAATTTTGTATTTACTATGTTATTGATGCAGAATCAATGTAGTAAATTAGTAGTAGCTTAGAATTTTCCAACTTTGAAATTAATCAAACAGTTATAGATTATAGAATACCTTGATGTTAGGTAGGGACATGAAGTTCTTGGTGATGTGAACAACAAGCTTGTCCATGAAGGCAGGTGCAATGTAAAAACCATCCATGTTGTTGTCCAAGTTGTACCTAAAGAATTAAACATACTCAGCAAATGATCAAAACCAACATCATCACAGTTCAAGTAGAAGTATATATAAGCAAGCACTATGTGAATCAACAACTTGCATATCGAGTAGTTCTCTTACTGGCGAAGTCCAGTGCTGATGTAATCATAAGAACTCATGACAGCATAGTGAGTTCCAGTTCCAGTTGGTGCCTGGAAGAGTGTGTCAACCATACCCTTTCCTCTGGTGATGTCTTGCTGGTCATCGGATTCGTCAAAAGCAAGGCCTTTCCATTTGTCCTTGTTGGTCTGCTTATCTTCCTCAACCTCTGCAACAACCTTGAAGCTCCCATTGGAAGCCTTGGGGTTGGTGATTCTTGAGGTCACTTTCTTCAAGCTGCTGCCCAAAAAGGCCGAGCTGGGAACTGAAGCACCAGCACCAGTGCTGTTCAAGCTCAGCTGCATCAACACATACCGCATAGTTTAATGACATACTCATACAATGAAAACCCAACTCTTCCGGAACAGGTTAAAGACATATACTCGTACGATGAAAACCACATAACTCAGCTTAACGGTTTCCAATTTTATTTTATCAATGATCACCAGAGAAACACGAGGATCCTTGTGTCAATTTTTCTTTGGTCAAAATATGAAGAAAATTAAAGAAAGGGAACCTTCCTTTTTCTCTTTTCCTTCAAAACAAAAGGAATTATGGCTACGTGCATGCATAGATACATTCATACATATGCCTATGCTTAATACATGAATACTTGTAGCAACTACTAGAGGCTAAACCTAAGTAAATAACAACACCATATAGTCACAAGACAGCTCGAACTCCTATGAAATAAGATATACAGACATACATACACATCTAGTTTTTACTATATTAATAGGATATGGTTTAAAATATAACGTTTGCTCCATAATGATTTTAAACATAATTCAATTCAGATAATTTATTCGGCAAGAAAAGAATTATCCATATCTATACATGGACACTTCTATAAGTATGCAAAACAACTTCGAAATGAATTGTTGGTCCATATCTACAAGTTCATAGAACAACTGATAATAAAGTATAAACCAATACATACATAAGTTTTAAGTACATTATGTACATATATATTAATTGGGTATTGATTAAAAAAGATAGACATGATCAGCAAAGGCTTCAAATAGGCAGGAAAGACATCATACCGGTGCTCGGTTGACGGCTCCAATGGTGGAGAAAGTGGCGGCCATCAGTGTCTAGAAAGAATGTCGCAGAGTGGAGAGAGGCACTGTTGCCAGTACTGTAAGCTAAAAGCAGAAGAAGTAGACTTTTGTGGAGAGAAATTGAGATTACTGGTGAGACTTATAGTAGTTTCAAGATTGAGATATCCTGAGGATTGGTTTGTGAGTTCTTAACGTCCACACAATAGAGATTGCCTAGCTGACACGTGGCAAACTGAGGGAGGTTGAATTTGAGACCTCATTGGTCCTTGAGGCTAACAATGAAGCTGTTATCTTCTCCACTAAAAATTGAAGTCAATTTATTACCACAAGCATAGAAAAACAAAGTTCATTACTTGTTTTTTTCTGAATTTGATTTTTGCAAGGGAACTTTCTAGCAACAGAGAAAATTATTTAGATGAGGTGAATACTGAATAGAATGTGTGTGCTGTGATTTCCCTCCCATAATTGAGGTGGGTTTTGTGGTGAATTAATTTGCTGCTAAGGGTCCCACATACATGGCCGGATTTGGAAGGAATATTTTCATTAAAAATAAAAAATAAAAATTCTTAGTTTTTCAGGACCATAGAAATTTGATTATTAAGGAATTTATAATTTTATATAAATGCTTCAGCCTTCAGCTACATCAAGTTTTATTGTGAAATGTTACTTCTTAAAAATAAAAAAAAAATAAAAAATAAAAAATAAAAAAAAAAGGGAGAAACAATACCCATTGGTATTATTCATGAAACTGGAAAGTCATCAACAACAACAAAAAAATGTAAAATGTCTGGTAAAACATATTCTATCTAAACTAGCAAAGGAAATAAAATCCTAGCTCACTTTGCTAAGGCATGGGTTATAGCATTGTCCTACCTCCTAGTAAAAGAGAAGGAATAGATTCATAACAAACACACAATAGACTTAGAAAAGAGTCCCCCAAAGAAAGGGCCTTAACAACAACTTTGATGTCTGGTAAAACATATTCTATCTAAACTAGCAAAGGAAATAAAATCCTAACTCACTTTGCTAAGGCATGGGTTATAGCATTGCCCTATCTCCTAGTAAAAGAGAATGAATAGATTCATAACAAACCCACAATAGACTTAGAAAAGAGTCCCCCACAGAAAGGGCCTTAACAACAACTTTGAACTTCAAAGTCTCCTTCAAATACAGACTGAAAAAAATCGAGTTTCACGATAAATTGAACTGCTCTAGCTGCCATCATTTCCAACATCTCCACTGACGAAGGTGGAAAAATTTTCTCAGATAAAGCAGCCATTACTTCCGTTAAAGCAGCTAAATGTTACTGTTTAGCAAAAAAAAAAAAATTATTGTAACATGTTACCATAAAGTGATGTAAATTTTGAATTGTCAAGCACCGCATCAATACAAAATCATCTTTCATTGTATAGTATTTGACACGTAAGCGTGTTAGATGAATTTAATGGATACCACACGTTACATTTGATAACCATATTTAAAAATCACCAATTATTTTTTCTCCACACATTACATTTGATAACCATATTTAAAAATCACCAATTATTTTTTTTTTTTTCCTTTTTTGGGAAAATGACAGATTTTTTTCAATAATCAAAAGTTTCTTACATCATCCTGTATATAACTCAAGATGAAGTCTGGCACTTCTTCAGGTCAGACCAATTTATAGTTGAATGACCCTAAAATTTGTATGACAAATAGCTTAGGAATTAGAGAAATAGAAGATGTTTTAATTTTTAAGGGCTCTGCTCTAGGGCTATTTGCCATCAACTCCTCTTCGGTATTGATCTCTAATACTTTTGTAGTACTATTTTGTTTTCAATCTTGTTTATTATAGTTTAATAGTCACTGTGGGGGGAAAAGAGCTCAATCCAACATAATGGGCCGAGAGCCCATATGACAGCTATTGTGCAACCAAGAAGAAGGAGATAGTAAGGGCAAGGCCCATCTGGAAGTGGGACCCCCAGAGGGAAGAATGATTACGATCCGAAGAGGTCATCTTCCGTCCAAAGAGGTTATAGTCTTCTGACGAGAATAATATAGATCAATTGAACGTATAAGAAACCAAAATGATCTTCCAAGGACTCCCCCTGATCAAGATCAGCTCTGAGTACACTGGGAGGCGATAAAAATGAAGAAATATCTAAGGGGAAAGCTACTAACACCGTATTTAATGTTCTGCAGCAACTTTTCTAGTCGCATTTATGTGGAGAAAACCCCTGAACAGTGTATCCTCACCTACTACCACTCACACGGAGCTGAAGAAGATGCTTGACGTGACACATACTCAAGTAGATTCACGGATGAAGTACAAGTGGACGATGGAGATGAAAAGAAGGGAGGTTATATAAAGGAAAGAAGCTCCTAACGTAAGGGAGGGAGAAAAAGAAAAAGAAGAAAAAAGAAAGAGAGAACTTGTTTGTAGCCCTAAGACCTTTGTTCATCAGATAAACAATAATATAGCTCTTCGGATTTTCAGGCTTTACGTGTAAATTCATGCTGGCTCGTGTTTGAAAGTTGTGATTCGTTGTTATCAATCCAATACTTAACCTAGCTCTTTCACCCATACTCTACAAATTTATTGTTTTGGGCTTGGACTACAAATCCTAACCCTACAATTGGCGTCGTCTGTGAGAAGAGCTTGAGTGTAAGGGGAAGTAGCAGCAGTTGATCATGGTTGAACCAGGGCAACAACCGGCAAAATCTGGGGCGTCCTAATATATTGATCATTTTCTCAATTTGGAGCAGAGACAAGACCGTGAAGGCAGTGTGCATACTACACACACCGAACGAACTCAACCTCGTGGCGGAAGTCATGTTTCTCATGCAGAGAAAAACAGCATGCAAATAGAGATTGAAAGGTTAAGAAGGGAGATATGCCATGCGAAAAGAAAACGTGCTGCCTTGCACTCCGATGATGACTCAGGTGACGAACAGGACATCACTTATGAGCAAAGGTCTCGAAATCCAATCAGCGAATCTTTTTCATATGAGGATGAGCACCTTCGTAAGAAGCAACCTCAAAGGTCACCACATGGAGGGGTGGGCAATGATGTCATGAGCAAGGCTTTGAATCAAATCTCCAGGTCACCTTTCACGCGCAGGATTGAAGGAGCGAAGCTTTCTCGGCGTTTTAACCAGCCAACCTTTACTATTTACAACGGTAAAACTGACCCTGTGGAACATGTGAGCCATTTTAACCAAAGGATGGTTGTCTACTCTTGAGATGAAGCTCTGATGTGCAAGGTATTCCCTTCTAGTCTTGGACCCGTGGCCATGAGGTGGTTTGACAACCTGAAAGCAGACTCCATCGATTCTTACCAAGAGCTCACTCGAGCTTTTGGTTCACGTTTCGTCACATGCCGAAGGGTGGCCAGGCCCTTGTCTTCTCTGCTATGTTTAAGCATGCATGAGGGCGAGTCGCTTAAGGCGTATTCGAATAGATATTGGGAGATGTTTAATGATATGGAGGGCAACTTTGATGCAATGGCCTTAGACACGTTTAAGCTGGGTCTCCCCACTGATCATGGTTTAAGGACATCCTTGTCCGGCAAGCCTGTCACTAACATGCGTCAGCTTATGAATCGTATTAAGAAATATAAAAGGGTTGAAGAAGATCAGCAGCAAGGGAAGGGTAAGGATAAGGTTACCCCCAGGACAGGAAGGACTTCAGGTCGGATCGTTATAACAACAATAAGCTGAGGAGAGATCTCACCGGGCAGTCAGGCTCAGCAAATGTTCAAGCAGTCAATACAGTGTTCAAAGAGTCAGTTCATCAAGTCCTGGAAAAGATCAAGAACGAGTCATTCTTTAGATGGCCGAGTAAAATGGTAGGGAACCCTGAGAGACGCAATCACAATCTTTACTATCAATACCACCAAGACCATGGGCATGCCACTAAAGACTGCAGAAGCTTGTGGGATCATTTGAACCAGCTGGTTCGTGAAGGTAGGTTGAGGCATCTTTTGCACCACTCCAGTGCCCGAGGAGTGTTAAGACATATATGTTTTAACTTGATTAAGAATATATGTCACTTAGTTATGTAAATTGGCTAATTCTTTGACAAAACGCACTCTACTTGTAATTGGGTAGTTCTAGGTATTTTTAATACTTCAAGAAACAATGTTTCAAGGTCAAGTGTTGAAGTCATCAAGACTGTCCAAGAAAAAGCAAGATAAAGTGCAAAGTTTTTAAAGCTTGACACCTGCTCGATAGCTACCTCGACACCTGCTATCTGTCGAGATTTAAAAAGTCAGATTTTCAATCTGATTTTCTTGGGATCCGTAAATATGTTTTGGGGCCTTCTCTTTTCCTAACCCTAAACATATAAAAGGATTATTTTAAGGGTCGTCAAGTGTGACACAAGTGGCTTTAGCATTGAGCAATCTCTGTTCAAACAAATTGTGATCAACAGACAAAGTTCTTGACCTAGTTCATCTTCCATCAAGAAGTTGTTGTGTATTTGCACCATAGAGTTTTGTAACCAAGCATCTTCCTGCTATTCATCATAAAGGATAAACTGAAGAACTTTGCAACCAACCATTCTTCCTCAGTTGGTGTTCTGAAGTCGCGTACTTGGATCCGCGCATTGGTTAGTCACGTACTTGGAAGCCGTGCATCAAAAGTGGAGACTGTCACTATAGATCAAGTCCAATTGGGTATTGGGGTAAGGGTTCAACTGTAAGTTGGTAAGGTACTTGGGATTCCTTTACTTGTAACCGCTTGATTTGATAATAGTGGAGTTTCGGGAGTGGTGACCTGAAAATCACCCAGTGGGGTTTTTGCCATTAGGGTTTTCCCCATTCGTAAACAAATCACCATGTTATTTATTTTTCGCTGCATATTTAGTTGTTGATGATTTGTTTGTGCTTCCATAAAATTGCATGATTAATTGATTAATTAATTACTTGACTAAATTAATTAATTAGGGTTAATTACAAGGGGTCATTTAGATTGTGACCTATCAAAGAGGTCAAGCGAATTCTAAGTTCGAGAAGAGAGATTCTACAAAACCTCCATTAGGTACTATTAACGTCATTTTCGCAACGCCAGGAAGAACAGGGTCCTAGCCGACCAAGATTATGTCAGTGGCTTGGCTACCAGCAGGGGATATTGGCCGAGATCCGAGGAGCTATAGACAGGCTGCCTCACCCGTTTTAGGCTTTTCGGACGAGGATAAAGTTGGGACCATTTAGCCTCATGACGACGCTTTGGTGGTCACACTCAGGATCGGGAGATGTGATGTGAAGAGGGTGATGGTGGACCAGGGTAGCGCGGTGGAGATCATGTATCCTGACCTTTTCAAGGGGCTGAACCTCACGCTTGATGACTTAACTCCATACTATTCTCCCCTGGTCAGCTTCGAGGGAAGGATGGTTACTCCAAAAGGACAGATACGGCTGCCTGTACAGACTGGCTCAGAAGTAGTTGAGGTGAACTTCATTGTGGTAGATGTCTATTCCCTTTATACGGCGATTATAGCCAGGCCTTGGTTACATACGCTAGGGGCTGTTTCCTCTACTCTGCATCAAAAAGTCAAATATCCATCCGAATGGTGCGTTTGTGAAATCCGCGAAGATCAATCCTCGGCCAGGCAATGTTTGGTGGCCACCATACGACATGAGCCTGAGACTGAATCGTCAGCCAGGGCGAAGGGAGACCCATAGCAATTAAGGGGTCGGTTATCACCCGCTGAAGATCTTGATGAGGGCACTAAATGCGAGGACTTAGTACAGGTTTTAATTGGGACCAATCTTGAAAGATATTTTCAAATCGGATCTCAGATGCCTCAACTAGAGAAAGAAGAGCTAATTGACTTCCTTAAAAGAAATATTGATGTATTCGCCTGAAGTACTTATGAAGCCCCAGGAATGGACCCGGAGTTCATTTGCCATCATTTGAGGGTTAACCCTCTAAGTGTACCAAAGAAGCAGCCTCCTCGGCATCCATCCAAAGAGCATGCTGATGCAGTCAAGGAAGAGGTGATGAAGCTCAAACAAGCTGGGGCTATTAAAGAAGTTTTTTACCCCGAATAGTTGGCAAATACTGTGGTGGTAAAGAAGAAAAGTGGAAAGTGGCAAGTTTGTGTAGACTTCATGGACTTGAATAGGGCTTGTCCTAAGGATCCTTTTCCTATGCCGAAGATTGATCAATTAGTAGATGCTACTATCGGCCATCCTCGGATGAGTTTCTTGGATGCTTTCCAAGGTTACCATCAGATACCATTAGCCCCAGATAACCAGGAGAAAACCACTTTTGTTACCCCCATTGGTAATTACCACTATAAAGTGATGCCGTTTGGTCTGAAAAATGCAGGTTCTACTTATCAGCAAATGATGACCAAGATGTTTGAATCACAATTAGGCAAAAGCATTGAGGTCTACATAGATGACATGGTGGTAAAAAGCAAGGTTATTTCTGAGCATTTGGAGGATCTTGATAATGTTTTTGAGACCCTAAGGAGACATAAGTTGCGCTTGAACGCGTCGAAGTGCTCATTTGGTGTGGGATCAGGCAAATTTTTGGGTTACATGGTAACGCACAGGGGAATTAAGGTCAATCCTAATCAGATAAAGGCTATTCAAAATTTGCAGCCTCCTCAGAATCCGAAAGAAGTCTAGAAGTTAATAGGGATGACAGCTGCTTTGAACCGATTCATCTCCAGGTCCACGGATAGGTGTAAACCCTTCTTCTCGCTGATCAACAAGTGGAAGGGATTTGAATGGACTGAAGAATGTGCCTCGGCTTTCCAACAACTTAAAGACTACTTGTCTCGGCCACCAATTATGTCTAGCCCTAAACCAGATGGGGTCTTATTTGCCTATATTGCAGTGGTCCCCTATGCTGTAAGTTTAGTGCTGATAAGAGTGGATCAAGGGGTACAAAGGCCGGTCTACTATGTAAGTAAGTCTTTACATGAAGCCGAGATCAAATACTTGCCATTGGAAAAAGTAATTTTGGCAGTAGTACTTGGAACACGAAAATTGCCCCACGACTTCCAAGCACATACTGCCGTTGTGCTCACGCAACTCCCACTTAAAACAGTACTCCAAAGTGCCGATTACACGGAGAGGATAGCCAAGTGGGGCACTATTCTATGAGCTTTTGATATCAAGTATATGCCTCGCACTTCAATCAAAGGGCAGATCCTTGCGGATTTAGTGGTCGAGTTCACAAAGCCTAGTTTAGAAGAAGTAACGAGAAAGAGAGACATGGATGGAAAATCAATTGGCATGATTTCTCAACAAGATCCTGCCCGTTGGGAAGTGTACATAGATGGCGTTGTGAACCGAAAAGGTTCTGGAGTGGGACTAGTCTTGATATCTCCAGAAGGAATCATCATTGAGAAGTCATTAAGGCTGAATTTCGGTGCGACCAATAATGAGGCAGAGTATGAAGCTCTTTTGATAGGAATGGCTATGGTCCGAAGAATGGGAGGAAAGGTCGTGGAGTTGTTCTCGGATTCAAGATTAGTTGTGGGCCAAGTACAGGGGGAGTTTGAAGCGAAGGATGAAAGAATGCAAGGATACTTGAGTCGAGTCAAATGTCTACAAGTGGAATTCGAATTTTTTAGCTTGCTACATGTTTCTAGAAGTAGTAACACGCACGCAGATTCTTTGGCCACACTAGCCACCTCTTCGGAACAAGGGTTGCCGAGAGTTATCCTCGTCGAGGATTTCCATGAGCCCACCGGAGTAGGAGGGGGTGCAGCCCAAGTCCACCAGATTCGAGATAGTTTCTGCTAGATGGATCCCATAATCAAATTCTTGAAAGATGACACTTTGCCGGAAAAGCGGGGAGAGGCTGATAAGATCCGAAGGAAGGCTACCAGATTTTGGCTGTCCGAAGACCGAAAGTTATACAAACGTTCCTACTCAAGACCATACCTATTGTGTATTCATCCAGAGGCGGCTGAGTCACTGCTAGAGGAATTGCATGAAGGAATTTGTGGGAGTCACACTAGAGGCAGGTCATTAGCCCACCGAGCCCTTACTCAAGGGTATTGGTGGCCGAACATACAAAAAGAAGCCCATAACTATGTGAAGAAGTGCGATCAATGTCAGCAATTCGCACCGAACATACACCAACCAAGTGGAGTCCTCAACCCGCTATCCAGCCCGTGGCCGTTTGCCCAATGGGGTTTGGACATAGTGGGTCCATTCCCAAAGGCTGCAGGAAACAGGAAGTACCCTCTAGTCGGCACAGACTATTTCACGAAATGGGTCGAAGCTGAGCCTCTGGCCAATATCCGAGACGCGGATGTGCAAAAATTTGTGTGGAAGAGTATCGTCACCCGTTTCGAAGTTCCTCATACTCTCATCTCGGACAACGGCTTACAGTTTGACAGTAATGCATTTCAGAGTTATTGTAGCGAACTGGGAATCACGAACAGATACTCTACCCCTTCCTATCCTCAAGGGAATAGGCAAGCTGAAGCAATTAATAAAGTCATAGTTAATGGGTTAAAGAAGAGGTTGGACAACGCGAAGGGTAAGTGGGTTAAAGAGTTGCCACACGTGCTCTGGGCTTACAGAACTATGCCTCGCAGATCTACTGGAGAGACTCCTTTTTCAATGACTTATGGGGCTGAAGTTGTCATTCCTTTGGAAACAGGTTTCCCAACTTTAAGAACTAGCTTGTTCAGTCCAGCCAGCAATAATGAACTCTTAGACGCAAGTTTGGATTTGATCGAAGAAAGAAGAGAAAGTGCAATGGTTCGGTTGGCGCATTACCAGCAAAAGCTTAGGCAGGGCTATAATGCCAACATCAAGCTAAGACCCTTAGAACCTGGTGATTTGGTACTCAAGAAAGTTGTGGGCACTGCGAAAAACCCAGCTTGGGGAAAATTAGGACCAAACTGGGAGGGACCATATCGCATTACTTCATGTGCTGGCATTGGGGCATATTTCCTAGAGGACTTAGATAGTCATGTAATACCATGCCCCTAGAATGTAAATAACCTCAAAAAGTACTATTATTAATCGAATCGTTTCTTTGTTCATTATGATAACTTGTCACTCCTTATTGGTTCTCTAAATGTTTAAACTTAAACTCAATCATGCCTGTAGTCCTCGGACCAGATGATTTTGGGTTAGTTAACACTCCTTATTGGTTCTCTAAGTGTTTAAACTTAAACTCAATCATGCCTGTAGCCCTCGGACCAGATGATTTTAGGTTAGTTAACACTCCTTATTGGTTCTCTAAGTGTTTAAACTTAAACCCAATCATACTTGTAGTTCTCAGGCCAGATGATTTTTGGTTAGTTAACACTCCTTATTAGTTCTCTAAGTGTTTAAACTTAAACCCAATCATGCCTGTAGTCCTCAGACCAGATGATTTTGGGTTAGTTAACACTCCTTATTGGTTCTCTAAGTGTTTAAACTTAAACCCAATCATGCCTGTAGTCAACGGACCAAATGATTTTGGGTTAGTTAACACTCCTTATTGGTTCTCTAAGTGTTAAACTTAAACTCGTTCCTGCCTGTAGTTCTTGGACCAGATGATTTTGGGTTAGTTAACACTCGCTATTGGTTCCCTAAATATTTATGCTTAAACCCAATCGCATTTGTGATCCTCGAACCAGGTGATTTTTAGTTAGTTAATACTTTTGTGCTGTTGTTAATACGGAGAGTTATTTTTAGAATAAATCTTGCCTAGCATTATTAACTGTGTTTAATGTCATCTTTAAACCTGTGTTAACATTTCTAGCATACATGCAAAAGGATTTGTCCAACTCTTATAATACTTGTTACGGTCATCCCTTAACAGTAACCTTTATGTATTGTCTTCTTCGGAACCAATTTTAGTTGCATATATTGTCAACAAGACAAAGAAATTATGTTTGCCTACATTGATATAATTGCAAAGCGAAGTTACTTGTAACAAAAGAAAACCATATGGCATGCTATAAATACGCTTAAGGTAAAGTAGAAACTGCTTCATTAATTGAAATTGAATAATTTACAATCCTTTATATAAAGGGGGAACCAAAAATAAAAAAATAAAAAATAAAAAATAAAAAAAAATAAAAACAACAACAACAACAACAACAACAACAACAGTAACTAAAACCTAAGTTTTTGCTGGGGTTTAGTCTTTGGGCTCCGAGGATGTTTTCTTTTCTTCCAAGACCTCACCTTTCTCCTTAGGTGGCTCAGTACGGAGGCCCTGATCACCTGGCTGGCTGGAATTCTTGGTAGGCTCAAGGATGACTGGGGGAGCTTAGTCAACCAAAGGCTACTCCGAGACCTCTGGGAGTTGTGTTGGAGGAGAGGCGTCAGCCTCTGGAAGTTGTCGGATGTCTGGGTCATAAAAGATATTCTCTGGCAGCCTCAGCTCCGAGTCAACAAGCACTCCAGCAGCATCCAGCGCCTTGCCCCAGGTCATGTCGCAGTAGTCCCGGGCAACTGAGGCAAATTGCTCAGTAAGACCCTTTTCCATCGTCTCCACTCCCAGTTGGTAGGACGCATTCTTTTCGGCCTCCGTCGCCTCCTTGGTCAGCTGAGCATCCCTCCGAGCCTCCTTGGCAGCCTCCTTGGCCTTCAAGAGTTCGGCGCGAAGTTCCTTCATAAGCTCCTTCTCAGTTGCCAGATTTTTCTGAGTTTCATTCAGCAGATTGCGTTAGGCTTCGGCCTGGGTCTCAACATTTTTAAGACCAGCATGAAAGCTATCCCTTTCCTGGGTCACTCCCTTTAGTTGGTCCGAGATCTGAGAGACCTCATCCTTTAGGCTGCCCAATGCCCTTTCCGCCTCGGACCTAGCCTGGGCCTCCGCTTGGGCTTCCACGTAGGCCTTTCGATTCCATTCTTCAGCCATGAAGACTTGTTGTGTAATCTGAACAAATAAGATAATAATGTTAGCATAAAAATATAGGAAATTAATACTCTAACCGAGGAGCCGAATGAGTATACTTACCATGGTCAGGTCCCTCTTTAGGGACATGAAGAGATCATATTGGCTGAAGCGCCTGTATGACTCCATGTCTCAAGGGAGGAGCAGTGGCTGCTCCAGCGCTTCAGCTATGAGCCCAGCTCTACCCCCGTCGTAATTCCTAACGGAGGTCTCCTAGGAAAAAGGAACACCATCAAGTTCCAGCCTGGGAGACCACGTGCGTTGCCCTCGGTGCACGTCGGCCACTGAGGGCTCTTCCCTGCTCTCCATAGAAAAGGCCCTCTTGCTGCAGTGGTCCTTTCCCACCTTCTGCTGCTTGGCCTTTGGTGGTACCACCACCTCCCGCTCCTCAGGCTCAATAGGCCTCTTTTTCTTCAAATCCGATATCGGTTTCAGGGCCGGATCAGAGACCTGGGGTGGGGGTGGAGGTGGAGGTAGATTCACCGCTGGCTGAGAGGTCCCCGTCCCCTTGGACTCAGCTTTATTACCCCTTTTCTTCAAAAGGAGCTTCAAGTCAGAAATTTCTTCTTCTTCTTCTGAAGAGTCCTCAGGGACTATAGTCAACAGCAGGGGTGGGCGGATGCAGGATTGCCTGTCAATTTCCTCCTCAGAATCTGAAGAGGGTATTATCTGAAACCCCCCTGAAGTGTCCCCTTCAAATCTAAATTTGTCAATCTGCTCTTCTAATGAAGTGGATGAAAAGCCGACCCTTTCGCCTGCAGCCACAAGTTCGAGAGGGACTTGTTGAACTGGTCAAATTAGCAAAGGAACGCCCTGAGGGTTGGGGCGTGGAACAGGTGCTAGGTCTTATGGGGCCAAAAAGTTTTTCCAAGCAACGTCTATCCACCGTAGCCGGTGATCACCTTGGGTGATGGCGTTGCCAGCTGGCTGGATGTCTGTTTTCTTGGGCGTGTAGCCGAGTATGAGTGGGATGGACCACAGCTGTCCGTCCTCACTTATGAATATCTTTGAGCGTAGTAGGTAATTGAGGGCGTGGGTGTTGATAAGGCTGAGCCGAGGAGCAGTATGTGCCTTATCTGTAAAACAAACAAACAGATCGGGTCAGAAAATTGAAATAGGATGACATAAAAAAGAACAGGCTATGGAGAATGGAGGCCCTAAGACTATTGTTAGAGATCCTAAGTCTAGGAAGTCACACCTGGCTCTCCTGGCTCGGTCAGACAGTGTAGACCGTCATGCCATGCGTCCGAGACGATTAAATAGTCGTCTTTCATCCCTTTATTCGATTTGGGAAGGCAGGAGAACAGTCTAACGACGTCGGATCGGGATTTAAGGTAATATCCCGCCCCTTTTTGGCTATGACATTCATACATGTATGCTAAGTCATACCAGGTCAGCCCTAGTCCTAGCTGTTCGTTCAAGGCATCAATGGCCCTTAGTATCCTAAAGGTGTTGAGCGCGCACTACTCAAGAAAGAGCCTGTGGTTGCGAAGGTAATTTAGATTAATGGAGCCCATTGGGAGGGTCATTCCCCCTTCAATGAAAGCTATCATTGGGATTACGACCTCTCCCTCTCTTCGGGCTATTAGTATCTTCTCTGGAGGGCAATATCTCAAATTTACCCCCCGCGAAATACCATGATTTCGCTTAAATTCCTCTATCAACGCCGGACTATCGACGAGATGTTTGAATTTGCCTATTTTTTAAGAGAATGACTGAAGCAGTGGATAGGAGAAGGGTTTTGGGGGAAGAAAATGTTAGCCGAGAAGAAAGTAAAGAATCAGGATGTGCCAAAACTTACACAAACAAGATGGGAATGAAATCCCTAAACTCGAGATGGACTCTTTGTAGATCCTGGAAGCAAAGAACACAGAAATCTGAAGAGGCTTGAAAGGTTTTGGAGGAAAGAACTCTCTGGGTGCTCTGAGAATTCTCTGGGTACTCTGAGAATGCGTAAAGTAAAGAGAAATAACCTCCTCCAGAGGTTTATATACAGAGACAGGTGAAACGGTGTCATTCATTCCGTCCAAATCCCGAAGAAGAACCCTGTACGTTGGATCAACAACCCACCGTTGGATGCAAAGGACAATACGCCGCCTAGAGTAATTAATACAGCGCTTTGGGAATACGGAACTGACAGCGGCAATAATGAAGCGCTTGGCTCTATGCCCGCGCGCGTGTAAACGGGGGTATTTATAACTTCCCCCTTTTAAATTTCTTTATTTTTCTTTATTTTTATCTCTTTTTCCTAGCGTAGCAAATCAAAATCTTACTTTTTCTCCTCGAATGCGAGGGAAAAATTAAAATTTTGAGGGGCTATTGTGGGGGGAAAATGGCTCAATCCAACATAATGGGCCGAAAGCCCATATGAGAGCTATTGTGCGACCGAGAAGAAGGAGATGGTAAGGGCAAGGCCCATCTGGAAGTGGGACCCCCAGAGGGAAGAATGATTACGATCCGAAGAGGTCATCTTCCGTCCGAAGAGGTTATAGTCTTCTGACGAGAATAGTATAGATCAATTGAACGTATAAGAAGCCAAAATGATCTTCCGAGGACTCCCCCTGATCAAGATCAGCTCTGAGTACACTGGGAGACGATAAGGATGAAGAAATATCTAAGGGGAAAGCTGCTACCGTCGTATTTAATGTTCTGCAACAACTTTTCTGGCCGAATTTATGTAGAGAAGACCCCTGAACAGTGTATCCTCACCTACTGCCACTCACACAAAGCTGAAGAAGATGCTTGACGTGACACATACTCAAGTAGATTCACGGATGAAGTACAAGTGGACGATGGAGATGAAAAGAAGGGAGGTTATATAAAAGAAAGAAGCTCCTAACGTAAGGGAGGGAGAAAAAGAAAAAGAAGAAAAAAGAAAGAGAGAACTTGTTTAATATAGCTTTTCGGATTTTCAGGCTTTACGTGTAAATTCATGCTGGCTTGTGTTTGAAAGTTGTGATTCGTTGTTGTCAATCCAATACTTAACCTAACTTTTTCACCCATACTCTACAAATTTATTGTTTTGGGCTTGGGCCACAAATCCTAACCCTACAGTCACAAATTCGTGTGATGCGCCAAAAAAGTTTGACAATTTATTTTTTTTATTAAGTGAAAAATAAAAATAGTAGATAAGACTTATAAACGTTACTTCAAAGCCCTTTTTTAAAATGATGTGATTATTTTTATCAAAGTATATGTAAAGAAAGGAAGTACACAAAGATTGAATTGGAAACTTCTAGTTTTATTTCTATATCAAAGAGTACAAATTAATTAGCAATCTAATCTCCATATATAACACAACAGAGTAACAAAAAATGGCACTAAAAACAAGTAAATTAACTAACTCTCAACAGCTTAACTAACTCCCTAACTTAACCAATCAAAGCATGACAATTGGACCTCCTAACTGCTCTTTTTTCTTTCCTTCGCACGTGCAACCTATGATGAACTAACTGATGTCGTTTTCTTCTTCCTCTTATCGTTTGCTCCATTCTGTCATTTAGCAATCACTTCAGTTTCAACAGTATAGTTGATATAATATATTAAATTTTCTAAATTAAGTCATCTATATTAATTATTTGAAAGTATTCTAAATTTTGTGATTTTTTTTTTTTTCCATTTTCAAGAAACCATAATTCATTTTACATTCAATTATTATATAAGATGAGATATTTTTGCAAATAATGTATGGTGTTATTAGAATTTGTTTCTAGTGCTCCTTTCAAACTCTTCACCACTTATACGTCTTGAATAGCCTAAAAAGTAAGCAGATATAAGTAATATTATCACTTGTATTAGAAGAAAAAAATACAGCATTTTCACAACATAAGAAAAATGTAATTTTATCAAAAATTTGCTAACATTATGCTGAAAATGTGACATAATTATCAATGAATCAACTCCTCCTTTTATACAAACCTCTCATCCTAAAGCATCAATGAAGTGGACTGAATAGAATGAAATTGACTGAAATAGACCACTTGGACAGAAATAGACCGTAGGACCAAAATGAACCAAATAGACTGAACTGGACCGAATGAATCAAAGTGGACCGAAACGGACCAAATCGACTGAAATAGACTGAAATGTTACGCTGATGTGATTCAAAAGAAACAAAACAACAATAAATATTTGATTTTTAGATATTATATAGATTAGTCAAGTTTTTTTCTTTTGTAACAATTATATGAGGAAGAGTAGATAGTTTGATTATGTTTAGAAAATAGCAATTAATGTATCAAATATAAAAATAAAATAAAATAAAATAAAAAAAGAGGTAGAGAATGACCCAAAATATCATTAGTAGAAGTAATTAAATAAATAAAACATTTCAATTAAGAAAGTTACAGAGAGTATGGTTTCAAATAGAATAAAATGGAGGAAAAAAATACATTTAACCGACTTAACTAATTTATTAAGGAACCATAGGCGTCCCAAAATTTTGGAATTAAGGTTTGTTGTTGTTGTAGTAGTATTAAAGCACAATTTTTAAAACCTCACATTTTTAAATATAATTTGGCATTAAGGCTTCTTGTTGTTGTTGTTGAAATAGTATTAAGGGGTTATCTTGCCTAAGACCCCTACCTCCCTTTAAATCCCAGCCAAAGAATCATTCTCATCAATAGAAAATCTAGCGGTGCAGAAAGGATTACATCTTAGGTGACGTGGCCATGAAAGATTAATCTCTTACTACTTTTTAATAAGTTACGATTTCAGTGCATTTTAAGTGCATGTGTAATAGAGTGTGTACCGGTATTTTTCCTTACCCGAAACCAAACTGGTACCTTCGCTGTCCATGAATTGTTCTTTGAAACTAGCTTGATTTTGGCTAGACACCACCCCCGTTTAAATGGCATATAAATTGGAAAAAGAGTAGGCTAAAAGCACCATCTTAAACGTTGAAATCTTGTATATCTCACGCGTAAATGCACTAATGAAATGACTGCAAGATTATATACGACAGTAGCAAACTTCTCAAACTAAAATATTACACATCAGAATGTTGGTTCAGCCCCTTGGGTATGTTAGCCGTCCATCTAGAAGAAACTTAAAGAAATTAATATACAAAAAGGACACAAATGCAACTTCTACTTCAGAATTATAAATGTTAGAGAAAAGCATTAATCACATTTATGTTTAAACTTCAAAAGGACTAGTCAAGTTACAATTGGAGTTGCTCGTAATCGATATATAACTCAGTTTGACCTAGTAAACACTCAATATGAGATTCAATACATTCTCACAAAATACACACTCAAATAATCTAATCCAATTTACTCAATCTAGGTATCACACTAAACCTAGAAGGAGTTTGAGTTGATGACAGCAAATTCTGCAAGGAACAAAAAAATGGGAAAGGTTTACACTATCACAAGATGACCCGTAGGCCTACAACTTTTGTCTGTTTGGTATTAGGTTAATGGGCATGCACAAATGAACACCATTGTTAGTGTTGGCAAACCTAGCTAGAATTGCAGATGGGAAGAAAGTGCATGATAATTGATCCATGATAAAGAAAGGCACTTTCATCGTTAGACTCAAAAGCCGAAAAGTATCCCCTCCACCATCTCTCAAAATTCCTTTTCTCATGCGTATATTTCAGTCAAAACAAAAGGTTTCACAGTTGTGAATTGACAGAAAGTGAAGTTCATATTTACTGGAAATGGCACATTGTCTCCTAAACACACTCACTCTTACATTCGTCCAATGCTGCTTTTTCTCCTAGAGCCATGAAGAATAGAGATTAAATTACAGTTTCATGCACTTAAAAAACAAAACTGTTGCTGACAGATACGTGAGCCACTCTGTTAGGCTAGAGAATTTTGGAAGTATGCTGTTTGAGGAATTTTGTTCTATAAGGTAAGACAAAGAGAAGGGATCTTTCTTCACCGACCCATATTTTAAGTGGCCAACAGCCAAACCTGATCTAGTGTAACAATATAATATGTGTAATAATGATGAATTAGTAACATCCAGACAAATAGCCGCCATGAGTATAGACCATGTTTTGAGCAATAATTTACTAACCCTATCCTTGATTTTGACTGAAATTATATATTATATGCTACAAGTTTTTTATTTTTATTTCTTGATATCCACATGCAATTACTGGTATGTGGACCTGTTCAGCAGTATGCTTAGTGTGAACTGATCAAATAATTGAGATCAGGGTCTTCTCCATTTTAAATATTGTGACATCATGTACACTATTGTATTCATCAGAAAATATAAAGATAAATCTCCACCACGAAATGAATGAAGCATCTCCAATATTCAAAGCAAATGGAGAGGCCCCAACAGTCAGCCATCTAAGAAACCTCTCAAGGGAAAAAAAGTGGAGGAATTGAACTGTACTACCAACCATGCATAGGTTATTAAGAATTTAAGATTGCTGAGTTAGATTGTCGTACCACAAAGAACAAACACTACTGAAAATGCAATGAATGATCTAGTATTTTATACCTAGCAAAGGCTATTAACAATGATCTAGAGCTTGCTTATTTAAAAGCTTCTTAGTTAATGTGTAAAGTGAAATCCTCTCTCTCTTTTTTAGTCATGATCATTCTCTCAAAAATGATTAACTTTTATCCCTTTTATTTTTTCAAATGATGAACTTCTATCATAATTAATTGCCAAAAGGAAGAAATAGCCATTGTACTTGCCTACACTGCTGCACAGACAATACTTAATTAAATTACATTATTCAAAAATAAATTCTCTTTCTATGGCCCAACTCATGATAATAATGATTAGGTATTCCATCACATAGTCTATATCTAATTCCTGAAGAATTTTTTTTTTATTGAATATAGCCCTTTGAGGGAATGAACAGTAAAGGTTACCCAATTTAAGAATGACGATGTAGGCCACAAAGGAGACCCAAAAGGACATACTTTAAATTAAAAGTAAGACTGTCCTTTGGAGAACACAAAACAAACTTCTAACCCTTCCAAGTCATGCCTATAAAGAATAAATCTCAACTACTTCTTAGACAAATCACTCAGGTATTGCTACTACTGAAAACCCAACTGACACAGTTGAGGAAAAGCTTAGGACAATGACAGGAATAGGCTCTTCATGTGGAGCATGCAAGTTCCTGAGGAGAAAATGCACCACTGAATGTGTATTTGCTCCTTACTTCTGTTATGACCAGGCTGCAGCCCACTTTGCAGCAGTGCACAAGGTATTCGGTGCAAGTAATGTTTCCAAGCTATTATTACACCTACCAGTACACAACCGCCGTGATGCAGCAAACTCCATTTCTTACGAAGCACTAGCCCGAGTACGGGATCCCATATATGGTTGTGTTGGTGATATATTTGCTCTCCAGCAACAGGTTTCCATGCTATTACTTCTCTCCAAAACACATAAAATCACACTAAAGTTTTAATGTTATAGTTAACCAAAAGTGACACTATTTACACCTTGCCTTGCAGGTTGCCAGCTTACTAGAGGAGATAGAAGTCATTGGAAACCAAATGGCTAATCTCGCAGTTGGTGTTGCTAATTGTGGAAGTTCCCCAGCAACTAGTAACCTATACAATGGTTTACAATTCTCTTCACAACATGATGTCATAAGCCCATTCTCCTCACAACATGATGTCTTAAGCACACAGTATTATCAAAATCAACAAGCTCCACTACTTTTCCATGCAGGAAGTACAGCTGCCAACCAAGGCTTTGACAGCCAGATGGATGTACAGCTCCCTCCTTTATATGGATGGGAAAACCAAAATTTATTTGATGACTCTGGCTTGAATCCCTTAGGAAAACTCCTGGAGGGAATAGATGAAGATAACTTCAAATGTTATCCATGGTTGTACAACAGTACTAATGCCAAAAATTGAGTGGATCCAAGCTAGGAATTTTACTAGTAGCTTTTGTAAAGCTTGTGTTCTATAAGGAGTAAAGGACTCCTTCCAGCTTCCAATGGGAACAAGTTTTGTACTAGGCCTGCTTTTGCTATTTAAGTACATAGATGACCTGGTTTTTGAGTTGTAGGCATAGCTTATTCTAGTCTGAACCCTAAATAAGCATCCTTCAAGTCAATATATCTGACCCCATACCTTCCCTTAACCATAGATCATAATCAACTGGAAGATTCTACTCTATTTTAGTGCAGTACCTTATGCAGTGTGACATGTCAGGCAATTTGATTGCAGATTTACAGGTAATGGTGCTTTTAGGATTAAGTGCTTGCATAAGCGTCCTGCATGGGTAACCAGAAAAACATTAAAAGAGAACCCAAGATGATTCCAAGGCAGTGGTTCCCAGAAACATGCCAAAGGTTAACACCAAACTTGATGATACCCGGCCATATTAGCTGGCAATCCAAAGGGTAGAAATATTAGAGACAACATAAAGCAAGAACCACATAAAAGCAGCATAACCAAATGAATCAAGTCGTTTAAGGGCTAAAAGACTACAAAGAACAGAGATGCCAGACCATTAAAGAGAGAAAAGGGGAAGAAATAGTACTGCTGAATCAAATGGCTGCATGTGTGACGTATTTGTTCAAAAAGTAGATACAATATACTAAATGAGTATACAAGCCTTTAAATATAAAAGTCTACTGGAGAAATCTCACAAAACATTATATAAACCATAAGCAAAAGTTGAATAAGTGAATATATGAGTAACAACATAGATAAAATTATACTTGATTTTATTAGAAGTAGGCAGCAAGTCTAATGAACCTAGAAAACATGAGAAATCAGGAAACTGCCATCATGTTTACCAACTAGCATGAAGATTAGTTTACCAGATGTGAATGTCTTGAAAAGGTCACTTGTCCCAGGAAAAAATGACCATACAATATCCCTGGAGGCATTGAAATAGTGAGGACAGTCTTGCATTTACTTTACTTAACAATGGTCACCTATCAATCAGTTCAAAGATCGGTTATTTTTATGTCTTCCACAACCTCACAACTTCACTTCTGCTGGACAACATTCCACAAATTAACTAATTTGAGCTTTTTTTACAATCAAGAGTGTTCCCCATTTGTAATAAGTATCTCATTCATAGGGGCAGTTGAAAGCCCATTATCACTTTACACTGCAAATCACATTTCATCCACCCAAGATGGTCCCTATGAAATGAGAATAAAAAATAATGAAAATAAAATTTAAATTAATTCTATGATATTGAAATTTCCTCACAAACAAAGCATTCGGTTACAAAAACAAAGATGGACCAAAACAAAATTTGAAGAAACAACTTGAAACCATGAAAAATTCAATGGCCATTTCTGCTCAACATTGTTTAGTCTGCAAATAAAACAGAAGGAAGAAACTTAACACCTTGGACATCACTATAGATTTCATAAGACAAAAAGAACAAATCCATCCTTTTGACTTTCAAAACCCCATGACTCCTGCCACTGAACACGCTGTTATGAATCAAAAACAGAGAAGCACAGTATTAGTAAGCATTTAAAGCAAAAAACTATAGTTAAAACAACACCAGAATACTAATTACCTCAAGAGCACCACTCCCTAGCATTCTGGAACATCCGCAACCATGGACTAGGGCCTTTTTTGTCCACATCCCATTGTTTTGGATACCAGGGATACTGCCACATCAAGAAGCAACGCTCTGGATGAGGCATCATGGCAAGATGCCTCCCATCTGGAGAACAAATGGCTGCAACCCCTAATGGAGAGCCATTCAAATTGAAAGGGTAAGTTTCTGTCACATTCCCATCATCATCACAATATCTTACTGGGGCCAAGTCTGAATGAAGCACACGATCCAAAACTCCATCATCAGGGAAATATGCTTTTCCCTCACCATGAGCAGCCCATACGCCCAATGTGCTACCCTCCATTCCTTTGAACATTATAGCAGGTGAGTCCTTTATTGACACACTTGTGAAACGACATTCAAAACGGCCTGACTCATTGTGAATGAACCTTGGCTGCGATGGATCTCCACCAGCACCATGCACACCACCAACCTGGGGACCTGGGACCCACCCCAACAAAGCCATGAGCTGACACCCATTGCAAACACCAAGACTAAAAGTATCTGGTCGCTTGTAAAACTCCTGAAATTGATTCAAAAGGGGTTGATTGAATCGTATTGAAGCAGACCAACCTTTTGCAGAATCAAGCACATCAGCATAGCTAAAACCTCCAACAAACACAATACCACGAAATTCATCCAGAGAGATGGTTCCTTTAAGCAGGTCAGACATTGTAACATCCCACGGGTCGAAACCAGCAGCATAAAATGCTGCAGACATTTCTCTGTCACCATTGCTGCCTTCTTCTCGAATCACAGCTACTCTTGGTTTTGAAGCTGCATTCATATGTTTCTCATCTGTGAAGGTAGGAGTAAACGACAATTCCCATGAAGGTTCATGCCTAAATTTCAACCCTTCTTTCTCTGATTCAACACAAGTGGGCAATCTTTGGAACTTTTCCAGCTGAAAACTGGTATCCTCCCACATATCCCGAACCAGTGAAGTTTTCTCATTCAAATGAATTACCTCATCTACCTTTAACTCTATTGAGGGACTGGCTGTTACATGTCCAATTATCTCAGAAGAAACACCAAAACTGCCAAGCTTTCCTACCACAGTGTCCAAGTTCTTCTTGCTAACCTCAAGAATTACACCAAGTTCTTCTGCAAAAAGTGTTTGGAAGAGGCCCTTCCCCTTTGAAGACGTGTCCAAGATGATGCCACAATTTCCAGCAAATGCCATTTCCAATGCACAAACCAATAGCCCCCCATCACTGATGTCATGACCAGCAGAGATCAAATCATCTGCAATAAGGTCCTGAATGCCCTCAAAAACTCGTTTGAGGTAAGAAACATCTTCAAGATCAGGACACTCATCCCCAAGTTGGTCAAAAACCTGAGCAAGAGCAGATCCACCTAACCTCCGCTTTCCTTTTGACAAATCAACATGGAGCAGAATACCATCATCTCCAAGCTTCAAATCTGGTGTTACTGTTTTTGTTATGTCAGGACAAGTGACATAGACACTGATTACAAGATTCCCAGGAGCCTTGACAACCTCACCAGCAGAATGGGCTGCCATGGAAAGACTGTCTTTCCCCCCATCAATTGCTATACCAAGTTCAATCATAGCTTCTGAAAGGGCTGTAGCAGCATCATACATAGCTGCTCCTTCCCCATCAAGCTTGGCAGCATACATCCAATTACCACTTGCTTTAACATCAGAAAGAGAAGTGACTTTTGCCCAAACAAGATTTGTGAGTGCTTCCCCGACGGCCAATCTTGCCATTGCTTTTGGATCCAGCAGACCTTTGATTGGCTGCTCCCCAATGGCGCATGCACCTCCAGTGAAATCAGTATAAGTCTGACCAATGACTGCAACATCAGAAAGAGCAATTTGCAAGGGGCCAACAGTTTGCTGCTGTGCCACAAGACCAGTAACACACCTATCCACTTTTGTTGTCAAGAAGCGTTTTGAACAGACAGATGGAAGTCTCAGTACCCTCTTCAAAGAATCCATCACTGTGATCCCAGGAGCAATATCAAGGGGCTCTCGTGCATGAACCACTCGATGGAATTCAAATGATTTCTGAGGCATATCCCCAAGTACTTTCTCGAGCTCAAGATCCACAGCAGGAGGAGGAGGAGGGAGTCCGCTTGAATGGCATTTTTCAATAGCTAAGCTATCAACTAATACAATACGTCCCTCACCATTTATTTTTCCAATAACAGCCATAGAAACCCTTTCTCTATCACAGATTGATTGTAACAGGTTGCGGCTTTCAGGCTTCACCAAGATTGCATCTTGCTCCTGATATTCTGCACCCCAAATCTCTAAGACAGACATTGTGTGATCACCGACCACAACTGCCCTGATATCAATCTCAGCACCCTTTGGGTATATGATTTCCTTAACTACATTACAGTTCCCACCAGCCCCCTGATCATGAATGCTGATAATTGGGTTATTCTCCCCCATTTCAATGCAGGAACGAACAACACGATACAACTTTTGTGCCATCTCAGCGTCTCCACGCTGAACAGCATTAAAATCAAGTTCTGCATCATTCTGGCCACTAACCATGCTAGACGCTGCACCTCCTCCCATTCCTATACGATATGCCGGGCCCCCAATCTTCACAACTAACATTCCAATGTCAGGCTCTTCTTTAACTATATGGGAGTGATCAATCTGACCTATTCCTGCACTAAACATTATTGGCTTCAACCATTCCCGCCTCTCCCCACTCGGCAGTCTCATTCCAAAAGTTCTAGTGTAGCCCAGAATCAAGGGCTCTCCAAATTTGTTCCCATAGTCTGATGCACCATTACTAGCATCAATAAGGATCTGCAAAGGCGATGCCAAGTTTGAAGGGTACGAAAAAGATGGATCTTCCCATGGGGCATAAGACCCATCTATTTTGAGGTTCCCAATACAATAACCAGCTGCAGCTGCACCCCCAAAAGAACCCTTTCCCGTCGCATGGGTATCCCTAATACGACCTCCTGCACCTGTTTCTGCACCAGGGTAAGGTGCCACTGCACATGGGAAATTATGGGTCTCAGCGGTAAATAAAATATCAAGGTAACGAGCAGCCATCTCTAATGGACATGTTGACCCAGGCTGAATAGGTCGTAATTGCTTCACATGGAAGCCCTTGATAGCACTCGAGTTATCCTTGAACCCAATAACAGAATTGTTTGGGTTTGCCTGCAAAGTGCTCTTCACAATCTGCATGAGTGTCCTATCCATTGGCTTTCCATCAATAATCATTTTACCAGTAAAAAACCAGTGCCTGCTGTGCTCACTATTGGATTGTGCTATGTCAAACAATTCCACATTAGATGGATTCCGCTTGATGTCCTCCCTAAATAGCCGGGTGTAATACTGTAGATCTTGCTCATCAAATGCCAAGCCCATTTCCTGATTAATTTCCTCCAATGCTTTCCGGCCCTTCTCCATGACAGGTATAAAACGAACTTCCTCTGGAACCACATTAGCCTCAAATGATGTGAGCTTCTGGGTATACACACACTCAGTCATACGATCATGAACCATTGCAGCAAACTCATTAATCTGATGATCCTGCAGTACACCCTGACAAAACAACAAATACCTCCTCGATCGTTCCATGCGGGTCACCTCTGTCAACCCACATGCTCGACAAATTGATACAGCATTAGAAGACCAAGCTGTAGTAAAAGACAGCCGAGGCCCAACCTCAACTATAACTGAATTTAACCCCTCCTGCTTCTTCTTCTCGAGAAAGCTCTCCTTCCCCAAATTCTCAGGCTCGTAAGTCTCCTGAAGAAGCCACATAAGGACAGCAAGCTTTTCACTTGAAAGCCTTGAATCAAGCCCAATATTGAAGCATTGTTCAGTTTTCAAACCAACAATCTGATTTGAGACTTTGGTTTGAACAGACTTCAAAAGCTCAGCAGTTGCACCTTCCTGGAGCAGCGGAATCCGGAAAAAATGGATAACTTCCTCGGCAGGTTTCTCAACCAAGCTTGATTGCTCATCAACTGTACTGCTCACACCCCCAGAAACAATAGCTCTGGGCTTTGCCTGAGCACAACACCTCAATGAAACCCCTCTTCTATTAGATATACCCAGTTTTGGATTCTGTCTATTGAGTGTACCCCACAGCAAACGACTTCTATTTCTTTGAAAATTTCTATGTAAAAACAGATTTTGCCTACTGGTACCCTGAAATACAAAAAAAAATATAGACACAAATTTATAATAAAAAAAAAAAAAAGCTAGCTTAAGCCACGGCCCAGAAAGACAACCAATATGCACACATAAACAAACACAAAAAGTTAAAACTTTGCTTGCTTGATTAGAAAACATGAAGTACTAAAAAAAAAAAATGGAATTTTAACAACATGCACTTTTTAGTACCCAAACAAAACATAAGTTACTTTACCATCACAAAATTCCCAATCTTTCATATATTTTCCTATAATTCCTCAGTAACCAAACAGAATGGACATGACAACATACCTGCAAGAACTCTGCCGCTGTAATTTCCCGAGCACCGGCCATTTTCCTCAGACCTGAAACCACATAACACATCATAATTATAAGCAAAAACCACCCCCCCCCCCCCCCAAAAAAAAAAAAAAATAAACCATTCTTTACATAGACCCATATCAAAAGTTGATACTCTCCCAAGGAAAAAAGAAATACCCAGAAAACAAAACCCCAAAAAAAAAGCTCCTTTACAACTCAATCATACCAACATTTCATTATCAATGATAATATAAGTTTCGAAAATGAAATCAATCAAACACGAAAGCAAGAACAATAATATCAGAGAGAGAGAACCTTTGTGGGAATCAGTGGCAAAGAACGATGAGCTAGGGTTTTAGACTGGTATAAACCCCAAGATATGGGATCAAGCGAGAGTTGTTTAGTCCAACAAGTCAGCGTTACACTGATAAAGTTTATAAAATAGAGTCGCCTTAACGACTACCAGAGGAATGGTTAACAATTAAGTTTTCAAGCCACTTTTTTTCTTTTTTTTTTGAGAAAGTGTTTTCACGCTAATTTTATCCTAAATTAAAAAAAAAAAATTATTAAAATATTAATTACCTTTTTTCTTTTATAATAAATTTTTTTTTTAAATGTATTGTTAATCAATCTCTAAAGTCATTCATTAGTATTTTTTTTATAAAATAATATATTTATCTATTCTATAGTATTTAATATTGGGTGGTATACATTAACCATTTATTTTTAAAAACAATTATGAAAAAATTAAAAAACAGTTAAATCAGTTACCTTTTTTATTTTTTGATAAAAAAATTTTTAAAATGGTTTTCTAATATATGCCCTAAAGTCATACATTAGTAAAACTCTTTCATATTTATAAAAGGATTCTATCTATGAACTTTTTATGTGGTTCAAAAATACTTTCATTAATTCATTAAAAAAAAAATACTCTCGTTAATGAGTAATAACTTATCTTAAAAATAGAGTTATAAATATCAAATAACAAATTTTATTTTGAATTCAAAAAAGAAAGCTTTTAAAATTTAGGACTTTTTTTTTCCTTCATATTAATTTTTTTATTCCCTAAAATTTAGCTTTTTTTTATCTGAATAAAAGTAAGACACCCCTATTCTCAAAAAAATAATAATAATAATAATAATAAAACACCCCAATTTAAAATTTAAAAAATAAAAAATAAGAGAACTCCTAAAATTTAGCATTCTTTTCCCTTACTTTCATTTTATTTTTCCTACCCTAACTTCTCTCTATATCATTACACCACTTTCAAACACACATGCAAAAAATAAATTACAGTTATACTTATCTATAAGGTTTATCCTTTTTATTTGTTTGAAAATTAAAAATATATATTTTCAAATTATAATAAATACAAATTATTAAATTTTATCCTAAAAAAAATATCATGCTCGGAGGCTAATAGTTTTTAGAAACAAAAAACTTAATCGATTGTTAACATTGACGTTAATGTTTCTAGAGAGAGAAAATATCAAAAGTCTCTCTAGACAAGACTCCATCGCTCTTCAATTATCCAAAACACTTTTCAAACCTTTGCATCACCATAGAGAGCAATTTGGACTCAAACTGTGGATCTTTCACTAACCATGTAAAAGAGAAATACTGCGGCATAATTTTTTTTAATGGGTTTGTCAATGGAATTCTGACTTGGTATAATATGGACCTTAAATACGAAAGGTATGAAAGAAAATGTCAAGATTTAAGAAACTCTGTGCTAGAGTAACCTAATAACTCTAGAGGATCTTAATTCAACATATGATAATAAAGCTCATTTGGGTTCATAGCCATGCAACGACAATGCTCTTACCTTAAGGTCTTTACCCTCTCTTGTTTTTTGTTTTTTCTTTTCTTACAAAGTAAATTAAAATAAAAATAAAAATCTCATTAAAAAAAAAAATACAAAGTCAATTAGGTTTTTTGCACTGCACGTGTACTAGAAAATCCAAGTTTTTCATTTTCTTTTTTATGCAAGAAAATCTAACATGTTACACGAACTAACTCATAAGTATTAACTAATTTTATATATATATTGCACGTGTACTAGAAAATCTTTTATGGTTTTTTGGTTGGGTGATTTTGCATTTTGGATGAGTACTAAAATCGAATGAAGTTGGGCTTCAGTACAGTTCTTCTTCATCTTTGTCACGTTGGAGTTGGCCCACTAAATCCTTAATAGAATTTTTTTTCCCGTTCCTACTTACTTCCTACAAGAATTGCTGGGGTAGTTCTAGTTCTTGTTGGATTAAGTTTGGAAGATCTTTGATTCTGTTTTTTTAGTTACTATTAAAGCCTGTTGTGCACTTCGAGTTAACCGAATTATTTGTTGGATATTGCTATTTTATTGACTAACTAACTGTTATAATTGATAAAAATTTTCTCATATATACATATATAAATATACATACATACATACATACATATATATATATATATATTAAAATATGTTCTATTACAAAAGCACATTACAACTTAAGATGTGATTCATTTTTTTTATTTTTTTTAAACTCTAGTTAATTTATAAGAGAAAAAGAAGAAAATTATTATGAGATGAATTATGAGTCAAGGAGAAGGGAGATGAAAGTATTGGCTGGATCAAGCAATGGAACTGGAGATTATAGCGGACTTGAGGTAGTGGCAAATGAGGTGGGTGGTGTATTTGCTGACGTGTAATTTTTTTAATACTAAAAGCAGTTGCCATGTCATTAAAAATGCATATCATTGTTCCATAAGAAAATAGAAGTCAACAAAGTGACCAATAATACTTATTTTTAAAACTTCAAGGATTAATAGTACTCACTTAAAACTTTAGGGACTAATTACATTTAGCATGTAAACTTTAAGAACTTACAGAATAGTTTCACCTAAAATAAAACACAAAAAATGAGACAAAAAAAATGTTGTGGGTATAATGCATCTACTGATGCACTAGAGACTGTTTGGTTCACTTATTTCCATAACTCAATTCTCCATTTTCATAACTCATAACTTAAAAATGGTAGGACCCATAGCAAAAAGGTTGTTTGGCTGCACAATAACTTTGTTTCCATTACTCAATTATCTGACTTTTGAGTTGTGAGTTATGGAAATTGAAAACATATTTTGGCTGTTTTCTATTTCCATAACTCATAACTCAATAACAATATTGTAATTAAACACACATAGAGGACTCACAAACAATACTCAGCCGAACCTTTTGACCACCTTTTGACTTTTCCTTTTTTTTTTCATTTCTTCTCTTGGGTTGGCTGTTCAGTTTTTTTTTTTTTTTTTCCACTGGTTCGGTCTATTCTAGGTTTCTTTTTTCTTTTTCTTTTTTTTCTTCTTTTTTCACTGGTTCGGTCTTCATGTTCTGGGTTTTTTTCTTTTCACTAGGTTCGGTGAGTTTGGGTACTAAAAAAAAAAAAAAAAATGCACTAGGTGACAGGTACAGGGCTCACAAATAGTGTGAAAAATATTGATCAATGGGAAGTGAGTGATGGTGCCAAACAAATATGGTATTTTAGAGTGATGAGTTATAAGTGATGGAAATTAAGTGACGGAAATTGAGTGATGAAATTTTTGCATCCAAACAGCCTCTTAATTACTCTATCTCATTCCATATACCAATGCACCAATTACCATCCCATACTAGTTAAACTTAAATCTGTAAAATTTCTTCTTTTATTTTATTGAAATATGTGAAAAATAATAATTGAGTATAATAATAAAAGATGCTATTTTTATTATGATTTATCATTTTATTACGAGATTTTGTGCATGATCAAGGATCTCCCACACAAAGTAATGATGCACATAACAACTTTATGTCCATCCTTTAACTTGTCTTCTTTTCTTTCCCTAAGACAAGAAAGCTAAAGACAATCAAGCTTCTAAGTGACATGACATGTTGCAATTAGTCGAATTGCCCTTTTTGGAAGTGTAATATATTCCATTATAGGTGATATGTTCCCTTTTTGGAAGTAGTTTTTTAGTATTTTAACACTTTTGTAATAGAATTGCACTGAAAACATAATGTTAAGTATTTAAAATGTGATTCATTGTAAAATTATATCTTACACTTATAATACTTACATTTTGTTACATGGTATAAGTGGATTTCAATTAACTTAACTGATAAAGTCTTTTATCATTGAATAAAAGATCTTATGATTTGTAAAATATTCTAATATTTAAACTTCTTTTATTCATATAAACTCTTGAAAATCAAAGCAATATTTTTTTAGATATTTTTAAACTTTAACAATAAAATCTCATTTGAGAAACAATGTTATGATATTTTCACCTAATTTTTAGGATAATAATAATTAAATGACTAATTATTATTATATAATTTCACAACTCTCATATAATGTACCTAATATTTATAGAAGGATTTCTTTTAATTAGACTTTGGTTAAAATTTGTGTAAACTTAAGTTAATTTAAGTCATTTTAGTTAATGATAACTCATTGAACTTCACAAACAACAACATCAAAGTCTTAACCCCACAATTTTGAAGTCAACTATGAATTCTCAAAAGATTAGTTATAGTCGGTCAACATGTATTATTTTCCTTAATTTTACTCTAAAGTCATACTTTATGTTATTTCCTTAATTGACATGACTTTTTTTTTTTTTTTTTTTACTTTTACTGATGTGATTTTTGGTTTTTTTTTTTTTTCTTTTTTTACATTTCTTCAACTATAATCAACTCACTCTTTCTTATTAGTGCATTAATTCCTCTCCATTGAACATGACCAAACCTTCTGAAGCAAGTTGCCCTCATCTTTTAATCCATAAGGACTACTTTTGTTTTTTTAGTAAATTTTCCCATTTTAAATCCTACCTTTCAGTATATTTCCATTTTATTCATCTTAACTTAGTAGAGCGCATAAATGGAAGAAAATTGAAAATTCTGAAAAATTCATGGTTTTAATTTAAACTTTTTGAAATTTAGATTTTTATTTGATTTTTTTTTTTTTTTTTTAATGAAGAGAAATCACTTCATGCTAGAAGAGTACATTTAGAGCATCTTATATAGATTAGCTAAATCTATTTTTTGGAGAGCAAACCCCAAAAAATCAGCTCCAACAGATTCTCCAAACGCAAAACTTTTCCAAATATTTTTTGAAGTTGCTATAGTGGTTCTCTTGATATGGAAAACACTGTCACAACTCCATAGGCTTATTTTATCTTAAAAAATTACCCAGCCATATTAAATAAATATTCTTTCTCTCTCATCAAAACTCTTTTCCTTCTCTCCATTGTGCTTTTGGTTTCTCTTCAGAATACATCAACACAACTCTCTCTCTTCAAAAACTCTTCTCTCACAAAACCAACCCATCACTGCTGCTCTCTCTCACAAAACGACCTGCACTGTGGCTTTCAATCAAAGTTCGCTCAACCACCTATGACAAAGAATGGAGTTCTGAAAACATTGGCTCAACCTTGAATATTGGTACCCAAAATTTTGATTTCATATGGTTTTTGTCATGTTTGAATTTATTAGTTTATTGTACGAGTTGATGATTTGGTGGTTTTGAATGATTTGCTATTGTTCTTTACCACTATCTGGGTTTCGGTTTTGGGTTTTTGGGTCTTTTCTCTCTGTCTCTCTTTCACTTTGTTTCTTGATCTTATCTCTATTTTTCTATTTAACTAATCTTATTAGAGTCAATAAACTAATTTGATTTCCTTAGAGTTTCTTATTTTCTAATAAAAATTTTGGTCTCGTCTCTATTGCACACCAACTGTTCGATAGAAAGAACTGATATGGAAGGCTTTTTTTTTTTTTTTTTTTTAATATATAAAACATGAAAAAAAAATTATGATATACTTAATAAGTGGAGCACGGGCAACAAAGTATTTATCTAATGCTTTGTTTTTATTAAATTTCGTTGTGTTTCATTTCAATTGTATTTGTATATTTGCATTGCTTATATAGAGGCTTATATTTATACATTTGCATTGCTTATCAAAGCATCTTTTTATTTGTTATTGAACACTAGTTATAAAATTTGAGATATAGAATTGTTTTTGAAACATTTATATTTTAGTATTGGACTATTGGATGCATTGATTGATTACTACATAAGCTGCATTCTTCTTGATTGATTGGATTGATAATCTAGACATCCTATGTTTAACTTTGGCATTTGTTGATGGTTTTAATTCAAAGTGGTTGTAACTTTGAATTCTGGCTTCTTGAGATATTTGCTTACATGTGGGGTATGCTTCTCTAGAGTGAGTTGCTCTATTTAATATTTCCATATTAGAGGTGTTGGTTGACTTGGTTTCTGCAATAGCCGTTGGGTCTAAACATTGAAAGGAGTTGTTGTCAAATAATTTTTCCATATTAGAGGTGTTAATTTAATCTTTCCATATTAGAGGTGCTAGTTGACTAAAGAATGGCATATGCCTTCTCTAAGTGTATAATTTATCCTAAACATAACATCTAATACGTGAATATGGCATAGCTTTTTAAGTATCAATATGTGAATTATTCACACATGCAGCAATAATTGTTTGTTTTTTTGCTGGCAACAACTTGGGAAATTTGTTCCATGGGTCGCAATACAAATTATGCACGTAATATGCTTCTAAATTACTCAAATTCTAATGATGATTTTAAGATAATTGCGTTTTTTGCATTGGAAGAAGAATGATTAGAAAGAGAGAGGGCGTCAACATCACATCGTGGTTCTATTCCAGGCCGTAGGTTCATCCAACGTATCATGAGCAAGGCCACCAAAGACTTTTTAAAGACTATTTTGCAAAATCACTAGTATATCCTTTTAACGTATTTCGGGAGAGGTTTCGAATGAGCTGTTCTCTTTTTCTACGTATTAATTCTAATCTAGAAGAGAAAGATGAATATTTTGTTCAAAAAAGAAATGCCGCCGAAGTGCTTGGTTTGTCTTCCCTTCAGAAGATGACTCCCATACTAAGGATGCTTACGTATGAAGTAGCGGCAGATTTTACAGACAAAAATGTGAGAATTGGAGAAAGCATTGCAATAGAGAGTCTTAAAAATTTTGTTGAAGCCATAGTCGATATTTATTCTACAAAGTACTTAAGGTCACCATATAGCAATGACATTACTAGGTTGCTAAAAGTTGGTAAAAGACGTGGATTTCTAGGAATGCTTAAGAGTATTGACTGCATGCATTGGAAATGGAAGAATTGCCTATCGAGGTGGAAAGGTTAGCATACTGGTCATAGTTATGAGCCAACAATTATTTCGGAAGCAGTAATATCATATGATCTTTGAATATGACATGCATTTTTTGACTTACCTGTTTCTCATAATGACATCAACGTGCTAGACTATTCTTTTATATTTACCAAGCTCGCTCAAGGTCGTGCACCTTCAATGAATTACTCAATCAATGGTCATAATTATACAATGGGATACTATCTTGCTGATGATATATATCCTCTGTGGTCCACTTTTGTAAAGACAATCACAGTTCCACAAGGTAGCAAGAGAAGTCTTTTTGCTACAACTCAGGAGTCAACAAGGAAGGATGTAGAGCGTGCATTTGGAGTGCTCCAAGCACGATTTGCAATTATTCGTGGGCTTGCACGTCTTTGAAGAACAGAGGCTCTTGATTACATTATGAAGGCATGCATAATATTGCATAACATGATAATTAAAGATGAACATGATGCCAATGGAGCAGGAGACTTTGATTATGAACAAGTGCCTGAAAGCATCCCTACAACAATGTCACACGAGCCTATAGAAGAATTTAGTCAATTTACAGCATTCATTGTAGCCCATGAAAAAAATTAGAAATAGAGAAACCATTCTGAACTCCAATCAGACCTCGTTCAACACTTGTGGCAACAATATAGCGAGTTGTAGGATATCTAATTTTAAGTTTTATGCTCACATTAATTTTTATGTTTTTAGTCTTTGTTATAATTTGAAATTTCTCTTCATTTATGTTAGTCTTGTATAGGTAAAATTCAATACAATTTGAAATTTACCAAATTTATGTTAATCTCGAAATTTTTCAAGTCTTTTTGAAAAATTACTATTGAGAAATATTACCATTTGAAAAAATATGTCCCTTAAAAAAAAAAGGCTGTTGAGAAATTAGGAGTGTTTAGTAATATTGTTCTAATAATAATATTATTCTAATAATGTTGTTTCTATTTTTTGAAAATACATGTGGGTAAAAAAAATATGTAAAAATACGTATAATATTGTTCTAATAATAATATTGTTCTAATAATGTTGTTTCTATTTTTTGAAAATACATGTGGGTAAAAAAAATATGTAAAAATACGTATAATGTTATTTAAAAACTGAAAATTGTTGCTCAAAATCACATACCAAACAGCCCTAATTGTTGGAAAATTTGAAAATATTACCGTTGGGAAATTTAAAAATATAACAGTTGGAAAATTTAAAATTAAAAATATAACGGTCAGAAAATTTAAAAATATAGCCGTTAAGAATTTGAAAAATATAGTTGTTGGGAATGAATAAAGAAAGATTGAAAAAGATTAAAGAAAGAATAAAAAAATAATGAAAAAATAATATTTAAATGAAATGGAGAACAACCCTAATTGTTGGAAATTTTGAAAATATTACCGTTGGGAAATTTAAAAATATAGCTGTTGGAAAATTTAAAAATATAGTTGTTAAGAATTTGAAAAATATAGTTGTTGAAAATGAATAAAGTTGTTGAGAATGAATAAAGAAAGATTGAAAAAGATTAAAGATAGAATGAAAAAATAATATTTAAACGAAATGGAGAAAGAATAAAAAATATGTTGAAAAGTGTATTTCAAAAAGTAGGTATGTAAAATGCAAATGTCACTGTTCACTCTCTAAACCGTACAAAATTTTAAGTAAGCTATTAGAAATGCTCTTATACCAAGAAAATAACCATTTCACTATAAATTCTAGAACCCAGCTTTTATATGTAAAATAAGTTTTGGTTCGAGGAGGATACTATTACTTGTTAGCTATAGGATGCATCCACTAAGATTTGTGAAAGTATAAAAAATTTAGAACCCAATGTTTACTTTATATAGAGAAGGATTCCGTTAATTAAACAAGTCATAAATAAACTGAAATTTGTTGAAAAAAATAAATGAACTAATTTGAATATGTAATTTAATTCAGAGATGAGCTAAACCTATACTAGTGTTTGAAAGAAAATTAAATGAACCAATTTTTAATTTTTAATACTCACATTTAGCAAAAAAAATACTAAAAACTATTTTGATAAATACTATAAAAAAAAAAAAAAAAACAAACTAAAAAAACAAACTACAGAATACCAGACGGAAGACATGCTTGACTTGCTTGCCCTAACAATCTTATCAAAGACTCGGAACAGCTTAATTACATCATTGCATTTTAAAGCTAAAACATGACAGCTTCAATCCATTATGGCCTATTATTGACTTCCAAGTCAATAAATACAAGTAGGAGCATAATTACAGTTCTTGAAGAAAACAAATGCAAATCAGCCCCCCACAACACCACCCCCCCCCCCCCCCCCCCTCTTTTTTTTACTAAAAAAAATTACCCATCTTTTTCTTGTTTTGTAATCTGTTTGTGGTTTAGGGGGGATGTTACTGACTTTAACACTGCAACTTTCCAAAACCCAACCAATCATGACCATAAAATTTCCTTTTGACCCAAAAGGATAGGCAAAGGGGATACAGAGATATCTTTGGACCCGTCCCAGAAAGAACTTTAGCAAGCTTTTGGGATATCTCTTTCTCTCTCTCTCTCTCTCTTAGTAATCCTAAGAACTAGGAAATAATAGAGTCAGCACAGAAACCTAATTTGATATTGCTCAATGCTCATATTTGAACTTCATGACCTGACTAAAAATGCTGTGGTAGAGCCTTGATAAGAATGCACTAAACTTTTGCTTGCTAGCTGAATTTTTCTGTAACCCAAAATGTTAAATAAAAAATAGTAAAAAAAGAAGTAAGACACACGCACATCTAGAATTATCTCACTGATTAAAGCATCAATGCAGAACAGAAAAATAAAAGGGGTGGTACACATGCATCTTTCGGCGGATGCTCGCATCACACGGATGGGTGGAACGCTACAAAGTTGGACAGTAGCAACTTTAAAGCAAGAGGCACCACAAACAGCTTTTTAGGTTAATGCTATAGCTGTTGAGTAACCATTCAGGCTGCAACTACTCAAACAATTAGCCTAACAGAAAGCTTATGGGAATGAGTGAATGACAATATTTTTTTTTTGATGAATTAAAAAAAAAAAAAAAAAAGGAGAATATTAAGGGAATCACATTTTTCAGCTATTTATCCTCCCTACCTTTTACAAGAAGTTTAAAGTGTAAGCAAAGTGTGTGACCAACATCTATGACTTCAGCTCTGGTAACTAGATAATAGGAGAATATTTCAAACGAATATATAGCATGGTATTTTATTTTCTGTCATGGCTAACCAAGAGTAATCAATGTGGCATAGGTGTGGTTGTTTCCAGTCTTAAGGGCATTTGTTCCTATGACAAAGTTCTAGTTGGCATGAAAGAGAAAATAAGAGGCCTCTATATGGTCAATGAGAAGAAGACACCTCCTACATAGGAATATAATTAGCATTGTTCATCCTGGAACAGATCAATCGAAATGATGTTCAGGGGAAAAGAAAACCAAATGAAAGGGGGGCATCAGTAGCCTAAATAAGAGTTACTAGAACATAAGTGTAATAATAGATAGATGATACATTTTTTTTATTAGGATATTATTAGGATATTTTATATCAAGATGTTACCATAAATAATGTAGGCCATGATTCTTTAGAATATCATGAGCTACCATGGTGTTTTGTAATAGCACAAGCTACCGTGGTTTTAGGTTACCATAATAAGCCTAATGTATTCCCACATATACCATATTTTAACATACAATTCAATATAACAAAGACAATTCAATATAAAAAAGACGTAACCATAAAAGTCAAGGGTGATGTGAGTGCTTGCTTCCTATTGGTTCATACTGTAGTCAAAACACGGCAAAACAATGACTTTTAAGTAACAAGTTTTGAAATAAGAAGGCTGATTATGGAGAACTCATTAAAGGTCCAAGATGCGATGGTACACATCATTTGGAACATAACGAAACTTAAAACATTGACAAGACACAATCATAGATTTTGTGACTGAATGGTATTAAGAATTTTCAAATGTATATCAGAAATAAAAACAAAGAAAGTCAGATTTCATTAAGCTCAACAACACACACCCCCCCCCCCCCCACCCCCAAAAAAAAAAAAGAAAAAAGAAAGGAAAGAGAAAACGAACAAAGAGAGAGCATGCATGCTATCATTGCACAGATCAATCACGAGAACATTTTCCAAGCAAAACCAGTATCAAAACACTACATCCCTTTTGATCTAATTACATTTATTCTCATTTTAATAGACAATCTTCTATCACACATACTGCATTTCCCTCTAGTTTAAGTACAATATATTCATCTATAAGAGAGGTCATTCAAATTTCCACTCTCTCAACTTTAAATGTTAATAAGCACAGATGCATGTTTGTTGGTTTTGTTAGATATGGGAATTTTCATACAAACAATACCATCTAGCACACAAGGAGTTACATAAGAACTAAATATAATCACTATTCACTACTTTTCAACACTGATAAACTTTTTATAAAACTACCACTACCTTGGAACCTTATCATATATCCCAACTTCAATCAACTTTTACCCAAAGAAAAGGATGAGGGGAGAAAGGTAACAAAACACCTCTGATGTGCATTGTCCAACTTATACAAAACCTACAATGATGACCTGCCTTTTTGGGCAAGTTGTACTTGTCATCTTTCCAAATAGAAGATTGCTATAGAGAGGGATTTGTGGGGTCAAGTGTTGTAGAGACTAGAGATAATTCCACTAGTTAGAAATAGGAAAATTGAATAATAAATAATACATTGATATTGTATCTTAAAATTAACTCAAAATCAGTGAAAATGCTGGGAGGCCAGAATCACGATTTGCGATATAGCAGTTAACACTTTATATAATGTCCCTTTATTATACCTTTTGCCTTATACTTTCTTTGATCATTTATTTGTTATATTTGATTAAATAAATAAATAAATAAATTTCATTCATGAATTTACATTTTTTTTTTATGTGGAACTCCCAACCCAACCTTTACGTGCATGTGTGCCTCTGTGTGTGTGTGTGTGTGTGTGGGAGGGGGGGGGGGGGGGTGGGGTTGTTGTTTAAACCCCAGATATAGGCAACCACTCACAATTTACTTATTTTCGGTGAGGACTCAAACACAAGACAGACACGGTATAACAAGGCCAAGTCATCCGAGCTAGCCTTAGAGGCTAATTATCATAATTTAACAAAAATTAAATGATAAGTAACATAATAGCTATAATAACAATATAAATTCTATTGTTAAAGACTCATAGTCCTATTTTACCCAACAATCTTTAAGATTTTTACCTATAATTAACCAAAAAACCAATGGCTATTGACCACTATTGTGCGTGTTAGCACACTATATATGGTAATGCTACCACAGAAATGGATTCACTTTCTATTCCCACTTCATATTTAACACCATTGTAAATTTGTAGATATTTTGTATTGAAAGATAGCATTAGTGATTTTAAAGAGTTCATCAAAGCAGGAACCATTGCAGAAAGTCCCTAAAATGCATAAAAAAATTGACCTGAAATAACTCCATTAAACCACATCAAATATACAGTAGCAAGGTTCAATTCCATCAACCGTTTAGAATTTGTTATTGACAAATGAACTAAGAGTTTGATGAAAAGGAAAGATCACAAAGAAGAGATGATATCTTTCCATTAAGTTAATAACTTCTAAAATTCCATAGACATTAGCAAAAATTTCCAAATTTTAATATTTTCATTCAACAATAACAACTGAACACACATACAATACACAGAGAGAGAGTAACTTAGTAGTGGAATGTTGTTTAGCATAGTTGATTAATTCAATATGCATGACTACAACAATGAAACAATGAAACAAAGTCTAATTTTGTAGCCCTTATTCCATGGTGCACGTATTTTTCTCATCTACATGTGCTTTTATATGACAAGTGTCAATTTGCTTTATGTAGTCAGAAATGACCCGTAGCAATAGCGTTGGCAAGTATAAAGTATCGAAAGCAACTTGCACCCAAGCATTAACACACCCCTCCCCCCAACCCAAAAAATAAAAAAATAAAGTCTAAAAACCATTCTGGGAATTATTAATGAACCTCTCTCTCTCTCTCTCTCTCTCTCTCTCTAATCAAGTAACCAGCATTCTATCAATGAAACCCGGCCCCTCCTCTCTCTCTCTAGCTCTAGAAGGTGTTGATTCATTACACTACCCAAGGAGTGATAGTTTGATCTATTTTCGACTGAAGCACATAGTAGCCTCTCAGCAATATCATTGCTCCGTGAAAAACAAAACATTAATCAAGTACATTGAAAACATTAAATCTGTTCCATTTAAGATTTAAAAGATGAAAATACATAAGGAAAATCTCATCTCTAATACAAACTACTGCTTACCATAAGAAGAAAGCTCTCTCATAATTTGCATCTCCAACTTTATTTCTTGACTACCTCCTTTACCTACATCATCAAAAATGAAATCTTCCAAAGCAACTTGATTAGAGAGAGAAACAAGTAATCCGAAACTAACAAGAAAACTGAGATTCATATTCCTAGTTGGCCAGCAGACTAAGGTTCACAAGCAAGAGATATAAACAAAAAGTCCTACCTTGCTTAATTGCTATTGCTTACAAGAAACTGTTCAAAACATTTTGCACAAAAAAAAAAGTCAGCAAAACCAAACTAACACGAATCCCCCTAAACTTCATCTCTCTCTCTCTCCGCCTCAGTAAGATGGAGGTGGACGAGGAGGAGGACCCCAAAAAACATCATGGGGCATCTGACCATTTGGTAGCAAATTTGGAGGTAAATTGTACATAGGCATTGAAACCGCCATCTGTTCACCCAAACCTTGAGTTGCTGCTGGATTCCCATTAGTCCCAGAATTCACTCCTGATTGTTGTTGTTGCTGCTGCACTTGCATTCCTTCCTCAACCGCCGCCTCATCCTCTAATGGCAACCTCTCGTACGTAGCATTAGTAAACGTCGCCGCAATAACCATAACCGGCCCTGAAGCCACCAATGGACCGACAACGGTGCCACCAACAACTTGGCCTTGTCCACCAGCTAAATACACAGTTAGCCCCGTGGCCCCGGGCGGCGACGGGGCAGGCAAGAAAGCACCAGATAGAGATAAAATCTCAAATCTTCCATGAAGAGTAATGACTCCACCAGGTGCAGCTGGTTGCCTAAGAGTAACATTATTGACAATGCCACTACCACTCAAAACCGAGACCCCTCTATGCCTTCGATTAGCAAAAGTACCAATGCACTCAGTAATATCACTCCCACTGCTGATTTCCAATACATGGCTTCGAAGAGCATTGGGACTCTCTTTTGTGATCACTATTGGAGGCTTTGGCTTGTTCTTCGACCCCGGTGGTCTGCCACGTGGCCTGCGCCCACTACTACTACCTGGCTCGATAAGTTCTTGGCCACCACTATTATTCAAGTCCTCAGCTTCATGATCAATCTCTCGGCTATCTTCTTCTTCAAGGTTTTGCCTTTGTGGGGTGGTGGTGTTGCTTGTGCTACTATTGGTGGAAGTAGTATTGGTGTTACTGTTATGGTTGTTGTTGTCCAAGAATTCTTGCTCTCTTCTGGGTCCGAGACTGTTCAATCCGCCACTATCTTCGTCTGGGTTTCTCAGATGAAGCGATGGGGTCGAGGACATGGGGTCCACACCTCTCATCGCTACATTCCCAGCCCACCATCGACTCGCCATGTTCAACAACTCCGAGAAGAGAAAAACTCAAAAAAGACTTTACCTTTGAGACAAATCCAATAAGCTTTTTCTTGTTTTTGTATCACTCCACTCTTCCCGTGTCTCTATTTGCCTCGTTGATTTGAATAATGATAAAATACAACCCAAATAAGAAAGAGAGCTAGTTAGCCAGCTTTGGAAACCCAAGAGCACCGAGGATATAGATAAAGGTTCTAGCTTCTTCTTTGTTCTTTGTTTGCTGTTTTTGTAGATTGAGTGCTCAAACAAAGAACCCCAAATCTAACAGATACAAACAATCCAAAAAACCTTATACCTTCCTCCTCACCCACACCAAGCTAACCATCTTGCATGAATCAGACACAACAACATGGGTTTTCCTTGTCCTGCATATAAACCCTAATCATTACCACTCTCACACTCCAAATTGCAAAAAATCAGATCCAGCAAACATTAAAACTAGAACTGAACCACTAAAAAAAGTAATAACCCACTTCACCAAAACTCAGAAAAATCAAGGATCTAAACTCACACCAAAAATATAAACAACCAAAAAGAAATAAATTACCTTGCACTCCAAAATATCAGTCAAAAGATACCATTTTCATGAAACCCAACTACGTGAATAGGTTGTACATACATAAAAAAAGTGTAAAGCTTATATTTGCCTTCTTCTTTAAACATTTCTGAACAGAAAAGAGGAGAGGAGTCTCTGTTAGCTTTGTACCTGAATGCTTACACACAGAGAGAGCAGATTAGTACTACAAGGAAGCAACAATCCAGGATTTCTGGTCTCTTCTGAGTTCTGAGGTAGAGAGGGGGGCCTTGAGTTTTAGAAAGAAGCAGAGAGGTCTGTGTCCTGGCGCAGTGGGTGTACGTTAAAAGAGGTTAGCACTCCCCTGGCGTACGATAAGGATTCGTGTATCTATCAATCAGTAGCGGTTTTGCAGTAGGCTGAATTTTCTTGTCTCCCCGGTAAACGGTTTTGTGCTGTTCAAAGTTTCTAGCTCCAAGTTGAGTGAGAGCTTTTATTATCTACATCTTTCCTTTAAGGTATCCCATTTAAAAGCATCGTAGCGGATCTTTTAAAAATTATGTCATTTTACCATTCTAAAAATTTAATTTATTATTTTATTACGTTATTTTACAATATCTTATTTATCAAATATTTTATAATTTAATTCTATACATTAAAATAATATTTATTACACATTAAAATAATATTTATTACAACTCATCAATATATTTAAAATTTTATCACATGCATTTTGTACCGTGGCAAATTTGCCACGGTACATTTCAATGTTACAAAAAAAATACAATATCCCACATCTGCTAAATGGCCTCAAATTGGGTTTGGTGTGAGATATGTGTCAAATATTTAACATTTGGCACATATCTCACATCTACTGTAGATGCTCTAAAGTGCACCAATAAAAAAAAATTTTGATAAATAGTAGAGAGTTAATAACGTGTGTCTTTAGTCCATATATTAATAATTTATTTTATGAAACTTTTTTATTAAAAACATAAAAAAGTAATTTATTATTTTGACAATTTTTTAATTTCTTATAAAATTTTTTATAAAATAAATGGTTAATGTGTGCCTCAAGGGCACTCATTAATCAGACTCATAGTTAAATACTCAAGTTAATATTTTTATTAAAAATTTATTAAAGCATATTGTTGATACTGTGTCGTTTGGAATAGTTTATTTACTTGAAATTAAAATTTTTTTTGTTAAAAGTGTAGGAAAAAAGTTAAAATTTATTTAAATAGTACAATAGGACCCATGAATAATATAAAAAAAATACAATAAAACTCATAAATAATACCAAAAAGAAGCTAAAAACTTAAATAAGCTAAAACTTATAAGCTCATGCCCAAAATGTTCTTAAAAGACTTAAAATTAGAGGTTATTTTTATCTTGGCCATGTTTTATTTGTTTTCATATAATTTTTTATGTTTCAAAATTTTTAGTTTAGGCCTTCATGTTTGAATATAAGTAATCTGCTTAGTCTTTTATGTTTTAAAATTTTCATTTTTATGAGGGGGTAAACAAAAGACTGAATCGTGTATAAATGACCAAAATGAAAATTTGAAGCATAGAGGCTAAAATGAATATAAGTCAAATTTTTAAAGGTCAAAAGTGTTGAGTGTACTTTAACATTTGCATAAATCAAAGGATAAATTCTAATTTATCTTCTTGTGATATATAACTATCACAATCTAGTCCACAAAACTTTCAATTATTAAAACTTTCAATTATTACATTTGACCCTTAAAGTTTTGATTAAAATGAAATTGTTAGAATTATATATCTTAAAAATTGACAAATTTACAAATTTTTTTTTGGACAAATAAATTACCCTTTTTGAATTGTTATATTTTAACTCACTATGGTTTCAAATTAAATGAAATTGTTAATGGTATTAATTTTAAATGGAACCACTTACCCTTAACAATTTTATTTTAACTCAAAATTTAGAGGATCAAATGTAACCATTAAAATTTATGGACTAAATTATGATAATGTGAACTCACACAAAAGTAATTGTAATTAATTTCCCTATATTAAAATTTAATCAAATGGTTCTCTTTTTTTCCTTACTACTTCATAAAGAGAGAAAATGATTGATTTGAGTATTTCTCAACTTTTTAAGTTGAGGGATTCTAATTTCGTTTTTGCAATTTAGCCAAGTTTTAAGCTCTTGAGTGGACTTTTATTACTGCATTCATCCTCAACCCTAAAAAGTTTGTTAAGTGGTTCTTAAGACCTTATGATATCTATAAGACGTTGGATTCGAAACCTTTTGTAAATATCTTAGGGCCACTTCAAATGAATTTGTCATTGTAATAACTTGATATATATGAGATAGATGATTACATATATCCAATGAATAATCAGATACTTAAAGAAGTTTAGATATCCTTATTTGTCCAAAAAAAAAATCTTCCATCCTCCAATGGTAGAAACTCATTTAAATACACCAATCATGAAAGAGAACCAAAAAAAATAATGGCATGCCCTTGCATTCGATTGGTTTTTTTATTTTTTGTTTTTTATTTTTAATTTGGGGGGGGGGGGGGGGGGGGGGGGGTAGGTATGGTTAATGTGGGGAAAGGTGTAGAAGATATGGTCAAAGACACAGAAAAGTAGCGAATGAAGCAAGGGTGTGAAGGCTGGAGATTACTTAAGAGTGGGACTTTTGTGAAAACAAATGTAAGAAAGAGAAAGGGAATGGTGTTGGTGTTGGTGCTGGTGCTGGTGCGGTGGTGGGTGTTTGGGTATTTGGGTTTTGGGGTTAATTGTGTGTGGGGTAACGTGCGCATGGAGTAGTGGGAACACGTCACTGTCTGCGAGTCCCGACAAGGTATCAAATGCCAAGAAGTTCTGGGGTCTGGGGTCTCTCGAACGAACCTCACCGCCAAAACACAGAGCCACCAGCCCACCTAGCCCCTCCTAGAAGACTTTCTTTTCTTTTTCTTTTTCTTTTTCTTTTTTATGATGTTATGGTCTTCCTTCTTGTTCAATCTCTATCTCTATCTCTCTGTTGTTTCTTCATTCATGGTCACCTTTTTGACATTTTGGTGTTACCAATGTCACTGTGGTTAGCCAGAATTCAGACCCCCTATTTATTAAAGAGAAAGTGGTTGAGTGGTATCTCTCTCTCTCTTTTAATGTATAATGATAAATCACAATTTTTACTGCAATTTATTCGCATGCTAAGTCATTAGTGGTGGAATTGTGGAGCCAACGTTTTTATTTAACCACTCATAATTTATTATGTGAATAAATTGTAATTTTAGTATTTTTCTTTTTCAATATATGAAGGATTAAAACTGATCCCTAAAAAATTTGTAACAAAAAAAATACATTATTTTTGGGTCCACCCACATACGAGGAGAATGACACATGTATTCGAAATATTATATATCTCTTACCATGACAAGTTTTCTAGTCTTAAATAAGTAATGTTAGGACCATAATTTTTAATATATCTTTTGTTATATGAAAATTTGCGAGTGGTGAGGTAAAAGTGGTAGGTACACCACTCATGACTTCCTAGCATTTTCCTTTTTTAATACATGAGGGATTAAAGTTGAACGACAAAATGTTTGTGACAAGGAAAAATACATTAGGTTTGGGTCCACTCTCATGTGAAATGAATGACTCATATACATGAAACATAATATACCTTTTCCTGTGATTGGTTTTCTAGTCTTAAATTACGGCATTCACATTTTAGCAAACATTATTTTAGTCAAAATTTAATTATGACAAGTTATAACATTGGTTTAAAAATATTTCTATAATTATTTTATCAGCTTCTCAAAAAAAAAAAAAATTGTTTTTATTGATCTACCTATGTGCCAAGTTGTTTTTTATTCTTAGGGGTGAACAAAAAAATAATTTACGTTGCGATTTCAAATTAGAACTAACAACTTACCACATATAATTGATTGTGAACATGTTGTAAATTATGTTATGAATGTAGTACTTCTCTTTAATTTAATCCAAAAAAATTATGCCTTTGTGTTAGAACATATTTATCTCTCCTGTGCATGAATTTGTTTCTAAAGAAAAAACAAAGCAAAACTCCATTTTATCTATTTTAAACTAGAACCCTTTTTTATAAGACTATAAATGAATTAGACGGTTCAAGAACATCTTAAACTCTACTTTCAAAAGATAAGAAAAAATGGTTTATCCATGTTCGAACTAGCTTACGATTATGAGATTCAATTAAGATAGTAGAGAAGAGAGATCCGAACTCTGTTCTCTTACACACAAAGGTGAACAAATTGAACTTCTCAAAATTAGAAGCCTGTTGACACTTTCCAATAAAACGAAATGAAGTGGAAAAAACTCTTTTGTAACAAAAGTCATCTCGAAGTGGTTCGGTGTTTCAAGCAATTAGAAAAACAAACGCTTTTCATCAAAAAAAGAAAAACAAAGTTTTGAGCTCCAAGTCAAAAAAGTTGTTAGTGAATTCAGACGTTACTTGCTTCTCCCTTCTAACTTGTAACTGTTGTAAGTACACCTTGGAGAGACAATCGAAAAAGTACAACTTTTAAAGAATGACTTAATGCCTACCATTAAAAACGTGTTACTTCTGCCATTAAAAAGTTCAATTTTTTTTCTCAAAATTTGGGATGGATATCATTTTGGGCCTTTTTTTTTTTTTTTTTTTTTTTTGGTGGTAGATTAGTTCTAACATATTTTCACACATTTTAAACAATATTACACATTTTTTTCACTCATTTTTTTACCTACACGTATATCAAAAATACTGAAATAATATTACTCAAACACCACTCCCAAACACCTTTATATTTCAAAATTTTTATTGAATTAATTTTTTTGTTTGACTTTTTATGTTCTAAAAAAAATTTATCTTGGCTTTGTTTCAATTTTTCATTTGGCCCTTTACATTTTTTAATTTTCATTTTAGGATGTGTTTGGATACCACTTATTTTGTTAAAATTAAAAAATTATTGCTGAAAATACTGTAAATAAATATAAAAGTTAGTTGAAATAGTACAGTGAAGTCCATGAATAGTAGCAAAAATAAGCTGAATAGTGAAATAATTTTAATTTTTAATCCTAACCCAAACACACACTTAGGTTATGTTTGGTAACAGTTTTTATTTTCTATTTTTAAAAACTTGTTTTCAAGAATATAAAGAAAAAACAATTTTCTTGTTTTTTTGAAATCAAAAATATGTTTGGTTAGTTGAAACTAAAAAGATGGTTTTTTAAATAAAATAAATAAAAAAAATACTACAATATGTTGTTACTAGAATTTGAACCTTAATGTTAACTCATTAAATGATACAGATTCATTAAATTAAATGTGTGTTTTCATTAACTTTTGAAAATTAGAAATTGAAAATAGCCTTTTGCATGTTTTCAATTTCCTTCACAAATTGAATTTTGAGAACGGTTTTTATTTTTTGTCCATTTTGGGTTACCGAACAAGTTTTTTAGTCTCAAAAATAGAAAATAAGAGGAAAAAACAGTTATCAAACGTACCCTTAGTCTTTCATGAAAATTAAGATTTTAAAGTTTAAATGCTCAAACAAAAAACTAAATCTATATATATATAATAATAGGTGAAACAGAGAGAGTGTGAAATTGAATTCCAAATTAGAACTCTAATTGTGTGCCACGTGTGTTCCTAATTAGAGTTCTAATTTTGTGCCATGTGTCTAGAATATGAAATTGAAGTTGAATTTTGCATCATATAGTTAAATGTATGTGAGTTCATTCTCATTAAAACCACTTCTATGTATCGGGTCGAGTTAGTTAGTGCTAATTAAGTTTTTTCTTGATTTTGCAGTCAAACGTGAAAACCAAAGAGATTAATATCGGTGAAATTGAAGTTGAATTTTGCATCATGCGGCTAAATGTATGTGGGCTCGTTTTCATTAAAATCACTTCTACGTATCGGGTCAAATGAGTTATTGTGCTAATTAAGTTTTTATTTTTTTTTATTTTGCAGTCAAATGTGAAAACCAAAAAGATTAATATTGGTGATAAGAATTTGGTTTGGGTACATTGCATTATTTCCAAAAAGATAGCAAAGCCAGAGTTTGCATCTTTGTTACAAATTGCTTACAAAGTTTGCATCTTCACATTTGCACTAAGTCTTGGATTAAAATGCTTTCTTCTTGGTTCTGACACTGAGTTTTGTTTACTATTCACTTACAAAGTTTGCATCTTTACATTTGTTATAAATTGCTAATATGTGATTAAATGCACATTATACCTAAAATTCACTATTCTTATATTTGGCTTTTTGTTCAGGTTTGACACCTATAGCAATGAAGAAAGCACTGTTGTGGACCGATAGATGATACTTTTTGCAGGCTATAAAGGAACTTAGTGATTAATGGAATTTCACGCGAATTGGAGAGGACCCGACTGTAGATGTCTGGATGGCAGATGTGAGTCACTATATTTTTAAAATTTTCAGTGAAGGTAAAGGTTATGAACAATGTAAATTTTCTGGAGAGAGATTTATTATTCTATATTTACGCAAATTTGGTCGCCTTCTTGGAGTGGATCACTCCACCCTATCTTTCTACTGGAATTTTTTATTCAGATTGTTACAATTTAATTCGAAATTTTATTTGAATTTTTCTATTGTTGTTACTATCATATATTATCATTCCAATTGTTCAATTAGAATCTGAAATTGGAGTCCAATTTTATTATACACGTGTACAATCTAATTATATTTAATTTTGCTATCATGTGTAGAAGCCAATAAAATGGAATTAATAAAACATTAAACACTCATGCTTTGGGAATCGGTAGTATCAATCTAAATCCATTAGACCTGCTTCGTGATAATACAATTATGAAGAATGTATAAAAACACGCACAAACCCATCTCTCTATAAAAAGAGATTGGAAAGAATTTCTTTTATCAGCCATAAAACTTTAGAGGTTTTTTTCTTCACACAAATGCTCATCATGTTACAAAATGACTTATCGTAAAACTACAAAATGAGTACAACTTTGAGGTTTTTTTTTTTTTTTTTTTTAAATTAAAATTTTTTTAAGTTACGAAAATTTCAATCACCAATAGAGATTGAAGATTCAAAACTGTGAATGGATCTTTTGGATAAACATTGTCACCAAGGTTTATCTTTCTGTGTAAAATATATATACTACTAAATTTTGTTAATGAAATTTTATAGTTAATAATATGAATTTAGGCTTAACTGAGCCTTTTAAACATGAATAAACTCATGATTAATAATATATCCATTTCTGTGTAGTAGCACGGGGCTACATACTAGTTAAATATAGAGCAAAATGAAAATTTTGAAACATATAAGGCTAATATAAAAATGAATCAAACATGAAATTTTAAAATATAAAGGGCCAATATGACAATGAATCAAATATGCAATTTTAAAATATAAAGGGCCAAAATGAAAACAAACTTTAATGTCCAAAAATGTACTTAAAGGGAAAATTTTTTGAGTTAATTATTTTATTTTATGAAACCACACAAAATACATATGTAAGAATCAACTATTAAGCATAATTAGGAACAATTTCTTTTGGTCATTCCAAATTTGACCCAAAAATGAGTATACAAAATTTATTTATTTATTTTATAAAAGAAAATGGTGTCTCAAATAAATTAACTAAACTATTCAACTCCTTATCTAAGAGATACCTTGAAAATCCCATAAACTGATAGTGTAGTGGATTGATTCTAAGATCTCTAGGTTTCACACCTTCAATCAAGGGGTTTACCTCTTATGTACTCCAATGGGGGTATAACCATACAAACCTAAAATCAAAGCCAATAATATTACGTTTGATATGTAGTCGCTTTGTTTCATTTTTATGTTTGGTCTTTTACGTTTCAAAATTTTCATTTTAACCCTTTATGAAAATTAAAATTTTAAAATGTAAAGCACCATACAAAAAATTAAACCAATCATGAAGGAACAAATGAAAATTTTAAAGCATAAAGGGCAAAGATGAAAATGAATCAAACATGCAGGGTCACGACAAAAATTTTGAAATATGAAGAGTCAAAATGAAAACAATCTCAAATTTTAAAGATTAAAAACACCGTGTCTTAGAAAGACAGCAAAAAATTAAAAAAAAAAAAAAAGTGAATTATTTTATTTTATGATCCTCTCACGAAATCCATAAAAAATAGAGTTGCAAGACTCAAGCAAAGGTAGAAAGAAATTTCGTTTGGTCATACCAAATTTGACCAAAATAAGATTATACAAAACTAAACTCAAAGCCCCTTAATTCCATGTTGGAGATGATCTCTAGTCATGTTCGCGGGTCCTATCAAACGAAAAAAAGCAGGGTCCTTTATAATTTATCATTGTCATAATTGTCTATACTATAAGACGTCTGATAAAAATTTGGAAACGTGTTACTATCATCACCACCATCGCTCTCTTGAGGTTGACTCAAATCAGTCATTGCTAGAAATTTTCAAGTTTCTTCTTAGTCTAGTCGACACTTTGATTTAGGCTGGTGAACAAACAAATCCCCATTATTGCTCAAATCAAAAACCTTCAAATTGAACAACCGTCAAACTTTACGGGCCCATTGGGAGTTGAAAAGTCTCTTTCCAACCCCACACAACAATAGTCCAAATGGGCCCACCAAGCCCGACCCATTAGTCTGAAAAGCCCAGTTAATCATTCTTCAAGGCCCAAACTTTTTCTTTTTTTTTTCTAGACAATTTTCCATTTATTATTGCTCACATTATCCATATTTTCAGACTTTAACGGATAAAACTGAATAAAGTACACTCTCACATTCTTTTCTGATGGCAATGGCTTTTCCAATTCTCAACGCTTCCTTGTCCTCCTTCAAAATCCCACTCTCACTCTCACATAACTCTTGCTCTACTCTCTTGAGCTATCCTGCGCCTCAGGTACTCTACACTACACTACGCACCCCCCTTTAAGCTTAATTTGTTTATTATATTTATACTACAATATACAACCGGCGCACGTTAGCTAATTCTTGTTGGTTTGTGGAGACAGGTACAGTTAGTTAAGAAGGTTCTAGAAGTACAAGGTTGTCGGAGAAACCCAATTGTGTGTTTGGCTGAATCGGTCTCTAAGGCAAGCCTACTCGCTCTAGTTTCCGCTTCTCTTGTATTTGCCGATCCGGCACTCGCTTTCAAGGTACGTAAATAATTTCACTTTAGCCACGTGTAAATAAAATAATTACATACTTGGTGTTACTTTGTTTAACTGAAGTGACTGTGAGTGTTCGACACTTTCTCTGAAGCTCTTCATTAGTTGCAATTAACTTTTTAATATGTCGTGGAATTGGGTGTGATTGGCATGTTGGTTTGTGATTTGGTGGGTAATTTTTTGTAAAGGGTGGAGGTCCGTACGGGCAAGAGGTGACGAGGGGCCAGGATTTGACTGGGAAGGACTTTAGCGGGAAGACATTGATCAAGCAAGACTTCAAGACGGTCTAATTTAATTTTATACAAATATTTTGCTGGCAATGGCTTGCCATTTTACCATATATGTTAGTGGGTTTTGTTTTATTTAATTAATGTGCAATATATTGAATTGGTTTTTCAGTCTATATTGAGGCAAACGAATTTTAAAGGTGCAAAGTTACTTGGTGCAAGCTTCTTTGATGCTGATTTAACAGGTTTAATTTTCGTATTGTTTTCTTGTACTTATGTTGGGTAGCCCAAATTGGGCAATGTTTAGTAACGTATGAATATGAATAATTTGACATGATCAAAATTCACCTGATATAACTTTTTTGACAATGATAATGATCATGTTTGCCAAATAAGTAGAGTTTACATGTAAAGGTTGTGTAAGAAGGTTTTAGCAAAGGGCAAGCATTTGGTGTGTGAGCGCGAATGCAAGGGAAAGTAATCTTATGCTGCAGCTATATGCAGCCCGCATCTCACAACATGTAGATGTGTATAGTTGATGCATGAGATACCTTCTTGTATGCTAGGAAGTTGAAATTACATTGATAAACTGTGTGTTTTAGAGTGAAAAACAAACTATTCAATTGTAAATTTATAGTGAATTAATGATTTATCTACTATTTTCTTTCTATATCCATAGGGGCTGATCTTTCAGACACTGATCTCAGAGGTGTAGACTTTTCATTGGCAAATGTTACAAAGGTATTGTTTATTATTAGATTTTTTTTTTTTTTTTTAGGTGTGATTCAATTTCTAGGAAAGTATTAATTGTTTGTAGGGTCCAGGAAATCTATTTGGTATGCATTCTTGTTATGCATGTAGCGTTTATCAAACAGGGCCAGCCTTCAGACTTTTTTTTATAGTGGATTTTGCCTTCTTAAACCAGTTAGTTTGAAGCTTAGAAAAATCCTTTGACACAAATCCTTAAAAGCTGATAATGTTTCCACTATACCTCTTACAAAAAATAGATTAACCTAGCAAATACGCTTTTTCTGCAGGTAAATTTGAGCAATGCTATCTTGGAAGGTGCACTTGTTACTGGCAACACATCTTTCAAGGGATCAAATATAACAGGAGCTGGTATGTGGAAACACTGCTTAATGATATTTTTCTGAGAATTGATGTTTTCACTTTTAAGGGGGTTGATCTCAGAGGTATTCTCTTTTAGTCTTAAGAGAATATCACTATGTGCAGTTAATCAAACCTAGGGAACCAACTTGTTTATAATTCAGAAATGTCATCTGCTAATTGTCATGAGTCATTCTTTATCTAGTAGTACAGGTATCATGGAGTAATTTACTGAACTTTCTGAATATACTAGCTAGAATCCCAGCAACATAAGCTGGCTAGATATGTATGCATCCCATGGAGGCCAGCACTAATTTTCCAGCGCTATCTAAGCTGCTTAGATTTTGTTACAGAAAAAATAATTTGTAAGATCTTTTTGACAGAGATTATTAAAAATACTAGATTAATATAAGGGGGCAAAAGCAAGGAGATTAGCTTTTAAAAATAAGAAGGTCAATGCAAAATTATGTGGCAAGTCATATGCATACTAACAACATGGCACATGCTTTGCAACCCAATTCAACTCAACAAAAGCTTTCATATAATCAAGGTTGGTTACTCAAGTTCTTATTTGCCAGTCAGCTCCGTATATGTAAATCAAGTTCACCAAAAGTGTGAAAACTAAGGCTTTTCTTGTGTGAATGTTGAGACATTTAATGGAAATGAAATATGCTTTTTGTGTGTGTGTGTGTGTGTATTAGTTTTGATGTGGGGCTTTAGGCTAATGATATGAATAACTGTCAAGTTTTTTCATGATATTTTGAACACAGTTAGTTTTAAGAGCCACTTTATACTATAATCCTACTATGTATGATGACTTGGGATCCCACAAACTAATAAGTTCATTTTTCACCTTGATGATGTTTCCACCCATTTGTTTTTTAATGACTAAGTGATATTATTGATCAAAAAATCAAACTAGAAATGCAAACACCAATTCTCAGTAGGGAAACCTGCTACTCTAACAGCACAGGGTTAGAACACCAACCCTTAACGTGTTCTAGCGCTCAAAACAGTGAGAAATGTTCCACTTACTACATAAGACCCTATAACATGTGAATTGGTCACTGCTTTGCAACTACCTGCATGCAACCTCACATCATTTTTGATCTGTTGCATTAGAGCTTCCTCTAACAAGATTCTTCCATTAAACACTAGCATTTCTCTGAATCCAAACATGATACATTGATGCAGCCCAAACTAGTTTACAAAGGGAGGATTTGAACCCTCTTTTCTGCAGATTAGTTAAGGGGAATTATTAAGAACTTCAGCCCAGGTGAAGGTAACTTGGTTCACACCACACAAATGCAATAGTTAAGACCAAATTCTGCATGCAAATGAACATAAAAAAAAAAACAAATGGTCATAGCTCTCCAACATGTTTCTGCAATACACATAGCATATCTCCGTCATAAACCTTTTTGACAAGCCTCACCGAGTTGACAATCTGTTTTGAATGTCTAGCTAGCAAATGAATGAATGTTTGGGAATGACTATATGATGCCAAATGAGCTTTCACCAATCCACCACAGCATGTTTGAACCTAATTCAATTCCAAGCAGAGTCGCAAGTGAATCTTCCATCTTTTCCTTCCCTACATAGCTTAAAATTTCTTTTACTAATGAGTAATGCCATTATGGAAAATTTGCTTGAGCTTTAACATTCCATGGAAAGAATGTGGAATGTTTGCTTGCCTAAAATATGAACTTAGGCCAATCCTGTTATGAGGTAGTTATTTATTTTTTGACTGATTTGCCTTGCATGTGGTCAGACTTCACAGACGTGCCCTTGAGAGACGATCAACGAGAATACCTTTGCAAAGTTGCAGATGGGTAAGATAAACTTTTCTATACATTTGCCTTCTAAAATATTAAATATGCTTGGTTCATACTTAAACCACTTTCTTTATTATTAAATCAGGGTGAATCCTACAACTGGAAACCCAACACGTGACACACTGCTTTGCAAATAGAATTTTATTGCTCCAGTAAACATTATATATTTTAACAGAGGGGAGCGGCTTTTGCTGCATCTGTAATAAGAGCTGCAGCTTTCATTTGAGTTGAGTTTGACATCTTCTGATTATTGTAGCTATTGTATAATATGTTGTCAATAATAGCATTATCCAGCCCCTTCATTTATTTTAATGGCAAACGTGTGACATACATTATAAATGAATATCTACCATAAATCAGAAGTGTTTTTTTTTTTTTTTTTTTAATATATATCTTCTTTGGTGCTCTCGATTCCGTACCATATAACAATGGTTAGACATAATAGATGGTTCAGCTTCCATATCCAATTCCCATCAGATGGTTGGGTCTTTTCCATTTCCAAGTTCAGGGCCAACTTATAAGTAGATGCTGTGTTGACTTGACCGTGACCCATCTATCTTGGATAGCTCTTGATTAGGAGAAAGCACCGCATGCATCTGATATATGCATTCTCCTAATAATGGTAGCCTCATCTTGGTTGACAAATATTGGTTGCCGCCTCATCTTGGATGGCAATATTTGTCGATCCAGTATGGTTTAATTAGCATTAAAAATGTATTCATTCACTCTACCAATGACCATCATTTAGCTATTGCAATTCTTTTCACGGTTGGCAATATTTGTTGATCCAGTATGGTTTAATTAGCATTAGAAATGTATTCATTCACTCTAGCAATGACCTTGTAGTTTAATGGCATTACCCAATTCTTCCATGGAGGAGAAAGTGCGAAACTGAGTTGAATGAATCCCCCTCACTTACTGTAAGCAAAGTAAGTACTCGGTCACTTTTAACCACTCCACAAGCAAAATGACTATATGAGAGCAGATTGGAAAAATCGACATTCGGTCTATAATTAGATAGTTCTGGTTATTTCTCGGCTAAAGCCTCTGGGGCCATCTAAGAATTTCTTTTCTGAAAATCTGAATTTGGGAATTCATGAAAAAAATAAAAAATAAAACCCCTAAATTTGGAAGACCTGCATCATAAATGTAATGCTGCTGCAGGTGCCGTAAAAAATGATTCATCAAACGACCACATTTGCAAGATAAAAACGTGAAATGCGTAATTCACTAACATTGACAACTTGCAAGCCTTGGGATGCTGAAGAATTGTTCATATCATTCATGGCAGTTGGAAAAGTTTTAGGCCAAACAACACTAAAAAGAGTATCATGCTGAGTAAAATAGTACTTATAAGTGAGAAGTAGCAATTTTAAGTTCTGTACATTAATGAGCAAGCTAACAGATGACTTACATTCTATTACATTTCCGGATTGAATCCATTCCTTCCCCTAAAGGTTTTCAAAATAACCAAAGGAAGGGGAAGGAAAAAAGTTGAATTCTCAGCCTAATTAGCAACCTACTAGAAGCCTAGAAACTAAAATACCATGCTTAGAGAAACCCATATTTTTTGCAGAGAGAGAGAGAAAAAAAAAAAAAAAAACACTGTAACAAGGTCTCCTGGAGGCAAAAATTAGAAGGAACGCCAACTGGAAAAAAATCAAGATAGGTACCAGCAAACTGACCAACCTGCCAGGGCACCTCTCCTTCCAAGCCAATTCACATCTAGCAGCTCCAACCAAATTTAAGATATGGTCTATCAGCTTCTGTAAATTCAAATTTCTTAACAAAGACTGTCTGCTAAGTAATGGCTCAGTGCCCATGATCATGTGTGCTTATTAACATTTCATTAACAAGATTAGTCCTGGCTGACAAAACACTGTACAATATGCTAGCCTCTAATCCCAGCACTTTCAGAGGCCGCTGTTTCATTTAATGGACTAGACCCTGTTTCATCAGACACCAGACCTCCCCCTATTTGACTATGCTTATGCTGTGATGGCTCCAAATCTTGGTCAGGGAACACCTCAGATTGCAATGACACAGAGATTTTATTTACATGTAGCCATGTTAGTTCCCACAAGCTATCTCCACCTAATGCACTCCTCTGCACAAGGACACCTCTTGTTTTCATAACAAGCAAAGTGTTCTTAAGGAGCTCAGGAACTAGCTCATGAAGCTTCTCACTCCTCTTCCCTCTAACTTTCACATTCATATATTTTTCCATTCGGCTGAGAACACCCAACCATAGTTTGCAGAATATAGATAACTGTGAGAGGTCATGGAGTAACTGTAAAAACACTTTTGACAAGAGTTTCATGGCGAGGATGAGGGTGCCTTCCATATTTCGGTAGTCCTTTTGGGATTGCCCTTGTGCAATTTCAAGCAAGTCATCAAGCACTGTGAAGATCACCATCTCAAAACACTGTAACCACAAACCATGTGGAAGGTGGATCTCATCCACTCCTGTCAGACACTTTTGCAATGATAATAGAGCATAATTCCTAACCTCATCTCTCTGGTCCAAACAAACTTTCCTCAATCCCTGCACAAGTCTCAACCACATCTCCCCAATATCCTGAGACATTTTCAGAGCCTCCTCCACCCCCATTGCTTCCTTGGCCTCACTTGCCCACCTTGCTAAACAATTAACAGAGCCCGCCATAAGATCCAATGCACGCACAGATCTTTCTGCCTGTCCAACACGAGACTCTGCAAAATTCCTTGAGGTTTCTACACAGAGCACATAATTGGCTGGCAACAAGTGAGCTCCGTCAGACATTATGAACAACAGTGCATCAAACCCTGCTTCAGAAGCTTCTGGGTGTCGAGCCGTGTTAGAAAGTATGGATGTAATTGTGCGCCACCCAAATTGGGATCTGATGTGAGAGGCATTTGCCTTCACAAGGCGACTCACTTCCTGTGTAATCTGCTCACAATATGCATCAGCAACCCGGGCATCAAGCTTCGAAACAAGTTGTAGCGACTTTAAAAGTTCATCAGAAAGGTTCTCTTTATAGGGAAGCAGCCGTTGGCAAATACGGAGGACTCCAAAAACAGCCTTCTCTACCAGAGCACAAGGAATAACAGTTGACTGGACAATATTGGCTATGTGCTCATAAACACCCTGCCAAAGAAGCACAATCCTGTCCCTGTTATTCAGGGTAATAGCAATCAGCAGCTCCAGGCAGAAAACTGCAGTATCTTCATCCTCAGGAGAGCTGTTCCCTTTCTGAGGTCGCCCAGCAGCCAACATGAGTGCTTTTGCAAGCTGCAATAGAGATTCAGCCTGCAGAAACTTGCTCTCAGTAAATATGCTATCGATGTGGCACTTTTGAATTGTTTGAAGGGTGCGTTGATGAGCAGCGAGTTGTTGTTCAGTAGGTTGGGACCTTGGCTCCTCTGTATCAAGAGATAAGAGCTGACTAAACCGGCCCATCAATCCGGAGGATCTCCTAGGAGTACCCATGGATGGCATATGAGCTGAAGATAAAGAATTTGGGAGTGGCTTCCCATGCCCAGTGTCAGTAGAGAGTTCAGATTCATCAGCTGCGTCACTGGCCACGCGAGCTGGAAGAAGACCGAGCTTGTGCAATCTTAAGATGCAATCCAAAATATTTCTCCAACCAGTGCGGATGTAATCACCGTAATTATTGGCAATAGTGAAAACTGCCACTGTTGCCTTTCTTGCTTTCGTGTCATCACCAAAGGCTAGCACAGGTTCCTCAGCAGATGATGGATTCATGAGGGTTGTGAATTTACAGAGAGATACAACCAGATCATCCAGCACATCTTCAAGATGATGGCATGCTGAAATCTTTGCAACAGCTAAGAATCCATCAATACATGTTTGGTAAACCTCTTCATGTTCTGCATGATCAAATACCACAGAGATAGCGGCAATTGTTGGGCCTGACATTATAGCAAACATATCACGGTCAAGGTAGGCTCTGGAATCAGATACAATGAATGGAGCGGTTTTTTTGGATTTGTGCATTAGGTCAATCCACCGGCTTGGGGTCATTTCTGGAAAACCAGCACCTTGCTCTGGGGTTGTGCGGATCTCATTCTTGCAAATTGAGTGGTACAGCTCTGACAGAAAATCGCGAGGTAGGTCATTGCCCCCGTTGATGTGCCTATTATTCCGGATGAAATCCTCTTCGGTCATCTTTTTCTTCACCTGTATATTGTGCTGATCTGTATTGAGCATAATGAGTGAATATGATAATAGCAAAGCGGCATCCTTGTTAGCTAGAATCTGTGGCGATTGTTCGTAGTATCTCTCTGAGAATGCCTCAAGTACCCTTTGTATCTTTTGTGATTCTCCAGGTAGACGGAAGGTTTCCAAAAACAGCCGCAATGCAGTATCCAAATTCATGTCTTGGAAATCAAAAGTCCAAGCAAATTCATGAAGAACCTGAACACAAAACTCATCATGGTTTCCCAGGAAATCACCAACAAGATTCTTATCCAACCCAGCAGTATACCTGAAAAAGCAGGCTACACTTTGGGGGTCAAGTTTGTCAGGCAAGAGATGTGTTCCTTGGAGAAACTCCAGCCCTTTCTTGGGGTCACGATTGAAGTGATCAGCTCCAATCATCAACCTTCTCTTGATGTACTTCCTTCGGCGGACAAATGGAACCCAATGACGAGTATCACTGTAGTTATCACACTTCACCATCCAAAACGGAGTATACTCTTCAAGATTCACTGGGGAGTTTTCTGAACCAACCAAGCCATTGCCTATCCTCTCGGCCATTCCCTGAATAACAGCAATAAGACCATCCAGAGCAAGGATGTGCATTGATGACAAAGGGCAGTTCACTGGAAATGCACTTTTTGACAACAGATTAGCAAGATCTTCAAAGATATTACTGCAAGTTATGTCACAATCTAAGTTAGCATACATCTCTACCATAAATGTTTTCTGCCTGCAGAAGTCAACAAGAGCCTCCATGGCAACCTCCTGCTGCTGGTATGTAGCCCCATATCTGCTTTGTGCAAGCCTCAAAATCACACAAGAAAAGAAAGCCTCAAGCTGTAATTTGAGTTCTGTTCGCAGATGATTATACAGATTGAGAACCATGCTGCACACCATTGAAAGAATAAGTGGACTCATTGACAAGCCAAATTGCATCAAATTACGGAATAATTCATCCTGAATCAAACTCAATAGCCTGGGATGACGGCGAATGGAGGGCCCACCCAATTCTATAGCTGAATTGATCAAACCCAGTGAAAAGAGAGGCCCATCTTCATCAAATGCTATAGTATTTGATCTGGGGCCCATTCCCGTATGCTCATTAACATTTAACGAAGAACATAGGAAGTTGAATATTTCCACCATGCAGGGGACCCCGTATGGCCCAGTCATCATATGCATGTCATACGAAACTGCCTCCTTTCCGCCACCAGACCCACCAATGTTTTCATCAATTGCAGTTGCAACTAAACCCATGGAAGCATTGGAAGCAAAATTTGTGGATAATGGCTGACCATCATAATCGGAACTCATGTTGCCATTCTCAAAATTTCCACTCCCTAGAGTATACTCATTATTGAGCCCGCCAATCTGCACCCAAAAATAAATAAATAAATAAAAGAATTATACTCTATGTCAGAGAAAAACGAGACGTTGCAACAGGAAAATAGGAATGAAAATGCACTTATACCTCCTGTTTGATGGTATTACCACCATTCATATGTTCCGTGTTCTCAACATCAGGGAGGCGTGAGAATATACACCTAAGAAGCTCGTGCATTGTGTGGCGAGCAATACGTTGCAACAACTCACCTTTTGATCCTGCTTGGTGAACTATTCGGTAACAAGTATTCACTATCGTGCAAACGTGCTGATTACTCAACATAACAGATGCTTTAATTTTCATACAAGCTAGAAGAACCTGTAGTATCTTCATCAGTACCACTTCTTCTGATGCAGGATCAGTCACCTCAAATCGGCAGCTAGTGACAGCATCAACTACCAAGTGCATAGCATCGTCAACATTTACAGTATTTTGGTCAATTACATCAAGACTTAAAATCTTGTGGACAGATGACAAAGCAACACCAGTGATTGGTGCACCAGTTTCTTCTGACTGAATCACATCCAGGAATGGCTGGAGGTACAAGGCAGGGTTGATAGCATGCCATGGATGTTGCCATGAAAAGATTTGCTTCCGTAATGCCTTCAAAGACTGAATTAGAGAGTTCTCTAGCTGATCATCACCTGACATATAACGACCCCCCCATCTTACGTTTCTCCTCATGACTGCCAACACAGCACCTACCTCTGAATTAATCGTGCATGCCAGAGTAGCTTTATTAGAATAGTTCACATCACAGTCCTCAGGTTCCTCCTCAATTGAATTGATTCCAGTTTGCAGCTTTAGACGCCCCATTTTTCAACAATATTTGTTGTATAGAACCTGAGGTCTACCCTTCTAAATCAACTGCTACAAAAAGATGGTAGAGGAACCTAAGCAAAACATACCTACATAGAAAAAACCAAGACATAATTTTCATGGATTTTTCACATACTAAATAAGTTAGAATGAAGCAAACTGCAAAACAATCCCAAACACATCAATGAGTTTGGCATTCCTTATTTTTACCTACCTTATTTGTTGACAGCCAAGACAAAAAGTGCCTTTAAGTAAATAAGTTAGTTCATTTTCTTATATGTTAAAGGGCGAGATGAAAAGTGAATTTAAGCAAATAAGCTGAATAAAAATAGAGGACATCAAATGCATAAACTTCTCAAAATCTACCATCATTAGTGTTCTGAGGTAAAAGTGTAACTGGCAAGTTAGCTCAAAGTTTTATACGCATAAACATATAATAAAAACGACCCATCTAGCTAGCTCCAAGCCTTTTCTTCTTCTTCTTTTACTTCTTTTTTCAACGGAGGTCCATTAGGTCAGCCTCTGGGATACACAACAGGAGTGACCCCATCATTGGTGCAAACAAGAGACTTTACCAGTTAAGCCAACTCACACTCAGTGTGCGTTTGCCAACAAATTTTTCTTTTAGCTTATTTGTTTACATACAGTTTTTTTTTTTTTTTTTTCCAAAAGTCTTAACTCTTTCTAGTTACAAGCACACTACATTTTCATGATCACACCATTGCACTTCTAATTCCACTCAAGATTTCACAAATATCCACAAATTCTATATACTTGAAATTCCTAGTGATCTCAAAATACTAAAACCCTAATTTAAATTATCCAAGTCAAATCCACCTACTCAAAACACACACACACGCACATATATATAAATCTATAAATATTGCATGCACAAAATTGAGATCCAATTTTTTTCAACACTATTAACCAAAACAGTGAATGAGCTGAAAAAAAGTAAACGGCAGATCGTTCCCCCGTTTGGTGGTCTAGAAGATGCTACTCAAACCAAGTCTAATACGAATGTTTGGCTTAGTTCAAAAAACAAAAAATGAAAGTCAATTTTTCCACTGTGAATTAAATTAACTAAAAATAAATAAATAAATAAATAAATAAATAAGATTCGAAATTGCATTTTCTTTTGCAGCTAGGAATAACAGTAGAGAAAAGTAGTTTAAGCAAGAACAGTAGAGATCGATCAAGGAAGTGAGCGTACCTTTGCGGATCCAACAGCGGAGATTCGTCCGAGAACTTGGGAGGGAGAGAGAGATTTGGATCGGAGCGTGGAAAAAGCTAAGGAAGACTGAGGGAAATGAAATTTACGAGGGAAATTTGTGGGAAAAATGAATTCCCTGGAAAATAATGTTTACATCGAAAATTGAAAATCGCAAGGAAATAGTTTTTCTTTTTCCTTTTTTTTTTTTTTTTTTTTTTTTTTTACTTTACTTTACTTTATATCCAAAAGGACAAAAAAGTAAGCAAGGAAATGTGTGTGTCCGTGATTTTTTTTTTTTTTAAGACAGGACTTAAAGCGGCGTGCTCTTTTGTTTAAGTAATTGTAGTGGCGAACTTTTATCTTGCTTGCTGAGGCGGGATGTTTTGACTCAGAAGGATCTTTTTGTGACAATTTTGACAGGCGCGCTACTGAAGGTACTTGTGGAGGCGGGTAAGGTTCGCTACAATATGTGTCAAAGGAATTTCTTAAAAGGGGAGTATTTATTATAAGTTCGAGCTCAATTTTATGGTGGAGAATTTGAGATGAATTGTGAGTTTCAGGTAGTCTTAGTGATTTATAATTTTTTTAATCACCAAATAAAGAATAAATATATATGGTTGGTACCTTAAATTGATAATAAAGAATATCAATCATGAAATTTGAAAAGATTCTACTTCTTTTTTATATAAAGGAATTATATGTATAGGAATTAAATAGAAATAAATGCAAATCAATATTTTAAATAACGTACACTTTTAAGCCTTAAAATTTTGGGTTTATTTTGGTTCTTTGAGTTTCAAAGTTTTTATTTTAATCATTTTTCATATTGACACATTTGTTTATTTTTGTTTGGTTGTTAAGTGTTTTTCGGATCTGTTTGGGATCCACTTATTTTATTGAAACTGAAAATATTTTGCTGAAAGTAATGTAAATAAAAGTAAATGTTAGTTAAAATAGTACAATAAGACCCATAAATAGTACCAAAAATAACCTGAATAGTAAAATAAGTTAGCAAAAAATAAGCTAGCCAAACAAGCACTTCATATTTAACTATTTTATGAAATATTGTATCTAGAATATTGTGGAATTCATAAATTCATATTATTAATGGAAATGAACACTAGTAACAATAAAAAATAAATATCAAATGTTAACGATTAAAATATAAATTTTAAAGCATAAAGGGTCAAAATAAAAATAACCTCAAAATTTAAGGCCAAAATGCAGCATTTATCAATTATTTATTAAATTTTTCAATATAGATAATTTCAAATATTATAAATTATAATAGCTGGAATATTTCTTGAAGGCTATACGAAAATTTACTTGAATTGTTTTGTGGAATTGGACCAATTGAGTTTGACAAAGAAAAGTAAAATGTTTGTAAAATTATTTATTTCTACTAAAAATTAATGAGAAGGTAAACAATTTTTTTTAATAGGCCACAATATCCTACCTATAAACTAATCTAATCTTTCTTAAGCAAATCAAGTATATGGGTTATCATAGGAATAATTCTATGTACACACAAAATTTGGTGATATTTTGTATGACAGTTGAGTTGGCAAACTTGTACTAATTCTCATAAGGCCCACCATTAACATTAATTTTTTTTTTACCTATAACTAACAATTTACAAGACTAAAACATTAACAAATTTCAAATTTTATGTATTTATAAACTTTCTTGTTATCATAGCCCTAACAGTCGGAGGGCGTTAAATTATTTTTTTTTTATGTTTTTGGTGAGAATGGTTAATTTAAGAACTAAGAAGTTGCCAAAAGCCTTATAACTTATTTGGTTATCATATTTTATTATTTTTAGTAGAAACATCTATATTTTAAATCTCTCATTCTCCATTGTAAGTATCGAATTAAAAAATAATAATAATAATTGACTAGTCTGTCTCGATGAAACTCTTCCTTTTCAATTTTTGTTTTTCCCCACCTTGTCTTTGTATGGGTTATTCATTCTTGAAAGTGGTTTGGAGTTCTGACCCATTTATCAATTGGGCCAAGGCCGACGGGCCAACCAACTGATCAAAACTAGCCCACTGTATGTGGGATACAAAACATGCTGTTTGTTTACATCCAGGCCCACATTTGCTTACAGGCCTTTAGATTGCAAAAAAGAATCGAAGGTAACAACATGCCCTATACTTCTCTAGGCTGTAGGATTATAAAGTAAAGAGCATCTATAGCCGTGGAGTTAAAAATTTAGTTATTTAGTTCCACTAAAAATTATTTTATCTATTTTACCTATACACATAATGCAGTAGTAGATTTATTTTAGCTTTCAACATAATAAAATAATATAACCACTGTAATAAAATAGTATATCCCACTACCCAAAAAAATCCACAGCATCAACCGCAACCACCTCTACCATTAGCCACAACCACAACCACCACCACCACCGGTCCAATCTTTTTCCTCAACCCAAACCAAACAAAATCACCAATCACAAACAAAATAAAAAATAACCAATCACAAACAAGCACAACGTTTGCAAGTTGGGTTGGCAGAAGGGGTGGGTCGGCAAGCTCCATGGGTTTCTCAGTCAGGTACCCAATATCCACGAACAAGCACTCTAATCGACTACGTGGGTCTAAGGTGGATGGCGGCGTGAATCTAAAGCTGATTGGCGGCTTGGGACGGCTAGTGGGTCGGTGACGTTGAGTTTCGGTGGTGGCAACGTTGAGGATGAGTCAGGCCAGCGGCGATGAATGAGAGAGCTTGAGAGAGTGACGTTGAGAGAGTTTTGAGAGCTTCTGGAGTGACTGATAGAGAGAGAGGCATAGAGTGACTAAGAGAGAGAGAACCACTTTTTATTATTTTAATCCACCTGGGAGTAAAATATTATTATTTTTTTTGTTTAGCTCTCAGTTATAGTGCATATCTATCTATAGATATGCTCTATAGCAATAGAGCTAAAAAAAATAAGTTTAGCTCTACTGCTGTTGTATGCTTTTTAGGTGTTTAAAGAGCTAAAAATACTAATATAGTTTTTTAGCACCACTGCTGTGAGTGCTCTAACACTTAAAATGAATAAGGGCAAATTACAAGGTTCGGCTAAAATTTAAGTTGTCAATCGTGGTTTGAAACTTGACACTTTACTTATTTGAAATTTTATTGAAATTTAAGTTGTCTACTTGTGCTTTGAAATTCCACGATGCAAATGTTTCACTGAATTCTTTTTAATCTTATTTGAACTTGTATTTTTATGTTTTTTTTTTAATGTGTTTTTGGAGGAGAGAGAGTGAGAGACATAAAAGTGGAACAAATTTACATATGTAATCATGTTTTTAACAAAATTGAGTTACGAAACTCTAACTGAGATAACTTCAGGTGAGTAAAGTGTCAAATTTTAAATTATAAATAAATAACTTAAATTTCAGTCAAATTACACGTGGATAAGTTATAATTTGCTAATGAATAATGATTAATCTGATTTTACTTCCCAGCCACGAAGAATTGCAGTTTGACTATTAATAGGATTTACTACTTGTTGAATTGCCAAAAAGCACCCCTACTAACTAAAGCTTAGAGCAAATCATGTAGTGCGGCACTCGCTGTGGTGTGGCGTCGATGATGTTTAATTGACAACTGCGCAGCAAAATATTGACTAACGCTAGTTTCCACAAATATATCATTATGCTTTGTTCACAACTCTTTATAATTAGACGTTCTTTTTTTGTGCGATCACTACTTTTGACTACTTTCTTAAAATCAGAAAACATCACCTTTGGATCCTCTTATGTTGGATGGTTCTTTATATAGTATCTCTTGAGAAATGAAACCAATTATTTGTAATTATTTTAGCAAAAAAATATTTATTTGTAATGATAATGATACTAGGTCAAACTTGGGAGGAAAAATGCCTTCTCAAATCTAATTTTATTAAATATTTAATTTTAACTCATTTAAAACTTATTAAATTTTAGGTTTTTTGTTTAAAAATTGTGTATATTTGAAATTAAATTCTATAAGGATTTAGTGTTAAACTTAAGTTTTACATCTTCAATTTCAATATGTCACATCATCATATTATATATTTAATAATAAGCACAATCACATTTAATTAACTCTAATACCCATTTGAAAATTCAACTTAACTGTAAATTTATTGGGATGTTATTATGTGTGGTATGATATATAGAATTTTAAGTAAAGAATTGATGTGTCAATGTCTTATTACACCCCATCCTTATTGAATTTGGACTCACTTAATTTAACTAAATTCAACTCTTAGCAATATTGTTTAACAACATGATAGCACTTTCCATTTTTCTTTTATTTTTTTCCGCAAAGACTTTAAATGTAACGTTTATAAGCATACTCAACCAAATATGGGTAAGAAATAAGAAACTATGGTATAATTAGTTTTTTTTTTTTTTAAAGAGAGCACATTTATTTTGGTATTGAAAAAACTTTTTCCCCCCTTAAATTAATATAATTTAAATTCATTAGGGCTGCATGTGGTCCAAAGGGTTTTGAGATTGGCTTCCCCTAACCAAAATAAAAGTGCTTGTGGTCCATTTATGCAATTCTTTCTTATTCTTCTTCTTCTTCTTCTTCTTCATCTTTTTTGCTGAATATTTACATAAGTCACACATACACACACAACAAAGAGAGAATAAAAAGAAAGAGAATTTCACCCCGAAAAAGAGAAAATAAAACAAAAGAGATTTTCGGGTGAAGTGATTATCTAAAACTTACTTTAACTTAGCTGCTCTACTTATTTCTTTTCTGTGTATTACTTTCACTAGATTATTTGAAAATTCTGCATAATATTTACAAAAGGGGACTCACCTCCAAGTATAAAAATCCCACATCTAGATGGTAATAGTTTCCCTGGGTCTGCACTTCCTAATCCTAATTACCAAACTGCTACTCTTCTTGTACTTGGTTCCGTTGTCCAAAATCTCACAGCACTGTCTACGTGGTGCCTGCTCATACAATCAAATAAAAATTGGCTTAGTCCACCATACACTACTGCACACTAAAAATAACACTAACAAGATGCTTTAATTTGTCGGCATTTTTCCAAAAGCCAAAAACCTTGAAAGGTCTATTCGCTATACTGTAATCGATATCATATCAAATGTCACATCAATAAATCATGTTTGGTGTGTGTTCTAATAAGTATTACTGTTTATTCAAAAAAAAAAAAAAAACCATATTTGGCAGTTTACATAAATGTCTCCTATGTTAGGTAGTTATTAATAGAGATATCCATGTATATTCACAGTAGCATTTTGGCTGTTGTCAAAATATAGAACTAGGATTCAAAGTCTCACATTCCTACTTGTTATAAAAATTATTAAAAATAAAATAAAATAATTTAATTTTACCTATAAACTAAAGTATGTTGATTTAAAGGATTAGTACAAAATTGTAAGGAAGAAAATTATGAAATTTAAGAAGATTTTACAAATAAGCATTCTTAATCTTTGTCTAGAGTGCCCCCATTTGAACAAATAACTCCCTGCACTTTAAATTTGTGATAAATCAAATATTTTGCTATCACATTAAAGATTAATTAACCAATTTAATCATATCATATATACAGCACATATACTTTCTATCACATCATCAATAAGTTTAAGAAGTCATTATATTATCATCTACATATTAAGTCATTAAATCCATAGTAAAAAGTTAATAAAATAATAAGATTATATAAAATGTTTGATTTGTCAAAAGCTTAATTATACGTAGGAGGTTCATTTTTCAAAAGTCTAAAAATAAAATTGGCACTCACATGAAAATCTAACGGTGGTTTTTTTTTTATTATTAAAAAAAAAATTTAAAAAAAAAAATCATAAAACCATAATTGATTTTTTTTTTCTTATCTTTCTTTGATTGGGATTGTGTATGCAATTGACAAGTTAGATTGCGGACACGTATTCATATCCCAACGTGTCCAATGCACTAAAGCACTAAACCCAAGCCGTATTCAGCTTTCTTATGAAACGTGATTAACCCTATTTGAAAGTTTAAAAGTTCTAACCTTCTTCCAATTCTCTGGATCCATCTTCATGGAGGAGACTACAATTCTCTCCACACCCATTGCACGAGCATATTCTGGTGTACCACAACTCTTCCCTTCCTTAGCCGCAACCCTCTTATACGTAGTGAGACTCCCCCTCTTCCCCACCTCCTCAACTTTCTCCAAAAAATAAGTAACAGGCTGTGCACACGGGTCACCACTCACGGGTCGGGTATTGAATGTGAAAGGTCCATTACTCCAACTCCTCCATGTTTTGAAGGTCAGCAATGGCAATGCCAATTCGGAAGCCGTTAACAACGATGTGTAGAGCTGAATGGTGTATCCCCATGCAATTGATATCGACCAGTTACTCCTTTTGTTGTAGCAAAAACTTTGTTGTAGAATCCGGCCCGGGTCGACCCGGTATGCTTGCATGAGGAACTTCAATGACTCCATTTGGGTCTGGTTAGGGAACATTGGGTTCAAGTAGTCAAGATGGTGGAGAGAAAGAAGTGGTGCCAATGGATGTGCTGCTAGAATACCGTAAGGGTCCCCTCTGATATCAAACTGATATTTAAAATTAAAAGAAAAAAAAAAAGATCATCATATACATTGTAGCAAACAAGTAGCAAAGACATACTAGCATACACAATTTGGCTTTAAATTAATCACTAGAATACAATTGTTCAACAATTTGACTTAATTAAACCAGTAGTTATAATGAGCAATGAGCATGCATATTTATTGTCAAAGGATGAGAAATGAAAAGAAAAATGATTGCCACAGGCATGTTATCATGGGATTTTAAATAGCAATTGAGGAAGACAAGATCTATAACAACATAATAACGAGCAATATCATGCATATATCGAATCTCATAGAATATTGATTTTTAATAACAGTTGATCCGAAATAAGCAAACAAATTTAGTTCAAATCTTAAGATTTTACGAGTTAACTAGCTAACGAAGGTAAGTTCAAATTCATTTCTTCTATTAAAAAAAAAGTTGCATTTAGTATATAAAACTCTCATTTTTAAGAAATATAAGATAGGTCATGGTAAGCAGTCTACTCTAATTTATTGGAGAGACTAATTCTCGGACTCGAATCTATGATTTGTCATTTTTGTTAAAAGACACTTATCATCGCACTATAATTCAACCTCTTAAAATCCCTTCTTCTATGGTGAATAAATAATAATAATAATATCATTTAAAATAATATAAACCAATTTTTGCCCCAATTGAATTAGCAATCTGAAGAAGGCCAAAGTAAAAAGTACAAAAAAATCAGGAAATAGCTAAGACAAACCAAACATTTTCATGGTTTCTTGGTGCATTAATTAAGAAGTCAAGACCATCGAATCTGTCTTTTAAAAGACACTTATCATCATACTATAATTCAACCTCTTAAAATCCCTTCTTCTATTGTAAATAAATAATAATAATAATAATAATCTCATTTAAAATAATATGAACCAATTTTTGCCCCAATTGAATTAGCAATATGAAGAAGGCCTAATTAAAAAGTAAAAAATTCAGATAGCTAAGACAAACCAAACATTCTCATGATTTCTTGGTGCATTAATTAAGAAGTCAAGACCATCAAATGTTGACCTAAAGGTCTTAAAAGACCGCAGAATTAGATTCAAATTTCGATTTCTCATTTCTGACCAAGAAGGATTAAAAAAAAAAGAGAAAAAAATAAAAGTCTTGTTGACACATGTCAAGTCATCATCAAAAAATAAAGAATTGAATTACAAGCGAAACGCTTGTAATTTGCAGGACACCTTCCGCGCATGGAGTGGTTTTGTGGATGTAGACTTAGCAGTACACAAGGACAGAGGAGACCTTTCGAAAAAGCGAAAGGACAATTGCTGGTGGGTGGGATTGAAAAGACTTGGAGTAGTGGAAAATGTTTGTCATTAGTCTTGTCAGAAAAAACTTTACCTTACGGTTGCGAATATTTTCGTGATTCCAAAGAATAAGAAAAGTGTTTACCGTTTGCTATGGTCATTGTGATTTAGCCCATCTAATCAAAACTAACATTATTAGCAAATAAAATCATATTATAATAAGGAATCAAAAGTTTTAGTAAAGGTCACAAGCCGCACCCCCAACCCTAATAACACGAACATGTTCTACTAAACTTCTCAAAGATTTGATTCTTTGTATTTTTGTCTTGCCCCGGGCCCCAAACCTATTCGGCCTCGTACAACAATGCCGTTATCTAAGATTCTAAAGTGGTGACGAACATTTGTGCTATACCAAGGAAAAGAAAATCCATGTTCTTATGCCACTTTGTGTCTAAAGTGTTGGTTGAACATTTTCTCGACACCTTCATGAATTTTGGATAGTGCTTTTATCAGTTTATGGTTCACTTCTTACTCCTCTTGTTGGTAAACAATCACCGGTTTTCCGTCTGAATTTTTTACTGTTTTTATTTATATGTGAATTTGTTTATATATGAATTAAACGTTAAAAAGAACTCAACTTTTAGTAATATTTCTCCAAATCTCTGGTATTAAAGTCTAGTTAACATTCCCATCAAAAAAAAAAAAAAAAAAGTCTAGTTAACATATTCCTTAAGGCATACGCTAATAAAACTCTAATTTAAATAATAATATTTTCTCAATTCGTACACGTTTTCACCCACTTTTCCTATATGTGCCCATAATTAAATGAAGTAAAGGGCTTCAAGGCTTCAACTCTATTTAGCATATCATTAAAAAAAAAAAAAAAAAAACAATTGAGAAGTTAAGCGCATGCAATCAGAATAATTGTAAATTGCAAAACAGTACGAGCGTGAGAAAGAAAGCATCTTCTCCACTTGAAAGTGGAGGCTTTTAGTTTTACCATTCAACACGTAACACGTTATGATTCTGAATGCATAAATTGTGAAGGTACCACACCAACACAAACCAATACGAGTATTGGTCCCCAAAGAGCAAAGTTTTGGTTAAAGAGAACGTAAGTAGTAGGGCAATATATCTCATTGAACACCTCTACTTTCTTCACCGACAAATGGTGACATTCAAACTTGGTTTTTTTGGGTTGCTCAACCAAAGCCAAAGGTGAGAAACTAAACACAATGGCAAAATGAACAGGCAAAGAAAAAGAAGTTACACGTGGCGGAAACCCAGAAAGAACATAGACCAGCCGTTGTAAACGGTTGGTTGAGTGAGTGGCTCCTCAAATCTTGGACTTATTTGCCTAATAACATTCAAAAATCCAACACGTGGCAATTCCAAAAGCATTCAAATATCACAAACAAACTCACAACTTTTCCGTAAAGAGTCGTAATTGATTATCTCTTACTATCTCTTTAACATGAATTTACCCATCCATATCACTTTAATGTGAATTTATCGTTTTACTACTTTTTGTTACAACAAAAAGTTGCGATTTTTTTTTTTTTTTTTGTGCCGACTAAATATTTGTTTTTGGGACAAACAAAAGTTTCGTCACAAAAGTACGTACCTGGTGAAAGCCACGTTGTGTGGTGAGAGGGACACCGATCTCTGCAGCACAAGCCCAAACCCTTTGATCAGAGCCGTAGAATCTGAAGTACCTATCGAGACAGCCGTCCATTAGTTTGACCAATTGAGCCGCGAGTGCGTAACTAATAGCGAAACCACCACCGCCAAAGGCCATACCGTACGCATGCATCACATCTTGTTCCACACTCTCCGAGTTCCCGCCAATATAGTACATCTCATTGTGATCATAGCTCGCTAACACCGAAACTAAGTTCTCAGTGAAAAACACCGTATCATCGTCTCCCATGACAAACCATCTTACGTTGGGCAAGCCGAGCCTGAAACTCTCAGAAACGATTCGGGCGATCCGAACCGCCGATTGCGAGCTTGAGAATTTGAACCGGGTCCAGTCCTCCGAAACCCGGTACGGCACCGAAACTCCCTGCCGGATAGAGTTTTCCCGGGTGGGTTTCTTGTCGAGCCAGACGAAACCGCGCGTTGCGTTTGGGTCCCACCAGATCTCGCTGTATCGGCTACGCTTGTTCCACGTCTGAACCGTGCCGGCGAGGCCGAAAAGTATGTGGGAGATGTTGGTGATTCCGGTTTCGCTGACAACCGAAACGTTTCGGATTAGGTGTTTCGGGAAAGGCATCCACTGAGTCCGAGACGAGAAGGCGGAGAGGAGCGCGATCGAAACCGACGCTACGAAACAAACTAAAAGGCCGAGACGCATTAAGAGGTAGAAAAAATCGGCCGGTTTTTCGGGGAAAGCGAAGAGCTTGGACGCTTTGAACGGGTCATGACTCAGATCATGACTCGTTTCTGAACGAGTCTGAGTCATCTTTCTTGCTTTTTCTATTTTTCTAATTTCATAAACTTCGTTGAAAGTTGAAACCCCCCAGAGAAAAGAATTGTAATTCAAGAAACGGTACCGTTTGAGCGAAAAGCTTTTCACTTTCACCCAAAAGAAAAAGAGAAGAATTCTGATTCCCAAGAATTGAAATTCTCAGTGAAAGTGAGATTCTTGGGGGTTTGATTTTGTTGTGCCACTATATATGAATGATCATACAATGATGCAAAGCCTTTTGGTTTCAAACAAGAAATGGGTTATGTGAGAGAATTGAAAATAGTAAGAGGAATCAGATTTTTAAAGCAAGTAATCAAATACAAAATGGGTATTCAATTTTTTTTTAAAGGCATGAGTAAATGGAAGTAGTGAGATTTGGTTTTTTTGTCAATTGGGTCATTTTTATAGTACACGTCAACGAGAGGTCTATGGTGAGAGTTCATTATTGTGGGTGGCATTGATTTTCCTCTATTGTAGGAGAAAGTTAATGGGAAAGCTTAATTTATGACTGAAGCAAAAACTAATTTTCATGCATTTTTTTAAATATGAGATTAGTGACTTTTTTCTTTTTTTTTTGGGTTTAATAATGATGTCATTTTCATGATTTACAATAGTACAACAGTAAAAAATGGTAATCTTTCCTTTTTAAAAACTCAGTTAAAAATCTTATTACGGAAAGTTACCATTAAACAACTAAAAATATGGATGTAATCCCATTTCAATATTTCCCTCCAGATCAAAATATACTATATATATAGTACATCATATTGATTTATTTATTAGTGAGTTCGGACTGTTTCGTGTTTAAAACTAATAAAAAGTAGATTCTCAAAAAAAAAAAAAAAAAAAAAAAAACTAATAAAAAGTATTGATTAGTTTAGTCAACCTCGGAAGATTTTGATTAATAAATATTGTGTCAATTCTTTGGAACAGCCAGGTGTGAGATTCCAAAAATTCATTGTGTGGCAGCAAAAAATTCCTTCCATTTTGTTTAAGCAGAAAAGGACAAATGAGAAGGAAAGCCCTGTAATACCTAAAAATTCTTTGATCATAAAATTGTGTTTGAGATAGTTTATATGGGCAATTTTTTTTCGATTTAACTTATTTTAGGTATTATTTTTTTGTTTAATTACATTTTTTTTATACTATTCATATAATTTCAACTAATTTTTTATTTTATTTACAGTATTTTTAGGAAACAATTTTTTATTCCAACTAAATAAGTTATTTCCAAATAGACTTTAAGTAAATAGCTTATTATTGGATGATAATTGAGATTTGGGGTTCTTAAAATACACTGTATAACACATGCTCTTGCCAACTTCTTGACATGTTGTGCGTTACCTTTTATTTCTTAGCTAAACATGTTGTGCACTACCTAATTGCTAGGTTGTACAGTTCCTTTAACTTATAAGGTAACCGATTAGGTACATTTTAGATTGTCAACATTTGAAATTTTTTTCGCATAAGCTGGCTTCAATTTTTTAACACCTAAGTTAGGCCAACCAATGAATAGAAATAGGCCCATCTTGGACCTAACAACAGAAACATACAACCAAATACACAAAAATCAAGCATATGCGTACACACAAAGTTAAAAAAAACAAATATTGATGTGGACAAGTTCATTTTCTCTAACCATGCTGTAAGTCGGTATAGATTTGATGTGATAAAGATTTGTTTAAATTTCAAATATATTCTCTTCTAAAAAAAAATCAAAAAAAAAAAATCACTATAATGCTTATAACACAGTCACACGTCCCCCCAAAAAAAAGAAAAAAAAAAGTATTTGGGCTCTCCCATGGGATGTTGCTGCTCGAAATATTACTTGGGCAGAATCCAAAATCGATTTGCAGGGTGTTAAACTAAACAAGGTCTCAATTATGTTATCTTTGAGAGTAATTTTAGTGCCACAATTTGTGGCACAACTCGCTCATGTAGCGAGTTGTGGTTGGTGAAGGGTGATGATGGGACACTCCTCCACATGTGGCGAGTTGTGCCACAAGTTGTGGCACTAAACTTATTCTATATTTGAAGTAGATTTTCAAGTCGCTATCTCTGCAATTATTTACAAGCATTCTTCACTAGTAGAATGTGAAATTTGTACAAATAATTCTAGTATCACATAAACTATCATAATTTTTATCACAATTATCTAATTTGAATTACTAACATTGTTTGTAGCTACGAGCTAGCATAAAATCCTTTTAAACATTTTTTGTTGGTTGAGATTTTTGTCTTTTGATACACCCTAAGCGAAGCCAACTCTTATCCGTAACCTTGCTACTTGGGCTGTTTCATGTTCTGACTGTGAGCCAAGCTTGAGATGGGTTGGTCCCTTTTCCATTTTGTTCTCTCTCTCTCTCTCTCTCTCTCTCACATAAACAATGAGCTATATAATAAGACACACTGTTTAGGCACATAACAAAAGTTACAAAACAATTGAAAGGATAATCTCTGGTTCTTAAAACAATGGGATTCCAGTAATATCATCCCAACCGTAACATGTGGCCAGGGACGGACCTTGGTGGGGCCTAGCCCCCGGGTCCTTTCTTTTTTTTTTAGTAATTGAGTCTCTTTTTCATTTTTGTATTTGAGTCTCTTTTTTCCAATTAGTTTGACTAGTCTAATTCTAATAATAACTACCTAACCTAAAAACTTAACAAAAACAATAAATATATTCACAATAGAGATTGTATTTTAACAAAAAAAAACTATTTTACCACCAAAAAACAAAAAAAAAAATTTGTGTTATTTGCAACTATAGTAAACTGGTATAAATATCAATTAACTGTAACAAGTTGTTAAAAATAAAATACAATATTTTATTTAGATTATATCTCTTCCTTCAATTAAAAAACTCAAATTCTCTCTCTTCCTTATTATTTTAATGAGTTGTTTATATTATTTTAAACGAATGGATAAAAAAAAAATAGAACATTTGATATTGGGTATATTGTAAACTGAGGTAGTAAAATAGATAAAATAGTTTTTTAAGGTATTAAAAACTAAAATTTTTAGCACCACCATTGTAAATTTTCTAACATAAAAAAAATAAATAAATAAAAAAACTCCTAGCCAGTCTAGCATTAAAAAAAAAAAAAATTGTTTTTATCTTTGTTAGTAGATGATTGAATCTTAATGTATTTAGAAATAACGATTTTGTGTATTTATAATTTTTTAATACCATATGAATGTTTATTTGGATTTTTTTTTTTTCTTTATACTCTAGCCCTGCTAGCTTAAAACCTTGGGTCCATCAGTGCATGTAGCCAAAAACTGGGTCAATTATCATAAAGCATTTCCCTCCTGTAGGGGTTAGCTCTCCTATTTGCCAAAAAGATCAGCACACCTATTTGCCTTGGGATAGACATACTTAATTGTTCCGGCAAAAAAAAGACATACTATCTGCATGTAGCCAAAAACCGGGTCAATTATCATAAAGCATTTCCCTCCTCTAGTGGTTAGCTCTCCTACTTGCCAAAAAGACCAGCACACCTATTTGCCTCGCAATAGACATAATTGTTCTAGCAAAAAAAAAAAGACGTAATTGTTACTAGTATGTAACTCTGTGCTTATGCACAAGTACATTTATAACCAATCACAATTATACACACAAATATATATATATATATATATATATGATTTATAATCTAATTGGATCTAGATTTTTTTTATTTTTACATTCAATAATTCACTTGTCACAAAAATTAAAAAATTAGATGAGACATATGGTACAAAATTGAATCTCAAATAAAATTCAATTTAGAATTTATTTGAATTTAGACTCTTTGATTTTTGCATCTAATAATTCACTTGGCACACAAATTTAAAAAGTAAATCAGACACGTGGCTCAAAATTTGACTCCAACTTAGAATTTAATTGGATGAGACACATGGTGCAAAATTAGACATGATTTAAAATCTAATTGGATCTTGATTCTTCAGTTTTTGTACCCAATAAATCACCTGCCACAAAAATTAATAAATTAGATGGAACACATGGCACAATATTCAACTTCAATTCAAATTCAATTTTGAATCTAATTAAATTTAGACTCTTTGATTGTTACACCTAATAATTCACTTGACACGTGAATTTAAAAATTATATGAGATATATGGCACAAAATTATACATGATTTAGAATCTAATTGGATCTAGACTCTTTGGTTTTTGTATCCAATAATTTACTTGCCACAAAAATTAAAAAATTAGATGGATACATGGCACAAATTTTAACTTCAATTCAAATTCAATTTAGAATCTAATTGAATTTAGACTCTTTGCTTTTTGCACCTAATAATTCACTTGACACACAAATTTGAAAATTATATAAGACACATAGCACAAAATTAGACATGATTTAGAATCTAATTGGATCTAGACTCTTCGATTTTTACACCCAATAATTCACTTACCACAAAAATTAAATGGACAAATGGTACAAAATTCAACTTTGATTCAAATTCAATTTAAAATCTAATTGAATTTCGACTCTTTGATTTTTGTACCTAATAATTCACTTGACACACAAATTTAAAAATTATATGAGACATGTAGGGATATTGGGCCCAGGAGTTCATCATCTATTTGTATGTTGAGCCTGAGGCCCAAGCCGAGGATGAGGGGTTGTCTGAAGAAGAGAAATCTTTATTAGAAGAGACTGTGTTAGTAAATGAAGAAGTTAATTGTGGTCATAATGGCCCAAAAGGGTGGTCCGAGGATGAATGCCTCCTCGGCTAATCAAGGCCGAGGTCAAAAGAAGTGGTCTGCAGTTTAGGGGAACGTTTTAGGAAATTCTGTTAGTATGGATAGACATTGCAGAAACATAGGATAAGGGGAAGTCATAAAATATCTAAGAAGAAAGCTGTTACCATCGCATTAAATGCATTGCAGCTAACTCTCTGGCCGTATTAATGTGGAAGTGATACATGAATAGTGATTTTTAACCTTACAGCTACTACATGAAGACCTATGGAAGGTGCTGATGGGACAAATATCAATACCAGCCATCTAGCATGCACGTGGAGGAAAAAAGATGAAAGGAGAAGAGAGTATAAAAGAAGAGGGAGGCAATGGGAGAGAGGGATCGAGAAACTAAGAGGAAAATACTGTAGCATCAAGAATTGACTTTGTAATCAAACCTGAAATAAATATATAAGAACAGATCTGCTCAAATTTCGCTGAAAACGATTTTCTTCAGCATAATCCTGTCTATTTACATTTTCTTTTCATCTAAATATACTTTTGTGTTTGTCTGATTCATTAGAGCTCAATTTTTTTACCAATTCTCTATAAATTCATTGTTTTGGGCTAGAAACTCAAATCTGATCTTTACTAGATACATGACGCAAAATTAGACATGATTTAGAATCTAATTGGATCTAGATTTTTTGGTTTTTGCACTAAATAATTCACTTGTAAAAAAAAAATTAAAAAACTAGATGGACAAATGGCCTAAAATTCAACTTCAATTCAAATTCAATTTAGAATCTAATTGAATTTAAACTCTTTGATTTATGTACCTAATAATTCACTTGACACACAAATTTAAAAATTATATGAGGCACATGGCTTAAAATTAGACATGATTTAGAATCTAATTGGATTTAGATTCTTTGGTTTTTTCACCAAATAATTCACTTACCAGAAAAATTAAAAAATTAGATGGACAAATGCCACAAAATTCAACTTCAATTCGAATTCAATTTAGAATCTAATTGAATTTAGACTCTTTGATTTTCACCTCTAATAATTCATTTGACACGCAAATTTAAAAATTATATGAGACACATAACGCAAAATTAGACATGATTTAGAATCTAATTGGATTTAAACTCTTTGGTTTTTGCACAGAATAATTCACTTGCCACAAAAATTTTAAAAAAAAAATTAGATAAGACACATTGCATAAAATTTAACTTCAATTAAAATTCAATTTAGAATCTAATTGAATTTAGACTTTTTGATTTTTGTACCTAATAATTCACTTGACACACAAATTTAAAAATTAGATGAGACACGTGATGCAAAATTAGATTCCAATTTAGAATTTCATTGAATTTTCTCTGAGATTTTGATAAGTACAATACTGCTTTCACCACTCCCTTTGAACTTTATGAGTGGCACATATATATATATATATATATATATATATATAGATGTGCCACTTTTTTACCATTACATTCCTAACAACAAAGACAGGGTGGAGGCTTTGGCTCTTTTTAAGATGTGCCTGAGATTAGAGTTTAAAGTCAGCTTATTTTACTATATTTTATTTTTGTTACTATTCATGGGTCTCATTGCACATTTTTGTACTATTCATGGGTCCTATTATACTATTTCAACTAATTTTTTTTTTTTTTTTTTACCTTTATGTATAGTTTTTTCAACAAAATGTTTTCAGTTTTAACTAAATAAGCTATTCCCAAATAGACCCTAAATATGCAAGGAGCATAATACAATATATTTTCTATTCACATCCCTAACAAATTAATCAATAATTTAAAAATAAGTCTTTCTATTATCTTTTTTTAATATTTAACAATTGGTATGTAAAACTTTATTATTTACTTTAAATTATATTCAAACTAAAAGTCTATTATAAAAAATTTCTAAATTTAAATCCCACACAACAACCCATGTTTTCTTTCTTAAGAAAAACTCATGTTTTGACTAAGGGATAAGATCTAACAATAATTTAAAACAAATTTAAATTCTATTCAAATTAAAAGTCTATTATAAAAAATTTATAAACTTAAACATCCCACACAACCCACGTTTTTGTTTTTGTTTTTTCCTTAAGTTGCATCTTATTAAATTAATATTTTATTAGGATGTTAAGTTACAAAACTTTTAACTAAGGGATAACATTTAACAATAATTCAATTTAGATAAAATTTATCATCTAAGTCTTAGAAATTTAAATTCTATTCCAACTAAAATTCTATTATCAAAATTTTCAAAACTTTAAACTATAAAAATAGATAAACACTTATAAAGTCTAAACTCTAAACAATTAGAACTTAAAGTAAATTTTTAATTAAAATTTTTTTACTTATTTTATAATTTATTATTACTATTTATTAATAATTTAGTTTTAATTATTTTAAATTTTTTGTAACTTACATATGAATCTTTATCATGCTGTGCATCGCACGGGAATAATATTAGTTTATACTTTATAGTATTTTTAACATTCTTCTATTTGAATTATTTTTTTTATAATCGGTGACACATCTATTTGTAAGACCTATATATCAAAATTTATATTATCAATAACATTACTCAAATTTTTTAGTTTTCTTAAAAGCAGAGAAAAAAATACAATTAACAAAATTTTTAAATCTAAAAACACATTTTTCAAATTAAAAAAAAAATCATCTACTGCCCCTACATTTGGGGGCCTTAACAATTGCATTATTCTTTCCCATGCGTGTACAAGAAATTTATCGGAAGAGTGGCGCTTTCAAATGTTATTGGCCTAGAAACAATTTTTAAGACATTGAATTGGTCCCCCTCAGAAAAAGAAAAAAAAAAAAAAAAGAATTGGTGTTCCTACTTATGACTAAACGGTTTTTTTTTTTTTTTCTCGTTTTTGTGAGAGAGATTACAAGTTGAGAACACGTTTGTTTGTCTAAAGTCTGAACTCAAATGATGGGAAAACATAGCTATAGTGGCTAATGATTATGCATGTATTTCCATTTTCCACCCAAAATTTTTTTTTTTGAGAAACCCCTATCATTGGGGAATGTTATTGACTAATAAATCGAAGATCAAAACTGTAAACATCATTCGTGTCTGGAGGAACAGACTCCATCCAAACATCCAAGGGATTTGTTATAGCTCGTCTAGCTAGTCTATGAGCCACACAATTACCTTGCCTCTTAATATGTTGGAAAGATACATGACTAAAAAAAGAGCAAAGAAAAGAAATGTCTTGCAAGATATGCCCAAACGCAGATTGGATCATATTGCCATCCTTAATTGAATTAATAATTACTTCGGAATCCCCCTCCACTACCAATCTTTGAAAACCCAACTCCATTGCAAACCAAAGAGCTCGGCGTGCTGCTAGCACTTCCACCATCTCTACTGAAGCAGGTAGTGGAATCTGTTGTGTTAAGGCAGCCATAACCAATCCGACATCATTACGGATTATAATACCAATTCCAACTATGTTCTCTTCTACAAAATAGGCTCCATCAAAATTAACTTTGAGCAAACCTGTTGGTGGAGGGCGCCATCTCACCCAAATTATAATAATAAAATCAACAAATTGGCAGGCGCAAGAACCCTCTACAGCCAAGACCATGTCAAAGGAAAATTGCAAACACAATATCTATGATTTTATAAGTAATGTTGACAGTTCTTATTCTTATTGATATCCACATTTAAAACATAAAATGAATCATGTGTGAATGATATAAAATAAGAAGAACTGTATGAGAATTAATGCCAAAGTTATATTTTCCCAAAATAAGCAATCATTCGAATGTGTTATTCGGGGCTATGTGTATGTGTAAGCAAGCAAAGTTTGTTCCAATTGAGAAAGCGCAAAGGACAACAAATGAGCTCCCCACAAACCATTGGGGATGGTAGGGTTGGTAATGCTGAAGCCTTCCTCAAATTCTCTTAAGGGAAGGTGGAATAAAGATCTAATTGGTTCACAAGGAAGCCAATTGTCTAGCCAAAATTAAGCATCCCCTACTTCTCAAAGGTTTCTCCCTTGGATGATGGCTTTCCAAGTGTGTGAGCTATTATTAGGTTTCTTCGTCATCATAAAGGAAGTGTTGGGAAGGATGTTAGTGACACAAAACCTTTTTTGATCTTTCCCCCTTTCTGTGAAGGTATTTGGATCTGGTGCAATAGTTAACGTGTTCCGCTTATTATTGCTACTATTCATATGTTTTACTGTACCTTTTGATACTATTCACGGGTTTTACTGTATTCACGTATTTCACTTATTTTTACTACTATTCATAGGTCTCATTACACTTTTTGCTACTATTCATGAATCCTACTGTATTCATGTGTTCCGCTTATTTTTACTACTATTCATAGGTTCTACTGCTCTTTTTGGTATTATTCATAGATCTCACTATACTTTTTAATACTATTCATGAGTTTTACTGTATTATTTAATTAACTTTTACCTTTATCTGTAGTATTTTTAACAAAAAGTTTTCAATTTCACCTAAATAAACTGTTCTCAAACGAATACTTAGGATTATTGCATTATGCAACTACCACATGTATGCAAGATGTTAAAGTTAACATGATAATCTTATTTATTTGTTTATTTATTTGAAGTTTTTACTCTATTAGCTTTTACATCGCATACATGTGATAATTGTAACTATTGCACCAAATCTTAACCGGCTATGAACTCCATCTCCCACAAAAGAAAGACAGATTAGTATTATCAATTAATACTCACTAAAGTTATAGGTGTCAAACAATGAAAAGTTGTCATGGAATATAAGTAGATTGCGTACTTTACTCTTAAGTCTTAAACAGCTTCCACCTAAAAAGCCTGAAAGTGTTATACTTTAAGGTACAATTGTTAGCATAACTTTAGGTTGGCTAGTCCTCTTCGAACTTTTCTTCTTTTCTATTTTATTTTTATCTTGGAAAATTCACAAAAAGAAAACCTAAGCAGTAACCAAAGAGACAATAGAGGTCAGAAATAAAAATAAACTGGACGTACACCACACCATCAAGCAAAGACAGAACCACAATAACATTCGCATTCCTTTGCATGGGAGGAAAAAGGCTCAAAAAGCACACAAATGCCTTTAAATTTGTGGGATTTTTTTTCCCTGTATAAATAATTATTTCACTTTATTAAAACCAATGAAAAGAAGGGAAAGAGACCACTTGAGGATTAGGTATTTGCATATCATTTATCTATTAATCTTGGAAAACACTTACACTACCACTTGAGAGGTCAATATTATTTTTTGCTTTTTTTTTTTTTTTGGCAACCCATTGAAGAGTTGCATGTCTTAAATTCTTAATAATATTATTTGATTTAAATTCCTATTTTCCAATTATTTTAACAATTGAATTACATGGTTGCATGTATTGAGTTATGTGGGCACCAGAGAAATTGAGTCAATTTTGCACCACATTTCTATCGACAAGAGTTACTTATATATTTTTGGATGAATACTAAATATTCTTCATAAACAAACAGTGTTTATTGGATTGGGCCCTAGGAATGGCAAGTGGGCAATCGGCAGTATGACTATGATTAAGGCCTCTGTCCTATTCTGGACTCGATTTTGAGCAGATTTGTTTTCCCAGCCTTAGTTTGGGCTTGGGTCAAACCAGTAAGTTAAACATTCTCGACTATGAGAAACGAAGATTATAGATGGGCCCTTCTACTAGAACAAGCCCAAGAAAAGCCTTATAACGTTAGGTCTCCTCGGTTTTAAAAACCAGCGGGTGGAATTAAAGTGGTCACTTGTCACCCTATCGCCAACCCCGTGAGCCCATTTAGGAGCATATGCATCTGCAATATCAAGGTAAAGTTGAAATAAATCACCACTAAAATTATTTTACTCTAGTAACATTAATTAATAACAATCTTATCAGTATCACTCCAAAATAAAAAATAAAAAATCTTATCACTCTTATAAGAGGGGGTATTTTATTTATGTGAAAATATCAAAATAAACAATGGAACTCTTTTGTATCCACTCGTTATATTATTTCCAAAACCATTTAATAATATATTGTGGAGACTAAATTTGAGTACTTCTACTGTTGAGTGAGTGGACTCAAGCCCAACTAGCCCAATACAATGAATTTGTAGAAAGCGGGTTCAAGAACTAGGCCCTAGCAAGCGGACAACGCCCAATGCAGTGTTTGCCACCATCGAATGCAAATGGATCGAAATTATCCTCCAAAATCTGTCCTCGGCCTAATTCGAGGAGCTTGATAGTAGTCTTTCTCCCATGGGAATGGTCCCCCTTTTTGATCTGTTTCTTCCCCTTATATAGTTCTCCTCTAACGATCCCTTTCATCCACTTGTTGATCCATGACTCTCTCTAACAACCAGTCCCATCAGTCACCTTATCAACCCCCCTGTGAGTTGCAGCTATCGAGGCAGTACTGCCCAGGGATCACGTCTCCATTAATGCTGTCGGAACATTAGTTGTGCGCATTTAATGTGGAGGTGACAGTTCATCCTGGTCTTGCTCCTTGGCTATGCTTCCATGGTTGACATGTTGTACTTGTTCTTTCTCCTTGGATGCCCTGGAAGGCTGCCTATGGGGGCCTGTTACTTCCTCCTCCGATAGTCTTGGTTGGCCGAGGACAAGGTTGTATTCAGCGAGGGCATTGGGCTTCCCCCTCCTCAGCATGGGCCTTGGGATTGGTATAAAGTGGGCTTGGGTTGCCAAATTCTCTAACCCCACAATAACTCCTCAAAATCCTGCTGTCTGGCTCCTCAGACAGGGAGGAGGATTTTGATGTTCTCAAGCCTGTACTATGGCTTGTCTAGTCTTGTCCCAAGTCAGCGCTTGAAGTGTTTTCACCTGTCTAACGCACGTTTTTGGTGCTTTGATATGCGACACGCACCCATATTAAATTTTGGCGGCTTCATACTCCCCACGTTCAACGGTGTGATGGTAATCCAACGGCGTGGATCTTTTACCATTATGGGCGGGAAGCCTTGCACAGTTGTCTTTGGTGAGAGGGTAAATATCCATTTGAACCAGTTTGCCTCTTCACTTCTGCATTCAAGGGTTCTTATGCACACACCCCGAATCCGGTCAAGTCTCCAACCCAATTCGCGTCTCTTCGCAGCCTAAAAAGCATGTTCTGAATGGTGCCTTCCGTCATTTTTGTACGTTTTCTTCTTACTCTATCTTATACTTTTCCCTTTCTAATTTTCCTCTTCCTCTACTCCTTTCTTCTCCTCGCCCTTCCCTGAGTCTTTTAGCCGTCTTTTAGGATGGGTAGGTTTAAGAAATTGGTTGAGTTTGAGGAGGCGATGGAGGAATTCATCGCCACCTATAGGATACCTGGTAACATGGGTCTGAAGTACTGCGAGGAGGGGGATTGGTATATCAGGAGGAAGGTTGGTGAGGTAGTGATTCCCATAATCGCCTTTCTTGAAGGTGGTATGAGGATCCCTATAGGGTCAGTGATGAAGGGCTACCTTAGGCATTTCCGATTAGCCCCTACCCTGTGTGCCATCAACGTGTTTAGGATCCTGGGTTGCATGGATGCCTTGAACGAGAAGATGGGGTTGAGGTTAACCCATCACGACGTGAATTGGTGCTACAACCTCCAGCACCTAACGGGTAAGTCCTACTACATGAAAACGAGGGATGATAGAGTTAGGCTCATCCAGTGTCTCCCTAAGTCTAGCAAGGGGTTGAATAAGGATTTTCTCATCGTATTGAGGGAGTGGCACAACGACCTTCACTGCCAGACAGTAGAGGGGGAGCCAGGTAAGGTGCTCAGAATATGCGAAGGCTGATCTGTTATGTTTTCACTGTCTGCATTGCTTGGTTGTTAACAAGGACTAGCTTTTTCTTTTGCAGATCTACACGCCTTTGAACGTCACTACCATTTGGTCAACAAGGAAGACTTGGAAACTGTACTTAGGGCAGAGGTGTTTATGAACGAGGCTGACAACCAAGTTAGAGCCGCTCACAAGATTCTTGGGTACAAACCAATTCAGAAGTCTTTCTCGGCTCCTAGATACGTGATCAGAGCCAAGGACCCTAGGCTTCGCCAAATCACTATGGTGGAGCACGGGTTCTCATTTTCTGAAGGATCTTCCATTCCCGAGAGCATCCCGTTGGCAGGCTCTTCCTCGTCCCACCAAGTTGTAGAGGCCAAGGGAGGAAGTTTGGAAAAAGAGGGAGAAGTAGTTGATTTGGGTTCGTCTGAGTACGAATTTGGTGCATCCGACCAAGTCCATCTATCCAAGGATCCCTCTAGTGACTTGGGTGATCCCCATTTATCTAAAGCAGACCTTCTGTCACCAAGGACTAGTACTCAAGCCAAGGGTTTCAAGAGACAATCTCAAACTAGCCTGTTCGACCTATTTGAGGGTCAACTGTGGAAGGACATGCCAGGGAAGTCACAATCCAAGCTTCCTTCTCCTCCACCCAAGCTTCCCTCTCCTCCACCTAAGTCTTTGCCTACGCAGACTAAGTCGTCCTCCATTCTGCCGACCTCGGACCCTCGGCCCGAGTCCATCAATCCGAAAAGGAAGAGGCCTTCCAAGGGCAAAGACCCAGTGGATGGGGGGAGATCTCGTTCCTCCCAAGAGGAAGATGAACCCACCGACCTTCCAAGCAGCTGAGGATTGGTGGTCAGGATAAGGGAAAAGAAGTCATTTAGCAGTTCGAGCCCCAGGCTTGGCTACCCGCTGTCATACTTCATGGGAAGCCTTTGATGGATGATGCCACCCTTAGGAAGTTCCGAGGGGGCGAGGGGGCTCGCGTAGCTGACGCCCTGGAAAGGTCCCTACTTCTCCCCACTAACATGGTAGAGCTAGGAGGCATGAGGAGGCAAGAAGTTGCCCGTAACCTCAAGAGGTACCTGGGTATGGTAAGACTTCTGATACTTATGCCTTTGTTTGAATTTTATTCCTTAGTACCTAACTTACGGTGTACTTGTTTTGATTGGCAGGCTGTCCAGGCCACTTTTAGGCTGGAAGAAGAAGCCGACAACCAAGGTAGAGCCCTGGATCAAGAGCGCGACAAGTACTTGGATGCCGCGAATACCCTTAAGAAATCTGAGGCTGATCTCAAGAAAACAAGGGAGGACCTAGAGGAGATGACGAGGGCTAGAGACAGCGCAGCATCTGACCTAGCCAGCGTTAAGAAACAGGCCGAGGACCAGACAGGGTGCTTGCGGGATGTCGAGGGTCAGCTGCAGGTTGCCAAAGAGCATATCACTGACTTGAAGAAGAAATTGGCTGAGGCAGAGGGGGCCAAAGGTGTTGCCGAGTACGCCAAGGATGAGGCCTTGAGGGCTAAAGAAGAGGCCAAGTTTACGAGGACAAATGCTGAGAGCTCCAAAGAGTAGGTGGAGGAAAATGCCTTTACCGAGGGAGTGGCTAAGACCGAGGCTAGTCTTAAGGCTCAAGTGCCCAAGATGTGTAAACGCTACTGCTCCCAGACTTGGAACGAGGCCTTCAACCAAGCTGGGATTGAGGCTTTGTCTGAGCTTAGGAGGGCTGAAAGGGTGTATTATCTCCCCACCATTCACGAGGCTGCCTCCGTTGACCCTGAAGCTGGTACCACCTCTAAAGCGACGGACGAAGGCCAGGCCAGTGCTGCCAATGATCCAATGTCAACTGATAAGCCTACTGAGGAGACTGGGCACCAAGGGTCGTTGGGGAAAGAGGAAATCGGCAACCCAGCAGCGCCCCAAGACGTGGTGAAGCCTCCTGCTGACTCCCAGGCCACCCCTGCTGACTCCCAAGCTCCCCCCGCCTAGAAGGAATCCTCCAAAGTTGCACTTCCGAGCCAGGATCTCGAGGCATCAGATGAAGCTTCTCGGCAGATCCTCAAGGACAAGCTGTCTATCAAGTTGAAGAAATAGACAATCTTGTCGGGCCACCTTGCTTTGTTGACTTGTGCCGTCCTAGCCTTCCTTCCTTTTCATCTTAATTTACTACTGTATATTTTGTTTTTAAAGCACTGTAATGCTACTTTTAAGTTGAATGCATAAATCCTCTTTTTTACTTGGTGTTTATTGTTATTGTGGTGAGTTTTGCTACTTATATAACCTGGGCTTTAATTATTAGCTTCACAATCTCAGAGGCTTAGCATGTTTTTCATTCTAAATTGGCAACCAAAAATGTAAAGCCCATAGTGATAGTTTCCACTTAGACCTTAGTCAATAATTGAACCACCTTAACACCATGACCTATTTTTACCGGATTGAATACTAAGGGAACAACTTCACAATATTGGTTCTACATCTTATGAATTGGTTACTGTAAACAGTAAAAAATGCTTAAGAAAGCTGTTAGTTGCTGATTATGCTAAGGGGTTAGGTTCAATGTGCCTCAGAATGCCTTAAGTGATGCTCATGGGCTTGTGTTTGTTTATGCCTTTGCTGAATGTAGCCAGTCTCTCCAAAGACCTGAGTCTGAGGGCCATGCAAGACACTGGTGCTACCGAACCCTTACGTTCTTCTCTGAGTAGCTAGTTTTCCCATAGATTTGAGTCCGAGGACCATGCAAGACCTTGGTTCAGCCTAACACTTATGTTCTTCTGTAAGTAACTAGTTTCCCCATAGGTTTGAGTCTGAGGACCATGCAAGACCTTGGTTCAGTCTAGTACTTAGGTTTTTATGTAAGTAACTAGTTTTCTCATAGGTTTGAGTTCGAGGATCATGCAAGACCTTGGTTCAGTCTAGCACTTACGTTTTTCTGTAAGTAACTAGTTTCCCCATAAGTTTGAGTCCGATGACCATGCAAGATCTTGGTTCAGTCTAGTACTTAGGTTTTTTTGTAAGTAAATAGTTTCCCCATAGGTTTGAGTCCGAAGATCATGCAAGACCTTGGTTCAGTCTAGTATTCAAGTTTTTCTTGAAAAAGTTAGTTTCCCCATAGGTTTGGGTCTGAGAACCATGCAAGACCTTGGTTCAACTTAACACTTATGTTCTTCAGTAAGTAACTAGTTTTTCCATAGATTTGAGTCCGAGGACCATGCAAGACCTTGATTCAGTCTAGTACTCAGGTTTTTCTGTAAGTAACTAGTTTCCCCATAGATTTAAGTCCGAGGACTATGTAAGACCTTGGTTCAGTCTAGTACTCAGATTTTTCTGTAAGTAACTAGTTTTCCCATAGGTTTGAGTTCGAAGACCATGCAAGACCTTAGTTCAGTCTAGTACTCAGGTTTTTTTGTAAGTAACTAGTTTCCCCATAAGTTTGAGTCTGAGAACCATGCAAGACCTTGGTTTAGCCTAACACTTTGTTGTCACTGCTCGGTGTGAAGGAACTTGTCCTCAACGCTGGAATGTTCGCTTCTAGAGTGATAACAGTCTTGGCCTCGCCTTGCCGAGGAGGGACTCCTCCTTAAACTGGGCAGTTGGCCCAGTATTGACCTAGACAAGGGCGGCTTGTCCCTCCGTCTTTTCGCACAGTGGTAGCCCCGTTGCGCCAATTTTTTCGCCACTTCTGATTACGAGGAGTCTTTTGGCTGTTCGGGTTGTGTGCTTGACATTTTGATATGCGAGGCACGCCCTCATTAATATCTTTGTGGATTAACGCAGATCCAGCGGCTGGTGGCTTCCTTGGAAATTGGTCGGGATTAATGTCCCTGGTAATTCTTCCTTTGAATTTCGCACGAATTAATTCCTACAAACTTTTGCCTTTTATATAAGGCTCTCTAGGGGAACCGTTCTTCCACACTTCACGAATCCTTGAGTTCAATAGGAACTTTGAGCTTCCAACCCTCTAAGCACCTCCGATAACCTTGCTAGGATCATGATTAGGGCTCGGGGGAATGATATGGCCCTAGATGAGGGCAAGGGCAAGGAAGCCAAGCCCCTTTCAGGAACCAGAGATATCGCCCAAACCTTGGACGACGCAGTTGAGGCAAAGGGGGCTGGAGCCAAAGGTGTCCCTGCCTTTCAACTGAGCAAGAAGGGAGGTCCTCCTTCCTCAATCGAGAGCCGTGGCGGTTGTAGATGGTGTCAGATTTTCAGCGCAGCAAGGCTTGGGTGTCATCCTGGTGGTAGTGCGCCTGGCAGTTAGGAGGGAGATTCATGAGGAACATAATGTTTTTCTCCGGTATGCGTCTATGCCTGCCCTTCAAGCTGGTAGTGATTCGCACCTAGCTTACCTGCCGATGGAGGTTCACAAGATTACGTTACGATCAGTGCCCAGGTGTTGCCACCTCCAATGCTTAATTATCATGAGGCTGGGGGAGCATTAAGGGAATGTCCTGGAATGGGGCCGTTCGGCGCTTCCACTCTTTCTCCTCTCTTGTTGCCAGTACCATCCATACGGGCTCGGGAGTTGTTGGTAGCCTTAAAACAAGCCTGCTCAGCCTCCCTTTCCTACAGTTAGCTTTAGAATAAGCCTGTTTAAGCCTCCGCTTGTACATTTAGCTTTAGAACAAGCCTGTCCAAGCCATTGTTTGTATTTTTAGCTTTAGAACAAGCTTGTCTAAGCGTTCAGGTGTATGATGTACTTTTTTCTTCATTCAATAAAAAGCCATACTGTTTACTTGCTTCATTCTCTGAACTTTTCATTTTTTTGCAACAGCTGCTTCTTGGGTGGGTGCGTTGTTTTCCTTTTTTTTTTTTCTTTTTTTTTTTATGAGACTCGGAATCGATGTTAGCAGCGGTGACAAAAAATTTGTCTAACTTTGTGCAAGCTAGCAACGTAGGAATAATTTACCACTGCGCTTGCTAACGCACTAGTTCTTCCCACAGACGGCGCCAATTGTAAGGACTGAGTTTGAGCACTTCTACTGTTGAGTGAGTGGACTTAAGTCCAGTTAGCCCAATACAATGAATTTGTAGAGAGCGGGTTCAAGAACTAGGCCCTAGTAAGTGGACAACGCCCAATGCAGTGTTCGCCACCATCGAACGCAAATGAATTGAAATTATCCTCCAAAGTCTGTCCTCGGCCCGGTCCGAGGAGCTTGATAGTAGTCTTTCTCCCATGGGAATGGTCCTCCTTTTTGATCTGTTTCTTCCCCTTATATAGTCCTCCTCCAACGATCCCTTTCCTCCACTTGTTGATCATCTATGACTTTCTCTGACAACCTGTCCCATCCGTCACCTTATCAATCCCCCTATGAGTTGCAACAACCGAGGCAGCACTGCCCAAGGATCACGTCTCCATTAATGCTGCCAGAACATCAGTTGTGCGCATTTAATGTGGAGGTAACAGTTCATCCTGGTCTTGCTCCTTGGCTATGCTTCCATGGCTGACATGTTGTACTTGTTTTTTCTCCTTGGAAGCCCTGGAAGGCTGCCTTTGGGGGCCCGTTACTTCTTCCTCCCATGGTCTTGGTTGGCCAAGGACAAGGTTGTCCTTAGCGAGGGCATTGGGCTTCCCCCTCCTCGACATGGGCCTTGGGATTGGTATAATGTGGGCCGGGTTGCCAAATTCTCCGACCCCACACACACACACACACACATATATATATATATATATATATTAGCTTCATCACGCGTGCTTTGTGCATGCGATGAGGCTTTTTTTTTTTTTTTGGGGTCTAGTGTCATAATTTTCTTTTTAAAAAAAAATTGGATAAGTTTGCTTTTTTTTGTTTTTTGTTTTTTGTTTTTTAATACAATATAGAAATTCTACTCTAGCCTAATTTAAGTATATATGTATATGAAACCCTCGAATTTTTTCCCTGTTAAACGTAAAGTTTAAAGGTATTTCTAAATCACATAAAAATCCAGTCCAAATAGAGAAATCATCTTATAAATAGTATAGATACACACACACACTAGAAAGTCACTTGGCACAAAATTGGAGGACAACTATAATTTAATTTGGATTTTTTTTTTTTTTGAGAATCATTTAATTTGGATTATTGATTCAATATATTATCTATACTACTATATAAGGGGCTTCCCTATTTAGGATCCTCATTTTTTTTTAATTCAAAAATGCCCCTACACTTTTCTGTTTAAGTAGAGACAAAACTAGAACCTCTAAGCTCAAGGTTTTCACTTTTTTTTCTTCCCATTTTTCCCCTTTACCAAGACTTAAACATTTCTCTTTTTTCTTTTTCTTTTTTTTTTTCTTTTTATTTTTTTTTTTTCGGTTTCCTTTCTTCCAAATTCTAATCTCACGTGTTTTTTTCTTTTTAGGGTTTTTTTTTTTTTTTTTTCAAATCTCTTCTTCTTTATTTTTGAATTATTAAAAAAATGTGATTTTTAATGTACTCCCTTTTTTTCTTTTTAATGATTTTTTTATTTATTTATATTGGTGTTTGAATTGTTTTAATGAATGTATTTTCTATGTCCAAAATAAAAATCACTATGCGTGTGGTTTAAATGGATAGAAGAGATAAACATCTCAAATTGAGATGAATGGAAAATTGTGACACTAAACAAAAAAAAGCCTCATCACACGTGCGAAATGCGTGTGATGAGGCTAATATATCATTTAAAGCGTATTCATGTAATGTCATTTAAAAATTTTAAATAACATGACATTAGGATCTTTTAAAATTCTTAAAGTAACTTTCCATGAATTTTTTAAAATCTTATCCATCCATTTTGAATCAAATGAATTGGATTTTGTGAGGTCATTAATATTTAAACAAACATTAATTTTTAATATTTTTGTATTATTTGAATTATTGTTGACATGATAAAATATAATTTATTTATTTTAAGAATTTCATGTTGGGTTACACTAAAATTCTTTAAAATATTATTCTAGGTTAATAGGTTAAATGTTTTGTTTTCATTAGTTGGAATGAACAAGATGCTATTCCTTGAAAGATACTCACTGAAATTTTGTTTGAAAGCTTATGCCTGGTTATGGGGAAACTAATATAAATTTGATTATGATAAGGCAGGGGCACTTAGCTAAAAACCTGGCATCAATCAGTGCCTCTTTCAAAACATTGACTTTTAAAACCGAAAATGATGGACAGTTAAAACTAAACTATATAACCTATATAGCCTACGTTTTGTAGTTTGATCGTATGCATGACATTATAATGACATTTATGGAATTGTCTGTACTTTTTTTTAAATTTTTTTATTTTATATATATATATATATATAATCGGTCAATTTTATCGGATATGCATATAGCTTTAACAACCATGGTTCAAGTTTCTCAAAAAAAAAAAAAAGGTTCAAAAATCGGTCAATTCTATCAGTTTCCTTTGGGAAGATAGAAGATAATTCTATCGGTCCATTGCTTTATTTGTGAGTTTGATAGGAAGAAATTGAATAGGAAATGACCTAACCATTCCTCCTGTTAAAGAATACTATTTTCTTTATTGAAATAGAGATGAAAATCCAATTTTACATCTATTTTGGGGAAGAAAAAAAAACACAAATAAAAAATGAATGTTATAATAATAAAATTATATATATATATATATATATATATTTCTTTTCTTCCCATTCATTCTTTTATAAACTTCAAAAGATATCAAAAAAAAAAAAAATACATCATATATATTTCATTTCATTCTACTCTTTTATGATCTATTCATTCTATATATGGCTATTTAAAATTTTTCTTAACGTAGTGTAACTGAAAGACAGAAATTTTAGTGTTCTAGGGATGAAATTCATTGAGAATATAACCAGAATGATACCTCATAAATATTCATAAAGTATGTATATATAAATAATAATAAAGTTTTCTGTTTAAGCAATTAAGGTGATGGCACTAATATAAAAAAAAAAATTGCTCTATAATTAGAGCGTTACTACATTATAAACATTATTTAAACTCATATCCTTTACAAATTTTTTTCTCAAAAAAAAAAAAAAATCCTTTACAAATTTGATTGTTTTCTGATGATGTGGGTTGGGTACTTCAAAGTAAAATCCATGATAATTTTGTATTTATGTTATCTATTGATTTTATCTATCTACTTGTAAATATCAAAATGATCAAGGTCAATTGGACAAATAATTATATCATATATACAACAATTAAATTCAAGTTTTTTTTAAAATAAAAAAATTAAAATTATACACAATATATGAATTTATGGAGTTCTAAATTTGTAATACACTAGTAGGACCCATCTGTTTATTACAAGTTTTGAACACATTATTGTAAAATCGAGATTTTTATTTTAAAAAATAATCTCAATTGTGTGTCTGGTTTGATTCATGGATTATATTAATCGATCCAACTGACCATTCAACAGTTCAATTGTGATTTGCATCGAAACAATTAAAGGTGTATAATTAGCTACACTGGAAAAACATTGCGGTTCATAATTGAACTTGATACGAACAATCATTTCATTTTGATTTTCAAAATAATGTCAGTAGCAACTATACCTGACATCAGGTGAGAAGAAGTGAAGAACCATTCGACAGGAACTCAGCGTCTGCTTGGTAAAAATTTTCTAGTAACATTGTTGTTGTTTTGTAGAAATATGTGTGAGTGAAAAAAATATATAAAAATATATATAATATTGTTTAAATATTAAAAACTGTTGTTTAAACAACAATATCAAACACCCTCTCAATTTCTCCATTGTGAAGATCCCTCAATATATATATATATATATAAAACAACTATTTTTGTTTGCGTAAAAGCAAACATAATAATAATAAATGAACTTAATTATAAAATCATATATATATATATATATATATATCTTTATCTTATTCATAAATTCTCTTTCTTTACTAGTAGTAATGTAGTGTCTACTAAACTTATGTAGTTTCAGTCACCAAGTGTCATGTCGTATCGAATAGCAAACCCCACTTAATCCCTCAGTCGGCAAAAACGTCCAATTGTTCCTTACACTTCATTATTGGTTCATTATTAACTAAACGAGAACTCATTGTTTAATCAAACATTTTGTTGTTTTCTAATAAAGTCATAAAAACTGAGTAGACATCGTGTTTGTTTCAAATTTCCTTGTTCCACAAGTTGAGAAAGAAGACATTGTAGATAGAATCTATCTGTATAAGACAGTTTATGAAGTATTATGAAATAAGGCCTAAACAGTCTTCAGCGGTCAATCATGACATGCATTTTGATATAGACTATATATAATTCAAGTCTCTTCTATTGATAAGGGTAATCTTGTAATATTGATAAACTCATCCATATTAGGCAAAGGTGACGGTCCTAATAAACTCGTCGGCCTCACTTGTGCGTTCATAGATAAACAAAGATAGTATAAAGCTGATGGCTGCACCTTGAGGTCAACAAACACCTGAACGAGAAGATTAGAATATGTAGATGGGATAAGAAGTAGACGGAAGGAAGCTGAAGGGGATAAGCAAACCTTTGACGAGTTTGACATGACCTTACTTGGTCTCCACGCATGAGTATATAAGAAAATATCTTGTGTCCCACGATTAACCCTAATCAAGGAAAGTCTTACAAGGAGAAGATTCCACAAGATACGCGAATTATAGAAGATCTCTCCCACAAGGAAAGATCCTCTATGCTAAGGAACAAATGTCAACCCTACCTACTATAAAAACCCCAGATTCCTCACAAACCCAAGTACGCATAATTTACCCCAACTCTGACACACTAGAGTTGTGAAGAGTTCTCTAACTTGACATTTGGAGGGTATGTGGCCGATACTACACCGGTACTCTTCGCAAGACCTTCTTCGTTTTTGCAGGTGTTGTCTTGTGTACGTAAGATCTGTGTGACTTACTGACAATTTTTAGGATCATCATCTATGATTGTTTAAGTTTTTGGAATTATGCAATCTTGACCAAGCATTCTCATTTCATTTGGTTTCAAATATAGATGCTTTTAATTTCAAGGCACGCAATGGCTTTTGTCCATTAATTGAAAGGAACCTCCCCTAGCACATCTTTTCGGTCTGCAGGTACAACCCCACAATGGCAGTAGTGAAGGTTAAAACAAAATTCAAGAAAATTCTATGTCAAATAACTAATGCAGTAAATTTTGGTAATCAATACCTCGGAATAAAAAGGAATTTTGTTAAGGAGTTAATAATAATTTATTGCTATATCTGAAATTGTCATCATGTTCTAGTCTATTTTGAATTTGATTGATTACGGAAATACCAATAAATTAAGTCTAGTGTCACAAATTTTGCTACGAGTTTGCCACGTAACAAAGTTGTGGAAAATTTTGTAACACTAGACTTACTCATATCAATACAATCATATCTTTCATAACTATTTAACTACCAAATAGGTAGTATACCCAATATTCAAAACTATGTGATATGCCACTTTGAATGAAAAGCACTAATACAAATCATTAAGGAGTTAATGATTTATTGCTTAGAATGTTCGAGGAAGATTTTAGCTCAATCAAACCATATCAGTCTACCTAAGCGTGGGTCCAATAGACATGTTCCCTAAATTCCTGCCTATGGTATTAATAGTTACCTCAAAATATTCACAACACCATGAATTTAGGATAATGGTCACCCATAATGTGCTATCAAGTATCAAGCTCTATCGTGGGTTCCAGTTAGCTAAACTGGTAAAATTTCTGATGGTTGAATAAGATATTTGTAATTCAATCCCTGCCTATACCAAAAACTAATTGGTGTCTTGGTCTGATGACAAAGAGTTATCATCAGAAGCAGACGCCATAGGTTAAAACTCTCTAAAAAAAAAGTATCGAGCCCTATCTTTTTTTTTTTTTTTTTTTTTTTTTAAGAGAGAGTTTCAACTTATGGCGTCCGCTTCTAACGATAGTTCTAATCATCAGACCAAAACACTAATTAGTTTTTGGTGTAAGCGGGGATTAAACTCCAGATTTCTTGTTCAATCATTAGAGACTTTACCAATTAACCTAATTAGAATCTACTAGAATTTCTATCTTATATATATATATAAAGTATCAAGTCGCATTATAAACCAAATTTCATTCCATGATTAAGGTAGGTATTGATTATTAAAAAATTCAATCAAATTTATTCCCGAAGAAGGGGATCATACACTAATTTGTGGTCTCCATCACACTGGTGCCTTATTTATTTATTTATTTATTTATTTCATTTGAGCAGGTACTCATGTACACGTTAGCCATACAATCAATTGGTCCATCATACACAACAAGGAACTATTATAACCTATCCTCTTGTTCCATGAAATGAACCCTATACGTCATCCTTGTTAAAAGGTTAAGTACCACTACAAGGGCTAATATATATATATATATATATATGATGGGTCAAATTTATCAATTGTGAAGCTATTTTTATTACAACTTACTAACTAAACAAATATGTCAGTTGCTTCAAAGTTTTTAACTGCCCTGTTAATTCCAGTTTCCTATCGTTTATTGTGACCATGGATAACATCTCCCCATTTCCCATTTACCTTAATTTGGACCCTTTCTTTCTTGAACATAGTTATTAATTAATGCACAAATTCATGCTCATTTTTCATCTATCAACTGCAATTCATTTGTTTGATATTTTAGTAGGAAGGAATGGAATGGTGACGAGAGTAATGTTCATTCCATTTCATTCCCTTCTAAGCATTATTCTCAAAAAATTTAAGGACATTCATCCTTTATTATTGAAAAGTATAATACCAATTTTACTTCCATTTTTAAAGAGATTAATAAAAGATGATGCGTATCTAGTAAAATTATATATTTCTTTATTTTGTGTTTCTTCTTTTATAAGCTCCCAAATATTTACATTATATTTTTTTTCATAATGTATTAATTCCATTCTCTTTTATAAAGTCTCGATAATGTTAGTTGTTTATGATCTAAGCCGGTGTCAAAGAACTAAAATTGTTTTATATTCGGAAGAATAGTTTTGGTCAAATTAAGACGCCCCATGATTTGTAAATGGATTATATTTATAATGTGCTTTAGAGTTTTCATATGACTCTTGTAGAACCTTTTCTTTTCAACGACACAATATTAAAAATGGGCTGAATAAGAAAGGATATTATAACTTATAAGCCATCTATGAGAGAGAGAGAATGTGTGATAAAATGCCTTAATTGACTTGTTAACTTGACGTGATATGGAAGGAAAATGCTAAAGATTCTGAGCACGTTCACTACATAGACAAAAGGAAAAGTTTTGAAGTGACTAAATCAAGTTTACGCCTATCATGCAAACACGCTTTAATCATTTGTTTATCTAGTGATGAACAGAATGAATAGAATCTTTTCCAGTGAGACACCAATTGTACGAACTTGTGCAAAATGAGTAGAGATTCGGGAAATGACAATAACCTGTTTATGAATTACCATTATTACCATTTAATGTTAGGCTAGACATGTTGGGCCAATCTTTAAAGCTGCTCGTCTAGTTTTGTATATTTTTCAAGGACTGGTCTCTTCTTTTCATATGACTATTATGAAATACAGCTATATACGTAGCTTTCTGTGTTATATACATGCCTTCATGAACAGAAGAATTTGTTTTATGGCCTTCGTACAAGTGGCCTTTGCTTTTTTTTTTTTAATTTTTTTTTGTCTCTTTCTATTTTATTTGGTATTGGTGGTTGAAGAAGGGAAAATGAATTAATTATTTCTATTATTTTAGGTATACATCGTATGGTAATTATTTTTTATCATGCTTATAGAAACGGGAGTTTAAAACAAATTTTTTATTCAACAGCAAAAGACTAAAATGCACAAAATGATCTTTATGTTATTAGGCTTGTATATGAAACTAATCCACACATCTAATCTAAGTGGCAGCTTCAGAGTTACAGTGATTGAACCATACTATGTTTCTCACATTAATTACCGTTAGTTATTTCAAGCATGTGATCAAATCAAATGCACAGTTGCCAAAGTAGGACCCCTCTAAAAATTGCCGAAATAATACATAGAACAACGACTGTGTAGCAAACCAGCTAAAAACCAACAGTTTAGCTTCAATGCAAGAAACAAAGACAAAGGAAAGCAGACCCAAAACGCAAAGGCTGGTAACAAGACCTTTTCAGCTGAGCTTTTTTTCTCTTCCTCATATATTCTCAAATTGCTTTCATGTATTCATTATGAATTAATACGGAAGAGACATATATTCATACATATTCCTGAACCCCCCACCATATATCTTTCACTCTTGAAGAAAGCTCAAACCCTTCCATCAAAAACACCTATTCCTTCCTTTTTATCTATCTTGGTTTCAAAGAAGAGTGATGGAGCAAGCACCTTATTGGATGTGGACGAAGAGGAAACAAGTCTTGCAGTCACATTTTCCACCTTCAATGAATTCTTTTAATAGCAGCTCATGGGAAGAGAAGGCTTTTGCAGAAGACTCAGCTGGGACTCTTGGTGGATGTGTATGGCCTCCAAGATCTTATACTTGCAGTTTTTGTAATAGAGAATTCAGGTCTGCACAAGCCCTAGGTGGTCACATGAATGTTCATAGAAGGGATAGAGCTAGGCTCAAACAATCTCTTAGCCCCTCCAATGAACCCCTCCATAAGTCATTGGAAGGTCAGTTTTCAACTGAGATTAACAGCAAGTTGAGTCACAATCTGTTCTCTAAATCTTGCCCTAGTGAACACAATTTTAAGTCTGCTTATTCGTGTTCTAGTAGTGTTCAATCTTGGTCAAATCCTGTGGGGGTTGGACTTTTGAGTATCTCAGAATCAAATCCTGAAGTGGGAAAGAATCAAAGGGATCAAGAAGATTCTGTCGGTCTAGGTTATGATGATGATTATGTTGAAACTGACTTGTCTGTGGGCATGAATTCGTTTGTTAGCCAAAATAGACCAACTGGGTCTTGTGGGGATGAGGCAGCTATTTGCAAGAAACCTAAGACTGCTGTTTCTTCACTGTCTTTTGTTCTCAAGCCATTTTCAGATCATAGATACCATCTTCAATCAGAGGTTCTTGAAGTGCTTAGCCCTAGCACCATGGAGGGCTTGGATCTTGAGCTCAGGCTTGGTGATGCACCTAATGTGAAGTAAGTGCAATTTTATTATGGGCCTAATCAAGTGAATGATGCGAGAATCTTTGATCTTTGTTTCTCTTTCTTTGATATTTTCATACCTCATGTTGACCTTATAGCTAACAGGCAGAGGTACTATATATTGAGATCTTGAATGAAATGAAATCTTAATTTTTTTTTCCAATGAATTTGAAATGATTATAATTTCCATTAATGCATCTGATTTGAGGTTTCCTTTCTTCTGTTTGCTTTTGAGCTAGTGAGTAAAGTAATCAGTTTCTTTTGCACTATCTTCCACTTCCTTGCAGCTGTGATCACAAAATGACAAGTTGCAGACTATTAGTTTAGGGGATGAATACTGCAATGCTTTAGTTTTGAAAATGTTGTGCAATCTGCAATGATGCCACTACATATGATCAATTGTTAATTACTTGTGTGCTGATGGGTATATTAGCATCATATATATAATTCAATTGAAAACTTACATAATTTATTATGAATTGCCTTGATGAGCACTAGTTATGTTTATAGGAAATCGGGTTTCTGATTGTCATTCAATTGTTGTATAACAGGATAGATTTAATTTTTAGAGGAGGCTGTAGGAAAATAAAAGACTCCTCTTTTCCCCAGTTAAAACCTGTAGTTATAACTATAACTGCCTGTTCAGACTTGAATTAAGAGGAGGAGAGAGAGAGAGAGAGAGAGAGATTTGATGGTGGAGTTTGAAAGAGTGAAAAAAAAAAATGGGAGCCTGGGGAGCAAACTGACATTTAAAGGTCACCTCAGCTACATAAAAAAGGACAAAAGCTAGGGACATACGTCACACAACATGAACTGCCTTTTTACCTGTATTATTACTATCAACAAAATCCATCACACCCCCGTTTTATCCTCCACATACATTCCAAAATTTTCTGTTCTGTTTCAAACTTTTCTCTCTTAACCCTTCAAAATCTAAATAATAAAGTTAGTGACATGTTTTTCTTTTAAAAATACCTGTTTTTTCACAATTATTTACGAAGTATGTTATAATTAAAATAATATCATTTCGTCTATGAGTTTTTTTACTGATGCCATTTTTATCATATACCAATAATAATTTTTAATTTCTATCCCCACTAGGTCTCAACATAATTTGTTAATTATAGCTAAAACAACCAAAATACAGCCTTTATCTACAGGATTAAATTTAAAGCTTCCAAAACTAGGAATAGCCATCTTCACATCCTTATATACATTATTGTGATTAAAACATTCACGTGGTTCTCAAGTTGCACATCCATAAGTACTATAGAGTTTATTTACAGTTTTTTTTTTTTTTACTTAGAATTATTAATTATTCTCAAGTTGCACATCCATAAGTACTATAGAGTTTATTTTACTGTTGACATTTTTTTTTTTTACACACCAATCATAATAGACTATATATTAAATAATCACAGTAAGAACTATTGTACGCGTGTTCGAATTTCAAATAGTGCACCTAACTCCCTGGAATCAAATTGAATAATTAATAATTCCCTAGAATATCACATCATTGGCACTATTTTACGCGTTCTTTGTTTTTTACTTTTGGAACCATATATATATATATATATACTAGCTACCAGAATTACTCTATTTCAAGTCTGAACAACTAAGGATACCTGACCTACAACCCTAAAATTATCCAAATTATATTTTCGTTAATGTTTTAAAAACCCTACAACCCTGTCTGCTTGTAGTGCTAGCTAGCTACTATGTCATCACACTGGTACCCACCATTTGACACCGACGGTTCCTCCAGAATACACGGCGAAGTCTTCGTGTTTCATTTTTTCAACACATCTTAACATGGAAAAAAAATGATGAAACATCGCCTTTTGACTTGATGATTTTATTTATTTCACAGAGTAAGCAACAGAGACATCGCTGGGTATACAGGGAATTTATGTTGCTAGCTCCAACAATTCTTTTTCCCATTACAGGAAGCACTTTTGTACGATATTCTAGAGGTGGGTTCTTCTATGTTTTCTAATAAGTAGGTTTAGAAAAGAGCAAGTGAAGGTGTTTGATGAAAAGGGGCTGAAGTTTCTTTGTCCAACAGAGTTTTGCATTTGTCTTGCTTGTGGGATTTGTGAGTAGTTGGGTCACTTTTTTGGGCAACTTTTAGTGAGGTCTGATTAGCGGGTATTCTGTGTGTACTATGTACTATACATAGTATTAATGTACAGAGGAAGAGCCAGATTTCACGTGGGCACGATGATGTATCACTATCTGTTTCCTTCAAAGATCCATCTATATATAGGAATCAGGAAGTAAAAATTAAAGAAGGCTTTTAATATTATCAGCTTTGCGTTGGTTTCTTTATTTAGGGGGTGCTTTGAAATATGTACTTTTCCTATTTATAGAGCAGTACTAATTATATCTTGGAGTAAAGTACAAAACCACCATGAGCTGTAGGTAACATATTGCTATTAATTTTTGAGAAATGTTAACAAGCAAGAGGGGTGCATGTTAAGGTGCAAAAAAGATTTTTTTAAAAACATCAACAAAAAAAAAAAGGAAAAAAAAAACCCCAAACGTTACTTATAAAATTGAAAAAAAAAAATGATATAAAACTGTAAAAAAAATATTAAAAAATTTCAAAAAAGTTGTTAACAAGCACCTTGCGGTGCCCATTAACACTACCCTTAATTTTTTTCAAAAATATCTGATTTTTCATAAGCACAAAGGATATTTATTAGCACGTTTAAAAATTAAAACTTCTTTACTGTTTAAAGTTCTCTCTACTTTCTTCCAACAGTTTGTCTTCATTGCGTAGGTCTCATAGTGAGTCAATGACTGTATTATGATAATTGATATGCACAAGTAAGTGTCTCGCTAATCAATGATAGATAAATAGTGACCAAATATAGAGAATGAAGCATGAGCAAAGAAATTTTCAAACAATGTTTAGTAACAATTGTGCTTAATGAGCAAATACGGTATTTCTGAAAAGTTTTAGTGGTACTTGGTTATAGTCCAAACGTAAGGGGAGGTTTTTATATTTTACCCTAAATCTTATTTGAATATATTGGGATTCAAATCTTGTCCAATTAGGGGGAAAAAAGAAAATAACTTTTAAAGTTTTTATCAGATAGAGTGATATTTCATCTTAAGCATATATAGGGCATTGCACAAGATGCAATACCCTAAATATTGTATGAGATCTCAATCCAACATATTCAATCTTGTCTACTTAGCTAATTAATAGTAGTTAATACTTTTTCAACCCACCGAATTCAGTAGCTAAATAATAGTGGTTTTCTTTTGCAATACCCTAGATGGTTGTTAGAGCATTCACATCCGGGAATTCTATCTCGTCCTATTTTACCATAAAAAAAGCTACTTTATCAACTATACCATATTATTTTACAATACTCTCAACATCCCAACTTTTATTTTACAATACAACACATTAAAATAATATAAATTACACAATAAAATAATATAAAAAATCTCTCTCTCTCTCTCTTCTCTTCTCTCTTCTCTCTTCATCTCTGTTCTCTTTCCCTCTTTCTCATCCACCCACCACCAACCCAAACCGAGAACAACCACCCACCAATACTTGAAAAAAGCCTTGATTTTTTTTTTCTCTTCAATGCCAATTCAATCATACTCACAAAGAAAGAAAGAGCAGAGATAAAATTCAGCCACCATCAAACCCATGCAACCCCCATGCAACCCACCCACGGCAAACCCATACCCAATTCAGCCATACCCACCTCTTCCTTTATGCATTGGTCACAACCAAAAAAAAAAAAAAACCCAAGAGGGCACAAAACCCCCAACACAGATGGAGCTTCGTTTTGAGATTTTGCGCACAAAATCTCAACCCAAACCCAAAAACCCTTAAGAATCTCGATTTGAAGAGAGAGTGATAGACACATCGTGCGGATTCATCTTTCGCTTTTGACGGTGTGAGTTTGTGTCTGGGACATCAATGGAAAACCATTCTATCTGTGATACGATGGCTCTATCATCCCTCATCGACGGTTGCTTGTACTAGGTGAAGCCACCAAAAACAATGATGGATCTATTGTTATTTGGCCTCAATATCCTTGACGTTGTCGACGAACTTTCATCGGAGAGAAAGAGAGAAGCTTGGCGTTGGCAGCGTTGGCGAGAGATAGATGGGATGAAAGCTCTCAAACTGTGTGAGAAGAGAGCTTCAGTGGGAGACAGACTTGGAGTGGAGAGTCCAGAACAGTTGAGAGAGAATAAAATATTAGTTTTTTTTTTTTTTTTTACAATTGAGCTACAGTGCAATTCTACCTTTAGAATTGCACTGTAGCACAATTGCAAATATTTTTGCAATACTTGATTTTTATAAGTCCAGATGTGGGAAATTTTTTGAACTTTTATACTAAATTTTGCTTAAATATGACATATAGTATTTCCAATGTGAATGGTCAGAGATACATTGCCATTGTTAGCCAATGACTCATTGTTAAACATAATTTAACACGTCCATCAAAGAGCTCAGATATACGTACTATCTACCTATAAATGGCTTCCAGTACAATAATGATCGTCCCTCTATTTGAGAATGTGTGAAGGATAACGTGTTAAACTTCAGCCTCATCCTTTTCAACCAGCATTGAGCTGTAAAACTTTGAATAATGTTGCCATAAAGCCGTGTCCGACTCCTGAAGCATAGGACATACGAAAATCTTTTACTTCCAGAGGTAGTACAACAATACACAAGTTTCAAAAACAGAAACCACAGGTTTAAGAGGTAGTACAATCAGAAACACGTCGTAAAGACGAAGCCACTCGTTTCACTTCAGAATTTTTATGCCAAATAAGGTAATTAAATTTTGCTAGTGATTCTAAATGAGGCATTTATGTTTAAATTCCCCTTTCCAGTTAAGATGTAGAGGAAAAATCCAGAGTTTATTTGTTAAAAGGAAGATGGCAAAAACTCACTTAGAGCATTAGTATTGGGAGTGTAAACATCCTTCAGTTGCTATTTATCAACCCAAGATAACAAAAACTCATTCTATCTGAGTTTGTATACCTAAAAAAATTTGCAACCTATGAATAGTTAAGGTTGCATATATTCAACCTTACTATTCATAGGTTATAAAGAAAAAAAAAATAATATCTAATCTTGTGATTATGTGTGAAGAAAAAAAGATAGTGGGAGGAAAGAGAGAGATAAGAATATTTTTATTCAGTAATTTATATTATTTTATTGTGTTGTATGTAAAAATAAAAACTGGGATATAGGGTGAATTATAAAATGAGTTGGTAAAATGGATAAAGTAGTGTTTAAGGTTGCAAAATAGTTTTTTTTTTTTTTTTTTTTTTTTGCATCCTCAGATGCTAGTGCTTTGGAAAAAAAAGAAAAAAGATTTCTAGAGCATCTCCTTTTGCAAGCCCAAACAAATCCTTAGTGTCTTTAGAAAAGCTTATCTAATTTTTTGTAAAATTTTTTTATTGAAAGTATGTTAAAGTATACTTGTATTTTTTTAAAAAAAAAAAAAAAAAAAGTGGAGTTTTAAAAAGCTATACATGCATAAAAAGTTATGTTAAACGGATAATTAATATGCTCTAAGCCTCTAAACTAGCCCGTCATAGGATGATTGTCAACATGCATGGGCCAACTTGGGTACGAATGGTTCTTTATTGGAAAATGTTAAAGTTACAAACTATTTTATAAAGTTTTTTACAAATTGCTGATGTAAGGAGTGATTATTGATTAAAAAAAAAATACGATATTAGTGATAGGCCTAGATAAAAACTAATAAGAATTTACTACATCAATAATATGTAAAACTATTGTAAGCATAGACAATTTACAAGGTTCAAGTTAGACGTGAGATTGGTTAGAAGATTAAAAAAAGCAGAAGTACCATTAAGCGGCTCCATCTGACCCTCATATGGAACCTCTCAGCGAAATAATTTTTCCTTGAAGAAGTGTGTTTCAAGGGAAAATGGATCTTGTATATTAGGTATGTGTAACAAGGCACTTACAATATGTGGAATCCAAAGATTGGTGGGACTCATAGGCCATTAGTGTCTCGTTGCATGTACTAAGACATAAGTTACCTTCTCGTTTCCTAGGGCAGCATTATGAAAAAATATCTTATGTATCAGGTATATACAACAAAACACTCATAGCCTGTGGACTCCAAAGACTGATGAGACTCATAAGATATAAGTGTCGTGCTGCAAATGCTTGATGAACAATGGTGGTTAACATTTTATACAATTTTTGACACAATTTTCCACGTGACAAGTTGTGAATAGCAGAGATATATACTCATTATTTTATAATTTTTTCACCAATCATTGTGAAAAAAAAATATTGTGAAAAATGTTGTGATATTAACATGGCTTATCTATACTACTATTTTAAGGGGCTTTTCCTGTTTGGATTCCTCAATTTTGATGTCTAAAATACCCTCATCATATCCATTTATAAATTTTTAACTAACGAGGATAAATATGTAAATTAAAACTCTTATACTTTGAAACCTACAAACTCACGTACGCTTTGTCAGTTTCTCACATTCTTCTTCAGATTGAAAACATTCAGTTTAGCTCTACGTCCTCTTCTTTCTTCTTCTTCTACTTTTAGATTTGGTTTCTAAATAATTTAAACAGACTTTATCAAAGGCTCCAACGGCTTTTTAGGTTCTATTTTTTGCAAGTTTCTTATTTTATTTTTTATTTTTTTTATCATTGACTTTCTTTGAATTCTTACCTGCCATGACTGCCAAGTACTTACCCATGAGTAATGTGATTGGGGATTCAAAGGTGTTTGATGGTTGCTTATTATCCGTGGGCCGTGCCTGAGATAGAAATTTCAAACAAGAGGGTTTGTCCTTGAACTGACTTCTTGAGAAAGGATATTGGTAAGGCTCTTTCTTTTTCTTTTTGCAAACTTTGTTTTGGGGTTTTTTTTTTTGGGAATTTACGCTATTTTTTAAAAGGATTAGGCTACCCTTTTTTTTTTTTAAATAAGAATTTACACTATAAAAAAATAAATAAATAAAACTTTTTAGAGGGAGGAATTAAGGTTTTTTTTTTTTTTTCTTTTTTTCTAAATCTCTTCTTCCCTATTTGAAAAGTATTTAATTTCTATTTACATTCAGTTACTCCTTAGTCCTTCCTTTCTTTCTTTCTTTCTTTCTTTCTTTTTTTAATCTTTTTTATAGGGAAGTATGTTGGGTTGCTTCAAAGAACAGAAAGAAAAAATATCAAAACAAAAATATTCTCATATCAAAATCACTGTTTTTTTAAATCTTAAACAAAAATAATTAAATTTAAAACAAAGTGATAAACATCAATTAGTTATAGATAAACTTCTCAGATTCATAAGGTACTCTACTAATAGATTTCTTTAAATCCTAATAATTTTTTTATCATAATGTCACACTAATTTGCCTTCTTTTTTTTTTTTTTTTACACGATCAAACTTGCTTTTTTTTTTAAAAAAAAAAAATACTTTCAACAGTAGGAATCCTTAAATTTAGGTTTCTTTTTTCAATTTCTTTTCACATTCTATTTCTTTTTCTTTTTTTAAAGATTTTTTCACGGTTTGGTTCATCCGGTACCAGTATATAAGGATAAGGTTTTTTTGTTTTGCTATATTTTTTCACCTTCTTTTTCATTACTTAAGGATGATTTTTTATTTTTTTTTTAATATAGAATTATTGATGTAGGTTACCGTGGGATAAGGATAGGGGTCACACCAATTCTCCAAGTTGATCTTTTTAATTTTCCTAAAATTTACCTTTTTAACTTTCTTTCAAAAACAGATATCCTAAAAATTAGCTTTTTTTGGTTTTGTTATATTTCTTTTCACTTTCATTTTTATTTTGTACATATGGATGAGTTTTGTTTTGGATAGAATTATGGATGGTGGTTTTTTAAGGACATCTTGTGGTTTCAAAGGACAGCGTTCGGCCAACTTAATTGGAATTAGTTGTTGGGCTTTTAAGTCTTACTACATATAGAAACATCCATTTTAAGATTGGGCCTCGGGTGTGGGATCCACAATCCACACGACATGTCAGTCCGGCGGTTGACGCTACAGGCGTGACTTTGTTCGGTTTATAATAAGTATATATATATATATATATATTACAAAGTTCAATATTTATAACGGACCGGAAGAAATTAAGAACTACAGTTTAAGTCTGACACATTTTTTTCTCAAAAAAAAAGTCTGACACATTTCATCAATACCTTTTTTTAAAAATTTCTTGAAAAATCGCTTTCGGTAACAAATATGATATCATTTTTTTTTAGATAATAGTATAAAAATACCAATTACAAAATAAGGTATCATTAAATTTTTTTTTTTTTTTTGAAACTTTTTTAATTTTAAAGAAGGTACCATGAGCAGGTATAAATAGTAATAATAATAATAATTTGGTACAAGGTGTAACCTGTTTTACAGTAACTATTAAATAATGACATTACGTGCTTATATTACTTATTATTCTTACAAATATCAAAATTAAGAATTATCTTGAGAATTTTGAGTTTTTTTGTTTCTCTTCTTTTGAATTATGCTGGTGCCACAATTTGTTACAAAACTTATGTCACAACTTGCTACGTGGACAAGTTGTGGCATAAATTGTGTAACAAGTTATGGCACCAGCATAACTCTATTACCTTACAATAAATTTTGAGACACCATATTTTTCACTTTTTTTTCACAATTATGGATAATATTTATTGTAATTTGTACATTATAAAAGTGATATTACTCCAATTACAACAAACCATAAATCATAAATCTTTTTTTTTTTTTTGAATGAAACTTATTCTTCAACTTAAACTTTAAAATTATTATTCCCTATAGTAAAATTAAATGGTATAAAAGACTAATTTGACCCCTGAAATTTGATTGAAACGAATGTTAAATGAAATTTTTCTTTAAAATATTAAGAACCAATATAATTTTCTGAGGGACAGATTTAGATTTCTATATAATCTTTAAGCAATGAAAAATACACATTTAAACATTACAATGTTATTTTGTGAATAACAAACACGAGGAAGAAAAGGCTATATAGACATGTTCTTTAAAATTAAAAATAAAAGGAAGGGTTTGATATATCTTGATTTCACAATGAAACAACGTGGTATTTTTTGCACAATGGAAAGACCATAAATAAGGCTACTTCTCATGTTTTCTAAGCCCCACCAATGAGCTTCACATCCTCCCTTTTCTTGTCCGTAGAAACTACAATACAAGAGCTTCATGGACCAAGTTTCAAAAATGGTTTACCGATAGGACCCTAGGATAATGGAGAGCCCTAACATTGAGAGAGGGTGATGGATTCGATATTTATAAAATCCATATTTATTAAAAAAAAAAAATACCACTTGAAACTTGATATTTATAAAATCGATCGAGTTCTATGTAATTTTCTCTTAGAACTTGATATTTGTAAAATCGAGTCCTACATAGAACTCAATTTTTATAAAATCAATTTCTAAAAAAGTGGTATTCTCTTACATAATTTACGAATAATGTTATTTTGTTAAAAATTTCAATCATATGTGGTATAATGGTATTTGGTCTTTTTGGCCTTCAAATCTAAGGGCAGTACTATGAGAAAAAATCCTATGTATCATGTGTATGCAACGAAACCTTGAACAACTTGTGGACTACAAATACTAGTGGGACTCATAGGATATAAGTATCTTGCTGCAAATACTAGATATACATCACATCTTCTGATTTCAAAGGACAGCATTAGGCCCACATAATTGGAACTAGTTGTTGGGTCTTAAAATATAAAAAAGTATGCGTTAAGATTGGGCTCAAGTATGGGATCCACAATTCACGTGACATGTCTGTACAAGGGAGGACGCTACAGAGGTGTGACTTAATTACGGTGGCGTTTGGAATTAAAGTTTAAAATCAATTTATTTTAAATTTATGGTTAGTACTATTTATAGGTTTTACTTAATATACTATTTAGTTTATTTTTACTATTATTTAGTTTGTATTTTTTACTATTTATGGGTCTTATTATACTATTTTAACTAATTTTTACATTTATTTACAATACCTTCAGTAAAAAAATTTCAGTTTCAAATAAATAAACTGTTAGTATATTTCAATATTAATAGACAGTTTAAGCCGAGACATTTCATCAGTATGTTTTTAAATTTTTTAAAAAAAATATATTTCGATAAGAAATATGTTATCATATTTTTTTTTAGATAATAGTATATAAATAATAATTACTAAATAAGGTATCATTAGTGGGTTTTAGTTGGCTTAACTAGTAAAGTTTTTTTTTTTTTTTTTTTTTTTGAGAATCCGACTAGTAAAGTTTCTGATGGTTGTATAAGAGATTTGGTGTTTAATACCCCACCTACACTAAAAATTAATTACTATCTTAATATGATGATAAAGAGTTATTATCAATAGTAGACGTCATAGGTTGAAATTCTAGAAAAGATATTTAAAAAATTTCTATTAACAGGTGAAAAAAAAAAAAAAACTGAAAAGGCTTTGATTGATAGGACGTCCTAGCCAGAAATTTAGAGCATTAAATATGTTACGTACAATGTGAAACTTGCTTCACACCTACTATAATAATAGATTATGACATTATCGTACTTATTAATTGTAGATATGATTTATTAATGTACCTTGTAGTTTGTACATCATAAAAGTGATGTACTATGATGAATCATAAATGATTTTTTTTTTTTGGAATGAAACATATTCTTCAACTTAAACAAAAAAATTATTATTCCCTATAGTAAAATTAAATGGTATTTAATTGAAACCAATGTTAAATGATATTTTTCTTAAAAATATTAAGAACCGATATAACTCTTTGAGGGACAAATTTAAATTTCTATATAATCTTTAAGCAATGAAAAAATACACATTTAAACATTACAACGTTATTTTGTAAAGAATAATCATGAGGAAGAAAAGGCATATAGACATGTTTTTTTTTTTTTTTTTTTTTAAATTAAAAATAAAAGGAAGGGTTTGATATATCTTGATTTCACAATGAAACAACAAGGTATTTTTTGCACATGGAGGACCATAAACTAAGGCTATTTCTCATGTTTTCTAAGCCCCACCAATGAGCTTCACATCCTCCCTTTTCTTGTCCGTAGAAGAAACTATAATATAAGAAGAGCCTGCAGAAATTTTCATAGACCAAGTTGCAAGAATGGTTTACCGATGGGACCCTAGGATAATTGAGAGGCCTAACATTGAGAGAGGATGAGTGACTCCATGGTAGTTGGACTTGGAGCCTTGGATGTGTGTACAGTGTAGCTAATGTATGGTTGTTCTTGTTGGGGTTGTTATTGCATGGTTCGGGAGTATGCTGCTACCTCCCAGGAAGGAAACATACTCCTCAAATGGCAATAATTTTTCATGGTTGTATTATCTAGAATTTGGGTTTTTAGAGATTATGGTTATCCACATGGGCACTCAATTGGGCTTACCTAAAAGCCCAAATTCCCTTTATTATCATTTTTTTTTAATAGTTAGAAAGATAAAAAATTTTAGAAAATCAAAATAAAATTTACTATGACATCAATTTCTTCTCTGGAATTATAGCATCCATTGGTTCCATTCTCTTGTAATCTTATCATTTAAAATATATATATATATATATATGAGATTAAATTCTATAAAAATATGGGTATAAAACCCAAGTTTTATCTCTCCAATCTTAACATGTCACATCATAATATCACATATTAAAAAATAGACACAACCACCCTCAATCAATTCTAATTAATATTTGAAATTTCAACTTAACTGTGACTTTGTGAGTTTATTGAAATGTTATTATGTGTAGTAGGATGTATTGAGTTTTAAGTCAAAAAATGATGTGTTAATATTTTATTGGATGGTTTAAAACATGAGTTTACACGTCATCCTGACCAAATTCATGATTAACGTCACTTCTAATTATACGTCCTACACATGATTGCTGGCTAAATTTCATATTCAATTTAATATCATTTGTTATTTAATTTAAAACTAATTTGTTTGGTAGAATATAAAATTTTTGAATTTTAGTCCAGACTCCACTAACCAATTTTTTACGGTAATTGTTACGAAGTCTGCTCTTATGCTTCACAGAGTGCTGTTAAGCACCAAAGGCAAATTCAACTTTTCTCGTGGTTGAGCCTTAAACGACAGGAGAAGAGAAGATATACTAGGGGGAAACAAAAAACCACGACACAAACCCCACTAAAAAAACATAATAATAATAATAATAATAATAAAGAGAATGAAGAAGAAAAATAAGGTATGTTACTCAATCACTTCTATAAGAGTGTGCTCATTTGTTACCAACTTATTGGGCCTTTTCCCATTAAAAAAAAAAACTTATTGGGCTTTTTGTTATCACTATTTTAGAATAATAATAATAATAATAATAATAATAATTGTAAGGACGAGGACCCCTAGTCTCATTTAAATGGACTTCCAAGATTATTTCCGAGGATATACCTTGGACCTCAGGGATGAGCATTAGTTAACCACGGGGACGAGCATCAACTGTGGGAGGCGCACAAAGTTAAAATATCACAGAAGGAAGAAAGCACACTTGGCACAGGATTATGAGAAGGAGGAAGGAAGAATGGTGTAGAAGCCATCCCCCCACATTAAATATAAGACAACCACTCCCTTGACCGCATTAATGAGAAAATGACCATAAACAGTGGTGGCACAGCTAAAGATTGCAAAGTAGAAACTTACTAATATGTTCCGAATGAGACAAAAATCCTCGGAATGCAATCTCAGTCCTCCAAATGTAGGGTTAGATGATTTGTGTGTAAATATAAAAGAAAAATGAAGATCCATATGGGGGGGGGGGGGATTGGAGAAAAAAGAAAGGGGAGGACTTTGTAACTAGGAACTGAAATATTTGTTCAAGTGAGAAAGAAACACACATATATAGAATAGGCATTCCTCGAGCCAAACCAAGGTTCCTCTCTTTTTTCGTAATTTGTTGTCTTAGTTATTTCGTTGGCTTCTTGTCTCATTGTGATTGGCTTAAACCTGTTAAGTGATCAATATCCAACCCATTTTCTTACAAATCTATTGTAGTTGGCTTATTGGGCCATTATCTGGATCACTTTTGGGCTGAGGGTCAATTGCGCCCTTACAATAATAATAATAATAATAATAATAATAATAATAAAGAGAGAGAATGAAGAAGAAGAAGAGGGTATGTTACTCAATCAATTCTATAAGAGTGTGCTCATTTGTTACCAACTTATTGGGCTTTAAATAATAATAATAATAAAGTGAATGAAGAAGAAGAAGAAGAAGGTATGTTACTCAATCACTTCTATAAGAGTGTGCTCATTTGTTACCAACTTATTGGGCTTTTTCCCATTTAAAAAAAAATGATTGGGCTTTTTGTTCTTACTATTTTAGAGTAAGATAGAATATAAGAGCATCAACATTGACAATGCCAAAATTTTAGCAATTTAGCACCACAAAAAATTATTTTATCTATTTTACCACCTCACTTGACAAAACAACCAACATCAGTAGTTTTATTTTAACACTCAACACAATAAAATAATATGTCTACTACAATAAACAATAACCACCATCACCAACACAATAAATTAACATAAATTTTTTTATTTTTTTATTTTTTATTTATTTTTTTACCATCTTAGCTACAATATACAGCCAAAGATGGTGTGCACTGTAACTCAACAACCAAATTTTTTGGCTTTCCCTCCACAATTGTAGCATGCTTTTTAGTATTAGTGGTGCTAAAAGTAGCAATATGACTTTTTAGCACCACTAATGCTAATGCTCTTATACATGAACAAAAAAAAAAAAAAAAAAAAAAAGGTTTTAAAACATAATAGATCTCGTACCACAATACCAAAGAATATTTTTATAAAATGTTAGATTATTAATTTGGTCATCTAATTACAAATAAGATTTTGTAATGTGTCTCGTTTTTTTTTTTTTAAATTGAGTTAATTAGGTTGTAACTCGTGCTTAAGTACAAAAATATTTTGTGGGTTCCAGTTAACTCGACTAGTAAAATCTCTAATAATTGAATAAAAAATCTGGAATTCAATTCCTAACTACACCAAAAACCTATTAGTATCTTGATTTGATAATAAAGAACTATCATTAAGAGTGGATGTCATAGATTGAAACTCTCTAAAAAAAAGTACAAAAATATTCAATACGATGATGATGATATGGTCTTACCTATATAGGTGAGTACTGAGGTGGTCATCTATCAAGGATGGAGCTAGAACTTAGAGTTAAGTGAGGCGGAAGCATAAAAAAAAAAAAAAAAAAATTCATTATAAAACTCTGAATAAGTATTCATTTAGTATTAACAAACCGTCAACAAAGACAAGACACATAATCATTGTTTTGTAATACATTACAATGAAATAATTTTATGACAAGGGAACTTTGTGTTTTTTTTTTAATCTTCGAAATCATCTATAATTGAACCTCTAATAATTGTTACAATGATGTCCCATTTCAATGAATAACTCCATAGAATCTATAAAAAAAAAAAAAATTAGTTAAAAAAAAAAAAAACTCATCTTCCATTTCATTATATGTTCTCTCGGTTAGGTTGCTTAGCTGCATAAACTCATCTTCCATTTCACTATATTATCTTTAATATGTGCATTTACTATTGGATAATCGAAAAATTATTTTGTCGAAGTTTTTTTAAAGGGTTGAGTTGTTTGTTTTGGGTAAAAATGGTTAATTACACTTTATTATTATTATTATTATTATTATTATTATTATTGTAGCTTTGATATTGGTAATTTTTGTTGTCGTACTAATTTTTTTTTCTTTGGGTTTGTTAACCTTGATATAAATTTTAGAACTATAATTTTTTTTTTTATGGTTTTTAAAGATTAATGATACTATTAAAGGAGGCGAGTGTAAATTTATTGAACCAAATTGCTAAAATTAGTGCCTATATATAGTATTATTTTTTAATAAAAAAAATCTCATTTAACATCAGTGACAATGAAATGGTCATCTTGATTTTTGCGCAAACTATTATAACTAGAGGTGTGCAGCTAACCCGCTAACCTGCCAAAACTGACTCAACCCGCTTGGTTGGGTTCGTTTTTAAGGTTTGGTGAGTTGGGTTGGGTTACAAATATTTTTTTGATAGTAGTTCAGGTCATAAAATTTCAAACCCGACTCGACCCACCCATATATTTAATATATATTTAAAATATATTATATAAATAAGAATTTTTTTGTAAATAACTAGCTCTTCATATCCTATATACACGTCAATTAGTTCACACAAAGCCAGTAAATTACTCTTGTGGTTTAGTCATTAATGTTGTTTGCTTTTAAGGAGTTGCATTGATACTAATCTTTGGGTTTTTTTAATATATTTTTATTTATTTATTTTTTTTGCTCAATTTAATAATAATAGTAATAAAAAAAATTGTTCAACCCATGAATTCAACCTGACCCAACCTAACCTATGCACACTCCTAATTATAACTAGGTCATTTCATAATTTGCACCAAAAATTTAGTAAATAAAAATTACCACTTGGAACAAAACTAAACTACAATTATAATATAATTGGATTCAATTTAGATATGATTCATATATATAAGCCAACTTTTCCAAAAAGCCTATTAGTTTGAGTTGAATTATGTTATGTTAACCCTTCATCCTTATCATTATTATTGAAATTGTGACTTAACTAACACCAATAAACTCAACACTCTCTTTTCTTTTCTTTTATTTCATTAAAAAAAAAATGAAAACAAATCTCTCTCTATTCTAGTTAAACCTTATAAGAAAGGCTAAAACTAAAATCGTGAGTTCACGTTGTCAATTGAAAAAAAATTATGTGTAAGTACAAGTGTGTAACAAACACTTAACTTGCACTACCGTTTTTTTTTTTTTTTTTTTTTTTTTTTTGAGAATGTGCACTACAATGATCTTGGAAAAAGTATTTTGTATTAAATGATATCACGTCATTCGTATCAAAATTCAATAAATAAGATATATATGTGTAAAAATAATTATCTATTAACATGTCTTTCATTTGTTAGTGGGATAGTTATTTTTTGCTAATATGTCTCACACTTATTAGATTTTAATACCACTAATCTGAAATCATTTGATACCAAATATCTTATCGTGATTCTTAAGAGAAATAATTATAAACTGCCATGCGCATATTTGCTAGTGCTCTTATATAAAATTATAATCTAATTATTAAGAATTTATGGGTAAAGAAATATAAATATAATATGATAAAAGTAATTTAATTTTAAAAATTAAAAGATAAAAGTTAGACATAGATTTGTTTCCTAAACAAATAAATAAATAAAACATAACAAAACTCCGAGTCTTTTGGCTAAATATTGCTAAATTTAAAACATATTTGCGTTATAGGTACTGTTCCAAGTTATTTAGGAAAATGAGGAGAGAGATTGAATTTCGGCAACATTGTTGCTGAAATTCAACAAAAAGTAGGACAGAGAATAAGAAAAAGGAGGAAAGAGAAAAGTGAAACAGTAACCTTGAATTTCGGCAACAGTGTTGCCGAAATTCATCTACCCAATTTTCTTGTGCTGCCTGAATGTGTGAGTGTGAGAAGTGCAATAATGAGTGGGTGCCCAAAAAAAAAAAAGTAATTGCGGCAATAGTATTGCCGAAAATGGTAGGAAAAAAAAAAGTGAGTGCCAAAATCTGGGGAAGAATTAAAGAAAAATATAATTTGCTACATACACAATATTTTTACAATATTTTCACAACAAATCACAGGTAACTGGTTATTATTAATTCAAATTTAAATTTAACATTGAGATTACTATTTTAATCCAACAATAACAATAAGTAATAACCTGACACTTAAAATTTGTTGTAAAAATATTGTAAAAATTGTGTGCACTTTATTTCTAAAAAAACAAAAAAAAAATTCTCAATTGTGGCAATGGTATTGCCGAAATACCATTGTCACAATTGAAAAAAAAAAAATTTCCAATTGTGGCAATGCCACAATTGAAAGAAAAAAAAATTCCCAATGGTATTTCAGCAATTCCCAATTGTGGCAATGGTATTGCCGAAATACCATTGCCACAATTTTTTTTAAAAAAAATTCCCAATGGTATTTCGGCAATGGTACCATTGCCACAATTGGGATTTTTTTTTTTTCAATTATGGTAATGGTATTTCGGCAATACCATTGCCACAATTGGGATTTCTTTTTTTGTTTTTTTAGAAATGAAGTGTACACAATTTTTATAATATTTTTACAACAAATTTTAAGTGTCAGGTTGTTATTTATTGTTATTGTTGGATTAAAATAGTAATCTCAATGTTAAATTTAAATTTGAATTAATAATAACCAGTTACTTGTGATTTGTTGTGAAAATATTGTAAAAATTGTGTGCACTTCATTTCTTTAAAAAAAAAAAATCCCAATTGTGGCAATGGTATTGCCGAAATACCATTGCCACAATTGAAAAAAAAAAAATTTCCCAATTGTGGCAATGGTATTGCCGAAATACCATTGCCATAATTGAAAAAAAAAAAAAAAAATTCCCAATGGTATTTCGGCAATGGTGAAAATTATTTTTATTATTTTTTTTCAATTGTGGCAATGGTATTTCAGTAATACCATTGCCACAATTGGGAATTTTTTTTTTTTTTTTGGAAATGAAGTGCACACAATTTTTACAATATTTTTAAAACAAATTTTAAGTGTCAGGCTATTACTTATTATTATTGTTGAATTAAAATAGTAATCTCAATGTTAAATTTAAATTTGAATTAATAATAACTAGTTACCTGTGATTTGTTGTGAAAATATTGTAAAAATATTGTGTGTAGCACATTATATTTTTCTTTAATTCTTTCCCAGATTTTGGCATTCACTTTTTTTTTCCTACCATTTTCGATAATACTATTGCCTCAATTACTTTTTTTTTTTGGGCACCTACTTATTATTGCACTTCTCACACTCACACATCCAGGTAGTACAGAAAAATTGGGCAAATGAATTTCAGCAACACCATTGCCGAAATTCAAGGTTACTGTTTCACTTTTCTCTTTCCTTCTTTTTCTTATTCTCTCTCCTACTTTTTGTTGAATTTTGGCAACAGTGTTACCGAAATTCAATCTCTCTCCTCATTTTCTTAAATAAGTTGGAACAATACCTATAACGTAAATATGTTTTAAATTTAACAATATTTAACCAAAAGACTCCAAAACTCCTCCTTCTCGAAGACACGTGTTGAAACAACATTCGTATATGTCTTAAAATAGGCTTTAGTTTATGACTTTAATCACTTTATGATAGTTTTTGGGGATAGATAATGACCTTATGATAGTACTTGAAAGTTAACGTATAGAGATTCAACTCAGAAAAGAGCGTGAGAGACAAACCACAGAGAGAGAGAGAGAGAGAGAGAGAGAGAGATCAATGGCAGAGTCAGATTTGAGTAGCAAAGCCAAAGGCTCAAGATGGTCGCTCAAGGGCATGACCGCTCTTGTCACCGGTGGCACCCGTGGCATTGGGTCTCTTTCTATTTCTTCTTCTTCTTTTGTGATTCAAATTAAACCCTTTTGTTTGAATTTGGCTTTGTTGATTGAATTAATGAATGAATGAATATGTGTTTTTTTTGTTTATGATCAGACATGCAGTGGTGGAGGAACTAGCTGGGTTTGGTGCATCCGTGTACACTTGTTCAAGGAATGAAGCGGAGCTGAATAAGTGCTTGAAGGAATGGGAAGGAAAGGGTTTTGTGGTATCTGGGTCGGTGTGCGATGCATCTTCACGTGACCAAAGAGAAAAGCTCATCCACGAAGTAGCTTCTTTTTTCAATGGCAAGCTCAACATACTTGTGAGTCCCTCCCCACCAAAAAAAAACCATTCTTTTTTGTTTTTTAAGGATAAATATTCCCACAAATAATGTCTTTGAGGTATGAGCTTATATAGTCATAGGCCAATTTAGTTGTTTTTTTTGAAAAGAAAACGAAAATTGGGTTCACTTGTATGTCAAAAATGTTATAGAGAAGCATGAAATGAGTTGGTATTGGCAAGATTTTGTGTGTGTGTGTGTGTGTGTGTGTGTGTGTTTCTTTTTTGCGTCTCATGTTATTAAGATTTAATTTCGATGGTGTGGTCCTTTAAATCATCGCTTTTGGGGGAAATTTGTTTTAAGGACTGTTTGGATGTGCTTAGTGCTGAAAACTGAAAATTTATTGTTGAAAATATTATAGAAAATATTATAGCAAAATAATTTTTAAATATATAAATAGTGCTGTAAGACATATTTTTAAAGCAAAATTTACGTTTTTCCGTATTTGCGAATCCTGTAAATAGTGCACAGAACCTAAGAAAAAAATGCCAAACTTAGACCCAGACGTGCAATCCAAACTCAGCTTTTAGTGGATGTGGGATTTATGTTAAATACTTAAATATAATTCTTTGTCTCAATTTGAGGTGCATTAGATTTAGTCATAATATTGTGGACTGTGGTTACCCAAAGAACAATAGAGGATCCTAATCCAGATAGTATCATGTTTAAGGTATAATTGAAAATTTGGAATCTGAGGTTAATGAGAAATGTTCTAAACAAATGAATGTGAATTCTAATTAAATTCCTGATCTATAATTAATCACACATTGCAATCTGATTTAGGAAGATTTGTTAAGCTTAACAGTTTTAATTAGGTTCACCTACATTTTTTTTGCTTCAACTTCTTAATTTGTGTGACATGGAGACTTTGAATGAAGAGAAATAAACCATTTAACAGCAGCGCTATGGCCTTAGTCCTCATGTGTAATTATACAAGTATATTGTCATTCAAAGTGCCTGATGCTAAAATCATATTTGCCTTTCGTTAAAGAAACTGTCCAAAATGCATGATAGTGAAGTTCCTATGGCTGTTGCATGTATGATGTACCATCATTTAAACTTACCCATTTAACTTTTGACACACAAATTGTGGACAACCTGCAAAAGGCATTTGATCAACTAGCCATGTAGAAGGCAAACAAAATTGATGAAAATATAATCTAGGATGTTAAACATAGCGTTTCTTGCATATGTCAATGCTACGTTATTGATTTTTTAACAAGTGGCTTATTTTGTCCAGAAAGAAATTTAAGCATTCACAAAGTCAAATTGTCTTCTGCTTAATGGCAAATGTTTTATTACAATGTGAATCATACTGTATGGAATTACTCTTATCAAAAATACCATATGGAATTACTGTTAATAATAAAAATATTTAAACAGCCATACCATATTTTTCTTATTGTTACTGAACTCTGAGTGCTTATAGTACCCATTTTATTGAGGTAAAAATAACAGTGCATTCTCAAGAATGTTTCTATTTACCAGCTGGAAAGCATCAATTTCAAAGGGTTTTCGTATTTGATGGAACTCTAGGATTTTATATCTGTGATGTTCTGAGTGTAGATAAACAATGTTGGGACAAACATAAGGAAGCCAACCAATGAGTACACAACTGAAGAATTTTCTACACTCATGGCTACCAACTTCGAATCTGTATACCACCTGTGTCAACTTGCACATCCTCTTCTAAAAGCTTCTGGAATGGGAAGCATTGTGTTCATTTCCTCTGTCGCAGGTGTTGTGCATATAGGTTCTGGATCCATTTACGCAGCAAGTAAAGGTGAGTTACGCCCCTGATACATTGTACTTTTGCTTAAGCATGATAGTTAAACACGGTGAGTATGAAAAGGCTAAAATAATTTTCTCTCCTATCTGCGAAACGCAGCGGCTATTAATCAGCTTACAAAAAATTTGTCTTGCGAATGGGCAAAGGACAATATCAGGGCCAATTGTGTTGCACCTTGGTATACCAGAACATCACTTGTAGAAAACGTAAGACTCTCCTTTCCTGCTTATCATTGCTTTTGATACTTTAACTTTTAATGTATGATTACTTCATCAGGGAATTTACTTCCATGTGGTACTTAAAAAAAGTACATCAACAAATTATTTTGAACAAACATGTCTTACATATTTGGTAGAAAGTTAGTATATTGTGGAGAATGAGCACTGCTATTCTCCTATCCTGTGGTCAAAAGGTTGGCCGACATATGAATCAATGTCATGTATTAGTTACTGATTGTAATTTTTTCATAATCATCATAATGACTTAGTTCTCATATAACAGCATTAATGTACATCTTCTTGGTGCATTTTTTTAATTTGTTTTTGGGGCAACTTTGTAGAATGATTGATTTGAATTGTGTAGTGGACTATAAAGCAGATTGGGTTCACATTTTTTAATAGGAAGGGGAAAAAAAACGGTTTGACATCTGGAGTTTCTTATGTTTGTATGTTATGGTGTGATATCTCTCCAAAATTGGGCGTTAAGGAAGTCTGCCAACCACCTTTTCCAGATCCTGCAAAAGCAGTAGACTTGTGTATTGGGTACAACATTTTTTATTTTATTTTTTCATGTTCTGGGGAAACTATTCGCAATATGAAATCCACTAGGTTGTAAAGATCATCACCAATGTTGTTGATTTATTTTTCCTTTCCTTGGTAGTTATCATTCATAAAGAACACGGCCTAAAATAAATAGTACAAATCCAGAATGTAGGTAACAAGGCTGAAATCACTCAAATCAACTTCAATTTTACATTCAAAACTCTATCTAATACATGGTTAAGTATACTTCAAAACTGCAGCAACTTCTCACTGCTTAAGATGATTTTTCCATTCTTACAGATGCTTGCTAACAAGAAATTCTCAGATGAAATGATCTCTAAAACTCCTCTTCGGCGTGCTGCGGAACCAGAGGAAGTCTCATCCTTGGTGGCATTCCTTTGTCTACCTGCTGCTTCTTACATCACTGGACAGGTCATTTCAGTTGATGGAGGAGCGACCGTGAATGCTTTTGATGCAATTGCAGCAGTCGGTTGAGCACTTGCGTCCCCCCCCCCCCCCCCCCCCAACAAAAATAAAAGCACAGCAAGAGACCTCCTAGACTGCAATTGCGTACCGTACTAGTTCATTTCCATATGTTCATAAGCCACAATTTCACATCTGATGTGGGATAATTTTATGATTGTGACTGTTAATGTTCTTTTGGAATAGTTTGCAGTTCATCTTACTCTTGCATGCAACTGCTTAATACTTGGTTTCTGAGTTGCAATCATTGTTGGTTCTCAATCTAGGCTGCTACGATTAACAGCTTTCTTGGTCATAATCATTGCGATTTATCTTTCCATAAGCATATTGGAAGTGAATAAACTATCACTTGTCTCAAAAGTTTAAGCAAATAAATAAGGGTGAATTTAATCATTTAATTATTATTCTGGCAATTTTTCTCATCTGTGAATCTGTACTCCCCCTTAGTAAGTGGGAATTAACAGTTGAAATTCGTTATTTTTAATTGGTATGTTCAAAATCAGATCATCTACTAGTCCCAACCAATAGTTTGAGCTAATAATGATTGCATAAGGTGATTTTAATAATTTAGTTATTATTTTAAGAAAATTTTTGACTAATCAATTTATGGCATTCAACTTTTAGAGCCCACTTAGATTAAGGGGAGAATAGAGTAAAATTAGCTGAAAATAAATTAAAATCTTGGGTCAATTCTACTCTACTTTACTTTACTTCCTTTCAATCCAAATGGATCATTATTATCTCATCATGCTGCAGTACATGCCGTGTCAAGTATTTTAAAAATTACATTTTTATATATGTGTGTGCAAGTAGAATGTTAATAACAAATTCCAATAAACATGTCAAAGCGTTCAATTTTGGATTTGGTTATGAAATCAACTAAAAATTCTTAGATTGTTTAATAATCTACAAGAAATCTGATGCTACCCATCCAAAAAGTTGGGAAAATTTTAATGCCACTCTTATTCTCATGTCAAGAGTGACTAGAGATCTTCTTTCCTATTTTCTCAGTAATAATGAAAAAGAAATCTAATGTAAAGTTGTGAACTTTCAGGCTTCAGCTTACATTGTGAAGGAGGATGGGGCAAATGCTACTCTCCTAGGGCACGAACAAAATTAAAAAAGGGCCCAATGGGCCATTTCGATTTCCCAAATACTACTACTTTTTATCAAGATCTTGCGTAGTTTCATCACTTTCATGCATAATTGGATCCAAAAGGCGACCCAAAAAATAATTAATACGTGGATGTATAGAGCCTTTTTTTTTTTTAATTACTTATTTATAACGTGATAGGATTTCAATTTGCAGTCTCAAATGTATGATAATTGCTTTTTATTATCAAATTAATGTATAAATATCAAAGTAAATGTATTGCTTACAAAAAGTGAGAAGGGGGAATTTAAATTCAAATTCTTCTGTATGAAAATTGAGTGATATACCATTAAATTACAAAACTCTTGATATAAATTTTCTTTTTTAATGGACGGGATTTTAAAAAGTTACCAATTGAATAATTGATTTCCATAGTCTACATATTCTTTAAGAGTTAAAAAAAAAAAAAAAAAAAGTGCAGAACGCTATGCTCTTTAATCAAATTTGAATACATAGTTGTATTTACCAATAAATTTTATCGTTGCGTTTCTTTTACCTAAAAATATTTTCAAGTATTTAATTGTGTTCTTGCAAATGTTCTTGAAAATATTTTTCAAGTGTCTAGTTGCATTTCTAAAAATGTCATGGAAAACATAGTTTTTTACTATTTTCCCACATTATCTAAGCTCCTAATCACATATGTAATAAACAAATTCCCAAAATAATAAAGAATAAAAGGAGAGAATTTTATCCCAAGAAGAGAAAGAGAGGTGGTGACCAGCAATTGGTGACACCCATTATTTTACAGTAAACTAGGAATTATTTTTAGTTTTCCCGTAATTTCAGTCATTCCAAACACTCATTAGTGAGAAAAATATTTTCCGAAAATCAATTTTCATGTGAAACAAATGTAGCCTAAGTTTTATAATTTTTTAAGAATAATAAAACTAACCAAACATTAGGCATACCAAAATTTTCTTATCTCATTTTTTTCATATATAGCCTTTTTCACCTCAAATGGGATAGGGACAAGTTTTGGTCGCCTCGTCCTGTCTTATTCCCCACACCATCCTGGATGTGTGTAGTAACCCAGAATGAAACAAAAATAAATGATTGATAATTAGAAAATGAAATAAATAAGTTGGTACTGGATGCACAATATCAATACATTAGAAGTAAAATATATATATATATATATATATATATATATATTACTACAATCCTATAAACACTTATTTTTATTTCTTCGCACTCTCACAACTACTTTTTCTCTTTCTCTTTCATCTTTGCCTTCTTAATATTAAAACCACCTCAATAGGGACGACAAAATATTTTCAACACATTCTGTCGTGTTCTTTACCTATCTTCCTCTTGTCTTTATACGTGTAGTCTACATCCAGAAGAAGGAATATGACCATGGTTGTCAAAATCATGATCTGGATCGTAAAATCGCATGATTTTACAATCCCACCTCACCAAAAAGTTTAAAATCGTAGCAAGATCACAAAAATGATAGGATCGTTTGTAGGATCGTGTAGGATCGTATGAGATCCTATCAATCTTACCATTTGACTTGATTTTTATTTTTTTTAAGTGGTTGTAACCTAAACTTGGGATTCCTTTTGTTAATACGATATCAATACACAAATTGTCTTTATCATCCCTCATTTGTTGTGGGTCATTATTATTGTCTCACTCAACCCTCAAGTCACCAACTCCAAACACAAGGAAAATTTTAAATATCAGCTCCATTTGTTTCAATCTAAAACAATTCTCAAATCAAATCACCAACTCCACACACAAAAAATTACTTGGAAAGAACTCAGGTCCATCAAATACAAGTGGGGCCTTGTCTATTTCTCATGTTATTTTTATATCTTAAATTAACGCAGCAAGCAAAAACAAAGCTATTTAGTTTCAAAAGCAATCAAACTAAATACCTCAAAATAAAACACACACCAAAAAAAAAAAAACCCCTTATATTATATGATGGTTCTAATGATGATGATAGTGATGGCCCCCACTTGGATATGAGAGAGTTAGGGATTTCGATAATTATGCCATGGATGTTGATACTAAGAAGGATATAGATGATGAAATTGGATATGACAATGATAGTGATTAGATTAGAAGAACTTTAGAATGAGAATTCTTTTTTGGATTTCATATTTGTAATTAGCTAGTTTACCTTAAATTGAGAATTTTCTTTTGGATTACCTATTGTAAATTTATAACTAGATAGTTTTTATATGCTAACTAGCCTAGCTTATTTTGGATTTGGAACTTAGAATTTGGAAAACATTTTCCATATGTGTAGATATTATTTTGGTACTTAGTTGCTAATTAAACATGTACTGAATTTTTTAGATACATTATGTCAAAAGTTAAATATATTTTGTTTCGTTAGAATGACATAAGAACAATGTAGTGTATGCAAATTACATTTTATGATGCAATTTTTATTTTTAATGGATGGATTCATATTTTAAGTGATTATATAACATAAAAAGTCACTATAAATAGGTTTTTTGCTTAAAATTTAAAAATAGGTAGGATCTTACGATTCACGATCCGATCCTACGATCCACGATCGTACTTACCTTCCACGATCCTATGTAAGATCCCGATTTTGACAACCTTGAATATGACAAAACAATTTATTGTCATTCTTATTAAACAAGAAGGTATTTCATAAGATCTCTTTCTCACAACATGTAAAATCTTTATCAGTAAAATCTATACATGGTACGATAGATATGTGTGAAATTACAAAACTGTCTCATAAAATAATTGATTTTTTTTTTATGCATGAAAGAACTCAAAACTCCCCTCACATTTTTTTTTTTCTTTTCAAAAAAAAAAAAAAGACCAAAAAAGTACTAATAAAAAAGGTACCATACAGCTGCACCATAAAAATATCTAACTGTGGACCTTACCTAGCCAAAAATAACATAAAATAGCATATGTTCACCAACAAACTTAACTTAAATTAATAATAAATGAGCAGATTTCAGTTATTTTAATTGGTAAAATTTTTTATGATTGAATAAAAAATCTCAAATTTAATTTTTACTTATATCATAAACCGATTATATCTTAATATAATGAAATAAATATATAATCAAAAGTAAATATCATAAATTAAAACTCTTTAAAAATTAATAAATAATAATGAGGAGGTGTTAAAATAACGTAGGCAAAGAAGTCCCGGAAAGCCTCGTGTCGCGGACTTTGAACTTTTTGAACTCTCTCTTTCTCTCTCTCTCGCCTTCACGCTTGCCTTTCTACGTGTCCACCATTAACCATCACTGTCACGTACTCCTCTCCATATATTTAATCAATACACTCCTTTCCAACGTTGTGAGAAAAAACAAAGCAAGATTTCAATGGGCTTTTTTAACCTCAAAGAGGTGGACTTTAAAACTCTAGTTCATACATTCATAAAAAAGTGGGTTGGGTACTGACTCGACTCTCTGGTTTCTGCGTCACGTGTCACGTGGTTATTTACGTCACCTCACGCAGAGAGAGGGGGTGCGAGTGTTGCTTGACAGCTTAGGCTTATAACGTGGCTCATGAATCATCATCCCTTTCGGTTTATACTATATGATAATAATATCTACCAATTTCTTTTATGTCACAACTTGTCAACGAAGAAAAAGTGAGTTCATCTAAAATTGCACGTAACATAGTTGTAAACAAAATTGATATCATCGAATTGAAGGTTGTGGTTTTAGATTTTTTTTTTTTTTTTTTTTTTGAAAATGGTTTTAGAATTATTGATACTTTATACTATCAGTTATTTTATGATCATATCAATAATCATTTATTACAATTTGTCAAAGTGGTAGGCTTTCACTTCTATTATAAGCTTGGTGGAGGAACACTACCCTCCTAGCGATCCAGTGTGGACCAGAGTATCAACACATTGTTTGTTGTCATGAAAGTTGTGGAGTCAGGCTTTAATTATCATGTAACTGGTTTGAATATACTGCTCTTTTGTATTGAATTTGGTAGAATACTAATATGTGCACATGAGTACTGAACTTAAGCCTCTCCTTTATCAATATTGGAAGGAGTCACCCTTTACGGAATCTAACTCCAACTACTTTTGTTATTAAATATAAACCCCCCTTCTTAACAAAAAATAAAAATAAAGATATAAACTCCCCTTATTTCTGTTCTTGAAATGCATTTTATCCCTAGAAAAATCAGACTTTTCTTCTATAATTTAGCAACTTGCTATGCTTCTTCTAAGTTGTGACTTTGAAGGAAATGTCTCAATCGCTGCAGGTAATCCTTTGAATCTTGTGGGGGATGTGGAACAATGTGTAGGTTCCCTTTTCTCCTCTATTTAATATACCTTGTTCTGCCAAAAAAAGAAGAAGATATTTATGGACCACATCAAGTCGAGATATTTTAATAGCGTCAATTATCAACTGTCAGGAGTTTTATAATTTAGTGACATTTATCTATCATCCCTGGTTTCTTTTATATAAAAAAATAATACTAAAATGATTTGAATCTCATTCTCTATTGTTGTAACTTGTAACCATAATTGTCAAAATCGCAATTTGGATCGTAAGATCACACAATTTTACGATTCTACTTTATCAAAACGTTTAGAATCGTAAAAATGATAGGATTGTATGTAGAATTGTGTAGAATCGTATGGGATCCTACTGATTCTACTAATTCTAATAAAACATCAGTCTTTGGTTTTTATTTATTTATTTTTATGGGATAAATTTTTGGTTTTAATGAAGTTTTAAGGGTTTTTATTTTTCTATATTGTGATGGTATGACTTTTTATTTTTTATTTATAAAATTACGTTAACCTAAGCAAATGTTTTCTAGTTTCTAGTTCACTTGTAATCAAAATGAAGGAATGCTTCATCATTTCTAAATGAAGAATTTATATTGGCTTTGCGAAATTTAAGCTATAATGTTGTTAAATTTGTTTGATCAATATACTAATTTGTGTTATAATATTACTAAAAAAAAATTCTTATATATAATTAGAAAATGCTAATGAGTGTCCTTAGGATATTGGTTAACAATTCATTTTAGGAAAGTTTTGACATTACTGTTATGAGAAATAAAAAAAAGGGTCAAAACATTAATTGCTTTTTTTTTTCTTTTCCCATCAAAACTTTCTTTAACTGAATTATTATCCAATACCTTAAAGGCACTCATTAACATGACCTTATATAATTTTATTAGTATGCTTGTATTTGTATATTGATTGATTGACTGATTTTTTTTAGCATGCTTTGTAATTGTTGTTGAGTGGTATAACTTGAATAGTTGAGTGTGTAGTTGTATCTTGATCTCTTTTATAGCTCTAGTATACGAATAAACAATGTCTACATAGATGATGAAATAGATGATGATGATTAGAGCGGTGGTTATTAAAACTCTAAAATGGGAATAATTAAAAATGTTCACTTCACCTTAATATTAATCTTGTTTTTGGATTTCATATTTTAGTTAGCTAGTTTCCATTTGGTAATTTATTTTGGATTTTAAATTTGGAACTTGGAACTTAGAACTTGGAAAATATTTCCATATGTGTTGACAAATATTTTTGGTATTTGGTTACTAATTAAATATTTATTGAACTTTTTAGATACATTAGGTTAAAACTTAAATATATTTGTTTTGTTAGTATAAATGTAGCGATGTATGACGTGCAAATTACATCATATGATGCAAATCTTTATTTTTTATTTTTTTTATGAATAAATTCACAATTTACATGATTATTCAACATACAAAGTCATTATCAATATGTTTTTTTCTTTCAATCTGAAAATATATAGGATTTTATGATCCACGATTTGATCCTGCCTCCCGCGATTCTACGTAGGATCCCAATTTTGACAACCTTAATTGTAACTATAAAATTAAAACAAAAGTGTGTATATATATATATATATATATTTTTTTTTTTTTCTTTTAATAATTGTTGTAAAATTTTTTGAAGTGTTTTGAGTCTTTAACCGATAGATGGCAGAGAACGACCTTTTTTTTTTTTTTAATAATTTTTATAATTTTAATTTAGCCTCGATTGTAGTTGCTTAATTCTGTTAATGCATGTACGTTTATTTCAACTCTTTAGTTTTTTTTTTTTTTTTTTTTATGTCAATTTCAACTCTTTAGTTTTGTGTTCGATTTTGTTGTGCACTTTATTGTTTTGTTCGAGTTATTTTATTCATGCAGCTTACGGATAATTCCAAAACCTATGATCAAATTCAATTATATATGCATTATCACACTTTGGCTTAATTCCTATTAATTGAAGTAATAACGAAAAACTTGATCTTTGAACGCATTTTCCATTGAACTTGATACAAACTCCACCTCGAGTCAAAATACTTAGCAAACAAATTAGTTTAAACTTAAAAATGAAGACAGATCGACACTGAGTTGACACCATCCTTGTTGAATTTTTCCATTTATAATTAATTTATAGATTCTTTATCGGTTTCATTTCTAATGTCTACGACTTTAACAAGTTATTGATGTCATGTGCATCCTATTAGTCAAACATGCCTTTCTTATCATCTTTATGCAACACTTATTCCTTTTCAAGGATATAAGAAATGTATTTACATTGCGTGGTTTCTTATTATCTCATGGAAAACTCTTTTTAATTATCATCAATTATTTTATGATGTCAAGGGTCTTGTAGCTTAACTGACACTTTTTTTCTTCCTCATACATAATATGCTTAAGAATTTAGGAAGAAAATGTTCGAGTTGCAAGGTTAACCGTAATAATGGCTACACAATTTCTAGAATCTCATGTTTAGTAACCTTTCAATTTAAGAACATTATGTTAGTATTTGGATAATGATATGTACTGATATACGTACTATGGTTTTATTTAATTTTACATCACTTGTTCAATCAAATTATGACAGTTTAATTTATAATTTATATATGATTATCAAAATAACGGAATGATGCATACCCATATTTACCTATGTGAATTGTGAAGTTGTCAATCTATCTTCTTTGATTAATTCCCATGCGTGACCTACATTATGTTTTTGAGGAGATATAATCATCGACCAGACCCCATTTGAATTGTTTAGACTTTAAAAATGATTTAGAAGTTTGTTGGGTGAATACTTTTTTTGGATAAAGCAATTGTAGATTGTCTTGTTTGGTTTGCCTTTTAAAAAAAATTATTTTTTTATCTCATTTTTTTAAGTACCATTATTTGGAAAAAAAAAAAAAAAAAAAAAAACATAAAAACTCTAGAGTTATTATGTTTTAGTTTGGATTACAAGTTTTTAATTTTCTTAATTAAAGTCCAAAACTTATGAGATTGTTACAATTTGAAGTCTTTGTCCATCTTTGTTATTCATTTCCATTATGTAGAGAGAAATGGGAGACCCTTGATAAAACTTTGTGTTTTATGGAGGTAGTCATCTTTGAATTTCTAGCAATTACTTTCTCACTTTAACCAAATTCTTCTTGTGGTGTGTTCAAGTAATTGCCCATTGTTAATGACATCTTTTGTAATGTTCTATACATGTGATTTGAACACCACCCCACCATTACCCACCATCTACCTATCAAAAAAAAAAGAAACAAAAAGGAAAAAAACTTATTTCTTTAAAATATAAAGATGTAGTATATATATAAAAGCCCATAGTTTATACCAAATTTTGGATTGGATCTCATGTTTTAATTTATCAATAAACTTTAAAGGCCTTGTGATTATTTTAATTATACATTTTTTTCCCAATTCTCATTAACATTTTTTGGGGTTTAGTAGGGCCTTTGTTTGTGTGTTAATTATGCCAAGCTACCTTCTTTTATTTTTGATTTTTTGTCGCATTTATTTTTATTTTTTTAAAACAGTAATATAAAGAGAAAAAAAAGGAAAAGCATTTGATAAAACTTTTTGTGCTTCACGGAGGTAAACATCTTTGATTTCCGTGCAATCACTTTCGTACTCTAAGTTCCAACTAAAGCTTTCTCTCTCTGAATGATTATCTCTCTCTAGTCTCTACCTTCTCTATTTGATGGCTAACAAAATGATGAACATACCCCTGAATGAAACATAAAGTTTATTAATAATTGATTTTTGTTTTTCTCGGCTCGTTATTATTTAGAATGAGTGAATTACGGAGACTGATAAAGGTTTCGTATTATAACAACTTTATAATTTTGAAACTTTTATTGACAAAATAATAATCTGATACCTAATCTAGAATAAGATATAAAAAAAACATAATACCAAAAGATTAAAGTGGTTGATACCATATTGGTACATATACCGGTATCGAAACGTCAACGTTTTATACTTGTTTAAATATTGACCGATTTCAAGCATTATCGATTGAAATTGAGCGTATTAGCCCGTACAAAAAAGTTTTTTTTTTTTTTTTTAGTTTTGTAATTTTTGAATTTTTGTAAGGCAGAATTGTAACTTATTAGTATTATTTGTTTTTTTAGTATGTAATGAACAATTAAACTTTCTATTTTTTATATTGTTTTTTTTTTAATTGATACTAAAGTCTAAACCATGAATAATTTGTTCTGAATTGAAGTAATGTTTTATGGTAAACTTTTATATTTATAATATTGCTTCATCTGGTTACCACATGGAAGAAGGTAGTAAAACTTTTGTTTTGGTTTATCGTATTTATTACAAACTTTTGGGTACTCAATTAAATCTTGGTGCTAAGAATCATAGAGAACTCTTTGTAAAACAATGTTAATCACATGTTCAACTCTTGATGCTAAAGTTTAAGTTCCAAAAATGATTCAATGGCAAGAAAAAATAATTGTAAATCTGAAACGGTATACTGATATTAGCCGGTACCGAAATATATTGTTCTACTAGTCAAACCTGTATAACATCTGGTATGAGATTGACTCCTTTGCAAAAGACTAAAAGATTAAAGACTATTTTGATATAATACCAACAAAATTAAAGACTAAACTGATGCATTTATAACATTAAAAATTATTTTGAAACACTATAAAAATTAGGGATTAAAATGACAATTAAACTATAAATAAATAAATAGTGAAAGTGTGATGGGAGCATAGTTTTAAAAACTAAACTGGACCCAAATTCTATCTTGTAAAAACCAATCAAAAATCGATAAAACTCAAGAATTGGGAATGTTTTTTGTTCTTTTATCGTTCTGGATTTTAAAATCATAAATGAGAGTCAAATAAAGGTTTGTTTGGATACTGCTTATTACTAAAAACTGAAAATACTATAGCAAAATAATTTTTAAATAAATAAATAATATCGTGGGACTTAATTTTAAAGTTATATTTGCAAGTCCTGTAAATAGTGCAAGTATCTCAGCAAAAAAAGAAAAAAAAGAAAAGGCAGATGCACTATCCAAACCCAGCTTAAATTGAAAAAACAATTTATGGGCTAGTTTCAATTTCACAAACTTGTGGGGAGTAGAAGATGCAATTTTGTGGTTTGGTAAAATTGATGTAAAGGGACGGCATAAAATTATAATTTGGGAGAGAGAGAAAGAGAGGGGAGAGGGTTATTTATTTTAGTGGTAGAAACGTGTGTACCGCGCGAGGAACGAGGGGTGCAGCTTCAACTCCACGTCAGTAAGAGGACAGGTGTCGAGTAAAGAGCCAAGCGAAGATCAGATATTCGGCGGCAGCTTCAATCGACCTTGACATGTGGTCCCACACGTGTCCCAATCTCTCCTTCTTACGTAGCCACTTTCATTGGACAACTGGATGGAGCAATCACACAAAAGCTCATCATCTCTCCCTTATTCACACGCACCCAATATCACGCTCCCACACTAATTACTCAATTTGTGCTATTATTATGAGTATATATGGAATTGAGTTGGAGATCATAAGATTTTATAATAATAAAGTCAAAGTAGAATAACAAAAGGAGAAGTTAACTATTGCTTTCAGCGCGTCTAATTTGTTGCGATGTTACATTATATCATAAAGTTATATTATTATAATCTCAATACAATAATTTATTATTTAAAAAAAATAATGAGATTAGGGTGATGTGATATATTTTGTAATTTTAGATTATGATAATATTAGAAAACATAAAATAAACTAAAAACCTTAATTCAAATTATAGTAATGTGATGCACATTACCAAGTAATGTGCAAAACATAGAGAACATAGCGAAAATAATAATAATAATGTGTATCACATCGAGGGCAAAACATAGCGAACCAAATGGCCCCTAGGGATATTGGTTTATAAAATATTTTTAGAACAATTTTATGAGAATGCAAAAAATATCTACTTTTTTTTATTACAATTTTTTATATTTTTCATAAAAATGCTATTGAAACTTTTTTAAATTGGTCAATTAACTAATGCTCGAGCATCCCTTAACCGGATCAAATAACAAAATATTAGATTGACACCCACTACAATTAAAAACAAACGTGTTATAAAAATATTGTAAAATTTTATTGTGTTTATAGAATTTCTATGTGATTTTATAAGAGCATAGCTTTTTCAATAATTTGTTGAAAACAATAAATCTAAGAACATAACTGTTGTTTATAACTTGTTGAAGAGATAAATTGTGAGTAATTCCATAAAAAAAAAAAAAAGTTTAAACTAATGCAAGACATGTAAATCTCAACAAAAAAACATACAAATTATTTTAAATTTGTTGTGCAGGTAACTAGGGGTGTTCACCAAACCACCTAAACAACACAAACCGCAAAAATCGCACCAAAACCACTTACAAAATGGCATAATCGCATTGGACCGCAAGTAATAATGCACCGTACCGAACCACACCGCATGGTGTAGTGCGGTTTGTGGTTTTATAATAAGAAAACCATTTAAACCGCACTGCACCACACCCTCTTTATATATTAATATATTTATTTATTTTTAATATTAAATATATTATTAATTTAATAACCCTAGTTTTCAACCAAAAGAAATAAAAATAGTTTGATAGTCCTAGCAAGTGTTGACTAAAAAAGTTAACCCAAAATAAAGAAAAACTAGTTCAATTATTTAAAACTTTGCCCAAAAAAAAGAGAAAAACTAGTTTTGGGCTGGATAGGAAAAGCCCAAAATCTGAAAAATATACTGATTTCAAACTGGATCTTATGCATAGCATCGTACATGTGACCGCAAAAATGAGGTGCAGTGTGGTTATTGTTTTGGCTAAACTCTAAATCATATCACACCACACATATGACCGCAAAAATAAGGTGTGTTGCAATTATGATTTTAGTTAAACCGCACTACAAAGTACGGTGCTAAAAATAACCCAAAATTGCATCATACCGCACCGCGAACACCTCTACATGTAACAATCCGCATGATAAGTGTAAATTTTCTTCCAAAATTGTGAAGTACAGCTCATTATTAAATATTCAATTTTAAATTTATTGTAGTAATTGGATGTAACTTTGTATCTGGGGATTGAATCTGATTCTCCCATGAAAAACATAGGTGTCATTAGATAAAAAGGTTCTTGACTTCTTGATATTGTAAAGGTCAGTGCGTTGCATTGTCAAGAACTTACATAACATATTAATATGTAATTTTATTTTGAATTTTTGTATGACAATAACTAAAGTATTGATTATTTAGTGATAGAGGGCCACGTAATAAAATATTATTTTATCGTATGTATTTAAAACCATCATTTTTTTTTTTTCATTCATAATCTTTCTTTCCTTCAACTTTCTTTTTTTTTGGTTTTCCCTAATGTGGTAGTCATAATTTCAAAATTCCTAATTGACATGGAAAATTAAAACATACCACAATTAGAAAGAGCTCATTGATGTCACGTCAGTAGTAAGATAAATAGACCTCAGCGACCAGCAAAAGAGTTTATTACAAACACAATTAGAAAGACATCACTGATTCTAGAAAGCAACGATTGCATGAAAAAAAAAAATCACAAACATAATTGGGGGGAAACTATTCAGCCACGAATGAAAGTGACTAAAACCAAGAAAACGTTTTACAAACAAACTCACATAAGGGGGAATCCCGATAAAGGACAAGTATGAGACCCTATTATATTTTGTTGATTTTTTTTTTTTTTGCCTTATTATTGGTAGGGTTATGTTAATAGATTTTCTTAATGTGACTATTTTATTTTATTTTTTTTAAATCAATACTTTTAAGATATTTGTTAACTTTTACCCTATAGATATTTATAACTTAAATATCGAAGATGTTAAATTGGTATACAAAAGTCTCTTTAAATATTTTCTAATTATGGCAAGCATCCATTTAATCGGCTGACTTTATATTCAACTTCTTTATCATTTTTTTAATAATAAAAGTTATTTTTATTATTTGACGATGATAACCAAAATTTCCAATATTATCGTACAAATTTATAAGAGTCAATAATTATTTTTATCAACTGAATGATTCAATTTTATTTTCTGTTTATTCGAGACTATTTTTTCCCCATTAATGTTGTTCAAATTCAAAATATTCAGTCAACTAATAAATGATTTTTTGAACAGTAAAATACAAAGTCAATATTATTGCATGAATAAATTTTTATTGTAATAATAAATATATTAAATTATTTTTCATATCAATAACAACTTATCTAATGGTTATTATTATTCATTAACTTATTATTAATTTTCATAAAACAACTTAACATTATTTTTTTAGTAAAAACTTTTATCATTAATTTGTAATAAAATAAAATAAAAATTATCATTTTTTTTTTACAAGAGAAAACTTATCATTTAAACCACACGTTTGTGCTTAAGAAAACATACCATATATGTTTCATTCGCATTGGGGGGGGGGGGTGCGTGGGGAGAGAGAGAGATATTTGCCCCACAGCATCGCCACTACATTGTTAATTAATAGTCTTCCCTATCAAGGTTTTCACAAATATCTGCATCCCTCATCTTCACCACCGATTAGCCAAAACCCAAGAGATAGATAGAAAGTTGATCAATTGGTGTTCACCATGCAATGCCTCCTCTCCATCATCACTCGTCCTCATCCCACCTGCCAAGTGGACACGACCCAAATTGAGTCAGATCGGTTCTCTATATTTTTATTTATTTATTTTTGATTTAATTGGTTTATTAAGAACAAGATTGTGTTATGGTTTGATTGTGTATTTCCATTTAAATTCATTGAGAGAGAGTTTCTTTGCCCCCATAGCACCACCACATCATCAAGGAATAGTCTTCCCTATCAAGGTCTTCACAAAAAACTGCATCCCTCCTCTTAATTGCCGATTGACCAAAACGAGAGAGAGAGAGAGAGAGAGAGAGAGAGAGAGAGAGAGAGAGAGAGAGAGAGAGAGAGAGAGAGAGAGAGAGAGAGAGAGAGAGAGAGAGAGAGAGAGAGTTTATTGTTTGACTTTCATAGTGCAACGCCACCTCTCCACTGCTGCTCTTCCTCCTCCAAACTTCCAAGTGTACATGGCCTGGATTGGGTTAGATTGACTTCTCTGTTTTATTTTTTTTTTAAATTTTTAAATTTTTATGATTTAATTGGTTTATTGAGAGCAATATTGTGTTGTTCTTTGATTGTGTATTTCCATTTAGATTCATTTGAGAGAGAGAGGACTTCCGTTCAATTTGTAGCCATTGAGAACTTGAGATAAATTTGAATATATTAATTAGTTGTGTAAGAATTGTTATTCCGGTTTAATGTTTTTGCTAATGAATAGTACTCACTAAACCAATGGAGTGGCTCTTCATTAGCAAAAAAACTACTCCAATGGAGTATTTGTTTTTTAGAAAGGCTATTGGAACACCAATTTATGGGTTTACTCTCTAAATTTTAGAGAATTTTGGGTTTGAATTTTTGTTGAAGATTCTCTTAGAAATGTGAGAAGTTTTGTTTTGGCCAAATAAAACTTTAAAAAAAATATATAATATAATGGGCAAGTTTTTTGTTTTTATTATTGTTATTATTGTTTTTGGATGAAAATGAAAGAAAGAAGATTCACTTATTTTTTTCCCCTAATAAGTACGAATAAATCATGCCACCGAACTACAAAATTCATGATAAATGGAATCCTTGGTACAAAGAAATGATAGTCATGTGTTGTAAGAAAATGATAATCACTCAACACAATTACAAGTTAACAACTTATCGAACTTTTGTTACTTATTTTATTTATTATTATACATTAATAGTTGCCTAGATTTTTTTTTTTGAAAATTAATAGTTGCCTAGTTGGAGGTAAAGAAATTAAATTCTAGATATCACTATTGAAAATACTTTACACAATTATAACTTACAATGTATAAATCAAAATTTGAAAATGGGAGGAAGTAAATTCTAAACGTCTTCCATAAGATTGGAAATGCAAAACAAGTAATATCTAGTTGAGCCACAATTTTATTATACCTAATGGGGGCAAATTAAATGAGACCAAGAGCATAGATTAGGCAGGGGGTGTTGAGTACTCGCGGTGAGGGGCGTGGTGAAGTGGAAGCAAGCCCCGGAATCTCGTGTCCCACGATCACGCCACGTGGTGATATCCTCAGAGATGTGTGTTTGTTTAATAATGAGAAAGGTGAAAAAAATAAATAAATATTGGCGGGGGAGACTCAAAAAGTAAGAGTGTGAGAGAGAGAGGGAGGGAGGAGGAGGGTATATTAAGAACCACATGCGTGTCAGAAAAGGCTGGTCGTTTCCACTACGCGCGTTGCAATCTCATTGGGCCACGTATGGTTGGGGGTCCCAAAAGAAAGCACACGTGTTGGGACATAAAAAGAGGAGAGAAAGATGGACGGTGGAGATGATCCCTTATAGTATTCGGTAGTTCGACGTCATACCAACTGTACAACGTAGGATCGCTGCCCGGGACGGTGACGGGCAGCCTGCCCGTGATTAATTGTGGGCCCCCAGCACGTGTGATATAGCGAAGTGTTTCTTTGTTCCTCTTCTTTCTTCTCTCAAAAACACACACTCTCTCTCTCTCTGTGGTAGAAAAAGCTTCAGCGGGATAACCATTTAATTGGGTCCTCTGGAGCGTGACTAAAGATCCTTCATTTCTCTCAACTTTTTCCTATTTCGTAGTTCTTGAGAAAAAAATTTCAATGGCTGGGATTTGCTGTGGAGTTGTGGGAGAAGGAGAAGCAACGGCTGCGATTGAGCCGAGCTCTCGAGCTTCGAGGCGGAGGAGAGTGGAACAGCTCGTCCCTTTGAAGCTGATGGCTGACGCGGCGCCGCAGACACTGGCTAGTCCTGGTAGGAAACGCCAGAAGCTAGTTGCTCAGCCGCGAGGCTACGAAAAGGGGAGCGCAAACGCCGTTGTATTGAGCGACGGGAAACGAGAAGAGGAAAGCGAGGTGTTTTTGCATAAGAATCAAGAACAGAATTCCCGTGAGAACTCGAAGCCTTTGGAGGTGAACAATGAAGTGGTGCAAGTAGTGTGCCCTAAGTATGGAGTAACCTCCGTTTGTGGACGGAGAAGAGACATGGAAGACGCTGTTTCAGTCCACGGTTCTTTCTCAAATAAGTCCCACTTCTTCGGCGTTTTCGACGGCCATGGTTGCTCTCATGTAATTATATTTGAACCCTCAGATCTCTCTGATATAATAAAAGCTAATAACGACGCAGTTTTTTGAATTGTATTCTAACGGTTATTATTTATTTATTTTTTTTGTTTTTGTTTTTGAAGGTTGCTATGAAGTGTAAGGACAGGTTACATGAGATGGTGAAGGAAGAGGTGGAAGGTAAAGGTGAAGGAGTGGAGTGGAAGGTGACGATGGAGAAGAGCTTTGATCGGATGGACAAGGAGGTTCAGGAATCTAGTGGGCCCGTCATGGGCTCGAATTGCAGGTGCGACCCCCAGACTCCGCAGTGCGACGCCGTTGGATCCACCGCCGTGGTCGCCGTCGTGACTCCGGAGAAGATCGTCGTCTCTAACTGCGGCGACTCTCGCGCCGTGCTTTGCCGAAACGGCGTCGCTGTCCCTCTCTCCGTTGATCACAAGGTAACAAAAATCTCTCGTTTTTGTGCTCTGTTTTCGAGATCTTATTAAAAACTAAAAAAAAAAAACCTTAAACTGCGGCAACATGTGTTTTTGGGACAAGTTCAATGAAACTTTTAGCGCGTCCTTTCACGCGTCTATAATCAAATCGCGGTTGGGCGTGGTATACACGCGCCACTTTTAATGCATTTCTGACGTGTCTCCGTTTTTTTTTTTTTTTTTTTAATTTACAGCCCGACCGACCCGACGAGTTGGTTCGGATTCAAGAAGCTGGTGGTCGCGTTATTTACTGGGATGGCCCTCGAGTCCTAGGAGTCTTGGCTATGTCCAGGGCAATCGGTACGTGAATTCTAGGATAGAAGAGTAATTTCACTATTTTGTACTATATTAATTAGCTTCGCCGAGTTTAATAATAACAATTCTATTACTAATTAAATGATTCAATGTTTATATATAGGTGACAATTATTTGAAACCGTACGTGATATCGGAACCGGAGGTGACGATAACGGATCGGACGGCTGAGGATGAGTGTCTAATCCTGGCGAGCGATGGGCTTTGGGATGTGGTGTCAAACGACATCGCTTGCGGTGTGGCGCGCAATTGCTTGCGATCGCAGAAACCGCCCTCGCCGCCCATGTCGCCGGGAAGCAACGCGGCTGTCGGCGCCGCGTCGGAGAGCTCCGACAAGGCTTGCTCCGAGGCGTCAATTCTGTTAACCAAGTTGGCCTTGGCTAGGCATAGTACGGACAACGTAAGCGTTGTTGTTGTTGATTTGAGAAGAAATCATCACCTATAACCCTTTTCGATTATAGAATACATAAAACCAATCTTTGCTCAAAAGAAAAAGAAAAGAAAAGTTAAAAAAAAAAAAAAAAAAAAGGCTACGATAATAGTTGAGTTCTGCCATTAATTGTAATTTTTAGGTTTTTTTTTTTCAAAGAAAAAAAAAAATTATATATAAAAATGTTATTTCTTTCTTTTTCATTTATTTGTTTTTTTTTTAATTTTTATTTAATGTTGGGATATATTATAATTTCAAAGCGATGTGAGAGATACAAATTGTGGAGGGGGAAGATGAGCCTAAATTGTGAATGATGTACAACAATGGAACTTCTTTGTCCCCAAATAGAATTTTAGAATTGTTTTATTTATTATCTCTCTTGGTTTATAACTTTATATTATATTTTTTGGTTTAACGCACACGAGAAGTGGGGAGGTCATAAAGAAACTGAGTGTTGTATATTTAAATGGGTTTTTATATATATTTTTTTATAGAAATGATTATAACATGTTTTGCCGGTTGAATCTTTTCTCACTTTCAAGCATTTTGTTTATGAGAACGTGTCTATTCAGCTACATGCGAGTCTCCCTTGAGTCTCCCTTGAATGATCATAAAAACTATAAAAAGTGGGCATGCTCTAATTTCTTTTATACTAAGTTTTGACAAATTACTTTTTGAAGTGGACTTTAAGAAGTTACATATAAGAAATAAGTAAAATAAGTTAATTGAAATAAGCTGGTCCAAGCAGACTTAAATTTTGAGAATCAATTTAGAGATGATTAGAGGAAATTTTGATGGAGGAGAACGGAACGGTGTGCCCTGCATTATATCAGATTATGTTTATGCTATATACATGGCTTCCCAAATTTCAAAATTATATATTAATGTTACATGTTGGCTTCCTTTAAAGCTCCATGTTTCTTTGTACCCCTCGTAAGAGCTTGTCTATTTTTCCATTATCATCATCACTTTCGTCCCCCTAACCAATAAATTCCAATTCTGCTGTATCCTTCTTTAGCTAAAGGGGTTGAAATTGTCTGCTCCTGACGTTTGTTTTTTATCATCTAATTAAAATATTAATTAATTTTTAGTATGATTTTATCAATTGGATTAACTGAAACTTATAGGTTAAACTTTAATCTAACTCTTTACACAAAATCAAAGTCGATCTAACTTAAATTGCATCAAGATTATACATGTGCTTGCCTGCTTGAATCCACTGGCAATAAAGGTTAAAGTTCCTAAATAGACAGCAGTGTCATTGGGTTTTTGGGACCCAATATGGCGTGGATGGATAAACATAAGCTTCTCTTTCATAAAATCATAATTTCACAAACAGATATTCGTAGATTTTAGGGGGGGATTTTTATAGAGGTTCCACCATTTTTATTCGAATTCCTCGACAACTTCTTGAGGGGCTCACCAACTCCTATAATCGAAGGCAAACACGTAGCATTTGGTCTCGGTTATGGCATCAACGTCACCCTGCTGGACTAGATTTGGTTAGATTTGATGTTGACACCTCCATCGTGGACTAATAGGAACATCGAGTAAATTTGTTCCTTTAATTATTTACTCCCTGCTTTTCTTTCTAAGTTGGGTTTTCAAAAGTTTTGTTTGGTGTACCCGAACAAGAAAGTCGTTTGCCGTATATGGAGTAAGGATTTGTTTAGATCTTGTTTAGGGATGAAAATAAAAAATTGAAAATAAAAAATGTTTTAATAAAATAATTTTTAAATATATAAATAGTAAATTTAGTTTTAATAAAAATTTTATTAAATTATATATTTGTAGGTTTTATAAACAGTGTATAAGATACATTGTTTAAAATGCAAATGCGTTAAATTCTATTTTCAACGCAATCCAAACTAACACTAATTAGATGAATTTTCGCATTATTTTAGGGATAAAGACATTTGCCAAACAGTTGGTGCTCTCAACGGCTATTGTTGATAATTGTTATTTATCGTAAATTAATGGAGGATTTGAACTTTAAATTTTAATAAATATTTTTACTTTTTCTTAGAAATATTTTACTAATTAAGTTAATTAAAACTTACATCTTTATAGCTTTTTTAAAAAGTCATTAAGCACGGTACCTTTGGTGAAAATACAACGTATCCATTTGCGAGTACTGGATTTACTTATTATGAAAATATTTAAAAATTATATGTAGACAAATATATGAATTAAGAAGTTAAAAACTAAAAGAAAGTTCTTGTGTTGCTTTTCTTTGAAAATAGCTTCACATTGACAAAGGGGACCTAACATAATGGTAATAATGATGAAAGACATTGATGATTGATTTTTTTTTTTTTTGAGAAACACATTGATGATTGATTAGATCGTGATTTTCATAAGTGATTCTTAAGAATAATTAATACTAATAAAAAAATGAGAAACTTACATTGTGAGCCAACCCGTACATAGTCAGAAATTAGTTTCTGGTTCCTATCAATTGAGGAAGAGTAAGTATAATTTGTACCGGTCAACTCAACACTGCTTTTGACTATCTACTTGCATCCTCATTAAAAAACATAATCTTGTTATTTGATGCTAATTTTACTAGTAAATAAATGAAAAGGTATAGTATATAACTGTTTATAGTCCACCACGAAATAATGCTCTTTCTAGTAGCCAACACGTCCCAAATAATGACATTGAAACCAGCTACCTATTAGAATTTTATGGTTATGGTTGAATATTTTTGGGGCCTTTGGGCCTAGTCCAAAATACTCAATAAAAATCACATGCTTGGAGTCATCAAGCACAAATAGTATGTGACAAGCATCTGGGTCGATTTTGTTAGCCTTTTTTCTGATGCATAGATGAGATCCCAATCTCAAAACGAACACAATGGGTTCAAATTTCAATTCAAAGATGGTTACATGATTATTTGGATATACACATTGCAAATTGCAGTTCAAGTAATTTGACAAAACCACAAAGGATGTCCATGATACTTCGGTTGATAAAAACACTAATGAATTTGTAGCATGCATCAGTAAGGAAGCTGAACAAATGTAACTAGAAATTCAAGAGATTTTACATTGTAGACTCGTAAGTTAACATGGCTACCTGTTAAGTGTTAAAGTAATAAAGTTACGAACAATATTACATACACAATAAATTTTACAATTATTGAATTGTCAAGTTATGGTTGATTCTTATTTTAATTTATTAGCAACATTACTTTATTATCTATCATTTACAATTTGTTACCTCTTCTGTTGTAAAAAATTTTGTGAAAAAAAAAAAGACGGTAGACTTTAAGGTAACAGCACATTCTCTAGCATCATAGTTCTAATTAATTTTACTTTTATCTTGAATTGTTGAATTGTATTTGTTGGTGGGTTTGACTCAGTGTATGCCTTCATTGCCTTTAAATTTCTGTACCCTTGTCTATACCAGAAAGAAATAGGGGTGTAGGCACTTTAATCATGTGTGGGAGATATACCGATATAGAACAGGAACCAGGTTCTGTTCCCAATACCGAATGCATGTTCTAATTCTGGGGTAGAAAAAACGTATACGTAGTTATATGATATTGCTCTATGAGATAAGTTGACAGGGAAACTCAGCAAGAAGTCAATGAAAAAAATGGAATGAAATATTTATAAGCTAGGTTCCTAAAGCATATACTACTGTTGAAAGTCAAAGACAAATTCTGAAATTCAAGAGGGAAGTTCCACTTGAATGCTGAAATCCATTTTGTAGGCGAACATTATCCTCTTCATATATATATATATATATATATGGGTCTGGTTAAGTTATTTATTTTTGAAAACATTTTCTCGGAAATTGAAAAAATTGTTAATACTTTTTTAATTTTCAAAAAAAAAAAAAAAATTAAAAAATGAAAATTATTGTGCGGCACACAGTAACAAAATCCTATATATATATATATATATATATATTTTAAACAAAAACAAAAACAAAAATCCACATTAAATATAGATAGATGATGCTATAAGCATTGTATGGGGAATAAGCATTTGACAAACCAGATTCCATCGGTATCAAATTCTAGCAAGAGGCATTTTAAAGGCAAACACTTTAGCTAGATCCCTGTCATAGAATTAGATGACATTTTCCAATTGAAAATTGAAAACCAAGTAAATGGGATGTTGATTTGGGCAAAAAAAAAAAAAAAAAAAAAAAAAAAAAAAATTTAGGGGAGTGGGGTGGGTTGGGTTTACAAATACTATTATTCTTGGATTTTGATGTAAGTGTTCATTTGATTTATTTTCTTGATTTAAGTTATTAATTCCATGGAATGGTGATAAATGAAATCTTCGGTTAATATTTTTTGTTTTTAAAAAATTGATTTAATCATGTGACGTACTCATATTTGATATTTCTACCATATCATAAATAATTTCGATATGTTATTATTACCTTGTGCACATCACATGTTTAAATTTATTTAACCTTAACAAAAAATGCTAACACACGGTTTGATTTATTGCATATCTTAAAGTCCCAATGATTAATTATTCACATCAAAAATATAAATACTAAATTGACATTCCCATCAAACTCCAAAAATGATATTTTTAAAAGCCTTGAAAAATTGAGAGAAAAAGATGTTAATCTCTATATGATGTGAAATAGATATTAATTTATATTTAAAATTGTGTTAATGTACAAGACAAATTAACATACATCAAACCTGGCAAGTTTTAAGGCATTCAAATTTCGGTGTTGCATACGGTGAAAATTAAGTTTGTACATTACAGGTTACAACATAAGAAAATTAATTTGTGTATCTATTAATTTGACCATTAAAACTTAAGAGTGAAAAAAAAAATTATGTAATTTTATTGACACTTAAAGGTCAAGTTAATCGTGTAAATGGAAAAAAAAATGATCATTTTGTAAACATAATCAAATTTAATGGGCCAAAATAAACAAATCTCTAACTTTAGGGATCAAATTATAAATAATAATAAATTTTGATGGTCAAAAGTATAATTTTGTCATAAATTATTGTTCTTTAATCAATTTATTTCTTGTGGTGGTGTTGAAAGTTTTTATACCAAGATTTGAGATATGGGCCAAGCCCATCTCTAGCTTTGGGGACAAAAACCTTAACAAATAACCACCACCACCCCCCCTCCCCCCCCCCCAAAAAAAAAAAAAAAAGCCCAACGGGCTGCATTGTAATTTGTGAGTGAAATGCCATGAGTGGAAAGGTTTTAAAACATTATTTCAATTCATTGGAAAAATGAGGCAGGAACCAAGAATGGGATATATTGCAGAGCCTCAACAACACGTGTGGAGTCTCCTTCAAAGAGAAAATAACAGAGCTTGTGATGCTATTCTTTCTCACACTTCAATTGATTGCTAATAATACGAAGTCATGTGTCAAAAAAAAGGGGAGGAAGGGAAAATAGTCATGGTTACTGGCTACTTATTTAGTTACCTCTGCACTAACATTATCCAATGTCAAGTAAGGTTAGCACAATAAGAATGAGGGATGAGGACCAAGGCTCCACTCCTCCAATTATCACCCTTCACTCTCCTAACTTGGTTCTTGTTTTATTTTTTTAGGGGATTGTTAATTCATTACTTAGGAAACAATTCTTACAGCAGTAATAACGGAGCAAATGAAAACCACATTTGTCATAGTCCTTCCTTCCAAGTTTTAATAACTTTGGTTCTTTTGCATTATATACTGATTCCCTTGTAGGTATAAGCAGTAGGAGCAAGACTAAACTTGGGTGAATTTCGAAAGATTGGGTAGGTTTCGAAGCTCTAACTGTGTACTAGTTGTGGGGCACAAGAATTCAGATAAAGTACCTATGCCATGTGTTGTATCCATGGCCGAGGATCCCATTATCGTGCCGAGGAGGCCACACGCTTGGACAGTAAGGCCACGTCAGTGGCACATTGCCAGAAGAAGTCTTGCTGTTGAGAAAAAGTTTCAGAGAGGGGGTTAGCTCTGACGTGACCGAAGGGATGGTGGCTGCCCCACATTCAATGCATCACACCAAAGCTCTTGGATGCATTTATGTGGAGAAGACCCCCTAAATAGTGTTGCCTTAGCTGTCGCAACTCACAAGAGGTTTGAGAAGGTGTCTGATGGGACAAACACTCAAGTGTTAAACTGGACGATTAACAAATGGAGGGCTAAGCTGGTCTGAAGGGAGATATATAATGTAAGAGACCCTCCAATGAGGGGGGGGGGGGAATCTGTAGAAAAAACACCATAGCATTAAGAACAGCAACTGTAATTAAATCTAAGAGAAATATATTTAAGAGCTACTCTCCTCAGATATAGCTGAGAAAGAATTTTTGTGCACCACATTTGTCTATTCACTGTTTTTCCTTATTATTTTATTCTCTTTAGCCCATTAAGGTTGATGTTGATTTCATTGAAGCCTAATTTTTTAGCCCACTCTTTACAAATTTATTGTATTAGGCTCTTTGGGCCTTAATCCATTCATCCTTTGGACATAAGCACCAAAGCCCGCCCCTACAATCGGTGCCATCTATGAGAAGAGCTTGAGCTTTCAGGAGTCCAGCATCTAACCATGTTAGGATTAGGGCAAGAACGAGAGGAGTTTATCGTTTCCTAATGTCAGGATCAGTTTCTCAACCTTGAGCGGGGAAATCTGTAGAAAAAACACCATAGCATTAAGAACAGCAACTTTAATCAAATCTAAGAGAAATATATTCAAGAGCTACTCTCCTCGGATATAGCTGAGGAAGAATTTTTGTGCATCACATTTGTCTATTCACAATTTTTCCTTATTATTTTATTCTCTTTAGCCCATTAAGATCGATGTCCATTTCATTGAAGCCTAATTTTTTAGCCTACTCTTTACAAATTTATTATATTAGGCTTTTTGGGCCTTAATCCAATCATCCTTTGGACATAAGCACCAAAACTTGCCCTTACAATTGGTGCCATCTATGAGAAGAGCTTGAGCTTGAAGGAGTCCAGCGTCCAACCATGCTAGGATTAGGGCAAAAACAAGAGGAGTTTATCGTTTACCAATGTCAGGATCAGTTTCTCAACCTTAAGCGGAGGAGAGACCATGAGGTTAGTGTGCACACCACGCATACTAGCAGGAGCTAATCTCGAGGTGGGAGTCACATCTCTCATGAGGAGAATACCAGAAGCTTGTCGTTGGAGATTGACCGTCATCACTGGAGGCTGCGCTGCAAGTGATGAAGAAGGACTCCCTCGGATTTTAACCCTTCTTTTGATGATGAGGGGGATGGCAGCTACAGGCCCAGGTCTAGGACTCCTCCTAGTGAGTCTTTTTCGTACGATGATAACCGTCATTACAAACGAAGGAGTAAGAGTCCACCCCGCAAAGGCCTGGGCAATGATGTTATGAGCAGAGCTCTTAACCAGATCTCTAAATCACCGTTTACGCGTAGAATTTAAGGAGGAACATCAGGCGCAAAAGGAGTAACATCAGTCCCAGTTCCCGTTCCGGAAGCGGTGAGTTTTCTCGTAGGACTGTGGCAAGCAAGGCACAGTCAATTCCAGTCCCACGCTGGGTAAATGCTTATTTCCCATACAATGCTTATAGCATCACCTATCTATATTTAATGTGGATTTTTATTTTTTTTTTTGTTTAAATAAAAAAGAAAAGAAATAAAGAGGATAATGTTCACATTGGCATCAAATTCTAGCAAGAGGCATTTCAAAGGCAAACATTTTAGCTAGAACCCCTGTCATCGGATTAGATGACATTTTCCAATTGAAAATTCAAAACCAAGTAAATGGAATGTTGATTTGAACACCCCCCAAAAAAAAAAAAAAAAAAAAATTTGGGGGTGGGTTACAAATTTTATTCTTGGATTTTAAGGCAAGTGTTTGATTTGAATTCTTGATTTAAGCCATTAATCCCATGGAATGCTGATAGATGAGATTTTCTGTTAATATATATATATATATATATATATATATATTAAGAGAGATGCTACGTCTATAACAATTTTACAACATTTTTACAACAAATCACAGGTGGTTAGTTGTTATTGGTTCAAATTTGAAACTAACACTAAAATTACTTTTTTGCCCTAACAATAACAACCAATAACAACCTGCCAATTAGGAAATGTTGTAAAAATGTTGTAGACATAGCATTTCTCATATATTAAATAATTGATTTAATCGTGTGATGTATTCATATTTCTACCATATCATAAATAGTTTTGATACGTTATTATTACCACACGTACATCACGTACTTAAATTCATTTAACTTTAACAAAAAATGTTAACACATGGTTTGACTTATTGCATATCTTAAAGTCCCAATGATTAATTATTCACATTGAAAATATAAGCAATAAATTGACATTCCCATCAAACTCCAAAAGTGATATTTTAAAAGCCTTGAAAAATTAAGAGACAAAGGTGTTAATCTCTATATGTTGTGAAATACATATTAATTTACATTTAAAATTGTGTCAATGTACAAGACAAATTAACACAAATCAAACCCGGCAAGGTTGATGGTATTCATATCTTGGTGTTGCATACAGTGAAAATTAAGTTTCTACATAACAACATAAGAAAATTAATTTGTATATCTATTAATTCGACTATGTCATTTTATTGACACTTAACGGTTAAATCAATCTTGTAAATGGGAAAAAAAAAGATCATTTTGTAAACCTAATCAAATTTGATAAGTCAAAATAAAAAATCTCAAACTGTAAGAATCAAAATATAAATAATAATAGATTTTAAGGATCAAAAGTATAATTTAATAGTAAATTATTATTCTTTAATCAATTTGTTTCTTGTGGTGGTGTTGAAAGTTTTTATACCGAGATCTGAGATATAAGCCAAGCCCATCTCTAGCTCTGGGGACAAAAACCTTTAACAATTACCACCAAAAAAAAAAAAAAAAACAAAACAAAGGAAAAAAAGAAAAGAAAAAGAGAGAGAGCCCAACGGGCTGCATTTATTGTAATTTGCGAGCCGAAAATTACATTGTCTTGGACAAATATGAGATGCCATAGGGTGTAAAGAGTATAAAACGTTATATATTTCAATTCATTGGAAAAATGAAGTAGGAAGCAAGAAGGGGATATATTGCAGAGCCTCAGCAAGACGTGTGGAGTCTCCTTCAAAGAGAATAGTCATGTGTTCAAAAAAATGGAGGTAGGGAAAATAGTCATGGTTAGCACAGTAAGAATGAGGGATGACCAAGACACCACTGCTCCAATCATCACCCATCACTCTCCAAACTTGGTTCTTTATTGTTTTATTTTTATTATTATTGCCAATTCATTACCTTTTTTTTTTTAACAATTTTTATAAACGTCAATTCTATTTAAGAAGGGACAAAATGGGCTTTTGCCATTTTCGAGCAAATTAAATAGCCTTATGTCCCCCTTCCCAAACTAATTAGGAAAATGCCTATTTTTTGAAACTCAACTTATTCAAGATCAAGTTAAGTTCTATAGTGACTTTTTAAGGGCCTATAGTGACGTTTTTAAGGATTTATAGTGGCGTTTTTTAACTTGATTTCTATGAAATCGAGTTATAAGTAAAAGAATAATTGCTTATAACTCGATTTCATTGAAGTGGAGTATGTTACTATAGGTCCTTAAAACGTTACTATAAGCTCCTTAAAACGTCACTATAGGGCTTCAGAATTTTTTTTTTTCTAACTTGATTTATCATAAATCAAGTTTTAGAAGATGAACATTTTCCTAATTAGTTTGGGAAAGGGGGTATAAAGCTATTTAATTTGTCCGAAAAGAGCAAAAGCCCATTTTGTCCATTTAAGAAGAGAAAACAGAGGGGCAGTCTACTTTATAGAAAGCTACTAAAGCTTCAAGACGACCGAGATTATTAAAGAAAAAAGACTCTAAAGTAATGAGAGACAATTTAGTAACAGCGTGAGCGACTGAATTACAATCTCTTTTGACCCAACTAAATCATTACTTGGGAAACAATTCTTACAATAGTAATATAAGAGCAAATAAAAACCACATATGTCATAGTCTTTGCCTCCAAGTTCTAATAAATTGGTTCTTTTGCATTATATGTTGATTCCCTTGTAGATGTAAGCGATAAGATTAAACTTGGGTGAATTTAGGAAGATTGGGTAGGTTTGGAAGCTCTAATTGAATATCAGTGAGGCACGGTATCGCACTAGGTAGTAGTGAGCACTCCAAAGCTTAAATTAATGTGAAAAAGAGAGAAATTTGAGAACTCAATTTTGTGATATTGAATGTGAACCTCTAAGTGAACGAGGAGGCGGTATTTATACCTTTATGGCTTCCTTCTAACTATATATGGAAGGATATGATTGGTCTACACCTACTATGCTGGCCTGGATGCTCTTTTTCATTGGTTGGGAACCTTGCTAAGAAATAGGTCACATTGCATTAAAATGATAAAGAGTAGACCTTAGTGGGAGTTGGTGAAGTAATTAATACAATTATGATTGATGTGGACCTTAATGCAGCCTTTTAGATAATGGTATGGAGATGGTACCATCGTTATGATCTGTAGTATTTTTGCGCGGTCTTGTTATGTGAAATAATTTTGATACCCTTTCCCTTTTATTGACTATCCACATTATGATTAGTAGGATTCTTTGTGCAGATCTCACTACGTGAAATTACTTCAGTACCCTTACTCAATTTTTGACCACCCACAATAGGTAAAAGAGAAAAATTGAGAATATTTTTTTGTTAATTTTACACCTTATTTAAAAAATCATTAAATTTTTAGATGAGTGTCAACTTCATCCTTAACTTTCAATTTGAATAATTAATCCATAAACTTTAGGTTTATGATAAATTAAAATATTTGTAAGTATCTAGGACTTTAATTAGACAATATGCACATATAATAATAATAATAATAACAACAACAATATTTTAAATAAATTCCTATATATAAAAAAAAAAAATTAAACACATCAATAATTTGATTGGATAAGATTTTGCCAAGTGAATTTTTTATCATAAGATAAAAATGTATTCTTTTAGTTATTTTTTTAAAAAAATTAATTCACATATAAAAGAGAGAAAAAGAAATTCTAACACAAAAACACGTCACAATTCTACTTAAAAATCATAATATTTTTTTAATTAAGCATTCACGTAACTAAATTTTAAAAAATGAATTTCAAGAACAGTGTGTATCCAAATTTTGTCTTGTGTACACGATTGAGTTCATCCTCCCACCCAAAACGTAAATGAGAAGTGTCTGTACTTTTTACAAGGACTAGGAAAAATTCTCTTTCACATTCTTACGTTTCTCTTTTTCTTCAGAGCGTTAGGACTCTTATTAGTAGTACTAATGGAGGAAGGGAAAATATAGTCATGGCTACTGTCTACTTGTTTCTACACAGACTTTATCATTATCAAATGCTACGCACAAGACAAGCAAGATTAGTATCTAGTACAATGAGAACGAGGGGTGATGAGGACCAAGACCCCACTCCTCCAATCGTCATAAAAATCAAAGTAATTGTTTGATCAAAGACAATGACCGAAGCGAGGAGGAGGAGAGTGTGGACTGTGGACAATTCTAAGATAGACCCACCTTTTCCTTTTCCTTTTCCTTTCTTGCTTTTCCAAACTGTCCAGTACCTCGTCAATGGTATTGGTCCCCCACAAAGGACGAGAAAAAGAAAAACTCTCTCTTCAAACACGTAGGTACTGATATATTATGAGCAGGGTACGAAAAAATGTCACAATAATTTTAAATTAATATGTGAATTCACACGTGACCCACCATAATTTTTAATTTAAATATTTAAGTGTGTTAATTTAGAAATGTTGTAAAATTGTGAGAAGTTTTGTTGTGTCTATAACAGTACTCGTATATGATGTTATTACAGTAAAGAAAGTTTTCAACTTGGCCTATATTATAAAAGGCATTGTGATAGGGTGCCTTGACTTACTAGGAACTAGTAAACGGTGGATGAAAAGGGTCTCAGCTAAGCTTCAGCCTTCAGGTAATGCTTTTGTTGATGGTGATTCTGATATAAGCTATTTTTGCTCTGGTGTTTATAACAATCTGAAAGATTATGTGTCTATTTGTTGTCAGTATGATGACTATTGATATGATTAAGCAAATTTTTGATGTGAGGTTTTGTCCTTTTTTTTTGGGTAAAGTTATTTAATTTTATTTGTTTATAGGTTTTTAAGTAATGTGTTTTTTGTTGATAAATCGAAATTAAGGAAATAGGGGTCCTTATGTGAAAAATTCTTGTTGGTTCATTTGTCCTCAGTTTATGTTTTACATCATTATACTCTCCAAATTTATTTGTAATGTTATTTTTTATTCGACAAATGAAACAAAGTATATGATTTTAGATAGAATAGAATGAAGTAAAAGAATAATTGTGGCCGATTCTAACTAATTTTTTGAGACTAAAGATTTGTTGTTGTTGTAAATTATGTGTTGGATGCAATGAACTCAAATGATATATGATTTACATCTTAACTTTCTGAGCAATACTCAAAGCTCAATTTATGGTTGGTGAACTAAGGGACTTTGAGGTTTTTATTTGATGAAATTCTTCATATTGGGTATTTGCATTTTCAGAGGCGACTTAAAACAGTTTCTACCTTTTTTTGTGTGCCATTTTTGCACTTGATATTTGACACATTGAACTGCATCTCTAATGTTTTTCAGAAATAAAAATGAGTGCCTACAATACATTGGAGCATATTCTAAGGGAAGTACTTGAAGTGCTCAAGACTCTGCAGGAGGATTGGGCGACAAGATCTCAATTCATTAAGGAATTGCGAGGGGTCGTTGAATCTGTGGAAAGTTTGAGAGGTAATTTGTGCTTTCACAGTTTCATGGTCTTTCAAAAGATTATTATTATTTTTTTGGGGATAAGATTCTGTTAAAGACTGTTGCTTATGGTGTTTGCCAACTTTTGAAACATACTTAGAATCAATAAATCTTCCAGGATTTGCAATTGAAGATACAATTGGTGGGAATGGAAAGATTCCATTCAATATCCCATAAAATTTTTATGCACAGATCCATCCACTAGAATGGTTCATGTTAAAAAAGGGAAGCTTCTTGATCTCAGGAATCCTAAGACTGCTTGACCTTCATGCTGTGAAAGAACACATAGTTGGCGTGTAAAATAAAAGTTCCAATTGAAAGGGTTGTTCGGTGGCATTTAAGGTGTGCTCTAGTTGCCATTAATTGATCTTATGATAATATTAGCAAGAAAGCCTGCCAAAGAATCATGGCTGCTGTTGAACCTGTTTGGCTTGTGAGCTGTGTGTAGAGGACGGGGGTCATTTGATAAAATAACCTATGTTGTTTGATCCAAGATGGCTATGTATCACCACTGAGCCATGACTATGTAGTGGCCATGGTTTTCTTTAAGATGTTGAAAATGTTAGTTTTGAATTTACTAATGTTTACATCAGCACATACCTTTTGGCCCATATTTATTGGATAATCGATACTCAGTTGGACCTTTGAATGTGAAGAGGGGGCTGGCAGCTGACATTATAGTTGAGCAGATGGTGTGGTAAAAATAGGACTCTTGTTTTTGTTTGTTTGTTTTTTTTTAAAGCATGCGTGATTGGTTTTGTGTGACTAATAATTAAATTACTTTTCTTTTTTTTGGGAAAATTGAGCACCGTCTTCTTCTTGCTCTTAGAACTTTTTATTTTTTTATTTAATTAATAAGATATTTTATTTATTATAAAAAAGGAGAGCTCAAGTTTCCTTAAATAATTATAAATGAACATCCATATGGTCCAAAGAGGTCAACTAAATAGCTACATGAAACCCCTTGAATCATAATGCAATATTCAAACAAAGTTCTCTTAATATCTTGCATCAATTTCTCATCATCTTCAAAAGTCCTATGAATACTCTCTCTCCAAATGTTCCACATGATACAATGAGGATTTGCTTGCCACACAACCTGGTTTCTATGACAGCCAAATGTTCCTCTCTGACCTTTCCATGAAAACATCAAGTCTATCACCCGCCTTGGCATCACCCATATCACTCCAAAAGCTGTAAATGCAACAGACCACAACGAGCTATAGGACAATGAAGAAGCAGATGCTCTTACTACACTTGCATGTTATACATTTATTAACAACCACCATCTTCCTCTCAATATGATTATCCAAGGTTGTTGTCCACGCAAAGAAAGCCACCATAGGAGATACCCCCCACCTTTCTAAGGGAATGCAGATACAGGCATGTCTCAAACACTCATAATAGGATCATACGGTAAACTGCCCTATTGGTACTAGTCCAAAATTTCATGACCTGCTAAGGACATTCCAAGTGGCACAAGGGTAGTTATACCTGTAAAGGCACTGTTATGTGGGATTGAGGCAGTTTTTAGAAGTTACAAAGCAGAATCCAAGATTGTAATAACTGTCATTCAGGACCAAGGAAAGAGAGACAAGTGGAAGGAACAACTGTCAATAACCATCGAACCTCAAGTATAATAGAGCTCATTATTAAGAAAAGGACACCATTCTCTACTGACAAACTTGCTAATACAGAGATCATATTCTTCTCTTGAATTGTTAGTTCCTTAAGATATTCTCTCGTAGATCATAGGGCTTTAGAATGTGTTCATGCTTGTAACTGCTTCCTTGTAATCTTGTTACACTGTTTATATTGTTTATGCAAGTTTATTTTACTTTGATTCATGTTTTTAGCTGTTAGTCTTGTTTGATCCATAGTGCATTATCTGATTTGATGTTTAGAATCTTAACTTACACCGTGATTTGTTCACTGCTTTGTATATTTTACCTTCAAAATGTTTACTGCTTAGATTGATTAGGCTTTGAATTGCTCTGTTTACAATCAGATTTAGTGTGATCCTGAATAACTTAGTAACATGGAATCCAATGGCATTTGATCTTACTTAGAAGCTTAGTGTGGTAACTTATAATTTTATTTAATTGCATTTCCTCCTTCAAGCATGGACATTCCTCTTAATTGAGACATTACCGAACCACATCCCTTTAAACACTAAATCAAATAATCCATCACAATTCATAATCAATCAATTTGACACTTGGAAAAAGGCATTGAACTACCTGAAATCACTTCAAATAGGTCAAAATTAAAATAATCTCAAACACGCCCTTTCTCATCTAGAGTCCAAAATAAGCAATCTTCATTTCTTTTGAAATCTTCCTGGAATAAAGTAGACCCATTGATTCAATCACTCCTATCTCCCAATCTAGAAAGTCCCTAAGGAACTTAAGTTGCATATGTAGAATTCCCAACCTATGTATCTAATGTGTTATAGACAAAACTTGTCCCAAATTATCTCGAGATTCTTTTGAATGTTGGTCTTGGTGAGGAAGCTTCACCTCCATGTGCATAGAGATAGGAAATTCTTAGCTGCCTGGCACGCTAATACCCCCACCCAAAAAAAATTATCTCCCTATATGCAGGCGGGGCATTAAGAGGATCCATCTTTTCTAACTTGAAACAGGATGGCTGGGTTAGGGTTGATGTAGTCTGGTCCCCAGAGAAAAAAGAAAAGAGGAAGATTCATGCTACAAAGATCCTCACATTAAGCATATTTTCATGAGTTCTGTAGGTTTTTAGCACCCTATAAATCTTTGTCTTCATTGTTCGCTTTGTCTCCTTAAGCCGAAAGAGACATGTAACCTATAGTAAAGAACATCAAATTAAATAAATTTTCTTTTTGGTTTATTTTTTCACTACATTTCTTTTGTCGAGTCATCATGAATTTTTAAGTCTTATTTATATAAAGAATAATGCTTGCCATTAGGTAAAAATTTTATGATTAACAACTTAAATTAATGACTTGGCTCAAACAGGTGCAGCAGTGGAACCGTTTGGGTCATTTGTGTCTAATCTCTTCACAAGATGGAGTGACATGGATATTTCTATCAATTTACCCAAGGGTGGATATACTTCATATGTTGAAAATGACTGCAAACAAAGCTTATCAAAAAAAGAAAAAAAAGAAGAAAAAGACTGCAAAATTTTTTTACTAGAAGATTTACAAAAAGCTATGCTGGGAGGTAATTTACTTTTGAGTTCAAGCATTTTTTGTTTTGCCCCCCTCCCCCTTTCTCTCTTTCTCTTGAATGCTTGTATTCTGTATTGACTCATTACTTTAGCATAGAAGTTTCAGAAAATCCATGTTTCTTATATCTTGACAATCTCTCTTTCTTGTTTGTTAACTTTCATTATTTCTTTATTGTAATTACTTATCTCTAGTGCATGTATCGAAGCACATGCTCTTGCAATCAGGACAATTTGTGATAAGGGCAGAAGGTATTTATGAATCCTGGAAATTATAAAAAAGAAAATTATGTACGAACTGTAACATAAAGTGCAAATTGGGGAACTTCAGTCCTTGTACTATCTTCAACTTTTGCAATTTTTTTTCTTCCAGAATTCAGTAAAACTTTATTTAGCATGTCAGTCCAGTTGTGAAAGTGTAGTTTCTGTGTAGTTTGTAATAATGTTATACAGTAGACACTGATGGCCATTTTTCCAGGTTGTAATTGAAAATGTGCAAGATTCTATGAGTGGCTTTTATATGACATTGGAAATATATCATTCCATTGTATTGGACATTGCATTTAACTAGTAAACTAATTGCATCTAAAGGATCATTGTTGGGAGTTGGAACTTAAAGAAATGACTTTTTAATTTTTATTTTTTCATCATTTTTTTTTCATTCCTCATGCATGTGCTCATGTCTTTGTTGTATCCGTCTTTAAAAAAAAGTTCTTTTAGAAACTGTGAAGACAAATCTATGAATGGTGTCAGAGTGTTCTCTCTATAATCTTTGAAAATTTAGAACCTAGGGACCAGGGTTTGTGTGTGATGCATTGATGCTCAATCAAAGTGGCCTTCTAATAATCTTTTCGAAATTGGATGCTTCAGTTCCATTTGTATTGCTTTTTCGAACTCCAGAGGTTTTCTTTAAAGTTTTAAACTCAGTAGTACTTTTTTGTTATGGGAAAGTGAAAGAAGCATAAATGCATGAGGTAATGCAAGCTTACAAAATTTTTACGGGTTCAACATTGTTCTTCTTTGTTTGATTATTATTCATTACAATGCCTCTTTCTTCATTCATAACAGTTTTGACCTGCAGGTCGATGGCAGATGGTGCAATTAATCCGTGGGAGTGTTCCAATTCTAAAATGCAAGAGTAGCCACTATGGCTTCTCTTGTGATATATCAATTGATAACCTGGAGAGCCAAATGAAGTCAAAACTCTTGTTGTGGATCAGTGAGATAGATGGGCGCTTTCGTGACATGGTTTTACTGGTATGTTCTTGTAGCAATCTGATACTTGCTGTTGTGGGATCAGTTATAGTATTTGATGCGTTCTTTCTAGTATGTGTAGGTCAAGGAATGGGCGAAAGCACATGAGATAAATGATGCGACTCCAATAAGTGGGACTTTCAATTCATACTCTCTTTGTTTGCTTGTGATCTTCCATTTTCAGGTAATTCTTGAATCTTGATCATTATTTGTCAAGTCCCAAACCTGATCAGGGTCTAGAGAGCATGAGATAACTACTTGGTCAATCTGTATAAGTATCTGTGTCTATATAATTTTTCAAATTATCTAATCCATAAATATTAGTCTGTTCAATTGGAGACAATCCATAACGAAATAAAAAAAAATTGAACCATTACTCTAAAATTCATGTCACTACTGTCAGAGCTCTAATCCCAATTACAAAACATCAGACTAACAAAAGACAGACTCCCTAGAGTCCAAATTACTCATGGACCAGTATTACATCAAATCCCAAAATATGATATCCTCAAAAATCCGAAGGAAATAATCCTCAAGTTCATAATTTAAAACCGTCAACATATAAAACCCTCAAGATCAATAAAAATAGACTGCAACTGCCTTCATCAGGGAACCTCTAATCTGTGAGTGCCTCTAAGTATCTGAAATGATGGGATAAAAAGGGGTGAGATAACTCAATAAATGGAATTTACTAACATGGGGTGGGGATGAGACATTTCCAAAAATAGTACATTTTTAACAAAATCACAACTTTTCAATCATTCAAGATTTGGAAAGCAATTATTTCATAAAATAATAGTGGAAAAACATATCTCACTGCTTCAAAATGGTCACAAAAATGTGTCATATAACAATACAATTTTACTGAGAGCAGTAACATCATGACATATCAAATATAATCACATTAAAAATTCCTCCCTAGGCCTTTCTACTTGTGGTCAATGTTTACACCCCGTTAATAGGGTTGTGCAATAGTAAGTTCTCAAGACAACATTTCAACAAAATTTTGCAAAGTATTCATAATCACTTTTCTCAAAATATCATGATTAAAATTGAGCAAAATATTTCTCAAGGAAACGCAAAGGAAACTTAAACCATATGATTTTATAAAATTTCACACTTTTAAAATGTCTCATCCGCACATACATAGTTATATAAAATTTAGCTCGTCCCACAATATTTTCAAACAAACAAGGAATCAAGGCTTTTAATAATATCCACATCAAATATTTAGAGAGTAAGAAACAAGTTGTATACATAAATATAAATATTTCTTCATTATAACCATAGTTTGATGGTCAAAACTATTTTTGGGATAACCCCCACATTAAGAAATATTGCTTACCTTAAGCTTCCTGCAAAACCAACAACTGAGTGTGTAAAGTTGTGATTTACAACTATTTTGTGTTGGCTTTAATTCCGTACCAAATTTTATTGTAATTTTGTTCAATCTTATGTACCCTGTATTTTATGTGGGATTTCATTGTATGGGTTGTGTGTGAGAGAGAGGGTGAAGACTTAAGACAAATTGAAGATCAAAGGAAATTTTGCAGGTAGCTCGCGAGAAGCCTTCCTGCGAAGTGAAGCTATGTGCTCAGCACATGACTGAAATGCGAAGAGTCATGACAGATGGTGATAGCTGGTTTTCACGAGTATTTTGCTAGTAAGGCCTTCCCACGAGATACCCGCAAAACATTTTGTTTTGCTATTTTGTCATATCTGATACACCATCTCTTTACCCACATTATATATACCCACATTATCCACATATTGAGAAGAGTGCTTTCAGAGAGAAAACCCTAGCCATAACTCTTGAGAGTTAGAGATTGTCATACCCACAATCCTCTACACAATTCGTTGTGGTTTTCCGCAACTCCTACTTCTTCATATCCAAATCCTTGAAAGGTTGCTAGCCCAAACACTTACCACACCCATCTTGAGTGTAAAGTGAGGTTTTGGTGTTGCTATGAAGTATTGGAAGAAACCATTTGTTTGGTGGATGCAATCGGGCTGAATTGCGTGATCTAGAGAGCTAGAGAAGGCAAGGCTTTGTCAAGTCATTTGGTAGTAGGAGCTTGGCTCAAGTACATGGGGTAAACTAGGCTTAGAGGGTCTTTTGTTATTCGTGTACTCCAACTCATTCTCTAGTGGATCGATTTACTGCTTGGAGGGCGGCGGAGAGGTTTTTCGCCGAATTCTTCAGTTTCCTCTTCGATAACACATCAAGATGTTATCTTGTGTTTGCATTCTTCTTCCCCATTCTTTTAACTTTCATTTTATTGTTGATATTTGATGAATATGGCTTAGAGTAGTTATATTGTTTGTTCACTCGCATTTACTCTATTCCGCACTTAGTTTAAGTTAGAGTAAAATCAACCAAGCTGTAATCTTTAATTTGGGGTTCTAAACAACTCTTGTGTTTTCACAAAAATTCGAGCTTTCAGAGTGCTTCAAAAGTCACTAGCTACAGCCTATAAGGTTGAATTCAAAGGTACTTTAACATACATGACAAAGCATCATAATATTAACTACTACCATGAAATAGTGTGCTAGTAACTAAGGCACCCTAGTCACCTAGTGCTGATTTTTCTGCTATAAATGAGAATCAAGTTATACTATAATTCTCATGGTCCTAATTACATTATGAAAATAGTTCCTCCAATTTTCCTTTTATCCATATTCCTTTAACAAACCCAAACAACTAATTGAACTCTAAAATTCACCACTAGGTCTAGGTTACACAATCCCATCTCAAGACTTCTCAAAACCAAGCCCTCTACATCAAAATTTAACCAATTTAACTTCAAGAGAAATTGCAAAACCAGCCCAAGGCTGGTTGGTTAGTGCTTAAACAGCCAATCAACTCTGACCTTGAAATCTTATACTCCCCTTGCACCACTTAATATACTTGATAAATTGATAAAGTGGAATCTTGAACCAAATATGTTTGTGTAGAGAACCTTCTGCTGATATATATTCAATTGACAAGTCCAATTACATAACAACATTAGGCACTTTAGTTGATTAAACAATGACAATTTCGAACTAACCACACATTCTCATCAGTTAGTATACAAGATTAGTATTCCTTACCCATAACATACCAAATATAATACAGTCCTTATCATGTGCAACCTGCAGTAGATAATTGTAATTCATAGAGCAATTACAAATCTGATTTAAAGGTCAGTATTTAATATATAAGCCGAAAGCCTCAAACATATGATTCCCATATCTTATATTTAAGTAAGAAAGTGGATTTCTCATCTCCATGGACCCACCCATATATCTATGAACATCACCCAACAAAAACTATTCTAAATCAAAGATGCCCAAGAGACTAACATTAGATTCCATTGACTGACCCCAACGGAACTAACATCAAATGATTTCTAACTTGCCCAACGACAAGGCGAGAAAAGCATTGCAAGAAAACTTCAATTGACTTGCCTCAACGACGTCAACCTTTCTTGTTTCTCCAAGATTCAGCTAGGCATTTGGTTGGGTCACATATTGAATAAATTCTGAACTGAGGGAAAGGTTGTGTTGGCTATAGAGTGAAGGAGAACAAATGTGGTGACAAGTGTGGGGAAGTTGTGTTGGCTACAGAGGAAAGGGAAAACAATCTGGTGACGCCAGGTAGAGGAAAAATAATATGATAACTAGTGTTTGGTTCCATTACTAAAATTGCCTAAGATCATTCTCACTTTCGATCTCTATAAGCCCACTTAAATAACTTTCCCCCTTGTCTACTTGGTCCTTTGGCTAATTATCCCATCCAATTTCCTTACCCATGTAAATACGAAATGAACTTCTGGAAAACATTTTATTTTTTATAAATAACCTCTTTTTTTGGTCATTGTGCATGTAGGCTTCCTAACATGTTCATAAAATTATAATTTCTCTCATTAGGGTGTGCATCACTTAATATTGATAATTGATTAAGATGATTAAATTGCAGGGTGTTACATTATCTCGTAATGGTTAAAATTTGAAGGGGATTTACTTGCTTCTTTGTGAAATAGGCAACAAATTTGCACCAAATGTAGTCAACCAATGCAGATATGGGTAATCCACGTGCACCTTTTAGAACTCCATTGAAACACTCGGACATATTGGTAGTCATTGCCCCATAACGACGTCCACCATCATGTGATAGTGTCCACTTCTCCAGACCCTCCTTCATTAGATAGGAGTATGACTTCATTTTTCCTATATTGGGATTGAGATGCTTACTGAAATTGAGTTCAGCTTCCTTAAGGCAATCCAATATTTTTTCAAATTTGCGATCTTGATGCTTGTATCCTGCTTTCAAGGCCAAAGACTTTAAGAATTTTTCATTAAATTGAGTGTTGAAGTTGCTGGCCACATGTTTAATGCAATATCTATGATATACCGGAACATAATCATTGGGCCACTGTGCAATGAATGATATTATACCTCTATGTCGGTCTAATATTATGCAAATGCCGGAATCGGGTACCACATCCTGTATCGCGGTCCGCAGGCAAGATAAAAACCATCCCCAACTAGCCCCCGTCTCATCATCCACAACCGCAAAGGCAAGCGGAAAAATCTCATTATTAGCATTGGTAGCCATTGCAATCAACAACTTTTCTTTATATTTTCCATAAAGATGAGTTCCATCAATACTAATTACTGGCCTACAATGTGCGAATCCAGCAATGGAAGGAGCGAAAGCCCATAACACATACTTGAATATTATAGTACCTGGAATGTCCCCGTTGATCGACTGAAAAGACACTTGTGTACCTGGATCGCTATCCTTATATGCCAACAACAACTTCTGCAACTTTTGATACGACTCTTCCCAATTCCTGTGTATGTTTGCAATAGTCTTTTGTTTCGCATCCCATATCTTGTAGTACGATATATCATGGTTAATCCTTTCCTTCATCAAATTTTGGAGATCCTTTATTTTGCTAGTGTAATCTGCAAGTACATATGTATGAAGTTCTTTGGCAAGAAAATTGGAATCCATGATTCTGCCATCTTTGTTCACCCCAACTGACAGACAAGTGTGAGGACCGCCATATATTGTGACGGCCCATAACCCGTTAAGCTTCTATTGCGAGAATGCTCGGACTTTTCATGTACATGACTCATTCGCACACTTCACACACAATCTTTGTTGGTTGGACCGCTCAGTTATATAATTCTTGTTGTTGTCCATAGAGTAAACTATTAATGTTTGTCTTATCGCCTCTTTATTAGGGAAAATCAACCCTTTGCTAAAATTTATTCCCCGCACCCAACTTGATGAAAATAGTATCTCAACATTTGAAGGATCAACTATATTATCCCAAGTGTTTGCATGGAATGACGGGCCATGAGCTTCATATGTAGGGACTGTAGGCTGCACACCTATACCATCGCTTATATCATCTTGAAACTCTATAGCATCATCATGATGATCATCCACGACATCATGACGGACATTGTCAACATTTTCATAGTTTATAGTATTCTCGTGAAAGTTATCTCTCCCAATCATCTCTTCATACTCATCTCTACCATGATTAACATGTCTTCCCTCCCTAGAGATTGAATATATTCTTGTTGATAACTAGATCCGCAAACCTCCATTAGAGTTGGTGTCTCTTGGCATGGTGGTGTATAACCCCCAACTGTGGTGCACGGGGTAAGAGTCGGATAACTATCCATATGTAATGATTGGAATTCTTCCCCGCCACCACCCTCCAAAGTTGTTTGTTGCACATCTTCACCGCCAACTTCTATACGAGGCTCCACACTTATATACAACTCGGCAGCTTTTAACTGGGGCGTAGAGTTTATCCTGTCAAACATAATCTTAACATGCTTGTCTCCTTTTATTTCAATAGGCGTGAAGACAATACGGTCACTGAACACTGCATGAGGAGCACGATATATAATTTTTATGTCATGCAACCGATGGTCCAAATCCAGCTCTTTCATAATTTTCTTTTTCAACTTCTTCAAATTGATCTCCCTCCATTTTTTTAGCTAAATAATCTCTAACCTTTTACCAAGCCCTTCATATGTCACTCCATAAGTCACATCACTGCAGGGCTCAAAATATTGCCTCAAGGCAAATATAAAGATAACATTGTATAGTCCACCAAACAATTATAATTTTTTTTTTAAACTCAAACAAATTTGTACACGGTCGCTAACCTTAAAAAATTAATATTCGTTACACCTTACAACTAACAAACCATTACACATTACAACACATTGCAAATAAATAACATGTTACCCATTAAAAAATTTGTACATGTTACACATTGCAACTAACAACCCATTACAAAGCACAAATAACAAATGCAAAAAATAATAATAATAATGATAATAAATTATTATTACAAACAACACATTACTTGTCAATAATATAAAAGTGGTATGTGTATATATATATCTACCAAATGAAAAAGTGAGTATATATATTAGCCAGGTCTAACCAAAAAAAAAAAAAAAAAAAAATTAAAATGCTTTGAATATTTACCTACAAATTGAAGAAGAAGAAAAACTTTTTAATTTGTAGAATGATCAATGTGTGTGAAAGGGAGAGTTTGGGTGTGGGAGAGAGCTGGGAGAAGTGAGAGTTGAGTGAGTTAGATGAAAAGTGTATCAGAGTGTATCAAAGAGTTTATATTTGAGACAGTGAGGTTGGTGTAAAATATATTGGAACTCGAGTTTGATAGACTAGAGTTCCATTTAAAATTTTTTTTTACCGTACTCGCATAACTGAGATAGGTGGGGTAGGTGGTGTAATCACTGGCTTGGAAGTCGAGTATACTATACTTGAGTTTCAGTGAAAGTCGAGTATACTATACTCGATTTTCTATGTTGTATGTCACGTTTCCTCGTTTTTAATCTATTATTGAAGTCGAGTTCACTATACTTGACTTTCAATAGAAGTCGAGTTTATTGAACTCGACTTCCACGTGGCTTTTTTCATTTTTTTTAATCCATGTTAGGCTTAAATATTTGCCATGGGGGGGGGGGGGGGGTTGATGTTGCCTAGAAGTCGAGTTTCTTAAAATCAACTTCCAAAACAAGTCTAACTTACTAATTAAGTTTGAATGCATGCCATCCGCCTAATATTTTTTCGAAATTGTACTGTTTGGCAAATTTTGCCATGTTTGCTTTGGACCTGGTTTGCCAAAAACTTTTGGGATATCATGCTGTTTCATCAAACTTATTCCTTTTATGATTAAAATGTCTTGTCATGTTTTGAGACGCCAATATATTCTTCTTCCTACTTACATATTTTTATTTATGTATATATATTCTTGAGTTGGTTTAGTTTCCTGTCTTTGGTTCTATGCATTTTGAAGTTTACTTATTTAGTTCTGAGTTCTGACAATTGGTAGGAAGATTTAATTTTCTTTATCACTGTTTTCTTTTAGACATGTGAGCCTGCTATTTTACCACCTCTTAAAGATATATACGAAGGAAATGTTGCTGATGATCTTCGAGGTATCTTTCATCTTTAATCTTAAGCACAAAACATTGATGTCGTTCTGGATTCTTAGAGTGGTGGAGATGTAAGCTGAGTTATACTCTTTTCTCTGAAAACATTAATTTCTTTTTCTTTTTTGTGTGCTGCTAAGGTTGTTTTTTTGGGGGGGTGTTTTAGAAGGCCATTGCGAAAATTAAAAAAGAAAAAGAAAAAGACTATTTTGTTTGCCTCACTTATAATAGGATTTTCTAAAGACGGGAGACATGATCAGGTCAAATAGGTTCTAAGGAACATATATTTATGTCCAAGGTTCATATGACTCACGTTCTTTCTCTCTGTGCTTTGGGTTTGGTGTTTCTAATTGTTATACCGCCACATTTACACTTTAGTGGTGTGGTCGAAAGGTCATGGAACTGGGGTTTTTGTTTACTCTTCTATTATCAAATCCATACGACTGGTTTGGCGAAGTACTAGGGTAAGTGAGGCATAGATAATAAAACTAGTGCTAGTATTCTTGAAAGAGAGGTAAATGGTAATCGAAAAGGTGCAGTTTACGTAGAAGAGGAGCCATCTAGAATCAGATTGTTTTGTCCTAACAAAGATATTGAAGTTAAATTAATCACCATATAGGTTTATGAAAGCAGAAATCTTGTCTCAATTTAATTGATATTTAACTTAACTTTAATGTTCTTTGGTAACAGAATTTGTAGTTTTAAAGATTGTGCTATATGACCCATGTGACGGTTGTTGGGAGTACCAAATGGCACCATGCCATGATTAATTAGGAATAGATTAGAACAAATATTTATGATATGATGAAAACACTGATTAGCTGGCGTTTGTTTTTCTTCAAAAATATCCATATCTGTAGATGGGATGAGTCAAACTGATTATCTACATTTGTCAATGATGGAATTGAAACATGGTGTTAGAGAGAAGTCACCTACCTAGCAGAATGAAACATTGGTGTGGGGGGTGGGGGGTGGGGGGAGGAGTGATGTTATATATCAAGGGATCCAATTCTCTTCATACCATTTATATTCAATGCCTCTTGTCACCAATTTGCATTGCATTGCTGTATTTCAACATGCTTTGTGCAGGCGAGAGAACTGTTGCGGAGAGACATATGGAAGAAGCATGTGCTGCTAACATAAGAAGGTTCAGCCAAGTCAGACGAGTTAATCACAGTTCTTTGTCTGAACTTTTCATTTCATTCCTTGAAAAGGTGATAATTTCTGTCATGCTTTCTACCTTAATAAAGAATCTTGGTTGTAGACATTTATATGGTTTGAGATATATTTGATTAACCGTATATATCTAGAGTATAAATTCATTTTAAAATGCTGATTATGTGTTTCCGGCAACACGCCTTATTGGATTGGGTTTCTTATGTAGTTGGAATAGTTTAGGATTTCATTTTAGTTTGAGTTCAAATAGGAATGTTAAATGACTGATTGTCCCAAAAGCTTAAGCTATTGGGATATGGTAAATTTAATCATTTAACCACACAATTCTAACAAGGGATTAGTATTTTAGATTGTTATCTGTTGAGTTTTATGGACATGATCTTTTATTCCTGGAAGCTCTATAAAAAGGCTTCAAGTGGTTTATTTTATTATAGTGACAATTGATCAATAAAATTTCAGTTTGGAGATTTCCAAATTGTTGTGTGCTGATTGCTAACTGCTTAAGTACTGATGCCTGAGTTTTCTTGCTTGGTGCTGATTCTAGGCAACCCCAAGCGTTGATTCTTAGGTTTATCCTTTTAATTTTTTATTCTTTTATTTTCCTCTTGATTTTCCTGCATCATTATGCCCCAGAATCCAGATGTTTATATACTTGGGAAGTGCCCTTTTCTATAATAGTTTGTTGAAGTTTCCCTGGTATCTTTCCCATATCTTATTCTGAGGTTAGAATGGCTGCTATGGCATTATATGTACTTCCTAATGGTATTGATTATAAATTTTTTTTTTTTGGGGGGGCAGTTTTCTAACATAGGTTTCAAGGCCTCAAGTGAAGGAATTCGTACGTATACAGGAAAGTGGGAGCTCAGGGGCAATACAAGATGTTTGCGCAAAACTAGGCCAATATTGGTAACTCTCTCTCTCTCTCTCTCTATTCTCTATCTCTCTACACACATGCACATTATTGTCAACTCTCACACTTCATACAATACTATTATTACTGCTGCACCACTACTGATATAATTATTGGCACTGTTGATGGCTGGTTAGATTGAGGATCCTTTTGATCAGCAAGAAAATTCCGCGAGGGCTGTTTGCAAAAGTGGATTGGCAAAGATAGCTAAAGCATTTGAGATGAGTTCGGTCATTTTAACTTCTCAGAATGAGGATTTTCTGCTTGCCAGACTTTTTCGACCACAAGTATCACAGGATATTATTGCCAGGGCAGGTCTTAGGAATCCAGCTTCTAGTGTTGGGGGCTACCATACCCACCTAACACGTCCACAAGTGTACAGGAATGTGAAATTACAGTCAGAAACTCAGACCCAATTTCAGAACTTGAGGCTAGAAAGCTGTTCTTACAAACCAATCAAGACAGAAACTTTGAACACGAATGAACAATATCAGTCAAAAACTTGGAACCAATTTCAGAACTTGAGGTTAGAAAGCTGTTCTAACAATCCAAACTTGACAGGAACTGCCACGGCACATCACCATCAAGGCCAGCACAGGTGGAGACCAAAATCTGATAGATAGGTTTCTCCAGCTTTTGATTATTTAAATGGATTTTTACAGCTGCTCTGATATCATGTTAAATTACCGATTGTCCCAAAAGCTTAAACTATTAAGAAAAGTGAGTTTAATCACTCAATCATAATTCTAATAGGTTTGATTGCCTATTCATAAATGTTTTCATATGTTCGACCATTATTATTATTTAATGGAAAAGTCTGGACATTTAAGGCAACATGGTGCCCCATCATATTGATATTATGGTGCAAAATTATGATTGTGGGATCAATTTAAAGGAGGACTTTATTAAATGCATTTACAAATGTAAGTTCAACAATCCCCCCCCCCACCCCCCAATCCAAAAAAAAAAAAAACCAAGCTTCTTTCTTCTTCCCACTACATCACATGTTGTATTCCTAACTTGGTTCCTCTTTTTTTCTTTTTTCTTTTTTTGGGGGGGGGGGGGGGGTGTTGGGGGTTGTTTAGTTAAAGTAGAAACGATTCTTATTTTTAATTCCATAAAAAAAAAATCTTATTTTTAATTATATTTTTTTATGCCAAAAAAATGGACCAAAGTTAGAAATACAAAATGTCATCCGAGTAATATATATATATTTTATATTTAACAAACTTTCTTAAAAATAATTTACCTTTTAGCTTTTTTTAGAATATTAAAAAAAAATCAAAACTATATTTTTTGATAAATAATATGCAAATAAGTTATTCGAAACTACGGTCCCAAAGAAACACTTATGGCGAGTCTACCAATATTAGATGCACAACTGGCAGTTTCCTCTTTGATGGTGTTTTTATTTTTTTTAAGTGGTGAGTGAGGATTTGAACCTAGACCATTTAGTCGTAAATTCAAGAAGGTGGCACTGTGACAGTGAGACTCTTGGAGATAGGGATGGCATTCATTCCCACACTTCTATTGACAGTAATTAACGCGAAATCATGTGTTCCAACAAAAAAAAATGGCATTAAATGAGAACTGAGAAGTGTCTGTTTTACTAGATAAGAAAATTCTCCTCCATATTCCCACGTCTCTATTTTTCTTTAGAGTGTGAGGATTGAAGAGTACTAATGGAAGAAAGGGAAATAGGCATGGCTAGTAGCGACCGGCTGCTTGATTCTGCACCTGCATTATTAACAAATGCCATGCACTAGAAAAAGCAAGGTTTTAGTACAATGAGAATGAGGGGTGGTGAAGACCAAGACTTCACTCCCAAGTCTCCCACCATCATCAAAATCAAGAGTCTTTGTTTAATCAAAGTCATTATTTCCAAGTCCACCAATGACTGAGGAGGAGAGTGTGGACAACCAAACAAATATTCTTCTTTGTTACCCACCTTTACCTTTTCCGTACCTCGTTAAAGGCCCCACAAAAGCTGGAAAAAAAAAACCCCTCTCACTAAGCAAAGTCATTCTACCATACACTCTACAACTCTATTATGGTATGTACTATGTACTAATATATTACTGTAAATAAAGTTCTCAACTTGGTTTGCCTTATAAAAGGCAATGTGATAGCGTAGCTTAGGATTCCTTGGGAGTTCTAGACCTATTCCTAGTAAAGGTGGTAGAAAAAAGTCTCAGTCAAGCTTTCAGGTAATGGTTTTGTTGATGATGATTCTGATATAGTATATATATTTTTGCTCTGGTGTATATAACAATCTGAAAGATTTGTGTATCTATTTGTTGTTAATTTAATTATTTTTGATATGAATAAGCAATTTTTTGATGTGGGATTTTTTTTTTTTTTTTTTGGGTACAGTTATTTTATTTGATTTGTTTATCGGTCTTTAAGTAATGTGTTTTTAGTTGATGAATTGAAAATGAGAAAATAGGGGTCCTTGCGTAAAAATTCTTGTTAGTTCATACGTCCTCAGTTTATGTTTTACATGATCAGACCTAGTATGATCATCCCCAAATCTATGTGTAATGTTATTTTTCATTCTATAAATCTAAAGTATATGTTAGATGCAATGAACTTTGCTATAGTGACAAAGTGATATACGACCTGCATCTTAACTTTATGAGCAATACTCAAAGCTTAATTTATGGTTGGCACCAAGGGACTTTGAGTCTTTGCTTTGATGAAATTCTTCATATTGGAATAAGGTGTTACCATTTTCAGGTGTCTTTAACGGTTTCTACCTTGTGTTATTCGCCATTACTGCACTTGAATTTTGACACATTGATCTGCATCGCTAATGTTTTTTCAGAAATAAAAATGAGTGCCAATAGTACATTGGAGCATATACTCGAGGAAATACTTGAAGTGCTCAAGCCCAAGCAGGAGGATTTGGCGGCACGGGCTCAAGTCATTAGTGAACTACGAAGAGTCGTTGAATCTGTGCAAAGTTTGAGAGGTAATTTTTACTTTCATGGTTCTGTCAAAAGAATTTTTATTTTATTATAATTTTTTTTTAATAATTAAAATCAGTAAAACTTCCATGATTTGCAATTGAAGATATAAGTTGGTGGGAATGGGAGGATTCCATTCTATATCCCATAAAAATTTATGCACAGATCCATCCATTGGAGGGTTCACTGCTCATGATAAAAGAGGGAAGCTTTTTGATCTCTGGAACTGTGATACTGGTCAACTTTCATACTATGAACAAAACTATAGTTGACTTGTAAAAAAATTTCCAATTCAACGGGCTGTTAGGTGGCATTTAAGGTGTGTTCTAGTTGCCATTAATTGATCTATGATATATATTTAGTAAGAAAGCCTGCCAAAGAATCATGGCTGCTGTTCAACCTGTTTGGGTTGTGGGCTTTGTGTAGAGGGCGGGGGGAGCATTTGATAAAATTTAACCTATGGTATTTGCTCTGAGATGACTATATATCATCACTGGCCAGTACATTGGAGGGATTTTTGATCAAATTTAACCTAGTGGCCATGGTTTTCTTTAAGATGTTGAAATGCTGTAGCATTGAATTCACTAATATTTATGTTAGAAATACTGAATGATTTGTATTGTATTTCATGAGTGAGAAATATACATGTGATGCCTTTATATAGGAGGCATATGTGTGCGGTACAAGTAGACATATGTGTGCTGTACAAGTAAAGTGTAGTACAAGTACAAGTAACTTAGCTGGGCCTAAAGCCCATAACATAATATACATTAACAGCCCCCCTCAAACTCAAGGTGGATGTGAGACCAGCTTGAGGTTGTCAACCAAATCACGAGTGCGTCCCTTAGGAAGTGCCTTGGTGAAGATATCTGCAAGTTGATCTTTGGAGGAGACGGAGAAAAACTTGAGAGCACCATGGACAAGATGATAACGGATAAAATGACAATCAATCTCGATGTGTTTAGTCCGTTCATGGAAGACGTCATTGTGAGCAATGTGAATGGCACTCTGGTTGTCACAATAAAGGGGAGTAGCAGAGGATGTGGACACACCCAAATCCTTAAGAAGCCATCGTAACCAAAGGAGCTCAGATGTGGTGTCAGCAAGAGCACGATATTCTGCTTCAGTACTGGAGCGGGCCACGAAAGTTTGTTTCTTACTTCGCCAAGAAATCAAAGAAGAACCAAGGAGAAAGCAATAACCTGTAGTGGACCTGCGATCAGTGGGATCTCCTGCCCAATCAGCATCAGAGAATGCACGGAGTACAAGAGGAGACTGAGCTGAGTAGAAAAGGCCATGGAAGAGAGTGCCTTTCAGGTATCGTAGAATGCGCAAAACAGCAGCATAGTGAGTCGATCGTGGAGCAGACAGATACTGGCTCACCTGATGAACAACATAAGAAATGTCTGGACGAGTAACTGTGAGATAAACTAGGCTGCCAACCAATCGTCTGTAAAGAGAGGGATTAGACAATGGTTTCCCCCCCGAGGGTGTCAGATGCGCATTAAGTTCAACTGGAGTGTCAATAGTCTTGCTGTCAGTGAGTCCAGCTCGAGATAAAAGGTCAGAAGCATACTTGGCTTGAGTAATATACAGACCATCTGTGGAACGAGTGATCTCAAGACCCAAGAAATAGTTGAGATGTCCAAGGTCTTTCATCTCGAACTGCTGACTAAGAAAATCCTTGAGTTCTTGAATGCCACTGAGGTCATCACCAGTTATGATCATATCATCCACATATAGGAGAAGCAAAATGGTGCCTTTATCATTGCGACGAAGAAATAAGGCAGAATCATAAGGACTGGCAGTGTAACCCAAGCGAAAGATGGTGGAGCTGAACTTGGCAAACCAAGCTCGTGGAGCTTGTTTAAGGCCATAAAGTGCACGTCGAAGGCGACAAACCTTGTTTGTTTCAACAGAAAGACCAGGAGGAGGTTGCATATAGACTTCTTCATGCAGATCCCCATTAAGGAAGGCATTTTTAACATCCATCTGAAAAAGGTCCCATTTACTAGCAGCAGCAACAGCTAAGAGGGCACGAACAGAGGAGATACGGGCAACTGGAGCAAAAGTCTCTTCATAATCAATTCCATACTCCTGTGTAAAACCTTTGGCAACAAGACGAGCCTTGTAGCGCTCGATGGACCCATCAGAGCGAGTCTTGATCTTATAGATCCACTTACAACCAACCACAGACTGACTAGGAGGGAGAGTAACCAGATCCCAAGTATGGTTTTTGGTTAATGCATCAATTTCCTCTTTCATTGCAATCTGCCATAAAGGGTCAGTAGAGGCCTCACGATAGGTTTGAGGCTCATGGAGTGTGGCAAGGGCAGTGTAACAATGATAATAAAGTAAATGTGCAGGAATGGATCTTACCCGGGTTGAGTGGCGAGGTGGAATGTCTTGTGGAGGATCTTCAGGCGGAGCAGGAGCAGGGGACCTAGGCTCAAGGTGGGGTAGCTCGTCAACAACCTGTTCATCATCAAAAATATCTGGAGATGGAATAGAGAAGTCCAAAGGAGGATCAAGAGTATCTGTAGAAGGAACAGGAGACTCATCTGGAAAGATTTCTAAAACAGAAGAGTTAGTTAGGGAAGAACGAAAATGAGAGAGTTCAACAAATAAGCGGTGTTCCCAAAAGACAACATTACGAGAAACACGAAGACGATGAGAGACAGGATCATAGCACCGATACCCTTTTTGAGTTTCACCATAACCAAGGAAACAACAAAGTCTAGATCGAGGCTCAAGTTTGTTGTGCTCATGAGGCTGAAGAAGAACGAAACAAGCAGATCCAAAAGAGCGAAGGTAATGATAATCAGGGGGTGACCCAAAAAGGCGCTCATATGGAGTCTGATTATGGATGACAGTGCTTGGAATGCGATTAATGGCATAAACAGCATGAAGAGCAGCTTCACCCCAAAATGGAGCAGGAACTTTGGCAGAAAGAAGAAGAGCACGGACAGTGTCAAGGATATGACGAAGTTTTCTTTCGGCTCGACCATTTTGTTGAGAGGTGCCTGGACAGGTTAGATGATGTACAGTGCCATAGGAATGTAACAGAGCTTGAAAAGCATATTGAGTATATTCAAGAGCATTATCAGAACGAAAAGTTTTGATATGTTTGGAGAATTGTGTTTCAACAATTTTTGCAAAGTTACTGTAAATTGGCAAGATTTCAGAACGAGATTTCATAGGAAAGATCCAACTATAACGAGAATAATCATCAATAAAAACAAAAAAATAACGAGATCCACCAATACTAGTAACAGGAGAAGGTCCCCAAACATCAGAATGTATTAACTCAAAAATACTATTAGAGATAGATTCACTATTATGGAAAGGTAAAGCTGGCTGTTTTCCTAACTGACAAGAAGTACAATCAAAATTGTCTTTGGACACAGAACCCAACAGACCCTTAGAAGCTAACTGTTGTACCCGAGTAGATGAGGCATGACCAAGACGAGAATGCCAAAGTGCAAGAGAAGGTAAGGAAGAAACTGCAGCAGCTGCAGCAGCAATAGAGACAGGAGCAACAGGTGGAAGATGAAGATTGTCCACGGGAAACATACGCCCAACCCTAGGACCGGTCCCAAGCTCTTGTTCCGTCCTCGGATCCTGCACAATACACCCAGAATAGTAAAAAATAAGGCGATATCCTAGTTCAGCTAATTGTCCCACAGAGCACAAATTATAGGATAGGTCAGGTACATGGAAGACCCCAGGAACAGAGAGGTTAGAGGTTGAAACAAAACCTAGACTATTTCTATGCATGGTGGAACCATCAGCTATATGAATATTAAGAGGATGTGGTGCAGGGTCAAGTTTGGAGAACAAGGATGAGTGAGGTGTCATGTGATTGCAGCAGGCAGAATCAAAAAGCCAAGTTTGAGACTTACTGGGCAGAACTGAGAGAGCAGTGGAAAGAGATGCATTACCAGCCATACGAACAGCCTGAGCTATGATCTCCTGCAGTTCAGTGGGGGAGAGGTTGATAGTGGATCCAGAAGACTGGGACTCAGCTGAAATGGAAGGCATCGGCGGAGTAGGCTCAGTATTAGCAACAGCAGCAGTAGATTTGTTGCGACGGTAACAAGTCTCAATGGTGTGGCCAGGACGCTTGCAATAATTGCAGAACTTCTTGTTGGTCTGCTTACGACGATTGTTAGACCCAGAAGAATCACCTGATTGCTGAGGTTGCTCAATGAAAGGAGCAGAAGGAGTAATAGCCAAAACATTGAACTTATTCTGGGCTTGAAGGGTTGCAAGCCGAGCTTCTTCTCTAACCAACTCGTTTACAGCAGTGTCAAGAGAGGGAGGAGGATCGCGATTAAGAAGCTGACCTCGGATGGGCTCAAAGTCCTTGTGAAGTGACATCAGGAACTCATAGAGGCGAAATTCATCTCTAACTGTAGCATATTGCTGAGCATCTTTTGAGCATGCCCAAATCGGATCAGAAAGGTCAATTTGGTCCCAAATGAAGCGAAACTGATCATAGTAGTCATTGATGGATTGCCCTGGTTCTTGTCGAAGTTGATGCAATTCAACTACCAATTGATATTTCATGGATCCGTGAGTAGTGAAGTACCTTTTGGCCAACATATCCCATGCTGATTTTGCATCGTCAAAGCTGCCCAACAGATTGGAGATGGAGGGAATGGAAGTGTTCCGAATCCATGTGAGGATCATGTGGTTGTGACTATCCCATTCAATCATGCGACCAAGGAAGGCAGCATCTTCTTCACTTGCTCCCTTGACAGGAATGGTAATTGCACCAGTACAGTATTGCCAGAGCATGCGACCCTTAAGAAAACTGCGCATAGCTTGAGACCAAGATAAGTAATTCTTGTTCCCCTCCAATACAGTATTGATGGGGCGAGGAAGAAAAACATCCTTTTTATCCATTTAGAAACACAATATGCAAAAACAGACTGCAAAAATGAAATCTACGCGAAAAACTGGGTAAGGAGAACCTGGACTGAAAAAGTCAACTCTGGCAAAAAGTCAACGGTCAAAAGTCAACGCGGTCAACGGTCTGGAATGATGACGTAAGCAAGCTGACGTGTGTTGACGTAATCACTGATGACGTCACTAGGGCTGACGTGGCAATATGATGACGTCAGCAGACCGTGGAGCGCGTGGAGGCGTGTGCGAGCGCGTGGAGGCGCGTGTCCGGCGCGTGCAAGCGCGTGGAGGCGCGTGGAGGCTAGTCTCCGGCGCGTGGGGGCGCGTGGGGGGGCGTGGGGGCGCGTGAATGATCTTGGCGGCGCGTGGCAAGGACGCCGAGAATTTTAGTGGCGCGTGGGGGCGCGTGTCAGGTCCGATGACGATGAAATTTCACAGAAAAGTAGATCGAAGATATTTCTTTCCGATGGTACAATCTGTGGTCTGATCGGAGAGGCGGAAGCAATGGTGGCGGCAAGGCAGTGGTCTTTGATGTGCTGGAGTCGCGGTGGGGGCAGTGGTGCTGCTCACAAGAACGGCTGCAGATGACACCCAAGAAGACAAGACTGCTTAAGAGCGACACACCAAAGTATTAGAGTAGTGGCTCTGATACCATGTTAGAAATACTGAATGATTTGTATTGTATTTCATGAGTGAGAAATATACATGTGATGCCTTTATATAGGAGGCATATGTGTGCGGTACAAGTAGACATATGTGTGCTGTACAAGTAAAGTGTAGTACAAGTACAAGTAACCTAGCTGGGCCTAAAGCCCATAACATAATATACATTAACAATTTACATGAGCCCAAACCGTTTGGCTTATATCTATTGGATACTTTGTTGGGTCTTAGAATGTGAAGAGGGAGCTGGCAGCTGGCGATATAGTTCTGCAAGTGTCATGGCACATTGGAGGGTTTTTTGAGCATGAGTGACTGGTTTTATGCGACTAATAATTAAGTGACTTTTCTTTTTATTTGGAAAATTAAGCACCTTCTTCTCTTGGCTCTTCGAACTTTCTATTTTTCAATAAATTATTATATGAAAGGAGAGCTTATAATGAAGAGCTTAGTTAAAAAAATTACAAATGGACAGCCATATGGTCCAAAAACTCAACTAAATAGTTACATGAAACCCCCTCAATCATAGTGCGATATTCAAACAAAGTTCTCATAAAACTACTCTTAATATCCTGCGTCGATTTCTCTTCATCTTCAAAAGTCCTATAGTTTCTCTCTCTCCAAGTGGTCCACATAATATAATGAGGACTAGCTTGCCACACAGCCAATTTTGACCAACCAAAAGCTCGTCTCCATGAAAACATCAAGTCTATCACCCACCTTGGCATCACCCATATCACTCCAAATGCTAAAAATGCAAAGTACCACAACTACACTTGCACATTATACACTCATTAACAGCCACCATCTTCCTCTTATCATGATTATCCCAGGTTGTTGTCCACACAAAGAAAGCCACCTTATGAGGTACCTTGCTACCCCACGCACCTTTCTAAGGATATGCAGATGCCCATGTCTCAAACTCTCATAATAGAATCATACACTAGACCTCCTTGTTGGTATTAATCCAAAATTTCCTGGCTTGCTAAGGACATTCCAAGTGGCACAATAGGGAAGTTAAACCTGTGAAGGCACGGGTACATGGAAAATGACCCGGGGGAAAATGTAGCAGATCCCATGGCAGTTATTGACTTATATTAAGTGTATGAAATAGAGAAACATAGATGCAGTTTTTAAAAGTTACAAAGTAGCATCCGATATTGCGACAAGTGTTTTTCAAGCTCAAGGAAAGAAAGACACTTGGAAGTAGGGGTGGCAAATGGGCGGGTGGGGTCATAAATGGGTTGGGTCATAAATGGGTTGGGTGTGTAATTACCCATTTATCCATTTATGACCCGTTTATATATAAATTAATTATCCATTACCAACCCAACCCATTTAATTAGTAACCCACCCATTTAACCCAATATGACCCAAATACCTCTAAAACTACTTGAATACCCTATTAACCTCCAAAATTACCAAAATACCCTTAAATACCTAAAATGATACAAATACTCCCTACACTTTCAAAATTACCAATATACCCTTGGACATCCAAAATTATCCCCAAAATCTTTAAAATGAACAAAATACCCATGAAACCTCTAAAATGACCAAAATACCCCTGATATCTTTAAAATCACCATACATGCTTAAAAACCACTAAAATGACCAAAATATCTCCAAAATCTTTAAAATGACCAAAATACCCCAAAAAACTCCAAAAATGACCAACATACCCCCAAAACCCAAAAAATGACCAAAATCCCCCGCAAAATCTAAACAAACGACCAAAATAACCCCCAAAACCTAAAAAATTACCAAAATACACCCGAAACCTAAAAAAATTACCAAAATACCTTGAAACCTAAAAAATCATTGAAATACTCTCAAAACCTAAAAAATGACCAAAATACCCCTGAAACCTGAAAATTACCAAAATACCCCCAAAACCCAAAAAATGACCAAAATACCCCAAAAACCTAAAAATGACCAAAATAACCCCCAAAACCTAAAAAATGACCAAAATACATCCGAAACCTAAAAAAATTACCAAAATACCTTGAAACCTAAAAAATTATTGAAATACCCCCAAAACTTAAAAAATGACCAAAGTAACCCCAAAACCCAAAAAATGACCAAAATACCCCCGAAACCTAAAAATTACCAAAATACTCCCAAAACCTAAAAAATGACCAAAATATCCCCAAAACCCAAAAAATGACCAAAATACCCCTCAAAACCTAAACAAACGACCAAAATACCTCCGAAACCTAAAAAAATTACCAAAATACCTTGAAACCTAAAAAATTATCGAAATACCCTCAAAACCTAAAAAATGACCAAAATAACCCTAAAATCCAAAAAATGACCAAAATACCCCCGAAACTCAAAAAATGACCAAAATACTTCCAAAACCCAAAAATGACCAAAGTATCCCCCAAAACCCAAAAAATGACCAAAATACCCCTCGAAACTCAAAAAATGACCAAAATACCCTCGAAACGTAAAAATGGCCAAAATGCCTCCGAAACCTAAAACTGACCAAAATACCCCCCCAAAACCCATAAAATGACCAAAATACCCCCGAAACTCAAAAAATACGAAAATACCCCCAAAACCCAAGAAATGACCAAAATACCCTCAAAATCTAAAAATGACCAAAATACCCCTAAAACCTAAAAAATTACCAAAATACTTCTGAACCCTAGAAATTTACTGAAATAACCCAAAAATATAAAAATTATTGAAATAACCCTAAAACTAAAAGATGACATAAATGCCCTCGTAATCTAAAAAAGACTAAAATACCCTTAGAATCTAAAAGATGATCAAAACAACCCCGAAATCTAAACAATTACCAAAATTCCCTCGAAACCTAAAAAATTACTGAAATTCCCTCGAAACCTATAAAATGACCGAAAGACTCTTAGAACCTTTAATTTGTCAAAAATATTCTCGAAACGTCCAAAATACCCTAAACCTCTATTTTGGTAATTTTATATGTTTCTGGTGTATTTTGGTCATCTTACATGTTTAGCGGTATTTTGGTCATAATTTGGGTTTCAAGGGTTTTTATTGATCATTTTTTTTAGGTTTTGGGCTTATTTTGGTTATTTTTTTAGGTTTTTGGGGTATTTCGATAATTTTTTAGGTTTCAAGGTATTTTGGTAATTTTTTTAGGTTTCGGGGGTATTTCAATTATTTTTTATGTTTTGGAGGTATTTTGGTCGTTTTTTAGATTTAGGGAGTATTTTGGTAATTTTTTAGGTTTAGGGAGTATTTTAGGTTTAGGGGGTATTTCGATCATTTTTTTAGGTTTTTTGGGTATTTTGGTCATTGTTTTAGGTTTTGGGGTTATTTTAGTCATTTTTTAGGTCTTGGTGTATTTCAATCATTTTTTAGGTTTCAGAATATTTTGGTAATTTTTTAGATTTCAGGGGTATTTCAGTCATTTTTTTAGGTTTAGAGGGTATTTTGGTAATTTTTTAGGTTTAGGGTGTATTTTGTTAATTCTTAGGTTTCGAGTGTATTTCGGTCATTTTTTATGTTTTGGGGGGATTTTGGTCATTTTTGGGTTTTTAGTGTATTTTGATCATTTTTAGGTTTTGGGGGTATTTTGGTCATTTTTTGGTAATTTTTAGGTTTTGGGGGTATTTTGGTAATTTTTAGGTTTTGGAAGGTATTTCGGTCATTTTTTGGGTTTTAGAGATATTTTGGTCATTTTTTGGGTTTTGGGGGTATTTTGGTAATTTTTAGGTTTTGAGGGTATTTTGGTCATATTTAGGTTTCGGGGGTATTTTGGTCATTTTTTGGGTTTTGAGGGTATTTTGGTCATTTCAAGATTTTGGGGGTATTTTGTTCATTTTTTAGGTTTTGAGGGTATTTTGGTCATTTTTTGGGTTTCGGGGGTATTTTGGTCGTTTTTTGGGTTTTAGGGGGTATTTTGGTAATTTTTAGGTTTTGGGGGTATTTTGGTCATTTTTTAGGTTTTGGGGGGTATGTTGGTAATTTTTAGGTTTTGGAAGGTATTTCGGTCATTTTTTGGGTTTTAGAGATATTTTGGTCATTTTTTGGGTTTTGGGGGTATGTTGGTAATTTTTAGGTTTTGAGGGTATTTTGGTCATTTTCTGAGTTTTGAGGATATTTTGGTCATATTTAGGTTTCGGGGGTATTTTGGTCATTTTTTGGGTTTTGAGGGTATTTTGGTCATTTCTAGATTTTGGGGGTATTTTGGTGATTTTTTGGGTTTCAGGGGGTATTTTGGTAATTTTCAAGTTTTTGGGGTATTTTGGTCATTTTTTAAGTTTTGAGGGGTATTTTGGTAATTTTTTGGATTTTGGGAGTATTTTGGTCTTTTATAAAGTTTCAGGGGTATTTTGGTCATTTTATAGAAATTTAGATTTTATGTTGTTTATTTAAATTTTAGATGGGTTTAGTGGGTATTAGTGGATTTATCCATTTAGACCCATCTAATTAAATAACCAAATGGGTCTTTACCCATTTAACCCAAATATTAAATGGGTTGGGTTAAGACTTGTCCAAATAAGGTGGGTAATGGGTGGGTTCATGGATATGGGTAAAAATTGCCACCCCTACTTGGAATGAACAACTGTCAATTTTCATCTAGCCTCAAGTATAAATGAGGGCTGATTCTCTAGAAAAGGACACCATTATTCACTGACAAACTTGCTTATACAGAGATCATATCGTTCCTTGTAATATTAGTTCCTTAGGAGATTCTCTTGTACTTCATAGGGCTTAAAAGGTGTTCATTCTTGTAAGCGCTTTCTTGTAATCTTGTTACTCAATTTAATCTTGTTTATGCAAGTTTATTTTAGTTAGATTCAAGTTTTTAGTTGTTAGTTCTATTTCATCCACAATGCATTATCTTCAATTTGATTGGATGTTTAGAATGTTTACTTAGGTTATGATATGTTCACTGCTTTGCATATTTTACCTTCAAACTGTTTACTACTTAGATTGATTAGACTTCGAATTGCTCTGTTTGGAATTGGGTTTAGTGTGATCATGAATAGCCTAGTTACTTGAAATCCAATGGCACCTGATTTTACTAAAAGTTTTGTCCTTGTATATAGTTCCTTAGAATATAATTTATTTGCTTTCTGTAGTTCATTGTTACCTGCATTTCATCCTTCCAGCCTAAAAAGTCTCCCTCACCCCTTCTAGCTCCCACTCTTGAAAGTCCCCAAGGAACTTAAGTTGCATATTTAGAATTCCCGACCTATATATCTACTGTGTTATAGACGAAACTAGTTTCAAATTATCTTGAGATTCTGTTTCAATGACATTTTTTGATTTTTCTGTAACCTAAGTTCTTTTGAATGTTGGTCTTGGTGAGGAAGCTTCATCTCCATGTGCATAGAGATAGGAATTCCTTAAAGGGGATCCATCTTTTCTGACTTGTTGCAGGATGGATGGGCTAGAGTTGTTGTAGTTTGGTCCCCATAGAAAAAGGTAAAGATGATGTTTCATGCTACAAAGACTTCTGTAGATTTTTAGCACCATATAAATATTTGTCTTCATTGTTTTCCTTTTTTTCCCTCAATCCGAGACAAGTAACCTATAGTAAAGATCATCAGATTAAGCGAATTTTCTTTCTGGTTTCTTCTTTCTCTGCATTTCATTTGTTGAGTCATCATGAACTTCTTTTTTTTTTTTTTTGAGAAAAAGTCATCATGAACTTTTATGTCTTATTTACATGAGGAATAATCCTTGCCATTAGTTAAAAAATTTTGTGGTTAACAACATAAATTAATGACCTGGCTCAAACAGGGGCAGCAGTGGAGCCATTTGGGTCATTTGTATCCAATTTGTTCACAAAATGGGGTGACGTGGATATCTCTATCAATTTACCCAAGGGTGCATATATTTCATATGTTGACAGTGACCGCAAACAAAGATTACTTGCAGATTTGCAAAATCCTTTGAGAGGTAATTTGCTTTGAGTTCAAGCATTTTTCGTTTCCCCCACCTCTCTCTCTCTCTCTCTTAGATGCTTGTATTCTGTCACTTAGGCATAGAAGTTTCAGAAAATCCATTGTTCTTATATTTTGACAATCTCTCTTGCACGTTTGTTAACTTAAAATTTCGCTTTATTGTAATTGCTTGTCTCCAGTGCATGTCTTGAAATACATGTTCTCGCAATTGGGACTCTTAATGATATGGGCCAAAAGTATTTATGAATCCTGGAACTTATCTTTAAAAAAAAAAAAAAGGATTATGTATAAAGCTGGATATGAACTGTAATTTATATAAAGTGCAAATTGGGAAACTTCAGTCAGTGTACTATCTTCACCTTTTGCAATTTTTTCTTACAGAATTTAGTAGAACTTTATTGAGCACGCATACCAGTTCTGAAAGTTTAGTGTCTCCGTAGTTTGTAATTATGTTGTACAGCAGACATTCATGGTCATTTTTCCAGTTTGTAATAGAAAATGTGCAAGATTCTTTTTTTTTAAAGAAATATGTGCGAGATTCTTTGAGTGGCTGTTTTCATCAATCTGTTTCATTCCTCATGCACGTGCTTAAATCTTTATTGTATCCATTTTTGAAAAAAATGCTTTTGGAAATTGTGAAGACAAGGACACATAATCTGTGGATGGTGTCAGAGTGGTCTCTCTATAATCTTTGAAAATTTAGACCCCAGGTTTATATGATGCATAATCAAAGTGGCCTTCTAATAATCTTTTGAAATGGATACTTTGGTTCTATTTGTATCACCTTCTCAAGCTCTAGAGGTTTTTTTTTTTTTAGTTTTAAATTCAGTTTTACTTTTTTGTTATGAAAATGATAGGTATACATGTGTGAGTGAAGTCCTACATTGAATAATAATGGAAAAAGTGAGTAGTTAATATAACATAGTTAGACTCAAACTAATAAGTTTAAGTTTTTGGGTTAAGTGGCGTCCCAATATGTTTCATTAATTACTCAATCGGAGGTTCCCAAGGTGTTTATTTCCCAATTGAAAGTGATAAGAGCATAATGCATGATGTAATGCAAGCTTACTTAATTTTTACTGGTTCAACATTGTTCTTCTTTGTTTGATTATTCTTCATTATGATGCCTCTTTCTTCATTTCATAACAGTTTTGATCTGCAGGTCAATGGCAGATGGTGCAATTAATCCCTGCAAGAGTTCCAATTCTAAAATGCGAGAGTAGGCACAAGATCTTCTCTTGTGATATATCAATTGATAACTTGAAGGGCCAAATGAAGTCCAAACTCTTTTTGTGGATCAGTGAGATAGATGGTCGCTTTCGTGACATGATTTTACTGGTATGTTCTTGTAGCAATCTGATATTTGCCATTGTTTGGCATATGATGCATTGTTTCTAGTTTGTGTAGGTCAAGGAATGGGCAAAGGCACGTGACATAAATGATCCAATTAATGGGACTCTTAACTCATACTCTCTCAGTTTGCTTGTGATATTCCATTTTCAGGTAATTCTTTATAATTATTTCTTGTATAACTTATAAAAGGTTTAAAATTCGAAGAGATTTACTTTTTTCTCCATGTCATGCATCCAAAATGTTTGCTTTGGACTTGGTTTGCTTAATGTTATTAAAATAAAATAAAAAAAGTATTATACCGTTGCATAAGTCTTGTTCCTTTTATAATTAAAATGTGTTGTCATGTTATGAGACGCTGGGATTTGTTCTTCTTCCTATTTACATATTTTGATTTATGTATATATATTCTTTAGTTGGTCTGGTTTCCTGTTTTTGCTTCCATGCATTTTGAAATTTACTAATTCAGTTCTGACAAGAGGTAGGAAGATTTAATTTTCTTTCAGACATGTGAACCGGCAATTTTTCCACCTCTTAAAGATATATACGCTGGAAATGTTGCTGATGATCTTCAAGGTAATTTTCATCTTTAATCATAAGCACAAAACATCTATGTTGTTTTGGAATCTTACAGTGGTGGAGACATAAACTGAATCGTGCTCTTTTCTCTGAAAACATTAATTTCTTTTCTATTTTGCATGCTGTTATTATTTTTTTGGGGGGGGGGGGGGTGATTTAGAAGGCCAATTGCAGGTTTATTTTTTATATATTTTTTTATATATAAAAGAAAGGCTAATTTGTTTGCCTCGCACTTATAGTAATATTGTCTAAAGACATGGCATAGGACCAGGTCAACTAGGTTCTAAGGAACATATTCCTATGTCCCAGGTTCATATGAATCATTTTCTTTCTCTCTATGTTTGGGTTTGGTGTTTCTATGTTTTATACTGCCACATTTACATTTCAGTGGTGTTGTCCAAAGGTCATGGAACCGGGGTTTTTGTTTCCTCTTCTATAATCAAAGCCATATGATTGGTTTGGCTTAGTACTAGGGTAACTGAGGCTTAGATAATAATATTAATGCTAGTATTCTTAAAAGATACCTAAATGGTAATTCAACGGTGCAGTTTGCTTGGAAGAGGAGCCATCTAGCATTAGATTGTCTTGTCATAACACAAATATTGAAGTTATATTAAACATCATATAGGTTTATGAAAGTAGATATCTCAATTTAATTTGAATTTTTAGTTAAATTTAATGTTCTTTGGTAGAAGAATTTGTAGATAAATATTGTGTTAATTATATGACCCATGTGACGATTGTTGGGATAAATCAAACTGATTATATATATGTGCCAATGATGTAATTGAAACAAAGTGTTTGAGAGAAATCATCTACCTAGTAGAACAAAACATTTGGAAAATGAAATAGGGAAAAATATGAGTTCAATTAATGGTATTGTGAGTGGACCAAGTTGGCCCATACTAGGCTCGGGCCAAGGACTATTAATCCCTAGCCGGATCCACAAGTGATAGGTCTGAGCTGAACTAACGCGTAAGCCATCAGCTTACCATTAAGGAATCTGCTAGCTGAGCACAAGCCTTGATGCTTGGTTCAAGTTACAAGGGAATCATCGTGGTGACGGAGCCAAAGGGGACCCACTCCCTGGTGTGGGATTAGACAGGCTGGAACAGCAGCTTAAACTCAAAGGGATACTTAAACTTGGTGAATGGTGAGACTTATGCATAGGTGGAATCTATATATTACTAAAAGCTGAAGCGTAGCATTTAATGTTGCTACTCTCATGTTGCGCCACATCAGCTACCACGTCATTTTAAAAAAAAAAAAAATATATATATATATATAATTTGTCCTACAATTTTAAAATGATTTTTACAATTTTCAGCTTTATAAATACAATCCACTATTTATTTATTTACTTCCACTATCACTCTATGATAAATCTAACCCACTACTTATTTATTTACTTCCACTATCACCATACAATAAATCTGTATAATTAATCTAGCCCACCTCTTATTTATTTAGTTCCATTATCAAGTCTAACCCAAAACCTTTTCAGTTCAGCTTTAGGATTTTGTGTGAGCTTTTTCAGCTTAAAGGAAAAATTAAAATAAAATAAAAAAAAGTTGAAGCCTTTCAAGCTTTAGGTTTTTTTTTTTTTTCAATTTTCCTATAATTGTTTTTAACATTTTTTTTTAATATTTACATTTCTCCAACCTTTCTCTCTTCCTTACCATTTCATCTCCCCACTACTTCTTCAATCTTTCTCCCTCCCTTACCTTTTCATCTCTCCACTACCATCTACATTAATATCATTCTTCCTTTTTCCCTTCATCTTCCTTTATTTTTGCCTCTTCTTATTCACACCCTCTTACTATAAATTTGTCACTATCTCTTCTATTCTATGCATAGTTTTTCCTCACAAAAAAAAGGTACTCTCTCTCTCTCTCTCTCTCTAAATTTTTTGATGGATTTTATTTTTATTTTTATTGCATCTCTACTTTAGGTTGATAATTTTTTATATTCTTTAAAACTCTATTTTGGGTTAATGTAATTTAGTTTTGTTTTTTAAATTGTTGTTGCTATTTATTTTATTTTTTATTCTCTTTGATTGTTAAATGTTATCCTATTGCGATCTAAAGAATTAAATATAGCGTATAAAAATATAATATTATTTTATTACATAGCATGATTTGGATAATTTGGTATTTATTTTGTTACATAGCATGATTTTTTATAGTGCTCAATTAGGATGTTAAACTATGAGACTTTACTAATTTTTGTTTATTTTCTAATCCTTTGTGGTGGACAAAGTACTTTTAATAGTTGTATTAGAAGTACTCTATAATACCATTCATTTAAAGAAAAGCAAAGGTAGCCAAACGAAAATAATTGAATATGTGACAAATTGCAAAAGTTAAAATTTGTATATATACAATAATTGTTTATTTGATAATATATGTTTTGGGTGGCTGAAATTATAATTTCTACAAAGAAAATAACCTTAATAGATTATCAAAAACAAAATCTTATCCTAATATTGGTTCAATTAATCATTGTTAAGTTTTATTAATTTTTTTTAGTTTACATTTTTTTGGTGTTTTAGATTGTTCCTATGTTACATACATGATTGTTCCTATAATAAATAAAAATATAATTACGAAATGCATTACTCATTATTAGATTAGTTTAAATTGTAAAAAAATAATAATAATAATAAAACCACCATAAAAATAATTATCACGGGCAACGCACGGGTCCGCGACTAGTATATTCTAATGATTACTATCCCACTAATGGAAGAGTATAAAAGGACGGGGATTCAAAAGAAAAGGGGTTGAAATATTTTTCAAGGGAGAGAAACACGAGAGAAAAGGAGAGACATTCTTAACCAGAATTGGGAAAAGGTGATCTAGCTCGGGACACCTAAAGAGCACCTCGGCCACCTGAGATCCTCCTCAAGTAGTCAGGCATTCAGTCATCAACCACTGTTCAATAACCTTGCTCTACCAGACACCAACTAGATTCCTCCTTGGACCTCCCATTTGGGCTATACCCTTAACCAATACACAAATTAATTGGGTTCCAGGCCCCACGATCCCAACATTGTTGTGGTCCGTACCACCACAGTATTGGATTGCAACCTTGTTTTTTTGGGGTTTCTGGAAAAATAGGAGGATTTTGATTTATTGGAGGATTGACCAACTTGGTTGTAAAGGATTTGTGGTATAGATGCATTATTTTGAGTTCATGACAGGTTCTCTAAAACAACTTTTTTGGGGGGGGGGGGGGGGGGGTGGGGGAGAGGGGGGGTGATGAATGTTATTTCAGGGGATCCTATTCTCTTATTCCTTCTGTCTTTAATTTGCATTGCTGGGTTGAGCGCTTCCTTTTTTGGTTTAATAATGTTTGTCTGTAGAACTCGAGACTATCACTAAAAAAACTTACCTATTGAAATAATCTGTTGAATTAAAGTAGCAGTTGACCTAGGAGGAATATAGTCATGGAACCTGTATTTCAACATGCCTCATGCAGGTCTGAGAACTGTTGCAGAGAGAAATATTGCTGAAGCATGTGCTGCTAACATAAGAAGGTTCAGACAAGACAGACGAGTTAATCGCAGTTCTTTGTCTGAACTTTTCATTTCGTTCCTTGCAAAGGTAATCATTTCTGTCATGCTTTCTACCTTAAAGAAGAATCTTGGTCGTAGACATTTATATGGTGTTTATCAAATTTCAAGATATATTTGACCTGTGTATTATGTGATTAACGCTACATATCTGGTTTATAAATTTATTTTAAAATGTTGATTATGTACCAGATGTTTATATACTCGGAAAGTGCCCTTTTCTTGTAATAGTTTGTTTAAGTTTGCCTGGTATCTTCCCCATCTCTAAGGGATGACTGCTATGGCATCATATGCACTTCCTAATGCTATTGATTAAAGATTTCTTGTTTTGTTTTGTTTTGGGTGTGGGTGGGGGTGGGGGGCAGTTTTCTGACATCGGTTTCAAGGCTTCAGAACTAGGAATCTGTACCTATACAGGAAAGTGGGAGTGCAGGAGCAATATAAGATGGGTGCGCAAAACTAGTGCAATATTGGTAACTCTCTCTCTCTCTGTACAGACATGTACATTATTGACAGCTCTCACTTTGACATTTCAACAATACTATTATTACTGCTGCCACTGCTGCTGATTTTGTTATTGGCACTGTTGATGGCTGGTAAGATTGAGGATCCTTTTGAGCAGCCAGAAAATTCTGCAAGGACTGTTGACAGGAGTGGGTTGACAAGTATATCTGAAGCATTTGAGATGAGTAGGGTTATTTCAGCAGAGCAGAATCTCGATTCTCTGCTTGCCACACTTGTTCGACCAGAAGTATCCCCGGAAATTAGAGCACATCTCAGGAATTCAGTTTCTTATGGTGGGGGCTACCAGCCCCACCTAACACATCCACATGTGCACAGGAATGTGAACTTACAGTCAGAAATTCAGAACAAATTTCAGAACTTGAGGTTCAAAAGCAATTCTAACAATCCAACCCTGACCGAAACTGTGAACATGTATGGAAAATTTGAGGCATCGGAGTCAAAAACGCAGAACCAATTTCAGAACTCGAGGTTAGAAAGCCGTTCTTACAATCCAAGCATGACAGAACTTGAGCAAGGACGAAGTCAAGGCCAGCACAGGTGAAGACCAAAATCTGATGGATAGGTTTCACCAGTTTTTGATTATTCAAATGGCTTTTTACAATATAGTTCGTTGTTTCTTTTGAAAGTTTAATGGCACCCAGGTATTTTGATGTTTTCCCGAATAAATTGTTGAATATTATATGCTGCCCCCTGCCAAATCAACTCAGAGAAGCGGATTGACTTATGTGACTTATTTCCGGTTTCTTACTAAGGTTATCAATCCTTAATGGGTAAAGGTTTTTCCAAAAATGCAATAATCTAAGTGCATTGTAACTCCCGATGGGCTGTGGAACACAGGCACACACATATTGATATGCAAATCACAAAATGAACAAATGTGGGCACCCACATTGATTTTGGCCTATTTTGGATCTTGAAAACATGGAAAGATTTGTAATGTTTATTGATGCATTTTTTATTGTGGCCATATTTTTAAGATCCACATAAAGTTTAAAGCTTACAGGGACAATATTTTTTGCATGACTTTAAGATCTGTTTTTGGGGTCATCAATGGTTTACTGTGTCCAGATGAGGGAGAGGGGCGGGGAGGAGGAAAAGGGATGGGGGTATACTCCTCTGTTTGGGTTTTTTTTTTTTTTTGGGGGTAAATTACAAATTATAAAGCATGGAGCTACCATGTGCTCTATTTGTGAATTGTGACACTTACATCCCCTGTGGTTAGCCGTGTGAAGTATGTCCGTTAAACAGAATCATTGATGTGGCAAGTGGCAACATTGCATATTGTGAGAATTGAAGAAACAGATTGTACTACACTCATATTTCTGATTTCTCTTGAATTTTCTCCTTAAATCCTTATTTGGTTTCTCTCAATTCAAATGGTGTAAAAGGGTAGAACATTATTTTCCTTCAATTCTTCCCAATAGGTGATGTAGGCACTTGCCACATCATCAAATTCTAAAGTAAACAAAAATGCTTCACGGAGCTAACTACTAAGGAGGTATGGTTAGTGTCACAAAATAAAGCACACAGTAGTTCCTTGTTTTAACGGTATACCATTGGGGTGATAGCTGTAATTTACTATTTTTTGGGACTTGGGGAACAGATTTGTTGGGTTTGAAGGGGCATCTTGGGAATATTGTTATTTGCTTCTTTATTCTATTAATTCTGGGACCTGGGTGGTTGTTGTTTGTAGGCTATTTATTTTTTTGGTTGCTGAGAAAGCAGATGAAAGAAGAAGAAATTTAAAAAAGAGTTTGTGTGATATGTTAATTTAAAAAACGAAAGAAAAAGTTTTAAACATGTTGCAGCTGCAAGACTTAAACCATTTACATTTGATGCAGTTAACAGTTAATCTTCTTTCACTTCTTGTTGAGGTTTCTGTTTTTTTCCTGTTAAAAGAATCTTAGCTACTTCTCATGTTGGAAAGATATCTTTTTTCTAAGCACTTCCTCTTTTGTGCAAGTGCAGTGGAGATGCTGGAAAATCAAGTCTCTCCATTGGTGGCCTTTTGTTGGGAGGCTTGGTAGCTGGACTAGGCTACATGTATGCACCCCAGGTATTGTTGGATTATTTAGCTTTATATATCTTACTAAAACCCAACCTATTTGGTGTTGGTTGTCTATGTTTCCTAAGGTTATCAATTAATTAGTGGAGTGGTGTATATGTTTGTTTCATCACATTAATGATTTAAAATATGATTTATTTGGTGGAAGACCAAATAGTGCAAGTATCTTTTTTGGTTGTTTTGTATTGGAAGTATTGGGTGTCTCTGTTTCCTTTAAGTTCAAATTAGGTAGAGTGGTGTATATGTTTTTTGATAAATTGATGTTACTAATCTTATTTTTGAGCCTACAGGTTAAAGATTTTTCACTTAAGTTTTACTTTCACAAGATGGGTTAATGTATATAGTTATTTGGTCCAATTAAGCATGTGACATATCAGTAATTAATGGATTGGACCTTGCTAGAAGTTCACTTTTAGGCTATGACGTCGTTAATGTACTGCTTATCTAAGCAATAACTCGAGGCTTTTTTTTCCCCCCACTAATATATTTGGCCAAAGTTTTGATGACACCAACTGATATATCGTGATTTTACTTTTTGCAGATAAACAAGGCAGTTGATGGTCTGAAGAAGTTTAGAGATAATTCTGATGATGATTCAGATGTGAGAACTTGTTTTTGCAATTGCAATCCTTAAAAGTTGCTCGTTATCTATGTTTGCATGTTTGTTAATGTGTTTGGTGTTTGAAAGTATAGTCTTTTAGTTTAAACAAGAGGACTACTCAAGGTTGGTTTCATTAGAAAAACAAGAATAAAACAAATGTATAATTCTCTCTCTTAGGTTTTTAGGCATCACATTCTAGGGCCTGGGCAAGGCTTGATTTGTATGATTCATTGTGAATAAATAAGCTTTAGGATTTGTATCTTTGCTGCATCACAATAGTTTATGTTAACTTGTATTTTCATCATCTTTTAACTGTGATTAATATTGTTTTAGTTGGGTCATTTATGATGTTTACAATGCATTGATACTGAATTGGTTGTGTGATTTATTAATACAGGAACCAAAAAACTGAGAAGCATTTGCATTTGAATTCTGTCATAAATGATGTTTCTGCTTAGCTTTGTGGAGATGATACCCCTCATGGAGCTGCAGTGAATTCAGATAGAAGCTATAGCTTTAACGTCACAGAATGTTTTGTTGAAACTGCCATATAAATTATTACTACTTTTGTGTGATTAGTACTGGAAAAACAGTGTTTGGAATCTTTTAATCCATTTTGATTTTCTTTTAGTTATGGATTTAGGTTGATTGTGGAAGATTGTATCAGCTATTAAAACTGTCACAATTGTTTGAACCTCATTGCGAGTAAATGTAATTTATTTCCCTATATATGTTAGAGAAGGTAAATGTAATTTCCCCTATATATTAGTGAAACAGAAATGATGTGTAATTAGGTTGGAGATTGAAGGATGCAGAATATGTATATGGGCATCATTTTAACCAGGAATTTTACACACAAATGGTACTGATGTAAAATGATTAAATTGTGGGGTGTTACATTATCTCGTAATGGTTAAAATTTGAAGGAGAGTTACTTTTACGATGGTACAATGAATGGTTTAATAGAATTTCACAGTTTGATTTTGTTTAATTAACCAACTCTTACTCTTATTAAAGTCTTAGTTCGGAATACCTGGGATTTGTGTGCCTAAACCATTCACTTCATCTGACTCTTCCAGCAAGTTTGAAGGGTTCGAGTTCAATAGGTGGTGGTGGGTTGTTTTTCTCTTAATCTCTGACTTTCTCTTTATCTAAACCCGAATCTCTCTCTCTCTCTTGATTGTTTGATAAGTGTTGTGGTGGTGGGTTTGATTGGTGGAGATGGTGGCTGGATTTTTCTGTGTTTGGGTAGAAAGAAAATTTCTGGGTTTGGGTTCGGGTGGAAAGAAAATTTCTAGATTTGTGTTTAAGTTTGTTGGTTGGGTTTGTGTTTATGTTTGTTGGCTAGGTTTGATCGGTGGAGGTGGTGGCTGTATTTTTCTGTGTTTGGGTAAAAAGAAAATTTCTAAGTTTGTGTTTAAGTTTGTTGGTTGGGTTTGTGTTTATTTTTGTTGGCTGGGTTTGATTGGTGGAGGTGGTGGCTGGATTTTTCTGTGTTTGGGTAGAGAGAAAATTTCTAGGTTTAGGTTTAGGTGGAAAGAAAATTTATGAGTTTGTGTTTATGTTTGTTTGTTAAATGTGACGAATTTTAGTGTTTAGTTTGAAAGAAAATCTTGATTTTCTGGGGAAAATGTTGATGATTGTTCAAGAAAAATTTATGAGTTTGGTTGGGTTTGTTGTTATTGTGATCCGAATTGGTTGGGTTTGTGTGCGTGTGTTGTTTTATAAGAAAATTTATGTTTAGGGAAGAACATAAAGAATATGAAGAATATGAACAGACATGTTCTTCCCAAAAACTAATGATTTTTTTTTTTTTTTAATTTTAATGTTTGTTTTTAATTTAATTAATTAATTGTGTGATTATATTATTTTTTTATTCCACCGTTAGCCATGTCAGCTTTTGTCGTTAGTTGGGTGACGGAAAGGGCCTAAATGTCAGACGTTAATTGGTTTAAGGACTAAAAGTGATAAAAATAAAATGTAGGGACCAAAATGGAAAAAGTGCAAAATGTAAGAACTAAAAATGCATTTACGCCATATATATATATATATATATTGCATAACTTCGACTTTTCCCTATGATAAACAAGACCCTTCTGTCTCTGAATTGGATTCCACCTCTTCATTATTGTAAACACACACACATGCAAAAAGCACAAGCATCGTTTCTTACCAATACACTTGAAAGTTAAGAAAAAAGATAACAATAAAGAACCATAATAATCTATCAATAACATTTACAATACAAATGTGTATCACAAAGTTCGAATTGCAAATTATTGCAGAGAAAAGGTCGAATTACAAATTATGGCAGAGAATGGATTAGTTGCTTAGGTCCAGAAAATCTTGGCCCCACCCATACACTATATTATTATCATTTATGTTTATTTAATTGAATTTTAACCTCATTTGCATTTATAAGACAATAATATGTTTGATTGTCTGATATTATTTAAGGTGCATTATATTTGTTGCTCTTTTTTTAGATTTAGTCATGCACGCTCAAATGCTCAAGGAAAATTGTCAACCTGCTATGAATGATGTATATAGTGTGTGAAGGGTGGTTACCATTAATTGGTTGTGTCAAAACCATAATAATCTTTGTAGAGCTTTTAAGTTGGTAAATTTCTATAAGATGCTATGTATAGAATAATAGGGATGTAATATAATGTTATGTCCATTCTTATTTTTTAAAATTGTTGAAATTTCCTTATCTCTTTTATTCTGTTCTAAATGAAAATTGTCTTTTTGAATATCTTTAGTTGTGCCAAGAGGGAGAGTTGTGGAACAAAGAGATAGTTATGTTGAAGACAATGGAAGAACAAGTGTATTTCCATAGTTTCAGAAGTTGTGTTAAAACCATAATAATCTTTGCAGAGTTTTTAAGTTGGTAAATTTCTATAAGATGCTATGTATAGAATAATAGGGAGGTAATATAATGTAATGTCCATTTTTATTTTTTAAAATTGTTGAAATTTCCTTATCTCTTTTATTCTGTTCTAAATGAAAATTGTCTTTCTGAATATCTTTAGCTGTGCCAAGAGGGAGAGTTGTGAAACCAAGAGATAGTTATGTTGAAGACAATGGAAGAACAAGTGTATTTCCATAGTTTCATAATGAACAGGAGGTAGATGTGAAAAAAACACCAGCAGTTTCACTGCCCAAGAAGAATCATGATTCAGTCATGAGCCGCATTGATATGGAGTTCTTGCCACCACGACTTCCTCCATTTTATCCTTTCGAGAAGGTCTTTATGGAACCAATGGTACCTTTTAAAGTAACTACAAGTATACATCCTTCAAAGAGTCCGAATGTAAGTTTTGCAAAAGTTCACTGTTGTGTTGCTTCAGCAGTATACAATTAGCTTTTTTCATGAAAATTTTATTGGTGAAGGCATGCTTGGTAGTGTTTATAGGGGTAAGCTACCCGATTGAAATGTAACATTCTTTTAACTTAATAAGAACTAATTTGCCAGGATGATGGCGTGGTTGTTTGATTGTGTGGCTTCTACTTCAAAATGCCTCATGTACGTTTGTGTTTGTTGTCTTTTTTCCCCCTTCATCTTCTCTATCCTCATTAGGACTAGGAGAATAGTCGAGAAAGTGATGTAGAACAGACAGCACATGCCTTCCTTGAGCAGCAGGGGCGCAGGAAGTCACAACGCAAGATCAAAGGGGGGTGCTAGTAGGGGCCATCGGGGTAACAGTGTCAGAATTGCATGAAATTTGGCAGGTTGAAGGGAAACGACGTTCTGATCCAGATTCATGACAACTGCCATGAACGTCGCCAAAATTTAGGCGAATTCCTTCATTAAGGCCCCAATAACAGTGTTTTTGCTATTTATAGTATTATTTGTTTTTCCTTAATAACTTTTAGTTTAAAAGTCAGAATAAGGTCCCGTCTGTTTTGGGACGACCCTTAAGGTCGGTAGTTTATGATTTTGCATTTAACTCAATTTTGCCATTTTTGGTAAAATTCGGTAATTTTGTCACCTAATCGCTTAATTAGTGTGAATTAGGGTTTTAAACGTTTTTTTCTCAGTATTTATATGTTTTGTAGCCGTCAGAGGCAAAATAGACTATGATCAATAAAAAACAGACTTTTGTCAAATTTTCTTCTGGTGGATTCCAGTTTTATCTCCTTGTGGATTCAAGGAAAACTCCTCGTGGATTCAAGGAAAACTTCTCGTGGATTCGAGGTTTACTACCAGGAACTAACAGTTTAGTTTCTGTTTCATCAAGAGAGCATCGTGTGTGCTTTCTTTAGGCTTCCGCGACATCAGAAAGAGTCATAGACAAATAAGAAAATGCATTAGTGAAGTTTAGAAGAATGCAAAAATTGTCAATATCCTTATGCTTCAAGAAATTTATGGAAAAGGATTGTGCTAAAAAGCATCAACCAAATGTACATGGCTCAGGAAAAGGGTAGGTAGCTGTAGATTTCTTTGTGAGATTTCACAAATGTAACTTTGATTTAGTGCCACCATCTTTTAGTTTTTTATGGGGCAGTACAGTGATTGGTATTCATAAAACTCTACAATTTAACTTTTTCAAGAGTTTTTTTTTTCCTACCCCAACAAATATCTTTTGTGCGGTTTTTGTATGTATTCTTGAAATTAGTTGTCCTCTATGTAGTTTAATTTGGATAGCTATAATAAGAATCCTATAATCGGGACAACATAGTTTGTATAATTGAGGTTTTTTGTATTTTCTTCATTTGACCATATTTAATGCATAACCACGCCTTCAATTTTGAGGGAGTTTCTCATCATTTTAAAAAATAATAATAATTAAGAAAAATAAAAATAAATGGGAAGTGTAGGGGTGTTAGGCCCAAGAGCCCATATTTATGTATATATTGGGCTAGATGCCCAATCCGAGGACATTAAGTAGTTCAAGGACGGGTAAACACCTTTGTAAAAGCCCATATTGGTAGATGAATAGTTGAAGTTTGATCACAATCAACTAAGAAAACAGTCTGAGGATGAATACTTCCTCGACTGAGCAAGGCCGAGGTCAGAAGGTATGGTCTGACACCAAGAGCAACGACCCGGACGATTCCACTAATACGGATAAGTATCTAGAAGAAAGAGGACAAAAGGAGGCCATGAAATATCTTAAAGGAAAGTTGCTACCACCGCATTAATGTGAAAGTGATACCTGAACAGTGATTTTTAACTTTACGGCTACTACACAAAGATTTCAGGAAGGTGCTGATGGGACAAGTATCAATACCAATCATCTGGTCTACATGTGGAGGGTGGAGATAGAAGGGCAGGATAGTATAAAAAAAGAAGAGGGCAATGAGAGAAAGGGATCGAGAAATCAAGAGAAAAAGACTGTAGCAATCAAGAATTGCATTTATAACCAAACTTGAGAGAAATATATAAGAACTAAACTCCTCAGATTGTGCCGAGAATGATTTTTTTCAGTATAAACTTGTCTATCTTCATGCTCTGGTCATTTGAATCCACTTTAGTGGTTGTCTGATTCATTAAAGCCCAGTTCTTCAACTCACTCTCTACAAATTCATTGTTTTGGGCTTTTTGGGCCTATGTCCATCCACCTTTTGGGTTGGGGACTCAAATTTGGGCCTTACAGGAAGTTTTTTTCCTTTTCATTTTCTTTTTTAAAAAAGTGGTTTATTTAATTTTAATTATCTATGGAGTTGTCATAATATTTTTATGATTTTACATATGTTTCCATGAATAATAAATAAAAGTAGTCCGCGCATTGCACGAGTCATACGCTAGTATATATAAAAGCAGAGACCTCATGTGTGAGTTCATGAGGTTTTGCTAAGTGGCGCTCTAATTTTGCATTTAGTCTTTTTTTTACCTATTTCATTAACTTTTTATTTTATTTTATTGTTACTCAAAAGTTCACATTAACGGATTCAGATCCTCTAGATTTCCTATGATACTCTACTAATAGATTTCCTTAAATCTTAACCACTCTTTTAATGATTTAATGGTCAAGATTCTGTCATGTCAGCATTCCACTAACAATATTCTTAAAATAATAAAATAACGTTACAAACAAAACAATTAAGATTATTGTTAGTGGAATGCTGACATGGTAGAATCTAGACCATTAAATCATTAAAGAGTGGTTAAGATTTAAGAAAATCTATTTGGTAGAGTTTCCTAGGAAATCTAGAGGATCTGAATCCCACATTAACTTATTTTACTATTATCTCATTAATATCTCATTAATTGGCTAACCTTACACCACATCTTTTTCTATTCTTCATGTCTTTTAGCATACCCACTATTTTAGGATTTTAAAAATAAAATAAAATAAGTAAGGATTAATAGTAATATCTAACCAGATAAGGCCCTAGAGAGAGAGAGAGAGAATGACACAAAAGTGTTGTGGATTGTTAAATAAAATGTATTATTTCACTATATATTACCAAAGTAAAAGACGCCGAAACCCCTATGGGTAATTTTTTTTTTTTTTTTTTAAATTAGGGGCTTAAATATGATTTAGGTTTAGGTAATTTGGTTGGATAGTTTTTGTTTTGGGTATATACGTAGAGATAATATTTGGTGCGTAATGTAAAACCATATTCTACCATGATTTAATTTTAAATTATCTATAAGACATATGCAGACACACTTGCCCACACCATTTCTTAGTGTTGCACTATCGATGAGTGGAAGACAGTTAGAGAGTTGGGCATACTTTTATTTCATAGTATGAAATATGTGAACACAACACACATTAGTTGATTTTCATAGTCCCATTACTCTTTTATGTTTATTTTTGGTTTCATGATTCTTAAAAAAATTAATATTACCTTAAGAATGCTACAAATATACAGTGAAGCTACTAAACTAATTTTTAATATATCAAAATATATATGTTTCTTTACTCTAATTTAGTTTACTTTTTCTTTATAATATATATACAACATTATCCAAAATCTTCTTACATAAAGTATTACAAAATTATCCATGCATCGCATGGGTAACTTACTAGTTATATATAAAAGCTAAACAGTAACTAGCTAACCTATAAGCTAGTCACAAAAACACATGAGTCTCAATTTCGTCTTTAAACTTTCAATTTGAATATTTAATGTATACACTTCAGATTTATGAAAAATTAAAACATTTATAAATATTTTCCGGTAAAACTTAACAACTTTTATTTCATGATATGAAAATAATAATGATATTTTCAAATTCATAAACAAACAAAAATCATGTATATATCACACGATTAAATTCATTTGACTGTGATAGAAAATACAAGTATATCCATAAAAAAAATAAAAATATAATGTTTAATTTAGAACAAATCTAATGTTCACACTTCATTTTTTTTTATTTTTTCTTTCTCAAAAAAAAAAAAAAAGTACCAATTGATACAAACATAAAATTCCAATGGTTAACTAACAAAACCCTTAAAATAATCCCTTAATTATAAGGTGGGATTCATATTGAACCTCATACGTTATGTTATATATTGTAACCCACGGCATGGATAAAAGCAAGTGAGTAGGGATAGTATGAAAGCATGGAATATTGACTTGATCTGGTGAAAACAGTGTTTTTGGTAAAGAAAATATAGAGCTTCTAAAGTTCTTTGATTCTTTGTTCTATAAAGAAAATAATAAAAGTTTAAGAAATCTTATAAAAACATGTAATTTACACCATCAAATATTGCAACGATATTAATATGCCCCCCTCGTAACATCTGTTAGATTTTTGTTGTCAATCCATTCAAAAGCAATGTCATTTTGAATAGAACATAAAATGATATTGCTTCTAGGGTAAAACTAAAGGTGAAAGTGTGGTCGACTATTATGGTCACGCATTGTAGCGCACTATTTACGCACGGTAGCACACTATTTATGCACTGTAGCAACACTGTTTACGCATTAAAAAAAAATTAAAATGGGTCTCATAGTACTATTAATACATTTAAAAATTATTTTGCTACAGTGTTTTCAACAACAATAAGCAACAATAAGTTGTATCCAAACGGACTCTATATCTATATATTATTAAAAGCTAAAGCATAGCATTTAATATTGCTACGCTCACGTTGAGCCACATCAACAGCCACGTCATCATTTTTTGTTTCCAATTTTTCTTATATATATATATATATATATATATATTTTTTTTTTAAACATTTTCTCATTAAAAGTGACTTAAAAACTCCATTATTTAAAAATTGAAATATCTTTTAACAATTATTTTTATTATTAATTTTCCAAAACTCTCCCTCCCCTTCACCTCTTCATCTCCCCACTACTTTTTACCTTAATATTATTCTTTCTCTACATTTTTATCTTTCTTTATTTTGACTATTTTTATTCTCAACATCTTACTATAAATTGGATATTTTCTTTTTCATTCTATGCATAGTTTTCTTACACAAAAAAGGTTACTTCTCTCTGTCTCTCTCTCTCAATTTGTTTTTCATTTTTTGTTTGATTTTTTTTTTTATTGCATCAATTCTTTAGGTTGATGAATTTTTGTGTTAATTAGGATTCTGCTTTGGGTTGATGCAATTTAGTTTTGTGTTTTAAGTTGTTATATTTTATATTCTCTTTGATTAAATATTATCCTATTGCATTATACATATAGCATATAATAATATAATGTTATTATATTACATAGAATAATTTGGATAATTTGATGTTTATTGCTATATATTTTATTTTTATTCTTTTTTCCTCTCATATTATTTTATTCAACATTTAAATCCAGTTACATCTTCCATACTATTAAATTATGTAGCACAAATCAAGAAAATGGCTAGACACAAACTTGCCTTCCTTTACCATACATTGGAATTTGTGTGATAAAGGATCATACAATTTATAATTTAGATAGCACCCTTTGAATGTGTCTAGGCCCATAGATTGAGCTATTTGTAGACTTAAAAGGCTATTGAGAATGAACTTTTTGAATCAAGTATAAAAAAAATATGAACTACTATATATCATTTAGATGAAAACTTTTATCATAGATACATTAATATATTTTTTTGCCACAAATTTAAATCAATCAAACTTAATAATTTTATGTTATGTGTTAGCATTGTCTCTGCTTCTTCTACTTCTTTTCAAAAATATTATGTATCAGTTTTAAAGGATGCCAACAATATTGATCTTATGAGAAAAGTTACATAAATATTGAGAAAAAAATGTTTTATATTACAATCTACTAAAAATTTTTTTTTAAATATTTAAACCTTTCTATTTTTCATATCACTAACGTGTTTTACAACTACCACATGTGTTAACTTAAGTCTTAATATTCTTAAGTTGTTTCAGTAAAAAGAAAAAACAAATAAATAAAAAAGGTTGTCATAAAAGAGGAGTTCATGTAAAGTTTTTTGCAAAATGAAATATCTGTTTTGTAAGGCCACCAAACTTGATAATTTGCAAATGATGGAATCACTTACAACAATATTGGCATAGTTATATAGTTCTAGTTAAAGCAATCATGTATACTTCTAGTCTTCCAAAAACACACATCTACCAGTGGTTAAATGTTCATCTTGGATAGTTTTAACTTTTCATATAATTTTACTTTTACATATTCATCTATTTTAATTTAGATTTTTTTTTCAAAAAAAAAAACTTTAATTTAGATATTTATAAGTAAACAATGAAATAATGATTCATGAATAATATATATATATATATATTTATACATATTTATCTTGTGCGGTTGTAACTTTACATATAATTTTTCCTTTATATATTCATCTACTTTAATTTAGATGTTTATAACTTAATAATGAAATCTATAAACAAGGTAATCAAAACAATCATATTTCTACAATTCAAAAAGTCACAATTTTTTTTTTTTTCCCTAAAAAATGCCTTTTACATTTCCTTGGAATTATTTTTAATTTTTTTTTTTATAAAACATTTGACATACCAATAACCTAACCACTTCATACATTAAAAAAATTTAAAGCTTATTATTACTTTCGTTAATATATTATGGATATCTTAATTGATTAAGAGCAAACTAAAGAAATGTCTTTCATATTTCCTTGAATATTCAGAAGAAGAAAAAAAACATTTGACATACCTCTAATGTAACTACATCTATAACTATTTAAGCCATCCATGATATCCATTTCTTATTGATAACCATAAAATTTACAACTAGCCGTAATGTACAAGCCTTGAGCTGCCATAATGTACAAGCCCATTTGGGCCTCATGCGCCAACCCAACATTTTGTCCATTTCACCCCTTGGCTCAGGCCTTAAACCACTCTAAAGCCCACTGAGCAGGCGGTTTTCATCAGCACGTGCTACACCACGTCACCTGGACCGCACTCAACGAACCACCCCCCGAGCAGTGAGGCAACTGCCTAGGGTGTCATCTCCCGGCCACCTAGTAACGCTTAAGGGCGTACCGTTGCCCAACGATTCTACTGAAGTGGGAACCAATTCCAAAGCCACTCCCACCTAAACACCCACCTACGATTAATGACATTGGACCTCTAGTTGCACTAGTTTTGAAAGCAATCATCATCCCTCCACTCACGCTTAGCTATAAATAGGAGAAGGAAAGGAAGGAAAAGGGTTGGTGAAGAGGTTCTGAAAACAGCTTATAATTGAGAGCAAGGGAGTGACTAAGAAGGGGAGGGGGGATATACAGAAACTTGAGAGTCATCATAGGGTCTCTTGGTTAGGATCACCCAAAGTAGGAAATCCAAAACCCACGTTATAAATATATTGTGAGCCCAAGAGTGAGCTAGCCCTTTAAGCCCGTTTTGGGTACACATAATTGGCGTCGTCTGTGGGAATCTCCTACAATGCTGTGGTTTTATTGAGACTCAATCTCGGGAGGATGTTTGATAGACGTTCGGAGAGCAATGCTGCAAGTGGTTCTGTGGGGTCTTCTAGGGGGTCTTCTTGGTGAGATAGAAGGCAAAAGAGACATGAAGATAGAGACCACGAACAAGAGGAAGAGTGTTTCGGCCTTGGGGAGGGGTCATACCAAACACAACAGACGATATCGAGCGCCTTGGGGCACAGGCAATTTGATGAGAGAGATAAGGAGCTTGAACAGCTGCGCAGATTGGTGAGAGATCTGGAGTTGGAAGCAGGGGGTAGACGCCAGAGAAGGGACTGAGACAATTGAGATAGAAGATTTCGTACAGGGGGAGATTACTAGGGTACGGGGTCCAATCGATCTGGTTCCCATCGATGTTGGGAACGTTCAAATTCACGGGAATCCTGTCATCGCTGAGACTGTTCACGTTCACGGGAGTATGCAGACCGGGGTTCAGACTCCCCTAAAGAGTGGCGACCCCATAATGCTGTCATGGATGCAATGAGCCATGCCTTATGCAGAGTTGCTCGGTCGCCATTCTCAGACGATATTGAACGTGCCCCAATGCCAAGCAGATTTATGCGCCCACCATTCAACATCTACAACGGGAAAACGGTCCTGGTTGAGCACGTCAGCCATTATATCCACATGATTTCTCTGCATTCTCACAATGATGCACTGATGTGCAAGGTGTTTCCCTCAAGCCTCGGCCCGACCGCTTTGAGATGGTTTAATGAGTTACGGAAGGGTTCCATCCACACTTTTGCTGAGCTAATCCAAGAGTTTGGTATTCGATTTATAACTTGTAGCCGGGTGCCACAACCAGTAGATGTGAACGGTTTTAGACCCCTTAAAATACAACCAGATTGGTTAGCCTAGATTAATTAGCCAAGTTGTTACTTAGTCAAATTATGCAATTCTAGGTTAAAGCAATCAAATAATCATATCAAGATATAAAGCAGTGGAAAATAAATGAACACAAGCTATGATGACCCAGGAAATCACATGGTAAAAACCTGGGGAGGATTTGACCCAGCTATCCTCAAGGTAAACCTGAATCCACTATGCGAAAGAATTGAAGTTCATACAGAAGGACTACAAGCTCCCTGCTTGACTTCCTAATGCTACCCACCAGTAGAACTTACTGACACGACCACGTGCAAGCTCCAAATCCACGGACTCCTTCTTTCTTGGATTCTTCAATTAGCTACAAGCACCCCCGCTTGATTATCTTTAAGCTTCAATGGTAGCAACCAAGTTGATCATCAAGATGTAGATAATATCTCCAACTTGAAAACCCTAAGTTTTGTGTAAAGGAAAACTCCTCAAAGATCTCACAAGAGATTTATACAAAACAGCAATGTATGAGCAACAACACAATTGGAGCAACCTTCTAAAACGTGGCTAGGGTTTTGTTTATATACCTAGGGTAAAAACATAAAACCCTAAACGTTTAATGAAGTAGGGCTGAGTTGGAAATTCTGCAGAAAAATCAACCTGTGCGATTTTCGATCGATCGAGTCTATTCTTCGATCGATCGAGCTAGGCCGAAAGTCCCAAATACTTCTGCAGCCACTCGATTCCAATTTTACAATAATAAACCAACTTTGAGCAAGCCTAAACAAGACTAAATACATTGTTTTGATCATGGTTTGCCAACTTTACAAATTAGAGTTCTAAATACATAAAATCCTAAGACCTTAGAACCTAACAAAATGCTTTACTATCAATGAAGATAGGAGTTGGGGAGATCTTTCGTAGCAACGCCAGTCGGTATTGGGAGCTTTATAATGAAATAGGTGGGGGCAACGAGAAAATTGCAGCGAGCACCTTCTAGATGGAGTTGCTCGAAGATTCTAAACTACGGGAGTCGCTAACAAAGAAGCCTCCCGAGGATATGAGGTAGCTCATGAGGTGTATCGAGGTAGCTCATGGTGTTTCCTTCAAGGCCTCGTTGATAAATCGTCATCGGCAGAGTGGTTTTCAGCTGAGGCCTCGGAAGGATTTAAGGATACAGGAGCCCAAGTGACAATTTAGGGAGGTGAATGTGACATTCAAGGAACCAGTGCACAAGATTATAGACTGAATCAAGAACGAGCCGTACTTCAGGTGGCCGAACAAGATGGGGGGTGATCCCTTTTAGAGAAACCAGAATCTGTACTACACCTATCACAAAGATAAGGGGCATACCATTGAATAGTGCTGGGTATTGAAAGACCATCTAAGGCAGTTGGCAAAAGTAAGACATTTGAAGGAATTCATAATGAATCCCGGTGACCGGGGCACCGGGCAAGGTGCTCAGCAAAGAGGGAACCCTTTCCCACAATTATTGGGAGTGATTAAAGTGATTCATGCCACCCCAAGAGGTATGGCTATGACCAAAAAGGGGGTATTGACTGTCATACCCTTAGAAGAACCCCCGGAGAGAAGACCCTCGGAGAAGAAAGTGAAGCATGCTCGAAAGACCCTTATTGCTTTTGATAAAGGCGACTTAGAAGGAACGATTCAACCGCACGACAACGCGTTGGTGGTCACGGTCTGGGTAAGCAGCTTCTTGGTAAAAAAGGTGATGATAGACCAGGGGAGCGGGGCTGACGTGATGTATTCGGACCTATTCAAAGGGCTCGAATTAAAGAAGCAAGCTCTGTCAAAGTACGATACGCCGTTGGTCGGATTTGATGGCAGGGTGGTGATTCCTGAGGGACAAATTTCCCTCCCCGTGAACATGGAAGTTAAGGAGGTGATGGTGACATTCATAGTAATCAATTCATTTTCACCATACACGGCAATTCTGGGCAGGCCGTGGATTCATGCAATAGGGGCTGTTCCGTCCACCTTACACGTGAAGGTCAAATTCCCTACCAAGCACGGTATTGCCGTAGTAAATGGAAGCCAGCAAGCGGCTAGGCAATGCTTAGTGGCTGCGGTTGGCTAGAAAAATAAACAGGATAAGCAGAAAGAAACTAACGAGGAAGCATCTTCATAGCAATTACAAAATTCTCGAGAGGGAATAGAGACAAGTTGTGCCGAGGAATTAATTAGAGTAAAGATACTACCGGACTCTGACCGGTATTTATAGGTGGGAGCGAGCATGGAGGACAAGGACAAAGTAGAAACGTTGCCATTTCTGATGCAGAATGTAGACGTGTTCGCATGGAGTTTGTATGAAGTGCTCGAAGTTGATCTTGAGTTCATTGTTCATAAGCTTAACATAGACCCGTCGTTTCCATCGAAGAAGCAAAGGCCGAGAAGGTCGGCCAAGGAACACATGAAGGCAGTAAGGCAAGAGGTTGAGAAGTTAAAAGAGGCCAGGGCGATAAGGGAAATCTTCTTCCCTGAGTGGTTGGCAAATACTTTGGTGGTTAAAAAGAAGAGTGAAAAATGGAAAGTTTATGTAGATTTCACAGATTTGAACCGAGCATGCCCAAAGGATCCATTCCTTATGCCAAAAATAGATCAACTGGTAGACGCTACCTATGGGCACCCGGGGATGAGTTTTCTGGATGCCTTTCAGGGTTATCATCATATCGCCTTGGCTACTGAGGACTAGGAGAAGACCACATTCATCTTGCGGGATGCAAATTACCATTACACCGTGATGCCCTTTGGATTAAAGAATGCCGGAGCAATATATCAACAAATGATAATTAGAATGTTTTGGGACAAGATCGGGCGAACAGTTGAGGTGTACATCGATGACATGGTGGTGAAAAATAAACAGGAAGCACGACATCTTGAGGATCTTCGGGGGGTATTTAAGGTGCTTTGGCAACCCAAGCTGCGCCTAAATGTGGACAAGTGTGCCTTCAGGATGGGGGCTGGCAAGTTCCTAGGCTATCTGATCACTAGCCGTGGGATAAAGGTAAACCCCGATCAGATTGATGTTGTGTAGCGCCTTACGTCGTTGAGCAATCCAAAGGAGGTACAGATCTTGACTGGAATGCTAACTGACTTTAACCGGTTTATTTCTAAGTTTGCAGATTGTTGTCATCCATTCTACCAGCTTCTCAAGAAATGGAAGGGGTTTCAATGGGATGAGGAGTGCGAAAGGGCTTTCCAGGATTTGAAAGAATATCTAACGCAGGCACTCATGTTAGCAGCCCCGGATCCCGAGGAGGACTTGTTTATGTACCTCTCGGTGTCTGAGCATGCTGTAAGCACCGTGCTTTTGAGAGATCAGGGGATGCAACAGCCCAACTACTATGTTAGCAAGACCATGGTTGATGCTGAAACCAGATACCTACCTTTGGAAAAGTTGGTGTTGGCCTTAGTGCATGCAACGAGGAAACTGCCTCGCTACTTTCAAGCCCATACTATCTACGTTTTGACCGAGTATCCTTTACAATCGTTATTAAAGAGATCTGAATTTACGGGCCGGATAGCTAAGTGGGCAACCTGGTTGGGGTCCTTTGGTATAAGGTACAGACCAAGGAATTCAATGAAGGGCCAGATTCTTGCAGATTTTGTTGTAGAGTTTTCTCCTAAAAACAATGGAGAAATGTTCTGTCATATAGAGAGTCGTCCATGGAAGGTATTCGTGGATAGGGCGTCCAATGCCCTGGAGGCTGGGGCCAGAATCGTTATTATCACTCTTAAAGGAATACGGTTGGAGCATTCTTTTAGGCTGGGGTTTAGAGCCTCTAATAACGAAGCTAAATACGAAGCCTTACTTGCCGGATTAAGAGCCATTCTGGCTATGGATGCACAGGATGTGGAAGTTTATTCAGATTCCAGGCTGGTTGTTAACCAAGTGCAGGGCAATTTTGAAGCTCGGGATTTATGAATGAAAGCATACTTGCAGGAAGTGAAGCAAATTATGGATAAGTTTTGTACGACGAAGGTGACCCAAGTATCCTAGACACAGAATCGACATGCTGACTCCCTGGCAACGTTGGCATCATTGATGACAGGAGAAGTGCCTTGGGTAATCAAAGTGGAACTCATAGAAGAGCTGAGCATTGGTATGGAAATCAGTGTTGGTACTACTAGGATTGAGGTGGCCACGATTTTGGTGACCAATCCATGCTGGATGGACCCTATCATTGATTTCCTAGTCGAAGATCGAGTCTTGGATGACAAAAAGGAGGCTAACAGGGTTCGCCGCGTGGCTACTCGATACTAGTTATTGGCAGATCGTAAGTTATATCGAAGGTCTTTTGGGGGGCCGTACCTTCTATGTCTACACCCCGAGAAGGTGAGCGAACTATTAGTTAAATTGCACGATGGGGTGTGTGGCAGTCACGTGGGGGGACGTTCATTGGCACACCGAGCAATGACTCAAGGGTTCTGGTGGCCACAGATGCAGAAAGACGCCGCTGAGTATGTATGTAAATGTGAATAGTGTCAAAGGCATGCCCTATTAATCCATCAACCAGCAGGTCACTTGAATCCAGTCAGTAGTCCCTGGCCCTTCGCGTAATGAGGGCTGGATATTCTCGGCCCATTTCCCCGAGCAACGGGCAACTGGAGATTTGTGTTGGTGGCTGTCAATTACTTCACCAAATGGGTGGAGGCAGAGGCTAGCTAACATTCGGGATGTGGATGTCAAAAAGTTTGTGTGGAGGAATATAGTCACAAGGTTTGGGGTGCCGGACTCACTGATATCTGACAATGGATTGCAATTCGACAGTAGGGCATTTCGTGAGTTTTGTAGTGACCTCAGCATTAAGAACAGGTATTCGACCCTAGCGTACCCACAGTGCAACAGCCAAGCTAAAGCTACTAACAAGGTGATTGTGAATGGATTAAAGAAATGGATGGACGGAGCGAAAGAAAGATGAGCCGAAGAGCTGCCAAATGTCTTATGGGCATATCGTACGACGCCCAAGAGGTCCACAGGAGAGACCCCATTCTCTCTCACATATGAAATAAAAGCTATTATTCCCACTGAGGTAAATTTATGTAGTGCGCGGGTTGTCGAGTTTGCCCCTGAACAGAATGACCGAATGTTGATGGAGCGTCTAGATTCACTAGAAGAACATCGAGAATCGGTAATTATACGGTTAGCCTAGTACCAACAAAAGCTTGCCTAACGCTACAATAGGGACGTAAAGGTAAGGGTCAACACCGGGGACCTAGTGTTAAGAAAAGCAGTAGGGAACATGCGGGATGCTAATGTCGGGAAGTTAGCCTTGTCCTGGGAGGGACCTTATCGAGTAATCGCCATTGCAGGTGCGAGGGCGTACTACTTGGAGGATTTAGATGAAAGGCCGCTCCCTCGACCATGGAACCCTCACAACTTAAAGAAGTTTTATCACTAATTGGTTGTACACTAGGGTGTAAATTGAATGTAGCCGTGTATACATATTTAACTAATGAATATGGTCCTATCTGCTCATGCAAGCGCGTTTAATTCCATTATCGATTCTATAAAGCACTGATCAACGAACTCGAAAAATTTTCTAAGGACAGAAGCCTATTTCTCGGTTTGATCCCTATCGCCGAGTAGGTGGAAACCTTGGAAAATTCTTCAAGGACAGAAGCCTGTTTCTCGGTTCGATCCTTAACGCCGAGTAGGTGGAAATATCGAAAAATTTTCTAAGGACAGAAGCCTGTTTCTTAGTTCGATCCCTATCACCGAGCAGGTGGAAACCTCACAAAATTCTCCAAGAACAAAAGCCTGTTTCTCGGTTCGATCCCTATTGCCAAGCAGGTGGAAACCTCAAAAGATTTTCTAAGGACAGAAGCTTGCCTTTCTATTTAATCCTTATTGCCGAGCAGGTGGAAACCTCACAAAATTTTCTAAGGACAGAAGCTTGCCTCTCGGTTCAATCCCTATTGCCGAGTAGGTGGAACCCTCACAAAATTCTTTGAGGACAAAAGCCTGCGTCTCGGTTCGATCACTATTGTCGAGCGGGTGGAAACCTCACAAATCAACATACACCCAGTTTCATTGTTATCATCGAGGGTCCGATTCTCCCTAGATACAAGTGACCCCATCCAAGGTAATCTAACCAACCTGAGGATTAAATCACCCGATCATGTAGAATGCATACATAAAATAGTCCACGAACACAGTAAATAATAAGCAAATAAAAAAAAAATTAAAAGTACAACAGCAAAACATTCATAAACATAATTTAAAATAGCGTATAAAAATTAAACTGATGTTTAGTTACCATAACTTGGTAACTAGTAAAAAAAAAAAGGGGGTCAAGCCCAGGAAACATAATTGTTCTGTCACCACAACCTGGTGACATAAGTAAACTTGCTAAAAAGAAAAATTATTTGAGCAGAAGGAAAATAAAGTATGAGAAATCTGGTTCGGTAATTAACTTAAAGTGTTCGCAAGTTGAAAGTGAGAAACATCATTGGAAGGCTGCTGGGCGGCTAGAGAAGATAGTAGCTGGGCATTCCCGCTGAATTGATCTCCAGCATGAAGGTCACTAGTGGCCTCCAAGTCAGTCGGCTCCACATGGGAGTTAATTGCCTCCACCAACTCCCTCATGCTGGCGGTCTCTTCTTCATCAATAACGTTAAAGGCGTTCTGTGCGACAGCTGGAGGATTTGGGAAAGGGATTTGACTGGGGTTCCTCAAAGGGGAATCCTCAGGGACCCCCATAGCTTGAAGTGCGGCCAACCACCCCTCATGAAATCTAAGCTTTTGGGCCTCACGAACAACTGGTTCTGTAGAATTCTCGGCATCAACAAACCCTTCATTGTACCACTTGTTTTCACAAGCTTCCAACGTTGCCTTCAAATCGGCTAACTCTTCTCCTAAAGCAGTGTTTAAACTCTGGGCCTCTGCCAACTTAAGCTCGGTACCCCCCAGCTACACCTCCAGCTTCGCAGATTTTCCCTCTGCCAGAGCCCTAGCCTTCTCGGCCAAAACAACCTTCTTCTCTACATCCTCGGCAACTTTCAATTTTTCCTTCACGGTAGCCTCAGCAACGTCCTTTAGAGCCTTTTCCCGTTCAGCATCTTCAGAAAGCTCATTCATCCTCCAATCTATGATATGAGATAGTTACGCAGCTTGACCAGACAATATTGACGGGTATGAAAAAGAAAAGAATGTGCGCATATATAAGCTAATAGAAAATCGAGAACAAAAAAAAAAGTTACCGCTATAGTGTGTCATTGCAGCCGCCTCCATAATGACTCATCCGTCCCCTCCGCGAAGGCGTGCACATCCTTGGGCAGAAGGAGGCCGTGCGCCAAGCTCTAGGCAACACAACCCCAATGGCCCTTGTCCCAAACTCTTAGACTTGTGGACACAGGAAGAGGCTTACCATCGAGCTAAAAGGAGGGTTGCCATTCCGCCAAGGCTTGGAGGTGGATGCCACGTTCACTCTGGTTTGTACCACCGACTCCCAAATGACAATGCCAGCCGATGGTCGGGGAGGCGTTTTGGCTGGCGCGTTACCCGAGCTTGTCTGCGTCTGTTCAACCGTACACTGCCTTTTTCGGGTACGGCTCACTGGAGCGGGAGGAGGTGTAGGATCTTGGCCTGGAGTTTCTTGCTGTTGAGTGGCTAGTCGGGCACCAAGCACAAAATGACTAATGGTCATTGTCTTCCTAGTCACCATGGTGTGGCTGTGATCGGATTCTATTTCTAAAGAACTAACTGATTCGGCTGTTACACCCTCGACTTCCTGAACAGGAGCCTCGAATTCTACGGGAGCCTCGGGTTGAGCGGGGGCCTCAAGCTGAACTGGTTCGTGAGCCTGTTCTCGATGGCATCGTGACACGTGCTCAGACGACTCATTGCGTATGGGTTGACGCTTATTTGAACAAATGTACCGGGGATCGAGATTGCGAGCCTCACCTACCGTGAATTTTGGGGGAAGGAAGTTCGCGTGCCATACGTCTATGTAAGAGAGAAGGGGGCTATCAACTAACAAAGCTTGGCTAAATGCTTGCCAAATGGAATACATGGGGTCAACATCGAGGATTAAATGAGATGCTCGGAGTTGTTTGTCCCAGTGAACAAAAATTTCTGACCTGAGCATAAAATTCAGGTCTCGAACATGTACTACTTTGAGGTCTGGCTTGAATCTTTTACTCTCTGCACGGAAGCAACATAAAGGCTAGTTAGTGATTATTTATTCAAATTAGAATTAAAGAAATGCAGTTAAGTAAAATGCATTTGGTACTGACCAACATCGCGCGGTGAAAACGCGTGGGGAGTTCCTCGGTAAACTAATTGCCGCTCACCCGTACAAAGTCTCTAGCCGAATTTCTATTTGAATCAGGTAGGCATGAAATAAGTCATGATGATTCAGTTGCAACCCGAACAACTAATTCAACCTACTAACGCAACTCACTACTAAGTAAAAATTAGGAGGGAGTTGGTCGGGATAGAGACCATAAAATCTAAGAGTACCTAGGATGAGGGGGTCAATCGGGAACCTAACCCCGCCCTCAAGAATGGCCATCAAGGGAAAGAAAACCGTATTTACACCACGACGCTTTTGGATGTCAATATCGCCCACATGGCAGTAGGCAATATCGACATCCTCAGGAACGTTGTAGGTAGCCCTAAAGGTAGCTAAGGTGGCTTCGGAAGAAAAGAGATAAGAGTAGCCCATTCTCTAAGTTAGGATTTTAAAAGAAAAAAATACGATTACTGTAGAATAGAACGAAATAGAACAAACAGAAAGAGGAGGAGAAGGAACTTACTGTGGGCTCTAAGGAGGAAGGGTGTTTTGGGCTGGGAGATGAACACACGAAAATAGTATGCTCAGCAGAGTGAAAGTTTGGAGGATGAAGAACGCGAAAGTGAAGAAAAGAGTCAGAAATGATTATTTATAGAGGCTAAAGGAAAAATAAATAGCTTTAAATAATCAATTGGCGGGAAACCTTACTAATCCCCACCTTAACTGCCCGCGCGTGCCGCCTCGGTTCATGAACCGTCAGACAATAATGACAGCTAAGCCATCAGTCAGATATAACGTGTCTTTTAAAGGTGCATTAATGGGTTCCTCAACTGCCGAATATTTACCCTTTTGGCTTCCTGGGTGATTACTACCTCTTGGGTTCCTTGATTCGTCCTCAAGAATGGAGCACGAATCAAGGGGGGATAATATACGACACTAATATACCTAGGCCTACTTGGGCCTTGAGCTGCCATAATGTACAAGCCCATTTGGGCCTTATGCGCCAACCCAACATTTTGTCCATTTCACCCTTTGGCTCGGGCCTTAAACCACTCTAAAGCCCACCAGGCAGGCGGTTTTCATCAGTACATGCTACACCACCTCAGGAATCACAAGTTTAGGATTTTTAACACCAGTATCAACTCCTACAAAAGGAAAAGAGAAGAAGGGGGGAACAGACTTAGTTTTTTCTTCTAAAAAACAAAAAAAAAAACAAAAACAAAAGACGGTAGAGGAGAAACCAGTATCAGCCTCTTGGGGCGGAGCTTCCTCCTCTTACTCCTCTGACTTCTTGGAGGACTCTGAGAAAGAGCACATAGCAAGTTGAAGAAAAGGTGAGGAAGCCTCAGCAAAATGACTAAAAGAGGGCAAGGATACAAGGGGTTTCGCCATAACAAAAAAGGAAGACAGAAGGAGGGCACCAAAAAAAAAAAAGAAAAAAAAAAAAGAAAGAAAGCATAGCCAGAATGATCAACACCCACCTTCAGAATCCTCCAATTCTAAAGAAGAAGCAGCACTAGAGGCAGATTTCACAATGGGTTGGCCTGGAAAGAAAAGGGAAAGAAGGAACTCAAAAAAGGGGAGAAAAAAAAAAGAGGGGGATGCAAAAGAAATATAATTAACGATATTATAAAAGAATAAGACTCACCTGTTTGCCCAGATGGAGATGCGCCTCCCAAAGTCATTGTACTTAACCTCGTCTGAGGTAGCACGGTCCTCATAGGACTGGGAATCTGCTCGGATTGGGGACCCTAGGACACAGGAAGCTCAGGAAGCTCAGGATCTTGGGTAGCTTGGACACCCTGCATTAGCTGCCCACGCTCCCCAGCAATGCCACCACTAGGAGTCTCCTCTTCAGTACCCTGAGATCCAACTGCAACCATTTCCTCTTCTAAATTCTCACCAACCTCGGAGGGAGAGACCTTCACCTAAGAAAAAGGGGGAGGAGCAACATGAACAACAAAAAGCTTAAGGGCGCCACAAGTACACAGTACTAAAAAAAAGAAAGGATAAAGACAGACAGCAGGAAGGCATGGAAGAAAAAAAACATACTACATCTTCACCAGAAGAAGGACTTCTACCTTTCATAAGATCCAACTTACGCTTGGACTGCAGAAAAAGACAACCACTAATCAGTTAAAAAAAAAAAAAAAAAACTACAATGTAAAAGAGAAAAAAAAAGTGAAGAAGTCTTGCGCTTCTCTTTCTCTCAACAGGGTCTTCGGGTCTCTATTGTTTACTACGGGTACGTCCAGAGGGTCCCAGAGAACCATGGATTGAAGAACTCACAGTAGCCTAGGGAAAAGAAGACTCTACCTTAGTCTGCACCCAGCCACTTACGACCAAGGGTTGCTCAACTTCTTTTTCCTCAGCAAGCACCAACTGTTTCTGAGATTTTTCAGTTTTCTTCTTTTTTGTCTTAGGGCCAGTACCCCCTACACTCTCTTCAACTGCAGCCTCCTTCAATTTTTTCTACTTAATTGTTTTTCCTCTACTTATGCCTACGGGAGTACTAATACTTATGACCTCTACTGCCCTCTTCTTAATTGGTACCCCAGCAGAAGCACCAGCAATAAGGTCACACCCCAGCCAGGTTTCTGGGAAATCCTGCGCATAAGTCACTTAACCTTCCCTGGAAGCATGTCATTCTGCGAAACTAGTTTTGCTACTTACAGCAGCAGAAACAACACCAGCAGTAGGCAGAGACAGACGCTTGTTGTGTGTTGGGGTAGAAGAAATGCCAGGGTTGGGGACTCTCCCAATCGTGTCAGAACCAGCATAATCAATAAAGGACTTTTGCACCCTTCTCCAATAGTCAGCATAACCATTGGAGGCAAAAACTCATCTCTAGAAGTTAGGCACTACAAACTAAGGACTCCTTCGCGACCAATAAGAGAAGGCCTGAAGTCTTATGAAAGGCTCCAAGGAAGGAAGAGAGGGAACTATGTCATTAAACACTGGAGGGATATCCTGATCAAAACCAAATTGCCGAAGTACTCAATGCGCTGAGTAATGGGTGTACCGTGGGCCATTCGAAGAAAGCACGGGAAGCCAAGAAGGACTAATATAGGCCAAGTAGGCTAAGCTACCTTTATCACCATGACGTATATCGAAAGTATTTCCTGTAGAAGTCAAAAAAGGAGATAACACAGAATCATAAACAAAACCGAGGCCAAACTCCCGAGGAGAGCGCCAATGCAAATGGCTTACTTAATCAAATAATTCAACCAAGTTAAGGCTGCCACCTTTTAGACTCAACCAATGAAAAATAATAGGGTGATTGTCAGTTAAGCTGCCATAAAGCCCTTTAACCACATCAAGGGAACCTTGAAACTTATCTTTTACAAATTTTAAATTCCTACATCTTGTTAAAGTAACCGAAGAACGATCCCACATAAATACTTGGAGAATGGCACAATGAAGAGAAGAAGTAAAAACATAACAAGAATCACCTTCAGCTTCATCTCTATGAAGCTGGTCTAATTGAGAATAGACATGGCCCAAAAACATAGGGGCTAGAGGATATTGAGCGCCTTGAGCCAACTTAATCGCCAAGGGAAAAAGAGTGGACTTGATTCCATACCTAGGGAACTCGCTGAATAGAAACTTGCTAAGCCAAAATGTGAGGAACCCGGCTCGCCTAACTTCCTTATCCTTCTTGCGTGAAAGATTCATAACCCACCTACCCATCCTGGCTAGTTTCCCACCAGGAGAAGCAGTGCGTCCACCAAAGTGAGCAAATAACTTTTCTTCCACCTTGAGATCCTCTTCAGAAAGATTAATATCAAAGGGGTTTTCATCCCCAAGCACCGGAAGAAGAAAATTGTTAACCACATCCTCTAGGGTGATAGTCAGTTCACTAACAGAAAAAGAGAAAGTGTGCAAGCAGGACAACAATGGTGCACCAAATGCCTAAGGCCTTTGGCATCTTTGAAACCCTCAAGATTCTTGGAAATAGCCACTGTCTTCAAGACACCGGCGTGCTCCAAGTGGCCCACAAATTCCTCGTCAGAAAGTTCATTATCCACTCAGATGGGCCAACCTTGGATCTTTCCAGCGAAAAAATTGAAAAAGATGAGGACCGCCTCTTGAAGTCCTCGTATGATCTGGAGATCAAAAATCTTACTAGGATCTGGAACTTGTAAAGAAACAAAAAAACCTGCTTGGCCAGAGAATACCTAGGCATGAGTGGATGGAGGGGTCTTGCCATGGGACACCTGAGAGAAGAATAAGCTAGAAGTGTACCAAGGGTCTCGTAAAGGAAAAGCAGGGCGCCCAATGACAGACTCATCTTGCGCAGAACTAGAGGAACCCTCACCTTTAAAGGGACTAGGAGTACGCTCCTTTCTTTTTCGAGAAGAGGAAGAAGCCATTGAAGGAATGGGTATCTTGAAAGAAGAAAGCAGGTAGTAGTGAGTCTGATTGAAAGAAAAGAAAAAGAGGCTAGGAATAGAAGATTTAGGCAGACAAGAAAAAAGGTAATGGGAAAAGGCTAGAATGAAGAAATAAAAGAGCAGTTAGAGAAGACAATATGTGGAAAGATGTGCTAGTTGCCAGGAATTAAATTTAAAGAGGCAAAAGTTATCAGCAGTTATTAATGGGAGTTATGGGAAACGTAAAAGTAGGTGGTGGAAGTTCCTTTTCGAAACTCAACTGCTATGTCCCATGTAAAAGGAAGGAGTTACAAGAAAAAGAAGCGAAGGGGCCAAGATACCAAAGACCAAAAAAATTGAAGATCAAGATCCTCGAAGAAAGATCAAAACGAAAGAAATCCTACAGAAACTCATGCATGGGCTGCAGGCAACCCATGAGCTCAGGGGGTTAAATGTTGAGGTTCAAAAAATTGGTCATAGACTAAGGCCCAAAGAAATAAAACGTTGGGCTCATTTTACCAAAAAAAAAAAAAATAACAATAATAAAGCTAAGAGAAAAATGAGAGAAAAAAAAGGAGGCTTGGGCTTACACAATGAAGAAAAAAAGAAAAGAAAGAAGAAAAGGGCAAGAGGCCCAGAGGATTGAGATCCAAAGACCCATGAAAGAACAAAGTTTAAAAAACATAAATTAAGAGAAAGAGCCAAACCGGCCAGGGCCAATAAACCAAAGGGAGTCGAGTAAGAAGAATTGGGTCGGGATCCCAGAAGTCACCAGAATCCATGGTAGGGATGGCAATTTAGATCCGATCTGCGGATACCCAGCCTGACCCGACCCTAATGGGCCGGATTTTACCCGACCCTAATGGGCCGAATTTTACCTAACCTGATAAAGAATAGGGTCGGGTATGGGTTTTTTTTTTTTAAAAAACCCGAAGCAGGTCCGGGTTTTATCATAAAAAACTCGAAACCCGACCCGGTTAAGACTCAGTTATATTATATATAAAATTAGTAAATTACCCTCATATATATATATATATAGTTAAAACCCTAAACTTTTGATTCCTCTCCTCATTTCAGCCTCTCATCTCTTCATCTCTCAGCGATCTCACACGCACGACCACAAGCTGTATGTATAGCATGATATGAACATCATGAACTCATCAGACAAGAGCTAGTGGGACTCCCATTTTCAACAGATGGAAGTACCGATACTAGAAGAGCTAACCGTCCTTGCCGTTCTGACAGATTTAAGAAGGGAAGGATGCAGTTTCGTCCTCGCCGTTCCTGTTTCTCTCAAGTCTTAACTCCGTTTCGTCCTTGCCGTCGCCAATCTCGCATTGTCTCCATTTTTTTTTTCTGGGTTCAGTTTGCCTCAATCATGTGAATTTGTGTTTGTGTTTATGATTTTTGAAAGGGAAAAATGAAAATCATAGATCTGAAATTTGTGTTTGGATTATGATTTTGAAAGGGAAAATGTAGATCTGAAATTTGTGTTTGTGATTTTTGTTTGTGTTTGGATCTGAATTTTTTCTTTTCTTTTAGTAAGGCCACAAATTGGGCCCAATCCTTTAATGGGGCCCAACTGGGGTGGGTCCGGGGCCCGGGAAAAAAACCCACTTAGTTAACGGGCTAGGTTCGGGCCATGGGTCTTGACCCGCGAGTCGAGTCCGGGTATAGAAAAACCCGACTCGAACTTGACCCGTTGCCATTCCTAGTCCAGGGATCCCTGGGACACGCGAAGGAAGATTAAACAGGGATCAAAGACAAAAGCATGCGGGTCTCATGCTCCAGACATGTAATGGGACCAGGAAGTACGAAGCAAAAACGCATGAGCTGTGATTCCAACCATTTGGAGAAAATGATAAGGAAGAGTACGACTGAAAAAGCTAAAGAAAGTGAAAAATGCCAAATAGCTGAAGATTAGCTAACTGAGAAGTTGGAAATAGAAAACCAACTAAGGGACTTTCGTTTGGTCGCACGAAAAGTAAGAAGTTATGAGAAAAAAGGGAAACGACAAAGCCTTGAGCAAAACAGGCACGACACAAACTCTAAGGGGCAAAATGGAGAAATCACCAGTACCCTGGAGCCTGATCTGTGCTATAAAAGGAGGAAGGGGTCCATGCAGAAAGGGGATCCAGATTCAGATAGAGATTCATTTTTAATTAGATCATTGAGGCATTCATGGTCATTTTCTGAAGTCTCATAGAAATATAGAAAGAGCTTTGTAAAATTAAAAGAAAACAGAGGAGCTGCTCCTGGTATCCTAGAGACAACCATTATAGCACATGCTCGGATTCATCAAATTCAAACTTTGCAAGTCTTGGAAGCTTAAATAGTTATCAAAGTCTGTAATTTTTGAACTTAGTTGAACCTTGTATCACATTTTAGTGAGCATTGTAATAATAACTGAAGAAAATTAATAAAATGCACCTCACTAATTCGAGGATCCCTAACCTTTTCTTACATTGTATTTCACTTGTTGTGCATTCCTTTGCTATTAAAATGTCATTCAATACAGATATTTTTGCTTGTTAGTTATTTGTATTGTAGGAAGCTTATTTTGTGCACCACTCGGTTCTTAAACAGCCTCTTTTAGCTGTGGTGAACCGAGCCTAGTCCACCAAAAATATTTATTTGGCCCAGGATCTTTGGGCCACTATGTTGAGAAGAAAAGGACACTCTCACAATAATCATAATCTTCATACACCATGACTTAAAAAAAATTTAATGAATTTTTCTACCTCTTATTTAATGTCTATATTATGCAAATCATTAACCAATAAAAATATGATAATGGTAAAAAAAAAAAAAAAAAAAAAAACGTTATAGACAAAATTATGAAAAATATGATAAAACTATTTTTTTTTTTAAACTCTTTATAAAGTCTAGGGACTAAAATAATATTATGTAAAAAATTATCACGCGCAATGCGCGTGTCTACGACTAGTTGTTATAATAGTTGATGATATAAATTAGAAGTTTTGAAAGTTGAGAAACTAGAAACTAATTTATAAGTAACTTCATCACATATTGATGGTGTAAATTCATCTTAATATTTCCACCTTATGGTTGTTATTGTCACGATATAAATGTGACTTTTTAATAAGTCATCTATTCCATGTCTGTAATTATTAGTTTATTTATTTACTTATTAAATTTGGTTCCCTTAAACTTTTCATCAAAAAAGAATAAGAAAAGAAAGCTTCATTTTAAAAAAATTCATTACATGGATACAAGTAAAACTTAACTACAATATCTTAGCTACAAAACATTGGATTTTTTTTTTAATATTAATATTAATAGATAATATTGTTTGTATTTTATTGGTTAATGCAACAAATTATTTGCAATTTGGAAAACCTAATATTGGTTTTAGAATTTCAACCTAATAGTTTTTAGTGTATGTAGAGTTTGAACCTTATATATCTTATTTGACAATAACATATTTTTTTAGCTTATGTTTGAATTTAATGAATCATTGAAGGTTATTAAAAAAAAAAAAAAAAAGACTTTCAATTATTTATTTATTTATAGAGTTTCAACCTATGATGTTAACTTGTAATAATTGTACTCTTTATCATCACGTGTGGAGCTCACCTGCCTGGCAAGTCTCATGCGTCTAACGCATGAGAGATTTGATGGAGCCTACTTACTTATGAGAGACAGATCTCAGCCCATAGAGTATGAGAGATTTTACCCTCCCAAGTAAACCCCACATCAAAGGTTTTTTTTTTTTGTTTTGTTTTTTCAAAATAACAAATTTTTTTTTTCAAAATCAAAGTCTTTGTTTGATCATTGATTCCATCGCTTTTATGCCTCCGATAACTAGCAATGGTCCACTAAAGCAAAGCAAAAAGCCAAAAACTAAGGAGGGTCTGAACTCTGGAGTACTGCTGAAGCACACGAGAGAATTCACAATTTCCCCAACAAAGATTCATCCTTTGTGACTACCCAATTCAGACCCACCTTTTCCTTTTTTACGCTTTTCCAAACCTTTCGTACATCGCCACAGATGCCAAAGCCAGAGCATGAGAGATTTTTCCCTCCCAAGTAAACCCCACATCAAAGTGCTTCTTTTTCAAAATCAAAGTCTTTGTTTGTTCATTGACTCTATCGCTTTTATGCCTCGGATAACTAGCAATGGTCCACCAAAGCAAAGCAAAAAGCCAAAAACTGAGGAGGGTCTGAACTCTGGAGTACTGGTGAAACACACGAGAGAATTCACAATTTCCCCAACAATGATACAACCTTTGTGACTACCCAATTCAGACCCACCTTTTCCTTTTTTTCTCTTTTCCTTTTTTACGCTTTTCCAAACTTTTCGTACATCACCACAGAAGCCAGAGAAAACCCCTTCCTCCAAGCAAAGCTAGTCTCTACAGCTCTACTCTACACTATACAACTCTGTCATGGTATATACTATATACTGATAATATTATTTGTATGCTCTTTAAGAAAGTTATCAACTTGGTTGGCCCAGGGGCGGAACTACCCTTGGACTAAGGGGGGCAATGGCCCCCCATCAATTTAAAAAAAAAAAAATATATATATATATATATATTATTATATTATTATATATATGTGTATTAATTTTACCAATTTTGTTCTTTAAAATTACATTTTATTTCCCTTTAATAATATCATTGATTCTTTTAAGAGTAATACTATACTCACAAACTTTTTTATAACATTTTTACAAACCATTTTGGTAGCAAATTCTTATTGGTTTGCATATGAGCACATCACTCATATCATTTTTTTACTTACCAGTAACCACTTATTACATAAGCAATTTACAAAAAAAAACTTGCGGCTCTAACATTTTCCTCATTTTAGTGACCATAAAAGAAAATTTATAGATCTAAAATCTAAAACAAAATAAACAAGCCCAAAAAAAATAGCTAAAAAAATTACCAATAAAACTAAAAACAAAATTAAGCTGAATTATTTAATTTTATCCAAATAAATAACCTTGCCCTTTAAAAAATTATAAACAAAAATAATTTTATTCTTACCTACAAAAAAATAAAAATAAAAATCTCAGCAGCTAAGTAGCAGAATCAAAAGTTGAAATCACTGCACACAGCCAACAGTAAAATTGCCCCACTAACTCAAAGTTCTGACTCCATCCCTATTGGTGGCCCTTATAAATGCAATGTGATTGGGTACCTTTGTTTGATTGGAGTCCTAGAAAAGGTGGATGAAAAAGGTCTCTTAGTTATGCTTCTGGTAATGTTTTTTTGTTGACGATGATTCTGATATATGCTTTTTGCTATAGTTTTTTTTTTTTTTTAACAGTTCGAGTGTATATATTTGTTGTTATTTTGATAATCTATTTTTAAAAAACTGAGAAGCATTTGTAGTTGAATTCTACCATAAATGATGTTTCTGCTCAGCTTTGTGGAGATGATGCCCCTAATGGAGCTGCAGTGAATTCAGATAAAAGCTGTAGCTTTATGGTGTGTTTAGATACTGTTTATTTTGCTGAAAATTAAAAATTGAAAACTAAAAACTAAAAATACTGTAATAAAATAATTTTTAAATATGTGAATAGTGCCATGGGGCCCATTTTTAATGAAAGTTTTGTTAAAAAAAGAGGTTTGTATGTCTCGTGAACAGTGCACGGACCCACAAGCACTAAAACGCGCTTCTCAATGAAAAAAAAGTGAAACGCGAACACACTGTGTTTCATCAATATACACACGGATACTTTTAACGTCACAAAATATTTTGTTGAAATTGCCATATAAATTATTACTACTTTTGTGTGATTAGTACTGAAAAAATAGTGTTTGGAATCTTTTAATCCATTTTGATTTTCTTTTAGATATGGATGTAGGTTGATTGTGGGAGACTGTATCAGCTATTGGAACTGTCACAATTGTTTGAACCTCTTTGCAAGTAAATGTAATTTATTTCCCTATATGTAGGGGTGTTAATTCGTGTTCACGGGTCGGGTTCGTGTCGTGTCGAGCCATAAGTACTCTGCTATATGGGTTGACCCGAACCCGACTTGTTTAGTAAACGTGTCAAGAATCCTCAACCCTAACCCGACCTGTTTATTAAACAAGTTAACCCAACCCGACACGTTTAACCTGTTTAATTAATAAGTCATGTAAAAATTAATACTAATAACCTGTTTGATTAATAGGTCATACATGATCTAAATAATCTATTATTAATTTCTATATATCTAAAATTAAAATACAATTACAACCATAAATATAATAATAAACATATAATTACAATAACAAAAATTAAGCAATAATAACAAAATTTAATACCTTTATTACCTAAACGGGTCAAACAGGTCAAACGAGTTCACATGTTAAACACGAACACGACCCGTTTATTAAACGGGTCAGCCGTGTCGACCTGAATATGACCCGAACCCATTTAGCCTCAACCCATGACCTGTTTATAAACAGGTTAGTCGTGTCGGGTTCGCGGGTCGTGTCAAATTTTGCCACCCCTACCTATACGTTAGAGAGGGTAAATGTAAATTCCCCTATATATTAGTGAAACAGAAATGATGTGTAATTGGGTCAGAGATTGAAGGATGCAGAATATGTATATGGGCATCATTTTAACCAGGAATTTTACACAGAAATGGTACTGATGTAAAATATTAAATTGTGACATTATCTTGAAATGGTTAAAATTTGAAGGAGATTTACTTTTACGATGGTACAATGAATGGTTTAATAGAATTTCACGGTTTGATTTTGTTTAATTAACCAACTCTTACTCTTTTTAAAGTCTCAGTTCGAAATGCCTGGGATTCGTGTGCCCAAACCATTCACTTCACTGTAATGTGGACTCATCGTTATTATTATTATTATTATTATTTTTAAAGTTAAATTCACGTCAAAGATCTGACTTTTTGATCCACGGGTACCATTTGGAGGTTGCAATCACCTTGTTCTCTTCCTGCCGTGATGTCACCACCGAGGACTTGAGTTTTTGTTTGAGAGAGGTGGAGGAAGGTGAGGAATTGTGGTGGTGATGGCGGTGGCTAAATTAGCCAAATAACATGTGTTTTTTTTTTTTTTTTTTTTTAATTTTTATAATTAGGAGAATAGTATACAGATGAAATTATTTTATGTAACACATTTTTTAGAACTTGAATTTGGGCTAGAACTCGTGTTTGACAAACTCGAGTTCCAAAAATGTTCTTAATAACAAAATAACTTTGTGTGTGGTATTCTCTTAATATTTTTCTAAAATTGTGTTATAGAGCAAATTTTGCTTGAAGGTGGTGGTCCATGGGGGTGAAAAGATGGGAGGGTATTTTCAGGAATTTATCTATTTATTTGGGGGTATTTTAGACTTTACAGTTTACATAATAAAATATTCTAGGTATTAAAAAATTTTGTTAAATTTAATTGAAAGAGAAACGAAATGAGGGTATTTGCTCATTTCGAAAACATAAATGGGGAAATTAGTAGGTTTCAAAGATAATGGGGAAAATTATAAATCACCCCAAACATAAAGGGGGAAAGTGTTTTTTTTTTTTTTTCCAAATAAAAAAGAGTCAACTAATATATATATATATATATATATATATATTGATCATTTGATCATTTGTTCTTTGATAATTCAATAGTTGGTGGTGGGGATTTAGTATATGCCAGGAAAAAAATTCAATTTTCTTTTATTAAAAAAGGAAATAAAAGAAAAAAAGAAATCAACAAAACTAGTATATATATATATATATTTATAAATTTAACAAAACTTTCTTAAAAAATAATTTACCTTTTAGCCTTTTTTTTAGAATATTAAAAAAAAATTATATATTCAAATAAGTTATCCGAAACCACGGTCCCAAACACACACTTAAACCTTGGATGTCTTAACGAGTCTACTGATATTATATGCACAACTGGCAGTTTTCGCTTTGATATGCGATGGTATTTTTTTTTTTTTTTTAGTGGGGAGAGTGAAGATTTGATCCTAAAAGTCACAGTTTGTAAATTAAAGAAGGTGGCATTGTGACAATTTAGCCTCTTAGAGATAGTGACGATATTCATGTGTCCCAACCAAAAAAAAAGAATTAAATGAGAAGTGTCTGTTTTACTAGGACTAGGAAAATTCTTCTTCATATTCCCACGTCTTTGTTTTTTTTAGGGTTCGTTTGGTTGGAGGTAGGGGCGACGTTGTGTTCAAGCCAGGAGGTTCAAATGAACCACTTGACTTGTCAATTTTTTTTTTTTTTTTTTTATGTATAATTTTTTTTTAACTTTTGTTTTGACCCCTATAAAATAAAAACCTAAACACTTTGACCCTAAATTTTATTTAAACCCAACTAAAATAAATTTGAATATGATTATCTTAATGATACTTTCACAATATTTTTACAATAAATATTATATGACAAGTTATAACTGGTTTTTATTTGGACCCATAATTAATATCACTTTTTACCTACCACTAACAACTTACCACTTAGATTTTGTTATAAATTTTTTGTGAAAGTACTGTGTATTGAATATTATTAAAAAAAAAAAAGTTTCATTTTTGCTCCTTTGTTAAAAATATATATGTATATTCTTTGCTGACTTACTTTACTTTACACTTGTGATTCTTTCCCATTTTCTTTATCTCTCTCTCTCTTCTGTATTTTCTTAGTTTTTCTCTTTATTTGATCAAATTGTTTGGTAAATACTCTATAAATTTTCAAGTCCAAGAAGTTTTTTAGTACTTGTTCAAATTCCAAGAGAGCGATCACATGTATGATTAAAAAGTCATACATGATTCTAAAAGAAAACCATACACTTCAAAAGCAAAAACTTATATTAGTTACTATTTTTTTTTCTTTGTTTCACATTACTCCTAGTTCTACTCTTGGGTGTGTTAGTATTCTTCTTTATCATATATTTTTATTTAATTGACAATACATATAAATATAATAAGTTATTATTAATTTGAAAAAAATTTATGATTTATTATTTAATTATATTTATAGTCTTACTGATCTTTAAACTATTAATAACTTTTTTTTATATTATTGTACAATATAGTTGTATTATATATTGAATTGTATTTAGAATATTATTTTAGATTATTGTATGTACTATAGAAGTTGTATGTATAGAAAAAAAAAATCATTTTATTTTTTATTTAATGTCATGACAAATTTCTTGCTCTATCATTGTTGAACCCCCTAGAAAAAAATCTTGGAGTCGCTACTGGTTGGAGGGGTGGAAAAGTGGAAGGATAGAAAATAGTGAGATGATAGAAAAGATTTTAATTTCTCTCCTTTTTATTTGGTTGGGAGTGAAAAAATAGAGGGATGGAAAAAGTGAGTTTGTATAAATTTACTTATACACTCTTGTTAAAAAACGATGACTAATTAAAACAAAAAAGTGACAAACAACTAAAAAAAAAAAAAAGCAATCACCCAATTTATTAAAAAAAAAATCATGTCTAATTAAACAAAAAACAAAAAAACAAAAACAAAACAACTATCACACAAGAACAAAACAAAACAAAACTGGATATAGACATTTTTGTCCATTAAACAGCCCCATTTTATTCCTTTAATTTTCTCTTCATTTTGAAGAGAAACTTTTTGGTGGGTCCGGGTAGAAAACACTTGGACCCCACCATTTATTTTCATTCCTCTCTACCTAACCAAAAACACTCAAAAAAGTTTTCCTTTCCATTTTCTCTCTAAAGTTTTTCATTCACTTTATTTCACCTCCAAACAAATACACCCTTAGAATGTGCGAACTGAGGAGTACTAATGGAGGAAAGGGACCTTTGCAGATCTTTGATGTAATGGATACTCCATAAGTATAAGTGCTTGTGGGGTGTAGGAACTAATGGCCGATATTCAAATCTCCAAGAGAGAACTTCACATGCATATACACTTAAATTAAGTTAAAATAAAATTTCCTTCTTATATAAAAAATAAAAAAATTAAAAGGGAAGAAAGGGAAATAGGCATGGCAAGTAGCTACTGGCTACTTGATTCTGCACCGACATTATTATCAAATGCCATGCAAAAGAAAAAGCAAGGTTAGTACAATGAGAATGAGGCGTGGTGAAGACCAAGACTTCACTCCCAAGTCTCCTACCATCATCAAAATCGAAGTCTTTGCTTGATCAAAGTCATTATTTTCCAGTCCACCAATGACTGAGGAGGAGAGTGCGGACAACGTTGTTGAAAAGGTGGGTAACAAAGAAGAATACTTGTTGGGTTCTTCTTTGTTACCCACCTTTTCCTTTTCTGTACCTCGTTAAAGGTCCCACAAAATCTGGAAAAAAAACCCCTCTCACTAAGCAAAGCCCTTCTACTATACACTCTACAACTATATCATGATATGTACATTGTACTAATATATTATTGTAAATAAAGTTCTCAACTTGGTTTGCCTTATAAAAGGCAATCTGATAGCGTAGCTTAGAAGTCCTTGGGAGTCCTAGACCTATTCCTAGTGAAGGTGGTAGAAAAAAGTCTCAGTGAAGCTTTCAGGTAATGGTTTTGTTGATGATGATTCTGATATAGTATATATATTTTTGCTCTGGTGTATATAACAATCTGAAAGATTTGTGTATCTATTTGTTGTTAGTTTAATGACTTTTGATATGAAAAAGCAATTTTTTTGGTGTGGGGTTTTGTTTTGTTTCGTTTTTTTTTGGTACAGTTATTTTATTTGATTTGTTTATGGGTTTTTAAGTAATGTGTTTTTAGTTGATGAATTGAAGATGAGGAAATAGGGGTCCTTGCGTAAAAATTCTTGTTAGTTCATTTGCCCTCAGTATATGTTTTACATGATCAGGCTTAGTATGATCATCCCCAAATCTATGTGTAATGTTATTTTTCATTCTATAAATCTAAAGTATATGTTAGATGCAATGAACTTTGCTATAGTGACAAAGTGATATACGACTTACATCTTAACTTTATGAGCAATACTCAAAGCTTAATTTATGGTTGGCACCAAGGGACTTTGAGTCTTTGCTTTGATGAAATTCTTCATATTGGAATAAGGTGTTACCATTTTCAGGTGTGCCTTTAACAGTTTCTACCTTGTGTTATTTGCCATTATTGCTAATGTTTTTTCAGAAATAAAAATGAGTGCCAATAGTACGTTGGAGCATATACTCAAGGAAATACTTGAAGTGCTCAAGCCCAAGGAGGAGGATTTGGCGACACGGGATCAAGTCATTAAGGAACTACGAAGTGTTGTTAAATCTGTGCCAAGTTTGGGAGGTAATTTGTACTTTCATAGTTCTGTCAAAAGAATTTTTTTTTTTTTTTTTTTTTAAAATTAAAATCAGTAAAACTTCCATGATTTGCAATTGAAGATATAAGTTGGTTGGAATGGAAGGATTCCATTCTGTATCCCATAAAAATTTATGCACAGATCCATCCACTGGAAGGGTTCACCGCTCATGTTAAAAAAGGGAAGCTTTGATCTCTGGAATTGTGATACTGGTCGACTTTCATACTATGAAAAAACATATAGTTGACTTGTAAAAACATTTCCGATTCAATGGGCTGTTAGGTGGCATTTAAGGTGTGTTCTAGTTGCCATTAATTGATCTACGATATATATTTAGCAAGAACGCATGCCAAAGAATCATGGCTGCTGTTCAACCTGTTTGGGTTGTGGGCTTTGTGTAGAGGGGGGGGGGGGGGGGGGGGGGGTGAGCATTTGATAAAATTAACCTATGGTATTTGCTCTGAGATGACCATATATTATCACTGGCCATTGTACATTGGAGGGATTTTTGATCAAATTTAACCTAGTGGCCATGGTTTTCTTTAAGATGTTGAAATGCTGTAGTTTTGAATTCACTAATATTTACACTAGCACATACCGTTTGGCCCAAATCTATTGGATACTTGGTTGGGTCTTAGAATGTGAAGAGGGAGCTGGCAGCTGGCAATATAGTTCTGCAGGTGGCGTGGCACATTGGAGGGTTTTTTGAGTATGAGTGATTGGTTTTATGCAACTAATAATTAAATGACTTTTCTTTTTATTTGGAAAATTAGGCACCTTCTTCTCTTGGCTCTTCGAACTTTTTATTTTTCAATAAATAAGATATTTTATTATATGAAAGAAGAGCTCATAATGATGAGCTTCATTAAAAAAATTACAAATGGACAGCCATATGGTCCAAAAAATCAACTAAATAGTTACATGAAACCCCCTCAATCATAGTGCAATATTCAAACAAAGTTCTCATAAAACTACTCTTAATATCCTGTGTCAATTTCTCTTCATCTTCAAAAGTCCTATTGTTTCTCTCTCTCCAAATGGTCCACATAATATAATGAGGACTAGCTTGCCACACAGCCAGTTTTGATCAACCAAACGCTCGTCTCCATGAAAACATCAAGTCTATCACCCACCTTGGCATCACCCATATCACCCCAAATGCTATAAATGCAAAGTACCACAACTACACTTGCACATTATACACTCATTAACAACCACCATCTTCCTCTTAACATGATTATCCCAGGTTGTTGTCCACACAAAGAAAGCCACCTTATGAGGTACCTTGCTACCCCCACACCTTTCTAAGGGAATGCAGATGCACATTTCTCAAACTCTTATAATAGGATCATACACTAGACCTCCTTGTTGGTATTAATCCAAAATTTCCTAGCTTGCTAAGGACATTCCAAGTGGCACAACAGGGAAGTTAAACCTGTGAAGGCACGGGTACATGGAAAATGACCTGGGGGCAAATGTAGCAGATTCCATGGCAGTTATTGACCCATATAAGGTGTATGAAATAGAGGCAAGTGGCATAGATGCAGGTTTTAAAAGTTACAAAGTAGCATCCTGCGACAAGTGTTTTTCAAGCCCAGGGAAAGAAAGACACTTGGAAGGAACAACTGTCAATTTTCATCAAGCCTCAAGTATAAATGAGGGCTGATTCTCTAGAAAAGGACACCATTATTCACTGACAAACTTGCTTATACAGAGGCCATATCATTCCTTGTAATATTAGTTCCTTAGGAGATTCTCTTGTAGTTCATAGGGCTTAGAAGGTGTTCATGCTTGTAAGGGCTTTCTTGTAATCTTGTTGCTCAATTTAATCTTTTTTATGCAAGTTTATTTTAGTTTGATTCAATTTTTTAGTTGTCAGTTCTGTTTGATCCATAATGCATTTTCTTTGATTTGATTGGATGTTTAGAGTGTTTACTTAGACTATGATATGTTCACTGCATAATTGGACTCTGAATTGCTTTGTTTGGAATCAGGTTTAGTGTGATCATGATTAACCTAGTTACCTGGAATCCAATGGCATCTGATTTTACTAAAAGTTTTGTCCTTGTACAGAGTTCCTTAAATTATAATTTATTTGCTTTCTGTAGTTCATTGTTACCTGCATTTCATCCTTCAAGCATAAAAGTGTTCATAATTGAGGCAATGCTGAACCATTCCCCTTTAAACATGAAGTCAAATAATCCATCCCACTTCAAATGCAATCAATTCTAAACTTGGCTATAGGCATCAAACCACATGTTATCACTTCGAGTAGGTCAAAGTTAAAATACTCTCAAATACACCCTTTCCCTTTGGAGTCCAAATGAAGCAATCTTTTTGTCCTTCACCCCTTCTCACTCCCAATCTTGAAAGTCCCTGAGGAACTTAAGTTGCATATTTAGAATTCCTGACCTATATGTCTACTATGTTATAAACAAAACTTGTTTCAAATTATCTTGAAATTTTGTCTCAATGACATTTTTTTTTCTTGGAACCTGAGTTCTTTTGAACGTTGGTCTTAGTGAGGAAGCTTCATCTCCATGTGCATAGAGATAGGAATTCCTTAAAGGGGATCCATCCTTTGTGACGTGATATGGGATGGCTGGGTTAGAGTTGTTGTAGTTTGGTCGCCATAGAAAAAAGTGTTAGTGTCATATTTTATGTAATTGGCTAATTCTTTGATAAAATGCACTTTACTTATAATTAGACAGATCTAAATTGGGTTTAATACATTAAGAAATATGTTGTTCAAGCATATCAAGTGTTCGTATTAAAAGACATGAAGATTGGTCCAAGAAACAAGTGAAGAAAAGTTGTTTATTACGTCTCGATAGATAGCTCAACAGATGGCTGCAATCAAGACTTAATATGAAGCTCGATAGATAGCTCGACACATCCTCAATCTATCGAGAATTATGATTTCAGAATTTTCAGGTCTGAAATTCGGCCTAAGCTTATGTATTTGTGTAGGGTTTATTTTCTCACAACCGTAGACATATATATAAGGCTTATTTTAAGAACCGTCACATATGAATATAAAGACAAAGATATTTATTTTTTCTATGAGAAGTTACTGCGTTTGTACGCTATAAGTTTTGTAACCAAGTGTTTCATGATCTTTATTGTTGATGAACTAAAAAACTTTATAACCAATAACATCATTCAAGTTACTAGAGTTAGTCACGTACTGTGATTCTTGCAAAGGGTTAATCAAAGATTGGAGATTTGTGCATCAAGCGAAAGAAGACTACTACAAGATCAAGTTTAATTGGGTATTGAAACAAAGATTCAATTGTAGGTTAGTATTTTGGGATAGGGCAGGGTAGTGTTAAGATTCCCTATACTTGTAACCGCTTGATTATTGATTAGTGGATTTTTGAGAGTGGTGAGTCACCCAGTGGGGTTTTCGCATTGCGAGAAGTTTTTCCCATTTGTCAACAAATCACCGTGTTAATTTATTTTCCGCTGCATATTCATTTATTTGGTGATTTGTTGTTGCCTCCACGATTTGCATGCAATTGAACCTAATTAATCAACTCGGGTAAATTGAATTAATTAACTAGGGTCAAGCTATCTTAACCCAACAAAAAGGAAAAGAGGAAGTTTCATTCTACAATGACTTCTTTAGGTTTTTAGCACCACATAATATTTGTCCTCATTGTTCTCTTTTTGTTTCCTCAATCCGAGAGAAGTAACCTATAGTAAAGATCATCAGATTATGTAAATTTTCTTTCTGGTTTTTTTTTTTCTCTGCATTTCATTTGTTCAGTCATCATGAATTTTTATGTCTTATTTACATGAGGAATAATGCTTGCCATTTGTTAAATTTTTTTATTATTAACAACATAAATTAATGTCCTAGCTCAAACAGGTGCAGCAGTGGAGCCATTTGGGTCATTTGTGTCCAATCTGTTCACAAAATGGGGTGACGTGGATATTTCCATCAATTTAACCAAGGGTAGATATATTTTACAAGTTGAAAATGACCGCAAAATAGAACTACTTGAAGATTTGGAAAAATCTTTGACAGGTAATTTGCTTTGGGTTTGAGCATTTTTTTTCCTTCTCTCTCTCTTGGATGCTTGTATTCTGTCACTTAGCTATAGAAGTTTCAGAAAATGCATGGTTCTTATAGTCTACAATCTCTCTCGCCCGTTTGTTTACTTTTATTATTGCTTTATTGTAATTGCCTGTTTGCAGTGCATGTCTTGAAACACACGTTCTCACAATTGGGTCATTTAATGATATGGACCAAAAGTATTTATGAATCCTGGAACTTATCTTAAACAATATATATATATATATATATGTATGTATGTATGTATGCATGCATGCATAAAGCTGGACATGAACTGTAAAGTCTTTAATTTATATAAAGTGCAAATTGGGAAACTTCAGTCAGCGTAGCATCTTCACCTTTTGCTATTTTTCTTCCAGAATTTAGTAAAAGTTTATTTAGCGTGCAGGCCAGTTCTGAAAGTTAGGCTGTTTGGAAGTGTCTCTGTAGTTTGTAATTATGTTATACAGCAGACACTCATGGCCATTTTTCAAGTTTTTAATTGAAAATGTGCAAGATTCTTTTTTGAAAAGTAATTGGTCCAATTAATCATTGTTAAGTTTACTAGTTTTCTTAGTTACATTTTTCTGTGTTTTGGATTGTAGGCAGAAAAAATAAGGTTTAAGAAAGTTTGTTTAAAACTAAAAGAATAATTTCCAAATTTTATATTCTTTTTAATGATTCACAAAATGTTATAAATAACTTTTATTAAAAAATGAATATTTTCATTAACTTGCCTTTTGAATATTTATATTTATGATTTATAATTGTTCTTATATTACATTTATGATTATTCTTATAATAAATAAGAATATAATTATGAAATACATTATTCTCTATTAAATTAGTTTAAATTAAAAAAAAAAAAATCTAATAAAACAACCATAAAAATGATTATCATGCGTAACACACAAGTTTGGGGCTAGTTAAATAATATTAAAAAGAGCGAGTGGTTAACATAACATAGTTAGGCCCAAACTCATAAGTTTAAGCTTTTGGGTTAAGTCGCATCCCTATATGTTATATTAATTACTTAATTTGAGGTTTCCCAAGGTGTTTACTCCCCAACAAAAAAGCGAAAGGAGCATAATGCATGATGTAATGCAAGCTTACTTAGTTTTTACAGGTTCAACATTGTTCTTCTTCGTTTGATTATTCTTCATTACGATGCCTCTTTCTTCATTTGATAACAGTTTTGATCTGCAGGTCGATGGCAGATGGTGCAATTAATCCCTGCAAGAGTTCCAATTCTAAAATGCGAGAGTAGCCACAATATCTTTTGTGATATATCAATTGATAACTTAATAGTCCAAATAAAGTCCAAACTCTTTTTGTGGATCAGTGAGATAGATGGGCGCTTTCGTGACATGGTTTTACTGGTATGTTCTTGTAGCAATCTGATACTTGCTGTTGTGGGATAAGTTATAGTATTTGATGCATTCTTCCTAGTATGTGTAGGTCAAGGAATGGGCTAAAGCACATGATATAAATGATGCAACTTCAAAAAGCGAGACTTTCAATTCATACTCTCTTACTTTGCTTGTGATATTCCATTTTCAGGTAATTCCTTATAATTATTTCTCATCTAAATTATAAAAGGGTTAAAATTCAAGGAGATTTGCTTGCTGCTCCATGTCATGCATGCAAGATGTTTGCTTTGGACTTGGTTTGCTTAATGCTAATTAAAAAAAAAAGGAGTATCATACTGTTGCATTAGTCTTGTTCCTTTTATGATTAAAATATATTATCATGTCATGAGATGCAGGGATATGTTCTTCTTCCTACCTACATATTTTGATTTATGTATATATATATTCTTGAGTTGGTCTGGTTTCTTGTCTTGCTTCCATGCATTTTGAAATTTATTGATCCAATTCTGAAAAGTGGTAGGAAGATTTAATTTTCTTTCTCACTGTTTTCTTTCAGACATGTGAGCCTCCAATTTTTCCACCTCTTAAAGATATATATGAAGGAAATGTTGCTGATGTTCAAGGTAATTTTCATCTTTAATCTTTAGCACAAAACATCTATGTCGTTTTGGATTCTTAAAGTGATTGAGACATAAGCTGAGTTGTACTCTTTTCTCCAAAAATATTAATTTCTTTTCTATTTTGTATGCTCTTAATTTATTGGGGGTGATTTAGAGTGCCAATTTGCAGTTTTGTGTGTGTGTGTGTGTGTGTTTTAAAAAGCTATTTTGTTTGTCTTACACTTATAGTAGCATTGTCTAAAGACATGACATAGGATCAGGTCAACTAGGTTCTAAGGAAAATATTCCTATGTCTCAGGTTCATATGAATCATGTTCTTTCTCTCTGTGTTTGGGTTTGGTGTTTCTAAATTTTATACTGCCACATTTACACTTTAGTGGTGTGGTCCAAAGGTCATGGAACTGGGGTTTTCGTTTCCTCTTCTATAATAATAATGATAATGATGCTAGTATTCTTGAAAGAGAGGCAAATGGCAATTCAAGGGTGCAGTTTACTTGGAAGAGAAACCATCTAGCATTAGATTGTCTTCTCATAAATCTCATCTTCTTTGGTAACAAAATATGTAATTGTAAAGATTGCGTTAACCATATGACCCGTGTGACAGTTGTTGGGAGTACAGAATGGCACCAAATCATGAGGAATTAATGAAAACATTGATTAACCAACGTTCATTCTTTCTTCTAGAATATATGTAGACGGTATAAATCAAACTGATTATCTACATGTGCCAAAGATATAATTGAAACATAGTGTTTGAGAGAAACCATCTACCTAGCAGAACAGAACATTTGGAAAATAAAAGAGGTAAAAATATGAGTTCAATTAATGGTGTTGGATTGCAACCATTCTTTTTTGGGGTTTCTGGAAGTTATAGTGACATAGCTCTAAATCCAAAAGGATTTTGATTTATTGGATGATTTACCAACTTGGTTGTAATAGATATGTGGGATAGATGCATTATTTTGAGTTCATGACAGGTTCTCTAAAACAATTTTTTTTTTTTTTGGAGAGAGGGGGGGGGGGGGGGGGGTGGGGTATGAATGTTATTTCAAGGGATCCTATTCTCTTATGCCTTTAGTCTTTGATTTGCATTGCTGGGTTGAGCGCTTTTGTTTTTGGGTTAATCATGTTTGTCTGTAGAACTCGAGACTATCACTAAAAAAACTTACCTATCTAAATAATCTGTTGAATCAAAGTAGAAGTTGACTAAGGAGGCATATAGTCATGGAACCCGTATTTCAACATGCCTCATGCAGGTCTGAGAACTGTTGCAGGGAGAAATATTGCTGATGCGGGTCTGATAACTGTTGCAGAGAGAAATATTGAGAAAGCTTGTTCTGCTAACATAAGAAGGTTCAGACAAGACAAATACAGACGAGTTAATAACAGTTCTTTGTCTGAACTTTTCATTTCGTTCCTTGCAAAGGTAATCATTTCTGTCATGCTTTCTACCTTAATAAATGAGCTGGGTTGTAGACATCTATATGGTGTTCATCAAATTTCAAGATATATTTGACCTGTGAATTATGTGATTAACACTATATATGTGGATTATAAATTTATTTTAAAATTTGATTATGTACCAGATGTTTATATACTGCCCTTTTCTTATAATAGTTTGTTGAAGTTTGCCTGCTATCTTCCCCATATCTTAAGGGATGGCTGCTATGGCATCATATGTACTACCTAATGCTATTGATTGGAGTTTTTTCTTTTCTTTTTTGGTTGGGGGGGGGGGGGGGGGGGGCAGTTTTCTGACAAAGAATTCGAGGCCTCAAAGTTAGGAATTTGTACCTATACGGGAAAGTGTGAGTGCAGAAGGCGCTGGTCAGACAATTCTGATGTGATATTGGTAACTCTTTTTCTCTCTTTCTCTACACACATGCACATTATTGTCAGCTCTCACTTTGACACTTGAACAGTACAATTATTACTGCTGCCACTGCTACTGATTTTGTTATTGGCACTGTTGATGGCCGGTTAGATTGAGGATCCTTTTGAGCAACCAGAAAATTCTGCGAGGGCTGTTAGCATGAGTGGATTGACAAGGATATTTGAAGCATTTGAGATGAGTAGGATTATTTCAGCAGATCAGAATCTGGATTCTCTGCTTTCCACACTTGTTCGACCGCAAGTATCCTTGGAAATTAGAGCATGTCACAATCAAGGCCAGCACAGGTGAAGACCAAAATCTGATGGATAGGTTTCACCAGTTTTTGATTATTCAAATGGCTTTTTACAGTATAGTTTGTTATTTCTTTTGAAAGTTCAATGGTGCCCAGGTATTTTGATATTTTCCAGAATAAATTGTTGAATATTATATGCTGCCCCCTGCCAAATCAACTCAGAGAAGCAGATTGACTTATGTGATTTATTTACAGTTTCTTACTGAGGTTATCAATCCTTAACTGGTAAAGGTTATTCTAAAATTGCAATAATCTAAGTGCATTGTAACTCCCGATGGGCTGTGGAATACAGGCACACACATATTGATACGCAAACCTCAAAATGGGCAAATGTGGGCACCCACATTGATTTTGGCCTATTTTGGATCTTGAAAACATGGAAAGATTTGTAATGATTATTGATGCTTTGACAAAATTATGTTTCTATTAACCATTTTGATGCATTTTTTTGTTGTGGCATATTTTTAAGATCCACATAAAGTTTAAACTTTAAAGCATACAGGGACATTTCTGCATGACTTGAAGATCTGTTTTGGGGGAAATGAATGGTTTACTGTGTTCAGGGAGGAAGGGGGGGGGGGGGGGGGGAGGAGGAAAAGGGATGGGGGTATAGTCCTTTTTTTGGATTTTTCTTCTTTTTTTGTTCGTTGGGGTAAATTACAAATGTTAACATGGAACTACCATGTGCTCTATTTGTGAATTGTGACACTTACATCCCTTCTGGTTAGCTGTATGAGGTATGTCCGTTAAAAGGAATCATTGATGTGGCAACATTGCTTATTATGAGAATTAAAGAAACAGATCATGCTACGCTCATATTTCTGATTTCTCTCAAATTTTCTCCTTCAATCCTTATTTGGTTTCTCTCCATTCAAATGGTGTAAAAGGGTAGAACATTTTTTTCCTTCAATTCTTCCCAATAGGTGATGTAGGCACTTGCCACATCATCAAATTCTAAGGTAGCAAAAATGCTTCACGGAGCTAACTACTAAGGAGGTAAGTATCACAAAATAAAGCACATAGTAGTTCCTTGTTTTAAAGGTATACCATCAAGGTGATACCTCTAATTTAGTTATTTTTTGGGAGATGGGGAACAGATTTTTGGGTTTGAAGGGGGCATCTAGGGAATATTGTTAATTGCTTCTTTGTTCTATTGATTCTAGGGCCTGGGTGGTTGTTGTTTGTAAGCTATTTATTTGTTTGGTTGCTGAGAAAGTAGATGAAAAGAGAAGAAATTTAAAAATGAGTTTCTGTGTTATATGTTAACTTAAAAAACAAAAGAAAAAGATTTAAAAACATCACAACTGCAACACTTACATTTGATGCAGTTAATAGTTAATCTTCTTTCACTTCCTGTTGAGGTTTCTGCTTTTTCCTATTAAAGAATCTTAGCTACTTCTCATTTTGGAAAGATATATATTTTTCTAATAACTCTCTATTTTGTGCAAGTGCAGTGGAGATACTGGAACATCAAGTGTCTTAGTTGGTGGCCTTTTGTTGGGAGGCTTGGCAGTTGGGACACTAGCCTACATGTATGCACCAGAGGTATTGTTGGATTATTTCGCTTTATATATCTTACTAAAACCCAACCTATTTGGTGTTGGGTGTCTATGTTTCCTTATCAATTTATGTGATTTAAAATATGAATTATTTGGTGGAAGACCAAATAGTGCAATTATATTTGTTGATAGTTTCATATTGGGAGTATTGGGCGTCTGTGTTTCCATTAGGTTCGAATTAAGCAGAGTGGTGTATATGTTTTTTGACACATTCATGTTACTAATCTTATTTTTGAGCCCATAGGGTAAATATTTTTCACTTAAGTTTTACTTTCACAAGATGGGTTAATGAATATAGTTATTTGGTCCAATTAATCATGTGATGCATCAGTAATCAATGGATTGGACCTTGCTGGAAGTTCACTTTTCAAATATGACGTGGTTTATATACTGCCTATCCAAGCAACTGCTCAGAGGCTTTTTTTTTTCTCACTAATATATTTGGCCAAAGTTCTGATGACATGAACTGATATATCCAGATTTTACTTTTTGCAGTTAATGAAGGCAACTGGCGATCTAAGGAGGAAGTTTTTTGATGATTCTTATGATGATTCAGATGTGAGAACATGTTTCTGCATTTGCAATCCTTAAAAGTTGCTCATTATCAGTGTCTGCATGCTTGTTAATGTGTTTGGTGTTTGAAAGTAAAGTTTTTTAGTTAAACAAGAGGACCACTCATGGTCGGTTTCATTAGAAAAACAAGAATAAAAGAAATGTATAATTCTCTCTCTTAGGTTGTTAGGCAACACATTCTAGGGCTTGGGCTAGGCTTGAGTTGTTTGATTATTGTGCATGAATAAGCTTTTGGATTTGTATCTTTGCTGCGTTGGAACCTTCAAGAAAAGTAAACACTTTACAATTGTTTATGTTAACTTGTATTTTCAGCATCTTTTGACTGTGATTGATATTGTTTTAGTTGTGTCATTTATGATGTTTACAATGCATTGATACTGCATTGGTCGTGTGATTCATGAATACATGAACCAGAAAACTGAGAAGGATTTGCAATTGAATCCCTCCATAAATGATGTTTCTGCTCAGCTTTGTGGAGATGATGCCCCTAATGGAGCTGCAGTTGATTCAGATAAAAGTTTTAGCTTGAATGTTGCAGAATATTTTGTTGAAATTGCCATATAAATTATTACTGCTATTGTGTGATTAGTACTGGAAAAAGTGTTTTGGATCTTTTAATCCATTTTGATTTTCTCTTAGTTATGGATTCAGGTTGATTGTGGAAGACTGTATTAGCCATTAAAACTGTCACAATTGTTCGAACCTCTTTGCAAGTAAATGTAATTTATTCCCCTATATGTTAGAGAAGACAAATGTGATTTCCCCTCTATATTAGTGAAACAAAACTGATGTGTAATTAGGTTGGAGATTAGAGGATGCAGAATATGTATATGGGCATCATTTTAACCAGGAATTTTACACAGAAATGGTGTGCCAATAGTACATTGGAGCCTATACTCGAGGAAATACTCGAAGTGCTCAAGCCCAAGCAGAAGGATTTGGAAACACGGGATCAAGTCATTAATGAACTACGAAGAGTTGTTGAAACTGTGCAAAGTTTGAGAGGTAATTTGTACTTTCATGGTTCTGTCAAAAGAATTTTTAAATTTTTTTTTTATATACTTAAAATCTGTAAAACTTCCATGATTTGCAATTGAAGATATAAGTTGGTGGGAATGGAAGGATTCCATTCTATATGCCCAAGCAGGAGCATTTGATAAAATTTAACCTATCCTATTTGCTCTGAGATGACTATGTATCATCACTGGCCATGGTACATTGGAGGGTTTTTTGATAAAATTCAACCTAGTGGCCATGGTTTTCTTTAAGATGTTGAAATGCTGTAGTTTTGAATTCACTAATATTTACATGAGCACATACCGTTTGGCCCATATCTATTGGATACTCAGTTGGGTCTTTTAGAATGTGAAGAGGGGGCTGGCAATATAGTTCTGCAGGTGGCGTGATAAATTGGAGGGTTTTTTGACCATGAGTGATTGGTTTTATGCAAATAATAATTAAATGAATTTTCTTTTTATTTGGAAAATTAAGCATCTTCTTCTCCTGGCTCTTAGAACTTCTTATTTTTCAATAAATAAGATATTTTATTATAAGAAAGGAGCACTAATAATGTTGAGCTTCATTAATAAATTACAAATGGACAGCCATATGGTCCAAAAAAAACCTAGATAGTTACATGTAACTCCCTCAATCATAGTGTGATATTCAAACAAAGTTCTCATAAAACTACTCTTAATATCTTGAGGCGATTTCTCTTCATCTTCAAAAGTCCTATGGTTTCTCGCTCTTCAAATGGTCCACATTATATAACGAGGACTAGCTTGCCACACAACCCAGTTTTGATCAACCAAACACTCGTCTCCATCAAAACATCAAGTCTATCACCCACCTTGGCATCACCCATATCACTCCAAATGCTATAAATGCAAATTTCCACAACTCTTGAGCTATAGGACAATAAGTAGATGCTCTATTGTTTCACAACTACACTTGCACATAATACACTCATTGACAACCACCATCTTCTTCTTTACAAGATTATCCAAGGTTGTTGTCCACACAAAGAAAGCCACCTTATGAGGTACCTTGCTACCCCACTTAGAATGCAGATGCACATGTTTCAAACTCTCATAATAGGATCATACACTAGACCTCCTTGTTTGTATTAATTTGAAATTTCCTGGCTTGCTAAGGACATTCCAAATGGCACAACAAGGAAGTTCAACCTGTAAATTTATGGGTACGTGGAAAATGACCTGGGTCAAGTGTAGCAGATCCCATGGAAGTTATTAACCCATATAAATGTATGCAATAGAGACAGGTGGCATTGATGCAGTTTTTAAAAGTTACAAAGTAGCATCCAATATTGTGACAAGTGTCTTTCAAGCCAAGGAAAGAAAGACATGTGGAATGAACAATTGTCAATTTTCATCAGGCCCTCAAGTATAAATGAGGGCTGATTCTCTAGAAAAGGACACCGTTCTTCACTGACAAACTTGTTTATACAGAGATCATATCATTCTCTTGTAATATTAGTTCCTTAGATTCTCTCATAGTTCATAGGGCTTAGAAGGTGTTCATGCTTGTAAGCACTTTCTTGTAATCTTGTTACTCAATTTAGTCTTGTTTATGCAAGTTTATTTTAGTTAGATTCAAGTTTTTAGTTGTTAGTTCTGTTTGATCCACAATGCATTATCTTCAATTTGATTGGATGTTTAGAATGTTTACTTAGGTTATGATATGTTCACTGCTTTGCATATTTTACCTTCAAACTGTTTACTGCTTAGACTGATTAGACTTCACGTTGCTCTATTTGGAATTGGGTTTAGTGTGATCATGAATAGCCTAGTTACTTGGAATTCAATGGCACCTGATTTTAATAAAAGTTTTGTCCTTGTACATAGTTCCTTAGAATATAATTTATTTGCTTTCCGTAGTTCATTATTACCTGCATTTCATCCTTCGAGCCTAAAAAGTCTCCCTCACCCCTTCTAGCTCCCACTCTTGAAAGTCCCCAAGGAACTTAAGTTGCATATTTTGAATTCCCAACCTATATGTCTACTGCGTTATAGACGAAACTAGTTTCAAATTATCTTGAGATTCTGTCTCGATGACATTTTTTTATTTTTTCTGGAACCTAAGTTCTTTTGATTGTTGGTCTTGGTGAGGAAGCTTCATCTCCATTTGCATAGAGATAGGAATTCCTTAAAGGGATCCATCTTTTCTGACTTGATACAGGATAGCTGGGCTAGAGTTGTTGTGGTTTGGTCCCCATAGGAAAAAGGGGAAGATGATGTTTCATGCTACAAAGACTTCTGTAGGTTTTTAGCACTATATAAATATTTGTCTTCATTGTTTTCCTATTTTTTTCCTCAATCCAAGACAAGTAACCTATAGTAAAGATCATCAGATTAAGCGAATTTTCTTTCTGGTTTCTTCTTTCTTTGCATTTCATTTGTTGAGTCATCATGAACTTTTTTTTTTTGAGAAAAAGTCATCATGAACTTTTATGTCTTATTTACATGAGGAATAATTCTTGCCATTAGTTAAAAAAATTTATGATTAACAACATAAATTAATGACCTGGCTCAAACAGGGGCAGCAGTGGAGCCATTTGGGTCATTTGTGTCCAATCTGTTCACAAAATGGGGTGACGTGGATATCTCTATAAATTTACCCAAGGAGGGTGGATATATTTCATATGTTGAAAGTGACCGCAAACAAAGATTACTTGGGGATTTGCAAAATCCTTTGAGAGGTAATTTGCTTTGAGTTCAAGCATTTTTAGTTCCCCCCCCCCCCCCCTCTCTCTCTCTTAGATGCTTGTATTCTGTCACTTCGGCATAGAAGTTTCAGAAAATCTATTGTTCTTATATTTTGACAATCTCTCTTGCACGTTTGTTAACTTAAGTTTTTGCTTTATTGTAATTGCTTGTCTCCAGTGCATGTCTCGAAAAACACGTTCTCACAATTAGGACACTTAATGATATGGGCCAAAGTATTTATGAATCTTGGAACTTATCTTAGAAAAAAAAAAAAAAAAAGATTATGTATAAAGTTGGATATGAACTGTAATTTATATAAAGTGCAAATTGGGAAACTTCAGTCAGTGTACCATCTTCACCTTTTGCAATTTTTTCTTACAGAATTGAGTAAAACTTTATTTACCGTGCAGACCAGTTCTGAAAGTTTAGTGTCTCTGTAGTTTGTAATTATGTTGTACAGCAGACATTCAAGGTCATTTTTCCAGTTTGTAATAGAAAATGTGCAAGATTCTTTTTTTTTTTTTTAAAAGAAAAATGTGCGAGATTCTTTGAGTGGCTGTTTTCATCAGTTTCCTCATGCACGTGCTTAAGTCTTTATTGTATCCATGTTTGAAAAAAAAAAGTTTTTGGAAATTGTGAAGACAAGGACACATAATTTGTGGATGGTGTCAATAATCTTTGAAAATTTAGATCCCAGGGTTTTATGTTATGAAATTGCTGGGTATATACGTATAAGTGAAGTCCCATATTAAATAACAATGAAAAGAGTGAGTGGTTAATATAACATAGTTGGCCCCAAACTCATAAGTTTAAGCTTTTAGGTTAAGTGGCGTCCCTATATGTTTCATTAATTACTCAATTAGAGGTTCCCCAAGGTGTTTACTCCCCAACAAAAAGCGAAAGGAGCATAATGCATGATGTAATGCAAGCTTACTTAATTTTTATGGATTCAACATTGTTCTTCTTCGTTTGATTATTCCTCATTATGATGCCCCTTTCTTCATTTCATAACGGTTTTGATCTGCAGGTCGATGGCAGATGGTGCAATTAATCCCTGCAAGAGTTCCAATTCTAAAATGCCAAAGTAGCGACAATATCTTCTCTTGTGATATATCAATTGATAACTTGAAGGGCCAAATGAAGTCCAAACTCTTTTTGTGGATTAGTGAGATAGATGGCCGCTTTCGTGACATGATTTTGCTGGTATGTTCTTGTAGCAATCTAATATTTGCCATTGTTTGGCATATGATGCATTGTTTCTAGTTTGTGTAGGTCAAGGAATGGGCAAAGGCACATGACATAAATGATCCAAATAGTGGGACTATCAACTCATACTCTCTCAGCTTGCTTGTGATATTCCATTTTCAGGTAATTCTTTATAATTATTTCTCGTATAATTTATGAAAGGGTTAAAATTCGAAGAGATTTACTTGTTGCTCCATGTCATGCATCCAAAATGTTTGCTTTGGACTTGGATTGCTTAATGTTATTAAAAAAAAAAAAAGTATTATACTGTTGCATCAGTCTTGTTCCTTTTATGATTAAAATACGTTGTCATGTTATGAGAAGCCAGGATATGTTCTTCTTCCTACCTACATATTTTGATTTATGTATATATATATTCTTGAGTTGGTCTGGTTTCCTGTCTTTGCTCCCATGCATTTTGAAATTTACTAATTCAGCTCTAACAAGAGGTAGGAAGATTAATTTTCTTTCAGACATGTGAACCTGCAATTTTTCCACCTCTTAAAGATATATACGCTGGAAATGTTGCTGATGATCTTCAAGGTAATTTTCATCTTTAATCTTAAGCACAAAACATCTATGTTGTTTTGGAATCTTACAGTGGTGGAGACATAAGCTAAGTCGTACTCTTTTCTCTGAAAACATTAATTTCTTTTCTATTTTGCATGCTGTTTTTTTTTTTTTTTTTGGGGGGGGGGTGGGGTGTGGGATGGGTGATTTAGAAGGCCAATTGTAGTTTTTTTTTTTTTTTTTTTTTTAAGGCTATTTTGTTTGGGACAGAATCAGGTCTAGGTTCTAAGGAACATATTCCTATGTCCCAGGTTCATATGAATCATTTTCTTTCTCTCTATGTTTGGGTTTGGTTTTTCTAAATTTTATACTGCCACATTTACACTTTAGTGGTGTGGTCCAAAGGTCATGGAACCAGGGTTTTTGTTTCCTCTTCTATTTTCAAAGCCATATGATTGGTTTGGCTGAGTACTAGGGTAACTAAGGCTTAGATAATAATATTAATGCTAGTATTCTTAAAAGATACCTAAATGGTAATTCAACGATGCAGTTTACTTGGAAGAGGAGCCATCTAGCATTAGATTGTCTTGTCATAACATAGATATTGAAGTTATATTAAACATCATATAGGTTTATGAAAGCAGATATCTCATCTCAATTTAATTTGAATTTTCGGTTAAATTTAATGTTCTTTGGTAGCAGAATTTGTAGATAAATATTGTGTTAATTATATGACCCATGTGACAGTTGTTGGGAGTACAAAATGGCACCAAATCATTCTCTCTTTCTTTCTTCTAGAATGGATTTAGATGGGATAAATCAAACTAATTATATACATGTGCTAATTATGTAATTGAAACAAAGTGTTTGAGAGAAATCATCTACCTAGCAGAACAAAACATTTGAAAAATGAAATAGGGAAAATTATGAGTTCAATTAATGGTAATGTAAGTGGACCAAGTTTGGCCCATACTGGGCTCGAGCCAAGGACTATTGATCCCTAGCCCGGCCTACAGGTGATAGGTTTGAGCTGAACTAACGCGTAAGCCATCGGCTTACCATTAAGGGATCTGCCAACCAAGCACGGGCCTTGATGATTAGTTCAAGTTACAAGGGAATCATCGTGGCGATGGAGCCAAAGTGGACCCACTCCCTGGTGTGAGATTAGACAAGCTGGAACAACAGCTTAAACTCAAAGGGCCACTTAAACCTGGCAAATGGCGAGACTCATGCACAGGTGGAATATCTTCCCATGATTACTATCCCATTGATGGAAGAGTATAAAAGGACAGGGATTCAAAGGAAAAGGGGTTGGAATATTTTTTAAGGGAGAGAAACACGAGAGAAAAGGAGAGACATTCTTTACAAGAATTGGGAAAAGGTGATCCAACTTAGGACACCTCGGCCACCTGAGATCCTCCTCAGGTAATCAAGCATTCAGTCATCAACCACCGTTCAATAACCTTCCTCTACCAGACACCAACTAGATTCCTCCTTGGACCTCCCACTGTGGGCTATACCCTTAACCAGCACACAAATTAATTGGGGTCTAGGCCCAACGATCCCAACATCGTTGTGGGCCACACCACCACAGTATTGGATTGCAACCTTGCTTTTTTGGGGTTTCTGGAAAAATAGGAGGATTTTGATTTATTGGAGGATTGACCAACTTGGTTGTAATGGATTTGTGGGATAGATGCATTATTTTGAGTTCATGACAGGTTCTCTAAAACTTTTTTTTTTTTTTTAAGTTGGGGGGGGTGGGTGTTGAATGTTATTTCAAGGGATCCTTGTCTCTTATGCCTTTTGTCTTTAATTTGCATTGCTGGGTTCAGCGCTTTCTTTTTTGGTATGATCATGTTTGTCTGTAGAACTCGGGACTATCACTAAAAAAACTTACCTATTGAAATAATCTGTTGAATCAAAGTAGCAGTTGACTAAGGAGGCATATAGTCATGGAACCTGTATTTCAACATGCCTCATGCAGGTCTGAGAACTGTTGCAGAGAGAAATATTGCTGAAGCTTGTGCTGCTAACATAAAAAGGTTCAGAAAAAACATATTCAGACGAGCTAATCACAGTTCTTTGTCTGAACTTTTCATTTCGTTCCTTGCAAAGGTAATCATTTCTGTCGTGCTTTCTACCTTAATGAAGAATCTTGGTTGTAGACATTTATATGGTGTTTATCAAATTTCAAGATATATACGACCTGATTATGCAATTAACGCTATATATCTGGATTATAATTTTTTTTTTTTTAAATGTTGATTATGACCAGACGTTTATATACTCGGAAACTGCCCTTTTCTTATAATAGTTTGTTGAAGTTTGCCTGGTATCTTCCCAATATCTTAAGGGATGGCTGCTATGGCATCATATGCACTTCCTAATGCTATTGATTAGAGTTTTGTTTTTTTTTTTTTTTTTGGGGGGGGGGGGGGGGGGGTTGGCGCAGTTTTCTAACATTGGTGTCAAGGCCACAGAGCAAGGAATTTGTACCAAAACTGGAGAGTGGGTGTGCAGAAGGAGCAATAAAAGATGGTCGCTGAAAACTGATCCAATATTGGTAACTCTCTCTCTCTCTACACACATGTACATCATTGTCAGTTCTCACTTTGACATTTCAACTATTATTACTGCTGCCACTGCTACTGATTTTGTTATTGGTATTGTTGATGGCCGGTAAGATTGAGGATCCTTTTGAGCAGCCAGAAAATTCTGCGAGGGCTGTTAAAATAAGTGGGTTGAGAAGGATATCTGAAGCATTTGAGATCAGCCACCGTAGGCTTAGTTCAGCTGATCAGAACCAAGATTCTCTGCTTGTCACACTTGTTCGATCACAAGTATCCCAGGAAATTAGAGCACGTCTTAGCAATCCAGTTTCTTATGGCGGGGGCTACCAGCCCCACCTAACACATCCACATGTGCACAGTAATGTGAACTTACAAGCAGAAACTCAGAACAAATTTCAGAACTTGGGGTTGAAAAGCAATTCTAACAATCCAACCTTGACAGAAATTGTGAACATGTATGGGAAATTTGAGGCATCTGAGTCAAAAACGCAGAACCAATTTCAGAACTCGAGGTTAGAAAGCCGTTCTTACAATCCAAGCATGACAGAAATTGTGCAGGCACAAAGTCAAGGCCAGCACAGGTGAAGACCAAAATCTGATGGATAAGTTTCACCAGTTTTTGATTATTCAAACGTCTTTTTACAGTATAGTTCGTTGTTTCTTTTGAAAGTTTAATGGCACCCAGGTATTTTTGATGTTTCCTCAAATAAATTGTTGAATATTATATGCTGCCCACTGCCAAATCAACTCAGAGAAGCAGATTGACTTACGTGACTTATTTCCGGTTTCTTACTAAGGTTATCTATCCTTAAAGGGTCAAGGCTTTTCCAAAAATGCAATAATCTAAGTGCATTGTAACTCCCGATGGGCTGTGGAACACAGACACACACATATTGATATGCAAATCACAAAATGAACAAATGTGGGCACACACATTGATTTTGGCCTATTTTGGATCTTGAAAACATGGAAAGATTTGTAGTGTTTATTGATGCTTTGACAAAATTATGTTTCTATTAACCATTTTGATGCATTTTTTGTTGTGGCATATTTTTAAGATCCACATAAAGTTTAAAGCATACAGGGACAATATTTTTTGCATGACTTTAAGATCCGTTTTGGGGTCATCAATGGTTTACTGTGTCCAGATGGGGAAGAGGGGTGGGGAGGAGGAAAAGGGATGGGGGTATACTCCTCTGTTTGGGTTTTTCTTTTTTCCTGTTGGGTTAAATTACAACTATTAAAGCATGGAACTACCATGTGCTCTATTTGTGAATTGTGACGCTTACATCCCCTGTGGTGTATGAAGTATGTCCGTTAAATGGAATCATTGATGTGGCAAGTGGCAACATTGCATATTATGAGAATTGAAGAAACAGATCATTCTACACTCATATTTCTGATTTCTCTTGAATTTTCTCGTTAAATCCTGATTTGGTTTCTCTCAATTCAAATGGTGTAAAAGAGTAGAACATTCTTTTCCTTCAATTCTTCCCAATAGGTGATGTAGGCACTTGCCACATCATCAAGTTCTAAAGTAACAAAAATGCTTCAGAGAGCTAACTACTAAGGAGGTAAGGTAAGTGTCACAAAACAAAGCACATAGTAGTTCCTTGTTTTAAAGGTATAATACCATTGGGGTGACAGCTGTGATTTATCATTTTTTGGGAGATGGGGAACAGATTTGTTGGGTTTGAAGGGGCATCTTGGGAATATTGTTAATTGCTTCTTTATTCTGTTAATTCTGGGACGTGGGTGGTTGTTGTTTGTAGTCTATGTATTTTTTTGGTTGCTGAGAAAGCAGATGAGAGTAGAAAAAATTTAAAATTGAGTTTGTATGATGTGTTAATTTAAAAAACGAAAGAGAAAGTTTTAACCATATTGCAGCCGCAAGACTTGAACCATTTACATATGATGCAGTTAACAGTTAATCTTCTTTCACTTCCTGTTGAGGTTTCTGTTTTTTCCTGTTAAAAGAATCTTAGCTACTTCTCATGTTGGAAAGAAATCTTTATTCTAAGCACTTTCTATAATTCTATTTTGTGCAAGTGCAGTGGAGATGCTGGAAATTCAAGTCTCTCCGTTGGTAGCCTTTTGTTGGGAGGCTTGGTAGCTGGGCTAGACTGCATATCCGAGGTATTGTTGGATTATTTAGCTTTATATATCTTACTAAAACCCAACCTGTTTGGTGTTGGGTGTCTATGTTTCCTAAGGTTATCAATTAATTAGTGGAGTGGTGTATATGTTTGTTTCATCACATTAATGATTTAAAATATGATTTATTTGGTGGAAGACCAAATAGTGCAAGTATCAGTTTTGATAGTGTTGTATTGGGAGTATTGGGTGTCTGTGTTTCCTTTAAGTTCAAATTAGGTAGAGTGGTGTATATGTTTTTCGACACATTAATGTTACTAATCTTATTTTTGAGCCAACTGGGTAAAGATTTTTCACTTAAGTTTTACTTTCACAAGATGGGTTAATGTATATAGTTATTTGGTCCAATTAAGCATGTGATATATCAGTAATTAATGGATTGGACCTTGCTAGAAGTTCACTTCTAGGCTATGACGTGGTTAATGTACTGCTTATCTAAGCAACAGCTCGGAGGCTTTTTTTTTGTCCCACTAATATATTTGGCCAAAGTTCTGATGACACCAACTGATATATCGTGATTTTACTTTTTGCAGATTAAAAAGGCAGCTGATGATCTGAAGAAGTTTTTTGATAATTTTGATGATGATTCAAATGTGAGAACTTGTTTCTGCAATTGCAATCCTTAAAAGTTGCTCGTTATCTGTGTTTGCATATTTGTTAATGTGTTGGTGTTTGAAAGTAAAGTCTTTTAGCTTAAACAAGAGGACTACTCAAGGTTGGTTTCATTAGAAAAACAAGAATAAAAGAAATGTATAAGTCTCTCTCTTAGGTTTTTAGGCATCACATTCTAGGGCCTGGGCAGGGCTTGATTTGTATGATTCATTGTGCATAAATAAGCTTTAGGATTTTTATCTTTGCTGCATTGGAACCTTCAAGAAAAGTAAACACTTTACAATAGTTTATGTTAACTTGTATTTTCATCATGTTTTAACTGTGATTGATATTGTTTTAGTTGGTCATTTATGATGTTTACAATGCATTGATACTACATTGGTCGTGTGATTAATGAATACAGGAACCAAAAAACTGAGAAGCATTTGCAGCTGAATTCTGAAATAAATGATGTTTTTGCTCAGCTTTGTGGAGATGATGCCCCTAATGGAGCTGCAGTGAATTCAGAAAAAAGCTGTTGCTTTAACTTCGCAGAATATTTTGTTGAAATTGTTGTATAAATTATTACTACTTTTGTGTGATTGGTACTGGAAAAACAGTGTTTGGAATCTTTTAGTACATTTTGATTTTCTTTTAGTTATGTATTCAAGTTGATTGTGGAAGATTGTATCAGCTATTAAAACTGTCACAATTGTTCGAACCTCTTTGCAAGTAAATGTAATTTATTTCCCTATATGTTGGAGAAGGTAAATTTAATTTTTTTTTTAGAAGAGAAATGATGTGTAATTGGGTTGGAGATTGAAGGATGCAGAATATTTATATGGGCATCATTTTAACCAGGAATTTTACATAGAAATGGTACTGATGTAAAATATTAAATTGTGGGGTGTTACATTATCTCGAAATGGTTAAAATTTGAAGGAGATTTACTTTTATGATGGTACAATGAATGGTTTAATAGAATTTCACGGTTTGATTTTGTTTAATTAACCAACACTTACTCTCATTAAAGTCTCAGTTCGGAATGCCTGGGATTCGTGAGCCCAAACCATTCACTTCACTGCAATGAGGACTCGTCCTTATTATTATTATTATTTTAATTTTTAAGATCTGACCTTTTGAACCACGGGTACCATCTGGAGGTTGCAATCACCTTGTTCTCTTCTTGCCGTGATGTCAAGCCAAGGACTTGAGTTTTTGTTTGAGAGAGGTGGAGGAAGGTGAGGAATTGTGGTGGTGATGGCAGTGGCTAAATTTGCCAAATGGCATAGTATTTTTTTAAAAAAAAAAATAGGTGAATAGTATACTAGTTATTTAGTTATGTAGCACATTTTTTAGAACTTGAATTTGTGCTAGAGCTCAAGTTTGACAAACTCAAGTTTCCAAAATGTTCTTAATAACTAAATAACTTTGTGTGTGCTATTCTCTTAATATTTTTCTAAAATTGTGTTATAGAGCAAATTTTTCCTGAAGGTGGTGGTCCATGGGGTGAAAAGATTGGAGGGCACGTATTTTTAGGAATTTATCTCTTTATTTGGGGGTATTTTAGACTTTACAATTTACATAATAAAATATTCTATGTATTAAAAAATTCTGTTAAATTTAATTGAAAGATAAACGAAATGAGGGTATTTGCTCATTTCGAAAACATAAATGGGAAAATTAGTAGGTTTCAAAGATAATGGGGGAAATTATGAATCACCCTAAACATAAAGGGGGAAAGTTTTTTTTTTTTTTTTTTTCCAAATAAAAATGAGTCGACTAATATATATATATATATATATATATTGATAATTTGATCATTTGTTCTTTGATAATTCAATAGTTGGTGGTGGGGACTTAATTAGTATATGCCTGGAAATTAAAAAATTCAGCTTTCTTTTATAAAAAAAGAAAAAAGAAAAAAAAAAGAAATAAACTAATAAACAAAACTAGCATATATATATATATATATATTTAATTTAACAAAACTTTCTTAAAAAATAATTTACCTTTTAGCCTTTTTTTTTTAGAATATTAAAAAAAATTATATATGCAAATAAGTTATCCGAAACTACGGTCCCAAACAAACACTTAAACCTTGGATGTCTTGACGAGTCTACTGATATTATATGCACAACTGGCAATTTTCTCTTTGACATGTGATGGTATTTTTATTTATTTTTTTAGTGGGGAGAGTGAAAATTTGATCCTAGAAGTCTCAGTTGTAAATTAAAGAAGGTGGCACTGTGACAGTTTAGCCTCTTGGAGATAGTGATGGTATTCATTCCCACACTTCTATAGATAGTAATAAACATGAAATCACGTGTCCTAACCAAAAAAAAAAAAAAAAAAGCATTAAATGATAAGTGTCTATTTTGCTAGGACTAGGAAAATTCTTCTTCATATTCCCACGTCTCTGTTTTCCTTTAGGGTCCGTTTGTTGGAGGGGTGAAAAAGTGGGAGGATAGAAAATGGAGGGAGGATAGAAAAAATTTTAATTTCTCTCCTTTTTGTTTGGTTGAGAGTGAAAAAATAAAGAGATTGAAAAAGTGAATTTGTATAAATTTACTCATACACTTATGTTAAAAAATGATAACCAATTAAAACAAAAAAGTGACAAACAACTAAAAAATAAAAAAGCAATCACCCAATTTATTAAAAAATAAAAATCATGTTCCAAAAAAAAAAAATCATGTCTAGTTAAACAAAAAAAGAAAAGAAAAATAAAACAACTATCACACAAGAAAAAAAAAATGGTAACGTGCCCACCAACAGCCACAACCCCAGGAAATCAAAAAATTAATAAAAAGAAAAAAGCAAAGTCCAGTCATCCCAAAGAGAAAAAAAAAAAAAAAAAAAAAAAAAAAAAAAAAAAAAAAAAAAAACCTAACTGGGGCATTTTTGTCTATTAAGCAACCCCATTTTCTTCCTTCAGTTTTTTCTTCATTTTAGAGAAAAAAAATTTTGATGGGCCTAAAGAGAAAACATCTAGGCCCCACCATTTATTTTCCTTCTTCTCTACCCAACCAAATACACTCAAAAAAGTTTTCCTTCACATTTTCTCTTTAAAATTTTCCATCTACTCTATTTCACCTCTAAATAAAAACACCCTTAGAGTGTGCAGACTGAGGAGTACTAATGGAGGAAAAGGACATCTGCACATTTTTGATGTAATGGTTATTCCACAAGTATAAGTGTTTGTGAGATATGAGAGGAAAAGACCGGGATTCAAATTTTCAAGAGAAAACTTCATTTATATATACACTTAAATTATATTAGAATAGAATCTCTATTTTGTATAAAAAATAAAAAATAAAAAATAGAAGAAAGGGAAAATAGGCATGGCAAGTAGCTAGCTACTGGCTACTTGATTCTGCACCGACATTATTATCAAATGCCATGCAAAAGAAAAGGCAAGGTTAGTACAATGAGAATGAGGGGTGGTGAAGACCATGACTTCACTCCCAAGTCTCCTGCTATCATCAAAATCGAAGTTTTTGTTTGATCAAAGTCATTATTTTCTAGTCCACCAATGACTGAGGAGAGTGCGGACAACCCAACAAGTATTCTTCTTTGTTACCCACCTTTTCCTTTACCGTACCTCGTTAAAGGTCCCACAAAATCTGGAAAAAAAAAAAAAAAAAAAAAAAAACCCTCTCACTAAGCAAAGCCCTTCTACTATACACTCTACAACTATATCATGGTATGTACATTGTACTAATGTATTATTGTAAATAAAGTTCGATCTCAACTTGGTTTGCCTTATAAAAGGCAATCTGATAGCGTAGCTTGGGAGTCCTAGTAAAGGTGGTAGAAAAAAGTCTCAGTCAAGGTTTCAGGTAATGGTTTTGTTGATGGTGATTCTGATATAGTATATATATATATTTATTCTGGTGTATATAACAATCTGAAAGATTTGTGTATCTATTTGTTGTTATTTTAATGACTTTTGATATGAATAAGCAATTTTTTATGTGGGGTTTTATTTTGTTTCGTTTTTTTTTTTTGGTACGGTTATTTTATTTGATTTGTTTATGGGTTTTTAAGTAATGTGTTTTTAGTTGATGAATTGAAAATGAGGAAATAGGGGTCCTTGCATAAAAATTCTTGTTAGTTCATTTGTCCTCAGTATATGTTTTTACATGATCAGACTTAGTATGATCATCCCCAAATCTATGTGTAATGTTATTTTTCATTCTATAAATCTAAAGTATATGTTAGGTGCAATAAACTTTGCTATAGTGACAAAGTGATATACGACTTACATCTTTGACAAAGTGATATACGACTTACTCAAAGCTTAATTTATGGTTGGCACCAAGGGACTTTGAGTCATTGCTTTGATGAAATTCTTCATATTGGAATAAGTTGTTACCATTTTCAGGTGTGTCTTTAACGGTTTCTACCTTGTGTTATTTGCCATTAATGCACTTGAATTTTGACACATTGATCTGCGTCGCTAATGTTTTTTCAGAAATAAAAATGAGATGACCATATGGTATTTGCTCTGAGATGACCATATATTATCACTGGCCATTGTACATTGGAGGGATTTTTTATCAAATTTAACCTAGTGGCCATGGTTTTCTTTAAGATGTTGAAATGCTGTAGTTTTGAATTCACTAATATTTACACTAGCAAATACCGTTTGGCCCATATCTATTGGATATTTGGTTGGGTCTTAGAATGTGAAGAGGGAGCTGGCAGCTGGCAATATAATTCTACAGGTGGCGTGGCACATTGGAGGGTTTTTTGAGCCTGTGATTGGTTTTATGCGACTAATAATTAAATGACTTTTCTTTTTATTTAGAAAATTAAGCACCTTCTTCTCTTGGCTCTTCAAACTTTATATTTTTCAATAAATAAGATATTTTATTATAAGAAAGAAGAGCTCATAATGACGAGCTTTGTTAAAAAAATTACAAATGGACAGCCATATGGTCCAAAAAATCAACTAAATAGTTACATGAAACCCCCTCAATCATAGTGCGATATTCAAACAAAGTTCTCATAAAACTACTCTTAATATCTTGCGTCGATTTCTCTTCATCTTCAAAAGTCCTATTGTTTCTCTCTCTCCAAATGGTCCACAGAATATAACAAGGACTAGCTTGCCACATAGCCAGTTTTGATCAACCAAACGCTCGTCTCCATGATAACATCAAGTCTATCACCCACCTTGGCATCGCCCATATCACTCCAAATGCTACAAATGCAAATACCACAACTACACTTGCACATTATACACTCATTAACAACCACCATCTTCCTCTTAACATGATTATCCCAGGTTGTTGTTCACACAAAGAAAGCCACCTTATGAGGTACCTTGCTACCCCACACACCTTTCTAAGGATATGCAGATGCACATGTCTCGAGCTCTCATAATAGGATCATACACTAGACCTCCTTGTTGGTATTAATCCAAAATTTCCTGGCTTGCTAAGGACATTCCAAGTGGCACAGCAGGGAAGTTAAACCTGTGAAGGCACGGGTACATGGAAAATGACCTGGGGGCAAATGTAGCAGATCCCATGGCAGTTATTGACCATATAAAGTGTATGAAATAGAAGCAAGTGGCATAGATGCAGGTTTTAAAAGTCACAAAGTAGCTTCCAATATTGCAACAAGTGTTTTTCAAGCCCAGGGAAAGAAAGACACTTGGAAGGAACAACAGTCAATTTTCATCAAGCCTCGAGTATAAATGAGGGCTGATTCTCTAGAAAAGGACACCATTATTCACTAACAAACTTGCTTATACAGAGGCCATATCATTCCTTGTAATATTAGTTCCTTAGGAGATTCTCTCGTAGTTCATAGGGCTTAGAAGGTATTCATGCTTGTAAGGGCTTTCTTGTAATCTTGTTACTCAATTTAATCTTGTTTATGCAAGTTTATTTTAGTTTAATTCAGTTTTTTAGTTGTCAGTTCTGTTTGATCCATAATGCATTTTCTTTGATTTGATTGGATGTTTAGACTGTTTACTTAGACTATGATATGTTCACTGCTCTGCATAATTAGACTTTGAATTGCCTTGTTTGGAATTAGGTTTAGTGTGATCATGAATAACCTAGTTACTTGGAATCTGTTGAAGTGGGCCGTGTGTGTGGCTTGAATTGCCACAAGCCCAAGTCAAGTAGTATTAGGAAACCGAATTCAACTAGGAATGCATCTTCTTGTAATAGCCGACCTATAATATATATATATATATATTAGGTTTGAGATGAAGAAGCAGCGTGGAATTAGAGAATTCCAATTAACCTAGTGAGCAGCTGCATGAGAGAAAAATAGAGAAAAGAGAGGCAGCCAGCTTCTATTCTTATTGTTTCTGTGAGAGAATGCTAGGGTGTAATTGGGATTTGGGTTTCTTGAGAGTGTTATTGTGCATTATTGTATCTCCCTATTTTTTATAGTGAAATTTCTCCGTCGTCTCCATGGAGGTAGGCAGTTTGCCGAACCACGTAAATTCTTTTGTTCTTTGTGTGTGCTTGTTATTTAATTTCCGTTTATTTACTGTTATTGATTGGAGTCCTAGGGTGCTATCTGCACAACAAGTGGTATCAGAGCTAAGGTTAGGATTCAATCCTTTGAACACAGTAAAGATGTCAAGCACAAAGTATGATGTAGAGAAGTTTGGTGGCAAGGGAAATTTTTCTCTTTGGCAAAGGCGGATGAAGGATCTCTTAATTCAACAAGGAGTTTACAAGGCCTTGCTTGGGAAGGAGAAGAAATCAAAAACGATGAAGGATGTAGAATGGGTAGAGATGGATGAGAAAGCAGCTAGCGCTATTCGTCTAAACCTAGGTGATGAGGTCATTCACAACATCCTAGAAGCAAAGACCGCAAAGGAGGTTTGGGAAAAACTAGAAGGTCTTTATATGAGAAAGAACTTGACGAACAAGTTGTACGTGAAGAAGCAACTGTATAGTTTGCATATGAAGGATGGTTCAGATCTGTTGGAGCATCTCAACACATTTAATATGTTGAACACCCAACTGTCAAGTTTTGGAGTGAATTATGAGGATGAAGATAAAGCATTACTCTTGTTAGCGTCGCTTCCTACTTCTTTTGATCATCTAATGACTACGTTGATGTATGGGAAAGAGACTATAATACTCGAGGAGGTGACTATTGCTCTCTTGTCACACATAAAGATAAAACAAGATGGTGATGGTTCTCAGGCTGATGGACTTATTGTAAAGTCTGAGTCAAGCAATAGAGGTAGAAGCAGGTCAAGAGGACGGAACTCCAACAGGAACAGATCACAATCTAAATCACGTGCAAAGAAAGATGTAGAGTGCTTTTATTGTCACAAGAAAGGACATTACAAGAATCAATGTAAAGAATTGAAAGAGCATTTAGAGGAGAAGAAGAATGGAAAGAAGCCCCTAGAATCAGCTAATGTTACTGAAGAAACATCAGATGACAGTGAAGCTAGTGCAGATTTACTTTCAGTTTCATCAAGTAACAACGTTCTATTGGAATCTTGGGTTTTAGATTCAGCATGCTCTTATCATATGACTCCAAAGAAAGATTGGTTTGACATGTATAAGCCTTACAATGGTGGTATGGTCCAAATGGGTAATGATGCTACATGCCCGGTTATTGGGATTGGTACCGTGAAAATCAAGATGTTTGATGGAGTTGTGAGAGTTCTTAGTAATGTCAGACATGTTCCAGATCTTAGAAAGAATTTGATTTCTTTAGGAGTATTGGATGATTTGGGCTATTCATACTCATCAAAGGGTGGAATCATGAAGATTACCAAAGGTGCTTTGATGGTGATGAAAGGACAGAAAGTAAGCACGCTTTACAGATTGATTGGGAACACAGTTGTAGGAAGAGTTGCAGTCACCACTCCGATAGAGTCCAGCACTGACGACACAAAATTATGGCATATGCGACTTGGCCATATTGGTGAACGTGGTATGTTAGAGCTATACAAGAGTGTTAGGAAATTTAGACCCCGGTTGATAGAATTAACAAGTTTTAAACCCAAGTTGTTAATTAGATTTATTATGAATCAAACTTGTTAAAACAAACAAACATCAATATCATGTCAAAATCATGCAGCGAAAAAATAAAAGAAGACAAGATATGATGACCTAGGAAAACCAATGAAACCAACCAGTTTCACAGTAAAAAACCTGGGGGGAAACCTTCCCGAAAAGCAATCCACTATAGAAAAGAGAAGTTTCGGATCTAGTACAAAACCTTTGTCCCTAGACTCTACAATTCTCGTAGATGAACTCATAGCAGAAACCTTCTACCGCTTCAGAACCTCTGAACTCTTCAATATATGAACGCCACCCTTTTTGTTGTTGCACGGATCCCAGTACGTGACTAACTCCTTTGCACGAATCCTATTACATGACTCACTCACCAACTTAAGGAAGAAGAATGTTGGCTGCAAAGTTCTTCACTTCATCAACAATGAAGATCAAGAAGCACTTGGTTACAAAATCCTAAGGCGCAAAAACGCAGTAGCTTCTTTCAGAGAGAATAAGGCATCAATCACCTTTTGCATATGTTCTCCTTGTATTCTCTTGTGTAACGGCCTTTAAAATAAGTCTTATATAAGTCTAGGGTTGTGAGAAAAGAAAACCTACTAAAATACATAAGTCTGGCCCAAAAATCAAAAAGCTGAAAATTCTAATTTCTCGTAACCTCGATCGATCGAGAGGTGTCGAGGTTTAATGAATCTCAACAGATAGCAGCTATCGAGGAGGTGTCGAGAAGGTGTCGAGGGGACAGAAACTTTCTCGATCGATCGACCAGCTATCGAGAAGTTATCGAGATTGCGATAAGAATCAGCTGAAGAGCTCGACAGATAGCCAGGTGTCGAGGTAGCTATCGAGAGGTGTCGAGTTTTAAAAATTCTGCACTTCAACTTGCTTTCTCTTGGACAGACTTGATGACCTCAACACTTGACCTTGAAACATTGTTTCTTGAAGTATTAAAAACACCTAGAACTACCCAATTACAAGTATAGTGCATTTTGTCAAAAGATTAGCCAATTTACATAAATAAGTGACATATGTTCTTAAACAAGTTAAAACATATATGTCCTAACAAAGAGAAATTTATTGAAAGGGGTGAAGACATGCAAGCTAGACTTCTGCAAGTATTGTGTGTATGGGAAGCAGCATAGAGTCAGTTTCAAGACAGACTCTCATACAAGTAAGGGTGTTCTTGACTACATTCATTCAGATGTTTGGGGTCCAGTATCAGTTTCTTCTCATAACGGTGCTCAGTATTTTGTCAGTTTCATTGATGACTACTCTAAAAAGGTATGGATTTATTTATGAAGCATAAGTCTGATGTGTTTGGCATATTTAAAAGGCGGAAAGTACAGGTTGAGAATCAGACTGGCAGGAAAATAAAATACCTTAGAACAGATAATGGACTAGAGTATAGAGATAAAGAATTCACAAAATTTTGTGAATTAGAAGGCATTACTCGTCACTTCACAGTTAAAGGAACTCCACAGCAGAATGGGGTTGCAGAGAGAATGAACAGAACCTTAGCAGAAAGAGCCAGATGCATGAGATTAAATGCAGGGTTGCCTAAGGTGTTCTGGGCAGAGACAGTTAACACAGCAAGCTTTATTATTAATAGATCTCCATCATTAGCCATAGATTTCAAGATTCCAGAAGAGGTTTGGTCAGGTAGACCAGTTGATTATTCGAGTCTAAAAATTTTTGGTTGTCCAGCTTATGTGCATGTGCAGAGTGGAGAGCGTTCTAAATTGGATTCGAAATCAAGAAAATGCGTATTTCTTGGTTTTGAAAAAGGTGTTAAAGGCTATAGGCTTTAGGACCTAATCTCAAAGAAAATGGTGACCAGCAGAGATGTCATATTTGATGAAGCCTTTATGTTGAAACAGAATGAAGCAGAGAAATGTGATGATAGTCCACAGGAGAAATTAACTGTTGAGGTGGAGTTTGACGAGAATAGTTCATCTAGTGATAAGGGTGATGCTGAGATTGATCCACAGCAGCAACAAGAAGAGTCTTATTCAATTGCTAAAGATAGAGAGAAACGGGTTCACAAAGCACCAGAGAGATATGGCTTTGAAGATATGGTTAGCTTTGCTCTCATAACTAGCAGTGGAGATCCATTGTCTTACAAGGATGTAGAAGAGATGAGGTCACTACAGAAGAAGAATAAGATTTGGAAATCATCTAGTATGTTGATAAAGCCAATTCCAACAGACAAGTTCAAGAGCTACTTGGACTTTGTTGATGTTTGCAGCTTGTAAGCCCTTAAGGGCTAAGGTGGAGGCGATGGAGGAGTTTGCTCGTGTAGCTTGATCAATTCAAGCCAAGGTGGAGATTTGTTGAAGTGGGCCGTGTGTGTGGCTTGAATTGCCATAAGCCCAAGTCAAGTAGTATTAGGAAACCGAATTCAACTAGGAATGCATCTTCTTGTAATAGCCGACCTATAATATATATATATATATATTAGGTTTGAGATGAAGAAGCAATGTGGAATTAAAGAATTCCAATTAACCTAGTGAGCAGCCGCATGAGAGAAAAATAGAGAAAAGAGAGGCAGCTAGCTTCTATTCTTATTGTTTCTGTGAGAGAGTGTTAGGGTGTAATTGGGATTTGGGTTTCTTGAGAGTGTTATTGTGCACTATTGTATCTCCCTATTTTTTATAGTGAAATTTCTCCGTCGTCTCCATGGAGGTAGGCAGTTTGCCGAACCACGTAAATTCTTTTGTTCTTTGTGTGTGCTTGTTATTTAATTTCCGCTTATTTACTGTTATTGATTGGAGTCTTGGGTGCTATCTGCACAACAGAATCCAATAGCCTCTGATTCTACTAAAAGTTTTGTCCTTGTACATAGTTCCTTAGATTATAATTTATTTGCTTTCTGTAGTTCATTGTTACTTGCATTTCATCCTTCAAGCAATCAAGCATAAAAAGTGTTCTTAATTGAGGCAATGCCGAACCATTCCCCTTTAAACATGAAGTCAAATAATCCATCCCAATTCAAATGCAATCAATTCTAAACTTGGCAATAGGCATCAAACCACATATTATCACTTCGAATAGGCCAAAGTTAAAATACTCTCAAATACACCCTTTCCCATTTGGAGTCTAAAATAAGCAATCTTTTTATCCTTCACCCCTTCTCGCTCCCAATCTTGAAAGTCCCTGAGGAACTTAAGTTGCATATTTAGAATTCCCGACCTATATGTCTAGTTTATTATAAACAAAACTTGTTTCAAATTATCTTGAAATTCTGTCTCGATGACATTTTTTTTTTCTTGGAACCTGAGTTCTTTTGAATGTTGGTCTTAGTGAGGAAGCTTCATCTCCATGTGCATAGATATAGGAATTCCTTAAAGGGGATCCATCTTTTTTGACGTGATAGGGGATGGCTGGGCTAGAGTTGTTGTAGTTTGGTTCCCATAGAAAAAAGTGTTAGTGTCATATTTTATGTAATTGACTAATCCTTTGACAAAATGCACTTTACTTGTAATTGGGTAGATCTAAGTTGGGTTTAATACATCAAGAAATATGTTGTTCAAGCACATCAAGTGTTCGTATTAAAAGACATGAAAATTGGTTCAAGATACAAGTGAAGAAAAGTTGTTCATTAAATCTCGACAGATAGCTCAACAGATGACTGCTATCGAGATTTAATATGAAGCTCGATAGATGGCTTGACACATCCTCGATCTATCGAGAATTATGATTTCAAAATTTTCAAGTCTGAAATTTGGCCCAAGATTATGTATTTGTGTAGAGTTTCTTTTCTCACAACCCTAGACATATATAAGACTTATTTTAAAAGCCGTTACATATGAATACAGAGACAGCGATTATTTTCTTTATAAGAAGCTACTGCGTTTGTACACCATATGGTTTTGTGCTTCATGATCTTCATTGCTAATGAAATGAAGAACTTTAAAACCAACAACGTCATTCAAGTTGCTGGAGTTAGTCACATGCTGAGATTCGTGTAAAGGGTTAATCAAAGATTGGAGATCTATACATCAAGGGAAAGAAGGTTACTATAAGATCAAGTTCAATTGGATATTGAAGCGAAGGTTCAATTGTAAGTTGATATTTTGGGATAGGTCAGAGTAGTGGTAAGATACTAAGATTCCCTATTCTAGTAACCGCTTGATTATTGATTAGTGGATTCTTGAGAGTGGTGACCTTAAAATCACCCAATGGAGTTTTTTTCTTGTGAGAGGTTTTCCCATTTGTCAACAAATCGCCGTGTTAATTTATTTTCCGCTAAATATTAATTTATTTGGTAATTTGTTGGTGCCTCCACAATTTTCATACAATTGAACCTAATTAATCAACTTGGGTAAATCGAATTATTTTACCAGGGTCAAGCTATCTTAACTCAAAAAAAGAAAGTTTCATTCTACAATGACTTCTTTAGGTTGTTAGCACCTCATAAATATTTGTCCCCATTGTTTTCTTTTTGTTTCCTCAATCCGAGAGAAGTAACATATAATAAAGATCATCAGATTATGTAAATTTTCTTTTTGGTTTTTTTTTTCTCTGCATTTCATTTGTTCAGCCATCATGAATTTTTATGTCTTATTCACATGAGGAATAATGCTTGCGATTAGTTAATTTTTTTATTATTAACAACATAAATTAATGTCCTAGCTCAAACAGGTGCAGCAGTGGAGCCATTTGGGTCATTTGTGTCTAATCTGTTCACAAAATGGGGTGACGTGGATATTTCCATCAATTTAACCAAGGGTGGATATATTTCACATGTTTAATATGACCGCAAAATAGCACTACTTCGAGATTTGAAAAACTCTTTGACAGGTAATTTGCTTTGAGTTTGAGAATTTTTTTTCCTTCTCTCTCTTGAATGCTGGTATTCTGTCACTTAGGCATAGAAGTTTCAGAAAATCCATGGTTCTTATATTATACAATCTCTCTCGCCTGTTTGTTAACTTTTATTATTGCTTTATTGTAATTGCTTGTTTCTAGTGCATGCCTAGAAACACATGTTCTCGCAATTGGGACATTTGATGGTATGGACCAGAAGTATTTATGAATGCTGGAACTTATCTAAAACAATATATATATATATATATATATATATATGTATGTATGTATGCATGCATGCATAAAGCTGGACATGAACTGTAAAGTCTTTAATTTATATAAAGTGCAAATTGGGAAACTTCAGTCAGTGCAGCATCTTCACCTATTGCAATTTTTCTTCCGGAATTTAGTAAAACTTTATTTAGCGTGCAGACCAGTTCTGAAAGTTTAGTGTCTCTGTAGTTTGTGATTATGTTATACAGCAGACACTCATGGCAGTTTTTCAAGTTTTTAATTGAAAATGTGCAAGATTCTTTTTTGAAAAGAAAAATGTGCAAGATTCTATGAGTGGCTGTTATATGACATTTGGAAATATATCATTCCATTATATTGGACATTGCAGCCGTAAATAGCAAAATAACTTTCTTTCTTTTTTCAAAATTTATATCATTCCTCAATCCTCATGCGCGTTTTTATGTCTTTATTTTATCCATCTTTGAAAAAGAAATTGCTTTTGGAAATTGTGAAGACAAGGACTCAATCTGCGGATGGTGTCAGAGTGGTCTCTCTATAATCTTCAAAAATTTAGACCCCTCCCCTGGGTTTATGTATGCTTAATCAAATTGGCCTTCTCTATTTGTATTGCCTTTTCAAACTCTAGAAGTTTTCTTTGAAGTTTTAAATTCAGTTTTACCTTTTTATTATAAAAGTGTTGGGTATACACGTGTGAGTGAAATCTCACATTGAATAATAGGAAGAAGAGTGAGTGGTTAATATAACATAGTTAGGCCAAAACTCATAAGTTTAAGCTATTGGGTTGAGTGGCATTTTTATATGTTATATTAATTACTTAATTAGAGGTTTCGCAAGGTGTTTATAGTTAGGCCCAAACTCATAAGTTTAAGCTATTGGGTTGAGTGGCATCCTTATGTGTTATATTAATTACTTAATTAGAGGTTTCGCAAAGTGTTTACTCCCCAACAAAAAGCGAAAGGAGCATAATGCATGATGTAATGCAAGCTTACTTAATTTTTACGGGTTCAACATTGTTCTTCTTCGTTTGATTATTCTTCATTATGATGCCTCTTTCTTCATTTCATAACAGTTTTGATCTGCAGGTCGATGGCAAATGGTGCAATTAATCCCTACAAGAGTTCCAAATCTAAAATGCGAGAGTAGCGACAATATCTTCACTTATGATATATCAATTGATAACTTGATAGGCCAAATAAAGTCCAAACTCCTTTTGTGGATCAGTGAGATAGATGGGCGCTTTCGTGACATGGATTTACTGGTATGTTCTTGTAGCAATCTAATATTTGCCATTGTTTGGCATATGATGCATTGTTTCTAGTTTGTGTAGGTCAAGGAATGGGCAAAGGCACATGACATAAATGATCCAAATAGTGGGACTATCAACTCATACTCTCTCAGTTTGCTTGTGATATTCCATTTTCAGGTAATTCTTTATAATTATTTCTCGTATAATTTATGCAAGGGTTAAAATTCAAAGAGATTTACTTGTTGCTCCATGTCATGCATACAAAATGTTTGCTTTGGACTTGGATTGCTTAATGTTATTAAAAAAAAAGTATTATATTGTTGCATCAGTCTTGTTCCTTTTATGATTAAAATACGTTGTCATGCTATGAGAAGCCAGGATATGTTCTTCCTACCTACATATTTTGATTTATGTATATATATTCTTGAGTTGGTCTGGTTTCCTGTCTTTGCTTCCATGCATTTTGAAATTTACTGATTCAATTCTGAAAAGTGGTAGGAAGATTTAATTTTCTTTCTCACTGTTTTCTTTCAGACATGTGAGCCTGCAATTTTTCCACCTCTTAAAAATATATATGCAGGAAATGTTGCTAATGATCTTCAAGGTAATTTTCATCTTTAATGTTTAGCACAAAACATCTATGTCGTTTTGGATTCTTACAGTGGTTGAGACATAAGCTAAGTTGTACTCTTTTCACTAAAAATATTAATTTCTTTTCTATTTTGTATGCTGGTTAATTTATTGGGGGGTGATTTAGAATGCCAATTTGCAGTTTTTTTTTTTTTTTTTGTCTTTTAAAAGACTATTTTGTTTGCCTCACACTTATAGTAGCATTGTCTAAAGACATGACATAGGATCAGGTCAACTAGGTTCTAAGGAAAATATTCCTATGTCCCAGGTTCATATGAATCATGTTCTTTCCCTCTATGTTTGGGTTTGGTGTTTCTAAATTTTATACTGCCACATTTACACTTTAGTGGTGTGGTCCAAAGAATTTTTTTTCTAATTAACCTTAAATATCAAACAATTTTGTTAGTTATCCCGTTTCAAAACAATCTGGGAAACTAGCATCTCAAGTGTCTAAAACTCCAGTTCCAAAATAAAACTTGAGTTTTTAAGTCTCGATTTGTAAGTTGTGACATCTGATGTGGAAAAAATTCCTCGTGGAACTTGAGTTTTTAAGACTCAAGTTCCACCATTTTATTTCCCTTCTTCTTCCTCGCGTTTGTTTGTTCTTCTTCGTCCACCCAGCATTCTTCTCCAGCCAACGCCCATCCAACATCTCTTCGTTCTTCTTCGGCGCTACAGATCGTCCACTCAGCGCCTGTTCTTCTCCAACCACATTGTCTTCCTCTATTCTTCAGAGCTCCAGATTGTTTCAAATCGTTTTCCCTCTTCCTCTATTCTTCTTCTGATCTGTTCTTCTTCAAGTCTTCAGAGCTGTTCTTCTCCAACAAAAATCGAGTCTCAAAGACTCAATTTTACTTTTAAGAACTCGAGTCTATAAGACTCGAGATCTATATGGCATCATAATTCCAACTCATCAAGTGGGAATTGAGTTTTTAAGCCTCGAGTTTTAGACTAAAATCGAGTCTATAAAACTCGAGATGCTAGTTTGCAAAATTCTTCCAAACGCACGTTAACTTATTATATTCTTTCCCCTCACTATACTAGCCTGAAAATTACCTCATGGTCCAAAGGTCATGGAACCGAGGTTTTTGTTTCCTCTTCTATTATCAAAGCCATATGGTTGGTTTGGCAGAATACTAGGGTAACTGAGGCTTAGATAATAATAATAATAATAATAATGCTAGTATTCTTGAAAGAGAGGCAAATGGTAATTCAAGGGTGCAATTCACTTGGAAGAGGAGCCATCTAGATTGTCTTGTCATAAATCTCATCTCTATTGAATTTGAATTTTTGGTTAAATTTAATGTACTTTGGTAACAAAATATGTAGTTGTAAAGACTTTGTTAACCATATGACCCATGTGACAGTTGTTGGGAGTACAGAATGGCACCAAATCATGAGGAATTAATGAAAACACTGATTAACCAATGTTCATTCTTTCTTCTAGAATATATGTAGATGGCATAAATCAAACTTGATTATTTACATGTGCCAAAGATGTAATTGAAACATAGTGTTTGAGAGAAATCATCTACCTAGCAGAACAAAACATTTGGAAAATGAAAGAGGTAAAAATATGAGTTCAATTAATGGTATTGGATTGCAACCATTCTTTTTTGGGGTTTTTGGAAGATATAGTGACACAGCTCTGAATCCAAAATAGGAAGATTTTGATTTATTGGACGATTTACCGACTTGGTTGTAATAGATGTGTGGGATAGATGCATTATTTTGAGTTCATGACAGGTTCTCTAAAACATTTTTTTGGGGGGGGGGGGGGGGGGGGGGGGGGGGGGGAATGTTATTTTAAGGGATCCTATTCTCTTATGCCTTTAGTCTTTGTTTTACATTGCTGGATTGAGCGCTTTCGTTTTTGGGTTAATCATGTTTGTCTGTAGAACTCGAGACTATCACTAAAAAAACTTACCTATCTAAATAATCTGTTGAATCAAAATAGCAGTTGACTAAGGAGGCATATAGTCATGGAACCTGTATTTCAACATGCCTCATGCAGGTCTGAGAACAGAGAGAAACATTGCTGAAGCATGTGTTGCTAACAAAAAAAGGTTCAGACAAGACAAATTCAGACAAGTTAATCACAGTTTTTTGTCTGAAATTTTCATTTCATTCCTTGCAAAGGTAATCATTTCTGTCATGCTTTCTACCTTAATAAATAATCTTGGTTGTAGACATTTATATGGTGTTCAACAAATTTCAAGATATATTTGCTTTTTTTTTTTTTTTGGTAGTAATTTCAAGATATATTTGACCTGTGAATTATGCGATTAACACTATATATGTGGATTGTAAATTTATTTTAAAATTTTGATTATATACCAGATGTTTATATATTACCCTTTTCTTATAATAGTTTGTTGAAGTTTGCCTGCTATCTTCCCCATATCTTAGGGGATGGCTGCTATGGCATCATATGTACTACCTAATGCTATTGATTGGAGTTTTTTTTTTTTTTCTTTTTTGGTGGGCGGGGTGCAGTTTTCTGACAAAGAATTCAAGGCCTCAAAGTTAGGAATTTTTACCTATACAGGAAAGTGTGAGTCCAGAAGGCGCAATATAAGATGGTCAGATAATTCTGATGCCATATTGGTAACTCTCTCTCTCTTTCTCTACACACATGCACATTATTGTCAGCTCTCACTTTGACACTTCAACAGGACAATTATTACTGCTGCCACTGCTACTGATTTTGTTATTGGCACTGTTGATGGCCGGTTAGATTGAGGATCCTTTTGAGCAGAAAGAAAATTCTGCAAGGGCTATTAGCATGAGTGGATTGACAAGGATATCTGAAGCATTTGAGATGAGTAGGGTTATTTCAGCATATCAGAATCTGGATTCTCTGCTTGCCACACTTGTTCAACCACAAGTATCCCTGGAAATTAGGGCAAGTCACAATCAAGGCCAGCACAGGTGAAGACCAAAATCTGATGGATAGGTTTCACCAGTTTTTGATTATTCAAATGGCTTTTTACAGTATAGTTTGTTATTTCTTTTGAAAGTTCGATGGTGGAATAAATTGTTGAATATTATATGGTGCCCCCTGCGAAATCAACTCAGAGAAGCAGATTGACTTATGTGATTTATTTAGAGTTTCTTACTGAGGTTATCAATCCTTAACTGGTAAAGGTTATTCTAAAATTGCAATAATCAAAGTGCATTGTAACTCCCGATGGGCTGCGGAACACAGGCACACACATATTGATACGCAAACCTCAAAATGGGCAAATGTGGGCACCCACATTGATTTTGGCCTATTTCGGATCTTGAAACATGGAAAGATTTGTAATGATTATTGATGCTTTGACAAAATTATGTTTTTATTAACCATTTTGATGCATTTTTTGTTGTGGCATATTTTTAATATTCACATAAAATTTAAAGCATATAGGGATATTTCTGCATGACTTGAAGATCTGTTTTGGGGGAAATGGAGGGTTTACTATGTTCAGGTGGGGTAGGGGGGGGAGGAGGAAAAGGGATGGGGGTATAGTCCTTTTTTTCTTTTCTTTTTTCGTTGGGGTAAATTACAAATGTTAACATGGAACTACCATGTGCTTTATTTGTGAATTGTGACACTTACATCCCTTCTGGTTAGCTGTATGAGGTATGTCCGTTAAAAGGAATCATTGATGTGGCAACATTGCTTATTATGAGAATTGAAGAAACAGATTGTGCTACGCTCATATTTCTGATTTCTCTCAAATTTTCTCCTTCAATCCTTATTTGGTTTCTCTTCATTCAAATGGTGTAAAAGGGTAGAACATTCTTTTCCTTCAATTCTTCCCAATAGGTGATGTGGGCACTTGCCACATCATCAAATTCTAAGGTAGCAAAAATGCTTCACGGAGCTAACTACTAAGGAGTTAAGTGTCACAAAATAAAGCACATAGTAGTTCCTTGTTTTAAAGGTATACCATCAGGATGATACCTCTAATTTAATTGGGGAACAGATTTGTTGGGTTTGAAGGGGGCATCTAGGGAATATTGTTAATTGCTTCTTTATTCGGTTGATTCTGGGACCTAGGTGGTTGTTGTTTGTAGGCTATTTATTTGTTTGGTTGCTGAGAAAGTAGATGAAAGGAGAAGAAATTTAAAAATGAGTTTCTGTGTTATATGTTAACTTAAAAAACAAAAGAAAAAAATTTAAACACGTCGCAGCTGCAACACTTACATTTGATGCAGTTAACAGTTAATCTTCTTTCACTTCCTGTTGAGGTTTCTGTTTTTTCCTGTTAAAGAATCTTAGCTACTTCTCATTTTGGAAAGATATCTTTTTTTTCTAATCACTTTCTATTTTTGCAAGTGCAGTGGAGATATTGGAACATCAAGTGTCTTAGTTGGTGGCCTTTCGTTTACTGGCTTGGCAGCTGTGACACTAGGCTACATGTATGCACCCGAGGTATTGTTGGATTATTTAGCTTTATATATCTTACTAACACACAACCTATTTGGTGTTGGGTGTCTATGTTTCCTTATCAATTTATGTGATTTAAAATATGATTTATTTGGCAGAAGACCAATAGTGCAAGTATATTTGTTGATAGTTTCGTATTGGGAGTATTGGGTGTCTGTGTTTCCATTAGGTTCGAATTAAGCAGAGTGGTGTATATGTTTTTTGACACATTGATGTTACTAATCTTATTTTTGAGCCTATAGGTAAAGATTTTTCACTTAAGTTTTACTTTCACAAGATGGGTCAATGTATATAGTTATTTGGTCCAATTAAGCATGTGATGCATCAGTAATTAATGGATTGGACCTTGCTGGAAGTTCACTTTTAGGCTATGACGTGGTTAATGCACTGCTTATCTAAGCAACAGCTCAGAGGCTTTTTTTTTCCCCCACTAATATATTTGGCCAAAGTCCTGATGACACCAATTGATATCGTGATTCTACTTTTTGCAAATAAGCAAGGCAGCTGATGGTCTGAAGAAGTTTTTAGATAATTATGATGATGATTCAGATGTGAGAACTTGTTTCTGCAATTGCAATCCTTAAAAGTTGCTTGTTATCTGTGTTTGCATGTTTGTTTATGTGTTTGGTGTTTGAAAGTAAAGTCTTTTAGTTTAAACAAGAGGACTACTCAAGGTTGGTTTCATTAGAAAAACAAGAATAAAAGAAATGTATAATTCTCTCTCTTAGGTTTTTAGGCATCACATTCTAGGGCCTAGGCAAGGCTTGATTTGTATGATTCATTGTGCATAAATAAGCTTTAGGATTTGTATCTTAGCTGCATTGGAACCTTCAAGAAAAGTAAACACTTTACAATAGTTTATGTTAACTTGTATTTTCATCATCTTTTAACTGTGATTGATATCCATACCCCTAATGGAGCTGCAGTGAATTCAGATAAAAGATGTAGCTTTAACATCACATAATATTTTGTTGAAACTGCCATATAAATTATTACTACTTTTGAGTGATTAGTACTGGAAAAACAGTGTTTGGAATCTTTTAATCCATTTTGATTTTCTTTTAGTTATGGATTTAGGTTGATTGTGGAAGACTGTATCAGCTATTAAAACTGTCATAATTGTTTGAACCTCTTTGCAAGTAAATGTAATTTATTTCCCTATATATGTTAGAGAAGGCAAATGTAATTTCCCCTATATACAAGTGAAACAGAAATGATGTGTAATTAGGTTGGAGATTGAAGGATGCAGAATATGTATATGGGCATCATTTTAACCAGGAATTTTAAACAAAAATGGTACTGATGTATGCCTTGATACATTATGTTAGATGGTGCTCAAAGCCTAGGTGTCAAGCCTGGTTGTATTCAGTTGTGTCAGACTGGTGCTCAAGGCCTAGGCATGAAGCCTGGTTGTATTCAAATTGAGAATCTAATCTCTTTACGCTGCAGAGGTTACCCATTTTTGTTGTGGCCCTGAGGTTGGCATAATTTTGGTGGAAATACTGCAAATTAACAGTTAACTGGCATGAAATTAAAGTACAAAATACACCATGGCTGAACATGAGTGAGTAGAGTAGAGAATATACATTGGTATCGGTAGCTTAGGAACATACTTATCAAAAAAAGTTTAGGAACATGAATTACTGTCACAATCTAAACACTGTACTCAGGATTTGAGAAAGAAGGACAAAGAACAAGTCTCATTTCCTCCACCCAAAAAAAAGGGGGGGGGGGGGGAAAGAGATCAGGTCTCCTGAATGGGTTCAGCCCTCATTTTACCCGATTTACATAACCTTGACACCAAGGTACTTTCTAATGAAACAAGTTTTCATTCGAACATTTGTTATGTTGTAAAAGACATGAGTATAAAATCATCAGTTCATTATCTTTGAGTATTATAACCTTGTCATATTTGAGTAGTTTCTAATTTGACTTAATCATAACACAATGCTATTGATATAACCTAAATTTATTATGTTCTGACACTAACACTATATGAATCCAAACATATTGTCTCTTATTTATAGTCTAAATACTATACTTGATTAGTAAAGTAAATCCAAGAATACTTATAGACCATAGTGTGGGGCCTGATAATCTGACAACCCCGGCCCATCTTATATCCAGCCCAAGGCCCATGCTGAGGATCAAGGAATGTCTGAGAAGGAACACAGGTAGCCCAAGCTGCCAGGAAACATCGCCGAGGACGATGTCGTCCTCGGCCAGCCGAGACCGTTGGGAGAAGAGGTAATCAGCAACCAGGAATAGCCTTCCTAAGCATCCAAAGAAAAAGGGCAAGTGCAACATGTCAACCATGGAAGCATGGTGGAGGAGCAAATTCAGTACGAACTGTCACATCCACATTAAATGTCCACAACTAACGTTCTGGCCGCATTAATGAGGAGATGACTCCTGAACAACACTGTCTTGGTTGCTGCAACCCACAGGAAGGATGGAAAGGCGACTGATGGGACAAGCACTCAAATAGCGGCCTGGTTGATCAACAAATGTAGGGCTAGGATTAGTTAAGGGGGGATATATAATGTAAAGAATCCCTCTAGATGAAGAGGAGGAAGAAAGAGGAGAAAGAATACGGTAGCAACCAGTATTCTCCTAGAAACTCTTGTAACCAATCACGAAAGAAGTAAAAAGAACCGCAAGCTCCTGAGAGAAGAGCCGAGGAGCACCATTGCGTATTTTAACCCACGTTCATGCCATTCAATCCACACGCAACCAAGCCAGACCGTTGCATCCCTCGCTAGGGCCTAGTTCTTGAACCCGCTCTTTACAAATTCATTGTAATGGGCCAACCGGGCTTGAGTCCACTCTCTCAACAGTAGAAGTATTCAAATTCGGTCCCTACACATAGTATACCGGATTGAGATCTAGTGCAATTGCTACCATGCAATTAACCCCAATCTTCTCACAATTTTTTTGTTTTTTTTTTGTTTTTACTTTTACTCATTTTTTTATATTTAATGGTTGAGATTTAAAGTTTAAATCTCAACCATTTAGTGGATTCCAGTTAACTCAACTGGTAAAGTTTCTAATAGTTGTATAAGAGATCTGGAGTTCAATCACTGCATATACCAAAAACTGATTGGTGTTTTACTCTGATGATGAAGAGTTATAATCAAAAGCGAACTCCATAAATTGAAACTCTTTCTCAAAAATCTCAACCATTTATACCAATTGAGTATTGACCGTTATCTCAATCCATAGTACACCATATAGCAATTATCTGCCACCAACCAAAAGTCTCTCATTAACTCTATGCAATATGTTTGGAACATAAAATTCTTGTATAACATGGAGTGTGGGACCCACATGCCATTAATACATAAGACTTATGAGACCGTCTCATTCGTAGAACCCATATGTCATTGAAACATAATTATCATAAGACTATCTCATACAATAATTACTTGACTTTGGATTTAATGAGTCAATGGTCCATGGTACGGCTACAAGAATCTACCATAAAAATCCAATCAATGAAACTGTTGCCGACGAATCTTGCATGCGAAGTTTACTTCTTCTTTTTTTTTAAGAGTTCGAAAGAGACAAACTTGCACAGTTGCACTTACCAATTAAAATAAGGGAACATGGAGCTCCATCATGTTGTATGAAATGATATAATTGCATTTATGGTAAAAAATATGATGGTGGGGACAATTTAAAGGTAGGCATTTATCATATGCGTTAGCGATTTTGAGTAGGGTGACATGTTTTTATTTATAATAATTTGGGTTCTTTTACACCTCAAAATAAATATTATTTTTAAAAAAATTAGATTTTAAAAAGTTATATATAAAAGCTAAACAGTAAATAGCTAACCTATAAGTCAGTGACGAAAACACATAAGCCTCAATTTTGTCTTTAAACTTTCAGTTTGAATATTTAATGTATACACTTCAGATTTATGACAAATTAAAAAATTTATTAATATTTTTCGTTAAAACTTAACAACTTTTATTTTATGATATGAAAATAATAATGATGTTTTAAAATTCATAAACAAAGTAACAATAATCATGTATACATCATGCGATTAAATGCATTTGTCTGGTAGATTTCAGTTAGCTTAACTGATAAAGTTTCCGATGATTGAATAAGAGATCTGTGATTCAATCTCCACCTACATCAAAAATCGAATGGTGTCTTAATCTGAGTTATTATCAGGAACTGACATCATTAAATGAAACTATCTTTAAAAAAAAAAAAAAAAGCATTTAATTGCAATAGAAAATACAAGTATATCCATAGATAAAAATACAATTATAATGTTTTATTTAGAACGAATCTAAAGTTCATACCTCTTTTCTTCTTCTTTTTCTTTTTTTTGTTCCTCAAAAAAAAAAAGTTTCAATTGATACAAACATAAAATTACAATGGTTAACTAACAAATCCCTTAAAATAATCCCTTAATTATAAGGTGGGATTCATATTGAACCTCATACGTTACGTTATATCTTGTAACCCACGGCATGGATAAAAGCAAGTGAGTAGGGATAGTATGAAAGCATGGAATATTGACTTGATCTGGTGAAAACAGTGTTTTTGGTAAAGAAAATATAGAGCTTCTAAAGTTCTTTGATTCTTTGCTGTATAAAGAAAATAATAAAAGTTTAAGAAATCTTATAAAAACATGTAATTTACACCAACAAATATTGCAACGATATTAATATGCTCCCCTCGTAACATCTGTTAGATTTTTTTTGTCAATCCATTCAAAAGCAATGTCATTTTGAATAGAACATAAAATGATATTGCTTCTAGGGTAAAACTAAAGGTGAAAATGTGGTCGACTATTCTATTACGGAAAGGAACATTGGCATTGTTATAATAGTCGATGATATAAATTAGAAGTTTTGAAAGTTGAGAAACTAGAAACTAATTTATAAGTAACTTTTTTTTTTTTTTTTGAGAATCTAATTTATAAGTAACTTCATCAAATGTTGATGGTATAAATTCATCCAAATATTTCCACCTTATGGTTGTTATTGTCATGATATAAATGTGACTTTTTAATAAGTCATCTATTCCATGTCTACAACTATTAGTTTATTATTTACTTATTTAAATGTGGCTCCTTAAAACTTTTCAAAAAAGAATAAGAAAAAAAAAACTTCATTTAAAAAAAAAAATCCTTAAATGGATAAAAGTAAAACATAACTACAATATATTTTTTGAGAGAATTTCAACTTATGGCATCCACTCCTGATGATAGCTCTTTATCATTAGACCAAGATACCAATCAGTTTTTAGTATAGGCAGGGATTAAACCCTAGATCTCTTATACAACCATCAAAGATTTTACCAGTTGAGCTAACTAGAACCCAGTTTAACTACAATATCTTAGCTACAAAATATTGGATTTTATATATATATATATATATATATATATATATAAATATTAATAGATAATATTGTTTATATTTTATTGCTTAATGCAACAAATTATTTGAAATTTGGAAAACCTAATATTGGTTTTAGAATTTCAACCTAAAGATTTTTAGTGGATGCAGAGTTTAAACCTTATATATCTTATTTGACAATAATAGGCTTTTTCAGCTTATGTTTTATTGTATAATATGAATATATGAGTTTCAATTTATGATGTCAAGTTCTAATAATTATGCTATTTATCATTAAGGTAAGACACTAATCCCCTAAAAAAAATGTCAAATCACTAATCAATTTTTCAATTTTTTGTAAAAATAAGGATTTAACTGTGTCTCATATTCATCTATAAAAAAAACTTAACCAAATGTGCTAACCGGGGAATCTATCCAACTTTTTAACTTTTTCAATTGAGGTGACCGTACGGTCAAATTTTATACTTTGACCCCAAATAAAAAAAATTCATTGGGGGGTGAGGACCAAAACTCCGCTCGTCCAATCATCATTCACTCCCAAGTAAACCCAACATCAAAATCGAAGTCTTTGTTTGATCATAAACTCCATCGCTTTTATGCCTCCTATAACTAGCAATGGCCCACCAAAGCAAAGCAAAAACTGAGGAGGGTCTGAACTCTGGAGTACTGGTGAAACACACATGAGAGAAATCACTCCCAACAAAGATTCAACCTTTGTGACTACCCAATTCAGGCCCAACCTTTTTCTTTTTTTCTCTTTTTCTTTTTAACGCTTTTCCAAACTTTTCGTACATCACCACAGAAGCCAAAGAAAACCCCTTCCTCTAAGCAAAGCTAGACTCTACAGCTCTACTCTACACTATACAACTCTGAGTCATGGTATATACTATATACTGATAATATTATTTGTATTGCTCTTTAAGAAAGTTATCAACTTGGTTGCCCTTATAAACGCAATGTGATTGGGTACCTTGGTGTGATTGGAGTCCTAGAAAAGGTGGATGAAAAGGGTCTCTCAGTTATGCTTCTGGTAATGTTTTTTGTTGACGATGATTCTGATATATGTTTTTTGCTCTAGTAATTTTCCTTTTTTAACAGTCTGAGTTATATTGATAATCTACTGTTAAAATCTGAAAGATTGACCAAAATTTCCATGCGGGGTGTTCTCTTATTGGGTAAAGTTGTTTTCTTTTGTTTGTTTATGGGGTTCTGAGTAATGGGTTTTTGGTATATGAATTGAAAATCAGGAAATAAGGGTGCTTCTGTGAAAATTCTTCTTGGTTCATTTGTCTTCATTATATAAACTTTTTATCATATTTGTTTTACTTCATCAGGCTTGGTAGGCTCATCCCTAAATTTATGTTTAGTGTTATGTTTCATTCAATAAATCCTTACTTCTGCATCTAAGTATACATTAAATGGAATGAACTATATTGTAGTGACTGCATGATATATGAATATCATCTTTATTTTGTGAACAATACTCAAGGCTCAGGTTATGGTGGGTGAACTAAGGGGCTTTGTGGCTTTGCTTTGATGAAGTTCTTCTTATTGGAATAAGGTATTAGCAATTGTAGGCGTGACTTAAATAGTTTATACCTTGTGCTGTGGTTGATTTTAATTAGCACTGAATGCCATTGTTGCGCTTGAGCTTTGACTAATTGAACTGGATCTCAAATGTCATCCAGAAATAAAATGAGTGCCTATATTACATTGGAATTGGAGCATGTTCTCAAGGAGATACTTCAAGTGGTCAAACCTCAGCAGGACGATAGGTCAACACGGTCGCAAGTCATTAATGAATTACAAGGAGTCGTTGAATCTGTGGAAAGCTTGAGAGGTAATTTGTAATTTCACAATTCTGTTGAAGGATTATTACTTATGTTGTATAAACTTGCCAACTTTCAGCTGAAAAATACTTAGAATCATTAAAAATTCCATGATTTGCATTAGAATTTATGAATATATAAGTTTGTGGGGATGGAAAAATTCCACTCTATATTCCATAAATTTTTAATCCCAGATCCATCCACTGGAATGGATCATGTTAATAAAGGAAAACTTTTGCATCTCTGGAAATCCCTGAAACTGGTATACTTCCCTATTGTGACTGAAGACACAGTTTACTAGTAAAAAACAGAAGGTTACAATTCCATGGGCTGTTAAGTGGAAATTAAGGTTTTCTGGTTGCCGTTAATTGATCCTTGATTATAAGTTAAAATTAGTAAAAAAGCCAGCCAAAGAATTGTGGCTGCTGATCATTGATCAACCTGTTTGGATTGCGGGTCCCTTGGAGAGGGAGGGGGGTCATTTGATAGAATTGAACCTCTTGCTCCAAGATGGCTAAATAGCACCAATGCGCCGACTATATAGTGGGTATGGGTTTCTATAAGATGTTGAAATTTTATAGTTTTTAATCCGATAATGTTTGCATACCTTGTGGCCCATATTTGTTGGATTCTCAGTTGGATCTTAGAATGTAAAGAGGGAGCTAGCAGCTGGCGTGATAATTGTGCTGGTGGAGTGGTTAATAGGAAGTTCTCTGTTTTGAGCATGAGTGATTAGTTTTTGTATAAAGAACAATTAGATGAATTTTCGGTTTATTTGGAAAATTGGGTTACTTCTTCTGGTTCTTAGAACTTATTATGCTAAATTGCATATGTGGAATTGACTTTGAATGAGAGGTTTTGACTCTATGACATTTTTGTTTCTTGAAGGATCTAAAGTTCTTATGAGTGTTGTCTTTGGTGAGGAAGCTTCACCTCCATGTGCATAGATATAGGAACTTCTTAGCTGATTGGCACACTAATTGGAGTCACAGTCATCCACTATGTCTATGGATGCATGACCCACCCCCCTCCCCTGCACATTATGGGAATCCATATTTCTGACTTGATGGGGTGGCTAGGCGGGGGTTATTGTGCTTTGGTCCCTAGAGAGTGAGAGGAAAAAAAAAAAAAAAAAGGTGATTCATGCACGTGCTACAAGGACTGAAATTTTTAGTTCTGTAGTTTTTTTAATGCCATATTAACCTTTATGTCTTCTTTGTGTCTTTTTCTTTGATTCTCTTCAAGCAGAAAGAGACAAGTAACCTATAACACGTCTCATCCCATCAAAAATAAATAAATAAAGATACATCGCATTAAGTGAATTTTCATTATCCACTTCTTTTTCCCCATATATCATTTGTTTAGTCATCATGTAATTTTGTCTTATTTACATAATGAATAAGGCTTGAAATTAGGTAAAATGTTTTATGAACTCATTACTTGGCTCAAACAGGTGCAACAGTGGAGCCATTTGGTTCATTTGTGTCCAATCTGTTCACAAGATGGGGTGATTTGGATATTTCAATCGACTTACCCAATGGTGCATATATTTCATCTGCTGGAAAAAAGCGCAAACAAAATTTACTTGTTGATTTCCAAAAAGCTTTGAGAAAGATGGGTAATTTACTTTGAGTTCAAGCTTTTTCTCTCTTGGATGCTTGTATTCTGTCTTGCCTCATGATTTAAGCATAAAAGCTTCAGAGAACTCATTTTTCTTATCTTTGGACAATCTCTCCCCCTCCTTACATGGGGCCTGAGAGCAGTTTTTAACTTTAAGTATTGCATTATTGTAATTGCTTATCTAGTGCATGTGCTGACACATGTTCTCACAATTGGGACATTTTATGATATGGAACTTATCATTAGAAAGGAAGAGAAGAAAAAAAAAAGATGTATGAAGCCGGAAGTGAACTGTAATATATATTAAATGCAGAGTAGGAACTTCAGTCATTGTACCATCTTCACCTGTCCCCCTCCCAAATTTAGTAAGCGTGCAGGTCAGTTGTGAAAGTTTATAGTCTTTGTAGTTTGTAATATGCTATACAGAAGAGACTCATGGCCATTTTCCCCAGCTGTAATAAAAAATGGTTAAGATTCTATAAGTGGCTTTAGTATTCCCAAATGCATCATTCATTATATTGGACATTGCATCTGTAAAAGAGTAGATTAATTGCATCTATAGGATCAGTGTTGGGAGTTGGGACTTAAAAAATTATGTTTCTCTTTTCTTTTCTTTTTCTCATCATTTTGTTTTATTCTTCATGTGTGTGTTTATGTCTTCATTGTGTCCATCTAAAAAAAAAAAAAAAAGGAAAGTGTTTTGGAAACCTTGAAAATAAGGATCATAATCTATAGATTGTGTCTAAATATCAAGATTAAAACAGAGTATATGGAATGTTACTTTAATAAGTTCAAGTTAAATTTTATAAGATTGTTATAAAACCAGATATACTATATTGTTTTGAATGTTGAGTTGCTAAGAAGCAACATGTTCATAAAATAAGCGTAGTCGAATTGAGAATGTTAAGTAAGTGGAGAAACAAGGAAAGATAGGATTCGAAATGAGATGACTCCCATTGATGAAAAGATGAGTGAGGATAGAGCGATCCTTTGGCATTTGCATCAAAGAGCAATTAATACACGAGTGAGGAAGAATGAGTTGATTTAAGTCCAGGGAACAACAAAAGGTAGAAGAAGGCCTAAAATAACATTAGTAGAAGTAGTAAAAAATGACATGTCCAATGAAGGAAGTAATGGAGAGTATGACTTCATATGGAATAGGATGGAGAAAAAGAATATATGTCACCAGTCCTATCTAGCATGTAGGGGATCAGTAGCTGATCCTAAAATTTTGGAACTAAGACTTGGTTGTTGTTATTGTTGGGTTTAGGTTTAATTCTTAATCAAAGTGGCCTTCTAATAATCTTTTCGATATTGAATCCTTCTGTTCCGTCTGTATTGTTTATTTAAACTCCAGTGATTTTCCCTATAAAGTTTTAAATTCAGTAAAACTTTGTTAAAATGGAAAATCAATAAGGAGCATAATTTCATGATGTAATGCAAGCTTACCTAAGTTTTAAAAGCGTTTGATATTGTTCTTTTTTGTTTGATTGTTCTTCATTATGAAGTCTCTTTCTTCATTTCTTAACATTGTTGGTCTGCAGGTGGATGGCGCAGGATAAAATATATCCCTAATGCAAGAGTTCCAATCCTAAAGTTTGAGAGTAGCCGCCAGAGCATCTCTTGTGATGTATCAATTGATAACTTGCAGGGCCAAATGAAATCCAAACTTTTATTTTGGATTAGTGAGATAGATGAGCGTTTTCGTGACATGGTTTTACTGGTACAATTTCATAGCAATCTAATACTTGCTGTTGTGGGAATAAGTTCTGGTATTTGATGTATTCGTTCTAGTTTTTGTGTAGGTAAAAGAATGGGCAAAAGCACATGATATAAATAATCCAAAAAGTGGAACTTTCAACTCATACTCTCTTAGTCTGCTTGTTATCTTCCATTTCCAGGTAATTCTTCATAATTATTACTGTTGATTTTTTTTTTTTTTAAATGTTAAAATTTAAATGAGATTTACTTGCTGTTCCATGAAATGAATCCAATATGTTTACTTTAGACCTGGTTTTCTGAATTATATATGTATAGATAAACATATTTTTGGAATTATTATATTGTTGTTGGATCAGTCTCGTTCCTGTTATTTGTCATGTTTTTGACTTTTGAGACACCAGGATATAATCTTCTTCTCACTTACATATTTTGATTTATTTATATAAATTCTTGAGGTGGTCTGGTTTCCTGTCTCTGCTTCCATCATTTTGAAATTTACTGATTCAGCTCTGACAAGTGATGGGAAGATTTAATTTTCTTCTTTACTGTTTTTATTCAGACATGTGAGCCTGCAATTTTACCCCCTCTTAGAGATATATACACAGGAAATGTTGCTGATGATCTTCAAGGTACTTTTCTTTTAGATTGTACAAGGTTAATTTGACTCATGTTTACTTTCTCTCTCTCTGTGCTTATATTTCTAATTGAGAATGTGGTTCAAGGGCACTTTCAGTTGAAGTTAAAGGATCAAGATAAACGTTATAATTATGGTTCAGAATCAGAACTGATTAGCACAGGCTTTCTTCCTTAGAGAAATTCCATGTCTGTACTTTGTAGATGGGATAAAAGGTTAAACTATCTGATTGTCTACATATGTCAATGATGGAATTTAAACATGGTGTTTGAGATTAGTGACCTGCCTAACAAAACATTAAAAAATGAAGGCTAAAATGCAATTCAAACTCTTTAAGTTTGATGTCGCTTCTAATCAGTTTCTTGAATTTCAAAACTTGCAATTTACAACATCGACTATTATAATGATGTCATTGTACCCCTTCCATTATGCTCTGTGACATTGTCAATATTAACCTGTCTATAAATGACAGTCCTTTTATATTTTTGTTCAAAATGACATCATTTTTGGGTTGGTTAACGGCAAGATTCTAACAGACATCGTCAGAAGGGACACTTTTACAGTGTTGTATGCTTGAGGGTGTGAATTGCAAGTTTTCATAGTCGAAGGACCATTCTAGAAGCAACCTCAAATTTAAAGGGTGTAAATAGTATTCTAGCCAAAAATGAAAGAGTGAAAAATCTGAGGTCAATTACAAAGATGGTTATTTCTATCTTTTACTAAAGATAGAAGGATTTTGGTTTATTAGAGGGTTGGTCAACTTGATTGTAATGGATGTGCAGGATAGATCATTCTTTTGAGTTCATTACAGATTCTACATGACACTTTTGACGCTAATTTGCATTGATGGTTTTAACCCTTTCTTTTTTGGTTAATCATAATGGTTGCTAGAACTCTAGACTATTACTGAAAATGCTTAGGAGTACCAGTTGAAGTATCTGTTGAATCAAATATCAGTTAGCTACTTCAGAAGACAAATTGTCATGGAAACTGTATTACAACATGCTTCATGCAGGTGTGAGAGCTAACGTAGAGAGACATATTGCAGAAACATGTGCTGCTAACATATGCAGGTTCAGGCAAAACCGAACCAGAAAAGTTAATCGCAGTTCTTTGTCTGAGCTTTTCAGGTCATTCCTTGCTAAGGTAATCCTTTATGTCATGCCTTTGACCTTGATAGATAATGAAAAATATTGGTTATAGAGATTTATATGATGTGTTCATCAAATTTCAGGATATAGTACACCTCTGTATTACTCCATTAACTAGAAAAATTACATTTCATCCCCCTAAACTATACCTCATTTTACATTTACCCCCCCCCCCCCCCCCCCCCAAAAAAAAAAAAAAAAACTATACCCTCTTTTACACTTGCCTCCCTAAATTATGAGAATATACACTTAACCACCTAGACTATTAGCCGTGTAACACTTAACCCCCTACACTATGAGAATACACACTTCCCTAAACAATTATCCATGAGATGGGGTGCAAAGTATTACATGAGTAATAGTTTAGGGGTTACCCCCAACCAAACCCCCCCCCCCCCCCCCCCCCCAACTAACTCAATATATCTAGATTATAAATTCATTTTAAAATGTTTCAAGTCAAATGACGATGTGATTATGTAGCAGATGTTTATATGCTTTGGAAAGTGCCTTTCTCTATATTAGTTTGTTGAAGTTTGCCTATTATATTCCCCAATCTTAGGATGGTTGCTATGGTGCTGATTAAGGTTTTCTTGTTTTTGGCAGTATTCTGACATAGGTTTGAGGGCCTCAGAACTAGGAATTTGTCCCTACACAGGAAGGTGGGAGTACATAAGGAGCAATATGAGATGGTTGCCCAAAACTTATGCCATATTTGTACATCTCTCTCTCTCTCTTCAATGATAAAATTATTACAGCTCCATGGCTACTAATTCTGTTATTGACACTGTTGATGTCTGGTTAGATCGAGGATCCTTTTGAGCAGCCAGAAAATTCCGCAAGGACTGTTAGTATGGGTAACTTGACAAGGGTGTCTGAGGCATTTGAGAGAAGCCGCCGTACACTTAGTTCAGCTGATCAGAATCGGGGTTCTCTCCTTGCCACACTTGTCCCACCACAGGTAACACAGTATATTGCGAGAGCAGCACCCCGTCGGAGCCCAACTTACAATGGTGGACGCTACCATCTCCAACCAACTCGTCCACAAGTGTACAGGAACATGCACACACCCTCACAAACACAGCATCAATTTCAGAACATGAGGCTTGAGACCCCACAAACACAGCATCAATTTCAGAACATGAGGGTTGAGACCCGGTCCAACCATTCAACTGTGACAAGACCTGTGCAGGCAAATCACAATCAAGGACAGCAGAGATGGAGAGCAAGATCTGATAGATAGGGTGTCACCGGTTTTTGATTATTCAATTGGCTTTTTACTGCACAGTACATCGTTTCTCTTGAAACTTTAATATCACCCAGTTGTTTTGATGTCTGCCAAGAGTATAATTGTTGCATAGTATATGTTGACCATTGCCAAATCAATTGAGAGAAGCTGATTGAGTTTTGTGATGCATTAACGGTTTCTTGAGGGTCAAATTTGTATATTCTAATCATCTTCCATTCTCCTTTCTTCTACTCTCCCTTCAACTCCCTCCATCCAAATATTATCAATTTTTACAAAATGAATATTCACCGGCTATAGCTGCTCAGACCAGGCTTAGTTTTAATCCAATGAGAGAAACAGGCACGATCCATTGATCCCCCTTATTACCCTCTCTTTTCTCTACTCAAAATCCTTGATCATAACAACAATATCTGGGTCTGGGACACGAACCATTCATGCTTCCAACGGCTTAGGAAAGAATTAAGTGATGTTAAAAAAGTGAAGAAATGAAGGAGAAACAAAACAAAGCCAAATACAAATCTAGAGAATTCTGAACTGTGGTATACAATAATCAACATGTAGGACATGCATAAATGTACAAATAAATACAATTTCCTTGTATTTGTTAAATCTGGGAAAAACGACGGATTTTTTTTCAAAATTACACTCATTTTGAAACAATTTCATTAGTTAGCCCCGTTTCCAAATTTTTTAGGAAATTAACAACTGGAGTGTGTTAGACTCGAGTTCACTGTAGCAACTTGAGTCTAAGAGACCCGTTTTATGTGTTCTATGAAGCATGGAACTCAAGCCTGTGGAACTCAAGTTCCTTAAAGTGAAATTGAGCCTTACAGGCTCAATATAGTTCCTCACTAAAACTGTTCCACACTACAAAGTCCAAGCTTCTTCATCACTAAACCTAAACCAACCTAAACTCACAAGTTCGAGCTTCTTCTTTGTCATTGAAACCTCAACCCACCCAAACCCACACAACGAAGAGTACGAGTCTGAGCTTCTTCTTCGTCATTGAAACCTCAACCCACCCAAACCCACACTGCAAGCTCTAGCGAGGACAAGGAAGCACCACGCCGTTGTAGATGAACCAACATGCCGTTCCAAACACAATACCGCCAAGGCCCACCAAGTCCAACTCTGAGTTCCAAGTCAACATCCGAGCCGCAATCACGACATTGATCAGGTGGGTTTTTTGATTTCGTTATGAGTCTCTCTGGGTTTGCTTGAATTTGTTAGAGAAGAAGGGTTTTGATTGTTGGAGAAGAGTTTGTTCTTGCTAAGAGTGTATTGAAATCGAGTTTATAAGGCTCGATTTCAATTTAAAGGAAATCAATTTCTACGGACTCAATTCAATGATAGAAAACGAGTCCAATAGACTCGATTTCAATGACAGAAAACAAGTCTAACAAACTCGATTTCTAAGAGCAAAATCAAGTCTAACAGACTCGATTTGTTAGATTGCTAAATAATTTCAAAACCTTGCTAACTAATGAAATTGTTGTGATTTGGTTATTTTGAAAAAAAAATCTGAAAACGATGTAATAAATGAATAAAACAAAGCCAAATATTAAACTAGAGAATTCTAAACGGTGATACACAATAATCAACTCGGGAGGACATAAATAAATGAACAAATGAAGTATGGCTTTTATGTATCTCTTACATCTGGGTAAACAATGTAATAAAATTCTACCTTAAAAAGCTTGGTTGTACCATGACATGGTATATTACAGGTAAGTTACACGACGTGCTGCAATCAATTAGGCCTGTATATGGTAACATATTGTTTCCAGCATCTGTGCGCCGTGCCGCACCCCCCCCCCCCCCCCCCCAACATGGTTAAGTATCCAAGATCACAATGCAATCTCAGTGTACCAGATGTCAATGGTCAAATCACTACACAATAAAGCAATTCTCTCTCTGCATGATTGTCATTCTCAGTGACCTTTTCAATTGCTCTTAAAACTGTCCTGTTAGAGAAAAATAGTCTGGTTTGCATATCTTCGATTTGGGAAATACAACATGGTTTGTGATTTCCACCACTTCAACCACGCAAAAGGTGTTTATCAGCGGTCAAGATCCTATAACTGGCATGAGGGCCCTCAGATGTATCACGCATAGAGATATGCCAATCCATGGCCTTTGCAATCTCTTGAAGTTTATCCATTATGGCAAGAGTGTCACGAATATATACACGCCCACCAGGTCTCAGTATCCGATCCATCTCAAGCATGATTGAAGAAATATTGCATCTGAAACAAAGAAATCAAACAAATTAAGGAAAACCACTAAAATACACCAAGGGGGATCCCAAGCCCACATCATGAGCAAAAACCCTGATAACAAGTAAATGTAGGCGTAATCAACCTTTCTAAACCCGCATTATTCGACATAATTTGGTGCTCCTTATATCAAGTAAATTCAAACATTATTTAAATAAAATCATATTTAAAAACGATAATACAACTTCCCCACTTTAGATCTTAGTAAAGAAGAGCTGTTGATTATAACCAAGAAATTCTGAAATTCTTAGCCAGGCACAATTTTTCAACCCTACATGCCTCTATGCCTGTTCATTAGTTATCTCTATAAAAGAACAAGACAGATGAAGAAAAACAAAAGCACATAACAACTTTAATATGGGAATTGACTACCTAGGAATTTTTTAATAAGAGTTGGGCGTACCTTTTTCTCTCGATAGAGAAGAGGCCAGCTGCATGCAAAAAATCATAGGTTCTTGGGTATGTATCAAATGGTTCACACCTGGAAAATAATATGCAAGAATATTTCAGCAACAAAGCAACAGTAACCAATAACTCATAATTAATTTTGATGCAACAATATATGCACACACCATCAATTTATAATATAACCAGTTCCCGAATTTAAGTGCAACCTATCCCAAAATGTTAAAAAGTTAACCACAGAGAGAGGAAAAAAAAAAGCAATTACTTGGACAAAGGAAGGGTACATATCATTATGTCAAATATCAAGTAATAAGAACCATCAATTACAGTATCCAAAAAAAAATGACCAAATAGATTACTCCAATAATGTACATATTTGAGGTGCATATGACCAATAAGATATATATATATATATATATATATATATATTTTGGGGAAAAGTAAGTGAGTATTTTATTGAATTATAATACTTCATGAACATGGAAATGTATGCAAAAGAGTCTAAAGACTTACAAAATGCTATGTACAGAAGGAAAATTACTCTAAAAACACAAGAATGAAGTTATAATTAGTAAAACCCCACACCTGAGACCAATAAAACAACAATCTAGCAAACAATTCTATCAAATGTGTCCCTGAAATTTCGAAATCCTCAAATGTAGGCCGATTACACTCCCACCATAATATCCACGTCAAACACGACTAATAAGATTATGTAATCCAATCAACTACAGTATCCATATATGTACGTATTTAAGGTGAAATACGATAAGAAAAAGTTTTAGAAAGTACCAATCATGCATAACTCCAATAAGCCCTCGGTCATATATAACAGGTAAGGTGTTGAAGCCGCTAACAGGGACAACATTCATAACCCAAGAATCAAGATTTTGTTGCTTTAATGCCGTCGCAAATCTGACAATTCCAGTTTATAGACCATTAATGATGAGAGAAGTATACAAATATAAAATGGAAGAATAAAATATGACATTAATATAGTACCCTCCAAAGCCAGCTCTCATGTCCATTACATTTCTTAATCTAATCTTCTTCCAATGTAAAGCACGAACATAGCTTTCTATTATCTCATTCCAGTATCTTGACTCTGCCTTGAAAAGCTCATTTCTTGATAATAAGGCATCCAGTTGTATGCTCTGAAGCCTATCAGGTGGAGTTTGCAAACGTGCAGGCCATGTAGTAATATTTGCTCCATACCCATTCTCAGGAAGTCGAGTGATGCATGCCTTCAGATCAACATACCTAACATGGTTATGCAAAGAATACTATTACTGACGGCTAAAATACCTCATAAGTCATAACAACAAGAAAAAATTCATTGTGGATGACTGAAAATATTTTTTAAAACAAAATCATCAAATTATCGGCAAATATATCTTGACTGTCTGAAGATGAATAAAAATCCTCTATTCCACAGTCTGTGTCCACTTTATGTTCCACCAATCATAGACTGTCACATGTATCTTCTTCTTTTTTTTTTCGTTAATAACCAAAGTTTAAAATGAGAAGGGAGAAAGAAAATAAACCAGACACATGGCATACTGCAGTTGGTGGAGCATTAAGTGGAACACTACAAGTAGGACAAATGATTTATATTTTAAAAATACCATCAACATCATTCAAGCATGTGTTCTCCGATCTTTTCCACTGGAGAAAATCACAAAGAATAACCTGCACAGCTTTAATGCAGGGACAAGTAGAAAGGTCTAAGTAGTGAATTGGATTTTTTTGTATTTTGATCAGTAAAAGAAAATTTTATTCATAAATAAATAAATACAACACAACCACAGTACACAGGCAGTGTACAGGGGTCAAGTAGTGAATTAGAATTAAAAAGCATCATGGTAAGGGGGGCCAGTGAATGATAGAGCACCAAAGCACGCTGACTTTGATGGTCTGAAAGAAGAAGAATCAAAGGACGGTTGAAAGATGATGAGTGAAAAAATGATAATCTCTTGTTCTTAATTAAAGAAGTTTGTTTTAAAATATAAAGCAACCATTATATTTACTTTTTATATATGGGAAAGCTCTACTTGATCAAACAAGAGCCACAATATTTACTAACAAAATATCTTAGGTTTGACAGATGTCTTAAAAAGAAAAATAGGTGATGAACGGCAGAATTGCAAACACACCAAACATTGTCTGGGTCATCATCTTGATCACACAGTGGAGGTACAGTTCCTGCCTCACGGTTTAAATAACAGCTGTTGTTAAATGGCTTCCGCCATATTGCAACATATCCATCTTTTTTCACAAAGTCCCAGCAGAGACGAGCAGTAAGGTTGAGCATCTCTGAAATATAGAGGCAAATAAACATGCGTGATTAATACAGACAACAACCAACTCAAATAAATGTTCAGGTCAGAAAGACCAGCAAAGTAACATCTGTTAAACTACCACTTTAAACAAGAATACCATGGAAAAAAAAAAAAAAAAAAAAAAATTGCTGGTAGTAATACCTTTCCATTGTTCTTCCAGGATTTCTTCATGCTTATAAACAGGCTGAGCTGCCCAAACAAAGTATCCTCCTGCGCGGAGCATCCTATTGACCTCAAGAAGTAATATTCCATCTTCATCACAAAGTAATCGACGGATGAGCTTGGGGTTCAAAAAACCCATTAAGTGTGTGTGCAGCATACCAATAAAAAAAGCAATGAAAGGATATGATTAAAAAAAAAAAAAAACATTAAACCAAATTTATATAATTTTTTTTAGGAGGATTAAAACAGCAATATTGGAGAAAACTTGCGTCAAAAGTTCACCAGGAGCAGTTTTTCAAACAATGGGAAAAACTAATCCATTTTACTAGTAAGTAAAAAAGAGTAAGTGAGCACAACAAAATGGCACCAAAAAACAAGAACCTTATAAACACTCTAATGCTTGATCAATTTTCCTTCTTCTTATCTAACAAGGATAAAACCAATATGCAAACAAAAAGGACATACCATCACGAGTCCAATTGATTCTACATCGTGAACAGTGTATCAAGTCAAAAGCTTGGCTTGGATACAATAAGCGTCGAGTGGCAAATGCTGCCACCATTGCCGGTACGCCACGCTCAAGTGCAAATTGAATCTGGTTTTCATGAACATCCTTGGGTGCAACAGACATGGTGATGACATCCCGTGACAGCAAATAGGCTCCAAAACTAGCTACACCACACCCAACATCTAAAACAACTCGGGTATGATGACCAAAAGCAATTTCAGGGACCATCTACACATACAGATGAGAAATTTAAACATTAAAAACAAAATACAATACCCAATTCCTAGATTCCATCCCAGAATTTAGAAAATAATAACCTTATTAATATGATCCAAGTACTCATCTGCCCCATGTATAAACTGTGTACCACCTCCAGGAAACTTAAACTTGTCCTTCTCTCTTGTAATCCAGTTTTGACCCCCTTTATCCTCGACTAGACGAGTATGAGGAACATTGTCGAACCAAACCTACAACAAAACCCAGCATCTCCATTAACAAAATACATTTATGTTTTTATTCGAACTAGTGACCTCTGCTTCATCAGGTGCAGTCCAATAAACTTTCATATTGGCAACCAATGAGATATTAAGCAATGAAATATTTGTCAACAATGAAGTGTTCACTCAATCACCATGTAAATCTAACTAGATACCCATTTTGATCAAAACCCAGATTAAATTCCACGCATTTTCATCATAGAATTGCAAGTGAACCTAGCAAAAACGTAAAGGTTGAGAAACAAAAACGATACCTCGTCCCGGCTTTTCGGCCATGGAATCGGAGTCCGGTACTTACTGGGCGCCGGAACCAAGCAATCCAATCCATGACCTTCCTCCGGGCAATGCCGCTCGAATCGCTCCCCTCTCTCCGTCGATTCCAGCTTCTTAATCGCCTCCACATTATCCAAACACGGAATATACTCACTCATACTCGTCGGACACATCCTAAACTTCGTAACCCTAACCCTACTCCCCTTATCCGTATCCGAATCTCCATCGCCAACCTTCGTCTCGTTCCTCCACTCCTCCACCAAATCGCCCTCGCCGAACTCACCGACCTCGAACTCCTCCGACATCGTCCCATTGTCGTTCACGATCCCGAATCGCCGAAACGGCGGCGGCGGCGGGGCCGAGATCGCAATCGAGGCTGGGACTTGGACTTGGGCTTGGTCTAGGGTTTTGTCGGTGACGATGGATTGGGTGTCGTTTTGGCCAATGAGGGCGGAGAGGTTAAACGATCTGTCGTTGTTGGGAGAGAGCGCGACGGCGGAAGAAGAAGAAGAAGGGTTCTGGTGCGAGGTGTTGAAGAAAATGAGTTGTTGGTACCCATCGGACCAGTGCTTGCCCAAGTAAAAGAATGTGATCGAAATTACAAAGAAAGCTGAGACTTTCAACACCACCGGTGTTTTTAACAATTCCCCATTTACGAGGGCTTTCATTTTCTTCCTATGTTTTGTGCTTGTATCAAATTGAAAAGAGAGTCATAGAAGAAGAAAAAAAAAATGTAGACCTTAGATCCGTGTGGCCGAAGAAATGTGATCTTTTTGGAGTGGCTGTGTTGTGAATGTGAGACTGGTGGTGATTTTGAGGAATTGGGGGATTTGTTAGAGTGACAGGGGTGATGGATATCTGGATATGAGGCTGTTTTTATTATACACGTGGTGGGATTTGGGTGTGGGGAGTATGGAAGTTTGGAATTTAGCGGGAAATTGATAGCCATTCGTGTAAAATCTCTCCGGGGATTTTGACTTGAGTTTACCGGTTAATTAATGAAGTTGAAATCTCATCAGTTATCATTTGAAAGGAACCTTCAAAAGTATTGGTTATGGACTTACAAGATCTAAGTTCGATTGTGAGTATTGGTAAGCATGAAATCATGTAGGGTCCTTTTTCATCGATTTGATATATACCAACGTTGCAACTAATTAATGGCTGAGCCGTTTTAGGGAGTAACAGAAAACTGTTAAAGTTATTATAAATTTTATTTAAAAAATTTAGGTGCGGGAAATATTTTTTGAAACTTTTAAAAAATAAAATAAAGTAATTTATTTTTTATAACTTTTTTATATTTTTCATAAAAGTATTATTAATTTTTTTTATTTAAAACTATTCATTAACAAATGTCATAAGCCCGCATCAATTAATATGATCATTTTATAATATATAAAATATAAAACTTAAATAATCATATAATAATTATCGTGATTGGTGTGCTTTAACTATTTAAGAAATGAATGTTTAATTGTATTTTTATTGTTTGGTGATAAATTAGTTTGCAAATTTTATGTGATGAAATTCGTAATATTATTTTCTAGTACTACTTTAGTAAAATGTTATATATATATATATATATATATTGCTAAACATTACAAGAGAGAGGAGGGTATTTTTAAAGAGCCAGGGGTCAAGGCCAACTTAATGAATTTGGGGGTCCTAAGCGAAAACTTTAAAAATGACCTTTTATTAAATTATTATATTTTATTATAAATTTATATATATTTTTTCAATTAAAATTTTTTTTTCTTGCTTTTTGAGAGGCAAAATTACTAATTAAGTTTTTGCATTCAAGTTCCGCTAACATTTCTTATTCAATAGATAATATAGCTAATCCACTTAATTTTTCTTGTGACATAATTGATCTTAAATAGCATTTTATTAATTTTAATTTTGAAAAACTTTTTACGAATGCAACTGTAATAAGTATAGTTAGTAATATTCTGAAAGTAACACATGCATTTAGAAAAGATTCTAGCATCTTTATATAATTTAGTACATTAATTGGAGAGTTTTCATTTTTTTGCAAAAATTCTTACAAAAACAAAACAAAGCGTGTAGGACTAGGATCCATGCTTTAAGTGGGTTCCATTCCATAATCTTCTAGAAAATACTAAATTTGATCTACTAAAACCAGCCCACTATCCATTCATACCTCTAAATCTAGTTAAAAAAAAAAAAAACCGTGTAGGACTAGGATCAATGCTTGAAGCTTTTAAGTGGGTTCCATTCTATAGTCTTCTAGAAAATACTAAAGAAATCAAGATTTAAAAGTAAAAACAAAAAAGAGTAACGAGTACAACAAAAGTTAAGCCAAAAAGGGGAATGAAAACCCAACAGCAAAGATAATTCCATGAAGAATACCAAAGACGCAAAGAGAAGAAAAAACAAAAAACGAACCTAAAATGAAGATCTGTGAACACACAAAGTCTATTGCCAACACTAATTGATGAGTAAGCCAACAAAAAAAAGTGTTTTTTTAGAATCAAAATGGAGAGAGTGAGTGTTTTTTTCTTCTTTCTTTTTTTTGCCTTTTGTTACTTGTCTATTCTTTCTTTTTTCTGTCTTTTGTTATCTTTTCTTCTACATTTTGTTACTTGTACATTGAGAAAATCAATGTCTCTCTTTCTCTCCCTCTCTACATTTCAAATAATAAACATGGGTTTTTTTTAATGAAATGTGATACAAAGGTTTGATCCAGATAATACTTGGATGTGGGTTTTTTTTTTTTTTTTTTTTTTTTTTTGAGAAAGCTAAAGATTTGGTGATATGATTGAACTTCATGTCATTTCAGCATTTTGCTTTGTGAGAAATGGTTAGAAATAGCTTGTTTCTTCTCAATTTTCAATTAGGGGCTTAAATAATTTGGGCAAGGCCTTAACTCTTTTGGGCAGACCTTACTTCTTCTTCTTTTCTTTTTCTTTTTTTTTTCATATAAAAAAGCAACATTATCTAATATATTAGTACTATTGGGAGGGCCCGAAGCGGTGGCCTAAATGGCCTATAGGTTTAGCTGGCCTTGCCAGGGGTATCCTATCCCTCCAAGAACAACCTCAAAGCCTGTTTGGATTGAGGAAAGAGGAATGAAAAATGGAAAGGAATAAAGTAAAGTTGACTAAAAATATGCTAATTTCGGACTAATTCTACTCTACTCTCTCTTCTTCTTCCTTAATCCAAACAAACCATCAAGGATAAGCACATTAATGCCCAAGCTCGTTACAAGAACAACCTGGATGCATGAGGACAACGTCAGAATAGTAATGCAGGGTTCTCAGAGCACATTATTTATATCCATCGAAACAAAGATCTTAAGTGACGAGCCGTGTTTTTGACAACAACACTCACGAGGTAAATCCTTTCCTCAAAGTGACGAGCAAGTGCGCCTGAACTATAAGAGGAAGTTGATAGCCCTATGGCATGCATGATGCTTGCGACATACAGAATATAGCCATTCAATAAATTATTTGTCAACCACTTCATAAGTGGTAAGAGGTACAAGAAGTTGCCCACCTACATTTTGAACGTCAAGCAACGAGAAAGTTAAGTGAAACACTGAGGTTGTACATGGGCGCGATTCAATAAGAAGATCGTTATGGCCAATGATGTGGATGAGAAGGCCACATTTGTAGCATTCATGCGAGGACTTCTACCTTCCTAGTTCCTTTTCTAGTTGTATAGCAAATTTCACATTTTATATTTTTCTAGGTATTGTTTCTTAGATATATCTAAAACTCTCTGATTAAATTTAACCGTGTGACTTATTGGGCAATACAATATAATCATTTGACTTAATTGGCCAATAAACTTCGACATGTATAATTTTAGCATCCAATTCACTTAGTTAAATTTAATTGGGCTACACTTAAAGGGATATACTTAAATATAACTATCTCACATTTGTTGAAATGGCATATAATATATATATTAAAATTATTATAATATATATAACATATACTATTGTAATCTTATTTTCTTATATAATTGATTATTAGCGACTCACCCTTGTGGACGTAAATTATTTGAGTTGATTTCTCTATTTTTTTTTAATCAAGTAAACTAATTTTTATTTATTTATTTATAATTTCAATGGAGATAGTCCTTCTAAATTGGTGATAGAATTACGTGAAAAATATGTTACATTAATCACAATAATTTATTTTTTCTTACAACAAATGTTTTCTTTTTTTTAGTTTGACATGTTTCTTACAATAAATGTAAAAAAGAATCCGCCACATTTAGTCTAACTATGCTTCCTAGTCCCTTTTCTTGTTGTCTAACAAATTTCACACTTTATATTTTCCTCTTTTCATAATAAGTTTAATGTAGGTATTGTTCATTAGGTATTATATCTTAAATTCTTTAAATAATTTTATCAATGTGACTTATTGGCTAGTACATTTTGTCATATATCATTTTAGTATTCGAACTCACATGGTTGAATTTAATTGGGCTACACTTAATAGATGTACTTAAATTTAACTATCTCACATTTCTTAAGATCACACACACACACACACACATGGTGTGTGTGTTGGGGGGGGGGGGGGGGGGGGGGGGTAAGGCTCGGATGAGGAATATTACCAGGCAATCTTGACTCGAGGAGAAAATAGGCCTGACTTCTCATGATCCTGGCCTAGCACATTGATAAGTGCCCCAATATGGAAATTGAGGAAATGGCTTGCCCAAGGAGCAAACACTCCTTGGAGAATTGTAGATAAGCCACTTGGGCCAGGACATTGTGACCGAGGAAAGAAGTGGAGGCGTACAATTATAAAAGAGCCCCAGATAAAATATCCACCACTTCTGCATTCAATGCACTACACCAACTCAACTGACCGCATTAATGACAAAATGACTCCTGAACAGTGCCCTCTTAGCTAACAACACATTCCACCACCTCTAGCAAGGCCTTGATGGGACAAGCATCTGAATGAGAAATGGTGACTGTCCAAGTGAAGGGCTGAGATGCATTCCAGGTGGTAACCAAATAAGAGATCAAGTGCAATCAAGAACTTTGTAACCAAATAAGAAATATAATCAAACTATCAGAGGCTCCTCGGACCATCCTGAGGAAGCAATTATACCTATATTTTCCTATCTTTCCCTTCTTTCTTTCATTTGGAAATATTTCATTGATTGCACAACCCTCTCTTATGGCTTGTTTGGAAGTTTAGAGAGGGAGGAGAGTAGAGTAGTGGGGAGGAGAGTAGAGGAAAATGATTCACCTCCACCTTATTTGGATGTTTTTAAAATTAGTAAGGGGGAAGGGAGTAATTAGCCCTTCCCCTTGTGTAATTTTATTAATATAATAAGGGTAAATTAGGTAATTTACTTGGTCAATAGTTTATGTACTCTACTCCCTCTCCAAATCTTTCCAATTTGAGAGAATTAAAATTGGGGGGGCTAGAGGGAGTCCAAACCCCTCCAAACTCCTCCCCTTCATTCTTTAAAAAACTTCCAAATAAGGTAATTGCATTACTCTCCCTCCTTCTACTCTACTCCCCCTCATTTTTTAAACATCCAAACATGCCATTAATCATCTGACATACTCAATTAAGTTTGAAAAGTTGATCTTGATAACCTACCTCTATAAATTAATTGTATTGCGCCACAATAAAGCACCAGAACATTTCCTTTGGGTTGGGCCACTAGTTTTTGGCCCACACAATATAAAACATATTATCGTAATATTATTTTCTTATATAATTGATCATGAGTCACTTACTCTTGTTGATGTAGGTATACTAACCACAAATTATTTGTGTTGAATAATTTTCTTTTCTTTACTAAAATAAGCTAAAATTTTCACAACAAAATGTAGTGTCTAATTGAACATTTAGGTATGGTTCCAATGGATACAATCATTTTAAATTAGTGATAGAATTATGTAAAAGAGATGTCACACTAATCACACCAATTTTATTTTATTTTTGTTTCTTACAACAAATGTGCTTTTTTTTTTTTTTTTTTTTTTTTTTTTTTTTTTTTTTTTTTGAGAAGTTGCTTACAACAAACGTGAAAGAGAATCCGCCGCTTCTCTAGTCAATAAAAGTAACAGAAAAAAAGTTAAAATTTTGGTTGGTATAGCAAATTACGCAGCATTTCTGAGTTTACACGTCACTCTAATCTCCAGCTGACCACCACGCAGTAAGCAGTACTACCGACTTTTCAGACCCGTACCCAAAAAAAACACACAACATTTTACACAACACGAGGCTTTGAAGACCCTTTTATTTTCTATTTCTATTTCTAGGCCGCCCACAATTAGGTCCCGTTATATATAAAAGGCGCCCTCACTTGCTTTTCTATTCTCTCTCTCACACAATCATACACTTTTTTTTTTTTTTTTTTTTTGGGTTTCATTACATTCCCATCTCTCACTGCTTCTCAGCTCCGTCACGGCAAAACCCTAATTTCCCTGCATCCCGTCCAATTACTCCGCCGAAAATTCCCAAATTGCCCCCAATTCATGCTGCGAATTACTCTCCGATGAACAGCAAGCCTCCGGGAATCGCCGAATCAAGCGAACCCATGGCGAATCCCAAGCCCGGCGCCGACAATGGCTCGTCTTCCAGCTTCATCAGCGAGACGGTGAACGGAACGCACCGTTTCACTGTGCAAGGTTACTCGCTGGCCAAAGGGATGGGCGTGGGTAAATACATAATGAGCGACACGTTCACGGTGGGCGGTTACGACTGGGCGATTTACTTTTACCCCGACGGTAAAAACCCCGAGGACAATTCGATGTACGTCTCGGTGTTCATCGCGCTCGCGAGCGATGGTACGGACGTGAGGGCTTTGTTCGAGTTGTCGATGGTGGATCAGAGTGGGAATGGGAATAACAAGGTGCATAGCCATTTTCAACGCGCGCTTGAGAGTGGTCCGTATACGCTTAAATACAGAGGCAGTATGTGGTATGTGATAGCCTTTTTTTTTTTTTTTGATTTCGTGGATTTTTGTTGTTGTTGCATTGTGGTTTTTGGAATTAGGGTTTTAGAGCTGGGGATTTGGGGGGAATTGGGAATTATTATGGTTTTTCCAGTGGCTTGAATTCAATTTAATTGAATTGAAAGGTTTTAGGGATGTTTGTGTGTGTTTATGGTCAGTTTTAATCAAAAATGAATGGTAAGTTTTAATTTAGGTTGATAATTGAGTAAGCTTTTCAGGTGGATTATGGCATGCAAATGATATTTGAGTGTGAGAGGAATGATTTGATGTGGGAGAAGTGTGTAATTCAGTAGCTAATTTAGTCACTTAATGGTCTTCATTAACAATTGTGAGTTATTTTATGTTGTCAATTTTGTATGGATGTTATATTTTGAAGAAGGGTGTGCTTATTTTATTTTATTATCGGTAAGTTAGGCACGCGCACTTGATGGGTCTTGAACCTACGACCTCACCCTCCACCTTATTTTTACAAGGGGATGAGGTTCCATATAAAGCTTTGAAGAAGGCTATTTTAAAATGGAAGAAGCAGCTATTCATGCATGTACATTATGACCATTCTGGTTATGAAAATCATTAGGATATGACTTATTTATAATATCAATGGGAGAGCTAGGAGGAAATTGTTGGGGAAAACCAGAAATGAAAAAATCACTATATTTGTTAGAAGTGGAGGAACCATTTATGCTCTCCTTTGTTGGACTTCTATTAGACTAGCTTATGAGCGGTGCATTGGTTGATAGGAATGCTAAATTTAAAGAGGAGCTTTGGAAGAAAAATAGGAAAATCTGGATCTGAAAGCCTAGTTATGAAAAAAGGACATATTGCCAGAAATAGAGGATACCTACTGAGAAGTTCCATTTTACTCATTTTCTATGTATGATATGATTTGAGATAATGGTGGATTTTATCATTTATAAATTTCTCATATAGTTTTCGTTTGTATTTTCTAGCTAAATGCTCTATTGTGGCCAGAGGTGGAATTTAGATTTTTAAGCCTTCTAGTTCTGGGACACATTTATAAGAAGTTGAAGCATTCAATTGCTATTAGAGTTGGATCTACTAATTTTCATTTAAAGACACACTATGTAGGTTTATGATTTACTAAAATTTTCTGGATATAAATCAAATCTACTGACCTAATTGGTTGACACCATGAAGCTTTATAAGGAGAACCAAGGTTTGAATCACCCCTCCCCTGCTTGTTGTAATAATTGAATTATCAAAATTAAAAAAAAAAAAAAAAATTAAAAATTATTTAACAGTTTTTTTAATTCTTGCATTATGCCTGCTGAGCTGCCTGTCATGGGATAATCATCATCAAGCTTTCATACTCGTGCATATTTACGAATTATTCTACAAAAATTCTATTTTGATTAATCTTGGTCCTCTGCTCCACCGTTGTGCTTTTTCATATATTTACATATATATATTTTTTTTTGGGGGGGGGGGGGGGGCATGAGATTTATGTGTTGTACTAATTTGGCTGTTGCACATGCATTTCAGGGGTTACAAGCGATTTTACAGAAGAAATCTTTTAGAAGCTTCTGACTATTTAAAGGATGATTGCCTTGTCATGTACTGTAAAGTTGGAGTTGTCAGAAATCATCTTGAGTGCCCTAAATTGCGTACTATTTCTGTACCCCTGTCAGATATGGGTCAAGGTTTTAAGGACTTGCTAGACTCTGAAGTTGGGTGTGACATAGTTTTCCAGGTTGGCAATGAAATGTTCAAAGCTCATAAGTTGATACTTGCTGCTCGTTCTCCTGTATTTAGAGCCCAGTTTTTTGGACTTGTTGGGAATCCTAACATAGATAAAGTAGTAGTAAAGGATATTGACCCCTTCATCTTCAAGGTAATGCCTCTTGATCATATTGTTCCCTTTTGTTACAATTCTAAGGAAGAGAAATGATTTGATCATGTGAACATCTTTTAAGATTCTTCTCTATGTGTGTGTTGCACTTTGGTAGATTGGAAATGTGTTCTTTACTGCAATTGCTTTACTATTTTGCATTATGCTGTTAAGATGTATATTGTTAATTGAGTAGCTGCAGAATCATGGACATAAATATGACAATTTGGTGTGGATATTATTGCTCTTTGAGAGAGAGAGAGAGAGTCTAGGCTATAATGTTTGAGGCATTGACATTGATACAGTCTTTGTATATCAGCCCCTAGCACATGCATTCTGTAATTTTTGATGATCTATGAGCTATATGGCTTGATACCACTAGTATGTGAAGAGCTTAGAAAAACTAATTGCAAATAACTTGAAATACTCTTAATCCCGAAGCTTAATATGAAACCTTGGAAAATTTATAAAATAAAAGGCTTCCCAATGTCACAGCATGCATATGGATATTTTTCTTTTTTTTTTGGGGGGGGGGTGGGGGGGGGGGGGGGGGAGGGGGAAGGGGAAGGAGTTATGGGATGTAGTTCGATTTGAAGTTAGAATAAAATTGACTAATAACTGTTGTATGAAAAAGTGAATGAAAGTAAATAGACTTTTAAACACTGCATTTTCTGTGTTTTCTAATATGCTGGAATTTGGCATGACATATTGTGTAGAGAAACATTACTAAAAGTTTTGTTTCCTGAGCTATTCCAAATTGCTAGGGATAGATGTGCTACAGTGGTGAACTATATGGGCTGGTGAAATGGTAATTTCCATTGGAATCCAAGTTTCACTCGGGCAGTGCAAGACTAGGAGTTAGAATCTTTGGTCTTTTTTCTTGATTATATTACCTACTAACATTTGTGGATTACTCTTATCTTAAAAAAAAAAAAAAAAAACATTTGTGGATTACTGATGATAAAATGATATGGTCCCTTCAAGCAGTCAGTTTTGAGTTTAAAACTTTCTACTTGGCTTTACAATCACATGGGGATGTTTCATATCCTTGGAGGAGAATTTGGATGGTTAAAGCCCCACCAAGAGTGGCAATAATCACATGGACACTGGTTGATTAATGATTTAGATCCTTTGCTGCGTATGAATGCTGGCAGAAAATAAAGGAAAACTGAGCTAGAAAAGTGGCCAAACGGTACCATTTATTTTTGGGTCAGTACGGTGCTGTTTTGGGGGTTTCTTGATCAGTCTCAGTTCCCAGAATGGCAAAACTGAAACCCTCAGTTCAGTGCCAAATCCCTTCTCCACACTGACTGCACCAAACTGGGTTCAGCCCCAGTAAATTCTGTTCTTAAAAGAATTAAAGTTAAGTGTAAAATATAGAAGGATAGAAGAAAGCTAATGATTGAAACCTATGATCTGTGTGGTGCTTTGAAATTACTAGCGGCGATTCTTTAATGGTTAGAAAAAGGTTAAAAGATTTGTAATATTAAGTTGCTCTGCTGTTATTTTTGTTATGTGGCTTAGCTGCACTTTAAAATGGAAGTCTTGAAGCCTATTTTTTCCTGAAAAGTCAAACCATAAATGTTATCAAAGTATGAAATGCTTTTGTTTAGAACATTTATATTGAGTCGCATGGACCTTTATCTGTTTTTTCAGGCGATGCTTCTGTTTATCTACACCGACAAACTTCCTGATGTAGACGAAGTTGAGAGCACAGTTACCATGTGCTCATCCACTGTCATGGTTCAGCATCTATTGGCTGCTGCTGACCTATATAATCTGGATCGACTGAAATTATTATGTGAATCAGAATTGTGTAACGCAATCAATATTGACACAGTGGCGACAATACTTGCCTTAGCAGAGCAACACCACTGTCCACAGCTCAAGGACATCTGTTTAAAGTTCACAGCAAATCCAGCAAACTTGGGAGGTGTGTATTACCCATAGTAGTGATGTGCAAAGTCTCTGGTTATGTCAATCTTTTATTATGTTCTGCTTAATCTAGAATATTAAGGCTTCATCATACATAGGTACCTTGTCAAATATTTTCAAGATATATTAATCATTTACAATGGTCCAGTTTTCCAATTGTTTCTTTCTTGAAAAGGCAGTATGAAAAAAGTTTTTTACATATTGTGTAACTGTTAAATACCAGTTTAAAAGTGTGAACTCATTAGGCTGTCTTCACAAGTGTATTAATAAAGCAATCAAATGCAGTTTTCAGTGCAAAATTTTATTGAAAGAGGTTAAAGCTTGTTTAAATAGCTGGCTTGCCTTCTCTTCTGTATATATCCTATGTACTAGTGCATTGCCTTCCCCCACATCCCCATCTCCCCCATTCTGCTAATGATAACTTTTTTTTTTTTTAATTTTAAATTATTGAATATTTTGAGCAATTATATACAAATGAAGCCTACAAAATTTTCTAATTGACTTGGCTGCATGCTTTATAGGTCAAATGTGCGAGGATGAGGCCGTGTTTCACACACGTCTTTGATGTATGAGTTCTCGCATCATTTAGGATCGCACGTTTGCAAAATTTGTCTGTATGAAAAAAACATTCCTTGTTTAAATGCATGACTTTATGTTGTCTTGAACATATTATTTGAGTGCGTCTTCACTTTTTGTGTTGTTTATCCAAATTTATAATTTTGTTATACATGATCTTTGCCAAAGAAAGTACGCATGTTTCACAATCTTTTGTGATGGGAGAATTCCCTTGTTTTGAGGGTAAGAGTAGTGCTGTATGTTGAAGTAATCATATCCTTTCATGTTTGTAGCGGTAATGAAGTCAGAAGCTTTTGGGCACTTGGAGGAGAGCTGCCCCTCATTGTTGTCAGAGCTGCTGGCAACATTTGCATCAATGGATGAGAACCCAAATTCTCCATTGAGTAGGAAGAGGAGTAGCAGCAGTGTATTTGGGCTAGATCTAGCAGGAGATGGTGCCGAAGCAGAATCAGTGAATCCCAATGGCAGGCGCTTGAGGAGGCGATTGTAGTCTGTTTAGTAACCTTTAGTGCTCAGAACCATTAAACCTAGAAGTTGTCTCATAAACAGAACTTTAGTTATGTATAACATTCTAGTCACTCATTATGTTCCTCTGAGTTAGTTCATGTATAAAGTTTTAGGTTCTGAAAGGTGAAATTTGTCTCAAGCTTCCACATTATCAAGTTAATTACTTTGGGCATCACTGAACTTTACGAGGGACTTGAATGGCATTGCCGATTTTTTTTTCCCTGTGGGATGTGAAGGTGTAAACTATTAATTAATGAAATGTCATTATAAAAGAGGGTAATTATCGAGTCCAAATCTTCTGTCCCACTTTTCCTGCTTCACTCTATACTCCACCAATAAATACTTACCACGTGTTCACCTAATTAATAACTGTAGGATTAATAACTGTAGGATTAATAAGTCAATAATGATAATATTTAATTAATTAGGTGAACACGTGGTAAGTATTTATTGGTGGAGTATAGAGTGGAGCAGGAAAAGTGGGACAGAAGATTTGGACTCGTAATTATCCAAATAATTTTGTACCGAGTAAATCCTAACAGCCATGGATTCTCAAATAAATTAACAGCTACACCCACCTTTGATTCTTCCATCTTTACAATGAGAGAGTATTTCTTGTGACAGGCATCTTAAATAATCCATATAAGTATGTAACAATCCAATAAGTATAAACCATGTAGGAGGTTGAGGTTGATGGGATTAATTCTGATAACGGATCACATTCTATGGGCCATTCTCTATTGTTTACCCGTATTGGTCCTTTAATGCCACCTATTAGTTGATGAGGATGATTCTTTTTCTTTGGACACTACATATTTTAATATGAAAAAAAACTATATCAACTTTGGTCCTTTCATCCTCCATTCTAAGATACAGAATTCCCGTGTCCTCCTAATGGAACTTTAGCCGGCAAGGGTGATCTTCAGAAGTTGGGGGGACAAATGTTTTAGGTCTATATTTCTCGTGGACTATACTCTCAATCATACCCTCTACTCTAAGGCAACCAACCAAAAAAAAACGTGGGATGGGGTTGAGAAAAGGAAAGAGACAGGGCAGCAACAGGCTCTGCGACTCAGAGGTTTAAGGCCCAACTAAGTCGACCAATTTTGGGCTTTTTTTAAAGAGTATTTTGGGCTCATTTTTATTTGTGGGCGTGGTACCTGTTATATGAAATAAATAAATATTATATATCCCGAGCATGTTTGAATGAAAGAAAGAAAAACAGATCATGTCATCCCATTTTAATATTGCAGCTGAAACATAATATAAAATGCATTTAACGGAGTAACAAGAACGTCTTAATATGGAAAAAAAAAAAAAAACTTCGGTCACTATACCCTCTTAGGACCGTTTAAGACTTTCAACAAGCACAAGACTTGGGTTTTGACATTTGAGAAGGCACATCAACATCAAGATGAGATATATATATATATATATATATTGGAATGTAAAAACAACTATTTAGTTTTCTTGTTGGAAGAAGTTGAAGTGTGTTTAAAGCTGTGATGATGATAAGGAGAAGAGTAATTAGAATGGTGTTGTAAATCAGGCCAGAGAAAGGCACCCATTGCAAACTCTCTCTTGTAATCCAAGTCACCATGCGTAGACAAGCCATATTCGGCAAGAAGCTGGTCGAGCTTCCACTCAGGCATGTCCAAGTATTCCTTCTTGCTGTACCTTGGATAGTGAAGAGGCATTTGAAAGAAACTAACACCATTCTTTTCTCGACTTCCCATCTTTGCTGTTTTCTTAGTAATTAAGCTTAAGGTACATAGAAGCTTCGGTTTTATAGACACAATGGGAAGGTTCATGAAGACAGGCTCTAGAGGCATGCCCGGATCACACGGATAGGTTGGTTCACCTTCTCACTTCTCATGTAACTCGTTTGTTGCTGTTATAGACTAGTGCAGCGAGCGTGTGCTAGTGACAGAAATATGCTGGGCTAGCTAGGAAGACAATAGAGATGTATATCGTACTTTCTTTTCTAATGAGGACCAAATTCGTTGCAGTTCGTATACAACTCCGAACACCACTAAATTGATTGTACAATACAGCCTTATTGGGTTCCCGTTCCAACTTCCATGCACGGTGGAGATTTTGTCAACTTGCACTTCTTGATCCATTTATTTTGAAATGCTGATATAACTCAATAATTTTATAGGACATATATGCAAGATAATTATTTGGTAAAACTTATTTTTATCTATTTATTTGGATTCTTATTTTTTCTTCTTCTTAAATTTGGGTTCCATATAGAGCCTTATAGTCGGTGGCATTATCTAATTTTTCTATTGTGAAGAACCTGTTTAGTGTTAACCCCTAAGTTCAAATACTCTTCTCTATTTAAGTATTTATTGCAAGGAAAAAAAAAAATTAAGGGTCGTGTTTTTGTAAATTTGTTGTCTTTTCGATAACATATCATATTGCATATATTGATAATGTTTAGAATACTAAAGAATTACTTTACATGGGAGAATGCATGAACTTATGAAACCTCATGATATTTTCAATGGAATGTTTAAAGTTTGAATTCCTTTTCTCTACTTGAATATTTTAAAAAATTTTCTTGAAATTTGGCCGGCAAATTGGGCTAGTATTATGTATTTATGGATAAATTTTTTCAAAGGAAAAAGCCATACAAATCTGAGATGCCAAACAATCCTCTCATTTTGCTTAATTTGTACCATTGTTTCTAATATTATAAAGGGGTTTGGTTATTGGGTGCCCTTAGGGCATTTGTTGAGGAACTATTTTAGAAAAAATTTAATACTACTTTTATGGATAATAAAAAATATATATATAAAAACTCAAAAAAGTTAGTTACTTTTTTTTTCTTATAAAATATTTTTAATAATATTTTCTAAACCATTATCCTTAAAACATTCATTAACTTTTCCCTAGTACAAATAAATGACAGATTGGTATCATAATTATGAAAGATATAAGAGAAAAATATCCTTAAGTTGTTCTTCAATTAATTGAATTCTTGATTTACGAAAAAATTGGTTGAATGAAACTCAATTAATATTCTCAAAGGGCTTATCACAATCCGTGGTCATATTTATTTGAGAACTTGGTACACTTTGGTTATTTGGGCTTGAATCCTGTTCAGCTAATCTAATGCAAGACAGAGTATAGGACTTTTTTTTTTTTTTTTTTTTGAGTAAGAGTGTAGAACCTTTATATAATTATATGTAATCTATGATGGGTATATGTTTATATCTATGTCCTTTTTCCACTCTTGAAATGTATTAACTTGGTCTCCAAATGTTTTCTAGAAAAGTCAATAATTGGTATGCTAGACAATGATATTAGTTTTACGGAAAAATCTTGTATGTGACGGTTTCATGAGACCCATGTTTCACTGACATATGGGTTTTACATACTAAGGACTCACATGTCAATAAGACATAGGTCTCATGAAATCAGTATGCTAGACAACGATATTAGTTTTACGGAAAAATCTTGTATGTGACGGTCTCATGAGACTCATGTTTCACTGATATGTGGGTTCTACATACGAAGGACTCACATGTCAATAAGACATAGGTCTCATGAAACCGGTGCAAAAGATACTTTTTCCAGTCTAACAATTGGTACAAAAAGAGAGAGATATTATTATTGTGATAGTTTTATATGATTTGTAGTTTATTTGTAGTAATCTATTGAGTATATAATAATATTACAATAAATATTTTTTTTTTCTTAGAAAAACTGGAAGAAAAAAAAAAATCCGCCATATTGACTTGTTTTCCAAAATCGTGAAAAAACGTTTTCCGTTGATTTGTACTTTTCATGGTACCAAATACCAAAAAAGTATGGAAATGATTTTCCACCAAAACCAACCAGGCACAAGTGTAAAACTATTGCTTTACTGTTTACTACCACCACTCGGGTCATGTTGTTCTATGATGCCACCATTATCAAAACCTGAATTTGCATGGTATTACTCTCATCCTCATCCACCTCCACAAGACATTAGTCCAAAAATTTTAGCTTTCATTTTCTTTTTCAATAATAATAATAATAATAAAATAAATAAAGTAAGCATATATTATTTTCTCTTTTTTACGAGGCGAACAAAATTCAAATCACACTCCCTTAGTGTTATAATTATCAAATTATTAATAAAGAAAAATACCATGTGATGCAGTTAAATTTTAGTTTCCAACTAGAGATGTATATAGAAACACAATGAGGAAATAATGAAGCTCAGAAACCCTTCACCAACTTAATGAGGACCACAATTAGAGGGGGAGAAAAACTTAATGAGGACCACCACATTTTGCTATAAAAAAAAAAAGGCGGTGTGTGTATCATCCAGGAACCACCATGGAAATTTCACCTACACAACCGACCCATCAAATCATTTCTAACCATGGAAATTCACCTACACAAACAAAATCAAGGGACCCCAACAGATGATTGAAGCCCAAAATTAAACAAATAAAGAGTGTGCATGAGCAGTGTGTGTTACAGAAGGACCCCTTAAATTTTAGTAATACCGTACTCATAGGGACAGCAACAACATTTTACACCATAGGATGTTTCAAATACAAGATCAGCCACTCAAATACAGGGCCACTCGAATTCAATCATTGGATCATTTTTCTTCCAAGAGCACATAATGATCTATTATCCCAAAACAAGTGACCCCATCAAATGATTTTGTAGACAAAATACAACATTTTATGAGAAGTGATACGTATACAATATTTTTACAACAAATTATAGGTGATTAGTCATTATTAGTTATAATTCGAATTTACCACTGAAATGATTTTTTTGCCCCAACAATAACAACCTGCTATTTAAGATTTGTTGTAAAAATTTTGTGAATATAACATTTCTAATATTTTATATATAAGATAGAATTTCAACATGATGTTCTTAAATATTTTCAGTTATTTAATAACATGTAGCCTTGATCTTTTTTCTCAAAAAAAGAAAAAGAAAAGATAGAATCAACCTATGATGTTAGCACTATAATAATAATAGTTTTTTATTATCAGACCAAGGTATTAGTAAGTTTTTTGTATAAAGGGATTCAAATTTAAATATTTTATTCAATAATAAAGACTTTATCAATTAAACTAAATTAGAATATGAGGCTCTAATGCAAACGTTTATATAGGACATTGCTCTTATTATTAGTGGTTATATGGATCCGTAAGTAACTGGTCGACCATTGAAATAACAAGACCCGCTACTTTATCATGGGGATGTTTATAGACCCCATCGAATGATTGAGGGGAGAGACACGTGTTATTGATGGGCCCAGTTACGATATATGCGGCACCAATGTTTTATGGTGCATAAAGCCCAAACGTAGTGGTTTGTCAAGAATAATGGCCTAACGAGTGGCCTCACGGATCCGTACCAGATAGACCACTTATAAATTAGTGGCTTCCCTGTTTTATGAGCTTTATCCAATTATTTGAGCATGGAAGCTTGCCAATCTTGTTTTTGGGCTGGGCCTGTGGGCCAGTTGTGTCACAATGAAATGCTAAAAATCCAATTGACTCAGAAGCTAGTGAGCCTCTATGGATTCACACGCTGAGACTGAGACATACACACTTGGATGAATCATGAGGCTGAGATTTCATGCCATATATGTTTTTTTTTTTTTTAAAGGTTTTAGGTTGGTTATTTCCATGAAAATGCAATAAACACTTATAATTTACTCAATATCCAAGATCAAAGTGTGAAGATGTTGCTCAAACAAGTCAAACTATTAAGATTTTAGGATTTCGACCATCGTTCAATCATCATTCAATTGATTGAAATCTAGGTTTTGACAACTTTTTGACTGCAGCTCAATCTATTGAAAGATATTCAATGGCATCTTGATCAATTGAAAATCAAGAATCGAAAATGTAATTTACTTTAATGAAGTTGGTGGCTTGGTGCCATCCAAATTAAAAACAAATATTATAGTATTCTAGAAGTGAATATAAGACTAATATCAACAAACTTTATCAGTTATATATATATATATATATATCATTCATTTACTTCACTTACCTGAAAAAGAATGAAAGGGAAAAAAATGCCGCTTCATTGGATTTACCATTTGCTTAAAAAAAGCCAACTTTGTTCTCAAAATCCATAACCTATAATATTTTGATCACTTGTCTACATCATAATTCAAAGAAGTTGAGAAGTCCTATGATTCTTCACATCGTAATAAGTCTAATGATAAAGACATGAAATCTTCATGCATGTGGTTTTAGTCCTCCAATATTTCCTGAATTATGGTGCCAAAATAATTCAATTACATTTATTTTTAGGTAACCTTGCAGACAGAGCAAAAATTTGGATTACCTCACACCGACAAGTTCTTAGCCTTTTTTAAATTATTTTTTGAAGTCTTTGGGGACAGTTTTTATATTTTTGGTTGGTCTGGGGGAGGAAAAAAAAGTGCTCAACTAATGATCTTTCTTCAATTATTATTGTCATTTTGGCCAAAAATCCAAAGATCTGAGACAGTGAGGCATGAATGGCTCATCCAAAGCCTTAAGCAAGAACAAAAGAATAAATAATTCCTACTCTTGATTTCTTTTTTTAGGCTAGGCTTATATAAGGTGGACAATATCTATTATACACTGTTTTAATATACACAAAGCATACACAATTCATTTTTTTTTTTTTTGGAGGAAGTACACAATTCAATTTTTGAATTGAAATCTTGTCTTGAAGTTACCGACTAACTTATAATAGCAATTACTAACTAGACATGCTAGTCATTACCCTTGGACCTTGACTAGTGTTTCGTGAGTGTTTGTATAGGTGACCTTTTTTCCTGACTTGAGTAGGACTTACACAAATAAAGAAAAGACTTTAATTATTATTAATAATAAAAAAAATTGTCTCATGGCATGGGTCGATAATTTAGTGGCTTTGAACTTTTACCAAGATTTTGTCACTATCAGTTTCTCAAAAAAGAAAAAAAGATTTTGTCACTATCACCTATTTTAACAGTATTACAAACACACTTCCAAAAAAAAAAAAAACAGTATTACAAACAAGGTTAAAACAATGAAAGTCATTGTTAATAATTTATATATCTTGCCTGAAACAATGCTCCTATGTGTACAAAAAGAGACATGTTAGTGTTATTTATTATTCATTATAAATAGCCAAACCAAAGTTCCAACATGACCAAAAACAGAAATACTGTTTCTCAAAAAAAAAAAAAAAAAAAAGACCAAAAACAGAAATTTCAATATTATTTTATTTTTCATTTTGCTAAGTGTTACTGTAGTGATATCCATTATTATTATTATTATTATTTTGTTAATGGAAAACTTGAACAACATTGATTATCATTATACCAATAAACATATGCCAGATCTTGATGTCATTTGTGACTTGTGATCATCATTTGTCTCATTCTCAAATGCTAGAATCATACTGCAAAGATTTGATTTGATACAGTCACTTGTTGCAATTTAGACTCTTTCTATTATTGGTTGTAAATGCACGAACCAATTGGTTATAAATTGCAACTTGTAATAAAATTTATTACCCTTCTAAAAAAAAAATTATTGCTATACTATGTACTTAGGGTGTTAAAAATTTGATATTGCAACTACTATAGATTTTATTACATAGACTTTATAAATTGATCGATAAATATTTTAAAAATCAAAAAAAGAAAAACATTTTAAATCATATTTTGTTGTTTAAGTACAGTTTAGGAAGTGTACCAAATTAAACCTATTATTTCAGTAATAACAAATGATATATTAAGTTGAAAGATAACAAATTAAACTCTAAAAAAAAAATCTCATTCCACTGAAGACAGGTTATAGTTTTTTTTTTTTTTAAATTTTTTTATTACGAAGACAAGTTATAGTTTAATTTGTAACTTTTTTTATGCATTAAGATTTAAAATGTTATTTTTGAAATTATTGCATTTTGTTACACCACTAGGCTCTGACTAGAGAATTTAAAATATATCTTTCTCAAAAATATAATTATTTAATCATTAATGTGATAACTTAATTTTTGTAATAAAATTTCCACACACAAAAAAAAAAAAAAAAAAAAATGTCATTTGTCACAAAAACCAGAGGGACCCACGCCCGACCTGTGACTACATTTCGCAATCGAGCCACCCTCGTCCCTACACGTGTCATCTCGTAATGATTGGAGCCCGCATCCGAGCCGGACACGTGGCAAGAAACTGTAGGGGACACGCCAGTACCCGTCTCCTCTCGTGTTTTAAAGTTAACAACCTTCCAGAAACTTCCGACCAAAGTACTGGTTACCAGTGGACCAAAAATCTACCGGCCAGAAATTGGCCACGTGTCGATTACAACCACGTGAGCTTCCTACGTGGCACACCCCATTACCCTGAGAATGATACGCCCCTTTTTTAACGCACAAAGCAAAATTTCACTTCTCATTCAATTGATGAAACAAAGTCCAACTCAATTTGAAAATGACCAAAACTCTCACAAACCAAACACAGACAGACACTAATAATAAGTGTTAATTTTTTTGGTGTACTTCATAATATTAATATCTTTCTTTCTCTCTCTCTCTCTCTCTCTCTCTTTTCCTTTCCTTTCATTTCGTTTCCTTTCTTTTCTTTTCTTTTCCTTTCCACTGTTTGGTTTGGAAATGAATGGAGCGGGAATCGGAGGAGGAGAAGAAGAGGCGGAGAGAATGGAAGTGATTAGGGAGAAATTGGTGTACATGTGGGGGTATTTGCCCGGAGCTTCGCCGCAGAGGTCGCCGTTGATATCGCCGGTGGCTGTTAGGGTTCCGGCCGAGACCCTTGGGGGGGACTCCTGGAAAGATGTATGCGGTGGCGGTTGTGGTTTCGCCATGGCCATTTCTGGTGCTTTTCTTACCTCTTTCTAACTAATTTTTGTTTTTTGGTTTAAGCTCAATTTGATTTATTTTTGTATTTTTTTTTTTAAGTTTGTGGTTTATTTGGGAATGTCGTTGATTGTGTATGGTGGTTGACGGCGTTGATTGCGGCATTTGACGCTGTTTGGTTGCCGAGAAAATGTGACTAAAGGATTGGGAAAAAAAAATGTTTTTTATTTTATTTCAATTCGTTAAAAGTGGGGCCGACAATTTTATTTTATTTTTAGTTTCTACTGTTGGTCTTTTTTATTTTTATTTTTTCTCTTGCAACTTATTCTCTTTCATTTATAGTTCCCAAATTAATACTACTTTTCTCTTGTACTAAATTCTAGTTGGTGGCTTTTTTTTCTTCTTTTGGGCACTTTGAAGCTTCAATGTCTGGGACTTTCATATCATTAATAGCTTAATTGACTTTTAAAGTTCAAATTCAGAGTAAACCTGTTGTTTTGCATTCATAGTGATTGAGTCTTTCTATGGTTGCTTACATAATTTTGAGTTTAGTTAGCTTAAAAGTTAAAACTTGTGTTTATAAGTGTAAATTTTGTTACATTTAGCTGCACTTATAGTGAATTTTTTTTTTTAATTATATATTTTTTTAATTTATAAATCAGATTCCGGAAAGCTCATTACATGGGGTTCAACAGATGATCTTGGGCAAAGCTATGTGACATCTGGGAAGCATGGGGTATGCAGCAAAATTTAATCTTTAGTTCATAGAGTACTAATTTTTTTCTTAAACAAATAAGTAATTGCTGAATAATGGCTTAGCCTTATTACACTGGAAGCATAAAAGAGATACTCGAGGGAAGAAAAGAAAAGAAAAGAAAACTAGGATATATATTTGTTAAGATTTCTGAAAAAAATGAGGAAGAGGCAAAACCTGTTATTGCTCTTATTCAATCGAAGAGTGGCATCAAAAACTGAAATATATGTTTAAGCAACGAGACTTAAGTTCCATGAAAGGTCTTGGCATTTTTGTCCCACCAAATGCACCACATGACAGCTACCATCTTTTTATTTATTTATTTGTACTAACATAAACTTTTCTACTTGTTTAGGAAATTCCAGAGCCATTCCCTCTCCCAATGGAAGTTTCGGTAGTTAGAGGTGCTGCGGGTTGGGCACATTGTGTTGCAGTTACAGGTAATTTTGATTTCTTTGTTGTGGTGCTTCAGTTAAGAGGGGGAAAAGAAAAGGAAGACTCTTTTTAGGTAATGAATGAAGGGTTTAGAAACATCTAAGCAATTGGTAACTGATTTTTTTGATAAGTAAATTCTTAAAAATATGTCATGGGGGTGCAAACCAAGTTCAGAAAAAGAATACAGGAATGATCCAGCCTATACAAGCTGTTGGTAACTTATTGAATATAGAAGCCAGTCAATTCACCCATGTCTAATAGTGCTCTGTGTAATTTGCTCTGCCTGGAGGCATTTAGTGAGTAAGTTTTCTTGTTTATATACAGAGAGCGGAGAAGTATACACATGGGGATGGAAGGAGTGTGTTCCCTCCGGGAAGGTCTTTGGTGACCCATTGTTGGGTGGGAGCTCTGAAAAGGATGTATTTGAAAGGCAGAGTTCATTTTTGACAGAGCAAGGTACTTTCAGCAATTAGGCATCTTTACTATGAATTATGAAAGTGGAGAAAGGCTTGTAGTCCTTACTGCTGACTATTTGAGTTGGTTCTCTGACAGTGAGCCCTCGCTCTCAAGGCTCTCGATCAAGTGGCGGAACTGTATCTGGCACTGCTGCTAAAGGAGGTGGAGAAGAAAGTACAAAACGAAGAAGAATATCATCAGCAAAGCAAGCAGCCGAAAGTTCATCTTCTGGTGATGAAACTCTCTCAGCTTTGCCATGCCTTGTAACACTAAACCCTGGAGTAAGAATAGCTACTGTTGCTGCTGGGGGGCGTCATACTTTAGCATTGTCAGGTGATTTAACTATGTTCTAAATTATTGTTAAGACACAGTTTTATGCATAGTTGTCTTTGTATTCTGGTCACGATATTAATTTTCCCAACTTTCAGATATTGGACAGGTGTGGGGTTGGGGTTATGGAGGTGAAGGGCAGCTTGGTTTGGGCTCCCGGATACGTATGGTTTCCTCTCCTCATCCTGTACCTTGCATAGAGTCTCCTTATGTAAAAGATAGATCCACAGCACTCTCTAGAGGAAGCATGAGTTCTGAGGGACAGGGTTTTAGAGCTCCTGGAAGTTATGTAAAGGGGATTGCTTGTGGAGGGCGACACAGTGCTGTAATTACAGGTATTATTATGAACTAGTTCTACCTTTAGGTATGAGGTCATGAGCATTCATGCTGGATCCTCTCTGATATTGTTACTTTGAAGCTTTTATCTCATCTAATTACCTGGTCATATATGCATATTCTCCAGCTCTTGTGTCTGTTACAAATTTATGATTCTACTGATACATGAATTTTGAAAGGGAGTTGGCCCAGTTGGGTTCAAATTTACAGAAATGGGCTGGAATTTACATTTTAGATTAGTACTTTGGTAATTAAGTTTCATATATAGTATGTTTGATATTTACGTAGTACTACCAAGATGAACTGGTTGTTGCAATGCCCATCTGTTTCTATTTGGCCATCTATATGTGGTCAATATGACCTATCCTGACGTTTTTCATTTACCCCTTTTTGCACTACAGATGCTGGAGCCCTGCTTACTTTTGGTTGGGGAATGTATGGACAGGTGAGTTCTTCTGGACAAGGAATCTTTGGTGTTGGATGCTTAGTGTCTCATGCTTTCTCTTCATGAAATTTGGCAGTATTTATTTTATATAAGTATTAATTTAGCAGTATTATTATTGTTGTAATATTATTATTTAAATAGAAATGCTAATTTTTATGGTTCAATGATCAACAAATATATGTAAGCTAGTCATGTGGTTCACTGGATCTGATCTGACTGCTTATCTGAATTTGGATGTTGATCACTCTAAGGTTTAAAATGATATTTGCAAAATCTTCATTACTCAGAAACTTTTTTTTTTCTTCCTTCTCTCTCTCTTTCTCTCTCATTAAATGAGTGTAGCTAAAATGAGAATTTGTTAAAGATGGATAAGTGGAAATACAAGAAAAGATAAGATTCAAATGAGGAAATTCTCCTAAAGGTAGGGGTAGTCCCTAATGATGAGAAGACGAGGGAGAGTTTATTGAGATGGTTTGGTCTTGTGTAGATGAGTGTAAATAATGCGCTAGTTAAGAAGAGTGAGTTAATGAAATTAAAACAATGAAAAAAAGGTCGAGGAAGACCTAAAATAACATTAGTAGAAGTAGTAAAAAATGACATGTTAATTAAGGAGGTGACAGAGAGTATAGCTTTGGATGAAATAGAATGGTGAAAAATAATACATGTAGTCAACCTTGTTTAGTCTATGGAGGATTCATAGCTGCCCTTAAAGTTATGGGACTAAAGATTGTTGTTAATGAAGCAATCTTATTATGATGTAGGATAAATTTGATTGAATATGCTGTATAGTACTAGCTATATGCTATATTGTTGTTGAAGGGATTCAATGTTCATTTGGGAGGGGTTGAGATTTTTAGCTTATTTGCAATTTTAGCTTATTTTTGCTACTATTCATGGATTCCACTGCACTTTTTGATACCATTTATGAGTCCCATTGTACTATTCAACTTTTTTTATTTATTTATTTTTTTACATTTTCAGCAAAAAGTTTTCAGTTTCAACTAAATAAGCTATTTCCAAACGGACCCTTAATGTGTCACTTATTAAAACCTTGATAAATACATAACTAAAGCAATTCATATAGTCCAAGTACTGTGATCTAGCACAAGTTCTGTTAACCCAAACTCCTTGGGGTGAGGGATTATTTAGTTTATATCATGAGTTGTAATGGTCTCTTAATTTGTTATCGCAATTAATAATATCATCTTTAAAATTTCTGAATCATTACTTGCCTATTTACTTAACATGTGACCCAAAATATGGTTGGTCTTGAATCCATAACCTGACCCTCCACCTTTCTCTTAAAAGGGTAAGAGGAGTCCTTTGACCTAGAGCGCATTAGCACAAAACTGCAACATATTCATCGAAGCATTCTATTAGCATTATTTCAGTCATAGAAGGATGCCTCTTGCTTAATACTAAGTTGTTCTTTATTGAGAACCTTATTACCCAATCTTTTGAGTTTGTACAAAGAACAATGCTCTGGATTGAATCATGTCTGCTGCTTTGCTTGATATGGGGGAATTATTTATTACATGTTTCTGCAAAATTGATTTCTTGATTGTGAAAAGCATTGGGTTTTGGCTTCAAAATTATACAACCAAACTGCCCAAATCATATACTCTTCTACTTCAGCTGGAATTTTTGAAATTTAATCCTTATATCAATCCCTGGCATTGCTTAGAGTCCCAACTTTTAACTATTCTCAGGATTAACATGTAGGTAAAGTAGAAATTGATGGAGAAAAGCACTGTAGATGTTCAAGATGAGGTTCACTCAAAAAGGGATAACCTATTCTATTCCTTTTCAACGTTATTCTCTCTTTTAACTCTCTTGTTTTGGCTAACCATGATAAAGTAGTAAACTGTTTGCTTTTCTCATGTCTTTGTCAAGTGTGGGCAAGGAAGTACGGATGACGAGTTAAGCCCAACTTGTGTGTCTTCCTTACTTGGTATCCGGATAGAGGGTGTTGCTGCAGGACTGTGGCACACAGTCTGCATATCTGCTGATGGTGATGTGTACACATTTGGTGGAAATCAGTTTGGGCAGTTGGGAACTGGTGCTGATCAAGCTGAGGTATACTCACTTATTCTTCAGTTTATGAGTTCTCTCTTGTAAGTTACAATAGAGAGACAATGATATTCTCATCATATCACATGGTATTGCTAGTGGTACATGATATGTTTGTTTAGATTCCTATCTTAGAATTCTATGCAACAACCTTTGTTAATCATACCATGGTTTGCAATGGTGTAGAATCCTAGCTTGACAATCTGGTGAATGAACTATCCTGATCATGCTAGTTCTTGTTCATATCTTTATCTTATAATGTTGAAATTTGGATGGCTTTGATTAATTAAATTAGGAGCCAAGGATCTCTACCTAACTTTCATTGTTGAGAAATTATATCCCTTGGGGGATTTTTTGCAATTAACTTCAGCATTTCCTGGATTTAAAACCAGACTATTCCAAGGCTATTGGAAGCTCCAAGCTTGGAAAATCTGCACGCAAAAATTGTATCTTGTGGGGCTCGTCACAGCGCCTTAATTACAGGTATGCCACAATGGATTTGTGTAGGCCTCCATAAGTTCTTTTTGCTAAGTGCTACCTGGAAACCACTCTTAGATCCATGAACATGTCATGTTTATGTAAATTTGAACACTGCAAGACTTTGGCTTTATGCATCGCACACCTCCACCAATCCACACCAAAAGGAAAACAGAAAAAGAAAAGGAAGAATCTTGGGTGTATTTTATTGTTCCCTTATATCAGTACTGAATCCAGGAGTGGGAGTTAAATGAAAATACCACAAAATTTTCTGCAATACTTTTAATATGTTTGCTCATATAAAGTAATTTCTACATTATATGGTTACATGTCAAAAATTGCATTCAATATAGTCAGCCTCTAAACTTAGCATAAATATTTCCTTTTAGAAAAATCCAGCTAATTAGGAAATTTCTTAATACTGGGATAACGGAGTGGAGAAAACACCAAATAAGCTAGAACTCACTACTCGATAGACTGAGATTTTACTTTTGTGATTGCAAATAGTGGTACGGTGTCAATTAAGGACTTTGAAAGATCCATTTGTGAAAGGCTTAGAGGGGTGAATTGATAGTCATATTCCATGTTTTACTTTGTTGGTACCTATCAAAAAAAATGTTTTACTTTGTTGGTGAGTCATGCGCAACAAAGCTAATTGCTACCCGGTTGCAACTAGATCTCATTTATGTGAGAATTTTAGCTTTAATGATTTGATGCTTACAAGTGCGTAGTTATTGATATACCTGTTGACTTACTTCTTGCCTCTGTTTTTTGAAGAGGATGCAAAAGTATTCTGCTGGGGTTGGAACAAATATGGCCAGGTATATAAAGCTTGGACTGATCAATCATCAAACCAGGGTTTCCAGGACACCTCACTGCATTGATAAAATTGCATTGTTTTGTATTTCATATCAAATGAAATGAGTTTTTAAAATGTTTTACAGCACTTAAAAAGGACCAAGTTATGCTAGGGAATGGAATTTAGCATTATTTGGTTTCCACTTCCATACTTCAGAACTAATTGAGAATCTTTGCGTGCATTTAACAGCTTGGGTTGGGCGATGTAATCGACCGCAACATTCCTTCTCAAGTCATTATTGATGGTGGTGTCCCTAGAAATGTTGCTTGTGGCTGGTGGCACACCGTTCTTCTTGCTGAATCACCCACTTGAATTCCAAACTTGCTGAAGGCCTTGGCACAATTTTGTAGTTAGCAGTTGTTTAGAAAGGTAAATTATTTAGTTATATGTGTAGGTACATACAATAGCCTGTAACATATACATATATGTTTGTGCTCATTCTTTGATGTCTGACGTTCACCATCACTGGCACTATTTTTAACACCGTTGCGAGAATGAAGCATCGGTTCCAAGATGTGCAAAATTGTTAATCCTTAATGTATGGATCTATTTAGGTAATTGAACTTTATGATGTAATGAAATCAGATGTATTTAAACCTTGTAATTTTTATGTATGGGGGTGCTTTTGGATTTCTTCCATTATAATATTATATATGGAATAATGGAATATGGAGGATGTTTTGCATTGTATCACCTAAATGCAAATTTGCCTGTCTTCTATTACGATCCAAATTCAATTCCAAGAAGCTGAGTAGATCCAGAGGTATCTCCTTCGGTCCTTCCCAATTCCTTAATGGAGGGTAAAACAGTAAAACAGCACCATAAAATTTTAGTTATGTTTGGTGGGATGGAGATGTTACATACCATGGTCTACAAGACTAGACTAGAAAGAAATGGTTCTCCACTCTACTTTCTTCCCAGTTACGAACTAATGAATTGATGGTGATTTGTGATATATATTATGAGATTTAAAAAAAAAAATCTCCAAGTGAATAATAAAAATGAAATAAACTGAAAGAAAAGAAAAATAGACTGAGAGGGAAGATATACCCTGGAAGGCCTTGTGTGGTTAGACGGGCCTCACACGGACGAACCCTAGTTGGACGGGCTGGGCACATGGACTAATTGAACGGGTTGCTTGGCTATGGGCCCGCTGGACCCCTTCAGGGGGGCAATTTGGCCCGCTCTCATAAAGGCCCAAATAGAGTCCTTGCGCTAGTAGGACTCCGGAAATCTTATGTATTTGGTAAAAATCTTCTCTATAAGGGGGGGATTTGTCCATCACGTTTGGGATTCTACAAGAAGAGTCCTATAAGGAAAAGACTTCCGAACCAAGAAAGAGAGGTCAACCATCTACTACTATAAAAGCCCTAATGCTCTCACAAACCAAGGTACGCATAATTAAACCCTTTCTAGCACTCTAGAGTTGAAAAGAAGTTCTAACTTGACATTCGGAGGGCATTTGGCCGGCACCACGCCGGTGTCCTTCGATAGGTTTTTCTCTTTTGTTTCGTACAGGTTGCTACCCGAGTGAAAGGAGTATCGTGCGGCTTATTGGTGGATTTTCCTTGATTCATCAGTTGGCGCCGTCTGTGGGAAGCCGAGCAATTAAGCCATACTATCGTTTCCCGAACTAAAAGGCTTACATGGTACTCACCCGCTCAATGGCAACTACTAATGACGTGCAAGAAGAAGAACCGCCCACGACTGCCCTTGAGAGACAAGTTCGGACCCTCAGTACCGCCGTGGAGCATCTCACCAAACAGAACCGCGACTTAGAGGAACAGCTGCGCTAGAAGACTGCAGCGCAAAATAACCGGCCAGAAGACCAGGAAGGGACTAGCAATCCGAACAGGAATCAGGAGAGACCTGAGGGCAGCCACGCCCCAAGTAGGCTGGAGAGACAGCACGTGAGCATGCCATCCCTCACGGATGCAACCCCACCACATATTGCCGCCGAGATGCAGGCAATGAGAGAACAAATGGAGGTCATGATGAATGCCCTCAAGGGGCGAGTCTCCAGTGATCTTGACGATCTGGTCAATCGCACCGACTCACCTTTCACTGTGGCCGTGAACTCGTTCCCCCTACCCCGCAAGTTTCGTATGCCGAATATAGATAGCTATGACGGGGTAAAGGATCCTCTAGATCACCTGGAAACCTTCAAAACCTTGATGCATCTGCAGGGGGTACCGGACGAGATTATGTGCAGGGCCTTCCCAACTACACTGAAGGGTTCTGCGAGAGTTTGGTTTAGTCGGTTGACGCCGAATTCCATCAGCACTTTCAAAGAACTAAGCGCTCAGTTCACCTCACACTTCATAGGGGGACACAGATACAAGAAGTCGACGGCGTGTTTGATGAGCATCAGACAAAGGGAAGACGAGATGCTAAGATCCTACATAACCCGCTTCAATAAGGAAGCACTCTCAATTGATGAAGCAGACGACAAGATACTGGTGGCAGCTTTCACGAACGGATTGACGAAGGGCAAGTTTTTGTTCTCATTATACAAAAACGACCCCAAAACCATGTCAGAAGTACTCTACAGGGCCACCAAGTACATAAACGCGGAAGACGCACTGCTTGCACGGGAAGAAAGGCCTAAGAAGAGGGAACGCCAGGTGGACACGCGCCAGGACCAAGGGCAGAAGAGACCAAGAACAGGAGACAGGAGGGACGAAAGACGCCCTAAGCCCCCGAGCGGGAGGTTCACAAGTTTCACCCCCTGAATGCCCCAATTGACCAAGTCTTGATGCAAATTAAGGACGAGGAGGCGCTAACATTCCCGGGAAAACTAAAAAGCGACCCTAGCAAACGGTTGCGAGACAAATATTGTCGTTTTCACCGAGATCATGGACACGACACGGCCGAATGTTACGATCTAAAGCATCAGATTGAAGCCCTCATTAGACAAGGGAAGTTGCAGAAGTTCGTCAACAAAGAGAAAACAGATAACAATCGTCAAGAGCCGGCCCCTCGACGGGATAATGAGCGTCCGAGACCCCCCATCGGGGACATAAGGATGATAGTAGGGGGAACCGCACCTACCAGTTCTTCCAAAAAGGCTCGAAAGACATACCTCAGATCGGTCCTGAACGTCCACACGACGGGCCCAAGGCCCCATGCCACACGGATGGAAAGCCCTATCATAGGATTCACCGAAGAAGATGCAAGGAGACTTCATCACCCGCATGACGACGCGCTGGTCGTCAGTATACGTGTGGGGGATTACAACGTCCACCGGGTGCTGATTGACAACGGCAGCTCAGCAGACATTCTATACTATCCAGCGTTCCAGCAAATGGGGATAGACATAGCCCGATTGATGCCAGTGAACGCTCCCCTTGTCGGCTTCGGAGGGACTAGGGTATTCCCAATAGGTTCCATCGTACTCCCGGTGACGGTGGGTGATTACCTACAAGAACTCACTAAGAACGTAATGTTCCTCGTAGTAGACTGCTCCTCCGCTTACAATGGTATTCTCGGACGACCTACACTCAACTCGTGGAAAGCAGTAACATCCACATACCACCTAATGATCAAATTCCCGACGGACTATGGGGTTGGGGAATTACGGGGAAATCAGGCAACCGCCCGAGAGTGCTACATTGCCATGCTAGAAATGGAAGATCACCATCAGGCAATGTGCGTAGAAGAACAGCGGACGGTGGTAGAACCAGCTGAAGAACTGGAGGTGGTAACACTCAACGAGTCCAAACCAGAGCGAACCACCAGAATTGGAACGTTGGCCTGCCAACCTGTGCGCCAGGCCCTCATAACATTTCTCAGGGAGAACCAAGACATTTTCGCATGGACCCATGAAGACATGCCCGGGATCGATCCTTCTGTCATAGTCCACAGGCTGAACGTGAACCCTTCACACCCCCCAGTCCGGCAGAAAAAGCGAGTGTTCGCTCCTGAACGAGACAGAGCAATAGCACAAGAGGTCAGGAAGCTACTCGAGGCAGGTTTTATAAGGGAAGTGTATTACCCGGAGTGGTTGGCGAATGTGGTCATGGTCAAGAAAGCCAGTGGAAAGTGGCGGATGTGCGTCGACTTCACGGACCTCAACAAAGCATGCCCGAAGGATAGTTACCCCCTCCCACGGATAGATGCGCTGGTCGACTCGACGGCCAGACACCAGCTCTTAAGTTTTATGGATGCCTTCTCGGGCTACAACCAGATCAAAATGGAGGAACCCGATCAGGAGAAAACGTCCTTCGTTACCAGCCAGGGCCTTTTTTGCTACAAGGTGATGCCGTTCGGACTCAAGAACGCCGGGGCAACATACCAGAGATTAATGGACAAGATGTTCGCACACTAGATGGGGAGAAATGTACAGGTCTACGTTGACGACATGCTGGTCAAGAGCCAGTTCGAAAGAGACCATCTGAGCGACCTCCAGGAGACATTCGATACCCTGTGGTCATACAAAATGAAGCTGAATCCGGACAAGTGTGTATTCGGGGTGACGGCAGGAAAATTCTTGGGTTTTATGGTATCCCAAAGAGGAATAGAGGTCAATCCAGAGAAAATACGGGCCATCATAAAACTTGAACCACCAAGGACAACAAAGGAGGTACAGAGCTTGAACGGCAGAATCGCCGCCTTGAGCAGGTTCGTATCGAAAGCAACGGACAGATGCCTACCGTTCTTCCGGGTCATGAAGAAATCTTTCGAGTGGACGGAGGAGTGCCAAAAGGCATTTGAGGATCTAAAGAAATATCTTTCCTCGCCACCTTTGCTCAGCCCATCCAGACCAGGAGAAGATCTCTACTTATACCTAGCCGCTTCAAATGTGGCAGTAAGCGCGGCCCTAGTGAGGGAAGAAGAAGGGACGCAGCGACCCGTCTATTTCGTAAGCAGGGGGTTCCGGGGGGTTGAAGAAAGATACCCTTACATGGAGAAGCTAGCCTTCGCGCTGATAACCGCAGCTCGAAAACTGAAACCATATTTCCAAGCCCATAGCATTATCGTCCTAACAGATCAGCCCCTAAGAAGGGCAATGAGCAGCCTCGAAGCAGCCGGACGAATGGCCCTATGGGCGATAGAGCTGAGCGAATTTGACATACATTACCGTCCGCGAACCACGATAAAAGGCCAAGCTATAGCTGATTTCATCGCCGAATATACACGAACGGGGTGGCAGGAGCCTCAAGCCCTCAGACTGTGGAACATCCACACAGACGGATCATCAAATAAGCTAGCTGGAGGCGCCGGGGTGGTGATTCAAACCCCTGACGGAGACACAATCGAGTGCATGATCCGATTAGACTTCCCGACGACCAATAATGAGGCAGAGTATGAGGCATTGTTGGTAGGGTTAGACCTAGCAAAAGCAGCAGGCGCCGAGGCTATGGTTATACATTGCGACTCGCAGGTAATAGTCAGTCAGATTAGTGGCGTCTATGAATGCAAAGGGGAAAAAATGAAGAAATACTTGGACGAAGTCAGGAGACAGATCGACTCCCTCCAGGTCACGTTCGTCCAGATCCCAAGAGAAGAGAATGAATGTGCTGACCGGCTTGCCAAAGCCGCCTCCGCTGCGAATATGACGACCCCTGACCGAGTACTATCATTCATACAGAACTCCTCAACCATTAACGGTGAGACGGAAGTACAGGAGGTAAATTCAGGATACGATTGGACCATGCCTCTAATGGCCTACCTAAAGGAAGGCACGCTCCCGGACGACAAGGACGCAGCCAGAAAGTTGAAAGTCCGGGCCTCACGGATCACAATAATCAACAATGTCCTATACAAGAGGGGATTCTCACGACCATATCTGAGGTGTTTGGGTCACGAGGAAGCCGACTATGTAATGAGGGAGGTCTATGAAGGCATTTGCGGAAACCATTCGGGGGCGCGGTCTCTGGCACACAAACTGATCCGGGCAGGATATTATTGGCCTACAATGCAGAAGGACGCGCAAGCTTACGTCAAGGTCTGCGACAAATGTCAAAGGTTTGGTAACCTAATTAGGCAACCAGCCGAAGAACTGACACCCATGGCGGCCCCTTGGCCGTTCGCCCAATGGGGACTAGACATCATGGGCCCTCTCCCAACGGCCGCACGACAGCTGAAATTCTTGGTCGTAGGTATCGACTACTTCACTAAGTGGGTCGAAGCGGAAGCTCTAGCAACTATCACGGAGAAAAACATCAGAGGTTTCGTATGGAGGAATATCATATGCAGGTTCGGGATACCAAGGGTCCTCGTCTCCGACAATGGGAAACAGTTTGACAACAAGGCATTCCGAGATTTTTGCTCAGAGTTAGGCATTAGGAACCACTACTCATCGCCCGCACATCCACAGGCGAATGGCCAAGTTGAAGTCACGAACCGGTCCCTGCTTAAAATCATCAAGACCCGGCTCGAGAGGGCAAAAGGTATATGGCCCGATGAGTTGCCAAGTGTCTTATGGGCAAACTGCACGACGGTAAGAACGCTAACAGGGGAAACGCCATTCGGACTGACATACGGGAGCGAGGCCGTCATTCCAGCAGAAATAGGTCTAACAACCTATCGAGTGGAGAGCTATGACGAAGGCAAGAATGAAGAGGCTTTGCGGCTACAGCTGGACCTAGTCGACGAAGTCCGGGCTACGGCCAAACAGAGGATGGCTCGATACCAAAACCTCATGGCAAAGTACTACAACTCCAAAGTCAGACACAGAGACTTCCAGATCGGGGACCTTGTGCTTCGGAAGGTAATGGGAGCAGCTAAAGACCCCTCGCAAGGTAAACTTGGCCCAAACTGGGAAGGACCTTACAAGATCTCGTCTTGGCAGAGAAGGGGAACCTACCATCTCAAAACCATGGATGGACGGAAACTGCAACACCCGTGGAACACTGAGCACCTACGGAAGTACTACCAATAGATGCAACGGGAAGAGACATCCACCCCTTGCAAGCATTCCAGCTCATTTCTAAAGTTTTCAGTAGTTTTTTATTTCGAACAATTGTCTTTTTTTTTTTTTTTAACCATTCTATGCTGCTGCTTTGAACAAACCTCTCTACTAGTGCTTTTTTAAACCCAAGGGGGCATGCACCATTTTCCTATAAAGACTTTTTTCCAGGCAACAAAATTTTTCCTGCTTAAGTATTTAATTCAATACAACAAAACTGTCCACAAAGTGGACGGATCATCCCAAGAGGATGAAAACTAGAGTCCCTCCAGTGGACGGACTAATGAAATTGTCCACAAAGTGGACGGATCATCCCAAGAGGATGAAAACTAGTCCCTCCAGTGGACGGACCAATAAAACTGTTCACAAAATGGACGGATCATCCCAAGGGGATGGAAACTAAAGTCCTTCCAGTGGACGGACCAATAAAACTGTCCACAAAATGGACGGATCATCCCAAGGGGATGGAAACTAAAGTCCATACAGTGGACAGACCAACAAAACTGTCCACAAAGTGGACGGATCATCCCAAGAGGATGAAAACTAGTCCCTCTAGTGGACGGACCAATGAAACTGTCCACAAAGTGGACGGATCATCCCAAGGGCATGAAAACTAAAGTCCATCCAACGGACGGACCAACAAAACTGTCCACAAAGTGGACAGATCATCCCAAGAGGATGAAGACTAAAGTCCTTCCAGTGGACGGATCAATAAAACTGTCCACAAAGTGGACGGATCATCCCAAGAGGATGAAGACTAAAGTCCTTCCAGTGGACGGACCAATAAAACTGTCCACAAATTGGACGGATCATCCCAAGGGGATGAAAACTATAAGTCCATACAATGGATGGACCAAAAAGGTTGTCCACAGGGTGGTCGGACCAGCACAAAGGAATAAAACCTTAAGTCCAGATAACCAACACTACTAAATTCGCATAATGAACGGACCCGTGGAAACGTTCGCTAGTCGAACTATCCATTTAGGGAGGAATCAACTACCCAACGGACGGGTTCAATAAGCTATGCTACCAGACGGACTATTTCAATAAACTGAGTTACCCTATGGACAACCAAATGGGCAGAACGGAGTTCGTTTAAAACATACATCCCACAGAGATGAAATAAAAAGACAACGAATCTTGTATAAAATAAACCATTTGAACGGTCAATATATATACAAACCCCGCAAACATAACGGGTCCAAAAATTGTTCAACACTTGCAAAAAAAAAAAAAAAAAAAAATCTAAGTTATTACAAAATGAATCATGGCTACTCTGCTCCGTCTCCCTCTCCAGCTTGATGGTCCCCAACGACCTTGGCCTGGCTGTCCACAGGTGTATGATCCATCGGAGCCTCATGAACTAAGGCGTTCTCGTTGAAGAGAGCATCAGTATCCTCCGACTGAACGGGCTGAGCGGTGAACGGCTCGGGGGCAGAGACACTGACGGTGGATAGGTCAAGCTCCGGGTACAACTTCCTCACCTGACGGAGTGCGTCGTCGAACCCGTCGTTGTAAACAACACTTAGTTCCGCAATCAGGTCGTTGGAGTCACGGTACTCGCGTATGGCGTCCTCCTTGGCCTGACGGACTTCGTTGTCCTTTTCCACCAGGTCTCTCTTCAAGCTCTCCACCAGTTGAATGGCCTCGTCCCGGGCTGCCTCGGCCATCTTAAGTTTCTTTTCTTGAACTGCTTTCCAAGCCTTGAGGTCGATCAGTTCCTCCTCCGTCACCTTAGCCTTTTCACGAATCCGGCCAATGGTAGTCTCGTGTTTGAGACACCGTCCCATTAGACCTTTCATCATGACCATGGCCTGAGGGACGATGGAAGTAAGTGAACAGCAAAAAAAAAAAAAAAAAAAAAAAAAAAAGAAAAAGAAAAAAGAAAGGAGATGAACGGATGGACTAAGGATGACGGAGTAATTACCTGGGCAACATTGAAGAGGCCCGTCTCCCCCATCGCCTCCGTCGAGTGATTCCCAAGGTCCTCGTAGTCCTCGGGGGTAATAATCGAAGACAGTTTCTCCAAGGCATACTTGGAATCCTCGCGGAGCAAGACGGGTGGTTTTTTCTGCTCTCCGGGGGCACCCGTCATCAGCCCTTTGCCCGCACCATGTTTGGCCGGAGTGATTGACTTGCTCCCCTCAGCCATCAAGCCAATAACCGGGTCGAGGGGGACTTTGGTCTGCTTAAGTGGACGGTCGCTTTTTACCGGCAGCTTCCTCTTTAGTGGTTGCTTGCTTGGGCCCGTCCCCATGGGATCCGTTCCGGTCTGTTTGTTCTTGGCAGCTTGGAGTCTTATGGCTGCTCGCCTCTTTGCATCCTCCATCTCTGGAATAGGATGACGGACTAAGAAACAAATAATAATAACGATAAAAAAAAAAAGGGTTGCGAGAATAGACGGACTTACGCAGACGGGTCTGTTTCTCGTACTTTAAGGTTGCTGAGGTGGGCGAGGGACCGTCACAATACCAGTTGATTGTATTGAGGTTGACGAGCTTGGCCCACGTTCGCTCCTCTGGTTTTGTCTTTGAGAAAATTCTCTCAAGGAAACTAAATTCTTCAAGTGTAACTTGAGGTCGACGTCGAACTGCAACATAGAAGACGGAGGTTAGAAACACTACAAAATTAGTAAGATGCACGGAGTTGTTATTGACGGACCATACTAGACGGGTTTAAAATGCCCCAGACTGTGTCGACGGGCATGAAGTCCGTCTCCCCTGGATGACACATCCAGTCCTGACCTTCCATGAAGAAATACCGACTCTTCTAGTCCCTATTTGAGTCCGGGGTCTCATAGATGACCTTCAGGACGGGACTCCTAGGAACAAAACTGTACATTCCCCTCGACTTATCAATCTCGTCTGGACGGTAGCAATGAAAGAACTCTCTTATTGTAAGCCTCCTCGCTCCGTCTGACATGGCTCCGTATAGGACCTCCATGGCAATAAAGACTCTCCAGGCGTTGGGGGACACATGGCTGACGGAGATGCCTAAGTAGCTTAAGAGTTCGCGATGTAGCGAACTCAACGGGAACCTTAAACCAGCCTTAAGCACTGGCTCGTATACACCCACTCCGTCAATTCCCTCATAGTAGCATTTTTCTGACTTATATGGAAGACGGAGGGGGATGTGATCTGGAAGTTGGTAGCGGTCCCTAAGGGTATTGAAATGCCCCTCCTTGATGGTAGATACGAAGGCATGAACCGTCCACTCTAGGGGCAAGATGAACTCCCTAAGTCCATCTGCCCCTACGACGGACCTAACCAATGGCTCTTCGTCATCTGATCCCTCGTGGAATTCGACCATCTCCAGACCCTCATGTGTTGAGGACGAGGAAGATGATGACGGACTACTCTCGCTCGTGGTGTCATGGTCTTTGTGACCTGACGGGTGTACCCCTTCATAATCCGCTCCGTCACGAACGACGGACTGGTTACTCGACGCACTAGACATAGCCTATAGGCAATGACGGAACCTATGACTCTGACGGGTTTGAAAAGATCGACGGGCACATAAAGTGCAAGCATAAAAACTAAAGAATAAAGGACGGATGTATAATAACTCACCTGAAGATTGATGCAAGATCTGGAGGGCAACGGTTGAGAGAACGAACGGACTGCGCTCTGACAGGTATGACGGATTCGCTCTGACAATCTCTTCCAGCAACAAACTGAGAAATGAGGGGCGAGGGTTCGATATTTATAAGAGAGGTGCACGGAAGTCGAAGTGACACCTCGTTCCAAAACAACGACCACTGGCAAGGTGACATTTGGCACGGTGCATTAATGAATTGGCTTCTGATCCCGCAGCGTACGGATGGAGATTCACGGACATAAGCGTGCAATGGACACGTCCTTGATTTTTATCTGTCACCCCATGGGTCCGTTCAATTATTGTTAACGGACTCATAGGGTGAGGGGGCAACTGAAAGGGAAGATATACCCTGGAAGGCCTTGTGTGGTTAGACGGGCCTCACACGGACGAACCCTAGTTGAACGGGCTGGGCACATGGACTAATTGAACGGGTTGCTTGGCTATGGGCCCGCTGGACCCCTTCAGGGGGGCAATTTGGCCCGCTCTCATAAAGGCCCAAATAGAGTCCTTGCGCTAGTAGGACTCCGGAAATCTTATGTATTTGGTAAAAATCTTCCCTATAAGGGGGGGATTTGTCCATCACGTTTGGGATTCTACAAGAAGAGTCCTATAAGGAAAAGACTTCCGAACTAAGAAAGAGAGGTCAACCATCTACTACTATAAAAGCCCTAATGCTCTCACAAACCAAGGTACGCATAATTAAACCCTTTCTAGCACTCTAGAGTTGAAAAGAAGTTCTAACTTGACCTTCGGAGGGTATTTGGCCGGCACCACGCCGGTGTCCTTCGATAGGTTTTTCTCTTTTGTTTCGTACAGGTTGCTACCCGAGTGAAAGGAGTATCGTGCGGCTTATTGGTGGATTTTCCTTGATTCATCATAGACCATAACACAAAAGAGAACATTAAGAATTTATGTGGTAGCTTCCGTCCATGGCAGCCTAGCCGGTGATGAGTAGAAAATTATATTAACAAATATGGAGTGAGGGGTTTTTTTATTTGAATAGAGAGAGAGGGGTTATTATCTAGATTTAATTTCCTAATATAATTCGAGGTTTATAAAGTTTTTCTTGATAAAACTTGTAGGATAACATCAAAAGATAAAAAAAATTTCACCAACTTATTAATTTTTCATTTAAGTTCTCATTTAATGATAATAAATTTTTTGCCCGCCCACCAATAACAATAAAGAATAATTCTTAGGTATTCGTATAAAGATTGATGCTTTCTCTTCTTACATTTGTGTTTAGATCCGTTCATTAAATTTATGATAGAGTCCATTATGAATGTGAGAAGAGAAAGTATCATTTCTCCGTACTCTAGAAGTACCTATAAATTTTTTAACAACAAATAATACCATACTAATTAAAACTTGTTATGAAAATATTATGAATATATAATATATATTTTTTTTCAATAGATATATTGCTAGTTGAGTTATCTAGAAGACTAGAAGCCTACCCATACGTTGACAGTCTTTTTTTTCTTTTTTTAGGCAATCATTGTCATTAACACCGTCATAATTACACATTAATCACAATTGATGAGATTTAACAACAATAATAAACTTTCTTTATTTCACTTGATTTTGCTTTTTACCATTATAACCCTTCTACATTCATTTTCAACCATCAATAAATAACTACACGTTTTCATCCCCCACCCCACCTTGTCTCTTATCAAATGGAGGCAACGCGTAAGCTTTTCATCTTCCCTTTGGCAGCTCTGCTGCTGATACTCACATCCTCAGCCCAACAACAACAACAATGCTCGGACTGTGGCAACACCTCAGTCCCATACCCACTCAGCACGGCTCCCACGTGCGGCGACCAGTCCTACAAAATCCGCTGCGACGCGGGCAGGCTCTTGTTCGATACAGTCAACAACACGTACCCCATCACGTCCGTCAATCCCACCAACCAACGGCTCGTGATCAAGCCCGCGACATTATCGTCCAACGACACGTGCGTAACCTCGGACATTGTCTACGAAGGAATCCAGCTCAACAGTTCGCTGCCTTTTAACATTACGAGCAGTAACACAATCTTGTACCTTAACTGTACCGAAACCCTGCTTCAGTCTCCGCTGAATTGTACGTCGGCGAGCTTGTGCCACGTGTACGCTAACCAGACTGACAGCGTGGCTCCTTGTAGGGACGCTGGGCTGTGTTGTACGTTTAGGACAGGTGGGTCCAGCACTGAGCATAGGATTCGGGTTAGGGAGGCTGGGTGTAGTGCGTACACGAGTTTTGTCAACTTGGACCCGAATTTGCCTGTGGACCGGTGGCCTGAACCGGGTTTGGAGATTCAGTGGGCTCTCAGTGGATGAGACATAGCTTGAAGGGTTGTGAAAATAAAATGAGCATGCTTGCTTATGTGTTGGTCCAAATGAGAATGATACGGGAAGATTATATAATAAATAAGATTATTTGTATTCGTTTACCAAAAAAAAAAAAAAGATTATTTGTATTCCTCCTCAAAAAAAAAAAAAAAAAAAAAAAGACTATTTGTATTAAACATTTTTGTTTATTATATAAATTTATCTAGTGGGAAAAAAGATTCAACATGCCTCTTATATATCTTGTGACCTTGTCATAAAAGATCTAACCTCAATGTCAATTTGAAAAATGCTAATAATAAGTCAATAAGATTCTCAATAATGTATGTGAGACTCTAAATATGGGTTTGACTTATCTTTAGTATTTTTTTAATCTTCACATTTTATTTAGTTAGTGGGTGATATAGCAATTTCTCATTAAAATAAAAAGAAATTTCTTTTAAAAATGTATTAGAAGTAAGCCAAACCCCTAAAATATGTGAAGAAGTTACTTTTACTTAATTATTACTGTAAGGTCCGTTTTTGTAACCCAAAAAATATGGATTCCAAGGCTCAACGAACTCAGAACAATGAATTTGTAGAGAGTGGATCGAAGGTTTAGGCGCTCGCCGGCCTTCACTAGGCATGAACTACTTTTTCTTTATTGAAAGATACTAAGACCAATTTACAACTGGAGGATGCTCCTTGGCCCGTGGCCAAGGAGCTTTTTCCTTTCCCAAAACTCTCTCCCCCCCTTTCTTACTTTACTCGCTCCTCTTATATAGTCTTCATTGTCCTATCTTGTTCTTCCATCTATTGATCATCTATTTGCTTTCCTTTTGACCGTCCGTCCCATCAGAGGCCTTATCAGCACTCAAGTGGTTCACCCTGATCAACGTCGCCCTGCTAAGGGGTTACATTCCCATTAATGCGGCTAGAGGGGTTAGGTGAATGCATTAAGTGTGGAGGTGACAACTTGCTCTGGGCTTGTCCCCACCCAAAATTATCCTCAATATGCCGAGGACGAAGAGGTCTTCGGCGTGGATCCAAAAAAAGAGTCTCTTCCTAAATTAGCCTCGGATGGTCATCCTTCCTTGGCATAGGCCTTGGGCCTACTACAAGATGGGCTGAGGCTATTAGGCCCACGAGCCCCACAATAGCCCCTCAAAATCCTGCTGCACGTTCCCTTGGACAGGGGAGGAGGGTTTTGATATCCACGGGCCCTCTAGACGAATTGCCCCACTTCAGCCCGCGCTAATGCTGGCGATTTTTCGACTGCCCGATGTACGTTTTGGCGTTTTGAGACTCAGTGTGCGCCTGCATTAAATTTTGGCGGCTCCACGTTTCCCACTTTCAACGGTGTGATGGTAATCGTTCGGTGGGGATCTCTTGCTTTTATGGGCAGGCGATTACATTTGGGGAACCTAAGGGGGAGTATAAGTACTTGTTTGAACTGCATGGTTTCTTCATTTTCGCGCTTACGACCATTGATGCGTATACTTTGAATCTGGTTCAACTTACACACTGCCCGAAGAGGATCTTCATATTTCTGTAAGTTTTCTTCTCCTGGTAACACCAAATTTTCTTTGATTCTACTCATTCTTTTCTTCTTCTGGATCCTTTAGTCGTCCTTGGGGATGGGTAAGTTTAAGAAGTTGGTTGAGTCCGACGAGATGATGAAGAAATTTATTGTTGACTATGGGATACCCAATAATGTGAGTTTGAGGTACTGTGAAGAAGGGGAGTGGTACATTAAGAGGAACGAGGGTGAAGTCGTGATCCCTATAGTCGCTTTTGTAGAGGGAGGGATGAGAATCCCTATGAGGTCAATGACTAGCGATTACCTTAGGCATTTCTGTCTGGCTCCTACCCAGTGTGCCACGAATGTATTTAGGATATTAGGGTGTGTAGACACCTTGAATGAGAAAATGAGGCTGAGATTGACTCACCACGATGTAAACTGGTGCTACAAACTTTAGCACCTGAGGGGTAAGACGTACTATATGAAGACGAGAAACGACAGGGTTCGACTTATCCAGTGCCTTCCTGATTCTAATAAGGAGTTGACTCAAGATTTCCTCATAGTGTCAGGGGAGTGGCACAACGCTCTTCACTGCCCAACAATAGAGGGAGAGCCAGGTAGGGTATTCGAAGTAAGAAACAGTCTAGGTTTTAGTATTTTTATTTTTTTCTTATAGTTGCATATCTGCTTTGATTGATTAACCACAGGAGTTTTGCTTTTCTTTTCGCAGATTCGCACGCCTTCGCACGTCATTTCCACCTGGTCAACAAGGTGGATTTGGAGGCCGTTCTTAGAACGGAACTTTTCCTGAACGAAACTGATAACCAGGTTAGAGCTGCTCAGAAAATTCTCGGATGCGACCCAGCCCAGAAATCATTCCCAGTCCCGAAGCACGTAATTAGAGCTCGTGACCCTCGGCTTAGGCAGATTACTATGGTGGAGGACGGTTTTGCATTTTCCGAGGGATCTCACATACCTGAAGGCATTCCGCTAGCAGGTTCCTCCTCATCCCACCAAGTAACGGAGACCGAGGAAGGGCAATCTAAGAAGGCAGGGGAGGTGGTTGAACTGAGCTCTTTTGAGGACGAATATAGGGTGTTCAACCTAGCTGATCAGTTTGAGGATACTTCTGGTGATCTAGGAGACCCTCATTTGTCCGAAGCCGATCTTCGGTCCCTAAGAGTTGGTACTCAGGCCGAGATAGGTTTAAAAAGACAATCCCAAACCAGTCTTCTTGACTTGCTTGAAGGCGGCTCCAAGAAGGGTGCACCGAAAGAGTCGCAGCCTAAGCCCTCAACACCTTCGTCCCAATTTTTAACTGTGCACATCAGGTCGTCCTCTACCCCTCTAGTATCAGACCCTCAGACCGAGTCTTATGACCCAAAAAGGAAGAGACTTTCCAAGGGTAAGGACCCAATGGATAGGAGCAAATCCCACTCCCCGCCCAAGGAGGGTGGACTCCACAGGCCTCCGAAGCAACTGAAGCTCGGTGGTCAACGCAAAAGTAGGGAGATCGTCCAACAGTCGGGGGCCCAAGCCTGGCTGCCCGCTGCCATACTCCATGATCAACCCCTGATGGATAACGCATCGATACGGGAACCCCAAGGAGTTGAGGGGGCTCTCGTAGCCGATGCCCTGAAAAAGTCTCTTCTCCTTCCTACCGACATGGCCGAGCTAGGAAATATGAGTGGGCCAGAGGTTGTCCTTAACCTTAAGAAATATCTAGGCATGGTGGGTCCCTTGGTACCTATTTACCTTATTTAAACTTTGTTACTTAGCACCTTCCCTTCTCTTTACGGAGTTACTTGTTTTTATTGGCAGGCTATCCAGGGTCTTTCCAGGTTGGACAAGGAGGTCGATGGCCAGAGCAGCACCTTAGCGCAAGAGCGTGACAAGTTCTTGAAAGCTGCCAGTACCCTTAAGAGATCTGAGGCCGACCTAAAAAAGGCGACCAAGAATCTGGAGGAGATGACAAAGGCCAGGGACACTGTTGCCTCTGACTTAGCCGCGGCTAGGAAGCAAGCTGAGGATCAGACCAAGCGCTTGCAAGATGTTGAGGGCCATCTACAAGCTGCCAAAGAGGATATTGTCGACCTGAAGAAAAAATTGGCCGAGGCAGTCAATGAGAAAGGTATTGCCGAGTATGCCAGGGACGAGGCTATGAGAGCCAAAGATGAGGTGGTGTTTGCAAGAATAGACGCTGAGCGCTTTGTAGAACAGGCAGAGGAGGAGGCTTTCGCAGAGGGGGTGGCTAAGACTGAAACCACCCTTCGAGCTCAAGTTCCTGCAGTGTGCAGGAACTTTTGTTCTGAGACCTTGCATGAAGCCCTCAACCAAGCAGGGGTTGATGCCTCGTCCGACCTTAGAAGGGAGGACAGGGTATATTACCCCATTGCAATTCGCGAGACTGCCCCTGCTGCTCTCGAGGAGGGGTCCGCTTTACCAGCGGTGAGTGAGAGCCATAATAAGACCGCCGAGGATACATCTTCAGTTGACAAACCCCCCGAGGAGGTTGAGCCCTAGAGAGCGTTGGGAGGAGTTAGAACCGAGGGTCAGGAAATGCCCCAAGACGTAGTGAGACCTCCTGCGGACTCCCTGGCCATACCCGTGGACCCTCCGAGATAAGGCCCTTAGGCGTTGGTTAAAGTCTTTTGATTAGCTTATTGAGCTAATTTGCCTACTGAGTTGGGGAGACTGGCGTATGACATAGGATAGTTCTGTTTACTTTCTCTTTTATTTCATTTTGTTTCTTACCTCGGTGGCGTTGTAATGAGACTGTATATTTTCTATTTGAACTGAATGCTCAATATTTTGCTCCCAACTATGGATATTTTCTTTTACTTGCCTTACTCTAACATTTTGCTCAATACTCGTATTCTATTCCGGAGTTAGTCTCATGAGATCGCCTGTTATCCTTCAAATATAAATCTGAGGACAGTATTATAGCTTGACTCTAGGTAACGCTTTGGTTTTTCTACAGATAATTATTTTCTCCATAGGTTTGAGTTCTTGGACCATGCAATACCTCAGTTCTGTCTAGTACCCAGATATAATGGTGTGATTAGTTTTCCCATAGGCTTGAGTTCGATGACCATGCAATGCCTTGGTTCTGTCTATCACTTCTATTTTTCTGTAAGTATCTAGTTTTCCCATAGGTTTGAGTCCTTGGAACATGCAATACCTTGGTTCTGTCTAGTACCCAGATATAATGGTGTGATTAATTTTCCCATAGGCTTGAGTTCGAGGACCATGCAATGCCTTGGTTCTGTCTATCACTTCTATTTTTCTGTAAGTATCTAGTTTCCCCATAGGTTTGAGTCCTTGGACCATGCAATACCTTGATTCTGTCTAGTACCCAGATATAATGGTGTGATTAGTTTTCTCATAAGCTTGAGTCCGAGGACCATGCAATGCCTTGGTTCTATCTATCACTTCTATTTTTCTGTAAGTATCTAGTTTCTCCATAGGTTTGAGTCCTTAAACCATGCAATACCTTGGTTCTGTCTAGTACCCAGATATAATGGTGTGATTAGTTTTCCCATAGGCTTGAGTCCGAGGATCATGCAATGCCTTGATTCTGTCTATCACTTCTATTTTTCTGTAAGTATCTAGTTTCCCCATAGGTTTAAGTCCTTGGACCAGGCAATACCTTGGTTCTGTCTAGTACCCAGATATAATGGTGTGATTAGTTTTCCCATAGGCTTGAGTCCGAGGACCATGCAATGCCTTGGTTCTGTCTATCACTTCTATTTTTCTGTAAGTATCTAGATTCCTCATAGGTTTGAGTCCTTGGACCATGCAATACCTTGGTTCTGTCTAGTACCCAGATATAGCTGAACGGTTAGTTTCCCCATAGGCTTGAGTCTGAGGACCATGCAATGCCTTGGTTTTGTCTAACGCTTTCATTTCTCTGTAAGTATCTAGTTTCCCCATAAGTTTGAGTCCGAGGACCATGCAATACCTTGGTTCTGTCTAGTATCCAGGTATAGCTGAGCGGTTAGTTTCCCCATAGGCTTGAGTCCGAGGACCATGTAATGCCTTGGTTCTGTCTAACGCTTTCATTTCTCTGTAAGTAGGGGTTTGTCTTTCAGATCGCTTCATTGGAGACGATTCCTCCTTGGGTCGGACTATGATCTTTACACGTGGCGCTGACCTCGCCTCCAGTTCAAGTTCCCCTCCTCTTTAATTACGAGGCGTCCCTTGACTATTCGCGCTCTGCGCTTGACGTTTCGATGCCCGAGATGCGCCCTCATCACTGTCCTCGTGAATTGATAAAAATCCAGTGGTCCATGGTTTCCTTGGGATTTGGTCAGGATTAATACCGCTAATAATTCTCTTCTCGAACTCTGTGTGGATTAATTCCCACCAGTTTTCACCCTCTATATAAGGCTTTCTGGGAGAAACATTTCTCCATACTCCATGAACTTTCCAACCCAACTAGAAACACGTCCTTTCACCTCCCCGAGCCCCTTCAACAACCCCGCCAGGATTGTGACCAGAGTTGGGAGATCTGCGGCTAAGAGCCGTCGTGGCCGCAGCCCCCGCCAGACTTTCGGCGCGGCAGAGCCTGGGCGTAACCTTGATAGTGCCCTGCATGGTGTTTAGGAGGGATGTCTTTGGAGTACCTAACGCTCCTCCCCAGGGCGCACCCCTGCCGGAGGAGACGAGTAAGATCACGTCACCGTTGGTGCCCGAGTGTTGCCGTCTCCAGCGGCCAACTCTAGTGAGGACTAGAAAGAATCAAGGGAACATCACGAGGGAGGGCGTCTAGGTGCCCCTGCATCTGCTCTTCGCTTCGTTCAAGCTCCGCCGCACCGGACAAGGAGTTGTTGGTGGCCTTGAAGCGAGCCAGCCTCAGCCCTCTTCCCCCATCTTATTGTCAAGTTCTCCCATTCTCTTGATGCCAATAAGAGCACGGGTTGGCACTTCCCTCTAGCTAGTTCTAGAATAGGTCCACCTGGGCCTTTGATTGTAGAATTAGCTTGTAAAAGTAGTGCTTTAAAGCATGCCTGCCTGAGCCTCTGATTGTATTTTGTACTTTTCTTTTTATGAAATAATATCAAGCTTTCTTCCTTTGCTGTTAAATCTTCTGTCTCGAACTTTTATCTTTCTGCAATGTTTGTTTGGTAGTTCTTTTTTTTTTTTTTTTTTTTTTTGCATCACCACCGGTCTTCCATAGAATGATTATTTAGAACAATCACCTGTTGCGCCAGCCAGCGCACTAATCCTTCCCACAGACGGCGCCAATTGTAAGGTCCGTTTTTGTAACCCAAAAAATATGGGTTCCAAGGCTTAACGAACCCAGAACAATGAATTTGTAGAGAGTGGATCGAGGGTTTAGGCGCTCGCCTGCCTTCACCAGGCATGAACTACTTTTTCTTTATTGAAAGATACTAAGACCAATTTACAACTGGGTGATGCTCCTCGGCCACGGGCCGAGGAGCTTTTTCCTTTCCCAAAACTCTCTCCCCCCCATTCTTACTTTACTCGCTCCTCTTATATAGTCTTCATCGTCCTATCTTGTTCTTCCATCTGTTGATCATCCATTTGCCTTCCTTCTGACCGTCTGTCCCATCAAAGGCCTTATCAGCACTCAAGTGGTTCACCCTGATCAACGTCACCCTGCTAAGGGGTTACATCCCCATTAATGCGGCCAGAGGGATTAGGTGAATGCATTAAGTGTGGAGGTGACAACTTGCTCTGGGCTTGTCCCCACCCAAAATTATCCTTAGTATGCCGAGGACGAAAAGGTCCTCAGTGTGGATCCAAAAAAGAGTCTCTCCCTAAATTAGCCTCGGATGGTCATCCTTCCTCGGTGTGGGCCTTGGGCCTACTACAAGATGGGCTGAGGCTATTAGGCCCACGGGCCCCACAATTACCTATCCAAAATGACCCAAATAATAATAATAAGGGCCGAGAGTTATCATGGAGTAGGACAGAATTAATAATTTAAAAATAAAATTATAGTAATTTTTGTAAATCAATTACACCTCATATTTTCCTTTCAAGGAGAACTAGGGTTTAAATCCTTCATTCTCCAACAAACAAATTATCACCAAAAAGTGATTCTCATATGCATAACGTCAAAATAAGATTGTATGCATCTTGATATACTATATATCCCAATTGCCATTGATTTTACTCCTAGTGGTGAAGTGAGAGGTCACATATATGCATGAATTGCTTTACCTTAGAGGAAAAAACACACCCATACACACATTTTTTCTTAGTCCATAATTCGAAGAAGTACAACAAAAACAAGGGCTAATTAAAATTATTGTGTGTCCATAAAACACAAATGACTTTGTGATTTGATCAATGATAGCGAACTCTTATGTTCTTAGATCCTTTAGTAAGTTTGGTTAACTTAATTTGAATTTAAATAGTGATGAATGTATGTACGGTCTATTGTTGTAGAACTTGGGGGGGGGGGGGGGGGCGCATTTATACCTTTTTAACGCACCATAAACAATTCAACACATATTTTAAGAGGTGCAAACCAGTTGATACAAGACTCTTGGTATTTTCTAGTTGTAACTTAACATTTTTATGTATAATTAGTTGAATGACTACCACCGCGCACCCTTGATGTAGTGGTCATTCCACAAGTATAAATGCTTGTGGGGTGTGGAGGGCAATGGCTGAGATTCAAGTCTCCAGGAGAGAGCTTTATATACATATACACTTAGAGTATAAATTCTATCTTGTATTAATAAAAAAAAAAAAAGAAAAAAAAAAGAAGAAGAAGAAGTTGAATGACTTACAATTTCCTCAAAAAAAGAAAAAAAAAAAAGAACAAAAAAAAGAAAAAAAAGAAAAGTTGAATGACTTACAATAAATATTTGTTTCTTTTTTTCCCCTTCTTTTTTATTTTAAAGGAAAAAAAGGAATTTGAAGAGGTGTGATAGAGATTGGTGGGTGAAATTGTTGGACTTTGACAAGATATGAGTTAGGGTTAGATTCACAAATTCAGATCCCATGCAATACCTAGGGTATTGCACGGGGTGCAATAGCTCTAATTTCAGGCCTTGATATAATCTAATGGCTACATTGAATTGACACGTCATTGATCATTGTCAAAAAAAAATTTCCTCTTCGTTTTTTCCCATTCTCTCTAGATATACCAAATTTAAAAAATCTCTCTCTCAGTCTCTCTCTTTAACTAGAAAAATTTGTGGTTGAATCCTTTTTCTCTTCGTCGCCGAATCTCCATGGTTGCAGTCAGCAGCCAACAACCACCAAGTACCATACACAACCACCTATTTGGTGTAGTGTTCTCCTCTTTTAAGGCCTCTCTCTCTCAAGCCTAGTTGAGCTTCTGCTGGCAGTGCTTCTCCATCACCACCACTCGTGGTTGCCGAGTTCCCTCGATCTTTCCCTCTAATGTCTTCTCTATTTTATTTTTCTTTATGTTTCTCATTTTGTTTGCTTTGTAAACATGACAAAAAGCTTGATTTTGCTTGGGTTTGAAACATGGATATGGAAGAATGTACTGTGATTGAATGGAAAATTGCATGCTTGTAGTTTTGTGTATAGGTCTCTTGGCTTTGGCATTAAGGAAATTTCGACATCAAATTTATTAATTTTCTTTTACTTTCCTTGATTTCTTTACCAAAGATTCATTCATTTCTTTCATTTATGTTTTATAACACTAAAGATTATCACTTAGTATCTTTTATTGAAATACTACTATGCTTTTTAGCTTAATAATATTTCTTAGGTTGAATTAATTTTCTTTCATTCCCCTTAGTTTGTTGCTATAGTGTTTTGGGTTTCATAGTGGTTTATTGTTTTATTTTAATATTTTATTTTGGAAATGCACATAAGATGTTTGTGAAAATTTATGTTCAAAACTTTTGATGTGAGGTTAATTTATTTTATATGCAAACTATGCAGTCTTGAGGACGATTCATCAAATTGAGAAATGCACCAAAATACGCTTCGAATAGGTAGATTCCCTTCACTTCCTACTCACGAAAGAGAAGGACGTAGCTGAGGTTAGACAAGTTTTTGTCAACAATAGTGAGGACAAACAAGTTTTTGTATTTATCATCATATATCGTGTAAAAGGGGGAAAAATGAAGTATGTAATTGATTTGTACCAGACATTGTGTTGTGCCATTTGTTGTTGCTCTGTAATTGAATCACTGAGCAAGTTGCATCTAATTTTGTGTTGATGAATAGATGTATACAATTTTGTTTCTATTATTAGCTTTCTTTGGGTATGAATATACATAGACCAAGTACTAAAATTTTGGATAACATAAAAACACGAATTACACCCAGGTGTTCACACTTCTCACATGGATTTTATTTTTGTGAAAACAAGGATTGCATATAAAGTCTTCCAATAAACACTTGACCTCGAGAGAATAGCCAAGAAAGGATGGAATTTGATTAAAAAATGATTTTTTTGTTGTTAAAATGTACACTTTGATCACAAGGCCATAATAACAAGAATATTAATGTACACTTTGCACAAATCATCTATGCCATCTCTCCATGTTCAAAATAAAAAGTTTGCATGTAAGTTGTTATAAGGTTACTTAAAGGAAATTTTCGATTCCTGGGCTCTGCAATCAAGAAAAGTCTAAAAATCCAAAGCATTCATTCTTTTCTCTAATTCTTTTTCCCCTATACATCATAAAGATGAAACATAGATGTAGGGGCATGGTATACAACCCAAGCCCAATATGTATGAGGTTGTGGGTTAGTAAGCCTAATACAATAAATTTATAGAGAGTGGGTTGAAGAACTAGATCCTAGTGAATCTTACAATGGCTAGGATAGGTTCAAAAGACCATCATGCAGGAGTAAAACTCCTAAGGTTAGGTGAAGGTATTGTTCGAGAAGGCAAATACTATTATAGACCAATAAAACTGATCACAAGTGTAACTTTGGTTGCTACATTATTCTCCTTCTATTTTTTCGATCCCCATTTCATGAAGGGCCTATCACATTATATAGCTCACTCTAGACCATCTTGATCTTACACTTGTCGATCATCTGAGTCTTTACTTGAGTGCTTGTCCCATTAGACGCCTCTTTTGGCCCTCTGTGAGTCGTGGTAGCCAAGGCAGCACTGTGCAGGGGTTTTCTCCACATAAATGCGCTTAGAAAAGTAGTTGCAGTACAATTAATGCGGTGGTAGCAGCTTTCCATTAGATATTTCTAAGTTCTTACCACTTCTTATACGTGTATGATGCACGTCCTTATTGTTGGAGATTCCTGGAATGTCATCTTGATCGTTGGAATACAGATTTGAGCTATGTTCATCATATCCGAGGAGGAGTTCCTTTTCGAACCACCCTCCAATCATTCCTTACTGGTTAGGCTTTGAAATTGGAACCCCTCATGATTATCTGCCCCTTCTAGGACATACCTACGTCCTCGAATAAGGCCCAAGGCCCAATACCTAATTTCAAGCCCTTACCCCTACAATAGATAACCCAACAAATTATTAAGAAAAGAAAGGAAATAGGAACAAAACAGATGTATTAGTCAAATGCTCATGTTGCTCACATTGCCTCACAATACAGAAGGGGGGAAAAAAATCTCAAATACAAGGAAATATAACATTAAAATAATTTTTATGAACTATGAATCATTGATAAATGGAAGAGTGAGTGTCTAAGATTTGACCATGAAATCTAATAACAACTGAAGTTACATTATTAGAAGAGTAACTCTCATCCCTTCTACCCAAAATTAGTGAGCTTGTAATAAAGCACATTTTTTATAATTTCAAAAGGAAACAAAAGGAATCCAAACAGAGGAGGAAAAAAAAAAAAAAAAACACATACCAAAATAACAATACATTAAAAGAAAAAAAAAAAAAACCACCTATTTTTATAATCAGTGAGTTTTAACATCACTTCAAAGTTTCAAACAGATATTTTCACAAACACCTTTTGTACATTTCCAAAATCAAACGTTACAATGAAATAAGACAATGAAGTATTGCCAAACATAAACAATGAACACCAATGATGGTGATGCCGGTAAGAAGTGCTGCCAATGGTGGTGGCATAGGTGCAGACAGAAGACTTGAGAGAACGAGAAAAGAGAGAGAAGCCTTAAAAGAGGAGAACGCCACATCAAATAGCACCGAAGGTGGTGGTGTGCTGGACTCGGTGGTTGTTGGTTGCAACCATGGAGATTTGGATTCAAAGAGAAAAGGGATCTAGCCACAAATTTTTCTGTTTGAAGAGAAAGAGGGAGAGAGAGAGATATTTTTCAAATTTCGTGTATCTAAAGAGAAGAAGAGAAAGGTGAAAATATGAAGAGAAAAAAAAATTGACAAGGATTGATGAAGTGTCAATTCAGTGTAGTAGTCAGATTATATCAAGAGTTGAAATTAGAGCTATTGCATATGGTATTGCACGGAATCTCAATCCTATATTCACTTCCTCTCCATCTTGGGTTCTGTGCTATTACCTTCGGAAGAAGTTAGTGTCTCTTTCGTTCTCTCTATCACTAATTTATCTAGTTGTTGTTTTATTTTTATTTTGTTGAAATAGTTGTCCTTTAATTGTTCAATAATAATGTTAGGTATTAATCGTGATCGTATTATATTCCTTCTTTATATATACTCATTTCATAGTATTAACTCTAGCATGATAAGATTCGTTGTAAAATTTACATATGATATATATATATATATATATATATATATATATATATATGTACATTATGCCCTACCTTATCCTACTTTAATTTTTCCCTACAATCCAGAGTATTTAAACCTGAAAATAAATGACAAGAAATCCAAAGAATTAAGTTTAGACTTAACAACTTACATTAAGGATCTGTTTGAGATCTGCTTATTTTGTTAAAACTGAAATTTTTTTGTTAAAAGTACTGTAAATAAAGGTAAAAGTTAATTGAAATAGTACAATGAGATATATAAATAGTAGCAAAAATAAACTAAATAGCGAAATAAGTTGGCAAAAATAAACTTTGCCAAACAAACGCTAAGCCTCTTTTTTTTTTTCAACTTACATTAAATTAGTTGAACAAGTAGTTACCTTCTTATATTCACATTTTAATATAGTGAAAAAAGCAATTGACAAATTTTTTAGCAAAAGATAAAGAGGTTTGACCGTCTATAATTTAAATTTATTCACATTCATCCTCATAAATTTGATTTTTTTATATATATAATTTTCAAGTTTTTTTTTTTTTTTGAGGATCTCATAATTTTCAAGTTAAATAATTTTCGTAAGAGCATTTTCTACCCAAAAGAAAAAAATTATAAAAGATTTATGTGAAAGAGGACAAAAGTTTGGAAAAGAGCCTTCACATTCCATGCCAACATTTTTTTTTTTTGGTTTGGTGAGTACACGTTATAAAATACTATTTACATAAACTAAGAAAATGCAACGACCTAGACTAGTCAAAATTACATAATAAATACAACTGTCACCCACCCAAACAAATAATTTTAAAAATATCAAGTCCAAGATTACATTTTTTTTTTTTTTTATGAAATGAACAAAGATAATAATATACTTAAAGAGACATGAGCAACTTGATTGATGAAGGACGTGTCAACTACGGAAGAATCTTCTATTGTCTGCTTCCTAACACAAGTCACCATAAGATAAGAGTTTGACTTGAAAAAAAAAAAAATTAAAACCATCTCTCTCTGTACTTTCATTTTCAACTATTAATAGTAAAGATGGAAGTATAGCACCCCATCCACTTCCCAACTCTCCCCCCGCCCCCCATCTCTCTCTCTCCATGGAGACGACCCGTCAGCTTTTCATCTTCACTGCGGCGGCGCTGCTAATATACGCCGGGTGCGCATCCTCCGCCAAACAATGCTCAGACTGCGGCAACACCACAGTCCCATACCCACTCAGCACGAGCCCCACCTGCGGCGACCAGTCCTACAAAATCCGCTGCGAGGTGGCGGCTGGCGGCGGCACGCTGGTGTTCGACACCCTCAACAACACGTACCCAATCGCGTCCATCAACCCCTCCACCCAGCGCTTAGTGATCAAGCCCGCCACCTTGGTCTCCAACGCTACCTGCGTCACCTCCGATCTCGTCCACCAGGGTCTCCAGCTCAACAGCTCGCTCCCATTCAACGTCACCAGCAGCAACACCATCTTGTACCTTAACTGCACCGCCGACTTGCTCCGCTCGCCTCTGAATTGCTCCTCCTCGAGTCTCTGCCACGTGTACGCTAATTACACCAGGGGAGTCTGTGCCAACGCTCCGCTGTGTTGTACCTTCAAGGCTGGTGGGTCGTCCACTTCGTACATGATTCGGGTTAGGGAGTCCGGGTGTAGTGCGTACACGAGCTTTGTGAACCTGGACCAGAGTTTGGGAGTGGACCGGTGGGGTCAACCCGGTTTGGAGATTCAGTGGGTGTCGCCGAGAGAACCGGTTTGTGGATCCCAAGTGGATTGTGACGATGGTGGGAACTCAACTTGTGGGCTTGACCCAACTGAGAGTGGGGTCAGGAGGTGTTTCTGTAACTCTCCACTTGTGTGGGACCCAATTCAAGGGGTCTGTGTTAAATGTGAGTTGCCTACTTGTCTTTTATTTATTTATTTTTTTTAATCAGTGGAGTATTGTGATTGGCTAACATGTTGGCAATTTTTTTTTGTGTTTTTGTGTAGATTGTCAAGATGCTCAGGGCTGTGGCAAAGCAGACAGGACAGCGCTTATAGCAGGTAGTTTTGCTAGTAAATACCACTATCCTTTTGTTTGGGTTGGCTTGCAATTACTTGTGATTGATTGTTTTAAGTTATCACTTACGGGCCTTTACGGCTGTTTGGTATATATATTTAAATTTACATTTTTAATTTTTAAATAATATTAAATATATTTTTACACATTTTTATTTATATGTATTTTTAAAAAATACAAATAATATTGCTAAAACATCATTATTAAATGGGCTAAATAACTCAATTTGGTTCGATTCTAATTCATACTAAAAATTAATTAGTATTTTGGTTTGATGATAAAAAACTATTGTTAAGAACGGCCGCAATAAGCTAAAATCCTATCTAAAAATAAAAATTTACTATCTTTTAAATTCTAGTTATGGCCCATTGTTTTTATTTTTCAAAAATATTTTTTAACATAAGTCATTACTCATTACACCTAAAATAAATCACGTGATTTTGGAGAATTTAGAGGATGGTTTTTATTATTTTAAAATTAATCTTTCTTGCGTGAAGAACTTTGATTCTTTCTAGATGGATAATATCCTTCCTGGACAAGCAATACTCGGATGGCACACGGTTTCTTACTGGTCAAACAATCGAAAACAGGGGTGAGGTTTGAAATTTAAGCCAATTAGGTGCGAATTTCTCATAAGGAGTGCCATGTACTCACTGTAATTTCTACGTTAAGATTCTCTATTAGAGCTTTACTTCGTTTTTCCGAATTTGTTTATCTAGTTCTCTAGGTATGAGATTTAATAGGTATATGTAATATCAATCTCATAATAATCTTTGATTTGAGCAAGAATTTTTTATATGCAACTAGGACCTAATTCTTGCTTAGATACAGTGATTGTGAAGTTGTGGTTTTACTTAGTGAACGAAGTAGTTATCTTGACTTTCATATGGAGTATTATTAGTAAGTCACTAAGCGCTAAAATTAAAACATTGGTAGTGAAGTGGTGGTTTTACTTAGTGAAAGAAGTAGTTATCTTGACTTTCATGCCGAGTATTATTAGTAAGTCACTAAGCTCTAAAATTAAAACAAACACTTGACTTAAAATTAAATTATAATTAGAAGTTAATTTGGATTTGATTTGGATGCTTTGACTTTTAACATAATATATATGATATTTGATGATAAGTAAGCAATATCACACATATATATACACACAAGTTACTTTGATACATAATTAAATAGTTGGAATTTTCATTGGAGATCTTTGGAACAAATTCAAACTTTTTCTTAGAAACAAAGTCATACTTAAGAGCTAGAAATTTCAATTTCGTAGGAGCCTCTACTCATGCAAATACAAAAGTGATTGCAACCAAATGAGCATGCAAATATATAAAAATTTCTGCACTATTACGTCTAACAAAAATGAGAACATTTTGGTGTAGGCTTAACTTCTGGCCTTGGTGCAACGCTATTTCTAGCCATCATCGCCATCCTACTCTATAAACGCCATAGGCGCATCATAGAAGCACAAGAACGCCTGGCCAAAGAGCGCGAAGATATCCTAAATGCTAGTGGTGGAGGCAGAGCTGCAAAATTATTCACTGGCAAAGAAATCAAGAAAGCAACACATGATTTTTCCAAGGACCGCCTCCTAGGTGCTGGTGGGTATGGTGACGTCTATAAAGGCTTTCTACAAGACGGCACTGTTGTAGCTGTTAAGTGTGCCAAGCTTGGAAACACCAAAGGCACTGATCAGGTCCTCAATGAGGTCCGAATTCTATGCCAAGTTAATCACCGGAGCCTTGTGCACCTTCTAGGTTGTTGTGTTGAGTTAGAGCAGCCCATTTTGGTCTATGAGTACATTGAGAATGGAGCACTTTCAGAACATCTGCAGGGTCTAAAACATGGCGGGCGAGGCCAACTTACTTGGAGCCATCGTCTCTGCATTGCTCATGATGCTGCTGAAGGTCTTGCTTATCTCCATTCATCTGCTGTTCCTCCAATATATCATCGCGATGTCAAGTCTAGTAACATTTTACTCGATGAGAAATTGAACGCTAAGGTTTCTGATTTTGGGTTATCTAGGTTGGCTCATACTGATATGAGTCACATCTCAACCTGTGCTCAAGGAACTCTGGGGTACCTTGATCCTGAATATTATAGAAACTACCAGTTGACCGATAAGAGTGATGTTTATAGTTTTGGAGTTGTGTTGTTGGAGCTATTGACGTCTCAGAAGGTGATTGATTTTAATAGGGCAGAAGATGATGTGAACTTGGCAGTTTATGTGCAGAGAATGGTGGAGGAAGAGAGGATAATGGATGTCATTGATCCGTTGCTAAAAGAGGGAGCAACCACTTTGGAGATGGAGACCATGAAGGCTTTGGGTTTTCTGGCAGTGGGTTGCTTGGAAGAACGTAGACAGAACCGGCCTTCCATGAAAGAAGTTACTGAGGAGATTGAGTACATCATAAGCATTGCCAAGGCAAAGGCTGTAGAGAATTAGCAGTTAAGAGGTTTCCATGGACATTGGGATAAGTCATGATCGGTGTTTGTTTTTGTTGTAATTATGTCTCCTACCTATGACATGATTTCGTTTAGCTTATGACGTATATGGGTGTGTATCACCTTAGTTTTGGTTTGATAATAAGATAGAATCTGTACTTTTGATGGTTACTAGTCCATTCAGGCCTGGCATAGCTTTACCTCCCACGTTTAGAGGCAGCTAGATGCAAGTAGAAATACTGGATAACAACTTTGAGAGTTCAAAGGTTGGGCAAAAAATGCCAAAAATGAAAGGCAGACCACATCCATGCTGGTCATAAGACAACCAATTTGACCCTGCCTACACCTCATATTTCTATTTACTTTCTCTCTTGAAATTTAGGAAGAGCACCAAAAATATTGGCAAAATTTCACTTAAAGTTGTTCGTAACAATCACATAATTATAATCACATTTTTTTAAATCATTATATAATCAATTGTATGTTAAGGTGGCAATTTGTGTTAGTGGTTTATATTGTGATGAAGTATGGGTATTCAAATACATGGCTCAACCATAACCCGATCCATTTAATTATCGTGTCAAACACCCTAAACGCTAACACAATCCATTAATTAAGTTTATCAATATAACCATTAAAATTATTTTAATTACTAAATTATATTTAGAATTTAAATATATTTTTGAGAAAAATGACATGTATTTATATTAACAAGGCTACCATTAACTCAGATCTTTAGTTTCTCCCACTTTCCCTCTTTTCATTTTTTCCCAGATTAAAGACCCCAATTTAAACTAGGCGAAAAGCACATTTTAGTCCCTACATTTTTAGGCGATTTCTATTTTAGTCCCTAAATTTTATTTTTACCGCTTTTAGTCCCTATCCTAAAAAACGGTTTCTATTTTTGTCCCTACTGTTAGTGCCCTAACGGTAAAGTCCTAAGTGGCAGACGGAAACTGATGTGGCGCTAATGTAACAATTAAAATATTATTAAAAAATATTATTTGGCTTTTTTTTAATGCCACTTCAGCTAATTAATTTTTTATAAAAAGCTATGTCAGCAAATTTAAACCAAAAAAGAAAATAAATTAAAAAACAAAACTTAAATTAAAAACACAAACTCAGATCTAACACAATCCCAGAAATAAAATAAATTAAAAACAAACATTAAAACCTAAATAAAATATATAAAACCAAAATTTCCTTTGCTTATCTCTCTCTCCCTTTCGGGTCAAACTCACAGGTAGTGTGATCTATTTATCTCTCTCTGTCCATTACAATCTGCATCATCGGCGGTGACACGGCGGCATCGACATCGACATCGACGACTCCTCTATGGCCAACTCCTGCGCCGCTACTGCTCCTCCAACTCAAACCCATTCTCCGCCGCTACTCGGAACTGTTGGGTCTAAAAAAATCCCTCATTCTTCTTCCATTTCTGATTCTTTCTATCTCGTCGGAGTCATGGTGTTTGCTGTTTTGGGAAATGGGTTTGATCGGCGGGGTGTTGGTGGTGGTGGTTTTGGGATCTGTTGGTCGATGGTGGCGGCGGTGGACTCCTTCGTGGCCAACTCCTCCGCCGCTACTGCTCCTCCAACGCAAACCCATTCTTCGCCGCTACCCCAAATTGTTGGGTCTCAAAAAATCCCTCCTTCTTCTGCCATTTTCAATTCGTTCTCTCTTGTCGGAGTCATGGTGTTTACTGTTTTGGGAAATGGGTTTGATCAGCGGGTGGTGGTGGTGGTGGTTTTGGGATCGTTGATCGGTGGTGGTGGTGGTGGCGGTGGTTTTAGGATCTGGGTTTGATGGTGGTAGTGGTGGTGGTGGTGGTTTTGGGATCTGGGTTTGATTATAGGTTTATGGGTTTGTTGGAGATTGGTTTGGTTACTGGGTTTATGGTTTTGATTTGCTAAAGATTTGGTTTTGAGTTCTTGGGTTGCTGGGTTTGATTTGGGAGTTCTGGATTTGCTGGGTTTGAGTTCTTGATTTGCTGGAGATTTGAGTTCTTGGTATCTTCATTCTTCCTGTTAGCATTTAATTTAATTTTTTTTTTCTTGTTTTCATTTATGTTCTAGTGATTTGGGTTTGAGATCTTAGGCTGCTGAGTTTGTGATCTTGTGATGGTTATGAGTTCTTGGATGCTGGATTTGATTTGAGAAGAATTTGAAGAATAAGTTGTAAAATGAAGAACTAAGAACACTAAGAACATTAAAAAAAAAAATTAATTAAAATTTTTAATTAAATTAAATTTAAGGTTTTTTTAATTTAATTTAATTTTTAAAATTTACTAACATGGCTTTTTATAAAAAATTAATTAGCTGACATGGCATTAAAAAAAAGCCAAATAATATTTTTTTTAATAATATTATAATTGTTACATTAGCGCCACGTCAGTTTCCATCTGCCACCTAGGACTTTACCGTTAGGGCACTAACAGTAGGGACAAAAATAGAAACCGTTTTTCAGGATAGGGACTAAAAGCGGTAAAAATAAAATTTAGGGACTAAAATAGAAATCGCCTAAAAATGTAGGGACTAAAATGTGCTTTTCGCCTTTAAACTATACATACATATATATATATATATATATATATATATATGGAAAGGTTAAAGGATGTTTTAAGAACATTGGTTTAAGAAATATTTTTAAAAACTTTTTATGGGAAAATAAAAAAAGTAACTTTTTTTTTTTTTTTTTTTACATTGTCCATAAAAGTTGTACAAATTTTTTTCTAAAATGATTTATTAACAATTGCCCTAAAAGCAAACAATATAAGTAATAAAATAAGAATAAATATTGTGTACTCCCGGTATACCATAAATGCGTACTCCCTTCTCTCATATGAATGGTAGGTTAGTGGGACCCACCATTAATGTGAGAAGAAGGAGTACGCATTTATAGTACTCCGGGAGTATTTAATAATTTTCCTAAAATAAGAGAACAATATGTAAATAAAGTGATAAACTAATGGATAACATTTTCAAATGGCCACTATGAGATAATGTAAATGAAGTCAATACTGTAGGAACTCGGTTTAGAAAGGTTCCCCGACAATACATTTTTAGAAAGTGGGTCGAAGGGTTAGGCGCTCACAGACTAACAACGAAGCATAAACCACCTTTTTCCATTAAAGGGGAGTGAGCCCAACTTACAACTAAGGATAGCTCATCGGCCCTTGTCCGAGGAGGTTCCCCCCAGAAACTGACATGACCTCTGAGTCCTTCTATGTCATTCTCTAGAATAACCCAAAAAAAATCTCCCCCCTAATTGCTTTGCTCGCCTTTCTTATATAGTCCTCTTCCTCCTATCCCCTCCTTCCTTTTGTTGATCATCCATTGGCCTCCCCTCTGACCGTCCATCCCATCAGAGGCCCTATCCGTACTCGAGTGGCTCAAAATGATCAATGTTACCCTGTTAAGGAGTTACATCCCCATTAATGCGGCCAGAGGGGTTAGATGAGCGCATTCAATGCAGAGGTGACAGCTCGCCTAAGGCTTGCTCCTTCGTCGACGCGTGGCACTGGACCCCCTCCTCCTCGGATATTCAAGGAGTCCCCTTTGGTGGGGTGTTCCTCGTGTTCTCCCAAGGTCTTGGACGCCCGAGGACGGGGTCATCCTTGGATATGTTCCTCGGGGGTCGGTCCTCGCGCTTTCATCCTCGGACCCCTCTTGAATCCTCGGCGTGGGCCCTTGGGCCTGGCTGGGAGTGGGCCAAGGCTACCTGATTTCTGGCCCCACAATAGCCCCTCAAAATCTTGCTGCACGCATCCTCGGGCGGGGAGAAGGATTTTGACATCCTCGGGCCTGCTCCGTGCCCAGTCGAGCCTTACGCCCCCTGTCAGCACTGGGGTTTATTCATCTGCCCAAGGCACGTTGCTGACGTTTCGGAGCATGCAACGTTCCCATCATTAAATTCAGGCGGCTTTGTGCTCCCCACGTCTAACGAGGCGGTACCAATCCAACGGTGAAGGTTTGTCTCGCATTTATGGGCGGGAAAACCTGTATGGCTCTTCGATTTGGGGTATAAATACCCATACGAACCGCTTTTGCTGTTCCTTATTTGCAATCAAGAATTCTTGCGCGTCCTTCCTGAGTTTAGCCACACTCGCACTTACATCTCCAGCACAAAAAGCCTGTCCGAGGAGCTCCTCCTCTTCCCAGTAAGTCGCTCTATCCCTCTCTGAGCTCTCTCCCTCTTTACCCCTTCTTTTCCTTTGCCTGTTCTTTCTTAGTTCTTTTAGGCGTCAACTGGGATGGGTAGGTTTAAGAAATACGTCTACACTGAGGAGGCGATGGAGAAATTCATCGCCGACTACAGAATTCCCGGCAATGTAGGTCTGAGATATTGTGAGGACGGGGATTGGCGCTTACACAGACGGGAGGGTGAGGTGGTAATTCTCATTGTCGCCTTTTTCAAAAGGGGGATGACGATCCCCATGGGGCCTGTGATGAGGGACTACCTCACGCACTTCCGGTTGGCCCCTACCCAATGTGGGATAAACGTCTTTAGGATTTTGGGCTGTGTGGACGCCCTGAACGAGAAGATGGGGCTAAGGTTGACCCACCATGACGTGAACTGGTGCTACAACCTTCAGCTCCTTAAGGGCAAGTCTTATTACCTGAAGACGAGGGACGACAGGGTGCGGCTCATCCAGTGTTTGTAGACAATCTTTGTACAAAACAAAGCTACCACATTGACAATACTCTGAAGAAGAAACCTCAATGAGCAGCAGATTCGATTGTGAACAGACTTATTCGAAATTTTGTTGAAAGTGAGTTAAAGTATATTTGTAATTTAAAAAAAGTTAAAAAAAAAAAAAGAAGTTGTCATACTAATAGTGTATAAAAATATTGGTAAGTAAAAAAGTAACGCAAGTTTAGTTAGATTTAACACCATAAACATGTGGAGGAAGATCTTTTATTCACACCATTAAATTATTAATATGTCTTGTATGTTTAGTTAGATTATAAGTTATAGAATTTTCTAATCGATGATATGTGAGAAAATAACATCGCTAAAGGTATCTATCTGTAAGGACTTTACAAAAGTGAGCAAATGTTTAGAAGGCTAAAGATTCATCCTCACTTCTCAAGGCTTTGATGAATTCGATAGATTTGTTGAGGCAATTGGCATCAATTTTTAATCGAAAATGCTAGAGCTACAAACCTTTTTTTTTTTTTTTTTAATAACAAATAGTTGATATTGTGAGTGATTATTAGAAAGTAAAAAAAGAAAAAGAAAATAAAAAAGAAGATATAAGTAATGAGCTCAAATGAGAATTAATAAAAATTTGTCACATCAACTTTGTGTAAAAATTTTGTGTTTATAGCATTACTCATGCTTAATATATGTTAATCATTTAATTTATTTAGAAAAATGCTAGTGGTTGGCCATAAAAACCAATAAAAAATTTGGTCATAGCAATAACTTATAAAAAACATTTGTGAGGTTTAGCCCAAAATTTTCATTTTTTTTTTACTTACTCTTTCTCTTCTATAAATACATCACATTGTCACTTTAGAAATGCACTAGTACCCACCCTTCTTCCTCAACTTTCTCTTTTCTCTCTTTCATTTTTTTTCTTCTTCTCTTCTTTCTTATTCCTTGCCCCAACTCTCACATTCTCCTCTAGTGAGATCCTCAGCCAAGGCATTATTCTTTGTGCTCCATGGTCTATTCTTCATGACAATGCCTCTCTCTACAGTCCTTGCTCAGAACACTCGAGGAGGATATATAAAACGATGTCCTTGCCTTTGCAGTATTGGTGTTGTTGCTTTTGTTCAAACACTAAACAAGTTTTTTTTTTTTTTTTTTTCAACACCTTAATTTTTTTTCAAACCAATTTTTGTTATTTCTTACCCTTTTTTTGTTATTTTTGAGATTGACTAGTTTTTGGCCAATCACAATCACTTCGGTTTTAAATTCCCTCTCAACTTCCCTCACCATATTGTCTAGCTTCTTGACAACAACATATTTGTTATGACTTGATGCTAATAACCATTTATTGTGAAAAAAAAAAAAAATAGCCGGTACTTTTTTTTTTTGATAGGATTTACCCAGTACTTGAATTCTTGAAAGTAAAGTACCATACAAAAAGAAAAAGAAAAAAAAAAGATAAAGATAAATCACTCCACAGTCGATCCACACTCTAAAGAATAATTGTTGTCTTAAATATTTATAATCCACTTAATAATATAAAATTTACAACCAAAAAAAAGAGTGAAAAAAAATACATAGTACTTGATTTCTTCAAAGTAAAGTATCATACAAAAAGAAAAAGAAAAAGAAAACGAAAGATAAAGATAAATCACTCCACAGTCCACACTCTAAATTTTAATTACTATCTTAAATATTTATAATCCACTTAATAATATACAATTTACAAAGAAAAAAAAAATTTACCCAGTACTTGATTTCTTAAAAATAAAGTACTATACAAAAAGAAAAAGAAAAAGAAAAGATAAAGAAAAGTCACTTCGCAGTCCAAACTCTAAATACTAATAACTATCTTAAATATTTATTATCCACTTAATAATATAAAATTTACAAAAGAAAAAAAAATTACCCAGTACTTTATTTCTCGAAAGTAAAGTACCATACAAAAAAAAAAAGATAAAAAAAAAATATTAATCACTCCACAGTTCATACTCTAAATACTAATTACTATCTTAAATAATTATAATCTACTTAATAATATAAAATTTACCAAAAAAAAGTGAAAAAAAAAAAATTTACCCTATACTTGATTTCTTGAAAGTAAAGTACCATACAAAAAGAAAAATAAAAATAAAAATAAAGATAAATCACTCCACGGTCCATACTCCAAATATTAATTACTATCTTAAATATTTATAATCCAATTAATAATATAAAATTTACAAAAGAAAAAAAAAGTGAAAAAAAATTACCAAGTACTTGATTTCTTGAAAATAAAGTACTATACAAAAAGAAAAAGAAAAAGAAGATGATAAATCACTCCATGGTCCACACTATAGAAAATAATTACTTTCTTAAATATTTATAATCTACTTAATAATACAAAATTTACAAAAGAAAAAAAAAAACTGAAAAAAAATCATTTACCTTATACTTGATTTCTTGAAAGTAAAGTACCATACAAAAAGAAAAAGAAAAAGAAAACATAAAGATAAAGACAAATCACTCCACAGTTTAAACCCTAAATACTAATTACTATCTTAAATATTTATAATCCACTAAATAATATAAAATTAAAAATAAAAAGAAAAAAAAAAGTGAAAAAGAATTTTACCTAATACTTGATTTCTTGAAAATAAAGTACCATACAAAAAGAAAAAGATAAAAAAAAAAGATAAAGATAAATCACTTCGCAGTCCATACTCTAGATTCTAATTACCATCCTAAATATTTATAATCTACATAATAATATAAAATTTACAAAAGAAAAAAAAAAGTGAAAATTTTTATTTATTTAAAACTTGATTTCTTGAAAGTAAAATACCACACAAAAGAAAAGAAAAGATAAAGATAAAGATAAATCATTCCATAATCCAAATACTAATAACTATCTTAAATATTTATAATCTACTTAATAATATAAAATTTACAAAAGAAAAAAAAAATACCTAGTATTTGATTTCTTAAAAGTAAAGTACCATATAAAATGAAAAATAAAAAGATAAATCATTCCACAGTATATATTTTAAATACTAATAACTATCTTAAATATTTATAATCCACTTAACAATATAAAATTTACAAAAGAAAAAAAAAATTCCCAGTACTTTATTTCTTGAAAGTATAGTACCATACGAAAAGAAAAAGAAAAAAAAATCACTCCACAGTTCACACTCTAAATACTAATTATTATCTTAAATATTTTTAATCCACTTAATAATATAAAATTTACAAAAGAAAAAAAGTGAAAAAATAAATTTACCCAATACTTGATTCTTCAAAATAAAGTACTATATATACAAAAAGAAAAGGAAATAAAAAAAAAGGATAAAACTAAATTACTCCGTAGTTCACACTTTAAATATTAATTACTAGCTTAAATATTTATAATTCACTTAATAATATAAAATTTAAAAAAGAAAAAAAAGTGAGAAAAAAAAAAAATTTACCCAATACTTGATTTCTCAAAAGTAAAGTACTATACAAAAAGAAAAAGAAAAAGAAAAAGAAAAGATAAAGATAAATCATTCCACAATCCACACTTTAAATACTAATAAATATTTTAAATATTTATAATTCATTTAATAAAATAAAATTTACAAAAGAAAAAAAAAAATGAAATTTTTTTTACCTAGTACTAGATTTCTACAAAGTAAAAGTACCATATAAAAAGAAAAAAAAAGGATAAAGGTAAATCATTCCATAGTTCATACTTAAAATACTTATAACTATATTAAATATTTATAATCCACTTAATAATATAAAATTTACAAAAGAAAAAACAAATTTCTTGAAAGTAAAGTACCATAGAAAAAGAAAAAAGAAAAATCACTTCACACTCCACTCTCTATATATTAATTACTATCTTAAATATTTATAATCCACTTAATAATAAAAAATTTATAAAAGAAAAAAAAAGTAAAAAAAAATATTAACCTGATACTTGATTTATTGAACGTAAAGTACCATGCAAAAATAAGTTAAAAAAAAAAAAAAAATCACTCCACAATTCAAACTCTAAATACTTATTACTATTTTAAATATTTATAATTCACTTAATAATATAAAATTTACAAAAGAAAAAAAGTGAAAAAAAAAATTATTTACAAAAGAAAAAAAGTGATTTTTTTTTTACCCAATACTTGATTTCTTCAAAGTAAAGTACCATACAAAAAGAAAAAGATAAAAAAAAAAGATAAAAATAAATCACTCCACAGTCAATTAGCACTCTAAATAATAATTGTTATTTTAAATATTTATAATCAAGTTAATTATATAAAATTTACAAATGGAAAAAAATGTAAAAAAAATTACCCAGTACTTGTTTTTTTGAAATTAAAGTACCATACAAAAAAAAAAAAAGATAAAGATAAATCACGTTACAGTCCATACTCTAAATACTAATTACTATCTTTTTGGTCACAAATACTAATTACTATCTTAAATATTTATAATTCACTTAATAATATAAAATTTACAAAATAAAAAAAATGTAAAAAATAATTTACCTAGTATTTTATTTCGTGAAAGTAAAGTATTATATAGAAAGAAAAATATATAAAAAAAAGAAGAAGATAAAGATTAAATATTCCACAGTCTACTCTCTAAATACTAATTACTGTGTTAAATATTTATAATTGACTTAATAATACAAAATTTAGCTGCACAAAACTTTAACATTTTTTGAGGATAAACAACAGACACAGAGGTTTAACCTTTGATGTACACAAGTGTGGGAGTGGGTCAAACCTTGTATGTTTTGAGCTACACGTGGGTGGAGAATTCTGATTTAGGTCATAAATCATAATGGCTTGGTTTAGGCTTTTTGTCTATTTTGAGAAGGTAGTTATTTGTTTTTAGAGAATTACATTTGTTTGGTCTAATTGTCAATCTCAACCCATGTCAATAACTAATAGTAATAATAAGTTACTATAAGTTATTGCATAATATTTTAAAAACTTAATGAAAAAGGTTTAAAAAACTAAATAGAAGCTTAGAGCGCTACATGGTAGGATTTCATGCATTCCTACATGAGATCTCTACTTATATATATATATATATACACACACATATCTATTGATATTGATTGAGTCTTTCTTTTTTTTTTTTTTTTTTTTTTTTTTTTTTTTTTTTGTGGATTAAGAAGATCAACAGGATTTGACCAATTTATTAATCATGTTAAAACGTGTCAACCCATTTTTTACGCTACTTATTTATATTAAATACTAACCTGCAAAAAATCGTGTCATTTTCGCAAGTCATGTCAAATATTACCATCCCTTGTATGCAAATTTTCGACTCAAGTGGAACCCTACCAATATCTCAAAGCTACCTGAGATATAGGGTTTGTAAAGATCAAAATATATGATTTACAATGCAATTAATGTAGATAAAATTTAGAAACCCTACAACGAAAGAATTTATATTAAGCTACCAAATGATGAATTTAACTCAAAAAATTAACCTAAGAGTTAATATAACATTGAATCAAAAAAGAAAAAAAGAAAAAAGAGGCCAAATATAACAGAGAGACTCCAGGACAGAAAAACAAAAGCCTAAAACCACCACTACTAGCAAAAATTTGACAGAAACTCTACAAAATTTCTGTGAAGGCTAACTTCCTCCGAAAAACAATATTCTAATTTGATCTGGGTGTAGCCCATTCAACTCGAAGGATGAGGTTATCATAACCATACCCATTGAGCTTGTTGATAGCTCTCTCAGCATCTTCTCTGTTTACAAAATTGACAAAACCAAAGCCTCTGCTCATGCCAGTCTTTTGATCAATAGCAACATGCGCACGAATAACATGGCCAAATGTTTGGAATAGTTCAAGCAAGTCAGGCTCTCTAGTATCCTCTGATAAATTGGTAACCCGAACTGAATTTTCATCACTCCGGCGCCTCATATCTGATCCACCGGGTCTTTCTGCGCCTCGTCTCATGCTTGGAGGCACATAAGCTCCCTCGTTGGCTCTAGGATCATCAGTGTGATGGGCAAGATACCGGTCAGGGCACTTTGCTGTCCAGTGAACACCTTTCGTATTACAAATCCTGCATACCATGAGAACGCCACCTGCGTTACCTAAGTTTCCTGCTACATTCGTTTCTTCCGGTTTGCTACCTGTTGGCAAGTCCACATTGAAACTTAAACGTAAGAGTTTCCCTAAAAGAAAATTATCAACCGAAAGCACATAAGATTCCCATTTTCCAAGTAATTTACATCTTGTATGCCACAAAGGAGGCTTGAGATTTCTGTAAGTAGAGGCCTATGAATTGTTTCCAATATACCACAATGTCATGGCAGTTATTCATCAAAATTTCTATACCACATTATTGGGCTGTGAAATACCTATGCCTTACAATGATACCAGATACACACACACACACCACATCTTTTATTTATTTATTTATTTATTTTTGATTTTTTAATTCACATGTAAATGCAACAGTGTGAAACCTATTATGACGGGAATTAAGAATTCACATAGACAACTACCAACTAACCAGATTCATCATTTCAAAAAAAAAAAAAAAAAAAACTAACCAGATTCATGAGAACAGAAAATTAGCTTCCATATTCTACAATGTAACATTCTATTATAAAGACAAAACGAAAGATGCAAAGCAGGTAATAGTTTCAGTTCACTTGGATGAACCAAACAGAGGCGCACACAGAATGTTAGAGCACATTGAAAGAAAAAAATTATCAAATCCTGAAATCCATGAGTCAGGAACCGAAATCGGTGAGGCCTCAACAATGTACAATCCATGTAAAAGACCCACTAACCACAGAATGCGAGTAAGTAGTCTGGTTTCCTAGGTTTGCATAACCACCAATACTAAATTTTCATAACCACATTACAAGTCAATGCGTAAAGGGTTTATTTGTTTCAGCAGTTTTCAAATTATAGCTTTTAAAGCTCACTTTTTGTAAGTACTACTATTTCAATAGAATTTTAAAAAAATTGAAAAATTCTAAAGCTTATATATTTAGCTTAATTTAAGGAAACAAAAGTTCCATAACATTTAGGAAGAACAGACATAGACACGGTATGAGTACGATATGGCGGCATAAGCAATTTGTAAAGTAATTTTTGAACAATTATGTGATATGATCATATGAGTAAAGCACTTTAAATGAAGTGAAGTGTTCGTACTTTCTTAGCATAAAATACTTATAATTCAACCATTAAGCCTAGTTTAGTTCAATTCTTTCACAGTTCTAGAACCCAAAACACCCTTGAAAAATAGACTAAAAATATTAAAGAAATCAAAACCAAACCAACACATAAAAAATTAAACACACACAGAGAGAGAAGACGAACCATGAGGCCTAGGGCGTTCAAGAAAGATGTCTTCAGTGGAGACCATGGTGAGACGAGCACCAACGTCGTCATGGACCGCGTCGCCGAACTTGGGCCAGGCCCTGCGCTCCATGGCTCGTTTGCTCAACTGGGTCTCGGCCAACTTTTGGACCCGGGTCGTCGTCGTTTTCTTCACCTCGTTGCCTTCGTCGTCGAACTTGTACTCGACCACCTTCTTCACTCCCCTCTCGTCCGGCCCAATCACTTGCCGAGGCGGCAACAGAAAATCCAAGTCCTTCCCATCGTCCTCATCAACTAGCTCGCACCACTGGAACTTTTTCTGCTTCGGCTTCGGGTTCGGATCGTTGCTTAATTTGTCTATCGCCATGGTTTCGCTCTGTGATTTGAGTATGTGTTTGTTGTTGTTACTCTGTAAAGTCTGGATGGTTTCGAACTGTTTTATTTCACACACGAACCGACATAGAGAGTCGGTGGCGTTTTAGTTTCGGATTTGCTCATTTGGGCTGGGTAAATTACACTTTTAAAGTTTTAATTTGAGTTGGGCTCTTTTTTATAATGTAATTCCGGACCCAACGAGCTAAAAAGAGAAATTTGTGTTTTTCGTCTTTTTCTAAGCCACAAAGATTTATAAATATAATATTTAAAAAAAATCTAAACCCTTAACGTTTAGGGTAATTTTAATTTTCAAGATTTAGATGTATGTAAGTTTGTTTATCATTTTACTGTTAAAAAAAAAAAAACAAAAAAAATTAAATGAAAAGTATGTTATTACAATTCTCAATGGAATCATAAAACCACTCCACCAATTTAACATAAGATCTTGATTTTAACAATGTTTCTTTATTCTTTTATGTTTGTATTTTGGTTTTTCACTTCTACATTGAAATTCCTCTTGTTTTAGTTTATTGTACTCGTGGGCTTCAAAAACAACTACTGCTGTGAAGATAGTGACAAGAGAAACTAACTCGCATAATTAATTTATAAAAGAAAGGGTAAAAATTCCACAATAGGGGTTCTAAGTAGTAGATTGAAAGATAATAACAACCCAGAAAGACTTTTATTGATATAGAAACAGGATTCCCAAGGTACAAGGGGTAGAAATTAAAGACTAAAAACTCTTAGAAATATTGATCTATTACAACTCTCTCTCTCTCTCTCTCTCTCTCTCTAAGGTTTCTTCCTAAATTTTTATGAACCCCTCTTCTTGTTGCACCTTTCCTCCTTTTATAGGCCTTTTTTTCTTCTGTCTTGGCCCGTTCCTAGTTGGATTTGAGGGGATACTTGTCCTATCATTAGTCTGTTCTGCCACTCTTTCATCATGAAATAGGACTTTAGGGGTGTTTTTACTGTTCAAGCCAGTCAATCATCATTTAATGTGGCAGATATTAGGTGGGAACACCTCATTAATTTGGAGGTGACTGCTCTAGTGGTCCTTATCTCTTCATGGTGTTTCCTGGGGTGAGTTTGATGAAGGGTGTCACCTCGGAACAAAAGGGAACTAATAAAGATAAATTATTCCATAGTCCATACTCTAAATACAAATAACTATATTAAATATTTATAATCTAGTTAACAATATAAAATTTACAAAAGAATAAACAAACCTCTCAGTACTTTATTTCTTGAAAGTAAAGTACCATAGAAAAAAAAATTACTCCGCACTCTACACTTTAAATACTAATTACTATCTTAAATATTTATAATCCACTTAATAATAAAAAATTTACAAAAGAAAAAAAAAGTGAAAAAAAATATTTACCCAGTACTTGATTCCTTGAAAGTACAGTACCATACAAAAAAAAAAAAAAAGGAAAAAAAAATCAATACACAGTTCACACCCCAAATACTAATTACTATCTTCAATATTTATAATTCACTTAATAATATAAAATTTACAAAAGAAATAAAGTGAAAAAAAAATTACCAAGTACTTGATTTGTATCATACAAAAAGAAAAAAAAAAGATAAAGATAAATCACTCCGTAGTCGATATGCACCCTAAATAATAATTGTTATCTTAAATATTTATAATCCAATTAATAATATAAAATTTACAAACGAAAAAAAGAAGGGAAATTTTTTTTTTTTTACCTAGTATGAAAGTGAAGTACCATACAAAAAGAAAAGAAAAAGAAAAAGATAAATCACTTCACAGTTCACACTATAAATATTAATTACTATCTTAAATATTTATAATCCACTTAATAATAAACAATTTACAAGAAAAAAAGCGACAAAAAATTTACCCGGTACTTGATTTCTTGAAAATAAAGTATTATAAAAAAAGAAAAAAAAATAAAGATAAGTCACTCCATAGTCCAAACTCTAAATACTAATAACTATCTTAAATATTGATTATCCACTTAATAATATAAAATTTATAAAAGAAAAAAAAATTTACTCAGTACTTTATTTCATGAAAGTAAAGTACCATACAAAAAGAACAAGAAAAAGAAAAGATAAAGTTAAATCACTCTACAGTTCACACTCTAAATACTAATTATTATCTTAAATATTTATATTCTACTTGTTATTATAAAATTTACAAAAGAAAAAGAAGGCGAAAAAAATAATTTATCCGATACATGATTTCTTGAAAGTAAAGTACAATAATAATAATAAAAAAAGATAAAGATAAATCACTCAAAGGTCTATACACCAAATACTTACTCTTATCTTAAACATTTATAATCCCCATAACAATATAAAATTCACAAAAGGAAAAAAAAAAGTGAAAAAAAAGAAACCCCAATACTTGATTTATTGAAAGCAAAGTACCGTATAAAAAAAAGGAAAAAAAAAAAAAGAAAGAAAAATCAATCCGTAGTTCACAATCAAAATACTAATTACTATATTAAATATTTTTAATCCACTTAATAATATAAAATTGATAAAAGAAAAAAAAAGTGAAAAAAAATTTACCCAATACTTGATTTCTCGAAAGTAAAGTACCATACAAAAAGAAAAAAAAAAGATAAATATAAATCATTCCACAATCCAAAATCTAAATACCAATAACTATCTTAATTATTTATAATCCACTTAATAATATAAAATTTACAAAAGAAAAAAATGAAAAAAAAAAAACCTAATACTTGATTTCTTGAAAGTAAAGTATGATACAAAAAGAAAAATATAAGAAAAAGATAAAGATAAATCATTCCACAGTTCATACTCTAAATACTAATAACTATCTTAAATATTTATAATACACTTAATAATATAAAATTTATAAAAGAAAAAAAAAATCCTAAGACTTTATTTCTTGAAAGTAAAGTACCATACAAAAATAAAAAGAAAAAAAAGGAAAAAAGAAAAATCACTTCACGGTGCACACTCTAAATACTAATTACTATCAAAATATTTATAATTCATTTTATAATATAAAATTTACAAAAAAAAAAAACAAAAAAGTGAAAAAAAAAATTTACACAGTACTTAATTTCTTGAAATTAAAGTACCATACAAAAAGAAAAAGGAAAAACAAACAAAAAAAAAAATCACTCCACAATTCACATTCTAAATAATAATTACTATCTTAAGTATTTATAATATACTTAATAATATAAAATTCACAAAAGAAAAAAAGTGAAAAAAAAATTTACCCAATACTTGATTTCTTCAAAATAAAGTACCATACGAAAAGAAAAAGAAATAAAAGAAGATAAAGCTAAATTGCATTGCAAGTGCACAGTTTAAATATTAATTACTATTTTAAATATTTATAATCCACTTAATAATATAAAATTTAAAAAAGAAAAAAAAGTGAAAAAAATAAAATTTACCCAATACTTTATTTCTCGAAAGTAAAGTACTATACAAAAAGAAAAAAAAAAAGATAAAGATATATCATTCCATAATCTACACTGTAAATACTAATAATTATCATAAATATTTATAATCCACTTAATAATATAAAATTTACAAAAGAAAACAAGTGATTTTTTTTTTTTTTTTTACCTAGTACTCAATTTTTTGAAAGTAAAGTACAATACAAAAAGAAAAAGATAAATAAAAGATAAATATTTATAATCCACTTAATAATATAAAATTTACAAATGAAAACAAATGAAAATAAAAATTACCTAGTACTTGATTTCTTGAAAGTAAAGTACCATACGAAAAGAATAAGAAAAAAAAAGACAAAGATAAATCATTCTACAGTCCATATTCTAAATACAAATAAGTATCTTAAATATTTATAATCTACTTAATAATATATGTAGGGTTAGGATTTGTGACCCAAACCCAAAACAATAAATTTGTAAAGCGTGGATGATAGAGCTAGATAGATTATGGAATTAACAATGGTTGATCACAACCTCCAAGTATAACACAGCATAATGATGTACGTAAAGACGAAATGAATTGAAGTCCGAAAAGGCTTATGATAAATCTAAATAGTGATTACAGTTCTTAGAGCTACCGTAAAGCCTTTCTTTCTTCCTCTCTCCTCCTTTTTCCTCCCTCTTCTATCAGGAGCCCTTCTTCGTTATATAGCATCCTTCCCCATCATCCTCATCGTTCACTTGTTCTTCATCTGTGTACCTACTTGAGTGTATGTCATGTCATGTATTTTCTTTAGATTTTTGTGAGTGGCGGTAGCTAAGGTTACACTGTTCAGGGGTCTTCTCCACATTAATGCGGCCAGAAAAGCAGATGCAGTGCATTTAATGTGGTGGTGGTAGCTTTTCCTTTTAGATATTTCTCCATTCTTCTTATCTCCAGGCATGTTCAAACCTTATCCAGATTGCTGAAATCATTAGTAAGCTCATTCGAACCCTCCAGATATTTATTTGACCAAGAATCTTTACATTCAAGGAGAATGATCTCTTCGAAACGCTGGTGCTCTCTTCGGACAGATCTTCTTCACTCCCAAGTATCTTTCTTTCATGCGAAGTACTCCTCAACAATTTTGGCCTCTTCGGACATACAGTAACCTTCAAACAGGACTTTGGGCTCAATATATAAGTTTGAGTTTTTGCCCCTCACAATATATAATTTACAAAAGAAAAAAAATTTTTTCTAAGTACATTATTTCTTGAAAGTAAAGTACCATATAAAAAGAAAAAGAAAAAAGAAAAATCACTCCACAGTCCACACACTAAATGCAAATTATTATCTTAAATATTCATAATCCACTTAATAATATCAAATTTACAAATGAAAAAAAAAAAGTGAAAACCAAAATTTACCAGTACATGATTTCTTGAAAGTAAAGTATCGTAAAAAAAAAAAAAGGAAAAAAGAAAAAGAAAAACCAATCCATAGTTCACACTCTAAATAATAATTACAATCTAAAATATTTTTAATCCGCTTAATTATATAAAATTTATAAAAGAAAAAAAAAGTGAAAGAAAAATTTACCCAATACTTGATTTTTCGAAAGTAAAGTACCATACAAAAAGAAAAAAAAAAAGACAAAGATGAATCATTCCACAATCCACACTCTAAATACTAATAACTATCTTAAATATTTATAATCCACCTAATAATATAAAATTTACAAAAGAAAAAAATGAAAAAAAAATACCTAGTACGTGATTTCGTGAAAGTAAAGTACCATTCAAAAAGAAAAAGATAAAAAAAAAATAAAGATAAATCATTCCACAGTCCATACTCTAAATACTAATAACTATTTTAAATATTTATAATCCACTTAATAATATAAAATTTACAAAAGAAAAAAAAATCTCAATACTTTATTTCTTGAAAGTAAAGTATCATACGAAAAGAAAAATTAAAAAAAAAGAATAAAAAACATAAATCCACATTCCACCCTCTAAATACTAATTACTATCAAAATATTTATAATTTATTTAATAATATAAATTTACAAAAAAAAAAAAAGAGAAAAAATAATTTACACAGTACTTAATTTCTTGAAAGTAAAGTACTATACAAAAAGAAGAATGAAAAAAAAAATAAAGAAAAATCACTTCATGATTCACATTCTAAATAATAATTACTATCTTAAATATTTATAATCTACTCAATAATATAAAATTTACAAAAGAAAAAAAATGGAAAACAAAAATTTACCCAATACTTGATTTCATCAGAATAAACTACCGTACAAAAAGAAAATGAAAGAAAAAAAAGATAAAACTAAATTACTTTACAGTGCACAGTTTAAATATTAAATACTATCTTAAATATTTATAATCCACTTAATAATATAAAATTTCAAAAAGAAAAAAAAAAGAAAAAAAATATTTACCCAATATTTCATTTCCCAAAAGTAAAGTACCATACAAAAAGAAAAAAAGAAGAAGATACTGATAAATCATTCAACAATCTACACTCTAAATACTAATAACAATCATAAATATTTATAATCCACTTAATAATATAAAATTTACAAAAGAAAAAAAATGATTTTTTTTTTTACCTAGTATTTGATTTTTTGAAAGTGAAGTACTATACAAAAAGAAAAAGAAAAAAAGGTAAAAATAAATCATTCCACAGTCTATATTCGAAATAATAATTACTATCTTAAATATTTATAATCCACTTAATAATATAAAATTTACAAATGAAAAAAAATGAAAAAAAAAAATACTTAGTACTTGATTTCTTGAAAGTAAAGTACCATACAAAAAGAAAAAGATAAGAAAAAGATAAAAATAAATCATTCCACAGTTCATACTCTAAATACTAATAACTATCTTAAATATTTATAATGCACTTAATAATATAAAATTTATAAAAGAAAAAAAAAATCCTAAGACTTTATTTCTTGAAAGTAAAGTACCATACAAAAATAAAAAGAAAAAAAAGGAATAAAGAAAAATCAATTCATGGTGCATACTCTAAATACTAATTACTATCAAAATATTTATAATTCACTTAATAATATAAAATTTACAAAACAAAAAAAAGTGAAAAAAAAAATTTACACAATACTTAAATTCTTGAAAGTAAAGTACCATACAAAAAGAAAAAGGAAAAACATACAAAAAAATCACTCCACAATACACATTCTAAATAATAATTACTATCTTAAATATTTATAATTTACTTAATAATATAAAATTTAGAAAAAAAGAAAAGTGAAAAAAAAATTTTTACCCAATACTTGATTTCTTCAAAATAAAGTACCATACAAAAAGAAAAAAAAAAATAAAAGAAGATAAAGCTAAATTGCATTGCAAGTGCATAGTTTAAATATTATTTACTATCTTAAATATTTATAATTCAATTAATAATATAAAATTTAAAAAAGAAAAAAAAGTGAAAAAAATAAAATTTACCCAATACTTTATTTCTCGAAAGTAAAGTACTATACAAAAAGGAAAAAAAAAAAAAAAAGATAAAGATATATCATTACACAATCTACACTGTAAATACTAATAATTATCATAAATATTTATAATCCACTTAATAATATAAAATTTACAAAAGAAAACAAGTGATTTTTTTTTTTTTTTACCTAGTACTCAATTTTTTGAAAGTAAAGTACAATACAAAAAGAAAAATAAAAATAAAAGATAAAAATAAATCATTCCGCAGTACATACTCTAAATACTAATTACTATCACAAATATTTATAATCCACTTAATAATATAAAATTTACAAATGAAAAAAAAAAGTGAAAAAAAATTTACCCAATACTTGATTTCTCGAAAGTAAAGTATCAAGCAAAAACAATAAATCATTCCACAATCTACACTCTAAATACTAATAACTATCATAAATATTTATAATCCACTTAATAATATAAATATACAAAAGAAAACAAATGAAAATAAAAATTACCTAGTATTTGATTTCTTGAAAGTAAAGTACCATACGAAAAGAGTAAGAAAAAAAAGATAAAGATAAATCATTCTACAGTCCATATTCTAAATAAAAATAAGTATCTTAAATATTTATAATCTACTTAATAATATAAAATTCACAAAAGAAAAAAAAAATTCTAAGTACATTATTTCTTGAAAGTAAAGTACCATACAAAAAAAAAAAAAAAAAAAAACCACTCGACAGTCCATACACTAAATACTAATTATTATCTTAAATATTTATAATCCACTTAATAATATCAAATTTAGAAATGAAAAAAAAAAGTGAAATTTTTTTTTTACTAGTACATGATTTCTTGAAAGTAAAGTATCGTACAAAAAAATAAATAAAGGAAAAAAAAAAAAGAAAAACCAATCCATTGTTCACACTCTAAATAATAATTACAATCTAAAATATTTTTAATCCACTTAATTACATAAAATTTATAAAAGAAAAAAAAAGTGAAAGAAAAATTTAGCCAATACTTGATTTTTTGAAAGTAAAGTACCATACAAAAAGAAAAAAAAAAAAGAGACAAAGATGAATCATTCTACAATCCACACTCTAAATACTATTAACTATCTTAAATATTTATAAACCACCTAATAATATAAAATTTACAAAAGAAAAAAATGAAAAAAAAAAATATACCCAGTAAGTGATTTCTTGAAAGTAAAGTACCATTAAAAAAAAAAAGATAAAAAAAAGATAAAGATAAATCATTCCACAGTCCATACTCTAAATACTAATAACTATCTTAAATATTTATAATCCACTTAATAATATAAAATTTACAAAAGAAAAAAAAATTCTCAATACTTTATTTCTTGAAACTAAAGTATCATACAAAAAGAAAAATAAAAAAAATAATGAAAAAATAAATCCACATTCCGTCCTCTAAATACTAATTACTATCAAAATATTTATAATCCATTTAGTAATATAAAATTTTCCAAACAAAAAAAAAAAAAGAAAAATCACTTCATGATTCATGTTCTAAATAATAATTACTATCTTAAATATTTATAATCCACTAAATAATATAAAATTTACAAAAGAAAGAAAAGTGGAAAACAAAAATTTATCCAGTACTTGATTTCATCAAAATAAAGTACCGTACAAAAAGAAAATGAAAGAAAAAAAGATAAAACTAAATTACTTTGCAGTGCACAGTTTAAATATTAAATACTATCTTAAATATTTATAATCCACTTAATAATATAAAATTTCAAAAGGAAAAAAAAAAAGTGAAAAAAAATATTTACCCAATACTTCATTTCCCGAAAGTAAAGTACCATACAAAAAGAAAAGAAGAAGAAGATAATGATAAATCATTCAATAATCTACACTCTAAATACTAATAACTATCATAAATATTTATAATCCACTTAATAATATAAAATTTACAAAAGAAAAAAAATGATTTTTTTTTTTTTACCCAATACTTGAATTTTTGAAAGTAAAGTACTATACAAAAATGAAAAGAAAAAAGGTAAAGATAAATCATTCCATAGTCCATATTCAAAATACTAATTACTATCTTAAATATTTATAATCCACTTAATAATATAAAATTTACAAATGAAAAAAATAAAGTGAAATTTTTTTTTACCCAATACTTTATTTCTCGAAAGTAAAATGCCATGCAAAAAGAATAAAAAAGATAAAAATAAACCATTCCACAATCTACATTCTAAATACTAATAACTATCATAAATATTTATAATCCACTTAATAATCTAAAATTTACAAATGGAAAAAAAAAAATTGACCTTGTACTTGATTTCTTGAAAGTAAAGTACCATACAAAAAGAATAAAAAAAAGGATAAAGATAAACTATTCCACAGTCCATACTCTAAATACCAATAATCATCTTAAATATTTAGAATCCACTAAATAATATAAAATCTATAAAAGGAAAAAAAATTCTCAGTACTTTATTTTTTGAAAGTAAAGTACCGTACAAAAAGAAAAAGAAAAAGAAAATCACTTCATAGTTCACACTCTAAATACTAACTACTATCCTAAATATTTATAATCCGCTTATGATAAGAACAGAGGAATGGAATGTGATTGTCTAGCTGGTTTCGAGGTCAGCTGGTCCTCCAGAAGAAGAGAGATGGGACAGAGAAGAATTAAGAAGAAACTGAAAAGAAACTGAATTAAGGGAATGCTTATTTCATGCCTCAGTACAGTCCAGCTATCTTGGTCTTATACCTTTCCCGCCCACTAACTAACTTTGAAATGATGTAACTAACTAATGCCAGCTGTATTATTAACCAATACAATCAGTTATTACAATCAATCAACACTACAATCAATTGCACTTGATATAATCCTAACAATACCCTCCCCTTTAAAACACCTTGCCCACAAGGGGTGGAAACTGTTGTTGCAGCAAGTATAGGCTCTCCCAGGTAGCATCTTCCACTCGCTTGTTAGGAATTTAATAAAGGCAAGGTTGAACATGAGTAGGTGATGCTGATGATGTGATGCTGATGGCCAATGCATGAGGTGCTGAGGTGCTGATGAACTAATGCAGGTGTGGCTGCATTGGAGGGTATTAACAGAGGTACCTAAGTTGCTAATGGGAAGGGCAGGAGTTGCTGATGTAGCATGCATGTACAGCTGATCAGGGAAGGGCTGCCAGTGTGTTATGCCTACTTGTGTAGTTAGTAACACGTGTAAGAAGTTGAGTGAGATGTTATAGAGGTAAGGGTTAGTTGGACTGTGAGCTGGAGTTAGTTAGACTATGAACTGTCATGGTAGTTAGTTAGTTAGACTATGAGCTGTCATGATAGTTAGAAGGCAGTTACACGGTTATGCTTGGGAGGGGTTACAAGTTTATAAAAGGGATTACCAATTGTAAGGAGGTAAGAACCATTTTGTTAATTGATAATTCTTTCTTCTGTATCTTCTCTCTATCTCTTCAATTCAATTCTCTTCATCTTGTTCAAGGAGGCCCAATTGACCTCGAATTCAATTACTATAAACTCTGTTCTTAACATTTGGTATCAGAGCTTGGCCTTCCTCGGCTATGGCTGAAACACGATCAACTACTGCTTCAACACAGGAGGCTATAGCTTTACTGAAGACTGCAAGTGATCATCAAAGCAAAGAGATTCAGGAAATGCGTACTCATCATGATAAGGAAATCCAAGAAATTCGTACCATTCAAGGAGTGCATACACGTGCAATGAATGAGATGACTCAACAATTGGCTATTCTGGTGCAGAGGAGTAATCCTGATCAAGGTGGAGTCTCTCGTTCTCCAACATATGGTGAATCGAGGAATGCAAATTCATCAACAATGACTATTGCTCGAACAGTGAGACTGGAATTCCCAAGGTTCTTTGGAGAAGATCTAGCAAGTTGGGTTTACAAAGCCAACCAATACTTTAGGTATTATAACACACCAGCCACTGAGAAATTGATGTTAGCTTCATTCCATATGGATGGTGAGGCTTTGATTTGGTTCCAAGATAGTGAGGAGGTAGGTATCTTTGTGGATTGGGAATCACTAGTTCAAGCATTGCATATCAGATTTGGTACCACAGCATATGATGATCCCATGGAGACATTAACTAGGCTGAGACAAACTGCTCTAGTGTCTTTGTATAAGACTCAGTTTGAAATGTTATCTAACAGGATTAAGGGTCTGTCTGCTACTCACAAATTGAGTTGCTTCTTAAGTGGATTAAGGGATGAGATAAGGCTGCCCGTGAGAATGCTGAGTCCTAATTCATTGAATGAGGCTTTTGGTTTGGCAAAAATTCAGGAAGAATATAATTGGAGTTGCAAGAAGGTTACTAAGGTACCAGGGGAGCAAGGCAAACCTTTCCATTTTGGGGGTTCCTCCGAAGAATCCTTCTCTTTTAGAGACTAAACCAAGGCTGCCTCTCAAGAGGATATCCCCTGCTCAAATGGAGGAAAGAAGAAGAAAGGGATTGTGTTATAATTGTGATGATAAGTGGGCTCCTGGCCATAAGTGCAAGAATGCCATGTTATTCCTATTGGATTATGTAGAAGCTTCTCAGGAAAGTGCCAACTCTGAGGTTCATATCAGTGAATTAGAAGAGAGTGGTTATGCAGATCAGGTTGAACAGAACCAAGAAGATGTGGAGATTACCTTGTATGCTTTGAGTGGCACTCCTGTTTCAGGCACAATGAGGGTCAAGGGAAGGATCAAGCATAAATCCCTTGTTATCCTTATTGATTCAGGGAGTACTCACAACTTCATTGATGCTGCATTGGTCTCACAATTACAGATGCACATTGATACTTCTCAAGTCTTGGAGGTCAAGGTTGCTAATGGGGAGATGATCAAGACTCAAGGTGTGTGTGAAGAGGTACCAGTTTGGTCACAAGGACATGAGTTTGTGGTGCAGTTGCATGGGTTAACAATGGGGGGTTGTGACTTAGTGTTGGGAACTCAATGGCTGGGTACTTTGGGAGTCATTCAGTGGGATTTCAAGATGCTTACAATGAGCTTTAGTCATAACAATAAGCAGGTGCTGCTACAAGGGCTGAGGAGTATAAGATCTCAAGTACAAGATGGGGATAATTTTTTTAAGCAATCTGTAAACAAAGGGTTGGTCCTTCACATTACATTTCAACCTTACTTGTTCACTGCAGAAGAAGCAGAATTGCTACCTGAAGAAGTGGCTGCTCTATTAAGGGAGTTCCAGTCAGTCTTTGCTACACCAGAGGGGCTGCCACCCTTAAGGGATCATGAACACCAAATCAATCTGAAGGAAGGGGCACAGGCCATCTGTCAAAGGCCTTACAGGTACCCTTACTATCAAAAAAATGAGATTGAGAAGATTGTTAAGGAGTTGTTATCTGCTGGTTTGATTAGAAATAGTAGTAGCCCTTTTGCTTCACCAATTCTCTTGGTTAGAAAGGCAGATGGTTCATGGAGAATGTGCATAGATTATAGGGCTTTAAATCAAGAAACCATCAAAGATAAATACCCTATACCTGTCATAGATGAGCTGCTGGATGAATTGTTTGGTGCAGCTGTCTTTTCTAAACTAGATTTGAGGTCCGGGTACCATCAAATTAGAATGAGAGGGGAGGATATTGCCAAAACTGCTTTTAGAACTCATGAAGGGCATTATGAGTTCTTGGTCATGCCATTTGGCTTAACCAATGCACCTTCCACCTTCCAATCTCTCATGAATTCTGTTTTTAAACCTTACTTAAGGAGATTTGTGTTGGTATTTTTTGATGATATTCTGGTTTATAGTAAAAGTGTGAGTGATCATGTGCATCATCTTCATTTGGTCTTGGAAGTTCTAGTGAAACATCAATTGTATGCCAAACAATCTAAGTGTGTGTTTGCTTGTAAGGGAGTAGAGTATTTAGGACACCTCATATCTGGAGATGGAGTGAGGACTGATCCAAGGAAGACTGCTGCTATGCAGCAATGGCCTATTCCTAAGGATGTGAAAGCCTTAAGGGGGTTTCTAGGGTTGACAGGCTATTACAGAAAGTTTGTTAAGGGATATGGACTGATTGCTGCACCTTTAACAGCCTTATTGAGGAAGGATTCTTTCCATTGGACTCCTGAAGCCTCACAAGCCTTCCAATGTCTTAAAGATGCAATGTCCAAACCTCCTGTTCTGGCCTTACCTGATTTTACTAAGTCATTTGTGGTGGAATGTGATGCTTCAGGTGTGGGTGTGGGGGCTGTCCTTATGCAAGATCAGAGACCAATTGCTTACCACAGTCAAGCATTGAAGGGTAAGAACCTTGCCCTCTCAACATATGAGAAAGAGTTGCTGGCCTTGGTAGTAGCAGTGAAGAAATGGAGACCCTATCTCCTTGGCAGATCTTTTGTAATTAAGACAGACCATCAAAGCCTTAAGTACTTATTGGAACAGAAGATTGGGACCCCTGCACAGCAGAAATGAATTTCTAAACTCCTTGGCTATGCATTCTTGGTTGAATATAAACATGGTAAGGAAAATCTGGTAGCTGATGCACTCTCAAGGAAAGAAGTTATAAAGGATGGTGGGAAATTTGAGAATACTAAGGTGGGCACCTTGTGCATGATTTCTTTTCCCAATCCTACTTGGTTGGAGGAACTTAAGCTGACTTATGCAGCTGATGCTGCAGTTCAGAAAATAATCCTTGCCATTCAGTCTGGTTACGACATTCCAGCTGGGTTTACTCTTCATAATGGCTTGTTGTTTTATAAAGCAAGGCTGTTTGTGGGTAGGGCAGCCCAGGAATTGAAGGCAAAGGTGTTAAACCAGATACATGCTAGCCCTTTAGGAGGTCATTCTGGCTACCTAAAGTCTTTTCAGAGGCTTAAGAAAGACTTTTACTGGACTGGTATGGTGGGAGACTTAAAAAAATTTGTGAGGGAATGTGATACCTGCCAAAGGTTGAAGAATGAAACTTGCTTACCTGCTGGGTTGCTACAGCCATTGGTTATTCCTGAGAGACCTTGGTTAGACATTAGCATGGATTTTGTAGAAGGGCTGCCCAAGTCTCAACAGAAGTCAGTCATCTTTGTAGTGGTGGACAGGTTGACTAAATATGTGCATTTCATCCCATTGGCTCATCCTTACACAGCTGCTAAGGTTGCTCAAGTATTCATGCAATATGTTTTCAAATTACATGGTATGCCTTCTACAATTGTGAGTGATAGAGATCCAGTGTTCACCTCCAGATTTTGGTCAGAATTGATGAGATTACAGGGAACTAACTTGGCTATGTCTTCTTCTTATCATCCTCAATCAGATGGGCAGACTGAGGTGGTAAATAAGAGCCTAGAGCATTATTTGCGAGCCTTTGCTGCTGACAGACCTGTTGCTTGGGTGGACTGGTTGCCCATGGCAGAGTTTTGGTTTAATACTAACTTCCACACTTCCATTAAACTCACTCCATTTGAGGCCCTTTATGGTTATCCCTCTCCTAAGGTTGTGGAGTATGTGCAAGGTGTAACAAGGGTTGCAGCAGTGGATTCTTATTTGCAGGATAGGCAGCAGCTCTTTTCCTTGTTGAAAAGCAATTTGAAGTTAGCACAGGAGAGAATGAAGTGGTTTGCTGATAAGAAGAGGGTGGACAGGTCCTTTGAGGTAGGAGATTGGGTTTATCTCAGGCTTCAACCTTACAAGCAAGCCTCAGTGCAGCCCAGAAAATTTGGGAAGCTTGCTCCTCGTTTTTATGGTCCTTTCCAGGTTGTGCAGAAGATTGGTGAGGTGTCTTACAAACTTGAATTGCCTGAAGGGTCCTTGATTCATCCTGTATTTCATGTCTCAAACCTTAAAGCTAAGTTGTGTGCCAATGTCAGTCCTAGACTTGCTTTACCAGTGGTGTCTGCAGAACATATCCTTGCTCCTGAACCTATGGCTGTGTTGGATACCAGAACCCATCAACTGAGGAGCAGACTTATCACTCAAGTACTAGTGCAGTGGCAGGATGAAAGCACAGCTGATGCTACCTGGGAGAATTTGTTGGAATTGCAAGCCAAGTTTCCACACCTTGTGGGCAAGGTGTTTTAATGGAGGGGGTATTGTTAGGAATTTAATAAAGGCAAGGTTGAACATGAGTAGGTGATGCTGATGATGTGATGCTGATAGCCAATGCATGAGGTGCTGAGGTGCTGATGAACTAATGCAGGTGTGGCTGCATTGGAGGGTATTAACAGAGGTACCTAAGTTGCTAATGGGAAGGGCAGGAGTTGCTGATGTAGCATGCATGTACAGCTGATCAGGGAAGGGCTGCCAGTGTGTTATGCCTACTTGTGTAGTTAGTAACACGTGTAAGAAGTTGAGTGAGATGTTAGTAGAGGTAAGGGTTAGTTGGACTGTGAGCTGGAGTTAGTTAGACTATGAACTGTCATGGTAGTTAGTTAGTTAGACTATGAGCTGTCATGATAGTTAGAAGGCAGTTACACGGTTATGCTTGGGAGGGGTTACAAGTTTATAAAAGGGATTACCAATTGTAAGGAGGTAAGAACCATTTTGTTAATTGATAATTCTTTCTTCTGTATCTTCTCTCTATCTCTTCAATTCAATTCTCTTCATCTTGTTCAAGAAGGCCCAATTGACCTCGAATTCAATTACTATAAACTCTGTTCTTAACATCGCTCACCTTGCCACTGAACTAAGACCTGAGTAACAGACCTGTTCTGCAGATGATGAGACCTCTCTTGTAACACAGCAATAGGCTCTGGCTTGAGAATGCCCTCAGAATTCACAGGTGGTAAAGAAGGCAAGGGCACCACATGTTGACCCAACCTTTGCTTTAAACAAGAAACATGAAATGTGGGATGAAGTCTGGATTCAGGTGGCAAGTCCAATTTATAAGAGACAGTACCAACCCTCTGCAATATCTGGAAAGGACCATAGAATCTAGGTGATAGTTTTCCCAAACGTTTTTGTCTCAAGGACATTTGTTTGTAAGGGTGCAGCTTAAGATAGACCCAATCTCCAACTTCAAATTCTCTCACAGTCCTGTGCTTATCAGCAGTAACCTTCATTCGCACCTGAGCAACCACTAAATTTTGCTTCAACAATACAATCAGTTGCTGTCTACTTCTTAAATGCTCCTCTACACTCTCCACTTTCGTAGTGCTAGGAATGTAATCCAAGAGTCTTGGTGGAGGAAAACCATACAATGCCTCAAAAGGTGTCATCTTAAGAGAGACATGAAAATTGGTATTGAACCAAAATTCTGCCAAGGGTAACCACTCCACCCAAGAATGTGGTTTGTCTGCAGCAAAGGCTCTTAAGTAATGCTCCAAACTCTTGTTGACTACCTCTGTTTGGCCATCTGTTTGGGGGTGATAAGCAGTAGACATAGCAAGTTTAACCCCTTGAAGCCTCATCAACTCTTGACAAAAGTGTGAAGTAAAGATTGGATCTCTGTCATTGACAATAGTGGCAGGTAAACCATGCAATTTAAAAACATATTGCATATAAAGTTGGGCTACTTTGGCTGCAGTGTAAGGGTGTGACAAGGATAGAAAGTGAACAAACTTAGTGAACCTATCTACCACCACTAACACCACATCCTTGAACTGAGATTTAGGGAGCCCTTCAACAAAATCCATACTAACATCCATCCAAGGTTTCTCAGGTATTGGCAAAGGTTGCAGAAGACCAGCTGGATTACAAGTCTCATATTTCAACCTCTGACAAATATCACACTCTCTCACCAACTTCTTAACATCAGTCCTCAAACCAGGCCAATGGAAGTCCCTTTTTACTCTATGCAAGGTCTTAAGAAAACCTGAGTGACCCCTAATGGACTGTCATGGACCTGATGCAAGATAGCAGTCTTCAAAGCATCACAAGTGCCTAAGTAAACATTCCCTTTGTACAACAACAACCCATTCTGCAGAGAGTAGCCTTTAGGAACAACTTGTCTTGAACCCAAGGCCTGTATAATGCCCTGCACTTGCTGATCCGTGGCATAGCTTGCCTTGAGATCACTAAGCCAAGTTGGAGAAGGAAATGAGATCATACACACCATACCTTCTTGAGAGTCTAATTCAGTGCCAAGAGTAAGATGATCAGAACCAACCTCAATGGAAGGTCCAGCAGTAGTCAATTCATCACCAGGATCAACTTTTCTGGACTATGCATCAACCACAAGGTTATCTTTACCCTTTTTATATTGAACCACAAAAGCATATCCTAATAACTTGGCAAACCACTTCTGTTGAATAGGAGTACCAATTTTCTGCTCTAAAAGGTACTTAAGGCTTTGTTGATCAGTTCTCACAATAAAAGGTCTACTAATCAAGTAAGATCTCCACCTCTTGATATCAACCACTAGAGCTAATAACTCTTTTTCATAGGTAGACAAGTCCAAATTTCGACCCTTGAGGGCTTGGCTATGGAAGGCAATAGGCCTACCTTGTTGCATCAACACTGCTCCCAATCCCTTACTTGAAGCATCACATTCAATGACAAATGGCATATCAAAATTTGGAAGGGCTAGCACAGGTGGTTGAACCATGGCAGCCTTTAACTTCTGGAAAGCTTCATCAGCCTCTTCAGTCTAAGAAAATGCATCCTTCTTTAACAGGGCAGTTAGAGCAGCAGCAATCTGACCATAGCCTTTAACAAATTTTCTATAGTATCCTGTGAGCCCCAAAAACCCTCTTAAAGACTTGAGATCAGTAGGAGTAGACCACTGTTGCATGGCTGCAGTCTTCTTAGGATCAGTATGAACCCCTGCACTAGTGATGACATGCCCTAGGTATTCCACTTCCTTACAAGCAAATTTGCACTTGGACTTCTTAGCATAGAGTTTATGTAAGGCTAACACTTCTAAGACAGATCTCAAATGGTTCACATGCTCAGATAAGGAAGTGCTATATACCAAAATATCATAAAAAAAAACTAAAACAAATTTTCTGAGGTAAGTCTTAAAAACCTGGTTCATCAAGGATTGAAAGGTTGAGGGAGCATTGGTTAAACCAAATGGCATCACTAAAAACTCATAATGCCCTTCATGTGTTCTGAATGTTGTTTTAGGCACATCCTTCTCCTTCATTCTGGTTTGATGGTATCCGGATCTCAGATCAAGCTTGGAAAAAACAGTTGCTCCATTCAACTCATCTAACAGCTCATCAATGACTGGAATTGGGAACTTATCCTTGATAGTAATATTGTTCAATGCCCTATAGTCAATGCACATCCTCCAAGACCTATCTGCTTTTCTCACTAGCAAAACAGGAGAAGCAAAAGGACTAGTGCTGTTTCTGATTGACCCAGCAGTCAACAACTCCCTCACAATGCTTTCAATTTCATTTTTTTGATAGAAGGGATATCTATAAGGTCTCTGGCATACTGGTTGAGAGCCTTCCATGAGGGTAATCTGGTGCTCATGAGCTCTCATAGGTGGTAAACCTGTAGGAGTCTTAAACACTTGTCCAAACTCCTGTAACAACAACTCCACTTCTGCAGGTATACTTTCCTCCAACAAACCCTCAGCTGCAGAGTAAATATGAAGCAGCAATCCCTTCCTTACTGATCCTTTAAGTAACTGATGACAATCTATGAAAGAAGTGCCTGAAGAAGGACTTAATCCTTGCAGCAAGATCTGTTGATCCTTGTAAGGGAACTTCATAGTTAACAACTGGAAGTCCCATTGTATTATACCCAAGGTACTCAGCCATTGAGTGCCCAACACAGCATCACACCCTCCTAAGGCTAGCACATGAAATGGAACACAAAATTCCACTCTTTGTATACACACTGGTACACTACTACAAAAGCCTTGAGTTCTTACCATAGTGCCATTAGCCACTTTAACTTCTAAGATTCTTGAGGTATCAATCCTTAACTGCAATTTAGAGACCATTAATGCATCCACAAAGTTATGAGTGCTACCTGTGTCCACCAATAACACCAGCCCACTGCCCTTAATCCTACCTCTAACCCTCATAGTACCCGGTGTAGGAGTCCCAGTTAAAGCATATAAGGTGATCCCCACATCCTCTTCCTGTTCCATTAGTTTATTCCTACAGAAATCTTCATCTAATTCTGTAATTTGAACTCCAGATTGCACCTTTGATTTTATATCAATTCCTTCTAAAAGAAACAATTTAACACTTTTGCACTTATGCCCAAGCCCCCATTTTTCATCACAATTATAACACAACCCTTTCTTTCTCCTTTCATCCATTTGAGCAGGAGTAAGTCTCTTAACTGGTACTTTTGATTTATTGTCCAACAATGCATTAGTTTTAGGCAAACCAAGAATTGAAGTGTCACCTGGTTCTTGATGATTCCTTGTGCTCTTCCTACTGCTCCACACATATTCTTCTTGAATTTTGGCCAATCCAAAAGCTTCATTCAAGGACTGAGGGTTGAGCATTCTTACAGGTAACCTTATTTCATCCCTTAAACCACTCAAGAAACAGCTAAGCTTGTGTAAGGGAGAAAGACCTTTGACTCGGTTAGAGAAAGTTTCAAATTCTGCCTTATACACAGCCACTGTTGAAGTTTGCCTCATCCTGGTCAAAACCTCCATAGGATCATCGTAGGCACTGGTTCCAAATCTCACATGCAATGCTGGTACCAAGGATTCCCAATCCGTGAACACTCTGGCCTCTTCTGCTTCCTGGAACCAAATCAATGCCTCCAAATCCATGTGAAAGGAAGCTATCAGTAGCTTCTCTGTAATAGGAGTTTGATAGTACACAAAATAATGATTCGCCTTGTAAACCGAATTAGCTGGATCACTACCTGAAAATCGTGGGAAATCCAACCTCACAGACTTGGCAAACAACGAAGTTGAAGAACTTGGAATGGAATTTGGTTGCACATTTCTCTGCGAAGGATCTTGATTCACATCTATTGAATTCAATTTTTGTAAAATTACATTGATATTCTGATTCATCGAATTGATATTCTGATTCATCTCATTCATTGTCCTGGTGTGAATGCTTTGAATCGTTTGCATTTCCTGGATGTCTCTGTTATGATGATCAGAAGAAGTACGAAGAGAAGCAATAGCTTCATTCACTGCACTCATGGCCGCAGCTCTGGTTTCAGTCATGGTAGCACAGGAACGAGGCTCTGATACCAATTGATAAGAATAGAGGAATGGAATGTGATTATCTAGCTGGTTTCGAGGTCAGCTGGTCCTCCAAAAGAAGAGAGATGGGACAGAGAAGAATTAAGAAGAAACTGAAAAGAAACTGAATTAAGGGAATGCTTATTTCATGCCTCAGTACAGTCCAGCTATCTTGGTCTTATACCCTTCCCGCCCACTAACTAACTTTGAAATGATGTAACTAACTAATGCCAGCTGTATTATTAACCAATACAATCAGTTATTACAATCAATCAACACTACAATCAGTTGCACTTGATATAATCCTAACAGCTTAACAATATAAAATTCACAAAAAGAAAAAAAAAAAGTGAAAAAAAAAAAACCCAATTCTTGATTTCTTGAAAGTAAAGTACAATACCAAAAAAAAAGGAAAAAAAAAAGAAAGAAAAATCACGCCACAATTCACACTCTAAATACTAATTACTATCTTTAGTATTTTTAATCCACTTAATAATATTAAATTTGTAAAAGAAAAAAAAATGTGAAAAAAAAAAATTTACCCAGTACTTAATTTCTCGAAAGTAAAGTACCATACAGGAAAAAAAAAAAAGAGATAAAGATAAATCATTCCACAATTCATACTCTAAATACTAATAACTATCTTAAATATTTATAATCCACTTAATAATATAAAATTTACCAAAGAAAAAAATGAAAAAAAAAAATGCCTAGTACTTAATTTCTTGAAAGTAAAGTACCATACAAAAAGAAAAAGATAAAAAAAAAAAAAGATAAACCTAAATTATTCCACAGTCCACATGCTAAATACTAATAACTATTTTAAATATTTATAATCCACTTAAAAATAAATAAAAGAAAAAAAATTCCCAGTACTTTATTTCTCGAAAATAAAGTACCATACAAAAAGAAAAAAAAAAAAGGAAAAACAAGAAAAACCACTTAACAGTCCACATTCTAAATAGTAATTACAATCAAAATATTTATAATCCACTTAATAATATAAAATTTACAAAACAAAAAAAAAAGTGAAAAAAAAAATTTACACAGTACTTAATTTCTTGAAAGTAAAGTAACATACAAAAAGACAAGAGAAAAACGGAAAAAGAAAAATCACTCCACAATTCACATTCTAAATAATAATTACTATCTTAAATATTTATAATCCATTTGATAATATAAAATTCACAAAAGAAAAAAAGTGAAAAAAAAAAATTACCCAATACTTGATTTCTTTAAAATAAAGTACCATACAAAAAGAAAAAAAAAACAAAAAAAAGATAAAGCTAAATTGCATTGTGGTGCACAGTTTAAATATTAATTACTATTTTAAATATTTATAATCCACTTAATAATATAAAATTTAAAAAAGAAAAAAAGTGAAAAAAATAAAATTTACCCAATACTTTACTTCTCGAAAGTAAAGTACCATGCAGAAAGAATAAAAAAGATAAAGATAAATCATTCTATTATCTATACTCAAAATACTAAGAACTATCATAAATATTTATAATCAACTTAATAATATAAAATTTACAAAAAAAAAAAAAACAAAAGAAAATAAAAATTACCTAGTACTTGAATTCTTGAAAGTAAAGAACCATACAAGAAGAATAAGAAAAAAAAAAAAAGGATAAAGATAAATCATTCCACAGTTTATATTCTAAATACTAATAACTATCTTAAATATTTATAATGTACTTAATAATATAAAATTTACAAAAGAAAAAAAAAATTCTCAGTACATTATTTCTTGAAAGTAAAGTACCATACAAAAAAAAAAAAAAAAATCACTCCACAGTTCGCAATTTAAATAGTAATTACTATTTTAAATATTTATAATCTACTTAATAATATCAAATTGACAAATGAAAAAAAAAAGTGAAATAAAAATTTACCTAGTATATGATTTCTTGAAATTAAAGTACCGTATAAAAAAAAAGGAAAAAAATAAAAAAAAATCACTCCATAGTTCACGCTCTAAATAATAATTACTATCTGAAATATTTTTAATCCACTTAATAATATAAAATTTATAAAAGAAAAAAAAGTGAAAAAAAAATTTATCCAATACTTGATTTCTCGAAAGTAAAGTACCATACAAAAAGAAAAAAAATGATAAAGATAAATCATTCCACAATCCACACTCTAAATACTAATAACTATTTTAGGTAATTATAATCCACTTAATAATATAAAATTTATAAAATAAAAATTGAAAAAAAAAATTTACCTAGTACTTGATTTCTTGAAAGTAAAGTACCATACAAAAAGAAAAAGATAAATCATTCCACAGTTCATACTCTAAATACTAATAATTACCTTAAATATTTATAATCCACTTAATAATATAAAGTTTACAAAAGAAAAAAAAAATTCTCAGTACTTTATTTCTTGAAAGTAAAGTACCATATGGAAAGAAAAAAAAAAAAAATAAAGAAAAATCACTCCACATTCCATGCTCTAAATATTAATTACTATATAAATATTTTAATCCACTTAATAATATAAAATTTTCAAAACAAAAAAAAAAAGTGAAAAAGAAAATTTACATGGTACTTAATTTCTTTAAAGTAAAGTATCATACAAATAAACGAAGGAAAAAAAGAAAAGAAAAATCACTTCACAATTCACATTCTAAATAATAATTACTATCTTAAATATATATAATCCATTTAATAATATAAAATTTGCAAAAGAAAAAAAGTGAAAAACAAAAATTTACCTAGTACTTGATTTCTTCAAAATAAAGTACCTGGACCTCCCTTGATTCTTCATCTTCAAAATGAAAATTTTCAATCTGCTCCTCTAATGAAGAGGCTGAGGAAACAGTTCCTTCCCCTACCGCGGCTGCTTCAAAAGGAATCTGTTGAGCTAGAGGGACCAATAGTGGTACACCTTGTGGGACTGGATGTGGTATTGGGGGAAGATCGACCAAAGATAAAAAATTTGGCCGAGCAACGTCTATCCAGTTTATGCGATGGTCTCCCTATCTTATCGCGTTGCCGACTGGTTGAAACACGTCCGAGAGTGGCTTGAAGTTGAGAATGAGATGTGCGGCCCGAAGTTGCCCGTCTTCACTTACAAAAATCTCTGATCTCAGTAAGTAATTGAGCGCGACAACGTTTGTCAGGCTGAGCCGAGGAGATACGTGTCTTTTATCTGTTAACACCACAATAGAATTAAACATAATCAGAAACTTAAGGTAAAATATGAATGTAAAGAGAAAAGGTACAACGCTAGTGACGAAGATCCTAAATTTATTTCTAGGGAACCTAGGTCTAGGATATCCCGCCTGGCTCTCCTGGTTGGGTTGGGCAATGAAGACCGTCATGCCACACTCCCGAGACGATCAAATAGTCGTCTTTCATCCCCTTGTTAGACTTGGGAAGACAGAATATGAGCCTAATGATGTCGGACCGGGACTGAAGATAATATCCCGCCCCTTTTTGTCTATGACACTCGTACATATGTACTACGTCAAGCCAGGTGAGCCCCAAGACTAAGTGTCAATTCAAAGCATCAACTGCTCCTAGGATTCTAAAGACGTTAGGTGCACACTGATCGGGACTAAGCCTATGATTACGAAGGTAATCTCTTGTAATGGAGCCCATAAGGAGAGTCATTCCCCCTTCTATGAAAGCTATGACAGGGATTATGACTTCTCCCACTTCTCGGTCGGTTAATAGTCTTTCTGGGGGACAATACTGCATGTGTACGCCCTGTGGTATGTGATATGTTTCTTTAAATATCTCTATCTAGGCAGGACTATACACCAAATACCTAAATCTACCCATTTCGAATAAGCAGAAAGAAGGAAGCACTAAGAAAATAACGGGAAAACGAGAATTTGAAGGCCGAGGAAGATGGTTGAGGAGAAAATAATGGGTTTGAAGAAATTGGAACTTACACAAACTAGGTTGGGGAGTGGTCCTTAAGTCCTTAGTAGGATTCTTGTGAATTTGTGAAGAAATGATACTGATGATTTGAAAAGTGTTGTAAGTTTGAATGCTTGTGTTCACTGGAGAGTTTGAGAAATCGTGAAGTAAAGGAGAAATGATCTCCTTTGAGGCTTTATACAGGGGCCAGAAAATGAGTGGGAATTATCCCGCCCAAATTCTGAAGAAAAATATCGTCCATTGGATTAATGGCTCACCGTTGGATGCAAAAGACATAACGCTGCCTGGAGCAATTAATAACGGTTCGTAAACACCAAAGCGTCAGTGGCAATAATGAAGCGTCTAAATCTATGCTCTCACACGTGTAAACTCAGGTATTTTTACATTTTTTAGCCTTTATTTTTATGACATATCAAAATTCTATTTTTTTTCCTCAGATGCAAGGGAAAAATTAAAATTTTGAAGGGCAATTGTGGGGATAAAAGCCCAAATTCATATATTGGGCCTTGGACGTTATATGAGGATGTGGGTACGTTCGAGAAGGAGTAAATGATTGGGAAAGACCCCGGAGTGGAAAATCACGAAAGGAAATGATAAAGAAATATAGTCCGAGGAGCTTAGCCTTCTCGGATATGAGGAGTACTGGTCAAGCATGTACCTGGGCCGTTTGGGCAATCTTCCAAGAAGTTCCAACGATAAGGATGAACTTCAGACACGTATAAAGATGATAAGAATGGAGAAATATCTAAGGGAAAAGCTATTACCATCGCATTTAATACACTGCAGCAACTTTTCTGGCCACATTTATGTAGAGAAGACCCTTGAACAGTACAGTCTCAGCTACCACCACTCATGGAGAACCAAAAAAGATACCTGATGGAACATATACTCAAATGAATGCTTATATGAAGAACAGGTGTACGATCCACATAGACGGAAAGAAAACTATATAAATGAAAAGGACCTCTCATGAGAGGGGGATCGGAAAATCGAGGAAGAGAAGAGGAAGGAAAATTTACTGTATTTCTAAGAATTGTACTATCCTTTCAAACAATAATTTATCTCCTCGGACATCTGTTTATTCAGATTTCAAGTGTCTTTGCACTTGTTTATTTTCTAAAATCTTGAGTAACTATTGTTTATTTTCACAAACAGCCTAGTTCTTTCACTTACTCTCTACAAATTCATTGTATTGTGCTTATTGGGCTCAAATCCCATATCTTTTGGGCTTGGGTTACAAATCCTGACCCTACAAATATCATAAATATTTATAATCCACTTAATAATATAAAATTTACAAAAGAAAACAAATAAAAAAAAAAATTTACCTAATACTTGATTTCTTGAAAGTAAAGTACCATACAAAAAGAATAAGAAAAAAAAAGATAAACATAAATCATTCCAGAGTCCATACTATAAATACTAATAACTATCTTAAATATTTATAATCTACTTAATAATATAAAATTTACAAAAGAAAAAGAAAATTTCTCAGTACTTTATTTTTTGAAAGTAAAGTACCGTACAAAAAGAAAAAAAGAAAAAAAAGAAAATAGAAAAATCACTCCACAGTCCACACTCTAAATGCTAATTACTATCTTAAATATTTATAATCCACTTAATAATATCAAATTTACAAATGAAAAAAAATAGTGGAAAAAAAATTTACCCAGTACTTAATTTCTTGAAAGGAAAGTACCATAAAAAAAAAATCACTCTACAGTTCACACTTTAAATACTAATTACTATCTTAAATATTTATAATCTACTTAATTGTATAAAATTTACAAAAGGAAAAAAGTGAGAAAAAAAAAATTATCTAGTACTTGATTTCTTCAAAGTATCATACTAAAAGAAAAAGAAAAAGAAAAAAGATAAATCATTCCACGTTCGATCCACACTCTAAATAATAATTGTTATCTTAAATATTTATAATCCACTTAATAATATAAAATTTACAAAAGAAAAAAAAAGTGAAAAAAAAAAATTTACGCAGTACTTGATTTCTTGAAAATAAAGTACCGTACCAAAAAAAAAAATATCACTTCATTGTTGACACTCTAAATACTAATTACTATTTTAAATATTTGTAATCCACTTAATAATATAAAATTTACAAAAAAAAAAAAGTGGGATAAAAAATTTACCCATTACTTGATTTCGTCAAAGTATCATTCAAAAAGAAAAAGAAAAAAAAAAGGAGAAAAATAAATCACTCCACAATCGACACTTTAACTATTAATTACTATCTTAAATATTTATAATCCACTTAATCAGATAAAATTTACAAAAGAAAAAAAAATGAAAAAAAAAAAAAAACTTTGCTCGGTACTTGATATCTTGAAAATAAGGTATTATAAAAAAGAAAAAAAAAAAAAAAGATAAAGAAAGAACACATCATAGTTCACACTCTAAATACTAATTACTATATTAATTATTTATAATCCACTTAATAATATAAAATTTACTAAAGAAAAAAAGTGAAAAAAAAAATTTACTCAATACTTGATTTCTTCAAAGTAAATTACCATACAAAAAGAAGTAGAAAGAAAAAAAAAAAAGAAAAAAAGAGAGATAAAGATATATCACTCCGCAGTCCATACTCTAAATACTAGTTACTATTTTAAATATTTATAATCCACTTAATAATATAAAATTTACAAAAGAAAAAAATGAATTTTTTTTTTTACCCAATACTTGATTTCTCGAAAGTAAAGTACTATATAATACAAAAAGAAAAAAAGAAAAAGAAAAAGATGAATCAATCCACAATCTACACTTTAAATACTAATAACTATCTTAAATATTTATTATCCACTTAATAATATAAAATTTACAAAAGAAAAAAAAGTGAAAAAAAAATTTATCTATTACTTGATTTCTTGAAAGTAAAGTACCATACAAAAAGAAAAAAAAAAGATAAAGATAAATCATTCCATTGTCCATTCTCTAAATACTAATAACTATCTTAAGTATTTATAATCCACTTAATAATATAAAATTATTAAAAAAAAAAAAAACCTTAGTACTTCATTTCTTAAAAGTAAGATACCATACAAAATGAAAAAGAAAAAAAGAAAAAAGAAAAAAGAAAAATTACTCCACACTCTAAATACTAATTACTATCTTAAATATTTATAATCCACTTAATAATATAAAATTTACAAAAGAAAAAAAAAAAGTGAAAAAAAAAAAATTAAACACTACTTGTTTTCTTGAAAGTGAAATACCATACAAAAATAAGGAAAAAAAGAAAAAGAAAAATCACTCCACAGTTCACACTCTAAATACTAATTACTATCTTAAATATTTATAATCCACTTAATAATATAAAATTTACAAAAGAAAAAAAGTGAATTTTTTTTTTTACCCAGTAGTTGATTTCTTCAAAGTAAAGTACTATACAAAAAGAAAAATAAAGGAAAAAAAAATAAAGATAAATCACTCCATAGTCTTGAAAGTAAAGTACCATACAAAAAGAAAAAAAATTAAAATTAAAATAAATCACTCCATAGTCGATCCGCACTCTAAATACTAATTGTTATTTTAAATATTTATAATCGAGTTAATTATATAAAATTTACAAAAGAAAAAAATGTGAAAAAAATTAACCTAGTACTTGATTTCTTGAAATTAAAGTACCATACAAAAAAGAAAAAGAAAAAAATATAAAGATAAATCACTTCACAGTTCACACTCTAAATACTAATTATTATCTTACTTGGGCTACACGTGGGTGGAGAATTTTGACTTGGGTCATAAATCATAATGGTTGGGCTTAGGCTTTTTGTCTATTTTGAGAAGGTAGTCATTTGTTTTTAGAGAATTACATTTATTTGGTCTAATTGTCAACCTCTACCCATATCAATAACTAATAGTAAAAATAAGTTACTAAAGTTATTGGGTAATAGTTTAAAAACTTAATGAAAAATGTCTAAAAAACTAAATAGAAGCTTACAGCACCACATGGTAGGATCTTATGCATTCCTACATGAGGTCTCTACTTATATATATAGATATATTGATATGATTGGGTCTTTTGTTTTTGTTGATTGTGTACTAAGAAGATCAACGGGATTTGACCAATTTATTAATCATGTTAAAACATGTCAACCTATTTTTTATGCTATCCATTTACACTAAATACTAACTTGCAAAAAGTCGTGTCATGTTTGCAAGTCATGTCAAATATTACCATCCCTTGTACTCAAATTTTCAACTCAAGTGGAACCCTACCAATATCTCAAAGCTACCCGAGATATAGGGTTGTAAAGATCAAAATATATGATTTACAATGCAATTAGTGTAGATAAAATTTAGAAACCCTACAACGAAAGAATTTATATTAAGCTACCAAATGATGAATTTAACTCAAAAAATTAACCTAAGAGGTAATATATCATTGAATCAAAAAAAAAAAAAAAAAAAAAAAAAAAAAAAAGAGGCCAAATATAACAAAGAGACTCCAGGACAGAAAACCAAAAACCTAAAACCACCACTACTAGCAAAATTTGACAGAAACTCTATACAAAATTTCTGTGAAGGCTATCTTCCTCGGAAAAATAATATTCTAATTTGATCTGGGTGTAGCCCATTCAACTCGAAGGATGAGGTTATCATAACCATACCCATTGAGCTTGTTGATAGCTCTCTCAGCATCTTCTCTGTTTACAAAATTGACAAAACCAAAGCCTCTGCTCATGCCAGTCTTTTGATCAATAGCAACATACGCACGAATAACATGGCCAAATGTTTGGAATAGTTCAAGCAAGTCAGGCTCTCTAGTATCCTCTGATAAATTGGTAACCCGAACTGAATAATCATCACTCCGGCGCCTCATATCTGATCCACCGGGTCTTTCTGCGCCTCGTCTCATGCTTGGAGGCACATAAGCTCCCTCGTTGGCTCTAGGATCATCAGTGTGATGGGCAAGATACCGGTCAGGGCACTTTGCTGTCCAGTGAACACCTTTCGTATTACAAATCCTGCATACCATGAGAACGCCACCTGCGTTACCTAAGTTTCCTGCTACATTCGTTTCTTCTGGTTTGCTACCTGTTGGCAAGTCCACATTGAAACTTAAACGTAAGAGTTTCCCTAAAAGAAAATTATCAACCGAAAGCACATAAGATTCCCATTTTCCAAGTAATTTACATCTTGTATGCCACAAAGGAGGCTTGAGATTTCTGTAAGTAGAGGCCTATGAATTGTTTCCAATATACCACGATGTCATGGCAGTTATTCATCAAAATTTCTATACCACATTATTGGGCTGTGAAATACCTATGCCTTACAATGATACCAGATACACACACACACACACACACACCACATCTTTTTTTTTTTTTTTTGATTTTTTTATTCACATGTAAGTGCAACAGTGTGAAACCTATTATGACGGGAATTAAGAATTCACATAGACAACTACCAACTAACCAGATTCATCATTTCAAAAAAAAAAAAAAAAACTAACCAGATTCATGAGAACAGAAAATTAGCTTCCATATTCTACAATGTAACATTCTATTATAAAGACAAAACGAAAGATGCAAAGCAGGTAATAGTTTCAGTTCACTTGGATGAACCAAACTGAGGCATACACAAAATGAGAGAGCACATTGAAAGAAAAAAATTTATCAAATACTGAAATCCATGAGTTAGGAACCGAAATCGGTGAGGCCTCAACAATGTACAATCCATGTAAAAGACCCAATAACCACAGAATGCGAGTAAGTAGTCTGGTTTCCTAGGTTTGCATAACCACCAATACTAAATTTTCATAACCACATTACAAGTCAATGCGTAAAGGGTTTATTTGTTTCAGCAGTTTTCAAATTATAGCTTTTTAAAGCTCACTTTTTGTAAGTACAACTATTTTGATAGAATTTTAAAAAATTGAAAAATTATAAAGCTTATACATTTAGCTTAATTTATGGAAGTAAAAGCTCCATAAAATCTAGGAAGAACAGACATAAACACAATATGAGTATGACATGACGGCATAAACAATTTGTAAAGTAATTTTTGAACAATTATATGATATGATCATACGAGTAAAGCCCTTTAAATGAAGTTTTGTTCGTACTTTATTAATATAAAATACTTATAATTCAACCATTAAGCCTAGTTTAGTTCAACAGTTCTAGAACCCAAAACACCCTTGAAAAATAGACTCAAAATATTAAAGAAATCAAAACCAAACCCACACATAGAAATTAAACACACACAGAGAAAGAAGACGAACCATGAGGCCTAGGGCGTTCAAGAAAGATGTCCTCAGTGGAGACCATGGTGAGACGAGCACCAACGTCGTCATGGACCGCGTCGCCGAACTTGGGCCAGGCCCTGCGCTCCATGGCTCGTTTGCTCAACTGGGTCTCGGCCAACTTTTGGACCCGGGTCGTCGTCGTTTTCTTCACCTCGTTCCCTTCGTCGTCGAACTTGTACTCGACCACCTTCTTCACTCCCCTCTCGTCCGGCCCAATCACTTGCCGAGGCGGCAACAGAAAATCCAAGTCCTTCCCATCGTCCTCATCAACTAGCTCGCACCACTGGAACTTTTTCTGCTTCGGTTTCGGGGCCTGGTTCGGGTTCGGATCGTTGCTTAATTTGTCTATCGCCATGGTTTCGCTCTGTGATTTGAGTATGTGTTTGTTGTTGTTACTCTGTAAAGTCTGGATGGTTTCGAACTGTTTTATTTCACACACGAACCGACATAGAGAGTCGGTGGCGTTTAGTTTCGGATTTGCTCATTTGGGCTGGGTAAATTACACTTTTAAAGTTTTAATTTGAGTTGGGCTCTTTTTTATAATGTAATTCCGGACCCAACGAGCTAAAAAGAGAAATTTGTGTTTTTCGTCTTTTTCTAAGCCACAAAGATTTATAAATATAATATTTAAAAAAAATCTAAACCCTTAACGTTTAGGGTAATTTTAATTTTCAAGATTTAGATGTATGTAAGTTTGTTTATCATTTTACTGTTAAAAAAAAAAAAAAACAAAAAAAAATTAAATGAAAAGTATGTTATTACAATTCTCAATGGAATCATAAAACCACTCCACCAATTTAACATAAGATCTTGATTTTAACAATGTTTCTTTATTCTTTTATGTTTGTATTTTGGTTTTTCACTTCTACATTGAAATTCCTCTTGTTTCAGTTTATTGTACTCGTGGGCTTCAAAAACAACTACTGCTGTGAAGATAGTGACAAGAGAAACTAACTCGCATAATTAATTTATAAAAGAAAGGGTAAAAATTCCACAATAGGGGTTCTAAGTAGTAGATTGAAAGATAATAAGAACCCAGAAAGACTTTTATTGATATAGAAACAGGATTCCCAAGGTACAAGGGGTAGAAATTAAAGACTAAAAACTCTTAGAAATATTGATCTATTACAACTCTCTCTCTCTCTCTCTCTCTCTCTCTCTCTCTAAGGTTTCTTCCTAAATTTTTATGAACCCCTCTTCTTGTTGCACCTCTCCTCCTTTTATAGGCATTTTTTTTCTTCTCTCTCTCGACAGTTGGCCCGTTCCTAGTTGGATTTGAGGGGATACTTGTCCCATCATTAGTCTGTTCTGCCACTCTTTCATCATGAAATAGGACTTTAGGGGTGTTTTTACTGTTCAAGCCAGTCAATCATCATTTAATGTGGCAGATATTAGGTAGGAACACCTCATTAATTTGGAGATGACTGCTCTAGTGGTCCTTATCTCTTCATGGTGTTTCCTGGGGTGAGTTTGATGAAGGGTGTCACCTCGGAACAAAAGGAAACTAATAAAGATAAATCATTCCATAGTCCATACTCTAAATACAAATAACTATAATAAATATTTATAATCTAGTTAACAATATAAAATTTACAAAAGAAAAAACAAACCTTTCAGTACTTTATTTCTTGAAAGTAAAGTACCATAGAAAAAAAAAATTACTCCGCACTTTACACTTTAAATACTAATTACTATCTTAAATATTTATAATCCACTTAATAATAAAAAATTTACAAAAGAAAAAAAAGTGAAAAAAAATATTTACCCAGTACTTGATTCCTTGAAAGTACAGTACCATACCAAAAAAAAAAAAGGAAAAAAAAATCAATACACAGTTCACACCCCAAATACTAATTACTATCTTCAATATTTATAATTTACTTAATAATATAAAATTTACAAAAGAAATAAAGTGAAAAAAAATTACCAAGTACTTGATTTGTATCATACAAAAAGAAAAAAAAAAAAAGATAAAGATAAATCACTCCATAGTCGATATGCACCCTAAGTAATAATTGTTATCTTAAATATTTATAATCCAATTAATAATATAAAATTTACAAAGGAAAAAAAGAAGGGAATTTTTTTTTTTTTTTTTACCTAGTATGAAAGTAAAGTACCATACAAAGAGAAAAGAAAAAGAAAAAGATAAATCACTTCACAGTCCACACTATAAATATTAATTACTATCTTAAATATTTATAATCCACTTAATAATAAACAATTTACAAGAAAAAAAGCGACAAAAAATTTACCCGGTACTTGATTTCTTGAAAATAAAGTATTATAAAAAAAGAAAAAAAAATAAAGATAAGTCACTCCATAGTCCTAACTTTAAATACTAATAACTATCTTAAATATTGATTATCCACTTAATAATATAAAATTTATAAAAGAAAAAAAAATTTACTCAGTACTTTATTTTATGAAAGTAAAGTACCATACAAAAAGAACAAGAAAAAGAAAAGATAAAGTTAAATCACTCCACAGTTCACACTCTAAATACTAATTATTATCTTAAATATTTATATTCTACTTGTTATTATAAAATTTACAAAAGAAAAAGAAGGCGAAAAAAATAATTTATCCGATACATGATTTCTTGAAAGTAAAGTACAATAATAATAATAAAAAAAGATAAAGATAAATCACTCTATGGTCTATACTCCAAATACTAACTACTATCTTAAACATTTATAATCCACTTAACAATATAAAATTCAAAAAAGGAAAAAAAAAAAGTAAAAAAAAAAAAACCCCCAATACCTGATTTATTGAAAGCAAAGTACCGTATAAAAAAAAGGAAAAAAAAAAAAAGAAAGAAAAATCAATCCGTAGTTCACAATCAAAATACTAATTACTATATTAAATATTTTTAATCCACTTAATAATATAAAATTGATAAAAGAAAAAAAAAGTGAAAAAAAATTTACCCAATACTTGATTTCTCGAAAGTAAAGTACCATACAAAAAGAAAAAAAAAGATAAAGATAAATTATTCCACAATCCAAAATCTAAATACTAATAACTATCTTAATTATTTATAATCCACTTAATAATATAAAATTTACAAAAGAAAAAAATGAAAAAAAAAAATACCTAATACTTGATTTCTTGAAAGTAAAGTACAATACAAAAAGAAAAATATAAGAAAAAGATAAAGATAAATCATTCCGCAGTTCATACTTTAAATACTAATAACTATCTTAAATATTTATAATACACTTAATAATATAAAATTTATAAAAGAAAAAAAAAATCCTAAGACTTAATTTCTTGAAAGTGAAGTACCATACAAAAATAAAAAGAAAAAAAAAAAGGAAAAAAGAAAAATCACTTCACGGTGCACACTCTAAATACTAATTACTATCAAAATATTTATAATTCATTTTATAATATAAAATTTACAAAACAAAACAAAAAAGTGAAAAAAAAAAATTTACACAGTACTTAATTTCTTGAAATTAAAGTACCATATAAAAAGAAAAAGGAAAAACAAACAAAAAAAAAAAAATCACTTCATAATTCACATTCTAAATAATAATTACTATCTTAAGTATTTATAATATACTTAATAATATAAAATTCACAAAAGAAAAAAAGTGAAAAAAAAATTTACCCAATACTTGATTTCTTCAAAATAAAGTACCATACGAAAAGAAAAAGAAATAAAAGAAGATAAAGCTAAATTGCATTGCAAGTGCACAGTTTAAATATTAATTACTATTTTAAATATTTATAATCCACTTAATAATATAAAATTTAAAGAAGAAAAAAAAGTGAAAAAAATAAAATTTACCCAATACTTTATTTCTCGAAAGTAAAGTACTATACAAAAAGCAAAAAAAAAGATAAAGATATATCATTCCATAATCTACACTGTAAATACTAATAATTATCATAAATATTTATAATCCACTTAATAATATAAAATTTACAAAAGAAAACAAGTGAATTTTTTTTTTTTTTTTTTTTACCTAGTACTCAATTTTTTGAAAGTAAAGTACAATACAAAAAGAAAAAGAAAAATAAAAGATAAAAATAAATCATTCCGCAATACATACTCTAAATACTAATTACTATCATAAATATTTATAATCCACTTAATAATATAAAATTTACAAATGAAAAAAAAAAAGTGAAAAAAATTTACCCAATACTTGATTTCTCGAGAGTAAAGTACCAAGCAAAAAGAATAAAAAATATCAAGATAAATCATTCCACAATCTACACTCTAAATACTAATAACTATCATAAATATTTATAATCCACTTAATAATATAAATTTACAAAAGAAAACAAATGAAAATAAAAATTACCTAGTACTTGATTTCTTGAAAGTAAAGTACCATACGAAAAGAATAAGAAAAAAAAAAGACAAAGATAAATCATTCTACAGTCCATATTCTAAATACAAATAAGTATCTTAAATATTTATAATCTACTTAATAATATATGTGGGGTTAGGATTTGTGGCCCAAGTCCAAAATAATAAATTTGTAAAGCGTGGATGATAGAGCTAGATAGATTATGGAATTAACAATGGTTGATCACAACCTCCAAGTATAACACAGCATAATGATGTACGTAAATAGTGATTACAGTTCTTAGAGCTATCGTAAAGCCTTTCTTTCTTCCTCTCTCCTCCTTTTTCCTCCCTCTTCTATCAGGAGCCCTTATTCGTTATATAGCATCCTTCCCCATCATCCTCATCATTCACTTGTTCTTCATCCGTGTACCTACTTGAGTGTATGTCATGTCATGTATCTTCTTTAGATTTTTGTGAGTGGCGGTAGCTAAGGTTACACTGTTCAAGGGTCTTCTCCACATTAATGCGGCCAGAAAAACAGATGCAGTGTATTTAATGTAGTGGTGATAGCTTTTCCTTTTAGATATTTCTCCATTCTTCTTATCTCCAGGCATGTTCAAACCTTATCCAGATTGCTGAAGTCATTAGTAAGCTCATTCGAACCCTCCAGATATTTATTTGACCAAGAATCTTTACAGTCAAGGAGAATGATTTCTTCGAAACGCTGGTGCTCTCTTCGGACGGATCTTCTTCACTCCCAAGTATCTTTCTTTCATGCGGAGTATTCCTCAACAATTTTGGCTTCTTCGGACATACAGTAACCTTTAAACAGGACTTTGGGCTCAATATATAAGTTTGAGTTTCTGCCCCTTACAATATATAATTTACAAAAGAAAAAAAAAATTTCTAAGTACATTATTTCTTGAAAGTAAAGTACCATATAAAAAGAAAAAGAAAAAAGAAAAAAGAAAAATCACTCCACAGTCCACACACTAAATGCAAATTATTATCTTAAATATTCATAATCCACTTAATAATATCAAATTTACAAATGAAAAAAAAAAAGTGAAAAACAAAATTTACCAATACATGATTTCTTGAAAGTAAAGTATTGTAAAAAAAAAAAAAATAAAGGAAAAAAGAAAAAGAAAAACCAATCCATAGTTCACACTCTAAATAATAATTACAATCTAAAATATTTTTAATCCGCTTAATTATATAAAATTTATAAAAGAAAAAAAAAGTGAAAGAAAAATTTACCCAATACTTGATTTTTCGAAAGCAAAGTACCATACAAAAAGAAAAAAAAAAAAGACAAAGATGAACAATCCACACTCTAAATACTAATAACTATCTTAAATATTTATAATCCACATAATAATATAAAATTTACAAAAGAAAAAAATGAAAAAAAAATACCTAGTACGTGATTTTGTGAAAGTAAAGTACCATTCAAAAAGAAAAAGATAAAAAAAAGATAAAGATAAATCATTCCACAGTCCATACTCTAAATACTAATAACTATCTTAAATATTTATAATCCACTTAATAATATAAAATTTACAAAAGAAAAAAAAAATCTCAATACTTTATTTCCTGAAAGTAAAGTATCATACGAAAAGAAAAATTAAAAAAAAAAGAATAAAAAACATAAATCCACATTCCACCCTCTAAATACTAATTACTATCAAAATATTTATAATCTATTTAATAATATAAAATTTTCAAAAAAAAAAAAAGAGAAAAAATAATTTACACAGTACTTAATTTCTTGAAAGTAAAGTACCATACAAAAAGAAGAATGAAAAAAAAAAAACAAAGAAAAATCACTTCATGATTCACATTCTAATTAATAATTACTATCTTAAATATTTATAATCTACTTAATAATATAAAATTTACAAAAGAAAACAAATGGAAAACAAAAATTTACCCAATACTTGATTTCATCAAAATAAACTACCGTACAAAAAGAAAATGAAAGAAAAAAAGATAAAACTAAATTACTTTGCAGTGCACAGTTTAAATATTAAACACTATCTTAAATATTTATAATCCACTTAATAATATAAAATTTCAAAAAGAAAAAAAAATGAAAAAAAATATTTACCCAATATTTCATTTCCCAAAAGTAAAGTACCATACAAAAAGAAAAAAATGAAGAAGATACTGATAAATCATTCAACAATCTACACTCTAAATACTAATAACAATCATAAATATTTATAATCCACTTAATAATACAAAATTTACAAAAGAAAAAAAAATGATTTTTTTTGTTTACCTAGTATTTGATTTTTTGAAAGTAAAGTACTATACAAAAAGAAAAAGAAAAAAATGTAAAAATAAATCATTCCACAGTCTATATTCAAAATACTAATTACTATCTTAAATATTTATAATCCACTTAATAATATAAAATTTACAAAAGAAAAAAAATGAAAAAAAAATTACTTAGTACTTGATTTCTTGAAAGTAAAGTACAATACAAAAAGAAAAAGATAAGAAAAAGATAAAAATAAATCATTCCACAGTTCATACTCTAAATACTAATAACTATCTTAAATATTTATAATACACTTAATAATATAAAATTTATAAAAGAAAAAAAATCCTAAAACTTTATTTCTTGAAAGTAAAGTATCATACAAAAATAAAAAGAAAAAAAAAGGAATAAAGAAAAATCAATTCATGGTGCATATTCTAAATACTAATTATTATCAAAATATTTATAATTCACTTAATAATATAAAATTTACAAAACAAAAAAAAGTGAAAAAAAAAAATTTACACAATACTTAATTTCTTGAAAGTAAAGTACCATACAAAAAGAAAAAGGAAAAACAAACAAAAAAAATCACTCCACAATACACATTCTAAATAATAATTACTATCTTAAATATTTATAATTTACTTAATAATATAAAATTCAGAAAAGAAAAAAAGTGAAATTTTTTTTACTCAATACTTGATTTCTTCAAAATAAAGTACCATACAAAAAGAAAAAAAAATAAATAAAAGAAGATAAAGCTAAATTGCATTGCAAGTGCATAGTTTAAATATTAATTACTATCTTAAATATTTATAATTCAATTAATAATATAAAATTTAAAAAATAAAAAAAAAAGTGAAAAAAATAAAATTTACTCAATACATTATTTCTCGAAAGTAAAGTACTATACAAAAAGGAAAAAAAAAAAAAAAGATAAAGATATATCATTACACAATTTACACTGTAAATACTAATAATTATCATAAATATTTATAATCCACTTAATAATATAAAATTTACAAAAGAAAACAAGTGAATTTTTTTTTTTTTTTTTTTACCTAGTACTCAATTTTTTAAAAGTAAAGTACAATACAAAAAGAAAAAGAAAAATAAAAGATAAAAATAAATCATTCCGCAGTACATACTCTAAATACTAATTACTATCACAAATATTTATAATCGACTTAATAATATAAAATTTACAAATGAAAAAAAAAAAAGTGAAAAAAAATTTACCCAATACTTGATTTCTCGAAAGTAAAGTACCAAGCAAAAAGAATAAATCATTCCACAATCTACACTCTAAATACTAATAACTATCATAAATATTTATAATCCACTTAACAATATAAATATACAAAAGAAAACAAATGAAAATAAAAATTACCTAGTACTTGATTTCTTGAAAGTAAAGTACCATATGAAAAGAATAAGAAAAAAAAGATAAAGATAAATCATTTTACAGTCCATATTCTAAATAAAAATAAGTATCTTAAATATTTATAATCTACTTAATAAAATAAAATTCACAAAAGAAAAAAAAAATTCTAAGTACATTATTTCTTGAAAGTAAAATACCATACAAAAAAAAAAGAAAAAAGAAAAATCACTTGACAGTCCACACACTAAATACTAATTATTATCTTAAATATTTATAATCCACTTAATAATATCAAATTTACAAATGAAAAAAAAAAGTGAAAATTTTTTTTTACTAGTACATGATTTCTTGAAAGTAAAGTATCGTACAAAAAAAAATATAAAGGAAAAAAAAGAGAAGAAAAACCAATCCATTGTTCACACTCTAAATAATAATTACAATCTAAAATATTTTTAATCCACTTAATTATATAAAATTTATAAAAGAAAAAAAAAGTGAAAGAAAAATTTAGCCAATACTTGATTTTTTGAAAGTAAAGTACCATACAAAAAAAAGAAAAAAAAAAAAGAAAAATGAATCATTCTACAATCCACACTCTAAATACTAATAACTATCTTAAATATTTATAAACCACCTAATAATATAAAATTTACAAAAGAAAAAAAATGAAAAAAAAAAATATACCCAGTAAGTGATTTCTTGAAAGTAAAGTACCATTAAAAAAAATATATAAAAAAAAGATAAAGATAAATCATCCCACAGTCCATACTCTAAATACTAATAACTATCTTAAATATTTATAATCCACTTAATAATATAAAATTTAGAAAAGAAAAAAAAATTCTCAATACTTTATTTCTTGAAACTAAAGTATCATACAAAAAGAAAAATAAAAAAAATAATGAAAAAATAAATCCACATTCCATCCTCTAAATACTAATTACTATCAAAAAATTTATAATCCATTTAGTAATATAAAATTTTCCAAAAAAAAAAAAAAGAGAAAAAAAAATTTACACAGTACTTAATTTTTTGAAAGTAAAGTACCATACAAATAGAAGAATGAAAAAAAATAAAGAAAAATCACTTCATGATTCATGTTCTAAATAATAATTACTATATTAAATATTTATAATCCACTAAATAATATAAAATTTACAAAAGAAAGAAAAGTGGAAAACAAAAATTTCTCCAGTACTTGATTTCATCAAAATAAAGTACCGTACAAAAAGAAAATGAAAGAAAAAAAGATAAAACTAAATTACTCTGCAGTGCACAGTTTAAATATTAAATACTATCTTAAATATTTATAATCCACTTAATAATATAAAATTTTAAAAGGAAAAAAAAAAGTGAAAAAAAATATTTACCCAATACTTCATTTCCCGAAAGTAAAGTACCATACAAAAAGAAAAGAAGAAGAAGATAATGATAAATCATTCAACAATCTACACTCTAAATACTAATAACTATCATAAATATTTATAATCCACTTAATAATATAAAATTTACAAAAGAAAAAAAATGATTTTTTTTTTTACCCAATACTTGAATTTTTGAAAGTAAAGTATTATACAAAAATGAAAAGAAAAAAGGTAAAGATAAATCATTCCATAGTCCATATTCAAAATACTAATTACTATCTTAAATATTTATAATCCACATAATAATATAAAATTTACAAATGAAAAAAAAAATTGACTTTGTACTTGATTTCTTGAAAGTAAAGTACCATACAAAAATAATAAAAAAAAAGGATAAAGATAAACTATTCCACAGTCCATACTCTAAATACCAATAATCATCTTAAATATTTAGAATCTACTAAATAATATAAAATCTATAAAAGGAAAAAAAATTCTCAGTACTTTATTTTTTGAAAATAAAGTACCATACAAAAAGAAAAAGAAAAAGAAAATCACTTCACAGTTCACACTCTAAATACTAACTACTATCCTAAATATTTATAATCCGCTTATGATAAGAACAGAGGAATGGAATGTGATTATCTAGCTGGTTTCGAGGTCAGCTGGTCCTCCAGAAGAAGAGAGATGGGACAGAGAAGAATTAAGAAGAAACTGAAAAGAAACTGAATTAAGGGAATGCTTATTTCATGCCTCAGTACAGTCCAGCTATCTTGGTCTTATACCCTTCCCGCCACTAACTAACTTTGAAATGATGTAACTAACTAATGCCGGCTGTATTATTAACCAATACAATCAGTTATTACAATCAATCAACACTACAATCAGTTGCACTTGATATAATCCTAACAATACCCTCCCCTTTCAAACACCTTGCCCACAAGGTGTGGAAACTGTTGTTGCAGCAAGTATAGGCTCTCCCAGGTAGCATCTTCCACTCGCTCACCTTAAAGCATTAAAATTGAAGAACATAATGCATGAGTATGAGATGAAATGCTGTTTTTTTTTTCTTAAAAAACCCAAGTTTTAATCCCAGTTTTCTAAAGAAAATTTCAACCAATCTCCCTTTAAATTCTCAAGCAAACAAATGTTTTGCATAATACTCAAAGTATTTTCAAACTTGGTTGGTCAGACCAAAAACACACAATAACATGTACAGTGTTTAGCAAAGAGTAATTTGTATAGTGTGTGTAACTAGCAAAAGCTTGAGATACATGTGAGGTGATATGTGAATAGCAATAAATCACAAAGTCTACAAAATCCATTACATAGAATTCAAAAGAGACCATCACCTAAAGAGTTACATCATATAACTCACACATCTCCTAGAACATAAGCTTGCAATCATGTAAGTTTCTTGAATTTTGCCTCATATTTATGTGAATTGGCATCAAGTCTAATAGTACACACCAGTTTTAATTATGTGAGTTTGGCATCAAGCCTAATAGTACACATCAATTTTAAGCATTAAGCAATTTATCGAGGCTACACCTTATGTTCTTTTTGTGCATGTGCTACACTTTCTCAAGTACAAAATTTTATGATATACACTAAGGTGTTCATGATTGGCTAGTGAACAGTGGTGAGATGGTTATTTATGTCTTTCTCAAAAGGATCAAGTCCGACAGTCAAATAATATGTGACTTCAAGATTAAGACAAAATGATAAACACCATAAACATCTTTCCCATACAACATGCACTACAAAACTATTAACTAGCAAAGTGCAATAAATAAGCTCATCAAAGCTAAACAAGGTACATAAGACATGTTATAAGTAAATAGATTGACCAACCTTGTTTTCAAAAACTAAGAAAATAATGCCAAACACAATTTGCTTTTCTCTCTTTTTTTTTTTTTTTTTTTAAAGAGAAAACAAATAAATCCTAGAATGAAATGCATGAATGTTATACAATGCAAATCCTAGAAACAAAAAAATACAAAAACCAAAGAACAATAGTCTCAAAAGAATAGAGCAATGAAGCACAAGACCATGTCAGAAAGACTCAATTTGGTCGAGTCTTTTGCATCCAAAACCTTTTAGATGCACCACGAGCATTGGAGTTCCTATTCACGTTCGAGTGATTTCCAACTCCAAGATTGGAATAAAGGTTTAAAACCTTTACCAATTCACCAATGAGTGCCATAAGATCTTGTGCTTGAGGCACAGACACTTTTGGTTTGTTTGCTCTCTTAGCAGCTTGAAGCTTGTAACAGTTAGGACGAATGTGTCCAGACTTTTCACAAAAATGACAAACCCAAGCAGGTTTACTATGCATCTTGTCCTTAGAAAGGTAGACTCCTTAGATTTAGACTCAACCAGATCAACCCTAATCTTCCTAGGAGGTGAAACTTCTATAGGTTTGACAACCTTACTCACAGGTGGTTTGACAGTTTCACTCACAACCTCATTCACAACCTCATTCACGGAAGGTTCAGAAGAAGACGAAGGAACAAAGTTCGTGGAATATGGTGCAGACACAGAGATGCTTTCAACATATCCTAAACCAGATTTGTTAGAATGATACTTTTGAACATTCAGCATTTGATAGTAGATCTAGCAACAAATAAATCATGTTCCAAAGTTTTAAATTTATCAAGCAAGAGCATATTCTCAGATTTCACATGGTTCAAAAGATCATTAGCATCAAGTAATTTAACAAGCAAATTTTTCTTTTCAAGCTTAAGAGAATCAATTTTCTTCAGGCCAAGTTCAACATTCATAGCATCCTTTGCAGCAACTTTGCAAAGTTTATTATAGGCCTCTTGAAGATCTGCATCCTCAGAGAGTTCCCCATCAGAAGGGTTCTCTTCAACAGACACGCTTTCATTGACTACAGCAGTAATAGTGAAAGCAATGAAGTTTTCATCTTCATCACATCTAGACTCATCATCAGAAACTTCATTATCACTAAGGGTTACAGCCATAACTTTACCCTTAGACCTCAAGTAAGTAGGACATTCAGATTTCACATGACCATACCCTTGACAACCAAAACACTGAGGACCCAAAGAACTGTTTGAAGATTGACCTACTTTTCTCTAGGTTTTTCAAAGTTATTCACCTTAGTGGGAACATTCTTCCTAAAGTTTCTAGGTTCAGCAGTGTTTGTACCTCTTGCCTTTCTGTTGTTATTCCTAAGAAAGTTTCTAAAGTTCTTGGCAAGATACACAATCTCTGCAGTAGAGAGCTCATCATCAAATCCACCAACCTCAACATCATCAACTGACTTTAGAGCCATTGATTTGGATTTGTTAGCTTTGGGCAGGTCTAACTCATAGGACTGAAGAGATCCTACAAGCTCATCAACAGGGATGGAGTCCACATCCTTGCTCTCAATAATGACAATCACTTTGAGCCTAAAGTCTTCAGTTAAAGATCTAAGAATCTTCCTAACAATTTTAGGTTGATCATAGATTTCACCTAAATTAAAAGCAGAATTAATAATATCATTCAGTTTAGCATAGAATTCATCAAAAGATTCATCATCAGATATTCTAATACTTTCAAATCTAGAAGTTAATTATTGCAATTTATTGATCTTAACTGTCATTATGTCTTCATGCACAGTCTAGAGGATTTTCCAAGCAGTATGAGCAACCTCAACATTCGAGATTCTCTTAAATTCCTCTATAGAAACAGTATTAAAGATAGCATTTATAACTTTGCTATTGAAACCAGCTACTTCTTTTTGAGAAGTTTGTCATTCACTCACTAGAGTAGTGGGTTTCTCCCATCCATACTTAACGGAATTTCAAACCCACTCATCAATGGATTTCAAGAATACTTTCATCCTTACTTTCCAATAAGCATAGTTATTCCCATCAAAATAAGGAGGAACAACAAGAGAGTGTCCATGCTCCATGACAACAGGGGTCAAGGATCAGCTCAGAGATCAACAAAAATCTCAAACAAGAGAGCTACCCGCTCTAATACTACTTGAACAGTTTTAGACCCCTTAAACCAATCAGATTAACCTAGTTAATTAGCCAAGTGATTAATTTAGTCAATTTATGCAGTTCTAGGTTATCACAATTAAACAATCATATCAAGAATAATATGCAGCGAAAAAGTAAATAACACAATGATATGATGACCCAGAAAACCACACGGTAAAAACCTGGGGAGGATTTAACCTAGCTATCCTCAAGGTAAACCTGAATCCACTATGCGAAAAAATCGAAGTTCATACAAAAGGACTTACAAGCTCCCCGCTTGACTTCTTAATGCTACCCAGCAGTAGAACTTACTGACACGACCACGTGCAAACTCCGAATCCACGGATTTCTTCTTTCTTGGATTCTCCACCAAGTACAAGCACCCACGCTTGTTATTCTTTAAGCTTCAATGGCAGCAATTGAGTTGATCATCAAGGTATTGAAAATATCTCTACCTAGAAAAACCTAAGTTTATGTGAAGGAAAGCTCCTCAAGAATCTCACAAGAGATTCACACAAACCGCAATGTATGAGCAACAATACACCCAGAGTAACTCTAAAAAACGTGGCTAGGGTTTTGCCTTTTATACCTAAGGTAAAAAATAGAAAACTCAAAACGTTTAATGAGGTAGGGCTGAGTTGGAAAATTCTGTAGAAAAACATTCTGCCTGAGATTCTATCGATCGAGTCTAACTTTCGATCGATCAAGCCAAGCCAAAATGCACCAATGCATCTGCAGCCTCTCAATTCCAACTTTACATAAAATATTTAACTTTGAGCAAGTCTAAACAAGACTAAACATATTGTTTTGATTATGGTTTGCCAACATTACAATTTAGAGTTCTAAATACATTAAATCCTAAGTCTTTAGAAACTAACAATATTGAATTAGTGATCTTAGTGAACAAAGAAATGGAATGAATAATGTCGTCAGTAGCTCCTGTGTCAAGAACCCAAGTTTCTTCATTGTAAGTTGTATTGTTTGAAGGATTTTCAGTAAAAATTGAATTCTTCAAACTAAGACAAGTTGAATCCTGAAAAGAGGCACAAGAAATACCTAATAGTTCTGAATTTACTGAGTGAATGGCATCAGGAGTGGCAGAAGATGATGCATGAGAGCTCAACAAAGATAGCAGTTGCTAGCATTGTTCAGATGTGAAAGGAAAAGACCCTAGCTGTGATGCACCTTCAAATTGACCAGAATCACCATTAAGACTCACTTGATTAGCCATGGACATCTTGCCCTTTTGCTTATATCCTGGTGGAAAGCCAATTAACTTGTAGCATTTCTCCATGAAATGTCCAGCCTTGCCACAATGACTGCAAATAGGTCTACCCTTTCCTTTTGTGTTCTTCCCATTTTGATTAAATCCTTGAGTCTTGACTGCAAGAGCAGTTGAATCAACTGAAGACCCTCCATTGAAGCCTAAAGCCCTCTATCTTTCCTCTTGTATTACCAAAGAGAAAGCCTTATCAATTGAAGGACTTGGTTCCATCATCAAGATTTGTGTTCGAACTTGTGAATAGATTTCATTCAAGCCATTAAGAAACTGCATCAAGGAGTCTTGATGATGAAATAGTGTGATCTTGTCATTCACACCATAAACACATTTACCACATGAACAGCATGGTAAAGGCCTGAGATTAAGCAATTGATCCCAAGAAGCTTGAAGATCAGTGAAGAAAGAAGTCACTGTTGCATCTCCTTGCATGATTGTTGAAATCTGCTTCTGGAGTTGTGAAATTCGTGGACCATTTGCTTGCAAAAAATGGTTCTTTAATGAATTCCAAACCTACATTGTAGTATTTTTGTAAATCACACTTCCAGAGATGTGAGGAGAGACTGAATTCAATATCCATGAAGAAATCATGGAATTGTTCTTTGACCAAGCAATCTTTTCCAGAGGTGTAATGGCCATGGAAGCTGTTATAGTGCCATCCACAAACCCTAGCTTACTCTTTGCATCCAATGCCATACGCATGGCCCTAGCCCAATTAGGGTAATTGTCTTCTGTCAAAAGCTATGTGACAAGAATTGCACCTAGTGACTCTCCATTGTGCAGAAAGAATGGACTCCTCGGATCCTCCATTAGAGAGAGCTCACGATGAGCAATGGATGGAGAAGATGAAGTTTGAGAAGTCTAATCTTGGCTAGCCATTAACAGAAACACAGTGCTCTGATACCATGTAAGAGAAATAGAGAGCTAGAAAGTAGATAAGATAAGCTAGAGAGAAAAGATTGATGAATTTCTATAATTCTATTTCAATTGATCAAAACTAATTGTACAATATGTATTTATACTAGAATTAACACTAGAAACAAAATATCTTACTCTAACTAATTACTCTAACTAATTCCACATTATACGGATCCTACTCTAACAACCAATACAACTAATCCCAGTATTACACGTGTCCCTTATACATCTCCTAATTAACTTAAAACTGAACTACAAATCGTATACTAGAACTCATTAATTCATGTCTGTCGTATAGCAAGCTAATCTTCCAACACTCTGTTCCATTCCTCTGCCTCTCTGCCTGAACCTAGGGGTGTGCGCGGTTCCGTAAGGGCGGTTTTTTGCTAAATTTATTACCGAACCGATAGAGATCGGTTTTTTTATAATTAGAACTGATGCACACCACCTAGGGTCGGTTTTCCGACCTATAGCGGTGCGGTTTTTTGCGGTGCGGTTTAGTCGGTTTGGTCGGTTTGAAATATTAAAAAAAAAAACTATTTTTTTAATAATAAAAAAATTGGACTTTCAAGTCTAATATCAATATATCAACCTGTTCAAAAAACCTATGCCAAATAATGTATTTTTCATTTCATAATGATCACATAATGATCCAAAATTTCAAACCTATGCAAAATTTCAAATAATGATCCATAATGATCACATAATGATCCAAAATTTCAAAACTGTATTTTTCATTTCAAACCTATGCAAAACCTGTGTAAAACATATGTTCACATAATGGTCCAAATTTTTTCATTTCATTCACCATGCAAAAATATTTTGAAATTGCCTCAATAAGAGTTCAACTCCCAAAATACTATCATGTAGCATATAATATCATTAGTGTCACTGTGTGTGGCAGTGTCAATAGCAATAAGCATTAATGTATCTACTTAATAACGTATTACAGAACCATTTGTCACTGTCCACAAATGCCAAAAGATATACAAATTAAATTAGCATTTAGGCAAAAGAATGCTAATTGCTTGTATCCCCAATAATAATCCCACCCATGACTACCTAAATAACTATCATTAGTGAAAAGTTCACTACCAATAACATGTACAGATATAATTAGCATATAGGCAAAAGAATGCTAATTCTTGTAAGTCCTTTGTCCAGTAAGTCTGTGCAGTATGCATCATTCCAGAACTCCTACAAAATACTAAACAAAACAAAATAAACACGTGTTAATAACAATAAAATGTTTATGAACAATAGAATATTTATAATTAACACAAACGAATGAGAATAACAAGTATACTTACATAATACTAACTACTAACTAACTCCAAGCAAAGAGCAGCACATCACTCATCATCATCCAACACAACGGTGCTTGGATCCTCCTCCATAGGCATTGGGCAAACCGATGCAATTTCTACAATCCCATTTAAAATAAAATGATTCGTAAGCATTGAGCAAATAAATAAACAATTAATATATACAACAAACAAAATGAACATATATTTACCAGTGTCAATCTCAAAACCATCCACATCCTCCACATTATCCATGCACTCTCGAAGCTTTATTGGTCTTTTTTGCTTTGCATCCTTCAACCAATTTTGGGTACAAATAAGAGCTTCAATTGTATTAGGAGATAGTGAACTACGGAACGAATCCAAAACACGTCCCCCAGTACTAAAAGTAGACTCGGATGCAACTGTAGAGACAGGAATAGCCAACACATCACGAGCAATTTGGGAAAGGACTCGATATCTAGAAGAATTCATTTTCCACCACAGCAAGATGTCAAAATCTTCCACATCAGGGTCCTCAGAAGATTCTAACAAATACCTATCCAACTCAGATTTGTTTTCCACACTGTCTTCGTCCGCCAAGTGTTGCTTAAACTTATTATTATAACTTTTAATGCGATCAGACAATGAAGCATTGCCAACACTTGGCCTGGAGTCCCTAGACAATGAAGCACCACTACCACTAGAACTCGAAGCTCCATTTTGACCCACTCTCTTCACATACAACCTCTTCAATGCATCCCGAACCTTAGAGCTCATCGCATCCCCCTTGTCCTTTCCATACCACTCCCTAAACCAAAACTTCACATACTTCAATCTATACCTTGGGTCAAGAACAACAGCAACAAAAAGCATCAAATTGATATTATCCATACTTCCCCAATACTTATCATATTTTTTTTTCATCTCTACCGCCATACTCTTCAAAAGTGGATCCCCATCAACACTACACAACTGTTGCAATTGATCTTCAATGCTAATTAGCTCATGGAAGTATGTATTAGAAGTGACAAACAAAGACCCAGAAAATCTAAGTGTCGCCTCATAAAATATGCTGAGAAATTTCACAAAGGTCTTGACATTTTCCCAATCAAGATAGTTAGGAGGACCAATGGGTTTTTTCCCATTTCCATCTACTTCACAAAAATAAAGTTTGTAATGCCCATCCTCCTCTTCCAACCTATCAAATGCTCTCACAAATTTCAAAGCACAATCTAACATGAGATAAGTGGAATTCCACCTTGTTGGCACATCAAGGGACAACAAACATTTGGTTTTGATTTTCTCATTTTCAACACATTCTTGAAACTTCTCAAACCTTGCGGGAGAGGCTCTCACATATCGCACCGCATTCCGAACTTTGGCAATTGATTCATGAATGGACTTCAACCCACTTTGCACAATCAAATTCAAGATATGCGCACAACAACGCATATGCATGAACTCACCACCCAATATGCTACTATCTCTTTCTTTTGTTTTCTTCTTCACATAATCAATTGCCACCTCATTAGAACTAGCATTGTCCGCGGTGATTGTAAACAACCGGTCTATACCCCACTTCAACAAACATGACTCAACCGCTCTACCTATAGTGTCCCCTTTGTGATTAGCTATAGGGCAAAAGTTCAAGATTTTCTTTTGGTAAGTCCAATCTCCATCAATGAAGTGTGCGGTGACTACCATGTAGTTTAAGTTTTGTATGGATGTCCAAGTATCCGTTGTCACACAAACTCGTTGCCCAACAAAAGCCCTTCTCAAAACATCCACCTCACTAGAATAAATCTTCATACAAGCCCTTGCAATGGTAGTGCGATGGGGAATAGGAAACCTAGGCTCAACTATTTCCATAAATTCTTGAAAGCCTTGATGCTCCACAAATTTAAAAGGTAATTCATCAATGACAATCATCCTTGCCAATGCCAACCTTATCCTCTCTTCACTATAATTTGCAACCACTAACACATTTGAACCACTTTCCCCTTCTCTCTTCGCTTGGAAAGACAAAGTTTTTTGCTTATCATCACGAGGAAAAGGCCACTTCTTACACACCTTCATGTGTTGCAACATGCCCGAAGTACCATTTTTCTTACCATGACATTTATATTGATTTTTACAATACTTGCATTGAGATCTAGGATTGTTGGGATCAAAACCAGCCAACTTAATGAAGTGTTGCCATACTATAGATGGGTCCTTACCACCTTGTTTAGGTGATAGTGGGGGAAGTGATGCACCAAGTCCAATTGGTGCTGCAGGTTCAGGTGGGTTAGGGTTAACACTACCAGGACTAGGAGGAGGTAGGTTAGGGTCCCCAAGTGCACCAAATCCAGGTGGAGCATCGACATCCATCTAATAAAAAAATTTCCAAACAACAAAAAAACAAAGTTCCCACAACAATATCAAATTATAATTTTTCCAGCAAATGTAATATCAAATAGCTCACTCTCAATCAATGAATGTCACAACCAAATTCAATAATAGCAATAACTAATCAATTTAGTTACAACAAGGCAACAAACAATAACCGACTAACAATTATTAATCATTAATCATTACTCAACAATTCATGTCACTAATATTAACAACAATTCAGAACTAGAGAATTAGCTTTTATTTTATATTTATATTGAATAAATATAAAATAAAAGCTAATTTTATACATAATTATATATAAACTTAAAGCAGTTGTTACTTGTTACTAAGTACTAAAAATTTAAAATCATAATATTGAATATAGTGAGTGTTTAGTAATTACCTTTCGGTGAAGGATTGAAAGCGTGAACTCTCTCAATCTCGTCTCCCACAAAAATTAAAATGCTGAAGAAAAAAAAATCGTTAGTGCTTACTACTTTGTAAACTAAGTCAATCAATTGACTAAATAAATAAATAACTAAAAACTAACTAAATAAATTAACTAATCTGACTAAATAAATAAATAACTAAAAACTAACTAACTAAATAAATAAATAACGAAAAACTAACTGAATAAATTAACTAAACTGAGTCAACGCACAAAAAAGTAAAAACTAAATTAAATAAATAAATAACTAACTAAATAAAAACTCAATAAATAAATAACTATGCACAACTCAGTGACTCACAGCACGTACACGGCACACCATCACAAACTCACACGCACAACTCACACTCACACTCACACGCATAAATAATTAAATAAATTAACTGAGTCAACACTCAACACACAGACACACGCACGCCTTAACTCCAATATCCATCTCTGTCTCTTAACAGTTAAACTTAACTCTATCTCTATTCTCTAAGTCTCTAAGTTCCACTTTCCTACTGAACATTGAACAAGAAGTAGTCAACAGTTCACACAGTCACACTCACATGCACAACTCCAAACAATCAAGCACAATCTCTCTCAGTTTCCATTAAAACCAAAAGAAAGGGGCTGATGGCTCAAGCTTACCGTGGTTTGCCGCGGGGAGCTGCTGCTGCTGCTGCTTCTGCGAGGGGCTAGAGGCGAGGCGACTGGGGCGAGAGCGAGAGAGAGAGTTAAGGGTCCCAGCAGTGAATAGGATGATTTTATAGTGGGGACCGTGGGGTTACTGAGGTATGTTTCTGAAAACCTACATTAAACGGTGCAGTTTTGTTTTGTTTTTTTTTTTTTTTTTTTAATAACCCAATACGATGACGTTTTACAAAAAAAATTTAAAATAGCTACACACCTAAACGACGCCGTACCCTTCATCTGAACTGGAAAATATTTCTCTTAGTTTGTATCGGTTCAGTTCGGCTCAAGTCGGTGCTCGCTTTGCTTCTCCGACGTTCTCACCGCACCGGCATCGGAGCTCCGCTCGCGTTCCGATCGCCGGTATCGGCTCCGTCGGTCGGTGCCAATGGCAGTGCGGGAGGATCGGTGCCGGTTGGTGTTGTCGGCTCCGGTGATAGATTGCACACCCCTACCTGAACCTGAACTAACTCTTCACTTCAATGCTTGCATCTGTCTTCTTCTTGCTTGCATCTGCCTTCTTCTTCTTGTTCTTATCTTTGCACTCAGCCAAATTCTGACAAAAACAAAGTCAGATGTTTTGTGTTCTTTCATTTGGAAATGTGAAGCCATAAATAGCAATGCTTATATGAATATTGTGAGCTTAAATGAATATTGTGAGGGCCTAATTCTACTTTGGAGTTTAGAAATATAGCCATCCCTTAGTGATTGTGATTAGGAGTAATTTTGATGTCTTTCCTTCAAAAGTTTGAATTGGTATTCAAACTTCAAACAAATATTAGCATGATATAATTTATTTTAGATAACTTCTTGCACATACAACAAATCCTGAACGGTTTTTAGACCCCTTAACCCAACTAGATTAACCTAGTAAATTAGTCAAGTGATTAACTTAGTCAAATTATGCAAATCTAGGTTAACACAATCAAACAATCATATCAAGTATATAAAGCAGCGGAAAAATAAATAACACAATGATATGATGACCCAGGAAACCACACGGTAAAAACTTGGGGAGGATTTGACTTAGCTATCCTCAAGGTAAACTTGAATCCACTATCTTGAAAGAATCAAAGTTCATACAATAAGACTTACAAGCCCCCACGCTCGACTTCTTATTGCTACCCACCAGTAGAACTTACTAACACGACCACGTGCAAGCTCCGAATCCATGAGCTCCTTCTTTCTTGGATTCTCCAGCAAGTACAAGCACCCACGCTTGTTTTTCTTTAAGCTTCAATGGCAGCAATTGAATTAATCATCAAGGTGTAGATAACATCTCCTTCTTGAAAACCCTAAGTTTTGTGTAAAGGAAAGCTCCTCTAGATCTCACAAGAGATTTATACAAAACAGCAATATGAGCATCCTCTAAAACGTGGCTAGGGTTTGCCTTATATACCTAGGGCAAAATCATAAAACCCTAAATGTTTTAGGAGTTAGGGCTAAGTTGGAATTCTGCAGAAATATTGCATCTGACCTAATTTTCGATTGATCGAGCCTAAGCTTTGATCGATCGAACCAGGCCGAGAAGCACTATTCAATCCTGCATCAGCTTATTCCAACTTTACATAAATAATACAACTTTGAGCAAGTCTAAACAAGACTAAATAACCTGTTTTGATCATGGTTTGCCAACAATACAAATTAAAGTTCTAAATACATAAATTCCTAAATCTTTAGAACCTAACAAATCCCAACAATTCTCACAAGTTTTAAAATTTATCATAAAAAAATTTATGTCCAAATCCCAATACTTCTTAACAACCAAGCTCTAAAATTTATGATAAAAAATTAATAGGGCACAATTTGTTTTTAATTTCCTCCAATACTTTATCTCTAATTGTGCCATAAAATTAAATAAATCAATAAAAAAAATTTCTAGTTATACTATCCATTTTTTCTTTTAAGAACCATCCAATTAAAAAACAATCGAAGAAACTCAAATTATATCATTTAAAAAAAAAAATTGAATGATTATAAGATTTTAGCGCGGATGCATTCATTGGATAAGAACCTTTATATATATATATATATATATATATATATTAGAAACAAGAACACACAAGAGAGATGAAAAGAGGTTCTAACTTAAAGGCCTTAAAAATGCTTCATGCATATTATATATACATACATATATGTAACCACACATAGTTAGCAAAAGTTTGGTTAGGTTATGGAGCATAATTTGAATGAAATCGACTTACTAAAAAAAAGGTATTAATTCAAATGACATTTTACTATTTTTCTTTTTTCTATGTGCAAGGTTGTTAAAATAAAAATCCTACATAAGATTGGTGGATGAGCCTTAGGGATTAGATCAAGAAACATAAGATCTAGATTTTTATTTTAAAAAAATTTTAAAAAGTAATGATTGTGTATGTCAAATAATCATTAGAATCATCCTTTATAATATTTTTGTTATTGAACCAAATAAATATAAGTTTAATATAAATTTTTCATTGCCACCATGTATAAGTAAAATTATAAACAAACTTATATACATCTAAATCTTGAAAATTAAAATGATAAAATTAGAATTACCCTAAACGTTAAGGGTTTAGATTTTTTTTAAAAAAAATATTATATTTATAAATCTTTGTGGCTTAGAAAAAAAAAAAAAAAAACACACAAAATTCTCTTTTTAGTTCGTTGGGTCAGGAATTACATTATAAAAAAGAGCCCAACTCAAATTAAAACTTTAAGGGTCCGTTTGGTTCCCGTAAAATATTTTCCGGAAAATAGGTATTTTCCGGAAATGCTATTTTCCGAAAAAGGAAAATATTTTTAAGTGTTTGGTTATATTATGATTCCGGCCACCACAATAACACCACAACAACAAAAAAAAATTGATTCCGGCCACCGCAACAACACAACAACAACTGAAAAAAATAGATTCCGGCCACCACAACAACACCACAACAACAAAAAAAAATTGATTCCGGCCACCACAACAACACAACAACAACAACAAAAAATTGATTCCGGCCACCACAACAACACAACAACAACAACAAAAAAAAATGATTCCGATAACACAACAACAACAACAACGCAACAAATTGATTCCGGCGAGTTCAAAAAACAAAACTGAGATGGGTCGAAGGTCTGGGTCTCGGCGATGGGTCGACGACGGCATCTGGGTCGTCGAAGGTCTGGGTCGAAGGTCTAGGTCGTCGGTCGAAGGTCGAAGGCGATGGATCGAACGTCTGGGTCGAACGCCTGGGTCTGGGTCGAACGCCTTAGGCTTTGGGTTCGTGGGTCGCCGGCTCTGGTTCGAAGATCGGTGGCGAGCTGGGTTCGCCGTTTCGATCTGGGCGAGCTGGGTTCGCCGGCGAGCTAGGCTCTCCGGTTCTTCCTTCCTCTCTCTCTCTCTCTCTTTTCCTCTTCACGCTCTGTGTCTGTTTTTCGGAAAATTGTATTTGAAGTGAAAATGAAAGCTGAAACGATTTTCACCCTTGACCGTTGACCTCGGAAATTAATTTCCGGAAAATGGCATTTTCTTGCGCAGCCAAACACCCGAAAATAGTGAAAAGCATTTCCGGAAATGCTTTTCACCCGATTCAAACACAGCCTAAAAGAGTAACTTATTCCCCAGCCCAAATGAGCAAATCCGAAACTAAAACGCCACCGACTCTCTATGTCGGTTCGTGTGTGAAATAAAACAGTTCGAAACCATACAGACTATACAGAGTAACAACAACAAACACATACTCAAATCACAGAGCGAAAGCATGGCGATAGACAAATTAAACAACGATCCGAACCCGAACCAGAACCCGAAGCCGAAGCAGAAAAAGTTCCAGTGGTGCGAGCTAGTTGATGAGGACGATGGGAGGGACTTGGATTTTCTGTTGCCGCCTCGGCAAGTGATTGGGCCGGACGAGAGGGGAGTGAAGAAGGTGGTCGAGTACAAGTTCGACGACGAAGGCAACGAGGTGAAGAAAACGACGACGACCCGGGTCCAAAAGTTGGCGGAGACCCAGTTGAGCAAACGAGCCATGGAGCGCAGGGCCTGGCCCAAGTTCGGCGACGCGGTCCATGACGACGTTGGTGCTCGTCTCACCATGGTCTCCGCTGAGGACATCTTTCTTGAACGCCCTAGGCCTCATGGTTCGTCTTCTTTCTCTGTGTGTGTTTAATTTCTATGTGTGGGTTTGGTTTTGATTTCTTTAATATTTTGAGTCTATTTTTCAAGGGTGTGGGTTCTAGAACTGTTGAACTAAACTAGGCTTAATGGTTGAATTATAAGTATTTTATATTAATAAAGTACGAACACAACTTCATTTAAAGTGCTTTACTCGTATGATCATATCATATAATTGTTCAAAAATTACTTTACAAATTGCTTATGCCGTCATGTCATACTCATATTGTGTTTATGTCTGTTCTTCCTAGATTTTATGGAGCTTTTACTTCCATAAATTAAGCTAAATGCATAAGCTTTATAATTTTTCAATTTTTTAAAATTCTATCAAAATAGTTGTACTTACAAAAAGTGAGCTTTAAAAAGCTATAATTTGAAAACTGCTGAAACAAATAAACCCTTTACGCATTGACTTGTAATGTGGTTATGAAAATTTAGTATTGGTGGTTATGCAAACCTAGGAAACCAGACTACTTACTCGCATTCTGTGGTTAGTCTTTTACATGGATTGTACATTGTTGAGGCCTCACCGATTTCGGTTCCTGACTCATGGATTTCAGTATTTGATAAATTTTTTTCTTTCAATGTGCTCTCTCATTTTGTGTATGCCTCAGTTTGGTTCATCCAAGTGAACTGAAACTATTACCTGCTTTGCATCTTTCGTTTTGTCTTTATAATAGAATGTTACATTGTAGAATATGGAAGCTAATTTTCTGCTCTCATGAATCTGGTTAGTTTTTTTTTTTTTTTTTTTTGAAATGATGAATCTGGTTAGTTGGTAGTTGTCTATGTGAATTCTTAATTCCCGTCATAATAGGTTTCACACTGTTGCATTTACATGTGAATAAAAAAATCAAAAAAAAAAAAGATGTGGTGTGTGTGTGTGTGTGTGTATCTGGTATCATTGTAAGGCATAGGTATTTCACAGCCCAATAATGTGGTATAGAAATTTTGATGAATAACTGCCATGACATCGTGGTATATTGGAAACAATTCATAGGCCTCTACTTACAGAAATCTCAAGCCTCCTTTGTGGCATACAAGATGTAAATTACTTGGAAAATGGGAATCTTATGTGCTTTCGGTTGATAATTTTCTTTTAGGGAAACTCTTACGTTTAAGTTTAAATGTGGACTTGCCAACAGGTAGCAAACCAGAAGAAACGAATGTAGCAGGAAACTTAGGTAACGCAGGTGGCGTTCTCATGGTATGCAGGATTTGTAATACGAAAGGTGTTCACTGGACAGCAAAGTGCCCTGACCGGTATCTTGCCCATCACACGGATGATCCTAGAGCCAACGAGGGAGCTTATGTGCCTCCAAGCATGAGACGAGGCGCAGAAAGACCCGGTGGATCAGATATGAGGCGCCGGAGTGATGATTATTCAGTTCGGGTTACCAATTTATCAGAGGATACTAGAGAGCCTGACTTGCTTGAACTATTCCAAACATTTGGCCATGTTATTCGTGCGTATGTTGCTATTGATCAAAAGACTGGCATGAGCAGAGGCTTTGGTTTTGTCAATTTTGTAAACAGAGAAGATGCTGAGAGAGCTATCAACAAGCTCAATGGGTATGGTTATGATAACCTCATCCTTCGAGTTGAATGGGCTACACCCAGATCAAATTAGAATATTATTTTTCCGAGGAAGATAGCCTTCACAGAAATTTTGTATAGAGTTTCTGTCAAATTTTGCTAGTAGTGGTGGTTTTAGGTTTTTGGTTTTCTGTCCTGGAGTCTCTTTGTTATATTTGGCCTCTTTTTTTTTTTCTTTTTTTTTTTTGATTCAATGATATATCACCTCTTAGGTTAATTTTTTGAGTTAAATTCATCATTTGGTAGCTTAATATAAATTCTTTCGTTGTAGGGTTTCTAAATTTTATCTACACTAATTGCATTGTAAATCATATATTTTGATCTTTACAACCCTATATCTCGGGTAGCTTTGAGATATTGGTAGGGTTCCGCTTGAGTTGAAAATTTGCGTACAAGGGATGGTAATATTTGACATGACTTGCAAACATGACACAACTTTTTGCAAGTTAGTATTTAGTGTAAATGGATAGCGTAAAAAATAGGTTGACATGTTTTAACATGATTAATAAATTGCTAAAATCCCGCTGATCTTCTTAGTACACAATCAACAAAAACAAAAGACCCAATCATATCAATATATCTATATATATAAGTAGAGATCTCATGTAGGAATGCATGAGATCCTACCATGTGGTGCTCTAAGCTTCTATTTAGTTTTTTAAACATTTTTCATTAAGTTTTTAAACTATTACCCAATAACTCATAGTAACTTATTTTTACTATTAGTTATTGATATGGGTAGAGGTTGACAATTAGACCAAATAAATGTAATTCTCTAAAAACAAATGACTACCTTCTCAAAATAGACAAAAAGCCTAAGCCCAACCATTATGATTTATAACCCAAGTCAAAATTCTCCACCCACGTGTAGCCCAAGTAAGATAATAATTAGTATTTAGAGTGTGAACTGTGAAGTGATTCATCTTTATCTTTTTTTCTTTTTCTTTTTTGTATGGTACTTTAATTTCAAGAAATCAAGTACTAGGTTAATTTTTTTTCACATTTTTTTTTCTTTTGTAAATTTTATATAATTAACTCGATTATAAATATTTAAAATAACAATTAGTATTTAGAGTGCGGATCGACTGTGGAGTGATTTATTTTAATTTTAATTTTTTTTTCTTTTTGTATGGTACTTTACTTTCAAGACTATGAAGTGATTTATCTTTATTTTTTTTTTCCTTTATTTTTCTTTTTGTATAGTACTTTACTTTGAAGAAATCAACTACTAGGTAAAAAAAAATTTCACTTTTTTTCTTTTGTAAATTTTATATTATTAAGTGGATTATAAATATTTAAGATAGTAATTAGTATTTAGAGTGTGAACTGTGGAGTGATTTTTCTTTTTCTTTTTTTCCTTATTTTTGTATGGTATTTCACTTTCAAGAAAACAAGTAGTGTTTAAATTTTTTTTTTCACTTTTTTTTTCTTTTGTAAATTTTATATTATTAAGTGGATTATAAATATTTAAGATAGTAATTAGTATTTAGAGTGTGGAGTGTGGAGTAATTTTTCTTTTTTCTTTTTTTCTTTTTCATTTTGTATGGTATCTTACTTTTAAGAAATGAAGTACTGAGATTTTTTTTTTTTTTTTTAATAATTTTATATTATTAAGTGGATTATAAATACTTAAGATAGTTATTAGTATTTAGAGTATAGACAATGGAATGATTTATCTTTATCTTTTTTTTTTCTTTTTGTATGGTACTTTACTTTCAAGAAAACAAGTAATAGATAAATTTTTTTTTCACTTTTTTTCTTTTATAAATTTTTTATTATTAAGTGGATAATAAATATTTAAGATAGTTATTAGTATTTAAAGTGTAGATTGTGGAATGATTCATCTTTATCTTTTTCTTTTTTTTTCTTTTTGTATTATATAGTACTTTACTTTCGAGAAATCAAGTATTGGGTAAAAAAAAAAATTCATTTTTTTCTTTTATAAATTTTATATTATTAAGTGGATTATAAATATATAAAATAGTAACTAGTATTTAGTGTATGGACTGCGGAGTGATATATCTTTATCTCTTTTTTTTTTTTTTTTTTTCTTTCTACTTCTTTTTGTATGGTAATTTTCTATGAAGAAATCAAGTATTGAGTAAATTTTTTTTTTACTTTTTTTCTTTAGTAAATTTTATATTATTAAGTGGATTATAAATAATTAATATAATAATTAGTATTTAGAGTGTGAACTATGAAGTGATTTTTCTTTATCTTTTATTTTTTTTTTCTTTTTTATAATACCTTATTTTCAAGAAATCAAGTACCGAGCAAAGTTTTTTTTTTTTTTTTTCATTTTTTTTTCTTTTGTAAATTTTATCTGATTAAGTGGATTATAAATATTTAAGATAGTAATTAATAGTTAAAGTGTCGATTGTGGAGTGATTTATTTTTCTCTTTTTTTTTTTTTCTTTTTCTTTTGATACTTTGAAGAAATTAAGTAATGGGTAAATTTTTTTTCCCACTTTTTTTTTGTAAATTTTATATTATTAAGTGGATTACAAATATTTAAAATAGTAATTAGTATTTAGAGTGTCAACAATGAAGTGATTTTTTTTTTTTTTTGGTACGGTACTTTATTTTCAAGAAATCAAGTACTGCGTAATTTTTTTTTTCACTTTTTTTTTTTTTTTGTAAATTTTATATTATTAAGTGGATTATAAATATTTAAGATAACAATTATTATTTAGAGTGTGGATCGAACGTGGAATGATTTATCTTTTTTCTTTTTCTTTTTCTTTTAGTATGATACTTTGAAGAAATCAAGTACTGGATAATTTTTTTTTTCTCACTTTTTTCCTTTTGTAAATTTTATACAATTAAGTAGATTATAAATATTTAAGATAGTAATTAGTATTTAAAGTGTGAACTGTAGAGTGATTTTTTTTTTTTTTATGGTACTTTCCTTTCAAGAAATTAAGTACTGGGTAAATTTTTTTTCCACTATTTTTTTTCATTTGTAAATTTAATATTATTAAGTGGATTATAAATATTTAAGATAGTAATTAGCATTTAGAGTGTGGACTGTGGAGTGATTTTTCTATTTTCTTTTTTTTTCTTTTTCTTTTTGTACGGTACTTTACTTTCAAAAAATAAAGTACTGAGAAATTTTCTTTTTCTTTTGTAAGTTTTATATTATTAAGTAGATTATAAATATTTAAGATATTTATTAGTATTTAGAGTATGGACTGTGGAATGATTTATGTTTATCTTTTTTTTTCTTATTCTTTTTGTATGGTACTTTACTTTCAAGAAATCAAGTATTAGGTAAATTTTTTTTTAATTTGTTTTCTTTTGTAAATTTTATATTATTAAGTGGATTATAAATATTTATGATATTTGTAAGGTCAGGATTTGTAATCCAAGCCCAAAAGATATGGGATTTGAGCCCAATAAACCCAATACGATGAATTTGTAGAGAGTAAGTGAAAGAACTGGGCTGTTTGTGAAAATAAACAACAGTTACTCAAGATTTTAGAAAATAAACAAGTGCATAGACACTTGAAATCTGAATAAATAGATCTCCGAGGAGATAAATTATTGTTTGAAAGGCTAGTACAATTCTTAGAAATACAGTAAATTTTCCTTCCTCTTCTCTTCCTCGATTTTCCGATCCCTCTCTCATAAGAGGTCCTTTTCATTTATATAGATTTCTTTCCGTCTATGTGGATCGTACACCTGTTCTTCATATAAGCATTCATTTGAGTATATGTTCCATTAGGTATCTTTTTTGGTTCTCCATGAGTGGTGATAGCTGAGACTGTACTGTTCAAGGGTCTTCTCTACATAAATGTGGCCAGAAAAGTTGCTGCAGTGCATTAAATGCGATAGTAATAGCTTTTCCCTTAGATATTTCTCCATTCTTATCATCTTTATACGTGTCTGAAGTTCATTCTTATCGTTGGAACTTCTTGGAAGATTGCCCAAACGGCCCAGGTATATGCTTGACCGGTACTCCTCATATCCGAGAAGGCTAAGCTCCTCGGACTATATTTCTTTATCATTTTCTTACGTGATTTTCTACTCCGGGGTCTTTCCCAATCATTTACTCCTTCTCGAACATACCCACATCCTCATATAATGCCCAAGGCCCAATATATGAATTTGGGCTTTTATCCCCACAATTGCCCTTCAAAATTTTAATTTTTCCCTTGCATCTGAGGAAAAAAAATAGAATTTTGATATGTCATAAAAATAAAGGCTAAAAAATGTAAAAATACCTAAGTTTACACGTGTGAGAGCATAGATTTAGACGCTTCATTATTGCCACTGACACTTTGGTGTTTACGAAGCGTTATTAATTGCTCCAGGCAGCGTTATGTCTTTTGCATCCAACGGTGAGCCATTAATCCAACGGACGATATTTTTCTTCAAAATTTGGGCGAGATAATTCCCACTCATTTTCTGGCCCCTGTATAAAGCCTCAAAGGAGATCATTTCTCCTTTACTTCACGATTTCTCAAACTCTCCAGTGAACACAAGCATTCAAACTTACAACACTTTTCAAATCATTAGTATCATTTCTTCACAAATTCACAAGAATCCTACTAAGGACTTAAGGACCACTCCCCAACCTAGTTTGTGTAAGTTCCAATTTCTTCAAACCCATTATTTTCTCCTCAGCCATCTTCCTCGGCCTTCAAATTCTCGTTTTCCCGTTATTTTCTTAGTGCTTCCTTCTTTCTGCTTATCCAAAATGGGTAGATTTAGGTATTTGGTGTATAGTCCTGTCTAGATAGAGATATTTAAAGAAACGTATCACATACCACAGGGCGTACACATGCGGTATTGTCCCCCAGAAAGACTATTAACCGACCGAGAAGTGGGAGAAGTCATAATCCCTGTCATAGCTTTCATAGAAGGGGGAATGACTCTCTTTATGGGCTCCATTACAAGAGATTACCTTCGTAATCATAGGCTTAGTCCCGATCAGTGTGCACCTAACGTCTTTAGGATCCTAGGAGCAGTTGATGCTTTGAACTGACACTTAGCCTTGGGGCTCATCTGGCTTGACGTAGTACATATGTACGAGTGTCATAGACAAAAAGGGGCGGGATATTATCTTCAATCCCGGTCCGACATCATTAGGCTTATATTCTGTCTTCCCAAGTCTAACAGGGGGATGAAAGACGACTATTTGATCGTCTCGGGAGTGTGGCATGACGGTCTTCATTGCCCAACCCAACCAGGAGAGCCAGGCGGGATATCCTAGACCTAGGTTCCCTAGAAATAAATTTAGGATCTTCGTCAATAGCGTTGTACCTTTTCTCTTTATATTCATATTTTACCTTAAGTTTCTGATTATGTTTAATTCTATTGTGGTGTTAACAGATAAAAGACACGTATCTCCTCGGCTCAGCCTGACAAACGTTGTCGCGCTCAATTACTTACTGAGATCAGAGATTTTTGTAAGTGAAGACGGGCAACTTCAGGCCGCACATCTCATTCTCAACTTCAAGCCACTCTCGGACGTGTTTCAACCAGTCGGCAACACGATAAGATAGGGAGACCATCGCATAAACTGAATAGACGTTGCTCGGCCAAATTTTTTATCTTTGGTCGATCTTCCCCCAATACCACATCCAGTCCCACAAGGTGTACCACTATTGGCCCCTCTAGCTCAACAGATTCCTTATGAAGCAGCCGCGGTAGGGGAAGGAACTGTTTCCTCGGCCTCTTCATTAGAGGAGCATATTGAAAATTTTCGTTTTGAAGATGAAGAATCAAGGGAGGTCCAGATACTTTATTTTGAAGAAATCAAGTACTAGGTAAATTTTTGTTTTTCACTTCTTTCTTTTGCAAATTTTATATTATTAAATGGATTATATATATTTAAGATAGTAATTATTATTTAGAATGTGAATTGTGAAGTGATTTTTTTTTTTTTTTTCCTTCGTTTATTTGTATGATACTTTACTTTAAAGAAATTAAGTACTATGTAAATTTTCTTTTTCACTTTTTTTTTTTTGTTTTGAAAATTTTATATTATTAAGTGGATTAAAATATTTATATAGTAATTGTGGGGCCACAAAGAGTTGGCATGACCGGCCCACTTTCGATCAAGCCCAAAGGCCCGCGCCGAGGATCGCCTGGAATCCGAGGACACACCTCAAGTCCGAGGACAAGGCGCAGAGGACTTGCTGCCTAAGAAGACTCGCCGATGATGGATGCATCCTCGGAAACCCGAAGTAAGGAAACACGCAAGCTGCAGTCCGTCAAGGGGAACCTCTCAGGAAACCCGAAGAGGACCTGGCGGGCGCCGAGTACCGGACATGGAGGCATGGTGGAGGTGCAGGTCTCCGACAAACTGTCACCTCCACATTAAATGCCCTCAACTAATGTTCTGGCCGCATTAATGAGGATAGGACCTCTGAGCAGCGCCACCTTGGGCACCACAACCCGCAGAGAGATGGGAATGCGGCTGACGGGACAGGCACTCAAGTGGGAACCGGATTGATCGACAAATGTAGGGCTGGGATCATCTGAGAGAGGGATATATAATGTAAGAAGTCCCCACTGAGGAGGGGGGGACGAAGAAGAGGGATACACACTGTAACAGTACGTTTTCTTTGACAGACTGGGAAGCTCAGTTGAATGAGACAAGGACCACCGCTGCCTTTCTAACACATCCGAGGAGCCCTGTTGTGTCCCCTTAGTCCGCATTAGGGCCGTCGCGAACCACGAATAACCATGCATGGCCGTTGTGTCCTTCACTAGGGCCTAGCTCTTGAGTCCACGCTCTACAAATTCATTGTCGGGGGCCCACCTCCGAAAAAGGAGCCCCTACAGTAATTAATATTTAAAGCATGGAATGTGGAGTAATTTTTCTTTATTTTTTTTTTCTTTCCATATGATACTTTACTTTCAAGAAATAAAGTATTGAGAAATTTTTTTTTTCTTTTGTAAACTTTATATTATTTAGTAGATTATAAATATTTAAGATAGTTATTAGCATTTAGAGTATGAACTGTGGAATGATTTATCTTTTTCTTTTTGTATGGTACTTTACTTTCAAGAAATCAAGTACTAGGTAAATTTTTTTTTTCAATTTTTATTTTATAAATTTTATATTATTAAGTGGATTATAAATACTTAAAATAGTTATTAGTATTTAGAGTGTGGATTGTGGAATGATTTATCTTTATCATTTTTTTTTCTTTTTGTATGGTACTTTACTTTCAAGAAATCAAGTATTGGATAAATTTTTTTTTCACTTTTTTTTCTTTTATAAATTTTATATTATTAAGTAGATTAAAAATATTTCAGATAGTAATTATTATTTAGAGCGTGAACTATGGAGTGATTTTTCTTTATTTTTTTCCTTTTTTTTTTATACGGTACTTTAATTTCAAGAAATCATATACTAGGTAAATTTTTATTTCATTTTTTTTTTCATTTGTCAATTTGATATTATTAAGTAGATTATAAATATTTAAAGTAGTAATTACTATTTAAATTGCGAACTGTGGAGTGATTTTTTTTTTTTTTTTTGTATGGTACTTTACTTTCAAGAAATAATGTACTGAGAATTTTTTTTTTCTTTTGTAAATTTTATATTATTAAGTACATTATAAATATTTAAGATAGTTATTAGTATTTAGAATATAAACTGTGGAATAATTTATCTTTATCCTTTTTTTTTTTCCTTATTCTTCTTGTATGGTACTTTACTTTCAAGAAATCAAGTACCAGGTAATTTTTATTTTCATTTGTTTTTTGTTTTTTTTTTGTAAATTTTATATTATTAAGTTGATTATAAATATTTATGATAGTTCTTAGTATTTTGAGTATAGATAATAGAATGATTTATCTTTATCTTTTTTATTCTTTTTGCATGGTACTTTACTTTCGATAAGTAAAGTATTGGGTAAATTTTATTTTTTTCACTTTTTTTCTTTTTTAAATTTTATATTATTAAGTGGATTATAAATATTTAAAATAGTAATTAATATTTAAAATGTGCACCACAATGCAATTTAGCTTTATCTTTTTTCTTTTTTTTCTTTTTGTATGGTACTTTATTTTGAAGAAATCAAGTATTGGGTAATTTTTTTTTTCACTTTTTTTCTTTTGTGAATTTTATATTATCAAATGGATTATAAATATTTAAGATAGTAATTATTATTTAGAATGTGAATTGTGGAGTGATTTTTCTTTTTTCGTTTTTCTTTTGTCTTTTTGTATGTTACTTTACTTTCAAGAAATTAAGTACTGTGTAAATTTTTTTTTCACTTTTTTTTTGTTTTGTAAATTTTATATTATTAAGTGGATTATAAATATTTTGATTGTAATTACTATTTAGAATGTGGATTGTTAAGTGGTTTTTCTTGTTTTTCCTTTTTTTTTTTTTTTCTTTTTGTATGGTACTTTATTTTCGAGAAATAAAGTACTGGGAATTTTTTTTCTTTTATCTATTTTTAAGTGGATTATAAATATTTAAAATAGTTATTAGTATTTAGCGTGTGGACTGTGGAATAATTTAGGTTTATCTTTTTTTTTTTTATCTTTTTCTTTTTGTATGGTACTGTACTTTCATGAAATTAAGAAATAGGCATTTTTTTTTTTTTCATTTTTTTCTTTTGTAAATTTTATATTATTAAGTGGATTATAAATATTTAAGAAAGTTATTAGTATTTAGAGTATGAATTGAGGAATGATGTATCTTTATCTCTTTTTTTTTGTTTTTTCCTGTATGGTTCTTTATATTCGAGAAATTAAGTACTGGGTAAATTTTTTTTTTTTCACATTTTTTTTTCTTTTACAAATTTAATATTATTAAGTGGATTAAAAATACTAAAGATAGTAATTAGTATTTAGAGTGTGAAATATGGCGTGATTTTTCTTTTTTTTTTTTTTTTTGTATTGTACTTTACTTTCAAGAAATCAAGAATTGGGGGTTTTTTTTTTTTTCACTTTTTTTTTTCTTTTTGTGAATTTTATATTGTTAAGCTGTTAGGATTATATCAAGTGAAACTGATTGTAGTGTTGATTGATTGTAATAATTGATTGTATTGGTTAATAATACAGCTGGCATTAGTTAGTTACATCATTTCAAAGTTAGTTAGTGGGCGGGAAGGGTATAAGACCAAGATAGCTGGACTGTACTGAGGCATGAAATAAGCATTCCCTTAATTCAGTTTCTTTTCAGTTTCTTCTTAATTCTTCTGTGTCCCATCTCTCTTCTTCTGGAGGACTAGCTGACCTCGAAACCAGCTAGATAATCACATTCCATTCCTCTGTTCTTATCAATTGGTATCAGAGCCTCGTTCCTGTGCTACCATGACTGAAACCAGAGCTGCGGCCATGAGTGCAGTGAATGAAGCTATTGCTTCTCTTCGTACTTCTTCTGATCATCATAATAGAGACATCCAGGAAATGCAAACGATTCAAAGCATTCACACCAGGACAATGAATGAGATGAATCAGAATATCAATTCGATGAATCAGAATATCAATGTAATTTTACAAAAATTGAATTCAATAGATGTGAATCAAGATCCTTCGCAGAGAAATGTGCAACCAAATTCCATTCCAAGTTCTTCAACTTCGTCGTTTGCCAAGTCTGTGAGGTTGGATTTCCCACGATTTTCAGGTAGTGATCCAGCTAATTGGATTTACAAGGCGAATCAGTATTTTGTGTACTATCAAACTCCTATTACAGAGAAGCTACTGATAGCTTCCTTTCACATGGATTTGGAGGCATTGATTTGGTTCCAGGAAGCAGAAGAGGCCAGAGTGTTCACGAATTGGGAATCCTTGGTACCAACATTGCATGTGAGATTTGGAACCAGTGCCTACAATGATCCTATAGAGGTTTTGACCAGGATGAGGCAAACTTCAATAGTGGTTGTGTATAAGGCAGAATTTGAAGCTGTCTCTAACCGAGTCAAAGGTCTTTCTCCCTTACACAAGCTTAGCTGTTTCTTGAGTGGTTTAAGGGATGAAATAAGGTTACCTGTAAGAATGCTCAACCCTCAGTCCTTGAATGAAGCTTTTGGATTGGCCAAAATTCAAGAAGAATATGTGTGAAGCAGTAGGAAGAGCACAAGGAATCATCAAGAACCAGGTAACACTTCAATTCTTGGTTTGCCTAAAACTAATGCATTGTTAGACAATAAATCAAAAGTACCAGTTAAGAGACTTACTCCTGCTCAAATGGATGAAAGGAGAAAGAAAGGGTTATGTTATAATTGTGATGAAAAATGGGGGCCTAGGCATAAGTGCAAAAGTGTTAAATTGTTTCTTTTAGAAGGAATTGATATAACATCAAAGGTGCAATCTGGAGTTCAAATTACAGAATTAGATGAAGAGTTCTGTAGGAATAAACTAATGGAACAGGAAGAGGATGTGGGGATCACCTTATATGCTTTAACTGGGACTCCTACACCGGGTACTATGAAGGTTAGAGGTAGGATTAAAGGCAGTGGGCTGGTGTTATTGGTGGACACAAGTAGCACTCATAACTTTGTGGATGCATTAATGGTCTCTAAATTGCAGTTAAGGATTGATACCTTAAGAATCTTAGAAGTTAAAGTGGCTAATAGCACTATGGTAAGAACTCAAGGCTTTTGTAGTAGTGTACCAGTGTGTATACAAGGAGTGGAATTTTGTGTTCCATTTCATGTGCTAGCCTTAGGAGGGTGTGATTCTGTGTTGGGCACTCAATGGCTGAGTACCTTGGGTATAATACAATGGGACTTCCAGTTGTTAACTATGAAGTTCCCTTACAAGGATCAACAGGTCTTGCTGTAAGGATTAAGTCCTTCAGGCACTTCTTTCATAGATTGTCATCAGTTACTTAACGGATCAGTAAGGAAGGGATTGCTGCTTCATATTTACTCTACAGCTGAGGGTTTGTTGGAGGAAAGTATACCTGCAGAAGTGGAGTTGTTGTTGCAAGAGTTTGGACAGGTGTTGAGACTCCTACAGGTTTACCACCTATGAGAGGTCATGAGCACCAGATTACCCTCATGGAAGGCTCTCAACCAGTATGCCAGAGACCTTATAGATATCCCTTCTATCAAAAAAATGAAATTGAAAGCATTGTGAGGGAGTTGTTGACTGCTGGGTCAATCAGAAACAGCACTAGTCCTTTTGCTTCTCCTGTTTTGCTAGTGAGAAAAGCAGATGGGTCTTGGAGGATGTGCATTGACTATAGGGCATTGAACAACATTACTATCAAGGATAAGTTCCCAATTCCAGTCATTGATGAGCTGTTAGATGAGTTGAATGGAGCAACTGTTTTTTCCAAGCTTGATCTGAGATCCAGATACCATCAAACCAGAATGAAGGAGAAGGATGTGCCTAAAACAGCATTCAGAACACATGAAGGGCATTATGAGTTTTTAGTGATGCCATTTGGTTTAATCAATGCTCCCTCAACCTTTCAATCCTTGATGAACTAGGTTTTTAAGACTTACCTCAGAAAATTTGTTTTAGTTTTTTTTTATGATATTTTGGTATATAGCACTTCCTTATCTGAGCATGTGAACCATTTGAGATCTGTCTTAGAAGTGTTAGCCTTACATAAACTCTATGCTAAGAAGTCCAAGTGCAAATTTGCTTGTAAGGAAGTGGAATACCTAGGGCATGTCATCACTAGTGCAGGGGTTCATACTGATCCTAAGAAGACTGCAGCCATGCAACAGTGGTCTACTCCTACTGATCTCAAGTCTTTAAGAGGGTTTTTGGGGCTCACAAGATACTATAGAAAATTTTTTAAAGGCTATGGTCAGATTGCTGCTCCTTTAACTGCCCTATTAAAGAAGGATGCATTTTCTTGGACTAAAGAGGCTGATGAAGCTTTCCAGAAGTTAAAGGCTGCCATGGTTCAACCACCTGTGCTAGCCCTTCCAAATTTTGATATGCCATTTGTCATTGAATGTGATGCTTCAGGTAAGGGATTGGGAGCAGTGTTGATGCAACAAGGTAGGCCTATTGCCTTCCATAGCCAAGCCCTCAAGGGTCGAAATTTGGACTTGTCTACCTATGAAAAAGAGTTATTAGCTCTAGTGGTTGATGTCAAGAGGTGGAGATCTTACTTGATTAGTAGACCTTTTATTGTGAGAACTGATCAACAAAGCCTTAAGTACCTTTTAGAGCAGAAAATTGGTACTCCTATTCAACAGAAGTGGTTTGCCAAGTTATTAGGATATGCTTTTGTGGTTCAATATAAAAAGGGTAAAGATAACCTTGTGGCTGATGCATTGTCCAGAAAAGTTGATCCTGGTGATGAATTGACTACTGCTGGACTTTCCATTGAGGTTGGTTCTGATCATCTTACTCTTGGCATTGAATTAGACTCTCAAGAAGGTATGGTGTGTATGATCTCATTTCCTTCTCCAACTTGGCTTAGTGATCTCAAGGCAAGCTATGCCACGGATCAGCAAGTGCAGGGCATTATACAGGCCTTGGGTTCAGGACAAGTTGTTCCTAAAGGCTACTCTCTGCAGAATGGGTTGTTGTTGTACAAAGGGAATGTTTACTTAGGCACTTGTGATGCTTTGAAGACTGCTATCTTGCATCAGGTCCATGACAGCCCATTGGGGGGTCACTCAGGTTATCTTAAGACCTTGCATAGAGTAAAAAGGGACTTCCATTGGCCTGGTTTGAGGACTGATGTTAAGAAGTTGGTGAGAGAGTGTGATATTTGTCAGAGGTTGAAATATAAGACTTGTAATCCAGCTGGTCTTCTGCAACCTTTGCCAATACCTGAGAAACCTTGGATGGATGTTAGTATGGATTTTGTTAAAGGGCTCCCTAAATCTCAGTTCAAGGATGTGGTGTTAGTGGCGGTAGATAGGTTCACTAAGTTTGTTCACTTTGTACCCTTGTCACACCCTTACACTGCAGCGAAAGTAGCCCAACTTTATATGCAATATGTTTTTAAATTGCATGGTTTACCTGCCACTATTGTCAGTGACAGAGATCCAACCTTTACTTCACACTTTTGGCAAGAGTTGATGAGGCTTCAAGGGGTTAAACTTGCTATGTCTACTACTTATCGCCCCCAAACAGATGGCCAAACAGAGGTAGTCAACAAGAGTTTGGAGCATTACTTAAGAGCCTTTACTGCAGACAAACCACATTCTTGGGTGGAGTGGTTACCCTTGGCAGAATTTTAGTTCAATACCAATTTTCATGTCTCTCTTAAGATGACACCTTTTGAGGCATTGTATGGTTTTCCTCCACCAAGACTCTTGGATTACATTCCTGGCACTACGAAAGTGGAGAGTGTAGAGGAGCATTTAAGAAGTAGACAGCAACTGATTGTATTGTTGAAGCAAAATTTAGTGGCTACTCAGGTGCGAATGAAGGTTACTGCTGATAAGCACAGGACTGTGAGAGAATTTGAAGTTGGAGATTGGGTCTATCTTAAGCTGCACCCTTACAAACAAATGTCCTTGAGACAGAAACGTTTGGGAAAACTATCACCTAGATTCTATGGTCCTTTCCAGATATTGCAGAGGGTTGGTACTGTCTCTTATAAATTGGACTTGCCACCTGAATCCAAACTTCATCCCACATTTCATGTTTCTTGTTTAAAGCAAAGGTTGGGTCAACATGTGGTGCCCTTGCCTTCTTTACCACCTGTGAATTCTGAGGGCATTCTCAAGCCAGAGCCTATTGCTGTGTTACAAGAGAGGTCTCATCATCTGCGGAACAAGTCTGTTACTCAGGTCTTAGTTCAGTGGCGGTTTTCTATTTTTTACCCTAAGTATAAAAGGCAAAATCCTATCCACGTTTTTGAGAGTTGCTCTGTGTGTATTGTTGCTCGTACATTGCGGTTTGTGTGAATCTCTTGTGAGATCCTTGAGGACCTTTCCTTCACATAAACTTAGGGTTTTCTAGGTAGAGATATTTTCAATACCTTAATGATCAACTCAGTTGCTGCCATTGAAGCTTAAAGAATAACAAGCGTGGGTGCTTGTACTTGGTGGAGAATACAAGAAAGAAGGAGTCAGTGGATTCGGAGCTTGCATGTGGTCGTGTCAGTAAGTTTTACTAGTGGGTAGTATTAGGAAGTCAAGCGGGGAGCTTGTAAGTCCTTTTGTATGAACTTCGATTCTTTCGCATAGTGGATTCAGGTTTACCTTGAGGATAGCTAAGTCAAATCCTCCTCAGATTTTTACCGTGTGGTTTCCTGGATCATCATATTATTGTGTTATTTACTTTTTCGCTGCTTATTATTCTTGATATGATTATTTAATTGTGATAACCTAGAACTGCATAAATTGACTAAGTTAATCACTTGGCTAATTAACTAGGTTAATCTGGTTGGTTTAAAGGGTCTAAAACTGTTCAAATATCTTCTTATGTGCATTTACCTAATGGTGAAAAAGTCCTTGCCACACACATAGGCACAGTCCATGTTACTCCATACTTAATTCCTGTGGATGTCATTTGTGTTCCAGCTTTTTCCTTCAATCTAATTTCAGTAAGCAAAATAACCAAATCTTTAACATGTTGTTTGGTTTTCCTTTCAAATTATTGCTTCATACAGGACCTTACTTGCTGGAAAATGATTGAATTGGGTAAGCTTCATGGTAATCTGTACCTGCTGCAAGATTTAGTCAATTGCAAGTCCATTTTAGAAGCTTCTACTATCCTAGAGTTAGTTTTGAAGTCTTTTGTTAATTCTGTCTCTCATATTCCCATTGTAACTCAGTCTTCCTTGTGGCATCTTAGATTAGGACATGCTTCTGATGATAAACTTCAACATTGTGTATTTGATATGTCCTCCTTTCATTCCAATAAAGACTATATTGTTTGTCTAATTGCAAAACATAAACGTTTACCTTTTCCCAACTCTAATCACTTATCTGATCATGCTTTTGATATGATTCACTGTGATGTATGGGGACCTTTTGCCAAAGCAACTCATGGCGGTTTTAAATATTTTCTCACTATTGTAAATGATGCTACAAGATCTACATGGTTTATCTAATGAAATCCAAATCAGAAACTAGGCCTTTGCTTATCTCATTTTATAAAATGATACATACTCAATTTCACACTAATATCAAAGTGTTTAGAACTGATAATGCTCAATAATTTTTTCTAAAAGATTTTTATGCTCAACATGGAATTGTTCATCAACATTCCTGTGTTGCTACTCCACAACGAAATTCAATTGTGGAAAGAAAGTATCAACATATCCTAAACATTGCAAGAGCATTAAAGTTTCAGTCTAACATACCACTTTGTTATTGGGGAGATTGTGTATTGACAGTAGTTTACATCATAAATAGGCTGCCTAGTGTTGTTTTGGATCATAAAACCCCTTTTGAGAAGCTTTATGACAAGGTTCCTTCTTATCATCACTTAAGAGTTTTTGGCTGCCTTTATTTTGCTTCCACATTAGCTCACAATAGGTCTAAGTTCTCACCTAGGTCAATTCCTTGTGTTTTCCTTGGTTACCCTTTTGTTGTTAAGGGTTATAAGTTGTTAAACTTGATCACAAAGAAAATTTTCATTTCAAGGGATGTTTCTTTTTATGAAACTGTTTTCCCTTTCATTTCTTCAATTTGTTCACCACATACTTCCATTTCACTTCCTTATATTTGTCCTAATGTGGCCATTCCACATGATCCCATGTTTTCTGAACCCCTTACACCTTCTTTAGATGTTTCTTCTTATGATTCTGGTCCCATTTAGACATCTAATCCAAGTTTAGATTCTGGTATATCAGATTCTATCATACCAGAACCCATTATACCTGCTTCTGGTTCTTTTGATCCTGCCTTACCAGATTCTACAGCACCTGGTCCTTTATCTCCTTCTTAAGGACCAGATTTAGTTCAATCTGCCACTCTTCCTTCCTTGAGAAGGTCATCCAAGTCCATTAAACCACCTTCCTATTTGCAAGCCTACAAATGCAGCATCATCATATCTCCTGATCTTTCCCAATCCACTTCACACAGCAAGTCAGGTACTTCCTCACTCTCTACCAAATATCCTATTTTAGATTATATTGACACTTCATAACTCTCTCTTTCATATGCCAAATTTTGTGCTGTCATTACCTCTATTCCTGAACCAAGATTCTATCATGAGGTTGTTAAGGATCCAAATTGGAAAAAAGCCATGAATGCTGAAATATATGCTTTGGTTTCAAACAATACCTGGTCTCTTACTCCCTTACCTCCCAATAAAAAGGCAATTGGTTGTAAATGGGTCTATAAGGTCAAATACAAGGCTGATGGCTCTGTGGAGAGATATAAGGCTAGACTAGTAGCTAAAGGTTTCACTTAACAAGAAGGGCTGGATTTTACTAATACTTTTTCACCAGTTGCAAAGTTAACTACTGTCAAGACACTTCTTGCCATTTCTGCTGTGAAAGGTTGGCATTTGGTGCAATTGGATGTCAATAATGCATTTTTGAATGGTGATCTTCATGAGGAGGTGTACATGCAACTCCCTCAAGGCTTTCACAGCAAATGAAGGGAATATTGTTTGCAAATTGAACAAGTCTTTATATGGCCTTTAACAGACTTCAAGGTAGTGGAATGCAAAGTTTTGTGCTGTAATCAAGCTTCATGGTTTCAAACAGTCCAAAGTTGACTACACTTTATTTACAAAGAAGTGGAATGATTCATTCATAGCTTTGGTAGTTTATGTTGATGATATACTCATAGCTAGCAACAATGTTCAAGCAGTTGAGGAGCTTAAGACTTCCTTAGATCATCATTTCAAACTTAAGGATCTTAGGGGTTTAAAGTATTTTCTTGGACTTGAGATATCTAAATCAGACAAGGGTATTACTTTGTGTCAACAAAAGTATGCTTTGGAGATATTGAAGGATGCTGGAATGTCAGCTTGTAAGCCTACCAAGGTGCCAATGGAGCAAAATTTGAAGTTGAGCAAGTTTCAAGGGAAATTGTTGGCTGATCCTGGGGTGTACAAAAGGTTAGTGGGAAGATTGCTTTATCTGACTATTACTAGGCCAGATATTGCCTATCTTGTTCACAAATTAAGTCAGTTCATGTCAAAGCCTAGGAAGCCTCATCTAGATGCTGCATACAAAGTGCTGCAATACATTAAGAGTAGTCCTGGTCAAGGTATTTTTCTATCAGCCACATCAGATTTGCATTTGAAGGCCTACACAGATGTTGATTGGGCCTCTTGCATTGATACCAGGAAGTCAACAATAGGATATTGCATCTGTTTGGGTGATTCTCTCATATAATGGAAGTCCAAGAAACAGTCCATAGTGTCCAGATCTTCCGCAGAAGCGGAATATAGGGCAATGGTTGTCACTGTGTGTGAAATAACTTGGCTGTTGGCATTATTGAAGGATTTAGAGATTTTTCATCCTCAACCAGCTCTATTGTTTTGTGACAATCAAGCTGCCATTTATATTGGAGAAAATCCAGTGTTTCACAAAAGGACCAAACATATAGAGGTAGACTGCCATGTAGTAAGAGATAAGGTGCAAGAAAATGTTGTTAGGCTGCTCTTTACTCCTACATATTCTCAGTTAGCTGATTTACTTACAAAAGCTCTTAGCAACCAACAATTAACACACTTATTAGGCAAGATGAGTGTGATGAATATAGATGGTTCAGCTTCTCATCTTGAGGGGGAATGTCAGAATTTGGATGAGTGCAAAGATAAGAACAAGAAGAAGAAGGCAGATGCAAGCAAGAAGAAGACAGATGCAAGCATCGAAGTGAAGAGTTAGTTCAAGTTCAGGCAGAGAGGTAGAGGAATGGAACAGAGTGTTGGAAGATTAGCTTGCTATACGACAAACATGAATTAATGAGTTCTACTATACAACTTGTAGTTCAGTTTTAAGTTAATTAGGAGATGTATAAGGGACACATGTAATACTAGGATTAGTTGTATTGGTTGTTAGAGTAGGATCCGTATAATGTGGAATTAGTTAGAGTAATTAGTTAGAGTCAGATATTTTGTTTCTGGTGTTAATTCTAGTATAAATACATATTGTACAATTAGTTTTGATCAATTGAAATAGAATTACAGAAATTCATCAATCTTTTCTCTCTAGCTTATCTTCTCTACTCTCTAGCTCTTTGTTTCTCTTATAGTTTTCTCACTTCCATCGCCCATAAAATCGTCCATATTATATATCAAGCGGAGCAATATAAAATCTATTTTTATATTTTGTCGATTATTATAAGTTGACATTTATTACCTATGGAATTTTGAAAATTTAATAATCTCGGAGTCGGCTTGAATTTATCTATCACCATGAATTCAAGATGTGGGAATTTGTATTTGTGCATGTTGTTTTTTTGTATGGAGGCATCATATCCATAATTTCGTGAATAACAATAACAAAATAATGTTTTGCATAGAACTAGATTCATATGTAGAAATACGTGGGACATTGTACTTGTCAAGTGAACAAGTTTGAGTTTGTGAATACATGATATCATTTTTATTTTTAGCTTTACACATAAGTTCCGCGAGGCATGTTACACTTTCGGTTCTAATTTGATTTGGGCTTAAACTCTTAAGCATATTCATTTTGTAGTCTTGATCCAATGAAATAATGAGAGTGTTTTGTTTTTTGTTTTTTAATTTTATGTTACAAAGATTAAAACAATAAAAAAGATTCTATCGTTTCCAATGACTAGGGTCTTCATATGAAGTGATCTTAAATTCAAATCTTTTATTTTTTGTTTTTAGAAGAAGATTTGAAATAGTAGTGACATAATTAATATCGGGGAAAAAATTGCCAAATGCCATTTTCGGGCAAAAATAGCAGCTCTTTGCCCCCTTTCCCAAACTAATTAGGGAAATGTCGCTATTTTGAAACTTGATTTATGATAAATCAAGTTAGGCCCTATAGCGGCACTTTTAAGGAGCCTAAAATGACGTTTTCAAGACCTATAGTGGCGTTTTGTAACTCGACCACTATGAAATCGAGTTATAGGTTAAAAAAATTGCCTATAACTCGATTTCATGAAGGTCGAGTTACAAAACGCCACTATAGGTCTTTAAAACGTCACTATAGATCCTTAAAAACGCTACTATAGGGCTTCATTTTTTTAAAAAAAAACTCAATTTATCACAAATTGAGTTACAAAAGAGAGGCATTTCCCTAATTAGTTTGAAAAATGGGGCAAAGAGCTGCTATTTTTGCCCGAAAATGGCATTTGGCAATTTTGTCCTTAATATCGGGAATGCTTGTTTCTCTTTTACCATTAGAATTGAGAGCTATTATGGTCACGTTTGGATAAAATCGCCCCAACCATTCACCTTTTCCTACCCTTTATATTTTTAACCTTAAAATCATTATATATATATATATATATATATATATGTATATGTATATAAAATATCTCTAGGTATACAATATTACATAATTATTGAAAGTTTGATTGCATTATTAGGAATGGTTAGTATGAATGTTAGTTCAATAAGAAAGAAGGAGAATTGAAAGTTTGATCGCATTATTAGGAATGGTTAGAACGAATGTTAAATTTTTTTTTTTTTTTTTTTCTTTTTGAAAAAGTTTCAACTTATGGCATCCACTTTTGATGATAGTTCTTTATCATTAGACCAAGATGTAACGACCCAAGAAAAAACATTAGCCACATCTGTGTTATACCTCAAAAGGACTAGTCATAATTAAGGCTCTTTGTAATTGTTAATAAAGCTTAGATCTACCTAGTAAATATCCGATATGTTGGTAGGGATTGAACTCCAAATCGCTTATTCAACCATCAGTATAAATGTTATTTATTCAATAAGAAGGAAAGAGAACAAGACATATATATATATATATATATATATATATCGACCTTGAAGATTTTGATATATCGAATATTCCATTAGCAATGTAAAATTAGTAATGATTGGTCAAGGTAAGTAATTAAGAAAAACAAATCGGAATTAGGCAACTATTAAGTGGTTGTTAGGTAGCAATCTCGTTGGAAAAGGTGGCTCGTCCTTATTTTGATATAATCTAAAAACATTATAGCTTGTTTCTTTTGGGCTAAAAAAGGTTAGGTAATGATGGAAAGTTAGGCCTAAAAGTCTTCTAATTCAACCTCGGTCCACGATAGGCAAGCTATCCATCAAGGCCACCTTATAAATTATATATCCAATTGATATATTAGATTTGTCATGCTAAAACTAATATTTCTCTTTGTTGAAAGCAATAAAACTAAACAGATCCCCTCTTTGACTGTTGAAAAACTTAAGCAAAATGCTTGCTGACAAATCTACCAAACATCACATGGTTTATATAGAAATATATTTTTTTATGAAAGAATGAAATTGTTGAATTTTTTTCTCTTGAATATGAGAAACGTGTGAATTGTTAGAGGCTTTTCGCTTTTTTAATTATTTCTCTAAGACAAAAGTATATTTATTTTTGTAATTCAATTTTGTTCTTATTCTTTTTCCTCTTTTTTTTTTAAAATTTTAATTTGCACAAGATGAGCAAGCTATTTTCAAATTTTCTTAATTAGCTATCTTCTTTCTTTATTATTTGATAATGTATATGGTCACTTAGGAATGATCATTGTGATTTGTGACCTATGTTTGGTAAATGATACAAGCTGAGTTTAGAATCTTTAGATTCTACTTAAAGAAGGAACTTGCGAAGATAGGTGAAATAGGAAGAAAAGCCACCAACACAATGAAATGATGGTCATACTAATTCAGAGTAGTCGTCATATCTGTTTCAACAAGCATTATATTGATATATAGTTGACATCCCTGGCTGTTGATCAACAAATATTATCCATTCATGCTTCGCAGGACTGAAGGTGACATTTTCTGATAATTAATTACATTTCCATCACTACTATAAGTCATTATCTTTCAGAATCTAAGCTGGTTAACTATTACTATCTCACCATTTATTTGTTGTCATTGATGCTCAAAACAATAGTTACCATAAATTTTCGAAAAGCAACATATGATCATAAACAAGCCACATGGGTAGATTTTCAACTGACCCTACCAACGTGGAAGTAATGATATCAGGCAGCGATATGCATCTCACTTCTCACCTCTTGTTTTAACATCTTTCAATTTTAATATGTGGAATATAATTGTGGATTGTGGATTCATTTCACATTAATAAGAGGACTTCTATTCTACCGATATTAATGGTTTTAAATCAAACTATGTGGATTATTAAAGAAAATGTTGAATTACAATTAGATTGATGGAAAACACTTCACTACAAAACAACTAAGGAATCAAACAATTTATGAATCTATGCAAATTGTTAACAATTCTACATAAATAAAAGTTTAACAACTACGATAAATTGAACTACATACTTGCATTAATGTATTACAATAATCCTAAGATTGACAAGTGAAATGTGATTGGCTTGGATGTGTGTGTTCGCTTTTTGAAATGAGTCCTTTTTTCTTTTTTGCTGAATCGAAAAGTGACTCATCTAAGTTTCGACGGTTATAGAAGATCATTGTTTCCATATGGAGCTTCAGCCTTATAATTTTATAAGAGACTTGTCATTAAGTTCTGGTTGTTATCTTGCTAGTTTAAATCTTTGTAATTGCAAGAATTTTTCACACACTTCAATTATATTTGTGAATTTTGATGCTATAACCTCATTTCCATGTTTTAAAATGTAACGTGACAAGTTATATTCCCTTCATATGTGCCAATGCTATTCCTCCGTGGTGGCACTAGTTCTTATCTAATTGCTTTATTTGAAAATTAAATATATTCCTAACACATAGAAGTCTCTCACAAAATGACTTTAGATATGTGAGTATCTTAGCATGTGAGAGGATGAATATTCATTCAATAAGAAATCCTCTCCCCTACTATAATTTCCATGTGGCAGAACTAGCTGTGTTCTATCATCTGTGCGCCAATCCCGTAGAGAAACAATGCTTTGGTGTCTTTTGCTCCTCAAAGACTTAGAAATTCGAAGAGAAAGTCAAAGGGTGCCTTTTGGTCCTCATTACGCCAATTAATAATCAAGAAATGATAGTCTATACTGCTTTTTGAACCCATGCGTTCTGATAAGGTTTGCTAAGCTTTGATTGTTGCTTTTGCTTCAAATGATCGTATTTCATTGACCTTCACTATTTGGTATAATAAGCAATAAACACTCATAAAGTGAGGTTTCCAATTTTAGGCCGCCCAAATCTAGGCCTTGCTATGTTGTCAAAGGGCACACCGCACACCGAGAGGTCAACCCATATGAATTGTTAATATTATGTTAGGCTATTTGCACTTTTGCATGCAGCTTATGGATTTATCTTATATCTGAATTGTTCTTCCTTTTTATAAATACCAAATTATTCCAATTTATAATGTAAGCTTTACATATTAAGATAATAATGGATATTTTTTAAAGCCGATCTCATCTTTTATTTTACGACTGAGCTAATGACTAATCTCGTATCCTATACTTTATATAGTGTCACCCTTTCAATTTGAAAGGAAAAGAAAAAGTTAAAAAATAAAAATAAAAAAGTGCAAATTCACTGATCTACTAATGGTTTACTACATTCTCACTCACTAATGGTTTACTAAGATTAGTTTAAAACCAACATTAGAGATTTTCTGACTTAAAAAAAATTCTATTAATATTGAACATGTTATTATTGTACAGTAACGTACATATGCCATACTTTGATGTACCCACAGGTTTGATTAGTGGCTCACAGGTTGTGTTAGGGTTTGTTTGAATATCGCTTATTACTGAAAACACTGTAGCAAAATAATTTTTAAATTATGAATAGTGCCCATGAGACCCAGTTTTAAAGTTATTGCTGCGTTTTTTCCGTACTTGCTAGTCCATGAACAATGCATGGGATCAAGAAAAAAATGCAAAACATGCACGCCTGCCGCTACGCAAACCACATACTTAGATCTAGAAAGAAAAGTAAATAGTATTAATTTTTAAATTTTTAAAGAGTAATTCCTAAGTATTTTTGTAGTATGAAAAATTGTACTTTTTTTTTCTCACATTCATAATAGAGTTTACTCATTATATTTATGGTAGTGTCCACAAGTGAACAAAGAATGAGAACTATTTCTCCATTTTTAAAATGTGCGGCCGCTTAATTAGGGAGGAGAATGTGATTTATGGGTCGATTTGCGCTTAAGAAAGTAGTTTTAATTTTGCGAATTTTGATGTACCCACAGAAACACAAATTAGATTTTTATACTCCTGGGTGATGCAGCTGGTCAACACGCAGCTGGTCAACACCTAGGAAATTAGATTGGGCATGACTTATGAAACGCTTTTCATTGGTTAAGAACAAATTAAAAAAAATTCGAGAATCAAAGTTCAACAAGATTAGTTCTCTTTGCAAGTTCCATATATGGATATAGTTTGGCCATGTTGGTTGCATAGATATTTTAATTTATTTCCTAGACCACGTCCTGTTTTGACAGTGTCTATTGAAATTTAACCACTCGGTGCCAAATTTTCTAGCACACGAAAAGAATATAGAATATTCGAGGGTTCTCTCAAAAAATAGAAAAAAGAAAAAAGAAAGAAAGAAGAATATTCGAGGGATAAATTAGCTGGAATTCATGTTGGAACTTAGATCTGCGTTGGAGTTCATTATAGGTCTCTCATTAAAACAAAAATTCTGCTATTTCTATCTATGTGGAATCTTCTTCATCCTTGTAAGCAAATTTGAGCTTTATATATATATATATATAAAAGACTTGTGTTTGGCTGAAACAAATAATATATATATATATATATATTTTTTTTTTTTCTTTTTTAATTTTATTATTGAACTCAGGTTCAAGATAAAATTAAATAAGCAATCCAATATGAGAGATAAAGACTTTATGACTGGAGGTAACTCTGTTGCTGATAAAAAGTAGCTCAATCGCATTGAGTTTCTCACTCTTAATACATTCATTAATTGGACCATATATTGGTTTAGTTAACTGGTATTCTTAAAATATTTGTTAATAAGTTATTTTATAAAAGTTTTGTTACCATTTTTATGGAAAAATTTAAAAAAAAATAAATAAAGAACAAACTCTAAAGGTATTTTCTTTGGCTTCTATTAACAAAATCCTTCATTTATAATACCAATCTCATTTATTTATATTAATTTTTAGCAAAAAAAAAAAATTTATATTAGTCTATCACACTGAAGATAATAATTTTTTATATATTAAGTATTCATATGCACTAGTAATAGAGCTTGTGCTTTACATAGAGACTGAAATTTATGTTTTAGTTTGATAGATCAATTAAATCTAAAGTGGACCAAGATAGTTCATATATATATATATATATATATATATTCTCTTTTTAAACTATAATAAATTAAAAACATAACCCTAGTTATTAAGAGTTGAACCCCCTTTTTTTTTAGAATCGAGTTGAACCCTTTAGTATTATTAAAAATATTTTGTATATATAGTAACTTTAGTCGTTTATGATGTGTTAAAATCGTCAGTGAGTTGTAAGCTCAAAGTCGCTTCAATGGGTACCTGTGAATAAGAACAAATGGATTAAACAAAAGGTACCAGTGTGGTACCATCCTAAAACCCTCCAAAGGTCAAGTTAGTGAATGAGAAGCCTTTAAGAACTCTATAGTGAGAGAGTTAGAGAGTTTCTGCATACCTGAGGAAAGTGGAGGTTTGGTGCTTATACAATGGTAAAGGGTGAATCGAAATCCCTTTGAAGTAGGTATCTTTCCTTGCTAGGAGGATTTGGCACTTAGGGTTTCCAAGATTTTAGGGTGCCTTTCCACGTGAGAGAGATACCGATGAGTAATGGGTTTTATCTTGCATGTTATGCAAGATGTTTCCATGTATGGGTATCCGTAGGGACCAAGTCAAGCCATGCTAGACCCGTCGGTCTCTTTACCCTGTTTACCCTTCGCCCTATTCGAGGGTTTCCCGTCGGCTTGTAGAGGCATCCGTTGAGTATCATTGGGAGGTCGTCCCTTGTGCTCTCGTCACTCTGGGTCTTCCGTTTATATCTGTGGAGTTGACAGGTCCGTAGGCATTATCGACTTCCTTGCATGATGCGTTTAGTGGTATTAAATTCTTGTCCAAAATACCCTATCAGTCTCTATTCTCTTTTTAAACTATAATAAATTAAGAACATAACCCTAGCTATTAAGAGTTGAACTCCCCCTTTTTATTATTATTTTTTTTAAGAATCAAGTTGAACCCTTTAGTATCATTAAAAATATTTTGTAAAAATATTTTGTAAAGTGATGTACTTAAGTTTATAAGACTACCACCAAATTTGGATGATGTACTTACCTTTTCCTACATATATATATATATATATATATATATATATTTATAGCTGCGTTAATAGTCTCTATTCTCTTTTTAAACTACAATGAATTAAAAACTCAACCCTAGCTATTAAGAGTTGAACCCCTCTTTTTTTTAGAATTGAGTTGAACCCATTAGTATCATTAAAATTATTTTGTACATATAATATGGATAGGGTTTATCTGTTTATGGTTGTTGTGCATAGTTTTTTAAAAGCATTTTTTTAGAGTTTAGAGGTTTATTAAATATGATCTTTCTAGGATGTTATTTATGCTTTTGGGCATTAGGAACTTCGAAAAATAAAATAAAAGTCTCCCTAAAAACTTTAAAATATTGGTGCTTTCTCAAAAAAAGAAAAAAAATTTAGTAAAATCGCATTTGAGTTATAACTTATAACGCTTTATTGACATTTAGAATTAGGGATGACAATAAGGCAGGGCAGGGCCAAAGGATGGAGTCTTCGTCCCCGCCCTGTATGGTTTTGTCTTATCCCATCCCCGCCCCGCCCCGCATGATGAGGAAAACTTTCTCACCCCATCCTCGCCTTTTGGGTCCTTGCGAAGCCCTGCCCCATCTCGTAAAACTCTACTTTTTGTTAATTTGCCCTATAACTAGTACAATTTTTTTTTAATGAAACCTATTTCATTAATAAAAATATACTTGAAATTACAACTAAATTTATATCATCAAATCAAATCAATTTTTAGAAAAAATTGAATAATATATCCAAGTGTTTAACAAGACAATCATTAAAAAAAAAAAAAAATCTCATAGTATAACATATAATAAAATAAAAGTAGAGAACCACATTAAGTAGAATAAAATAAGCAAATATTGATATGTTTGTTTAAATAGTAGAGTTTTAGGGTATGAAAAATTTACAATTATAACCCTTAGCAACGTGGGGCGAGGCAGGGCGAGGATGGGGAGGGGCGGGGCAGGGTGGGTCTAAAAAGTCTAAACCCATCGCTGCCCTACCCCGCCCCGTGGTGTGGGGCTAAAATCTTGTCCTATCCTTGCCCTACCACTTTTGCAGGGGGGAGAAAACCCGTGTGGGGTGGAGCGGGGAGGGGAAAAATTGTCATCCCTATTTAGAATCTCTTCTAGTGAAGGTGGTTTATGTGTAGATTAGAGCATTGAAATTTTTTAAGTTGATAGGCATTGATAACTTTGCAATAAATCTTCTCCTTCTCTATTTGTTTGTTTTTTTTGTTTTTTGTTTTCCTCAAATGAGACTCTAATAGGATATAAATCGCATTATATATATATATATATATAAATCACCCTTACTTTGTTTTTTTTATTTGTTCATTTTCTCAACTTTTAATTTTCCTCATAAATCATCAACTAGTAAAGTCTTTTGTAGTTGAATAAGAGTATGAGATTTTAATTTTGGCCATATCAAAAATTGATTGATATCTTAAACTGATAATAAAGAACAATTATCATAGAGCGGATAACATATGTTCAAATTATATTGTATCTATAAAAAAATGGAGATATTATTTTCTTTTGAATTGGGATCCATGAATTGGCTTTTGAGTTGGAGATAATAATTGCAGAATCAAAATTTAAAAAAAAAATTTGATATATAGATAAATACAAATTATAGATTACGACCTAAGCTAAATAGGGATGAAAATTTTACTATAATTAAATTGACACAAACTATGTCTATTCAAAGAATTAATAAAACAATAGAGAAAAAGTTTATTAGAACAATCAAGTTGTTGCTTCATTCTAAAAAAATAGTTTATTAGAACAATTAAATTGTTGTTTCCATCTAAAAAATTGTTGCAATTTGGTACACCAACTTGGCAATTAAACACAAAATATCAGCTTGGTCAAATCATGGTTTTTAAGCCAAACTTTTTATAACATAGAATATAATGAGTGCAAAATTTGACATTAATTTTTTATATTTTTTTTAAAGAAAAATTATTGCATTACCAAAAATGATAAGATGCACTTCCTCATGCACTCATTAACAAAAAGCAAAATAATAATAATAATAAGCCCCCTTTTTTTTTTTTTACTAAAAAGTAGGGGTTTCTCAAATGACTCTGACAATACCACAATTACAGCCAACATTGGCCCACCGTTACTCATCTCTTTCCTTATATATCCCGTATCCGTAGTACTAATTTATCTTTATCCACAAAACGCAAAAGCAACCAAAAATCCGAAACCACCCCGAAACTGCCCTTTCCAAACAGTGCCTTACCTTAGTCCCTACCCAATTCTCTCTCTCTCTCAGCCAACGTGAAACTGACCGTGTTTTCTTTAACAGCTCAAAAAAAAAGCCAACCCCACCTTCACTCCAACAAAATTCAATTTTATTTTAATTCAAGTCCGCCAAAATGCCATGTTACTCTTGTCAGTTTCACGCGGGTATAAATAGCCATAGCCCATAGCCAATTTCTCTGACCTCAACAACCAAAACTCTCTTTTCAGTTTTCAGTTTTTTCACAGCTCAGACCAGTCCCTGACGGAACGGTACTAACGACCGTTAGGGAGGTTTTTTAGCAAACCCAAACAAAAAAGAAAAAATTTAGAGCGCCAGTCTCCAACTCAAACTCAATCTCCAACTCACCGAGTCGACGCAGTGGTTTCGTGACTCGTTCGGATCTGAGTTTGAGCTCGAAATTGCTGAGATCTAAAGGTAATTCTGCATGTTGATTTTTTTTACGATTTTCGTCTGATCTGATGGTTTAGTTTTTTTGCTTTGAGCTCTATGCCCAATGTGGTTCGAATTTTCGTTGTGTTGTCTTGAATGTGCGTATTTTACTAGTTTTTTTATGGATTTTTTTGTGCTGAATTTGAGCTCATTTCGATTTGCATGTTGAATTGCTTGAATTCATTTTGCTTATTTTGTCAGATCTGGTAACTATATTGCTGCTCTGTATGTTTTCTTTCTTTGGTTTGTGATTTTTGTAGCTAAAATTTACAATTGAGCTTGAATTACGCACTACAGTGTTTTCTCTTTTGATCTGTGTTTGTTTGGCACACAATTGAACTTATATTTATTACATGCAAACGGATTAATTGAGGATTATGATTCTTGTAGCCAAACACAACCAATAAGGGTTGTGTTTCTAAAAATTTTCAATTGTGATATAGATGCTGCTTAATTGTTGCTTATTGGTTCAAATCATAATTTTAAGAGTAAACAGAATGGCAAAATAAGAATCGTATTAGCGTGTAGAAACGAGAATGTTCTAGAAAGTCCGTGTTCAATTGTTTTTGGCTCTTAAGTTGCTGCATTTTACTAATTGTATAGAGTTTGAAATGTATGACAGTCTTTGGGGTTTTGTGGAAATAAGGAAAGAATGTTTTTTGGACATTGAGAATGGTTCAAACGGTCTGGTCTATGAAAGATAATTAAGAATATTTTAGACGGCGTCATTTACTTGAAGCAATGGTTGTTTTTTGGTAATATATCCTGTTTAGATTCCATGTCCTATATTGATTAATAACAAAATAAAACGGGTTTGCCTTGTTGACAGCTCTGGCATTTGGCATAGCTGGAATTTGTCTCAGTTTCATAATTCGAGTTAAATCATTTGTGGATGGATTTTCACTTACTGTTTTCAGCGATATGATTTATCTTATAATACTTGTGTGAAGCTTTTGGTTGTTCTGTAGGCACGTAGTTGTTTGTGGCGTTATTGTACATATAGGAGATAATGGGGATTTATCTGCCATCCGAACTTTGACTTGCATTCTTTATTAGTCTGTATTCAAAACTGTTGCTAACATCCGGACTGTGTAATCAATAGGAAAAGCGAGGGGCATATCACAATGAAGGCACTTATTCTTGTTGGAGGGTTTGGAACAAGGTTGAGGCCATTGACACTTAGTTTCCCTAAGCCGCTTGTTGATTTCGCTAACAAACCTATGATCCTTCATCAGGTATTAGTTTATGTTCAATTATGTTCATCAATTGGAAAATATTCTCTGTGAGCTTTTTTGTTAGAGAAATAATTATTTTGATTTTCATGATTGAAATTTGCAATTGAGAAGCTACTTATGTGAAATTTTTAATTGGGAAAAGTGTTAAGAAAAGTTCCAATAGTTGACCAAGTATGATATTGAATATTTTTTTCACCATGTTCCTTGTCCACCTATAATCCTGAAGTCTTGAAGTTTTGAAATTCAACCTCTGACTTGGTATCCTGAATTCTTTATATAAATATCATTTCTTTTTTGGTATTGATGGTGAAAATTTTCCAATTTTTCTTAGATAATGAATACAAAATTTAAATAACGTTGATGAACTTGTTTGTTTGTGGAGCAAACGCTATAATATATTGCAAACGTTACTATAGATTCTGTTTTATTACTTTCTTAGTCCCTCTTGTGGTTGTACAGCCTCCTTTCCCCCACCTTACCTGCCTTTCCCTTGTTTGTTTGTGTGATAAATATAAGTTGACATATCTTTTAAATTTTTCATCAGATAGAGGCTCTTAAGGCTATTGGAGTCAGTGAAGTGGTTTTGGCTATCAATTACCAACCAGAGGTAAAGAATATGGCCTTTCTTCTTACTACTATGGTACAGTGATGATTTAATGCTGCAGACATTAATGTTGCTTAAGTTCTGCAGGTTATGTTGAACTTCTTGAAGGATTTTGAAACAAAGCTTGGGATCAAGATCACATGCTCACAAGAGACTGAGCCACTCGGCACTGCTGGTCCTCTCGCTCTTGCTAGGGACAAACTACAAGATGATTCTGGTGAGCCATTTTTTGTTCTCAACAGTGATGTTATTAGCGAATATCCTCTTAAGGAAATGATTGCATTCCACAAGTCCCATGGAGGAGAAGCTTCAATAATGGTGACCAAGGTAACACTCTAAATATATCTTACTTGAAGACATTGTGAAACACGCCGGGGAAAGGTGATAACAAATAATTTCTTCTTATTGTGTAGGTGGATGAGCCATCAAAATATGGTGTGGTGGTTATGGAACAATCTACTGGAAAAGTTGAGAAATTTGTAGAGAAGCCAAAATTATTTGTTGGTAACAAAATAAATGCTGGAATTTACTTGTTGAACCCCTCAGTTCTTGATCGAATTGAACTGAGGCCCACCTCAATTGAGAAAGAGGTCTTCCCAAAAATTGCAGCAGAGAACAAGCTCTATGCTATGGTGCTGCCAGGGTTTTGGATGGACATTGGACAACCGAGGGATTACATTACAGGGCTGAGACTCTACCTAGACTCATTGAGAAAGAATTCTCCATCAAAGTTGGCCAATGGCCCCCACATTGTGGGAAATGTTATAGTGGATGAGACTGCCAAAATTGGCGAGGGATGTCTGATTGGGCCTGATGTTGCCATTGGCCCTGGTTGTGTTGTTGAGTCGGGAGTTAGGCTCTCTCGCTGCACGGTAATGCGGGGAGTCCGCATCAAGAAGCATGCTTGCATTTCCAGCAGCATCATTGGCTGGCACTCCACTGTTGGGCAATGGGCCCGTGTGGAGAACATGACCATTCTTGGTGAAGATGTACATGTGTGTGATGAAATTTACAGTAATGGTGGTGTGGTTTTGCCCCACAAAGAGATCAAAGCGAGCATTTTGAAGCCAGAGATAGTAATGTGAGCAGGGAGTGTTTGTGAAATTAGTGTATTGTGTTTAGGAAGTAGTAAAGTTATTGCATCTGATTCTCTGAAACATGTTTGTTCTATTTTTTCCCCTTTTCTCTTCTTTGTAAAAGCCAGTTTCTTCAAATCTGAGTGATGTGAGTTAAATTATTGGAAGGGTCGGTGTCTTTTTATTGAAGGGCATAAAATGCACATTGGTGTGACGTGTATCTTAAAGTGTATATATAGAAATAAATTATTTGTTGGTTTCTCCAGCTTTGTGTAACTTATCGAGATGAATATTCTATGAATATTTTGTTTTTAATAACATTTTTAACCAGATGGTTGTTACAATGTTTTCAATGTTTGTATTCTGTGATTTGTTCTTATTCCGTGATTTGTTCTTGAAGATCCTGTGTCCCAGTGTCGGTAGCATAGGTTCTGAATTCTTTATTCATCTCAATCATAACGACAGTAGATATTTTACGGGGTGGGCCTATACAGATCTTTCTTTATCATCTCTTGTCTGATTTGCTGAATAGTAATGCTTTCTTGACACATGCAACACAGGGTGAAGAGCTTTTTTTTTTTATAGAGATACAGGGTGAAGAACAAGTATGCGTTTGAGCATGGCATTTTTTTATAAAAAAAATTGTAAGTTATGTGACATTTTGTAATGCAATGTATCAAATACGCACTCGTAAAATTGTTTGTTTGAGTGGGACAAGTTTGTCATGCATTCTTTTTCCTGATCCTGCATAGCTTTCACAAGCTTTAGGAAAACATGGCGATCCTAATATCAATGGGATACAATGCAAAAATGAAGCAGATGTTTTATTTCAACTAATATGTATAATATATATAGCTCAATGACATTATTTGGTATTTTAAAATCTATGTTGCATGGACACGCCACGGGGATACGGCAATCTTTGAAAAATAAGGACATGACACGGCGGGAACACGGCGGTTAAATAATTAATTAAATTTTATATTTAGGCATATTTTTAGACATAAAATACATTTATGTCTAAAATTTAAATTATGTAAGAACTACAAATAAGTAAACTAACACCCAAAGTAGTACAATAATACACAAAATGTTTAGAGTACAAACTTGTACCATAAAAGGATAACAAGTTCAACATCAAACTAAAAACATAAAAGGATAACAAGTTTTAAACTTTCAAGATTATCACAGAACAACAACATTGTCGTCATCAACATAGTCATCATTCTCAACAATACTTGTCTCCATCTCTGGCTCATCTAGTGTGAGATAAGCAATCTCAAGCAACCAAGGTCCTCCAAATGGTTCATCCCAATTATCTCCACCAATGTCCCACTTCTTAGATTTTCCTGTAGTGTACTCGGGCCTCCTCCTTGAAAGAAGTTAAAGATTAGAATGAACAAACACTAAATCTTCAACACGTTTAGGAGTAATTCTATTCCTCCTCGTACAATGGATGAAGCCATATGTACTCCAATTCCTCTCAGCACATGATGATGAGCAAGGTTGTCCAAGAAGCTTTAGAGCTAAAGTTTGAAGCACTGGTAAACTGGACCCATAAGTTGACCACCAAAGCATTGGATTGTAGGTCCACCTATCCTCCATGTTATCATCATCATAAGCCTTAATTCTTGAAAACAAACCAAACTCCATATTAACATTCTTCCTATCATTAGGATCAGGAAAGATCCTTTTGAGGCACTTGTTTCTCTCCGCTGCAATTTCAGCATCCTTATGTGGCGCAACACGGCCTCTGACTTCCTCAATCCATTGATTAGTATAATACCTAGTTAAAAGCAAATAAATAAGTACAACTAATGAGTTTAGTTTATTTGTTTGGAAATGCCTAAAGAATATAAACGAAAAGATTAAAGAAATAGAAAAATTACTTCAGATTCAAGGAGTGGGCTAGGCAATGAAGTGGTGTGCAATTTTTAGTCTACCGTTCAATGAGTATATTGTGTACCACATCATAGAATGGAGACTCCTCATAGTCTCCCTTGCCTTCATGCCGGTATATTTGTTTCTTCACATTTTCTATCATGGAATCCCACATTTCATACACCTTATGGAGAATAGGTGCATCCGTGTCAGCCACTCGAAGCATCTCATAAATAGGTCCTGTAAATCTCAGAATATATGCAACCTTGTCCCACCACAAATCATTCAAAACATAATCCCTCACAGTTTGAGCTTTTCCTACATCATCTTCTCTATATGACATCCATTCCTCACTAATGACCATATTTCGAAGATTATGTTTTACTTGAAACAATCTTTTAAGCATGATGATTATTGAAGCAAATCGTGTTTCAGCAACAGCAAGTAACTTCAAAGGGGAACATGAATTAAAAATTGCTAATCTCATAAAATGATTTGTGATGAAAATACGAATGAAAGTTGCCTCATCTGAAACTTGTGCAATCCTGTTACATTCATTATATGCAACCTCATTCTGCAAAGAGTTCTTAGGTGCACATATATTCTTCAAGGCCAAATTGAGGGTATGCACAACACAAGGTGACCAAAATATATGAGGATATTTAGCTTCAACAATAGATCCTGCAGCCTTCATAACAGATACATTATCAATAATAATTTGGACAACATATTGATGCCCAACCTCACCAATGACCTTTAGAAACAAGTCAGCAATGAAATGCTTGTCTCTGTTTTCTTTGGTACCATCAATGGATTTGATAAAAAGTGGCCCTTTTTCTGATGTAACCATAAAATTGATAAGTGGCCTTTTTTGTACATCTATCCACCCATCACTTACAATACTTAAACCCTTTTCTTTTCAAGTGTCTTTAATTGACCTCAACAACTTCTCAATATGTGCCATCTCTTTTTGCAACAAAATTGTTCTTAATTTATTGTAACCTGAAGGAATATAGCCCGTTAAATTATTATTAGCTGCAAATTTGATCATCTCAATCCAATACGGGTTCTTAGCAAAGTGAAAGGGTAAACCAGCAGAATAAAATGTCCTAGCAATAAGAGAATCTAATTGCTCTCAACATTGATTGTTAAAAGCCCTCTCCAAATGAGAATTCCCAACCCTTTTTTTTTTTTTGAAAAAATGGATGACTTGTAGCTGTACTACTCTCCCTATTGCCTAAATTAGGACTAGTAGGAGAATCAGTTGGTAAAGACACTAGCTTAGGCTTCTTCAATCTACACGAAGATTCCTCGTACGCATCTTCTAATTTCTGCATTTCATTCTGATACTCATCTCCAACCTTGGCACATGGTTGTATTCCAAACTTAGACAGTTTTAATGAGTGTGCCTTCACCCTTGAATAAGACCCCTTGAAATTTTTTTCACAATAGTTACATTTGAAAGCAACATTCCCACCACCAACACTTGCTTTTTCTAACTTAGTAACATATTCCCATAGAGGAGCAGCAACTGTCTCAGTTGATGATTTTTCACTTTCAGTTTCAGTATTCATTTTAGTAAAATCACCTACAATATTTAACTTTAATAAATAAATAAAACTATAGCAGGACACACAAAAACAAATTTATAACTTATATATATATATATATATATAAAAGGATAGAGGGCACCCACAGCAGCAGTGAAAAAAAACAAAAACAAAAAACAAAACGCGTTATAACTATTGGGAATTCAACCTAAATTCCAACCTGTGAGAAAAAAAAATAGAGAAAACACACGTCAAAGAAAAATAATCACACGCACAAGACAATATTTACATGGTTCGGCAATTTGCCTACGTCCACGGAGTTGCAGGGATTTTACTATTATCAGGAAAAAATACAAAGTACGGCTACAGTGTTTTTCTCTCTCTCTAAAAACACAACAACAGTCGTAGTCATAAACCCTAATTATAAAAGCGGCTTTTATATCCTGCTTACAGAGTTACAATGGGTTACAAAACGGGCCAAAAATAAACTAGGCTCCACAAAGCCCAACAAATCTCCCACTTAAAGACTAGTTCAATCATCAACATCAGCCGCTATCCTCCAAAAGCAATCCCTTATCCCTGCAACTCATCCTCCTGTCCTCAAGTTAGAAGACCAATTGAAGCTGCACACAGCTTCAACTTTTCAATAGTGACACCCTTAGTCAAGATGTCTGCCGAGTTCTTAGATCCACATATCTTCTCAAGTATTACCAGCTTATCTTCAACAAGGTATCAGATAAAGTGGTATTTTGTCTGTATATGTTTCGACTTTGAATGAAAAGCCGAATTTTTGGCAAGAAGGATTGCACTCTGACTGTCACTGTGTAGAATGCCCATCTCCTGCTTCTTACCCAATTCATCTAAGAAACCATGTAGTCAAATCATCTCCTTTCCAGTTTCAGTTGCTGCAACATATTCAGTTTCTGTAGTAGACAAAGTAACAATCTTTTGCAAATTTGAAACCCATGATATAGCTGTACCACCCAGAGTAAATACAAACCCAGTAGTACTCTTTCTACTATCAACATCACCAGCAAAATCAGCATCTACATAACCTTGCAGCTTCAAACTTGCACATGTGAAGCAAAGACATGTATCTGATGAACCTTTCAGATATCTCAGAATCCACTTGACTGCCTCCCAATGCTGCTTTCCAGGCCTACTCATAAATCTGCTCACAACTCCCACTGCATGTGCAATGTCTGGCCTTGTACACACCATAGCATACATCAAGCTGCCAATAGCTAAGGCATAGGGCACCTTGCTCATATGGTCCCTTTCTTCTTCTATATTCGGTGACTGTTCTTTACTCAGTTTGAAATGACTACCCAAGGGTGTGCTTACTGGTTTAGATTCATTCATATTGAACCTGCTGAGAACTTTCTTCGCATACTCTGACTGTGAAATCTTCAATGTACTATAAGCCTTGTCTCTAATGATTCTTATACCAAGAATTTGCTTTGCAGCTCCCAAATCCTTCATTGCAAACTGTTTTGACAACTGCTTCTTCAGATTATTAATCTCCTCAATACTAGACCTTGCAATGAGCATATCATTCACATACAACAGTAAAATGATATAAGAATTGTTAAAGAATTTAACATAGTAACAATGATCAGCTTCACATCTCTTGAATCCAATTTTATGCATAAAATTGTCAAATTTCTTGTACCACTGTTTAGGAGCTTGTTTTAGGCCATACAAGCTCTTCCTCAGTTTGCAGACTAGATTCTCTTGTCCCTAAACAATAAACCCTTCTGACTGAATCATGTAAAGGTCTTCCTCCAAATCACTATGAAGGAATGCCGTCTTCACATCTAACTGCTCAAGATGTAAGTTTTCTATAGCCACCATTCCCAGTACCAGTCTAATTGTTAACATCTTCACAACTGGAGAAAATATCTCTGTATAGTCAATGCCTTCCTTCTGCTGGAATCCTTTAACAACTAATCTGGCTTTGTAACGTTTGCTACCATCATGCTCATTCTTTATTCTGTATACCCATTTGTTGTGCAAAGCCTTCTTTCCTACTGGCAATTCAATCAATTCTCATGTCTTATTCCCCAACAAGGAATCCATCTCATCCTTCATGGCTAACTCCCACTTGCTTGAATTTTCATCTTGCAAGGCTTCATCATAACACTCTGGCTCACCACCATCAGTCAATAGTAGATAATTTAAAGCGGGTGAATAACGCTGTGGAGGTCTAATGTTCCTGGAAGATCTGTGGACTTCAGCTACAGGTGTACTTTGATCTACCTGTGAATCTACATTCTCCTTATTTTCTTCACCCCTTTTCTAGACAGTACTTTCAGTCAATCCATCTAAGTTGACAAACTCAGATATCTTTTGATCTATCTCTGCAATAACTGAGACTACAATTGACCTGTCCTTGTACATAACTTGTTCATTAAATATCACATTTCTACTTCTGATGATTTTCCTGTTTTGTTCATCCCAAAACCTATAGCCAAATTTCTCATCACCATAGCCAATGAAAAAACATATTTTAGACTTAGCATCAAGTTTACTATGAGCATCAGAATCAATATGAATATAAGAAATACAACCAAAAACTTTTAAATGTGAAAACTTTACCTCTTTATCGCTCCAAACCTCCTCAGGAAGTCTAAACTCCATGGGAACTGATGGCCCTCGGTTTATCAAGTAAGCTGCAGTGCTAACAGCATCAGCCCAGAAAGTTTTTGGTAGTCCAGCGTGCAACCTCATACTCCTAGCACGCTCATTAAAAGTTCTGTTCATGCGCTCAACCACAACATTCTGCTGTGGTGTCCCAGGAATGGTCTTTTCCATCCTAATTCCCTGTGCAGCACAATACTCACTGAACCCTCCATCTATGTACTCTCCTTCATTATCAGACCTTAAACATTTTAGTTTTAAACCTGTTTCTGTCTCAACCATGGCCTTCCACTTCTTAAAAGTTTCAAATACATCAGATTTATTTTTCAAAAAATAAACTTATACCTTTCTGCTTGAGTCATCAATGAAAGTGATGTAGTACCTTGAACCTCCAAGGGATGCAACTGGAGAAGGCCCCCACAAATCAGTGTGTACTAACTCCAATTTTTCTGCCTTCGGTGTCCTGCCAGTTTTCAAGAAACTCACATTTTTCTGCTTTCCTAAGATGCAACTTTCACACATGTCAAAATCAATGGACTTTAATTCTAGTAGTTTTCCTTTTGACAGCAGCATTTTCATCCCTTTCTCACTCATGTGACCAAGTCTGCGGTGCCATAGGCTTGTATCAGTACTTGCATCAACAACTGTAATTGTGTCTCTTGGACTTGAGGTCATATATAAAGTATCAGTCTTCTTTCCACGAGCCAATACTCTAGCTCCCTTTGTAACCTTCCAAGTACCACCAACAAATAATATTGCATGCCCTTCATCATCAAGTTGTCCAACAGAAATCAGATTCCTCCTCAAGTCAGGAATATGTCGAACCTTCTTCAGTAACCAAATAGACCCACTAGGTAATAATATCCGAACATCTCCCATACCCACAACATCCAGGGCTGAACCATCAGCCAAATACACCTTACCAAAATCACCTGCAGCATAGTTCTGTATGATTTCTCAGTGTGGAGTGGTATGAAACGAGGCTCCTGAATCCAAAACCCAATCATCAAGTGGACTGTCTACTGTAAGAAGTAATGCATCATGTACCTCTTCTGTTACAGCATTAGCAGAATCATCTTCATTCTTCTTCTTAGGACTTTTGCATTGGTTCCTAAAGTGACCTATTTTTCCACAATTCCAGCATTGTACTTGTTGGCCTGATCTAGACTTTCTTCTGTTCCGATTAGAATTTCTGGATTTTGATCTGTCCCCATTTGAATTTCTATTATTACCTCTGCCTCTTGTCTCAAGGTTTAGGGCAGAATTAGATCCTGAGGTTTCACGTGCATCTCTTCTGCGAATCTCCTCAGCTAGAATTAAATCTCGTATATCATTGTACTTGAGTTTTTCCTTTCCTGTAGAATTGCTTACTGCCATCCTCATTGCCTCCCAACTGTTTGGCAAAGAAGCCAAAACGATCAAAGCATGAATCTCATCATCAAAATCAATTTCTACAGACGACAATTAATTTGTGATAGTGTTAAATTCATTCAGATGTTGTGCTACTGATGCGTTCTCTGCCATCTTCAGATTAAACAGTTTCTTCATTAGATGCACCTTGTTATTTGCTGACGGCTTTTCATGCATACCAGACAAAGCCTTCATCAGATCTGCTGTGGTCTTCTCCTTTACAACATTGTGTGCAACAGACCTAGACAGAGTTAACCTGATAACTCCCAGTACCTGTCTGTCAAGAAGAGGCCATTCCTCAGCCTTCATAACCTTAGGTTTTTCCCCTAGAAGTGGCAGATGTAGCTTCCTCCCATAAAGGTAATCCTCGATTTGCATCCTCCAAAATCCAAAGTCTGTGCCATCGAATTTTTCTATTCCTAACGCCTTTCCTGCTTCCTCTACCATTGCTCTCACTCAAACCTAACCCTAGGCTCTGATACCAGTTGTTGGGAATTCAACCTAAATTCCAACCTGTGAGAAACCAAAAAAAAAAAAAAAAAAAAAAAAAAAAAAAAAAAAAAGAGAAAACACACGTCAAAGAAAAATAATCACACTCACAAGATAGTATTTACGTGGTTCAGCAATTTGCCTACGTCCACGGAGTTGCAGAGATTTCATTATTATCAGGGAAAAATACAAAGTGCGGCTACAGTGTTTTTCTCTCTCTCTAAAAACATAACAACAGTCGTAGTCATAAACCCTAATTATAAAAGCGGTTTTTATATCCTGCTTACAGGGTTACAATGGGCTACAAAACAGGCCAAAAATAAACTAGGCTCCACGAAACTCAACAATAACTTATATAAATAAGTGAGTAATAGTACACCCACCAATTCACCCAAAAAAAAAAAACAGAGAGAGAAGAGAATCAAGAGATCGGACTTGTTGTCCACGCCGAGAGAGAGAGAGAGATCGGAAGGGACAGAGGACAGAGGGCACGGCGTTGACGTCGGAGCTCGCCGATCGGCCCGATCTAACTCCGACGAGGGACAGAGGGCAGCGGCAGCGATAGAGAGAGGGTGGGTTGAGAAGAACTTGAGATGTGGTTTCAACTTTCAGTTTAAAAGACTCTAAACTTGCTTTATTGTTTTAGGGTTATCACAAAATCAATGGTATTGGTAAGTTCACCTGTCAAAATCTATGATTTTTTTTTTTCCACTGTTGGCATGTCGGACATGTCGGAGTAGCGGGAAAAAAAAGACACCGCTGGATATCGAAATCTGGCATGTCGTACCCGTTCCGGTGTCCGACACGTGTTGGACACTGACACGACGCCAAAAATGGCGTGTCCGTGCAACCTAAAATTTCAACAGAAACATTCAAGATTCTAAGTCCTCTCTCTCCCACCTAAAATGTATCGAAAGTACATATCGGTCTAGAAGAGAAATTAGAGCCCTATGATTTCTTCTGCTGAATCATAGGCCAGAGCTAACTAAAGACCTGGGTTGATGTTTTCCTGACCTGAAAATTTCATTTTTCAATCATATTGTTTAGCAAAATTAATAATATAATAAAAGAGCCAAAACCTTTTTACTGTTTATGCCACATCCATACTACACAGAGTGGCACCGACAGTATAAAAGGTACTACAGATTAATGGCTTATGGAAAATGTTTGATGTGAGCTGATTAGCTGGCCGAATCTCTTCAATAATTGCTGAGTACATTCTTTTGTGAAAAGAAAATATAGAAAACAATTGGAAAGTAATAAAGTACACAGAGAGCAATCAGTATGAGTGGCCTTATCTTAAAATAAAAATTAAAACACGTGTAGTTCCTCATGGGAGTCTGGACTATGGAACCATGTCCAAAGTCCAATCACTTATAAGAAGAGAGACGATGAAAAAAAGAGTCCTTCGAAGTTCATGGTGGACCCTTGGTGTGCAGTGATGGGCTAAAAAAGAAGCCCAACAAGTATGACCGTGTGGAGTATTGGGCCAACCCAAAGTTGAACAACTGGCTTACAACCCACAAAGCAAGTCGAGGACATCAAGTTCTGGGACCTGGGCCTCTATCACCGTCAAGCAAGGCAAGCTCTACATAAAAAGAAGTTGTTTTTAAATATTTTCAATTTATGAAAATCTGGTTTTTCTTTTTCGACAAGAATTCATTGTGGAAGATTGAAAATTTCTCTGTCAAAATATTAAATTAAGTGGAACACGTAGTTGTTTATCACTTGATGTTCATTGAGACTTGAGAGTCACATGACTGAACAACATCATTGATCATACATTTTCAAAAGAAATTTTCACCAAATTAAACTATCCTCTTTTATATATATACAAAAAAAAAAAAAAAAAAAAAAAAGTCTATTAGCTTAAATATAAAATGCTAGTAAGAGAATTCTTACAAGTACAGGTAATTTTTTTTTTTTTTTTGCGGTTTATTTTAGTATTGGAACTTACTTTTTCTAATTTATATATTCACTTTTCAAAACACCTCACATCAAATTATCTATTTTACACTTTATTTTATTAAAAAATCAAATTTCTAGATTTTTTTTAATTGTTTCTCTTTTTTCGCACACAATAATTACCATCAACTCTCTTTCTTTATCTATGGATACGTAAAGAAATAATAAAAATTAAATGTAAAATGAATAATGCTAGTATAAATTGACATGATTACTGTAACAACCATGTATTTTTATATAATTTAGCATGGCCTAATTCGTATAAATTTTGGGTTTGATTGGCTAAAATGTGGTATATGCAAACTGTAAGGACCAAAAAAGAGAGTTAGGGCTCAAGCCCACTTAGAATAGTGAAATATTCCTCTCAAACTTGACCTAAATCAATGAAATTTGTAAAAGATGGGAAAGAATAAAAATAATGGGCTCTACCTGAAGACACTAATGTTCAAAGATCAGACTTATGTTCAAGAAATGAATAAGCATCAAACTTTACACAGGCTCCCGAGGAGGCAGAATTTGAATGGAAAGTAACATTGTTCCCTATTATTCTCTCATACACCTCATTCCTCTCTCTTTCCGACGCCCTTTCCTTTCCTTATATAGCTCCCTTCCATCGCATCTACACCATTAATTTCTACCTCATCCTCCTCCTGTTCCGACACATGTTACCTTTCACATCTGAGAAGATGGTGACAGGAACCTATTTAGCTGTGGCCTATACTACTCAAGTCACCTCCTCATTAATGCGGCTGATAAAGTTGTTGGCCTTAATTAATGCAAATGCAATAGGCTAGTCTGAGCCTGAAGCTCCCCTATTGCCCACTGTCATCCACTCTCTTCAAATCCTAACTTCCCCTCTTTGAGCGGCTTCCTCCCTTGGGCCCGTGACTTACAGTACCTTCACGTCATTATTGTGACCCCTCAACTTCCTCCTCAGTCCTCGGGCCAATATTACGACCCTTCAGCTCCCTCTTCGGTCCTCGGGTACCCACAATAGCCTCCTAAAACTTTCACTGTTTGTTTAGGGACAAATGTAAAGTTTTAGTGTTCTAGAGGAGATACATACGTGCCATACGCATTCCCCCGTATCAACATCCTTTCGCCTGACTTCTGCACGCTTCTAACGCTTCGGAATCCACGATTTTGCGCGCCAGACGGCTGCTTGTCTCCCCACGTTCAACGATTTGATCAGGATCGTACGGTTCTCATTTCTCCACACAGATGGGTGGGAATTTTGCGGCTCGCTTTTTACTCTCCTATAAAAGGAGAACTTGGAGCTGGTTGAGGCTTATTTTGAGCATTCTGGAGATCTAAGTTGAAGAACAAAAAGTCCTGAGGAGCCCTTTCTGCGTTCATCAGTAGGTGTGTTGCTTTCCTTTGTACCTTCTTTTTCACAAGTTTCATACTTTATCTCCCAAAAGGTTATGGGTAGATACGCTAAATTAGTGGACACTGCCGAGGCTAGGGCAACCTTTAGGGCACAATATAGAATCCCCAATGACATGAAAATTTGGCACTGTGAGGAGGGCGAGTGGTTGGTCTTGGATAGACCCTTCGAGTCCGTGGTCATTCCTATGATCGCCTTTATTGAAGGCGGGATGGAACTCCTTATGGGTAGGGTAACCCAGGATTATCTTATGAACTATAGGTTAACCCTGACTCAATGCTCACCCAATATCTTTAGAATCCTTGGGTGTGTAGACACACTGAACCGTAGGATGGGGAAGAGTTTTACCTGGCACGATGTAAATTGGGTATACCAATGCCAAAAGGGGGAGAAAACCAAGTACTACTTGAAATGTAGGGTTCCCTCAGTTAGGTTAATCTCCTGCCTGCCGGACTCAAGTAAAGGCATGGATGAGGATTTCCTTCTTGTCTTGGGAGGATGGCATGATGGGATGAACTGTCCCACCCAAGAGGGAGAACCAGGTATCATTCCCGAGGGCCGGGGTCACACTTAGGATTTTGCTTAGCTTAATTGGTGCTATAGTTTTCTTTCCTTTTTCTCTTTTGTTTCACTAACAACCTTTATGGTTTTATTCGCTAGACAAGTACCATACAGCCCCTGCCAAACATTTAGTGAACTTCAAGGACCTAAACAGGATCCATAGGTCTGAAATATTCTTGCAAAAGGACGGGTAGCTGAGGGCAGCCCACATTATCCTAGGCTACAAGCCATCCACCAAGCGGTTTCAGAGTCCGAAGAACGCCATTAAAACCTGGGACTCTCGTTTGGCTTTAATTGACATCGTTGTGCCTGGCTTCCTGCTTACAGAACCACCTCTAGAGGGGACCTAAGAAGCTTAGCTCCTTGCCCCCTTAGCTGTGAGGCTCCTTTATTCGCAAGAACCCCCTATCCCATCAGATGCCGAGGCCGCGGAATCCACGTCCCAATCTGTTCAGGAGGTGATAGACAGGGACTTCGACGTTTTTTGTTGTCCAGACACCCTCAGCACTTCACAAGCCCAAGCACCAGTGGATATGGGTTTCGAGGAGAAGACTCCCGACCTTCTTGCCCTACTGATGGCCTATGTAGGGGCCTCTTCCCTGGCTATGACGGTGCCACCACGTCCTCAAACACTTGCCGCAATGCGTACATCTCCAGCTGAGGTCGCAGATAAGAAAAGGAAACGTGGTCAGGGAGGCAAGAGTGTAGAAGTGGCCGAGGAGGGGGAGATTGTTGAGCCCCTAGCCAAGGAAGCTCATGCGGGAAAAGGGCAACAGAAGAAGAGGCCCGAGCATACCGGGACTTCTAAGGAGGTTGACGGGGACCAACCTAGGAAGGCCTCTGTCTAGAGGCCCGTCTTTACCCTAAGCTCAGGCGTTCCCATGCTTGATGACGCCAATCTGAGAGACCCTACGAAGGGTAGCTAAGGTTTGGTGGCAGAATGACTAGAGAGGGCGATGTGTCTTCCTGAGGATATGGAGGAGCTAAGGTCCTTCAGAAAAAGAGAGTTCTTCCTATCTCTGAAGCAAGACCTTACCAAGGTACTTCGCCCAACTTATTCATCTATCAAGTTAGTTCAATCAAGCTTTATATGATACTCACTTTGTTTGGTTTGCTCTCCTTTTTGCAGGCCGTCTAAACCGCCTTCATGGTCGAGGAATGGGTTGACGATTCTTTGGACGTGGCAAGGAAAGCCGAGAAGGGCTAGGAGGTTGAGGACAAAGCCTAAGCTGAGGTGAAAAAAAGTTGAAGGAAGCACTTACCCAGCGGGCCGATGTGGAAAAGGCTCATCGAAACGCTGAGTTTGCTTTGAAAGGCTATGAGAAGCAAGCTGCCGAGGCCCTAGAGGCCCAAAGGAAGGCTGAGAGTAAAATAGCTCTTACAGTGGTGGAGCTAAAGCAAGCGAACAAGCAGTTGGAAGCCAAGGAGGCCGAGAAGGCTCAGGCCGAGCAGGCAGCTTACGATGCGAGTATGACTAAGACAGCTACGAGTCTCACTGTCCAGCTTCATGATGTTGCTCGTGCCTTTAGCCGAGAGGTTTGGGACGAGGCCATGAACGCCGCTGGGGTTGACCCTAAGTTAAAGTTTCGTGCTCCTGATAGGGTGTACTACCCCTTGGCCCTGCGCCTGGCACCCACTCTCCCTCAGCCTTTAATGGAACCTAGCCTTGCTCTTCCTTCTTCTGCAGAGCAAACAGGCCCTGTTCCTTCTCCCACCTCGTCCAAAGGCAAAGAGACGACGAAAGATCTCCCACCTCTAGGCACCGTGGTGGACGTAGAGGCCGAGGAGGGGGTGCCCGAAGGGGTGCCTTTGAAGAAAAAGAAAGAGAAGAAAGAGCAAGAGAAGAAAGAGCAGGAGAAGATGGGCGCTAAGGAGAAAGAGCCTAAGGCATAGTTTTAGTTCCTTAGAGATTTTTTTTTTTTTTTTTTTGCAGTGGGCCATTGTATATACGGTGCCCCCTTCTTTTTCTTTCTTGTATTACATTTCTTACATTTTTAATGAAGGAAGAATTACATCCTTTTTTCATATACATTCTTTATTCCTTATGCATTAGTCATTCCATGCTCCAGTTATCTTCTTGTATTTCTAATAAGTGCACCTAGGCAATCTATCACCGCATAGGTAGTTGGCTAACTCATGGAACTTACAAAATTTATCAATCAGTACTTACTTGGGATAGGACTCAAATTTGGACAATCCTGGTGGCATTATCTTAAAAACCCAAGGGGAACTAGGAAGGCCTAAGTCCCATTTATCTTTTAGAAGAGATTTCGTAGTGTTAATTTACCCTGAACTTGTGACCTGAGGAGCGAGGAAAGTACTAGATTTTGTTTAACTCTTAGTATTTTTTGCAATGCTAATTTACCCTATGCTTGTGGCCAAGGAGCCAGGCAAGTCTTGGGCGTTGCTTAATATTTAGGATACTTTTGCAGTGTTGATTCACCCTAGGCTTGTGGCCGAAGAGCCAGGCAAGTCCTAAGTTCTGTTCAACACTTAGGATACTTTTTTAGTGTTAATTTACCCTAGGCTTGTGGCCCTAGACTTGTGGCCGAGGAGCCAGAAAAGTCCTAGGTTCTGTTTAACACTTAAGGATACTTTTGCAGTGTTAATTTACCCTAGGCTTATGGCCGAGGAGCCAGGCAAGTCCTAAGTTCTATTCAACACTTAGGATACTTTTGCAGTGTTAATTTACCCTAGGCTTGTGGCCGAGGAGCCAAGCAAGTCCTAGGTTCTGTTCAACACTTAGTATTTTTGGAGTGTTGATTTACCCTAGACTTGTGGTCGAGGAGCCAGGCAAGTCCTAGGTTCTGTTCAACATTTAGGATACTTTTGCAGTGTTAATTTACCTTAGGCTTGTGGCCGAGGAGCCAGGCAAGTCCTAGGTTCTGTTCAATACTTAGTATTTTTGCAGTGTTGATTTACCCTAGGCTTGTGGTTAAGGAGCCAGGCAAGTCCTAGGTTCTGTTCAACACTTCCATTTTGAGATATGATCAAGTGAGATACAAATGTTAGAAGATCTTATCAATAATAATAACGCCGTAGATTATTTACATTCCAAGGGTAGGGGATTACATTTTCGTCCAAGTCTTCCAAGTGGTAGGCCCTGATGCTTGCTACGGAGGTGATTCTATATGGCCCTTCCAAGTTAGGAACTAGCTTGCCCCAAGCAGGGTTTTTAGCTATCCCCATTACTTTCCTCAAAACTAAGTCTCCTGGGGCCAAGGGTCTGGATTTGACCCCCTTATCATATTGTTACTTAAGTTTTTGTTGGTAGTGAGCCATCTTCACCATTGCCATTTCTCGTCTTTCCTCGGCTAGGTTCAGGCTATCTAGGAGCAATTGGTGGTTTTCTTCTGTGTTGAATTGATCTATTCTCAGAGTTAAAAATCCAGTCTCAAGGGGGATTACTACCTCTGAACCATACGTCATTGAGAACGAGGTCTCCCTTGTTGATCTTCGGGGCGTGGTACAGTAGGACTATAGAACATGGGGTAGCTCATCCACCCATTTTCCCTTTGCATCGTCCAGCCTTTTCTTCAGTCCGACCAATATAACTTTGTTGGTGGCCTCGGCCTGCCCATTCCCCTAAGGGTATACAGGTGTAGAGTACCCATTTCTGATTCCCAGTTCTCTACAGTATCTCCTGAAGGCCTTACTGTCAAATTGGAGGCCATTGTTTGAGATCAGTGTATGAGGTACCCTGAATCTGGTGACGATGTTTTTCTAGATGAATCTCTTGGCATCCACATCCTTGATGTTGGAGAGGTGCTCGGCCTCCACCCATTTGGTAAAGTAGTCTGTGCCGACGAGGAGCCATCTCCGATTTTCTACGGCCCGAGGAAAAGGTCATACTATATTTAGGCCCTATTGAGCGAATGGCCAGGGGTTAGACAAAGGATTCAGAATTCCTCCTGGTTGATGAATATTTGGGGTATACTTCTGACATTGGTCGCATTTTTTAACATAAAACCTGTGAGGTTTGTCGCATGTTGGGCCACCAGTACCCTTGGGTGAGAGCCCTATGCGCTAGAGACCTTCTTCCAGTATGGCTCCCACAAATGCCCTCATGTAGTTCTTTAATAAGGGCTCCACGGCTTCCAGATGCACGCACAATAGATATGGTCTTGAATAGGAGCGTTTATATAACTTCTATTCCTTAGACAACCAATATCGAGGGGTAGCCCTACGCACCTTTTCTACTTCAAACTTGTCTTCAGGCAAGGATCCCTTTTTCAAAAAGCTTACTATGGGGTCCATCCAGCTCGGCCCCACATGGATGCTGCATACACCTAACGATGGTATTCTCGTGAGGCTCGAGGTGTCCATCTCTTCTACAATAACAACCCGGGAAAGACTTGATTCAAGCGAAATGGCTAACATTGCAAGGGAGTCCGCATGCGAGTTTTGCCCTTTTGGGATTTGTTTCAAGATAAAACTCTTGAAATGAGTTTGGGCATTTTGTATTTTGGCGAGGTACCCCTATATCCTTTCATCCCGAGTCTTAAAATCACCATTGATTTGACCCACAACCAGCCTAGAATCTGAGTACAACACAACCGTCTCTCCTTCCAACAGTCTGACCATGTTTATCCTTGCTAGCAAGGCTTTGTACTTGGCCTCATTATTGGTGGTCAAGAATCCTAGTCTTAACGACTTCTCTATTATCAATTTCTTGGGTGTAATCAATACAATTCCCACACCTACTCCCTTTCGGTTGGAAGATCCATCCGTGTAGACTTGCCATGTTAGGGCAGTAGTAACTGATGAGACTAGTGTACCCATGATTGTGCTTTCCTCCTTGGGGACACCTTCAGCGAACTCCACTACAAAGTCTGCTAGGACCTAGCCTTTTAAGGCAGTCCGGGGCATGTACTTGACATCATAGGCCCCCAACTTGGTCCCTCACTTAGCAATCCTGCCAGTATAATCGGATTTCCTCATCAGAGCCTATAAGGGCAGCTGAGTAAGCACCTCCACGGTATGGGCTTGGAAGTAATGAGGGAGTTTCCTTGTGGCATGTACAATGGCCAATATTGCTTTTTCCAAGGGAAGATAGAGCATCTCAACCTCCTACAAGGATTTGCTAACATAATAAATGAGCCTCTGAACTCTGTCCTCGTTTCTGACTAGGACGAAGCTGACAGCGTGTTTGGTGACTGCCAAGTATACATACAATACTTCCTCCTTATCGGGTCGAGAAAGTACCAGTGGATTAGATAAGTATCGTTTGAGATTCCCAAATGCCATTACACACTCTTCGGTCCACTAAAAATCCTTCCACTTGTGCAACAGTTGGAAAGAATGGACGACACCTATCCGCGGACCGAGAGATGAACCTATTTAGAGCTACCATCATCCCAGTTAGCCTCTACACTTCCTTGGGATTTCAAGGAGGGTGCAAGCCGTTAATGGCCCTAATATGCTCCAGATTGACTTCGATTCTGCGGTGGGTTATCAAGTATCCCAGAAATTTGCCTGAACTGACCCTAAAAAAGTATTTGGACGCATTAAGGCGTAGTTTATGTTTTCTCAGTGTTGAGAAAGTTTCTCCTAGATCGGCTAGGTGATTTTCTATCCTCTTGCTCTTCACTACCATATCATCGATGTATGCCACCATGTTCCTTCCTATTTGCTCTTCAAACATATGCTTCACCATTCTCTAATAAGTGAATCCTGCGTTTTTGAGTTCGAAGGGCATCACCCAATAATGATAGTTTCCATTGGGGGTGCGAAAGGCCGTTTTCTCCTGGTCGGGCAATGATAGAGGTATTTGGTGGTAACCTTAAAAGGCATCCAGGGGGGGTTTGGATTGCGCGTTTACGTTTCAGCAAACGCATTTTCCTCCCCCCCCCCCCCCTTTTTTTTTTTTTTTGCCGCATTTTTTTACTTTTGGGGGACAAAAAAGCTGTGCATGAACAGTGCGTGCACTGTTCACGCACTGTTCATGCACTGTTTATGTAATAAAAAATATTAAAAATGGGTCCCACGGTACTATTTACACATTTAAAAATTATTTTGCTACAGTGTTTTCAGTTTTCAGTTTCAGCAACAATAAGTTCAATCCAAACACACCCCCAAAAAGCTCATCTGAGGATGTCCCACAGTGGCGTCCACCAGTTGGTCAATTCTGGGAATAGGAAAGGGTCTTTTGGGCATGCCTTATTTAGGTCAGTGAAATCCACGCAAACTTGCCGCTTCCCCTTTTTTTTTCTTAACCACTACTGTGTTAGCTAGCCACTCGAGGTAGAAGATTTCCTTAATAGCTCCAGCCTGCTTCAACTTGTTCACCTCTGTTTTGACTGCCTCGGCGTGATCCTCGGATGACTGCCAAGGAGGCTGTCTACAAGGTAAGGCCTCAGGATTTATGTTCAGCCAGTGGTAGGCCAACTCAGGATCAATTCTTGGCACGTCATAGGCATCCCAGGCAAAAACGTCAAGGTTTGCTCTTAGGAACTCCGTTAGTTCTACCTTTTCTATAGGCGGCAACTGTGTGCCTACTTGAAAATATTGCTTCTGATCAAGCCCTATCATTACCCTCTCCAATTCCTCAGATGATTCTCCTAGAGCCTCAATCTACTGCCCACCTACAGCCCCTTTTAATTGCTATTGGATTGCATCCTTATTCATTGCAGTAGGGTTCAATGATTGCCATGCAATTGTTGACACTAGGCACTGCCTGGCCATAACCTGATCGCCCACTAGTTCTCCCACCTTCCTGTGGGTAGGGTACTTGACTCTCATGTGTAGGGTCGAGGGAACAGCTACCATGGCATGAAGTTAGGGTCTGCCAAGGATAGTAGTGTACGGGGAGAATGCCTCTACCACTATGAAATTCACTTGGACTTCCACATCTTTGACTTGTACGTGGAGTTTAATCATTCCTCTGGGGACTACCATTTTGCCATCGAAGCCCATTAGCAGAGAATCACACGTATCCAAGTTCTTGGGCCTCAAGTTCAGCCCCCAGTACAAGTCTATGTACATTATCTCAGCCTGGCTTTCTTGGTCAACCAGTACCCTCTTGACATCATAGCCCCCGATCCTTACAATAACCACCATGGCATCATCATGCAGTTGGAGGGTTCCTCGCTTATCCTTCTCAGAACTCAAGTCAAGGGGGATCGTCCCCCTTGCTCTCTTGTGAGTCTAACCTCTGGTCTCCAGGTCAGAGCCTCCTGCTACAGCCATGACTCGAGGATTTGGCTTGACGTCCCCTCTTGACCTAGCCAGGATCATATTAATGGTGCCCAATGCTGGCCGAGGATTGTTGTTTCTATGTACCCCGCTCCTCGAGTGTCTGGCTTGTTCCACAGGCTGGTGCAAGAAATAATCAAGTTTCCCTAATCTTGCCAACTGATTGAGGTGATCCTGAAGAGTCCTGCAGTCCTCAGTTGTGTGCCCCCTGTCCTTATTGTAATGGCAATAGAGGCTTTGGTTTCTGTTGGACGAATCCCCACCCATCCTGTTGGGCCACTTGAAAAATGGTTTGTTCCTTATCTTCTCTAGTATCTGGTGCATCGGCTCCTTAAACAGTGAGTTGATCATTTGAACTTCCACGGGTGCCGTATGGCTAGGGAAGTCTCTTTGTGGTCGGTCATTATGGTATCCTCTCCCCGAGGATTCCTTTTCTCGGGGAATGCTTTAGCCTTCCCTTTCCCCTACATTTGGTCCTCTTCTAATCTCTTGTACTTGTCTATGCGATCCATAAGCTGGCACATGTTCAAGGCAGACTTCATTGTCAATGATTTTCTCAGGTCATGCTCGGTCGGGAGACCAGCCTTGAAGGTCCTTACTGCCACATCTTTGAAGTTTATATCCACTTCATTGTACATTTCCCAATACCAGTCCGAGTAGGTTTTGGAGGTCTCCCCCTCTCGCATGGCCAGAGATAGTAGAGTATCCAATGGCCTGGGGACCCTATTGCAGGTTATGAATCTAGCACCAAATTCCCTAGTTAGCTTTTCAAAGGACCCTATTGACCCTTCATCCAACGCGTCAAACTAATGCATGGCGACAAGCTCGAGACTGGAAGGGAACACCTCGCACATAAGGGCCTCGTTGCTGACATGGATGGCCATCTTCTGATTGAAGTAGCTGACATGCTCCACGGGGTCAGTCCTTCCATTATATATGGTGAATGTTGGCTGGGAGAAATGGTGAGGAAGTTTAGCCTTTTTAATCCTCCTGACGAAAGGGGACTTAGAAATCTGCTGTAGGGCTTTACTCATGGCATCATTTCCCTTGGTGTGATAAGGGGGCCCTCTTTCACATCTTTTGTTGCTTTTCTCTAGCTTGTCCCAACATGAGGAGGCTGAGTAGGTTTCGCTAGGCGAAGTTCTAGACCTATGCCAGTATGATTAGTCACAGCTCTCCCTTGAGCCCTCACTTGATGGGGAAGATGGGCTCCTCTTAACACGCTTCTTGTGCCTTAACTTTCTGCGCAAACAATCAACCTCCCTAAGCAAACGATCAACCTCCTCTCTCATAGAAGTTCTTAAGCAATCAAAAATCCTAACTTTTTGATTTGTTTTGTGTTTTGATTTTGAAAGAAAACGTGTTAGAGTAACGGCAGACATGGAGGTGGGTTACGGAGCAGTAACAGATTGAACCTCGGGTGAGTAAAGTGTCAAAATTGAAACCACAGGTAGACAAGTCAAATTAGAGGCAAACCACAAATGGGTAAAGTGTAATTATCCCTAATTTTTATAAAACCTAGCTTTTCAATCTTCTTTTCCCTTGATTTTTTAGTTTTTTATGTTTTGAGAGGAGAGAGACATAAAAGGGTAATAAAAATACTAATTTACCCATGTTTTTAACAGAGGTGGGTAACAGGAGATAAACGGAGCTAACCTTAGGTGGGTAAAGTGTCAATTTTTAAACCACAGGTAGGCAAAGTGTTTTTCGAGCAAACCACAGATGGGCAAAGTGTAATTTCCCCTAAAAAAAATTACCTCCCAAGTTCCTCCAAAAAAAAAAAAAAAAATTCCACCAGAGACCCTATGGTACTATTCTAATGTCGAAATTATCATTTTTCTCACATGAAATTTTGAAATGATAGCATCTATCATACCCTTCTTTCTGAAGTTCAAATTCTTTTTGGTTTTTGATGAATCAAATGAATTTACACTCTCATTAAATCCCAAATCTCATTATAACATGAACTGCAAAATCTTCTTATATATCACAAATTGTAGAGTATGGCATGGGCAGCGGGGTATCAACTGAGGGGGATGTGCATAGCTTTGGAGTATTTCTACTGGAGATGTTTTTGAGAAAGAGACCAACTAATGAAATGTTTAATGATGGTCTCAATCTCCACAGTTTTGTTAGGATGTCATTGCCAGAACAACTTGTTCAAATTGCGGACCCAACACTTCTCATAAGAGAAGTTGAAGAAATGCCAGCAGCTGCAGTGGCAGCTAGAGAATATTATAACGAGAATGAAATTGAAGCAGATGAAGAAACTCAAGGTATTGTTAACCACGGCTAAGTGGAAGCTAATGTGTATAAGTGCTTAGTCTCAGTCCTTGAAATTGGTCTTGCATGTTCTGTGGAGTCGCAAAAGGAAAGAATGAAATGGAGGAAGTTAGCAATGAACTACATTCAATAAAAAATGCTTTTCTAGGTTCTAGGATTTGAAGTGGTTAGAGAATCCAAGTTGAGGTCCTGCTACATTTCAAATTCAAATTAGCTTAAATAAAATTGCAAATGAGAATTGTCTCATAAAATGGTGATGTCCTAAGTTGTAATATACTGGCCATTACGGGTTTTTTTTTGGATTAATGATCCTGATTGTACAACTAAATTTTCTTCTATATCAAAATGTTGGAGTAACATATTCGGTTGTTTAGACCCCCGGACAGGATATATATTGTATGGGGTACAATCCCAGGCCCATTGGGTCTTGGGCCTTGGCCCGAACATTCTCAAAGACCAAAACTGAGCCCAAACCTCATAGTAAGTCCATTCCGTTCTAGACGGATGATAGACAAGCCCATATCAGTCAATTATGACTTGATTGGGAATGTGTTTGCTCGGAACAGTCTATATCCTTTGCAACTGGGTATTTCCTTAGGGAATATTGCTGCCGATCAATCTTTTGGAGGCAGGAACCAGTTCCAATGCCATTACCACTGTTTCGGTAGAGCTTATCCCTTATCAAGAATAATCAAATTGGACCCCATACACACGAGTAAGACCAGAATGTAATCATGGAACCTCCACCAACCTCAAGGTATAAATAGCGGAAGTGAGTGAAGAATAGGGGCTGGCAATTCTGGGGAGAAAATAAAGAGTAGAGGAAAGAAAGAGAGCTAGTACCACCAAGAGGGTGAGAAACTTAGAAAGGAAAGAAAGGGAGTTCGTGAGAGCTGAAGGGTGTCATTGGGTCGCTTGGCAAGGAACCACCCTTAATAGGAAACACTAAGCCCACTATACAAGTAAGTTGTGAGCCCAATTTCAAGCCTTGTCCATTACGGGAAGTTTGGGCATATATATATATATATATATATATATGTCTTTTTGCTTGGATAGGTAAAAAGCTAGTAAGAGTATTCGTATAATTTTGTGCAAAAAATTCTTTCTATTTTAGTATAAAAACTTACTTTTTTATTTTACATACTCACTTTTCAAAATATTCCACATTAGATTATTTATTTTACATTACATGTTATTAAAATATCAAATTTTCTTGATATTTTTTAATTGTTTCTTTTTTCTTCACACACAATAATAATCATCGACTTTTTTTTTTTTTTTCATCTTCTTGATGCATAAAGAAAGAACAAAAAATAAAATGCAAAATTTACATGATTACTATAACAACCGTGTATTTTTTTCATAATTTTGCATGACTTAATGTGGATAACTTTGCATGGTCTAACGTGGCTAAGTTTTGGGCTTTGTTGACTAAATTATGATACGTTTTTTATTATGCACTTATGCTAGTACTCTCTAATTACTAAATGGACAAAATTCAGTCACAAAATTGGTTGAAGCTTAAGGCTACAACCTTACTTAATAAAATAAATATTATTACATATTTTGAAAATCTAACCGTTAAATTTTTTTTTTTTTTTTGTGTGAGTAAGTAATAATACTTATTAGAACACACATAAAAATTAATATTAGTGTTTTACACCGTTAAATTGTATGTTCCTTACTCTCTTAATAGTTGATACATGTCAAATTTTATGTCAATCGGATATCATTTACTATATAATTTATAAGCTTATATTTTAAGCATAATTTAAACTACAAACACTTGCAATTTAAATAATATATTAATGACATAACTATTGATTTTAAATTTTTTTAGTAATTTTACAAGCATAAAGGATATAAGAAAAAGTTGTAATCTAATGGTGGATTTATCCTCTAATAAACAAAATATTAAGTAAGGTTGTAATTTAAAATTACAACCAATTTTGTAACTAAACTTTATTTTTAATAATTCTATATTATTAGAATTCTGAAAGCACTTAACAATTAACAATTAAATCTTAATCTTAAAATTTTGAGAATCAATTACAAATTCTCAACAAATTATGGCCGACAACATATTTGTTGTAACTCTAGCATTACTCCAATAGAGTGAACTGGTTTCCATTCAATTGACTAGAAGATTAATGACATGACGGAAACGTCCATGGAATCCAACTGGCACAAGAATGGACATTCTTTAGCATAAAGAATCACGGGCTCGGCAGTAGGAGCCGGTGAGACTAGCGGGAATGTGACAGGTCATTCGTTTACGGTCAATGATCTTTTTTCTTTTTCTTTTTCTTTTTTTTTTTAATTTATAAAACGGTGTTTATCTTGGTATGTGATTGCTAATGGTGCGCATTTTGGTACCACATAAACATAACACACCGGATTCAACTCCCTATCGGTGTCAAAGTTTCAATTCCTACTAGTAGTTTTCGTTCGAGCGGCTGCTAGACTGACTTTGGAGTCCTTTCGTTTTAATAATATCAGTCTTTCAGAGTTTTAAACAGAGGCGGCACAACGAATTAGGAGACGGATATAATTAAATGCAATTTTTTTTATTATCACTTAAATAATATTCTTATTTAACTAGTTTTAATATCATCATTTTTTTTTTTTGTAACAAAACTCTATTCTTTTTAGTTTGTAATATATTTTTTTTTATGAAAAAATGTTAAAATTATAACAAATTTTACTATAAAAATACTTAAAACGATGTAGTAATTATTTGATTAGTGATACTCCAAAAAAATAATAAACAAGTATTTTAGGAATATGATAAATTTCATCAAAGAGGATAGTTTTATATAATGAAAATTTCTATTGAAAATGTATGATCAATGATGATGTTCAATCATGTGACTCTCAGGTCTTAGTAAACATCAAGTGATAAACAACAACGTGTTCTACTTATTTTAATATTTTGACATAGAAATTTTCAACCTTCCACGATGAATTCTTGACTAAAAAGAAAAACTAGATATTTTTAAATCGAAAATATCTAAAAACTACTTTTTATGTAGAGCTTTCCTTGCTTGACGGTGCCAGAGGCCTAGGTCTCATGACTTGATGTCCTTGCCTTGCTTTGTGGGTTGTAAGCCACTAGGGGAAGGAGGGAGATTGAAGGAGAATAGAGTAGAGTTGACTAAAAATAAATTAATTTTGTATTAAATCTACCATATTCTACTCTACTTTACTCTCACCCCTCTCCTTCAATCCAAATGGACCGTTAGGGTTGGCCCATATATATTAAATATAAAAAGTCTATTCGCTTACATAAAAAATAAAAAAACGCTAGTAAAAGCATTCGCATACGTATGTGCAATTTTTTTTTTTTTTTTTTGTCTATTTTAGTACTGGAATTTACTTTTTCTACTTTATATATTCACTTTTCAAAACACCTCACATCAGATTATTTATTTTACACTTCATTTCATTAAAATATCAAATTTCTTGATTTTTTTTTTTAATTATTTCTCTTTCTTCATGCACAATAATTAGCATTGACTCTCTTTCTTTATCTATGGATATGTAAAGAAATAATAAAAACTAAACGTAAAATGAATAGTGCTAATATAAATACACATTATTATTGTAGCAACCAGCCAACCACATATTTTTATATAATTTTGCATAGCTTAATGTGTATAAATTTTAGGTTTGATCAGCTAAAATGTGATATATGCAAACACTAATACAATACAAGTGCTCTAACTAATAACTTCCTCTTATTAAAATTTTGAAAACACTTACAATTAAGTTGTACTCTTAAAATTTTGGGAATAAATTATGAATTCTCTGCAAACAAATCATGGTAGGCAACATAATTGCTGTAACTCTAGCACTACTCCAATACAATGAATGAGTGAAATAATTTCTATTCAATTGCATTTTTCTTACTCTCTTAATATACGTCAAAATTTGTGTCAATCAGATAATATTTACTATATAATCTATAAGCTTATATTTTATGCATAATTTTATCACTATAAACACTTGCAATTTAAACAATGTATTTGTGGGGCCTGTGGCCCTAGTAGCCTCGGCCTATCTTGCATTTGGCCCATGGCCCATGCCGAGGATGGCGTATGAAGACCTAAGCTTTTTTGGATCCACGCCGAGGACATCCCTGTCCTCGGCGTACCGAGGTTAATTTCAGGCGGGGAAGCGGGCCAAGAACAGGTTGTCACCTCCACACTAAATGCACTCACCTAACCCCTTGGCCGCATTAATGGGGAGGTAAGCCCTAAACAGGGTAACATTGGTCCTTGTGAACCACTCGAGTACTGATAAGGCCTCTGATGGAACAGACGGTCAGAGGGAAGACAAGTAAATGGTCAACAGATAGAGATAGGAGGAAGAGGACTATATAAGAAGGGCAAGCAAAGCAGAAAAGGGAGAGAAAAAGGGAGAAAGAACCTCCTTGGACAAGGGCCGAGAAGCTACCCTTACCACTAAGTTGGCTTCATCCCCCTTCAATGAGAAAAGGTTCTCAGTGTAACGTTGTTAGTTTGTTAGGGCCTAATTCTTCATCCCACTATCTAGAAATGTATTGTTGGGGCCTATCTAAATTGAGTCCCTACAGTATTAATGACATAGCTATTGATCTTTAATTTTTTTAGTAATTTTACAAGCTTTGGGGCCTATCTAAATTGAGTCCCTGCAGTATTAATGACATAGCTATTGATCTTTAATTTTTTTAGTAATTTTACAAGCTTAAAGGATATAAAAAAAAGTTGTAATCTAATGGTAGATTTGTCAAAATTCAGCTCCAATAAAAAAATATTAAGTAAGGTTGTAGTCTAAGGTTATAACTAATTTTGTAGCTAATTTTTTTTTTTTTTTTTTTTTTTATACAAGATAGAATTTCTATTTTAGCATAATCTAAGTGTATATGTATGTGAAGCTCTTTCTTGAAGACTTGAACCTAGACCTTGGCTCCCATACCCTACAAGTATTTATACTTGTAAAGTGACCACCGTACCAAAAGTACGCGATGATAAACTTTGTTCTTAATAATTCTATATTATTAGCATTCTGAAAACACTTAACATTTAAGTCTTAATCTTGAAATTTTGAGAATCAATTATAAATTCTCAACAAATTAGGGTCAACAACATATTTGTTGTAACTCTAGCAATACTCCAATAGAGTGAACTGATCTCCGATCAATTGACTAGAAGATTAATGACGTGATGGAAACGTCCATGGAATCTAACTGGCACAAGAATTAACATTCTTTGGCATAATAGCCTGAAGTACGGGCTCGGCAGTAGGAGCCGGTGAGACTAGTGGGAGATGTTGATATGACAAGTCATTGTTTTATGGTCAATGATGCTTTTTTTTTTTTTTTTAACGGGCGTGGCAAAAATTATGTCATTTTGCCACACCAAAAGCTTACTTTATTATTTTACTACATTATTTTACAATATACCATTTATCAGATGTTCTATACTTCAATTTTATACATTAAAATAATATTTACTACACATTAAAATAATATATTAATTACCCTCTATCATCCTCATTCTCATCAACAACAACAACGGCACAACCACCACTGCCGCAACAACAGCCACCAACAACCATTGTCGCAACAACACCATAGCCATCACCGGCACAAACCGATATCCACCAATGCCACCTAAAAAAAAAAAAAAAACAAAAACACACACACACACACATACAACCAGAGAGATTGGCACAAACCCACATCCCAAACCCACTACCGGCCGGCACAAACCCACATCCACATCCACCACCGGCACAAACCCACATCCACCAACACCACCACCCAAAAAAAAAAAAAAAAAAAAAAAAAAAAACACAACTAGAGAGATCGGCACAAACCCACATCCTAAACCCACCACCGGCACAAACCCACATCCACCGGCACAAACCTACAAACTCGAGATCGGCGATAGCGAGATCGACATGGCCAGAGGGCGATGAGAATGCCAGACAGAGACGTAGAACGATGGTGTCTTCAGATCAGCGGCGATGGAGTCTTTAAACGAGAAGCAATGGTGGCGGCTTGATCGGTGATGGAAGAGTGGAGATGGAGGCGGTGAATACTAAATAGCTGACAATGCAAAATGCAACCGATGAGAGATCGGCGATGATGGATCGGCGATGACGATTGGCGATGACAGATCAAGATCAACAATTTATAAAAGAGAGGGAATCGGTGAAGGGAATCGGTGAGAGAGAAGAGAAAAGAATAAACTGAAGAGAGAGGGAGGAGCTGGGTCTAATGTGAGAAGAGAGAGAAAAATCAAGACTAGAAGTGAGAGGAGAGAGAAAGCCAAATAAAAAATATTATTTTGATTTACCACATCTGTTTGTACCGTTGCAAATTTGCAACGGTATGGACACAAATGGTATAATTTTGGCACATATGCAACATCTGATGGGAGCTGTTTTTTGTGTTTGGTGTGGGATATGTGCCAAATATTTAGCATTTGGCACATATCCCACATCTACTGTGAGTGCTCTAATGGTGCGCATCTTGGTACCACATAAACATAACACACGTCGGATTCAACTCCCTATTGGTATCAAAGTTTCAATTCCTACTAGTAGTTTTCGGCTGCTGGACTGACTTTTGAGTCATTCGTTTTAATAATATCAGTCTTTCAGAGTTTTAAACAGCGCCGCCCAACGAATTGAGAGGTGGATATATTTAAATTGAGTCTTTTTGTTATCACTTAAATAATACTCTTATTTAACTAGTTTTAATATCATAATTTTTTTTATAACAAAACTCTATTCTTTTTATTTTGTAATATACTTTTTTTTTTTGATAAAATGCTAAAATTATAATAAATTTTACTGCAAAAATACTTACAAACAAGCAATGATTTAATTAGTGACACTTCAAGAAGATAATAAACAAATATTTGAACGAATGATATTAGGAATATGATAAATTTTATCAAAGATGATAGTTTTATTTAATGAAAATTTCTTTTGATGAAAATTTCTTTTGAAAATGTATGATCAATAATAATGTTCAGTCATGTGACTCTCAGGTTTCAATGAACATCAAATGATACACAGCGACGTGTTCTACTTATTTTAATATTTTGACAGAGAAATTTTCAACCTTCCATAATGAATTCTTGACTAAAAAGAAAAACCAGATATTTTTAAATCGAAAATATCTAAAAACTACTTCTTTTTATGTAGAGCTTGCCTTGCTTGACGGTGCTAGAGGCCTAGGCCCGAGGACTTGATGTCCTCGCCTTGTTTTGTGGGTTGTAAGCCACTAGTTGAACTTAGGGTTGATCCAAATATATAAAATATAAAAAGGCAGGTAAAATATCATTTTTGTCCTTAAACTATCACAAAAATTCGTTTTTGTCTTTAAACTTTCAAAAGTTCGTTTTTCGTCCCTAAACTATCACAAAAGTTCGTTTTTTGTCCCTAAATTTTCAAAAATTCTATTTTCATCCCTAAACTTTTCCGAATATATTGATTTTCGTCCCTTCATCTGACGGAGTGCTGACGTGGCTTTGACAGTGTGCTGATGTGAGAGGGACGAAAATCAATACATCTGGAAAAGTTTAGGGACGAAAATAGAACTTTTAAAAGTTTAGGGACGAAAAACGAACTTTTGTGATAGTTTAGGGACGAAAAACGAACTTTTGAAAGTTTAGGGACGAAAAACAAACTTTTGTGATAGTTTAGGGACGAAAATGATATTTTACCCTAAAAAGTCTATTCGCTTACATAAAAAAATAAAAATAAAAATGCTAGTAAAAGCATTTGCATTCATACATGCATTTTTTTTTTTTTTTTGTCTATTTTAGTATTGAAATTTATTTTTTCTATTTTATATGCTCATTTTTCAAAACATCCTAAATTAGATTATCTATTTTACACTATATATCATTAAAATATCAATTTTTTTGATTTTTTTAATTGTTTCTCTTTTTTCATGCACAATAATTACTATCGACTTTTTTTTATTTTATTTATGTATATGTAAAGAAAGAATAAAAACTAAATGTAAAATAAATAATACTAATATAAATACATATTATTCCTCAAAACCAGCCAACCACGTGTTTTTATATAATGTTGCATGGCCTAATGTGTATAAATTTTAGGTTTGTTCGGCTAAAATGTGATATATGCAAACACTGATACAATACAAGTGCTCTAAGTAATAACTTCCTCTTATTAAAATTTTGAAAACACTTACAATTAAGTTGTACTCTTAAAATTTTGGGAATAAATTATGAATTCTCTGCAAATAAATCATGGTAGGCAACATAATTGCTGTAACTCTAGCACTACTCCAATACAATGAATGAGTGAAATCATTTCCGTTCAATTAACTAGAAGACTAATGAGGTGATGGAGACGTCCATGGAATCCAACCGGCAAGACTTAGTGGGAGCTGCTGATATGAGAGGTCATTCTTTTATGGTCAACGAGAAATTTTTTTTTCCTCCTAAATGGTGTTATCTTGGTGTGATTCCTAAGTCTTTAAGGCTTTCTCAGACTTTCCTAGCACATTGTGTTTCTGTTCCAACCTTAGCTCTCATAGCAAGTCCACCTTTACCAAAAATATATTCTATATATAGATATTCACTCGTCCCCCTTACATAATTGCAACTAAGTGAAGTTGATTGTTCAGTTGCATATCTGACACCAACAAACAATTTACCAGCTTCCTGCCCCCTCAAACCAAATGAAGCTTCACCAAACCAGCCTATATGCCAAAGTACTGCCAATGCTCCAACAAACGAGACTGATCGTTTGGCTTTGATTAAATTCAAAGAATCTATAACTCATGACCCAGATATGATGTTGAGCTCATGGAATGATTCTATGCACTTCTGCTACTGGTTTGGAATCAAATGTGGCCGACGACACCAAAGAGTCACAGCCTTTGACCTACAAGGCTATAAGTTACGAGGATCCATATCACCTTACATCAGTAATCTCACCTTCCTGAGGATCATCAATCTCCAAAACAACAGCTTCTATGGCAAAATCCCACATGAAGTTGGTCATTTGTTCCGACTGCAAGAGCTCTATCTTAACAATAACACATTGGAAGGTGAAGTACCATCCATCTTATCCAACTGCTCCAATGCTAGAATCATGATTTTTAATTGGAATGAACTTAATGGAAAGATTCCAGCAGAGTTAGGCTCTTTGAAGAAGCTTGAAACGCTTCAGCTTGGTGCAAACAATCTAACAGGAAGAATCCCACCATCTTTTGGAAATCTTTCATCAATTAGAACTTTCGTTCTAGCATATAACAATTTGGTGGGAAATATACCATATCACATTGGTCATCTAAAAAGGTTAGTCATTTTCAAAATTGCAGTCAATAAAATCTCAGGTACAATCCCTTCCTCCCTCTACAATATATCTTCTCTCCAAACCATATCATTTGCAGCAAACCTACTTAAAGATACACTTCCAGCCAACATTGGCCTCACTCTCCCTAATCTAAAAGCAGTTTTTTTTGGCGGAAATGAATTGTCGGGGCCAATTCCTATTTCATTATGCAATGCATCTCAGCTTCGAATCCTTGATCTATTAAACAACAAATTTTCAGGATTAGTTCCAACTAATTTGGGAAATCTGCCAGATCTTCAGTGGCTAGGCTTGAGTACCAATTACCTAGGAAGGAGCCTGGATTTCTTAAAATCTTTGACCAATTGTAGTAAACTAGATATATTGGATTTAAGTGGAAACCAATTTGGAGGTGTTTTGCCCATACCTGTAGGTAACTTGTCAACCCAACTTACTCAATTATATTTTGGAGCCAATGAAATTTCTGGAACTATTCCTGTAACATTAGGGAATCTTATCAACTTAATTGTCTTAGGCATGGAGCAAAATTTTTTCACAGGCCTCATTCCCACTATTTTCGAGAAGTTTCAGAAAATTCAACTATTGGCTTTAAATGGAAATAGATTGTCAGGAGAGATACCAACCTCCATAGGCAACCTTACTCAATTATTCCAACTCAATTTAGATGAAAACATATTAGAAGGAAGCATACCTCCAAGTCTAGGTAATTGCCAAAATTTGCAAATCTTAGACATTTCACAAAATAATCTTAGTGGATTCATCCCCCTGCAGCTTATTGGTCTATCTTCCTTTTCAATACTACTTAACTTGTCTCACAACTCATTTACCGGTAAACTACCTTTTGAAGTAGGCAATCTGAAAAATATTAACCAACTTGATATCTCTGAGAATAATTTGTCTGGGGAAATTCCTATCTCCATAGGAAATTGTTTGAGCTTAGAGTACCTTAGCTTGCAAGGTAATTCCTTTGAAGGATCCTTACCGTCATCTGTGGCTTTCTTAAAAGGCCTCAAATTCCTTGATGTTTCAAGAAATAACCTGTCAGGCTCAATTCCAAAAGGTTTAGAAAAGCTTCCTTCTTTAAAAGAATTGAACCTCTCATTCAATGATATCAAGGGTGAGTTGCCAACAGAGGGAGTTTTCAAAAATGTAAGTGCTATATCAGTGATCGGAAATACTAAACTTTGTGGTGGTGTTCCACAACTGTTGTTGCCTCCATGTCCTGTTGAAGTCATAAAACCCACAAAGTCCCTTTCATTCAAACTTAAAATTGCAATCATTGTTGTCGTTGTATGTTTCCTTCTGTTTTCATACATCCTTTTTCTTCATCAGAGGAAAAAATCAAAAAGGAATCCATCATCTTTGGGTTCAATAATAGACCTCCTTCCAAATGTTTCTTATAAAATGCTTTATCAGGCAACCAATGGATTTTCTCCTAGTAACTTAGTTGGGACTGGCAGTTTTGGCTCTGTGTATAAAGGAGTTCTTCACCCCGAGGAAAGATTAGTTGCTATAAAGGTCCTTAACCTTCAACGAAAGGGTGCTTCCAAGAGTTTTATGGCTGAATGTAATGTACTAAGAAATATCCGACATAGGAATCTTGTCAAGATATTAACATGTTGCTCGAGCATGGATTACAGTGGGAATCAATTTAAAGCTCTAGTCTTTGAATTCATGACAAATGGGAGTCTAGATATCTGGCTTCATTCAAAGATTGATAGGGAAGATCAATCAGGGGTCTTGAGCCTTCTTCAAAGGCTAAATATTGCAATTGATGTTGCTTGTGCATTAGATTATCTTCACAACCATTCTATGCAACCAATCACTCATTGTGATTTGAAGCCAAGCAATATTCTTCTTGACAATGACATGGTTGCTCATGTAAGCGATTTTGGTTTGGCAAGACTTGTCTCAACTGTTACTGATTCTTCTCAAAAGCAAACTAGTACAATTGGGATAAAGGGGTCTATTGGCTATGTTGCTCCAGGTAACTATCTTTCCAACTGTCTAATTTCTTAAAAATGATTATGGATCTTGTTAATAATAGTTTTTGAAACATATTGAATTGTTTTTTGCAATTATCCTACTATTAATATAAAATTATCTTTGTATTAATATGCAGCACAGAAACACACAAACTCACAAAATGATTTATATCTTGATAAATCATAAATTTCATTAATTGACAGAGCTAATTATTGACTATGCATTGGCCATGCCTTTTTTTAGGCATTTATTTCCTCAACTCTGTATATTGTGATGACAGCTTGTTAATCAACTATATCAGATATGGTATAGCTGGTCTCAAAACAGATCTAATGTATTGTTTAATGTTTTTTTTACTGCATGTCAACCAACATTATTCAAGTAATGGATAATAATTGGACCTCTGATTTTATTTGAACATGGGTCCAGCAAAGACATTTAGGAACGCCAATACCTAATGTGTGCAACATATCCATATCAATTGTAAAATAATTTGGTTACATTTTCATAGTCCTAACCATTAACCATGTCTCTTGTGCTTCATATAAATCAAAAAATACCTCCCAAGTTCCACCAGAGACCCTAAGGTTCTATTCTAATGTAGAAATTCTCATTTTTTCACATGAAATTTTGAAATGATAGCATCTATCTTATCCTTCTTTCTTAAGTTCAAATTCTTTTTGGTTTTTGATGAATCAAATGAATTTGCACTCTCATTAAATCCCAAATCTCATTATAATAAGAACTGCAAAATCTTCTTACATATCATAAATTGTAGAGTATGGCATGGGCAGCGAGGTATCAACAGAGGGGGACGTGTATAGCTTTGGAGTATTTCTAATGGAGATGTTCTTGGGAAAGAGACCAACTGATGAAATGTTTAAAGATGATCTCAATCTCCACAATTTTGTTAAGATAGCATTGCCACAACGACTTGTTCAAATTGTGGACCCAACACTTCTCATAAGAGAAGTTGAAGAAATTCCAGCAGCTGCAGTGGCAGCTAGAGAATATAATAATGAGAATGAAATTGAAGGAGATGAAGTAAATCAAGGTAATGTTAATCACTGCCAAGTGGAAGCTAATGTGTCTAACTGCTTACTCTCAGTCCTTGAAATTGGTCTTGCATGTTCCATGGAGTCACCAAAAGAAAGAATGAATATGGAGGAAGTTAGCAAGGAACTACATTCAATAAAAAATGCTTTTCTTGGTTCTAGGATTTGAAGAGGTTAGAGAATCCAAGCTGAGGTCCTGCTACATTTCAAATTTGAATTTGCTTAAATAAAATTGCACATGACAGTTGTCTCATAAATTGGTGATGTCCTAAGTTGTAACATACTGGCCATTACTATTTTTTTTTTTTTTTCTTTTGGGTAGATGATCTTGATTGTATAACTAAATTTTCTGTATTAAATTATTTGAGTAACATATTCGGTTGTTTAGACTTGACCTTACTGGACAGGATATTAATTTTAAACGAAATGACAAACTTAACTAATTTTCACTTGGATTGCATTGCAAGAAACTACATTAAAACTAGATTTGTGGATTCTTCTTACTCTGCAGTTGATTTGGCATTTATACGTAAAATATGTTCTCATGTTTGTTAAATCTTGTTTGAAAATTTTAGTGGATGATTTTGTTATCATGTTATGGCACTAATGATGCTACAAATTTTATTACATAGATTTATAAATTAATTTATTAACTTAACAAAATTAATAAAAATTATTTATTATATGGTTGATATTCATTGTCAACTCAGTTTGTAAAATTTTTGTGGTAAAATTAATATTAACTTTAGCATTTTCCTTTTGTTGTGCACTCTTCTTTTGGGTCATACTTGTATATGCATATCATCGGGGATGGACCTATGCTTTAAACCACAGGGGCCTTGGTCCCCTGGCCTTAATTTTTTTCAATTTCAAAATACTTTTTCTTCTTTTCTACAAGAAATTAGTATGGAACAGTGAAAATTTCTCTTTCAAAATATTAAATTAAGTGGAACTCATTAGATAAATGGTCGCTGTTTAACACTTGATGTTCATAGAGAGTCACATGACTGAAGAACATCATACTTCGTTAAAAGAAATTTTCACCAAATGAAACTATTGACTCTTCGCTTGACTAAAAACTCCTAAGTATTAACTCCGTTTTATTTGGATTCTGAAAACTCTTCAACAATCAAGTCTTAATCCTAAAATTTTGGGAGTCGAATATGTTTTCTCAAAAAAATAATTAGGGCCAACCCCATATTATACAATTGAGTGAAATGATTTCAGTCATACAATGTTCAATTGACTAGAAGATCTATGAGGTGGAGACATCGATGGAATCTCATTGGCACAAGAATTGATATTCTTTATCATAAAAGAGTGAAAGAAGCACGGACTGAGCACTAGGAGCCAGCAAGACAATGCAATATAGGAGATGCTAATTTGAGACGTCATTCTTTTATGGTCAATGAGGCTTTTTTTTTTTCAACCTTAGTTCTCATTTTAAGGTCACCTTTACATAAAATAAATTCTATTTTAAATCCTTCACTCATCTCCCTTACATAATTGCAACCAAGCGAACCAGGTTGTTTAGTTGCATATCTGAGAGTGACACCAAAAAAATTTACCAGCTTCTTGCTCCTCAAACAAAATGAAGCTTCACCAAAAACATTTATATGCATTTTGGCCTATATACCTTATCTTTGTTATAAAGCTAGTTTATTGCAACCCACCATGACTACCAACGCTCCAACAAATGAGACTGATGGTTTGGCTTTGCTAAAATTCAAAGAATCAGTATCTCATGACCCATATATGATGTTGAGCTCATGGAATGATTCTATGCACTTCTGCAATTGGTTTGGAATCACATGTGGCCGACAACACCAAAGAGTCATGGCCTTGTACTTACGAGGCTATAAATTGCAAGGATCCATATCACCTTACATTAGCAACCTCACCTTTCTTAGGTTCATCAATCTTCAAAACAACTACTTTTATGGTGTAATCATACATGAAGTTGGTCATTTGTTCCGACTACAAACGCTCAACCTTAACAACAACACGTTGGAAGGTGAAATACCATCCAGCTTGTCCAACTGCTTCAATGCCAGATTCATCAATCTTCTTTGGAATAGACTTAATGGGAAAATTCCAGCCGAGTTAGGATCTTTGTTGAAGCTTCAAACACTTCAGCTTAGTGGAAACAATCTGACAGGAGAAATCCCAACATCTTTAGTCAAAACAACAACTTTTATGGTGTAATCATACATGAAGTTGGTCATTTGTTCCGACTACAAACGCTCAACCTTAACAACAACACGTTGGAAGGTGAAATACCATCCAGCTTGTCCAACTGCTCCAATGCCAGATTCATCAATCTTCTTTGGAATAGACTTAATGGGAAAATTCCAGCCGAGTTAGGATCTTTGTTGAAGCTTCAAACACTTCAGCTTAGTGGAAACAATCTGACAGGAGAAATCCCAACATCTTTAGACTTTAGTAAATCTTTCCCGTTATCAAAAAAGTAAATCTTTCCTCACTCAGAATTTTGTCTCTATCAGATAACAATTGGTGGGAAATATTCCAAATGGCATAGGTAATCTAAAAGGCTTATACTTTTTCTCAATTTCAGTCAATAGTCTGTCAGGTACAATCCCCTCCTCCCTTTACAATATATCATCTCTTCAAACCATTTCATTTTCAGAAAACCAACTTAAAGGTACACTTCCAGACAACATAGGCCTCACTCTTCCTAATCTCAATAGTCTTCTCTTTGGTAATAATAAATTCCTTGGGCCAATTCCTATTTCATTATGCAATGCATCTCAGCTTCAAACACTTGATCTAGGTGACAACTATTTTTTGGGATCAGTTCCAACTAATTTGGGAAATCTGCCATATTTTTATTGGCTAGCCTTAAGTGACAATGACCTAGGAGGGAGCCTGGATTTCTTAACATCTTTGACAAATTGTAGTAAACTAGAAACAATGGATTTGAGTACAAACCAGTTTAGAGGTGTTTTGCCCATATCTGTAGGCAACTTGTCAACCCAACTTACTAAATTATATTTTGGAAGCAATGAAATTTCTGGAACTATTCCTGTAACATTAGGGAATCTTGTCAACTTAATTGCCTCAGGCATGGAGTATAATCCTTTCGCAGGCCTCATTCCCACTGTTTTCGAGAAGTTTCAGAAAATTCAACTATTGGCTTTAAATGGAAATAGATTGTTAGGAGAGATACTGACTTCCACAGGCAACCTTACTCAGTTATTCCTACTTGATTTAGATGAAAACAAATTAGAAGGAAGCATACCTCCAAGTATTGGTAATTGCCAAAATTTGCAATACTTAGACCTTTCACAAAATAATTTTCATGGATTCATCCCCCAGCAGCTTATTGGTCTAACTTCCCTTACAACACTACTCAATTTGTTTCACAACTCATTTGATGGCAAATTGCCTTCAGAAGTAGGCAATTTGAAAAACATTAACCAACTTGATATCTTAGAAAATAATTTGTTTGGGGAAATTCCTAGCTCCATAGGAATTTGTTTTGAGCTTGGAATACCTTAGCTTGCAAGGGAATTCTTTGAAGGATCTTTACCTTCATCTATGGCCTACTTAAAAGGCCCTCAGTTCCTTGATGTTTCAAGAAATCACCTGGTAGGATCAACTCCAAAAGGTTTAGAATAGCTTCCATTTCTAAAAAAATTGAACCTCTCATTCAATGATACCACGGGTGAGGTACCAACAGAGGGAGTTTTCAAAAATGCAAGTGCTATATCAGTAAACGGAAATACTAAACTCTGTGGTGGTGTTCCACAACTGCAGTTGCCTCCATGTCCTGTCAAAGTCATGAAACCAAGGAAGTCCCTTTCATTCAAACTAATAATTGCAACCGCTATTGTTATTCTATGTTTCCTTCTATTTTCATTCCTTCTTGTTCCTTTTTGGAGGAAAAAAATAAAAAAGGGGTTCTTCTTTTGTCTCAACAATAGAACTCCTTCTAAATGTGTCTTACAAAATGCTTTATCAAGCAACCAATGGATTTTCTCCAAGTAACTTAATTGGAACTGGCAATTATGGATTTGTATATAAAGGAGTTCTTCACCCCGAAGAAAGATTAGTTGCTATAAAGGTCCTTAACCTTCAACGGAAGGGTGCTTCTAGGAGTTTTTTGGTTGGATGTAATGTATTAACAAATATCTGGTATAGGAATCTTGTTAAGATATTAACATGTTGCTCCAGCATAGATTACAGTGGGAATCAATTCGAAGCTCTAGTCTTTGAATTCATGAGAAATGGGAGTTTAGATATCTAGCTGCATCCAGAGATAGATAGGGAAGATCGACCAAGGGACTTGAGCCTTCTTCAGAGGCTAAATATTGCAATTGATGTTGCTTCGGCATTAGATTATCTTCATAGCCATTTTGTGCAACCAATCATTCATTGTGATTTGAAGCCTAGCAATATTCTTCTTGACAATGACATTGTTGATCATGTAAGCGATTTTGGTTTGGCAAAATTACTCTCAACCATGATTTATTCTTCTGAAATGCAAACTAGTACAATTGGGGTAAAAGGATCTATTGGCTATGCTGCTTTAGGTAAAACCTATTCTATTTGTATTAACATGCAGCACAGAAACACACACAACTCTAAACATGAATTATGCCGTGATAAATCATAGATTTGATTAATTGGCAGACATCAACTATTGACTATCCATTGACTAAGCATTTTTTTCGGCATTCACTTCCTCAACTGTATAGTTGAGATGATAGCTTGTCAATCAACAACATCAAATATGGAATAGCTGGCCTCAAAACAGAACTATGCTATTGTTTTTTGTTATTTCGTCTGTCAACAAATAATATTCAAGTAATGGGTAATAATAGGACTCGTGATTTTATTTGAACCTGGCTCCAGTCAAATACCTAAAGTAAAGTGTGCAAATTGTAACAGCTGTAAAATAATTAAATTAGATTATCATAATCCTGACCATTAACCATATTTTCGTTCAACATGTACCGGGTGCTATTCTAATATAGAAATTATCCTCTTTTATAAATGAAATTTTGAAATGATAGCATATATCATACCGTTCTCCTTAAGTTCAACTTCTTTTTGCTTTTTTGACAAGTGAAATGAATTTGTACTCCCGTTAAATCTCAAATCTCATTACAAATAAGAACTGCAAATCTTCTTACAGATCATAAACTGTAGAGTATGGCATGGGCTGCAAGGCATCAATCAAGGGGTATGTGTATAGCTTTGGAGTATTTCTGCTAGAGTTGTTCCTGGGAAAGAGACCAACTAATGAAATGTTTAAAGATGATCTGAATCTCTACAATTTTGTTAAGAACTTAAGATGGCATTGCGGGAAGGATTTGTTCAAGTTGTGGACCAAGCCCTTCTCATTAGAGACGTCAAAGAAATGCCAACAGCAATACTGGCAGCTAGAGAAGATAATAATGAGAATGAAATTGAAGCAGATGAAGAAACTCAGGGTATTGTGAACCTCTGTCAAGTGGAAGCCAATGTGTACAAGTGCTTAGTCTCAGTACTTGAGATTGGACTTGCATGTGGTGTGGAGTCAACAAAAGAAAGAATGAATATGGAGGAAGTCACCAGGGAACTACATTCGATCAAAAATACTTTTCTTAGTTCTAGGATATGAAGACATAGTGGAATCCAAGTTGAGGTACTGCTACCTTTCAAATTTGAATTTACTCCAGTAAAATTTCACGACAATTATCTCATAAAATTGTTGAAGACGTCCGAAGTGAAATATACTGGCCATGAAGGGCATTTTTTCATAAACACAAGTGTGGAGTATCAATTTTTTTTTTTTGGCAGATGATCTTGATTGTACAACTAAAATTTCTGTATAAAAATGTTGGGAGTAACAACTTTGGCCAAAATATGTTGAACCATAAAATTTATATATGACGTAAATGCACTTTTAGTCCCTATATTTTGACCCTATTTCTATTTTAGTACCTACATTTTCATTTCATCACTTTTAGTTCCTAAACCAATTAACGTGTGTTATTTTCGTCCTTTCCGTCAATCATAGACGAAAATATCTGAGGTGACTGATGGAGGAATTAAAATATTATTAAAAATCCACCATGACACTTATCACCCAATCCACATCAGATTATAATTTAAAAATTGATTTCTCAATTTTAACAAAAGAAAAAGTATGAGTTAAAAAATAAAAAAAAAAATAAAAAAAAACACACAAGAACATAAGAACAAGAACAGAAACCCAGATTTAATCACAAACACAATAAGAGATTTTCTTTTATATGGCATTTTTTATTTGTTTTTCTTAGAAAACAAGCACAAAAATAAACCCACACAGACCCAAAAAATTGAACCCACTTGGTTTAGACTCTCAAACTCTGTGTAAATTCTCAAACTCTCTCTCTCTCTCTCTCTCTCGACAAACTTTCTTTTCCTCTCTCACCTCTCTCACTGAGTCAGATCTCACGTTGTCTACCTCGCCCTCTCAAACCCACACCCTAGGTGGCGGTGCCTAAGAGAGGAGGAAATGTTGCAACAGACCTAGCGATGGGTTTGGTGGTTTCAGATCTAGTGTAGCTATTTGTGTGGTGGCAGATCGGCTTGGGGTGATACAGGACGGCGGTTTAGGGTAGGTGTGGCTATTTGTGTGGTGGCGGATCGGCTTGTGGTGATTCCAGATGGCGGTCTAGGGTGGGTGTGGTTGTTTGTGTGGTAGCGAATCAACTTGGGTTCGAATTTCTGGGAATGCAAAACTATTCTAGATGGCGGTCTATCATGTATGTTGATTTTTGGCTATGTAGATTTGTGTTGCAAATCCTGTTTTGTATATGTAAATGTGTATGTAACCGAGTGGGTTTAGATAAATTTTTTTATTTGGATTTGATTGGAGTTGGGTTTAGATGGAATGGACTTTGATGGTGTTGTCCAAATTTTTATTCTTTCATTTTCTTTGCAACCAAACAAAGGCTAAAAAAAGAACTGAAATTTTTTTGTTTTTTATCTTCATTTTTTTTTTCAATATATAAATTTGAGAAATGATTTTGCTTGGGTTTGAGGATGGGGCTTTGGAATTTATGATTTTTTTTTTTTTTTATGGTGTTTTTATGCTGAATTTTCTAGGTTTATGAATTTGATTTGCTGGAAGTTTCTTTGTTGATTGAAAGATGAGAAAATTTGAGTTTGAGTTGTGATTTTGTATATCTAGGTTTTGTGGTTTGAGAAAATCTGAAAAGATCTGCTGCTAGGTTTGTGTTTGTGTTTTTGCTGGAGATCAATTTGTGTTTGTGTTTTTGTATTTGGTTGAAAAGAAAGGGCATGAAAATGCAAGAAAATTTGGGCCCGTGGTCTTATGTTTAAAATCTGGGTTTGTGTTATTTGGTATTCTTGTTGAAGATGAACATAGATTTAAATTGATGTATTTTTGGATTTTAATTTTTTTTTTCAATCTATTAAAATTGATAAATTAAAAAAATATATATATAATTGGTTGTTGATGTGGCATTTTTAATATTATTTTAAAGGCCATATAGGCATTCTGAGTGCCAATATGCACTTTGTTAGCTACGTTGGATATTTTCGTTAGGAAACTGATAGTAGGGACTGAAATGGATGACGTTTTTCAAAATAAGGACTAAAAGCAGTAAAATAAAAATATAGGGACCAAAATAAAAATATGAATCAAAATGTAAAGACTAAAAGTGTACTTACACATTTATTTATTTAATGTATTTTGTCCCTAATGTCTTAAATAAGTGTGCATTTTTCTTAGCGCAAAAAAAATAAAATAAATAAATGTGTATTTTGTAAACCGATTAAAAACTAACTTTTTGCTTAAATTATTCATTGTTTGTGGGTCCTAAATTACTTTTTGTCTCAAACTTTATTTTAAATATTCTAACTTTCAGGTTTTTTATATAAAACAACCTAACTTTAAACTTTTTGTTTCATATTATGCAAATAAAAATAAACTGCTAGAAATAAGCAATTCTCAATACAGATACTAAAGTTTAACAAACTAATGCTATTAATCTCTCTAATTACATTAATTTTTCTTGTATATATGGCTAACAAAGTAATGAGATGACTTTGTTTAGTTTTTTTTTTTTTTTTTTTTTTTTTTGAGGAAAAGCTTTGTTTAGTAACTTGGCCATTGAATATTTATTAAATAATTACTGTAGAGACTGGGTTTGAACACTTTTTCTGCTGGATGAGTGGACTCAGACCTAACTAGTCCAATACAATAAATTTGTAGAGAGTAGGCCACAGAACTAGGCACTAGTGTGGATTGCAACGGTCAATATGGCGTTTGTAACCACTAAACCAGGATGAACTTGGGATTATCTAAAAAATTTTGTTCTCAGCACAGTTTGAGGAGCTTTGTTCTAATGATTAAGGGCTGAGAGTCATTCCAGGGAGCCCCCTCTCATGGTTAGTTTCTTCTATTATATAGTCCTCCCTATACGATCTTTGCCTTCCACTTGTTGATTATCCAAGACTGTGTTTGACTGCCTGTTCCATCAGCCACCTTATCAAACCTCTTATGAGTTGCAGTATCCTAAACAACTCTGTTCAGGGGTCACTTCCTTATTAATGTGGCCAGAACGTTACTTGTGGGCATTTAATATAGAAGTAACAGTTTATTCTGGAATCGTTCCTCCACCATGCTTCCATGGCTAACACATTGTACTTGTCCTTTCTCTTGAGATGCCCTAGGAGGCTACCTTTGATGGCACGCCACTTTTCCTATCTATGACCTCAGCAAGCCGAGGACAGGATCGTCCTCAGCAATATTTATTAGCAATTTGAGCTTTTTTCGATCATCCTCGGATGTTTCTCCATCCTTGTCATGGGCCTTGGGCTTAATGCAAAGTGGGCTAGAGTTACCAGATTCTTAGGCCCCACAATTACAACATGGAAAAAAAAAAGCCAAATAAATTTTAATTTTTGTTTTAAATTTTAAATTTTCTTACCGGCCCTTGAGTTTCAAAATTTTCAGTTTTATGAAGAGCCAAATAAAAAACTGAATCAAATAAAAATGACCAAAATAAAGTATTTAAAAGGTAAAAGGTCAATATCAAGAAAATTCAAATAAGAAGGGTCAAAATAAAAAATTTTGAAACTTAAAGGCCAAAATAAAAATAGCTCCAACCAAACTTTAAAAAGTTACTAAAAGTTAAAACCCTCTGAGAGTCCAAAATCATTGTACCCTTCTCCCTAAAACCCTAAACCCCTTCTCTCTGCAACTCAAACTCAAGTGAGAGAAATGGCTTTCACTACCATTCTTCGCAAGTCGGGTTCTTCTTTGGCCCCACTCGCAACTGGACTCGTTCGTGGCCAGGGAAATTACCATCGTGCCCTCTTCACGGCCAAAACCCACTCCAATCTCTCTCACAGTCACAGGATCTCATTTCTGAGCCCTTTTTTGGTTCCCAACCTTCACTACTCTTCTGCTTCGAAGAAGCCCAGCTCTGATGAGACCCTTTTACGAGTGATTCTGTCAGAGATCCAGTGCTTGCAGGAGACTGATGATCATGATCGGGTAGGTTTTTTTTTTTTTTTTTTTTTATAAATATTTTTGGGGTTTATGGTCTGTTTGGTTGCTGAGAAAGTGTGGGAAAATGAAAAGAAAATGGAACTTATAGGGCTATTTTTGTAGTTTTTTGGGAGAAGATGAAAAACCCACCTCAATGTCATCGAAGGGTTGTGTTCGGGCACGGAAAAATCAATAATAATTTGATATCTAGGATTTTAATTTCTTGAATGTTTACTATCTTTCTATGCAATTGAAGGCACATGCTGATGCTGCTCGGTTTGCTTGTGGACTAAAGGTTGTCTTTTTACTATTAAAAACAAAGAAGTAAGGCAAATTTAGTTGCTCCAAGAGGAATGTAATGGAAGGAAATGAAGCTTTAAATGTTATGACTTTATATGTTTTGAATTGCAGAAACTTGGTAAAAAACAAAATGTAGTTCGGCAGGGTTGAGTGGTTGCTTCTGTTTTCAGGCCCTGGGACCTGAATTGTGAATAATTTTAGCAAAAATGGGAATTTCATTTTCTTTATTGCCACCAAAAAAAAAAAAAAGGCAAGAAATGAATGAGAAGGATAGAGGTTTGTGCTTCAAGTTTTGATTATTGCAATTCATAGTATGCAAGCAGCTATAGGAGGTTTTTTAAAAGTTGTAGTTATTCTTGTTATTCTTTTTACTTTCCAGATAGACAAACAGAATTAAGACTTGTGATAGTTATTGTTGCCTAATAATTGGCTTGTTATTCGGCTGTAATTCTTGGTTTTTAATAAAAAAAGAGCCAGATGATCCAGAGTTTTCAGATGGATTTTGGAGATAATATTCTGAATAGTGTTGGTTTTGGTTTACTTAGAGAAACATTTATTGGTTTGTTAATGTTCAACGAATATCCTTGTATACATTTTTCAATCACTCATGAAAACTTTCTTTGATGTGGATGTCTTTTAACTATTGATGCTCTAGTAATGTGGTGCTTCAGGAGCTTACCTAATCTTTTTCTTTTTCTTTTTCTTCTTTTAATGAATATGCTTATATACTTATTAATTGCCTTACTGATAGTGGCGATCACATCTTTTTATTTGATAGGTTGAACAGATTCCAAGTGATTTTCCTTTCGAAATTGTGGATAATCCAGGACTTCAAACTCTAACACTGAAAAGAACTTATCAAGGTGAAGAGATAGAAGTTGAAGTTCACATGCCCGATCTAGTTACTGGTGAAAAAGATGATGATCCTGATGGGAATAATAGTGAAAAGGCTAGTCTATCTACCTTGCCACTGGTTGTTAGTGTCTCTAAGAAGGATGGACCTAGTCTAGAGTTTAGTTGCATTTCTTACCCTGATGAAATTGAGATTGACAGCTTGGCAGCTAAACGTCCAGAAATTTCTGATGAGGAGATTGCCTATAAGGGCCCTACCTTCGTGTAAGAATTTATCATTCTTACTTTTATATCATCAATTCAATATCATGGTATATGTATTTATATATATAATTTATGAGTGTCTTCACGTTTTCTTTTTCAGTGATTTGGATGAGGACCTGCAGAAGGCTTTCAAGAGGTATTTAAATATAAGAGGACTCAAGCCCAGCACAATTAATTTCTTGCATGAGTACATGATCAACAAGAACAGTAAAGAAGAATTGATTTGGATGAAGAAACTTAAGAAGTTTGTTGAAGCCTGAACTTTTGCCAATGCAGCAACTTTGGTAGAAGAGAACTCAAGGACCAAGTTTTGATATTGTATTTTCATCTGCATAGAGATATACATTGCTGCAATTTATTTACAGAGCCTTTTATGCAAGGCCTATGATGGTTACACTAGATCATTAACAAATAGTTGTGTTAGGTGAGGTCTTTTATTGAGAAGTTGGTTAAGTTGCTTTTGATTTAGAATGAATGTGTTGTTTCAATTAGAATTTAGAACCAACTATGATTGAATGGATCTGTTTATGACTCCTGAAGTGTTTCATTAGGAAGTCTAGTACCTAATATAAAGTGTGCAAATTGTAACAGATGTAAAATAATTGAATTAGATTATCATAATCCAGATCATTAACCATATTTTCCATTCTACATGTACGAGGAGCTATTCTAATATAGAAATTATCATATTTTCTAACATGAAATTTTGAAATGATAGAATGTACCATACCGTTCTTCCTTAAGTTCAACTTCTTTTTGCTTTTTTTGACAAATGAAATGTATTTGCACTCTCATTAAAAATCAAATCTCATTATAAACAATAACTGCAAAATCTTCTTACATATGATAAAGATAAAGTGTAGAGTACACCATGGGCAGCGAGGCATCAATCAAGGGGGACATGTACAGCTTTGGAGTATTTCTACTGGAATTGTTCCTGGGAAAGAGACCAACCAATGAAATACTTAAAGATGATCTCAATCTCCACAATTTTGTTAATATAGTATTGCCAGGGGATGGACTTGTTCAAGTTTTGGACCAAACCCTTCTCATTAAAGAAGTTGAAGAAATGCCATTGCCAGCAGCAACAGTGGCAGCTAGAGAAGATAATAATGAGAATGAAATTGAAGCAGATGAAGAAACTCAGGGTATTGTGAACATTTGTTAATTGGAAGCCAATGTGTATAAGTGCATAGTCTTGGTCCTTGGGATTGGACTTGCATGTAGCGTGGAGTAACCAAAAGAAAGAATGTTTTTCTTGGTTCTAGGATCTGAAGACTTCGTAGAATCCAAGTTGAGGTACTTCTACCTTTCAAATTTGAATTCACTCCAGTAAAATTGCACGACAATTATCTCATAAAATGGTTGAAGATGTCCCAAGTGAAATATACTGGCCATGAAGGGGTTTTTTTCTTTGTTTTTTCATAAATACTAGTGTGGAGTCAATCAATTTTTAACCTTTTAACTTTTTACTCTCTTTTTTTTTTTTCTTTTTTTTTTGTGTGCATATGATCTTGATTGTACAACTAAATTTGCTGTATAAAAGTAACAACTTTGGCCAAAATACATTGTTCATCCATAAAATTTACCCATTAAACACCTTTTGTCCCTAATGTCTTAAATAAGTGTGCATTTGATGGTGGATTAAAAACTAGTTTTTTGCTTAAATTATTCACTGTTTCCTAAATTACCTTCTATCTCAAACTCTCAGCTTTATTTCACATAATCTAACTTTCAGTTTTTTAAAAATAAGCTAGTTTTTAACTTTATCTCATATTAATAAATAAGCTACTAGAAATAAGAAATTCTCAAATGGACACTAAAGTTTAATAGGCAAATGCAATTGATCTCTCTAAATAGGTTAATTTTTCTTGTATATGTGGCTAATGAAGCAATGAGGTGACTTTGTTTAGTGATGTGAACATTGTGGAGTTGAATTTTTATTAAATAGAAAGTACCCCAAAAAAAATTTTATAAAACTTTTTGTTTTAAATTTTCAATTTTGTTACTGGCCCTTAAGTTTTGAAATTTTCATTTTTATGAAAGGCAAATAAAGAACTGAATCAAAAAAATAAAAATTTTAAAACGTAAAAAGTTAATATAATTTCTGTAGGGTCAATTTTTGTAGCCCAAGCCCAATAGGTTCGGATTATGAGCCCAATGAACCCTGAACAATGAATTTGTAAAGAGTGGGTGAAAGAGCTGGGCTGGACGTGAATTAGACGAGTTGATTATGGTATTTACAGACGAACTAACATGCAATCATGCTTGGACGAAGGCAAAAGTGAAAGTCCGAAAAGGCATTTTATTGAGTGAAAGTTGGTTACAGTTCTTAGAGCTACAGTGAAGTTATTTTCTTTTTTCTCTCTCTCTTTTGTTTCGTCTCCATTATCAGAGGCCTCTCCTCCTTATATAGCACCCTTCCCCTTTATCTCCATCGTCCACTTGTTCATCATCTAAACATCCACTTGAGTGCATGTCCCATCATGTATCTTCTTTAGCCTTGTGTAAGTGGCGGTAGCTGAGATTGTACTGTTCAGGGGTCTTCTCCACATTAATGCGGCCAAAAAAGTAGATGCAGTGCATTTAATGTGGTGGTTGAAGTTTGTCTTCTAAATATTTCTCCATTTCTGTCATCTCCATGCGAGCCTGAGGTTCATCTTTATCATTAGAATTGTCAGGAGGATTACTTGAACTTCCCAGGCATCTGTTTGGCCAAGCCTCCTTGAATCCGAGGATGATGGCCTTTTCGGACAACTGAATATCTCCTCGAACTGTGCCCCACGTTCATCTCCAAGTATGTTTCTTTCACATGGGCTTCTTCTCAAGTACTTTCATCTCTTCGGACAAGCAGTAGTTCTCAAATAGGACCTTAGGCCCAATATATTAGGTTGGGCTTTTCACCCCCCACAATAGCCCCTCAAAATGTTAGTTTTTCCCTCGCATCCGAGGAGAAAAAAATAGGATTTTGACTTGTCATGAAATGGAAGTTTGAAACAACAAAAATATCTGAACTTACATGCGTGTGGGCATAGATGCAAGCGCTTCATTAATGTTGCTGTTGTTTCAGTCTCCCCGAGGCACTATCAATTACTCCAGACGACGCTTTGTCTTTGGCATACAACGGTGGGCTACTGATCCAACGGACATGATTTTTTCCTCAGAATTTGGGCGAGATGGCCCCTGACCCTTCGCTTGTCCCCATATAAAGCCTCGAAGGAGGTTATTTCTTCTTTACTTTGCAAATCCTCAGACCACCCAGCAAACTTAAGCACTCGAACCCACTGAGTACATTCAATCATCAATCCTAGTTCATCCCAGAGTCTGCAAGAATCCTTCCGCGAGTTCGAAGATCACTTTTCAATTCAATTTGTGTAAGTGTTGACGTTTCTAATCCTTCATCTTCTTCTCGGCTAGTGCTTTCAGCTTTCAAACCCTTATTTGCCAGTTATTGCCTTGCGCCCTTCTCTATTTAGCCAAAAATGGGTAGATTCGAGGAACTTGTTGAGAGTCCTGCCCTAATAGAGGAATTTAAGGAGACTTACGGCATTCCACGGGGGGTAAATCTAAGGTATTGTCCCCCGGAGCGGATATTGACCGACTGAGGAGAGGGGGAAGTCATAATCCCCATGATAGCATTCATAGAAGGGGGAATGACTCTTCCTATGGGTTCTGTCACTAGAGGTTATCTTCGTAACCATAGGCTTTCCCCTGAGCAGTGCGCACCCAACCTCTTTAGGATCCTAGGAGCAGTTGATGCCCTGAATCGTCACCTAGATTAGGACTTACCTGGCATGACGTGGTGCATATGTACGAGTGTCATAGTCAGCAGGGGGCGGGATACTATCTTAAATCCCAATTCGATGTCGTTAGGCTCGTTTCCTGCCTTCCTAAGTCTAATAAGGGGATGAAAGATGACTATCTGATCGTCTCGGGTGTGTGGCATGACGGTCTTCATTGCCCGACCAAACCAGGAGAGCTAAGTGGGACCCTTTAGGCCTAGGTTTCCTGACAATAGATTTAGGATTTTCACATTTTAACAATCTGTCTTCTCTTTTGTGTATCATTATCTTTGAGTTTCTGACCAAGTTTTCCTTGTGGTGTTCACAGATAGAAGGCAAGTTGCTCCTCGGCTCAGCCTCTCAAACGTCCCCGCGCTTAATTACTTACTCTGATCGAAAATTTTTGTGAGTGAAGACGAGCAGCTCCAATCTATTCCCCTCATACTTGGTTATACGTCAAAGCGAAAAGATTTTCAGCCGCTCGGCAATGCCATTACTCAAGGGGACTACCGTCTCAAATGGATAGACGTCGGTCGTCATAATTTCTTAGCACCGTATGATCTTGCGCCTGTGCCACATCCAAATCCTCGGGGTGTGCCATTGCTCCTTCAGCCAATTCAACACGTTCCTCTTGAACCCGCTGCGGCCGAGGAAAGAGTTGCTTCTTCAACCCTCTCACTTGACGAGCAGATTGACGAGTTCAAGTTTGAAGGAGAAGCTTTAGGAGAGGTCTAAGTGATTCAAGTTTCCGACGCCGAAGAGGAAATTGACAGGCAGTCTAGTGCTCGTCCTGTTTTAATAATTGCTCTACTAGGAGACTCTTCGGAAGAGGAAGACATGGTTGATTTAAGGAGTTTGATGAGGAATAAGGGTAAAAAAGTTGAGCCCAAAGGGACCAGTACGTCCCAACCGCCTGTAAACCTTCCTCCAGCACCTCCTCAGGCTCTTGATCTCGGCTTGAAGCCTCTGCCGGATCTAAAAAAGAAAAGACCCCACATCTCTACGGACGAAGAGAAGGAGGTAGCACCTTCGAAGGGGACCAAGCAACAAAAAGTGGTGAAAGACCACCAGAACAAGAGGGCCTCGTCTACTGAGAGCCGAGATGAGGTCATCGTGGCTAATGTCCGCCGAGGAGGACCTCGCATTTGGTCTTCAAGGTTGGATTTGGATGGCACCTCAATCCTTTGGGACACCTTCCTTAGGAATTATGATGGGGGAAGGGCAGGTTATGTTGCTGAAGTCTTGGAGCAGCCACTCCTCCTCCCATATGACATGGAGTCCTACAGGCGTTTCAACCAACATGAGCTCTTCCTATCCCTTAAGAGGGATATAGCCATGGTAAGTGAACTTAGTCTGCTTAGTTAAATCGCTTAGCCTTTTTACTTTTTCTCCTTTTTCTGTGCTTTACATTCAAAGTTTCCATTATGTAGGTTACCCAGCAAATCTTTATGGCCGAGGAGTGGAACAAAAAGTCCTATCTTAAAGCCCAGGCTGCGGCCCAATCTCGGTTTGAGGCAGAGAGGTCTTTGGGCAGCCTGAAGGACGATTATTCCCTGCTGTCCCAGCAATTGAAAGAGATGACCAATCAGAGGAACAGCCTCAATGCTGGCCTCAAAAATGTTGAGACTCAGGCCGAAGAGTAGCGTAAACAGTTGAGCATGGCAGAGATCAACCTGGCGACCGAGAGGGAGTTGGTAAAAGGGCTTAGAGTTGAACTTAAAAAAGCCAAGGAGAATGCCCGATTAGCCGAGCAGAACGCCTAACTGGCTAAGGAGGCGATCGAGGCCGAGAGAAAAGCAGCATACTAGCTGGGGGTGGATGAGACTAGGGCCCAGCTTACGGAGCAATTTGCCTCGGTTAGTCGAGACTATTGCAACACAACCTGGAAAAAGGTACTGGATGCTGTTGGAGTCCCTGCTGACTTAGAGTTGAGGTTGCCTGGGAGCATATATTACGACCCAGATATCCAAGAGCTCCCAAAGGCGGACCCCCTTCCTTCAACACAGCACCCAAAGGCTTCAGAGCAATCTTTGGTCAGCCAAGTTCCCCCAACCACTCTTGAGGCCTCCAAGGAGTCTGATCAGCTAGGTGATAAGGGCAAACCAGTTGAGCCACCCAAGGCAATGGCAAGGGGTTGGAAAAGGGGAAAACTTCTTCTGAGCCTAAGGGCCAGGCCCCAGAAGCTATTGCTACTCGAACAGACCAGGTTGCCGACCCTGTGGTCCCTCAACTGAAGACTTAGACATAGGGGCTTTTGTTTTGTACTTGTATTAATTTTGTTTTTATATAAGGAATTGTAAACCATTTTCTTTTGATCAATGAAACAGTTTCTCTTTTGCTTCTAGTGCCTTCGTTACATGTCTTATGACTTATCATTGCTGCATATAACTGTACTTTGTAGTTACAATAATGCGAATAAACTTGATCACTATATCGTACTGATGATATGAATAATCGAAATTGGTACTGAAAAGAACAGTTTGTATAAGAGTTATTAATAAGCAACGAATGTAGTGAGTAATTATGGAAGTTTTACATGTCTTTTCAAATATACAAAGAGAGTGTTATTACCCTTCGGCTTTGAATTAAACATGACTAAGGAAGCCAATCATAAGTTAGAGTCAATTTAAACACAATCAAGAATTTCAAGCATGACTCATTTTCACGCTAAGCCCCAATGATAATAGCTGTGTGGGGGTGTTGACTAACCTGTGTCATTTGGTTCGAGGACTACAGGAATGAATGTATTTGAGTTTAAAGACCTTATAGAGCCATATTATCTAGTCCGAGGGCTGCAGGCGTGGTTGGATTTAAGTTTAAGCGCCTCAAAGAACTCGATGAATGAGTGTTAACTAATCCAAATCATCTGGTCCGAAGACTACAGGCATGATTGGATTTAAGTTTAAACACTTGAGAGAACTGTAATGGAGTGTTAACTAACCCAAATCATCTGGTCCGCAGACTACAGGCATAATTGGATTTAAGTTTAAACACCTGGAGAACTGTAACGGGGTGTTAACTAACCCAAATCATCTAGTTCGAGGACTACAGGCATGATTGGATTTAAGTTTAAACATCTAGAGAACTGTAACGGAGTGTTAACTAACCCAAATCATCTAGTCCGAGGACTACAGGCATGATTGGATTTAAGTTTAAACACTTAGAGAACTGTAACGGAGTGTTAACTAACCCAAATCATTTGGTTTGAGGACTACAGGCATGATTGGATTTAAATTTAGACACTTAGAGAACTGTAACGGAGTGTTAACTAACCCAAATCATCTGGTCCGAGGACTACAGGCATGATTGGATTTAAGTTTAAACACTTAGAGAATTGTAACGGAGTGTTAACTAACCCAAATCATCTAGTCTGAGGACTACAGGCATGATTGGATTTAAGTTTAAACACTTGAGAGGATGGTGAATGAGTGTTAACTAACCCAAATCATCTGGTCAGCGAACTACAGGCATGATTGGATTTTAAGTTTAAACACTTAGAGAACTGTAATGGGGTATTAACTAACCCAAATCATCTGGTCCGAAGACTACAGGCATGATTGGATTTAAGTTTAAACACTTAGAGAACTGTAACGGAGTGTTAACTAACCAAAATCATCTGGTCTGAGGACTACAGGCATGATTGGATTTAAGTTTAAACACTTAGAGAACTGTAACGGAGTGTTAACTAACCCAAATCATTTGGTTCGAGGACTACAGGTATGATTGGATTTAAGTTTAAACACTTGAGAGGACGGTGAATGAGTGTTAACTAACCCAAATCATCTGGTCCGAGGACTACAGGCATGATTGGATTTAAGTTTAAACATTTAAGAGAAACACTTCACGTAGCGAATTGGCATATCGGCTGAAGAAAAGATTCGATTAATAAAAGTACCTCTTGAGATTATTTACATTCCAAGGATGTGGTATTACATGACCATATAGGTCTTCTAAGAAATACGCCCCCAATGCCAGCTCCTGAAGTGATACGATATGGCCCTTCCCAATTGGGTCATAATTTTTCCCAAGCTGGGTTCTTTGCAGTGTCCACAACTTTCCTCAGCACTAGATCACCAGGTTTTAGAGGCCTTAGTTTTACGTTAGCATCGTAGCCCTGCCTGAGCTTTTGTTGGTAATGTGCCAGTCGAACCATTGCACTTTCCCTCTTTCCTCAATCAGATCCAAACTCTTCTCTAACTGCTCATTATTGCTAGTAGGACTGAACGAGCTAGTTCTCAATGTTGGGAACCCAGTTTCTAAAGGTATGACAGCTTCAACCCCATAGGTCATTGAGAAGGGAGTCTCCCCAGTAGATCTGCGGGGCGTAGTTCTGTAAGCCCAAAGTACATGAGGCAATTCTTCTACCCATTTGCCCTTCGCATCATCTAGCCTCTTCTTTAAGCCATTTACTATAACCTTATTAACAGCTTATGCTTGCCCATTACCCTGGGGATAGGCGGGAGTGGAGTATCTATTTATAATTCGCAGCTCGCTGCAATAATTCCTGAATGCCTTGCTATCAAACTGGAGGCCGTTGTCCGAGATGAGAGTATGAGGAACCTCAAATCGAGTGACAATACTTTTCCACACAATTTTTTGTACGTCCACATCTCTGATGTTGGCCAGTGGTTCAGCTTCGACCCATTTGGTGAAATAGTCTGTGCCGACCAGAAGGTACTTCTTGTTTCTTGCAGTTTTAGGGAATGACCCCACGATATCTAAGCTCCATTGGGCAAAAGGCCACGGGCTGGATAGTGGATTAAGAGTTCCCCCTGGTTGATGAATGTTTAGGACAAATTATTGACATTGATCGCACTTCTTGACGTTATCTTAGGCATCTTTTTGCATCTTCGGCCACCAATAACCTTAAGTAATAGCCCAGTGAGCCAAGGACCTCCCTCCAGTATGGCTTCCACATATTCCTTCATGTAATTCCTCTAGTAGCAACTTGGACGCTTCAGGATGCATGCATAACAAGTATGGTCCCGAGTAGGAGCGTCTGTATAAATTCTAGTCCTCGGATAGTCAGAATCTAGTCGCCTTCCTCCGAATTTTGTCAGCTTCCCCCCTTTCTTCAAGCAAGATGTCTTCTTTCAAGAACTTAATTATAGGGTCCATCCAGCAGAGTCCGGTTTTGACTTGGTGAACTTGAACTACTTCCCTTTACCTCTGTAGGCCCATGCAAGTCCTCGACGAGTATGACTCTCGGCAAATTTTGCGTCGAGGAGGTAGCAAGAGTGGCTAAGGAGTCAGCATGTGCGTTACCACTTCTGGGGATGTGCAGCAAACTGAAAGAGTCGAACTCCGACTGGAGACGTTTGACCCGACTCAAGTATCCCTGCATTCTTTCATCCTTCGCCTCAAACTCTCCTTGTAACCCACGACTAGCCTTGAGTCTGAGAAAAATTCCACAAACTTTCCTCCCATTCTTCGAACCATAGCCATTCCCATTAGTAGAGCTTCATACTCCGCCTCATTATTCGTTATTGAGAAGTTCAGCCTTAGCGACTTTTCGATAATGATTCTTTCAGGGGATATCAACACTAGCCCAACTCCAGAACCTCTTTGGTTTGCTGTGCCATCAACGTACACTTCCCAATGGGAGGGACTCTGTTGGGAGATCATGCTAACTGATTTTTCATCCATGTCCGACGTAGGCATTACTTCTTCTAGTTGGGGCTCCGTGAACTTAGCCACCAAATCCGCAAGGACCTGGCCTTTGACCGATGTGCGGGGCATATATTTTATATCGAAAGCCCCTAAGATTGTACTCCATTTAGCAATTCGCCCAGTGTAGTCAGCGCTTCGGAGTATAGCCCTGAGTGGGAGTTGAGTGAGGACAATAACCGTATAGGCCTAGAAATAGTGAGGTAGCTTCCGTGTACCGAGCACCACTGCTAGGATAGCTTTCTCCAGGGGCAAATAACGGATCTCGGCCTCTTGCAGCGACTTACTTACGTAATAAACTGGTCTTTGCACACCACAGTCTGATCGTATCAACACCAGGCTCACCGCACAGGGGGCTACAGCGATGTAGGCAAACAATACCTCATCTGGCTCAAGACTGGACATGATTGGTGGCCGAGCTAGATAATCTTTGAGTTGCTGAAAGGCCAAAGCGCATTCTTCAGTCCATTCGAATCCCTTCCACTTGTTGAGTAGAGAGAAGAAGGGCCGACACCTGTCTGCCGATCGAGAGATAAATCGATTCAGGGCAGCTGTCATTCCGGTCAGTTCCTGAACCTCCTTGGGATTTCGAAGAGCTCATAAATCGTTGATAGCCTTTATCTGGTTGGGGTTAACCTCAATTCCTCTGTGAGTCACCATGTATCCCAAAAACTTGCCAGACCCCACCCCGAATGAGCACTTGGAAGCATTTAGGTGCAACTTGTACTTTCTTAGAACCTCGAAGGTACTTTCAAGGTCCTTCGCATGCTCAACAACAATCTTTCTCTTTACCACCATGTCGTTTATGTAAACCTTGATATTTTTGCCCAACTGTGGCTCGAACATCCTCGTCATCATCCTCTGGTAGGTAGACCCCACGTTCTTCAAGCCAAATGGCATCACTTTATAGTAGTAGTTACCAATAGGGGTGACAAAAGCGGTCTTCTCCTGATCACCCAGGGCTAGTGGTATCTTGTGGTAGCCTTGGAAGGCATCAAAGAAGCTCATCCGAGGATGGCCGACAGTGGCGTCCACTAGTTGATCAATTTTTGGCATAAGGAAGGGATCTTTGGGGCAAGCCTTATTCAAATTAGTGAAGTCCACGCACACTCGCCATTTCCCACTCTTCTTCTTCACCACCACAGTGTTTGCTAGCCACTCAGGATAAAAAAACTTCCTTAATAGCTTTAGCTTGTTTGAGTTTTGCTACTTCTTCTCTTACTGCATCAGCATGCTCCTTGGATGGGCGCCGAGGAGGCTGCTTCTTAGGGGTGATCAGTGGATTTACCTTCAAGTGGTGACATATGAATTCCGAGTCTACTCTTGGGGCTTCATAAGCACTCCAGGCAAATACATCAAGATTTCGCTTGAGGAACTCTATTAGCTCTTCCCTCTCTTTAAGAGGTAACTGAGATCCGACTTGGAAGAACTTTTCGGGATCATCTCCAATGACAAGTTTTACTAAATCTTCGCATCGAGCGCCTTTGTCTGGACCTTCGACGAGTAATTCGCGAGACTTTAACTGCTATAAACCCCGTTCGGCCCTGGACGAGGACTCGGCTTCGGGCTGATGCTGGATGGCAGCCACTAAGCACTGTCGGGTTGCGGACTGATCTCCTCGGATCTCATGAACTTGCCATTCGGATGGGTACTTGACTTTTTAATGCAAAGTAGAGGAAACAGCCCCTAGCGCATGAAGCCAAGGTCTGGCTCCGATTGCCGTATAGGGTGAATACACGTCCACAACTATAAAATCCACCTCTACCACTTCGGAGCAGGCCTGCATAGGTAGGCGTATCTGACCTTTCGGGGTGACAGCCCTTCCTTCAAAGCTTACGAGGGGGGAATTGTATGGTGTTAGGTCTTAGGGTTTTAGGCCTAACCCCTTGTAGAGATCTGGGTACATTATCTCCACAGCATTACCCTGGTCCACCATCACCCTCTTCACATCGTACCCTCCAATTCTGAGGGTGATGACTAACGCATCATCATGGGGTTGGATGGTGCCAATCATGTCCTCGTCCGAGAAGCCTATAACCAGTGGGGCACCAAACTTAACTCTCTTCGGACCTCAGCTTGAATCCCCTGCTGATGGTCGGCCTACCGACATAACTTTCAATGGCCAGGATTCTGTTCTCCCCGGCGCAGCGAAGACGATGTTAATAGTTCCTAGTGGCGGCTTTGAAGGGTCATCTCTTCTTGGCCCTGAGCCCATCTGGCCTCCTCTGTCACGACCCAAACCTGTACTTCAGGATTTAAAGCATGACCGGCATGTTAATATTAAGTTTACCTTAATACTAACACGAACCAACCTGATCTGAAAGTGCTTATCAAGAATTTGCTTCTTGAATTCCTGATTATTTTCTAACATAAAACCATAATATACAAAAAAAATGATGAAAACCTGAAATTTCATTTCCTTTGAACTTGGAAAGATTACCACTTGGCTAAAATGTCAGGTATTCATGCAAATATTACATAGCTAAACGTATAGCAAACTCTTATTACAAACCTAACCCCAAAGACATACAATCGGGGTTTAAAACAAACTAAGATACTGCATTACATCTGTGCTTAAGAATCAAGTACATCTTGATTCATCCTATACAACAAAAAAGCTAACTACTATACAACAAAAACTAACTATACATTCTAAGAAACGAGAAAACACCGAATCCTTGCCACCTCTAATACTCTCGCTGCTTCCAGGAAGAACCTGTGTACTGAAATATAAAAGGGTGAGCTGCGAAGCCCAGTAAGGTTTTTAAGCTCCATGGGCCCTTGATAAGAATGCATGTAAATTAAATATTTTATGGTTATGCTAGCTTTGATAATACAACTTCATACTATTCACGTTGTTCTCAAAATAACGTATTAACTTTCAATTAAAATACTTCATTTCCCCTTCATGTAATAATAAAAGGGCATAATAAGAACATAAACATAATTCTGTTATCTTATTTTTAGAAAGATTATAAAATGTTTCATTATAACTTCTTTTTCATGAGAGCCTTTAACTTCATAATGCATTTAAATAAAATCATTCTCTCATGATCAATCACATAATATAGCTATTAATGACATATTGGTTATTCCATATCTGATAAATCTGTACAGAGAAGGCCTCATCACATTTGGTTGCCCTTGTGTGTATGATATTGTCCTCTTTGAGAGGCCTGATGGTACATCTCCTCAAGGTTTTATTCCTCCCCGCTGTCCGTACACATTGGGGAGAAGGCCTTGTTCAGATTAGAGTTACGGGCAACCCCATTTCCTCTACTTTAAATGGCCAAACAGATAACATTTTCCATGGAAAGCCAATAATTAACCCCTACTGGCTGAGTTCAGAACATAACAATGGAATAACCCGAATACTATATTTCCATACTTATACATTATATGAAAATTTCTTATTTTGCATAATATTCCATAATAATAGCATATCCATCTCATTTTTAAATATTATATTCGTGATATAGATAATGGCATCAATATGCTAAAATTTTCATGTATATAAGCTTGCACAACTCACGAACATATATTTTACTTAAACCAGGCTTATATGTAATATCTTTAATTAAAATTTTTTAATGCATAATACTTTTGAAATAATCTTTATACTTATCAAAAGCACATATCTCAAATCCCTTACCTGAAAGCCAAAGACGCGAGAGATTGAACAAGAGGAGCTCAAGTGTCCGTGTTCTCGTTCTCGTCACCTGAATGAAAAACCAAAACTTATTATTGACAACCTCTTCCTAAGTATTTAAACTTATAACCCAATCATATCCTAACTCTCAAACTTAAGAAAATCTTAATTCCCCTCACAATAAGTTCCCCAAAGCATATGATACAATCATCAAACACATTATGCATCCAAACCATAGAGAAACCAAGGCATAAAATTTATATATGATTCAAACATACCAAAGAATGAGCATATTAAATTATAGCTCAAAACATTCAACCTAGCTTCAAAATTTAATCCACAAAGTCAAGAGTTATCCTACCCTGTTTACTGGTCATTACAGCAGCAAAAGCCCCATTTGTAAAATACGAATGGGCTGCTAAAACACATCCAAAAGTCATGAACTTTTATCTAACTACTCCCCTGTATGTCCAGTGTATACCATAAAAATTTCGGATTCAAATCATAAAACCATGATTTATTAAAAATCATACAAGACAACATGTTCAAATCTCTCCTGGCAGAAAATCATGCAACTTAAAAATTAAACCATTATTTTTCTACTCATCCAATTGCTGTGAGACCACTTCCATAACAACCATATATGTCCTATAATTCATAAAAAATACTCCTTGCATCCTAATTCACAGCAAATGATTTAATACAGAATTTTCTTTTTGTAAACATCGAATCTGTCACACTGACAGCTTCAGCACATATTCTTTCTAAAATCATCAACAAATAGCATTTGACCTTAATTTCATCTGGGTATTTTTATACCTATACAATACTTATTAAAATACCCTAATAAGCATCCAATAGACCATAACACCATCACTCCTTCAACTTACAAAAACAGAATCACAAGTTCAGCCTAAAAATCAGAACAGAGGATAAAGAATGAAAATAAACAAACAATCATATTATCCAAGTACACAAAATCAGATGAGGTTTAATTTACTTACCCTCACACTTTGAAGATGAAATCTTAGTTTTTAGGCCCTTGAGTTTCTTCTCTAGAGTGAGATTTCTATGATTTTTGGTGAAAAAGAGAGAGAGAGGTTTGGCCGTGTAGGAGCAAAAGGAAATGAACAAAAAGAACAAGGAAAGATGAACCTAGAAGCTGTTCTGGAGCAGCAAAAGAAGGATAAGAACATTGACTTTGGGGGTGGAATACGTGTGATGCTAGGAAGAAAAATATCACACCTACCTTTTTCCAACTTTTGGTAATTATAATATTCACCCCTTATAAGCATATATATCAAGGAAGTCCCACACAATAATATAACTTTTCATATATATCCCTACCTTTATAAACTTCTTTCTACAACATTAAAAATAGCATGAATCCTCTATAATATCACAAAATCAAAGTTTCATGCACTTAAAAGTAATTAAGATAACAACATGCATATAAACTCATAAGTTAATTATGTAATTAGGTTGGGGTGTTACATCCTCTGCCACTGGAATGGTACAAAAGGTGTCCCAATCGACCCTCACGGACCAGTTGGTCTAAATGATCCCACAAACTCCTGCAATCCTCTATGGTATGCCCATGGTTTTGATGGTATTGGCAATAGAGGTTATGATTACACCTCTCAGGGTTCCCTACCATCTTGTTCGGCCACCTGAAGAATGATTCATTCTTGATCTTTTCCAAGACTTGGTGTACTGGCTCTTTGAATACAGTGTTGACCGCTTGGGGATTTATTGATCCTGATTGCCCAGTGAAATCTCTCCTTGGTTTATTGCTATTGTAGCGGTCCGACCTAAAATCCCTCCTCTCCTAGGGGATAACCTTATCCTTTCCTTTCCCCTGCTGCTGGTCTTCCTCAACTCTCTTGTACTTTTCTATACGGTCCATGAGTTGACGCATGTTAGTGACCGACTTACCAGATAAGGACGTCCTCAAACCGTGGTCAGTAGGGAGGCCGAGCTTGAATGTGCTGAGGGCCATTGCATCAGAGTTGCCCTCCATATCATTGAACATCTCCCAGTATCTATCTGAATATGCCTTCAAGGTCTCACCCTCCTGCATGGTCAAAGAAAGTAGTGAGGACAAGGGCCTGACCACTCTTCGGCATGTGACAAAACGGGAGCCAAATGCTTGAGTGAGCTCTTTGAAGGAGTTGATGGAGTCTGCTTTCAGACCGTCAAACCACCTCATTGCAACTGAACCGAGACTGGAGGGGAAAACTTTACACATCAGAGTTTCATCTTTGGAGTAGACAGCCATCCTTTGGTTAAAATGACTCACGTGCTCCACGGGGTCTGTTTTACCATTGTAGATGGTGAACGTTGGTTGGTTAAAGCGCCGAGGAAGTCTCGCTTCCTCAATCCTGCGCGTAAAGGGTGACCTAGAAATCTGATTCAGAGCTCTGCTCATGGCATCGTTTCCTACATCTCCACGTGATGGGCTTCTGTGTTGCCTCTTATGATGGGACTCCTCTTCATAGGTATAGGATTCATTGGCTGGTGTCCGAGATTTTTGCTGATAAGTGACATCCTGCTCATCATCGGAATCCTCATCAGAATACGAGGAAATCTGTTTCCTTTTTGCATGTCGCAACTCCCTTTTTAGTTTTTCTACCTCTAGTTGCAAATCCCGGTTTTTCTCTGCATGGGACATGTGACTTCCGCCATGTGACTGGCTTTGGCCAATATGCACAGTGTGTACACTGCCCTCACGATCTTGTCTCCTTTCTAAGTTAAGAAAATGGTCCACATGTTGGGATGCCCTAGATTCTGCTTGTTGTTGACCTCGTCCTGCCATCACCAACTGTTGTTTTCACCCTTGCACAAGCTCTTCCTACAGACGGCGCCAATTGTAGGGTCAATTTTTGTAGCCCAAACCTAATAGGTTCGAATTATGGGCCCAATGAACCCTGAACAATGAATTTGTAGAGAGTGAGTGAAAGAGCTGGGCTGGACGTGAATTAGACGAGTTGATTATGGTATTTACGGACGAACTAACATGCAATCATGCTTGGACGAAGGCAAAAGTGAAAGTCCGAAGAGGCATTTTATTGAGTGAAAGTTGGTTACAGTTCTTAGAGTTACAGTGAAGTTATTTTCTTTTTTCTCTCTCTCTTTTGTTCCGTCCCCATTATCAGAGGCCTCTCCTTCTTATATAGCACCCTCCCCCTTTATCTCCATCGTCCATTTGTTCATCATCTAAACATCCACTTGAGTGCATGTCCCATCATGTATCTTCTTTAGCCTTGTATGAGTGGCGGTAGCTGAGATTGTACTGTTCAGGGGTCTTCTCCACATTAATGCGGCCAGAAAAGTAGATGTAGTGCATTTAATATAATGGTTGAAGTTTGTCTTCTAGATATTTCTCCGTTTCTGTCATCTCTATGCGAGCTTGAGGTTCATCTTTATCATTAGAATTGTCAGGAGGATTACTTGAACTTCCCAGGCATCTGTTTGGCCAAGCCTCCTTAAATCCGAGGATGACGGCCTCTTCGGACAACTGAATATCTCCTCGGACTGTGCCCCACGTTCATCTCCAGGCATAGTTGTCAAATCGTGAATCGTATCGTGAATCGATTTTTAATTTTTTTGTATCGTGTATCGTATCGTATCGTGTATCGTAAGATACACAAACACTTAATAAAATTTATAAAAAATTATAAATATACATATATAAATGATATATTCATTATAAATTTTAAATATGTTCAACTAATGACTAATTTATTCATCACTTATGTAATAATATTTAACAAACTAATTAAATAAATCAAACCAGCATGTATTCATAACATACACATTAAAATTACTTAAATTCAAAAGTGATAATATATTACAAATGACTCAAAAATAAAAATTTATTTTCATCATATTCATCAAATTGCCTAATCAACCCCATCTAAGTTAACGCTATCTTCATATTTATAATTTTGCAAATTTATTTCTTCATTAAAATTTTCTTCATCGTTATTCGTCATTAACATTTACTATTTCTTCTTGTTCTTTCCATTTCTATAAATTTTTTTTGGCATTCTAGTTTCTTGGACTTATAACAATAACAATTAAAATAAAAATAAAAAAGTTTATAAAAATTTAAAATATTAAAGTGAAAGGTAAGTGTGTACTGTGTAGTCAATTGTAGGAAGGAGGGAAAAAAAACTTATGAATATATTATTTTAGTAAGCTAAATTAAGAAAACTAATAATTTTGTGTTAAAAACAAATCTAAAAACTTGTTAGATTCAAATAAAAGTACAAATTTTAATAAAAAATCTCATTTTAAAGCATTTATCTATGTATCGTACGATACGTACAATTTTACGATACGATACGATTCATATAATACACACACTGTATCGTACGATTCATGAGCACTTACGATACGCTGATACAATACGGAACTTTTTATACATGATTCGATATGTATCGTACGATAAGTATCGCGTATCGTACGATACTGACAACTATGTCTCCAGGTATGTTTCTTTCACATGGGCTTCTTCTCAAGTACTTTCATCTCTTCGGATAAGCAGTAGTTCTCAAATAGGGTCTTAGGCCCAATATATTAGGTTGGGCTTTTCATCCCCACAAGTTCAAATTTTAAAATTTAAAACTTAAAATCTAAAATAAAAAATAAATCTAAAACCCTAAAACCTAAAGGCCTAAACCCCTTCTCTCTGCAACTCAAACCCAAGTCAGAGAAATGGCTTTCACTTCCATTCTTCGCAAGTCCGGTTCTTCTTTGGCTCCACTCGCAACTCCACTCGTTCGTGGCCAGAGAAATTACCATCGTGGCCTCTTCACTGCCAAAACCCAGTCCAATCTCTCTCACAGTCACAGTCCCTCATTTCTGAGCCCTTTGGCTCCCAACCTTCACTACTCTTCTGCTTCGAAGAAGCCCAGCTCTGATGAGACCCTTTTACGAGTGACTCAGTCAGAGATTCAATGCTTGCAGGAGACTGATGATCATGATCGGGTAGTTTTTTATTTATTATTTAATAAATACTTTTGAGGTTTAGGGGCTGTTTGGTTGCTGAGAATCTGTGGGAAAATGGAAAGAAAATGGAACTTATAGGCTATTTTTTGTAGTTTTTTGGGAGAAGATGAAAAACCCACCTCAATGTCGTCGAATGGTTGTGTTTGGGCACGGAAAAAATCAATAATTTGATATCTAGGATTTTAATTTCTTGAATGTTTACCATCTTTCTAGGCAATAGAAGGCACATCCTGATGCTGCTCGGTTTGCTTGTGGGGTAAAGGTTGTCTTTTTCATGTATAAAAAATAAACAATCAGGTGAATTTAGTTGCTCCAAGAGGAATGTAATGGAAGGAAATGAAGCTTTAAATGTTATGAGTTTATATGTTCTGAATTGCAGAAACTTGGTAAAAAAAAATTGTAGTTAAGCGGGGTTGAGCGGTCACAAAAAACAAAAACTAAAACTAAAAACAAAAAAGGCAAGAAATGAAAGAAGGATAGAGGTTTGTGCTTCAAGTTTTGATTAATGCAATTCTTAGCATGCAAGCAGCAATAGGAGGTTTTTTAATAGTTGTAGTTATTCTTTTGATTCTTCTGACTTTTTAAATAGATAAACAGAATTAAGACTTGTGATAGTTATGAACTTATGATGATAGTTATTGTTGTCTCATACTCGGGTTTGTTATTCAGCTGCACTTCTTGGTTATATTAAAAAAGAGCCCAATGATCCAGAGTTTTCAGATGGATTTTGGAGATAATATTCTGAATAGTGTTGGTTTTGCAATACTCAGAGAAACATTTATTGGTTTGTTAATGTTCAACAAATATTCCTGTATACATTTGTCGATCAATCGTGGAAACTTCCTTTGATGTGGATGTCTTTTAACCTTTTTTTTTTTTTTGGGGGGGGGGGGGGGGGGGGGGGGGCAGTAAGAAGGAAAACTTGCATAAAAACTAAACAGAATCAGTACATAGCCTGCTTGAATACAGACCCTGGCTATCAGCCTCAATGTCTTTTAACCATTGACACTGGTAAAGTAGTGCTTTAGGATCTTACCATGTCTTATTCTTTTTTCTTCTTTTGATGAGTATGCTTAAACACTTATTTATTGCCTTACTGATAGGGGTGATCGCATCTTTTTATTTAATAGGTTGAACAGATTCCAAGTGATTTTCCTTTCAAAATTGTGGATAATCCAGGACTTCAAACTCTAACACTGAAAAGAACTTATCAAGGTGAAGAGATAGAAGTTGAAGTTCACATGCCCGATCTAGTTACCAGTGAAAATGATGATGATCCTGATGGGGATGATAGTGAAAAGGCTAGTCTATCTAGCTTGCCACTGGTTGTTAGTGTCTCTAAGAAGAATAGACGTAGTTTAGAGTTTAGTTGCATTTCTTACCCTGATGAAATTGAGATTGACAGCTTGGCAGTTAAACGTCCAGGAATTTCTGAGGATGAGATTGCCTATAAGGGCCCTAGCTTCAAGTAAGAATTTATTGTTCATACTTGTATATCATCTATTCAATATCACGGTATATGTATTTTTTTTATTTATAAATATCTATAATTTATGAGTGCCTTCACATTTTCTTTTCCAGTGATTTGCCTCACCTGCAGAAGCCTTTCAAGAGGTACTTAAAACTAAGAGGAATCAAGCCCAGCACAATTAAGTTCTTGCATGAGTACATGATCAATAAGAACAGTAAAAGAAAATTGATATGGATGAAGAAACTTAAGAAGTTCATTGAAGCCTGAACTTTTGCCCAATACAGCTACTTTGGTAGTAAAGAACTCACGGACCAAGTTTTGATATTGTATATTTTCTTCTGCATAGAGATATACTGTTGCTGCAATTTATTTACAGAGCCTTTTATGTAAGGCCTATGATAGTTACACTTGGTCTTTAGCAACTAGTCGTGTTGGCCCTGTTGGGTGAGGTCTTTTATTGAGAAGTTAGTTAGGTTGCTTTTGATATAGAATGGAAGTGTTGTTTCAATTAGAATTTAGAACCAACTATGATCGAATGGATCTGTTTATAAATCCTAAGTGTTCCATAACCTTTTTTAATGTTCTGATGAAGATCCATATCAATCTCAAATAATTTGGTGAAAAAGGTCATATGAGCTTATAGTAGCTTAAAGCAGAGCCGTGATGTTGCTTAATTGTTTTATAGGGGTGGCAATTTTTATTTAAACCTATTAATCCATCCATTATCTGCCTAATTTGGTTAAACCTTAATCCAGCCTAATTAAACATTTGGGTTAAATGGGTAAAGACATTAGGTAATTCAATTAAATGAGTTTTTATGGGTAAACCCATTGGATAGCAAGGGATACCCATCTAAAATTTTTAATACATTAAAAAAATCAATCATCAATCAATATCAATATCAATATCAATCATCAATCAATATCAATATATATATATATAAAAGCAGAGACCTCATACGGGAGAGCATGAGGTTCTGCCATATAGTGCTCCCTTTTAGCAATATTTTCCTGTTTGACCTTCCACCTTACCTAAATGTTTAATGAGTGCCATGTGGTAATTTCTCTTTCTCTCTCATTTAAAAGGGTGAATATCCTTATCTTAAAAGAAATTAGTATGCTTTTCATTTACCCGGCCTTCATATCAGATTTGGACTTTTCGTCTCCACCTTCACATGTAACTCTTGCATTGCCTAACTTCTCCTATTCCCAATCTTCTTATATAAGTACTAGAACTAGAATACAAATGTGAAAGCATTAATGTGAAGAAGGCAGGGTTACACTTCCTCTGGTACTCTCTCTCTCTCTCTCTCTCTCTCTCTCTCGCGATGTTGACAAGCATATGGCTGTAACTAAAATTATATTGAAAGCTAATACTCATTTTGACAAGAAAATGGTTGTTTTCCTTCTTTCTTTCTATTTGTGTGTGAAGATACTACATCGTTGAATCACAACAATCGAGGATTTGAAGCTTGCATTGAAGAAGAAAGTGAATATCATGGATGGAATAATCCAAGATCGGTCATGGTGATATCACATGGTAATTGTTTTTTATTTGGGTTAATTATGGAGACTGGAGTACATGAATTGGCAACCTATAGTGTTATTTCTATATTCCTTGAAATTTTTGGCTGTGTTAAGATCAAATTTACTCATTGTACAATATAAAAAAAAAAAAAAAAAACATCAAGGATTAGTATAAGATTGGAGAATTGATATTAGCTAGATAAATCTAACATGGCATGTGTCTACAGATATTATTTTAGCAAATCATTTCATATCTATAAAAACAAATTGACCTTTGGTGCTTGGCTGCTTGCTGATGCCAATTAAGGGTGAATATGGTGATGGTTGCTGGTGGTGACCCAACACACACAACGGGACCCCATTTGGACTTGCGTCAATTTAGATTTCTTTCAAAGATACAATATTGAGTCACTTGGCCTTAAACATGTACAATTTTTTTTAAATGGAATTATAGTGGGAAGTTGGTAACCATATGGCTTTAAAAATTCATTTGATTTCTTCTTCTTCTTTTTTTCTTTTTTCTTTTTTTTTTATTTACAAATTATTTGGAATTTGTGACAATTCACTCTTGGCACCATCTATTACTATATGTACAATATATTATAATTCAATTTGGTATCTTCTCTTGAGTTCCATAGCACCGTATTTGGTCATTTGGTGTTCTTCCATTGTTAAACTATCTGTAATAATGATTCTGTCACAAAGGAAATGTGCAACCATGAGGTTCTGTTATATGGTGCTTTATTAGAGTAATTTTGTATTTAACCTTTAATCTCATATTTGCACGTAACTTTGAATGATTGGCATTTAGCCCTTAAAGCATGTAACTTTGAGGTATCCAATTGAGAAAGAACTCGAAAAGGATTACAACCAAAATTGAATTTTGTGTTGTGTTGTTTTGTATTGTTTTGTTTTCTCATAAAAATGCACACCATAGTCATTGAAGTGTATTTCCAAATTAAGAGGCCTCATATCAATTTAGCATCCAAAAAAAAAATTGTAATGGATATATGTGTGCAACTTAAAATTCTCGCTTTTTATGACAAACTATTTGCTTCATCTAATTTCTAATTTTTATAACAATTATGTTATAGTCTATATTTTTTATCACCTTATATGTTATCCCAACAATAATTCATATTATTACACTAATATATGTTCAACATTTTCCATAACCTTCTTACATAGAAACTTACAACAGGGCAATCCGCTAGTTAATAATAAAACCCCAAGCCTAACTTAGCTTCTCTACACAACCACCAAACCCCATCTCCCCCACCTTTCTTCCTGTTGACTTTCTTGCTTTTTCCTTCACATTTTCTTAGCTACCAAACGTATTCTCTACCCCTTTCTATCTCTTGCTCATTTTTCCAACCAAGAACTTTCAATATCTCCAAGCCTTTGGAGTTCCTTATTTAAGTGTCTGTTTAGGAACAACTTATTCAGTTAAAATTGAGAACTTTTTATTGAAAGTACTATAAATAAAGCTAAAAAGTAGTTGAAATAGTATAGTGGGACCCATGAATAGTACTAAAAAGTGCAATGGGACCCGTGAATAGTAGCAAAAATAAGCTGAATAGTAAAAAAAACTAATTTTTTAAGCCAATACCAAACACACTAAATTTCTTGAAAATTTTTCAATTTCCTTTCAATTCAATTGGAAAAACAAAAAAACAAAAAAATTTTGATTTGTAGTTCATGAAATCTACGAATCTTAGGCTGAAGCTTGAAACAACAACAAAGAAATCATCTTAAATCGATGAAAAAATTTCAATTTGTGCTGATCTTTTTTTTTTTGTAAATTATATTTTCACGAGAAAATTTCGGTGTTAAATTTTTTTTGGGAAACAAACGGTGTTTGGAGTTGTGTACTATACAATCATAGTTCGTTATTTCATTTGATTTAGTACTAATATGATGTTGTTATGCATATAGGTGTTTTGCTTTTAATTGAATTCTTGGTGATTTTGTGAATCTAACTCAAATTTGATCTAAATTTATTTTGCTTATTTGAGTAACTTTTACTCTTAAAATTAGAATTGTATGTAAGATCATAGTCAAAAGTGAATATTCATTTTGTTTGATTTTCAATTTTCTAAGAAACCAAACAGTGGGTAAATCAATTTCTCAGATACCAAACATTGTTCGGGTTATCTTAGAAACCAAAAGGAGTATTTTGGTAATTTTGTATATTTTGGGGTATTTTGGTACTTTTGGAGGTTAAGAGGATACTTGGGTCATTTTGGATTAAATGGGCGAGTCACTATATTAAATGAGTTTGGTGGATAATAGGTATTTAATTTATATTTAAATGAGTAATAAATGGGTAAATAAGTAATTATATATCCATCATATTTATGACCCAACCCACCCCACCTATTTGCCACAAAATACAGTATCATGCTTAAATGGTCTTTTTTGGTGGGAACATTTAGGCCATTTATGAATGTTTAACCCTTGTAGCTTGTCAAAGACCTTGTAGTTAAATTGACACATCTCCATGCACAAAGTGCTTAAGGCTCTAGGAGGAAAAGGGTTCGAGCTGCAAGGTTAGCAGCATGTTGTAATTATTTCTCAAAAAAAAAAAAAAAAAAACCCTTTAGCTCAATTAATTGACACATTTTGGTATTTCTAATATTAAATAATTACACAATGTAGAACTTAATAAAATTGAATCAAACATAAAAATTAAAATTTTGAAACTGAAAGAGCAAAAATGAAAATGAAATCAAAAGGCTAAAATAAAAATATTGAAACATAAAAAGTAAAGTAAAAACAATTCCAAAACTTGTTTACCAAAAAAAAAAAAACAATTCCAAAACTTTAAACGTGCTAATTAGTCAAAACCCTTAAAACCCTTCGAGTCCGAGGGCCCAAAATCCTTGTACCCTTGTGACTCTAAAACCCTGAAGGGCTTCTCTGCAAGTCGGAGAAATGGCTTTCACTTCCATTCTTCGCAAGTCGGCTTCTTCTTTGACCACACTAGCAAGTCAACTCGCTCGCGGCCACGGAAATTACCACTGTGCCCTCTTTACAGCTATAACCCACTCCTCTTTGAGCCCTTTGGTTCCCAACCTTCACTACTCTTCTGTTTCGAATAAGCACAGCTCTGATGAGTCCCTTCTACCTTTGATTCAGTCTAAGATTCAATGCTTGCAGGAGACTGATGGTCATGACCAAGTAAGTCTTTTTTTTTTTTTTGGGGGGGGGGGGGGGGGTATGGGCTGTTTGGTTGCTGAGAAAGTGTGGGAAAATGAAAAGAAAGTGGAACTTATATGGATTTTTTTTGCAGTTTTTTGGGAGAAGATGAAAAACCCACCTCAATTTCATCGAATGGTTGTGTTTGGGCACGGAAAAATCAATAATTTGATATCTAGGATTTTATTTCCTTGAACGTTTGCTACATGCTGCTCTGTATGCTTGTGTAGTAAAGGTTTTCTTTCTCAAAAAGAATAAAATTCAGGCGACTTTTGTTGCTCCAAGAGGAATGTAATGGAGGGAAATGAAGCTTCAAAAGTTATGACTTTAGATGTTCTGAATTGCATAAACTTAGTCAAAAAATGTAGTTAGGTGGGGTTGAGATTTTGCTTCTGTTTTCGGATCCTGAATTGTCAATAACTTTTGTAAGAATGGGAATTTCATTCTCTGTATTGTCACTGAAAAATGAAAATAAAAAGGCAAGAAAAGAAAGGAGGATAGAGTTTTGATTAATGCAAATCTTAGTATGTGAGCTGCTAGAGGAGGTTTTTTTAAAAGTTGAAGCTATTCTTTTTATTCTTGTGACTTTTCAAATAGACAAAAAGAATTAAGACCCATGATAATTACGGTGATAGCTAGTAACGCCTCTTATATGGGTTGTTATTCAGCTGTACTCATTGGCTTTATTAAAAGAGCCAGATGATCCAGAGTTTTCAGAGGTAGATTTTGGAGATAATACCCTGAATAGTTTTGATTTTGCAGAACTCATAGAAGCATTTACTGGTTTGTTAATGTTCACTGAACGTTTTTGTATACATTTGTCAATTGCTTGTGAAAACTTCCTTTGATGTGGATATCTTTTAAACTATTGATACTCAAGTAAAGTAGTGCTTTAGGATCTTACCATATCATTTTCTTTTTTCTTCTTTTGCTTTTACAATCATTTATTACCTTACTGATGGTGGCGATTGCTTCTTTTTATTTGATAGGTTGAACAGATTCCAAGTGATTTTCCTTTTGAAATTGTGGATAATCCAGGACTTCAAACTCTAACACTGAAAAGAAAATACCAAGGTGAAGAGATAGAAGTTGAAGTTCACATGCCTGATATATTTACTGGTGAAAATAATGATCATCATGATGGGAATGATAACAGTGAAAAGCCCAGACTATCTATCTTGCCACTAGTTGTTAGTGTCTCTAAGCAGATAAAACCTAGTCGAAAACACCGTTTAGGTTTTTACCCATGTAGGCTTGAGTTTGGTGACAGACGTCTAGAGTTCAGTTGCATTTCTTACCCTGATGAAATTGAGATTGGCAGCTTGGTATTTAAACTTCCTGAAATTTCTGATGATGAGAATACCTATGAGGGTCCTAGCTTCGTGTAAGCATATATTCTTCTTACTCGTATATCATCAATTCATTATCGTGGTTTATATATTTTTATGATCAATGAGTGTCTTCCTGTTTTCTTTTCCAGTGATTTGGATAAGGACCTGCAGAAGGCTTTCAAGAGGTACTTGAGAATAAGAGGAATCAAGCCCAGCACATTTAATTTCTTGCACGAGTACATGATCAATAAGCACAGTAAAGAAGATTTGATTTGGATGAAGAAACTTAAGAAGTTCTTTGAAGCCTGAACTTTTGCCTAATACAGCAACTTTGGTAGAAGAGAACTCGAAGACGAAGTTTGGATTATTTGTTTTCTTATGCATAGAGGTATACTGTTGCTGCGATTTATTTACAGAACCTATCATGTAAAAGAGTATGATAGTTACACACTTGGTCATTAACAAATAGTTGTGGCATGAAAAGCTAATCTAGTTTGACATTGTGGCAGGCTTGTATTTGAAAAGTTGGTTAAGTTGCTTTGATATAAAAATGAAGGTGTTGTTTCAATTAAATTTAGAATTAAATAAGATTGAATGGATCTGTTTATAACTCCTGAAGTGTTCTGTAAACTCTTTCAATGTCCTGATGAAGATCCATATCAATATCAAATTATTTGGGGAAAAAGGTCATATGCTGCTTATAGTAGCTTACAGCAAAGCTGTGATGTTGTTGTATCATGCTTACATGAATGCATGATATTTTCTGGAGGGAATGTTTAGGCCATTTATGGCCTGTCAGGTTGCAGCTTAGTGGTTAGGGGCTTGGGATAAGCTGTATTCCTAGACATCTTGGATTCGACCCCCAGTAGGTCTCTGGATTGCATGATGTTAGCACTTGTAATGTTGACTGATTCCATGACAAATTTGATCGTATTTTAGGTCTCAACTTTAATTGTTTTTATGTAATTTTGTGGGCTTTCAATTTTATTGAGCTTGTGAGTTGTGAGTTCAAGTGGTCATAGTGCAAAAAGGGAAGTCGGCTGAGTATTTTTGCTCCTATGATCGCGAGGCAAGAAATCGAAAGAAGATACGGAATTGAAGTTTGAAAATTTGTTGGACTAGTAAGTTCGCGGCTTATTCATACAAAGTTTGTATTGTATGAAAATCAGAGAACCGAAGAGAATCTCATAATTGAATTCTCTACGGTTTAAGCCTCTTAGCCTATATATTTAAGTATCATTTCCCACGATTTTGACACCTTGAATTCCCATAAGATTTGGCGAGAACCCATAAACCCTAGAACAAAACTCAGATCTCTCTCTCTCTCTCAACAACCAAATTCAAGAGAGGAGATCAAACCCATCACTACCTTTGAGTTGTTAGTGTTGCTTGGAGCTTAGGAAGCATTGCAACCACCACAAAACTACCAAAGTGACTTGGAGATTGCAATTGGAGCTCAATTGCAGAACCGAAGCTAGAGTGGGGAAAGGAAAGGACTCGTGGAGTCCATTGCTAGCAAGATGGTGCCCAACACAGGGTGCTTCCACATGAATGCAAAACTCATTTTCTCCATCAAGGTGCTATTGCGAGTCTGCTAACTCCTCTTCCACATAAAACCATAAATCTTGTGAACATTCATCTTTTGAGATACCCTTCTATTTATTTCAATGGTCCAGCACTATGACAATTTATAAAACGTTTACAGTGTCAATTAGAGTAGCTCTAAGCGCATGTTCCTTCTCTTTTCCCTACTTAATACTTGGCAAGCGCAATAAATCTTTTTTCTTTTTTTTTTAATAGCTAAAACAAAAAAAACAAAAAGGAGGGCTTGCAAGTATGGTCACTTATTGAACTCTTCATTGCATTATGGCATAAGACTACTTAAGCATTAATGGGACTTGTCACTACTCAAAATCACAACTCCGAAACTCATAGGTTTAATGGGTCATAAGGGCTTCTTACTAATATGCCACCCTCTCGAGTGGTAGTTATAAACTGGGAAGACTTTTACATAACAAGATGCTTCCTAGCAAAACTAAACTGTTGTTTCATTTTGAAGGGAACGTATACATTACAAATGTCCAGGCGCATATATACAATGTAGGATCTAATTTGTGAGTAAATTTACTTTATGGTGTGGTTCAGTGGCGCTGTGTGAAAGTGCTGATTTGACTGAACAGAGAAACGGTTTCTCCAGAATATTTTCGCAAATTTCTGGTCTCAAACAGCTATAAAACGATTTTTTTTTGCTTAGATGAATCAAAGTAACTCTCTAAGATGTCACACTCCTCTCTCTCCTCTACCTCCCCCATTATACCTTTTCCTCTCCTTTCTTTCCGAACTGCCAAACATACCATAGAAGAAACAGTTGTTGGGTGAAAAATCTTGAGTAGTTTGAGAAACTGTTGTATTAATGGCAGGTTTTTATTGAGAGGTTAGTTAAGTTGCTTTTAGTATAAAAATGAAAGCGTTTTGAGGGATGATGGTAAAGATATAATATAGCAAAAATGGTGCCCAACACAACAGTGCCTCCACATGAAGATGAAGGAAGGAAGAAATCATTTCATCCATCAAGGGGCTACTGTTTTTGACTCCTCTTCCACGTAAAACTATCAATCCTGTCAGCAATCTTATATTTATTTCAGTGGTCCACAACTCTGCCCATTTAACACGTAAAAATTTTTACCAAGTAGGTCCCGGTGCATGTTCCTCCTCTTTTCCCACTTACTTTTTCTTTCTTTTGTTGAGAAAAGTTTCTCCTACTTTGACTCTTTATCCAGTATAAACAAAAAGCAGACATTACGACATAACAAGATGCTTCCTAGCAATACTTGCATTCACACTAAATTAATATGCATGGTCAAAAAACTAGAAAAATTGATATTACCCTTAAAACAATTCATATGCTTTTGACTCAAGATCACTTAATAATTATACATACAATATTACCCTTTCTAAATAAAATAAAATAAAAAACTAGACAAATCAATATAAATACAAACCGAATGGCATGGAAATACAAAGCCAGTTCTCAAAATTCTAGAAATCAAGATTTTATTTCAGTTTGATTTCTGAACAAATTGGAGTGCTCTTATGATACTATTTTAATTAAAATCCATTTAAGATCATTTTAACTTATAAAATAAAATTTGAGTTATTTTTTTTTCGCTGTTAGATTCCAGAGATCTCTTCCTTATGCATTCAAGGAAACCCTTTATTGATTTAAGAATTTGCGTCTAACTAGAACCAGATTTACTCCTTCCACACGTTGTGGTAGATGCAAATAATTGGGGAGACTTTTCTATCCTTGAAATGTCTTGGACTCTTATTCAACATGATGCAGACATATAAAGTAACAAAACGCATCCTTGGCATTACGTAACTGTAGTCATGTTTAGAAGGGAACATGGACATTTCAAACGTCGAAGTCAACAATACACTTTCTCCTACACCTCTAATATCATGTGTGTGTTCAATACAAATTATTTCCATCCACAATTAGTTTCCTCCATATATGCTGATAAGGTTCTCTTCCAGCCTAGTCTCTCACTGAACTAACTAAAAAGCTGCAATTCCTTCCATGGAAAAGTTTCATATTTTCCCTCTCTTCCTTATATATTTCCTTTCTCTTCTACTTTTCTCATCAGCTTACACCCCTCAAAATAAGTACTTCATCAACTGTGGATCAAAGACCAACGTTACTGTCAATGGTAGGAACTTCGTCGGTGACTCGAATTCAAGCTCACTTTCATTCTTTGTTGGACCAAGCTCTACTGTAAGTGACACCAACTCATCAACAAATAACTCTCTTTATCAAACTGCGAGAATATTCACAATTTCATCTTTGTATGAGTTTGATATCATTGACAAGGGAACCTACTATGTACGTATCCATTTCTTTCCTTTCGTATCTGGTAGGACTAATCTGGCTGATGCTCTATTTGATGTTTCGGCTTCTGATTTTTATCTGCTATCAAATTTTGCTCTTCAAAACAATAGTAATCCAGTGATTGAGGAATTCTTACTTACTATCAATGGAAGCAAATTCAGCATCCACTTCACTCCTCATAAGAACTCCTTTGCTTTCGTTAGCGCCGTAGAAGTCTTTCTTGCCCCACCAAACTTCACTACTTATGGTTTCCCTCATGTTACTCCTACCGGGGAAAACGGTAGTTACTATGGTATAGCATCTCAGGTTTATCATACAATTCACAGGGTCAATGTTGGAGGTCCACAGACTAATGACACACTGTGGAGGAATTGGATACCTGATGATGAGTATCTACTTTCTGCAGAATCTGCAAAAACATGCGCTACTTATAATGGTACGCTTCTCTATGATAATCCTGGAGGAACTAATTATAGTGCCCCGGATCTTGTCTACAGGACTTGCAAAGAATTGAATGCCACTGACAACATGGGATCAAATTCTTCTAACATAACTTGGCAATTTGGTGTGAGTAAGAGATCCAGGCATATGGTTAGGCTTCACTTTTGTGATATCATTAGCAAATACCCTTATTTTCTCAAGTTCAATCTCTATATTTATAGCTATTTCAGTCAGAAGATAAATCCTTACGATAAAACTGATAAGGTGGCAGATCCATTTTACTGTGACTTTGTGGTTGATTCAGATGATTCAGGATATATGAACATAAGTGTTGGACCTAGGGAAGATTCTATAACTAAAACTGCCTATCTAAATGGGGTGGAGATAATGGAATTTATTAAAGAATCAGACCTTGTCCATATTCCAGGCGATCAAAAGAAACTAATTTTTGTTGTGGTAGGTACAGTTTGTGGTGTGACCTTCGTTTTCATTTTGGTAGTGCTGTTCTTGTTAAAACGCATGAGAGCAAAGCATGTTGATGGGGTGGGTTCAAAGCCAGAGGTTCATCTTGGAAAAGGATCGACGAATGCCTCCCTCATTCGTAATTTAAATTTGAAGTTGAAGATGCCTCTTCTTGAAGTACAAGGTGCTACTCATAACTTTGATTCCAAACGGTTAGTAGGTGAGGGTGGGTTTGGGAAAGTTTATGAAGGAAGTCTTCAGAATGGCATGAAAGTGGCTGTGAAGCGAAGTGATTCAAAGCATGGCCAGGGCCTTCCAGAATTCAAAACAGAAATCTTGGTTTTATCCAGAATTCGCCATCGCCATCTTGTTTCCTTGATTGGATATTGTGATGAAGGGTCTGAGATGATAGTGGTGTATGAATTTATGGAAAAGGGAAGTCTGAGAGAACATTTGTATGATTCCAATGAGAACTCTTCTCAGAGATCAGCTAAAAGGCCCACATTGACCTGGAAGCAAAGGCTTGAGATTTGTATTGGTGCAGCAAAAGGCCTTCATTACCTTCACACTTGCTTACACGGGGGAATCATCCACCGTGATGTTAAGTCAACAAACATATTGTTGAATGAACATTATGTTGCAAAAGTTGCAGATTTTGGTCTTTCAAGATCCGGTCCTGATGATCCAGAACATTTCAGTGTTGGCATAAAAGGTAGCTTTGGTTATGTGGATCCTGAATATTTTAAGTCCTTTCAGTTCACAGACAAGTCTGATGTCTACTCCTTTGGTGTAGTACTTCTTGAAGTGCTTTGTGCCAGACCCGCTATTATTGACTCACCGAAGAGGGAGGAGGTGAACTTAGCTGAATGGTGGATGTTATGGCAAAAGAAAGGACAACTTGAAAAGATTATGGACCCGCTTTTAGTGGGAGACATTAGCCCTGATTCATTGAGAAAATTTGGTGAAACAGCTGTCGGATGTTTGAAGGAAAATGGAGCTGAAAGGCCTACTATGCTTGATGTGCTGTGGGACTTGGAATATGCATTGCAGCTTCAAAAAACTGAGGTTCAAGCAGTACCAAATGGGGACAGCACAACAAATGCGATTTTGGGATTGCATTTGACTCAAAATTTGGGTCTGCTTCCTGATATCATCCTTGATGAGGGAGGTGTTGAATGTAATGAAGAGCCCATAAGAGGGGATAATGGTTCGGATGTAAGTGGAGTTTTCTCTCAAATAGAGATTGATAGTGCAAGATGATCGAAAGTTGCTTTGTGGTGAGGTCCAGAAAGTATATCTTGTAACAGGTGTACCAAGTTACCCATGTAACAATCAATGAATGAACGTCGTGTAATTCAATTTTTTACTCTATTATCAAAGTTGGTCCCACTAATTTTTAACATATATTCACTCATCAAGTTGTTACACGGAAGGCTTGGTATTTTATTTTGATTTTTGTTCTTCCCTGTTAGCTTTAGATGTATCTTGATGTTCTGCTTTGTTTACTATCTATGTTGGAGTGTGCAAGTATATATGCAAGTATGTGGCTGAGAAACAAGACCGTTGAGAATAACATTGTTTACTATATGTTTATTTCCTGAAAATGGAACTAAGGGAAAGAGAGGAGGGTCGAGGAGAACCTTCACTATTGGAGATGCACTCACTTTCTCAAAGCCCGTTGGTTCTGATTTTCAGGTTGAGTTCTGATGAGAGCCTTCTACATGTGACTAAAGTGATTCTATTTTTTGGGCGGTTTATGGGTTGTTTCATATGTGAGGAAGTGAAGAAGAAAACAGATAATTATAAAAATTTAAAAAAAAAAAAAAAGGTTCTTTTTGCATTAGTGGTAAAAACAGCATTGCCAAACCTTTGTTTGAGATAAAGCCTAGGCATGCGCTGAGATTAATGCGTTTGCTCCACTTATACAGAAGCATTCCACTGGATGTATGTTCTGAAAAAAAAATAATAATAAAAATCAGTGGAGATCCTCTTGAATCATTATTTGGGATTCCATATAACATTGTTGTTGTTTTTTTTTAAGAGATTATGTCTAGGTGATTACTAGATGAACTAGAAAGTACATTATGCAACAGTTACATGCATTATTATTCTTACTGAATCTACACATGATTTACAATTAAACACCCCAAACATAAGTATATATATGTATACCTCTTTGATAAAATGGCTACTATTCATTTCTTTATTTCATTTACTAAAAAATCAAAAGCTACTAATTCATTTCTTTATTTCATTTATATCTATATATTACTAAAAGTTAAAGTATGGCATTTAGTGCTGCTAAACTACTGTTGTGCCACCTCATTACCACATCATTCGCCACATAATTATTATTTATTATTTATTCCTATTTTTTTACAAAAAAAATATATAAATAAATTATTGACTTTACATATTCATTTTTGTCGGTTTTAACATCTCTATATATATATATATATATATATTTCTTTTTTATTTCCAATTTTTCTATAATTTTTTTTACATTCACTTATTTTTTAAATATTTACACTTTCTCCAACCTTTCTTCTTCCTTTACCTTTTCATCTCCCCACAACCCTCTACTGTTATATTGCTATTCATCTTTCCCTTCATCTTCCTTTATTTGTCTTTTCTTATCATTTCCCTCTTTCTATAAATTTGTCACTCTTTTCCATTCTTTGCATAGTTCTCTCTCTCTCTCTCTCTCTCTCTCTCTCTCTCTCTCAATATTTTGGTGAATTTTTAGTTTTTATTGCATCTCCGCTTTAGGTTGATAAATTTTTGTACTTTTAGAAAATCTAATTTAGGTTGATACGATTTATTTTTGTGTTTTAAGATATTATTATTATTATTTTGCTCTTTGATTGTTAAATTTTATCCGATTACATTATAAAAAATTAAAAATAGTAGATAAAAATAAAATAGTATTCCATTACATAGCATAATTTGGATAATTTAGTGTTTATTGTTATATCTTTTAATTTTTCTTATTTTTTTATTCTCTTTTATTTTACTCAATATTGAAATTCAACCACATCCTCCTTATCATTAAATTATTTATATTTTCTTTCTTTTTTTGTTTTAAAAAAATAAAAAATGTAATATTTTACCTAAAATCAAATAAAAGAAAATGGTGCTCATCAAATTGTACTCATTTTTTTTTTAACAGTTACACTTTCTCCTTCTCTTTACCTTTTCATCTCCCCAAACATTCTACCTTGATATCACTCTTCCTCTTTCCTTTTATCTTCCTTTATTTGTTTCTTTTTATTATCATCCTCTTAGTATAAATTTGTCATTCACTCTTCCATTCTTTACATAATTTTCTCTCACAAAAAAGTGGTTATTTTCCACTCTTTCTCCCTCAATTTTTTGGTGAATTTTTATTTTATTTTTCTTGCATCTCTATTTTAGCTTGCTAAAGTTTTGTATTCTTTAGAACTCTATTTTGGTTGATGGGATTTAATTTTGTGTTTTAAGTTTTTTTTTTAATTTTTTTTATGACTTTGATTGTTAAATATTATCATGTTGCATTATAAATAATTAAAAATAGTACTATTATTATATTACATAGAATTATTTGGATAAGTTAGTGTTTATTGTTATGTATTTTATTTTTATTTTTTTTCTTTTATCATTTTATTTAACATTTAAATTCAACCACATCCCGCATATATATCATTAAATTATTTATATTTCCACTCCTTTTTTATTTAAAAAAATTTAAAATATAATATTTTGCCTAAATTAAATAAATAAATAAAATTGTTCACATTAAGTGGAGTAACGCTAGGGAAACACTCATTCTCACACCCAATGCATCAAAGGAAGAATGAAATACAAAACAAATCAAGTTAGAAACACTAAATGAAAAAAAAAAAAAAAAAAAAAAAAAAAACTAATAATGCATATTTAATGTCAGAATCATCATCAAATTTTGGAAAATGATAGGTTGACAATGGAGAGAGAGAGAGAGAGAGAGAGAGAGATGGTATAGAAAAAAATCAATACAAAATAATAAAGAGTAGATAAAGAAAAAAAAAATGTCAATTAATAATCGTTAATTGGAAAACAAAGAGGTCATAAGGAGAAGTAAAAAATAAAATAGAGATTACTATGTAGAGGACATTAAAAACTTTACAGTGTAGTAACATAAACCGTTAAATTCACTTAAAAAATTAAATCAACAATCAGCAATTTAATACAATCATAGTACTAAATTTAAATTTAAAACTAATCAAACTCTAACTATGGAAACCATATTAATCATAACTAAAAAAGAGATGTTCTATAATAGTAGTAGTTACATAAGAAATAAAGTTAGAAAATTTAAAAATCCATTTTTTGACATTTCATTTAACCTTATTTATAATATACATACATACATACATATATATATAAATATAATTTTCATACCCTATTACTTTCGAAAATCTAATGAACAATGCTACCTCTCATTTATCGTCTTTGTTATGCAAATCATCAGTTAGTAATTATATGATAATGGTAAGAAACGTTACAAATGAGATCACTAAAAAATATATATATAAAATTAATTAGCTACTATCATTATGGAGTAGTAGTCTATAATTTTACGCATCCAAAAAAGTGAAATATATAAAACTTTCTTAAAGGTATGTGTAAATATTCACTCTCTGTGTGTGTGTGTGTGTGTGTGTGTGTGAAGGTAAAAAATGTATATTTAAGGTTTTTATTAACTTAAAAACTAATAAAAAACCAATAGTTAATAACTAAAATTATAATTGTACGGGCCCCCGCACCTTTCTTGTATCAGGCTGTGGACCCTGGCCTGGATGTAAGGCCCATAAGGCCAGCCTCCCTTTGTTTGGCGGCCCACCCTCGGGCCACGCGTGCGGCAGGGCCAATCCCTGCCTTTTCGTCATTTTCTCGGTGATGACTTACCGAGCATCTGTAAATATCATACTCTCGGGACGCCCCGCCCTTTACCTGCTCGGCAGAGTCTCGGAGGAGCGCCGCTGCCGAAAACTATTCTGAGGGTGGGAACCAAGTTCCAACGCCACCCTCACCACATCCCACTACCACCTAACCACCCATTTACGATCGATAATACTGGACCGCCAGTTGCACTTACTGGCAAGTAATCATGACGTCTCCACTACGCTATGGACTATAAATACAGGAAAGATTAAGAAGAAGGGGGTTGGAAAATGGGCTGTAAGGATAGGGTATACACAGAGTGATCAAAGGGAGAAGGTGACCCAGACCTCCGAGGGGTAGGAAGTGATTCTATTGAGCCTTGGTGTCTAGAACGACCCAGTGTAGGAAATCCAAACCCACGATACAAGTAAGTCGTGAGCCCAAGTGAGGCCCAGCCCAATTGGTCTCAGTTTTGGGCGTGCTGTACGGGCCCCCGCACCTTTCTTGTATCAGGCTGTGGACCCTGGCCTAGATGTAAGGCCCATAAGGCCAGCCTCCCTCTGTTTGGCGGCCCACCCCCGGGCCACGAGTGCAGCAGGGCCAATCCCTGCCTTTTCGTCATTTTCTCGGTGATGACTTACCGAGCATCTGTAAATATCATACTCTCGGGACGCCCCGCCCTTTACCTGCTCGGCAGAGTCTCGGAGGAGCGCCGCTGCCGAAAACTATTCTGAGGGTGGGAACCAAGTTCCAACGCCACCCTCACCACATCCCACTACCACCTAACCACCCATTTACGATCGATAATACTGGACCGCCAGTTACACTTACTGGCAAGTAATCATGACGTCTCCACTACGCTATAGACTATAAATACAGGAAAGATTAAGAAGAAGGGGGTTGGAAAATGGGCTGTAAGGATAGGGTATACACAGAGTGATCAAAGGGAGAAGGTGACCCAGACCTCCGAGGGGTAGGCGTCACCGACGAGACCGTTCCTATTCAATGGAATCTCGCCGGAGGCGACATCGCTCTCGGTCACGGGAGTACGGGAATCGGGGCTCGGACTCGCCAGAGGGGCGGCCGAGGAACGCGGCAATGGATGCAATGAGCCGTGCGTTACGCAGGGCTGCTCGATCCCCATTCTCAGCAGACATCGAGCGAGCACCGATGCCGGACAGATTTGCGCAACCGCCGTTCAATTCATTTGGCAGGAAAACGGATCCCGTGGAGCACGTCAGCCACTACATCCAGATGATGTCTCTCCACACCCGGAATGACGCTCTGATGTGTAAAGTTTTTCCCTCCAGCATGGGTCCCACGGCATTGAGGTGGTTTAACGGTTTGCGCAAGGGCTCCATCCATAGTTTTGCCGAGCTTATACAGGAGTTTGGTTCATGTTTCGTGACGTGCAGCCGAGAACAGCAGCCTGTGGACGCACTGCTGTCTATGAAGATGAGGGCAGGGGAAACCCTCCGTGATTATGCTAGCCGGTACTGGGAGCTCTACAACCAGATCGGCGGAGAGAACGAGAAGATTGCCGCAAGCACTTTCAGGATGGGGTTGCCTGAGGAGTCGGGGTTGAGGGAATCATTAACTAAGAAGCCTCCCGAGGATATGAGGCAACTGATGAGGCGCATTGAGGAGTACAAGCGACTGGAAGATGACAGAATGCAAAGCAAAGGCAAGGCGCAGGTGACAGATCATCCTCGGCAGAGCGATTTTCAACAGAGGACACGGGGAAACTTAAGGATTCAAGAACCAGTAGCACCAGTAGGGGAGGTGAACGTGACGTTCAAGGAGCCCGTGCACTGTGGGTGCCTAGGATGTACGGATCTTCGGGCCAAGGGCTTTTTACCTTGTAGCCTTTTACACCGCATCCTTGGCATGTCCTTCAACGTCCTAGGACGTCCTCGGACGGCTTCGCAACGTCCTAGGCATGCATGGCAACGTCCTAGGCATGCTTATGAGCGTCCTCGGACTTTGTCCTAGGAGTCCCACATCGAAGGAAAACCCCCCCACTTACTGCCTTATAAGCTGTGAAGCAAAGGGAGTAGTGTACCATCAGTTTACAGTTCAACCAGGAAAAAAGTCCAAAAATATATTGCTTCTATAAGGCTTTTATCACACAATTTTTGCCATATAAAATTGACCCACTTAAGTTAATGTTCCACCAAATTCTCGTTTAATAATCTCTAAACAAAATCAGTCCCCAGAAATATGCATGTGTGTTTTCCTTATTGTGCACAAACACATTATTCAGTATATCTATATATCTAAACAAGAACTCAGGTTCAACAAAAGAACAAATGAAAAAACATTCTCCATCAATCTAAACACAACCCATCAAAGCCTTAGATTTCTAGACAACAAAAAACAGACCCCAACTGATCAAAATGAATAAAAAAGCCTATGGAGTATAATGGTTAACTGCCTGTGGCCAGAACTCGCTGACACAATGGATCAAATTCGAACTAGCGCTTTAAGTTGAGCGGTTTTCAACAGAGGACACGGGGAAACTTAAGGATTCAAGAACCAGTAGCACCAGTAGGGGAGGTGAACGTGACGTTCAAGGAGCCCGTGCATAAAATTGTGGATAAGATTAAACACGAGCCGTATTTCAGATGGCCGAACCGGATGGCCGGCGACCCCACCAGAAGGAATCAGAACCTTTACTGTACATACCATAAAGACCGGGGACATACCACCGAGCAATGCCGAGTGCTGAAGGACCATCTCGGGCAGCTAGCTAAGGCGGGGCATCTCAAGGAATTTGTGACAAACGCCGGGGATCGAGGAACAGGGCATGGCGCTCCAAACAGAGGGAATCCCCTTCCGCCCCCTCTTGGAGTAATTGATGTTATTCACGTCGCCCCGAGGGGCATTTCAACGGCAAATGCGAAGGGGGTGTTGACAGTGGTATCTGTGGAGGGAAGTGCGGGCGCGCCACCCCCCGCGAAGAAAAATAAGCCCACCCGAGAACCGATCACTTTCAATGACAATGATTTGGAAGGAACCATTCAGCCACACGACGACGCATTGATAGTCACGGCGAGGATTGGCGGCTTCGTGGTGAAGAGAATAATGATAGACCAAGGAAGCGGGGCGGATGTTATGTATCCAGACCTATTCAGGGGGCTCGGGTTGAGGAAGGAGGATCTGACAAAGTACAGCACTCCCCTGGTTGGGTTCGACGGGAAAATGGTGACTCCCGAGGGGCAAATCTCTCTGCCCGTGAACATGGAGGGCAAGGAGATAATGGTAAGCTTCATCACTGTTGCCTCATACTCCCCCTACACGGCGATTCTTGGGAGGCCATGGATACATGCAATGGGGGCTGTCCCGTCTACCCTGCACATGAAGGTCAAATTTCATACCGATTATGGTGTCACGGTGGTACAAGGAAATCAACAGGCGGCCAGGCAATGTTTGATTGCCATGGTCGATTGGAAGAAGGAACAAGCCGACCAGGAGGATAGGGCCAACCCCAGATGTTCGTCGTCGGAGAAGTCCTTATAGCAACTACAGGACCCGCAAGGGGATAAGGGGGTAGCGCGAGCCGAGAGTATGATCAAGGTAAAGGTGTTGCCAGATACAGACAAGTACTTCCAAATAGGAGAGAGCATGGAGGGCCGGAAAAGGATAGAAATGTTGCTACTCCTAATACGGAATGTGGACGTATTTGCATGGAGTCCATACGAAGTGCCCGGGGTGAATCCCGAATTCATCATGCACAGACTTGGAGTTGACCCCTCATTCACACCGAAAAGGCAAAGGCCGAGGAGGTCGGCATGGGAGCATTCCGAGGCGGTAAAAGTGGAAGTTCAAAGATTGAAAGAGGCAGGGGTGATTCGGGAGATCTTCTTCCCGGAATGGTTGGCAAACACCATGGTAGTGAAGAAGAAGAACGGCAAGTGGAGGGTCTGCATCGATTTCACCGATCTGAACAGGGCCTGCCCAAAAAACCCTTTTCCTGTGCCAAAGATTGATTAGCTGGTAGACGCCACGTGTGGGCACCCGAGGATGAGTTTTCTGGACGCTTTCCAAGGGTATCACCAAATTGCCCTGGCGCCCGAGGATCAAGAAAAAACGGCATTCATCTCCCCGGAGGCAAACTACCACTACACGAGGATGCCCTTCGGATTGAAGAACGCCGGGGCCACTTACCAACGAATGATAACAAGAATGTTCCGAGACAAGATAGGACGCACGGTGGAGGTGTACATCGACGATATGGTGGTGAAAAGTAAACAGGAATCCGGGCATTTGGGAGACCTCCAGGCGGTTTTTGAGGTCCTCCGACGGCACAAGTTGCGCCTTAATGCGGAGAAGTGCGCATTTGGCGTCGGGTCTGGGAAGTTCCTGGGGTACCTGATCAGTGTGCGGGGAATCGAGGTCAACCCCGACCAGATAGAAGCTGTGAGAAGACTGAGGCCACCGAGCAACTCAAAGGAAGTGCAAATCTTAACCGGGATGCTAGCGGCCCTCAATCGGTTCATCTCAAAATTCGCAGATCGCTGCCGACCATTCTACCAACTACTGAAGAAATGGACTGGGTTTCGGTGGAGTGAAGAGTGCGACGAAGCCTTTGTGGAGCTGAAGAATTATCTGGCACGGGCGCCCATGCTCACGGCGCCAGAGCCAGGCGAGGATTTGTTTATGTACCTGGCAGTGTCCGAGCACGCTGTGAGTGCTGTGCTGCTAAGGGACAAAGGAATCCAGCAACCCGTATACTACATCAGCAAAACTCTAGTCGACGCCGAGACAAGATACCTGCCCCTGGAGAAGCTCGTGTTGGCCCTAATACACGCCACCAGGAAGTTGCCGCACTACTTTCAAGCACACACAGTACACGTCTTGACCGAATACCCATTGCAATCGTTGTTAAAAAGGTCGGATTTTACGGGCCGAATATCCAAATGGGGAACCAGACTTGGTTCCTTCGACATATGGTACCGACCCCGAAGCTCGGTGAAAGGCCAGGTCCTTGCGGATTTTATCGCCGAGTTTTCACCCAAGGAAAAGGGGGAGATGGTTTGCCAGCTGGAAACCTGCCCATGGAAAGTGTTCGTAGACGGCGCTTCTAGCTCCACGGGCGCCGGCTCAGGGGTCGTTATAGTCAGCCCAGAAGGAATACGACTCGAACACTCATTTAGATTGGGTTTCAGGGCATCCAACAACGAGGCGGAATACGAGGCTTTTCTGGCCGGCCTAAGGGTAGCTTCAAGCCTGAGGGCCCGAGAGGTTGAGCTATATTCGGATTCTAGACTGGTGGTTAACCAGGTGCAGGGCAGTTTTGAAGCCCGAGATCCCCGGATGAAGGCGTACCTAGAACAAGCCAGGCTGGTTATGGCTGGCTTCAACACGGTGAAAGTTTTCCACATTGCCCGAACACAGAACAGACATGCTGACTCCCTCGCCACGCTGGCGTCGTCAGTAACCGAAGAGATACCACGGCAAATCCAAGTGGAGCTCATTTCAGAGCCGAGCGTCAGAATAAGGAGGGACTCGGGAACTACAGGGATCAGCGTCATGGCAATCGCAACCCCTACACCGTGCTGGATCGACCCCATTATCAACTTTTTGGCTGACGACCGACTGCCGAGTGATGAGAAGGAGGGCAACAGGATCCGTAGGATGGCTCCTCGGTATTGGTTGGCAGAAGACCGGACCCTATACCGAAGGTCCTTCGGAGGGCCGTACCTCTTGTGCTTACGCCCGGAGAAGGTGGGCGAGCTCTTGGAGGAGCTCCACTCTGGGGTGTGCGGCGGTCATGTTGGAGGACGGTCACTGGCACACCGGGCAATGACTCAGGGGTTTTGGTGGCCTCAGATGCAGAAGGATGCCGCCGAGTATGTACGCAAGTGTGAACAGTGTCAGAAGCACGCCCCCCTGATCCACCAGCCTGCGGGCCACCTGAACCCGATCAGTAGCCCTTGGCCTTTTGCACAATGGGGGCTGGACATCATCGGCCCATTCCCTCGGGCAACGGGGGGACGAAAGTTCGTTTTGGTGGCCGTCGACTATTTTTCTAAATGGGCGGAGGCGGAAGCTTTGGCCAATATACGAGACGTGGACGTAAAGAAGTTCGTATGGAAAAATATCATCACCAGGTTCGGGGTGCCGAACACTATCATATCAGACAACGGGCTACAGTTTGACAGCCAGGCGTTCCGAGACTTCTGCAGTGGTCTCGGTATCAAGAACAGGTACTCGACTCCTGCTTACCCACAGGGGAACGGGCAGGCTGAGGCAGTGAATAAGGTAATAGTGGGCGGGCTGAAGAAAAGGCTAGAAGGCGCGAAGGGAAACTGGGCCGAGGAGCTCCCAAGAGTCTTGTGGGCATACCGCACCACTCCCAGACGGTCCACCGGGGAGACCCCTTTCTCTCTAACGTACGGAGCGGAAGCCGTGATCCCTACCGAGGTGAATCTCTGTAGTGTGCGTGTAGCTCGGTTTGATCAAACCAAAAACGTCCAAATGATGGTGGAGAGCTTGAACAAGACGGAGGAATGCCGCGAAATGGCAACAATACGGCTTGCAGAATACCAGCAGAAGCTCACCCAGAGATACAACCGAGGCGTGATAACGAGGGAGTTTGTCGCCGGAGATTTGGTCCTCAGAAGAGCTGTAGGCAACATGCGGGACACTGGTGCCGGGAAACTAGCGCAGACATGGGAGGGACCCTACAGGATCACTGCAGTGGCCGGCTCAGGGGCTTACTTCTTGGAAGACCTCGACGAGAGACAGCTGCCCCGGCCGTGAAACGTCCATAATCTAAAGAAGTATTATTCTTAATGGGCGGTACGCCGAGCATAAAATCTACTGCACCCTGTTGTATACGTTGTGTTAGTTATGCTAAGGATATTTCTCAAGCTGATCTGCCACCTTTCTATCCTGACTCTCGGTTCGATCCCTATCACCGAGCAGGTGGAAACCTTAGCCTTTCATTCTAAGGACAGAACCCTGACTCTCGGTTTGATCCCTATCACCGAGTAGGTGGAAACCTTAGCCTTTTATTCTGAGGACAGAAACCTGACTCTGGATTCGATCCCTATCACCGAGCAGGTGGAAACCTTAGCCTTTCATTCTAAGGACAGAACCCTGACTCTCGGTTCGATTCCTATCACCGAGCAGGTGGAAACCTTAGCCTTTCATTCTAAGGACAGAACCCTGACTCTCGGTTCGATCCCTATCACCGAGCAGGTGGAAACCTTAGCCTTTTATTCTAAGAACAGAAACCTGACTCTCGGTTCGATCCCTATCACCGAGCAGGTGGAAACCTTAGCCTTTTATTCTAAGGACAGAACCCTGACTCTCGGTTCGATCCCTATCACCGAGCAGGTGGAAACCTTAGCCTCTTATTCTAAGGACAGAACCCTGACTCTCGGTTCGATCCCTATCACCGAGCAAGTGGAAAACTTAGCCTTTTATTTTGACAGAAACCTGACTCCCGGTTCGACCCCTATCACCGAGCAGGTGGAAACCTTAAGTATTCTAAGGACAGAACCCTGACTCTCGGTTCGATCCCTATCACCGAGCAGGTGGAAACCTTAGCCTTTTATTCTGACAGAAACCTGAACCTCGGTTCGATCCCTATCACCGATCAGGTGGACACCCTACTATGGTCGGATGGACAACAACGGAAAGCCAACCAGCAAGAGTTTGTTGTTAGGTCAATACAAAAGGGCAACGCGATAAAGCATTCAAATAAAAGCATAAAACTTAAAGTAACGTTTCGTTACCAATACCCGGTAACTCGAAAAGAAAAAGACAACATAAACAAATTATCCCGTCACCACAACCCGGTGACATAGGCAAATTCCGTTCGTTAAAGTTCTCAAAAAAGAAAGAAAAATTCACAAAAAATAAAAGCAAAACAGCATAAACAAACTATCCCATCACCACAACCTGGTGACATAGGCAATTCCGTCCATTTAAATTTTCAAAAGAAGGCAAAATAAAGAGGGGTTGGCTTTCAAATTTAAATATCCGCCACATGAACGGAGGATGCGTCTTCTTGGGAGCGTTGTTCGGCGTGAAGAATGGGCGGCTGGATTTCCTCCCCGGCTTGGTCCCCAGCATGGGGCTGGCTGGTCCCCTCCATGTCTGTCGGCAATGCATGAGAGTCAATGGCGTTCACCAGTTCTCTCATACTAAAGGTCTCTTCCTCATCGATAATGAGGGGCGCCGGGTGCTCGGTGTGGGGAACGCTCGGGAAAGGGATCTTGCTGCGATCCCTCAACGGCGAGTCCTCGAGAACCCCCAGGGCTTGAAGTGCGGCAAACCAACCCTCCTCGTATTTGAGCCTGTGGGCCTGACGGATGACCGGTTCCGCTGAATTCTCGGCGTCCGCGAACCCCTCGTTATACCACTTGTTTTCACAAGCCTCCAGCGCCACCTTCGAATCAGCCAACTGACCTTCCAGCATGGTGTTCAAGCTCTGGACCTCCGCCAATTTAAGTTCAGTGCCGCCCAGTTGCGGCTCCAGCTCCTCAGACTTCGTTTCGGCGAGGGCCCGGGCCTTTACGGCTATAGCAATTTTGTCCTCCGCCTCCTCGACAATTTTCGACTTTTCCTTCGCCGTGGCCTCGGCGACATCTTTCAGGGCTCTTTCCCGCTCAACATCCTCGGCCAGTTCCTTCATCCTGCCGTCCACAACGTACGACATTTGCGCAACCTGACCACACAGCATTCACCTTGTAAGGTAAAATGGAAGGTACACGTACGTAAGAAAAAGGGAAACCGAAAATAGTCAAATAAAGATGAAACAGTTACCGCTATGGCGTGCCACTGCAAGCGCCTCCCCAAAGACTCATCCGTTGATTCCGCGAAAGCATGCATATCCTCGGGCAAGAGGATGCCGCGCGCCAGGCTCTGCGCCACACGGCCCCCATAGCCTTTGTCCCAAACTCGGGCACTAGCCGTTGTCGGGAGAGGCTCGCCGTCGAGTTTGAAGGAGGGCTGCCATCCTGCCGGAGCCCGGGAAGTGGACGCCCGATCTATCCTGGTCTATGCTACAGGCTCCCGAATAACTATACCGGCCGAGGGTCGGAGGGGGACGTTACCCGTACCTGTCTCAGTCTGGTCAGTTGTGCGCGGCCTTTTACGAGCCCAGACAGACGGAACGGCGGGTGGCGAAGTGACTTGGTCGGGGGTTTGTTGTTGTTGCGCGGCAGGCCGGGCACTAGGGACGAAGCGGTCGATCGTCATCTTCCTCCTGGCCACCATCTCGTTGGCTTGATCGGATCTTGTTTCGGAGGAGTCAGTTGGGTCTGCAGCCGCACCCTCCCCTTCCCGAACAGGTGCCTCGGGCTCTAAGGTTCTCTCGGGCTGAACTGTAGCTTCTCGCTGGATTTGCTCGTGGGCACGTCTCCTCCGCTCGGCAGATACGCGCTCGGCTGATTCGTCGCGGATTGGCTGCCGCTCGTCTGAACAAATAAACCGGGGGCCGAGATCGCGTGCTTCGCCTACGGTTAACCTTGGAGGGAAGAAGTTCGTGTGCCGAACGTCTATATAAGAGAGGAGAGGGCTGTCAACTAGTAGGGCTTGGCTGAATGCCTGCCAAGTTGTGTATACGGGAGTTACACCGAGAATAAGATGAGACGCTCGGAGTTGTCCGTCCGAATGAACGAAGATTTCCGACCTGAGCACGAAATTCAGGTCCCGAACATGTACCACTCTAAGGTCCGGTTTGAACCTTTTGCCCTCTGCACAGAGAAAATAGGGGTTAGTGACAACATAACCGGGCCGAAAAAAAAAAAAACAAAAAACAAAAAAAAAAAACAAAAAAAACAAAACAAAAACAAAAGTTAGTCACCGACCGACTTCGCGCGGTGAAAATGCACAGGGGATCTCCTCAGCAAACCAATTACCGCTCACCCGAACGAAATCCTTAGCTGAATTTCGGTTTGAGTCTGGTAGGCATGAAATAAGCCGTACCCTTGCATCCCTAGTCTTTATATAATAGTCGGACTCAATGTTACCGCACAGACTATACATCTGATTGATGTCATAATGATTTAGCTGCAGCCCGTACAACTGGTTCAGCCTACTCACACAACTCACTACCCGGTAAAAGTTGGGGGGGAGTTGGTCGGGACAAAGGCCGTAAAATCTAAGGGTGCTGAGAATCAGAGGGTCTACCGGGAACCTAAGCCCACCCTCTAAAATGGCCATCAAAGGAAAGAACACCGTGTTTTCACCACGGCGCCTCTAGATGTCAATGTCACCCATATTGCAATAGGCAATGTCTACGTCATTAGGAACGTTATAGGCTTCCCTAAATCTAGCCAAAGCATGCTCGGAAGAAAGGAGGTGAGAATAACTCATTTTCCTAAGCGAGTGTTTTTCGAAGAAAATAAAAAAAAAGGGAAGAGAGAGATAAATGCTATGATTATCAAAGAATAGACTAAACTGGCTAAACAAAAAGAAAAAAACAATGAGAGGGAAAGGAACTTACTGAAGGCTCTAAGGAGGAAGTGTGTTCTGGGCCAAAGGGTGAACCACGAAGAAGGGATGCTCGGCAGAGTAAGATACTATCAAGTGAGGAATGCGAAAATGAGAATCAGTAACTAGAGGGATTATTTATAGGCATGGGAGTAAAGGGAGGAGCATTAAATGATCCACAGGTGGGAAACCACGCGGGCCGTCGCCTCAACTGCCACACGCGTAACGCCTCGGTTCACGAACCGTCAGACAATGATGACGGGCAGGTCATCAGTCAGTCCCAGACGCGTCTTTTGAGACACGCATTAATGCGCCCAACAACGGCCGAGCACTGACCCTTCATCTTCCCGACGAGTATTCACCCCTCGTGATCCTTGATTCACCCCCGTGAATGGGGAGCGAATCAAGGGGGGGCTATTGTACGGGCCCCCGCACCTTTCTTGTATCAGGCTGTGGACCCTGGCCTGGATGTAAGGCCCATAAGGCCAGCCTCCCTCTGTTTGGCGGCCCACCCCCGGGCCACGCGTGCGGCAGGGCCAATCCCTGCCTTTTCGTCATTTTCTCGGTGATGACTTACCGAGCATCTGTAAATATCATACTCTCGGGACGCCCCGCCCTTTACCTGCTCGGCAGAGTCTCGGAGGAGCGCCGCTGCCGAAAACTATTCTGAGGGTGGGAACCAAGTTCCAACGCCACCCTCACCACATCCCACTACCACCTAACCACCCATTTACGATCGATAATACTGGACCGCCAGTTGCACTTACTGGCAAGTAATCATGACGTCTCCACTACGCTATGGACTATAAATACAGGAAAGATTAAGAAGAAGGGGGTTGGAAAATGGGCTGTAAGGATAGGGTATACACAGAGTGATCAAAGGGAGAAGGTGACCCAGACCTCCGAGGGGTAGGAAGTGATTCTATTGAGCCTTGGTGTCTAGAACGACCCAGTGTAGGAAATCCAAACCCACGATACAAGTAAGTCGTGAGCCCAAGTGAGGCCCAGCCCAATTGGTCTCAGTTTTGGGCGTGCACAATAGTATTAATAAAATATTTAATGAGATCATCCTAAAAAAATTATCACGCACAACGCGTGAGTATGCAACTAGTCTATATCTATATATTACTAAAAGCTGAAGAGTAGCATTTATTATTACTACGCTTCTGTTAAGCCACATCAGCAGTCATGTCATTAATTTATTTTTTATATTTTCTTTTCTCTATTTAAACTTTTCTCAAACCTATTTTCAAAAAAAAAAAAAAAAAAACTCACACACGTACTGTTACACTTCTTCCAACATTTCCTTTTCCCTTTTTGTCTTTTTATCTCCCCACTACTTTACCGTTATACTTTCTCCTTTTTATATTTTGACTCTTCTTCTACTCATTTTATTTTTTATACATTTGATATCGTTTTCCCATTCAATCCATATTTTTCCCACACAAAAATGTGAGTACTCTCTCCCTCTCTCTGCTTTCTTTCAGTTAATTTTTGTTCTTTCTTATAACTCTAATTAAGGTTGATGGTTTTTTTTTTTTTTTAATATCCCATCATAAAATTTTCTCGTTCTCTTTTAGAGCTTTGGTTGAATTTTAGTTTGGGTTAATACTTAGTTTTTTTGGAAATAGGAATTTGAATATGCCCACCAATTATTATAAAGCCTATTATTATGAATCATTATAAAGCTTATTATTTATTCCTTTAGTTTCATTTTAATTTTGGCTAAGTTAACATTGTAATTTTGTAATGAGTTTTGATTATTATAATAATTTCCTTATTCCCTAAGAGATGAGAAATTTGAGTAATAAATTTGAAACTTATAAAGTTTAGTTGTATATTAAGAAAATATAATATACTACAATAGAAGTTAGAAGAATATGGTTCACCTTAAAAAAATATTAATCAAACATAGAAAATAATAATTGTAGGGACCAGATTTGGGACACTTCTTTAGATTGAGAGAGTGGGCCCAAGCCCAACTTGCCCTTCAATGAATTTATAGAGTGTGGGCTCAAGAACTAGGCCCTAATAAGGGGTACAACTACCCTGCATGATTACATGTGAATTTATCAACTTGAACATGGATTGGGATGCACAATGATGCTCCTCGGACTGGTCTTCTGAAGTTTGATGTTCTTATTATTTCTTTTAAGATTCATTACAAAGGTTCCAGAGAGCATGGGTCATTACCGAATTCCTTAATGCCGATTCTCCGTCCCCCTTTTTAGGAGAGACTTCCTACGTTATATACTTCTCTCAACTGATCCTAACCATCCATTTGTCGATCAGTCAGGCCACCACTTGAGAGCCTGTCCCATCAATCGCATCCCTATTCCTCCAGTGGATTGCAGCACCCAAGGCAGCACTATTCAGGAGTCCTGTCCTCATTAATGCGGCTAGGACGTTAGTTGAGGTCATTTAATGCAGAGGTGACAACTTGCCTAAGGCCTGCTCCTTCGCCGTGTTCTCGTCGCCAACGCATGGCACTGGACCCTTTCCTCCTCAGATATTCAAGAAGTCCCCTTCGGTGGGGAGGTGCTTATGTTCTTCCGAGGTCTCGGATGCCCGAGGACGAGCCCCTCCTGTGATATGTTCTCGGGGGTCGATCCTCGTGCTTTCATCCTCGGAACCCTCATGCATCCTCGGCGTGGGCCCTTTGGGTCTGGCTTGGAGTGGGCCGAGGCTACCCGATTTTCTGGCCCCACAATAACCCCTCAAAATCTTGCTACACACATCCTCGGGCGGGGAGAAGGATTTTGACATCCTCGGGCCTACTCCATGCCCAGTCGAGCCTTTACCCCCGTCAGCACTGGGGTCTATTCATCTGCCCAAGGCACGTTGCTGACATTTCAGAGCGCGTAACGTGCCCATCATTAAATTCAGGCAGTCTGTGCTCCCCACGTCTAACGAGGCATTACCAATCCAACGGTAGAGGTTTGTCTCGCATTTGTGGTCGGGAAAACCCGCATGGCTCTTCGATTTGGGGTATAAATACCCATATGAACCGCTTCTTCCTGTTCCTTATTTGCCATCAAGAATTCTCGCGCGTCCTTCCTGAGTTCAGCCACACTCTCACTTACATCTCCAGCACAAAAAGCCTGTCCGAGGAGCTCCTCCTCTTTCCAGTAAGTCGCTCTATCCCTCTCTGAGCTCTCTTCCTCTTTACCCCTTCTTCTCCTTCACCTGTTCTTTCTTAGTTCCTTTGGGCGTCAACTGGGATGGGTAGGTTTAAGAAATACGTCTACACTGAGGAGGCGATGGAGAAATTCATCGCTGACTATAGAATTCCCGGCAATGTAGGTCTGAGATATTGTGAGGATGGGGATTGGCTCTTACAAAGACAGGAGGGCGAAGTGGTAATTCCTATTGTCGCCTTCCTCGAAGGGGGAATGAGGATCCTCATGGGGCTGGTGATGAAGGACTATCTCACGCACTTCTGGTTGGCCCCTATCTAGTGTAGAATAAACGTCTTTAGGATTTTGGGCTGTATGGACGCCCTGAATGAGAAGATGGGGCTAAGGTTGACCCACCATGACGTGAACTGGTGCTACAACCTTCACCTTCTTAAGGGCAAGTCTTATTATCTGAAGACGAGGGATGATAAGGTGCGGCTCATCTAGTGCCTCCCTGAGTCCAGCAAGAGGCTAAACGAGGATTTCCTCATCATGTCCGGGGAGTGGCACGATAGCCTTCACTGCCCAACAACGGAGGAAATACCAGGTGGGGCAGTAGGAGTAGGAGGGGTTTCAAGTTCTCTTGTCTCTTTTCTTCCCCTTTTTTTTTTACTAATGCGGTAGGTGTTTCCCCTTGCAAACCCACACGCTTTTGAGCGCCACTTCCACCTGGTCAACCGGGAGGATTTGCAGAAGGTGTTGAGGGCGCCAGTCTTTACAAATGAGGACGACAATCAAGTTAGGGCCGCCCACAAAATCTTGGGGTATACTCCTGTCCAGAAATCATTCCCGGTTCTGAAGCACGTGATCCGAGCCAACGACCCTCGGCTTCAGAGAATTACTGTGACCGAGGACGGATTTTAGTTCCTCGAGGAGCCCTCCGAATCAAAAGATGTTACTGTAGCCGTCCCTTCTTCTTCCCAAGTATTCGCCGAGGCTGCCGAGGAGGCTCCAGAGCGGGAAGAGGAAGCGTTTGACGTTTTCAACCAGCTCAATTTGTCCGAGGACCCTCCCGGGGACTTGGGCGACCCTTGTTTGACCGAAGCAGACCTCCTTGCTTTAGAAGCCCCTCCTTAATCAACGATGGGTTACAAGAGGAAACCCCACACCAGTCTGTTGGACCTAATCGAAGGCCAACCGGGGAAGTCCCAACAAAAGCTTCCCCCTCCTCCTCCCAAAACCAGGTTGACTTCCGCCCAGCAGAAGCTTCCCCCTCCTCTTCCCCCTCCTTCCCAGATGAGCCTGCCTTCTGGGTCCGTGCCTGCCGACCCCAAGAAGAAGAAGGATAAGGGCAAAAGGCCTATGGAAGATAAGCCAGTGTCCTTACAAGATGAGGACAACACTCTGCGACCATCTAAGCAGATTAAGATAGGCGGCAAAAGCCAGGATAGGCAGGTCGTCGACACCTCGTCCGAGGCTCAGGCCTGGCTCCCAGCCCCGATGCTCCATGGGGAGCCCTTGAGGGATGACACCTCCCTCAGAGACTTCAACGAGGGCGAAGGCGCGCATGTGGCCAACGCGCTAGAGAGGTGCCTGCTACTCCCAGCAGACATGGCCGAGCTGGACTCTTTGAGGAGTAAGCAGGTCTTCCTCAGCCTTAAGCGATATACGGGGATGGTAAGGACCATAATTTCGACTCCCCTCTCTTTCTTTTTATTTGCATGATTTTAGCTTGAATTATATGTTGGCCAATTGCGTCAGTAACAATGATAAGGGGAAAGAATGTATGTATGGGCAGTCCCCTTACGTCCCAAAGGTTATGTAGGGTTTTGATCCTTTCCTAACTTAGGATATTCGAAAGTAATTAGTTTCCCCACAGGCTTGAGTCCGAGGACCATGGAATGCCTTGGTTCTATCTGACACTTAGGATATTTTGAAGTAGTTAGTTTCCCTATAGGCTTGAGTCCGAGGACCATGCAATGCCTTGGTTCTGTCTAACACTCAGGATATCTCGAAGTAGTTAGTTTCCCTATAGAATTGAGTTCGAGGACCATGCAATGCCTTGGTTCTGTCTAACACTTAGTCTTGTCGTCAGAACGCGAGATACATAGTCATAATAGGGTATGCATTTGAATCCAAAAAGGCTTCTTCATTAATAATAATACATTTTCAGGTTATTTACATTCCACAAATGAGGTACAGGTTTTTCGTCTAGATCTTCTAAGTAGTACGCACTTATCCCCGCCACTAACGTAATTCGGTAAGGCCCCTCCCAGTTGGGTCCTAGCTTTCCCCAAGAAGGGTTCTTAGCAGCCCCTACGATCTTTCTCAGCACCAGGTCCCCCGGTGTTAGTGGTCTGAGCCTCACATTGGTATCATACCCCTGCTTGAGCTTTTGTTGGTAATAGGCCAGCTGGATCATCGTTCGTTCCTTTCGTTCGTCTACTAGGTCCAGGCTCCTCCCCAGCAGTTCATCGTTGCTGCCTGGGGTGAAAGAGCTTGTCCTTAGTGTCGAGAAGCTTGTTTCCAGGGGGATTACTGCCTTAGCACCATAAGTTAAGGCGAAAGGTGTTTCCCCCGTTGACCACCGGGGCGTGGTCCGGTATGTCCAGAGTACGTGGGGCAGCTCCTCTACCCATCTCCCCTTAGCATCGTCAAGTCTCTTCTTAAGCCCGCTGACGATGACCTTGTTGACGGCCTCGGCTTGCCCGTTTCCCCGAGGGTAGGCGGGCGTTGAGTATCTATTTATGATACCAAGCTCATGACAGTACCTCTTGAAGGCCTTGCTATTGAATTGGAGTCCATTATCCGAGACAAGGGTGTGAGGGACCCCGAATCGCGTCACAATGTTCCTCCAAAGGAATTTCTTTGCGTCCACGTCCCTGATGTTGGCCAATGACTCAACCTCGACCCACTTGGTAAAGTAGTCCGTTGCCACCAACAGATACTTCTTATTCCCTGGCGCTCTGGGGAATGGTCCTACAATGTCCAAGCCCCATTAGGAGAACGGCCACGGACTGGACAAGGGATTAAGGATCCCTTCTAGCTGATGGATATTGGGGGTAAACCTTTGGCACTGGTCACACCTCTTAACATAGTCCTAGGCCTTTTGCTGCATCCCCGGCCACCAGTATCCTTGTGTGACGGCTCGGTAAGACAAGGACCTCCCCCCTGTGTGGCTCTTGCAAATTTCCTCATGCAACTCTTCGAGCAGTAATTCTGCTGCTTCGGGGTAGACACATAGCAGGTATGGGCCCGAGTAGGAGCGCCTGTATAGTTTGTGGTCTTCGGACAACTAGAATCGAGGAGCTTTTCTTCGTACTTTCTCAGCCTCTGACTTGTCTTGGGGCAAGATATCATCTTTAAGGAATCTCACAATGGGGTCCATTCAGCTGGGACCCACTCTGACGCCTCGCTCACCCTCTCCAGGTGCTTGACAAGTATGGTCCGACGTAGACCATCTGCCGAGGAAGTTGCGAGCGTATCTAATGAATCGGCATGGCTGTTCCCACCCCTGGGGATATGAGACAGACTGAAAGGGTCGAAATTCAACTGCAAGTGCTTAACTTGGCTTAGGTATTCCTGCATTCTCGGATCTCGGGCCTCCATCTCTCCATTTACCTGTCCTACTATCAGTCTCGAGTCTGAGAACATCTCTACTGACTTTCCTCCCATCTTCTGTACCATGGCCATACCTTGCAATAATGCCTCGTACTCCGCCTCGTTGTTTGTGGCCGGGAATCCGAGTCTCAGGGATTTCTCTATGACATGATCTTCAGGGGACACTAAGACTAGTCTTACTCCTGACCCTCTCTGGTTTGCCACCCATCAACATATACTTTCCAGCATGGTGGCCTCGGGACAGAGACCACTCCAACTGGCCTTTCATCAGCGATCCTTCCCTCGATTCCCATTTCTACAGTTGGCTCAGCGAACTCCGCCGTCAAGTCTGCCAGAACCTGGCCCTTTATGGCAGTCTGAGGCATGTATTTAATGTCGAAGGCTCCCAGGATAGTATTTCACTTTGCGATTCTTCCCGTGTAGTCAGCGGCCCGAAGTATAGACTTCAAGGGTAGTTGGGTTAAGACGACCACCGTGTGGGCCTGGAAATAATGAGGCAGCTTTCGCGTGGCATGGACCACGGTAAGTATGGCTTTCTCTAAGGGTAAGTACTTGACCTCGGCTTCATGCAATGACTTGCTAACGTAGTAGACCAGTTTTTGGACGCCACCGTCATCTCGTATCAACACTAGGCTCACAGCGTGGTTCGCCACAGCAATGTATACGTATAGGACCTTGTCGGCCTCTGGTTTAGACATAATGGGTGGCCGGGCCAGGTAATCCTTGAGCTGTTGGAAAGCCGTGGCACATTCCTCGGACCACTCAAATCCCTTCCACTTGTTGAGCAGGAGGTAGAACGGTCTGCAGCAGTCGGCCGACCTGGAAATGAATCGATTCAGGGCCGCGATCATCCCAGCAAGCCTCTGGATCTCTTGGGGGTTTTGCGGAGGCCTTAGGTTTTGGATAGCTCTGATTTGGTCGGGGTCAACCTCGATCCCCCGATGAGTGATGATGTAGCCCAAGAACTTGCCCGATCCTACGCCAAACGAGCACTTGGATGCATTTAGTTGCAGCTTGTGCTTTCTGAGGACGTCGAATATACAGTCGAGGTCCAGCAGATGCTCGGACACCAATCTGCTCTTTACCACCATATCGTTAACATAGATCTCAATGTTCTTGCCCAACAACAGCTCGAACATTCTCGTCATCATCCTCTGATAAGTAGATCCAACGTTCTTCAAGCCGAATGGCATCACCTTGTAGTAGTAGTTTTCGATGGGCATCACGAAGGCCGTTTTCTCCTGATCCTCCAAGGCTAATGGGATCTGGTGGTAGCCTTGAAAGGCGTCTAGGAAGCTCATCCGAGGATGGCCTGCAGTTGCGTCCACCAGCTAGTCTATTCGTGGCATTGGGAAGGGGTCCTTCGGGCAGGCTTTATTTAGGTCGGTGAAGTCCACGCAAACCCTTCATTTCCCACTCTTCTTCTTGACCACCACAGTGTTGGCTAAACACTCGAGGTAGAATACTTCTTTAATAGCGCCTGCGTGCTTGAGTTTATTGACCTCTTCCTTAACTGTCTCGGCGTGCTCCTTTGACGAGCGTCGGGGTGGTTGCTTCCTAGGGATCACCGAGGGGTTGACGTTAAGGCGGTGACAAATGAAGGATGGGTCAATCCCTGGGGCATCGCAAGGGTCCCATGCAAACACGTCCAGGTTACTCTTGAGGAACTCAAGCAACTCCTCCTTCTCTTGGGGAGGCAGTTGGGTTCCGACCTGAAAAAATCTCTCTTGGTCATCGCCGATGACCACTTTCTCTAGGCCTTCGAGCCTTGCTTCCTCGGCGGCCGTGTCAGCTGGTGCCACCAAGGCGGTTAGCTACTATAAGTTTTTAGCCATGGTGGCCGAAGGCTCCATATCTTGTGGGCGTGAGGTGGCCACGACCATACACCACCTTGCCGTTGACTGGCACCCTCGGATCTCGAGGATTCGATCTCCAGATGGGAATTTCACCTTCTGGTGCAAGAAAGAGGCGACACCTCCTAAGATGTGGAGCTAGGGCCTTCCCACAATGGCAGTGTAGGGGGAGTACGTGTTCACTACTATAAAGTCCACCTCCACTACTTCCGGACTGGTCTGGATGGGTAGCCTGATCATGCCCTCCGGGATGACTAGCTTTCCATCGAAACTCATCAAGGGGGAGTTATAAGGAGACAAGTCCTCGGGTTTTAACCCCAGCCCCTTATAGAGGTCGGGGTACATGACCTCCGCCGCGCTGCCACCGTCCACCATCACCCTTTTGACATCATAGCCCCCAATTCTGAGGGTGATCACCAAAGTGCCGTCGTGGGGTTGGGTGGTTCTGTCTTTGTCCTCCTCGAAAAAAGTCAGGGTCGGGTGACAGCCTCTTCTGGCCCTCTTTGGCTCTGACTGGGACTCCCCGGCGGCCACCTGGGCCATGGACAGCACCCACGAGGGGCGCATGCCTGTTCTTCCTGGCGCAGCCAAGATCACATTAATCGTTCCCGCGGGCTGCCCCATTGCTGTGTCCCTCCGTGGCTCCTAGTAGGTCTGGCCATGCTAGCTGTTGGAATGGTGTAGGAGATGCTTCAGCCTCCCTTCCCGGACTAACTGATCCAGATAGTTCCAGAGATTCCTGCAATCCTCCGTAGCATGCCCATGGTCCTGGTGATATTAGTAGTAGCGGTCCTGGTTATGCTTCTCAGGGTTCCCCAACATCTCATTCGGCCACCTGAAATATGGTTCATTCTTGATCTTTTCCAGTACCCTGTGCACCGGTTCTCGGAATACAGCGCCGACAGCCTAGGCGTTTGTCTCCCCAGATTGCCCTATGAAATCTCTTCTCGGACGGGCGTTGTTATATCGGTCCAACCTGGAATCCCTCCTCTCCTGAGGGATAGCCTTCTCCTTCCCCTTGCCCTGCAGCAAGTCTTCCTCCACCCGTTTGTATTTGTCGATCCAATCCATTAGCTGCCGCACGCTGGTGGCGGGATTACCAGTTAAGGACTTCCTCAAGCCATGCCCCATTGAGAGCCCGTTCTTGAACGTGTTGATGGCGACATCATCATATTTGTCGTCCAACTCGTTGTAAATCTCCCAATACTTGTCCGAGTAAGCCTTGAGGGTCTCGTCATCGCGTATGGTCAGGGACAACAACGCGCTCATGGGTCGAGGAGGTCTGCTGCTCGTGACAAAACGGGAACCAAAGGCCTGGGTCAGCTGTCTATACGAGTCTACGAAATTCGTCCTCAAGCTGTTGAACCACCTCATTGCCACAGGCCCCAAGCTGGAAGGGAAGACTTTGCACATCAGCGCCTCATTCTTAGAGTGAACGACCATCCTCTGATTAAACTGGCTCACGTGCTCCACGGGGTTCGTCTTGCCATTGTAAACGGTGAAGGTCGGCTGTTGGAACCTCCGAGGGAGCTCCGCCTCGTCTATGCGACGCGTAAAGGGCGACTTGAAGAGCCGGTCAGCGCCCTACTCATGGCGTCGCTTCCCAAGCCCTTAGGGGTGGGGCTGCCATGCCTACGCCTCCGATAGCGCTCATCCTCGTGGGAGAAAACTTCACTCGGGGGTGTCGTCGACCCCTGCCTATAGTCGTCATCACTTTCATCGTCAAAGGGTAAGTCGAGGCTGGGTTCGAGTCGCTTTCGTTGTGCATGGCGCAAATTTCTCTTAAGATCATCTATCTCTCGCTGCATGGTCGCCTTGTCTTCCTGCCTCTGAGAGGCATGACTCTTATCCTCCCGCAGTCTCGTGGCTGGGGCGTTATTGCCTCCCTAGGGCACGCGGCCGTTTCTATGCATATGGCTTTCGCTGGTTTGCGAGGTATGCACGCTTCCTTCTCAAAATCGTCCGTTCTCCTCATTCTGGCCGTGCCCCGTGTCGCCATAGTCGTTCGGGCGTTGGGGTCTTACTGGTTCGTGTCGATGAGAATTACCTTGGTGAGGGTCTGACCCTACCATGCCTGGCTATTGTCCTTACTGACGCACGAGTTCTCCCCACAAACGGTACCAATTGTGGGGACCAAATTTGGGACACTTCTTCAGATTGAGAGAGTGGGCCTAAGCCCAGCTTGCCCTTCAATGAATTTATAGAGTGTGGGCTCAAGAACTAGGCCCTAGTAAGGGGTACAACTGCCCTGCATGGTTACATGTGAATTTATCAACTTGAACATGGATTGGGATGCACAATGATGCTTCTCGGACTGGTCTTCCGAAGTTTGATATTCTTATTATTTCTTTTAAGATTCGTTACAAAGGTTCCAGAAGGCATGGGTCATTACCGACCTCCTTAATGCCGATCCCCGTCCCCCTTTTCAGGGGAGACTTCCTACGTTATATACTTCTCTCAACTGATCCTAACCCTCCATTTGTCAATCAGTCAGGCCACCACTTGAGAGCCTGTCCCATCAGCCACATCCCTATTCCTTCAGTGGGTTGCAGCACCCAAGGCAGCACTATTCAAGAGTCCTATCCTCATTAATGCGGCCAGGACGTTAGTTGAGGGCATTTAATGCAGAGGTGACAGCTCGCCTAAGGCCTGCTCCTTTGCCGTGTTCTCGTCGCCGACGCGTGGCACTGAACCCTTTCCTCCTCAGATATTCAAGAAGTCCCCTTCGGTGGGGAGGTGCTCGTGTTCTTCCGAGGTCTCGGACGCCCGAGGACGGGCCCCTCCTCGGATATGTTCCTCGGGGGTCGATCATTGCGCTTTCATCCTCGGACCCCTCATGCATCCTCGACGTGGGCCCTTTGGGCCTGGCTTGGAGTGAGCTGAGGCTACCCGATTTTCTGGCCCCACAATAATAATAAAATGATAAATTTGTAGAGATAAAAAGATAAAATAAAAAATAAAAAAAAATACCTGTAGAAATCTTTTTTTTTTTTAAATAGACAATACGCGAAGTAATAGTTACTTTTTATATATCATACCTAATTACATAATATTTATATTCCCACGCATCGCATGGGTCTGTGGCTAGTATATCTAAAAGCTGAAACGTAGAATTTAATGTTGCTACTCTCTTATTGTGCCACATCATCCACCTATTTTTAGCTCTTATTCTCTCATTTTTAACTCTTCTTCCCTTTATTAATTTCTTACTTTCTCCAACATTTCCTTCTAACTTTACCTTTTGATCTTCCCACTCCTCTCTACCCTACCATTACTTTTTTTCTCTTCATCTTCCTCTTATTTTAACTCTTCTTATCCCATCTTCTTTACTATAAATAAACTATTATCTCTCATTCAATCCATATTTCCCACACCAGAATATGATAACTCTCTCTCTCCCTCTCTCTCTCTCTCATAGTTTTTTTTTTTTTTCCTTTTGGTGGGTCTCTTTCTTGCATCTCCATTGTAGGGTAATGAATTTTACTCTCTCTCTCTCTCTCTGTCTCTCTCTCTCTCTGTTATGTATATATGTGTGTGTGTGTGTATATTCTTTTGGTGTATTTTGAATTCAATCTTACATCTCTACTTTAAGTTGATCTAATTTGGTTGTGTTTTTAAGTTGTTATCTTTTTTTTCTTTGACTGTTAGATGTGGTCCTATTTTATTATAAATATATTATATAATAATATTATGTTATTCTATTACATAGCATGGTTTTGATAATTTGGTGTTTACAACTATATCTTTTATTTGAATATTCTTCTCATTATCTTTTATTCTATATTTGTTATTCTCTCCCCAAAAAAATGTGATATACTCTCTCTCTCTCTCTCTCTCTCTCTCTCTCTCTCTCTATATATATATATATAAAATTCTTTCTTGTAACTCTTGATATATTTTGGTGTTGTGTTTTTTGAGCTTGCATCGCAAGTCTTTCTACTCCCTCTTATAGTTTTGGGTTGATATTTATTTGAGTTAATCCTTAGTTAGTTTGGAAGTGAGAATTTGAGTTTATATCAAAACACAATCTACATGACTATCATGAATGTAAATGTGCCTATCAATTATTTGAATAATGTCAATTGTAATTATGTGATAATTTTTTTATTATCATGATAATATCTTTGAGAGAATGAAAAATTTAAATTAAAAAATTTTAGTTGTACTAAAAGAAATTAAGAAAAAATATAATTCATAATAAAAATATTTAGAAGAAAATGGACCACTTCAATCAAAAGGATAATATCAAACAAAAACTCCAAAAATGATAAATTTATATATTTGTAAAAATAGAGAGATAGCTAGAAATTATTTTTAGAAATTGTTTAATATCTCAGAAGAACAAATTATATACAATTAAGTTAAAGAGTAAATTATATGTTAGATCACATCTTAAAATAATCATATATTCCCACGCATCACGTAGGTCCACAACTAATTTATATAATAGAAGAGAGAGAAAGAGAGACCAGGTCATTAATTCTTGGGTTGATTGTAACTATATATATATATATATATATCCTATAATAAACTATAGATTATTCAGAATAAGTTATAAATTATAATTGATTCTCAAAAAAGGAAAATTTATAAATTATAATTTTTTGCAAATAAATTTTGATACCCTAAATTGAGAGATTCGTGTCAAATTAAAAGATTAGTGCTTGTTGAATTGTAAAGCCTATCCCACCCCAATTTACTAATCTGTAAGTTTTGACCTTAATCGGATGAAAAAAAATAAACGTTACAAATCAATCTCAAATTTAGGTACAAAAATTTATAGTTTGAGAGATATTGTAAATAACCCCATTGTTTAAGATAAATATTTGGGGTCACTATCGGTAAAGTCTATCAATAAACTGCACCAGCAATTATCAGGCCAAAGGACTGATGAGATGGTTATGATTTCATCAAGGTCAGCTATTTCTTTGCCAAGTTGAACTAAGAAACTGTCGTATTAATGGCAGGTTTTTATTAAGAGGTTAGTTAATTTGCTTTTAGTATAAAAATGAAAGCGTTTTGAGGGATGGTGGTAAAGATGCAATATAGCAAAAATGGTGCCCAACAAAACAGTGCTTCCACATGAAGATGAATCATTTCATCCATCAAGGTGCTACGTTCCTCCTCTTTTCCCTACTTACTTTTTCTTCTTTTATATTTAGAAAAGTTTCCCCTACTTACTTTGACTCTTTATTCAATAGAAACAAAAAAGCAGACATTACGACATAACAAGATGCTTCCTAGCAATACTTGCATTCACACTAAATTCATATGCATGGTCAAAAAACTATAAAAATTGATATTACCCTTAAAACAATTCATATGCTTTTGACTCAAGATCACTTAATAATTATACATACAATATTACCGTCTAAATAAAATAAAATAAACAACTAGACAAATCAATATAAATACAAACCCAACGGCATGGAAATACAAGCTAGTTCTCAAAATTTTAGAAATCAAGATTTTATTTCAGTTTGATTTCAGAACAAATAGGAGTGCTCTTATGATACTATATTGATTGAAATCCATTTAAGAAAACTTTTACTTGGAAAATAAAATTTGAGTTTTTTTTTTCCTGTTAGATTCCAGATACCTCTTCCTTATGTTTTCAAGAACCTCTTTATTGGTTTAAGAATTTGCATCTGACTATAACGAGTTTAATTTACTCCTTCCACACGTTGTGGTAGATGCAAATAATTGGGGAGACTTTTCTATCCTTGAAATGTCTGGGACTCTTATTCAACATGATGTAGACATATAAACTAACAAAACGCATCCTTGGCATTATGTTAATTGCTGTAGTCATGTTTAGAAGGGAACTGTATATTTCAAACGTCAATGTCAACAATACACTTTCTCCTACACCTCTAATATCATGTGTGTGTTCAATACAAATTATTTCCATCCACCATTAGTTTCCTCCATATATGCTGTTAAGGTTCTCTTCCATTCTCCCACTGGAACTAACTAAAAAGCAGCAATTCCTACCAATTTTCCATGGAAAAGTTTCGCCTTTTCCCTCTCTTCCTTCTATATTTCCTTTCTCTTCTACTTTTCTCATCAGCTTACAACCTTCAAAATAAGTACTTCATCAATTGTGGATCAAAGACCAACGTTACTGTCAATGGTAGGAACTTCGTCGGTGACTCGAATTCAAGCTCACTTTCATTCTTTGTTGGACCAAGCTCTACTGTAAGTGACACCAACTCATCAACAAATAACTCTCTTTATCAAACTGCAAGAATATTCACAAATTCATCTTTGTATGAGTTTGATATCATTGACAAGGGCGTCTACTATGTACGTATCCATTTCTTTCCTTTCATGTCTGGTAGGACTAATCTGGCTGATGCTCTATTTGATGTTTCGGTTTCTGATTTTTATCTGCTATCAAATTTTGCTCTTCAAAACAATAGTAATTCACCAGTGATTGAGGAATTCTTACTTACTATCAATGGAAGTAAGTTCACCATCCAATTCACTCCTCATAAGAACTCCTTTGCTTTCGTTAGCGCCGTAGAAGTCTTTCTTACCCCACCGAACTTCACTACTGATGGTTTCCCTCATGTTACTCCTATTGGGGAAAATGGTGATTACTATGGTATACCGTCTCAGGTTTTTCATACAATTCACAGGGTCAATATTGGAGGTCCAAAGACTAATGACACACTGTGGAGGAATTGGATACCTGATGATGAGTATCTACTTTCTGCAGGATCTGCAAAAACATGTGCTACTTATAATGGTACGCTTATCTATGATGTTCTTGGAGGAAATAATTATAGTGCCCCAGATTTGGTCTACAGGACTTGCAAAGAATTGAATCCCACTGACAACATGGGATCAAATTCTTCTAACATAAGTTGGCAATTTGGTGTGAGTAGGAGATCCAGGCATATGGTTAGGCTTCACTTTTGTGATATCATTAGCAAAGACCCTTATTTTCTCAAGTTCAATCTCTATATTTATAGCAATTTCAGTCAGAAGATAAATCCTTACGAAAAAACTGAACAGGTGGCAGCTCCATTTTACTGGGACTTTGTGGTTGATTCAGATGATTCAGGATATATGAACATAAGTGTCGGGCCTAGGGAAGATTCTATAACTAAAACTGCCTATCTAAATGGGGTGGAGATAATGGAATTTATCAAAGAATCAAACTTTGTCCATATTCCAGGCAATCAAAAGAAACTAATTTTTGTTGTGGTAGGTACAGTTTGTGGTGTGACCTTCGTTTTCATTTTGGTAGTGCTGTTATTGTTAAAACGCATGAGAGCAAAGCATGTTGATGGGGTGGGTTCAAAGCCAGAGGTTCGTCTTGGAAAAGGATCGACGAATGCCTCCCTCGTTCGTAATTTAAATTTGAAGTTGAAGATGCCTCTTCTTGAAGTACAAGGTGCTACTCATAATTTTGATTCCAAACGGCTGGTAGGTGAGGGTGGGTTTGGGAAAGTTTATGAAGGAAGTCTTCAGAATGGCATGAAAGTGGCTGTGAAACGAAGTGATTCAAAGCATGGCCAGGGCCTTCCAGAATTCAAAACAGAAATCTTGGTTTTATCCAGAATTCGCCATCGCCATCTTGTTTCATTGATTGGATATTGTGATGAAGGGTCTGAGATGATACTGGTGTATGAATTTATGGAAAAAGGAAGTCTGAGAGAACATTTGTATGAATCCAATGAGAACACTTCTCAGAGATCAGCTAAAAGGCCCGCATTGACCTGGAAGCAAAGGCTTGAGATTTGTATTGGTGCAGCAAAAGGCCTTCATTACCTTCACACTTGCTTACATGGGGGAATCATCCACCGTGATGTTAAGTCAACAAACATATTGTTGAATGAACATTATGTTGCAAAAGTTGCAGATTTTGGCCTTTCAAGATCCGGTCCTGATGATCCAGAACATTTCAGTGTTGGCATAAAAGGTAGCTTTGGTTATGTGGATCCTGAATATTTTAGGTCCTTTCAGTTCACAGACAAGTCTGATGTCTACTCCTTTGGTGTAGTACTTCTTGAAGTGCTTTGTGCCAGACCTGCTATTATTGACTCCCCGAAGAGGGAGGAGGTGAACTTAGCTGAATGGGGGATGTTATGGCAAAAGAAAGGACAACTTGAAAAGATTATGGACCCGCTTTTAGTGGGAGACATTAACCCTGATTCATTGAGAAAATTTGGTGAAACAGCTGTGGGATGTTTGAAGGAAAATGGAGCTGAAAGGCCTACTATGCTTGATGTGCTGTGGGACTTGGAATATGCATTGCAGCTTCAAAAAACTGCAGTGCAAGGAGTACCACATGGGGACAGCACAACAAATGCGATTTTGGGATTGCATTTGACTCAAAATTTGGGTTTGCTTCCTGATATCATCCTTGATGAGGGAGGTGTTGAATGTAATGAAGAGCCCATAAGAGGGGATAATGGTTCGGATATAAGTGGAGTTTTCTCTCAAATAGAGATTGATGGTGCAAGATGATCGAAAGTTGTTTTGTGGTGAGGTCCAGAAAGTATCTCTTGTAACAGGTGTACCAAGTTACCTATGTAACAATCAATGAATGAATGTTGTGTAATTCAATTTTTTACTATATTATCAAAGTTGGTCCCACTAATTTTTAACATATTATTCACTCATTGAGTTGTGACACGGAGGGCTTGCTATTTTATTTTGATTTTTGTTCTTCGCTGTTAGCTTTAGATGTATCTTGATGTGTTGCTTTGTTTACTATCTGTGTTGGAGTGTGCAAGTATATATGCAAGTATGTGGCTGAGAAACAAGACCGTTGAGAATAATATCGTTTACTATATGTTTATTTCCTGAAAAATGGAATTAAAGGGAAATGAGAGGAGAGTCGAGGAGAACCTTCACTATTGGAGATGCACTCATTTTCTCAAAGCCCTTTGATTCTGATTTTCAGGCTGAGTTCTGATGAGAGCCTTCTACATGTGACTAAAGTGATTCTATTTTTTGGGCGGTTTATGGGCTGTTTCATATGTGAGGAAGTGAAGAAGAAAAAAGATAATAGAAAAAAGGTAATTAAAAAAAGAGGATCTTTTTGCATTGGTGGTAAATACAGCATTGCCAAACCAGTGCTTGAATTAGAGCCTAGGCATGCACTGAGATTAATACGTTTGCTCCACTTATACATGAGCATTCCGCTGGATGTATGTTCTGAAAAAATAAAAAATAAAAATCAATGGAGATCCTCTTGAATCATTATTTGGGATTCCATGTAACATTGTTTTTGGTTTTTTTTTTTTTTTAAGAGATTATGTCTAGGTGATTACTAGATGAACTAGAGAGTACCTCATGCAACGGTTATATGCATTATTATTCTCGCTGAATCTACACATGATTTACAATTAAACACCCCAAATACGAGAATATATATGTATACCTCTTTGATAAAATGGCTACTATTCATTTCTTTATTTCATTTATCCAAAAATCAAAGCTACTAATTCATTTCTTTACTTCATTTATAAAAAATGTGAGAGAGAGAGAGAGAGAGACCAAGTCGTGTATCACTAGAAAGAAGGAGGAAATCTTTCCAATGTGGGACAAGCAAAAATGCCTAAAGCTCCAACTGATCTAGCCCTTGGCCTTGAAGCAAAAAATGCACCCACAAATTATTTAGAATAAGTTCGAAATTATAAATTTTTGCAAATAAATTTTAATACCCTAAATTGAGAGATTCGTGTCAAATTGAAAGATTAGTGCTTGTTGAATTGTAACGCCTATCCCACCCCAATTTACTAATCTGTAAGTTTGACCTTAATCGGATGAAAAAAAAATAAACATTACAAATCAATCTCAAATTTAGGTACAAAAATTTATAGTTTGAGAGATTGTAAATAAGCATTGTTTCAGATAAATATTTGGGGTCACTAGCAATAAAGTCAATCAATAAACTGCACCAGTAATTATTAGGCCAAGGACTGATGAGATTGGTTATGATTTCATCAGGGTCGGCTATTTCTTTGCCAAGTTGAACTAAGAAACTAATATCAAACCTACCTTATATTACACTACTGATATATAGGAAACAACAGCCAACACAACATTTTTATTCTCTCACTTCTTTTTTTCCCTTCTTTCCAGCTTGTGGGCTGAACAGCTTGCCACGAACTCAGGACTCGTTTGTGAGGTCCTTGTGGGTGTAAACTATGTCTTTATCACCATCAACCACTTGTCCACTTCCTTTGAGAATCCTGCATATGCCACAAATATCATACTTATACCTATGTAGATTCTCCTTGCTAAAACATGTTTCTTGTGATGTTGCATTCTTTTACCTTTCGGGAACTAAGGGGTAAATGAAGTCTATGACTAAAGGCATGTGAAAATAGCAGAGGAAAATAAATTGCTCCAACTATGTGCATTTGGATTAGCTTTTTTTTTATTAGGTAATCTACTTGTGTACAACTTGTAAAAAGCCTCACGTTTTGTAGTTATAACTGTAACTTTCAAAAACTAAGCTTTGTCCAAATACACGCTTAAGTTTCACATGATAAGATATCAATTACTTCATCTGATATTTCCTTCTCCAATAATAAAATGGTATAGAAGAAAAGGTCATGAAGTCAAGACAAGACCCACTAGATGTATGTGTAACTTACAAATTTAAAAAATGTTAGTTACTTATTTTCTTTCTTGGATGAATAATTGTCAGTTACTTTATAATTTACCTTACAGTTCCTCGTAATGCCAGTGGGGTATATTTCTGCATTTAATAATGCTATTCACTAAAATTTTATCCGCATGTTATACAGTTGAGTCAAAAAGTGACACCTAATCTTTAACAACCAAGGCGCAGGCAATCCTCAAGTTGTCCCCTCTATATCATGTTATAAGAAAATATGCTATAATGTCTATTTCCGAATGAGGCGTGATTTCTTTATCTTTACCAATCTTTGCAACACAAACTTTATATTCTCATCAGGGATGCTTCTATAATTTACCAAGGGGCCAAAAAGAAAGAATTTTGATGTCATTAAATATACCAACAGAGATCAGCAGTTCATACCATCGTGTTGTTAACAGTCCTTCAACTCCTACTGGACCCCGAGCATGAATTCGGCTTGTACTTATCCCAACCTAAACAAACCATTAAAGAGAATCAAATACAAGATCAATAACATCAATCAATATATATATAAAAGCAAAGAAAAGTCTTGAAACATTGAACCAAATGAAACAAAAAGTCAATATTTAATTTATTATTATTTTTTATGTGGCACTTGAGAATATTTCAATTCTTTTTGTATAGAATGCACCACTTGGCATTCAATTCATCATTTTGGTTCAATGTTTCAAGACTACTCCTCTCTCAAATATACACACAAAATTCTTTGCATTTCAATTCATCATTTTTACCTCTTGCACTTCTACTCCTTTATATATACCTCCCCATGGCCCTTCATGCCATCTCATGTCACAACAGAACAAAAATGAATTCATTTACCTTCAATCTTTCGATGATATCTATCTAGCTCTTTCATTCTTCTCTCATCTAATCCTAACCTGTATAAGTTGGCTACAACCAAGAAAAGGGGCATGCATTTTATATTGAGCAACAATGGTAATTACGATTTTGATGTTAAGGTCAAACGTTGTAAATTTGTGAGTTTTGTAAAGGATATGATTGATTGTGGGTGTTTGGGATGTTTATTTTTTTTTTAGAATTAAGGTGAAAGAGAGAGACACATTTTATATTAACTTTTATTTTACAATATTCCTCAAAAGTTTTTTTTTTTTATTTCTCCTTACTTGAACTGAATAATTATAATGGATGTGTGTGAAATTTAGAATTGTTTCTTCTTATGACGAACTTATTACTAACAAAATTTTATAACAACTATGCTATAATATATGTACAAAATTCTCTAAAACCATTTTACATAAAATATTACAACATTATCCATACATCGCACGATTAACTTACTAGTTTAAGTAAATTTTTGAGCTAACTACTAAATGACGTTATACCTCGGCACCTAGTCCAAACCGAGCCCCATCACAAAATCTGGTACTTGCATTGTGAAAAACAGCAGCACTGCCAAACAAACCACAGTGACTGTATTGTTATCATCACGGATTACAGAATAAATTATTAACAAAGATCAAACTAGCACCATATTGGTATATCAAATTCAACAGTTCAAAGAAAAGAAAAATGCAGAAGCAATGAAAGTAGAAGTAAATAATGTGTGTGCGCACACACATGCTCCAACCTGTCAACTTGGTGTAGGAAAACTTCAGCAACTTCCTGGTCTTCTGCAATGATGCAATCAGTATGTGCGCTGCCAAAAAAATTAGAAATAAAATCAATTCGTCTCCCAATGTCTTCTAGACAACTTTAGATGTGTGCAGAGAGAGAGGGCATTAATATGATTCTTATCAAAATGGAAATGCTAACATACCTTCCATGTTGATGTATATGATCTATGGCTGCATATACATCATCTACAATTTCAACAGTGCAAGCCAGTGAATTGTACTCATGATGAAATGACCTGGCCTCGGGAAAATTCAGCAGGGAGCTTGCCCGTGGTCCACCATATAAAGTAACACCTGCAAAAGATGCACATCAGTTGTTTAACCTTCTCGATTGACCTGAAGGTTACTGCATTGCGTAACAGTAGTCAGAATACCAAACTTGAAGACATCTAAAATAGGGTGAAGGAGCAGTATCAGTGATAATTCCATTCCACCATTTTGTTTTGAGCTTTTGGTAAGCTATCATATCAGTCATATAAGAAATCAAAATGAAATTTCAACCTTCTAAACTGCTGTCAAATTTGATCTAATTACAGGAACGCAAAACCTAAATGGCATAATTTTGATACTTCTGCCATTTCAATTTGAGTGTGTTGGTTTGAAATGACACAAATTTTTAATTAAGAAAACAAAGTATACAACTTTTACTAAACTGACCAAAGGTTATGCAACTTTTAATTAGTGTCTTAATTGATTTTTTGAATTATTGAGTTATGGGAAACTCGAGCTTTCAAATAAGAGGTGAGGAAAAAGTTTCATGTAAACACGACTTATACCTAAATTGGTCAAACCTAACAAAGACTACCCACAGTTGATGGTTCAAGGGTTCTATCCTATAAAGAGAAATTTAGCATGATTACAAATACCTTCCAACCTCCCCAGCAATAAAAGGGATACAAAAAGTATGAAGTTATTTTCACATGTAAAATAAAAAGGGTTTGCAAGAAAAGTCCAACCTTCAACCCGAAGGTCAACAATAAGCTCAGATAGTCCTTCACTCTGACTCAAATCCTTGTGAACAAGAAGTGTTTCCTAAGAAAAGTAAAAGACATCAACCAAAAAAAGTTGTAGACCCTCATTTACAGAAATACTATATAAGGTCATCGAAATTGAAATTATCAGCACAAAAGCCTACAACAAATTACCATTGCATTACAGGCTGCTGGATAATCTACTTTTGCATCCACAACGATTCGCTTTGCCATATCCATGTTAGCAGACTTATCGAGGTAAACATGGCAAATTCCATCTGGTAGCAAACAATGCAGCTTTAGTTATCATATTCTTCTCACAGAATGAAGATTACTAATCCTGATCATGCACACACTGTAGATTATATATGAACAAACAGATATATGTAGCTTGCCTAACCTGCATGACCCAGAACTGGAATTTTAGTAGAATTCTTGATATGAGATACAAGTTTATTGCTGCCCCTTGGAATTACAAGGTCAATCACATCATCGAGCTGGCACACAAATGTAAAGGCTGACTTTTAACTTAGGTCTAAAAATTAACGTCTAGAAAATCAGTTATTGTTATTAGCTCTGCCCACCTTAAGCAGATCAGGAATCTCCTCTCTTGAAGTTACAAGTCCAATAAGTTTTCCACCAACACTATCCGGGATGGCATCAGTGATAATCTACAAATATTCACAAAGAACGGTGACTTAACAACAACTAATTTCACCAACAATGAAGTAAAATTTTGATATTACAAACAAATCTATTCCCAAAAAAAAAGTCATTTAAGGAGGGAGAAACCTTGTGCAAGATTGCATTTGAGCGCTTGGCCTCCTTTCCTCCTTTCAAGAGAAGTCCATTCCCACTCCGGATTGCTAATGAAGCTATCTATTCAAATGATAATAAAAAAAAAAATGCCAGTCTTATAATGATTAAAAAAGGTCAACATTTATGGTTCAAAACATGTGAGCGTCATGCCTGTTGTCATTCTTCACCAAATCAGCTCATATGACTTAAACGAATAAGTACAAACCACACAGTAATGCATCATACACAATATTTTTATGTAACAAGTTTACTTGACAATGAATAACCAATGTAACTCAAGCAAGGTACATAAAGTCATAAACACCATTGCTTTTAGTGTCATTACAAACTTCATGGGATAACAATCCCTTTATTTATTTCTATTTTTTTTATTGGTAAGTTCCACATGCATCCAATGGGTTTTGAACTCAAGACCTCACTCTCCACCTTGCTCTTACAAGGGTGGGAGTTGCCATTTGAGCTAATGCCCATTAGCCTAATAGGATACTAATCTCTACTCTACAAGTAATCTATAATTCTTTTCTTTTAACTGTCACTGTCTTTTAAACATCCATATTACTTATTAATTTCTTTATATGTCAGTATATATATCGACAATGTCAGTTCTAGAATATGAACCATCAGAACTTTAATCTGATTTTTGAAGGGTCTGTTGATTCTTTCAAATATTACACAAACCAGACCACAACTGCAGAGATTTTAACCCATCATACTACCTTAAAAGCACATTTTGTGCAAGGAAACAAACATTTGTAGGTCAGGCAACCTAACATTGGAGCCCTGCAAACATCATAACCCAATATTTGCTTGCTTTTTACTTCATATTCCCAATCAACAATGCCAACAAAGGTTGTCATTTTGCTAGATAGGTTATCATATAAATCAATAAAGGAACAATATGCCCCAAAGTTATAACAAAATCAAATTAACTCATTCACAATATCCAGAAAAAAAAAAAATTAATGCAAATTTTAGTCCACAATTTAGGTCCTGTATACCTGCACCAGCGCATCAGGACGTGACTCAAAAACAATCAGGAGAACACCCAAGGGAGATGATGTTTTTTCTAATACAAGTCCATCTGCAAGCTGGATGCAAAATTAATCATCAGCAACATCACAGACCTATTATCAATATTAAGATCTAAATATCTTTTTGGAATATAGATTGTAAGACTTTATCTGTAATAAATCTGAAAAAAATATCTAGCTTGTTTCTCCTTAGCATTTTTTTATTGATAAGTTACACATACACCCAATGGGTTTTGAATCACACCATGCCCAAAACTTGTGAGAGAAGGAAGTGTCATTTGCGCCCAAGTATCATTGGCCTACCTATACCCTTGGAATTGGTGTGTGAGACTACCCAAAGCCTGAAAATATCATTACAACCTCCCCTGCATACCTCAGTTCTCTTCAGAATGCGACCAATTGGATCTTCCATGTTTGCAAGCACACGTATTGAGTTTGCAAGGCTTGAAATCTGTCAAGTACAATTGATTTGTTGAGAACAAAATATTTAAACTAGCAATGTGCAAGATAAAGACACATAACCCAATAAGGCCATTACACCCACATGGCACCATTTCTACAGGATCAAAATAAAGATGGACAGAATCCAAAGTGATAAGCAGTAACAGGAATTTTAAAAGAGATATATATTTATATTGCAATAGAGTCAAACTTATGTTATTTTGCATGTCTTGCCTTCCCAGGCTTTAGAGCCAGCCGAGCTATCAAGGACTTTTCATATCCTGCCTGTTGTGCAGTAGTAACATCAGCTTCATTTTCTGTTTTAATCAGTTTTTCATTTGCTTCTAGGGCATCAGCTATGTCCAGCAGAATTTTTCTCCTATCATGTGAAGAAATGGCCTGTAGAACAAGATATTACTGTGTAATGATGCTTCTGAATCACAATGCTTAAATGGAAGAATGAGTGACCCAATTTGCAGAAAAACCATAAACATGAAGCAACTTGATGATACCTGAAGCCGCCTGGAGCTTTCCCTTGCTGCAACTGCCATCTCACGTGAACTACATTCTTTAACTGGAGCCCATAAATGTGCATCTTGATGAAAGAGGGTTCCAAGACACTCTCCTTGAAGGACTTTAATAATGTTTTCAGGAGCACACCCACTTCAAAAGAAACAACCAAGAAATCATTGCATAATCATGCAAAGCAGACAGCTTATAAATAAATACTTTCCCTTGACTGAAAAGTTGTACTAGTTATTTAAGTTGTTGGAATAAGATACCAGACTTGAGAAAGAGGGTGGGGGAGAGGGAAGTAGAGGGCTATAACTTTTTTAATCTAAACTTGTTAAATAGAAGACCTGTAGTACATGACCAAGATATGAGTAAAAAAAAAGTAAATGATATTAATATTTTATCAAAAATAGATATTTAATATTTTTTTCTATTTCTATAAATTAGAAAGTTATTTTTTTCTATTTCTATTTCCCTCTTGCAATCACATGGCCCAAAAATGTTCTGATAAATTGGACAAAATAAAGATATTCCCAGATGTAACATTTGTCCTTGCATTGTGTTTAACCAAGTATTGAAGGACAGGCTTCTAGGAAAAAAGCATACCTGGTGATAACAACAGGGATGCCAGCATAAGCTGCATTGACAGCAGCTTTTACTTTTGCAGTCATGCCGCCTCTTCCCATCCTAGACTTGTCTCCAAAGGTAATTCCACCTTGATGTTTTTCCTTAACATATGTATGGATTAGATTTGACTTTGGGTCACTTGGAGGGCCACTATAGAGACCCTCTACATCACTCAACAAAATAAGAAGATCAGCCTTTAGCTCCAAAGCTAGCAGAGCAGCCAAACTATCATTATCCCAAAATATACCAGAAGAATCCTGCACAAGAAAGGTCTTAATCAGAACCACAAGTAAATGGCACATTAAATACTGAGATACATTGAGAGAGTCTAGGAAACACATTTTCAAACTTGCCTCACATGCCAAAAAGATACAACATACTGATTTCCAATAAATCAAGGGTAAATGCCTGAATCTACCATCCTTCCCCCTTGGTACCCCAACCCAAAAGTACTCTTGCTGGTATAGGGGTCAGCGCACACATGCAAGTATATTTGCCTCATATAGTCATATGGCAAAAGCCAGACAGTTTAATGTATAAAAAGATAAGATTACAATCCTAAACATTGTCTCCATTTCTTGTCAAGCTAAACTCATCAGGACTGTGTACATAAGGTTCCCTCTTTACTCTAGTAAAAAAAATTATTATATAAAGTGTAACAGCCTATACTCAGCACTACTAAGTCTTAAAAGCAACTGAATTGAAAGTTGAAACCGATTAAGAGGAAAAAACCTAAGGCAATAAAGTCCAAAAAGATTCATATAAGCAAAAACCAGGACATAATTGATGCCAACCAAAGCAGGTATAGCTCAGAGATGAAGGAGGAGGTCTCCAGAAAATATAAGTATTGTAAGAGTCTTTTTAAACAGCTTGATCATGTTATAGCATTATCGAGTTAGGTTAAATGGCTTCTTTCATAAATTTTTTAAAATAAATAATAATTCAATAGTTGGGGGAAGGGGGAAGGGGGATTTGAACCTTAGAAGCCTCCTTTGGAACACCAGGAAGTGCCAGTTAAGACATTAGGCTCTTGGCTGAATGGCTTCTTATACATACTGCTATTTCTTGACAATAATAGTAAAATTTACTTCCAAGCAAGAAACAAAGCAGTTAAAAATGGTAACATACCTCATATGGAGCTCTCCTGGTGCTGACTGCATCATTTTCATTGAAAATTGGAATAACCTTGAGAGCTAATAATGACTGTACAGTTTCACTAAGTTGATTTCTAAAAGCTTTGTCCCTAAAATCATTATCTGTTACAAGAAGCTGAGCTGATGTGATATCCAGCTGCGGGTGGGGAAAATAGACTAATACATTAAATCCAAAACAACCACAAAAAGGAAATTGGTAGAAAAAAAAAAATATATATATATATATATATAGGTCAAACATTTTAATTACCTGACTAAACAATGAATCATAGAGAGCCATAAGACAATTTTGTCCCACAGCGGCACATGCCTTTCCATCAAGCTCAACTTGTGGTTTTTGGAGATCAGCAAAGCTGCAAGCAATAAATAATTACCAAGTTCATAAGCAATTTTAACTAGCTCAAAAAGGAAATCGACCCCCCCACCCCCCCCCCCCCCAAAAAAAAAATCTTGGTAACGCTGTAACACATTCTAAAGCTTGCTTAATTTTTAAGGCTGCATTCCAAAATCTTTTTTCCTCGAATGTGCAGCAATGTCCAACCTGCTGTTAACTAATCTCCTGTATTTAAGCCGTTGGCGGCCAAGGCCGACAGCACCCGATGACACTACAATAACCTCGTAACCTTGAGTGTTCAAATCTTTAATCTGCATCACGTTCAAAATTTAATAATATCGTAACATTCCCAATTTGAGAACAGCATAAGGTAATATATATAATGGTATACCTGTTCACATAGTGCTCCTAGTCTTCCTAGCGCTAGTCTTCCATCAGCTCGAGTCACAACAGCTGTCCCTACCTTCATTAGTTAAGAGCACAATATCAACAAATGTGTAAAAAGCATCAAGGTTTCAAATTAGTCGTGCATACCAACATGACAATTCTCATAATTACTTGAGAGGAAAAAAGTCATTTTTAGTCTCTTTGATCACATGGCCAAACTAACTTAAAATCATCACTCCATAAGGACTAAAAGCAATCATTTTAAGTTTGGTAGGGACTACAAAATCAATCACTTTAAATTTTTTTTTTTTTTTTTGGGGATCTCAAGTTCGTTAAGAATTAAAAAGCAATATCTTTAAACTTCAGAGACTAAAATCACTCATAGCATATGGTTAAAGGACCAACAATGTATTTTGACCACACACCAAAAAAACTAAAAACACATTTTGAGAACCTTATGCTTTCTTTAATTGCACAAAAAAATAAATCCATGAAAACAAAACAACAATGTGTGGAATTTTTAGTTAATATTGTGGTGATTGGAAAAAATAAATAAAAAAATTAAAAAAAGGCCCATTACTCCATTTAGATTGGATTATAGTTAGCTTGCACAATATGCTCTAAATGTCTAACCAAAAGTGAGAAATGATAAAATTAAAACCTTCTCTGTACAGTTTTCTGGGCTAAGAAAACACAGAGCATATACATAGAACTGAGAAACAGAGCAATTGAGTATAAGCATCCAAACATTGGTTCGGTTTATTTACAGCCGAAAATGGGAGATTTTCATTAAGCAAAAACAAATAGGAAGAATATCTCAATTATAGAAAAATTTGAATGGAAATGTAAATGGAAGAAGAAGATTAAAGGAGGAGAAAATGTGAGAAACCTTGATAACGAGGCGCTTGACTTCTTTCAAGAAAGCTCGAGAGCGATCGAGGCCGTCCATGGCGAACACTGGGCGAGTCCGACTCGGTCAGAAGAACGAGGCGACTCGTACGGCGCAGCCTCGTAGAGTTTTTTGTTTTTGAGAGAGGGTTTTGTTTTAAAAGTAGCCAGCTAGCTTTCAAGTTTTACAAGTTTTGTTTAAACTTTAAAGACTTCAGATGCCAAATGCCGAATTTTATAACATGAACTGTAATTGCCCTTTCTGTTTCATGCATTGGTCCTGACCAAAAAGCTAGAGGCCTTTGTAGCGAAAATTTAGAACAACCAACTCTTTTTACCATAACTGTAACGTGGTAAATTATGATTCATAGAGAAAATATAGTATGTCCAATGTCCATAAAAAGATAAAGACAATTATTCAGGATTTGCCACATCAAAATTGTGATCCTAGAACTACTCCTCTTTTTTTTTTAAGGATTGGCTTACTTCTAATAATTTTTTTACCAGAATTTCCTTTTATTTTAATAAGAAATTGCTATATCACCCACTAACTAAATAAAAAATAAAAATTAAAACTCTCCATCACTTACTATTGTATATTTAAAATAAAATGACATATCTAGTTGAATAAGTACGTAAGCCAAACACCTTTTTTTTTTTTTTTCTTTTTCTTCTTCTTTTATTTAACAAAAAATATATAGGGTGGACAAAGTTTGTGGAAGTAGATGAGGAGGTCCTACTCCTACCGCTATATAATTATAGAACTTAGAGTACGATTTATCTGTCCACGCCTTATTAAAATTTGAAAGTGAGAAAAGGTTAACTCCAAATTGATTGAGAAGAATTTTTCTTCGATCCATTACATGGCAATTAAAAAAAAAACATCTACTTATATCTTTAGTTATATAATTTTGTTAATAAATCATATAGCTTGTTTAAATAATATGTGGTGTAGATATTGATTTGTTTAATGATAGATTAAATAAGTATTAAACTTGTGATTATAAATTAATTGAGTTATACACTCATTTAAATGGATAAAATTAACTTAATACTAATCTTTTTATTATCCATTTCAATTATCAAATATCATCCATTCATTTTCAAATTTAATTATATATATATATGTGTGTGTGTGTGTGTGTGTGTATGTGGGGCAAGAGAATTTGGTATCTCCGACCCATTTCATATCAGGCCCAAGGCCCATGCCGAGGAGGAGAGAACGCCCGAGAACAAAGTTTGAAAGTCCGAATTGCCCAAGAACCCTGCCGAGGACGATCCTGTCCTCGACCAACCGAGACCATGGGAGGAGGAAGTAACGGGCCACCAAAAACAGCCTTCTTGAGTATCTAAAGAGAATGAACAAGCACAACGTGTCAGTCGTGGAAGCATGGTGAAGGAGCAAGTCCAAGATGAACTGTCACCTCCACATTAAATACCCACAACTAACATTGTAGCCGCATTAATGAGGAAATGACCTCTGAACAACACAACCTTGGTTGTTGCAACCCATAGAAAGAATGAGAAAGCGGCTGATGGGACAAGTACTCGAGTAGTGACCTGTTTGATTAACAAATGTAGGGCTAAGATCAACTGAAAGGGGGTATATAATGTAAAGGATCCCTCTTGAAAGGGGGACGGAAAAAAGGGAGAAATGCAGCAGAAATATAGAGCACTATAGCATCCTGTATCATGACTGAAACCTTTGTAACCGATTACTAAAGAAATAAGAGAACTTCAAGCTCTCCTGAGGAGAGCCGAGGAGCATCATTACACATTCAATCCAAGTTCTTGCTATTTAATCCCTATGCATCCATGTCCAGTCGTTGTATCCCTCACTAGGGCCTAGTTCTTGAACCTATTCTCTACAAATTCATTATATTGGGCTAGTTGGATGTGAATCCACTCACTCAACAGTAGAAGTGCTTAGACCCAATCCCTACAATATATATGTGTGTGTGTGTGTGTATATATATATAATATCAAAGTGAATACTAAATGATTACCGATTGAATATTCATAATTGACAAAGCGTTTTTCTAAATCATGTTGAAATAATCTTCTTCATCTATTAGGTAACTCATAAGACTATTCCAATAATCCAATCTGTGATCCAAGAACCACTCTCTCTTTTTTTTTTTTCCCCCTTTTCTTTTTCTTTTTCTTTTTCTTTTATTTAATAAAAAAATATATAGGGTGGACAAAGTTTGTGGAAGTAGATTAAGAGGTCCTACTCTTACAGGCTACAGCTATATAATTGTAGAACTTAGAGTAGGATTTATCTGTCCATGCCTTACTAAAATTTGAAAGTGGGAAAAAGCTTAACTCGGAACTAATTTAGAAGAATTTTTCTTCAACCCATTACATGGTAATTAAAAAAAAAACACCTACATATATCTTTAGTTATATAATTTTGTTAATAAATCATTTACTGTAGCTTGTTTAAATAATATATGTGGTGTGGATATTGATTCGATTAATGATAGATTAAATGAGTATTAAATTTGTGATTGTAACAAAATTAAGTTACACACTCGTTTAAATCAATAAAATTAACTTAATACTAATCTATTTCAATTTTCAAATCTCATCCATTCAATTTCAATTTTAATTATATATATATAATATCAAAGTGAATACTAAAACCGATTTGGATATTCATAATGGACAAAGCTTTCTTCTAAATCATGTGAAATAACCTCCTTCATATATTAGGTGACTTATAAGACTATTCCAATCCATGACTATTGGGTGATTCATAAGACTATTCGTGTGTTTTAAATCATTTTAAATAATCAATTAAATTCTAAATATTAGGTCATGTTACTAAAGGCATGCATAAAATTTATTTTCATTTTGTTTTTTAAGACAAGCAAACTGTGCAAAAGATGTGGGGTTTCATCCCACATACACGAGTCACCATAAAGAATTCGATTACCGCTAGTTTACCCCTTGAACCCCACATAGGTAGCCTTGTTAAGTTGCTACCTAATGGCTTGAAGATGCTACCATTGATGAACTCCTAACTAATCCACTTATTAAAGTCATCGATTAGGCTGGCAACATAAAAGCACCCCATTGACTAATTAAGGTTGCTTGACCTGATATGCAAAATTCATTGCACGGCTCTTAAATTATTGAACCAAAAACCATTAACTTCAAATAATTCTGATGGATAACTTGATATTCCATGACGGATGTCATTTTGAATTTCTCACTCTAATGCCCTATTTGGATGGAGGGTAGAATGAAAGGGAGTAGAGTAGAGTTGGCTAAAAATAAGTTAATTTTATTCTAAATCTACTTTACTCTCCCTCCGTCTTCCTCAATCCAAACAGACCATAAGATTGAGATCTTTCTCCAAGAGGGTTTATTATTATTATTATTATTATCCTCCATCAGGTGTTGGGTGTAAGAGCAATTGAGATTTCCATGATTATTGGTTTTTGTTTTGGTGTCTGAGACATGAGATTTTTGTTTAATATTATCTTAAATCTTAAATAGTTTTCTAATGGTTTGCTTGAAAAGAAAACAAAGGAAACAAGAATTAAAAAAAGGGTAATTTTATTGTTTTATGAGATAATTTTTTAGTTGATGTAGTTTATTTCTTTCTCTTTTTCTTTTCCAATTAAACAAATTATAACTTTTTTTTTTTGGTTATAATTAAACCATTTAATGTAGCACGTAAGCATTTCATCAACCATAAAAAAATTTTGCGAATCAATGACGGTAATTGGCACACAATAATAACATCAAAACATGTTTAAAAAAAATAAAAACGAAATTGTCACACGAAAATTGTTGAGGACCATAAACACATTTATAAGAATGGGAAAAAATTAGTCAAATTAAGTATAGATATTCATTTTTAAAAAAGTATAGATATTTAATTAACAAATACTACTAGTTAATTTGGTGTTTATGTACTACTTCCCCGTTTATCAGCCACCCAAACCGCTTGTTTGTCAGTCCCATGTTGAAATCTTACTTTTCTCAACTAAAAAAAAAATACAATAATAATAATAATACTTTTTTTTTCTCATTTTCTGCAAGTGTTTAATAGTATTATTATGTGGCTTTTGGCCCGATTGGATGGCACATGGAATATTTGGTAATACGAACTAGGCAGGATTATTTATTATTTTAATATGTTTTTGTAAAACTGTTACAGCAGCGCGCGGTGTCTTTGGGTTGGTGGCGGCATGGCGTCACGACAAAATTCATATGACTTTTATAGCTATAGATCCGTGCATTGTTAGATAGTTATCACGGTCTACAGTTGCCTAACATTAGATCCGTGTCTTTTGCGGGCAGAGTCTGTCGATCCTAGCATAACTTATTAAGAAAATTTAGCAAACACGAGCTTTTGCGTCACATTTTTTGTACTGGCGGTAGATTGCTATTGGTAGTAAATTGATGTGAAAATGAAGTATCAATTAATTGAGACTCGTGTCGTGTGTGGGTAGAGTATCTCTCTTCTAGCCTTCACTTATTGATAAAATTTAGCAACACTAGCTCTTGCATCATACTTTTGCCACAATTTGGTAGAGTGCTATTATTGGGTTTATGTGGAAAGGACAAGCATCAATTTAGTGAGACTCGTGTCATGTGTGGGTAGGGTATCTCTCTTCTAGCATCCACTTATTGATAAAATTTAGCAACACATGCTCTTGCTGTCTTGCCTCATATAGTCATATTTCGACCACAATTTGGTAGATTGCGATTAGTAGATTTATATGAAAGTGATAAGCATCGATTTACTGAGACTCTTATTATGTGCAAGCAAAGTATGTTAGTTTTAGCATTAATTTATTGAGAAAATTTAACAATATAATCTTTTGTATAGCATTTTTGTCTCAATTTGGCTAACTATAGGTAATAGATTCATGTAAAAGTGTTAAGTAGTTCATAATTTATGATATATAGTATACTTACAAGTACAAGAAATAGAGTAATAATGGTTGTGATTTGAAATAACTTTAACTTATTTAGTTTGTCAATTTTTTTTCTTTTTTGTTCCTTTTTGAAAGTTTAGTAACATGACAAAATGTCAATTTATTTCTATAATATTTGTTTTTTTAGTTACTAAGGTAAAGTTGATACTTCAGCTTGTGTTCAAATATTATTAGATTTTTCGTTGTGTCAATTTTTTCTAGTTAAATACATTTCTACCCAAAAGAAATAAAATTTCAAAAATTAAATAAACTGAAAGTAACTCTAGAAGTAATGTTTTTGTTAGTGCAAAGCTTCATGCACAATAAACTAGTATAATTGGTGAGTTCATATGAGAATGTCTCCAATCATAACCTATTATCTTAGTTCTTAACAACTTATGAAAATTATTATGAAAAAATTACATCTCTAACATTGCTAAAAAAACAAAAGGGATGCGAGTTCAGACTTCGTGGAGGAGAGAGAGGGGTATCCAGTATCCAGGACCTCCAGGTGCACCTTTTGCTACAATATATTTTTTTCTCAATTAAAAGAGTAAGAGGATACATGAATATATACGTGTAGGAAAAGAAATCAAGAGTCCAGAGGACCAGAAGTGTTTTACTTTCCTCTTATGATGATTAAATAAACATCTACCTAATTGCCCTTAAAGCTGTATATTCCTTGCACTTGGTTTCAGTTCTCATTCCTCAAGAAAAAAAAAAAAAAAAAAAACACAACAAGAAGAGCAACATGAACTCATGCCTTTATGTTCACCATCATGTGTTTCTTCCACTTGGTTTCACCGTTTCAGTTCTTATTCATAAAAAGGAAAACAACAAGAGAGTAACATCATTTTTTATAAAAAGGAGTTGGTTAAATTGCTAATTTTATGGTAATGGTTAAACTACTAAATTAGTCACTAAATATTACGCAAAATTCAAATTGATCCCCAATTGTTTGTTTTGTCAATTTCATATCTCGCCATAAAAATAAAGTCAAGTTCATCGCTGAGTCACATTATTTTTTTGATAATGACATCTATATCTCTATGCTTTCCATAGCAAGTCACCCTCCACATAAGCACAAAAACAAAAGAGAGGGGATGTTAATGGATGAGGAAACTAAACTTTTGTCCACAAATTATAACCTTAGCTGTGTAGATTTTTACATTAAAAAAAGAAAAAAAGAAAAAAAAAGTGGAGCTATGAAAGAAGATAACATATAGGTGAATATATTGATTAGTTAAAAAAGACCCTTCAATTCTTATCTCCAACTAAAATAATTTTGTCTCTGAGCATCGACCTGTCTGCTTCTGCTTGGACGGGTGTAATTAGATTCTCCTAAATCAATTCATGCAAAATACTCGTAAATCAACAATCTCGCTTTTGCATTACATGTTTCACGGCCATTCTTTTGTTGCCTGTATTATGAGTCTTGCAATTTAGATTGTCGCCGACATTTGTCAACGTCCTCGTATATTCATAAATATGAAGTCTAAATTTACAGCAGCAATGTCCAAGGTTCAATTCTCTACCCCCCTATCAAATTATCTAAAGAAAAATTACCCATGTTTAACCCAAAATAAGGTTGTTGCGACATGAATGTTACTTTGCTAGATTTTTCGGGGCTAAATTGGGTGTTCCCAAATTTCTTTTAATATATTTATTTGAATAGGAAGGTGTTCCCATTTCAAATCTCAAGAACTTAGCCTCACCATGGCTCAGATTAAAATTTCCTGCCTCTTATCGTTTTGGTAATTCTTACATCCAATGGAATGTTCAGTTCCCCCTGGGCGCTTTGCAGCTTTGGTTACATCGAAATCTAGGCAAAAATAGCCAAATATCACGTTTTGACAAAAATTGTGACAAATTAACACTATTTTAAAAATATTTAGCAATCTATTACTTTTTTAGTACTTGAGTTTCACAAAATCAAGTTTTAAATAGTACTCGAGTTCAATGAACTTGAGTTCCTAGGTGAGTTGCCAGCATGACACTGCTAACCTGGAATTTGTAAAAATAAAAAAGTAATATGGTATTCAATATTACGGAAATTGAGCACTTCTTTATAGTATTCGAGCTTAACAAAGTCAAGTACTTTGTTTGTTTGTTTGTTTGTTTTTTTTTTTCCTACTTTTTGTTTCATACAAAACTTTTACTTATTTTATCTTTAACTGCTTGTGATTGTTGTGTCAACCAAACTAAGTACAGTGTTTGGACTTGAAAAAGTTCATGTGCAAATAACTAGAATTGCAGTTAGCTAAGCACAAAGTAGTCTGGCAGTAACTATTCACTAAAGGTGCCCATGAGATGTTAGGAAGTTAGTAAGATGCAAAATGACCCTTACCTTGGATAACACCTAAACAAAGGACCAGATGGAAAAGGTCTCATTGAGTATACTGTTGTAAAAGTGCTGCAAAAAAAATGATAAAAGTTGGTAATTTGATATGATTTTGAACAAAAAAATTATAAGAGTTGGTAATTTTATCTGATTTTCATAATTAGAGATCACTAAAGACACATATAGATAGAACCTTTCAGTTTATCACTATTAGAAGCCATGACATGAAAAATTATTTGTTGTATACATATGTGTCAACAAAATTTAATATAGTTTTTTTTTTAACACATCGTCCACATGGCTAGCCCGGCCCCACCTTAGTTTGGTGTGTTGGAAAAAATTCTATATAATTGTGAATAAATTTCAGCAAGTACAAAGGAATCACAACCACACAAGAACACAAAGATTTACATTAAAACCCTTTCTCGGAAAAAAATACAGGATAAACTCCAAATAATTTCACTTTATTAAATAAAAATTACAACACTTAAAGATACAACTTGAGTAAAAAAATAAAAATAAAAAACTCTCTTTTTCTTTTTACTCACTGCTCTCTCTCACTGTGTATCTCTCACAATTTTCTCTTACTCTCTCTAGTTTTCTCTTCTCTTTTGCTTGCTCACTCATGCAATTCTTCGAGATTGCACTTGGCCCTCACTTACTCTGGGACTTCACTTCTTGCTCACTTGCTAAATGGCCTCCCCTTTTATTTCTTCATATTTTCCTTCTTTTCTTCCTTTCACACTCTTGACATCAAATCACAATAAATGCAACTCACTTGCCTTGACTTGGCTTTAGCCACTTTCCTTTTCCTTCAACTCTCACTCAGGCTGAATAGCCTTAATGCATTAGCCCCTTTCTTTTCTTCTTTTTCTCCTCAGCATGTCCAACACACCTAAGTCATTGCCCAAGAGAAAAATAGGCTAACTTTTGTGCTTTTCCAACCACCTCTTTAACGAGGTGTTTTATCAAGTGTGGGCTAGACCCACGATGTTATGATGCACCCAACATGGCGGACACAACGATACAAGCAGTTGAAGATGAAATAAATAAAAGTTTTGTTAAAAAAAAAAAAAAAACCAAGGTACTCGACTTTGTTAAGCTCGAGTACTATAAAGAAGTACTCAATTTCTGCAATATTAAGTACCACATTGTTTTTTTAATTTTTCAAATTCTAGGTCAGCAGTGCCACACTAACGACTCACCTTAAAACTCGAGTTCACTAAACTCGAGTACTATTTAAAACTCGATTTTGTGAAGCTTTAGGACTAAAAAAATGATAAATTGCTAAATATTTCTGAAACAGTGCTAGATTGCCACAAATTTTGCCAAAACGTGATATTTAGCTATTTTTAGCTCGAAAACTCTTCATCTTTCAAAAAGGAATGGTAAACCCTTAACTTTCATGAAGAGTGCTTCAATGAAGGAGCTGAATTCGCAACCAATTCATCTACTGGGCTGGCCCATTATACCTTTGCCCTCTTAATTGAGGCAAAACTGAATCCGCTCAAAGAGCCACAGTATTGTCTTACAAAATAATTTTCGATAAACAAGTACAACCTCTCGCTTTTCCTTTTTGTGAATATATGCATATGTGGACGCAAAAAAGATGTGGTTCTATTTTTTGTGATAAAATTTGCCTTGTATGCTGCTCAGAACAGTCACCATAATACAATTCGTGTATTAAAATTGAAGTATATTTACACGGGGTCAAAACAGAATTCAAAGATTTAGTTCTCCCCTTTGCTAGTATTGGTGTTCTTGATACTGTAGCTGACAACACCTAAAGCTATTTCGGTCCAACTCATAGAAAAAAACATTGCCACTCTCAAAAGCATTATCCTACCTCTTCTTAGAATTCTTTCTCCAAATCTGTATCTCAGAATCTTCTCTAAATGACACATCCAACCAAGCCAGTAATTCCAACACACAGGAAACTCATCTTCAAGACAAACTCCACTCCAGCTAATGTTTTGATGAAATGTCCCATAAAAGTAAATAAAACTGGTCATAAGCCTGGACTCTACAGACAGTCACACTGCATGAGGCTCATGGAAAGAACCAGACCTTGATGAAGATTGCCAAAGCCATTTGCAACAAAAATGCAGCAACCACCGTCAATGAAAGATCAGCCCTCCCTTCTACATGAGATTTGAGGTTGAAGGCAACAAAGCAAGCTGAGGCGGCACCAGCAAGAATTATGATCATCCACCGTAGAATCTCGACAGGTATGAGCAACAGAAACTGAAAAATACATGAGTTTACAAATTATGAAGTGGGGTTTCTCAGCTTGGGAATTGCAAATACAAAAGCTTTCTGACAATATTAAATTGCCTTCAGTGATCATCAATCTTTTATAATATAAGTTGCCTCCTGGTTTCCACCACTCACTAAGAACAAAACAGTTACAGCTTAAACAGAAGCTATACTGGTTCAATGGAGCAACTGGGGTTTAAATTATTAAATACTTCAGAGGGAACGTATGCAGTTCAGAGATATGCACCCTCAAAAATCTATATAGAGATGACAAAGAGAGGGGGGGTTGGGGAGGAGCAAAGCAAAGAGCACAGCAACTTACCGCGGCCAGAACAAAAACAAAGAAGGAATATCCCCACAAGCACCAAAATTGAACAAGGCTGGGCTTTGAACCCAGATACTGAAGCAAGAAGTAAAATGCCAATGGCACCCCTATTGCATAACCATAGACTGAACCTGCTGCCACATTTATGTAGCTGACATCGAAGTTCCAGGAAGTAGTGCTATCGGTGTGTTTTTCCATGAGGTAGGTGGCACAATTTCCAAAAGAAGCAAGCACAAATACCAATGTTGTGGAGATCCAGATAAGCCCATATCTTACACATCAGGGAGAAAAAGTCAATGTCAGATACTCATGAAATCAAGGCTGTTGTCAACTAACCATCAGATTGAGAACCCAGAGTAATAATTTAGATTCTCAAAAAGTTCAGATATTTGTCAGAAAAGTGTCTTTTTATAAGCAATACAGTTTTTCCCAAATGTGTGATTTCTCTAAAGTCAAATTTCCTACCCAGAAATTGTACTTGCATATATGTAAACTTATGCAAATGAGAAGAAGACAAACTTAAAACATTCGAAATCCATAAATGTTATCATATCAGCATTCCAATTTTCTTATAGAAAGATCAATTACAGAATTCTTTGAAATCCCTTATGAGAATTCAGAGACTTTGCTTATGAAGAAAAGGAAAAGAATGTGGTGTATGCAATTTGAATCTGCAAAGAACAGTACGAGAAAGGGCCATGAAATTGTAAGCATAAAGAAAGCTTGAAAGTGCAGCAACCTTTAACCAACAACATTCATGAGATACCACTCTTCAGAGAATAAAAAATAACTTGTTGCACATTAAACCATCATCCTTCCAAGCAAAGATTGGAGACTTCATTCCTTGTTATGTAAAGACACAAAAATTTACAGAATCAGGCATTTAAGTATGAAATCCTGGTTCACCTTCCCCATCAGTCACTGTCTTTAGTTCTTCAAATGTTGTGTGAATTCACAGACAATATAAAGGAGCATGGAAAATATTTGCAGATAGATATCAAACATCCTCTACTTGGCTCATATCATATCAAAAGATACAAATATTTCTTTTACTTCCAGGGTAGAAGGAAAAAAAAAAAAAAAAAAAAAAACCCCTGAAAAGACAAGCCACCTACCTGCTTTCTGTTTCTTCTCTTTTTTTTTTTTGGTCAACAATTTCTGATAGCCCCAAATCATTTCAAACAAGGAAACAATCTCTTAGACTTTGTAAGTTTGTTGACCTAAATAGGTTTGTCTGCTTTACCATAAATCATGTTTTTTGTTGAAGGAATTTCTTAGTTCTTAAATATCTTTAATCCAACTATTTATACTGAATATATTTAGTTCCAGTTTATGTTAATGTAATTCATAGTGTCCTAACTCTGTATGAATGGATGTCTATCCCAAGCAATGTCCATTTCACTTTTTTTTTTTTTAATCAGATTATAGTCCACTGGCCATTGGAGTTGCTCTAGTATACTTCCTGCGCACTATAGCATTTTCCTCTTTTTAGTAAAATGCTTATTTACTTAATACATATTTTTTTTCCAGAATGTACTTTTATAAAATTATTTATAACTTTGTAGTGGATGTTAGAATATCAAAGGAATTTATCTTCAAACATGTTTTTGTACAGATATGAACTGTCTATTAGTTTCAAATAATCGTTTTGAAGGAATATGTTAGTACCAATTTTTCGATAAAGGAGTACCAAAAGGGGGAAAAGGAAAAAAGAAAAGAAGCAGCAGTACTCACAGATCAGGGTTAGCATCAATTTTGCTAAAAAAATCTCCGGCAATTGGATGCAAAGAACTTATCAGTCTGTTTACGACAACATCTGTATCAACATCAAAATATTGTGTGTATGATAAGATATTAAACATTCCCCTCCAGCCATTTGCTGGTTGTTGCTCAAATCCTTCTGCAAGGATAGAAAGACAGAGATCATTCTACATGAAGTGAATCTAGCATCAGTCATTGGAATGACAAAAATGCCATAAAAATGACAGCTAGGTCCAACAGCACTACCAGAAAATATGCATAGAAAAATAACTAAACATTTAAAATTTTATCAACTCAATGTTATAAATATATATATATATATATATCCACTAGGTTGAGAAGAAGCAAGCAAGTTCCAATAAGTCCAAAGAATTGGTTAACCATATATATATATATATATATGCAACTATCAGATAAGTCACTGATAGAACTACCATCTGAGCTCTCATTCAATATAACCTTACCCATTGAGATTTCAGTTCAATGTCTCACATATGTTCAATGGCATCCGAATTTTTTGTGCATACCTGTTCCAGTCAATCCTACACATCTCAATTTAATATCCATGAATTGCTTTGTCTTTTTTCTTTTTTTTTTTCTTTTTTGTGGGGGGGGGGGGGGGGGGGGGGGAAGGTGTTGGAAGGCAAGTAGGACTTGCTGAGTCAACCAAGCTAAATAATATAAGTCACAGACAATCCTATTGGATGAAGACTCTATTTCTCTGATTTTTCTTCTAGTTTAACTTATTCCTGATATTTTGGCCAAAATTTATCTCTGATGTATCCTCTTCTAATGCTAATTTTGAGTTAGTTACAAAACCTTAAAAAGACTCTGCTTAGAATTCAATAAATTTGGCTTTCAAGACAATATGTTACATGACCTCGGTGAAATGATCTCCACATGTTTCTTGTCTCAACTAACAAAACAACCTCCTGTCAGATTTTTTTTTTTTTTTTTTTTTTATTTATTAGTAATCTCCTGTCAGAATTTTTTCTTTCTTTTATTTTTAATTTTTGTTTGAGAGGGGTTGGGATCGATCCTATGTATCTTGATTTAATTGTGTGAGTGGCCCAGTTGGCATGATTGGGGTCTACATCCCGAGTATGAAACCTCCTATATATATATATATAAAGTTGTGCGTGATTCCTTTTAATGTCTAATAGTTGGTGGGGAAAAAAAAACTCCCCATAATGGCAGGCCCAGAGATTCAATCAGCCAAGCAAACAATTGCATGCAAAGATAATAGTGGTTATGAAGAGTCCCTTTTCTCTAATTACCACACAAGTCCCAAATCCAAAGTTACCAAGCAATATGATGATACTTCCATGAAGCCACAAATCCAGAATAAAACCAATAGATGTCCCAGACAGATCATTGTAATTGAATCCAATTGTCCTACAGATATTGCCTCTTTCCTATTCAGCAGGGTTTCTTAAGAGAAGAATCCCACATTGAAGCTACATGAGTTTTATGACCATAAAGGAGGAGTGGGTGCTTTTGATGACATTAAATGACAACTGAACTGCACTCTCTACAGAGATTGAACAAAACAATAAAGATATCTCATTATAAGTGGAGGAGTGAATAGAAGATGACATATTCATCAATTAGCATATTCAATAAAGAGCCTTGAAGTTCTTATATATATAAAGGAGCCTTCAAGCTTAGTGGCATTGTCTTATCTCCTTTATGAGGATAGCCAAGTTTCAAATCTACCCTTCCCTACTTGTTGTAACAATTGAATTACCAAACATATTGCTCATGCTCCTTGAAAAACTGTCTAGTTATACTATAAGCTCCAAAAGTCTGGGAAAGAGAGAGTTAAGAACCATACCAGCTGCACTTCCAAGAGTTTGATAACCCCGCCCTCCTCCTCCCCCTCCTCCATTGGTTGGAGGGAATATTTGCAAATTTGCTTCAGGAACTGCATATGAGTTCAGAAACAAGTTTTAGGGGAAGAAAAGGAGAATGATTCAGATTCAACAGTAACTATGAACAAAAAATAAAAAATCATTGTATCACAAAGCAAAAATTTTGAAAATAGAATCTCATACCCTCATAGTTTGAAGTGCTCTTTTCATCCTTGATGACAGCCTATGCACCAAAAAACAGTTTTAAGAGAGTATTCATTAATGATAACAACAGCAACAACAACAACAATTCAAGATTATATAGAATTTTACAACTCAACACAACTTCAACATATATATACCGTTTTGGGAAGTTTGGCACATGAGAATTATAACTCGAGAACAAAATGTTATAAAAAAATTTTAAATAAAAATATTTGCAGACAGATTAATCTTTACCACCAAAAAAAAAAAAAAAAAAGTTAAACCTAACTTAGGAATTTACAGCACAAGTAAATATTTGGTAACCTTGGATAAAAAGTTTCTTTTGGCATTAGCTAACAATTTGCTTCTTATAGTCATAGATTGGTGTTAAATGTTACCTAATTTAACATTAGGTCAAGAGGTTGATACATAAATTACAACAGTCCATTAAAACCTCCCAAGTCCCAACAAATAGAAAATTATTATGAAATTTCTTCAACTGCAGAGAAAAACATTCCTCATTAGGTTACTTTCCAGTAAAGCCTCTAGAAGTCCAAAATTCCAAACCATAAATAGTTAAGCGAATGGTTCAGATTTCGTCGCGTCATCAACATTTAAACAAACCTAGACTAGCACTACTTTTGGCATCTATTGAAGATGGCAAAATCCGAAGCAATCATTGAACTATGAACAGTTCGAATTTTAAGAACTCTACAGTGGATTTATCTTAGGAAATTTAAAGGATCTTGGTGAAGTCTCTAGGTTTTTACTCAACTTAACTAAAGCTAATATATATAAACAGAATGTACTAAACTCAACCATATACATAAATTTATAATCGATCATTATCCATATATTAATCGTTGTGAAATAAAGCTCTAGCTTCTAGTAATGCGAAATTTGCTTCGTAGAACCATTTCGCTGACTTCAGTTTTTGACTTTTTGTTCTCTTAAAAGGCACAATACTTGAAATTACATGAAATACGAAATTCTTTTCCGTTTTCCTCAGCTTTCTCAGGAAACAAACAAAACGGAGAAAATAAAAACAGAAACAAAAGGGATCGATCTCGATTACTACATGCAGTAGATCAATTTGCTCCCAAATGAAAATACAGAAAATGGAAAACCAAAAAAAAAAAAAGAGTTCAAATTAGTAAAATTACAGGGAAGTAAACACAAAATTGTTCAGAAAGAGAAATAATAGAAATCTGAACATACAGGAACTGAGCCGAGCAAATGGCTGGTAGGGAGGCTTGTGTAGGACTCGTCCATGGCACAGAGAGAGAGAGAGAGAGAGAGAGAGAGAGAGAGAGTCAATGCGTTATGAATATGAGTGAGAATCTGAGAATTTGATGAAAGAAATGAAATGAACGAGAGGTGAAACGAGAGAGCCCTAAGACGACGTCGCTTTTCGTAGCTTGGAAGGAACACGGAGGACGAGACAAGAGAAGGAAGACTGAACTGACCGGTACGTACAATAAAGAGCTCTCTGAAAGAGGAGGGAAAGAGGGGAGGAATTGTAGTACGCGCCTAAATGGCGTGTGAAGGTAACGCTCGGTTTTATTTTATTCGTTTACTTTTCTACTTTACAGCCACGGACACGTGGGTGTATGAGTGCCTTGTTTTGCTTTTTTTGGTGTAACCTGGGCTCCACGTGGGCCTCCTGGGCCTTCATTCTTTTTTTTTTTTTTATCAGAGCCTGATATTAATGGGCCGGTTTATCGGAAACTCGAATCAACTAGTTCTGCCCATGAAGCTACCTTAATGGAACTCCTACACTTGGATTGAGCTTGGTTTTGAGTGATTCTTAGACAGACCCATTTTACTTTTCATGTTTTAAACATGGACATTTAAAAAAAAAAAAAAAAGGTGAAATCGTGCCTTCAACAACTGTGTAAGAACATTAGTTACATTCATTGAAATGTATGCTAGGGGATATTGTAATGGATGCTGTGGGGGACGGGAGTTTGGGGGAGAAAAACAGAAAAAAAAAAGAAACTATTCAGTTATATCTTCATCCTTGGACTGAATCCGAGGACGAACGTTTAGCTAATTTTTATGCTATTTTTAGTTGAACATTTCCACTTCACATAGAAAAGTTAATTCAGATTTTTGCTTTTTGTTACACAATAAGTATTTTAAGGTTGATCTTACATCTCATATCTACAAATTAATTGTAAGTGAACTATAACATAATTAAAACGAGTTTTAATCAATTAACTTACTTTTTGCCTGCCACATTTCCATTGATAATAAAGTGACTAAATTTTGCAATAGTTCTCAACCTATCGCAATCTTCCTCATTTTTTTCAAATTTGGGACCAATTGTGATTGAAATGTACGTAGACTTGCTCATAGTTTATTAATATTTGATGACAGCCAACCAAGTTAGAAAAGTAAAATTTGAATACACTTCTTGAAGTGCATTACGTACCTTACATAATTAAATTAAATTCAACCATATAATTGCATACTTCATTTATAATTAAAAAAAAATACAAATGGAAGTTTCAACGAATTAAATTGATTTCATTTTAATAATAAAAAAATCTAAAATTTTAAATTATCTTGTTGTTTAAATTTAAAAGTTGACATTCGTTTATAAAATTTGTGTGATAAAATTTGTAGCAGTTTAATCACACTATATCACTGAACACACACATTTAAGATGCCGGAATGATAAATAAGAATTCACATAGGTTAAACATAGTAATACGAGACAAACAACAAAGTTTAGCCGTTCTAAACTAGATAAAATAAAAAAGCAGCGAAGCATTATTGTAAACTGAGTCATGTTTCAAAAAAAAAAAAAAAAAAAAACTGAGCCAAAAAAACAACACTGCATAAACCAAACTATATATATGAAGTTCCTCATGAAAATGGATAAAACAAATTAAAGGGGACAAAAACAAAAATGATTCACATATTATAAAAGGATATTAAAAAAGATGATCCCAAATACTAATAAAGTTTCATATCATAAATATAACAAATCCCAAGTTCGAAATTCAAAATCTTAACTTCTCTAAGAAATCCAAACCAAAATCCTATTAATTCCTCCTCAAAAAATCGGAGGAAAAATAAAATATTTAACTCAAATAAACTTAATATTTCCCTAATAAGTCCTAAGCAAGGTATATTTTCTAACAAATTTTACATGATAGAGCATGAATAGTCTGGATCATAGAATGGATGAATCTTCATTGGCGATGGTGGCTGGGGAAAGCATTGCGCCGGTGGCTGGTACTGCAGGTAATAAGGGTGCTGTGCCCAAGGCTCATAGCGTGAAGGCTCAATGCGTGACCTATAGTAGCGTGGCTCATGATAATTAGATGGGTAATAAGGATACTGATGTAAAGGCAAAGGTTCCACCCTTCCATAATTCTGATAATTACAAGAAGGATAGTCATGGTAAGACTCATAACCATGGTCATAGTTATACATCATCATATTCATATCGCTATTCCTATAGGAATAGGGATCATCATCAGAATGAACTTCAATGAGTTCCGCCTTTTTCCCAGCTTTTCGTAGCTTCTTCAAAAGTACTTTTGGATCTACCTTACCATAAATACGTGCAACCCCTTCTGCTACGTCAACATCATAAGATAGTCCTAACAAGAAAAATAATAATAGATTATAAGAAACAGCCCTTTGGCGCCCCCCCCCCCCCCCCCCCCCCACCCCAAAAAAAAAAAAAAAAAAAAGATAAAGCCTCCTAGCTCTATCAAAAGTGAAAGAGAGCAATGAGCAAATTGAACCTCTAACACCCTTCAATACTTTGATCAATGTCGTGTGCCACTCGGGAGCTTTGGTATCAACTTTCAGAGAACAACTCTGCAAAACGTAATATGAAAAGCACTATATCATGTTAAGAAAAAGATATAAAACACACAAACAAAAAGGCTAAGGATGAATGAAAAAAAATGACTAACCATGTATCCGGGGATGGCCATTGAAAACAAGCTTGCTAAAACAGGAGACAAAAGGTTTTCTTCTAAAACCTTAAACTTGAACGCAGAATGTTGTAAGAAAATGACTTTCTAAAGCTTTAGGTTAATACATATAGGGTTGGTTCGTTTATATAGGTGAAGCCGTACGCGAAGGCCAAGTAACTAAAAAAAAATCTAGGGTTAGGTTTCAGTTATGGAAGTTTTATAAGTAATAGTGTATCAACCGTAAATCACAATCTAATTCTGGTAAGAATATTTGGTATATATGTTCTTAATTATGTCACGTGATTCGTGAAGGTTTTATTTCTCCGTATAAAATCAGAAGATTTTATTTTCCCATTATAAACTATTGGATTTCTTATTTTATTTTATTTTTCGAGAATCATATAATTAAAATGGATTTTTTTTTTTTTTTTTGAGAATCAATATAAAATGGATTTCAATTCCAAATAAAATTTTGTTTTTTTGTTTTTTTGAGAATCTAATTCCAAATAAACCAATCGTGAAATTAGGGATTCCAAAACCTTATTTGTAGCTAATTAAGGTTTTTTCTCATAACCAATAAATGAGACTAATTAAACCCATTCAACCACTTATGAGATCTCATCCTTCCACTTATAAGATCACATCCTTTATGGTCTGTTTGGATGAAAGAGGGGAAGAGGGAGAATAGAGTAGAGTTGGCTAAAAATAAGCTAATTTTGTGCTAAATCTACTCTACTCCCCCTCCCCCCCTCCCCCTCAATCCAAACAGACCATTAGTGTTAGTTATGTGGGTGCGAGAGATAAATAACAAAGTTTAGCTACAAAATTGCTTGTAGTTTAAGACTACAACCTTATTCAATATCTTTTTATTGGAAATAAATTTTAATAAATCCATTATTAGATTTAGGGCTGTCCACGGGTCGGTCCAGGTCGGGTTTGTGCCCAACCCAAAATCGACCCGATCACTTCGAGTTTCCCATGCTTAGACCCACCGCCGACTGATGAACGGAGTCAGTTCGAGTAGTCGGATTTTTGTCGAGTTCAGATCGATCCTTGGTTGGTTTTGGGTTGTGCGAAAATCTGCCGGATTTTGCCAAAAGCCACTGGATCTTGATGAGATCTCAATGGATCTCGAAGAGATCAGGCCGATCTCAGCAAGATCTGGCCAGTTCTCAATGAGATCTCGTCATATCGGACAAAAAATGGGTGATTTTCCTTTGAGTTCAAGCCGAATCTCAATAGATCGAACAGAAAATGGGTGCTTTTCATGCAAGTTCAGGCTAGATCTTAACAGATCAGATAGAAAATGAGCGATTTTCTATTCTGATATAGTCAGGTCTGTTAAATATCGGTTTCTCAGCCTCAAACCCGCCAATCGACCCATCGTTTTTGGGTTCAGGGAGCAAAGACCCACCGCCAACCCGTCACCGGCGTCAGGTTGGCCGATTCTCGAGCCGAATCAGATAGTTCCAGAGGGTGGGTCGAGTTCCAGATCTGGCTAGACACTCCTAATTGGATTATATCTTCTTCTTATATTCTTCATACTTGCAAAATTTAATTTCTAGGAAATTAAAAATCAATAGCTATGTTATTCATAAATTGTTTAAATTGGAAAAGCTATGTTATCAATAAATTGTTTAAATTGCAAGTTTTTATAGTTTAAAATTATGCATAAAATATAAGCTTATAGATTATATAGTAAATAATTTCTGATTAACATAAAATTTGACATGTATATTAAGAGTGTAAAAAATATGCAATTCATCGGTTAAATTTTTAAAACATAAAATAATGTTTATTTTATTAAATAAGATTGTAACTTAAGGTTATAACTAATTTTGTAATTAAATTTTGTCCAGAAATAAAAATCCCGGACTTTTCCGTAACTTCACTTAGAAAGATCGGCATTGGCGTATCAACCGTTTACAGGAACAGTATATATTGCCCTAAGGTGACTGGATTGATGATTAATCTCAAAAGCTAAACTGAAGACTAAATCAATATGTATCGCATTAATTACACTCCCCACTCAGACCTTCCACTCAAGATTTAATGCAATCTGACTTATTTCCGAGCAAGACTCCAACCAATTGAGATGAGCATGAAATCCAACAACATAGCTAGACGTGGGGCTGTCACATATAACAGGCACACAACCAAGAACCAAAAACACACATAGGAGAAATCTTTTTCCACTTCTATTTTCTCTGACTTAAGCTTCGAAATGTTTATTGCTGCTCATTGCGTACTTCTATATATGTAAGAACATGAGATGTCAAACTTCTCTAAGATATTTCAATCTCAATCCTTAAATTACTAATTTACCCCACTCAATTTATCACCACTAAAAGCTCTATATGGACCTAATATATATTCACCAACACAAAATCCGACAGGAAGTGTTGGAACGACTACTACCATACCATTTTTTTTTTAAGATAAGAATGACTACTACCATACTAATCACCCATGACTGAGGACAAGCAGAAAAGGATAGGAAACAGAATGACAAAGCATACTTCACAAAATTGTTCAATAATATAGTATATTTGCTCACTATATGTAATTAGAATTAACAAGCTATACTAGATAAACATGTTTAAAACTATCTTACTCTAACTTAAATTACTATGTATTAATGAAAAAAATCATTCATATATTATTTTAGTCACATGATTTTTTTTAATCAAATGAATTTTTTAATAATGCACATATGTTGTTTTATAATTTGTCACATAATGAGTTGGATATTACCAAACACAGTCGCACTATGTATAAAAGCAAAACAAAGACGGGCTCACTCACATCAAAAGATCACAACTTCATGGCTGCTTATAGTTCACTTGCACCGAAGTGCACAAAACTCCTCCCATAGAACATATTCAAGTATGCATCAAATTAGGCATTTTAAGGGCAATGGTAGTAACTACAAGCTTGTCTGAGAATTATCAGTAACAATGATTGGAGGACAGCCAAAACTTTGTTTGCAGAAAAATGGTATAGAAGCTAACCTTTCCACTAACAAAGGAACAACAACAACAACAACAACAACAACAACGACAACATTCTATATCTACCCCAACAGTTAATACTTTTGGTTTAAAAATGCACTCAGAAGCCTTAATAATACATGAATGGTTTAAAAAGCTTATGATTTGTTTGGTTAAAGCATATATTTAATTGAGGGGACAAAAAATAAAATTTTAATAAATTATGTCTGAGCCCGGGTTCGAACCGGGGACCTCTAGTGTGTGAGACTAGCGTGATAACCAACTACACCACCCAGACGATCCGTTAGCTTCGCTCAAATTATTTAATTTCTTCTTTGATAAAAGGAATATTGACTCTCTCTAACATGAGACATGAAAAAGTCAAAAACCCAAAAAATGGAAGAAAGACAAAAATTTAAGCTAACAAATCATTGTCTTATAACGAGTATTAAGATCAAGGTTGTTGAAACTAGCCATTTCCTAATTTAGTCTTCAACCTCTTAAAGCTCCTCTTTGTTCCATCTTCCAAGTCAACAGTCTCAACTTGATCTCAAAGGCTGAACAATCGATCAAACTAGCCTTAAGGTTTTGTTTGTTTGATCATTCAAAAAATGTCCACCACCTCCTTCTCCCTCCTCCTCCTCCTCCTCTGCCTCTCTTTCTTCACCACCACAATCCACTCCAAACCACTCACCTCACCGTACCTCTCATCCACCACACTCTTCCCCAATTACCAAAAAATGCTCAAATCTTTCAAAATCTTCATCTACAAACCAAACGAAGCCTTAACTTTCAACTCCCCAGCTGAATCACTCTTCTACTCGTCTCTTCAAAACAGCCCTTTCGTCACTCAAAACCCCGAAGAAGCTCATCTCTTCTTCGTCCCTTTCCGCTCCACTATCTCCACGCGCTCCATCGCGCGTGTCGTCAAACGCCACAAAGAAGAGCTCCCATATTGGAATCGAACTCTCGGCGCCGACCATTTCTACCTCTCGTGTGCCGGTTTGGGCTACGAATCGGACCGAAATCTCGTCGAGTTGAAGAAAAACTCAGTCCAGATCAGTTGCTTCCCCGCTTCGCAGGGCAAGTTTGTCCCTCACAAAGACATAGCTCTACCTCCAGTTTCAACCCCCCACGCGCCTCACGCGCCGGATAACAAAACCACGAAGTTTCTTGGTTATTTCAGACAAGTAAAACTGAAAGAGTCAAGCTTGATAAATGAGTTGGTCAATGATCGCAACTTTCTGATAGAATCTGAGCCGTCTAATCAGCTGACTTATACGATGAGACTAGCGAGCAGTAAATTTTGTTTGTTTGAATATGGAGGCGACGTTTCGGGAATAGGTGAGGCCTTGAGTTTTGGGTGCGTGCCAGTGGTGATTACTGACCGTCCGATTCAGGACCTGCCGTTCATGGACGTGCTGAGGTGGCAGGAGATCGTGGTGTTCGTGAACAACAACGGTGGGGCCAAGGAGCTGAAGCGTGTGTTGGGTGACACGTGGGGCAAACGGTATGAGCAAATGAAGGGACTGGGCGTAAAAGCGAGTCAACACTTTGTGTGGAACGAGCTGCCACAGCCGTTGGATTCGTTTCATACGGTGATGTATCAGCTGTGGCTGAGACGGCATACCATCAGATACGCAAGGTGGGGTTAGGGAACTGTGGATCCTAACTTGGTGTGTACGTGGCCCCATTATGATTGTTATTCAATTGTTACATGGTGGAGAATTAGAAGTCACTTCAACTTTCAACTTTTTTTTTTTTTTTTTTTTTTTGAGAGTAAACATTAGTGCTTATCAGAATATATAATATTAGTGTTTTAAATCCGAATGTTTATTACACAGTCGTTGGATTCGTTTCATTCGGTGATGTATCAACTATGGCTGAGACGACATACCATTAGATACGCACGGTGGGGTTAGGGAACTGTGGATCCTAGCTTGGTGTGTACATGGCCTTACTATGATTGTTATATAATTGTTGTTGACATGACTTACATGGAGAATTTGAGGTCACTTCAACTTTCAACTTTTTTTTTTTCTTTTTTTTGAGTAAACATTAATGTTTATTAGAATATATGGGAGAGGCTCCCCTCATGTTCAAACTTCTCCAGTTTTCTACGTTTTTTATTTGGATGGAGGACACATGGCACTTAAAACATCTGAAGGTTAAAAACATGCCACATCAAATCGTTAATTACTCCCATTTAACCCACTCTTTCAGCAACTTCTGTTCACAAACCATCGTTGGGACCTGCTTCTATGCGGGCTTTGAGAAGAAGAGGAGACGAAACGGTGTAAGAAAGAAAAGAAACTTACCCATATATACTAGATTTCAATTTCCATTTTTTATAAAAGCTTCAAGATTTCAATTTCATTTCTTTTCTTACGCTTTCTCATAGACCAAAAAGTGAAAAATGGTGATGAGAAAAGAGTGAAATTTGGAAATCACCAAGTGGGCTTCATGAGGAGATGAAGATCAGAGAGAAGTAACGAGAGATTGTCTAAAATATTTGAAACTTTTAATGTTAGAACTTTCCCCCTAAATCTAATGTATTTGTGAGCCAAGGGTGTTAGTGGGTGGCTTCTCTGGCATCATTCTAACAGCTCCTTGCAGTCCATTTGCCAAGAATGTTGGTGTATGGGAGGTGGGCTTGTCTTGTGAATGGAGGATGCTGAAAGAGGTAGACAAGATGAGAATAAATGAGGTTTGATGGGGCATGTTTTTGACGTTTAGATGTTTTAAGTGCCACGTGTCCTTTATCTGGATAAAAAATGGAGAAAATTGGAGAAATTTGAACGGGAGGGGAGTCTATCCCAGAATATATAATATTATGGTACATTTGGTACACTGAATAGGAATTACAATAGGAATTGTAATTTTTATTACTAGGAATAAAATGTGTCGTAATGTAATAACTAAACATATTCATTAGTTTGGTTGTGAGTATATCATTAGAATGAAACTTAACATTTATTTTTAGAAATTTCTTACTCATACAATTATATTTCCTTAAAAATTGTTATTTTTAAATTTAAGAGAGACGTGTTATTTTTTATGATTTTTTATTTTTATAATTGTTAGATGTATATGGAAAGTTTGTTTACTTGGAAATATATTAAGTTTTAAAATTATTTCACTTACTAAGGAATAACTAATACAACCTTTTAAAGAGGAATAATTATTCTTCATTTTGAAGAATAGTTATTCATAAGGAATTATTATTTTTTGTAATAAAAATATAACCAAACTAAAGAATAACTAAACCATAGGAATAACTATTACACTACAGTACCTATTACAGTCTACCAAACATGTCATTAGTGTTTTAAATTGGAATGTTTATTATGCAGCCATTGGATTCATTTCATACAATGATGTATCAACTGTGGCTGAGACAGCATACCATTAGATACACATGGTGGGGTTAGGGAACTGTGGATCCTAACTTGGCATGTACATGGCCCCACTATGATTGTTATATAATTGTTGTTGACCTGACTTACATAGTGGAGAATTGGAGGTCACTTCAACTTTCAACTTTTTCTTTTCTTTTCTTTTTTTTGAGTAAACATTAATGCTTATCAGAATGTATGATATTAGAGCATTTATAGCAGTAGTACTAAATAACTATATTGCTATTTTTTAGCACCACTGTACATAAAAAAAAGCTCACAGCAGTGGAGTTATAAGCAAAATTTTTTGCTGCTCCGCTACAGTGCACATCTATATTTAGATGTGCACTGTAGCACACAGCTAAAAAAAAAAAAAAAAAATTTTAATCCACTTCTCTCACTTCTCCCATTAAATAAACTTTTCTCTTTCTCTCTCTCTCTCTCTCTCTCTCTCTCTCTCTCTCCGGCTTCTCTTCTTTCTTTCTTTCTTCCTCAATTTTTTTTTCTCTCTAGCTAACCGGACAATCCCTCATCTCCCTCATACCTCATCGCCGGCCGGCCAGCTCCCTCATCGCCGGCCTGTTCCGCCTTCCATTCAACACCTCACTCACTCAACACCGCTTCCACCTCACTCACTCAACAGCTCGCCGGCCAGCTTCCTCTCTCTAGCTCGCCGATCTGTTCCGCCGGCCAGCTCCCTCATCCCTCATCGCCGGCCAGCTCTCTTTGTTGTGATTGAGTTTTTTTATTTTTATTTTTATTTTTATGTATTTTCATATGGGTTTGGTGGCTGTGGTGGTGGTGGTGGTTGATTTTGGCTATGGTAGTGGTGGTGGATGATTTTGATAGTGGGTTTGTAGATTTTGGTTGTGGTGGTGGATGATTTTGGCTTTGATAGTGGGTTTTGTGTATTTTGGCTTTGGCAGTAGCTTATTCTTGGTTTTGTTTTTGTTTTTGTTTTTTTTTGTTTTTTTTTTTTTTTTTGTGTTGTGGTTGCTAAAGTAGAGTGGTGGTTGTGGCCGGTGGCCGGTGGTGGTGGTGGTGATTGTGGTTGTGGTTGTGGTTGATGGTAGAGTCGGTTGCGGTGGGTGCTACAGATGTATTTTCAGTCGGTAGGATATATTATTTTTTTTTGTAAGGAATATATTATTTTATTGTGATGTTTATATTATTTTATTGTGTTGAAAGCTAAAATAGATTCACTGCTGTAGCATATGTGTAGGTATAATAGATAAAGTAACTTTTGGTGGAGCTAAAAAGCTAAATTTTTAGCTCCACTGCTGTGGATGCTCTTAGTGTTTTAAATTGGAATGTTTATTACACAGCCGTTGGATTCGTTTCATACGGTGATGTATCAGCTATGGCTGAGACGGCATACCATCAGATACACACGGTGGGGTTAGGGAACTGTGGATCCTAACTTGGCGTGTACGTGACCCCACAATGATTGTTATATAATTGTTGTTGACCTGACTTACATAGTGGAGAATTGGAGGTCACTTCAACTTTCAACTTTTTTTTTTCTTTTCTTTTTTTGAGTAAACATTAATGCTTATCAGAATATATAATATTAGTGTTTTAAATTGAAATGTTTATTCCACATTGATTGTGTGTGTCTAGTATCCGCTGTTTATAACCCCAGTTTACAACTACAAAGATTAAGCCCTTTTATAATTATACTCTGATTAAATAGTGTATTAAAGATCACTTCAACTCGCCTATGGTTAATTAACAATAAGTTTTGAACTAATGACTTTAAATTTATGTTTTTTTTTTTGTTATTAGTTTGGTGGTGTGTGCAATAAATACTGGCAGTTTGTATGTCATCTAGAAATTGAAGTAATTCTACCTTGGAGTTAAAATTTTCTTGTCTTCGTAACAAGGCCAGCCCAAGATAATTTGAAGCCTAAGACGAAAATTTTAAAGGAGCCTTTTACATCAAAATATCACTTAAATAATATTTAGTTTTTTTTTTTCAAATTTATTACTAATTCATACTTAATAAAATGGATAATTCACCCAAAGTGAGCTAATGATACTTACTATATAGGTTTTACAAACTAGTATATCATTAATAAAGAAAAAAGTTATTCAAATATTCATTTATTATACTGTTTAAGTAACACCGATCATATTACTGTCACGTTAGTTTGTAAGATTTTTATCATAAAATTTGTATTAGCTTTAGCATTTTTCATTCACTTAATAGAGATTAGGTTGCATTTCTATTAATTCCTTTTTTTTTTTTTTGAAGAAAATGCTAATCTTACTATAAATTTTATTACAATAAACTTACAAACTGTGTGGCAATGATATGATACTTCCACAAAAGATTAAATGAGTATTGAATTATTTCATGTGATTAGTGACATGTCAATTTGTAGAAGTTATACAATAAAACTTGTAATATACTAGCATAACTCTAATATTTTAGGTCTTGGAAAAAAAATGTACACTTAAGTACTTAACTCACATTTTTCTTTAATTAATAAAAAAAAAAAAATAAAAAAAATAAAAAAAAACCTTACTGCCCCATATTTGGGGGCCTTTCCATGTTAGGGGCCTTAGGCTTATGGCTGGCCCTGCTTGGTAAACAAATCAAATCAAGCTAAATGCTTAAAAATTTAATATCAATTCATTTAATTTGATTTCAAATATGTGCAAATCTAGAATTCAAGGTTTATTTTTTTAAAGAGAGTTTCAACTTATGGTGTTCGCTCCTAATGATAATTCTTTATCATCAGACTAAGATATCAATCTGTTTTTGGTTAAGGCCCTTTTAGATATAAACCACTGTTAGTTTATTTAAAACCTTCTCCTATTTTCACGTGTGTGTGTTAAAAATACTTAGTATTATAAAAAAAAAAAAAAAATTATTTTCAACCTAGATTATGTTCAACAGTTGTTTATTTTCTTTTTAAACAATTTTGAAATTGTTCACAACCTATTTAATTAATTGGACAAGCCCCCAATGTTGACGTGCAGTAATGGATGGGATACGTTGAGATTCAAACACGCGTTCAATGCACTAATGCACTAAAAGTTTAACCCTAATTAATTTATGAGAAATGTTAATGAATGCTCTAAGGGCATTGATTTATGAACTATTTTTATAAACATTTTATAAGAAAATGATAAAGCAATTAATTTTTCTAACAACTTTTTAAATTTCTCATGAAAGCTTTATTAAAATATTTTCTAATATAATTTATTAACAATTTCCCTAAGGGCACCCGTTAACATGACCTTTAATTTATTCATATAGATCAAATTGAGTTACCATAACTTGCAATAACTTTAAATCATGTTACACCACCTAATAATTTTTTATTTGATTAGTAATTTGAAAATCTCATAGTTTGATTATATGTTCTCTATATTCTTAACATGCATATTATATTTATTTTCAATCATATATTATTTATTGTAGGGATAAGGGTCCAAATTATATATTGGGCCTTGGGCTTTGTCCGAGAATGTTGACAGGTCCGAGGATGGATAAATAGTTATGAGGGATTCCAGTTTGGAGTCTCATAAATAAGAAATGAGGGGAAGGCGGTCCAAGGAGGAATTCCTCCTCGAATATGATAGATATCGCTTAGATGTGTATTCCAACGATGAAAGTAATCTTCGTAGAAGCCCCAGTGATAGGAACGTGCCTCATGAACATACGAGACGGAAGGGAATCCAAAAATATTTAAGGAAAAACTACTACCACCGCATTAAATGCATTGCAGCTACTTTTCTAGCCGCATTTATATGGAGAAGACCCCTGAACAGTGTTGTCTTGGTTACCACAACTCACAAAAAGCCAAAGAGGGTGTTTGATGGGACGGGCACTCAAGTGAGGGCTCAAATGATCAACAAGTGTAGGATCAAGATGGTCCAAGGGGAACTATATAATGTGAGAGACCCTCCATGAGGAGAAGGTCTAAAAAATAGAGAGATAAGACTATAGCAATCAATATTATACTTGTAAACAATTTAATCAATTTATATGGAGAATTACCTCATCGGACAATGAAATTCAGTTCGTTCTATGTTCCTTGTTCTTGCTTGATCATCTGTTGAATTCATATTAGCCGTTGTCTAATTCATTAAGGCCTAGTTCTTTGACCCACTCTTTACAAATTTATTGTACTGGGCTCATTGGGCCAACATCTCTTATCTTTTAGGCTTGGGTTGTATATCATGTCCTTACATTTACTATGCAATCAATAAACTTATTTTTTATGCATAATTTTAAAAATACTAAAACTTGATTTTTAACCATTTTATAGATGAAATAACTATTGATTTTTAATCATTTTGAAATTTGCAAGCATGAGGAGTATAATAATAATATGTAATTGTGCGCACCGATAGCGAGACCACTGGGCTGGGACTTACTTGGGCTGACAACTTATTTGTATAATGGGCTTGGATTTCCTACTCCGGGTCGTTCCTACCACTAAGACTCAATGAGATCACTTTTCTCCTTTACACTGCCTAAAACACTCTTCTTTTTATATCCTCCCCCTCCCCTTTTCTTTCTCTTTTGCTCCCTCACTCTTTCTCCCTTTCTCTCTCTGAAACTTCAACAACCTCATCATGTTCCTTTGTTCCTCATATTTATAGCCCGAATTTGGTGGAGAGGCTATGATTATGCCTGGGTTTAGTGCAATCGGCGGTCCAATGTCGTTGATCATAAGTGGGTGGTTAGGTGAGAGTGGAGAGTGGTGTGAGTGGCCTTGGAACTTGGTTCTCACCTCATGCAGGTGTCCTCGGCAGCGGCGCATTCTGAGGAATTGCCGCGGACGGGGCGTTTGAACATTGGTCTTTATAACAATGACGAAAAGGCGAAGTTTGGGTCCGCAGCTTGTGTGGCTTTGGGATGGGCCGCTAGGTAGAAAAAGATTGGTCTTATGGGCCATACAACCAGGCTAAAATCCCAGGCCCAAAAGGGCCCCGATGCAGGGGCGGTACAATAGCCCCCCTTAATTCGTGCCTCATTCTCGAGGATGAATCAAGGATCCCAAGGGGCAGAAATCCACCCGAGAAGCCGAAAAATCAGTACCCGACTGTTGATGAATGTATTAATGTGCGCCTCAAAAGGCGCATTTAAACCTGATTGATGGCTTATCCATCATCATTGTCTGACAGTTCGTGAACCGAGGCGTGACGCACATGGCAATTGAGGTGGCGATTCGCGTGGTTTCCTGCCAGCAGATCATTTAATGCTACTTATCTCATTCCTTGTCTCTATAAATAATCATTTCTGTCTCTTTTCCTCACTTTTGCGTTCTTCATAATCTCTTACTCTACCGAGCATTCTACTTTCGTGGCTCATCTCCTAGCCCAGAACACACCTCCTCCTTAGAGCCCACAGTAAGTTCCTTTTCTTCTTCTTCCTGTTTGCTCCATTTCATTCCATTCTTCAATAATCTTGGTATTCCTTTTCTTTTAAGAATTTTCACTTGTGCAATGGGTTACTCCCACCTCCTTTCTTCTGCGGACACCTGTTGACACCCCATTTTGCAACATGTATTTAACCACGCATGGAGGGTAAAAGGGTAATTTTTCCTTGGAAATATGCATCTTGATTCTAGCCATTAGATCCTTGGATTCATTTCACCAAAATGATCTTGATGTTGTAACGATCAAATCGACTGGTCATAAGCCCTAATCGGACCACCAGATTGAAAGTTATCATCAAATCAATTTTTAATGGCTAAGATATACTATCATAAATTGAGTTCGACTATATATGATTATGAACAATTGATTTCAATTGGTTATAGGAGTGATCAATTTGAGATCAATGATGTGTCATAATTTGATTGGTTAGGACTACATTTTATGGTGAGGTTGCATACACCTAATTAATTAGATGGTTAAACATTAATTATTCAATGAGTAATTTATGTAATTATCTTTTAAATAGAGTAAATTTGGAACCAATTAATTCTGAAATGGGAGTGATTGGAGTCATTTAATGTTAATTGGGAGCTAATTTGGGACCTATTAATGTTAATTGTGCTGAAACCATTTTCTAACAAATGACCCTTGCTCATCATTTCATCAATATCTCTCAGAATATTTTGAATCTGTGAATGAGGTTAATTTTCCCAAAAACTAGACATCCGGGGCTTCGATTTGAGCACAAGAACGAGACAATTCCGATCAGAATTGGATCAGATATGATTTTTCGAAATTGGCTCTACAAGCTGTTACAGCAGCTACGGGAAAACCGAATTTTGGCTTGCTCCCTACTCCCACCAAAATCTCCATTTAATGCACCAGATTTTTCCCAAGGCTAAAATGAGGTCTAGGTTCATAATTCTTGTCAACCCTCATTAAATGGTCTTCCATTCATATTCCCTCCACTACTACTATATAAACCCTCCCCCTCCTTCATTCCAGAGGACACAAAAACCCCCCTCTCTTCTCCTCTCTTGAGTTCTAGTGAAGTTGAGTAGTCTTGTCATATCTTGGTCTTCCTGAGACTCAAGGTATTGAGTGAGACTCACTCTTCCTCTCTTAACTCTTCTTTTCCTCCACCCTAGGACTTCCCTCAAGAGTCTCCTCCTCTATCATATGGATCTTGCATGAAGGTATAATCTCTTTCCCTAACTTGTTTATTGTGTTTCCATGATGAGAATTTAGGATTAAAGCATGATAGTGACTATTTAAATTCCCTCGAATATGTTTGAATGTTCTTAATTGTTCTTATATGTTCTTCACATATTCTTGGTTGTTCATCACATGTTCATGCATATCACTAGTTTTGATCTTAAATTTACATCAAAAATATGAAAAATATGTTTGTTTCATAATTCTTTCAAATTCTTGAATCTAGGTTATCACCATCCACACACATTCACTAGAATTTTATTTTTCAATCCAAATGCAATGTTTAATAAATTGAATTAGGGTTTATCACATGCACACATGTAAATTGATTGACATATTGGATGATATGATATGATTGTTGGCCACCATAGTCTAGAAGACCGGTTTTACCGGGCAAGGTGGGTGCCTAACACCTTCCCACCTTGTAACATAGCCTCCAAACTTAGATCAAGGGTTAGTTGATCAAATGCTTATCCTTGTAATTTTCAATTTCTAGATTGTAACTAGGAAACAAAGCCATGTACTTTATCTTAGATTGTATCTAGGACCAAAGCCATGTAATTTCCTATGTTCAATGTAAATTCAATTTCAAATTAATAAAATGAGGAATTTTTTTAATTATGGTTTTCTTATTTTTCCAATAATTAAATAAGTGGCAACTCCATTGTAAAACTCTTAATCTAAAGGGGAAAATATAATTAGTCAAACCTCCATTTTGAGGGGCAATAACACGACTCCACCCATTCACGTAGGTTTGGCCCAACATTCATAAAAACAGGTCGGGGGCGCGATCTCTCACAGTGGCGACTCCACTGGGGATATTGAGGGCTAAGCTTCAATTAGATTATGGTGGCCAACCATGTCATTGTTTGTTTATTGCTTTTTTGTATATAATATGTCTAGTATGTCATTATTTTGCATGTCATGCATCATTTGCTTGAATGAAATTCATTTTATTTGTGTGCTAGCCCGGAAGCCCAGTAGTATTAGCCGCGGATTGTGGTCTTCCTGAGACTCACATACCCAGCGGTGAACCTACCACCCACCATGACAAGGATCATCATGGTTATGCCATGGTGGTTCATAAGGACAAACTGTACTGTTCAGACCAACGCGGCGCTCCTGGCGTCACAAGTTGGGAGGTACGACGTCCTAGCTTGTGGGGACCTTTAACCTACCTTCTACCCATGTTGTAATGACCCATAGAACCTACCTTTAGGTCGGTCCATGTAAATTGCATTTCATTATGCATTTGTTTGGCCGTTGTTTGAACCATGATGACTCAAGTCCAACGCTTGATCCCATCATAATTGTTTGAATCTTGTATGCTATGAATGAGCTCAGGCCCAAAGGCTTGTGATTGAACTCTACTTGGTATGGAAACCGAAAATTTTTCTTGAATCATTCTAAGCCCAATACTTGAGCCCATCATAGGTGTATACGCATGATCAATATCAAAAGCCAAAAGCTCACAAGATGCGAGACTTCCAAGTTTCAAGTGCAAGCCCAAGCCATTTCAAACAAATATCAAAAGATCATAATCAAGGTTCAAGCCTTTCGAGTGCAAGCCCAAGCCATTTCATCATAATCAAGGTTCAAGTACACCAAGCCTCAAGCATCCTAAATGGACCAAGAAGAAGCAAGTGACTCAACTTTGCCTCACTCCACATTTGGTTTGCAACATCATGGTTAAGCTTAAAATTTGTTTGTTTATTCCATGTTTCTATATTTCTTTGAATTCAAAATTTTCATGTAGCATTTAATGAGCTTCGTTCATGTATATATATTAAGAAAAAAAAACAAAAAAAATTTTCAAAATTTTTTTTTCAAGATTTCCAAATCTTTCCCAAAAAAAGAGAAAAATTTTCAAATGAAAACAATCCTTGGACTAGGGGCATTAAGCCCTTAAGTCATTTAAAAAAAAAATTTCTTTGAACTAGGGGCATTGGACTTGCTCGTGGTTTTTCAAAAAGATCCATTTTTTTTTCTTTCAAAGATTTCAAGATTCTTTAAAGTCTTTTTTTCAAAAGGGCACATGAAGATCTCTTGGACAAAACTTTTTCTAAATCTTGATGTTTAAAGGCTTGAGCAATCAACTTGTACCAAGGAATGATTAATTTCATTTGATTCATGTAAAGACTTTTGCTACTTGACTTAGAATATAAAAAGAAATGGTTTTAAAAGGCAATAAAAAAGAATCCATCCATCGAAAAATCCCAAGAATCCATGCACTTGATCCAATCTTCAAAAAACTTTTGTTTCACATCATTAGTGCATTCATACTTTTTCTTTTAAGAGGAATTTATTAAAAGAGCTCAGGTCACTGTGCCTACAAGCAAGCATTACTAGGGATAGGAGGCCATCTTTGGTTAAACCAAATTATTTCCTATTACCTAGAATGATCATTATCCATTGCTAGCCCATTTGAGCCTTTAAACACTTAGCCTTTTTTTTTTATATAAACCCACAAAAATCTAAACCTAGGGTGGGAAAATTCAAAGTATGCATGCTTAAATCTCATGTTGAGGAGGAGTCGACCCGGTAGGTTTAAAGCTAATTAATAAAGCCCTCCTAGAAGAGATGAAAGACAAGTAGAGAATTCATTAAACTAAATGAGCTTTCACTTAATCAAGGAAAGAGAAATGAAATTCCATCAAGGTGAAAGAAAGCAAAATGTGCATCAAGTTTGAAGAACCTAAAATTCATCATGCTAAGAAGAGTAGAAGGTTCATTTAAAAGAAAGTTCATCAAAAAAGGAAAAAATCAATAAGCATAGAAAGGTGCAAGTGCATTGAGGCAAGAAAGAAGTCTAGAAAGTGCATCAAAATGACCAAAAATCATTAATTTGAGAAAAATAAGGAGGGCAAAATGTCCCCAAAAGTTCATTCAATCAAAAAAAAAAAAAAAAAAAAAAAAGAAAAGAAAAGAAGCCCGATAGGCTGAAAACCCAAAAGGGCGGTCTAGGCAAAAGTTAGGGCTAAAAAAAAGAAAAAAAAAAGAAAAAAAAAAAAGAAAAAAGCCCGCTAGGCTGAAAACCCAAAAGGGCGGTCTAGGCAAAAGTTAGGGCCAAAGAAATGAAGAAGAAGAATAGAAAAAAATTGGAAGATTCTACCAAGTTGGAAACTTGAAGATGTAAAAGAGAATAACTTTACAAGATGAAAGTCTAGAGATGTGATTCAAGAGGAATGAGCATTAAAACGATTGTTGATACAAGTGATCAATGAAGACTAGTGAGAAGATGACAATGAAGAAATTGGAAAACTCCTCAAATACTTGATTTTTGAGTAATGCATACTTGTGGGAAACATCATTGGGAATTTTGAGCCTTTTATATCTTTCATTTCATAACTCAAACCCGGCCTACATTACAACCCATGAGTAAAGACCTTGTTGAAGTGTTGCTAGTTGTAGGCACATCTTAAACTCTAATATTATTTTCTCTTGAATTAAAAAGGAAAAATGCTTAAGATTTTCGAACCCCACAGGATCATATGTCCGAGGACAAAATTTCTCAAATTCTCAAATCCTCAAAATGACTCAAAAGAACTTCCAAACCTGGAGCACTCTCCTTGTTTGCACCCAACAATGTGATTCATAAATATTATCACATTTCATTTCTTGATTGTCTTTGGAGACTTAATCTAACGATGTTCAAAAGGACGAAGCAAATTTGATTATATGAGTTTAATGATCTTGATCCTTCCTAATCAAAGAGATTTGTTTGGTTCTTAAACACTATGATTTTCTAAAATGGTTGTTCAAAGGATCACATCTTGTTCCAAAAAAAAAAAAATCGTTCTTTTTCAAAATCCAGTTCTCTTGAACTACGTCTTGACCTGATCCTCTACGAGAGAGGTACGTAGGCAGCCTTTCAAACGTCATTATTGTGTGGTCAAGCCGCACAACTATCGCATATTGTGGACGGGAGGATGAGGGAGCTCGCTGAAGATGCTGAGCGGGAGAGGGCTTTGAAGGATGTTGCCGAGGCTATGGTGAAGGAGAAGTTGAAAGTTGCCGAGGATGCGGAGGAAAGAGTTGCTTTAGCTAGGAAGGCACGGGCTTTAGTTGAAGGGAAGTCTGCAGAGCTTGAAGTGCAACTGGGGGGCACCGAGCTTAAACTAGCGAAGGCCCAGAATCTGAATACAGCGTTAGAAGAGAAACTGGCCGACTCGAAGGCGGCGTTGAAGGCTTGCGAAAGCAAGTGGTATGATGAAGGGTTTGCGGATGTTGAGAATTCGGCGGAGCCGGTCATTCGTCAGGCTCATGTGCTACGATTTGAGGAGGGGTGGTTTTCCACTCTTCAAGCCATTGGGGTTCCCGAGGATTCTCCCATGAGGGACCGAGGCAAGATACCCTTCCCCATCCCCCCAAATGCCGCACAGCATGCCCCCCTTGTGATCGATGAAGAAGAGACCACCAGCATGAGGGAATTGGTGAATGTTATTGATTCTCATGCGGAGCCGACCGACATGGAAGTGACTAGCCACCCTTATGCTAGGGATCAAGTCGGGGGGAATGTCCAGTTGCCAACTTCTTACGCCAACCAGCAGCTTCCTGAAGACCTCTGAAGTCGTTTACGGATCTCTGAAGTCAGCCGCCGAACAGCATTTTTCGTACTTTCTTTTTCTTTTTGTTTAAGAAATTAGTTGAACTGGTTTGCCTATGTCACCAGGCTGTGGTAACAGAACAATTTATTTCCTTTGGGCTTTATTTTCTACCTTTTGACTTGCCGGGTTTTGGCAACTAAACATTAGTTTAAATTTTATACGCTATTTTGGGTTATGCTCATGAATGCTTTACTATAGTGTGCTTTTACTTCGACCGAGTAATCAACCTTCGTCGGTTGCTTCTTTAGGTTGTGGTCCCCCCTTGACCGAGTGATCGAACCGAGGGTTAAGTTTCCATTCTTAGGATAAATTTTTAAGGTTTCCACCTGCTTGGTGATAGAGATCGAACCAAGGGCCAGGTTTCTGTCCTTAGAACATATTTTTAAGGTTTCCACCTGCTCAGTGATAGTAATCGAACCGAGGGTCAGGTTTCTGTCCTTAGGATAAATTTTTAAGGTTTCCACCTGCTCGGTGATAGGGATCGAACCAAGAGTCAAGTTTTTGTCCTTAGAACATATTTTTAAGGTTTCCACATGCTCGGTGATAGGGAATGAACTGAGGGTCAGGTTTCTGTTCTTAGGATAAATTTTTAAGGTTTCCACCTGCTCGGTGATAGTGATCTTACCGAGGGTCAGGTTTCTGTCTTTAGGATAAATTTTTAAGGTTTCCACCTGCTCGGTGATAGGGATCGAACCGAGGGTTAAGTTTCTGTCCTTATGATAAATTTTTAAGTGCTCAGTGGTAGAACAATGCAAATCCACTCGAGCAAACATCATTACTATCATTAACAAAACGTATACAAGACACCGCCTTTAACTTCGTGCTTGGTGTATTGCATATCAGTGATAGTACTTCTTCAGATTCTGGACGTTCCACGGTCGGGGCAACGGTCTCTCGTCGAGGTCTTCCAAATAGTAAGCCCCAGTGCCGGCCACCGCAGTTACCCTGTACGACCCCTTCCACGTCTGCGCCAACTTCCCGGCGTTAGTGTCTCGCATGTTGCCCATAGCTTTTCTGAGAACCAAATCACTGGCAATAAACTCTCTCGTTCTTACATCTCAACTGTATCTCTGGGCGAGCTTTTGTTGATACTCAGCGAGCCATATAGTCACCATTTCACGACATTCCTCCAGCTGGTCCAAGCATCCCACCATCATTTTATCATTTTGGGCAGGATTGAATCTCGAGATTTGTGCGCTACACAAACTCACCTCGGCATGTATCTTGCTGCCAATACCAATCCCGAGATAAAATGTCCAGTCTTCTGATAGCCAATACCAAGGAGCCATTCTACGTACCTTGTTGCCTTCCTTTTCGTCACACGGGAGTCGGTCCTCGGCTAGGAAGTCGATGATGGGGTCCATCCAGCACGGCTCAAGGGTCGTGATTGTTGTGACTTTGGTCCCTGCAGTTCCCAAATCACTCAATGCCCTGACGCTCGGTTCTGAAACAAGTTCTACTTTAATCAGTCGGGGTATCTCTTCGGCTACTGACGATGCCAGCGTGGCGAGGGAGTCAGCGTGTCTATTTTGCGTTCGAGCCACTTGAAAAACCTTTACCGTGCTGAAGCCGGTTATAGCCCGTTTCACCTGTTCCAGGTATGCCTTCATTCGGAGATCTCGGGCTTCAAAACCACCTTGTACCTGATTAACCACCAAACGCGAATCTAAATATACCTCCACTTCCCGAGCATCTAAACTTGAAACTGTCCTCAGTCCGGCCAGAAAAGCTTCATATTCCGCCTCATTGTTGGACGCTTTGAAACCCAACTTAAATGAGTGCTCCAACAGCATTCCCTCCGGGGTGATTATGACAACCCCTGCACCAGCCCCCATGGAGCTCGACGCACCGTCCACGAATATCTCCGCACTCCCTTTTAGGGAAAACTCTGTGATGAAATCTACGAGGATGTGACCTTTCACCGAGTTTCGGGATCTGTACCATATGTCAAAAGAACCAAGTCGAGTCCCCCATTTTGCTATTCGGCCCATGAAGTCTGACCTTTTCAACAGTGACTGCAAGGGATATTCGGTTAAGACATATACCGTGTGAGCTTGAAAATAATGTGGTAGCTTTTTGGTGGCATGTATTAGGGCTAACACAAGCTTCTCCAGAGGCAAGTATCTCGTTTCGGCATCGACCAGGGTCTTACTGATGTAGTACACAGGTTGCTGGATTCCTTGGTCCCTTAGTAGCACAGCACTAACGGCGTGCTCAGACACTGCCAAGTACATGAATAAATCCTCACCTGGTTCTGGTGCCATAAGCATAGGTGCCTGCACTAAATAATCCTTTAGGTCCATAAAAGCTTTGTTGCACTCTTTGTCCCACTGAAATCCAGTCCATTTCTTCAGCAATTGGTAGAATGGTCGGTAACGATCTGCGAATTTGGAGATGAACCTATTAAGGGCAGCTAGCATCCCGGTTAACACTTGCACTTCTTTCGGATTGCTCGGTGGCTTAAGTTTTTTCAGAGCCTCAACTTGGTCGGGGCTGACCTCAATTCCCCGCCTAGTGATCAAGTACTTCAGGAATCTTCTGGCCCCGACGCCGAACGCACACTTCTCCGCGTTAAGACGCAACTTGTGCTATCGGAGAATCTCGAAAACCCCCTGAAGGTCCTCTGTGTGTCGCGCTTCCTACTTGCTCTTCACCACCATGTCGTCGATGTACACTTTGACAGTACGCCTTATCTTGTCTTGGGAAATTCTCATCATCATTCGTTGGTACGTGGCCCCTATCCTTGAAAGGCATCCAGAAAGCTTATCCTCGAGTGCCCATACATAGCATCCACTAACTGATCGATCTTCAACACAGGAAAATGGTCTTTTGGGCATGCTCAGTTCAGGTCTGTGAAGTCCACGCAAACCCTCCATCTGCCGTTCTTCTTCTTTACCACCATGGTATTTGCCAACCAATCCGGGAAGAAAATCTCCCTTATCACCCCATCATCCTTCAACCTTTGGACTTCCGCTTTCACCGCTTTGGCGTGCTCCCAGGCTGATCTCCTTGGCTTCTGCTTCTTAGGAGTGAATGAGGGGTCGACTCTAAGCCTATGGATGATGAACTTGGGATCCACCCCGGGCACTTCATATGGACTCCATGCAAACACATCCACGTTCTGTATTAGAAGTAACAACATTTTCACTCTTTCTTGGTCCTCCATGTTTTCTCCTATCTGGAAGTACTTGTCTACGTCTGGCAACACCTTCACCTTGACCATATTCTCGGCATACCCGGCCCCCTTCTCTTGCGAATTCTATAATTGCTATAACGGATTCTCCAGAGTCAGGCGTTTTTGCTCGACCTGCTCATTCTAGTCGATTTGCTCTTTCTTCCGGTTGACTATGGCAACTAAGCATTGTTTAGCCGCCTGCTGGCTCCCTCATACCATAGTGATACCTTGATCAGTGGGGAATTTGACTTTCACGTGCAGAGTGGATGGGACAGCCCCTATTGCATGGATCCATGGCCTTCCTAGTATTGTCGTGTATAGGGAGAATGAGGCAACTACTATGAACTTTACCATTACCTCCATGCTTCCCATATTCACAGGCAGAGAGATCTACCCCTTGGGAACTACCACTTTACCGTCGAACCCAACCAAGGGCGTGCTATACTTTGAAAGATCCTCATTCCTCAACCCAAGCCCCTTGAAGAGGTCTGGGTACATAACCTTGGCCCCGCTTCCCTAATCTATCATTATCCTCTTCACAATGAAGTCGCCTATCCCGGCCGTGACTATCAATGCGTCGTCGTGCGGCTGAATCGTTCCTTCCAAATTGCTATCGTCGAAAGCGATCGGCTCTCGGGTGGGTCTTATCTTCTTTACGGGAGGCGACATGCCCGAGCTTCCTTCCATTGACACTACTGTTAACACCTCTTTCCCCCTTTCCGTACTGAGGCCCCTCGAGGTAATGTGGATAACATCAATTATCCCAAGAGGGGTTGGAAGGGGGTTTCTTCTTTGTGGGGTACCCTGCCTTGCTCCTCGATTCCTGGCATCAGTCACAAACTCCTTTAGTTACCCAACCTTAGTCAGCTGCCCGAGATGATCCCTTAACACTCGGCATTGCTCGGTGGTATGTCCCTTGTCTTTATGGTAGGTGCAGTATAGGTTCTGATTCCTCCTAGAGGGGTCGCCACCCATCCAGTTTGGCCACCTGAAATATGGCTCGTGTTTAATCTTGTCCACGATTTTGTGCACGGGCTCCTTGAACATCACGTTTACCTCCCCCACCGGTGCCTCTGGTTCTTGAATTCTCAAATTCCCCCGTGCCTTTGATTGAAAACTGCCCTGCCGAGGATGATCTGTCATCTGTGCCTTGCCTTTGCTTTGTATCCGGTCATCTTCCAGCCGTTTATATTCTTTAATGCGCCTCATTAGATGCCTCATATCCTCGGGAGGCTTCTTAGTTAACGATTCCCTCAGCCCGGACTCCTCAGGCAATCCCATTCTAAAAGTGTTTATGGCAATCTTCTCATTCCCTCTGCCGATCTCATTGTAGAGCTCCCAGTATCAGCTGGCATAATTACGAAGGGTTTCCCCCACCCTCATCTTCATAAACAGCAGTGCGTCTATCGGTTGTCGTTCCTGGCTGCATGTTACGAACCAGGTCCCGAACTTTTGTATCAGCTCTACAAAATTGTGGATGAAGCCCTTGCGTAACCCGTTGAACCATCTTAAAGCTGTGGGACCAAGGTTGGAGGGAAAAACCTTGCACATCAGAGCATCATTGCGGGTATATAGAGACATCATTTGGATATAGTGGCTGACGTGCTCCACCGAGTCCGTTTTCCCATCATACAAATTGAAAGGTGGACGCATAAATCTGTCCAGCATTGGCGCCCGCTCAATATCTGCTGAGAACGAGGATCGAGCGGCCCTGTGCAGTGCACGGCTCATCACATCCATGGCCGCATTGTGGGGCTGTCTCTCCTCTGGAGAGTCCGAGCCCCGATCTTCATATTCCCGCAAATGAAAGCGATTTCATCATCGGTGAGATTCCCTTGAATATGAACGGTCTCGGCGCCGATGGGACTCTCTCGAATACGAATGCTCTCGGTGGTGGTGGGATCCTGATTGATTCGATCCGAGTGGTGGTGGGCTTGGATTTCCTACTCCAGGTCGTTCACCCCACTAAGACTCAATAAGATCACTTTTCTCCTTTACACTACCTGAAACACTCTTCTTTTTATATCCTCCCCCTCCCTTTTTCTTTCTCTCTTGCTCCCTCACTCTTTCTCCCTTTCTCTCTCTGAAACTTTGACAACCTCATCATGTTCCTTTGTTCCTCATATTTATAGCCTGAATTTGGTGGAGAGGCTATGATTATGCCTGGGTTTAGTGTAATTGACGGTCCAATGTTGTTGATCATAAGTGGGTGGTTAGGTGAGAGTGGAGAGTGGTGTGAGTGGCCTTGGAACTTGGTTCTCCCCTCATGCAGGTGTCCTCGACAACGGTGCATTCCGAGGAACTGCCGTGGACGTAGAGGACGGGGCGTTTGAACGTTGGTCTTCATAACAATGACAAAGTGGCGAAGTTTGGGCCCACAGCTTGTGTGGCTTTGGGATGGGCCGCTAGGTAGAAAAAGATTGGTCTTATGGGCCATACATCTAGGCCAGAATCCCAGGCCCAAATGGGCCCCGGTGCGGGGGCCGTACAGTAATCTAATGGTAGATTTGTCAAAAATCATACTGAATAAAATATATTTAGTGGTGTAACATTGTTTAAAATTAAACTACCTATAATTTTAAGCAAGCCCTATTCCTTTTCAATATATAGTAACTAAAATTGCTTACTCCTTTATGAATCTATTCTTAAAAAAAACAACTAAAGTTTAATTGAAATTATATTGTTTGAATTAATTAGAAAGAATTGTTTTCATTTGTGAATTTATAAAAATTTAGATTCATCAACCTTGCAATTTTAAATGTTATGTGTGATTTTTATTACAAAATGGAATATTTATATTATCAATAAATTACAAGTAATAATTTGATATCTTACAAACTTATTTATATTCTAATTTCAAGTCCATACAAGTATATTTACGCACATGTATACATATAAAAAACCTATTATATATACTTAAAATTACACCTTATGGTTACGTTCTTGTTCACAAAATGTTATTAAAGTTTGGTTCATTAATAGTCAAGCATAAACCCAAGCTTGAGCTTTATTTGCTTGCAAAGTAAACAAACGTAAATAATTTGTTTTTGAGTTGAACTTAAGTTGTCAGTGAACAACTCAATTCATTTACAACTCTACTTTCATGTAGACTTTATAAATTGCATTATTATACCCTCATGTGTATTTGAGAAATGGGTTGTCTTATACATATTCAAATATGACCTAATTGAATACATATTAGAAATAAGTAATGGATTAGAATTGGGTTGGGGATATAGTCATTCTCACAAGGGGGTAGAGTCGATGAAATGGAGGGCATAGGTTGTGTAGGTAAGGTGTTTGTGATTTGATTTGAGGGTGGTTTCAAGTTTGGTAGAAATTGGGTTGTATTTGAATGAAAATGTATGAAACAGGTTTTCTCCTTCATCTTTCTTAAAAAAAAAAAAAAGGGTTTTAGTTTACATTAAATGAACGAGTTTTCATCCAAACCAATTTAGGAGAATTTATTTTTAACTTATTATGTTACAACTCATTAAACTATCCACATATGTTACATTATATAACTCATTAAATTAATTAAACAAGCCAATCAACTTATTGAATTGGTTATGTAAATTAAAGTACAAGTAGATGCTAGTTTGAATCACCACGAAGTGAATTTGAAGAATATTATTCCAAACAAGTTTAGAAGTAAACTCCATCCTCTATCAAAACATTTATTCATCTGTCAAAGTAAATTCCAAACTAAAACGATAATATTTTTTTTTTAAATGAAAAAAAAAAAAAAAAAACCCACTTCTCACATAACCATTTGGAAAAAAAAAAAAACCTCATAAAATCATTAGAATTTTGGTGCATGAAATATTGCAATATCTCAAGGATCCAGACATATTTAACGAAAAGTAGAATAACATATTTGCACTGGAAGATGCTATTGTAAACGCAAGCGACAAAAATTAATTATTTTAAATATAATATGCGAACAAAATGAAATGACTTTTAACTAAAAAATATACTTATGTACAGTATCTTAGATGCTGTGCCTTAGGTTCTTCCCTTAAAATTCAGTCATGTGATTACTTAACTAAAAAATACATTTTTATCCTATAAGAAAAAATTCACAACGCAGAATCTTAAAAGTTATTCCAAAAAAGTTTAGAAGTAAACTCCATCCTCTATCAAAACATTTATTCATCTGTCAAAGTAAATTCCAAACTAAAACGATAATATTTTTTTTTTAACGAAAAAAAGAAAAGAAAAAGACCCCCACTTCTCATATACCCATTTGCAAAAAAAACAATTACCTCATAAAATCATTAGAATTTTGGTGCATGAAATATTGCAATATCTCAAGGCTCCGGACATATTTAATGAAAATTAGAATAACATATTTGCACTGGAAGATGCTATTGTAAACACAAGCGACAAAAATTAATTGTTTTAAATATAATATGTGAACAAAATGAAATGACTTTTAACTAAAAAATATACTTAGGTACAATATCTTAAATGTTGTACCTTAAGTTTTTCTCTTAAGATTCAGTCATGTGACTACTTAACTGAAAAATACATTTTCATCCTATAAGAAAAAATCCACATCGCAGAATCTTAAAATGAGAGCCTAAGGAATATTACCTAATTTTGAAAAATGATGCTCATGAAGGAGAATGGATAAAGTGTGCGTTTGAATACCATTTATTTTGTTGAAAACTGAAAACAATAAATATATATATATATATATATATATATATATTTCGGTTACTGTTCATGTCACATGAACAGTGCACCAAGCGCTGGTTAAAAAAAAAAAAAAAAAAAAAAACTGAAAACCAAAACATGAAACGCAGACGTGAAACTCACTATACAAACGCACCTAAAGTATCCTAAAGCAGAACACCCAAGATTTGGTTGTAAAATTACCTCAGATTGTTTGGTTGCAAAACTCAATTCCAAAAATGATATCTATGCAGAAAGAATCTTTCACCTAACAGAGATACATGGGGTAACTAATCCAGATGACACTCTCCACACACATATGGACACTTCTTAGGTATGTTGTCACCATGATCACACAATGGCAGAATCCCTTAATAAGGGAACCTTATCTGAAATAGTGCTAATTGATATAAAAGTCTGTAAACAACAATGGTCACATGAAGATCATTGAAAAATGCTCATGCCTAATCATCTTATAGGGTATGATGACTCTTATTATCATAACCATGAACTAGATGCAGATATTGATAAAGAATGATTTTATGAGAGAGATGAATGAGATTAGACATTTTTAACACTTAAAAAAAAACGGAAAAATGCTAGAAACGTCTTCAGACGTAGCACCCTTGTCTCCATAAATCTACTTTTCAGAAGTGTACTTAGATGAGTACAGCTATGCAGCCAGGGCCCCTACCTGGGAGACCTCTGCTTCCCGGGACAATTGTCAACATGAAGACAACCCTTATCGTCCTCTTTGGGAGTTCATTGTACTCTGAATGTAAATTACTTCTGTAATATTTTGCCTATAAATAGACCTCTGGAGCCTTTGTAAAGTGCAGAGTGAAGAGAGAAAAGAAAACCCTTAGAGCATTCTCATCAGCTCTCTCATAAAAAATGCCATTTTACAACATCAAAAACCTACTTTATCATTTTAACACACCATTTTACAACATGTCATTTATCAGATGTTCTATACTTCTATTCTATATATTAAAATAATATATCCAACCCATTAAATAATATTAAACAAATTTCATCACATTAAACTACAATCACAGCCAACCTCCACAGACCACCAACGGCAACGGCATTGGCAAATCACCACCAACGGCAAATCAACATCCACAAACAACAATCACAACAATCACAATCACTGGATCTCCATAAAAATTCCAAATCCAAATCCAAAAACCTCAACAAAAAAGAAAAGAAAAAGAAAAAGAAAATCAAAATCTTCAACAAACCATCAACCTCCACAAACCACCAACGGCAACGGCAACGGCAACGGCAAATCACCACCAACGGCAAATCAACCTCCACAAACAACAATCACAATCACTGGATCTCCATAAAAATTCCAAATCCAAATCCAAAAACCTCAACAAAAAAGAAAAGAAAAAGAAAAAGAAAATCAAAATCTTCAACAAACCTTGCCGGCGCACTACAGCCACAAACACCGCCGCCCATATAGCCGCCCAAAACTCAACCAACCACCGCCACAACCACGACACCACCACCGGCCCAAAATCCCAACCCAACCGATCAACCAATGACCCAAAATCCACACATCTAAACCCACTACAGCCACAAATATCGCTGGCCCAAAACTTAACCAACCACCGCCACAACCACGACACCACCACCGGCCCAAAATCCCAACCCAACCGACCAATCAATAACCCAAAACCCACACAGAGAAACCCATCCCAAATGTCACACCCACGACCTGATTAAGAGCTCTAAAGGTCGGGGGCAAAGGCTGTGGAGGTCGGCGACAAGGGCTGTGGAGGTTGACAGCGAGGTGAGGCGGCGAGAGATCTTGAGCAAGGATGAGAGAGATCTTGAGCCGGGAGGACTGAGAAGGAAGAGATAGAGAGTGACGGAGAGGGCAGAGAAAATAAGAAAATGAGGAGAGAGGAGAGAGAAAAGAGAATAAAAAATATTAAACACAAATGTCATTTTTGTCCGTACGCTCTCAAATATGAGAGCGTACTGTAGCACGTTCCAAATTTTTGGAACATTTAACATACCTGATGAGTCTTCATTTTTGTGTTTGATGTGTCAAATGTGCCAAATTTTTAGCATTTGGCACATTTGAGAGACCTGATGAGAGTACTCTTAGAAGAAAGAACTTGGTTTTGTGCCACAGGCCCACAGCAAAGAAATGCCTACAGACGTTACAGATACATAATTCGAAAAATTCCACACATTTAACATCAACATTTTCTTGAGTTAATACATAAATCCTAAATAGTTTTTGTTATTTTTTCTATTTTTTTTTTTTAGAATCAATCAATTTCGATCATATCAGTATCCACAAGAGTACCAGAATCTAATTCATGTTCACGCTAACAGAAGAGCGAACCCAATTCCAACGACTTTTGCTTCTCCACTCCCTCCAAAATTCCAAAACCCAATCCCATCAAAACTCAGCTCACGAACCCTCTCCGTCTCACTCTATATATAACCCGTTAACGTTCTCCGTTGAATTCGTCTTATAGTCGAACCACAATGGAGGAAGGTAATTTCCAGTTCCCATCGTCTCTCTGTGTCTTTTATCTGAATAAATTATGTGCGTTTGTGTTAATATATAAAAAACATACCCATTACTTTTTTTATGTGGTTGCTGATGTTCAGTGAGTTCGTATGAAAAGGCATTGGATGTCTTGTCCTCTTTTATTACGCTGCGTAGTCCTGCTGATAAGGGCAGCAAGTGTTCTCGCTTCGAGTTCGTCTTCGATTATATTAAGGTAATTTCTGAATTTGGCAAATATGACATTTCCCTTTTTTTTTTTCTTGTCCAAATTGTATATGTTATGACTTCATTGTAGATTCTGGACTTGGAGGAGCCTATTTCAAAGATGAAGATTATCCACGTAGCTGGCACCAAAGGGAAGGTACTAAATTATGTGAAGAATTAGTACTAATCTGTAACAGAAATTTATGTGAAGAATAAATGTACTCAATAAACTTGTTTGTAAATGTAGTAAGACACTAATTAATCTTTTTTATTTGGGGCTTGAAAAGGGATCCACATGCACTTTTGTAGAATCAATATTGCGAAACTGCGGCCTCCGCACTGGACTTTTCACGTCTCCACACCTCATTGATGTCCGAGAAAGGTTTCGTATAGATGGGTGAGATTTTTAATCCATAAATATGTTTGGTGTTTTGATTTCTTATTCTCATAGAAGAACACAGCATTGGTTTCTGTTTGCTTAGTGTATTACATGATTTCCTGTTGTTTTGGCGAAAAGAAATCCAATGAACTATTTAAACTTAATTAAAAAAAGCAAATGATTCTGGATTCATCCTGTCCTGTTCTTGAGTCATAGGTTCTACTCTATTGTTACACTTTCATGCCTTCAGCAAATCTTTTGGGCAAGTCCTAGCGCGTTTTGTCTTCTGAAGCGCCAAGTACACTTACTTCTGTTATTTGTTCTTCCTGATTATTGTGATCTCTTGGCACTGAGCCTTAAGTCAAAAGTCATTGGGTGCATATGTGACTTGCCAATACAAAAATTACTTTTTTTTTTTTTTTTGGTTTTCTTCTCCTAGTGTCTTTTCTCATTTTCAATTTTGCAAAATCATTTGCATCATAACGATAGGTGCTATGGTTAATAATCAGTTCCGGTTGGCTGCTTCAGTGTAGACATCTGTGAGGATAAATTTTCAGCACATTTCTGGTGGTGTTATGATATGCTAAAGGTATGCTTGTGCCCATATTTTATTTTGCTTTTTAATTCTTCCCTGAACTCTGGTAGCTTTTGGACATGTAATTTGGGTAATACCTACGTAGATGGAGTGGATCTTTGGTAGTGATTTATCTAAAATTAAAGATGTTCATTCTCTCTCCTTTTCTGATTCTTTTGAGTAGAAATATATACAGAATAATAATAGCGGCAGGACTTAATCTTCGAATTTCTTAAATATGCAAGGAAGCGTTTGAATAAATGATTGTATAAATTTAGAGGTCTATTGCAGCACAAAATCATGGAGTCATGCAAATAGTCTATCTCAACAGATGTTGATGCTGCTGAAATTTATAGAACACATACTGGCCAGCCATAAATTAAAAATCATTCATTTCTGGTTTGTTAATATGACCTTTTGGTTTAGCCATGCAATTTAAAAATTCTTGCAGCAGTGTTTTTGTGGCAGAGTACTGAGAAAATGCTTTGAGATGATTCAAAGTGGCATATGCATATAAGTTTCTAACATAGACAAAGCAAGTTACAGGAATAGAATATCATAACTCTTTTCTTTTTAGTTCACTCTTGGTGTTAAAATGAAATTTTAGAGTGTAGTGTAGGGCTAAATAGAGTTTAATGGTAGAAGGGGGGACCTGTGAAGCCTGGTTCAAGCAATTGGAGTCAAGGAGCTAAGGTCTTGTTTAATTATTTAGAATCTGTAACCAACTTGAAAAGAATAGTTAGTTTTGAGTGCCTGTTGGGTTTGCTTAGGTTATCTGTCCTTATCAACTTGAAACCAGATTGAATGTCACTATAATTATTTATCTGAGAAATATCACTACATATCATGTACTGATATGTATATATGTATATGTACCTATATATACATGTAAGAATGTATGCATGTACATATGTTACATGCATTAAGGCCAAATGTGTTGAACCTACCCGTTGTGAGAGTAACCTCACCCACTAATTGTTCTCATACCATTGTTATGAATTTCTGTTTTGAAGGAGGGAAGAAGTAGCTTAACTCTTATTTTAAGTTAACTATGTCATTTGCTTCAATATCATTGTTGATCTCTGAGTAAAGGATTTTTTTTTTTTTGGTTTTTGAAAAAATGAGCTAGCATAATGAAATTAATCCTGGTGGTTTATATATTTGTTTGTGTGTAGGAAAATACGAATGAGGATTTACCGATGCCCTTTTTGTTCTGCTTCTTTACCTTACTTGCACTCAAGATTTTTACAGCAGAGCAGGTTGATGTGTATCTAACTTTTCTGCACAGGCTTTTCCCCACATAGATCTTTCCTGTTCATGAACTTTGTTGCTATTAAAGAAGTGGAATCAGAAACATCCTCTTTAATATAATTTTCTTTTCAGGTAGATGTTGTTATCTTGGAGGTTGGGATAGGTGGAAGGTTAGATTCAACAAATTTGGTACGTGTAATTGTTGTGGTATCTATTGGTTAAATTCAGCTTGTTCATGGTCTATTGTTGACATCATATCCTATACAAGAAAAGTTGTGTCTTACAGGCTGTGGTTGTGCCAAATAGATGCCCTCTCCTTCTATTACTATTATTATTATTATTATTATTATTATTATTATTTTCCCCTCCTTCTGCCACATGACAATCCTTTTGCCTCTTTATTTTACATACTTTTTATCCCAATCAACAAAAGAGCCTTTGGTGTTTGAAGACACTTCTACAATTAAAATTCCATTACCAACAGTTTCTAGAATTTGAAAAAAGTTTCATTATTTATTTTAAATTATTTGAATACTACTATAATTTTTGTTTTAAAAATAAAAGTTAGAAACCTTTAACCAAGTTGTTTTGGGAAAATGGTTTTGGATATTTGGGATGGAATAAACATGTTTGTGGGTGCATGTAGTAGCTGCGAAGTACGGTGAGGAATGGGGTAGCTGGAGTTTGAAATCTGTCAAGTACCAAAATATTAAGATATTTAAATGGATTTTCACTTTTTTTTTTTTTTAATTTATTCTAATAATCTATTATAATTTTTGGTTTTGATAACAACTTGGTATTACATGAGATGCTTTCGCTATATAACCTAAAGTACTTATTGTTCTTTTTATTATTGTTATTTATTACATTGTTCAATTTCTATTAGATTATTAAAAGATTTTATTTAGGTTACATATAATTTTTTATTGACCCTTTGTATTGGGCTTAGTATTAGTTTTCTACAAAGCTAATGCCCAGGAATAACCTGAGTATTAATGCTCTAACATTTCAGGTTCAGGCACCTATTGTGTGTGGTATATGTTCCCTTGGGTATGATCACGTGGAGATTCTTGGTTAGTGTTCTAATTCCATAACCTTAGTAATTCATGTAAATAATTGATGCATAGCTATTGTAAATGTAAGTGAGTGAGCTGATATATTAATATAGTTTTCTAAGATAGAGCCATCATTTTGTATTGACTTTTAATGTGCAATACGGGCACTGCTAGTTGAAATTTAGGAAACAATTTGACCTTTTGCTGCATTTCTGGTTTATGTTCATGTAGCAATTTGTGAAATATGCAGATTTATATAAATTTGCTGATTCTCTACCATGCTCCTTCACTGTTATATTCACTGTGGTACAGCTAGTGAGGGTTGCTTTGACATAGTGTAAAAACTATGACAAATATCCTTAAACATGACACACGATCTGTTTATATAAGATTTTATTAATTTTTCTTCCAATGACTTTAATGGCCAGAACCTTGTGTCTGCATTTGTATGTGCTGTCATGTTTTGTGAGAATAGGATACTGGGAAGCATGTCAAACTAATTCCTTTAAAGGCTGTTTACCTTGAACAATGGCATAGTAAATGATGAAAAAATTTGCACCTGAATTTTATGGATTAAGCCTTATTGGTGATTATGTCAAAATTTAACAAATAAATGCTTGTTATATATGTCATGATTGTACAAAAATTATTTGTAAATTTATTTAGGTAAAATTGTTAGGTCATAGTCAACTACTACGGTGCTTCAAGAGTAATTCAGTCTAATATGAATAAGTGTTTCCTTCTCTTTGTTGGATTCTTTAACCAGGACATACTCTGAGGCAAATTGCTGGGGAGAAGGCTGGCATCTTCAAGGTTTTCTGTAGAACCACAATTCCTTAAAGCAAATGCCAACAGGAATTGTAACACAATTCCAGTCACTTTTACTGGTCTTTTTTATACTTGTCTGTCCTTGTTGCAGCACGGGGTTCCAGCTTTTACTGTGTCTCAACCTGATGAAGCAATGAGTGTTCTTCAAGAAAAGGCTTCTCAATTGGGTGTAAGTTGCATAGTTCTCTTCCCATATTATTTGGAATATGCAAGACTCTGAACTTGACTTGACTATAACAATTGATTAGCCACAATAATAATGAAAATTATGGGTATTTGTTTTTGGAACAAAAAACATGAGTGAAATTCCCTTGTATGCTGGTATACTTTGAAAATCCAGTATCACCAAGAAAATTTGCATTCCAACCAAAAGACAAGACAATTGACTGTAACCCAAGATGTTGGTACACCAATCAGAACTCAAATCCGATACTAACTCTATGGCTGCAATACTTCAAAACTTAATTGGCCTGGTCATGACTGCACATCACCTGTGTCTGTCACGTCCAGTACCAAATAAAATTAAGTACTCACCCTCTTAAAACCATGAGAGAGAGAGAGAGAGAGAGTGTGTGTGTGGCTGATTAGAAGTTGAGAATGATTAGGGCTATTGGTGGGGTGTTAGTTACTTCCATCTAGGTTGGGCTTTTCAGTTCACCTAGCCTAAGTCTGGCCTTATTAATTTCTCTAGGTTGCTAAACCATGCAATGCCTAGGATAGTTAAATATATATATATATATATATGATAGATATTAGTAAGTTTTGATAAAATAAAAATTCAAATTAGAAATTTTATAGAAAGAACATGCCTAATTTAATTTGAATTTGTTTAAAGAAATCTAATTAGGATTTGATTCGTGTTTGGTTGTTCTATCCAAAATTATGGTGATTTTAATTAGTTTAAATTAACATAGTTTAGCACTATCTGTAACTCTACAAACCAAATTTAAATATATATTAGAATGATGGTTGGGCCTGAAAATCAGCCAGAAATTGCAAGCCCAAGCCCATCTAAAAAGGCTGGGCTTCCTCCCAACATATCAAGTTGTCTGACCATTGTTCAAAGAACATCTTCAATGTCTCGTAGGAGTCTTAATAAGTTGAGGAAGTGCATTATACCAATTCAAATCTAGCTGTTTTTGTTGCCTTAATAAGCAGGTTATTTAACCTGCAATGTGTCAAACAGGAAGAACATAAAAGTTTATATCTTTATGTTATGAAAAAAAACAAGTTAATTACAGGTACATCTTGAAGTGGCTCCACCATTGGATGCTAACTTGCTGAATGGTCAAAAACTTGGGCTTGAAGGTGAGCATCAGTATCAAAATGCAGGCCTTGCTGTTGCACTATGCTATACTTGGCTTCATAGGACTGGCCATCTTGAAATCACTAACCTGGAACAAACTGTAAGTTCTACACATAAGAGCTCTCCTTTATGCCATGATTTGTTATACCAATTGATACATTCTTATTTTTAAAAATTTCATGGAATAGAGCTCTTTGCCAGAGTCGTTCATCAAAGGTCTAACAACAGCCAATTTGCAAGGGCGGGCTCAGATAGTCCCTGATCAACATATTGACATTGAGAGCCCTGGAGATCTAGTGTTCTACTTGGATGGAGCCCATACTTCAGAAAGCATGGAAATATGTGCAAGATGGTTTTCTATTGCCATTAAAGAAGACAGTCAGCCACAGGATAATTTTAGAGCTTCACATGAACTGGTACAGATGCCCCCTGATGAAAGATCCAGAAAGAACACTATACAAGTAAAGCACTGAACTTCTAAACCCTTTTGAGTTCCTATTATTTGGTACTCAAAAAAAAAGAAAAAAGAAAAGGTGGGAGAGTAGAACTTAAAATCAGGTTGAGTTCAAAATCCAGCTAAGCAGGTGGTTGACCTCTACCCCCTGAACCTCACTTTTTTGGTTCTTTGTGCGGTGTGGTTTTCAAAACATTATTACTTTTTGAGTGTATCTAAATTTCAGAATTGATGTTTTGCACTTGAAAAGCAATTGTGCTGTATTTGGTTGCTTGGACAGGAGCCTCATTTCCAATTCTCAGTATGTGTTTGAATTTGAATTTAATTTCCAGAAATCAAGCCCAGATAAGCAATTCCATGGTGGAATCAAATGTGTATAAAAGATTAGTAATATTTTGTCTATATTTGTCCTTTTTATTTTAAGATAACAGTAATAAATTTGTCAATGTTTTGATCTTTGATGCTCTGTTGCCTTATCCCTTCTAATTAATGCTGACGTAAACTTCCTTTTTCCTTGCCTCCCTGAAAGTAAGGTGTATAGCTAAACTTCTTGAGATGTACTTGCAGATACTATTGTTTAATTGTATGTCACCGCGAGATCCTCAGCTGCTTCTTCTGCACCTAATAAAAACATGCGCCAGTCATGGTGAGTTCTAGAGCAAGAACCTTAGAACCATCTGTAGATATAAAATTATTATAGAACATAATCACCTAATAATGATAAAGTATTAAAAGGGTTAAAGTGCATGGGATGTAAAATCAGCTGTAAAATATTCCCAGGTGATCTTAAAGTGAATAATAATGATCAGAACCATCCAATTTTTGCAGAATATTGGATGCTTGGAAACCACAAACAAGGACAAAAGTGCTGAAATTAAAATTTTCTTTAGATGTCAATTGGATTTATCAAGAATTTTTTTATTGTAATACAATTTCATTTCGTGGTAATAATGAATATTTGGTTGAAATTTTAGGTGTCCATTTCAAGAAGGCACTCTTTGTACCAAATATGACGGCATTTTTCAAGTTTGGTTCCCATGCTTTGCCACCCACTGATTCTCAAGTTGATTTATCATGGCAGTTCACTCTTCAAAGAGAATGGGAGAGCCTCATGCAGGGTAACAAAGGTATTGACTTAATACATATTAAATATTCTTATATTACTGGTTGTGTAGCCTCAACACCTTCTTTCAATTTTTTTTTTTTTTAGAGAAAAATTAATCAATTAATATATCACCTCAAATGTTTGGATTAACTCATCCTCAGGAATGTATGGAAGTTGTCATTATTGGATTGCCTAATATGAAGTTCTCAAAAACTTACTGCATGTCTTTGATGTGAGGCAATCACTATTTATTTTTATTGTTTTTTCCACACATACACTCTCACACATACCCTCTATCATCTTCTATCTGGTAGACTTGGTTAACAACTCCCAGCTTATTTTGAGAATTACAGTTAGATTTTTTGGGATGAAGTTCCTTGCTCATTTTGGTGTGTTTATCATACATAAAGTATAATTAAGACATCTTGATTTGCTTAGTTTGCTTTGTTTTTGACTAAGTAGGAGGTGATGCCAAAAGCACAGATGGTGTTTGTGGAGAAGTAAAAGATGATTCAGAACTGAGCACTAAAAGTTGTGAGAATAGTATGGTGTTTTCTTCTCTCCCTTTAGCTATCAAATGGCTTAGGGACAGTGTAAAACAAAATCAATCTATTTGTTTTCAGGTAATACCTTATATTGTTGGAGAATATTGCATATTCGATGTTATATTACCTGTTGACACACATTTTTCCTCATTTGAAAATATGGTCGAAGTCAGTTCCTTACTATTGTCACAGTTATGGATGGGTCATATGTATAACTAGTGCAGATTGCTATTTATGCTGGTAAAAACTTGTACACCAAACAACTTTTCAAATTATACTTGGAAAATTGGAAATATATATATTTCCTGCAACCTGATACCGAAGAGTTTGACAGAATTGTTTTGAGTGCTTGTGAAATTCAAAAAGTTACTTGAATGGGCAGTATATTCAATGCCCAGTTGAAAACCATGATTAGACAAATTTATTTATTTACTCGACCTACGGCCTGATTAATTTAATCATGGGATCAACTTGCATCAATTTGCAACACCTGCATTGAGTAAATTGCTAAAACTTGCAAGCCCACCTTTCAACAAGTAAAAGCATGACTGTTGTAATGCTGTTCTGTTTCATCTACGAGTTCCCTGCTTGTCTTTGCATTTTGTTCTTTATGGTCATATAGCATCTTTGTAAAGAATGATCTCGCTCCATTCATTTGGCTGTCTTCTAATATTATTTAAATTGATTCATCAGGTCCTTGTAACTGGTTCTTTACATCTTATGGGCGACATGTTGAAATTCGTAAAGAAGTGAGGTGCAGGGCTTCCTGAAGTCCCATATATATATATATATATATATATATTGTGGTCAATTGAAGCCTATGGTTGTACTCACTACAAAGGGGGAAAAAAAAATAGTCCTATAGTTACATATATGCTGGTATTTAATGATGTGAAGAGGGTGGAAGAGTTGAGTCATCTTAACTTTCTAGTGAGTTCTCTCTTATATTTAGTGACCATTGATGTGTCATTGGTCATGGCTGCTTGCTATATTGTTAAAACTGCTAATTATTAATGTCGGTGTTCTTTGGGCATGAGAGATAAGCCCTATGTCTTGAGCTAAAGTCCTATAATGTCTCAATTTTATGATGCCTATATTTTTCTGTTTCCAATGGAAACTTCTGTATTTTTTTTTTAAAAGAATAAAGTATAGTTAAAGTATTAGGCCGTGCTATTGAAAGTAACTCCAGAAAATTTTTAATTAATAAGTTACAAAGATATTTGGTGCATCTTGAACCCACAATTTCACATGCTTACGGCACAAATTGGCTTGACTATAATAATTGATGCCTAGCCACAATTCTAGTGAAAATTTGCATTCCAGCCCAAAAGAGAGGCTAAGATTTGACTGTAACCCAAGCTATTGGTACACCAATCAGAACTCAAATTCGACAATAAGCTACAAATACTTAGATTCTGTTTAAAGAAATTTATTCAAGATTTGATTGGTGTTGGGTTGTTCTATCCAAACTGATGGTGAGTTTTACTTGGAATCTAAATTTAAATGAACATATGTTTTTGCGTAGTAACTCTATATAAACCAAATTAATACAGTACAATATATATATTAGAGTGATACTTGGGCCTGAAAATCAGGAAAAAATTGCAAGCCCAAGCAAAACACAAAGGTGGCCTAAAAATTCCTCGGCCTTACTTCTATCATGTATGTTATGATCATTATATTCAAATTTCTCATGTGTATGATCACCTTCTGTAAAAACTATGACAGACAACTGGCATGATGAAAGGAATAGTGCAATAATAAACTGGCATATAAATATTAGTAGAAAAGATGATAGAAAACTAAAAGCAACCGAAAGACCTATAACTATAACATATAAAGACAATAAGAAAGACTTTGAAAAAGATGACTTAAAGAAAGAAGATTTGAAGACACTAAAAATTCCTCTAATAGAAAAGAAAGAAAGTAGTGTTATAGAAATAATGCAACAAAAAAAATGACATAGAAAGACAAAAGAGTAATAACAAGAAAGATGGCATAGTAATGGAAAGAACTCCACGTATAGAAAGCAAAGAAGATAATTCTATGCACAAAGAAACAGACATAGTAAAAAGGCAAACAAGATGTAGTAAGGATGAGAAAGATAACAAGAATCATGACTTGAAAGACTTAAAGGCAACTTTCACGGAAAAGAAAGACAATGGTCATATTGAAATATTGCAAAACAACCTAGAGATAATTAATAAAAACAAAGAAAAAGGAATGTTAAAGAAAGGAATAGTAAAAGAAATGATAGAAAGAATGGAAAGACAAGCCAATAGTAATCTTAAGCTAACCAACTCAAAAGAAACTCTACATAAGAAGTTGGATATAGAAAAGGACATAGAAAAAGAAAGGTCATATGTATAACTAGTGCAGATTGCTATTTATGTTGGTAAAAGCTTGTACACCAAACAACTTTTCAAATTATACTTTCAAAATTGGAAATATATATATTTCCTGCAATCTGATACCGAAGAGTTTGACAGAATTGTTTTGAGTTCTTGTGAAATTTAAAAAGTTACTTGAATGGGCGGTGTATTCAATTCCCAATTGAAAACCATGATTAGGCAAATTTAATTATTTGCTCGACCTACGGCCTGATTAATTTAATCATGGGATCAACTTGCATGAATTTGTAACACCTGCATGAATTTGTAACATCTACGAGTTCCCTGCTTGTCTTTGCATTTTGTTCTTTATGGTCATATAGCATCTTTGTAAAGAATGATCTCGCTCCTTTCATTTGGCTGTCTTCTAATATTATTTAAATTGATTCATCAGGTCCTTGTAACTGGTTCTTTACATCTTATGGGCGAAATGTTGAAATTCGTAAAGAAGTGAGCTGCAAGGCCTCTTGAAGTCCCATATATATATATATATATATATATATATATATATATTGTGGTCAATTGAAACCCCATGGTTATACTCACTCCAAAGGAAAAAAAAAAAAATAGTCCTATATTTACATATGCTGGTATTTAATGATGTGAAGAGAGTACTGAATTTGTCTTCATCTTAATAAAGTTACTAGTATTCTTATCAAAAAAAAAAGAAAAAAAAAAGAAAAAAAAAAAAGAAAAAAACTTTCTAGTAAGTTCTCTCTCATATTTAGTCACGGTTGATGTGTCATTGCTGCTTGCTATATTGTTAAAACTACTAATTATTAATGTCGGTGTTCTTTGGAAAAAATTATATTATGTTTCGGGTGTATATGACATCTCTCTTATAGCAGTTAGGTCTCACATAGCTGTTGTGAGAGAGATGACATATACACCTGAAACATGATATATTATCTTGTTCTTTGGGCATGAGAGATAAACCCTATGTCTAGGGGCTAAAGTTCTATAATGTCTCAATTTTATGATGCCTATATTTTTCTGTTTCCAATGGAAACTTCTGTATATTTGTTAAAGAATAAAGTATAGTTAACGTCCAAGGGAAATGTCTCAATCCCTCCAAAAAAATCAACTGATTAAATAGGCCGTGCTTTGAAAGTAACTCCAAAAAGTTTTTAATTAAGAAGTTACAAAGATATTTGGTGCATTTTTTTTTTTTAAAGAAAGTTTCAACCTATGGCATCTGTTTTTGATAATTGCTCTTTATCATCAGATCAAGACATCAATTGGCTTTTGGTGTAGGTGGAGATTGAACCTCAAATCTCTTATTCAACCATCAGAAACTTTACCAATTGAACTAACTGGAACCCACATATTTGGTGCATCTTGAACCCACAATTTCACATGTTTACTGCACAAATTGGCATGACTATAATAATTGATTCTTAGCCACAATTCTAGCGAAAATTTGCATGCCAGCCCAAAAGAGAGGCTAAGATTTGACTGTAACCCAAGCTATTGGTACACCAATCAGAACTCAAATTCGACAATAAGCTACAAATACTTAGATTCGGTTTAAAGAAATTTATTCAAGATTTGATTGGTGTTGGGTTGTTCTATCCAAACTGATGGTGAGTTTTACTTATTTTTAATACAGTAACTCTATATAAACCAAATTAATATAGTACTCTATATATATTAGAGTGATACTTGGGCCTGAAAATCAGGAAAAATTTGCAAGCCCAAGCAAAACACAGAGGTGGCCTAAAAATTCCTTAGCATTATGATCCGTTTGGATTGAGAAAAAAGAACGGAGTAGAGTAAATTTAGCACAAAATTAGCTTATTTTTAGCCAACTTTACTCTACTCTCCCTCCTTCCCCCTTTCATCCAAACAGGCCATTAGTTCTATCATGTATGTTATGATCATTATATTCAAATTCCTCATGTGTATGGCATATATCTTTCCAAAAAAATAATCCTACATGTGTCCAAGAAAATTCCTGCATGTTCATAGTTTGAATCTTTCAAGGAACACATGACTCAATCATCTATAGGATTTCACAAGAAAAAAAAAAAATTGTTCTGCATGCGCTTAGCATTCAGCATTCATCCTTAAGGAAAAGAATGAAAAGAATTCCACATGCATGTCAAGAAAATTTTTGCTTTTACATACCAACTTGGTTAGGCTTTTTGCATTTCAAAATCTTACCATAGTAGAAAATCCAAGTTCAAACTGGGAAATTTTCATTAATAAAGTCCTCATGATCAAAAGATCAAACCCTAAAACAAAAACCTTTCATCAAGAAGGCCTCTTGGCTAAAAAAATCAATTTGAATTTCTCTTCAAACAGTTACAAAATTCGACAAATTTTCTTAACATGTTTCTAAAACCCTCTCTAATAAGACGGGAAATAGGTTCTCATTGGTTCCAAAATTTTCCCATCTCCCACTTTGGTGGTACATCATACATGCTCCCAAAATTTCTCTTTTGACAATTAACAAATTCCAAAACAACTTAATACATGCTTGAATTTCCTTTCGAAGAGTTATAAAATTTTAAAAATGCCCAAACATATTTAGAAATTCCCCTCTAATGGATAAAAAAATTATAATTTCCCTTTTCACTAAAAAATTTAAGGTAATGTTTGGTAATTGTTTTTGTATTCCAAGCCCACTGTGTAAATTAACTTAGGCCCAAAAAAGCCCAAAACAATAAATTTGTAAAGAATGGGTTTGAATACTGGCTGTAGTTGATCAAACAACTAGTAAATGGATTCAAATGGTAAGAGAATAACAAGAAAAAGGCACGTATTGAAGAAAACTATCCTCGACGAATTTCGAGGAGGTCTGATCTTCTGTATTATTGTCAGGTTCAGTTACAAGTTTGTTTATTAAACGCTATAGTGTTTTTTCTCATCTATCCTCCCCCCCCCCCCCACCTTTTTCTGGTTGCAATCGTTCTCTTATATACTCCCTTTCTTTTTCATCTCCACCTTCCACGTGTATGCAGGATGGTCAGTGTTGATACTTGTTCCATCAATCCCTCTCATAAGTCTTCATGTAGTAGCTGTAAGGTTGAAATGCACTGTTTAGATATCACCTCCACATTAATGGGGCCAGGGGATTAGCTGCAGAGTATTTAATGCGAAGGTAGTGGCTTTTGTAGATGTTTGTTGCCTTCTTCTACTCCTCTCCTATCCAATATTTGACTTCTAATCGTGATGCAACCTGGTAGGATGTTCAGGACAGTAAGACATTCCTACTGATCTCGGATCCACATTTTCGATATGACTTCTCTCCTCGGACATCTTTTGGACTATTATGTACAATCCTTATCTCTTCCTTTTCTACCATTCCCATAATAACATTGTTTAACCATCCTTGGACAAGTAAATATCCTCGGACTGGGCCATAGGCCCAATAGATACAGTTTTAACAGTACCATTTGGCTATCTTGCGCCCACAATAGCCGCTCAAAATCTTGCTTTTCGACTCCTTAGGAGGAAAGAAGGATTTTGATATCATCAGCCTGAAAGAAAAGGGTTAGTAACCTTACAAATAACAATAAAGATGTAAAAAAAAAAAAAAAAAAAAAAGGTGGGGTGGCTGCGTACCATGCCCCGATATCTTTTGAGGTTAAGGAAAACCTCCTGCCTCCTGATAATCTGCAGCTCGGTCATATCATTGGAGAGTAGTAAAGCCTTCTCCAAAGCCGAGGCCACGTGGCATCCATTGCCTCCATGGAAATCCCTGATGGATGCATTATCCCTTAAGGGCTCACCATTGAGCATTGGAGCTGGAAGTCAGGCCTGAGGCTCAGATGGCTAATTGTCTCTCCTCTCTAAGCCCCTCTGTACTACTTGTCCAATCTTTTGTTGCTTTGCATCCCGTTGGGTCTCTTTTTCAAGCGTAGGGCAGGATCTCCCAGCCTCCAATACCTCCTTACCCTTCTGCTCTCTCTTTCTCTTCGGGTCAACAGGTTCAACTCTAGATGGCAGAGATGGTTGAGGAGGAGGAAAAGGAAGTTTGGGAGGAGGAGGGGGAAGTTTGGGCTGAGGTGGTTCCCCAAGTGCATCCTTTCCAAGCTGGGACTCTAATAAGTCCAACAAACTTCTCTTAGATTTTCTTTGGATACCCATCTCGTCCAAAGCGCTGATGCCTACTTGTTATTGATGGTCAAGGTCAACTAATGTACTCTCGGGTGATAAAGGTCAGTTAAACACCTCAAATTCATCCTGGGAGTCTGACAAATTTATAATCCCCTCTGGCTCTTCTTCTTTTTCCTCTTCTTTTTCTTCCTCTCCTTCCTTAACAACAAGTTGGGATGGAGATGCTTCTACTGAAGGGATGCCCACAAAAAGTGGTTGAGTAAAGGGTGTACCCTTTGGAATTGGAACGCCTTTAGGAATGACGAATCCTTTGAAGGCCATACTAATACGGGGAAGACGAGGATCGTTGGCTTTTATTACACACTTGGGAGCATGGAATCGAAGAGAAATAGGTTTGTATCCAAGGATTATGTGTGCTGCTCGTAATTGATCATCGGCTTCATTTACAAACACCTCGGACCGTAGAATTTTGTCTAGACTCTCTCTGTTGACTAGGTTGAGCCGAGGTATGGTAGAACGTCTGTCTCCAAAATCATTAAAACAGAAGGAAAATTTGTCAGAAGCAGAGATAGTGTGAAATAAAAAGGAAATGTAAGCCAAGATGCATAAATTTACGACTAGACCCCCACCTGGTGTTCCCTCCTTAGTCAAACAGGGTAGGCCATCATGCCATTCCCTAGAAAAGATTAAAAAATCTTCCTTTAACCCCTTGTTTAACGTAGGGAGGCATTAGATTAGCCTTACTTCAGGACGCCTTGACTTAAGGTAGTATCCTTGCCCCTTCAAATGATGTAGGTTGTATTCCCAGTTGACATCATGGTATATCAATTCCAGGTTCATTCTCTAATTTAGGGCTTCTATACTCCCTAATACTCTGAACATATTTGGGGCGCATTGTGTGGGGGATAGTCTAAAGAACCTAAGGTAGTTCCTTGTAATATTACCCATGGGGATGGTCATTCCTCCCTCTATGAAGGCAATCATTGGGATGGCCACCTCTCCCTTTTTCCTATCGTCTGCCCATTCCCCTTGGGTAGCGTATCTCATGCCCACTGTTAGTGGGATCTTGTACTTAGCCCTAAATCTCTCTCTATCCTTCTCGAATTCAACAAAACGCTTGAATCTACCCATTTTCTAAGAAGTTTTGAAGAGAAATCAACAAGTTTGAAATGAAAAATAGAGCCGAGAAGAAAAAAGTGTGATGAAAAGAGAATATATGGAAAGAACCAAGCTAAGAGGGTTTGAGGAAACTTACAGGTTTGAAAAGAAGGACCTCGGACAAATTTTTGGTATTTGTAGATGCACGAGGAAGTGAGAGAGAGTGCAGGTTCAGTGTATGAGCTCTAGAACTGTGTGATTGATGGAAGTGGGGAAAGGATCTGATTTGAAAAGCTATTTATAATGGCACAGAAATTACAAGCGGGAAAATCCCCACTCGTAACCCTAGGAAATTCTCCACCATTAGATTTGTATCGTGCCGTTGAACGTGGGGGACAAAAATGCTGTCAAAATTTAATGAGAGCGCGCTCTGGACGCCAAAGCGTCAGGAGCGTGCCTTGAGCAAGTAAAAAGGCTTTTGGGAGTTCGTATAGATGGGGTATAACCATAAACAGGGTGGGCTAATGATATCAAAATCCTTCTTTCCTCCCAAGGAGTCGAAAAGCAAGATTTTGAGGGGCTATTGTGAGGGCCAGATAGCCAGAGGGTACTGTTAAAACTGTATATATTGGGCCTATGGCTCAGTACGAGGATATTTACTTGTCCAAGGATGGTCAAACAATATTATTATGGGAATGGTAGAAGAGGAAGAGATAAGGATTGTACATAATAGTCCAAAAGATGTCTGAGGAGAGAAGTCATATCGAAAATGTGGATCCGAGATCAGTAGGAATGTTCTATCGTCTTGAACATCCTATCGGTTGCATCATGGTTAGAAGTCAGATATTGAATAGCAAAGGAGTAAAAGAAGGTAACAAGTATTTACAAAAGCTGCTACCTCCGCATTAAATGCTCTGCAGCTAATTCCCTGACCGCATTAATGTGGAGGTGATACTTGAACAGTGCATTTCAGCCTTTCAGCTACTATATGAAAACTTATGAAAGGGGTTGATGGGACAAGTATCAACACCGACCATCCTGCATACATGTGGAAGGTGGAGATGAAAAAGAAAGGGAGTATGTAAGAGAAGGGTTGCAACTAGAAAATAGGGGGGGGGGGGGGAGGATAGATGAGAAAAAACACTAGAGCGTCTAATAAACAAACTTGTAATTGAACCTAAGAATAATACAGAAGATCGAACCTCCTCGGAATTTGCTGAGGATAATTTTCTTCAATATGTGCCTTTTTCTTTTTATTCTCTTACCATTTGGATCGATTTAGTGGTTGTTTGATCAACTACAGCCAATATTCAAACTCATTCTCTACAAATTTATTGTTTTTGGCCTTTTTGGGCCTAAGTTCATTTACACAGTGGGCTTGGAATTCAAACTTGGTCCTTACAGTAACTATTTTTTCAAAAAATGTCAAAATAGTTTTTTTTGGGGGTAAATATTTGTAACATTTATCTATGAAAAATGTTAAAAGTATTACAAGTATACACTGATGTGGCATTGAATATTATTTTGAGTCTTTAACTACCTTATCATTGAATATTTGAATTGTCTTTCTACAAATGTTAATATATCTAAGTTTAATATGGTAAAACTTTAATATCTGTAGCACTACTCATTGTCTACTCATTCTGATCTTTAATCTTATTTAATATTTGTATTTTTTTTGGAGAAGTGTGATTATTGATTTGTTTCAAACCAATGGTCTGCTATAGAAGAATAATCTTTGTTTATTCATTATTCACTCCTATTCTTAATCTTATTTAGTATTTATATTAGTTTATTTGTTTCAAATCAATGGTCTGCCATATCTATCCCAAAAAAAAAAAAAAGGGTCTGCCATAATATGGTAGCGTAGAAGAGGTGATTATATAAAACTTAAAATGTAGTTTAAGTGGGAGAGACTATTAACTAGGAGCATCCTCACCAAAGATTCCAAAAAATTTAGCATCCATCTCAAAAACCTACTTTATTAATTTTAACAACTCACTTTACAATACACCCAACATTAAAGATTTTCTATTTTTTACCACTTCATTAAAATATATATATATATATAATAATTTTTTATTCTCATTCTCATTCTCATCCCTTCTTCAACTTTGTAGCACGTACCCACACACACGAAAACAAACCACACATTTTTCTTCTGCAACTCAACCTCTGGTTCTGCCTCTTCGTTCCCACGAACACCACTTCCCTCCCCGTCGTCATCTTTTTCCACGACAGCAGCTTCACTTTCCTTTCGCTTTCCTCCTTCGCACTACAAAAATAAAACACAATCCCAAAACCAAATCAAGACCCAAAATCAAATCAAACTCACCCCAATCTGAACCCACCACAGAACCTCAACCAAAACCCACCCCAGCCTCTTCGATGACCACCACCCCACCAGCCCAGCCTCTTCAGTCTTAACCCCAGCCAAGAACATTGACCACACCGACTCAAGAATGATGCCTCAAGAACGCTGACTCAACTTGATCTGAACCCCGACTAAAGCTTGGGTTTTTGGGTTCGGCCATAGAGAGAAAAGAAGAGCTTGGGTTAAGGGAGAACTAAAAAAAAAAAAAAAGAGGTAGCGTGATGACTGATGAGGTGTGGGTTGAGGGAGAACCAAAAAAGAGAAAGATGAAAATTGCATGTGAGAAAGAGAGAGGACACGTGTGGAGATTAAAATATGATATTTGGGTTTGACACTCAGCTACAGTGCACTGCTATCACTATAGCTGGGTGTCAAAAAATTTAGCATTTGCCTTCTTTGATGGAGCACTTTTTTTGTACTTGGAGTTATAAAAATAGCATATCAGAGCATTTAGCATCATTGATGAGAATGCTCTAAAACCAAAATGAAGGAGATTTTTTTTTTTTTTTTTGTTCAAAAGAAACAATTTGTATTAACTTGAAATTAACAGATAGCAATATCACCTCTTTTGTTTCGCTAGGATAAAAGTATTCTAAATAATAGATATATTATTGATGTGTTTGATCGTGAAGTTAAAATTGCAATAAAAAAAAAAATCAAATATAAATAGGATTGTGATTTGTGAGTTAGTGCGCATAAACGAGATTTGTGTATGGGAAAGAGAGGGAAGAATTATTTTAGGTACAAAGAAGGAGAAAAAATGCTTTAGATAAAAATACATTTTTGTTATCACGTCACAGTTCGAACTATTGCCCTACTTCATTAAAAATGCAGTAGAGATGTTTCCTCTGTGTTTTTTTAAGCCTTAAAAAACAGAAAATTGGAAACTGCCCTTTAATGTCGTTTAGTACATGGATTTAAATATGTGTTTTCAATTTTTAAACAACATTACACATATTTTTACGTACTTTTTCACCCACATGTATTTTAAAAAAAACTAAAAACTATTGTTTAAACACGTGTACTAAACGGACCTTAAGTTTTTGTTTTTTGCTTTTTGTGAGTAACCAAACAAGTTTTTTGTTCTTGAAAACAAAAAACTAAGGGAAAAAATTGCTACCAAACGTGACCTAAGGATGCCTTAAAAGAGATACTTTTAAAAATTACCTTTAGAAAATTAACATATTCTTTATAATAATAATAAAACTTTTAAATTTCCCTTCGAAGATTAAAAAAAAAAATTCCCTGAGAATGCCTTGCACAGTTGCACCTAGAGAAAGTCAATAGGCTTTGGTCGCTTTGGTTTTATTAGCCATTTGTATAGGGAATGGGCTTGGGCTTGGGTTTGGGCATCAATGGATAATGGTTTGGTTTGTTCAATAATAGGTCGGTTATTCCATTAAAAATAGTAATCAATGTATCAATATATATATATATATATATATAAAAGCAGATATCTCATGTGAGAAAGCATGAGGTGCTGTAAAGTAACACATTGTATGACGTTCTTCTCATTTAGGCTTCCACCTCATCTAAATTTAGCATTTATGTCAACCTATTAAGTAATGACAAATGTATTTATTTCAATGTATTAATAAAATTCAAAGAATTTGTATACATTTATAACTTTACATGCTTTAAATTGATACGAATGGATTTAAAAAATCATGGGAAATGTAGTAATAAAATTCAAAGAATTTGTATACATTTAAAACTTTACATGCTTTGAATTGATACTGATGGATTTAAAAAGTCATGGAAAAGGTAGGAATCAAATTTTTTTTTTCAATTTTCTACATAAGACTGACTTCAATGTAAAATTGCAAGAGTTGAATTCAATGAATAGGGCAAATGTTATTTGTATCCACATTAATCAATCAATCAATCAATCTGTGTGCACCCTAAAACAGGCTTAGAAAGCCTGCTCACTATTGGGCTCACAATATATTTATAACGTGGGCTTTAGATTTCCTACATTGAATGATTTTAGCCAAGAGACCCAATGGTTTCTCTTAAACCTCAATATTATTTCCCTCTCACTCGTATGACTCTAATACTCTCAACTCTCTAATTTCTCCAAAGCCCTCTCAACAACCATTCTCTTCCTTAGCTTCTCATATTTATAGCCTAAGATTAGTGGAAAGATCATGATTACCCTTATGGCTAGTGTAAGAAGTGGTCCAATGTTACTACCATTAGGTGGATGTTTAGTTGGGAGTGGGGTGCAATGAGAGTGGCATTGGAATTGGATCCTGTTTCAGGAGGAAGATGCTCAACGGCGGCATCACTCAAGACATTACCGGGCACCCGTGATGCAGTATTCCTAAGCAACTGCACTTGTTGAAAATGAGACTTGCCGAGCACATTCCCAGCTGTGGATTAATGAGTCAATATTCCAATGACCAGCCAACAGGTTCTGGGCTAAACATGAGGCCATAAGGTATGCACCCGTATCCCTAATGGGCCTTAAACCCAACTTCTAACAGGGGTGCTAGTAACTGCAGGCCATTCTGCATAGTTTGGGCTAAGGTCCAAATGGCCCTAGGGGCCCAGTACTGTACACAATCAATAATATATATATAAAAGCAGAGACCTTATGTGGGAAAACACGATGTTTTGCCAAGTGGCACAGTGTATGACATCTTTCTCATTTAGGCTTTCACCTCATCTAAATTTAGCATTTATGTCAAACTATTAAATAATAGCAACTGTATTTATTTAAATGTATTAATAAAATTTAAAAAATTTGTATATATTTATAACTTTACATGCTTTGAATTGACATGGATGGATTTAAAAAGTCATTAGAAATGTAGGAATAAAATTCAAAGAATTTGTATACATTTATAACTTTACATGCTTTGAATTGATATGGATAGATCTAAAAAGTTATGGTAAGGGAGGAATCAAAAAAACTTTTCAATTTTCTGCATAAGACTAACTTCAATGCAGAATTGCAAGAATCGAATTCAATGAATTGGACAAATATTATTTGTCTCCACATCAATTCAATATCATCAATATATATATATATATATATATATATATATAAGCAGAGACCCCATGTGGGAAAGTATAAGTTTTTACCAAGTGGCACATTGTATAACAGCCTTCTCATTTAGGCTTCCACATCGTCTAAATTTAGCATATATGTCAAACTATTAAGTAATGGCAAATGTATTTATTTTAATGTATAAATAAAATTCAAAGAATTTGTATACATTTATAACTTTACATGCTTTGAATTGATACGGATGAATTTAAAAAGTCATGGGAAATATAGGAATAAAATCTAAAGAATTTGTATACATTAATGACTTTACATGCTTTGAATTGATATGGATGGATCTAAAAATTCATGGGAAATGTAGGAATCAAAAAAACTTTTCAATTTTTTGCATAAGACTAACTTCAATGTAGAATTACAAAAGTCGAATTCAATGCATTGGGCAAATATTATTTGTCTGGTATAAATCTCCATTTCCATTGGACTTAAAAATTAAACTTCCATAATTTTCTCATAATATCTTTGTTTTTCTTTCTGAGAGGTATGTTAATTTTCAAAATATTACGTTTGTCTTAAATATTTTGTTCAAATTTTATGTATATGGTTTTACTAATGTAGCATTGTAATTTATTTAGGCTTATTTTTTTCATATTATGTGCCAATTTATATTTTTGGTTTTCTATATGATGTGTATACCTGGTAAGGATCTATTTTTGGCTACTTTTAGTTCGATTAAAATTTGGAGGTCAAATTGTGATATTATTGCATCACTATGACATTATTTTTTCTATTGTTGTATCATGAAATTCTAGAAGTTTTTATAGCTAATTAATATATAAAACATAAATAATACAAGAAAGACACCTAGGAACCAACAGGTTCGTAGGTGACAATTTCATTATGATCTGGTGACATTTCTTAGTTGCATGAATTAGAGGAATTCCCCCCCCCCCCCCAAGTGTATTTAGTTTGAATTTAGTTTTAGTAGAAAACCTCATAGATTAAGTGTGACTAACAATAATAGTATTCATGACATCAATGGGTCATAAATAATTTCTTACAAAATTTATCAAAATGCACAGCGCATCGCGCGGGATATCGGCTAGTAATAATAATAATAGGTCAATTATTAATTTTTTGAAAACATATATGATAGGATAGCAAAAATTACCATCTCTGGTTCGTCCAGAGGAATTGTCCATAAGCATCAATTAGCCAAATGACCACAAACCGTTTGGACAAAAGAGTCTTTGCACATGGACGACCACACAACATCAGTCTATGAGCAAAGAGTCGCCCATGGGCAAAGCACATGGACGACCACATCACACTTGGGAAATCCTCAAGTATAAATTACCTCACGTGTGTGGAGGATTCGAACCACAAAGTCTTGGAGCAGTTAATCAACCCATGTTCATCGCCACCAATTTCTCCTAAGTACTTAACTTCCACTAGCGGTTGCAATTTCTATAGCCGTTGAGGAAGTTATATCCGGAATCCCTAATTTCCATGAATCTTGGGGAAGTTACTAAACCAACAACTGCTCCAAGGTTCTCTATATAAGGACCGGTCTAAATCAAACAAAGGTAGGTGCATTTTGATATTTTACTCCTAAAAAGTTGGAAAGGGTGTTTGGCCGGCCCATCCCAGTCTCCTTTGATAGCGTGTTCATTCTTGCAGGCCTTCGCTACAACTATTAGCCCATCGAAGCCGGAGTGTTCAGCCTATTGATTCTGTGTAGCATCAATATATAAAACAAATACCAAATGTTGTTAACATAGCATTTTTCTTGTATAATTGCATTGTTCTAACCTAAGCATAAGCATAAGCCAAAACCCTTAATCCTCTGCTGCCTCTATCGCTGATTTTTTTTTTTATATATTCTTTTCAGTTTTCGCTATGGTTATCTTTAAAACACTGGAGCGGTGGTTGAATGACAACGGCCCTAATTGGCTTCAAAGCCCTCAATCACAATATGATCCCCAAGTCGTCTACATCAAAACAAATGTGCGACTAATTTTGTATGTCATCTATTACACCCGGTGGCATTATGATATTCTTTAACAACGATAGAGTTGTGCAAGCTAGTTTCATTAATGTTCCAATACATGATGCTAATGAACTTGTGATTTCTAATCAAGAAAAAGATATGAGGGTGGTAAAAAGGCTAAGATTTTAATGAAAAGATTGGAAGGTTTAGTGGAACAACCCTGGCTCAACTGATTCCCATGATATTTAATCAAGATTTGATTGGTGTTGGGCTTTTCTATCCAAAAAGATTAAAAAGATTGAGAGTGTTCTCCACTAACCACAAGGATATAGTGACTTGATATTTCATCTTTGGTGCTATTGCTAAAGTGATGGGTACATGCTTCTCAGTATTGATTCGTATGGAATTAGCACGACTCAACGATCAAATTCTTGGTAGGAATCATCAACTTTATACTGTTTTAATAACAGCTCACGCTTTTTTAATGGTATTTTTTATGGTTATACTGGGAATGATAATTAAGCTTGAAATGAACATATTTTAGTACTATTTGTACCTCTAGAAACCAAAATTTAAACATAGATTAGAATGATAATTGGGCCTGAAAATCAGGCAAAAATTGCAAGTCCAAGAAAAATTGCAAGCCCAAGCTTGTTTACAGTGTCGAAAATTCTAGACTCCAGGGTCCATTTAAGAATAGCTTATTTAGCTGAGACTGAAAATTTTTTACTGAAAATACTGCAAATAAAGCAAAAAAGTAGCTGAAATAGTATAGTAGGATACATGAATAGTACCAAAAAGTACAATGTGACCCATTAATAGTAATAAAAATAAGCTAAATAGTAAAAAGACTGGCATTTAACTTACCCTCAATAAGCAAAACACCAGTCAAAGGCCTTGTAGCTGAATTGGCAACTCTTCATGCACAAAGTGCTTGAAGGTCTAGGAGGAAAAGGGTTCGAACTGCGAGATTTGTAGCATGTTGTAATTATTTCTTAAAAAAAAAAAAAAAAAAAAAAAAAAAACACCGACCTAAACAAAAGAAAAATACCAAAGTCGAGTTTCAAAGGAATTTAAACGACGCCGTACTACAATTGGTAAGAAAAGGATAAAAGTGAAAAAAAATTAAGGGAAAATTAAAATATTCAAATAGTGTAAGTTTCCAACCAATGCCGTTGTTCTTGTTCGTTTCACTCTCTCCCTTGAAAGCCTTCTCGACCATCCGAATCCAATCTCATTCTCATATGAATCTTCAGCTCACTCTATATATAACCCACTCTCTACGTTGAATTCAGCTCTTAACTCATAACTCACTCACTCTCTGTTGAATTCAGGTTTTAGCTAATAAAAACCACAATGGACCAAGGTATTGACCCCACTCTCTATCTCTATCTCTATCTGATACACACACATAGTAGATTGCTTTATATAAGAATAGGATTTGAAATCCATGGCTCTTTTTGTATGTAGCAAAAGGCTCTCAGAAAGCTTCAGTGACTCCGTACGAAGAGGTTTTGGATGCTTTATCCTCTTTGATTACGAAACGCAGTCGTGCAGATCCCAGCATCAAGGGCGATCGCTTCGACCTCCTCTTCGATTACATTAAGGCAATTTCTTCAATCTCCTTTGGTTTTTGGATTTTTTTTTTTATTAATTTCAAATACGTTCTGTTCTTAATTTTTGGTTATAATTGTATGAAATTTTGTAGTTTTTTTTTTTTTTTTGGTATGTGTGTGTAGATTCTGGATTTGGAGGAGCCGATTTCAAAGTTGAAGATTATTCACGTGGCTGGAACTAAGGGAAAGGTACTCTACGAAATTGTATTTTGCTGATTTCTCTTTATACATTTTTTTTGTGTAGAATTCTCTGTATATATTTTTTCTTTGTTCTTCGATTTAGCATTATTGCTGTGTGTTCCTCAATAATTATTGCGGTTAGAGAACTGTGATAATTAGCCTTTAGCTACTTTCACACTTGTTTTTAACTTACGAATTCAAAATGAGTGAGAACGAAGTTTGTATTGCATTAGAATAGGTACTAGTTTTTCTTATTTAAAGAGATCAAATTAGGTTTTGTGGCCGGTTCTGATTAGTTTGTTAAGAATCCATAGCCGACACCATAATTTTGGGACTAAGGCTTTATTGTTGTTGTTGTTGTTGTCTCTTTGTGATTTTAATTAATGGTTGCGTTTACCTCCTGCTTTACTCTTATTGATTAAACCGAATTTGTAGCAGAAATTTATGTAGAGATTAATTCTACTAGTTAAGTTTGTTTGCATATGCTATCACACTGATTAATCTTTGTTGTTTGGGGCCTGAAAGGGATCCACATGCACCTTCACAGAAGCCATATTACGTAATTGTGGCTTCCACACTGGGCTTTTCACGTCTCCTCACCTCATTGATATTCGAGAAAGATTTCGTTTGGATGGGTGAGTTTTTTTTTTTAATTCCTAAATAGATGTGTGATCTCTTATATACATAAGTTAACTGGTGAAGTTTAATAATTCGGTTTCTTCTCTTTCTTAGAATCAGGTTTCCGTTTGAAGCACTGTTATTACCTGTCTAATTTCTTAACTGTGTGTTTATACTAGTAAATTATATGATTTCGAGTTCTCATGGTACATTGGACTACATTCCATGCTCTTTTTTATCTTAAACAAAACTGATGGTTCATTCCTGTTATTTAGTCATTCATTCTTCCAAGTTGTTTTGCTTTCATTCTCCTTCAGAAAATTTTGGACCTCCTAGATATCCTAGAGCCTTATGCCTCCCAAAACACTAAGTATACTATGCTGTTTACCCCTAGTGCCTTTTCTCATCCCCCACCTCCCTCTCTTGTTTTCCTGTTGACGTTTGCACCATAACTTTAGTTTCTATAGCTAATATTTCTTGTTCTGGTTGGCTGCCGCAGCGTGGACATATGTGAAGAGAAATTTTTAGCATATTTCTGGTGGTGTTATGATAGACTAAAGGTATGTTTGTGCCCATATATGGCCTCCCTTTGAATTCTTCCTTAAACTCTATCTTTGGACATGGTATACTGTAAATTATTTGTGTAGTTACTGATGGGAGTAATATAGAGGATATTTGCTAGTGATAAATTAAATATTTTCATTCTCTCCCTATGTTCTTTTAACTAAGAAACTTTACACAATCATTTTAGCTGCACCACTAATGCAAATTCTTGTATACAATAAGTAAATGCTTGATCATGCTAGCAGTCTATTTCAATGAGATGTTGTTGAAGCTGGAATTTAATAAAACATACAAACTGCCGATCAGAGATCACAATTAATAATTTTTGGCTTCTTAATGATTTTTTGGCTACTCAATGCAATTTAGACACTCCTGCAGCTGCTTTTTGTGGCAGATCAATGAATAATTGCAGATAAAATCCTGTGAGATGATTCCAAGTGGCAGGCTGGTATAAATGTCTAACATAAACAAAATGAAGATTGTTGGCATTGGATATCATAAGTCTTAGTGTTACTGCAAAGCACCAGATATATAATTTTGGTGGTTATTTTGATGTCAAAATCAATTGAAGGATGTAGTACATGGCTAGATAGAGATCAAGTAAAAGCAGACTTGTGAAGCCTGCTCCAATAAGTCTGTTGAATTAAGTGCAGTAGCAATTCTCTGACCAATGTGAGCTGAATAGGCTGTTTTGGTTGGCGATTGGGTTTGCTTTTGTGTGTGTGTATAAATACATACACACGTAGATATTGCCTTAGGATGGCTGAACCTATCCACTGTGGAATAGTTCCACTTTATGCTCCATCAATTATGGTATGCCATGTTTCTGATTTTTTTTCAATTTTAAACTTTAGTAATTTTATAAGAAAAGTAAAAGAATTGATGGCAAGTTGTGATTCGTGGAGAACACAAAAAGTGAGATAGAGGATTTGTATTCTCCATTGTGAGCTTAATCTCAGCTGCCATTCCTTGCAGTCATATCACTGTCACAAATTTTAGTTCCGATGGAGAGAAGAAGTATATTAATTTTAATTTTATTGTTTTATTTGTTGCAATTTTGTATAACTGAACAAAAAATGTTTGTGATTTTGTTTGTTTAACATTTTTTGTATGATAAATTTGCCTAAAATTCTTAATTCTGGTGGCTTCTCTATTTGTTGGTATGTAGGAAAATACTAATGATGATGTACCAATGCCTACTTTCTTCCGCTTTATTACCTTACTTGCCTTCAAGATATTTACAGCGGAGCAGGTTTGATTTGAATCATCTTTCAATTTCTCTGTACAGTGTTTTTTATGCATGGATTTCCCTATTCACGGACTTTGTTACTATTAGAGAACTGGAATCAGAAACATTCCCTTTAGTGTAATTATCTATGCAGGTAGATGTTGCTATCTTGGAGGTTGGATTAGGTGGAAGGTTTGACTCAACAAATGTGGTATGTGGAAATGTTGATTGAGTAAAATGTCTATGCATTAAATTCACCTTGAACGTGGTTACTTGTTGACATTTTCTATAACGCTAACATCAAGGATAACCTGAGCATTGATGCTATAACATTTCAGGTTCAGGCACCTATTGTATGTGGTATATCTTCCCTTGGCTATGACCACATGGAGATTCTTGGTTAGTGTTCTAATTCTGTAACCTAGGTAATTGCTTGTGCTATTTAATGTGGAGCTGTTGCAACAAATGTAAATGTATGAGTAGATATATTTATATATCTATATATTTGATAAGTAAGAAAAATTTTATTAAACAAGGCTACTTCATGCAAGGAACATGGAGTAACAAAGAAATATATACCCAAAAAAAAAAAAAAAAAAACAACAACAACAACAACAACAAAAGCTAACTTTTTTGTGTTGAGCTGTGATTTGCAATATGTGCGCTGCTAGTTGATTTGCAATATATTTACATATTTTCCTTCAGTACTGGTTAATATCTTTGTAGTAATTGGCAAAATATACTAATACTCCATTATATTCCTTATTGTTACCTGCACTGTGGTCCCAACTAGTGAATGTAGTTGTTCGCATAAAAACTCTGGCAATATCTTTCAAAAATAAGATGCTATTTGTCTATATAAGATTTTATTTTAGTTTTATTTGAATGAGTTTTTGGGTCAGAACTCTGTATGCAATCTGTGAGCTATAACATTTTGCAGGGATGGTACTGGCAAGAATGTCAATTTGTAGGGCCCTGAAGGCTGATAAACTTAAACAATGGCACAGTAATAACAAAACTTGTTTTGCACCAGAGTTTTCTTCTTCCCTCTTTTATTTTTTATTTTTTTTATTTTAGTCTTCTGGGTGCTTATGCAGAACATAGGTAATAATATGTTTGTGGTAGGATTCATGATTGTACAAAAATTAATTGTAAACATACGCTTAAAACTGGTGTTTTTCAAGAGTTCTTAGCTCTAATATGCGTAAGTGCTTTATTTTCTATGCTGGGCACCTTACACAGGAAATACAATTGGAGAAATTGCTGGGGAGAAGGCTGGCATCTTCAAGGTGTTCTTTAGTATTTGAAGAGCATGTGCCTAATGGAGCTGCTTTTTGTGTGTGACACACTTTCAATCACATCCATTAGTCTTTTTCATACTTATCTGTCCTCTTGCAGCATGGTGTTCCAGCCTTTACTGTCTCTCAACCTGATGAAGCAATGCGTGTACTTGAAGAGAAGGCTTCTCAGTTGGATGTAAGTTGCATAGTTATTTCATCAGTTAGTTTTGTTTCCCATACAGTTGGAATGTGCATGACTATGAACTAGGCTCAAGACTATAGCGATTGATGTACTAGTGAAGCCACAAGTTTAATGAAATATATTGGGTATTTTTTTAAAAAAAAAATGTAAAATTGGTCTATTAATGAGATTCTTATGAGTTGTCAAACAATCGGGTTGAAGTGTTGCAACAAATTTTCTGAACATTTTTTTTTCCTTTTTAACGTTTCTAAGCTTGATGAAGTAATGGCATTTCCTACTACGTTAATTCCACCCAAAAAGAAGAAGAAGAAGATAAAGTACTGACATTACTGAAAATTTGTTAAACTTTTGTTGGGATTCTTTGTTTCCCAGCCATGGTTTATATTGTGTCGAAGTCCTGATATTCTTAAAGTAAATCTATTATGGACTGCCAAAAAATGGTAACTGATAAACAGTTGATCAGAACTTGAGACCTGTCTTTTATTGAGAGAAAACCCTTCCATTGGCTCCAACATTCATTTTTTCAAGAGCATCTCAATGTGTGTGAGATTCTTTATGAGGTGAGTAAGTGCATTATACCATTTATATATCCAGTGTCTTGGTTGCCCCAATAAATTTTTTGATAACGTGGAACCTCACCAAGGTAGGGCCCTTTGGACTCACCCTTGGGGAGTAAACCACGGCTACACAAACCTACCCTCCAGAATCTTGTATCAGGTAATCCAAGGGAACTCCTAGTGAGAATCAAATTCAAGATGTCTAAGACTACAGCTCATCCCAAGCCTCCAACCACTAGGTTGCATCCTGATGGGTCCCAATAAATCAAGTTATTATACCAAAAGGGAAAGATAGAAAAGGTTGTATCCCTCAACGAGCTGAGAATATTGTACTCCTTCCAGGTACATCTTCAAGTGGTGCCACCGCTAGATGCCAACTTACTAAATGGTGTAAAACTTGGGCTTGAAGGTGAGCATCAATTTCTAAATGCAGGTCTCGCTGTGGCACTATGCTCCACTTGGCTTCAGAGAACTGGCCATCTTGAAGTGGCCAATCTACAACAAAATGTAAGAATTAACATGAGAATTCTCATATCCAGCCTGTAAATTGTTATATCAAATTGTTATTTTATTTATTTATTTTTAAATCTTCATGGGGGCAGAGCTCTTTGCCAGAGCAATTCATCAAAGGGCTAACAACAGCCAGTTTGCAAGGACGGGCTCAGATTGTCCCCGATCAACATATTGACATTGAACGTTCAGGAGATCTGGTGTTCTACTTGGATGGAGCCCATAGTCCTGAAAGCATGGAAGTATGTGCAAGGTGGTTTTCTCTTGCCATTAAAGAAGACAGCCAGCAACAGACCTTGAACTATCAGCCACAGGATGATACTAGATCTTCAAATGAATTGATACAGAGGGACTGTGGGGGAAGATCCAGGAAGAACTCTACACAGGTAGATCACAGAACTATTGAACCCTGTCAAGTCCCTATTATTTAAATATTCACTTGGAAAAACATATGTGGAAAAGTAGAACTTAAAATCAGGTTGAGGTAAAACGCCACCGGGCACCGGCTATGTAGTTGATTTAAATTTGCTACCTAATATATGTTTTGACAGATAAGGTGCAAACTGCAGTGTGAAATAATGCTATAATGAAAGCTGTGTTTCATTATTTATTATCTGATGCTAAATAAACCTAAGCTGCAATTTAAGGAAAATTACCATTAAAGAAAGAAATGATGAGTATAAGTGCTTGGTTAAGTCACATGCTTCATTGGCAAACAGTAAACCACTTGGCTATTGGCACCGATTGGTAATGGTATAGCTGAGTTCACTGCTACTCACTGGATCTCAGTCCCTCACATAAGTATATTCCATGAAGAGAGATTTAGAAAATTTGATATTTTTATGGTATCTTGATAACCCAATCTGCTACTCATCTCAACATAGCATGTCATGTAGACAGAGATTTTGTTCCGAAGGATGCATGCCCAGACTAAAATCTAATTGTTGCATCTCTAGTTATGTTACCATAGTGGCTGGATCAGGTTCTTTTGCATCTTTCTGTGATTAAGAGTGTGCATACAGGAGGCAGACACATTTGGCATATAAGAAAATCCTTCTATTTCTCTAAATGTTATCTGTGCAATTGATGGCAAAAAATCATTACATCATGCAAATGTAGTTTTTTTTTTTTATTATCAGATAATTAGGACATCTCTTCTAGTAAATATCAGATGCCAGATGAGGGGAAAAAACCATTAGGAAAACCTTTGTAATTGAGTTGAATATTAATTACCATTGAAAACCTTTCCAAATGAGAATGTTAATTTTCTCAAGAGCTTTTGATGTATTCATGATTGTTTTCATACATCTAAATCTGGCAAAGGCAAAGAAATATTATTGTCCAGATCAAGTGTGACATTATCTTCCATCCAATTTTTAAACCAGAAACTAATGTTGCCCTCACCAAAAGCCTTATAATCTATTCACATCCACACTTATCTCTGCACTTTTGTGCATTTTATCTATTGTGTGTACTTATCTGAGTGCATTTTTTTTGAAAAAAAAAATGTTATTATTGTACTTGAAAAAACACTTGTGGTGCATTTGGTTGCCTTGGAATTGGAGCCTTATTTATGGATGATTTTGAAGGCCCTGATTCCAACTTTACATTTTGTGTTTTGAATTTGAATTTAGATGTTATAGGAATGAAATCCACATAAGCAATTCCACGGTAGAATGGAATGAATGCTTTATTGAAATTTATTAATCATATTGGGGTCCCTTTTACTAAGAACACAAAAAAAAAAAAAAAAAAAAAAAAAAAAAAAAAGAAAAAAAAAAGAAAGGGGGTAATAAAAATTAAACTTTTATTATGTTTTATTGCACTTTTGGTGGTGTTGAGCTAAAGTTGTTGAGAAATGCGTGCAGATACTCTTGTTTAATTGTATGTCAGTGCGAGATCCTCAGCTACTTCTTCCGCACCTGTTGAAAACATGTGCCAGTCATGGTAAGTACTCAATCAAGAACCATCTTTAGATATAACAATTTTGTAGAACATAATGACCTAGTAATGGAAGAGTATGGCTTGGATAAAGTGCTAAGGCATTTACCCAGGTGATTGTAAAGTAAATACATAAGAATTTGAACCATGCAATTTCTGCAGAGTATCAAACGCTCAAAAACCAGAATAAGAAAAATATTTCCTTTAATGTTGATGGGATATATCGAGAAAAATTTTAATTTAAAGAAATCTGTTTGATATCTTGGAATATTAACAAATATTTGCTTGAAATTTTAGGTGTCCACTTCAAGAAGGCGCTCCTTGTACCAAATATATCGGTTTATCATAAAGTTGGATCCCATGCTTTATCATCCACTGATTCTCAAGTTGATTTGTCATGGCAGTTTACTATTCAAAGAGTATGGGAAAACCTCGTTCAGGGTAACAAAGGTATTGACCGAATACATTGTACATATTCTTATTATATTACAGGTTTTATAGCTCCCTTTTGTCTTTTAATGAATTAATATGTTACCTTAACTTTTTGGTGAGCTAACTCATTTTTAGAAATGGGTTGAATATTCATTATTGGATTGCATAATATGGAAGCTCTGCAAAACTTAATACATCTATAGATATGAGGCAATCTCTATCCAGTTATATTTGTCTTTGAATACATCGTATATACTAGAGTACACAAAAGACAGCTTGAATAACTCGGTTTGGCTTTACTAGGAGTTGATGCCCAGAGCATGGATGCTGTTTGTGAAGAAGTAAAAGATGATACAGAACTGTGCGTTAAAAATTGTGCGAACAGTGCAGTATTTTCTTCTCTCCCAATAGCTATTAAATGGCTCAGAGACTACGTCCAACAGAACCAATCTATTCGTTTTCAGGTAGTGCTTTTTTCTTGTTGAAGAACCCTGCATGTTTAATATTATATAACCTGTTTGGATGCACATGGTCATAGTTGGTTCCTCTCTATTGTTGCAATTCTGGAATATACATATGCATAACAATTGTGGAATGCTTTCTATGCTCATATAAGCCTGTCACCGAACATAACTTTTTCAGACAATTCTTGAATATATATAGTGTGCATTTGGATAACGCTTATTTTGCTGAAAACTGAAAACAATAAAAAAATAATTTTCAGTTATTGTTCACACTAAAAAAACACAGTTCATTTGCCTATTTGCATTGTTCATGCCCCATGAACAGTGCACCAGGCACTGGTCCCCAAAAAAAAAAAAGCCTGAAATGCAAAATGCGTCCGCACCAAACGCAATCCAAACACAGCTATATTGTTGCAATTCTGGAATATACACGTGCATATCAATTGTGGAATGCTTTCTATGCTCCTATAAGCTTGTCACCAAGCATAACTTTTCAGACAATTCTTGAATCTATATATAAATTTCCGGCTATCTCCATTTGACTAATTTAAAAAAAAAAAAAGTTTTAACTGAATTATTGATAGTGTTTGTGCAATTTTAAGAATGTTACTTGAATGGGCTATGTATGCAGTGTCCATTTGAAAACCATGGTTACCCAATTTAAATTATCTCCTTGACCTAGAGCATTAGTAATCTGATCTCCATTCTCAAAAAAAAAAGTAATCTGATCTCAAGACTGGCTTACATCAACTTGCTAGTTGCTACACTTGCGATGGGTAATTTCTAAGAGTTGGAACCCCAGATTTCAATGAATTACACCATAAGTGTGCTGTTCTATCTATAGCCGCTTGACTTGGGTATCATTGGAAATCCATAAGTTTGCAGCTTGTTATGGTAATATAACATCCTTGTAAATTGGAATTATCTTACTCCATTTGTTTGACTGTCTTTTGATTTTCGTTTAATTGATTCACCAGGTCCTTGTGACTGGTTCTATACATCTTGTGGGCGATGTGTTAAAATTAGCCAAGAAGTGAATAGCAGGACCACTTGAAGTCTACAAATGTTCTGGTATTTCATGATGCCTGGGCGGAAGAGTATGCATGGCCTCTGTGATTTCTAGTGCCTGTTACTGTGCTTCTACCGCATGCTGTGTTGTTGTAACTTGGAACTGCTAGCTCTTTATGTCAGCATTCTTTGGGCATGAGAGATGATGCCCCTTCTCTTCCTCTGATAAAGTTCTCTAATGCCTTATTTTTTTCAGGGCTGTATCTTTTGGTTACTATTTGCTAATGGAAACATCTTGTAGTTTTAAAAAATTAAGTAAATTTTCCTTTTCTTAAAATAATGTAATTTACGAGGGCAATACGCCCAATGCACACGTTATTTCACTACCTCCAGAAAATCAGCTGATTACGCTGTGCTAGAGAAAAAGGAAATTCCAGATATTGGGTCCGTAGAATTCTAGGAACCTCGTCCAAATTAAAATTGCTGAAGGCAACTCATCCAGTATTAATAAAAAAAAGAGGGAAGAAACAAGCATGCCTCATCCATCTGGTAATAGATTAGGGGGTATTTCATCCATCTGTTTGTGGCAGGTAAAAAAGAAATTTAACTTATTTCTGGGGTTCTTAAAAATAAATTCACTTGTAAACGGGATTACAAGAGTGAAAATTAACGGGATCAAATTTGCTTTTTAATAGCCTCATGATTAACATGCTAACTTACCGATATCAATTTGAATGAAATGTAACAGAAGGTATTTGCAACTTTTAGATGGTTCAGATAGTTTACGTAGGGGGTAACAATGCATTTTGATCCCATTAGAACCTCCTCTATTCACACCTGCACAGCTGGGAACTCCTCCAAAGAACAGCATTTTGTCAAAATTAGGGTCAGCAGGACATTCAAAAACAGGCTTCAATCATAGACGGAATTGAAGGGAAGGAATATTATAAAGTGAGGCACATACCTTCAATGCCTCGATTTTCAAAATAAGGGCACTAGTTGCCAACTTGCCACTTTGTAATATCAGCCAACATTTAATGAAGAAATAAAAATTTCTGAATGATCATTTTTTTGTGTATAAGCTACTTGTGGAAACTGGAAACAAAGTCTTACCTTCTGAAGCAACTACCAATTTCTTTTCCTGATATCACCCCACTTTCTCAAGGAGAATCATATTTCCTTTTGAGCTAAAACGTGTTAGGCAGTGCAGAGACACAATTAGCAAATGAGTAGCTTCATTTATTTTTTTTAACTTACAACAGCCAACACCATCTACTTAATGTTCAAACGCCAATCAAAATGTGATTTAATTAAGAGGCTCGATCATATTAAGAGTTTGATTTATAATTCAACAATCAAATTTGACAGAACCAAATGAGAGCTCACTATTTCTATTCAAAGCCTTCATATCTTCCACTAAAAAAGAATAAAAATCTTCATACCAACTAAAACTAATATCACATAATCTTGATAGAAGCCATTCAAGTGCTTCTATTCGTTAGCTGAAATATACATCTCTGTACCTCTTCAGAAACCCTAGCTCAAAAATGCAAGCCAATTTTCCCTATTTTCTTTTGATTTTTTTTTTTTTTTCCCACTTCCTTTTCCTTTTTTACTGACGCCACAATTCCACTTCACTACTATTGCTGAGAATAGCAATCCTAGTACACCACTAAAACAAAAGGCCACAACTGGAGGGTGAATTATGGAGATGAAACAACAGACAGACCCCAAATACTTCCAAAAGAATTAAGGGAAAATAAAAACCACAAATAATGCAATCTTCGCCCATGCTTACAGCAATTGCCGGAGCTGCTGGTTTTCTTTCCGGAGTGATTTAACTTCTTTCATTAATTCCGCTTGGTTTTCCAAAATTGAGCTCATTACACTTGACATTTCCATCTGCCCAATAATTCCAGAAATTAATTTGAGGAAAGAACAAAAAACCAAGGAAACCAAGAAGTTAATACCGTGTTTACCTCCTGCATATGAAATTGTCTTAGAATTTCAATATGAAGGTTCCTCATATCTTCGTGTATGGATTTCTGAAAGGAATCAAGAGTTTCATCAAGAGTGCGTTGAAAAAGCTGAAGTGTAAAGGAGGATCCCTGCTGTGCATCTGGTTGCTGGGCCTTTTGGGGTTGTGAGATTACTCCCTATCACACAAATTGCAAATCAATGAACCACCATAATCTAATAAAAGCAGAAACAAAACTACTTTCATAAATGTTTGTGATGTTTGTCAGCACCATTTTGCACTTTTAATGACAGCACACAATCAACACCACCCATATCAACTGAGACCCACAGGTCACAGTTTCTTTATGCAAACCACAACGGTGAAGAGATTAGGAAAACAAAAGCATATAGACAATCAGTCGATGCTTGCACTCTTCTATAAAAGCATAAACAAACATTTATCTAATGCATATGAAATTCATACATTCATTGATGGAAGAATTCCTGGTTCCGAAGCAGCCACTGTATCGGATTTTGCCAACAAGTTATTCAAAAGTTCTTCCCTGGTTTCAGCTCCTGTTTTCTTCAATTTTGGAGAAACTACTGAAAGAGATGTGCCGTCACTGAAGGAAGACGCTGTGCTTATTCTCTCTGCATAAGTAGAATATCTTCGAGGCAGGGTTGAAGATGCTGGCCCTGGCAAATCAAGGTTAGTCTGTCCGGTGATGCCTTTTGTACCAAGGGACAGAGATGTGGAACTAGAGGTTAAGTGTTCTGGAAATCCAAATGATGTCTCCTGATTTGAAGAGACATCTTTGGCGCGAAAATTCGCATAACCAAAGTTTGAGTTTGTCAAGGAGCTAATACTAGTCTGACTTGTTGATGAGGACAGATCTTGTAATCCACTAAACATTGACCCTCCTGATGACTGGCTGCCAGAGGCCAAGGTCCCAAAACGAGATGGCAAAGGAACTGGCTGACGTAGGTGAGTATATTTATCAGACAATCTCTCACCACCCCAAGCTTCCGGAGGAGTGATAGAGGAGTCTTCACTTTTTGAAGATGGACTAGGAGTTGAACCCAAAATTGTAAAGGAAGATCGGGTGTCATCCTGCACAAAGTGATAAAAGAAAAATCACCATTAAATATATTCAATTTACAGATGCATAGAGGATTTGCACAGACCAAGGTCCATTTTTTTCGTAAGTAACCAAATTTGATTGAGAAAGAGGAGATACTTAATGCACACAATATGTATTCACAAAATAATCCTAAAAGATTACAAGCTCTAATCACAACATACAAAAAGAGACAAAAACAATAAAGTCTATAACAGAATTTAAATCAACAGTGCATATAGTTTGGAACCACTCAAAAACAGGATGTGCTCATAACACAAGTTTATTGAGGCAATACGGCAATACCTATAGCAAAACAAGTTTATTGGGGAAATTAAACTCAGCAAAAGAATATATGAGAATCCTGGAAATGAAAAGAAAAAATAGATAACCTCTATATTTAATTAAGTATCACTTTACAGTTTCATGGTTCAACATTTGTCAAATGAGATTATTGTCCAAAAATCATACTCATAGGAATTTCAATTGTTTACTCAAAAGCGGGAAAGTAGAAACCAAAACCAGTTAATAATGCAGACAAAATCTTACAACTCTCCTCTGAAAGGCTTTTAAGTTTTAGGGCATTGCAGAATAAGAGAACTGAACAAAGTGATCTTAGTGAATTTAATTCACAGTCCAAAGCATAAAGCTTTTTTTAACAAAAATATTTCTTTACTTCACACAAGTTTGTAATGATAAGCGCTGAGGAAAGAGACAGTATAAAATTAAAGGGCATGAGCATGTACATCAAGATTCATGCTTCAAACTCTACATTAAAATTCAAAAGTTCAATATATTTTTACTATCTTGTGCAGTGCGGAGGATTTTTATTAGTAAGCTACAGACCTAATGGGGGGTCTTGAACCCATGACATCACCCTCCATCCCATTATTATGGGAGGAGGAAGTGCCAGTTTTTCGATAGGTGTTCGTGCAGTGCAGTCAATGGAACTAAGCTAAAAGGAGTATCAGACCTGTTTGGAAGTTGAGCTGGATTTCCAATCAAATATTGGATGGTCATTGCCACTATCATCTGCAATAGGGAATCTCCTGGTGGATGAAGGAAACAACAGTGATGGAGGCCTCTTATCTACAAGTAGATGATCCTTCTTGGTTCCTTCATGGTCATCCCACAGCTTGTCAAGTGAGGGTGTTATTGGCTGAACATCCACAAGAGGGGAAAACACTTCCATGTCATCCTTGAAGTTATAACTAGAACGAGGAGCTTGTAATCTTGCCAATGTACCACCTGCCCTTAAATGGCTTCGATGTGGTGTTTCCTCTATGGTAGACGTATGGAGTGTGCTAGATGCAAATGCACTGCTGGATGCTGTAAGTGAAGATGCTTCCATGGAGGCACCCAATCGGCCCAAATTTCGAGAACTGGTTACTGCTGTAGATAGAGAAAGGCTTGATGAAGTCACAGAAGGAAGTGGGTCAGGCATAAGAATTGAGTCTTCAACAGCATTTCCTACAAGAGCAGTCTCAGTAGTGCAATTACTTTCATTTACGATAACATGTTTTGATCTCTGCCAGCATAAACTTGTAACAGCCTGAAAAACATTTGAAATGATTAGTATAAACTATAAATGAAGATTAAGAACATTAAGGTTTATGAAGCACAAATCTCTGAACTGAATAATATTATGTCATTGATGTGAACTATTTAAAAAGGAAAACAACCCTTTTCTTGTTTCTTAGAGGCAAAACTCTTGAATGGCCACCAACCAAGTGGATACAATTTTCCTGGGAAATGCATTCCTATCATAAACTTCTTTTTTTTGGGATAAATAACGAAATTTCATAAATCAAAAGCCCCAAGTACACTGGGAGTGTACATGGAAAGGGATACATCAAGATTGAAAATTACAATGATCAAGCATAACAAAAAGATTAGAGCAAGAAAAAGAAGAGAAAACAGAACACTTAGCAAACAAAGAGTGGAGGAGGAGAGATTTAATCTCAAGAATCGACCATTCTGTTCCCTCAAAGCATCTACTATTCCTTTCCCGCCAAAGACACCATAACACACAATGTGGGATAGTCCGCCATAGGTCTATATAACTATAATAGTTTTACCTAACATTAGCTTCCAATTAGTTTACTTTGAATTAAAAGGCGTTACACATCTGCTTATGATTATGAAGTACAGCATAAGTAGGATGTGCATCATTCCCTACCTCTCAAAAGCCTAAGCACGGCATCAAATAAATTTATGAATATAAAAAGGCAGTCTATTATAATTCATGAAGTACCAATGTTGGGACTAAAGGTATTGTTCAATGAGTCCAAATCTTTTATCTCACTTTTCCTGCTCCACTCTATACTCCACCAATAAATACTTGTCATATGTTCACCTAATTAATTAAATACTATCATTATTGACTTATTAATACTACAATTATTAATTAATAGTAGTATTTAATTAATTAGATAAACATGTGGCAAATATTTATTGGTGGAGTATAAAGTGGAGCAAGAAAAGTGGGACAGAAGATTTGGACTCTTGTTCAATTGGATTTAAAATAGAACAACATGTTGGATCTTCATTTCTGACATTTAATGATTTAAACAAATTATTTGTGTGCATAGAGCTTTAGGAGATCAACTATGAATGAAGATAAAAAGGTGTAAAGCATCACCATGGTCTAAAAGTAAGAACACAATCACTCCTACAAATCAATATAAATAATACAGACTTGGTCCTCATATATTGAAATTAAAAACACTTCATGTTCATGATGATGAACACAAAGACTCCAAAAAATTTACAAAGCAAAGCTAAGAAGATGAAAAATGGTACAGTCCCATGATGTATTTAAGGCTCTAAAGGAGCTGTATGAGATGAAAATGTAACTCAATTAAGCAGTATAATTTACCATAAAGTTTCAATTTCAATCTTTTAAATTATCAAAATTATGAGTTCTATTTATTTTCCTTACAACTACAAATGACAAAACATTGGTGGAAAATCTCAAAATGGTAATTGTGCATGAATCATGCCTCTTTAATAGAAGCAGTTTATTGGACGTTTATCTCCCCTTTATCACCTGACTATGTCATGATGATGACAGGCACAATAGGTGATTGGGAACTTGGAAGGACCTTATAAAAACTTTTCAAACATTTACAATACTAGATATAAACTTCCTAAAAACAGCGTTACAGAGAAAAGAAGAATTTTAGTACACTAAGCCAATGTTGGACAAAAGCTACTCCGAACAGAAAAGAAACTTGTCAGCAGAAAGCAACATAATGTGCTTATATAGAAAAAATTGCAAGAACATGACAACTTGTGAAAACCAGAAATGAAGACACAATAAATGAGGAAAGGAAATGTACCTCTGAACTACTATAAGCATGGAGAACTACAAAGGGCTGTGGTTTTCCACGGACATCATAGAACACCACCCGACCATTACTTGTTCCAGCTGCAAGAGTCCAGCCATCATCTCTAAAAGCCAATGACGAGAAAGGTGCCTCATAGGGAATGCAAGATGAGGGCCTTCTAGACCCTGAGTCATATGTGTATAACTTTTTATCCAGACCAACACTAGCAATTATCTGTCATGAGAAAAAATATGGTATGGCAGAATGCTTAACTATATAGACACATATTCTGACCCTGAAAAAATATTCACAATTTCATAGCATAAAACAAAACTACATTCATATATATATATATATATAAACATAACAGGGCCATAAAAATGAAACCTTATCATTGGATGGTGAAAAGCTAACACCAGCTGTTGGAGCCGAGTGCTGCTTCAACCAAGAAACCTGCAAAAAGAAAAAGAAAGAGGGTCCAATTAATGGCTATGGCATCATTTGCAAACCTAATTTAATCGCAAAACTAATGGAAAGAAGAAAAAAGTTATAAAATATTCTCTTTTAAATAACGTAGAACATCATTCCACTATGATGGAATCATTCACCTCTTCCAACCTTTTGTTTTCTTTCCTGATTGGTTCAGATTGTTTCTCATCGTTAAGAAAAGGTTCTCGAAAAACTCATCTGCACACTGTTTCTGGGACATGATTTGAAGATGAATTTTCAAAACAGTGAGCCTATTTTTTTTTAGTGGGCTCCACAGGTTTTGTTTTTAAGCGCTAGAAAAAATGTTTAAAAATATCTACCAAGGAAGCTAGTAATTTCTTTATATATCTAGATGTTGCTCTGCAAATATGTGGCAGTAAACCATAATGCCATTCATCTAAAAAAGGCACAGAAAATGCAGTGCAATAACAGTTAAAACAGGGATTTTTGGGAAACAAAGCAGCAGCATAACTATGACTTTATTCAGTTTATTGAATACAAAATTTTAAAGAAGCATACAACTTGCTCAGTGATACTGAGTTTTTGTTGTTTTAAACATGAATCAGTAACATACTGCAAACCTTTGGATTGCGACCTGTCGTATCCCATAAATGTACGGTCCCATCATCACCAGCAGTAACCAAAAGGTGTCGGCTAATCCGGGAATAATCAAGCACTCTCAATACCTGATCTTACAATCCCAAACACAAACAATTAGCTTGAAAACCAGAACTCAAAACCATAAACACCTGAACAACAGCACCAAGATGCAACAAATCAAAGAACCTGTTCATTGGGATCCTTGAGTTCAGCAGCCCTGGCACCTGATGCAAGGTTGTGAAGTATGAGATCCCCACTAAGACTTATAGAAGCCAAGTGTTCATCCTTGCAGTTGTATATTGCACCCGTTATTGTATTGGTATGACCTCTCAGCCATTTAATACATCGTTTCCTCTGCAAATCCCATATTCTTACAACTTGACCACTTCCACCAGAACATATGTATCTGGATACCTTATTGCTGAAGCTGATAGCCGTTATAGACTCCTGCAAAATTATTTAAAAAATAATTATAATAATAATAATCAACCACAACCATAAAACTAAACCAAGAAAATTCATTATCTTGGGTGTACAGATTAAGTTTCAATGATGACCACCAAGGACTCACCACAGTGAATGATTCTTGTATGGGAGCAAATCAATAAGATTTTCACCACATACAAGCAAATACAAAAGGAAACATACACATAGACACACATAAACACACACAGATCACAATCAATAGATCATCTTCTATAATGATACAAGAGTTCAGCACCCTAACTGCTCTCCACCAGGTGCTACATTAGTTGATTCATCCATCAAACCATCTTGTAACCCTTACAAGGTTGGATCACTCATCCTAGAAATTATACACGGTAGTCTTACATATACAAAAGCTTCATGTGTCTACTTTAATTCCAGAAAGCATGGAGGTCCCCACCCACAAGTATAACATAAGTTGCTTACATTTTTGGTTATTGAATAAAGGATTGATGGAGTTTCTATAAATTCCTTTTGTTTCATTTCCTGAATGAAATTTTCAGAAGTTTTGTCGAGGATTTAATTTTTCAGCTTCTAGACCTTGTATGCACACACATCACAACAACAACCAAGCCTTAGTCCCAAAATGTTGACATTAGCTAAGAATCTTTAACATACTAGTCGAGGTCGGCTACATGCATTCTTTTCTGCCATTCTATGCTATCTTAAGTCATACTCTATGTTATTTTAATTGACATGTATTCTATTCTTAATTGACATGTCCTTTTTACTACTTCTAATCATCTTATTGTAGGCCTTCCTCTACCTTTTTTTGCCCCCCTAACTTTAATCAACTCACTCTTTCTTAGTGGTGCACTAATTGCTATACTCTAAACATGACCAGACTATCTCAAGCGACTCTCCTTCATCTTTTCATCAATAGGGACCTCCCTCTTTTAAAGCAATTTTTCTCATTTCAAATCCTATCTTTCCCTGTACATCTATTTAACCATCTTAACATTCTCATTTAAAATACACACACATGGGAGATACAAACATTCTTAATTGCTGTTCCAAGAGACCTCATCAGTTAAATGAACCTTGAACCCTTAATAACACCAACGCTATGCAAGGTATCCAATCACTCCACACTATTTCTTGAAAAAAAATATACTTCATGTCTGGTTTTCAAATCTTAATTATTTATCTTAGGTCATAAAATTTACATTGACAATTGAACAGCTACTACATTTCATTCTCAAGCATATTTCAACTTATTCAAACACAAACATATACACATCCACATATCTACTTGCACATGCTCTTGAATACTAGTCCTATAAATCCCAAGCACAAATCAAACTGAATGGACCTCTAATTCTTAACCTACTAATATCTAAAGCATTTTAGTTCAGAAGTTTTACATCAACAATTGAACAGCCATTACTTTTTATTATCAAGCATAATTCTACTTATTCAAACACAAACATATACGCGTACACATATCTCCTTATACACACGTGAATTTGAATAACTGAATGGACCGCCAATTCTGAACCTACTAGTATCTACAGCATTTTAGTTCAGAAGTTTTACATCAACAATTGAACAGCTTTTACCTTTTATTATCAAGCATAATTCAACTTATTTAAACACAAACATATACGCATACACATACACATATCTCCTAATACACGCAATGTGCATTTAAATACTAGTCCTATTCCTATATATCCCAATCCCAAGCAGAAAGCAAACTGAATGGAACAGCAATTCTTAACCTAATAATATCTTCAGCATTTTAACACTGCAAGAGTCTACTACTTCACCGAAAACACTAGAATTACCTCAATGTTGTCTCCACTATCGGCTCCGGCCACCGGAATCGTCCCCAAGCTCTGCCCATTCTTACGCCACAACGAGATCTTCTTATCATCTCCAGCACTCGCCACAACCAAATCTGCAAACAATCACATACCACCAAAATTGATCAAACAACTCATAGCTCTAATTTTTCTCTCCGCCATCACTTAATAGTAACCTAAAAACAAATTCTCAAAACTCAAAAAACACTTCCATCAATTTTCTCAGCCACCAAACAAACCCTAACAAATCAATCATCGATGAAATGCAATTTCAAAAGAGAGAGAGAGAGAGAGACTGACTGGTGTGGTTCCACTTGACTGAATTCACTAAGCAACCAGGAGAGGGAGTGTAGGTCAAAGCGCAAGGATCGCCGGCTTTCACCGAAACATCGAAGAGCTTCACAGTGTCTCCTCCGCTTGCCGCCAATAACGCCATTGCTGGATCCGATAAATTCATCGTTTCCTTTTTTTTCTTTTCTTGTTCTCTCTTTTACTCTTTCTCCGTGAACTTTACTAAAATATAAAGCACCACCTAACTCTAAAATTTTCCCAGGAAAATCAATTCAGCAATAGAAATAGTAAATCAACGCATTTTATTTTGATTATAATTCAAATTCAATGGAAATGGAATTTCCTTCGTTTCGTTTTTTCAAACATCTTTTCGTTTTTTTTTTTTTTGGGATTTGGTTTTCCCTGAGAAACCCTACATGAGAGAGAAAGAGAGAGAGAGGTTGGGCCGTTGGGACGAAAATTTAAAATGAGAGAGCGCCTTTATGCTGAAGGAGCCCAGCTTTCCTTTTATCTTTTTCTTTTCTTTTTTTTTTTCTTTTTATTTTTTTTGGTTTTTGAAAAGGAATATTGTAATCATAATGTTGACAACAAACTTGGGCCTAGTCATCGGTTGCAAACAATAAAATTGATCTTTTGCTTAATTTACCACTTTTGCGTGTTAATATTTGCCTTAAAATGCATTTCCTTTCAAAATTTTCAATCTGCTTTAGTAAAAATTACTATCTACGAAAAAAGTAAAAAAGTGTGTTTTTTCATTTTTGGAATTGGATTTATGAAAGTGGTATTGAACTATGATGGGATTCGTTGCCAAATCTAAGCTTTGTGGATCTCATTTCGTTAATTGAAATTGATAATAATAATGCTTTCATTAAAAACAAAATTGGTAATAATATTTTCCCACTAAATTTTAAAATTACACAGGTGACTTTATTGAAAATATATAATCTTCCTGAAAGAAAATTGGAAAACAAATAGTGTAAAAAAATCATAACTATTATTTTTCTTCTCTAAGCAATAGCCCTGGACCATTCGCTTCAGAATGGAGACGTCTTGTCATGTCTTTTTGGCATCATTTGCCCAATACTTTGCTTATAGGCAACCTTTACAAAGGATTTTTTTTTTTTTTTTTTCTCTTTTGAGAAGGAATTTTTTATTATTATTATTATTTTTATTTTGGTTCATAACATTACAAAATTTTTATTTTAACCTTCATATTTTATTTTATTTTCATATTGCACATGTTATCCATTTTCGTTAATAATCTAATGATACTTGATATCACGGAAAACATGTTCTAATGGGTCACACTTATCTGACAAAGTTAACAGCTAAATTAATGACAGAAATAAAATCATATTATATGAGTGATATGTCTTAAGGAAAATAATTTATTTCACTTATCGGTCAATTCTTAAAAAATAATAAAATATAACCCGAAACCCTATGACTGAAAATGTGCTTTAAGCTAAATATACATGGTGCAACGGACGTTTTGGGGGAGAAAGAACCAAACTTAGACTTGACAGGGCTGTGGCCAACGAGGAGTGGATGTTGAGATTTCCAGACGCAAGAGTGTTTCATTCTTCAATGTCCATATCGGATCACTGTCTTATTAAGCTAAGCCTGAAAAGAGACCAGAATAGGAGACCACAAAAAAAGAGATTCATGTTTGAAGCCATGTGGACAAGAGATACTAGATGCAGGGAAGTGGTGGAATCATCTTGGGATGTTGGTGGGATTTTGTCTGATGTTCAATTGGTTGATAGATTGCGGAATTGTAAGGAAAGGCTAAAGAGCTGGAATTGGAGTGAATTTGGCAATGTGAACCAATTATTAAAGCAAAAGAGGGAGCAGCTTCAACATCTTGAGGCTATGAACAGCCTTCATGGAGAGGCAGAGAAGGTTCAGAGGCTGAAATCAGAAATCAATGAGATATTGACTAGGGAGGAAATAATGTGGAATCAGAGGTCTAGAGCTATGTGGATGAAATGGGGGGATCGAAACACAAAATTCTTTCATGCCACTGCGAGCCAGAGGCGTAAAAGAAACAGTATCATGGGGCTGTTAGACTCTGAGGGGAGATGGCAGGCTGACCCAAGAAACATAGAGGGTATCATTTTGGAGTATTTTGGATCCATATTCAAGTCAAACGAGCCAGCTGATTTTGAAACAAGCCTAAGTGCTATTCATCCCAAAGTGACCCCGGCAATGAATGCAATACTGACAGCTAATTTCAGAGCGGAGGAGGTATGGAACGCGCTTCAACAAATGCACCCAACTAAGTCACCAGGCCCAGACGGTATGTCCCCAATCTTTTATCAAAAGTACTGGGATGTAGTTGGTTCAAATGTTATTGATTGTGTGTTGCATACTCTTAATACTGGGGTGATGCCCCCTGGCCTGAATGGAACTTTTATTTGCCTCATTCCAAAAGTTAAGTCTCCCCAAAAAATTACTGAATTTCGACCGATTAGTTTGTGCAATGTAAGCTACAAGATAATTTCCAAGGTGCTTGCAAATCGGCTGAAGAGCATTCTTGCCGATGTCATTAATGATTCTCAAAGTGCTTTTGTTCCAGGGAGGCAAATAACGGATAATGTTCTTGTGGCGTTTGAAACCATGCACTGTATCAATGGAAAAAGGAAAGGCAAGGAGTCTTTGATGGCCCTAAAGCTTGATATGAGCAAAGCATATGATAGGGTGGAGTGGCGGTACCTGGAGGTAATTATGCGGAAATTGGGATTTAATGAGAGATGGATTTCTTTGGTGCTGATGTGTATTAGTACAGTTTCTTATTCAGTGCTAATTAATGGGGAAGCTAAAGGAAACATTGTTCCGTCAAGAGGGCTTAGACAAGGAGATCCGATATCTCCTTATTTGTTCTTGTTGTGCGCTGAAGGCTTATCTGCAATGCTAAGAAAGGAGGAAGAGCAAGGAAACATTAGGGGAGTCTCAGTATGCAGAGGAGCGCCCCAAATTTCCCATCTCTTCTTCGCGGACGATAGTATTGTCTTCTGTAGGGCAACTCTGGATGAGGGAAGAAGAATCCTTAAAATTTTGGAGGATTATGAGAGTGAGTCGGGGCAAAAATTAAATAAGGATAAAACTTCCTTATTCTTTAGCAAGAACACAAAGAGAGAGGTGCAAGAACAAATAATGCAGATTTTTGGGGCTCAAATCATTCAACATCATGAAAAGTATCTCGGCTTGCCTCCTCTAGTGGGAAAGGGGAAGAGGAAGGCCTTTAATCGCATTAAGGATCAAGTGGGCAAGAAAATAGCGGGATGGAAAGGGAAATTGCTCTCAAGTGCTGGTAGGGAGATATTAATCAAAGCCGTTGCCCAAGCCACCCCCACGTACACGATGAGTTGCTTCAAGTTGCCGGATTCGCTTTGTAGGGAATTAAATGCAATGGTGAGCAGATTTTGGTGGGGGCAGAAAGATAAGGAGAGGAAAATGGCGTGGATAGCATGGGAGAAACTTTGTATTTCAAAAGAAGATGGGGGCATGGGTTTTAGAGACTTAAGAGCCTTCAACCTTGCTCTTCTCGCAAAACAAGGATGGAGAATCCAACAAAATCCTAACTCCTTAGTGCACCGGGTTTTCAAAGCAAGATATTTTGCGGATAGGCCTTTTAAGGAGGCCGTGCTAGGTAGGAGACCCTCCTACGCTTGGCGTAGCATTTTTGCGGCAAAGGAGGTCGTGATTTCAGGTTCAAGGTGGGTGGTTGGAAATGGGGAACAAATTGATATTTGGAAGGATAGGTGGTTGCCCACTCCGGATTCCTTCAAAGTGGTTAGCCCGAGGACCACGTTGGAATCAAGCAAAGTTGCCTGGCTGCTAGATAAGGAGACAAGGTCGTGGGATGTAAGTAAAGTAAGAAGATCATTCCTCCCTCACGAAGCTGATATAATTCTTGGGATTTCCATCAGTCCTCGCTTGTTGAATGACTCGGTAATTTGGGCTTGGACATCCAATGGGAGGTTTTCGGTAAAGAGTGCATACAAGGTTGCCCAAAAATGTTTGAAGGTGAGTAGCCACAAGGTGGATGCAGGGAGTGTCTCAGAAAAAGATAAGATGAGATCCCTCTGGAATTTAATTTGGAAGTTAAAATGCCCAAACAAAATAAAGCAATTCTTGTGGAGATCCTGTAGAGACATCCTCCCAACAAAGCAACGTTTGAAAGTAAGGGGAATTCACATTGAGGATGACTGTGATCAATGTGGGATGTGTGAATCAACGTGGCATATCTTGTGGGGGTGTAATTTGGCAGCTGAGGTGTGGGGTGCTTCAAGACTTAAGCTGCCAGCTGTAACCAATCAGCCACAAGACTTCCTTGACTTAGTATGGGAAATTAGAGAGGCGAAACCGGGATTAGATTGGGAGACATTTGCAGTCACGGCTTGGAGCCTTTGGAACCACAGAAATGCTCTTAGACATGGAGGGCAGCGGAAAGATGCAGGCCGAATCTTACAAGAAGTAGCTGAGTATGTTAAGGAGTTTAGGCCGGATTCTCATGGCCAGCGCAAGCCTTCAAAATTTCCTAAGTCTTTTTGGGCTCCTCCTAGATGTGGTTGGTACAAAATAAATGTGGATGGAGCTGTTTTTATGGAGTCTAGAAGTTGCGGGGTGGGGGTGGTTATAAGGAATGAAGAGGGGTTGATGATGGGTGCCATGAGCAAACGGGTGGAGCTGCCACTGAAGGCATTGGAGGCAGAGGCATGGGCAGTGCAGGAAGGTGTTCAATTAGCATGGGAGCTGGGTTTAAGGGAGATTATAATCGAAGGTGATGCTCAAGTAGTTATTAAGGCCTTGCAGAATTCCGAGTCTTGCCCGTGGCCTATCCAAAAAGTTGTTGAGGGCTCTTTGCAAAGTCTGAGCTGTTTTAAGGCTTGGACTGCTTCTCATGTTCGCAGGAGCGGAAATGAAGCAGCTCATTTAATGGCTAAGATGGCCAAAACTCTATCGACATGTCAGATATGGGTAGAAGACATTCCCCCCATTATTGTAGACCAAGTGCTCAAAGATGTAACAAATATGTATTCTGTTTTGGTCTAATGAATTTATATCCAAGTTTCTTATCAAAAAAAAAAAAATAATACAAAAATACCAGCTCTATAACATTAGCTAGACCTGGCCCGTCGTAGCTGATCTGGTTGAAGCATAGCAAAGGCATAAAGCTGCTTTGAAATTTGATGATTGACAGAACTAGAACTGGGAATATTGTGTATAAGAGCTGCCTTTGGCAATGCTCAGCCAGACCAAAATGGCAAGAATCACAAAATTCCTGCTGCAGCAAAATCAAAATGCCAAAATGAGAGAGATTAACCAGGTGGCACTCACACCCAAGTGGCAATAATCATGGATGGCCAACAAGACCACATCCATAAATAAAAATCACACTTTGGAATACAATAATAATAAACAGCCACCACTCACATATTACTACCTCTTCAACATCAAAATAAGCCTAAAATATTTTTAACCAAGAAAAAAAACACCTAAAATATTTGAGATAAACAGCTCACAAATAGTTCAGCAAACCCCGTGCGAAATGTAAATGAGACAATTTCTGTTGCCCACAATGGAAAGCACAACTATGAATTACCCAATCAAATATATGTACACATTGTGTCAGTCACAGATGATGAGGTAATGAGAAAGGTAAACCAGCAAAATAAAAATTTTCTGCCTTGAGTGCCCTCCACACTAGTCCCAAGACCTAACTTCCTCCTCCCCAACTCACATGACTTGTTATAGCACAACAGATGGCACTTGCATCTCCTTGAGTTAGAGGGAATCTACGATACTGGAAATCTTCAATTTCAGCCAATTCACCATGAAAAAAGAGGAAGACCTCTGCATGAAAATGAATAAACAGATAAATGAAGGAGAAGAGGCAATAGTTGAGAAACAGATTTGATGTGATTATTGAATGTTTGACTGTTGAACCTTTAATTTACTAAATGCAGAGAGACAACAAGCAATAAGATACAAGTCACACGTATAATGTATTTAGAATGCAGATCAACATCTCAGAGACCATAACCAGTACCAACAGTACACATAATCATATCAAATGGCTCTTTCCCCTATGTGTTTTGACTCAAAGATGAGATTATTGATGCTAATGATTGTACCAGTGTTGTCAATCAACTAAGGGTTCATCAAAACTCATAAAAGGTATGGGTCAGGTAAGATTAATTTCCAAGTTCAAGAAAGTTATTTGTCCTGCACACTCAGTTGTTTTCTCAATGACTCATAAACAAAGTACATTATGTGGTATTCCTAGCAAAAATGAGCCACCCAACTTGTCTTGCCCCATCCAAACAATTTTACTTTCAAACAAAGATACATTCTATAATTTAAAGTGGCAATAAAAAAGGTTGAAATTGAACAGAAACAAGAAAGAAATAGTAATTTTTTTAATAAATACTGTAGAAAGAATAAAAAACAATGTGGGGAAGATGATTGTTGATAATATCAATGGTTAAGATGAAACACAACTGCCCACCTTCCCCAGATCAATGTTGCAGGGAACTCTTTCGGAAACATAGTGCACTTATTGTAGCACAACGCCGATACACACAATCCCTGCTTTAACTAACAAAACCTTTGTGTTTATTTATGTACAGATTAAGATTAAACAGACATTGAAACAAAAACAATAACACAAGAAGGAAATAATATTTGATAACTATGTTTTCTCAAAAATCTCTCTTTATAAGAAATCAAACTGAGAAAAGACACTTTCTCTTAATAACAACTCTGTACCCACTGTTTGATATTTTCAGGGCTTTAGATGGATACTAAAGTATTTGTAAGTTAACCAACCAACTTGATTCCCCCAACCACACCACCCACCCAATAAAAAAAAAAAAAAGCCTCCAACTCTTCTGCATGAGAAATAACAAGATAACAAATGTAAAATATAATTTATACAATTGAGACACACGCCCACACATCCTCATGCTCCTATGCCTGGAGGTGTGCAACACACATCATTATTAGTAAATAAGGGAAGGAAGCAATAAATAAGACTGACCTTGGTTAAGATGAAGGAGCAGTATATAGCCACCATCACATTTTGTTTGACATCATGAACTTTGTTTTTTTCTCTGCTGGCTTAAGAATCTGGAAAGAGCACATCAAATCTTCATCTACAATCATCATTGCACCAGCATTATCAAATTCACCACAGTAGTTGGGGGCGGAAAATATCGTAACAAGTTGCCTGTCAGCAAAGAATTCATACCCATCCTCCACAACCTATACCAAAATAATTATTCAGGTATCCAAACTCCAGAATGAGCAGAACAGGAGGGAAATTATTATTTAAAAAAACGAGGAGGGGGGGGGGGGGGGGGGGGGCGCGGGCAAAGTCAGTCACCTGATGGGCACGACAGACAAGGTCCAAATCATGCTTTGTTAAGAACTCTGTCACCTTATCAGGCCCAAAGGTGTATGAGACTCCTCTGTCATTCATTCCCCATCCTTTAACATCTCTACCAGGATCAGACCAGAGCAAATCACACAGCAACCCAGTGTCCGGAACAGCAGTTGGACGACTTAAATTTCTAATTTGATCCAAGTTTGTCAGATCGGGTGAAAGGCCACCATGCATGCACAATATTTTGTCATCTATAAGAGCTGCTACAGGAAGGCAGTTAAAACAGTCTGTAAAGGCTTTCCAAAGTCTCACATTGAATCGCCGCTTACATTCATCATAAAATCCATATATCCGATTAATAGAAGCACATTCATGATTTCCTCTTAGAAGAAAGAAATTCTCTGGATATTTAATCTTATAGGCAAGCAAGAGGCATATTGTTTCCAAACTCTGCTTGCCACGATCCACATAGTCCCCTAAAAATAGATAATTTGCATTAGGAGGAAAACCCCCATATTCAAAAAGCCTTAATAAATCACTGTATTGTCCATGAATGTCACCTGAAAATAGAAAGAAGAAATTCACAAGGTATGATTCAAATCCACAAAATTAGGACAGTTATGTCATTAAAATGAATAATCATAATTGCCTCTTGAGCATGAGCTCTAGAGCAGATTAGTCCTTTTTTTTTAAAATGGCACCCTAGTGGGTTTTGAACCCACAACTTCAACCTATAAATTGATCTTAAAAGAAGAAGATGTGTGCCAAAATAACTCTTAGTCATCTTGGATTTGTTAAAAATGTCAAATATAGTCCAAACCCCGCTCTACTCATTAAGTTAAATAGGCATAATTTTTTTTTTTTTTTGATAAGTAAAAAAAGAGGGTTAAATTCTGATAAAGGAATCAGCTTGTCCTAATCCTTCTATTGTTGACAACCACAGCATAACAAGGATCTCTTTTCACAACGGCTTACTACCTAAGCATCCATGCTGCCGTTCACCAAAGTTCCTTCAGAAACTCATTAATAAACATGGCCACATTAGATGAGGTGTCAATAGACATGGACTCGTTTTTTTGATAGGTAATATAAGAATTATTATTGATGAAAATGGAAAAAGAAACATACAATGTGTTCATGAGTATGAACACAGCAAAGCACAAAACAGAACACCACAGAAAACAATCAAGAGACTAAACTAAGAGAAGAAAAAAACTGAACAATTAAGTCAATAGACATGGACTCTAATGACTTATGAAGCCCTTGCACCCCCTACCCCAAAAAATACAAACAAGACAAAGGTCCAAGGTCCTTCGTCACCCAATTTCCAACATACTTATTAAGATGTTAGATTATCAAGGTTGTTCAACTCATGGAAATAATCATAATCTCCTACAAGAAAGTAGAGTAGTAGACAAACCACAATTTTTTCACCCACGCGTATTTCCACGCATGTTTTCAAACACATGTTTTCAGTTTTTAAGTGCATGTACCAAACATCCCCAAAAACATTCTATGAGCCCGTCTAGTTGTGTGTTAGCGAGTATTTAGGGAAAAAAAAAAACCCCCAATTCACTATTCATGCTTTATAAGTCCAGAACTTTAAAAGTACTATTCAGTGAAGTTTACCAAACACTCAAAACACAAAAGAGCTTTTCAGTTAAAGCTCTACTTCTTACATGGCACTATCTTGAGCATAGAGTAAGATATATATTCATGTTGCACAGCAGTACCAAGCATCAACACACACAAAAGTGTTCACTGCCAATTCACACCATATGACAACACAACACAAAGCCAAAAAAGCCCATTCAAAATCCTCTTTTTTCTTATCAGTAAGTTACTCACACTTGGTAGATTTTGAACTCACGATCTCACCCTCCACCCATTCTTATGGAAGAATGAAAGAACTACAAAACCTATAAAAAAAATATATATTCACCATCCATACATATTTCTTTACTCCTAAAAGCCAAAACAAAAAACAAAAAACAAAAAAAAACCTAATCTAAGAGCCTATCAGCTAATTCACCTACAACAACCAAGACTTTCTATCATTCATACATGTCTTTTTTTAACTATTTCTACTGGTGTTATTTTAACTCAGCTTCAAACGGTCCCACTTGTGTCGGTAAATAGCAAAAACTAATAAACAAATTATATTCAACCTTTAAAGTGGCTCTACTCGCTGTAAAAAGTTAATAGACTGCATTATAAAATTCAATTAAAAAAAAATAAATAGCAGTAGTAGTAGAAGTAGAAGACAATACCGCAAATCTTGATAGGGGCAGAGAGTTCGAGAAGATTAGGCTGTTGAAGAAAGATGTCTCTGGAAGCACCACAAAGCTGCTTGATCTCATTCTCCGATAGCTGAACTTGCTTACCCGGTCTCGCTGATCGGACCTCCGTCAGCCGTCTGATTATATCATCCACTACGACAAGGTCCATCGTAACCTGACCTTGCGCCGTCATTGGATTTTTTTTTTTTTTCAGATCCTCCCCCTCCCCCCTCCCCCCTTGGAACGGCTACGATTTCAGGAAACCCTAGAGAGGGGGTGGGTTTGGTGTGGTTTGGTTGGTACTTGGTACTTTTTTTTTTTTTTTTTTTTTCTCTCTCTCTCTCTCTCTCTGTTTGAGACTTTATTTATTTTTGTGTTGTGGTCTATTTTGGTGAGTTTGTAATAAAAAGTATTTTCTCGGGAAAGAAGAGTGGGAAAAAGGATAGGAAATGAAATGACAGATTCTGTTTTTTATTAATTTATTTATTTAGGCTTTTTGAGAGGGAGAGATGGAAGTGTCAAACACAAAAACATTGAAGATAGAGACGGCTGCTAAAGTCATATGGAGCGGTACTATAATTCGTTTGATTAATATCTGTGGACTGAAATTGAAAGGGGAGCGGTCGTGAAACGGTGTCGTGTTGTGGGAATTTTTTAAATTTTGGGATTTCACGGACAGCGCTGTTCTGTCGGTCTATCAAAATCTCCTTTTTGAGGATAAATTAGTCATATGGGGATGGGGTCGTACATTTCATTACATGGGCCCAAATAATAGTAAACAAACCTAACTTGAGCAGGAGCCCTAGCAAAAGTCCAACTAGACCCAAGAAAGAAAGAAAGAAAAAAAAATCTCAAACGTAGTTATGTTTGTTAGATTTTAGAACTAGCCTAGTTTTACTTGATGTAAATTGAAATAGTCAGATAGTAAAACCTAATCGGTTTTGAATTGGATTTATTTTATGTCACTCGGTTGATTTTAAGTTAATTAATTATACTAATTATGCAAATGTCCAAATTTAGCATGTGATTGATACAACCAATATTGTAAATTATAAAGGTGCAAATGGAAAATAAATTTGAATACAATGATATGGTTATAATGAAAAACCCTGACACAAAAAATCCAACAGGTGGTTTGAAGCTCTCTACCAACTAAAAAGTCCACTAAGACAAAAATGGAAATATAACCGATGTTGAACAAAATCAGTAGACTGAACACTTTGGCTTTGATGGGCTGAAAGTTGTAGCAAAAGCTTGCAAAAATGAACACGCTATCAAAGGAGACCGGTGGTGGACCGGCCTAACACCCTCCGATGATTAAGTTAGTTTCTCACAAGAATGGAGTTCCAACTATTTAGAAGTAAAATATCAGAATGTCCTTACCTTCGTTTGATTCAGATTGGTCCTTGTATAGAGAATCTCGGAGCAGTTATTGATTTGGTAACTTCCCCAAGTTTTGTGAAAATTAGGGATTCCAGACATAACTTCCTCAACCGCTAGTGGAAGTTAAGTACTTAGGAGAAATTAGTGGCAATGAACACAAGTTGATTAACCACTCCAAGATTTCCCAAGTGCTATGTGGTCATCCATATGCTTTGCCCATGGACGACTCTTTGTTCATAGACTGATGCTGTATGGTCGTCCATGTGTTTTGCACACGGACGACTCTTTTGTCCAAACGGTTTGTGGTCATTTAGCCAACTGATACTCATGGACGACTCCTCTGGACGAACCAGAGATGGTAATTTTTGCTATCCCATCAACAACAATATAATAATATAACTCAATCCTAGTATTGATTCCTAAAGTAGGATTTACTCACGTGACCATGTGCAACAACAATCTAATTTGATTCTTTTGTCTCATGGATCTCTTTGATGCATAAATACCTAATCCATGTGTAACTCACCACAATAGCTTAATTGCAGTAGTCATGGTGCAAGGTCTTCTATGGAACAATCATTAATCTTTAATGGAACTTTGAAGATAATGTTTGATACAAAACTCTAGGCACATAGCCATCGTAACAAGATCTCCACTTCACATAATGTTCTCCATATGTTAATAACAGCCTGATATGACTTTAAATACACCTCAGGAACTCTAGTGCACAAATCCCTAAGCCTCTTGGTCATCTTGGGATGCAACTTGAGAAAACAAATTCTAAAATCTCAAGGCTCGTTTGGTACCATAACTCAAACAACCGTTTTTAGTATTTAAACAACATTACATGTATTTTCACACACTTTTTCACCCATAAGTATTTCCAAAAAAAAACTGAAACTATTGTTTAAGTACATGTATCAAACACCTCTTCAATCAATTGATTGGAGTGAAGCCTTAATTAAGCCCAATTTATCGGCATTCAATTGAGCCTAGAGTCAAGGGCCTTGAGGCAGCACAAATTCTTCATTTTGAGCAGATAATTGAGCTATTTTTTGTGTCTTCAATGTAAGTTTTCAACCATTATTCTAGACACTAAAAAGTAACAACTCATTTACATTCAACCAAAGTTTTGGAAACGGTTTGCCAACACAAGACACATTTGACCATAACACAATTTATTTAAATTTAATAGTATTTTTGGATGGAGGGAGATGTAGCCATGTAGGGGTAGGATAGGAGAATAAAGGGTACGGTGGCTATAATATAGTAATTATAGTCTATGGTATAAGAACCATAATGTAATTATAAGATTTTTGTTAGTTAAAGTGGCAGCAATATGATGAGTTTTGTACGATCAACATAGATTTATAGATATATCATGTGGCACTAAATTTGAATGGATTCGCTGAGGATTGTAGGTAGCCAGGTAGGTAATATTGCCTTCTTCTAAATATACATGATTGTCAGGGGCAGAGCTGAGGGTCGAGGGAGATAAATTATACAATCTTCATGATGGATTACGTCATTTGTCTATTATTTCAGTAAAAGACTTTCACTTATTTAAAATTACTGAGTCAGTATTTAGTTTTTATTTAATACTCCACAATTTTAAACAAGTGAAAGTTTTTTACTAGAATGATGGAGCACATCACTTATTCACCATGAGCACCTTATAATTTCTCGTCAAGGAGGGGCAATTGCCCCCTCCCCCCACCCCGCCCGCCCAAATTTTTTTTTAGAGATTTACTTATATGTCATGAGTTTGCTACCTCCAATCATATGCTTACACCCTACACTAAATAACAGGAATATGAGGAAATAGAGCTCAAGTGTAATTACTGTTATGTGAGTTTCAAGGTTTTTGTCCTTTTATCAATTTGTTCCCTCCCCTCCATATGGCTAGCCCATCTTAATTTTTGTATTCATCTATTTTCTTGTTCTGTTTCATGCATGGATTTGCTTTACATATTTCTTTTTCATTTATAAAATAGTCATTGGACTATTTTTTTTTTCTATGGAAACTTCACTAAATATGAAAGAAAAATAAAATCATTAATAATCTATTAATGTGTTTTAAAGCTCAAAATATATATAAAAAAAAAAAAAAGATAAAAAAAAAAGAACTATTAAGGAACACAAGTTTTAATCGAAAAGATTGAAAATAATATTATTATCGCCTGATAAAAATGATAAAAGAATCACAAATTTCTAATGTAGTAATTTATTCTTCGCTGATAAAATTTGTGTAAGCAATAAAATGTAAAGATAATTATATAATAAATTCTAAAACTCAATATTGTTTTCCTATTAAACTTTGAATTTTCAAGTGTATGTAAGTTCACAATTTCGTTTTTAAAATATTACAATATCATATTCATATGAGTTGAACTTGAGTATTCCAACTACTAAAATCTTTTATGAGAATTATAAATGGAATTTTTAATTAAAAAATTATTCATGGGTAAATGAATCCTTAATAGAAAAATACAGTACAGCAAATATACTAATGTTATTTTATGTGTTTGTGCCCGCATGCATTGCTTATAAATTTTGCGCCCGCCCGCCCCCCCCCCCCCCCCCCCCCCCCCGCGCCTCCCAAACTTAAATTCTGGCTTCACTACTAATGATTGTATGTGTGTGACGTTGGGGGATCACCAAGGAGCCTCTTTTTTTTTTTGGGTGGAGAGAGAGAGAGAGAGAGAGAAGAATGCGAAGCATTACATAATGGAAAGAAAGAAATGACTTTCAATACAAGCAAAAAAGAAAAAGAAAAAAAGAAGCTTGAAAACCGAGTTCACTTCTAATTAGGAAAAAAAAAAAAAAAAAGACTTACGATACAATCAAAATGTAATAATTTATTTTCATGTTCGATCTTTTCTAATTAGTTCACTTCTATCGTAGTATGAATAGCATAAAATAGAGGAAGGTATCTGCACGGTGCGCTCTGTTACATGTGGCTGCGTCAGAGGCCATGCCTTTTAGCAGAAACATAGCATCTACCGCGACCACTTCTACATCGCCATCTTCCTTCAGAAAAAGTTGGGAAATCTAAAGCTGGGAATAAAATTGTTCCTGACACTTTCTTCACAAGCGCAGAAAGTTAATTTCTAGGTTGGCAGCTGTCAATTAGGTATAAGGTTCACATCAATCCCTGGATCTTACATAACCAAACGCAGACACAATGGTTCAGTTCATAACAGTTGCTTCAATTTGTCACTCAAAATGGTAAGAATCAAATTAAAGGAATAACATGCGAGGATTTAGCAATAGCATTGATGCTAACTAGTTACGTGACAAATGGCATGAACGTGTTGAATACGTAACAAAAGGACGCTTGAAAAACCTTGCCTTTTACAAGGCAAAGTGACAAAGAATTAGAGAACCAGACAAAAATGCATGAATCGTTTTGTTCCGTAATGGAAAGATCATAGAGGGCTCCATTTTCTTGTGTGTGACAAAAGAGGCCGAAATGCATGAACAAACTATGACACTTTGCATTATTAATTAAAAGCAACCTTTTCTTATTGCAGGCAATGTGAATTAAAGCGTCGGCACTTGATATCTAATCACATTTTATTACATCTAATCAAAAGAGGTAGGAATTGGAAAACATTTTATTACATCTAATCAAAAGAGGTAGGAATTGGAAAACATTTTATTACGAAGAATTATATGAATTTTTAGAAATCCTATAGTCCAACTTCCAAGACAAATTTTTAGTGCCGAATTTTTTCATCACTAGAAATACATTTTGTTGTTGTGAAACTTCAATCAATCTTATGAGGTTTAAACGTTAAAAAGTGGGGAAGATGTGGAGTCAAGAATTTGTTCTATAAAGGCTGAATAAAAAATGTGATAAACCACTTTTTTTTTCTTTATATATAGTTACGTTTGGTATTAGCTGAAAAGTGCAACTTTTTTTACTATTTAACTTATTTTTGTTACTATTCATGAGTTTTATTTCATTTTTTGGTATTATTAATAAGTTTCACTATACTATTTTAGTTAACTTTTAACTTTATCAATAGTACTTTTAGCAAAATATTTTTAATTTCAGCTAAATAAGTTGTTCCCAAATGAACACATAACATGTTCATATCAATAAATATTATAAACCCAATTTAAGATTAAAATTAAGTACTCAAGCTTGGCAAAAAGATTTGATATTTATATTTGTGTATTTTTTTTTTAGAGTTTCAACCTATAATGTCCACTTTTGATGAATATGCTATTTGTTATTAGATAAAGACACCGATCAATTTTTGGTGTAGGTAAAAATTGAACCTCAAATTTCTTATTCAACCATAAAAATTTTTACCAGTTGAACTAACAAGAACCACTTTATTTATTTGTGCATTTTAGAGAAACAAACTTGTACCAAGATTGACATAAGTTTTAAAATGGTTCACTTCTAAACCTATGTTTTGAAGTGGCCATTCCATTCACTATGGCTTTTTTGATGAAGCAAAAGCGTCTGGCATACATAACAGAAGGGGGCACATCAAATTAAAAGCCCTATACAACAGGCAAAAGATCACGTAGACTTGCTTTTATTTTGTTGAAACAGGCCCTTATATTATAACTAATAAATCTGCAGAGACTTTGTTGCCTTATCAAAAGAACATTAAAAAGTTGGAAACTGGAATTGTTCTTTTACGAAGAATCAGTTGGATTTAAGAAATAGATCGGACAACTCACAAGGAACTTCTATCAGACCTTTGGCAATAAAGCATTTAGACACAATTTAATTTATAATAACCTTTTGATTATCATATCCCAAAAAAAAGTTACAAATTTTCAATTCCTTCTTCTTCTTTTTTATTTTTTATTTTTATTATTTATTTATTTATTTATTTTTAATTTACATGGAAGTTTTCATAAACCATGACAACCTAAAAGGCAGGTTTACTTGTTCAAAAAAAAAAAAAAAGGCAGGTCCACGTAATTATAGATAATTAGATAGTATTATACAACTTCAAAAGGGACGTAATATAGTTGTAAAAGCCTTTATTCTTTCCTTTTAAAAAATTCTACTTGTAACTTAGTGGTCCACCAAAAATGTTGTAATATTTTCTTGAATATCACACCATCTCTTTATTTCCTTTGCTACTGACAATCATATAAGTTCTATTACTTTAAAATTTTAAATTGCAAGCTTCATCGTAGAAAGTAGAAACTACTGTGAAGTTGTAATCTTGCTTGGTAGAGATTGTTAATTTGACCTTTGAAGCCTTTTTTTCAGACCACTTTTTTTTTTCTTTGCTGAGTTTTACCACTTTTTAAGTTGAAGCTAAATGGTATTTGTGTACTAGCACCTGGATTTTATATGTATACTATGAGTCTGTTTAGAATTTGTTTATTTTGTTGAAATTAAAAATTTTTTGCTGTAAGTACTATAAATAAAAGTAAAAGTTAGCTAAAATATTACAATGAAATTCATGAATAGTAAGTTGGCTTTTTAATTAAATGTTGCAAAATCTTCATCTCATCGCTATTCCTGGTGCCTTGAGATGGTACCACTTCAAATGCTGATCTAGGTCATGGCTATTCAAGGTTGATTGCATCAAAAAGTTCTCTACCTTGGTCGAGTTGAAAATTAGAGAACATTAATTCTTATGCACTACTTACTTATAGATAATTTCAGTGTCAATCGAGAAACAAATCATTTTTCTGTGTTAAGATGAGAGGGCAAACACAAACACTGACCACAAAAAGATTGTTCCAAGTAAAGAGATGGACTTTTTCATTTTTCATCCCTATCTTGGAGTTGGACTTGTAGCTATAGTGCTATACTTGTGGAAGAATCTAAGTTGAAATTGTGCAGAACAAAATTGTAAGATGACATATGGGTTATACACTTTGTAGGCTGGTAAATGATACCAAAAGTATAAATTGAAACATAGGTGATTTTCCTCAGCCTCTCAAATCTAAACCTTTTTATTTTTTATTTTATCTCTCAAAAGTTTTCATTTCTTTTTACAAAGGAGGTATTAAGACTTTTTTTTAAGGATTTGACTATTCTCTCAAATGTATATAATCCTCCGTTCCACATATATTAGTTTATTATAGAGAAAAATATCTTAAGGAGTGGCCCAAAATGCCGTTAAGAGGTTTTGAACCCAGCGTTTTATGAATATCACGAGGTTTTAGAAAATATTTAACTGACTAAACCTCTTGAAGTTATTTTTAAAATATTCAGAGGTCCCAACAAAACAAAACAAAAAATAAGCGTTGTTTTCATGACAGATAGGAAACTTTCTCTAAAAGTTCTAATAAGTGATAAAGTGATCAAAGTAGATCCTGTCTTTGAACAGTATATGGAGCACTAAAATTAGCAATGAGTCTTCGTTGAAAATGAAGTAAAGGAGTGTTTATCGTCCTTTTTAGGGAAACAAAGGAATTGGAAAATACAGGGGGCAGAAAAAACTAGCATTATTCGAAACAAGGGAAATTGGCGCAGAATCAGTTCTTTATGGACCACAAGGTCCACAATTAATCATAGTATATAGTCTAGCACTAGATTTAATAGTATAGTTCTTAACAGAACTAGGCCATATATACCCAGCACTTTAAAAAAAAAAAAAACCTATCTCTTTATTAAGGTATATAGTCCAAAGTTTGATCCAAAAATTTGTACCTACGAAAGCAAAACTTTCTCTTTATTTGTTTACTCATAAAGAAAAGAAACCAAAATAAATAAAATGTTGTGAATAACTTGATCTGGACTTGTTAAGATGTTCGTTGGAACTCCCTCACGAATTAAATCAACCAAGTTTAAACTCAAATTTGGAATTCGAATAGTTTACATAATCAAACTTGAATAAAGGCTTAGTTTGATATGTTCGTGAACGTTAGAGATGAAATTCTTTACAGTTAATTATTAATACATGCAACGTTTAAAAGAGAAACAGTTAAATTACCACTCAAAAGCACCTGCTCTAATATCTTACAAAATCTTTATTTGTCACAAAAAATTTTTAAATAACAAGCAATGGTAAATATAATCAATTAACTATTATTCTAATAAAAACATAAATTTCTTATTTAAAAGTGCATTAAATTAGTTTATTTAGTTAATTGAATATAGATTGGTTGGTTTTAGTTATTTCTATCAACAAAACTTCTTACCATCATGGAGTAGATACATGATTGATAACGAGATAAATTCAATTTCAAATCAATAAATTAAACGTAAACATCTTGATATTTAGCTTGACTCAACTTATTTAGAACATATCCCTATGCAACAATGGAATAGAGCACATGTACTGTGAAGCCAACTAATTTGCTGATGTATTGGCTAAAATGGGATTGAGTGCTATGAAACCACCACTTGTGGTGGAAAGTTTATTGGCCTTTGATAAAGCTGATATGTTTTATAACAAACTTATTAATTTTTAATTTATGCTTATCTCTAGTTTTAACCAAAAAAAAAAAAACTTATTTACAACCTTATTCATCTGATAGCAATGTAAAAAATAAAAATAAATGAAAATTTGAGAGTGATTTCATTATCATTTTTGGAGTATTTCCATTTTATATCTTTTCTCTATTTCAGAAAAAGGAAAGGGCAACGGGCATTCGAAACCATGGCCCAGCTAGTAAAGGGGTTGACCATAAAATAAAGGCCATGGCCATGGCATTTATGTAGGGCAAAATTTGCTTAATAATTCTTTTTAAGAAAATTTATAAGGAAATAGCATGTAACTGAGTTATTTAGTTATGTAGACTCTTTTTGAAATTTAAGTTTGTCAAACTCAAATTTCAACCCAAAATCAAGTTCATATAAATTCGAGTTTCAATTAGATTAGATTGTGTGGTAGTCTGACATTGTATAACAAATTGGAACTCGAGTTTGCTAAACTCAATTTTGAGTTGAAACTCGAGTTTGTTGAACTTGAGTTTCAAAAAAAGTCAAAATAATTAAATAACTTCTACATAATTAAATAACTTCAGTCACATGCTATTCTCCTAAAATTTTCTTTAAAAAAATACTATTATGAAAATATTGCCCTTATATAGCTATGTCCTTCAACAGTTCAACGGAACCATTTGTATTAAAGTATTAAACTCGTTGGAGTGGTAACAGTTATATACAAAATGCCATGTTAGCTAAAAACATGATTTTTTTATAAAAATATTAATGGATATCCTAAAGTCTTTTAAGAAATATTTTTATGAAAAAATAATAATTAATTTGTTTGAAAGGTTTTTATATTTTCAATAAAAATTGTGTCAACATTTTTTTAAAAATAATTTATTAACAAATTATCTTAATGACACCCATCTCTTATTAATAAATTATTTTAAGAAAGTTTTGACACAGCTAAAAATATAAAAATTATTCTTTTATTTTTTTTACTATAAAAAAATTAATTATTTAATTTTTTTTACTATAAAAATTTCTAAAATATATCCTAATTTTTTTCCTTTTTTTTTATAAGCTAACAAAAAGAAAAAAAAAAATTCCCTTATTAACAATTGCCAGTGAAAATGAGCTTTTGCCTTTATTTTTTAAAATATCGAGTAAAATATCCCTATTTTGAAACTATTAAATATTGTATTCCTGTTTTGAAATTCGATTTTAAAAAAATCGAGTTCTGTGTAATATTTTGCCACTTAATTTTATAAAAAAATTTAAGTGAAACTTGTTGAGTTTCACTTAAAAATATACATATAACTCAATTCTGAGAATATCGAGTTTTATACATAACTCGATTTTAAAAATCTTATAAATAGTTTCAAAACAGAAATATTGTACTAAATATTTTAAAAAATAAAAGCAACAACCTTTTTTTTTCCCCCAACAATTACCACCTGTTATCCTTATTCCTTATTTTTTTTTTTGCTAACCTTATCCTTATCCTTATTCCTTATCCTTCATTATTTTAGTGATTATAATTTATAACCGAAAACATGATTTCCTACAATAAAGTGTGTGTAATGAAATTTACAAATTCTTGTCCCTTCTTTTTCCCGGCAAAACTCGATCATATTCCCAAAAAAGAGAGAAACAAACAAAGAAAAGAGAAAAAACCTTCAAGCTTAAACCTCATGCGTGTGCACACTACACTACCGCACACAGCATAAAACTTTTTCTCAAGAATTTGAGAATTTGAGAATTTCCTTTTTCAAAATCCTGGAAAAAAAAGAGTTGGATTCTGCGAAGCCCTCCACCGTTACTTTATTGTTTCTCCGCCTCAGCAGATTCCCTCGTTCCTAAACTTTCAGCTATCTCTCTCTACTCCCTTACTTTTTAGTTTTTCCCTTCAATTCCTTTCCAAGCCAAGAATCTCTCTTCCCCTCTAAAACTCTTTCCTTTCTCTCTCAGAGATTCCCTCCTTTCCTTTTTCAATCTTCCATCCACTATTGACGATGTCTATTACATTCTCTCCCCCTCTCTTCCTTTCTCTCCAAGCCGTCACTTTCTCTCTCTCTCTTCCTCTTCTTCGTCCTTTTCATTTCCCGAGAAACTCTATACATAGAGTTCGATCCTCATGGCTCCTTCTGGCATCAACCACTTATCTCAGCCTTGTATTTACGGTACGCCCCACTCTACGCTTGCCTTGTACGTGTTCGATGAAATGCCTCTGAGACTTGTTTAGTAGTTTAATTTTGTTCGATAGAGAAATTTTTATGATTGATTGATTTGTCAATGGTTGGAGGTGGTGGTTGGTTTGTTGGTTTTTTTTTTTTGGGTTGAAATTAATTTGTGTAAGCAGGGGACGTTGGTTCTTCGTATGCAGAGAGAAAGTCTCGCTTTATGAGATGGCTGTGTAAGCTTTTCAAGAGTGGGTCCAATCGTGGTGGTGGTAGTGGTAGTGGTAGTAGCCATCATCCTCAGCTCGTCGGTGAGGAAAATATGTCTTGGCGTGCACCAGTTAGATCCTTGGTAAACAATACAATATGCTTTCCTCGTCTTGCTAATTTCCATTATCATTGTTGTTGTCGTTGTTGTTGTTTTTTTATTTTATTTTTATTTTTTTTATCGTTATTTTAATCAGTCTTAGATATTGGTTTGAATGTGTGTATGGTTGGCAATGAGTTTTAGCTTAAATGACACGTCCTTCTCTCATAAACTATTGGATGCATGTGTAAAGATAAAATTATATCATTCTTAATATATGAGTCTTCAAAATGCTTTACACTTTTGCAAATTTTCTAAAATAAATGGTTGCACTTTTTCTCTTTTTTCACTATTGGGGATGGTGTGGTGATTTATAATTGGATTAGAGAACCATGGTTTTGTGGATGAACTTTTGTTAATGTAGTGTAGTTATGTTTACAAATTTTGGTCCACATATTGTGGAGTTATGTTTACGAATAACAAGAATCAAGCTGGTGCATGGAGTGAAAAAATGTCTGATAGCCTCTGCCATTTCTTTTTTCGCTAAACCTTGTAAGATATGATTGTTTCTGCTTTGTGAAAGAACCCCTCATGAATGATGCAATAGGTTCGTATCTGACATTTCCTTCAGTGATGATGTTCATTTAGCAAATAAAGAACTCGATTTCATTCATATCACAATGACTAAAATTTTACATTTTCACTGCTTGGTTAGTAAGAAATTTTTTTAAAAAATTTATAACTGATTCTTCTAACATGATCAGGATGATCGCGCTAGGTCTCAAAAGGATAAAGAGGACTTGGAACGTGCAATTGCACTCTCCCTGGCAGAAGATTCCAAGAGATCAAATGGTCTGTTATTAATATTTAAGGTCACGAATGTTGCTCCCCTATTACACTCATGCTCTCTCTCATGCACTTGCATGGACACACACACACACACACACACACACACAAAAAGTCATGATTTAATGTCAAGTTTTTAATTCTTTGCTCTCTTTTTCCCCAGGATATAGATGGCGGTCGGATGATGACGATGAGATTTCTAGTGCAATTCGGGATGCCCTAAATCCAAATCCATATCCCCCCCTTGCCCCTTCACCATATTATCCCAGTAGATGTGGCAGGTTAGATTTCTTAGTCGTAGTTGTAACTATGCGCAGTGTGTGCATGTCAAACATCAGGGGTATCTGGTTAGATATCTTATTCATGTTTACAAAAAAAACCAAGATTTCTTATTTATAGTTGAAGTTTGTGAGTGGCTGCTATTTGCCAAGATGGGCCACTTTTTTTGCCAACTTTTAGAAATTAATGTCTTCTGGCCTGAAAAGTTCTCTGATTCTTCCCTTTTTATAAAAAAGTACACATAACTGATTGACTGACCTGTGTCACTAGTAAGTAATAACCTGGTAGTGTTCTGCCAATTGATCCTGATGAATGCTTTTTTCTTTATATAGTAGTTTTAACTTCGAAATAATTGTATTTTACAAGTATATTGCTCTGTTTAGATTTTTTTTTTCTTTCCTTTTTGCATGGATGTCATTAATGAGAATTAGCATATATATATATATATATATATAATCCTGTAAGACCACACCATTTTACCTATGGTTTCATAAGCAATCTATCAGATGTTTAAATTCATCTGACTATTATTTTTCTTGTTTTCCTTGTACTAACTTCAGAAGATAACTTACTATTGTTGCTTATAAGATTTAGTTGTTTATTGAGAGTTTTGATGATTATAGTCTAGGCTGTACATGGTTTGCTTGAACCCCAGATTGATGTTTATCTCCAAAAGGTTGCTCCTGGACTTGTCTGATTTCATGTAATGATTTAAATAGCAATATACAAATCCAATTGCTACTCTGAAAGTCATAACTTAACAATCTTGAATCTGATTGGTCAAGTGTACTTTTGCGGATAACTTGCAGGATATGTGGTGGTTGCAAACGTGACATAGGCTTTGGCAATTATCTGGGATGCATGGGAACCTTTTTCCATCCAGAGTGCTTTCGCTGTCGTGCTTGTGGTTACCCGATTACTGAGCATGAGGTAATCAATATTCTCTTTCCTTCTCCAGACCTTTTCTTTTTGTTAATTAGTATTTTCTTTCCATATTTGACTTGTACTGTATCAGTTGATTTTTAAGTTTTTAGACGGATGTGAAATAACCATACAAGTAATGATGATGACACTTCTCCTTCATCTAGCTCTTACGGTTTTTTCCGTTGATCCAAGTTTTCTTTGTCAGGAAGGGACCCTTATCACAAGTCTTGTTTCAAAGAGCTGAACCATCCCAAATGTGAAGTTTGCCACCAATTTGTAAGAGAAGTTAACCATGGTGTATTTGATCTCCATTTTTTGTTGTTGTTATTGTTGTTATTTTTAAAACCATAACGTTAGTTTTCAAGTAAAAGTTCTCTTTAATAAATTTTCATCATACTATCTTGTCAAAAAATAAAAATAAAAAATAAAAATTTGCATCATACCAGTATGTGTAATTTTAGAACAGGGTTGCCACTACCTGACTGGGGCATGCTGACAGGGATTTATAATTGTTCTCAAGGATCCAGACTAAATTTGAAATAAAATTTTCACATTCAAATTCAACATCTCATTTGTGTACTGCAACACAAAATGGACTAGTTTAAAGAAAGAACTCTTGAGATGTCTGAAATTTTATATCTTGCAAATGAATAATGTTTCATAATGACTCTGCAGTGTATGAAAATCTGTATCATATCCATCACAAATATATCAAATCCTTTTAGTAATATTGGAGAAAACAGGAATGCTAGTTAATCTCTTTTATAAGCTTGTAGGCCAGATTGAAAAAAAAATAATCATATTCTATTTAGTTGATACATGTTAAATCTTGTTTCATTTAAGTTATTTACATTCTTACTTTTGCTACATAAAAAATTTCCAGATCCCAACAAATGCTGCTGGTTTGATCGAGTATAGGTGCCATCCATTTTGGACTCAAAAATATTGTCCATCACATGAGCATGATAACACAGCTCGGTGCTGTAGTTGTGAACGTTTAGAGGTAATAATATAAGCAGTGGAATAGAGTTTTCATATTATTACATTATGTCCATTTGTTTTTATAAAATGAAACAGAATGAATATTATTAAATCACATTGATCTGCATGTAACTGCTCTTTGTTCCCTTTCTTTTCCGCCCTCTTGAAGTCCTGGAATGCAAGATTCTATTCTTTGGAAGATGGACGGAGTTTATGCTTAGAGTGCATGGAATCTGCTATCATGGATACCGGTGATTGTCAACCCCTTTACCATTCCATAAGAGATTTTTATGAAGGAATGAACATGAGGCTAGATCAGCAAATTCCCATGCTTCTGGTTGAAAGACAAGCACTTAACGAAGCCATTGTTGGGGAGAAGAATGTAATAAATGAACTCTTGGTCTATGTTTGTGTGTGTGTGTGTATTTCATGGAATTCCTTTGATACTGAAGTGGTTCTTTTCAGGGCCTTCATCACATGCCTGAGACTAGGGGTTTATGCCTTTCTGAAGAGCAGACTGTCACCAGTGTATGTAATCAGAAATTTGTACGTGGTTTTACTCTCTTAAATTTGAAAATATTTAACAAGGGTATTGATATGTTATTCAGATTAGAAAAAGGCCGAGAATTGGCGGTCACCGACTTGTAGGAATGAGAACCCAACCCCAAAAGCTGATTCGAAGATGTGAAGTTACTGCCATTCTTGTTCTGTATGGTCTTCCAAGGTGATTGTCAATGGCAATTTCCACTTCTTTTTTTTTTTTTTTTTTTTTTTTTTTTTGGTGGGAGGGGTTGGTAAATTACTCTAAATTCTTCTTGCATTTTGTGTTTTCTTTCTAAATTTTTATCCAGTCTCCAATTATAATTTACTTATGGCATGACATTAGAGTGGAGTAGCACCGATCTTGGGTGAGTGCCTCCATATTATACTTTCTGAACATAAAGCTCTTCTGTCATTTATTCAGTGTATAAAGTCCCATTGAACAATAATGTGGCATCTCATATAGATGGTGATATGAGGATAATCGATTTTAAATTTAAGAATTAACTACATAGAGCATGGAGTTGCAATGCCCATGTGTTAACATAGACAAAGCGGCTCTGTTTCAAATCTTTTCTCTATTGAAGTTTTCATGTACTTTTTAAATTGACACCATCTATCATAAAACCTTAAACATCACTCTCATGTGACCCAACAAACCAAAACAACAGAGAGCCTTACATGTAACAGAATGAGGATTATTAATCAAGATTTGAGTCCAGGACCTCACAGACAATAATCTTAGCAACCATCTATTCTAGGATTGTCAATTAGTGAACCAACAATGTAAATCAGGCTCACAAACACATTAACACTAACAAGATCCATTTCTTCACATACTCGTTCATATCTTAATGTTTGATATCCTTGTTGAATGCAGATTACTCACAGGTGCTATTCTTGCTCACGAGTTGATGCATGGCTGGTTACGCCTTAAAGGTAGTATGCCCCTCTGAATCCCCTCATTGGATCATCTTCTGGATATACAGAATTGGATCTTCATTCACCTTTGATTTATGCAGGCTACCACAATCTTAACCCTGAGGTAGAGGAAGGTATCTGTCAGGTGCTTTCACACATGTGGCTTGAGACAGAAGTGATGCCAGTTGATAAAAACATGCCATCTACATCAGCAGCTTCATCATCATCATGGTCATCGTCATCAAAAAAAGGTGTAAAGTCTGATGTTGAAAATAAACTGGGTGAATTCTTCTTGCACCAAATCGCCCACGATGCTTCCCTAGCATATGGAGGAGGATATAGGGCTGCTCAGGTTGCTGTTAATAACTATGGTTTACGTAGTACTCTGGACCACATTCGTCTAACCGGAAATTTCCCATTGTAATGAAAATAAATGTTCTCAATGGTTGTATCTCCTCCTTCCCTATGCCCGTTAAAGACACTGATTGCTCCTCAAAAGAGTTGAGCTGAGAACAGAAGCTCGGAAAACAACCCCCCCTTCAATTTTCATAGGGGGGGCATACGTCCAAAATAAGACTTCGTCTAATAATATGCCTTTTTTACTTGAATTGTAAAAGTAAATGCGTAAATCTTCTATTTCAATACTCTATTGACAATCTGCATCACAATTTCCTACCAGATTGAGCAACATTGCTCGATACACTTTTTTGGGAAACTTACATTTTTTGGAAAACTTCCATGTCCCGGACTCACAAGTCTGCAGGTTGTTGCTTTGACATTTCTTTGGTTGGGAATAGTATAGGAAAAATAGATGGAATAAAATGGTGAGATATATACATATATATATATATATATAGTCAATCCTAAACTCTATTGGAGATTCATAACCAACTTTAAAAATAAAATTTTAGGACCAAGTCTGCTTTGTTAATGGAAATATTTTGGGAGAAAAAAAGACAGGTTCCTAAATGCCTTGCACAACTTTTAAACTAGCAAATGGAGAGTCACAACCTTAGTTTACACGTGTAAACAAGCAAATAGAGACACTGAGCCATCTGTAGGCTATATATGATTTTCTGAGGTTGCTTAATTGCTTTGGTAAGTGCTCAAATTAACTGCAGTTTTCCTAAAGATGATGGTGGTCTTCAGACCATGCCATCCAAAAAACACCTTAGGATTAAGGTACTAATCTAGTACAACTTGGTTGTGAGCTCGAACTTGGCTCAAGCTCAAAATAAAACTATATGAACTGATCCCAAACTTTTATGACTTGCTTGCCCTCTGTTAACCTCTTCTGTTCCCCTCTCTGCTAAGAGAATGATCTTTCGAAGTAAAACCAACATAGAACTTCCAGTTCCAGGTACAAATTAAAGTCAATATCTTAAAGATTGTTACCAATAGGCCAATATGAGCAATCAAAATTAGAAAACAAAAACCATAATGATACACATACATGATCAAACCACATGTTCTAAACCTCTCAAAATTCATCTATTTATATATGACTTACATGACATTTGAGACATAACAAAATGCAAAACCCAAAACAAGAAAAGAAAAAGAAACACCGAATTGATTCCATACCCAATCAATTATCAATACATTCCTCTGCTACTGTTGAGAATGGAGCCAAGTGTGCCCAATACAGCAAAAGCCAAAAGGGGACTAACATCCAAAGTATCAAAGATTGGTGGAATAATGTTCCGAAACAGATTGAGATAAGGATCACATAGGTCTCGAATTGCCGACAAAGGTTGTCTGTCCCAAGGAATGTTGGGAAACCAACTCAGCAAAACCCTCACCATCAAAACCCCACTATAGATATCAAGCCACTTAGCCAAACCAGCAGCCACCACCGTGAGCGGCGTGTTCAGGTACCCAGAAGGCCTGTCCTTCAGAGCCGCAAAGAACAGTGGCCCAACTGAGCTTACTAGGCCTAAGTGAGATTGTGGGCCCATAATGATTTTGGGGAGGACAAGCAAGGCTATGGAAGCTATGGTGGTGAGAGTTTTGGTGAGTGGTGAAGAGTAAGAGATTTGTGGGTTTGGGATAGTGGAAGAAGAAGTAGAAGAAGTAGAAGAGAGAACAACAAGGGTTGTTGGGTTGCGTTTGGTGGTGAGGCGGAGAGAGAAGGGTTTGGGGTTTTGGTTTAGGGAAAGGGGAGAGGAGTGAATATGAATATTGGGTGTGAGGTTTGGTGGTGGGAGGGGGAGAGGGGTTCGGAGGAGGAGGTTGGATTGGGAGGTGATTAGAGTTAGAGGAGCCATTTTTCCTCTTTGGTTTCTCAGAGAAGTGCAGATTTTTTTGTATGAATGATTATCTCCCGATTCCCCTGGCTGAAGTGTCTAGTCTTAACTAGTAATAAATTAGTTCTAATCGGCGTATGTGTATCAAGCGAGGCCTCGGTCTTCTGGGCCGAAAGTTAAAAAAGGAGAGAAAGGGAAAGAAGATAAAAAGAGAGCCCAATTAGAATACTCCAGTGTACTTTGGGCTCGGGTGGTGCGTTTGTCTCGCTTCTATGTACGTTCGCATCTCTCTTTTTAAGTTTAGCTTCAAACTAGACATGGCAATACTCCGACCCTACCCGAAAATACCTAACCCAATCTCGATTTTTTTTATCCGAAGCAAAAACGGGTTAACCCGTGACCCTACCTGGATAACCCATGACCCGATCCGTTAAAAAAAAATTCGCTAAAAAAGTATTTAAACTACGTCCTGATACTAGGTGTATAAAGCACAAAGTACCAAAACTAATAATCAATATATTATAGATATAAAATTATAAACAATTAAAACTGTTGTCAAGACATGACATGAGCGAATGACTATTTGAGCTTCATCACAACCAATAAAAGTTAAGTTTCAGTGCTTCACAAACATGACATGAGACATGAAACATTAAACAAGACAAGACAACACATTGCACAAGGCTGTCAAGACAACCATTAAAAAAAAAAAAAAAAAAAAAATCTCATTCAATACTAGCTGTAGTCCATTCAGTTCAAACCATTGAATTGGAGTCATCTTCTTTCAACCTGTTATATGGTGATTGAAGAGACATGGAATCTTGTATAATTTATTTGAATGACTTATCCCATACATTATTTCCATACCGTTTCTTTACCGTCTATTCATTTCATTCTATTCTTTTATAAACTCCTAAACATAATGTATAGGAAAAGATGAGGATAGGGATCAGGCAGGCAACCAAGTAACTTGTGGCTTTGAGAATTTAGGCCTGTTGTAGTTCGGACTTCATAGTGATGAGACTCTCAATAGCTCTTGTAACAATCATACCAGTACATAACAATCCATGAGTGATTCAATTTATACTCCTGTCAAAATTGATCCCGCGAACTTATCACATAGCATATTTTCTTATTGGATTGTTACTTAAATAATTTGATATAATTGATACCAATTTTTTTTTTCTTTTGGGAGTGCCGTCTCCACCAGCTATACTAAATCACCCATGTAATAATCTAAGAGAATGCTGCCACATTTCCTAAGGAAGAACATATTTTTATTGTACTCACCTACGAGCTTTAACTCAAATAATACTAGCCAATTAGAAAGGGAAAAAATTATTCAGGTATATAGCCAAATACATATGATATATCAAAAATAACTCGAGAGTCAAGCCTCTGTAACAGACGCCCATGTACCTTACAGTGCAGAAACAATATTTGCAGCTCTGAAAAGAAGACCACCAACAATGGAATATAGCTTATTGAACCCAATTTGTTCTGACATTAGATCACACTACAATTTCAGGTTTACAAAGGAATCATGAATTAAAAAAAAGAAGCAGCAGCAAAAAGCTCCACTTAAAAGTACTGTATTGTAGCTCACTAACTTGTAAGAGATGAATAATGAATGATATCTATGACAATTTTGAAGACAAACCATGTTGTCAGTACACTTGGGTATAGAATTAACTGTTCTGTATCTATACATGCAAAAAAGAATTCTCCCAACAGCATTTACAATTCAACCACCGTGAGAAGACCCAAGTAAAGAAATGAGCTAACATAACAATGCCCATCCCATCATTTCAGTTGCATATCAGACTACCAACAATGACATGAGCCAACTACAAACTGGTAGTAGTGTCAGTCAACAGCTTCTTCAGTGTCTCATAAGTCATAAAACAAATACCTACACCAGGCACCACCTTGTAGTATTCTGGCAGAATCCCCCTATACAATCCACGGAAGCCTTCATTCTGGATTATTTGCCTAAATATACCAAAAAGGCCTGTTGTATAGACACGAGCCCGGCCACCTGCCCCTTCCAATTGCTTACGGCGCCTCACAAGATCAATTGGAAATGTAGCTGCATATTGTGGTGGAGAAAAATGAATAGACACTCTTGTGTAATCGGGTACTCATTGAACTGAAATTTGTATGTTAAACTTATCAAGGTCATGAAACCTCTTTAGGTCTCATGGTTGACAATCTCATTTTCTCAACGCAAACAAAATATTGAAGCTTATCAAACATGATGGTTCATAAATGAGAAACCACTATTATAATTCCACAGAGCCATTATGAAGTAAACAAATTATCTAAAAGACCTCACATATGAATGATCATGTTTTGGGTACATGTAGCATCCAAATCAATTAAATATTTTTTTTAATAGTACAAAAGAATATTACTAAAGAAAGGAGAAACTCAAATACAAATGTGGTACACAATCAATTCTCAACTGCAGTAATATACAAATTACTATAAACAGCATGCCATGCCAATGGAAGATGTGGTAACAAAGCTATCATATACAACTAATATGATCAGGAAAAATGTGAACTCATGAGCAGCTTCCTATAATGAAGAAGCAAATTATGGTCATTGGAGAAAAGTAATTGATGGTTGGGCTGCTAAACAAGATGGCACTCTTTGAGAAACTTTGAAGCTCTACCAAACTATTGCTGCACCATAAAGACAAATAATATAACTCTCTGAATGATTTTCAAATTTGCACAGAAAATTCTTGCCAATGAATTATAGTTCAACTGGCACTTTCTTCTCCCATAATAATTGGTTGGAACATAAGGTCGTGAGTTCAAGTCCTACTAGGTGCATGTGTAACTTACCAATAAAAAAAAATTAGGTTAGATACTTGATGATGAGGTCATAGATATTATGAACTTCACTTTGCAACATCCACAGAAGATAAATACTAGTGTTTGAACAATAACCAGATCCGATATGGCTTAAACAGGAATAGGCCTACTGCTACCATGGATAAGGCCGTAAGTGAAGGCAGAACCATAAACTCACCTCGGAAACTTCCAGGAAAACCAATGAAGCTGAATTTTTTTGACACAATTTATGGACAGGCTATGAGAATTTGAAGTGCATTAAAATTACTAATGCAATGTCTTTATTTGCTAGAGCAATGGTTTTGACAAATGCAACAGATCTACTATCAGAAGCAACTGATTTTAGCTTCCAAAAAAATAGATAAGAGTTTTAATTTGGATTTTACTTGCGGATTTGCATAACCGCTTTATTTTTAATTCCAGCTGGTCATTACTTGCTTCATTTTCTGAAAGAAACAAATGAATGGAATCCTCACACATATTGGAGAGGCTTGAAGGCTACCACCACCCATTAAGCAATTGGCAAAGGAAGCCTGACTGAGAAGCAAACCTCAAAAGAGGACGCCTCTCACATTGGATAACTGAGGAAAAAATAGGTTCATCTGAGAGTAGTGCCACCCCATAATGGAACCAACTGCAAAGCTTGGGGAGACAGATTATTGAGGAAGTGTTGAAAAATGAAGTTAATCCAAGAAATATCTTTATATAAAAGATAAAGTTAGATGAATGACAAAAACTGGTAGTTTTTTGTTGACTTCCTTACTAAAATTCTCAAATGCCAGATTAAAAAACAACTCCAGTCTGGTCTCAGGCTCTAGGGGTCAGTCAATCTGGTTAGATACTTGGTGCAGAGGCTGCACCACACCCTGTTTCTCTGCATCAAAAGCATAGCCACAGCCGCATGTATTAATTCCTATTATTAAATATTGACAATCGCTAATTGAACATATGAAATAGTTTAACCAAAAGCTCATTAACTGAAACAATGCTGCCAATTAGCATTTGATAAAAAAGTTTAGTTGAAAGTAGTACAATAAGAATCATAAAACCAAAGCACATTCTCAGAAATGCAAAAGACAGTTATATACAGCAAAGTCTTTTGTTTCTGTTACCAATAGAGGATAGAAAAATATTATCTAAAGGGCAATTATTCACAGAAAATATTCAACTAGCACACAGATAGTAAGCCATTTACCAGACAAAATACCAAATTACCAACAACAAAATTGGTCTTCGTTTGCATGAAAAACAAAAACCACCCTCATATAAATAACAAGAAACACTAGGATCTCTCTCAAAACTTGTGAGAAACTTGGATATATCAGGTCTAAGACAACTCACCTGTTGATGATGCAATTCCTGAAAGACTTCCACAACTCAGACTGATAAGGCTAGTAGAATCATTGGGCCTGATGTAAAGATAATGAATATTAGGTATTAGGCCTAAAAACAGGATGCATGCAATAGTAATCATTAGAAGTCATGTCAGAAAGATAAAATTACAGAATCAATTTATGATGTGATTACCTATGCAACGTCCAGAAAGATCTCAATGTTTCATACACTGAAAAACTGATTGCTATACTTGGCCCGACACCCTGCATTAACAACAGAACAGCAATCAACTACACACCAAAAAGGGGCTCAGCGCAGATATTGTTACAATTAACATCATAAGCATACCAAGAGTGTTGCTCCAAGTCCCTTATAGAGGCCCAAAACACCCTCCTCCTTGGTAATAGTTTGTAAAGTATGCCAAATACCTCTGTAGTACATCACATTTGTCTGCAAAGTTCCAACTAATTGAGTAAATGGGGATGAAAATTGAACAGGCAAAATAACAAGTCATAACTACAAATGAAAATTTGAAACTAGAAGTTGGGAAAACATTTCTTGACTCCCTTTTTCTGATCATACTTGGATTTGAAGAATAAATACGTCAATATCAAAAGTGAAAATCAGACTTAAAACTACTAATCAAGACTTTCTAGCAAGGGGAAAAAGGTTGTGCAAACATTTCTTGATTCCTTTTTTTTTATCATACTTGGATTTCAAGAATAGATACTTCCGCTCTGTTTGTTTTGATGTAAAATACTTTTAGGAAAATATTTTCACATTTTACCATGCTTGTTTTGCAGTAAAAAAATTAGTCAAATGTAAAATATTTTCAGTCGAAGGAAAAATGAAAGGCAAAAAAGGTAAAATATTTTACACTTAAAAAATCGGTAAAACATTTTACAATTTCTTCCGCTCTCTCACCCCCGACACTTAATCAACTTCTGCTCTCTTAACTTTCTCAGTTCTTCCTCTCTCCATCTCCCAGCTCTCTCACTCACAAGTCCCAAGGCCACAACCATCTCATCTCCAACCATCTCACACCATTGCCCACCCACTGACTGACCCCAACCACCATCATTGGCATTACCAACCTCATCATGTCTCTTCTGCACAAATCCTTCTTCTCTTCTCTCTTGCACCGCCTTGGATCTGACGACGATTTTAAGTTTTTGGTGGCTACCCGATCTTGCCTTGGCTGGGCTTAGATTTTCAGATTATGTTCTTTGTTTCTTCGGTTTTTGATCTGAGTTTGTGGAGGTTTTTCTTGGTTGATGGTGGTTGTCTTTTGGTTGGTTTTTCCGATCTTTCTTTCTTTGGATTTTTGGTTGATGGTGGTTGTCATTTGAGTGGTCAGTGGTGGTTTGTTGGTTGGTGGCTGTTTTTTGAATGGTTGGTGGTGTTTTGGTGGCTGTTTTTCTTTCCGATGTGGAGTTTTTTTTTTTTTTTTTGGGGGGGGGGGGGGGGGGGGGTGTGGTGTTGGTCTGTGCACCAGTTTTTCTTTGTTGAAGGCCTGTACACTGCACAGGTTTGTGCACCAGTTTTTTTTTTGTTGAAGGTCTGTGCACACTGCATAGTTTTGTGCACCAAAAATTTTTCTTTTTTGCTGAAGGTCTGCACCAGTTGAGTTTTGAGAAGTATGAAAAAAAAAAAAATTTACAGTGAAATTGAAAAATGATTTTCACTGTATTTTCATGTTGACAATCAAACACGGTAAAATGAAAATATTTTACTGAAAATATTTTACATTTGCAAATATTTTACTTTGAAACAAACAAAGCATTCAATATCAAAAGTTATATACTTAACTCCAACTTAAAACTATCTTATAAGGGAAAAGTATATGGCCTTCAACAACAGCTTATAAATAGCGGATGGAGTTGGGAATACTGTCCCAAATTGGCCCCACATCTCCCAATACATGCCAAATCAAGGCTTGGGCTGAAAGACCATCACTTAAGGTCCATTGATAAAGCTTCAAATGATTCATATCACTGCTATCTAAGTAAATAACATAACTTAATCTCACATGACCTCTCCAAAAGTCTCAGTAAGGTTAGTCAATACCTAGCAAGGAGGCATATGATGTGAAAATTGGAAACTAATGGCTTGTACGAAGGGGTCATTTAAATTAATAGTAACAAATTACAATATGAAAACTTCAAAGCAATTGTAGGGAAGATTTATATAATATATGAATTGAGTGTAATGGCCGAACAAAACTCATATTAGTATTGGAAAATATGTATACATCTACATAAACTTTTTCAGAAATATGGAAAAGAAAAAGGAGTACTGATTCTACTCATGATGTATTTAACCTTGAAAAATCCTAGTAAAAAATGAAAAGTGATAAACTCAGTCAATACATCTCGTGTTTATGTCACACTGTAAAAGCAACTCTTTTTGTTTTTTGTTTTTTTTTTTTTTTTTGGCTGAATGTAAGCAACCTAGACATTAACTTAAAATGCCAACAACAACAAAAAAGACAACAACGATTACAACAGCAACTACACCAGGAATAACCAAAAAACAATAGAATTGTTTCAATCAATGCTTAAAAAACCTAACAAATGAGAATAATTGGCACTGGTAAAAGAAAACGCAACTTTGCCTTTGAGCGAACCGATCTTTACCTGAGCTGCAAGGCGTGTCCTTACAAGATCCAACGGATATGTAGCCGAAGCAGCTGTTATTCCAGCTGAACCACCGGCTACAAAATGCACACAAAGATCTGTACCGATGTTATCTCTATGGTTTTCCAGTCCCGGAATCATCTTTAGTAACTGTATCGCATTAAATACAGCCTAATCAATGTAGTAGAAGCTAACAACGACTATCTAAAAGCAAATTCCTCGAGTAATTAACTTCATACAATGATATTTACATATATATATATATATATATATATAAGACATTTCTGCCTACCTCCTTATAGTGCTCATATGCATAAAAATTGACAGAAGAGTAAGGCAGACGGTGAGCAATTGTAACGAGATTCCCTTTCCAAAAAGCTCTAACTCCTTCTTCACCAACAATCCGCGACGCCTCGTGCCATATGCTAGGTTTTCTCATTGTTGCAACATCAGAATGCATACCTTGCACCTAAACAATTCAATTTCGATTTCACGAAATTTTTTTTTTTTAAAAATATTCAAATAAACCATAACCACTTCAATGAGCATAATCAGAAATTTATTCTTAAAACTAAAAATAAGTAATTCAAAATTTCATTAGTTACACATCATTTCCTAACCAATACAATTTCAGAACCTAAATTTTATATAAATTGTAAAAAAGAAAAATAATCGAACAGTGAAAACGAAGAATAGCGAGGAGCGAACCTGGAAAAGAATAGTAAGGCGAGCGAGCGGTGCAGTGCAGGTTTTACTGAGAGCACCGGCGACGCCTCCGGCGAGAAGCTGCGACAAAGTTCCGATCTGCGATTGGTGAGCGAGTTTCCTCGCTTCGCCATCGACGTGGCTCGAATTCAGACCTCTCTGTGTTCCTCCTCCTCCTCCTCCTCCTCCTTCAACCACCACTCCTACTCTCGCTTCTGTTTGCATTTTCTCTCTCTCTCTCTCTCTCTAAGCTTTGCTTCGCTTTCTCTCTCTAGAAACTCAGAGTGTGCCTTGGAATTTAAGAAATTTCAACCTGATTTCTCTCTTCTTTATCTGATTTTATTTCTGTGCTGTGCTTTTCAGGTCTTGTGCGTAGTGCGTACGGAACTCTCTTCCTTAGTACTTTCTTTTAGCAATCTGTGCCTTTCTGCTTAATTTGAAAGGGCACAGAGAATTGGGAAAGCGAAAGGATCCGACGTCGTTTTCGTTGTTTTTTAGAACGACGTCGTTTTCGAGTGGGAATGCATTGTGTGCTGTGCAGCTGGGGTTCACCGACCCTTGGCTATTTTGCTTCTGTACGGGCAGTTCTACTTTCTTGGCTGATTAGCATGGTTTTTCACCTTTCATCACATCAAGTTCTTCAAATCTTAAATATTAAAATGAATGATTTAATATTCCTGTTGAATTAATAATTTAAATAGATATTTAAAAATTAGTCACTTTGCACGTGCTGTGGTGGATTTATTTTCCTTAAAATTTTGAAATTATCCACATTCAAGATTTATTTATTTACGCAAGGATAACATTAATGATTGATTATATATATATATATATATATATATATTAGCATTGTTTAGATGAGTATTTTTTGGATACTCTCGGAGCACTCATTTCTTTCACATTCATTGTAGGGTCTACTTATTAAATTTATAGTGGTATCTACTATAAATATAAGAGGAAATAGTACAATTTCTCTATACTTTATAAGTACCTAAGTATTTTCTTGTTTAAACCATCAAAATAAATTAAAATTGTTTTACATCAAGTCAATTATATAATGATTATGTACATAATAAACATTGTGAAATTAAATGATAGTTAACATTTTTTTATATGCAAAATATAAATTTTATTATAGCTTAATTTAAGTGTATATATATGTAAAACTCTCTCTTGGATACTTGAACTTAGCCCTTGCCCCCCATACCCAACAAATACTTGTTCTTGTGGAGTAACCATCGCACTAAGAGTGTGCGGTGGTTAACATTTGTTTAAATGTTGCTAATCTAATAAAGTTTAATCCATTTATTTAAGAAATATATGGATCCTTCTCAAAAAAAAAAAAAAAAAAATATGGATAAGATTTTAAGAATATCATAATAGAATTATTATAGTAAATTCATTATGATATTCTTAAAATCATAATGAAATTGATCTAATAATTTTATATAAAATCATAATCCACTAATTGAATTTCGAAAGCACTAATTTGTTAAATTTTGGGATGATTATTATTTTTCCCATAAGAAAAGAGCAAAGTGATCAATTTGGATAAAGTGCTCACAATATGCAAAGGAACAAGGGGGCTTGGATTAGAAAAGAATGTAGACATTCCCTCCAATGATTTCAATCATAAATCACTATCATCTCAGGGGTAAAGTGGGTCATGCCCCCTTAATTTAAAGGTGTATTTGGAAGGATAAGAAGAAGAGGGAATGGAATAGAATGAGAAAAGTAAAACAAATCTTGTTTAGAAAGCCTTTCAAAGCCTTATATTTTTATTTTTATTTTTTTACAGTTCAATAGATTGGAGAATGGAGATTTGAGCCCTGAACATCTTTGTTTGAAACACTATGAGGATTTGAACCCATCCAAACCCTTCATTTGTATTGCTCTCAAATTTAGGAAATTTGATGGGAGAGGTGAGAGAAGGGAAATCATTTATATTAAAAAAAGAAGAAGAAAGGTTTGCCTAGTTGCCTTAATGTTCAAGGTATCGGTGTAGGAAAAGTCTTGAGTTTGAACTATTTTTGTCAATGGTGTGACATTATTTCTACTCAAGGATATTGATTCCTAACATCTAAAAACCATTAGATATTAAGTGATGTGAGGATTTGGCAAAGTTAAGATTTTTTGTTTAGGAAAAAAAATTATGTTATTGATACAAGGAGTTCGAACTATATTAAGTGATGTGACGTTGTTTCTATTTTTGACAATGGTGTGACGTGAGAAATTGTTTTTGTTTGTTTGGTTTTTTTCTTTTTTTTCTTTTTTCTTTTTTTTCCCTCATACAAACTGTCTTGTGAAAAAAAAAAAATTTTGAATCTCCAATGCTCCAAATACTTTAAGCAAGGAATAATTAATAAATATATTGTATAAAAAACAACTTTTATATAAAAATGGGCATACACAAGGAGAACTTATAATCTTGACGTTATTACTTTGTTTGGTGAAATATACATTTGATTTTTAAAATTTAGTCAAATATATACCTTTCTTCTTCAATTTTAAAAGGTTATAACTTATAACTTTACTGTTGAAAAAATTAAAAGGTGTTTATTTCGTTCATTTGTCCAATTGTTATTAAATTTATTATAAATTACTTAAGTTTTTTTTTTCTAAGCAATTACTTAAGCTTTTTAACATGTCATGTTTACAGTTTCATCTTTCATAGGTTGCAACTTTTTATTTATATATATAAACAAAGAAATAGAATAATGTCCCCTAAAAAAAGAAATAGATTAATGAATTTTGTAATTTTCTCTAATAATTATGATAGGATTAAAATATGTGACGTACATTTCATATTTATTAATAAAATTTTTTGCTGAATACTTTTTATTATTAAATTATGATATTAACGAATTTCTTTTTGATAAGCAGAATTCGATGCCAGGTGAATTATTACGAATTTGAAAAAAATTTCAAAGTACCAAAGTCTACATTTACTGCTAAATGCATTGAATCACATTTTGGTCTGATGTCTAGAACTTGTGCTTACGGCATCACAACTCAATCCTCACGAGTCTTGTCAATGTGATAAAATAGAATCAGTTCCAGCCAAAAAATACCCGTTGCCGAATATCTGATTTATTTGATTGCGAATATTCGTGCAAGATGGCGTGCTGACAGATGTGCAATTGTGCAAAGATTGACGCTGGCGTTATTAAAACTTATAAATTTCTCTACCTGCCATTTTATAAAAAAACATAAAAATAAAAAGTAGGAGTTAAAAGGCGGTTATTGCATTTTCCACTTTAAGATTGACACGTGGTGTATATTTTTTGGAATATGAGAGAGCTTAGATTTTTGGGTCGTTGGAGAGCATTTATATTGGTGGAGTCCTGTAGTTAAAATGCTAAATTTAGCAAATAGATATAACAAAAGTGGCAAAAAAAGCTAGTGCATTGGAATCATTTGCCTGTTGCGCTACAGTGTACAGCCACAAATGGCTGTGTACAGTAGTTAAAAAGGAAAAAAAAAATATTTTATTATGTTATTTATATTATTTTATTGCGTTAAATATTAAAATAAAATCATTAATATTAAGTATTTTGTAAAGTGATGCGATAAAATAGATTAAGTAGTTTTTCTCGTGGGGTTAAATTATTAAATTTTTGCCTTCATTAATGTGGAAGCTCTAAGGAGGAACTAAAGTGAAGGCATTGGTTAAGGTCCTTAAAAGTTTTTTATATAGGGTCTTGCTATTGTCAGTCCAGAAATTGTTTTATAGGATGTGGAGCTATTAGCGCTAACTTTTTTAGTTCTACTTATTACTTCAGCTGTATTTTACCGTCTCTTATTAATTAATGCCAAATTTTTATAAGTTAGACTTCATAATAACTAATCCTTAATGCATACAGTGCCCTTTTATATATTATATTCAATTGGAATGAGATCATTAACTTATTTCTTAATTCTAGGATTGTAAATGCACCAAATTGCTCATAAATATCTTGGACTTGGCTTGATAAAAAATTCATTCATATTTGTTTGTCTATAAAGAAGATAACTTTGGACCTTGATTTTAGACTTGTTTAATAAACAAGCCGAGTCAAAGTTAAAAAAATTGTACATGAACAAGCTCTTGAACAATTGAGTTCTATAAAAATCAAGCCTAGCTTAATTAGGTTGGTTTATGGGTTTGATAATAAGTTTGATATGAGCTTGAAAAATAACCTTATATCTTCTTAAGCTTTTAATTAATTAGGAGTCGTGACTACTTGTCCAAACTAAAAGGGTTGATAATATGCTTAATATGGGCGCTAGATCTTGAGTTCAAAAACTTGATAATGATATTGAGTTTGAGCTTGAACTTAGCTTGATTTATGAATTAAATTAAGTTAAGCCGAACTCAAGCTTTTGGACCTTCTCACAAGCTCAAACTCAAATATTGTTTTGTAGGCTTGGTTCAAGCTAAAGTCAAGTTTGAACATTTTATACTTATTGTCGAGTTAAGTTTGAACACTTAATACTCAACAAAGCTTAACTTATTTACTGCCCTAGTTAACGGGATGCATACCTTAACCAATTTCCAATTCTTATAACGAAAGAATAATATACATTAACGTGAAAAAACTTCAATGAAATTTGATAAACTTGTACAAGGAAAAAAACTGTCCAATATTAACACAATGATTTTAGCAAGCAAGCAACTTAAGATGCATTTTTCACAATTTTCCATCACATTTCAAGCCAACAACTCTACCCCATCACCCTCATACTAGTCACTACCATCAGTCACAATCACCCTTCGCTGCACATTTTTGTAAGTATACTTCATAGCCAAAACCACATAAATACACAAATTCAACCCACTCATTGCTGCCAATAACCAATAGAAATTATCCAAACGGCAGGAGTTCACATCCTTTGCAAACCAACTTCTCCCACCCTTTTCAGTGACATGATCCACAACAGTAATCAGAAAGCTACTTAAAAAGCTCCCAGCACCAAGCACACTTAGATAGAAAGCAATTCCTAAGCTTCTCATTGAGTCTGGAACTTGGTCATAGAAATACTCTTGCAACCCAACCAATGCAAACCCATCTCCAATGCCAAGAATTATGGTTTGTGGAGCTAGCCAGAAAACACTCAGAGACAAAGGCCCAGTTTTCCCTTTCCGAATTAATTCATTATCAACAGCTTTTAGCCTCTTCATTTCAACTAAGGCAGCAACAGACATTGCTAAAATTGATAATGCCAAGCCAATACCAATTCTCTGTAAGATATTAATGCCTCTTTCATTGCCTCTAACTTTCCTTAACGTTGGAACAAGAATTTTCTCATAGATGGTGACAGAGACTAACATTCCAGCAGCCCCAAGAGCAATGATGGAGGCTGGTGGGATCTTGAAGTTGTCAGTAACCTTTAGGTTCAAGGTAGTGGCTTGTTTAACGAAGAATGTTGGGCCTTGTGCGACGCAGATTCCAAATGTTAGCGATGTTAGCCATATGGGGATCATGTTCAAAATAAGCTTTGTCTCCTCTACCTTTGTCACAGTTGTTAGTCTCCAGGGATTCTGCTCAATTGATATATTGTCCTTCTCTTCAATTATTGCTGCCTGGTCGAGAAACCTATTAAAAAAAATATATATATTGTTTAGAATCAATAGACATGTTTCTAAAAAAAGAAATAGTATCAATAGACATGCACGTGTGCGCGTGCACACATATAATATATATATATATATATACCTTTTTTTTTTATAAGATATATATATATATATATATATCTTAGTAGTACATGAAATTACAACATTTGTTATGATTTAAGATGATTTCAACTATTAATTGTATTGAATTCAAGTAGTGTAATGTGTCTTTTCTATGTGGAAGGCTTAAAGTCCTTTAATTATAGGTGCTACATGATCTAAAGAAAAAATTTATGTACAAATACTTATGTGCTATATATAGGTTTCCTAATTATATTTATTCATGTGATTTATTGGCCAATGCAACAAAACCATTCCATGTGTATAATTGGAATTTTAAAATTCTTGTGTTTCTCCATCATAGAATTCATGAAGTTTTATTTATTTATTTTAAAATGAATGAATTCAATTTTGCCACATTACCAACATTTTATAAATATTGCCTATCACCATTTTGGAATTTATTTTAATTATTGAAGATAGTAAAATCTAATATACTCATTTTAAAATAGATGGATAAAATTTTAGGAACTCCATAATGAAGTTACCCAAAGAGCTCTAGAATATCATAACATTGTACAATTACCATTTTCAGGCTACAGGCTATATGGTCGAATTTAATTTGGAACCAAGTTACAACACCTTTGTACTTGAGTTTTTCCTTAAAAAAAAAAATGTTTTAACATGGTGATATAAAATGGTGCCGCATGCTTATCTTACCTGAGACTACTAGTATGACATAGAAGCCTTCCTTGAGACTTGTGTGTAATGGGAACTTCATACAATAGGGCAGGATCTGATGGAGCTGGTAAATTTCTCTTTCTTATAGCTGCAACCAAGACCTGGAACAAGGGAGTTAAAGTGCTCCCTTTTGATAATCTGTATCTGTACCAAGGCTTTCCCAAATAGAAGGTTACTATTGTTATGGCCATGGCGATAGAAAGAATAAGATTAGCAACACCCCATCCCACATTGTCTTCAATATAAGCAATTACTGTTACACCAAGCACTAGCCCACAACAAAGCGCGAAGTTCCACCAGTTAAAGTAAGACATCTTCTTCTTCCTTTCTCCCGAGTGATCATCATCGAATTGATCCGCTCCAAAGCTTTCTAGAGATGGCTTGATTCCTCCAGTTCCAACAGAGATACAATACAAGGCAAGAAAAAATACCACCTCATGAATCTTCCTAGGCCGGAGACACATCATTTTATTGCATGGCTTTAGACTTGGGATGAAGTTAGACATTGTCAAGAGGATCAAACCCTGGTTTTTGCAATTGCAAATATTAAATATCATACACGTTTTCAATAGCTCCAGAGCCTTGATTATGACCAGTGAAAATAAATGACTTTTCTAGTTAAAAAGATATGATTAAAATCCAAATTACACCTTGTTTGAATAAATTATCATTTTTGTTTTTGAAGGGTTTTTTTTTTTTTTTTTTTTTTGGCCATTTAGTCATTAAACTTTAACTAAATTCAATTTTATATCCATTGTTGGGATTGAGATCAGGTGTAATATCTAGGATATTGCACCTGATGCAATAGCAATGAATAATTGAGATTAAAAGTAAAAAAAAAAAAAAAAAAAAACAATTTTCAATAACTATTGAATAAAAAAAAGTTAAAAAAATAAGAACGGTAAAAATTTATGTGAGAGGAAGTGGGGTAATTGCACCCAGTGTTGGATTCAAATCCCCATTATTGTTTATGAAACTGTGTAATTACTCTTCACATATTTGAACAATAAATGAAAAATATATATGTGATATACTACATGTTTTATTGGACATAACAACAATTTCCTAGATAGTAAAGGGCAAAAGGACCAACTTGACAACTTGACATGAATGCTAAAGTTGAAGGACTAAAATAAACAAAAAATTATTAGGATTATAATAATAAGAATATTCACTTAAATGATGTAATTTAGATTTCGAGAAAAAAGGAATGTGGTATTTTTACCATTAGATATATGAGGGACGAAAACAGGACCATATTGAATCGGCCAGTGTAGGCATCTGCCAGGAACCCTCCAAGTAGAGGCATCAATGTTGTTACTCCTGTCCAGTAGTTTACATTTTTGGCAGCTGTTTTGAGGTCTTGATGCATCAATTTGGTGAGGTATGAGATCAGATTTGTTGCTAACCCAAAGTAGGTCAATCTCTCACTAAACTCAATTGCTACACCAAATACAAGAGACAGCATATTTGACACCATTAATAACATGAACAAGTGTAGAACAGCAAAAAGTGCAGGAAGTACACAAATTTTAACGAACATATAAAGCCTACACTTTGGGAGCACATATGGTCAAGAGTAACGACTAACGACCCACCATGCTTATAAAGTAATATCATATGGCTTTGACTTTGTGTCTAGCGACTCTAGCTAGCCCATGGTTGCTTTGGACTAGGAAAGAGAAAACAAAACGAATTATTTCTTTGTTTTTTTTTTTTTTTCTTAAACTTTTACTAGTAATGCTAACGAGTGAACTTAAAACATTAGTTAATAATCTGTTTAAAGAAAATTTTTATAAAAAATAAAAAAATTAATATTTTAAGATTTTTTTTCATTTTAAGAAAAATAAAAAAAGTAATTAATATTTTAACATATTTTTTTATTTTTCATAAAAATAGTATTAAAATTTTTCTAAAATTAATTATTAACCAGTATTACAAGGATAATTGTTAGCATTTTCTAACCCCTATATTAATAATTTTTGCTTTGCAACTTGTTTTAGTGAATTTTCTGCTAACATTCTTTCAGTTTTACTTGATGCTGTGAGCATATCTGAGCACGCATATGTTTCATGTGTCCAAATCTTGTGTATAATTTTTTTTACACTATTTTATTTTCTACCAATAAATACTTATAACATGTTTACATAATTAATTAAATATTATCGTTATTAACTATAATTATTAATTAATAATAATATTTACAAATATTTATTGATAAAATATAAGTAAAGTAAAAAAAAAAAATGAGATAGAAAATTTTGACATGTATCGATACCGCAAATAAGGAAGGCGAAATTCAATATAATTAATTATTTATTTATTTAAAAAGGAAGGAAGGGAAAACTTTTTATTTTTATTTTTTATATATCAGTAATACTATTATTATTCTGGGATTGATCTCATTTATTGATGCATAGGAGTGTGTGACCCATTTTTCATTGTACAGTGCACACTAATGGCGTAGTAGCTGGCCTCAATAATTACCAGTACCTTGACTGACAGCAACTCCCAGGTCCCAAGGTAGTTAGGTAAGCGATTTAACCCAGAAATTTATTATGACCACCAAACTTTTAAAAAATTAAGAAAAAAAAACAAAAAATCATAGTTCGGAAAATCCTAGCTATGAACTGATCATGATGGTCATGATCATATATTTGCAAGTAAAGAACCAAGCTGAAATTGGAGAATCATGGAGACTCTGATTAGTAATGTTAGCTAAGTACATATGCATCACGTTTATATATATAAAGCTAGGTATATACGCATCAAAAACACAAGCATATATACTTACTGATGATAAAGAAGGCTGCCTTCCATACACCAGTTGAAGCACGAAGAGGAACTCTTCCTTTATGATCGACAGATAGATCGTGAACCCATTTCTCTTCGTTGTTTTCTCCTTGTCCACCTCTCCTTTTCTTCTCCATCTCTGTCTCCATCTTGTTAATGAAAGATAATATGTGAGGCACAGACACTAGCTAAGAGTCAAATTAATAGAGATGCGGCAGACTAGCTATAGAGGAAGAATCTACAGGAAAAAGAGTGTCATTGGAGAGAAGTGTGTTTGCTTTGCGCTGCCTTTATAGTTTGGAGGATTCTTCACTTTGTTTAACGAGGCATTGATGTAGTGGCCGCTTTAGAGTGTTGACATGTATAAATTACATAATTTAATAAAAAAAAATTATATATTAATAAAAATAACAATAAAAAAAAAGTAAATATATAAAGTTTATAATTATTTTTTATGAGTGTTCATATTTTAAAATTGTTGTATGATAATCTTATTATTAATAAAACTATTAATTATTGTTGTTTTTTTTAAGAGAGTTTCAACCTATGAGTTTTTGGTGTAAGGCGGGGATTGAACCCTATATCTCTTATACAATCATCAGAGATTTTACCAATTGAACTAACTGAAACCTATTTAATTATTGTTGTTTAGTTGTTTCATTAATTTGTTTGTCATTTATAAACTATAATTTGTTATATTGTTGTTTTATTAATTATAAAATTATTAACTGTTGTTTAACCTAACATAATTTAATTTGTTTGTCTTTAATAATGTATTGGTTAATTAAATTATTAATTATTGTTTATTAGTTGCTTCATTATTTTTTTTACTAACTGTTAGCACACACTCTACTGTGCACTAGCACATACCCTATGTGCATTATCCATTGCCAACCCATTGCCTGCTTCTTATGCCTTTACTTCCACCTTGCCCTATGCCCCCATCCACCCATCCCCCCACTCAATAGACAAGCCCCTTGGTCCCAATCACAAGAGCCAGTTAGATGATAAATTCACAATAGACAATACACTAAAGGTCCGTTTGGTTCCCGTAAAATATTTTCCGAAAAATACTTATTTTCTAGAAATGCTATTTTCCGGAAAAGGAAAATATTTTCATGTGTTTGGTTGTATTATGAAAATTATTGTGAAAAATATTTTCATGTGTTTGGTTCTATTAGGAAAATGCTATTTTCCTACCATTTTTTCACATTTTCCGACAACAACAACAACAAATTCCGATGGCAACAACAACAACAACAAAAAATTCCGGCAACAACAACAAATTCTGGCAACAACAACAACAACAAAAAATTTTGGCAACAACAACAACACTGTCGTCGACGAGATCGAGGGCGATGGTTCGAAGTCGAGGTCAAGGGCGATGGTTCGAAGTCGAAGGTCGACGAGATCGAGGGCGATGGTTCGAAGTTGAGATCGAAGGCGATGGGTCGTCGGTCTCGGTCTGGGTCGATGGTCTCGGTTTGGGTCTGGGTCGAAGATCGGTGGCTCGTGGGTCTTCGTGGGTCGACGGCAAGTGGCAGTGGGTCGTGGGTCTTCGTGGGTCGACGCCAAGTGGCGGTGGGTCGCCGGAGCTGGGCTCTGGGTTCATGGCTCTCTCTTCTTCTTTGTGGGTCGCTTCGTTTCTTCCTTCCTCTCTCTCTCTCTCTCTCTCTCTCAATTTTTTCCGGAAATACTTTGAAGTGAAAATGGGTACTGAAAATGATTTCTGTTGGTTTAGGGAAAATTGGAAGTGATTTTTTGAAAAATTTTATTTTCTGGAACAGCCAAACACGCGAAAACGTGGAAAACCATTTCTGAAAATCATTTACTCCCAATTCAAACGCAGCCTAAAAGACAAACTCAATAACTCACCAACACCAACACCAATACCAACGAATAAATTTAAAAAATGAGCAAATATTAATAAAGTTACAATAAAGCTAAGCAATTTCACCGCCAAAAAAAAAAAAGAATCAACCAATCAGATAAAGTCTTTAGTCTTAAAGAGAGAGAGACTCTTATTTCACATTCATACTTTTAGTCTTTAGATAAAAGAGAGAGAGAGACAGTGAGAAGTAAGAGAGAAAACCCATTAAAGAAAAAGTGAGAGTTAGAGAGAAGAAAAGTGTAAAGTAAAGATGAAATACCTTAAGGTTGAGGGAGCAAGGAGGCTTGAGGCTAAGGGGCGGCGGCGTCGAACTGGGTAGCACGTCGAGGTGACTGGCGAGGAAGGAATCTCTGATCCGATCTGTGCTGTTCCGATCTCTAATCCGACTGGCGAGGTGAGATGACTGATCTCCGATCTAACTGGCGATGACCGATGAGCTCTATTGCTCGAGTTTGAGGCGGAGGCACTGTTTGTTGGTCGTTGATGATTGATGAGGTTTTTTTCTTTAGGTTAGGTTTCTCCGTTTCTAATTTTAGTTTTTGCTTTACTTGATAAATCGGTAGATGCGTATATTGGGTTTTGTTTTTTTTTTTTTTTTTTTTTTTTTTTTGAGAATCTGTGGATTTGCTACCATCTATTGGGTTTGCCATATATATATATATATTTAGACTGGATTTGCTTTCCCATATGTTGTTTAGGATTGATGTTGGGCTTTGGGTAGTAGACTTGCTTTGTTACAATTTTTTTTTTCAAATTTAAGTTCAAATTTTTTTTTTTGGGCCTCTTTTTTTTCCTTGAGAGTGTTCCTTTTTTTTTTTTTTTTTTTTTTTTAAGGGTAAACAAATTAAAAAAAAAAATTATTATATATAATTTTTTTTTTCAAGTCAGGGTGTTCCTAAGAACACCCTAGACTTAATGTGGCGCCACCACTGCATTGATGAAAATAATTTATGTCTTAGTTTAACAGGATGCCATAGTTGATAAAACTAATAGATGTATGAATAAGGGAAAAAAATTAAGTGGCAAGATATGCATAGAACTTGATATTGATAATGTCGAGTTTCACCTGTAACTTGATATTTATAAAATTGAGTTTCAAAACAGGGACACAGTGCTTAATAGTTTCAAAACAAGGACATTATGCTAGATGTTTTAAAAAATAAGGGTAAAAGCAAGGAAGGACCAAGGATTTAAAGCTAGGGGGGCCAGAGAGAAGCGAAAAAATAAAAAATAAAAAATTCACAATTGCATCCATATATGTTGAATTTGAACTTTTCTTTTGAAAAAAAATCAAATATTATAGTTGATTTTCTCATGATCTACTAATAAAATAAGAAATTATATTTATTATCTCACAAAAGGACTAATCAAACATTGACAATTTTATTTTGATAATTTTGTGTCACATATATATCATATTATTCATTTCATTTTGTTTCTTTATCTTTGTTTTTTATTTTTATTTTTTATTGTTTATTTTATCTTTTTTGTAGGGTTAGGATTTGTGGCCCAAGCCCAAAAACAATAAATTTGTAGAGTGTGGATGATAGAGCTAGGTTCACTATGGAGCTTATGACGGTTGATCACAACGTTCCAGTATAAACCAGCATGAAAATACACGTAAAGATCAAGTAAGTTCAAGTCCGAAGAGACTTATGATAATTTGAATACAGGTTACAATTCTTAGGGCTACAGTAAGACCTCTCTTTTCTCATTCCTTTCCCTTTTTTTTTTTTTTTTTTTTTTTTTTTTTCTCTATTAGGAGCCCTTCTTCTTTATATAACATCCTCCTCCGTCATCTCCATTGTCCACTTGTTCTTCATCTAACTCCCTACTTGAGTGTATATCATATCATGTATCTCCCTCAGCTTTTTATGAGTGGTGGTAGCTGAAGTTATACTGTTCAGGGGTCTTCTCCATATAAATGTGGCTAGAAAAGTTGTTGCAGTGCATTTAATATGGTGGTGGCAGTTTTTCCTTTTAGATATTTCTCCATTCCTCTTATCTCCAGGTGTGTCCAAAGCTTATCTAGACTGCTGAAGTCACTAGTAAGCTCATTTGAACCCCCCAGATATTTTATGACCCAGAATCTTCTCATTCGAGGATAATGATCTCTTCGGAACATTGATGCTCTATTCGGAAGGAGTTTCTTCGTCCTCATGTATCCTTCTTTCGTGCGAAGTACCCCTTGACAATTTTAGTCTCTTCAGACATACAATAACATTCACATTTGGCTTTAGGCCCACTACGCATGGTTGGACTTTTCCCCCCACATTTTTCATTTTGTCTTTTTATCTTTGTCACCTGTAGGGACACATTTTGCAGTCCGAGGCCAAGATATATGGGATCTTGGCATAGTGAGCCCAGTACAATAAATTTGTAAAGAGTGGGTTGGAGAACTAAACTCTAATGAATTTGACAACGGCTAGTATGGATTTAAAAGATGATCAAGTAAGAACAAGGAAAGTAGAGCTGAATGAATTCACTGTCCGATGAGGTATTTTTTTCATATAAATCAATAACAGTTGAGTACAAGAACAATTTTGATCGCTACAGTATTCTTTCTCTATTTTTCCGATCACTCTCTTATGGAGGGTCTCTTACATTATATAGATCCTTTTGGTCCATCTTGATCTTACACTTATTAATCGTTTGAGCCCTTACTTGAGTACCTGTCCCATTTGGCACCCTCTCTAACTTTTTGTGAGTTGTGGTAGAAAAGGTAACACTGTTCAGGGATCTTCTCCACGTAAATGCGACCAGAAAAATAGTTGCAGTGCATTTAATGCGGTGATAGCAGCTTTTCATTAGATATTTTTTGGGTTCCCTTCCTTCTCGTATATTCATGAGGCACGTCCCTATCACTAGGGCTTCTACAAATGTTACTTTCATTGTTGGAATACACATTTGAACGATATCTATCATACCTGAGGAGGAATTCCTCTTCGGATCGCCTTCCATCCATTTCTTATTTATGAGACTTTGAACTGGAATCTCTCATAACTATTTATCCCTCCTCGGACTTGTCAACGTCCTCGAACAAAGCCCAAGGCCCAATATATGATTTTGGGCTTTTATCCCTACATCACCCATTGCCCCAAACACATGAGTACCCCACTACTAATTTATAATACATTATATGTCCTTTATCTCATTCTTTCTCTTTATCTTTGTTGCCTATTCCCATTATTGCCCCATTACCAACAAACAGTCAAAGTGTCAAACAATCAAATGCTTTATATATTATCACTTCATAAATCACAACTGTTGGGGATTTTACCAAATCAATGAGTGATAGAGAAAGAAGAAGATGAACACATCTAGTAAATGGTGATTAACTTGGAGGCACAATTGAATGTTATCCTTAGACAATATTTAACAATATTTATCCCCATACGCAAGTTGCTAAAGGGTTTTACAAACTTGTTCCCAACATACAATTAAGTTATTGGGTTTTACAAATAGCAATTTTGGAGAATAGGCACAAGATTTTTTCAAGCGAACACAAACCTCTATTTATACCCTGATGTCGCGGAAGCCTGAAGAAAAGTACACACAATACTCTCTTGATGGAATAGAAACTAAACTGTTAGTTCATGGTAGTAAACTTCGAATCCACGAGGGGTTTTTCCAAAATCTACAAGGAGATAAATCTGGAATCCACCAGAAGAAAAATTTGACAAAACATCTTTGTTTATTGATAATAGTCTATGAAAAACGTTTACAGACTTAGGGGCCTATTTTAGGGCCCTTTAAAACTTGACAGACAAGAAAATATAATCTAAAATAACTCCTAATTGATACCTAACCATAACAAGAATCAAATTTGACCTAAAAAGCATTAAATGCACCTAAAAACGAAGAAATAAATCACCTAAACCTATTTTTTTTAACATAAAAATACCAAAAATAATAAATTACAATAATTAAATAGTAAATTGTGTCCTACATCATACCCATAGGGTCATAACTCTTTAAAAGGTATGTATGGAGAGTTAAAATTTTCATTAAAACCGTTCACAAGGCTTGAAACGTTCTCAAACTTTTAGAACAGTCACTTGAAGATTCTGCAAAAAATTCCATTCTGCGATTTTTGATCGATCGAGAGTTACTTTCGATCGATCAAATGCTCTTTTCGATCGATCAACCAGGAATTGAATATTGATCAAATCTTGCAGAAACTCCAGGATTATTTCCTTCAACATTTCGATTGATCAAATAGAAGTCTCAACCGATCGAAATTACTGGAACTTGAATTTTCACAAAGAAAATTACATAATTTGAATTTTCACTTTATTCATTTTACAAATGAATACTCTTCAACCTTTTATCATTATTACAACCTATCAATGTATATACTTATATATACAACAACAACTCACAATCAAATGCTTTGGCAAAAACTACATATAAATCACAACTCATATCTCACTTTCCGAACTCAGTCTCTCCCACTCATCAGTTGGACCAAAAAAAAAAAAATCTCTAAGACAGATAGAGACTCCCTAGCCAATTGGTCAATTGGAAAACATAACAACTAGTTTTGGGAAATTAGGGTTTTCTGCAGGGAAAATTTTTGGTTGATTGAAGATTTCATTTGAATTTGTATTAATTATTTGAGAGAAGATATTAGTGTATTTGTTGTTGACTCAAATTTTGGGATAAACTTGAAAAAAAAAAGAAATTTTAATCGAGTTTAAAATAATAGATTTGGTCGTAGTTGGGTTGTAGTTTTTCTGTTTTGTTTTGTTTTTGTTTTTTTTTTTTTTTTTTTTTTTTTTGTGTTGTTTTCCTTTTACTTCGGGATCTTGCATTGATAATTTTAGTGGGAATATTTTTGGGATAAGCTGAAATTATTTTAGAGGGAACAATCCAACCGCGCGCAACTTGGGCATCCTAAATTTTTACCTCTTTAGATTTTAGTTTCATATGAAACGCCCTACCCCACAAGATTCTGGCCTCACAAATCAGATTATATATATATATATATATACAAGGGATGGGAAAGAAGAAGAAGAAACAACCTAAGAAAGGGGAAGGAAAATCAGGAAATTCAATGTCGTTATCCAATCCCATTGCTTAGGGTATCAATGGTCATTATGCTAATTAAAGTAATTAGTCTACTTAATTAGGAATCTTCTACTTTATTAAAGTTCCATAATTAATTTATAATATAATGTAAATCAGAATATTTTGAAAAATACTCTTTTCCCTAAAGCAATATATTGTAGTATTACTATTATCTGTGTCATAGTGCAGTAGAGATTTAACAGAGGATTGTACAAGCAAAACCCAGGAGTGAGTTTTCTCATTTGTTATAGGAACTACGTACATATAGATATTTTTCAATGCAAGATTTATTTTCATAAGTCATAACAATATATATGTTCTCTTAAAACAAAGGTAATTTTCTGTTCGTATTATGTATCATTAAGTAAATAAAAATAATATTGTCCACAAGGCAATCATAAGATTCTAGAAGTCATGATTGGGTCTAGTTGATGCCTTCTTAATTTGTGAATACTTTTTTTCCCCTCTTTCTATCATAATATAAATTGACTAAATTTATTAAGCTAGTTTAATATAAGAAAAATATTATGTCTATAACATTTTCATGATAAATTTTAAGTGACACGTTCTTACATTTGGTTACCAGTGGGTAAAAAAGTAAATTTAGTGGTGGTTTCAATTTTAAACTAATAAAAACTTATCACTTAAAGTTTGTTATGAAAGTGTTGTGGATGTGGTTTCAAAAAAAAAAAAAAAAAAGTATTGTGGATGTAACATTCTTTTAATATAATTAAACTCTATTGTTAAAGCGTCATTCATGTGCTTGTACCATGTGACTCAACATACATGTTACGTGTCGTGCTTTGACCATGTGGAACATTACAAGTAAATTAAAATTATTAACATTGTTTTTTAATGTAAAACTCCACTACTAAACTTATAGAAAGTATAATAATATCACTCATATTAGAATTCAAGTACCAAAAAGTTTCTAAAAATATAAAAAAAAAGTTCATGATTTCTTTTGAAATTATTTTAATCATCTATATATCATTATTTCTTATTTTAATAATAAAGTTTAGGTTATATGTACATTATAACGTGTGATTTAGTATAAGTATTACAAGTTGTATTCCAATGTGTTTTCGTCATATGACTTACTAGTCACAAACCTATGCGATGCACGAAAAAGTTTCTTAGTAACGCTAAAAGTTTAGCATATCAAATGCTTTTATGTCAATTTTATAGGGCTTTCAAAAAAAATTTATTATCTCCCAAATAAATATACATAATTTATTAGAAGCTAAACGATTTGGGTTGGCCAACCAAGGTGGAAAGTAAAAAAAGAAAAATATATAGTGTGATTGTCATGTACTTCTTGATATAAAATAAACTATAATAGATATAAAATATAGTTATTACCTTAATGTCACCAACCACAACAATAAAAAGAAAGTTATTTAGGTTGGAAATTCGAGAATACTACATTTTCCAATAGAAATTGATAGTAGAAATAGAAATAGCTATCATCAAAAACTTAGATAACACATTAACAACATTAATGTCTACAATATGTTATATATGTAAGGCTTATATATATTTTACTTTTTTTTTTTATCAAACTATTCACAATTACATACTAAATTTAGGTAGGAAAAAGAGAAAGTAAAGAGAAGTTCATTAAAAAAGTAAAAATCACCAAGAAATTATTGGCTAGTGGGTCCCAACACCTCATCACTTTCTCTCTGAAGTCTAAACCTCTCACACACACCTCTTTCTCACACACAAATGTCAAATACCGAATCAATGTTTTGTTATGAAGCGAACAATATGTTATACATGTAAGGCTTATATATATTTTATTTTTTTTATCAAACTATTCACAATTACATACTAAATTTAGGTAGGAAAAAGAGAAAGTAAAGAGAAGTTCATTAAAAAAGTAAAAATCACCAAGAAATTATTGTCTAGTGGGTCCCAACACCTCATCACTTTCTCTCTGAAGTCTAAACCTCTCACACACAAATGTCAAATACCGAATCAATGTTTTGTTATGAAGCGAACAATATGTTATGTATGTAAGGCTTGTATATATTTTATTTTATTTTTTATCAAACTATTCACAATTACATACTAAATTTAGGAGGAAAAAGAGAAAGTAAAGAGAAGTTCATTAAAAAAGTAAAAATCACCAAGAAATTATTGGCTAGTGGGTCCCCACATCTCATCACTTTCTCTCTAAAGTCCAAACCTCTCACACTAACCTCTTTCTCACGCACAAATGTCAAATACCGAATCAATGTTTTGTTATGAAGCGAAGTACTTTATATTGTATTCTTTAAAGAAAGCTCAAAATATCTTCCCGACCAAATTGAAAGCATAAAAAAAGGAATGAGTATGGAACCTTAAGTCTCACGATTCTTTGTTGCCACAATAGACGAATAGCTTGCTAAAATTGTGACTTCTATATATGGGTTGGTGTCTTTCTTTGTAAATTAGTGTGTCATGTTTTGTAGGGGCAGAACATTGTATAAACTATAATGGCATGTTTGGATGTTTAAAAAAGAAGGGGGAGTGGAGTAAAGGGAGGGAGAGTAATGCAATTACCTTGTTTGGAAGTTTTTTAAAGAATGAGAGGGAGGAGTTTGGAGGAGTTTGGAGGGGTTTGGACTCCCTTTAACCCCCCAATTTTAATTTCCCCAAATTAGAGAGATTTGGAGGGAGAGTAGAGTACATAAACTATTGACCAAGTAAATTACCTAATTTACCCTTATTATATTAATAAAATTACACAAGGGGAAGGGCTAATTACTCCCTTCTCCCTTACTAATTTTAAAAACATCCAAATAAGGTGGAGGTGAATTATACTCATCTACTCTCCTCTCCACTACTCCCCTTCCCTCTACTCTCCTCCCTCTCTAAACTTCCAAACAAGCCATAAAGGAAAACTAATTAGGCTAAACACGATTAGGGAGTGTTAAGCCACTGTGGTAGTTGATAGGATTTTGAGATGAAAAGAGAGTAGTCGTCTCTCTAGCTCTAATTATGAGCCACATTATGTATCGTGTGGCAGTAAAAGAAATTTAAAAAATAAAATAAATTATAATGAGGTGTAAATATGTGAGACTTACAAGACTGATATGTCAAAATTTTAAAAGGTTAATAAATAGTCAAAAGCTTCAGTTTTATAATGTATATATATATATATATGTGTGTGTGTATAGATTATTAAGTACGTTAAAAATTAAAATTATTTAAAAAATTATGTAAATAAAATTTTACAACCATTGTCTTTTCCTTTTTGCCTTACAATTCCTAATATTCACTGTACTATCAATCATGAATATTGAAAAACGATGATTTAAGAAGAAAGTTGGATGTAAAGAACCATGGGTCACTTCTTTGGAATTTTTTTCTTTTGAGATAGTTTTAATATGTTGTTAATCTCGCAACTCGATCAATTTCCTTAATTAGACCCTAAACACTTTGCACATAAGGATGTGTCAATTAAGTTACAAAACTCTTGACATTTTTTGAAATAAAAGCTGAAAGTAAAGAACTATGGACTACTTCTTTGGAAATAAAAACTTAGAGATTTTTTATTTATTTAATTTTTTTTTTTTTTTTATAATCAAAAGCTTAGGGATATTAAAATTTGCAGTACACTCACATTTTATAAGTAGTATATAATGCGGAGGAAAATGGGTGTTCGCCCCCAAATTACAAATTATGTAGTAAAATGCTTCTGTTTTTGAAACTTGATTTTAACAAAATCGAGTTATAAGTGGAGCTCGACATTAGCAATGTCAACTTCTATGCATATTTTACCACTTATATTTTTTTGAAAATTTAAGTGGAACTTGATATTGTTTCACTTAAAAATATATATAGAACTTGATTTTGAAGATATCAAGTTTTACACAAAACTCGATTTTGTTAAAGTTGAGTTTAAAAAACAAGGGAATTTTGCTAAATAGTTTCAAAACAGCTCAATTTTGTTAAAGTTGAGTTTTAAAAACAAAGGAATTTTGCTAAATAGTTTCAAAACAGGGGTCGTGGGGGTAAAAGCTCAAAATTATGTATTGGGCCTAGGGCCCTATTTGAAGACGAGGGTGTGTCCGAAGAGGAGAAAATAATTAAGAAGGGACCCAGGTGGAAGAAATATACCTGGAAATGAACAAAGAGTATAGTCCGAAGAGAGCATCAGTATTCTGAAGAGTGTGTTCTTCTCGGATATAAAGAGTTTCGGTCAAGCAAGTACCTGGGAGTTTCAAGTGACATTCCTGACAGTTCTAATAATAAGGATAAATTTCAGGCATGTATGGAGATGATAAGAACGGATAAATATCTAGAAAAAAAGCTGTTACCACTACATTAAATGCACTGCAGCAACTTTTCTGGTCCCATTAATGTAGAGAAAACCCTTGAACAGTGCATTCTCAACTACTATCACTCACAGAGAACCAAAGAAGAGGCTTGATGAGATCTATATTGAAGTAAAGGCTCAGATGACTAACAAGTGTACGATGAAGATGATCCAAAAAGAGACTATATAATGTAAAAGATCTCCCATAAGAGGGGGGAGAAAAATAGAAATTGGGGAGAGAAGAAGATACATTGTAGCATTAAAGCTTGTTAGAGTTCAAAAATAATATCCCAATTTATAAATTATTTCCTTGGATGTTTATTCAATTAGGCTTTAAGAGTGTTTTTATGCTTATTTATCTTTGAAACCTATGCTAGCAGTTGTAGAATTCACAATTAGCTCAACTCTTTTACCCACTCTCTACAAATTCATTGTTTTTTGTTCATTGGGCTCATACTCCAGATATTTTGGGCTTGAGCTACAAATCTTGACCTTACAGGAGTATTTTGCTGCATAGTTTGTAAATTAGAGGCAAATGCCCATTTTCCGCTTAAAGAAGAGGAACATTTTATTAAATAGTTTCAAAATAGGAGTATTTTGCTACATAGTTTGTAAATTAGGGGCAAATGTCCATTTTCCACTTAGAATGCTAACTCATTATTGTTATGATTGAGAAGTTGAGATGAATTAGTTTAAGGAGGAAAAAGAGAAAACGTTGTTCGGAGATTCGATGCATTAATTTTCCACACCAAAATGGAGAACTGATACCTTTTGTAGCACTTTGATAATATAAAAAAATTACTTTTTTTTTTTCTTAATAATGATAATAGTGCAAGATGTGAAATCTTTGTTTTTGATTGAGTAATAAGATCAAGACCATAAGATAATTTTGTTTACGAAGCACTGTCTTTTATCACGTGGCCCTCAGATTTGACATTTGTCCAACCTTATATATTAATTCACTCTAATTAATAGTGGGTCATGATCAGATTCCCATATCCCGTTTCAACTATGAAATACTTTCAACTGGGTTTTAGTGGGTCATGATCAAACTCACATATCCCGTTTCAATTGGGTTTGTTTTTTAATTCGATAGTTACTGGGAAAATTTTGAATTCTAAATATCTCTATTGAAAAAATTAGAAAGCGCTAGTATAAAGCTCTTGGTGAAGTAAGTATTAGTCTCCAATAATGGGGAAGATATTACCTGAAAAATCTAGTTTAGACCCTTATGTGATTTGTGCAATGGAATAAAATTTATTCACTGATCATATAAGTTTTGAATTTACTAAATAATTGAAGTTGAATTGTCTGTTTGTGTAGTTGGACGTAATTAATGCAACTATGATTAACCGGACTTTGTGGTCTGCATCCGGGGGATTATACCCGGATCGGTTATCCTGAGGATTAACCAATTAGTAGATTGGTCTAAACTCTAAAGTTATAATTTATTTTTGAAGATAAGTTATAGTTATAAAATTTGAACCTGATGTTCTAGAACTTTAAATAATTTGAAATTAGGACTTCAAGGTTGAATGACCAAACGTAACAGGTTAACAACTATTTAATTCAAATGTGCTCTCTTTTTGTATTTATTAATTACTTTTTTTTTTTTTGAGATAGCTTTAATATATGTCATCCGCTTTTGATAATTGGTTTTGGTGTAGGTGGGAATAGTGACATGTTTAAAAAACTTCTCTGAACCCTAACCTTTTTCTGTGGGTCCGATTGTGTATTTATGAAGGGGAGAAAAAAAAAAAAAGAGTAATACTAGGAACACAAGAAAGAAACAACATAACATAGGCCTTACCAGTTACCTCTTGGCCCCCAAACTACAATCATTATTGGTGACTATGTTTCCTCTCATGTGGGTTTTAGGATTATTTGAATTGATGATTGGTACTGATGATACTCCACCATCTCGTGTCCAAAGTTACCATTCATAAATGGTAATTGATGAATGGACCAAAAAAAGATCAGAGCGACAGCTACAAGTCAGGACCAGCCAATATCTTGTCAACTCAATTTCTATTAAGCAAAAGCAAAGATACTCAACTATTAGCAATAGTTGAGTATCTTTGCTTAATAGAAATTGAAAGCAAAAGCAAAGATACTCAACTATTAGCAATAGTTGAGTATCTTTGCTTAATAGAAATTGAGTTGACAATATATTGGCTGGTCCTGACTTGTAGTTGTGGCTCTAGTTAGGGAGAGAGTCTTACATGTTTCCGAAACATGTATCTTCTCTCTCACAAGGAGGTGGGCCCAACACATGTGGGGTCCACCTCCTTGTGAGACAGAGGATGTATGTTTCGGAAACAGGATTGATTTTCTCCTAGTTAGGAGACGTCAAAAAAAAAAAAAAAAAAAAAAAAAACTCTATCTAGGAGCATATAACTTGTTGATAGATATAACTCTTTTTTTTAATAAGACTGATATATATATATATATATATATCTTGGGCTTTGAAATCTGAATACCTAAAGCTCCACACTGGTGGCATATATTCAAAGTGGTGTTCAAAAGCTTTGCAAGAACCACACAAAGTTAGATGGCTATATGTACCTAAAAAGAGTTTTATACTAAGAGATTGTTCTCTAAACAACTAGATGAAAAAATTCGTCCTCTTAAGATTATTATGTTCTCCTACAATTGGATAGTGTGGTGGTAGTTTTATTCTCTTCCTTGACTGAAGACTTTTCCATTTATAATTGCACTTGTTCTCAAAGGACTAGCTTTAGTGGTAACTCGAGTGGTTGGTATGCTTCACAATTTAAGGGGATGCTTGAGTTCAGAACTTTGGATGTGTTAAATTTCTTAGCACTAAAAGAGTATCTAATAACACTTTATGCTGTCAAACGTAAAGAATTTAGTGGTGATTCGTGTGGTGGGGATGCTTCACCTTTTCATGCCATACTTTGATATAATAATTTAAGCAGATTTACTTCACAATATTGGGTATGCTGAATTTGTTTGGAGCACTTAAAAGAAGAATTCTAAGCTAATAACACTTCATACTGTTGTTGGGGCCTTGGGGGTCTCTTTGTTGTTGTGTCAAGCATTGGATTTTGATAAGTTAGTGGCTACATCTAGGGTTTTTTGGGTAGTGTCACGCTAATGGGTCACCCATTGACCGTTATCATTGTATTCTCTTAGACAATAAAACAACATAGTGATTAGTGAGTGAAGGAAAAAATAAGAAGAAGAGAAACATAGTCTTTTCTCATTTGTTAGTAATTTACACTATCAAGCTTATAAATAGAGGTCAAGAAATATGCGTGTCTAATGTTAGTGAGGCCAACCAAATATATTTGTGATATTAGTCAATATCCAAATAGATATATTCAGAAGTAAATTTAATCTATTGAATGTATTTAGAAATAATATTTTAAGGGCAAGGTTAATAAATTATTCCAAGAAAGTTTTGACACTACTTTTATAAGTTTTATGAGAAATATAAAAACTATTAAAAAATTACTAGTTTTTTTTTCTCTAAAAATTTTATAAAAATATTTTTTAAATCAATACCCCTTAGAGTATCCGTTAACTTTTTCTATAAAAATTATCTAGTTATAAAGTAGTATAAATGATAACAATAAAATGAAAAACAGAAAGAAATTTATCTTAGTCCCATGTGACATGCATTAACAAGATATAGAACAACCTATATATTGTTCTCTCTTTGCCAGAATAAATGGGAAGCTCGTGCTAGAAGTCAAGTCCAAGGAGGATTCATACAAGAAAAAAATGATCGACAACAGCTTTAATTAGGCTGGTTTTGGTCTCCTGTCACATTAGTGATGCATAAGAGGAGAGAAAGATAGCACTCGGAGAATACAATTGAGTGAAAAAGAAGCTCACTTGGACCTCTTGAATTATAAAGAGAATGTGTGTTGCAATTTTTTTAAGTTAAATGAACATGGGAGCTTTTGGTGATAAACATTATAATTTTTCTAATATAGATAGTATTTTTAATGAGAAGGAACACTGGTCTCTGATGGACTTAAATTCTAAGTATATTTTGCAAGGCTACTCATGAAACCTCCTAAAGATAAGTTTCTGAAACACCCTTTTATAACCAGAACTCTCATACCTTCCCAGTAAAAGATATTGAAGTCCATGCGTTTGGGTAATTCGTTAGTTTCTTTTTTGAAAAGGGTTACTTTAACATGCTCATAGATTTCAAAAAAGCGTCCTTAAAAACTGTCAAACACACTGGCGCAATTATAACAAGGCATTCGTGTAGAGTAGGTGTACTACTATTATTATATTTTTCTGAATGTTTCATTGAAAATGTGTTACACGTTGAATTGAGATGACAACAAAGGAAATGAAGATAAGGGCCCAAGAAGCATGGAGGTATTAATAAAAGGAAACGAAGAAAAGGGCTCAAGAAAGTTGGAGGTTTTAAAAGGAAAGGACGTGTTGCTCCTGTTTTTTTCTCCATGATCATTGCTTTACATTGACTCTGGAGCCATGTTGGACAGAAAACTTTAACCTCAGGCCAATGATGATGATATCGGATTGTAATTTTGAGGAAACATTGGGGTAATTCAATTAAAAAAAACAAAATGAAACATAATAAAATGGGGACAAAGGACTAAACTAACTGAACCATTGTTGACAATTCAAAACCGACCTTCTCAGACAGCAATCCCAAATAAAGGATCAAGAAAATCTGACCAATCACCGAACTTTACCTCGCCCTACAACATTGCTAGCGCCTAGGGAGAAACACGTTTAAGAAAGAAAAAAAAAAGGGATTGAGACAAAGATTTGGGATTGAGATCCAGTACCCAAGTGCAATACTTTTCATTGCTGAAGTTAAAAGTTAAAACCATTGGATTAAAAAAAAAAAAATTAGAATGAACAAGATAAAAAAGTTACAAGTTAAAAACTTCAAAAAAGTTGAACATTTTTTTTATAAGGGAATTTGAGGTAGGTTATTGCACAAGATCTCAATCCAAATTTGCATTACAATATCTCAAAGAGACCAAGAATTACGGTCGTTTAGACAGAATTACGTTTCATCAATTCCTGCTATATAGTCGTTTAGACAGAATTACAGTCTTAAGCTACTTGTCGTAGATTATGTGTTATTTCAGTTACTTCAGTTAATTTCAACATGAGCTCTATGCACATGTTGAAATAATCCAGCTGTCTTATCTGATTGGTTAGGAAGTTTAGTGAGTTTGTTATTTTTTCGAAGCTTGAAAGGAGACCATACATATTAATAGCAAATTCTTGTTTGTACTTTGGTATGAAAGGATTTGAAACCTCTGGTTTGACATTAATGGTTTCTATTTGGTATAAGTGAGATTCGAATTTAGGTCTATTATTCAACAATAAGATATTTTGCCGATTGAACTAACTTGAACCCACATTTATCACACATTCTTGAAAGTTCCATTAACAATTCATGAGCAGTAAAACATTCACAACATATTGCATTCTCAAGTACCATGTCACTTTTTCCAGAATTCATATAGAAGAATCAGGAGAAGAGAGATTTATTAAGAATAAGAACCAGCATACAATGTCAAAATAATCATTATAAAAAAGGTTAAAAGAATGAGAAACTTTTTTTTATCTGATAAACAAAAGAATGAGAAACTAGTAGACTACTATTACAATGCTTTCATCTATCCCCTGCCTATACTGAGACTCTAATTTCCCATTTCTCTCTCTTAAGAATAGACTGCTGACATTCCAAGTTCACCTTCAACTATGGTTCTTACAAACTAGAAATCTGCTTCTCACATGACCTCTAGAGAATAAATATATATATGACAGAAGTCAGAAAGTATTCCTCATGTCTTGTAACAAAAGAAGCAAATTGTCTATGCATGCGCTTCTCCTTTTCCTCTTTATGAAGAAATATCATGCTAATTAGTGCAACAAGTTCCTTTGGTTAAATTACCAGAAAGATTTGAAACATTTATAGTAGTACCCTGAGGAAGTCCAGTGGAGGAAGCTGCCTCTTGGGCTGCCAGTGCCTTCTTGCTAATTACATGGTAAATATCAAACAAAATGGTCTGAAATGCCTTTTCAACATTCAGTGCCTCCAATGCTGAAGTCTCTAGGAAAGATAGACTTTCGTTCTCAGCCAAGACTTGAGCATCTGCTGCTGAGACAGCTCTGAGATGATTCAAATCAGCCTTATTCCCAGCCAGCATGATGACAATGTTGGAGTCTGCATGTTCCCTTAGTTCGCGGAGCCACCTCTGCACATTCTCAAAGGTCTGCCTCTTGGTTATGTCATAGACTAATAATGCACCTACAGCACCTCTGTAGTAAGCACTGGTGATGGCTCGGTACCTCTCTTGACCCGCTGTGTCCCATATTTGTGCCTTAATTGTCTTCCCCTCTATCTGCATCAAACTGAACATTATAAACTTGAAGTGACTACTACTACAACAACCACCACCAAATTTAATCACAAAATTTTGGGGCCGCCTATTGGTACTAATTAGAGTTGGCCACTTGTATTCTTGAAGTAACTACTAATGCAGATTGAAAAGACAAATTGAAAGTTTGGTCCCATACAGACAGCTAATAAAGCAGATTGAAAAGACACACATGCACACAACACTCCTGCAAAGGAAGAAGAAACTAGCTAGTCATAGTTCAATGAGAGAAAGTAGAAAACAGCATCAAGCAGTAACTAATTCCTGTTTCCCATTGCTCTTGTTTGGGCACAAGACAGCTAGTGAGAAAATAAGGCATAATTGCAAATATACATTACACCCTACTGCATTTGATGCACTCAGAAGAAAAAGAATATTTATTCCCATCATTTTTTTGCACATCCAACATCAAGTTTCTCCAACAGCTTATAGCCTGTAAATATCTAGTGCATATCCATGTGACAAAAAAATATGTTCATTCAATCTTTAGATATAGTCAATGTCATGGCAACTGTTTCTTAACTGAAAAAGAGAAATACAACATCACACTAAGTTCATCCAGTTCAAACATGACAAAGATAAAAACCAATACAACTTTTCAAAACCCAAAAAAAAAAAAAAAAGAAGTGCAGAGAATTACACTTTAGTGTGTGTCCTACATCTAATAATTCATTCAAACATATTTTACAGCCATCACGGTTGTAAAATGGCCAATCTCCAATAATTCATTCAAGCTAAGAAGAATGGACATGGACACAACACAATATGAGATATAATGACATGAACATTCTTGAAAAATTAATACAGGTGAATATGACAATTAATTAATTAATTAATATCTTTATGTATATTTTATTTACATACATATTTTTTTATGTTCATTTTCAGTATTCAAAATAAATAACAATCATCAAAATCTTTAAAAACATGTCTACAATAAAATGATTCTTTTTCTTTTTTCTCCCAACACATTGAGACAACAAATGTAGGGGATTCCTCTACATGTCTGACACATACATGCTGAAGATTTTGAAGTTTCAATTATTAGGAGAAGAGCAAATATCAATAAAACACCAAAAACATACATGAGAGTTAGAATAAATAAAAAGTAAGAATGTTGATGGTTGTCTTTGGACCAAATTGCTCTTCCTTACTCATAAGTATATGGGGTGGGAAGTGACTCTGAAGGTTGGATAGGATTTGTGACTTATGAGTAAATTTATCGAGAGCAAAAAAATTCCTACACACTTTTATGATCCACACACCTATACTATAAAGGTTGTCACCCTAGATTACCAGTGACGCAACAAAGTAAATGTAAACGAATAATACTCTACCAATAAATAAACAGAGAATCATTCACCAAAAACAAAAATACAGACAAAACCAACAATATTACAGGACCATTCAACTGAGTTATCAATAACCACCATAAGGACAGGTAATAAAAAAAATTATAAATCACATTTCAAATGTATTTATAATCCAAAACAACCTGCAATGTTCTAGTTGCAAATTCAACACCAATGGTGGACTTAGACTCCAAGCAGAACTCGTTTCGGGTAAACCTTGAAAGAATGTTCGATTTCCCAACACCCGAGTCACCAATCAAAACAATCTTGAAGAGATAATCATATACATGATCCCCTTTGAATGCCATGTGTTCTTCTTTCTACACCTCTTCAAACCTGCCAGACAACAATTTGGACTATTATCAATCTCTCTGTATCGTTTCAATTTTATCGGATGTCTCCAAATGTACAAAAGTACATATTATCAATCTCACTATCAAATACAAGACCTTAACTATCAACTGTATGACAAGAAGGAAAGAAAATTGCAAAATGTGGCTTATTTTCAATATGCATTTTTTGCCGCAATGTTTTTCTTTTCATTTTTTCTTGAGAAACAAACGTGTGGTCAAAGAAAAGACAAGGAGAAAAGAAGTACTAACCATAAAAAGATGGTGAACTGGTTTATTATGAGAGAGATTATGGGATTGGAATCTTTCCAATTGTTGAAAATTTGCAGGAAAGTTTAGGGGAAGAGAAGAGAGAGAGACAGAGAGAGAGAGAGAGAGAGAACAATATTTCAAAGCAAATGAGAATAAACAGAATAACGGACGAAAAGGCACTTAAACCGGCGTTCATGTGGGAAAGAATCAGCGAAAGTTGGGAACTTTAAGAAGAAATATACGTTATTCTTAATTTGAAAAATACTATAAAAATTTGTTTTTTTATTTCCGAAAATTTTCATTTCTGAGTCTGTTCGGTTCCAATCTTGAGGCAGAGTGAAATTTATTTATTGTTAATACAAAGTTATTTGTAGAGATATGTTACAAGAGCTATAAATAGAGATAGGACATATGCTGTGATTAAAAAAAAAAAAAAAAAAAAGATGGGACACATGCTGTACTCTCTTCAGTCTTGGGTGGCTGTTGAGAATTTTAAATCTTGAGAGTTGTAGATTCTTCAGAGTTTAAATTCCCGAAAATTACAAATTTTGAGTCTTAAAGTTTATGTTATTTAAATATATATATATATATATATATTATTTTGACGGGCAAGGTACCTTAGTTCACTTCTTTAAAATTCAACCATATGATTACTTAATTAAATATACACTTCCATCTCATTTGAAAAAAAACTCACATGATTTAATTTTAAAAGATGAACTTAATGAACAACGTATCTAAGTTTTGTCATATTTTGATTAACATTATATTTAAAAGATGAAAAAAATCCGTGTTACATACTATTTTTTGATGCGTACTATACGTAATTTTGAAAGATATAAAATTTGGTATTTAAGAGAGAGAGAGATATATATATATATATATATATAATTTTTTTTTTAATATATATCTAGAAAAAGTTAGAAACAAGATGATCTTATACTTTCTTGTTAAGTAACTAAATAATGGATAATTTCACAATTATATATAATTTTTTAAATAACAAAGATACATTTTATTTATTTTCTTCTGGAAAAAAAATACTATTTTTTGTTATAAAATTATTTTTTAGGAAAAAAGTGAAAATTAATTTGATTTTAGGAGTCGCATTAGTAATTCTCACAAAAATAAGGTAAGTGAGAATTGACATTTTTCACCTAAAATGTTGGATTTAGAAATTTTGCAATTCTTGAAAATTATCTATTGAGAGAAGTGTTCATAAAAATTGTAATTCTCAAGATTTTGTCAAATTACCTACTAAATTTTTATAAATTCTTAAATATTTTTTAAAAAAAAAATCTCAAATTCTTATGTAAAAAAAAAAATCATTATAGTTACCCAAAACTGATTTTATAAGCCTATCAAAAAAAAAAAAAAAAATATTTTATATATAAGTCGCCACATAATGCTTAGTGGAGATTCCTCCAAACTGATTCAGGGGAAAACTTATTTTTTTGGGCTTTCTTTTTTCAATATTGAATGATGGAAAATAGTTTAACAAAACCACCCCCATTAACTATTATGACATAACTATATTATGGAAGGGGTTTCACAAACATATACATCTAGATTAAACTAAAGTAAAATTTCTATTTAGAATATATTTTTTATAAAAAAACTGTTATTACAAAACTATATTATTTTAGCTCAATATTGCATGTGCATTTTCTATATTTCTAAATTCTTACAATTTTTTATTTTTATTTTAAAGATAGTTATAACTTATAATATATTGTTAATCTCACAGCTTAAACCTTTCATCCCCAGACCTCCAATCACTTTGTGTATGAAAATGTGTAAATTCAGTAATAAAGCCTTCAGCTGATTTCCTACAATTAGATAGAGTGTAATTGCTCTAGAATATGTCCTTACCCCAACTTTTACTAATTTTGGACATTTAATAACAAGAAAATAGTGTGTTTGGATGGGTTTATTTTTATGAGAGATGCTACGTCTACAACATTTTTACAATAAATCACAGGTGGTTAGTTGTTATTGGTTCAAATTTGAAACTAATACTAGGATTACTTTTTTATCCCAACAATAACAACCAGTAACAATTTGCCACTTAGGATTTGTTGTAAAAATATTGTAAACATATCATTTCTCTATTTTTATTGACTTATCTATACTATCTATAAAAAAATTCTCCTTTTGAAACTGGACTTTTATGTGGTTTAAAAATACCTTGTTAATGAAGGGTAACGTCTTTTAAAAATAAGGTCATAAATGTTAAATAAAAAATTTCATTTTGAATTTAAAAAGAGAACTCTTAAATTTTAGGATTTTTTTTCCTTCGTGTTTATCTTTTTATTTCCTAAAATTTAACATTTTTTATTCATTTTTCATCTTTTTACTGTTTTTCTCTAAAGTATATCATTTTTATTTATTTAAAAAAATAAAAAATATATATTTCTAAATTATAATAAATACAAATTATTAATATTTATCTAAAAAAAAAAAAAAAATCTCAAAGCACGAGCAATACTTTTTTTCCCCCCATTCCAGTGAATCTCATTAAAGTGATCTTTCCTTCCCTCCGAATCAGCTCATTTTTGGGCCAAAATTGTGGGCCTGACGGGGAGTGGATATCACCCAAGCGGCCTAGCCTTCCTGAAAAATATCTGTTATCCCACAAAAGTTAGGTCTTATTTAACCAGCATTGCATTCCAAATTATCATGAGCTAATTGGACTCGTCCAAATAGGCAATTTTTTTTGGGCTTGTAACTTGTTTTACACAGTAGCTGAATTTTTGTGGGTTCAACAGCTTATTAGTTATTAAAAGTTCTATCTTTTATTTCATAAAAAGTTATTACAAGTTGTAGATGAACATGAAGTAATGGTGGTTATAACATTATGGGGATTCTTGCACCTCAACTTAATTACATTTGTGATTATTACGTTTAAAACTCTCAACTACCAACCATCGTATCATTAAAAAAATGATTATAATATCTAACAAGCTTGCCTACGTGGTAATTATTTATATGCAATATCAAAAGTAACATGTGAAAACTTAGCATTGAGGTAGTATATGTCACTTCCAACCAAAAAAGAGAGAAAAAAAAAAATACATACATATATATATATATATATATAATGATCATCAAGCTAAAACACCAATTGATGAGTGTAGATGAATTCAAAACTTAGATCTCTTATTTGACAAAAGTGTTTCATATTCTATTCTTTTGCCTTATAAGTCATACAGTACAAAACATGATTTGATGGGAAAAAAAAAAAAAAAACCTATATAATATTCTTTTACATCTAAAAAAAATTCAAAATAAAAAATGCACTTATATAATATTCTTTTATATCTAAAAAAATTTGAAAATAAAAACATAAAAAAAAAAAAAAAAAAGAAATTCCTGACTAAGGGTATAACAAACCCACACACTAGTTTGTATACCCACTTTTTAAAGAGATGTATAGAATACTGTTCTCAAACAAGAAAACATCAATTTTATTTTGGTAGGTTTACAAGTTATATATGATCCTGTACATGATTAGGTTTACAATGTTTTCTTATGGAATTAGATTTACAATGTTGATAACATAGTTTTAGACTAGTTTCTGTTATTCATTCGGGTTTGCAAAGCTTTTCATGAGCCCAGCAGTGGCCTTTTAGCCGCCCTACGGTGCTAAACTTTGGAAGAAAAGACAGAAGGTTCGGGTAATACAAAATCTGACAAAAAGAAGAAGAAGAAGAAGAAGAAGAAGAAGAAGAGAAGAGTGCTTGTTTTGGACCACTTGGGGATGAGAGAGCATTGGCCATCAATTAAACCGTGTTCTGCGCAAGTGCATTAATTGTTCTTATCTCTCTCTTTCATCTGCATGTGTGGCTGCTCGATGGCCAATTAGACTAGTTTCTGTTATCCATTCGGGTTTGCAAAGCTTTTCATGAGCCTAGCAGTGGCCTTTTAGTGCTAAACTTTGGAAGAAAAGACAGAAGGTTCGTGTAATACAAAATCTGACAAGAAGAAGAAGAAGAAGAAAAGAGTGCTTGTTTTGGACCACTTGTGGATGAGAGAGCATTGGCCATCAATTAAACCATGTTCTATGTACAAGTGCATTGTTCTTATCTCTCTCTTTCATCTGCATGAGTGGTTGCTCGATGGCCAAGTACCATAGATAGAACAATTACAAACAAGAAATAAATGACAAGTTGCTGATGTTTATGTTGGAAATAATACATAAAGTAATAAATGAAGAACAAGGATAACTCAAAAGATAAAAGAAATAGATAACTTAAAGACATAAAATTGTTATCCTTAGACAATATTTGCCTCCGTACTCTTATTTCTAAAGGGTTATCGCAAATTTGTTCCTAGGATACAATGAAGTTGTTGGGTTTTACAAATATCAATTTTGGAGAATGACCACAAGATTTCTTGTGTTTTTTTAAGTGAACATAAACCTCTATTTATACCTATAACGTTATATTCCTTCAAAATGCACATATGGAGAGTTAAAATGTTTCATAAAACCGTTCACAAGGCTTGAAACATCTTCAAATATTAAGAACAGTCACCAGAAAATTCAATTTTATGAGTCTCGATCGATTGAGTATTGATCGAAAGCTCTTTTCAATCGATTGAATAGGAATCGAATAGCAATCAAATCATCTAGAGACTCCAGAATTATTTTCTTCATCATTTCAATCAATCGAGCAAAAGCTTCAACCGATTGAAAATTCTTTAGTTCAAAGTTCATTTAAAAAATTCTAGAACTTTAATTTTCACTTTATGAAACAATATTCTTCAAACTCAAACATTATTATTATAACTTATCCATATATATACCTATATATACAACAGTTTACAATACCAAGCAAATGAGAGAGGTTTCTTCCTATAGAGGTAACAATAATTGGCTTGGAAGAGGAAAAAAAGCAAAAAGCACCAAACATGTTACTTTGCTCATCAAACATGTTATAGGCAAATAGACACAGTCTATGTGCAGTGCATCAATGCATTTGACACGTTGAGATGTTGACATATATCTAATTCGGATACGCATTTGCATGTCAATGTGTTTAGTGCATCAATATCCGCATCCTAATATATTGAGTGCATTGATAAATTGAACTTAAGCTAAACCCTATTCAAATATGCTTGGATTGCCTGTTGCACGAATTTCATAGCTAGCACTTCAACTAGAATTTGCTCTAGACTTCAGACTTCAATTACTTGATTCCTGAAATCATAGTTGTCAGTATCGTATAATATGTAATACGTATCGTATGATACATATCGTATCATGTGTAAAAAGTTTTGTATCATATTAACGTATCATAAGTGCTTATGAATCGTATAATACAGTATACATATCGTATGAATCATATTGTATCATAAAATTGTACGTATCGTATGATACATGGACAAATGCTTTAAAATGAGATTTTTTTTGTTAAAATTTGTACTTTTATTTAAATCTAACAAGTTGTTAGACTTGTTTTAAACATAAAATTATTGGCTTACTTAGTTTACCCTACTAAAATAACATATTCATAAGTTTTTTTTTTTTTCTCTCTCTCTCTCTCCTACAATTGGACTACACAGTACACATTTACCCTTCACTTTAATATTTACAAATTTATTTTATACACTATGAATAAAATATTAATTGACAATATAAATTTTTTATTTTTATCATTATTGTTATAAGTCCAACAAACTAGAGTGCCAAAAAAAATTTATAAAAAAATTATTAAAATAAAAAGAATAAGAAGAGATAGTAAATGTTAATGACGAATGATGATGAAGAAAATTTTATTGAAGAAACAAGTTTGCAAAATTATAAACATAATGATAATTTTTTTATTTTTATCACTATTGTTACAAGTCCAACAAACTAGAATTGCAAAAAATAAATTATAAAAAAATTATTAAAATAAAAAGAACGAGAAGAGATAGTAAATATTAATGACAAATGATGATGAATAAAATTTTAATGAAGAAATAAATTTACAAAATTCTAAATATGATGATAACATTGACTTAGATGAGGTTGATTAGGCAATTTAATAAATATGATGGGAATAAATTATTATTTTTGGGTCATTTGTAATATATTATCAATTTTTAATTTAAGTAATTTGAATGTGTATGTTATATAAACATGCTAGTTTGATTTATTTAATTAGCTTATTAAATATTATTACATAAGTAATGAATAAATTAGTTATTAGTTGAATATATTCAAAATTTATAATTAATATACCCTTTATATATGTATATTTATAATTTTTTTTATAAATTTTATTTAGTGTTTGTGTATCTTACGATACACGATATGATACGATACACGATACGGAAAAATTAAAAATCGATTCACGTTTTGACAACTATGCTTGAAATACTTAATTCAATAGATGTGTGAAGTTAAGAGCATCCGTAACCGGCCTTGCATATCCTATATCTTGAGATGATATGCCATTAAAGGCCAAAATTCACCAACATTCGGACTTATAAACATTCGGAATTGTAAATTTTTTTACAATTGTGCTACAGTAGCATCTTATAACAGAATGGTATTTTTAAAAATTAATTTTTAATTGTCTCTCTCATACTCTCTCTCTCTCTTTCTCTCTCTCATTATTTCTTTTCTTTTCTCTATCGTCCTTCTCTCTCTCATTTCGCTATCCTCTCTTCAGCCTCAAAACCCTATAGCCACCACACCATGGCTTGGGGTTGCCATGGCATCTCTACAATAGCATCGTGTTTGGGTTTGCCGTGGGTGGGCTGCGTGGGGGTTGCAGTCTCGGAGGATCCGATAAGCATTTGGACTACTTGTTTGAAGGAGGAAGTGTCTGCTTGGACAAAGGTAGTTAGGTAAGGGTTGGCGGATTCGGATCTGGTGATGGGTTTTGTTGCTTGGCGTGGAAATGATGGTGGAGTTGGAGGTGGTGTGGGTTGCTGTTGTTGTTGTTGTTGTTGTTGGAGTCCATTGCCACTGCTACTAGTGCTATTGTTTGAGCTGTGGCTGTTTGGGGATGGCAGAAAAGTTGGGTTTTCATGGTTTCTATGAAAGATTGTTGATTCCATTGCTCTCTCTCTCTCTCTCTCTGTGCCTAAGTTTTTGAGAAAAATATATATAAAAGAGAGAGGTTGAGTGGGTGCAATAGTGGTGGGGTTGTGGGGTTTTGATGGTGGTTGTGTGAGGTTTTGGGTATGTTCACGGTGGTGAGAGAGAGGTTGAGAGAGAGACAGAAATGAGAGGAAAGGGAGAGATTATTATTGCAAATATATATATTTTATTGTGTAGGTATATTATTTTAATGTATTGAATAGAAATATAAAAGTTGAGATGTTGGGTGTATTGTAAAATGGTATTATATAATTGGTAAAGTAGTTTTTTGAGATGATAAAATAAGATAGGATGAAATTTTCGACTATGGATGCTCGAAGAGATCATTTAAAGCAGTCCTATCATGTCAACATCTTGATTTAAAGATGTGGACCAATTACTTGGTGGACAATAATATTGATGTGACTGCTGTGAAAGTAGAGATACCCACACTGTAACTTGCTTCCAGATTATGCCAATGCACCAAGTTATGCTGCACAATGAATCTATTGTTAGCTGCAATAGAGCTTATCGCAGTGCTAACTATGAGTTTGTGCTCATATGTATAGTTGCAAAAATGTGGGTGGTGTCGTGAATTGATTTTTGATTTTTTTTTTTTATATTGTGTATCGTATCGTATTGTGTATCGTAAGAAACGTAAATACTTAAAAAATTTATAAAAATTATAAATATACATATATTTATATATAGGGAATATTCATTATAAATTTTGAATATATTCAATGAATAACTAATTTATTCATCATTTATGTAATAATATTTAACAAGTTAACTAAATATATCAAACTAGCTTGTGTTTATAATATACTCAAATTGCTTAAATTCAAAAGTGATAATATATTAAAAATGACCCAAAAATAATAATTTATTTATATCATATTGGCTAATCAACCTCATATATATAAGACAATGCTATCATCATGTTTACCATTTTACAAACTTATTTCTTCATCGTTGTTAACATTTACTATCTCTTCTTATTCTTTTTATTTTAATAATTTTAAAAAATTTCTTCTTGGCATTCTTGTTTCTTGGACTTATAATAATATTGACAAAAATAAAAAATAATTATATTATCAATTAATATCTTGTTCATAGTATAGAAAATAAATTTGTAAATATTAAAGTGAAGTGTGGGTGTGTATTGTGTAGTCCAAATTTTGTAGAAGAAAAAGAGGGGGAAAAAACTTATGAATATGTTATTTTATTAGGTTAAATTAAGTAATCTAATACTTTTGTGTTTAAAACAAGTCTAACAAATTGTTAGATTCAAATAAAAATACAAATTTTAACAAAAAAAATCTTATTTTAAAGCATTTGTCTATGTATCTTATGATACGCATGATTTTACGGTACGATACTATTCATATGATACATATACTGTATTTTACAATTCATTAGCACTTATAATACGCCAATACAATACGGAACTTTTTACACACGATACGATATGCATCATACAATATGATACGTATTGCGTATCGTACGATATTGACAACTATGCTCATATGTATAGCTAAAACGACCAGCAAACATTCTATTTCTGTATATTTTTAGCAACAAAATCCAGACCTGCTGAATTGAGTGGCCTAATCAGCTAAATATAAACTTTCTTTTTGAATTTGTTTAAACCTTTTGCCTGCTATTTTCCTGTCTTATATATTTACTATTATTTGTTTGGTTATTCTTAAAATGGTTAAGGCACTAAAAGGAAATAGAAATGGCACACTTTTAGTGGATTATAAATATTAATATCTGTCGATTCTCAAATATAAATAAGGTTGTCATTTTAGAAGAAGGGATCTTTACCACCCCATCAAGGATACCCAAATTTTGCTTGCTTATCACTGTATTTTCATTCTAGTAGATTTAGTCTTGATTGTAGTTGGATTGTTGAATTATTAAAAGTAAGTTTCCTTCCAATATTTTTAACTTTCCACAATTAAGTCTTATTTAGTTTAACTTAGCCTCAAATTTAATTTTCTGCCAATCTTTAAGTAGTTTTTATCCTTGAGTTAGCTTATTCTCGGTTTACTTTATCTTAAATTCTGCACTTATGAACCCTAAAATTTCATAGGGCTTTTTTTTTAAAGAAAAACTTCTTGTTTGATTTATATAGATTTTTAAAGACAATTAATTTTTTTTTTTAAATGCCATGTATCCTATATTTGGCTAAAAGTATGAGGAAATGGCAGGAGATCCTTTTCTGATTGATAAATATGATTTATTTGTCTCATATTGCTTCTATTCTATTTTTCCCACTTTTATACACTGGTAATATTTTGTGGGTCTAAATAAGAGAGTAATTTTAATCAATTTTTTTTACCCTTTTCCGGTAAAAAAAAAAAAAAAAATTCATTCTTTATTACCTCTCACTTTTTTACTCTAATAATCAAAGTATCAAACCTAAATCTTTCCCTGCCCTTTAAAGTGGATTTACATCTCAATTAAAGGCTCTTTTTTCACTTACGTCAAAGACTCAAATTCTCTTATTATAATTATTGAATTATCGGAAAAATAAAAGGTTTTCTATTTGTTCTCCAAAAAAATAGAGAAAAATAAAAAAGAGTAAGAATTTGCTATAAACTAAATTACAGTAATTTATGTAAAATGCACACATGTCTAGTGACTATTTGGTAAAAAATTTAATCTTAACAATGAATTTTTTATTTAAATATAAACTTGAATAGATGTTTATTTAAGATATTGACATATGTGTATTTTTGCAAAAATTGTTATAACTTAATTTGTAAGGATTTGCTGCAAAATCCTTCCCAATAAGGACACAAGTCTCCTTTCCGTGTCAACTGGCAAGCATAAATAATGAAACGTACAATACTGGTTTTCTCAATCAATCAAGACTCAACAAACACAATTGCCAGTGAACACACAGCACATGGAAACCACTTTTGACACGAAAAAAAAGAAAAAAAGAGAATAGTTGTCTAATCTTTTGAGAGGATTAAGGTCAAGTGCATCCGGTGCAATTGTGAACAATGACTAAGATTAAAAGTTTAAAAGATAATTTTTAATTTCAATCATTAAATAAAATATATTAAAAAAAAGTTAAAAAATTAAAGTTAAGAAATAAAAAAAGTAAAAAAATTTATAAAAAAAAGTGGGTAAATTGCATAACGTGCAATACCCTAAGTATTGCACTTGATCTCAAGTGCTTTTGATAATGCAACACAGCCTCTGTGGGACACTTACAGGATTATTACATTTATAATAATCAAACAAATCATACAGATGACTAGCGAAATGATTCCCATGAAATCACGCAAGTGACTATGTTTGCTGATAGGAGTCAACTTCAAGTCAATTTGGTTGTTATCTAAGCTTGGTTTTTATTTTTTTTATTTTTTTATTTTTCATGTGAATGCATAAACAAATGAATCCCATGGAATCACGCAAGTGACTATGTTTGCTTATAGGACTCAACTTCAAGTCAATTTGGTTGATATCTAAGCTTTCTTTTCTTTTCTTTTCATTTTTTTTTCATGTGAATGCATAAACAAATGCCATGGATCAACCAAAATATTCGTATCAATCTAATAAATTAATAATCATATAACTTGGGTTTGGGAAACAAGAGGAAGAATAGGATTTTGATTGTCAAAAGTTATGAAAAAAGAAAAGAAAAGAAAAAACAAATGACCATTATCATTTTTATTCCAAATTAACCTGATTGCATCTTTCTGATGAGTGCACTCCTCAAAAAGCATTTCTCTTCTTCTTCTTCTTTTTTTTTTTCCCCTATGTTCACATGAGCTTGAATTAAATTTAAGAAAGATAATAATAATTGAGGAATCGGGAGGAAGAATAGGATTTTGATGGTCAAAAGTTATGAAAAAGGAAAAAAGCGCAAATGACCATTATCATTTTTTTTCCAAATTAACCTGATTGCATCTTTCTTTTTTTTCCTATGTTCACATGAGCTTGAATTTAATTTAAGAAAGATAATAATAATAATAATAATAATAATAATTGAGGAAGACTCTCTATTACATTTAACTATCATAGCCATACACACAACCAGGCAAGAAATAATTTTTTTCTTTTTTTAGCTTTAAGCTATAGTTCATATCCATAGATATATGTACATTATAACAATGAAGCTAAAAAAAATAATTTTACCCCCACTATTATGATTATTTTTTTTATATTTTGATAATGATAAAATAATTATATAACTTTTTAGCTCAATTGCTCTTAATTGTAGTTGTCAAAAATCTTTCTATGTTGTCAGATAGCACCATCAATCCGTGATTTGCATGGCCTCTTCCACTTTGATTTTTTTTGTGCACGGTCTCCGGAGTAGTTATCGGGCGGAACGCTAGTAAATTGATTGAAAATTTGAAGAAATCTCTTTCATTAGGTCCACCCCTTCAATAAACTTCATACATAAGGAAACGCGTCGTGGAGCGTCGGCTATTAAAAGCTTCCCAGTCCAGTGTACACACACTGGACCATTTCAAACACAAAGAGTCAAGAGTCGTACCGCAACTGAAGCTAAATTCTATTTTATCAGGACAATTTTCTCATGGCTCTTTCGCGGAGCCTTCCTATGCCAATAGATAGATTTTCATCTTTCTATGCAAATTAAAAATTGATAGTTTCTATCGTTCTTGCTATTAAAAAAAAAAAAAATTGATAGTTAAGCTCCGCCAACTTAGAGCAAATTGAAATACTATTTGAATCGGAATCAGGGATGCCAAGGGGGGACATTAATCTTCTTTTACATTTGGTAATAAATTTAAAAATTACACAAAAATATATCTACTAGTCTCCCGAGAAAACTTCTTGGCTCTACTACTGATTTGAATGCCCAAGTACCAAAAAACGGTCAACATCCTATGTTATAGCTTTTTTTTTTTATTTTTTTATTTTTTTTATTTTTATAACTTGTCACTACAGTAAACTGCTAGCAACAAGTTTTAAACACAAGAAATTGCTTTTTTTTTTTTCTTTTAATATTCAATTCTCTTTTTCCATGAATAAAGAAATAATAAAAAATTAAAGAAAGAATATTTAATTGAAGTAGTACAATAATAGAGTATGGATGTAAGGTATATTGTTAGGTAGTATGCTAAAATTGATAAAGTAATTTTTCGGTACGCTAAATGCTAAATTTTTTGGCAAACCAGATATTAATGCTCTAAGAAAGTTATTATTATTATTATTATTTTTTTAAATGGGAATAAGTTCTTCTATGACCATAATTTTTGTGTCATGATTTTTTTTTTATTTTTTATTTTGTCGTGGTAGGTTATAAGTAGTTGCCTACTATTTTCATATAAAACCACAACTTTTTCATTACCACTCAAAATCAACCACATTAGATTGACAACAAAAGCCGCGACTTGTGCGACTATGCATGATTGACATTTTCTACTTGTTACTAACTTATACGACCCTTTTAACCAAAAAAAAAAAAAAAACTTATAAAACCCACCACTTTTCGTTAATAAATTATAATTACACAAATTAATAAGTTGTGAAATGAAGTGTGAAATGAGTGTGAAAATGATTATATTTGTATTATTGTTGCAAAAGTTGTATCCATATTTTCTCTTCTTAAATTTCTAATTCCCAACTCTCAACAAAAATCTAAAGCTTTTTATGCTTGATTAGAAAAAGAATCACATTTTAGCTAATTAATCTCAAAATTCACTTACATCAAGCTATTAAAAGTTGTATAAAAATACATTATTACTGTAAAAAGTTTGTATTTTTACACTGTCACTATTAATTTTATACTTATTTTTTAGAATGAAAAAAGATAGTAGATGATGGTTTTTATGTATGAAGAAAGAAATTTTTTTAAGAAAATTAAGAAAATTTAATATTTTAATAAAATATAATATAAAATAAATAATCTAATTTGAGATGTTTTGAAAAGTGAGTATTTATAACAAAAAAAACATAAATTTTTATACTAAAATAGATATAAATTTTTGCATTAACCAAGCAAACAATCTTTCTACCTTTGTCAAGTTAAACGACAAAATATTTGGTTGAACACAAATCCCAATAAATAATTTAGAAGCACCGGAATCCCTGAATAGTGATTAGTTTGATCATAATCATATACGACATAACACAGGCTGTCGCATGGAAATGAAATTTTGTTTCGTCATCAAATTTTTATTTTATTTTATAAAAATGTCATTATCAACTTTGGAAGTTAGTTTCAGTAAATTTTTTTTTTTGGAAATTAGTAAGTGCGGAACGCGTTGACTCGGTCTTCGACTTCGTGAAGACTTTTCCACTTCCATTTATTTATTACTGTCTTACAAAAGTTTTCTCATTTTTTCGTTGGCTTTTTTTTTTTTTTTTTTCGTTTTTATTGAGAAAGACGCTGGTTCGTGAAACTCTTTATTATTATATTAATACAATAACTAATTTTTGGTGTAGGCCGGTATATTACACATCTGTTTTTTGTTTTGGGCGAAAGAAAAGAACGCAAAAAGTTGAACAAAAATTGCCAAAGGTCCTTCACTTTTGTGCGGCCACTTGTGTTACAAGCTCGCACAAGTCATAATAACTGAGCTCGCAAAAGTTGAACAGATGCAACAGAATGATGAAGAAAACGAATAAAATGTGGAACTATTTATTGCGTCTTGGTGCTAAGAACCTTTTTTTTTTTTTTTTTTTTTTTTTAATATCGATAACTTCTTATGAGAGATATTTTTTGTACTCATCTAATTATCTAGTTATTATGTAGGGAAATATGTATACTGATCAGTGGCGGAGCTAGGATCTAACTTGAGAGGGGGCAAAAATTACATTTGACAAGGACATTTATATACATGCAAGCGAACATATACATATAATATTTGAGATCAATTTGCAAAATAACAATTCACTCGTGTGTATGCTAAGCCATATTTAAATGTAAGAAAATTCCCAATAAAATAACATATTCATTATATTATATTTATCTATTTAAGAATTTATTTCCATGAATAATCCTTTTAAAATTTTAATTATTAAAAAATTTATAACTCTACTTACAAATTGAAAGATTTTTAGTTGTTAGATAGACATAAAGTTCAACTTATGTAAATTTCTATTATTTTTGTAAAGCTATATGTTATAGGCCTATTTATTTTAGCTTAACATGCAAACTTATTTTTGAAAAGCCATCCTATTTATTAACCATTTATTTATACTACAATACAAGAAATGCATTTAAAAAGTTACCAAAGAAAGAGAGTAGACAAATCAAACAATATGGGGTTATAAGTTAGAAACGCATCAAGGTATTTGTTTTTTTTTTTTTTTTGTTTTTTGTTTTTTTTAAATAATAGAATTGGATTATGTTAATATAGGATGAGCTTATATTTTAAGAGGGCAAAAGTGGGCTATGCTCCCAATCATCTCATACAAGCAGCTAATTGTTTGTTTACAGTTTTATAACTTTTCATTAGTAATTATTCTATTTTTTTACCTCAAATGCATCAAGGTAAGTAAATATTAATAGTTTTTTTGGGTGGGGCCAGGGGGGGCAAGTGCCCCCTCTCGACCCCCCCCCTGGCTCCGCCCCTGATACTGATTATATATATAAAAGTTGTGTATGCGGATATTGAGGCCTAGATAGAGCCATAGAGGACATAAGTTCCTGTTACTTGTTTTCTCAACAAAAAAAATATAAAATAAGTGTTCCTGTCACAGTCGTTTGGAAGGGGTCAACATTCTAAGTCTAAGTCCTTGGCGCACAGTTGGTTCTAAGGTCATATAGACTTTCAGTGGACGTTCGGGAACGCATTAGCGTGTTTTGTGTACTGTTTACAAGATTCACAAATTTCATTTTTTAACACATTTTTTTATTAAAAATGGGTATCATAGTACTACTATTCATATATTTAAAAATTATTTTATTATAGTATTTTCAGTTTTCAATTTTTAGCTATATCTAAATTCATGTCTTTGGGACTAGCTTATAAGCTAGTTTTTTAATTTTTAATAGTTTTTTATGTATAATTTTTTTAAGACTTTATTTTCTTTAAGTACACTTTCATAAAAATTTTTTTAGCAAAAATCAAAGGAAAAAAGTTTGGAACAAATTTTTCCTTGAGCTGGTTGTCCTTACAATTTTAATTTTTTTTTTTAAAGAAGAGTGCATTAATTAATAATGGTCCTTCTCAAAAAAAAAAAAAAAAATGGTAATGGTCATTCTTCTCAAAAAAGAAAAAAAAAAGGTCATGGTCAATGGTCATACTAAAAGAATTTGTATCTAATTGTATTATTCTTAAATTTGTCCATGTTCTAATTATAATTTAATAATTAAACTTAATGTTGTTTATTTATCTTCCACATTTTCAATTTCATTGGGGCAGTACGGGCATCTAATCTTAGAGTGCAACTAATCAATTCATCCTAAGAGAAATTTCAGTAAAAATTACTGCTTTGCTTTAGTAAAAATGATGTTAAGTTTCAGGCAAGAATAAAATGTGGGACATATCCAAGGAAATTTCGAGGGGCAACTAGTACAAATAGACACCTAAGATCTTAATTCAAGCTCAAGCTCTCCAACAAGCAAAGCAAGAGCACCCTATCCTCTGCTTCCTATCCCTCTCCCAGTCTTATCTTCTTCTCACTTCGCGGCTATGCCACCACCACCTCTTCTCACCATTGGCTGCCATTAATTATTCCCTTGCACCCCGAGCCATTTCCAGTTAGCTCACCCAAAACTGTTTTAAGTACAATTGCTCTGGCCACAGCATCACCATAAATCAAGGTAAAACTTTTGGTTTTCCATAAATTCTTGATTTATATATATATATATATATATACTTGGAGCTATGACTATAATGAAGATTAATTAAGGGTTACAATGTTGTTTTGATGGGGGCTTGAGTTTTAATTTAACTGAAGCATTTTGCGCAGATGTTTAAAATGGCAGGCAAAACCTCAAGTCTCTCAATGCTGCTCCTCCTCTGCTTTGCCTCCACTCTGCTTATTGCTCACTCAACTTCTCAGAATGACAAAAAGGCAAATATCTCTCTATCTCTGATCTCTAATCTCTTATGTTTTTTCATGGAAACGAGCTTTCCCACTTAATTTACAGTTCCACCAATTACCGAATGGAATGCAGTTGATTTTTTTTTTCCTATTTTAAATTTGATTAAAAAAGAAAAGAAAAGAAAAGAAAATATGCATCAAATTGAGATTAGTAGGGAATAAAGTGCAACACAACACACAGAGTGTGATAGAAAAATTTTATGATGAAATTGGCCTTTTAATTCATGCGGCACAATAAACAGACTTTATTATACACAGAAGGAGAAGGGACCCACATGTTCATGCCCCTGAAACACCCTATACTGTTTTTTCCTACCTAACAGGATTATTAATGTTCTTCCTATGATATGATATTGTGCATGCAGGCATATATTGTGTATATGGGCAACAAGAGAGATGAGATTTCCACATCATCCCTTTACACAAGCATGCTACAAGATGTCGTTGGCAGGTTATAAAAGTAGTATAATGGCACCACCAGAAACTTGCTTTTATGATGCTTGAATTTATTTGTTATAGCAAGATTTTGACAATTTTCAAGATAAGTTTTTGTCATGTTATATTTAGAATTTAAAAAAAGAAATGTAAAGTGGGGTCTCAATCTCACATGTTGTATTTAGACGACATGACTTGAAGTGTTACTAATATCGCATTATATTCAATATATTAAAGATATAGCGAGTTTCAGTTAACTCAACTAGTAAAATCTTTTATTGTTAAATTATAGATATTGAGTTTGAACTTCATCTACACCAAAAGCCGACTGGTGTCAAGTTGAAATCCCCATTTACACCAAAAGTCGATTGGTGTCTTATCTTGATTATAAGAACAATTATTATGGAGTGAGCATCATTGGTTGAAATTTATATTATGTGATTTAATAGTAATGTTATGCATATGACATATTTTTGTCACCTCATTCTATCTTAAAATTATTAATATATATGCTTTTTATATAAAACTTCATTTCAAAATTCTTAAAAAGTTTAAAACACTACCCTGATTAAAATTCTATTTTCTACTGTCTTTTTCTCTTTAAATAAAATATTAATCTCAAACAATGAACTTCTTGTAGTACAAGTTAATTTTTCCATTTTATTTTTATTAGCTATTTCATTATTAATGTCAATGATTTCTTAGTAAATTTTAATTTAAATGAATATGATTTTTTAATTAATCTGTGCAAACCTAATTTCTTCACAAATTACAAAATTAAATATACTTTTCTAGATTCTAGTCAAGAGTAACTCAATGACATTACCAAGTCTTTTTTTGTTTTTTTTTTAAATGACAATTCAAAGGCCCTCTCTCCTTGACTTTTTGTATCAGCCATTTAATTCAAAAGGTTAAAAAAGTTATTAAAAAAAATGTGAACTTTTTTATATTTACCTTTTTGCATTTGATCCAATGGCTGATACAAAAATTTACAATACTATCTCAATTCACGTGAATTTACATTAGAAAATTATGGATAAAGTTATTAGGCGTTGAAATGCTTCTAGACCTTGACTTGTCAAATTGCATATGCTTGCTTTTAGTCATATTGGAGCAGAATCTTTACTCTATAGCTACAAAAGGAGTTTCCATGGATTTGCAGTGGAGCTAACTGAGCAAGAAGCTCAAAAAATGGCTGGTGGGTGAACCTGATCACAATTCCCCCCCCCCCCCCCCCCCCCAACTCCAAAAAAAAAATCTGGAATTCATAATAAAATGTTGTAACAATGAATATGTAGGAATGGATGGGGTGGTGTCGGTATTCCCTAACCAAAAAAAAGAGCTCCATACAACAAGGTCATGGGACTTCCTTGGCCTTCCGAAGCAAGTGGATAAACCAACAACTGAAAGCGATGCCATCATAGGAGTATTTGACACTGGAATTTGGCCGGAGTCTGCTAGCTTTAATGACAAAGGATTTGGTCCACCACCTAGCAAATGGAAGGGCAAGTGCCAAGCCTCAACCAATTTCACTTGCAATAAGTATATCTTTAACATCCAACCAAACTGTTTTGTATATATTAAGCTGCGTTATATTTTTTACGACATTTTTTATAATTACTAACATGGCTTGTTCATTTGCTGTGATTGATGCACTATAAAAGTGGTGTCAATAATACACTAAAGTGAAAGTGATGTTATTTTAATCACAAAAGCCACGCTAGTAGCTGTGAAAAACGTTGTGCCAAGCGTAGAAATTTAGAGTCAAAAGTACAATTAACAAATATGGTTACACTTAACGCAGTAAAATCATTGGAGCAAAATATTACCGCAGCGATAAATTATTTGTAGAAGGTGATATTAAATCTCCAAGAGATTCAGACGGCCATGGGACACATGTTGCATCAATTGCAGCCGGGAACTTAGTTAGCGGGGCCAGCTTAGAAGACATTGGTTTTGGAACAGCACGAGGAGGGCTTCCATCAGCACGACTTGCTGTGTACAAAATATGTTGGTCTTTAGGCTGTAATGATGCTGATATTCTTGCAGCATTCGATGATGCCATTGCTGATGGGGTTGACATAATATCTATATCACTTGGTGGATCTTCTAAGAACTATTTTGCAGATGCAATTGCCATTGGTGCCTTTCATGCTATGAGAAAAGGAATATTGACATCAACTTCTGCTGGTAACCGGGGTCCAGATCTAGCAACCCTCTCAAGCTTCGCCCCATGGTCTCTTTCTGTGGCTGCAAGCACCACAGACCGAAAATTTTTCACCGAGGTCCAATTAGGTAACAACAAGAAATTTGAGGTAATTAAAATGTCTAGCCCCTGTTTTGGAATAAAATTCATTTATCCTACTCATAGAGTCATAGTAGAACATAGGAAATTTATTATGTTTTGTTCTCAAGGATGCAACAAAGGATTCTATGAAATTTTTTCAGAAAAAAATAACTTTAACAAAATGTTAATACATCAGGAAAAATCTTTTGTTCCATCCTGAGTGTTTCATTTTATATTCTACAAATTACAACCTGTCACATGTACCTCATTTTTTTTCCTCATAAAGTAACAAAATTTTAAAATAGAAAAGTATACACAAACAGTCAAGGTATGATTTTTATTTAGTTTGAAAGTGTCAAGCTAACCATTTTCCTTAATCGTGTGGAATTGCGCGTGTAAATCATACGGTATAAAATTTAAACTACAAAGTAACTAGAAGAATTTCTTTATTTCATGTGTAGGGAGTTTCAATTAATACATTCGACCTCAAGAATGTAACATATCCAATAATTTATGGTGGAGATGCACCAAACAAGACATCAGAAATTGGTTCTCCCTCCTACGCCAGGTAACTGAAAAATAAAAAGAAAATCTATATAAGCTTGAACTATTTTTTGACATGCATATAAACAAAAAGAACAAGTTTAACCATTTTCCAGTTGTGTATACATAAATCTATCAAACTAGCAAGTGAAATATTCCTTGTGCTTCAAAATAGAAGTACCAATTATAGACACTCTTCAAACAGGGTCGTTAAAAAAAAATGGAACTTATTGCAAAAATGCAGGACTTGCAACGATGATTCTCTGGACAAAAATTTGGTGAAAGGTAAAATTGTACTTTGTGATGGTGAGAATGATGGGACTGGGCAACTTTTTGCCGGTGCAGTTGGTACTGTGATGCAAGGCCGACGCCCCGATTCCTCTGCTTTCCCATTTCCCTTGCCAGCAGCTTTTCTTAGCTTGGAGGATGGTGCAAACATTTACTCGTACATAAATTCGACAAGGTATTCATCTAAAATACCTTAGACAATTAAGTAATTCACAAGACATACTGATCCTAATGAAGATGCACAATTTTACAGTAACGCAACTGCGACTATTCTCAAGACTACTGCCCGTAAAGATACATTTGCCCCTTACATAGCTGCCTTCTCATCCAGAGGTCCAAATCCAGCTGCAAACAACATTCTCAAGGTAACTTCCAAATAATCACTTATTCACATTTGCATCTTTGTACTATTGAGTAATGTTAGGGAAACAACATTTTTCACAATTTTCCTTGAAAACTTTTGATATGATATATGTTATAATAAGAGTAATATCACTTTTATGTGGATCAACTTCTATTACCATTTTGATTATAAATCAATCACAACTTGTCATGTCATTATTTGTGAAAAATGTTATCCCCCTAGAGTTAATGGTATTATTCATCTTACTAAATTTTCATGTTGTTGCAGCCGGATTTAGCTGCACCTGGAGTTGACATTCTAGCTGCATGGTCCCCAATTTCACCAATTTCTGAAGTTTCTTTAGATGAGAGAAAATTTTCATTTAATATAATCTCAGGGACATCAATGGCTTGCCCACATGCTTCAGGGGTGGCTGCCTACATAAAATCCATTCACCCCACATGGTCACCTGCTGCTATCATATCCGCTCTCAAGACTACTGGTAATAGCTATATTAAGTTCCCACTCTTGGCAATTTTAAGGCTAAAGTATATAGTTGGTCTAAACTTTAGTGTACGAGCAATTTTAGTTCTTTTAAGTTTAAAGTGATTGCTTTAGTCCCTAACAAACTCAAAATTGGTCGCCTTTTATTTCTATGGTTAAAAATGATCGCCTTTTGTCTTTAACATGTGTAAAGTACGATGATGTGTCACTTTTTAGTTTTGCCATGCCATCATTTTTTTATAAATATAATGGATGTTGATGAAAGGAAAAAAGAATACCATAAGTTTGTTAGGGATTAAAATATTTTCTCCTACTTTTAATTCAGACCATAACCCTTGACCAATTTGGTGTATTACTTGCAGCTGTCCCTATGGATGCTGAAAAGAGCTCCGGAGCTGAATTTGCATATGGTGCAGGCAATATAAATCCTCTTAAGGCTTTAAATCCTGGTTTAATATATGATATTGATGCACCTGACTACATAAAATTTTTGTGTGGACAAGGATATAGTACCAAGTTATTACAATCTGTTACTGGGGACAATAGTCGCTGTCTAGAAGGTTCTAATGGAACAGTCTTTGATCTAAACTATCCTTCTTTTGCTCTATCCATACAACCCTCAAATTCTATAAGTCATGTTTTCAATCGGACCATCACTAATGTTGGAACATCACCATCTACATACAAAGCTACTGTGACCGCCCCAACTGGACTTAATATCAAAGTGAACCCTAGTGTTCTATCGTTTACTTCTTCTGGACAAAAGCAATCATTTGCACTCACAATTGAAGGAACATTAGATAAACAAATGGTCTCTGCTTCTTTAATTTGGGATGATGGTACTAACAAAGTGAGGAGCCCCATTGTTGTGTATGAAGCATTTTGATATTCTATAGGTGGTACATGTATTACCAATATTAATAAATCAAAAGCTTTGAGGTAATATGCGCAGAAAAATGATGTAGTAAGTGATTAAAAACAAAAAAATTATTGTAATTTGAACCTTTGTTCAATTGCAATTAGTTATAAAGATTATGTTTTTCTAACCAAACTAGTAGCCAATAAATGCAATGTACAAGAAAGTTTGACTAATATGTGTGTATAACATATTTCAAATGACTCTGTTGGATATCATTTCAAATCTATAATATCACAAGAGTTTTTGTTGGAGTAAAATCTCCAAATTAAGTTCATATCATTAAGTCTTGTTAAATTTATATCAACCAATATATATCAGTAATTGTTCTTCAAATGATGTCATATTAAATTCTAAAATCCAACCACTAACTAAGAAAACAAACATAATATAATAAGAAATTGCTTGGTATTATGTTATAGGCCCTATTGGGTTGCTTTATCGAAAAAGACAATAACTTTTATTTAGTTTAAACCAACCTAATTTAGTATCATTTGTAACTCTAAAAATCAAATAACAAACATACTAGAAAGTAGAATAATGGCGTGAGAAAAAGAAGAAGCGAAGTTTCAAAAAATTACGCAACGACATTAAAAACTCAAGACTAAATCAGAGCCAACAATTTTTTTTTATGCACAATAGAAAAAATTTGTGTAGTATATGATGCCAAATTATGATGCTAGAGAAGTTGATTACGTAACTTTCTTGTTTGGGGAAGGATATATAAAGAATTTTCATAGGGAGATAACAATAACTGCTAATAACAGTAACTTTCTTCTTTTTCATTATCTTTAGGATAAAAAAATGTGATCACTTTTTTGTTCCTTAGGATCGTGACAATGTTGGTTCACCAGTGTCCATGGCCACTTACATAGTTACATTGCCATTGTGAATGCTCTAGCGGGACTAAAAATTCAAGTCATACCAAAAGTCCTTCCATTTGAGTCTCTTGATAATTAAAAATAAATTCTTTTTGGTGAAGGTCACAACAGAGATGAATCGTAATATAATCTTTCACCCCTTTGTTTAGTATGATGGGTTGCATCAAGTCAAGAACCCCATTATTCCTTGTTTCCTCTTGAATTTTATTATTATTATTATTATTTTTACATGCATAATTATTTTCATTTCTGACTGAACTGTTGAAAGATAGAGAAAAGAACACAAATATTCTGAACAAGAGCCTCTAGTTCCCTTTGTTAGATATAATACAAGCCTATATTATATATATATATATATATATATTTTTTTTTTTTTGGGTTTCAAAGGTCCTATATTATAATGTTAAGTGATAGAATACAATAGGCTAACCATAAATAGCGTAGAGTCTGTACTCCATAGACCATGATTTGTAGAATATCATGAACCATCATGGTTTTGTAAATTTGTAATACCCTGGATTACTATTGTTTTAGCTTTTAGGACTAAGATACTAAGCCTAACGCATTTCTTTATAGACCTTACATTGGGTTATTGTAAAATTTTGTTATTGTTTTAGTTTTAAAGTTTTTCTCGAAGGTTAAAAATGTGTAAAATATTGTTTAATATATTAAAAATGTAGTTGCTAATCAAAACTTTCTGCTGTGGAAGAAGGCCATTCTGCCAAGTTGCGTTAATTCTCTTGCTTCAACTTTCTGCTGTGGTTTGGTAAAATTATTTTACTTTTCATTTGTCACATCCCCCCTCTTATATTTCTCGAAAGGCCCTTTAAAATCTTCTTTTCCTTCACTTTTTTTTTTAATGGATCTTTTCCTTCACTTAAAAAAAGCAAGTCTTATCTTATTATATATTCCATAAGAATCCAAAAATAAAAACAAAAGCCTGTCTCCTCCTTTCTCTTTAGTCTTTAGTCTTTATTGTCCTTTCGCTTCACATTATTGACGAAACCAAACGTGAAACACATATGACTATGAGAGTTGTTTAGCAATTAATCAAGATAGTCAAGTCTATCGACTGAGTTGCCAGTAAGTTACATAGCATATATGGATGCAGAGGCGTAACCAGGAATAATTACTTGGGGGGCAGGTTGTAGTAGAGATATACTAAAATATAATTCAACCAATTTTCATGGGATTCAAACCACAAAAATTGAAAATTACGACGATAATTTTTCGGCCCTTTGTATGGATACTCTATGTTTTTAGGTTGATATGGGCCTGTTATGAGATAAGCAGGTCGAATTTCATCTTGTTCTTTGATAGGGAATTTATATATTTATTTACATGATCCTAGATCATGGTCTATCCTTTTATTGAATTCTTGAATATTTGGAGGGATGCTCAACAGACATTGAAGTATCAACATTTGATTCTGCAATTACCTAAGTTTTGAATGACATACAACTTTTTCTTAAAAAATGCATTAATTGTTTGTCATTTGCTTATTATTTGGCACCTAATTTCAATCCAAATATATATATATATATATCAATTCAAAAAATGATAAACTAACTTGAAAGAGAGATATAATAAATTATCATATAAAATTCATTCTTACACAGTCTCATGGCCCTCACCCCACCCGGACCCACTCAAGAAATAAACAACACAACAGCCAAAAAGGCTGAGTCATAGAGTCAGTGGGTCAAGAATAAATAATCTAATAACAATAAACACAAAAAGATAAAGTCAAATAAATATAAATTGCTTTACTGGCAAAAGATATCACATACACATACTTGATATCTCTATTATGCGATTTAGTATTTAGTTCAGTTCTAGAGAAAAAGAGAGAGAACTGAGATGAGAATGACTGAATGAGATACCTTGAGGAATTGAGGTGAGGGCTTTAGGACTTGAGGTTGAGTGATGAAGGCTAGGTGAGGTCAGTGGCTAGTGGAGCTACAGCGTCACGGCGAGCTAGAGAGGCGTGACCGCATGACGTGAGGATTGGGAATTCAAGCAGCATGAATTGAGGCCGTCAAGCAAAGCGCAGAGGCATGACTGCATGAAGACTAGGAATTTAGGCAAAAGCATGAGGTGATTTTTGTTTGATTAGGATTTAGGGACTTCAAATTTGGGGTTGGGCTGGGCTAGAAGCATCTTTATTTTAAAGGAGAAGAATTTTGTATGATTAAAGATTTTGGGCTGGCTGGCTGGGCTAAATATGGACAAATATTTTTGTTTTATTAGAAATTGTATTGAACTAATTGTTGAAAATAATTTGAGGGGGCCGGATTTAATTCTTGGAAGGGCCCATGTCTTTTTTTTTATATACTCTTAAGGGAAAATTTAAAAATTTTGGAAGGCCCACCCCCCCAAACAAACAACACGCGTTAATGGATGCTACTTTTGAGATGAAATTCAAAAGACGTGAATAATTCTCTAATATTTTATTCACGCAAGACGCAACACGTACAGCCACAGTGAGACACTCGTAAAGTTGTTTACATGTAAAGTGCCAATTTTTTAATTTTATTTAATTTATAATAAATTGCGGAAAATTTGGCCATTCACACTTGGGATAAAAACAAGGCAAAGTATATTTATAAACTATATAATTTTTAATTGTATGGAAATAAAACTTTTTTTAGAAGAGAATAACCTGAAAATTTTATTAACGAAGACTAGCTATATCAACCTGAAAAACATAATAAAACTATAGTGAAATATTTTCTATTCACACAAGGCAATCTGTAACATTAAGAAAATGTCTAGCCAGATTACAATCAAGTTTATTATTCTCTTCTAACATGAGAGTATAGTATAGTATTGAAATAAGATTGATAGAAGTTTAAAGCTTAATTTGTAAAAGTATATAGGACAGCAATATATTTTTAATAATCAAACAAATCATATAGCTGCAGAATGAAATGTTATTTTAAAAAAAATAAAAAAAATTATCGCATAATCAAATACCGTGGACGGTGGATCTATAAAGGAAAGAAAACATGCAAAAAGTGGCTCTTTTATATGGCCCACGGCCCACTCTCAGATTTCATGTTCTTTTTTCTATGTTCACATCCTCCATAGTGGGCCCAGAACAAAATGCTCTTTCTTCGGCCCACCCTGTAAGAAAATAAGAAGAGGAAACATTCAACCACGTGGAGTGTCCACTACCGTACGGTGTAGAAAAGACCTAACAAATCAGTCGGGTCGGACCAGTTTGTGGAATCAGATTGTTGAATAATGAAAAAGAAGAATATCTGAAGAGAAAGAGAGGGCAACCTTGCGTTCAAGCCTTTCAAACTTGCTTTTTTCACAATAGGAAAAATTATTAGGTAGTCTGGAAGCAATACTTTTTTTTTTTTACACGAGGATAGGGTCCACAACTTTATCTTGATCACAAACACAATCCTCAAATTATTTAAAAAAAAAAAAAAATTACAATGGTTACCACCCAATGTATGAAATCATTGAAATGTAATTTTTTGTCAACCAAACTCATCATGAGTCCATTAACCCAACCTAAGAACAATTTTCCTACTATTTTGAGCACCTCAAAAATATTCTTGATAGATTCTCATCTTTTAAGTCAACTAAAGTCATCATTCATATAAGACAGTGCATCTCTAACAACCTCTCCAAATTTTTTTACTGTTTGGACAGCAAACAGTTACCTTTTACTTAGTTTTTTAAATACATTTTTCAACAAACTCTCTATTTTTTTTTTTTGTTTTATTTACATATTATTTCTTCATTATTTCTTTAATATTTAAATTTTTTGGTGATATTTTTTTAACAAATCTTGTGTAGCACTTGTGGCAATGATATAGTGGGTCGTATGATCATCTAATTTTAATGACAAGAGTTATATTCTTATGTGGTAAGTTGTTACGAGTTCTAATTTGAACTTACCACTAAAATTATTTTTTTCTCAACCATAATAGCCAATAATAACTTGCTACTTAAAATTTGTTGTGAAAAAATTGTAAAAATGTTTTGGTTACATTTCTCTATTTTAATTTAATTTAATTTATTTTTTCTTCTCTCTTCATTTTTTTCCATCCATACATTTGTTCTTTTTCTTTTCTTTTTTCTTTTAATTTTTCTCCTCCACACACGTATACCCACTTCTCTTCTTTATCTTCATTTTTGCTTTTCATTTTCTACCTTTTGGTCTACCTCTATCTCTAGATGTCTCTCTCTTTCACTTGGACTAAAAACACTTAAACATGCCATTCATCTTCCCATCACATAGAGGGAAATCACCCATGTGCTCCCGCAAGGGAGAGGAAAATAGTCTTCGTCCTCTGTCCTCTATCTCCATATATATTGTGGGTCATATATATATATATATATATATATCTATATATTTTTAATTTGATATGATTTTATTAGTTTTATGAGAAAGATTGTGTTTTGTGATTAGATTGCGTTTTGTATATTGTTCATATTGTGTTTTGGTGTCTTTGTAGCCGTTGAGGTTGAGATAAATGCTGAAATTTTAATTTACTGTCCTGAATTTTTTATTCAGATTTATTCAAGTGTGGATTATTTTAAATGTGAAAAATGGTTTGGAGTTGTTACAATGTTCTCTAGATCAAGAGATCTATGGTAGCAACTAGCAACTTCAAAAAATTTTTGGAAAAGTTTTATTTTTAGAGAATCTATTGGAGCTGATTTTTTTGGGTTTACTCTTTTAAAAATGACTTTGGTTAATTTATTGGAAATGCTCTAACCCCACCTAAGAACAATTTTCCCAATATTTTGAGCACCCCAAAAAATGTGTCCACAAAGTAAACAACTTACAAGAATTGCCCTTTCCCTGCGGAAGCACAATCTTTCTCCTCTAATCACTCATACTTGAATCAAAATGAACTAATTCCATAATTTGAAAAAAAAAAAAATTAAACAAAAGGGAATAAATAAATACAAGAATATATTCTCTCCTTCTCACACACGCACCTATTATTTATGCAAGTCCATAAATCCACATTTCAAAGTGTTCATAACTCAACAATAAACAAATAGCCACATATTTAGGAGTTACAGCTGTACTTTTAAAACTCGGCTATAGGACACGTTTTTTTTTAGTGAGAACATTTTGAGTCAATTTCTTTTAATTAGACTAATAGAGTAGTAAACATAACTTCTCATGTATTGGCCAATTAGTGATCTCTCAATTGCCGTGGGTTTGTTTTTTTGGATCTAGTTTTTGGCCCCACATGTTTTGTCAATGTTATTCACGGGGATAAAAGTTTTTTTTTTTTTCATTAAAAAAAAAAGAAAAATCAACTTGTTCCAAATTTTCACACACACATCTTCAAAGCTTGTTTTAGATAGCTAACCAACTCATAGCTATCTACTTGTCTTTTGACGATGGAATTAACCCAAATACTTAACAAAAATCTCCAAATTTCTCCCCTCAATAGAAAACGGGGGAGGTTTTTGACTGACCTTGGGGAAGAACTTCGGTTTTGAAAAGAAGTTCATAATATATGTATATTCAACGAAGATGAAAAAAGAACATTTTTAAAGTTTAAGAACAAAAAACAAATTTTATCCAAATTTTAAGACGAAAACATTATTTTGGTATAATATATAGAAACCAAATTGTTCACAAGCAGTAGTGAGTTAAAATATATAACCCTAAATCCATTAATAAAATTCCCAAACCTTAATTTAATTTTAAAATCAGGATAGATCATAAAACCCACTAAACCCAACCCATTGCAATCTCCAATTACATGTCAATATTTTAAGTAGAATTTTTGTGACACTGTAATTATTATTTAAATTACAAGTTAATGTTGCTTATTTATCTCACACGTTCTGGGGCTGAAAACTCATCTAACTTTAGTATCATGTGAGAATTTTTAGTTTCAGAAAATTAGTAGCATTATTGCTTTGCATTAGTACATGATAAACTCAAATGTATAGCAGCATTCAGTACAGTGAGGATTTTTTGGTCAATTTGAAGCCCAAGCTCTCAAACATCACTCCCAATTCCACAGATAAATAAAGTGGCTATGCAACCACCTCTTCCCATCATTGGATGCCACTTCAAGGCACCATCAACCTCCTTCAGGAAATTGTTTTCCATTTAGCTTACAGTAAAAATTAAGAACACTTCCCCTGGGCTCAGCATCTCTAGAAACTAAGGTAAAACTCTTTAGTTTTCCTTAAATTCTTGATTTTTTAAATACTATACTTGACTCATTTGGATAATATTGCATGAGAATAATAGTGTTTTGAAGGGGCTGGAGTTACAGTTGAGCTGAAATCTTGTTCCAATGGCAAGCAAAGCCACTAGTCTTTCATGGCTTCTCCTTCTTAGCCTCGCCGCCTGTACTCTGCTTATTGGTCACTCAGCTTCTCAGAATGAGCGAAAGGCAAATATTTCTATAGCTGATCTCTATTAATTTTTTATGGAAGCCAGTTTAGCAACCTAATTAATGGCCTAATAGCCATGAAATTTGCCTTCTATTTTATGTGGGATGACTTAAACTGTTAAACATGCTTCATATTTTCTACCTTGTATATATGATATTGTGCGTGCAGGCTTATATTGTATATATAGGCAACAGGAGGGACGAGATTTCTACATCTTCTCTTTACACAAACATGCTACAAGAAGTCATTGGCAGGTTATAAAAGTAGTATAATGACTTTATAAGATACTTACATTTTCCTTTGTTTGGAAGCAAAATATATCTCAAAAATTTTGAGAAAATTTTATTTGTTTTATTGTGGCTGGTTGCATTTTTAAAATATTATGATGTTTAACTTCTTTCTTCTTTTCTTTCTTTCTTCCTTTTTTTTTTTTTTTTTTTAAGGGAAATTATGATGTTCAACTCGTACTTAACTAATACAAGAGTCTTTTTTTTTTTTTTTTATTTTTACATCATCACTTTTCCCAAAAAATCTTTACCAAGTACATAGAAGTCTCAATCAAGTACGATTTGATTTATATTTTTTCCTCCAAAGAAAAAAAAAGTACGATTTACATTTCAGCCATCCAATTGAGTATCACAAATCATGGCAACACAGATGCAATAATAAATTCACATAAATATTGCATAGTTACTCTTCCAATTCATAAAAGAAAAAGAAATTAGAGAGAGAGAGAGAGAGAGAGAGAGAGATGTGGCTTGATTTATTATTATTATTTTTTAATAGGCAGGAGAGAGAGGCCTTAATTCTAATCGGCCCAATTATCGTTGTCGCTCATGACCCCCCTTGTTGTTTGCCTCGACCACCTAGTCAAGATCATCCAAATCCTCTACCTCAATCCCCACCCCACCCCCCCCCCCCTCCCCCAAAAAAAAGGCCTGAACCTTTTTTTTTTTTTTTTTTTTTTTAAATTAGACTCAATCTTTATTATTAGTTAAACTTGACATAGCAAATTGTGATTAGTTCACGTCACAAAACATGGAATTAGAAATTCAAAATTCTCTGTTATGAAGAGTGCCATGGCCTAATAATGTGAAGGTAAAGTTATGGATGTTTAGTGACAAATAATTCTTATCGATGTGAGAGAATCAGGAATTTTTGGTTATAGAGACAAGGAGATGCGTTTGGCTTAATGTGAGTAATAATTTACTGAGTTGGCTTTGAATTGTTTATTTGAAATTTGTAATTGTCGTGCCTTTTATTGGCCACCTTTAACACATTGTAGGGATTACATATTCACCAATTATAAGTGATATTCAATAACAAGTCACGACAATTAAAAGTGCTAGCCCAATTATTAAAGGCAGCCCAAAATTAGCTCAACAAGTCCATTACAATTTGCCATCATAATGTTCCAAAACTACCGCCTCTAAAGAAAAAATTCCTCCAACTTACTATGTGACAATTGATAAAATTGTCAACATGTATTTTTAGTAACATGACCTATTTATTAGATTATGTAAATTTTTATGAGTCACCAAATAATAAGTAAAATTAGATTCATTTGGAAGAAGGGAAGAGAATGGAAAATACTTTTTTTTTTTTTAAGTGGGTATTTGAGAGATGTTTATGGAATGCGATGGTTTTGAGGGAATGCTCTTTTTATTCCCTTCCAAATATTAATGGAATGCAATGGTTTAATGAAATGAAGGCGGAAGACCAATTTTATTCATGTTTTAAAAAAAGACAAACAGAAGGTGAATAGCATATTAGTAATTACATATTTATTTCTATTATAAACTCCCAAACACACACAAAAATGCAAAGAATCTTATAGTTTACCTAGTTAGCACCCATAATTTAGATCCCATTATATTTGAATTATTTAAAACAAAAAAAAAAAAAAAACACAAAAATATACCATATTTATTCCATTCTATTCCAACCCCCCTTTTTAAATAAACTTCTAAATATAGTGTTATTCTATTCCATCCTGATTTTTTTTTTATAAAATTCCGAATATTTTGTTAGTTTTTTTCTTAATACGAGGAATTGGTGGCGGTGAATGCACAATAATGTAAAGACACTATCAATAAAAGAATGAGTATGAGAACTTGAGGATAACACTTGTGTGAATATCTAACATGGATTAGGAGGCACCAATGATGACGATGATATGGGTGAAGACTGAGGAGGGTGTATATGGACTTGATGGTTATTAACCAGTAATAGATTTGCTGAGTTTACCTTTTTAAATGGCGAGTTGGCTTTTTTTTTTTTTTTTTAGATTATTATTTTAAAGGAAAGCAATCAACATTATAATTGATGTGACTTGTTATGATCAAGCGATTGATGGTTCGTTAGTTACTTCCTCTATTAAGCTTTATCTATGTTAACTATTAAGTATTAATCTTTACTATGAAATAGATTCTATTCAGTGCAAAGTACATTGAAGAATTCAATATCCTAAATATGGTTCAACTCTCTCTCTCTTTGTGTGTGTGCAAAATAACTATTTTTTAACTACCCAAATGAAGTATTAAATTTGAAGAAAAGAGAGGCCAATTCTTTACTGTTCTTTTTCAAGAGAACAAGGAAGAATACCTTTCCTGAATTGAACTGCTTCTACACTTTTAACCTTTTAAATGAATATGCCTGCATACAGTCATATTGGACCAGAATCTTTACTCTATAGCTATAAGAGGAGCTTCCATGGATTTGTAGTGGAGCTAACTGAGCAAGAAGCCCAAAAAATGGTAGGTGGGTGAATTTAATTCCCCCCCTCCCCCCCACAACACACACACACACACACAAAGAGAAAGATTGTGACAATCCATAACAAAGTGTTGTAACAATGAATATGTAGCAACGGATGGCGTAGTGTCAGTGTTCCCTAACAAACAAAATGAGCTACATACAACAAGGTCATGGGACTTCATTGGCTTCCCAAAGCAAGTGGATAGAACAACAATCGAGAGCAACATCATTATCGGTGTTCTGGACTCAGGAATTTGGCCAGAGGCTGATAGCTTTAGTGACAAAGGATTTGGTCCACCACCTCGCAAATGGAAGGGCACCTGTAAAGCCTTAACCAATTTTACTTGCAACAAGTATATCTCTAACATCCAACCAATGGTATTTTATTATCAGCAGGTTCACTAATGCACTTCACTCACACTCACGCACACATTGAAATTATTAGTGAAAAGCAAGGTCAAAATTCAATTCAATCACTAGCTTTATTTACTTTCATTTTTGAATTAGTTGTTAAGGTTTAAGCTTTATCAATGATAAAGTCCCTAGCAAATGAAGTCGTTTATATATTTTTTATTTTTTATTTAAAAAAAAAAAAAAAATATATATATATATATATATATAATACTCATTAAACAATGAAATCTATAAAATGACATATCTTTGAATATTTTCAATTAGATTTTCAATGAAAATAATGCTTAAATGGCATCATTTGCTAACAAATTTTATGAAGTAAGGGACTAAATTGACCAAAAATAAAATTTAAAAACTAATTTGACAATTGAACTAAAAGTGAAGGGAAGTATGTGTTTGGGGCCTCTTTTGCCAAACAACATGATTTTTGAAAATATTTATGAAAAAAAGGAACTCAAGTTTGTCAAACTCGAGTTTACCAGACTCGAATTCCAAGCATTATTGCAATATGATCAAATATAATGCTTAAAACTCGAGTTTGGTAAACTTGAGTTTCACTTGGAACTTAAGTTTAATAAACTCGAGTTCCAAAAATGTGTTACATAACTAAATAAGTTTGGTCATACTATTTAACAAATTTTTCCTGTGTTTGGCTTCAACATAATTAGGTTTTTATTGAAAATGTACTAAAATATACTAATTTGACGATTGAAATAAAAGTCAATAGACTAAATTGAATTCTAACAAAAAATAATAATTAAGAAACGTGGTGACGCTTATCACAGTAAAATCATTGGAGCAAAATATTACCGAAGCGATGGAATATTTGAAGAAGAAGATATTAAATCTCCAAGAAATTCGGAGGGCCATGGGACACATGTTGCATCAACAGCAGCTGGGAACATAGTTAGCAAGGCAAGCGTAGAAGGGTTTGGGCTGGAAACAGCATGAGGAGGGGTTCCATCAGCACGAATTGCCATGTACAAAGTGTGTTGGTTGAATGGGTGTTCTGATGCTGACATTCTTGCAGCATTTGATGATGCCATTGCTGATGGGGTTGACATTATATCTATTTCCATTGGAGGATATCCTAAGAACTATTTCACAGATCCAATTGCCATTGGAGCCTTTCATGCTATGAGAAATGGAATATTGACATCAGCTTCTGCTGGTAACTCAGGTCCTGGTCCAGCAACCATCTCAAACTTCTCCCCATGGTCTCTTTCTGTAGCTGCAAGCACCATTGATTGAAAGTTCTCCACTGAGGTCCAATTAGGCAACAACAAAATCTATGAGGTATTTTTTTTTTTTTTTTTTTTTTTTTTTTTTTCATTTTGCTGAATGATCTAAGAGGTAATTAATTAAAATCTATACTTCCTTGTTTTTGGGTGAAATTATCCAGCATATTTGATTTACTAAGCCTTGCTTTCACATAAAGATTATATGTCCTTATACATGAGTCTCAATTTTTTTTTTCTTTTTTCGAGAGAGTTTTAACCTATGGCGTTTGCTTTTGATGATAGCTCTTTATTATCAAAACATTACACTAATCAGTTTTTGGTGTATGCGGAAATTGAACACCAAATTTTTTATACAACTATCTGAGACTTTACTAGTTGAGCTAACTGAAACCTGTACATGAGTTTCAAATTTATGCAAAAGAAGAGTGTATTGTATCCCTTACTGTATGATTTCTTCTTGTCCCCCAGAATGATTTCTTCTTGTCCCCCAGAAAAGATATCACTAATAGATAAAGAAAAGGTGCCATGAATATTCATTTATGATTTTCTTGTTCATATTTCCCTTCTTCTTTTTTGGGTGTAAAACTTAAATGTGTGGAATCGCAAGTGTAGAGTGTATGTTATAATCTAGCATAAAAAGTGTATGCAATAAAATTTAAACTATTAGACTAATTTGGAGAATATTTTTTCTCTGTGTAGGGAACTTCAATTAATACATTTAATCTCAAGAATGATATGTATCCAATAATTTATAGTGGGGAAGCACCAAACACCACATCAGAATTCAACTCCAGGTAACTGAAAAGTAAAAATAAAAAATCTCTATGGACTCTATGCTATAGACAATGAAAATAAGTTTAACTATTAACTGTGTTTGCACAACTCTATCAAACTAGCAGTTGAAATATTTTTGTGCTTCAACTTGGTAGTTAAAAAAAGGAAACTTTTTTTTTGTAAAAATGAAAGTATTGCCAGAAATATTCGCTGGACCAAAATTTGGTGAAAGGTAAAATTGTACTTTGCGATGCCCTGAGTGATGGGTCTGGGCCATTCTTAGCCGGTGCGGTTGGTGCTGTGATGCAAGGCCGAAACCCCAATTCTCAAACCATGGCTTTTCCCTTACCTGCATCTTACCTTAGCTTTGAGAATGGTGGCAAGATTCGCACGTACCTAAATTCGACAAGGTATTAATCTAAAATACCTTAGACAATTAAGGACTTCACAAGACATACTAATCCTAAGTTCCTAATAAATATCCACAATTTACAGGAGCCCAACTGCAACTATTCTTAGGAGTAATGAAAGTAAATATACATTGGCCCCTTACATAGCCCCTTTCTCATCAAGAGGCCCAAATCCAGCTGCACACAACATTCTCAAGGTAACTTGCTATTAATCTTTCTGCAATTTTTTCCTAATAATCAACTTGCTAATAATAAAAAATTAGGTAAAATTCCTTGTAAGGTGTTATACCTTAGGTTCTCCAATAAATTTAACCATGTAACAACTAACAACATTGATCAATGTTGTATAAAATGTGTCACGTGGTTGAATTTAATTGGGGAACGTAAGGTTTAGTTTCTAATTAGGAATTAAATAGAACTTTTGCGCTTTACTAATAATTTTTTTTTACATTTGCGCTCTTGCACTATTTATTTCATTTATACCTTTATCATGATTTTGGGTTGTTGTAGTCGGATTTAGCTGCTCCTGGAGTTAACATTCTAGCTGCATGGTCTCCAATTTCCCCAATTTCCAGTGTTGAATCTGATAAGAGATCAACCTCATATAATATAATCTCAGGGACATCAATGGCTTGCCCACATGCTACAGCAGTTGCTGCCTACATCAAATTATTTCACCCCACATGGTCACCAGCCTCTATTAGATCTGCTCTTATGACTACTGGTAATTTTAATCAATAAGTGTAAAGACAACATTGTGCTTGTTAGTGATGAACATAAGTGTAAATGATGTTACTTTAATTTTATGTGAAACAATAGTTCTAAAAAATATTATGCTCCTAGCATTACTCAATTTTGATGTAGACCATAATCTTTAATCATTATCAACTCACTCCAATTTGGTGTATAACTTGCAGCTGATCCCATGAGTGCTGAAAAGAACCCCGATGCTGAATTTGCATATGGTGCAGGCAATATTAATCCTCTTAAGGCTCCAAATCCTGGCTTAATATATCATATTGATGCACTTGACTACATAAAATTTTTGTGTGCACAAGGATATAATACCAAGTTATTACAACATGTTACTGGGGACAAAAGTAGCTGTTCTAAAGAAACTGATGAAAAAAGTTTGGATTTAAACTATCCTTCTTTTGCTCTATCCACACCACCCTCGAATTCAATAAGTCACGTTTTCAATCGGACCGTCACCAATGTTGGATCATCAACATCTACGTATAAAGCTATCGTGACCTCCCCACATGGACATAGTATCAAAGTGAACCCTAGTGTTCTATCATTCACATCTCTCAAACAAAAGCTATCATTTGCGCTCACAATTGAAGGAACAATAGAAAAACAAATAGTCTCTGCTTCTTTAATATGGGATGATGGTACATTCCAAGTGAGGAGCCCCATTATTGTGTATGGAGCCTTTTGAAATTGAAGTTCTTTTTAGCATGCATTAGTTATATAAATGAATCAAAACCTTTGAAGTGATATGCGCAAAAGAATGGGATGAAAGGCAGCGGTGAAATATGGAGAGAAAATTGTTGTAATCTGAACCTTTGATCTAGTTCTACAATGAATTGTAATATCCTGATTAAAGATTCCGTCTTTCTAAATAAATGGACTATTCTACTTTAATTTTGAGAAACCTTCTTGATTAGACTCTTGTCCGGGCAAATCTAAGTACTAAAAAAAATTTGTTCTAATAATATACGCTGATTGGGTAAGTTTTCCCTTTCACAGGAAGAACATTGTAACGTAAGTGCTGGCTTTGGACAATTCAGTCTATTGGTAGACTTAGCAATTGCTGTTTGAGAATCCAAAGACTGAAGCTGGAATGCCTTTATAGAGGATCTCGCTAGGAGATCATCAGCTTATGGCAGGAAACCTTAACGCACTTTCTTTCTTACTTTAGCATAAACACTTGTAAAATTGTTTACATGTAAAGTGCCAATTTTTTAATTTAATTTTATTTATAATAAATTGCCGAAAATGTAGTCATTCACACTTGGGATAAAAACAAGGCAAAGTACATTTATAGACTATATAATTTTTAATTGTATTGAAATAAGACTTTTTTTGAGAAGAAAATAACCTGAAAATTTTATTAATGAAATATTGGCTTGAAAAACATAATAAAACTGTGGTGAAACATTCTCCATTCATACAAAACAATTTGTAATATTAAGAAAATGCTTAACCAGACTATGAGCAAGTTTATTATTATCTCTCCTAACATGAGAGTATAGTATAGTATTGAAGTAATTGATAGAAGTTTAGAGCTAAATTTGTAAAAGTATATATGACAGCAATATATTTTTAATAATCAAACAAATCATATAGCTGCAGAATGAAATGCATTATTAAAAAAAAAAAATTATTGCATAATCAAATACCGTGGATCTATAAAGGAAAGAAAGCATGCAAAAAGTGGCTCTTTTATAATACAAGCCTATATTATATTTTAATTTAAAATTTTTTTTTTTGGATTTCAAAGATCCAATATTATAATGTTAAGTGATAGAATACAATAGGCTAACCATAAATAGAGTAGAGTCTGTACTCCATAGACCATGAGTTTTAGAATATCATAAACTATCATAGTTTTGTAAATTTGTAATACCATGAATTACTATTTTTTTAGCTTTTAGGACTAAGATACTAAGTCTAACGCATTCCTTTATAGACCTTACATTGGGTTATTGTAAAATTTTGTTATTTATTTTTTTTTTCTTTGAGTAAAGATTTTGGTTATTGTTTTAGTTTTAAGTTTTAATAGAAGGTTAAAAATGTGTAAAGTATTGTTTAATATAGTAAAGATGTAATTGCCAATTAAAATTTTTTGTTGTTGAAAAAGACCATTTGGCCAAGTTGCGTTAATTCTCTTGCTTCAACTTTCTGCTGTGGTTTGGTAAAATTATTTCACTTTTCATTTGTCTTTTTCATTTGTCATTTGTCACACCTCCTTTTACATTTCTCGAAATGTCCTTTAAAATCTTCTTTTCCTTCACTTTTTTTTCTTTTTTTTTGTTTGTTTGATGGATCTTTTCCTTCACTTAAAAAAACCAAGCCTTATCTAATAATATATTCCAGATAAGGATCCAAAAATAAAAAACAAAAGCATGTCTCCTCCTTTCTCTTTACTGGAAAAAAGGCATATATTATCCTTTCGTTTCACATCATTGAGAGTCATTGACGAAACCAAACGTGAAACACATATGAGAGTTGTTTAGCAATTAATCAAGATGGTCAAGTCTATCAACTGAGCTGCCAGTAAAGTTACATACCATATATGGATGCCACTTTTGAGATGAAAATCAGAAGACATGAATGATTCTCGAATATTTTATTCATGCAACACAGCCACAGTGAGACACTTACAAAATTGTTTACATGTAAAGTGCCAAATTTTTAATTTAATTTTATTTATAATAAATTGCCGAAAATTTAGTCATTCACACTTGGGGTAAAAACAAGGCAAAGTATATTTATAGACATTATTAAAAAAAAAAATTATCGCATAATCAAATACCGTGGATCTATAAAGGAAAGAAAGCATGCAAAAAGTGGCTCTTTTATATGGTCCACGGCTCACTCTCAAAACGATTTCATGATTGTTTTTTCTAGGGGAAATTGCAGTTAACCCACTTGTAGTTTGACCCATTTTAACAGTGTCCACTTGTGATTTGAAATTTGTCACTTAACCCATCTGAAGTGACCTCCGTTAGACCCCTATTACCCACCTCTGCCATTTCCGTTAGAAATTCCTCTTTACTATATAAGCCAAAATTAGAATCCAAATAGAACCCTAAAAAAAAGAAACGAGCTCTCTCCCTTTCTCTACCTTAGAACCCCCAAAAATCCCCAAACCCATAATCCCTTTCTCTCTTTACTTTGATTGCCAAAGTGAAATCCCCGAACACTTGCAAGCAAGGAGGAGGTGTGCTGAAGCTTGGGTTTTTCTCTATATCATGTATGAAATGACTTTCTAGGGATTTTGGGTGCTGGCTAACAGCGGTGGTGGTGTTGGAGGTGGTAGTTTGGTGAGGATATGATTTGATGGTTCAGTGAGTTGGCTGTGGTGTTGGATATGTTAGATTGTTAGTTTTTTTTTTTTTTTTTTTTTTTTTTGCTGATTTTTTTTGCTGATTTTTTTGCAGGGTTTTTCTTGTTTCTTTGTTTTTGCATCCCGATCTAGAGTTTTGGGTGGTGGCTAACAACAGTGGTGGTGTTGGAGGTAGTAGTTTGGTGAGGCTATGATTTGATGGTTCAATGAGTTGGTTGTGGTGTTGGATATGATAGATTGCTGGGTTTATTTATTTATTTTTTGTTGATTTTTTTGTTGGGTTTTTCTTGTTTCTTTGTTTTTGCATCCCGATCTGGGGTTTTGGGCAGTGGCTAACAATGGTGGTGGTGGTGGTGGTGTTGGATGTAGTAGTTTGGTGAGGCTATGATTTAATGGCTCAGTGAATTGGTTGTGGTGTTGGATTTGCTAGATTGTTGGGTTTTTTTTTTTTTTTTTTTTTTTTTAAAGAATTTTCTTTTACTTGCAAATCTAGGTTTTTTTAGAGAGCCCAACAATAGAGAGAGGGTTAGAGTTTTAAAGAGAGGGTTTTTTTGCTTTGTCTACCCTCTTTTGTAAAACTTTGTGCTAATTATATATATGAAAAATGACGAAACAAATTTTATCTTGACTTGTTTTTTGATATTTTTCTTTTATGTTTTATGTGAAGAAGAAGAAGAAGAAGAAGAGAAAAGAGGAGAGAGACATAAAATATAATGAAAAAGACACATTTACTCCTATTTTTAGCGGTGAAAAGGGAGAGGTGGGTAACGAGGTGTGAGAGACCGCGCCCCCGGCCCATTTTTATGTTTGTTGAGCCAAACCCACGTGAATGGGTTGAGTCGTGTTATTGCCTCTCAAAATGGAGGTTCGATTAGTTATATTTTCCCCTCTAGATTTAGGGGTTTTACAATGGAGTCGCCATTTATTTAATTGTTGGAATAAATAAGAAAACCATAATTGAAAAATTCATCATTTTATTAATTTGAAATTGAATTTACATTGAACATAAGAAATTACATGGCTTTGGTCCTAGATACAATCCAAGATAAAGTACATGACTTTATTTTGGTCCTAGATACAATCCAAGATAAAGTACATGGCTTTATTTCCTAGTTACAATCTAGAAATTGAAAATTACAAGGATAAGTATTTGATCTACTAACCCTTGATCTAAGTTCGGAGGCTATGTTACAAGGTGGGAAGGTGTTAAGCACCCACCTTACCCGGTGAAATCGGTCTTCTAGACTATGGTGGCCAACAATCATGTCACATCATCCAATATGTTATCAATCAATTTACATGTAGAATTTGAAGTGTGTGCATGTGATAAACCCTAATTCAATTTATTAGGCATTGCATTTGGATTGAGAAATAAATTCTAGTGAATGTGTGTGTATGGTGAGATCCTAGATTCAAGGACTTGAAAGAATTATTAAACAAACATGTTTTTTATATTTTTGATGTGGATTTAAGATTAAAACTAGTGATATGCATGAACATGTGATGAACAACCAAGAACATGTGAAGAACATATAAGAACAATTAAGAACATTCAAACATATTTGAGGGAATTTAAATAGTTACTATCATGCTTTAATCTTAAACCCTCATCATGGCAACACAATAAACAAGTTAAGGAAAAAGATTATACCTTCATGCAAGATCCATACGGTGGAGGAGGAGACTCTTGGTGGAGGTCCTAAGGTGGAGAAAAAGAAGAGTTAGGAGAGGAAGAGTGAGTCTCACTCAATACCTTGAGTCTCAGGAAGACCAAGATATGACAAGACTACTCAACTTCACTAGAACTCAAGAGAGGAGAAGAGAGGGGGTTTTCCTGGAATGAAGGAGGGGGAGGGTTTATATAGTGGTAGTGGAGGGAATATGAATGGAAGGTCATTTAATGAGGGTTGACAAGGATTATGAACCTAGACCTCATTTTAGCCTTGGGGAAAATCTGGTGCATTAAATGGAGAGATTGGTGGGAGTGGGGAGCAAGCCAAAATTTGGTTTTCCCGTAGCTGCTATAACAGCTTGTAGAGCTAACTTCAAAAAATCAAATTTGACCCAATTCTGATCGGAATTGTCTCGTTCTTATACTCAAATTGAAGCCCCGGATGTCTAGTTTCTGGGAAAATTAACCTCATTCACATATTCAAAATATTCTGAGAGATATTGATGAAATGGTGAGCAGAGGTCATTTGTTAGAAAATGGTTTCAGCACAATTAACATTAATAGGTCCCAAATTAGCTCCCAATTAACATTAAATGGCTCCAATCACTCCCATTTCAGAATTAATTGGTTCCAAATTTACTCTAATTAAAAGATAATTACACAAATTACTAATTGAATAATTAATGTTTAACTATCTAATTAATTAGGTGTATGCAACCTCGCCATAAAATGTAGCCCTAACCAATAAAATTATGATGCATCATTGATCTCAAATTGATTACTCCTATAACCAATTGAAATCAATTGTTCATAATCATATATAGTCGGACTCAATTTGTGATAGTACATCTTAGCCATTAAAACTTGATTTGATGATAACTTTCAATCTGGTGGTCCGATTAGGGCTTATGACTAGTCGATTTGATCGTTACAACATCAAGATCATTTTGGTGAAATGAATCCAAGGATCTAATGGGTAGAATCAAGCTGCACATTTCCAAAGCAAAATTACCCTTTTACCCTCCATGCGTGGTTAAATACTGGTTGCAAAATGGGGTGTCAACAGAATGCCCCTCATTGGCAGAGCTTGAAAAGCGAATGTCAATGTATGAAAGAGACACCTAACTTTGCAATCAGTATTTAACCGTGGTGGTCATGTTATGGATCAAAATGTGGACCGAATCTCAAGGGAGATTGCCTACGTACCTCTTGGTGGGAGGATTAGGTCCAAACGTAGTTCATGCATGCAATTTTTTTTTTTGAATGAGTACAAAACATGCTTACTTGAGGTCAAAAAAAAAATGGAGGACCAAGGATCCTGGCTCATGTTTTCAGAGACCTAGGATTTTTGGATCTTGGCTCATGTTTTCAGAGGACCAAGGGTTTTTGGGGCTTCGACTCATGTTTTCAGAGGACCAAAGGTTTTGGATCTTGGCTCATGTTTTCAGAGACCTAGGATTTTTGGATCTTGGCTCATGTTTTCAGAGGACCAAGGGTTTTTTTGGAGGCTTTGGCTCATGTTTTCAGAGGACCAAAGGTTCTGGATCCTGGCTCATGTTTTCAGAGACCTAGGATTTTTGGATCTTGGCTCATGTTTTCAGAGGACCAAGGGTTTTTGGGGCTTTGGCTCATGTTTTTAGAGGACCAAAGGTTCTGGATCCTGGCTTATGTTTTCAGAGACCTAGGATTTTTGGATCTTGGCTCATGTTTTCAGAGGACCAAGGGTTTTTTTGGGCTTTGGCTCATGTGCTCATGTTTTCAGAGGACCAAGGGTTTTTGGGGCTTTGGCTCATGTTTTCAGAGGACCAAAGGTTTTGGATCCTGGTTCATGTTTTCAGAGACCTAGAATTTTTGGATCTTGGCTCATGTTTTTAGAGGACCAAGAGTTTTTTGGGCTTTGGCTCATGTTTTCAGAGGACCAAAGGTTCTGGATCCAGGCTCATGTTTTCAGAGACCTAGGATTTTTGGATCTTGGCTCATGTTTTTAGAGGACCAAGGGTTTTTGGGGCTTTGGCTCATGTTTTCGGAGGACCAAAGGTTCTGGATCCTGCTTCATGTTTTCAGAGACCTAGGATTTTTGGATCTTGGCTCATGTTTTCAGAGGACCAAGGGTTTTTTAGGCTTTGGCTTATGTTTTCAGAGGACCAAAGGTTCTGGATCCTGGCTCATGTTTTCAGAGACCTAGGATTTTTGGATCTTGGCTTATGTTTTCAGAGGACCAAAGGTTTTTGGAGGCTTTGGCTCATGTTTTCAGAGACCTAGGATTTCTAGATCTTAGCTCATGTTTTCACGTAGGTTTGGCCCAACATTCATAAAAACCGGCCGGGGGTGCGGTCTCTCACAATGGCGACTCCACTGGGGATATTGAGGGCTAAGCTTCAATCAGATTATGGTGGCCAGCCATGTCATTGTTTGTTTATTGCTTTTTTGTATATAATATGTCTAATATGTCATTCTTTTGCATGTCATGCATCATTTGCTTGAATGGAATTTATTTTATTTGTGTGCTAGTCCGGAAGCCCGGTAGTATTAGCTGTGGATTGTGGTCTTCCTAAGACTCACATACCCAGCGGTGAACCTACCACCCACCGTGACAAGGATCATCATGGTTATGCCATGGTGGTTCATAAGGACAAACTGTATCGTTCGGACCAATGCGGCATTCCTGGCGTCACAAGTTGGGAGGTACGACGTCCTAGCTTATGGGGACCTTTAACCTACCTTCTACTCATGTTGTAATGACCCATAGAACCTACCTTTAGGTCGGTCCATGAAAATTGCATTTCATTATGCATTTGTTTGGCCGTTGTTTGAACCATGATGACTCAAGTCCAACGCTTGATCCCATCATAATTGTTTGAATCTTGTATGCTATGAATGAGCTCAAGCCTAAAGGCTCGTGATTGAACTCTACTTGGTATGGAAACCGAAAATTTTTTCTTGAATCATTCTAAGCCCAATACTTGGGCCCATCAATACCTTGAGTCTCAGGAAGACCAAGATATGACAAGACTACTCAACTTCACTAGAACTCAAGAGGGGAGAAGAGAGGAGGTTTTTGTTTTCGTCCTAACTTTTGCTTAGACTGCGCTTTTGGGTTTTCAGCTTAGCGGGCTTCTTTTCTTTTCTTGATTGAATGAACTTTTGGGGACATTTTGCCCTCCTTATTTTTCTCAAATTAATGATTTTTGGTCATTTTGATGCACTTTCTAGACTTCTTTCTTGCCTCAATGCACTTGCACCTTTCTATGCTTAATGATTTTTTTCCTTTTTGATGAACTTTCTTTTAAATGAACCTTCTACTCTTCTTAGCATGATGAATTTTAGGTTCTTCAAACTTGATGCACATTTTGCTTTCTTTCACCTTGATGGAATTTCATTTCTCTTTCCTTGATTAAGTGAAAGCTCATTTAGTTTAATGAATTCTCTATTTGTCTTTCATCTCTTCTAGGAGAGCTTTATCAATTAGCTTCAAACCTACCGGGTCGACTCCTCCTCAACATGAGATTTAAGCATGCATACTTTGAATTTTCCCACCCTAGGTTTAGATTTTAGTGGGTTTATGTAAAAAAGAGGCTAAGTGTTTAAAGGCTCAAACGGGCTAGCAATGGATAATGATCATTCTAGGCAATAGGAAATAATTTGGTTTATGGAGGCTTTGGCTCATGTTTTCAGAGGACCAAAGGTTCTGGATCCTGACTCATATTTTCAAAGACCTAGGATTTTTGGATCTTGGCTCATTTTTTCAGAAGACCAAGGGTTTTTAGAGGCTTTGGCTCATGTTTTCAAAGGACTAAAGGTTTTGGATCCTGGCTCACGTTTTCAGAGACCTAGGATTTTTGGATCTTGACTCATGTTTTCAGAGGACCAAGGGTTTTTGGAGACTTTGGCTCATGTTTTCAAAGGACCAAAGGATCTGGATCCTGGCTCATGTTTTCAGAGACCTAGGATTTTTGGATCTTGGCTCATGTTTTCAGAGGACCAAGGGTTTTTGGAGGCTTTGGCTCATGTTTTCAGAGGACCAAAGGTTCTGGATCCTGGCTCATGTTTTCAGAGACCTAGGATTTTTGGATCTTGGCTCATGTTTTCAGAGGACCAAGGGTTTTTGGAGGCTTTAGCTCATGTTTTCAGAGGACCAAAGGTTCTGGATCTTGGTTCATGTTTTCAGAGACCTAGGATTTTTGGATCTTGGCACATGTTTTCAGAGGACTAAGGGTTTTTGGGGTTTTGGCTCATGTTTTCAGAGGACCAAAGGTTTTGGATCCTGGTTCATGTTTTCAAAGACCTAGGATTTTGGATCTTGGCTCATGTTGTCAGAGGACTAAGGGTTTTTGGGGCTTTGGCTCATGTTTTCAGAGGACCAAAGGTTTTGGATCCTGGCCCATGTTTTCAGAGACCTAGGATTTTTTGATCTTGGCTCATGTTTTCAGAGGACCAAGGGTTTTTGGAGGCTTTGGCTCATGTTTTCAGAGGACCAAAGGTTCTGGATCCTGGTTCTTGTTTTTAGAGACCTAGGATTTTTGGATCTTGGCTCATGCTGATGTGTGTGGGCCTTTTACCCTAGTACCTGCAAAATAGATATTTTCTATTAGTAACAGAGTCATTCATTGAAAAGAATTCAACATACCTAGCGAATGCGCCTAGTTTAGGATATATTCCATACTTCGATGAATGCTGAGGGTAGACAGTCAACTTGATGTTGCACCATTGGAGAATGTGAAAGAGGGTCATAGCTTTTTGTTCCTGAAGTAGAATTTAATGAATTTTTTTTTTTTTTTGAAAAATTTTGAAATCTTGCTTTTTTTCAAAGAATTGAAAATTTTGACTGATGAATTTTTTTTTTTTTTGAAAAATTTGGAAATCTTGAATTTTTCAAAGAATTGAAAATTTTGACTAATAAATTTTTTTTCTTTTTTTTTTTTTTGAAAAATTTGGAAATCTTGAATTTTTTTTTGAAGGAATTGAAAATTTTGATTGGTGAATTTTTTTTATGGTAACCTAAGAAGTATGAGCCCAATGCCCCCAGTCCCAAGGCTTTTTGAAAATTCTTTCTTTTCTTTTCTTCTCTCTCTTTTTTTTTTTTGGAAAAATTTGAAAGTCTTTTTTTTTTTTTTTTTTTGAGATTTGAAGATTTTTTTCATTATCAAAAAGTGATAAAGATTTATTCATGATGATTTTTTTTTTCTTTTGAAAAACTTATCCTTTGAATGAATTAACTTTGGCTGAAAGTTGATGCAGATTGCTGGATAAGTCTTTTCTTAATTTCTACAAAAATATATTTTCAATTAGTAATGGATTTATTTATTGAAATGAATTGGAAGTACTTACCCAATGCCCCTAGTTTGGGGCATATTCCATGCATAGATTGAAGCTGAATTTATTTGATGTTGTGACCATTGGGGTACATGAAAGAAGATCATGGTCCGCCATCCTTGGTTTCTGCAAAAAGACTTTCTTTCTCTAACTTGTTAGAAACCAATTATTGTGAAAAATTGCACACAATATAAATAGGCCAATACTCCAAGTTTAAACATGCTTAATGCAAACAAATAGGCATAACCTAACATGCACCCAAACAATTTTGTCACATTGTTTTGATTTTGCTTCACAAGGTTGTTTGGATGATTGGGACCGGGCCTTTGAAAGGCTGCCTACGTACCTCTCTCGTAGAGGATCAAGTCAAGACGTAGTTCAAGAGAACTGGATTTTGAAAAAGAGCGATTTTTTTTTTTTTTTTGGAAAAAAAAATTTCCATTTTTTTCTTTTTTGGAACAAGATGTGATCCTTTGAACAACCATTTTAGAAAATCATAGTGTTTAAGAACCAAACAAATCTCTTTGATTAGGAAGGATCAAGATCATTAAACTCATATAATCAAATTTGCTTCATCCTTTTGAACATCGTCAGATTGAGTCTCCAAAGACAATCAAGAAATGAAATGTGATAATATTTATGAATCACATTGTTGGGTGCAAACAAGGAGAGTGCTCCAGGTTTGGAAGTTATTTTGAGTCATTTTGAGGATTTGAGAATTTGAGGAATTTTGTCCTCGGACATATGATCCTGTGGGGTTTGAAAATCTTAAGCATTTTTCCTTTTTAATTCAAGAGAAAATAATATTAGAGTTTAAGATGTGCCTACAACTAGCAACACTTCAAGAAGGTCTTTACTCATGGGTTGTAATGTAGGCTGGGTTTGGGTTATGAAATGAAAGATATAAAAGGCTCAAAATTCCCAATGATGTTTCCCGCAAGTATGCATTACTCAAAAATCAAGTATTGGAGGAGTTTTCCAATTTCTTCATTGTCATCTTCTCACTAGTCTTCATTGGTCACTTGTATCAACAATTGTTTTAATGCTCATTTCTCTTAAATCATACCTCTAGACTTTCATCTTGTAAAATTATTCTCTTTTGCATCTTCAAGTTTCCAACTTGGTAGAATCTTCCAATTTTTTTCTATTCTTCTTCTTCATTTCTTTGGCCCTAACTTTTGCCTAGATCGCCCTTTTGGGTTTTCAGCCTAGCGGGCTTTCTTTCTTTTTTTTTTTTTTTTTTTTGGCCCTAACTTTTGCCTAGACTACCCTTTTGGGTTTTCAGCCTAGCGGGCTTCTTTTCTTTTCTTTTCTTTTTTTTTTTCTTTTTCTTTTCTTGATTGAATGAACTTTTGGGGACATTTTGCCCTCCTTATTTTTCTCAAATTAATGATTTTTGGTCATTTTGATGCACTTTCTTTGATGCACTTTCTAGACTTCTTTCTTGCCTCAATGCACTTGCACCTTTCTATGCTTAATGATTTTTTCCCTTTTTGATGAACTTTCTTTTAAATGAACCTTCTACTCTTCTTAGCATGATGAATTTTAGGTTCTTCAAACTTGATGCACATTTTGCTTTCTTTCACCTTGATGGAATTTCATTTCTCTTTCCTTGATTAAGTAAAAGCTCATTTAGTTTAATGAATTCTTTACTTGTCTTTCATCTCTTCTAGGAGAGCTTTATCAATTAGCTTCAAACCTACCGGGTCGACTCCTCCTCAACATGAGATTTTAGTGGGTTTATGTAAAAAAGAGGCTAAGTGTTTAAAGGCTCAAACGGGCTAGCAATGGATAATGATCATTCTAGGCAATAGGAAATAATTTGGTTTAACCAAAGATGGCCTCCTATCCCTAGTAATGCTTGCTTGTAGGCACAGTGACTTGAGCTCTTTTAATAAATTTCTCTTAAAAGAAAAAGTATGAATGCTCTAATGATGTGAAACAAAAGACTTTTGAAAATTGGATCAAGTGCATGGATTCTTGGGATTTTCCGATGGATGGATTCTTTTTGATTGCCTTTTAAGACCATTTCTTCTTATATTCTAAGTCAAGTAGCAAAAGTCTTTACATGAATCAAATGAAATTAATCATTCCTTGGTACAAGTTGATTGCTCAAGCCTTTAAACATCAAGATTTAGAAAAAGTTTTGTCCAAGAGATCTTCATGTGCCCTTTTGAAAAAAAGACTTTAAAGAATCTTGAAATCTTTGAAAGAAAAAAATGGATCTTTTTGAAAAAACCACTAGCAAGTCCAATGCCCTTAGTTCAAAGAATTTTTTTTTTTTTTTTTTTTTTAAAATGACTTAAGGGCTCAATGCCCCTAGTCCAAGGATTGTTTTCATTTGGAAAATTTTCTCTTTTTTTGGGAAAGATTTGGAAATCTTGAAAATTTTTTTCTGAATTTTTTTTTTTGTTTTTTTTTTCTTAATATATATACATGAACAAAGCTCATTAAATGCTACGTGAAAATTTTGAATTCAAAGAAACATAGAAATGTGGAATAAACAAACAAATTTTAAGCTTAACCATGATGTTGCAAACCAAATGCGGAGTGAGGCAAAGTTGAGTCACTTGCTTCTTCTTGGTCCATTTAGGATGCTTGAGGCTTGGTGTACTTGAACCTTGATTATGATGAAATGGCTTGGGCTTGCACTTGAAAGGCTTGAACCTTGATTATGATCTTTTGATATTTGTTTGAAATGGCTTGGGCTTGCACTTGGAAGGCTCGCATCTTGTGAGCTTTTGGCTTTTGATGTTGATCATGCGTATACACCTTTGATGGGCTCAAGTATTGGGCTTAGAATGATTCAAGAAAAATTTTCAGTTTCCATACCAAGTAGAGTTCAATCACAAGCCTTTGGGCTTGAGCTCATTCATAGCATACAAGATTCAAACAATTATGATGGGATCAAGCGTTGGACTTGAGTCATCATGGTTCAAACAACGACCAAACAAATGCATAATGAAATGCAATTTACATGGACCGACCTAAAGGTAGGTTCTATGGGTCATTAAAACATGGGTAGAAGGTAGGTTAAAGGTCCCTACAAGCTAGGACGTTGTACCTCCCAACTTGTGACGCCAGGAGCACCGCGTTGGTTCGAACGGTACAGTTTGTCCTTATGAACCACCATGGCATAACCATGATGATCCTTGTCGCGGTGGGTGGTAGGTTCACCGCTGGGTATGTGAGTCTCAGGAATACCACAATTCACGGCTAATACTACTGGGCTTCTGGGCTAGCACACAAATAAAATAAATTCCATTCAAGCAAATGATGCATGACATGAAAAATAATGACATATTAGACATATTATATACAAAAAAGCAATAAACAAACAATGACATGGTTGGCCACCATAATCTAATTGAAGCTTAGCCCTCAATATCCCTAGTGGAGTTGCCACTGTGAGAGATCGCGCCCCCGGCCCATTTTTATGTTTGTTGAGCCAAACTCACGTGAATGGGTGGAGTCATGTTATTGCCTCTCAAAATGGAGGTTCGACTAGTTATATTTCCCCCTTTAGATTTTTGGGTTTTACAATGGAGTCGCCACTTATTTAATTGTTGGAATAAATAAGAAAACCATAATTGAAAAATTCATCATTTTATTAATTTGAAATTAAATTTACATTGAACATTGGAAATCACATGGCTTTGCTCCTAGATACAATCTAAGATAAAGTACATGGCTTTATTTCCTAGTTACAATCTAGAAATTGAAAATTACAAGGATAAGCATTTGATCTACTAACCCTTGATCTAAGTTCGGAGGCTATGTTACAAGGTGGGAAGGTGTTAGGCACCCACCTTGCCCGGTGAAACCGGTCTTCTAGATTATGGTGGCCAACAATCATGTCACATCATCCAATATGTTATCAATCAATTTGCATGTAGAATTTGAAGTGTGTGCATGTGATAAACCCTAATTCAATTTATTAGGCATTGCATTTGGATTGAGAAATAAATTCTAGTGAATGTGTGTGTATGGTGAGATCCTAGATTTAAGGACTTGAAAGAATTATTAAACAAATATGTTTTTTCATATTTTTGATGTGGATTTAAGATTAAAACTAGTGATATGCATGAACATGTGATGAACAACCAAGAACATGTGAAGAACATATAAGAACAATTAAGAACATTCAAATATATTCGAAGGAATTTAAATAGTTACTATCATGCTTTAATCTTAAACCCTCATCATGGCAACACAATAAACAAGTTAAGGAAAAAGATTATACCTTCATGCAAGATCTATACGGTGGAGGAGGAGACTCTTGGTGGAGGTCCTAAGGTGGAGGAAAAGAAGAGTTAGGAGAGGAAGAATGAGTCTCACTCAATACCTTGAGTCTCAGGAAGACCAAGATATGACAAGACTACTCAAATTCACTAGAACTCAAGAGAGGAGAAGAGAGGGGGTTTTACTGTGTTGGAATGAAGGAGGGGGAGGATTTATATAGTAGTAGTGGAGAGAATATGAATAGAATGCCATTTAATGAGGGTTGACAGGGATTATGAACCTAGACCTCATTTTAGCCTTGGAGAAAATCTGGTGCATTAAATGGAGAGACTGGTGGGAGTGGGGAGCAAGTCAAGATTCGGTTTTCTCGTAGCTGCTGTAACAGCTTGTAGAGCCAACTTCGAAAAATCATATCTGACCCAATTCTGATCAGAATTGTCTCGTTCTTGGCTCAAATTGAAGCCCCGGATGTCTAGTTTCTGGGAAAATTAACCTCATTCACAGATTCAAAATATTCTGAGAGATATTGACGAAATGGTGAGCAGAGGTTATTTGTTAGAAAATAGTTTCAGCACAATTAACATTAATAGGTCCCAAATTAGCTCACAATTAACATTAAATGGCTCCAATCACTCCCATTTCAGAATTAATTGGTTCCAAATATATTCTAATTAAAAGATAATTATACAAATTAGTCATTGAATAATTAATGTTTAATTGTCTAATTAATTAGGTGTATGCAGCCTCACCATAAAATGTAGTCCTTACCAATTAAATTATGACACATTGTTGATCTCAAATTGATTACTCCTATAACCAATTGAAATCAATTGTTCATAATCATATATAGTCGGACTCAATTTGTGATAGTACATCTTAGCCATTAAAACTTGATTTGATGATAACTTTCAATCTGGTGGTCCGATTAGGGCTTATGACCAGTCGATTTGATCGTTACAGCATCAAGATCATTTTGGTGAAATGAATCCCAGGATCTAAGGACTAGAATCAAGATGCATATTTCCAAGGCAAAATTGCCCTTTTACCCTCCATGCCTGGTTAAATACGGGTTGCAAAATGGGGTGTCAACACGAGGGTCTAACGGAGGCTACCTCAGGTAGGTCAAGTGACAAATTTCAAACCACTGGTGGGCATTGTTAAAACGGGCCAAACTACAAGTGGGTTAACTGCAATTTCTCTTTTTTTCCTATGTCCACATCCTCCGCAATGGGCCCAGAACAAAAGGCTCTTTCTTTGGCCCACCCTGGAAGAAAATTAGAATAGGAAACAGTCAAACACGTTGAGGGTCGGCTATCGTACTATCTAGAAAAGACCTAACAAATCAGTGGGGTTTGACCAGTTTGTGGAATAGTGAAAGAGAATAATATCTGAAGAGAGGGTGCTCAGAAAAAGTATCAAAGAAAGAGATAGGCTCAGAAGAGAGGGCAACCTTACATTCAAGCCTTTCAAACTTTCTTTTTCGCTTTAGGGAAAATTCGTGGTAATTCAAAATCATGGTGAAAACAGTTGAATATTACGTAAAATTTGTGTTAAATTAATATTGTTTCGAAAATAATATCACTTTTTAGTTCTCGAGTTTTACAAAATTAAATTCTAAATAGTACTCGTACTAGTATTTTAAGGTACGAAAGCTCGAAAATGTGTTGAAAACAAAAGAGCTATTTAGACCCCCCCAATTAAAGTTACGGCTCGATAGATTTTACACTAACTTACTACAAAGTGTGGAAAAGTGTAAATGCGAGCGGATGAACAAGTAAGCTACTCTAATCCATAAGCTAAGAAACACAGCAGTATAATGGAATATAAAAGCGTAGGGAAGAAGGATGTAAACACAAAAAACACTGAGACGCGTTTTTGAAGAGGAAACCAAAGAACTCGGCGGAAAACCTCTTCGCCGCCCTCCAAGCAGAAATCGATCCATTAGACAATCAGTTGGGATACATGGGTTAGCAAGAGACCCTCCAAGCCTAATCTACCCGATGCACCTAAGCCCTCCAAGCTTCTACTCCAACAAGGCTTCTCAGAACTGTGTCTTGTCTAGCACCCTGGATCCCGCAACGAGCTCCATGTTGCATCAGCCATTCCAGGCTTCTTCCAATGCTTCCCAGCAGTACTAAAATATCACACAGCACTCTCAAAGGGTGTGGTAAGTGTTTGGGCTATCAACCTCTCAATGGTGTGGAAATAGAGAGGGAAGGGTTGAGGAGATACCATAAGCAAGTGTATAGAGAAAGGTGGGGATGACAATCTCTAATTTCCAATGTGTTTGGCTAGGGATTTCTCTCTGAAGCATTCCTCAACATTTGTGGGTAATGAGGGTATATATACGATAGGTACAGAAAGTGTGAGTCATTCAGTACAGGCTGGCAGAACAGATTGCCTCGCGGGTGTCTCGCGAGAAGGCCTTACCCACGAGATACTCGCGAGACACAGCTGTCTCTACCTGGCCTGACTCTTCGCATTCCAGCATGTGCATGACACATGATTCATTTAGCGAGAAGCTAGGTCGCGACATACTCGCGAGAATTCTTCAGCCTTCAAATGCTTGAGTCTTCACACTCTCTCTTTATCACACATCCCTTACAATAAATCCTACAATAGATACAGGGTATAAATGATTGATAATGATTATAATCAAATTTGGCACGAAATAAAAGCCAACAAAATACATAATTGTAAATAACAACTTTACAATCTCCTTTTTTGGCTATTCCGTGACAAAACCCTAAAACAGACTCTAGAATTAAACGTGAGTTTGGGAACAAAGGCAAAACTCACTCTTACCTAATTCTAGATTCTGATAAGCTCTTGAAACATATGAACAAGTATCTCCTGAAACACAACAACATAATAACATCATTGTATGCAGAGAAACTTGAAAAGCATATGGAGCAATAAAAGCATGATCAAGCAAAATGAAATAGAAACACTAGATCATGGCAAGATGAAACAAGCAATCACTATACAGAAGCGATCACTATGCTCATTCACACGAGGAATGAACATCTGGACATGCGAAATGATAAGCTCATTTGAAGAGTATCATTTGTAAATCCAACACTCAACCAATGCGAAATACACGGAGTATTTACATCTAGGAACAATCCTACAAGGGCACAAGAGTGTTGTACTGAAGTAAAATGCATGACATTAAACATCAAGTACACAAGCAAAAGACTGCAAAAACAAGGTACTGCAAATGCATGGCACAAACCATAAAATCCTACAAACATGCATGGAAACATACCCTAAAAGCTTACAAAAGCATCATGGGTACAAACAAGACATGCTACAAAGCATAAAGAATATCACAAAAAAAAAACTACAAAAATTACTGAAATAATACTGAATATTTAGGTCTAAAACATTAAACATAAACATAAGAACAGGATAAGAACAAGTGGCTTCTTCTCCCTTATCACCATACTCCCCCTATCAGTGACATCATCTCCCCCTTTTTGTCAGGGAATAGCTAGTCATTCGCTTCTAGCTTCCGTTGAATTTCATCCAACTGAGTTTGGAGTGAAGTGAACTATGAGTCAAGATGTCTGTGGTGATGGTACATGATAGTCGCCAGTCCGGACATCTTTGTACTAAGCTCTTGAAGAGCAGTGAAGATATTATTGAACTGTTGATGATAGGAATGAGAAGTAGAGCTTCAGCTTTCTTGAGGAGCATGATGTTCTTGCTTGGCAGGCTTCTTGGTGTGACTCATACTTGCTTGATGAGTACGATCATTAATTGGACTTGGCCTAGAGTGAGGGTGCTCATCTGTAGAAGGACGCACACCTTTGAGCTTCAAAATCCGAGAGATGAGACGACAAAACGGAATACAATTCCTCGATATAGTTCGGTTAACTGTCTTAACCAAAATGTGAAAAATGTGAGAGCAGACATCGATCTCCACATCACATACTAGATCATGAAGAAATAATGCTCGACCAAGGTTGATGTAGCCGGTGCTTGACAATGGGTAGAGATTGCTACACATGATTGTAGACATAAGCCTCAATTTCGGAGAAAGTGAAGCCACATTGATTGACATTCCATTGGAAGAGAATTCCAAATCAGCTCCTAATTGTCCCCGAAGTGTGTCTTGATCTGGAACTAGATCATCATACACAAGTGGTGTAGGAAGAATTGGTCAGTTAATGTTTAAAATATCAGACAGGTACATAGGAGTTACTGAGAACCGCTTTCCTCTAACCCAGCACATGATCTCGTCTCCTTCTACAATAGCATTGGCATAGAATTCTTTCACCATGTCTTCATAGGCATCTTCAAGATCAGAGAGAAGAAAATTCCAGTCTTTTGTGGCAAACCAGGTAGGAATTTTGGTATTTAAAAGAGATGATTGATCAACGGCTCTTTGAACTAACAGGGGAGCATCTCAAAAAAGGTTCTTATAAGATTCGAAGGCAGAATAAGACCTAAACAAGTTAGGATAAAAAATTCCCATTGAAAAACGAGCTCTCTTTGGTCTAGGGGAATCGTCATCAACATCAATGATCGGCTCTTTTCCTTTGTTGCTACCACCTTTCACAGCTGAAGACTTGAATGGAGACATCTGAGAAATGGAACACACAAAAACAATAGGAAACACCACACAAAACAAAACACGGAACTGGATTAGATTCAAGTTAATCCCAAAGCACATGAAAGCTATCCTAAAGCAGATCATAGCCAACTTAAGGATTATGCAACAACACATAAAGCAAGGAAAAAATAGGCACAATGCATGAAAGTAAGTAACTGTGCATGTGTGTGCATGTGTGTGCATCTGTGTGCATATGCTGATACATTTTTGTGCAGCAAGATATGCATGGGGGTGTGCCTAGAGGGTGCCTAGGTGTGTGTCAAGTGAGTGCATCATGAGCAAAGTGTAGGAAACACTTGATAAAAGACCAAACCAAGTAAAGTAAGGTTAAACATATGGAAATCCATAAATTGGAACTCACATGAATCCAATTAAGCACGAAAATGTCACTCGGACATTTTATCAAACACCTATCATGCACATATGAACTCTAAGCATAAATAATGCATGAACATGAGAAAATCTACCCTCAATACATGTTAAAATGCCACAAGGGGCCAACACAGATGCACAACCATCAAATGGGACACAGCCCAAACAAAAGATTTGACAAATTAACACCTAATTTAGAAAACCAACCCAAATTTTTGAAAAACCCCAAAATTTTAAAACCCTAAAGAAAATACTGCAAAATCTAAGAAGAATTTGTAGGGAAAAGCTTTACAAGACATACCTAGAAGCTGACAATGCAGAAACGATGCTTGAAATTAATGGGTTTTAGAGAGAAATTGATTTTGGGTTGAAAAAGGGTTCGAGAGAGGTTGGGCGAGGGAAATAAGAAAGTTTTGAAAAACTGTCACATTTGCTACATATAAAGAAAAAACACGCATTTTTCGCGGGTTAGAGAGTAGTGACACAGTCACGATACAGCTGCGAAAATGGCCACTGAAGCACAAAATCTTTCGCGAGAAGCTGTAAGTCGCGAAACAATCGCGAGACAATCGCGATACCTTCTGTCTGAATTTTGAAAAAATCCAATTTTTGGCCAAACAGCATTTCGCGAGAAGCTGTTAGTCGCGACACAATCGCGATACAGTCGTGAGAGTTTCTGTGTGACATAATTGAAAAATTATTCCCCTTAAGCCCTTTTCGCGGGAAGCTCTAAGTCGCGAGCTTCTCGCGAAACAACCCCTGAACTAGTTTTTTGAAGGAAAACACACAAATGCATTTTGAACAAAAACAAAAGACACGAAAGTAGAAAATCACTTCCAAAAACAAATAAAACACTCAAAAATATTTTTGGGTTTGATCAACCAATTCTTGAGCATACACATCACATTTGAACATGTACAATCACATAAATGAGATAGGCATTGATTGAATCAAAGTCTTGTGTGTTGTGTGTGAGTATCAAATATGGAATAGTCTATAGACTAGAGCAAAGCTTCAATGATCAATTCAATTGAGTCATACACAACTGATACGAAATCAAGTGGACTATCTCCATTATAGAAATGAGTATATATGACCTCCCACACAATGAATACAAAACATGGAAGCTTTTCATTTGGCTTCTGCATAAGGCATAACAATTGGTCCAATTAATTTTGTTTGGACAAAAGCATCTCATTTTGAGATTGGTGCTTGAAATTTATGATATTTCAACATTGATGATTAGCCTTTGGCTTTTTGAGTACCATATAGAACACATTAAGAAGAGTCGCTTTTCCTTTTTCCTAGTCGAATACTAGTGTGTGCAACAGGCTTTTGCAGCTCAATATCTCTTTTCATTTGGAGATTTACATTTGGTGAGCTCTTTTTGCAAAAACAGAAAAATAAGGTGGGAAGAGATATAGACACAATTCTATGCAAGTATCAAGACCAACAAGACTATTGACCAATCATTCATGACAAGCTTGAAGATCTATTTACAACAGTCACACCTAGTGTTCTAGATTTCTGTCACAAAGAAATGAGTGCATATATGACAAGCCAAGATCATAAATGCACTACGCCATAAGTACAAAGTTACTAGGCCAAACTCACATGTGACATACACAAAACAAGTGATCAAACTTTTGAGATTTTTCAATTTTTATGGGTTTTTAAATTTTTGAACACACCCAAAACAGAACAAGAAAAGTAATATCAACAAGAAAACAGCTGGTACAAACCAAAACAGATAAAAGAAAGACTTCTAGAAACTAAACAAGTGGAACCACAACAACAAATATGCAACAAAGAGTAGTATAGGTTCACACGAGAGATAGAGTTCAGGGAATGATATCAACATCGATGGTCTTACGCAAAGATTCAAACTTTGGGCTATCTAGAGGTTTAGTAAATATGTCTGCTTTCTGATTCTCAATGTTGAAGAACTCTAAGTACACAGTCCTTTCCTCCACTAGATCTCGAATGAAATGATACCGAATCTCGACATGTTTTGATTTCGAGTGTTGAACTGGATTCTTTGACAAATTTATGGCACTTGTATTATCACAATATACACACATCGTGTCTTGAGTGATTCCATAGTCATGAAGAAGTTTCTTCATCCATAGTAATTGAGCACATCAACTTGTAGCAATAATGTATTCAGCTTCGGCTGTGGATAAAGAGACTAAATTTTGATTTTTGCTCATCCATGACACCAAGTTGTTTCCAAGGTAAAAACATCCACCAGACGTACTCTTTCTATCATCAATGCAACCGGCCCAATCAGCATCAGAATATCTGGCTAAGCATTCATTTGAGTCTCTTAAGTACCAAATTTCATAATCAGATGTGCCATTTATGTAGCAGATAATTCATTTGATTGCTATTAAATGTGACTTTTTGGGGGTTGCCTGAAATCGAGCACATACGCCTACACTGAAGGCAATGTCTGGTCTGCTAGCAGTTAGATATAAGAGACTACTTATCATGCTTCGATAGAGCGTTGGATCCACTTCTACACCTGCTGCATCCTGACTTAGCTTTGATGAGGAGCTCATTGGAGTGGAAGTGTGTTTCTTAAAGTCTAGACCAAATAGTTTAACAAGAGTTTTGGCATATTTCTCTTGAGATATGAATATCCCATCTTTCCGTTGATTCACTTGGAGCCCCAGGAAATAGTTCAGCTCCCCCACCATACTCATCTCAAACTCCCTTTTCATTTCTTCAGACAATTCATAAGCCAAATAATCAACTGTGGATCCAAAGACAATATCATCCACATATACTTGAGCCACTAGAAGAGACTTCTCATCTCTCTTTACAAACAATGTTCGATCAGCTTGGCCTCTTTTGAATCCACGATCCAACAAGTATGTTGTGAGACGATCATACCATGCTCTTGGTGCTTGCTTCAACCCATACAATGCTTTCTTCAACCTTAGCACATGATCTAGAAAGTGAGAATTTTGAAATCTCTTTGGTTGTTCAACGAATACTTCTTCATTTAGAAAGCCATTTAGAAATGCACTTTTCACATCCATTTGATACAGTTTGAAATCCATAACACATGCTATAGACAGTAGAATACGAATCGACTCTAGTCTTGCTACTGGTGCAAACGAATCATCAAAATCTATGCCTTCCACTTGAGTATATCCTTGAGCTACCAGCCTAGATTTGTTTCAGACAACCTTACCATCCTCATCAGTTTTGTTCTTGAAGATCCACTTGGAGCCGATCACTTGGGTATCTTTGGGCCTTGGAACCAACTCCCATACATCATTTCTAACAAATTGATGTAGTTCTTGATGCATGGACTCTATCCAATTCTCGTCTCTAAGAGCTTCCTCTACTTTCTTGGGTTCAAATTGAGCAAGATAACAATTTTACGTCACATGATTTGCATTGTATTTTGGACCTTTTCTCAAATGAAGACCCTCATTCACATCACCAATGATATTACTTGATGGATGATTGAGAGTTACCCTTGATGACGATCTCTTGGAGGTAGAAGGTTCTTCATCTCGAGAGATCGGAGGGTGAACTTCCGGAGGTGAGAGGGCTAGAGGACCCTTGTGTTGATCTAGTCTTTCTTCTTGGTATAGGGGGTGTGGACTCTTTTTCTGGTGATTCTATCTCAATATCATCATCTTGTGACATGTTGTCCTCAACCTCCCCCTTCTTCAGGATTGACCCTTCACCATCATCACTTTCCTTTTCAGATATGGTGTCATCAATGACCACATTTATTGACTCCATTATCGTCTTTGATAGGCCATAAACTGAATGATCCCTTGTGATTAAACCAATTAATTAATTAACCAAGTTATTAATTAATCAATTTATCATGCAAACGCGTGGAAGTACAAACAAATCACCAAAAACTAAATATGCAGTGGAAATTAAATGACATGGTGATTTGTTTATGAATGGGGAAAACCCTTGCGGCAAAAACTTCATTGGGTGATTTTCAGGTCACTACTCCTGAAACTCCACTATTATCAAATCAAACGGTTACAAGTAAAGGAATCCCAAGTACCTTACCAACCTACAGTTGAACCCTTACCCCAATACCCAATTGGACTTGATCTGTAATGATAGTTCCCCCTTTTGATGCATGGCTCCCAAGTACGTGACTAACCAATTTGATGTGCGGATCCCAGTACACGGCTTACTCTTTTGCATGAATCCCAGTACGTGAGTAACTCCACAACAAACCTTTGATTGTTGTAGTTGATTTGCAGCAGCTTCACATAGAAACACCAATAAGATCTTCAATGTTGGTGCAAGAGACTTTGCTTGGTTAACAAACCTAAAGGTGTACAAGAAACGCAGCAAGAACTCTTTCTTCTGTAGGAGGAGGCTAGGGTTTCAAAAAGAAAACCTTATGAAGTTCTCTAGGGTTAGGTTTTTCTTTTTCACACCTCCTTTAAATAGGGGCTTAATGGGCTCTCCTATTCCAAATAGGTTTACACAAACCTTGGACTTTTCCTTGTCCAATAAGGATTTTACAAACCATAAACAAATAGCTTTTTAGAGTAAAACATTGCTGGCTATAATATGAAAATCCGTAAGCTCGATCGATCGAGACATCTATTGAGCTTTAATGAATCTCGACAGATAGAGCTTCTGTCGAGGAGGCATCGAGACCTGCAGATTCCACTTTTCTTGAGTAGTTTTTGAGTAATCTTTATGTCTTCAATATAACCACTTGTGATGATCATCTTGAACCTACTTAGATTTACCCAAATACAAGTAAAGTGCGTTTTGTCAAAGGATATGCCAATTACATAAAAATATGTCCCCAACAGTCTTAGTGCGCTTATTGAACACCCTATACGCTCGGCTATTTAATGAACAACCTAGAAATATCCCTTCATCACTTTTAGCATCAAATTTTTCGAGATTCTCTCTGTCCTTGAGAATATAGCATTTGCTCCCAAATATTTGAAAATATTTCACCTTCGGCTTCTTTTCTCTCCAAATTTCATACGATGTCTTCTTCGTTCCTGCTCGTAAGTAAATCCTATTCCCAATGTGACATAAAGTGTTCATAGCTTCAGCCCAACACTTCTGTGGAAGGTTTTTGTTGAGTAACATTACTCGAGCCATTTCTTGAATCACCTGGTTCTTCCATTCAACTACTCCATTCTGTTGTGGTGTCTTTGAGGCTGAGAATTCCTTCTTGATACCGTGTTCATTGCAAAATGCTTCAAACTTTGCATTTTCAAACTCTTTCCTGTGGTCACTCCTGATTTTGATGATAGGTACTCCCTTTTCATTCATCAGTCTCTTGCACAATTTTTCCATCTTGTCACATGCTTCCGATTTCTTTCTAAGAAAGTCCACCCAAAAGTACTTTGAGAAATTGTCAACTACCACCATAATATAATGCTTTCCACCCATGCTTTCTGTTCTTGTAGGACCCATTAAATCCACATGCAGTAATTCTAACGGGCGAGAAGTTGCGGCCACATTCACTTTAGGATGGCTTGACTTTATTTGTTTTCTCAGTTGGCATGGACCACAAACATTCTTCTCAATTTTCCCAAACTTAGGTAGACTGACCACAGCCTCAAGCTTCGAGACTTTTGTCACTTGTTTGTAATTTGCATGTCCAAGCCGTTAATGCCACAACTTTAAGAGGTTTACCCGAGCACTCTGACATGCTATGCTAGGTTTGGGAATAACTCCATAACAATTATCGGTGGTCCTTAGTCCCTTCAGAACTTGAACACCTCCCTTCATTCAAGATTAGACACCCTTTCTTTGAAAATTGGACTAAGAAATCCTCATCACAAATCTGAGTGATACTTAGCAAGTTCACTTTTAATCCCTTAATATATAGCACATCAGTCAACAAAGGCAGTCCCGGAATATCCACCGTTCCCTTTCCAAGAACCTGTGAATGACTATCATCTCCAAATGTCACAAATCCATCTTCCTTCTCTTTAAGAGTTTTGAACAAAGATTTTTCTCCAGTCATATGCCTTGAGCACCCGCTGTCGAGATACCACAAACATGAATTAAACACTTTCAGTACGGTATGAACAAAAAGGCATGCATGAGAGAGACATTCTTGACCATTAAAGTAAGAATCATTTTTCCTTATTTCATTCAAGGATGAGTGAAGTTCTTTTTTAAACGATCAAGTTTATCACATAATTGTCTATTTCTTCTCTCATATTCATAGACTAAGGACTTTAACTCACATAGGCTGTTATGTATATCATGATTCCTATGAACTAACGATTTCAACATGTGACAAAAGATTCTAGCATGTTTCTTTGATTTAAATAACTCTAAGAGCGCATTACTGGAACAGTCTTCAAATATGCTTATTGAGTCATTTTCACAAACACTCTTACAGTCCTTCATGGTGGTTTTTACTAAATCACTTTTCAAAACACACCAAGGGGTCTAGGATTGTACTTAGGTATTAAAACCACAACAAGTGTACCAATTTTGATACCAATTGAAAGCTCAAAAATGTGTTGAAAACACAAGAGCTATTTAGACCCCCCCAATTAAAGTTACGGCTCGATAGATTTTACATTAACTTACTACAAAGTGTGGAAAAGTGTAAATGCGAGCAGATGAACAAATAAGCTACTCTAATCCATAAACTAAGAAACACAGTAGTATAATGGAATATAAAAGAGTAGGGAAGAAGGATGCAAACACAGAAAACACCGAGACGTGTTTTCAAAGAGGAATGGGTTAGCAAGAGACCCTTCAAGTCTAATCTACCCGATGCATCTAAGTCCTCTAAGCTCCTACTCCAACGAGACTTCTCGGAATTGTGTCTTGTCTAGTACCCCGGATCCTGCAACAAGCTCCATGTTACATCTGCCATTCCAGGCTTCTTCCAATGCTTCCCAGTAGCACCAAATGTCACACAGCACTCTCAAAGGGTGTGGTAAGTGTTTAGACTATCAACCTCTCAATGGTGTGGAAATGAAGAGGGAAGGGTTGAGGAGATACCACAAGCAAGTGTATAGAGAAAGGTGGGGATGACAATCTCTAATTCCCAATGTGTTTGGCTAGGGTTTTCTCTCTGAAGCATTCCTCAACATTTGTGGGTAATAAGGGTATATATAAGATAGGTACAAAAAGTGTGAGTCATTTAGTAAAGGCTGGCAGAACAGATTATCTCACGGGTGTCTCGCAGGAAGGCCTTACCCGCGAGATACTCGCGAGACACAGTTGTCTCCACTTGGCCTGACTCTTCGCATTCCAGCATGTGCATGGCACATGATTCATTTCGCGGGGAGCTAGGTCGGGACATACTCGTGAGAATTCTTTATCCTTCAAATGCTTGAGTCTTCACACTTTCTCTCTATCACACATCCCTTATAACAAATCCCATAATAGATACAGGGTATAAACGATTGATAATGATTACAATCAAATTTGGCACAGAATAAAAGCCAATAAAATACATAGTTGTAAATAACAACTTTACAAGGTACTCGAGTTTTATAATTAGCTTCCCCACCCTAACTTACAGTCAATTCAAATGCATTAACTACTCTAAGGATCCCGATTTTCCTTTTCTTTTCTTTTTTTGCAACACAGGGTTTGACAAAGGGTATGCATTTGCTAACTTCACTAACCCACAAGCAGTGTGGGAGTTTTACATTGCCATTGACGAGCAGAGTTGGGATCATTTTAATTCACACAAGAAGCGTCAGATAGACCTAGCTAGAATCCAGGTACAGACCTAATTATTATTTGTGTAAAAACTCAACTTTTTTAGAGTACTTTGCACTACGATCATTATCTTATCTTCTCAAAGCATAGTGGGAAAATGTACTGGCATGGAGGTGTTCAGAGAGGCGCTTGGGACTATCCAAATCTAGCTCTGTTGGATATGGTGGCTCTGATTTGACAAAATTTTATCTATGCTTGTCATTTCTCATTATAGGTCAGTCAGTCAGTCAACTAGTTTTTTACTTTAAAAAGTTGAACTCTTTGGTTTGGTTCATTTTCTTCTATTTCAGTCAAGTGCTGTAACTTCTAGTTAGTATGAGCTTAGGTAACTGTGCTACTGTGGTGCAAGCAAGGAAAGGAAGGGGGTGGAACTTGGCACCTGGACCTAAAAGATCATGGAAGGACAGGTGATGGGATCTGATAACGCCTTAAAATGTGTAATTTTTATATATTTATGTGGGCGTTATCTCCTTATTACTATGCTTAATTTGTATAATTAAGTCATGATTTGTATTAGTCCCTATTATTTATCTTTACATAATTTCTTGAATAAGATGCTATTCATTGTATGTAATTTTCTACTTTCAGGAAATCATGTGAGAAAGATGAGTTTACAGGAATTTGTGAGAGAATGGAGGCCAAACTAGAATTAAAGTGGAGCTAAAGGACCATGCCTAAATGTCTAAGGAGGTGCAGCTGGAGTGCTTGGATCATCTAACATGATTGGAAGCTTCAAATAAGGAAAGAAATCTGGACACTTAGAAATTAACAATTTTGAGTTTTTCCTATCAGCTGGAGTGCTTTAAATATCTACAACTTTCCAGTTTCGAGTTTTTCCAAATTCTCAATTTTTGAAGGCCGAAATTAACTCACAAATTACTGCTGTAAACCTGGACGGAAATTAAAATAGGAAAAGTTTTATTTTCTTTGGACACTTAGAAATTAGGGTTTTAGAAGGGAGGCGGTGAGAACGAATTTTGGCAAAGAAAACCTTGTATTTTTCTTTCTCTAATGGCAGCCTAAACTCTTTGCTAGGGCTAGGGGCTATGTTTCTTCTCTACGGTATGAATATTCAATGTGATTCTTTCTAGGATTTTATCAATGACATATTTGATTGTTCAATTAGATTTCTTTTGATGTATTAGTTCTTCCATGCTTTCAATAATTTCAATCATGTTTTTCTTATTGTTTAGAGGAATTTCTAATAGTTTCAAATAGAAATCATGTTTTAAAGTGAATGAGTTTTTCTGAAAACTTTTCTAACCGCATTATTAATCGAGGTTATCTTGCGTTCTTGAATTGTCCTAGTTCAACCGAATCATAAGTTTTTAATTGTATAAGAACAATCAATTATGAAATATATATTTTCTTAGATCATAAAGAATTTCATATCAATATAGGGAAACACCCCGATGCCCTAGTATTTACATTATTGATTTAATCAGTTTTTATTATTATTCTTATTAACAATCACCAAGCAAAAATATTTTTCTTCTTCACCCAAATTACTATTTAATTATATTGTCTTTGAATTTACCCTGCTCCTTGTGGTTCGACCTCGGTACTCCGAGAATTATATTGCTACGATCTCTTGCACTTGGGAGTGAGTAGGCAATTTTGGCGCCGTTGCCGGGGAGCTGCTGCGTGTTCAGAGGCAATTTTTGGGAGCAAAGCACAACCAGTGGAAATTCTTCTATTGGTAACTTCGTTCCATTTTTTTTCCTTATTTTGTTTTTATTTTTCTGTTTGTTTTTATTTTATTTTATTGTGGATTCATTGTTACATGAGCATTTGGGTTAGAAACAAGAGAGGCAGATTAGAAATTTTTGAAACTTATTTTGGTAATCTTTTTGACACACCTTTGCCTTCACCTTCTTCATCAATCATGGGTGATGAAACATGTAATAATCATGAGGAGAATAGAAGAACTATGTATGAATTGTTGCATCCCACAATAAATTCTGTTCCTTCATGCATCATGTTTTCCACCTAATGCACCACATGTAGAATTGAAACAAGGTTTACTAGCAATACTTCCTGAGTTTAGGGGACAAGAAAATGAAAATCCTTATGTCCATGTTAGAGCTTTTGAAGAGGTAATTAGTAGTTTCTATGCACAAAATGTTATTGAGACTGCTAAGTTACGTTTCTTTCCTTTTTCTCTTAAGGATAAGGCAAGAAGTTGGCTTTACACTTTGAAACCTAGGTTTATAGGTAGTTGGGGGGAGATGGCCAAAGAGTTTTTTAAGAAACACTTTCCTCCCCACAAAGTCCATCAAGTAAAAAGAAGGATAGCTAGTTTTGTCCAAGGCGAAAATGAGACCTTATACCAAGCTTGGGAAAGGTACAAAGATCTTTTCAATTTTTGCCCAAATCATGGGTATGAAGATTGGAGATTAGTTAGCTATTTTTATGAAGGACTCACACCTAGGGACCGACAGTTTATTCAACTCTCATGCGGAGGGGACTTTTTACAAAAAGAACCCGAAGATGCAATGGATTATCTTGATGAGATTGCTGAAAACTCTAACACATGGACTGGGCCTTGCCCTATGGACTCCACTGATAGGACTAGAACTAACACTACCACTTCTAGTAGAAGTGTTTTCAAGTTGAGGGAAGATGATAACATGAGTGCAAAAATTAGCATGTTAACTAAAGAAATTGAAGCACTCAAAATGAAAGGAAGTAGGAGTGTTAGTGCTACCTTTAGAGAGGACCCAATGGAGGTGTGTAAAATCTGTCATGAGATAAACCATTCTACAAATGAATGTGCATCACTTTCATCATTCTTAAATGTGCCAGAAGAACAAGTACATGGATTTAATTCATATTGGCCAAATAATTCTTCATATTCTAACAATTATAACCCAAATATGCGAAACCATCCGTATTTGAGTTATAAAAGCGACAATGTGTTGAATCCTCCTGCTCTAAGGAATTTTAATTCACCACATGCATCATCATCATCTAGAACTTTCTTGGAGGATGCACTTAGTACTTTCATCCAAAGGCAAAGTGAACAAAATCAAAAGTTTGAATCCATGCTCACTAGGCTAGATGAAGAGGTAAGAGAGACCAAGAGTCATATAACTAGGCTTACAAATTCATTGAGTGGGATAGAGAGAGGGAAGCTTCCTTCCCAAACTCAACCCAATCCCATCAATCAAAATCAAAAAATTGGCTCTAAGGATAAACATGAGGAAGTAAAAGCTGTGACCATTTTGAGGAGTGGTAAAGAGATTGATAAAAGTTCTCCTTTAGTAACTAAGAAATCTAAGGAGACCCCAGTTGAAAAAGAGAAGGATGAAATTGAGTCACTTGAATTTGGTGAAATTGAACAATGCCCAATCCCTCTACCATTTCCACAAGCCTTAAAATTACCTAGGAAATTGGACACCGCATCTGAGATATTAGAGCATTTGCATCAAGTCAAGATAAATTTGCCATTATTGCATGTTATCAAGCAAGTGCCTGCATATGCCAAGGTAATTAAGGATCTATGCACCATTAAGAGAAAGCATCATGTGAAGAAGACCGCATTCCTAACAGAACAGGTAAGTGCAGTTATTCAACGTAAGACCCCACCAAAGTATAAGGATCCAGGTTGTCCTACGATCTCTTGTACTATTGGAGATTACATCATGGAGCATGCATTGCTAGATCTTGGGGCAAGTGTTAATTTGATCCCTTTCAGTGTATATCAAAAACTTGGACTTGGTGAGTTGAAACCTACTTCAATAACTTTACAGTTGGCTAATCGCTCTGTAAGGGAACCGAGAGGGATTGTTGAGGATGTGTTGGTGAAAATTGAACAATTTTATTATCCTGTTGATTTTATTATTCTAGATTACCAACCTATTTTACATCCTAGTGTTCATACCCCTATTATTTTGGGTAGACGTTTTCTTGCCACGGCTAATGCTTTAATTAATTGCAGGAATGGAAGGATGCAATCCACTTTTGGTTCCATGACTTTGGAGCTAAACATATTTCATGTGGCTAAACAACCACATGAGGATGATGATTGTGCTTATGTGAACCTCATTGAGGCGGTGGTTCAAGAAGATTTTAATAAGAATTGTTTTTTTGATCCTCTTGAAGCTCTTCTTAATAATTCTGTTGATTCTAATGATTTAGAATGTGATATTCATGTATCTGAAAATTTTTCTTTGTTGGAATCCTCACAGGTTTTGGAAGAACAACAGATGATGACAATTAATAAAGGATGGAAGCCTTACTTTGAGGAGCTACTAGAAAATGAAAAAAAGCTCGTGCATTCAAGTGAAGAGGCACCACAACTGGAGTTTAAGCCGCTGCCCGGTGGTCTTAAATATGCATATTTAGGCCCAGGTAAGTTAAAGCCTAGGTGAGATGGCCCTTTCATTGTAAGGGAAGTGTTTAACCATGAAACTGTAGTAGTTGAGGACCCTAAGGATGGTAGGATTTTGAAAGTAAATGGACAAAGGGTAAAACCATTCTTAGGGGGAGTTATACCAGAGGAGAAGTCTATGTCACTGGAGATCCCTGCCTATTGGGATGCTACGTGAACTCTGAAAGAGCCATATGAAGTTGTACCATATTTGTTTTAATTTTTTTTTCTTTTCTTTTTGCCTTTTGTTTTTGTTTATGCTTTTTGTTTTTTTTTGTTTTGTTATTATTTTTCTTTTGTGAGCTAACATTTGCAGGTGTGAAAGACATTTCAAAAAAAAAAAAAAAAAAAAATTCAAATGCTTAAGGTAACTTCTTCCCTTTATACTTAAATTTATTTTGACTTTGATACATTGAGGACAATGCCATATTTTAGTTGGGGGGAGAGGTCTACACATTTTGCTACACCTTGCATGATTTTTTTTTTCCTTTCTTTTTGGTTGCAACTTTTCAATTATTAAAAAAAAAAAAAATCTTGAATTTGAATGCAGAAGAGTTATAAGCTTTATTTTTATATCATGTGATGGAATGAATAATGCTGAGTTGGTTATACTATTTTTTATATTAAGACTCTTTCATGAAGAGCACAATTGGAAACTTTTGAGCACAATAGCCAGGTTAGCGGATGGTTGGATGTTGGATATGCATGGATCATGAACAAGCTAGATATAAGCTGAAACTCAACCTACAGGAGAGTTTTTGAGCCTTACTTTTCTTTGTGAGAGTATATCTTTGTTTGAACTCTTAAATTTCTCTCATATGCTTCAGTTTTTGTAAAAGATCCCTATATTTTTTGGTTGACTACTGGAAACATTTTGGGGAGATATATCATGATCTTACTTATTTTTGTCCTTAGGCATGCTGGTTTATGTGGAATTTTAGGAGATGAGAGCTTAAGGCCATCAATCCTTTGTCACCAGCTAAACAAATATTCAGCCTACCTTTACATTAACCATTGTCACCATCATTTGAGCAATGAGAAATATTTTCACAATACCACAAAACATTTTTGTTTATGGGTGTTCTCTTGGGGGTTCAAGTTTCGAGCAATTGATGTGTTTAGATACCACCATTGTCTCTCTTTTCTTTCAAAAAAAAAAAAAAAATCCAAAAGAAGAAAAAAAAAAAAAAGAAAAGAAAGAAAAAGAAAGAGAAGACATACATATAAATCATTGGTGTCTTACACATCTTTCATGTATTTCAGAAGGGTTATATGGTTGAGTAAAGGTTGTTTTGATTCAAGTTGGTTGTTACTGCTATGAGTTGGGTTTGGCTTGAATTTTCTGCATTTAATTCATATACCTCATATTTCAAAGAGAGCAGTTTGCCTTTACCTAGGCAAAAGATTATACTACCATTGAGCCTAAAGTCCTACTTGATCCTAAAGGTGCATGGCTGGTATGTGTTTGGAATACAAACTAGGGATAAGAATGGTATTAACCTCATGTTTCCAGGAATTCAACATCCTTTCCAAGAGATCTTTTCCCGTTGTTTTAGCGGCTGTTTTTGTATACACATGTGATATTCTTAAAACTTCTTCTTTCCTATTTGTTCACATGTGATTTGAAGAGAGAAACCATTACTTCTATTTGTGTTCTTTCAGAGTGTTGATGACCTAAGAGAGGTTTTGGAGTAGAGGCTCTAATCTAGATTATTCTTGGTCTATGCATGTTTGGAAAAGCTGGTTTGACTGGATGGGCTATGCACACACACTCCAAAAGTGAAGCTAGTGAAAGCTCTTAATATGATGAATAGTATCCCAACTCAAAAATTGAAAGTTCATTTATATGATATAATGATAAAGAAGACTAACATTTGCTGCAAGAATTTTCAGGGAACCTTTGACTTTTGTGGGTAGAGTCACTGCAAACCCTTACGAGAGTAAACTCGTCCACTAGGGTGACCTAGGGGTTCAAAGACTTGCTGCACATAGGAAGTGCAGTTGTGTAGCCTACGAAAGTGGCATGTATTTTAGTTTTAATTTTTCACTTTTAGTAGACATGGGTGCTTTGTGGATTACTAGGGACTAGTAAGATTTAAGTTGGGGGGTGTGATAACGCCTTAAAATGTGTACTTGTTATATATTTATGTGGGCGTTATCTCCTTATTACTATACTTAATTTGTATAATTAAGCCATACTTTGTATTAGTCCCTATTATTTATCTTTACATAATTTCTTGAATAAGATGCTATTCATTGTGTGTAATTTTCTACTTTCAGGAAATCATGTGAGAAAGATGAGTTTACAGGAATTTGTGAGAGAATGGAGGCCAAACTAGAATTAAAGTGGAGCTAAAGGACCATGCCTAAATGTCTAAGGAGGTGCAGCTGGAGTGCTTGGATCATCTAACATGATTGGAAGCTTCAAATAAGGAAAGAAATCAAAGAGGCAGAATCTGAAAAGGAAAAATCTGATTTGAGCACTGATCAATATTTTGGGCATATCTCTCTCCTCAAAAATTCAATTGACACAAGACTGGATGGGTTGGAACCGTGACTTAAATATCTACAACTTTCCAGTTTTGAGTTTTTCCAAATTCTCAATTTTTGAAGGCCGAAATTAACTTACAAATTACCACTGTAAACCTGGACGGAAATTAAAATAGGAAAAGTTTTATTTTCTTTGGACACTTAGAAATTAGGGTTTTAGAAGGGAGGCGGTGAGAACGAATTTTGGCAAAGAAAACCTTGTATTTTTCTTTCTCTAATGGCAGCCTAAACTCTCTGCTAAAGCTAGGGGCTATGTTTCTTCTCTACGGTATGAATATTCAATGTGATTCTTTTTAGGATTTTATCAAAGACATATTTGATTGTTCAATTAGATTTCTTTTGATGTATTAGTTCTTCCATGCTTTCAATAAGTTCAATCATGTTTTTCTTATTGTTTAGAGGAATTTCTAATAGTTTCAAATAGAAATCATGTTTTAAAGTAAACGGGTTTTTCTGAAAACTTTTCTAACCGCATTATTAATCGAGGTTATCATGCGTTCTTGAATTGTCTCAGTTCAACCGAATCATAAGTTTTTAATTGTATAAGAACAATCAATTATGAAATATATATTTTCTTAGATCACAAAGAATTTCATATCGATATAGGGAAACACCCCGATGCCCTAGTATTTACATTATTGATTTAATCAGTTTTTATTATTATTCTTGTTAACAATCACCAAGCAAAAGTATTTTTCTTCTTCACCCAAATTGTTATTTAATTATATTGTCTTTGAATTTACCCTGCTCCTTGTGGTTCGACCTCGGTACTCCGAGAATTATATTGCTATGATCTCCTGCACTTGGGAGTGAGCAAGCAGGATCCACCCTCTCAAGATGGATGGTTGTGATCATCTAGTGAACTGTTTGTATATATTATGTGTTGGGTGCCGATATCTACATGTCTAGCCCACTCTTTTGCTTAGCTCATTAAATGAGCTTGTTGGACAAGTGATGAGAAGTCAGCAAAGTGAAATGGGTTTCCTAAAGTAGTTTGACCGAAAGATAAGAATTGGGTTCATCTTTTTCTCTATAATTATGTACAAAAGTCCAACAACATTTATGAAGGGATGTACAAAAGTCAAGCCACATCATTTATGTGATGTTAAACTTGTGAGACATGTTGAAGGAAGAAAAGAAGAAAAGAAGAAAAGAAAAGAAAAATGCATAAAAAAGAAAAAAGTAGAAGAAGAAAAGGATGAAGAAATATAAAGTAAGGCCATTCGGCCATCTGGAGAAGGGTGAAGAGTGAAGTTTCAGAGAAAGTGAGGATTAAGTGTAGTTTTGAAGAACTGTGGGAGTAAGAGAAAAATAGAGAGGGTAAGAGAAAATTATGAGAAATACACCGTGAGGAAGAAAGTAGTGAGTAAAAAGAAAAGGGAGTTTTTTTTTTTTTTTTTTTTTTTTTTTTTTTTTTTAAGTTGTATTTCTAAGTGTTGTAATTTTTATTTAATATAGTGAAATTATTTGGAGTTTTTCCTGTGGTTTTTCCCTTCAAGGAGAAAGGGTTTCCACGTAAATCTTTATATTCTTATGCGATAATGCTTCTGCTGTGCTTGTTGAAATTTATTCACAGTTATATAGAATTTTTCCCAACACTACATTTGTTTGAAGACCATTGAGAGATGATGTGGTTCTTCATGAATGCTTTGGATAAAAGGGATTTCCAGGAAAAAAGTATATATAAAAAAAAAGGTACTTGACTTTGTTAAGCTCAAGTACCTTACAAAATGTACTCAATTTTCACAATATCGAATACCATGTTACTTTTTTGATCTATCAAATTTTAGGTCAGCAGTGCTATACTGGCGACTCACCTAGGAATGAGACTCATCTAGGAACTCGAGTTCGAGTACTATTTAGAACTTGAGTACTAAAAAAATGGTATATTGCTACATAGTTTCAAAACAATGCTAATGTGTTACAAATTTTATCAAAACGTGGTATTTGACTATTTTTGCCGGCATTGCTGCTTCTTTTTACATGAGGAATAAGCTTTCACATGTGGGCACCACCTCACCACTCCTGCGACAACTTTATCTTGATCACAAGCACAATCCTCAAATTATTTATAATAAAAAAAAAATTAAAATGGTTACGACCCTATGCATGAAATCATTGAAATGTAATTTTTTGTCAACCAAACTCATCACAAGTCCATTAACCCAACCTAAGAACAATTTTCCTACTATTTTGAGCACCCCAAAAATATTCTTGATAGATTCTCATCTTTTTATTTAACCAAACTCATCATACATATATAAGAACAGTAACCCGGTAACCCCACCTAACAACAATTTTCCCAGTATTTTGAGCACCCCAAAAAGTGTGTCCGTAAAGTAACAACTTACAAGAACCACTCTTTCCCTAGGGAACCACAATTTTTTCTCCTCCATTTATTCATCCTTGAAAAAATGATCCGATTCCATAATTTAAAAAAAAAAAAAAACTAAAAGGGAATAAATAAATACAAGAATATATTTTCTCTCCCTCACACACACACCTATTATTTATGCAAGTCCATAAATCCACAATTCAGGGGGTTCATAACTCAACAAAAATAAGAAGAATCATTCACCCTACCAAACAATGAACAAATAGCTACGTTTTTAGGAGCTAAATGTGGCTATAGGAGGCGTTTTTTGTACTGAGAACATTTTGAGTTAATTTCCTTTAATTAGACTAATAGATTAAGAGGCATAGGGCCCTTTTGGTAATGTTGTTTTAGTAACATTGTATTTTTTGGAAATACGTGTGGATGAAAAAGTATGTAAAAATAAGTGTAATTTTTTTTAAAAAAAAAACTGAAAACATGTATTTAAATACATGTATCAAACGAGCCCATAATTTCTCATGTATTGGCCAACTAGTGATCTCTCAATAGTGGTGAGGTTGTCTTTTTGGGCGTAGTTTTTGGCCCCACATGTTTTGTCAATGTTATCTATGGGGATAAAAGTTTTTTCTTCATTAAAAAAAAAAAAAAATCAACTTGTTCCAAATTTTCACACACACATCTTCAGAGTTCGTTTTACATGGCTAACCAACTCATAGCTATCTATTTGTCTTTTGATGGAGGAATTAACCCAAATCCTTAACAAAAATCCCCAAAATTTTCCCCTTAATAGAAAACGGGGGAGGTTTTTGACTAACTGTGGGGAAGAACTTAGGTTTTGTAAAGAAGTTCACAATACATGAATATTCCTCTAAACGAAGATAGAAAAAGAACATTTTTAAAGTTTAAGAACAAAAAAAAAAAAAAAAAAAAATTTATGCAAATTTTAGGGCGAAAACATTATTTTGGTATAATACATAGAAACCAAATTGTTCACAAACAATAGTGAGTTAAAAATATGACCCTAAATCCATTAATGAAATTCCCAAATCTTACTTTAATTTTAAAATCAGTTTAGATTATAAAACCCACTAAACCCTACCCATTGCAATCTCCAATTACATGTCAATGTTTTTAGTAGAATTTTTGTAACACTGTAATTATTATTTAAATTACTAGTTATTGTTGCTTATTTATCTCACACAATTTGGGGCTGAAAACTCATCTAACTTTAGTAACATGTGACAATTTTTAGTTTTAGAAAATTAGTAGCAGAGTCCTTCTAGTACCACATAAAGTAGCGCAAAAAAAGCCACAACTTACCCATGTGGCGAGTTGTGATTGGTAGAGGGGTGTCCCACCACCATCCACAATTCGCCACATGGGCAAGTTGTGGCTTTTTTTGTGCTACTTTATGTGGCACAAGACTTTTCCTTAGTAGCGTTATTGCTTTGCATTGGAACATGATTAACTCAAATGTATAGCAGCATTAGTAACAGTACAGTGAGGATTTTTGGTCAATTTGAAGCCCAAGCTCTCAAACATCATTCCCAATTCCCCAACAATATAAGGTGGCTATGCAACAACTTCTTCCCATCATTGGATGCCACTTCAAGGCACCGTCAACCTCTTTCAGGAAATTGTTTTCCATTTAGCTTACAGTAAAAATTAAGAACACTTCCTCTAGGCTCAGCATCTCTAGAAACTAAGGTAAAACTCTTTAGTTTTCCTTAAATTCTTGATTTTTTAAATACCATACTTGACTCATTTGGATAATATTGCATGAGAATAATAGTGTTTTGAAGGGGCTGGAGTTACAGTTGAGCTGAAATCTTGTTCCAATGGCAAGCCAAACCACTAGTCTTTCATGGCTTCTCCTTCTCAGCCTCGCCGCCTCCACTCTGCTTATTGGTCACTCAGCTTCTCAGAATGAGCAAAAGGCAAATATTTCTATAGCTGATCTCTATTAATTTTTTATGGAAGCCAGTTTAGGAACCTAATTAATGGCCTAATAGCCATGAAATTTGCCTTCTATTTTGTGGGACGACTTAAACGGTTAAACATGCTTTATATTTTCTACCTTGTATGTATGATGTTGTGCGTGCAGGCTTATATCGTGTACATCGGCAACAGGAGGGACGAGATCTCCACATCATCCCTTTACACAAACATGCTACAAGAAGTCATTGGCAGGTTATAAAAGTAGTATAGTGACTTTATAAGATACATTTTCCTTTGTTTGGAAGCAAAATATATCTCAAAAATTTTGAGAAAAATTTATTTATTTTATTGTGGCTGATTGCATTTTTAAAATATTATGATGCTTAGAGACAAATAATTCTTATTGATGTGATCAGAGAATCATGAATTTTTGGTTAGAGACAAGGAGATGCGTTTGGCTTAATGTGAGTAATAATTAATTGAGTTGGCTTTGAATTGTTTATTTGAAATTTGTAATTGTCGTGCCTTTTATTAGCAACCTTTAACACATTGTAGGTATTACATATTCACCAGTTATAAGTGATATTTTCCCTATGACACTATATCGATAAGAGCATATTCCCTAAAATGGCCTAATAATCATGGTTCTCAGAACCAGACTGGACCGGAAGTCGGACCGTGAGAACTGGGAACAGGGATGAAAACCGGTTTTTTAAGCCTAAAGAACCAGACTTTTTGTTAATTCCGTGAACCCCTAAAACTAGGTTGGACTGCACGAACAGGTGAGAACCGTGCGGTCCAACCCTTTAGCAATTTTTTTTAAATTTTTTTAAATTTTTTATAAAAACAACTTAACACAATTTTATTCTATTTAATTAAATTATCCATCTCTTACAAGGAATAAAAAAAAAATTATAATTAAAACCCTTCAAAGATATTCAACTTTACTTCAAAATTTAATCATAAATTTTAATGTTTTCATAGTTATTATTCTATTTTGTTAACTTTCTTATTTAATTATTAAATATATGCTTGAAAATCATTAAATTTCCTTTACATATATAGATATATTAGTCAATTTTGCTAGTTTTATAAATTGACTATCTATATTTAGGCTTTAATTAATTATTAAATTAATTATGACGTCATCACGGTTCGACCCCAGTTTGACCTCGGTTCGACCTCAAAAACCTTGAACCTCTCCCTTTTACGGTTCAATGAACGATCCGGGTCTGCAAACCTTGCTAATAACAACAACAATTAAAAGTCCTCACTCAATTGTTAAAGGCAGCCCAAAATCAGCTCAACAAGTCCATTACAACCTGCCATCATAATGTTCCAAAACTATACTGCCTCTAAAGAAAAAAATTCCTCCAACTTACTATGTGACAATTGATAAATTTGTCAACATGTATTTTTAGTAACATGACCTATTTATTAGATCATGTGACTTTTTAAATAATATAAGTAGATAGTTTTATGACTCACCAAATAATAAGTAAAATTAGATTCATTTGGAAGAAAGGAAAAGAATGTAAAATACTTTTTATTTATTTATTTTATTTTAACGTGGGTATTTGAGAGATGTTTATGGAATGCAATGGTTTTGAGGGAATACTCATTTTATTCCCTTCTAAATATTTATGGAATGCAATGGTTTAATGAAATGAAGGCAGAATACCAATTTTATTCATGCTTTAAAAAAAGATAAATAGAAGGTGAATGGCATATTAGTAATTACATATTTATTTCTATTATAAACTCCCAAACACACAATAAAATGCAAAGAATCTTATAGTTTACCTAGATAGCACCTGTTATTAGTGTTTCCAACATAGGCACCCATAATTTAGATCATATTATATTTGAATTATTAAAAAAAAAAAACACAAAAAAACAAAAATATTTGAATTAGTTACTTCCTCTATTAAGCTTTATCTATGTTAACTATTAAGTATTAATCTCTACTATGAAATAGATTCTATTCAGTGCAAAGTATATTGAAGAATTCAGTATCCTAAATATGGTTCACCTCTCTCTCTCTCTCTCTCTCGCTCTCTTTGTTTGTAAAATAACTATTTTTTAACTACCCAAATGGAAGTATTAAATTTGAAGAAAAGAGAGGCCAATTCTTTACTGTTCTTTTTCAAAAGAACAAGGAAGAATACCTTTCCTGAATTGAACTGCTTCTATAGTTCTAACCTTTTAAATGAATATGCCTGCATACAGTCATATTGGACCCGAATCTCTACTCTATAGCTACAAGAGGAGCTTCCATGGATTTGTAGTGGAGCTAACTGAGCAAGAAGCCCAAAAAATGGCAGGTGGGTGAATTTAATCTCCCCCCCCCCTCCTCCCTTCTCTCTCTCTCTCTCTCACACACACACACACACAAAGAGAAAGATTGTGGCAATCCATAACAAATTGTTGTAACAATGAATATGTAGCAATGGATGGGGTAGTGTCAGTATTCCCTAACAAACAAAATGAGCTACATACAACAAGGTCATGGGACTTCCTTGGCTTCCCAAAGCAAGTGGATGGAACAACAATTGAAAGCAACATTATTATCGGTGTTCTGGACTCAGGAATTTGGCCAGAGGCTGATAGCTTTAGTGACAAAGGATTTGGTCCACCACCTTGCAAATGGAAGGGCACCTGTAAAGGCTTTCCCAATTTTACTTGCAACAAGTATATCTCTAACATCCAACCAATGGTATTTTGTTATCAGCAGGTTCACTGGTGCACTTCACTCACACTCACACACACATTGAAATTATGAGTGAAAAGCAAGGTCAAAATTCAATTCGATCACTAGCTTTATTTACTTTCATTTTTGAATTAGTTGTTAAGGTTTAAGCTTTATCAATGACAAAGTCCCTAGCAAATGAAGTCGTTTATATATTTTTTATTTTAAAAATATATATTATACTCATTAAACAATGAAATCTATAAAATGACAAATCTCTGAATATTTTTAATTATATTTTTAATGAAAATAATGCTTAAATGGCATCGTAAGGGACTAAATTGACAAAAAATGAAATTTAAAAACTAATTTGATGATTGAACTAAAAGTGAAGGGAAGTATGTGTTTGGCATCAACATATTTAGGTTTTTACTGAAAAATACTAAAACATACTAATTTGACATGTATATTAAGAGCATAAAGAACATGTAATTTAATGATTAGATTTTCAAAATATGTAATAATATTTATTTTATTAAGTAAGTTTGTAGTCTAAGATTACAACCTTACTTAATATCCTTTTATTGCAAGTGAATTTGTTAAATCCACAATTGGATTACATCTTTTTCTTATATTTTTCATGCTTAAAAAATTTCTAAAAATTTAAAGATCAACAGTTATGGTGTTAATAAATTGTTTAAATTGCAAGTTTTTGTAATATAAAATTATGCGTAAAATATAAACTTATAGATCACATAGTAAATAATATCCGATTGACATAAAATTTGATATGTATATTAAGAGCATAAATAATATGTAATTAAATAGTTAGATTTTCAAAAAAATGTAGTAATACTTATTTTGTTACGTAAGTTTGTAGTTTTAGACTATAATTAATTTTGTAACTAAACTTTGTCATTGAAATATAAGTCAATAGATTAAATTGAATTTTAACAAAAAATAATAAATAAGAAATATTGTGACGCTTAACGCAGTAAAATCATTGGAGCAAAATGTTATCGATGCGATAGAATATTTGATGGAAAAGATTCTTCAAGAGATTCAGAGGGCCATGGGACACATGTTGCATCAACAGCAGCTGGGAACATAGTTAGCATGGCAAGCCTAGAAGGGTTTGGGTTGGGAACAGCACGAGGAGGTGTTCCATCAGCACGAATTGCCGTGTACAAAGTGTGTTGGTTGAATAGTTGTTCTAGTGCTGACATTCTTGCATCATTTGATGATGCCATTGCGGATGGGGTTGACATTATATCTATTTCCACTGGAGCCCATCATCCTAACTATTTCACAGATCCAATTGTCATTGGAGCATTTCATGCTATGAGAAATGGAATATTGACATCAGCTTCTGCTGGCAACGACGGTCCTAGTCCAGCGACCATCATAAACTTCTCCCCATGGTCTCTTTCTGTAGCTGCAAGCACCATTGACCGAAAGTTCTCCATTGAGGTCCGATTAGGCAAAAACAAATTCTATGAGGTAATTTTTTTTATTTTTTTTTTAATTTTGCTGAATGATCTAAGAGGTAATTAATTAAAATCTATACTCTCTTGTTTTTGGGTGAAATTATCCAGTGCATTTGATTTACTAAGCCTTGCTTTCACGTGAAGATAATATGTCTTAATACTTGAGTCTCAAATTTTTTATTTTTTGTCGAGAGAGAGAGAGTTTTAACCTATGGATCTCTTATACAATTATCTATGATTTTATCAGTTGAGTTAACTGATAATCACACAAGAGTCTCAAATTTATGTATGAGAAGAGTGTGCTATATCCCTATACTGTACGATTTCTTCTTGTCCCCCAGAAAAGATATCACTAATAAATAAAGAAAAGGTGCTATGAATATTCATTTATGATTTTCTTGTTCATATTTCTCTTTTATTTATTTATTTATTTTTTTGGGTTTAAAACTTAAACGTGTGGAATCGCAAGTGTAGAGTGTATGTTATAATCTAGCATAAAAAGTGTATGCAATAAAATTTAAACTATTAAACTAATTTTCTTTCAAAAAAACTCTTAAACTAATGTGGAGAATATTTTTTCTCTGTGTAGGGAACTTCAATTAATACATTTGATCTCAAGAATGATATGTATCCAATAATTTATAGTGGGGATGCACAAAACACCACATCAGATTACATCTCCAGGTAACTGAAAAGTAAAAATAAAAAATCTCTATGGACTCTATGCTATAGAAAATGAAAATAAGTTTAACTATTACCTGTGTTTGCACAACTCTATCAAACTAGCAGTTGAAATATTTTTGTGCTTCAACTTGGTAGTTAAAAAAAGGAAACTTTTCTTCTTTTTTTTTTTTTTTTGGGTAAAAATGAAGGTATTGCCACAAATATTCTGTAATACCCCACCTATTTTTATTTGAGGTTATTATAAAATTTTCTTTTAAATTTAATTGATGGGCCATAGGCATTATTTTTATTAGTAACTGTAGCCCGTGAACCCACTAAGCCCATATCTAGAAATACAAACTACAGGGTAGAGGAAGAGATAATCAGGGCTTTCATAGGAAGGGTTTTATCAAAGAGGCTAGGAGGTATTTTTTTCTTGGAGTTAATTGAAGAGACAACTGATTGTTCCAGGTATGATTTTTCATCTATTAGAAACAAAGAATTAAGGATTAAAATTTTATCTTAGAAACATTAGTGATATGTAGATTTGTTTCAAAGAGATATCTTTTCCTAGAATTTAGTTTACACTTTTGCGTTAGTCCTTGAATCCTTGATTGAGCCACGGAATTTCAAGAATCCGTGATTTTGGCTTAAGTCTTCTTCGGTTTTGTACATATAAATTATATATATAATGAGTCAATGATGCTGCCACCGTTCCATTGAGATTATGCTGTTAAAATCATTGAGGTTATATATTAAAGTTGGGAATTGGCTTGTTAGGGGTACGGTTCTCACTTTGTTCTCTGTGGGTCTCTAGATTTGTATATATCAGGTCTTCTATTAGATTTATATATATTAGGTCTAATTAGATTTGCCATATTTTCTTTGATTATATTATTAGTTTAGGTTTGACCCGCGTTCAGTAATAACATGAAGTCTTGTAGTTGGTTTTATTTAATATTTGATATATTGGTCGATTGCTTTAGAATAGCCAATAGGCATATTTGGATTTGATGTTTCTACGTATGGGAACTAGTTCTACCTATATTATGACTCTAGGAAAATAAAGAGAAGGTTGTGGAGGATTATAGTGTTTTAGGAAGTAGTTTATGATCATGAAATTTCATGCTTATTGATTAAAGTAATTTTCTGTTTAGAGCTTACGGAAGACTAAAAGTGCTCGGCTGTGTTTGGATATATTAGCAAGAGAGGTAAGTAATTATGCATAATATGCACAAGTTTTGTCCTTAGGTTTTTAGAAATTAAAGGTTTTCAAAAGTTATATTTTTAAGCTTACGTTTTAAAAGTTTATCAAAAAGCATTTTTATATTATTGAAAAAGAAATTTAGACTTTTAAATAGTGTTTTAAAGAGAAACTTTGGATTTTAAATAAAGTTTTGAACACCTAAATCCCATTTAAAAGATGACTTCTAAACCAAACTATTTTCCGGAAATAACTGAGTTTCAAAGTAAGTTTTCTAAAAAAATTCTTGTTCTTTAAATTTGTTAAAACCAAGTGATTTCAGTCATATTCCTATTCTCCAAATGGTATTTAAAATGTTTCTTTTAGCAAATTAAATTTTCAGATTTACTCAAGAATTGTAATATATTATATAAACTCCTCAGTTTCTATTCGTTCCCCAAGAGAGTCAAGCATCCTTTGATTTATATTTAATTCGATATTGTGATATTTGCTATGCCTTTATATTTGGAATAATTGTTATTATTGAGAAAATTATTCTATTTTGTATATATTTTGTTTTGTGATATGTGACTCAAAATGAATGTTTTTAGAATTGATCAGATAACTGTGTAAATCTACTCACAGGATTGTATGTGAGAATATGTGATGTGTATATGTGATTGTGCTCTGATCAATTATATGTATGTGTTTTCTAATGATTTTAAGATGTGATTTCATATATATTAAGTGATTCGTTATATGTTTTGGAATAATTTTTTTTTTTGATATCATTGAATGAGTTTGTGAAAATTCAAAATACTCATGCTTTGCTTGACTCTATTCCGTTGTGTATTCTGTATAATTACTTACTAGATGTGTGGCTCACCCCATCAATTACATTTTTTTTTTTCAGATTAAAGTTTAGTTGGGGAACAGAACCTTTGGATCGCTTCATAAGGTGCAGGGTAGAGCGTGAGAGTTTTAGGCGAAGTCAATAATACTTGAAGTCTTAAAGATTAAAAGTTTTTTTTTTCTTTTTTTTTTTGGTATTCCGCTTTAGATTTCACAGCATTTTGGAGATTATTCTAAAATGGATTTTAGTTATTGTAAGAGATTTATCAATAGCATTGTTTATTTGGAGTTTTGAATTATATTTAAACTAATTGTGTTCATTGAGTTATATAAGTTCAGTAGGTTAGTCATGTATCTAAATCCATGTTCCATGGATTTGGGTTGTGACATATTCACTGGACCAAAATTTGGTGAAAGGTAAAATTGTACTTTGCGATGCCCTAAGGGATAAGTCTGGGCCATTCTTAGCCGGTGTAGTTAGTGCTGTGGCGCAATTAGACCCATACCCCAATTATCATACTTTTCCCTTACCTGAATCTGTACTTAGCTTTGAGAATAGTGGCAAGATTCGCACGTACCTATATTCGACAAGGTATTAATCTAAACTACCTTAGACAATTAAGGATTTCACAAGACATACTAATCCTAAGTTCCAAATAAACATCCGCAATTTATAGAAGCCCAACTGTGACCATTCTTAGGAGTAATGAAAGTAAAGATACATTGGCCCCTTACATAGCCTACTTCTTATCAAGAGGCCCAAATCCAAATCCAGATGCACGCAACATTCTCAAGGTAACTTGCTATTAATCTTTCTTCAATTTTTTCTAATAATCAGCTTGCTAATAATTAAAAAAATTAGGTAAAATTCCTTGTATGGTGTTATACCTTAGGTTCTCCAATAAATTTAACCAATGCAACAACATTGATTAGTGCTGTATAAAATGTGTCACGTGGTTGAATTTAATTAGGGAATGTAAGGTTTAGTTTCTAAGGAATTAAATTGAACTTTTGTCCCTTACTAATAATTTTATTTACATTTGCGCTCTTGCACTTTTCATTGATACCTTTATCATGATTTTGGGTTTTTGTAGCTGGATTTAGCTGCTCCTGGAGTTAACATTCTAACTGCATGGTCTCCAAACGCCCCAATTTCTGATGTTGAAGTGGATAAGAGATCAATGCCATATAATATAATTTCAGGGACATCAATGGCTTGCCCACATGCTACAGCAGTAGCTGCCTACATTAAATCATTTCACCCCACATGGTCACCAGCCTCTATTAAATTTGCTTTTATAACTACTGGTAATAACCTTATACAGTCCCCATTCTTGGTAATTTGAATCTGTTAGGTTCTAAATATTTAGGATTTTATGTATTTAGAACTCTAATTTGTATTGTTGGCAAACCATGATCAAAACAGGTTGTTTAGTCTTGTTTAGACTTGCTCAAAGTTGGGTCTTTCATGTAAAGTTGGAATCGAGAGGTTGCAGATGCATTGGTGCATTTCGACTTGGCTCGATCGATCGAAAGAAAGACTCGATCGATCGAATCTCGGGCAGAATGTTTTTCTGCAGAATTTTCCAGCTTAGCCCTAACTCATTAAACATTTTGGTTTTTCTGTTTTTACCTTAGGTATATAAAGAAAAACCTTAGCTACATTTTTAGAGTTGCTCCAGTTGAGTTGTTGCTCATACTTTGCTGTTTTGTGTAAATCTCTTGTGAGATCTAGAAGAGCTTTCCTTTATACAAAGCTTAGGGTTTTCAAGGTAGAGATTACTTTAACATCTTGATGATCAACTCGGTTGTTACTATTGAAGCTTAAAGAATATCAAGCATGGGTGCTTGTAACTGATTGGAGAATCTAAGAAAGAAGGAGTCTGTGGATTCCGAGCTTGCACGTGGTCTTGTCAGTAAGTTCTACTGGTGGGTAGCGTTAGGAAGTCAAGCGGGGAGCTTGTAAGTCCTTTTGTATAAACTTAGATTCTTTCGCATAGTGGATTCAGGTTTACCTTAAGGATAGCTAGGTCAAATCCTTTCTAGGTTTTTACCGTGTTGTTTTCTAGGTGATCATGTCATTGTGTCTTTTATATTTCTGCTATTTTATACTTTTGATATGATTGTATGTTTGTGATAACCTAGAATTGCTTAAATTGACTAAGCTAATCACTTGGCTAATTAACTAGGTTAATCTGGTTGTTTTAAGGGGTCTAAAACCGTTCAAGTGGTATCAGAGCGGGTAGCTCTTTTGTTAGAAATTTGTTGATCTCTGAACTGATCCTTAACCCTTGTTGTCATGGAGCATGGACACTCTCTTGTTGTTCCTCCTCACTTTGATGGGAATAGCTATACTTATTGGAAAGTAAGGGTGAAAGCATTTTTGAAATCTATTGATGAAAATGTTTGGAATTCCGTTGAATACGGATGACAGAAGCCCACTACTCCTGTGAGTGAGTGGCAAACCTTTGAAAAAGAAGCAGCAGGCTTCAATAGCAAAGCTATAAATGTCATATTCAATGTTGTTTCTATGGAGGAATTTAAGAGAATCTCTAATGTTGAGGTTGCTTACACTACTTGAAAAATCCTCCAAACTGTGCATGAAGGCACAAAGGTAGTTAAGATTAATAAACTGTAGCAATTGACTTCTAGATTTGAAAGTATTAGAATGTCTGATGATGAATCTTTTGATGAATTCTATGCTAAATTAAATGATATTGTTAATTCTGCTTTTAATTTGGGTGAAATCTATGATTAACCTAAAATTGTTAGGAAGATTCTTAGATCTTTAATTGAAGACTTTAGACCCAAAATGACTGCCATTATTGAGAGCAAAGATGTGGACACCATCCCTATTGATGAGCTTGTAGGATCTCTTCAGTCCTATGAGTCTGACCTACCCAAAGTGAACAAATCCAAATCAATGGCCCTTAAGTCAGTTGATGATGTTGATGTTGGTGGATTTGATGATGAGCTCTCTGCTACAGAGATTGCTTACCTTGCCAAGAACTTTAGAAACTTTCTTAGGAATAACAATAGAAAGGCAAGAGGTACAAACACTGTTGAACCTAGAAACTTTAGGAAGAATGATCCCACTAAGGTTAATAATTTTGAAAAACCTAGAGAAAAAGTTGTTCAATCTTCAAACAATCCTTTCGGTGCTCAATGTTTTGGCTGTCAAGGGTATGGTCATGTGAAATCTGAATGTACTACATTCTTGAGATCTAAGAGTAAGGCTATGGCTGTAACCCTTAGTGATAATGTGGTTTCTGATGATGAGTTTGGATGTGACAAGAATAGAAACTTCATTGCTTTCACTGCTATTGCTATAGTAAATGAAAGTATATCTATTGAAGAGAACCCTTCTGATGGGGAACTCTCTGAGGATGCAGATCTTTAAGAGGCCTACAATAAACTTTGCAAAATTGCTGCAAAGGATGTTATGAATGTTGAATTTGGCCTGAAGAAAATTGAATCTCTTGAGCTTGAAAAGAAGAATTTGCTTGTTAGAGTAAGGCTATGGCTGTAACCCTTAGTGATAATGTGGTTTCTGATGATGAGTTTGGATGTGACAAGAATAGAAACTTCATTGCTTTCACTGCTATTGCTATAGTAAATGAAAGTATATCTATTGAAGAGAACCCTTCTGATGGGGAACTCTCTGAGGATGCAGATCTTTAAGAGGCCTACAATAAACTTTGCAAAATTGCTGCAAAGGATGTTATGAATGTTGAATTTGGCCTGAAGAAAATTGAATCTCTTGAGCTTGAAAAGAAGAATTTGCTTGTTAATTTGTTTGATGCTAATGATCTTTTGAACAATGTTAAATCTGAGAACATGCTCTTGTTTGATAAAGTTAAAACTTTGGAACATGATTTATCTATTGCTAGATCTGCTAGTTCTAAACTTGATCACATGTTGAATGTTCAAAAGTATCCTTCTGATAAATCTGGTTTAGGATATGTTGAAAGCATCTTTGATTCTGCACCACATTCCATAAACTTTGTTCCTCTATCTTCTTCTGAACCTTCTACGAGTGAGGTTGTGAGTAAAACTGTTAAGTCCCCTGTGAGTGAGGTAGTTAAACCCATAGAAGTTTCACTACCTAGGAAGATTAGGATTGATCTAGAAGAGTCTAAACCTAAGGATTCTACCCTTTCTAAGGACAAGATACATGGTAAACCTGCTTGGGTTTGTCACTATTGTGGAAAGTCTGGACACAATTGTAAACCTGCTTGGGTTCTAAATGTTACAAGTTTCAACCTGCTAAGAGAGCAAACAAACCAAAGGTGCCTGTGCTTCAAGCACAAGATCCTATGACACTCATTGGTGAATTGGTAAAGGCGTTGAACATTTATTCCAATCCTAGGGTTGGAAATCACTCGAATGTGAATAAGAACTAATGCTCAGGGTGCATCTAAAAGGTTTTGGATGCAAAAGACTCAATCTAATTGAGTCTTTCTAACATGGTCCTTGTGCTTCATTGCTCATTCCTTTGTGACCATTGTTCTTTGGTTTTTTGTGTTTTTTGTTCTAGAACTTGCATTGCATTATATTCATGCATTTCATTCTAGGATTTATTTGTTTTCTCTTTTAATAAAAAAAAAAAAAAAGAAAAAGCAAAATATGTTATGGCATTATGTTTCTTGGTTTTTGAAAACAAGGTTGGTCAATTTATTTACACATAACATGTCTTATGTACCTTGTTTAGCGTTGATGAGCTTATTTATTGCACTTGATTAGTTGAAACTTTGTAGTGCATGTTGTGTGAGAAAGATGTTTATGTGTTTATCACTTTGTCTTAATCTTGAAGTCACATGTTATTTGACTATCGGACTTGATCATTTTAAGAAAGGCATAAATAACCATCTCACCATTGTTCACTAACCAATCATGAACACCTTAGTGCATATCATAAGATTTTGTACTCGAGAAAGTGTAGTATATGCACAAAAAGAACATAAGGTGATGCATCGGCTTAATTGCTTAATACTTAAAATTGGTGTGTACTATTAGGCTTGATGCCATCTCACATAATTAAAATTGGTGTGTACTATTAGGCTTGATGCCATTTCACATAACTATGAGGCAAAAATTCAAGAAACTTACATGATTGCAAGCTTATGTTCTAGGAGATGTGGGAGTTATATGATGTAACTCTTTAGGTAATAGTCTCTTTTAAATTCTGTGTGATGAATTTTGTAGACTTTGTGATTAATTTCTGTTCACATATCACCTCACATGTATTTCAAGCTTTTGCTAGTTTGCACACACTACACAAGTTACTCTTTGCTAAACACTGTACATGTTATTGTGTGTGTTTTTGGTCTGAACAACCAAGTTTGAAAATACCTTGAGTATTATACAAAACATTTTTTTTTGCTTGTGAATTTAAAGGAAGAACTGGCTGAAACTTTCCTTGAAGAAACTGGGATTACAAATTTGGGTTTTTGAAAAAGCATTCCATTTCATCTCATACTCATGCATTGTGTTTCATTGATTTTAATGCTTTAAGGAGTTATTTTCAAAAATTGGTTTGAGTTTTTCAAAACTGTAATTTTTCTCAAAATACTGTGATCCGCTGCCTGTTTCGATCGATCCATTCTGTTTTTTGATTGATTGAAAATATTTAAAATTCTTTTTAAAACTTTCAGAGTGATACAACCGATCGAAAGTAATTTTTGATCAATCGAAAGTCGTGAATCAGGTTTTTTTAAACAGTACTCTTTGACTAATTCAACTTCTTTTTTAAAAGTTTTTTTCAAACTTTCTTTTCTCTCTCTAACTAGGCAAGGATCTACAACGAATATTTTGTCGTTTTCCTCCAAAGTTTTTGCAAGATTTCTCTTTCCTCAAGCTGGTAAGTCTCTTTTGCCCATCATTTTTGAGTTTATTTGCATTTTTCATGCATTTTACCTCATATTTTCGGACCTCTCTCTTTTTGGGATTTTTGATGTTTCAAGCCCAATTTTGTGAAATTGATCAATGGGTTTTTATGGGGACAAACTATAAACATGTTCTTGATAGTTTAATTTGATCAATTTTGGGTTTTGTGGAAAATTGGAATTTCTAGAGTTTATAATTTTTCCAAATTGGGGATTTTGTTCAATTAGGTTGAATTTGATAAAATTGGCTTGTTGATTGGATGTAATTACGCATTATAATCTCTGTATTGTGTTTTGTAATGCTTAATTCATCAATGTGCTTCAAAATTTTTCAACTGGTTTTCAAATTTTTGGGGTTTTTAGTTAGAAACTCTATGCTCGAGCCAATTTTGTGCAATTGAACTTAATATTGAACTTTGTTTACTACATTAGTACATGCATCATGCCATTTTAACTGTTCATGCATTATATAGTTTTTTTTCTATATTTTTTGGTGCTAACTTGTAGTCTGCCCTTAGTTTTTATTTGTTTCTCTTTTGGTTTTCTCTTGTGTCTCTGTCCTTTCCTTAGCATTATGCCTAGGAAAACTAGGGCTCGTAGGTCTGTCCCTTTACCTACTCCTTCCCCTCCATCCTTTGACTGTGAGAAATTTCCTCATGAGAAAAACTAGGAAATCTTTGAGAAGCTGAACCTTAGGCATAAGATATAGTTTAAGCGGTCTGTCATTCTAGATGAGTTGGATCCTGCCATTAGGGCAAACTTAGAGCGTAGGGGCTGGCTACCCTTGGTGGATATTTCTGATCCTCCTCCACCTACTACCTTGATTTGAGAGTTCTACTCGAACATCTCGATCCGCGTCTATGATTCCAACACTTTAGTCAAGAGTTGGATACGAGGCGTAGAGTACACCATTACTCCTACAGTAGTGGCTGATGCTCTAGGGGTACCCTTGGTCCAGCACCCTGTCTACCCTTATGATGAGTCTCCAGTTTTGAGTGATGTCATGTCTTACATCACTGGGTTATCTATCCAATGGGGTTCTGATCCTAGGATCACCACTGCTGAGCTTTCTGAGCTACACTATCTTTTCTTTAGGATAGCGTGTCACTGTTTTTGGCCCATTTCTCATCTGCACACCATTCCTCTCGAGAGGTGCGTATTTTTGTACGCTCTAGTTACTGATGCTCCTATTAGTTTTCCCCATTTGGTTCTTCGTTCTTTGAACGAAGTGTATAGGAGTTCGTCTTCTTCTCATTGACTTGTTCATCCTATTTTTATCCATAGGATTCTTCTTTATCTTGATCTTAGTGGTTTCCCTTCCTCGGAGCTTGTACATGTCATTGGTTCTATAGATCCGTCTTTTCTTAAACAGAGGGTTGCTCACCTTCGAGCTGGCTTTAAACACCCTAAGTCTACACCTTCTGGGTCCGCACCTCCTCCTTTTTCTTCTATAGGTCCTTCTGGTGAGGATGTTCCTGATCTTGATGCTGCTGCTGCTGTTCCTCCACCTCCATCGGATCACTTTGATATCCATTGTACTTTGGAGACTGTCATGACCGTTCAGGCGGCTCATAGTCAGATTTTGGTGGACTTTCTTGACGAGATCCGTGCGTTGTGAGCTAATCTGGCACATCTTTGTTCACCCTCACCACCTCCTTTTGATGATAGATTGTGATTGCCCTTTGGCATTCTGTCACAAAAAGGGGGAGTAGAGTTTGTAGAGGAGTTTTGTAGTTAGGGAGAGTTTTTTTTTTGGTTGAGGAGCTAGTGGAGTTGTTAGATTGTATTTAGGCGTTTCACCTTGTATATCATTTTTTTGGGGATATTCATGTTAAGGGGGAGTAACATTAATTGATATACATATTTTCTTTTTGATTCTTGTTGCTTTGGATTCACTGTTTAATTATTTATATTCTATGAGTTATTCATTTGATATATGTCTTTATTATGTGTTTTGTGAATCATACAAGAATGTTATACTTGTTTATGTACTATTTTTTGTCACACATGCGTTTATGCGTTTGTTGAGTATTTCAGGAATATACAGGTTGATTCAATTGAGCTGTTGTCTACACTTGCAACTGATGGATAGTAGTTAGGATTGAATTTTGGTTTTATGAGCATTATTTTTGTAAATGAATTTTTAATTGTAAACTTTGAGCTTAGTGTTTGTGTTTTGTCACGGTTGCCAAAGGGGGAGTTTGTTAGGTTCTAATGATTTAGGATTTTATGTATTTAGAACTCTAATTTGTATTGTTGGCAAACCATGATCAAAACAGGTTGTTTAGTCTTATTTAGGCTTGCTCAAAGTTGGGTTTTTCATGTAAAGTTGGAATCGAGAGGCTGCAGATGCATCTGTGCATTTTGGCCTGGCTTGATTGATCGAAAGAAAGACTCAATCGATTGAATTTCGGGCAGAATGTTTTTCTGTAGAATTTTTCAGCTCAGCCTTAACTCATTAAATGTTTTGGGTTTTCTGTTTTTACCCTAGGTATATAATGAAAAACCCTAGCCACATTTTTAGAGTTGCTCTAGTTGAGTTATTGCTCATACTTTGCTGTTTTGTGTAAATCTCTTGTGAGATCTAGAGGAGCTATCCTTTACACAAAGCTTAGAGTTTTCAAGGTAGAGATTACTTCAACATCTTGATGATCAACTCGGTTGCTACCATTGAAGCTTAAAGAATATCAAGCGTGGGTGCTTGTAGCTGATTGGAGAATCTAAGAAAGAAGGAGTCTGTGGATTCGAAACTTGCACGTGGTCGTATCAATAAGTTCTACTGGTGGGTAGCATTAGGAAGTCAAGAGGTGAGCTTGTAAGTCCTTTTATATGAACTTCGATTCTTTCGCATAGTGGATTCAGGTTTACCTTGAGGATAGCTAGGTCAAATCCTCCTCAGGTTTTTACCGTGTGGTTTCCTGAGTGATCATATCATTGTGTCTTTTATATTTCGCTGCTTTATACTTTTGATATGATTGTATGTTTGTGATAACCTAGAATTGCTTAAATTTACTAAGTTAATCACTTGTCTAATTAACTAGGTTAATTTGGTTGTTTTAAAGGGTCTAAAACCATTCAGAATCAATAAGTGTAAATAATATTACTTCAATTTTATGTGAAACAATAGTTCTAAAAAATATTGTGCTCCTAGCATTGCTCAATTTTGATGTAGACCATAATCTTTAATCATTTTCAACTCACTCCAATTTGGTGTATAACTTGCAGCTAATTCCATGAGTGCTAAAAAGAACCCCGATGCTAAATTTACATATGGTGTAGGCAATATTAATCCACTTAAGGCTCCAAATCCTGGCTTAGTATATGATATTGATGCACTTGACTACATAAAATTTTTGTGTGCTCAAGGATATAATACCAAGTTATTACAACATGTTACTGGGGACAAAAGTAGTTGTTCTAAAGAAACTGATGAGAAAAGTTTGGATTTAAACTATCCTTCTTTTGCTCTATCCACACTGTTAGGTTCTAAAGATTTAGGAATTTATGTATTTAGAACTCTAATGTGTATTGTTGGCAAACCATGATCAAAACAATATGTTTAGTCTTGTTTAGGCTTGCTCAAAGTTATGTCTTTCATGTAAAGTTGGAATCGAGAGGTTGCAGATGCATTGGTGCATTTTGACCTGGCTCGATTGATTGAAACAAAGACTTGATCGATTGAATCTCGGGCAGAATGTTTTTCTGCAGAATATTCCAGCTCAGCTATAACTCATTAAACGTTTTGGGTTTTCTGTTTTTACCTTAGGTATATAAAGAAAAACCCTAGCCACGTTTTTAGAGTCGCTCCTCTTGTATTGTTACTCATACTTTTCTGTTTTGTGTAAATCTCTTGTGAGATCTAGAGGAGCTTTCCTTGACACAAAACTTAGGGTTTTCAAGGTAGAGATAGTATCAACATCTTGATGATCAACTTGGTTGCTGCCATTGGAGCTTAAAGAATAACAAGCGTGGGTGCTTGTAGCTGATTGGAGAATCCAAGAAAGAAGGAGTTTGTGAATTCGGAGCTTGCACGTGATCGTGTCAGTAAGTTCTACTGGTAGGTAGCATTAGGAAGTCAAGCGGGGAGCTTGTAAGTCCTTTTGTATGAACTTCGATTCTTTCGCATAGTGGATTCAGGTTTACCTTGAGGATAACTAGGTCGAACCCTCCCCAGGTTTTTTACCGGTTTGATTTTCCTGGGTGATCATATCTTGTGTTATTTATTATTTTGCTACTTTATACTTTTAATATAATTGTATGTTTGTGATAACCTAGAATTGCATAAATTGACTAAGTTAATCACTTGGCTAATTTACTAGGTTAATCTGGTTGGTTTAAGGGGTCTAAAACTGTTCACACACCACTCTCGAATTCAATAAGTCACGTTTTTAATTGGATTGTCACCAATGTTGGATCATCAACGTCTATGTATAAAGCTATCGTGACCTCCCCACATGGACTAAGTATCAAAGTGAACCCTAGTGTTCTATCATTCACATCTCTCAAGCAAAAGCTATCGTTTGCCCTCACAATTGAAGGAACAATAGAAAAACAAATAGTCTCTGCTTCTTTAATATGGGATGGTGGTACATTCCAAGTGAGGAGCCCCATTGTCGTGTATGGAGACTTTTGAAATTGAAGTTCTATTTAGCATGTATTAGCTGTATAAATAAATCAAAAGCTTTGAAGTGACATGCGCAAAAGAATGGGATGAAAGGCAGTGGTGAAATATGGAGACAAAATTGTTGTAATCTGAACCTTTGATCTAGTTCTACAATGAATTGTAATATCCTGGTTGAAGATTCTGTCTTTCTAATTAAATGGAATATTCTACTTTAATTTTTAGAAACCTTCTTGATTAGACTCTTGTCTAGGCAAATCTAAGTAATAAAAAAAAAAAATTATAATAATATATGCTGATTGGGTAAGTTTTCCCTTTAACAAGAAGAACATTGTAATGTAAGTGCTGGCTTTGGACAATTTAGTCTATTGGCAGACTTAGCAATTGCTGTTTGAGAATCCGAAGACTTAAAGCTTAATTTCAATATCATCCATTACAATGCTCATTTCTTTTTTCAACAAGAACATTGCTAAGCCCTGTTGCCTTCTTCTTTTTTTTCTTTTTCTTTTTTTGATACAATAATAGTTGGGGTTGGGGGTTTAAATTGTGAATATTTCCGTTGAATATATAAAGAAATGTTAGTTGTGAAACAAAAGTCTTGACTAGGCCCAGTTGCTTTTAGTACTATTATTGTTGCCTTTATTTTTAGTCATTTTTAATCTAATAAGTCATCGGCCAGCATTGTGATAAAAAAAAGGTTGCAATCAACTCATTCATTTTGCAAGAATCAAAATTATTTTGGGCTTAGACTTGGGCTTGGGGTTTACTTTGAATGGGCGAAGCCTTTTCATAAGTTCCATGCGTATATATTGGTGCTTTTTATATTAATTTATTTTTTTGGCAAAATTTTGTGAATACAGGTATGCATTGTGTACATGGGTGACCTACCAAAGGGGGAAATCTTTGCATCATCTATTCATACCAACATTCTCCAAGCAGTTACTGGCAGGCTATTAATAAAAATGGGGTTGATTTTGAATGACAATTTAGATAAGACTTGTGAGTAATTTGTTTGTTTGTTTTTTTTTCTTTTTTAAATTAGATGATGGGTAGGTACTCCGTACTTGGGAAGGTGGTTGATTGCATTAAAATACCATAAAATACCATAACTTTAACAGTAAATTAAAGTTTATATTAAATTAGACCTAATAAATGTTGTTTGAATAATATCATGTAAAGTGTACATTGTAGTCAAAATATTAGCCATTTTCTAAAATTTGTTATATTTTTTATCATATATTTTACGTTATACGGGTGTCTTGGTTTAATAAAAAAAGAAAAATCAATATGTATTTCTGAAGAGTTAGTGAAAAGTGATAAAATATACCTAACCAGCTGTGTAATGGAATGCATTGTACAGCGATGTGGAATCTTTGCCATATAGCAACACGAAGACCTTCAACGGGTTTGTGGCGGAGCTAACCAAGGAGGAGGCACAAAAATTAGCAGTTTGGGGAACTATAGTCTTCTAGAGATTGTTATCAACCATTCTTTGTTTTACTTAGGGGAAACTACAGTTAACCCACCTGTGGTTTGACCCGTTTTAACAATGTCCACCCGTGGTTTGAAATTTGTCACTTAACTCACCTGAGATGGCCTCCGTAAGACCCCCGTTACCTACCTCTCCCTTTTCACCGTTAAAAATAGAGGTAAATGTGTCTTTTTCATATATTTTATGTCTCTCTCCTCTTTTCTCTCATTCTTCTTCTTCTTCACATAAAACGTAAAAGAAAAATATCAAAAACCAGTGCAGGATTCAAGAGCAGGATTCAAGAGCATGGAAACACCAGCGCAGGATTCAAGAGCATCCCACCCACAGTTTTCAAGTGGAAGAGGCTCACCTCTGGTTCCAGTTTAAATACCTCCAGTTTTCTCCACTTTTAAGTAGATGGATGACACATGGCAAGTATAACATTTGAAGGTCTTAAAAAAAAAAACACGTCAACCAAAGGTTTTTTTTTTGTCCTTTTCCAGTTTCCAAAATCATGCTTTTCTCTTTCTCCAAAAAAAAAAAAAAAAAAAAAAAAATCATGTTATGCTGTCTCTCACTCTCTCTGTGTCCCCAATACACCATTGACAAAGCATTGGAATTTGTTAGAGATGAAGAGTCAGAAGTACAAAACAAACAGATCCGAGCGCCTCTGTGGTGGAGATCCGTCATAGCCATTGCTGGTGAACAGCGCACTGAAGTGGCGGCTAAGGGTGATGACAAGTGGATCGGTGGTCAGAAAACTCGGGCGGCATGTGAAGCGGAATATGGGGACCGGATTCCTGGGTTTTGCATATCAAAGGTCGGTGAGGAGATCTGTTGTGTTGGTTTTGTGAAGGGATTCATGAAAACTCAGATCTGAAGGGAGGCTCGGATTGCTCATGGTTTTGTACTTGTGATGGCTGTCGCTTTTGATGGTGGCGAGGCAGTGGCAGAGACTTGGCGGTGTTATACCCATGGCTTATTTACAGTATCAAGTACTTCAGAAAGTATCTCCTCTGTTAGCTTAAATCCATCTTCACATTTGGTAGGTACTTCAGAAATGTATACCCTTTCTCTAAAACTCTAACCTCCCTCTTTTGCTGGGTTCTCTAAAAAAACCCAGATTTGCAAGTAAAAGAAAAATCTTAAAAAAAAAAAAAAAAAAAACCCAGCAATCTAGCAAATCCAACACCACAACCAACTCACCTCACCATCAAATCATAGCCTCACCAAACTACCACCACCACTGTTGTTAGCCACTGCCCGAAACCCCAGATTAGGATGCAAAAACAAAGAAACAAGAAAAACCTAGTAAAAAAATCAGCAAAAAAAAAAAAAAAAAAAAAAAAAAAAAAAAAAACCTAGCAAGTGTTCAGGGATTTCACTTTGGCAATCAAAGTAAAGAGAGGGATTATGGGTTTGGGGATTTTTGGGGGTTCTAAGGTAGAGAAAGGGAGAGAGCTTGTTTCTTTTTTTTAGGGTTCTATTTGGGTTCTAATTTTGGCTTATATAGTAAAGAGGAAGAAAGGGCAGAGGTGGGTAACGGGGGTCTAACGGAGGCCACCTCAGGTGGGTTAAGTGACAAATTTCAAAGCATGGGTAGACATTGTTAAAACGGTTTGGGGATTTTTGGGGGTTCTAAGGTAGAGAAAGGGAGAGAGCTTGTTTCTTTTTTTAAGGGTTCTATTTGGGTTCTAATTTTGGCTTATATAGTAAAGAGGAAGAAAGGGCAGAGGTGGGTAACGGGGGTCTAACGGAGGCCACCTCAGGTGGGTTAAGTGACAAATTTCAAAGCATGGGTAGACATTGTTAAAACGGGCCAAACCATAGGTGGGTTATCTACAATTTCCCCTTTTACTTATCATGAAGTCATATATGAACTTGAACGAAATTATGGATTTTAGGCATGGAGGGAATAGTGTCTGTATTCCCTAATGAAAAGAAACTACTCTGTTGGGAAATTTAGACCCCGGTTGATAAAATTAACAAGTTTTAAACTCAAGTTGATAATTAGATTTATTATGAATAAAACTTATTAAAACAAACAAACATCAATATCATGTCAAAATCATGCAGTGGAAAAATTAAATAAGACAAGATATGATGACCTAGGAAAACCAATGAAACCAACTAGTTTCACAGTAAAAACCTTGGGGAGAAACCTTCCCGAAAAGCAATCTACTATAGTAAAGAGAAGTTTCAGATCTAGTACAAAACCTTTATCCCTAGACTCTACAATCTCCATAGATAAACTCACAGCAGAAACCTTCTACCGTTTCAGAACTTCTGAACTTTTCAATATATGAACACCACCCTTTGATGATGCACGAATCTCAGTACGTGACTAACCAATTGCATGGATCCTAGTACGCAACTTAATCACCAACTAGAAGAAGATTGTTGGCTGTAAAGTTCTTTACTTCATCAACAATGAAGATCAAGAAGCACCTGGTTACAAAACTCTAAAGCATAAAGACACAGTAACTTCTTTTAGAAAGAATAAGGCATTGGTCACCTTTTGCATATGTTCTCCTTGTATTCTCTTATGTGACGGCCTTTAAAATAAGCCTTATATAGGTCTAGGGTTGTGAGAAAAGAAACCCTACACAAATACAAAAGCCTGTCCCAAAAATCAGATCTAAAAATTCTGATTTTCGTAACCTCGATAGATAGCAGGTGTCGAGGAGGTGTCGAGGTTTAATGAGGCTCGACAGATACAGCTATCGAGAAAGTGTCGAGGAGACAGAAACTTTCTCAATTGATCTACTAGCTATCGAGAAGGTGTCGAGATTGTGATACCAATCAACTGAAGAGCTCGATAGATAGCCGTTGATGATGATGATGTGTGCATCCTTCTCTTCATCATTTCTTCGCTTATTTCTTGGTTTGCTTCTTGGAAATTTCTTGTGATCTTGAACTTCTACAATGGTACTCATTTCTTTATGTCTGCGGCAATTTGTATACTTATTTCTTCACGTTTCTGCAGCAGCACGTACTCATTTCTTTGCTTTTGTAGGGATAAATACTCATTTTTCTGCTTCCGCAGAATATGTAGACACTTCTGCCGCAATACATGCACTTATTTCTCTGTGTTAATGCACCTCTTACTCTGCTTCTGCTAGAGCATCATCTATACTGTAGGAAGTGAAGTTTGTAGCAGATTCTGCGGCAAAAAAATTAGGCTTGACTGCTTACTTTCCCCACGTATTCCTTAGCATCATCTCTTCATCTCTTTATCCTTTCTTGTTGGGTTCTTCTTCATTATGATGTTTTACATTTTCTCATCTCTGCAGAATGCTCAAAATTGGCTCTTTGGATTCTTTAACTCTTCTTTCTACCAATTTTGCGAACAACACTTTTGCAGAGCAAGGATCCTTCTTACAGTCTTCATTTTTCTTTTCTTTTAGCCACTTAAGGTTGCTTCACTTCGGGCTTCATTCATTCTCTAAAATAGAGAAAGTGTTGTCTTCTACCACCTTCGCATCTAAGCCGACGACTAAAAAGAGTTTCACCAAAATAGCCCCGCCACTTCACTTTCTTCAAGCAGAGCTCTTTCACAAGAGGAAAGCTTCCTTTAAGTGTGTAGATCAAAGGGTGACTTCACTCCCTTTTCTTGTGCCTTCTTCTCTTCTTTGGATTCACGTATCTTCATTTCTTTTTCTTAAAACAAAGCGTAAAGCTAACATTGCAAGCCCTCATCATAGTGGAGTAATCTTTCATTTGCTGATAATGTATTCTTTGCCAAGATGAAGTTTTTGCGGAGAAGGATGTTGGGCCTTTGCTGTTTGCATTGCAGGTTGTTTCTGATTCTGCCACAAATTCTGGTCCTGCTGCAAAATCGATCTTCCCACAGAAGTGACTGAGTCTGCCACTCATTTTAAGGCGCCTACAAGTGGTGCCACTATAGATATTTTTCCAAGGGGAAATGAGGATGCTTTTATGAGAAATCTTCACTTTCTTTGTCATTCTGCCACAGCAACTATTGATTCCTTCGTGTTTGCTTTTTTTTTTTTCTTCTTTAACATATTCTTCTTGTCATTCTACCACAGTCTTCAGTCATCTTTTGTCTATATTCGCGGCTCCACTTTTGGGCCTTTTCCCTCCTTTCATCAAGCCTTTCTAGGTCTTTGCACTTTTCTGCCGCAAAGACTTCCTTTTCTTTTTCTTTCTACCTCATTTTCATAACTCTCAGAGATGGAGTCATAACTTCTGCCGGGCTTATTACCTCTATCCCGCAGACCAAGAATAAAGGTGAAAACCTTGTGACTGACTTTGGTGAATTTCTATAAGTCCAAGGAGCGTCTGGCAGGTGCTATGTAGATTTTGCGACTGAGTGTGAATCAAGTTGGCCTGTAGTTGGCAGCTGTGGCATTTTTTACAAATTTTGCCATGTCTTTCTTCATGGTAGGCCAGTAGTAGCCCATTTGTAGCAGGCATGTGTAAAGCTTTTTCTTCCTCTGGTGCTCCCCACACTCTCCTGAGTGTATTTCTTTTATAATTTTTTTTTTGCTTCTTCAGGGCCCCAGACATCTTAAAAGGTTCTCATCATACCCTTTCTTGAAAATGACCGCATTGTGCAAAAAGTAGCGCGTTGCCAACCTCTTAGGCTTGTATCTTTCACTGTGCTCTTGTGGCAGGATGCCTTCTGTCAGGTACTGCATGAATGGGCTTCTCCAGTCTTCGCTGATGAACACAGTGTAATTTTCCTCTCTGTCTGCCGCAAGCTGGTAGGTCTCACACTAGGTTTGGACTTGATCTGCATCTTTACCCATACTTGGCCAATAAATGTTTGCCATCTGGAGTCCGCGGTAAAGGCTGACTTCCCCGCAGGATCCGTAAGTCTTGTCATATACTTCTTTTAACTTTCTTTGGGCTTCCTCCTGCCGCACGCACCTGAACAAGACACTACCCAACATCATGCGGTACAATTCTTCTCTCACCAGGACGTAATCTTTCAATGCTTTTAGTTTTGTGTCATTTCCTTCCTTCATCAAAGCTTCTTTTATGGGGATCTGCCAGTCCCCTTCACACTGTTCTTCTTTAAATCTTTCTTTCAGCCTCTTAATTATGGACTCTTTTCTTTTGCCAACCTCCACTCTGGTGCTATCCCTTTCGAACATTATTTGCGAGCTTAGTGCAGCCAAAGCATTGGCGAACCGATTTTCATTCCTTGGAGCATGTTCTATTTCAAAAGTTGAAAACTTTTCTTCCATCTTCTGGACCATTAATGCACCAATGGCACATGAATTGGTGGCTAGGTATAGTAACAATGGCTTTTTGTGGATTGAGGCTTGCATAGTAGGAAGGTTCATCATGATCTGCTGTAGCCTTTTGAAGGTTGTCTGCTGTACTTCTTTCCTCAAAACTTTGCCCCTTCTATCTCAGCATGGAATACCCTGGCAGGCAGTATGGAACACCCTGGTAGGCAGTGTGGAACGCCCTAGTAGGTTGTGTGGAACACCTTGGCAGGCTGGGCTACTAGCTTGGCCTCGTGGTCCACTTGCAATGTATGCACTATTAACCTAGGATCCCATCCTGGCATTTTCACTGTAACCCCATGCAGAGACATCTTTGAATTCTTTCAGCAATAGTATCAATTTTGATTTCTCCTTTTCTAAAAGTCTTGAGCTATTTGAGATGGATCTTGGTTCCTGTGAGTCCGACCCCAGGTTAATTTCCTCCAATTTTTTCTTCTGCCACAACCTATACATCCTTTTCTGCCACAACTTCTTTGTTTTTTCCTTCATTACTCTCCTCCTCCAAGCTTTCTTGAACCATGCAATACACCAAGCTTTTGTAGAAGATACATAATGTTGCTGCTTCATATAGATACTCTAAGCACTTTGTGGTAGACTTTTTAAATTTTCAGCAGAATGGGCCTTAGCCCCCCAGCATGTGAGACAACTGGATGAGTCTTTAGCTTTTTGAAGAAGACTTCCCAATTTTGTTGTAGAATGAGACAGCCCCTAGTATACAAGAATAAGCCCTTAGCTTTCAGCAGGAGGCTTCCTATGTTTGCCGCAGAATGAGCTTTAGCCCCCAGTATGTGAGACAATCGGATGAGTTTGATATCACATTCTCTTGGTGTTGATGCTCCATCATGTGGTTCATGCATTCTTCAGTAAAAAAAAAATTAGATGCCATGGATCTACAAGTTGCCATATTGTAGAAATTCTTCATTGCTAGAGAATTTGGGAAAAAGTTACTTCCCAAGCATGCTTTGACTTCGTTCCAATGCAAGCACAATTGCTTCCCATGTATTTTATGCTACATATGATTGTGGCTATAGCTCTTCCGCAGATTCTTTCTAAAGACTTGCGATCATGGCTCTTTTGCGGGTTTGATTGAGTGTAGCCCCCATTATGGGCTTTTGCCAAGAACTCACAATCATGGTTTCTTTGCTGGCTTTTAGCCAAGAATTCATAACCACGACCCTTTTGCTGGCTATTGCTACTAAGACCTATATTTCATGGGTTTCTTCTTTACTTGCTTTGAGTATGGGCATATTTAGATGGAGCTTGCTACGTCTCTTGTTTCATGGTTGGCCAGTAATAGCCAAAAGTCAGCAGCTTCTAACATAGAATTTCCCATGACGTGCCAACATCTTCCTAGGACAGCTTGCTTCTTTATTCTTGTGGTAGAATGCCCTTGCAGCAAAACGCCTTCAATAAAAAACATAGCTTTCTGCGGCAATAAGACAAGCAACTCTATTTACGGCAGGATGTGAGTGAGCGATTGTTTCTACACTTTGTTTCAGAGTTCTTCTAGGATGAGACATGGGCATCCATGAGCTTTATGACTTGAAGAGTGGTGGTGGAGTTGCATAGTTTGTAGTACAAGTGATGTGATACATTCTTTCTTAGAAATATTATAAAGATCATGATCATTAATGCCACTGTAGGCATAAATCCTCTGAGGTGCTTCACAGAAAACTTCTCAACTCTTCAAGTTTGTTGAATCGGTTTGCTAGACCCGATAATGGACAAAGAGCAGCTTGCAAGCAGCTTGTAGATTTGGGCTTCTTTATGGAGAGTGCGCAATTATTGAGTGGTTGGCTTCATCCCAAGGTCTGGATTTAATTTGGACACTTCACCACCATATCACATGCCTTCAATGTATGCTTTGGTTGAAAGCGGATGTTTCGATATCGCCGAATCGATTACTTCTCCCTCCTCCCTTCATTGATACTGATATATTTGCTGATGTAGTAGCAAAAAATTGATTCGGTGAAAGTGAATATGAAAGGCTTTGTATGCACCTCTCTTACTTTGAGAACAAATCTCAAATTTGTTATGCTGAATTTTGTGGTAGGATATTCCGTAAAAGGGACTGCTGGAATACAAAATTCTACTGCAAAATATTCTGCTACAAAATATTCTGCTGTGAATAGTCTGCCGAAGAACATTCTGGAATTCAGCAGATTCTACTGTAAATAATCTGCGGAGAGATCTACATTCTGGCTTCTGAAATTTTCTGCTATAAAATATTCAGCAGATGAACATTCTGTACTTTTGAAATTCAGCAGATTCTGCCGTAAACAGTCTGCCGAAGGATCTGTACTTTCTGCTACAAAATTTCTGCGGAGGGACATTTTGCACTTCTAGAATTTAGCAGACTTTGCTGTGAACAGTATGCCGAAGGACCTGTACTTTTTGCTGCAAAATTTCTACGGAGGGACATTTTGTACTTCTGGAAAAGTCTACTGAAGGATACTTCACGGAGGAAATAGTCATTCGCAGCAGTATAGTAAAGATGAAAGCATTCCTTTAGCTGTTATAGCTTTATTTTTTGTTTCTAGCTTTTGGTTTTTTTTTTTTTTTTTTTTTTTTTTTTTTAAGGGCAAGTAGAGCTACAATCACTAGCATGAAGAAAATTATTGAAACCTTGTGAGGGAATGAAGAAATTTTTCTACTTTAAGTGCTGGACCTGAAGGTGGAGATGAAGAGAGTTTAGAAAGCTTCTAGTGCTTCCTTAAAATAAATGAGAGTAAAAAGTGGTGGAACTTTTGGTTTTGCATGTTTGAATAAGTGGCTTGCCATATGTCACACATGCATGACAAGGAGAACAAGTGGCATTTAAAGGATAGGACCAAGTATTGTGAAGGCCTTCTATTGTAGAGTTCTCAATATATTTCTGCTCTGTTTCAACATTGCTGTGCAGAGTTCTGCCACGGCACTGTCCTGCTGTAACATTGCTGTATTCTGCCACAGAATTCTGCTACGGTACTGTCCTGCCGTAACGTTGCTACATTTTACCACAAAATTCTGCTGTGGCACTGTCCTGTTGTAACGTTGTTGTATTCTGCCACAAAATTCTGCTATGGTATTGTCCTGCAGTAACATTGCTGCAATGTTCTGCCATAGAATTTTGCCACACTGTTGTGATATTCTGCCATAGAATTCTGCTATGGGACTGCTATGGCGTTTTGGATACTTCCCTGAGAGTATAACTTGGAAGGTTTAAGAACGTCAGCACGTCTTGCTTTGGTAAGGACTTGGAAACATGTTTGCGGAGGAGAAATATCTCATTCTCCCCATCTTGATCCCAACCCCCTAGTGAAGTCACCATTTTAATGTAGGGGGCCTTTTTTGCTGTGCATTAGGTTGGGCTGCCTGCCGCGATAGTAGGCCCGAGTATTCTGAGTAAGGGAGTTGAGACCGGTCCAACTAGAACTCAACTTGGGCCGGCTTATGCGCAAACGTTGAGTCGAAGTCCAAGGGAAGACGCTGTGAAGTGGGCTTATCCTTTGTTCCGGTCGCAGGAACTTTTCTCCAGTTTCTGCCGCAGGATTAACTTTTCTGCCGCAGAAGGAACTATTCTCTAGTTTTGCCACAGGTCTAACTTTTCTGCTGTGCAGCAAGACTTTCTACTGTGCAGTAAAACCGTCTGCCGTGCAATAAAAGTTTCTGCTATGCAGTGAAGCTGCCCACTATGCAATAAAGCTGTCTGCCGTGCTTTAAAGCTGTCTGTCGTGCTCTAAAAACTTCTACAATGTGAATGACCACTCTTCGTTTTTACTGCAGAAACACTTTTCTACTTCCTGCGCATAAACAAATCTAAAACCCAAAGAAAATACCTATCAAACAAATGTTAGTTTAAATGGGTTAGCATATTTTCAAATATATTCATACATATATGAGTATATATACTTATACGTATTCATATATACATATATAAAATATATTTTTCCAGAACATGAGAAACAATGTATATGTGTATATATATATATATATATATATATTTATACTTATGACAGGATAATGATTAGCTTGTATCAACAGTAAAATACGTAACAACAAATAAAGAAGAAAGCTTCGGCAGGAAATGGTTTAACTTGTATAATAATTAACACGGTAAATATAATAAAAAGGTACTACAGCAGAATAAATAATACAGCAAGTAAAGACACCACAGCAGGACAATTGATGCGGCAGACGTGATAAAAATGTGCTACAACAGGATGACTAAATACGACAGATATAAGTTATAATGAGAGAAATCAAATATATTTGCAATCAAAATTAAGTAATTAATCTGCCTATAGAATAAGTAAACCAAGAAGGAACCCAAACTCCAACTTCAACAATCTTATCATGGGCTCCTGCCATAAAAGTTGTTCATTTTGGAGAATAGACCTAAATGGCTACTAGCTATTACTTTTAGAGATTTCAAAGAGTGGGTTTGCTAAAAGGGAGGGAAAAGATGGTCTATTGATGCATGCCTCTATTCCTACCGCGTTTTCTCTCTTCTTCTTTTTTCTTTCTTTCTTTCTTTTTCTCCCCTCTGGGTGTTTTTCTTCTTCCCTTGTTTTTCATTCATTCCCCTGTTTTTTCCTCCCCCTCGGTCCCCCCTTTTTTTCTTGTCGTGGTTACCTTCCTTTTATAACAAACTAATTCAATGGGATTTCTCCCTTTTACCCCTAGGGTTTCACCAACTGCTTTTGGTTTTTTGTAGACATCCTTTCAAGATTACCCACTCACCCATTGGTTGTCCCGACCACTGCTATCTGCTCAGAACATGTTTGCTATGTGACAAAATTCTCTTTTGTTTTGTTTCTACCGTATACCTCTACCTTACTACCAAACTCTATGGCATGCATCAAATGGTCCCGACCATTTATTACTTCTTTTAGGTAAGATATCATCCTAGCAGGATATGTTCCCAAAAGAAGTCATGGCAGGAAACCAAATATAGACCCCCTTTTCCCTCCACCACCAAACCACGCCCTCTGAATCTCTTTGACTGTGGGCCCACCTCCCTTGTATTGGTTGGGTACAGGTTGGTGGTGCCTCGGCCCTTCTGTTCTTACTCCACTGTCTTTTGTTTTTGTCTCCCACGCCATTCCTGCCGTAGCAGATTAGTTCTGTTTCATCTGCTGCGTGTTTTTGTCTTATTTCTTCACGCGTTTCCTGCTGGATTTGTCATTTCCTTTAGTTTGACTCTTCCTTCACGCAATTCCTGCTGCTAACACTTCCTGCTGCTCCTTGCTTCCTTTCATCGTTCCTTTTCATATCAGTTCTCACGCCTATCTTTTTTATACAAAAGGATTTGGGCCTTTGTGGGCCAAATAATGTTAATTGGATCAAAAGGGTGTTAGACCCAATTTATCTTCATCTGCCGAAGCCATCCTGCCAAAGAACTGTATCCTGTGGCAGACTTGTATTTTGCGGCAGATAGCTTTCACCTGCACTTCTTTCTTTGGACTTGTTCATTAGTCTTCTTGGTGGGCCTTTGGGCTTTGCTCTTCATTAGGCTTTCTTCCTCATAAGCCTTTGGGTACAAATTTGCAAAAATGAGCATCAACAATAGCTAGCTGTCGAGAGGTGTCGAGTAGCTGTTGAGCTATCTGTCCGCAGGTGTCGAGTTATTTGTCCAGCTTTAATGAACACATTTTCTTCACTTTTTTTTTGGTCCAATCTTCATGACTTTAATACTATACTTGAACAACATGTTTCTTGAAGTATTAAACACATTCTAGATCTACCCAAATACAAGTAAATTGCGTTTTGTCAAAAGATTAGCCAACTACATAAAATAATGACATGTTCTTGACAAGTGAACCACATATGTCCTAACAATCTCTCCCTTTGGCAATCCATGACAAAAACACAACTAACAAATGAACATATAAGAGAAGTCATAAATCACTCAACTCATATTCATTTGTTGAATACAATAAAATCAATTCTAACACAAACCCTTGAAAACTTTACAAGAAAAGAGTTTATGACAAGTAGATTTTGACAACCTGTATTTCTGAAATACTTTAAACAAAACTCATCAAGGCATCTTGTGTGAAGCAGAAATAATAGATTGCATACAAATATAAGAAACATGTGTATAAAGATAGAGAAGAAACAACACATGTAGAGATAGGTGAAAGAAAACATACACCATCATATATGTCAAAGATAAGCACATTTTATGTAAACATGTTCACAAGATCCAAAGTACAAGAAGAAGGACGTAAACACTCCTCCTAACAAGATTAAACACATCTCCCCCTTACAAAGGAATGTATTTCTCCCCCTAACATGTAGAAACCACAAAATCTCCACAATTTCTCCCCCTTTTGTCATGATTGACAAAGGGTGCAAGAAGCTAGAAAGCTTCACTCGAGAAATATAAAGATGATCAAGGGGGCACAAAGAATCCATATAAATGTATGAATGTAATGAAACAAAATGTTATGGATGACAAGATAATTAAAAAAGATGTAAAACATGTGAAAAACACATCTCTCAACAAAAAAAAATGTTAAGCACATTGAACCCAAAACACACACACACACATTAAACAAGTCTAACCAATTTTATATTTCAAAAATGAGTCAAGACAGTTTAGTGAGTATACATTAGCACATGTAAAACCTAATGATAGCCAAATCATATTGTACCTACACATGTATCAAGAGTAGTAAAGAATATTGTGTGTTGTGTGTGAAAAACATTGCAAGATTGCATATGTGTATACATGTTATGACGATTTGAGATATGAGAAAATAACTTTAACTCACATACAATTATAACTGTTTGATGGGGACTATCACCTTTGAGGTACATCCTATAACTCCCACATCTCCTAAAAAATACGCTTGTAATCATATTCAAAACATTTTAATCGTTTGCTTTTTATTTTCTTTACATATTTTCTTTTAAGCATATCATGCATGAGCATATAAGATAGAGAAAAGAAATACCCAACATGTTAAGCATAGACATTTCACTTTTGCTATGCCAAAGCATACGGATGTCTTTGACACTGCACTTTTGTTATACCGAAGCATATAGGTGTCATATTATGATTGGCGGGTAACAGTAGTGAGATGGTTATTTATGCCTTTCTTTTAAGATTTTCTAGTCCTATTCGTCAAAAAATGTGATATGAGTGTTAAGTTCAAAAGATGACTTAATCTTACTTATCACAAATAAGAGCCACAAAGCTCACTTGCTTAGTTGTGCATAGAGATACTCATCTAAGCTACAAAACATACAAAGTTTAGAAAACTTTATTTCAATGGCCATCCAAGGTACACAAGTACCAATATACACAAAACACGCATTATTTTTGTATTTTTCTGATTTTTCTCTTTTATTTTTATTTTGAAAAAAAAAAAAAAACTAAACAACCAAACAAAAATAGATAAACAACATGAATGCATGAAAGAAAAATGCATATACATGAAAACATGATAGAAATATGCAGATGCATGACAGCATGATTCCAAAAACAGATAAGAAATCAAGTAAAGAAAGTCCTACTTTAGATAGAAAGAATCAAAGCAGAGGACAAACAGAAAAGACAATTAAGTCTAAGGCTCCTTTCTCACCCATACAGTACGAGTCTTTTTTGACCGTGAAGATGAAAAGGCACGTGTCCTAGTATGTCTACAAAAGGACATAAAAGAATTAAAATTCTTCTGAAATTGAGTTAAAAAGCTTAGAACTTTTAATAACTCTCCAAACAAAGGTGTAGGTCCTTGAGAGGAAACCTGTGACCGTTTGGACAATTGCTTTTGAGGATACAATTTAAAGCAATTAGGACAAATGTGTCCAACAACATCACAATGATGACAAACATGACGCTTAACAAAGGATTTAGAATTAGCTAAATCAGTTTTGAATTTCATACCTTTATCACATTTCTCAGATTGTGGCACAAAGATAGTTCTTGATCCAGAAGCTGTGGACAAGGAGGATTAGAGGAAACAGTATATCCTAACCCAATCTTATCAGTACTAGGCTTTTGAGCACTGAAGACCTCATTAAGCTTTGCACTAGACATCTTCTCTATTTGAGTTCTAGTTTGACTAAGCTCAATTTCAAGATTCTTGACCTTCTCTTCTAATGAGGTGTTTTCTACAACAAGAGTCTCAACTAATCTTGTAGTCTCATATAGCTTGACTAACAGATCAGCTTTTTCAGTTTTTACCTTATTAAGCTCTTTTATACAAAGATAAAAAATCTTTTCAGATTTTATGAATTCAATACATAGCTTATCATAGGCTTCCTAAAGGGTCATCTTTTTAGGTACTTTATTATCAGGAAAATCCTCACTGTCATTAGCACTCTCGACAATCACCTTATCGGTTGTGACAGCAAAATCCATAACGTGACGGCATTCATCCATATACTCATCAGAAGAGTCATTCTCAGTACCACTCAAAGTAGCAACCAAACCTTTATCTTTTAACTCATTGGCCTTTTCCTTCATGAGGTAGTTTGGACACTTTATCCGCATATGATCAAAATCTTTGCACTTATGGCATTGGATAAGAGGTTTCTCATTCTTGCCATTCCTAGAGGATTTAGGTTTCCTAGGAGGTTTGCCCTTATCCTCTTTCCTAAACTAAAGAAACTTGATAATCTCATCAGTTATGAATGTTAGATTCTCATCCTCATCTTCACTTTCATCTTCATCTTCAGAGTCCTTTGAGAGCCAAGTTTTTACTCTTTCTACCTTTTCCCATTGAGCCTAATCACATCTCATAGGTTTGAAGGTTTCCTACAAGCTCAGTCAAAGGAATTTGATCAATGTTCTTTGCTTCTTCAATGACAGTGATCTTCGCATGAAATCTTGCAAGTAAGGACCTAAGGATTTTCCTAACAATTTTAGATTCTGCTATAAATTCTCCAAGGTTAAAAGCAAAATTCACAATATTCTTGAGTTTAGCATAGAACTCATCAAAGGTCTCATCCTCCTCCATCCGTCCTTATTTCTTCAAAACTACCAATGAGTTGTTGAAGTTTCACAGTTTTTACTGCCTTGGTACCTTCATAGGTGGTCTCAAGAATGGTCCAAGCTTCCTTGGCAACTTCAATGGATAATATTTTCTTAAATTCCTCATTGGTAACCCCACAAAATAAAGCATTCAAGGCCCTACTATTGAAATTTGCAGCTACAATTGTTGCATCATCCCAATCCATAGGTGCTTCCTTTGGCTTAGTCCAGCCAGCTTCAACAGCTTGCCATACCTATTCACCTAGAGCCTGCAAAAAAACTTTCATACGAACATTCCAGTATGCATAATTAGTTCTATCAAATAAAGGAGGTATAAATAAAGATTGTCCTCTATCCATGACAACAAAGGTCAATGGATCACACTCAAGAAATTAATCCAATTAGAGTGAACCTGCTTTGATACCACTTGTTAAGAAATTTAGACCCCGGTTGATAAAATTAACAAGTTTTAAACCCAAGTTGATAATTAGATTTATTATGAATAAAAATTATTAAAACAAACAAACATCAATATTATGTCAAAATCATGCAGCGAAAAAATTAAATAAGACAAGATATGATGATCTAGGAATACCAATGAAACCAATCAGTCTTACAGTAAAAAGTCTAGGGAGAAACCTTCTCAAAAAGCAATCCACTATAGTAAAGAGAAGTTTCAGATCTAGTACAAAACTTTTGTCCTTAGACTCTACAATCCCTGTAGATGAACTTACAGTAGAAACTTTCTACTGCTTCAGAACCTCTGAACTCTTCAATATATGAACGCCACCTTTTGATGATGTACAAATCTCAATACTTGACTAATCAATTGTGCGGATCCCAGTACTTGACTTAATCACCAACTAGAAGAAGATTGTTGGTTGCAAAGTTCTTCACTTCATCAACAATGAAGATCAAGAAGCACTTGGTTATAAAACCCTACGGCGTAAAAACGCAATAACTTCTTTTAGAGAGAATAAGGCACCGATCACCTTTTGCATATATTCTCCTTGTATTCTCTTATGTGACGGCCTCTAAAATAAGCCTTATATAGGTGTAGGGTTGTGAGAAAAGAAACCCTACACAAATACAAAATCATGTCCAAAAATCAGATCTAAAAATTCTAATTTTCGTAACCTCATTAGATAGCAGGTGTCGAGGAGGTGTCGAGGTTTAATGAGGCTCGATAGATACAACTATCGAGGAGGTGTTGAGAAGGTGTCAAGGAGATAGAAACTTTCTTGATCGATCCACCAACTGTCGAGAAGGTGTCAAGATTGCGATAAAAATCAATTGAATAGCTCGATAGATAGCTAGCTGTCTGCAGGTGTCGAGCAGCTGTCGAGCTATCTGTTTGTAGGTGTCGAGCTATCTGTCTAGTTTTAATTAACACCTTTTCTTTCCTTGTTTTTTGGTCTAATCTTCATGGCTTTAATACTAGACCTGAACAACATGTTCCTTGAAGTATTAAACACATCCTAGATTTACTCAAATACAAGTAAAGTGCGTTTTGTCAAAGGATTAGCCAACTACATAAAATAATGACATATGTTCTTAACAAGTGAACCGCATATGTCTTAACATACTCCACACAACAAGGTCATGGGACTTCATGGGCTTCCCCAACTCTATCAAAAGAACAACTTTTGAAAGCGAGGTTATCATCAGAATGATTAACATAGGGATTTGGCCAGAGTCCGAGAGTTTCAATGATGAAGGATTTGGTCCACCTCCAAAAGGATGGAAGGGCATTTGTCAAGAATCATCCCGTTTCACCTGCGACAAGTAAAACCTTTACATCGTCAAGACATATATATAAACATGGGTAAATTACATATTTGCTGCTCAAATTTTAAAATAGTTCTTTTACAATTTTCTTAAAAAGTTATTACCATCTTCAAATAGATGAATGATACTAATGCATCAAACAAAATTCATAAAACTAGTCACTTTGATAATGTAGAACCTATGGCGTGGCTAGGAATTCTTAGCTACATTAGAATTTACAATAATATCCAATGATGGCAAAGACTTTTTGGAACAATGTTGAAAGCCTAGAAATTAAAGTATAACATCTTGAAGTAGACAATTTTGAATCTACGATTAAAAAAGTTGAGATATGCAATTTAACCTATAAACATGCATGCATGCACACATGCCAAAACACTTATAAATTTTTTAATAAATGTAACTTTAATACCTTGTAGTTAAACTATCGGAGCTTGATACTATCATAGCGGAAGAAAATTAGGTGCAAGTGAGTTTGCTTCACCAAGAGACTATGAAGGCCATGGTTCCCATACTGCATCAATAGCAGTGGGGAACGTAGTTAGTGGGGCAAGCCTTTTAGGCCTTGGGACAGGGACAGCCAGAGGAGGAGTTCCCTTTGCTCGCATTGCTGTTTACAAGATATGTTGGTCTGATGGGTGTTTTGTTGCTGACATTCTTGCAGCATTTGATGATGCAATTAATGATGGAGTAGATGTAATCTCTCCTTCAGTTGGAGGGTTTAGTCCTCTAGATTACTTTAAGGACTCAATTGGTATAGGGGCCTTCCATGCAATGAGGAATGGTATACTCACATCTACTTCTGCTGGCAATTCTGGTCCTTCTCTTGCAACAATCACGAATTTTTCACCTTAAGTTTGTGGCAAAGGTGAAGCTGGGTGACGGTGAGCTTTATGAGGTAAGTTGGTTTTCCTTTCTCTCTATGTTACTATGTAGAATAATGTTTAATGATGTCTTCTATAAACCTTTTTTTGTATGCAGGGGCTCTCTATAAACACGTTTGAGCTATATAGCGAAAAATTCCCAATTGTTTATGGTGGAGATGCCCCAAACATCAAAGAAGGTTTCAACTGGTCCCATTCCAGGTTATTAAAGATAGAATGCTTAATTTGAATGAATCTAAGATTTGCTTATGTGCTCTTTATCATAGGATATAGAATGGACAAAGTTTTTCTCCAAATTGAATTGGAGAAATCTCTTCCAACTCATTAATTGGTGATTTATAAGACCATTCATATGTATTAAATCAGATAATTCATTAGATCATTTAAACAAATCACATTACTATTAGGTAGGTCATGACTAAAAATATATGTGGATAATGTTTTGAGTTATCACATAGTGGTGGGTTAAAGAAACTAAAAAAAATATATATATGTCAACTTAGTACCTCCTACTACATAATGTTTTTGTTAGCTTAGGTCAAAATAATATCAAGACTTAGGACAAAATAATATTAAGACCTATGTATGCTGTTGGGTTCTAAGACTTTAGGTTTAAATGTATTAGAACTTCTTTTTATAATGTTGGCAAACCATGATCAAAACGTTTAGTCCTGTTTTAGGCTTGCTCAAAGTATTATGTGTAAAGTTAGAATTGAGTAAACTGCAGGATTTACTGTGTAAATTTGCCTAGCTCGATCGATTGAAAATTAGACTCGATCGATTGAAGCTCATGCAAGTTGTTTTTCTGCAGAATTTTCCAACTCAGCCTAAGCCTGTTTGACGTGTAGGGTTTTATGTTTTGTCTTAGGTATAAAACGTTTAGTCTTGTTTTAGGCTTGCTCAAAGTATGTTTATGTGTAAAGTTAGAGTCGAGTAAACCGTAGGATTTACTGTGTAAAGCTGCCTAGCTCAATCGATCAAAAGTTAGACTCGATCGATTGAAGCTCATGCAAGTTGTTTTTCTGCAGAATTTTCTAACTCAGCCTAAGCCTGTTTGACGTGTAAGGTTTTATGTTTTGCCTTAAGTATAAAAGGAAAAACCCTAACCACGTTTTGTGGTTGTTGTAGTTGTTGTTTATGCTGTGTATGTTGTAAGGTTGAATTTAATCAACCATCTTGTTGGCTTTATTTCATGCTAATTTACTTGTATTTTAGCACTTAGAAACCCTGTATTTATGTGGGAATCTTATAAGGGTAGTGAGTGAGAGAATGTGAAGAAATGCTCAAGATTGTGCAAAGAAGCATGGACTTGCGACTGGATCTCGCGGGTGTCTCGTGGCTTGCAAGCTGCCAGAAGTTGCACACGTGCCAAGCATGCTAGAAGCTGAAGAGTCACGCTAGCTGTTGCACTACAGGATAAAAGTCCTAGACTGGCTAGGCCATTAGCTCGTGGCTTGAACTCGCAATTCAACTTAGTCGCGAGGTCAAGTCGCCAAAACACCCTATTTAGGAAAAACTGACTCTTCGCATTCCTTTCTCACCCTAGTATAAATACCCCTCATTCCCACGAAATGTCGAGAGGTTCTAGGAATTTTGAGGGAGAAACTCTAGAGGAAAATAAGATTGCCTTATCCACAATCTTCACCTAAGAGACTCTTTAAATTCCTTTACTCTCTTTCTCTCCATTGATACATTCTTGAGAGGTTCTTGACTAAATCCTTTTCTTACCATATCTACGTCTATGAGAAGGTTCTTTTGGTGCTAAGGTAAGCAGTTTGGAAGGGACCAATGATTATTAGTTGATGCTATGATTTATAGCGGAATTCAGTAAGCTAGAGAAGAAAAAGGTTCAGCGCAACCTCATTGGAGCAAGAAGTTTAGAGGGCTTAGGTACCTGGGTAGATTAGGCTTGGAGAGTCTATTGCTGTTCATGTATCCCAACTACATTTTTTAGTGGATTATTGACTGTTTGGAGGGCGATGGAGAGGTTTTACACCGAGGGTTTCGGTTTCCTCTTCGATAACACATCGTGTGTTGTCCTTGTATTTACATCTCTCTTCCCTTTATCTTTACCATCTAATTATTGTTGTGACTGTGATTATTTATGATTTAGATTTTTTATCAATTTTGTTTTAAGCTTGTTATCATTTTTCGCACATACATTGTTTGATATAAAGTTTGAACTGGTAATTTGTTGTTTGGGGGTCTAAACGTTCATAGTATTTTCAACGCTATTTGAACTTTCATATGTGAATCTCTTGTGAGATCTAGAGGTGTTTACCTTTACATATACTTAGAGTTATTAAGAATCAAGATTTATATTAAGAGCTTGATGATCATTTAGTTTCTGCATTAAAGATACACAAGCAGGAGTGCTTGTACTTGTTGTGAATCCAAGAAAGAAGTAGTCCGTAGACTCGGAACTGTCATGTGGTCGTGGTAGTAAGTTTTCTACTTGAGGTAACAATAGGATTTTAGAGGTCTAAGTCACTATTGTGTAAACTTTAATTCTTTCATAATGGATCTATTTTACCTTGAGGATAGCTAGGTTAAATCCTCTCAAGTTTTTTACCCGTTTGATTTTCCTGGGTTATCATATTGTTGTGTTATTTATTTTCCACACTATACAATGATATGATATATTTGTGTTAACCTAGATTTGATAATTTGACTAAGTAATCACTTGGCTAATTAACTAGGTTAATCTGGTTGTGTTTTAAGGGGTCTAAAAACGTACAAGTGGTATTAGAGCGGGTAGCTCTTATGTTAGATCTTTTGATCTAAGAGTTGATCTTTGATCCCTGTTATCATGGATAATTTTAAGTGTCTTATTGTTTTTGATTGTGATGATTTGAATAAAAAGGACATTGTTGTTTTTGTTGATCTTATTGATGCTTGTGAAACTCTTCGTAAGGAATTATTGAAATCTATGAAAATTACTAAGAAATTCAAGGAAGAGTTAAAATTTGCTAATCTTAAAAAAAAGGAATTGGTTGTTAGATTAGATGAATCTAATAAAAAGAATGAATTTTTGATAAATCAAATTTTCTTTCAAGATGAGAAGTTGAAAAACTTAGAACAAAAGTTAGTTGAATCTAAAGTTAAAATTGAAAATTTGACTAGTACCAAGCCTGCTGTTAATAACAGAAGTATTTTTGTTTCTCTTAAGCCTAAAATTGATAAAGTTTATATCCCTCCTTTCAAGAGAAATAATAAAGAAAATGCTTATTTTGATAGGTTAGACAAAAGTAAAAGTTCTGATGTAGACGCTAAAATTTCTAAACCTATGTCTAAACCTACTGTTAGAGAGCATAATAAATCCGTTTTTGTGCCTACTAGTCACCTTTGTGGTGTTGTTGGTCATATTAGACCAAATTGTTCTTTGTTGAGGCAAAAACCAAAATCTACGACTAGATTTGTTATTAGGAATACTGATGTTCTTAAATTTGTTCCTATTTGTCACTTTTGTTGTGTCTCTGGTCACATTCTTCCTAATTGTTATAAATTGAAATTTAAAAATTCTGTATTTCAATTTAGGATATGTGATGATCTTTCTCCTGCCATAAGATCATACAATTTGTTTCATATTTTTTTGAAAAATTTAAACTTGTTGCCTTGTGAAAAGAATTTGCAGGATTTCAGTCTTTCTTAGAAGATTGGTGTAATCCCTCAAATACACTCAGCTTCTCATAGATTTTCACCTACAAAACCGAAAACTCGTGCTACATGGGTGAGAAAAGATTCTCTAAGGTGAGTGTTGTTTATTTATCCTTGATTTAATTCTTTCAATTATTTGTGGACATGTTTTGTTTCTGTTTTTGGTTGTTTTGTTTATTAAAAAAAATCCAAAAACATTGAAAATTTTCAAAAAAAAGACAAAAATATTTTATTTTATGTCTAGTTTTATTTTTCTTGAGGATTACATGAATTATTATATCTCTCTCTTGATTTAGAACATGCTTGATATTGTGGAGAAACTTGAATAGTACGTGTTATATAAGTGCTAAGCTATTTATGATTTTGTGTGAGTATGTACTAGTTTGTACATGTACTCAAGGGTTAATTAAGAAATTGATATTTCTTGTTTGTGTATCTTCTATAACTTGGTTAAGCACTGTCATGCATTGTATGTGCATTTTTAAACATTTAGCTTAATGTGTGCTTTTTGTTTTTGTTCATAATTTTTTTTTTTAAAACCAAAAATATTTTTGTGTTTTGTATTATATATATTGGATTTATAGTTAAGGTTGGCCATATTATCTTTACATAACATGTTTATGTAGCTTTGATGAGCTTATTTATTGCACTTTACTAGTTAGAGCTCTGTAGTGCATGTTGTGTGGGAAGATATTTATAGTTTTTGATCATTTTATCTTGATCATGAAGTCACATGCCTTTAATTGTTGGACTTGAACTTAATGAGAAAGGCATAAATAACCATCTCACCACTATTTACTAGCCAATCTTGAACACCTTAGTGCATATCATATGATTTTGTACTCGAGAAAGTGTAGCACATGCACAAAAAGAATATAAGGTGTAGCCTCGGTTTAAATGCTAAAATTGGTATGTACATTATTAGATTATAATAACTTCACAATCAAATAAAACTGGTATGTACATTATCTTAGCTATTTTAATAAGTTTCAATTCAAATAAAATTGGTGTGTACATTATAAGGCAAATCAAGAAATTTACATGATTGCAAATTTTTATTTTAGGAGATGTGAGAGTTATATGATGTAAATCTTTAGGTGATAGTCTCTTTCAAATTTATGTGATGAATTTTGTAGATATTGTGATTGATTACTATTCACATATCACCTCACATGTATCTCAAGCTTTTGCTAGTTGCACACACTACACAAGTCACTCTTTGCTAAACTTGGTACATTATATTGTGAGTGATCTTGTTGTGGCCATCCAAGATTAAAAATTCCTTGATTTTAATGCAAAATATGTTTAAACTTTGGGATTTAAGGATAAATTGATTGAAAATCCTGTTTTTGGAAGATCTGGGTTGAATTTTAGTGTTTTCGAAAAACTTTTAATCTCATACTCATACATTTTATTCATGAAACACTATTCTTTGAGGAGTTTCTGCATTAAACTGCTCTGTTTTTCAAAAATTTGACTTTTTCAGATTTTTGATTGATCAAATTTGTCTCTCGATCGATCGAAATTACGATAAAAATTTTGGTTTGAATTTGTCTAGCTTGATTGGTATTCGATTGATGCTCGACCGATTGAAATTGAAAATTTTTTAGTTTTTAAGTTTTTGGCAAAAAAAATTTCATGCATCATTTATGTTTAGGATTCACATGCATTGCATTGTTTTTTTTTTTTTTTTTTTGTATCCATCTTGCAGTTTTGCAGTCATATCTCTGATTATTTTCACACATAGCATGCATACACTCTGCTAAATTAGGTATTCAACTTGATTTAAAAATTGATTGATTAATTTTAGTATATGCTATTTTTATGTGTGAACTGAAGAAAATATTTTTTCTTAAGAGATATGATGGATAATTAATATGCAAATATTTTTTATACTCATGCAACTGTTTATAGGTCAAATAGTGTCAAGCTTGCATATATTAAAAGAGCGAATATTTTTCTTCAAGTGAATCCTCATTTTTTTTTAGATTTTTTCTATTTTTATAGGGGGAGAAAGATGTTTTTAAAACCTATGTTTATCATAGGGGGAGTTGTTTCCTTGATTCTCTATTTCCTCTTATCCTTTGTTGTGTATGTTTTCTGTTTACTCTTTGATTGGGTTGTCTTTGTCAATACATGACAAAAAGGGGGAGAAATAGATGAAATTTGAATTTTTTTTTTTAAAATGTTTTGTTTAGGGTGAGATGAAATTGTTTTTGAAAGGGGAAGAAAATAAATTTTTGATGTATCTAACTTAGTGAGAGAGTTAGTTTGCTTATTTATTTGTTGCTTTAGTTTGTTTATTTTAGTTTACTTGTATTTTCCACAATATATAGGTTGATTCAGTCGTGCTATTGTCTACACTTGCGACTGATAAATAGTAGTTAGGCTGAATTTGTTTTTGTTGGGCAATGTTTTTGTAATGGGCTATTGTCCAGTTTGTGTTTTGTCACGGATTGCCAAAGGGAGAGTTTGTTGGGGTCCAAGACTATATGTTTAAATGTATTAGAACTTCTTTTTGTAATGTTGATAAACCATGATAAAAACGTTTAGTCTTGTTTTAGGCTTGCTCAAAGTATGTTTATGTGTAAAGTTGGAATCGAGTAAATTGCAGGATTTACTGTGTAAATCTGCCTGGCTTAATCGATCAAAAATTAGACTCGATCGATCAAAACTCATACAGATTATTTTTCTATAGAAGTTTCCAACTTAGCACAAACCCGTTTAACGTGTAGGGTTTTATGTTTTACCTTAAGTATAAAAGGAAAAACCCTAGCCACATTTTGTGGTTGTTGCAGTTGTTGTTTATGTTGTGTATGTGAATCTCTTGTGAGATCTAGATGTGTTTGCCTTCACATATACTGAGGATTATCAAGAATCAAGATTTATGTCAAGAGCTTGATGATCATTCAGTTGTTGCATTAAGAGCTTAAAGATACACAAGCAGGAGTGCTTGTACTTGCTGTGAATCCAAGAAAGAAGTAGTCCATGGACTCGGAGTTGTCATGTGGTCGTGGTAGTAAGTTTCCTACTTGCGGTAGCAATAGGATGTTAGTGGTCTAAGTCACTATTGTGTAAACTTCAATTCTTTCATAGTGGATTTGTTTTACCTTAAGAATAGTTAGGTTAAATTCTCCCCAGGTCTTTTACCGGTTTGGTTTTCTTAGGTTATCATATTGTTGTGTTATTTATTTTCCACACTTTACAATGATATGATATATTTGTGTTAACCTAGATCTGATAATTTGACTAAGTAATCACTTGGCTAATTAACTAGATTAATCTGATTGTGTTTTAAAGGGTCTAAAAACGTACATATGCATTTTAGTTGAGAGACTCATTGATCAAAAAATGTTATTGAAGATAATTTTAGGATCTGTTTGGCTTCACGTTTAGCTGCACCATAAAGCACTTTGTGCTAAAATGCATTTTAAGTTGAGAACTGGCGTTTTTAGCAACCCACTAAAAAGGTTTATTCTAAGTGTTCTTAAAGCTAAAAATAGCAACTTAAAGTTGAAATTGGAGTTTTTAAGGGGGAAAAACTATATTATGCATTTATTTTCCAAAAGCTCTAATACTAAAGCACTATTTAAAACTCTATTCCTTACAGTAATGTCAAACAGGTATTGATTATCAATTGCAGATTATGATTGATAGACTCCTAGGACAAGAAATTGGTGAAAGGAAAAATTGTCTTGGACTGAAATGAAAAGTTGTGAAACTTAGAGGGTGAGTTTTGTATTTTGGCCTAATAAAAAAGAAAGATGCTACGTTTACAACATTTTTACAATATTTTCATAATAAATCATAGGTGGTTAGTTGTTATTGGTTCAAATTTGAACCTAACACTAAGATTACATTTTTGCCCCAACAATAACAACTCGTAACAACCTGCCACTTAAAATTTGTTGTAAAAATATTGTGAAAATATTGTAAACATGTCATTTCTCAATATAAAATAAGAAGAACTGTATGAGAATTAATGCCCAAGTTATATTTTCCCAAAATAGGCAATCATTTGAATGTGTTATTTAGGGCAATGAGTAAGCAAGCAAAGTTTGTTCCAATTGAGAAAGCAGAAGGGATAACAAATGAGTTCCCCATAAACCATTAGGGATGATAAGGTTGGTAATGCTGAAGCCTTACTCAAATTTTCTAAAGGGAAGGTGGATTAAAGACCTAATTTGTTCACAAGGAAGCCAATTGTCTAGCCAAAAGCATCCTCTACTTCTCAAAGTATCCCCCTATTAAGAAGGTTTCTCCCTTGGATGATGGATTTCCCAGTGTGTGAACTATTATTAGGTTTCTTGGCCATCATAAAGGAAGTATTGGGAAGGATGTTAGTGACACATAACTTTTTTCGATCTTCCCTCTTTTCTGTGAAAGGATTTGGATCCGGTGCAATAGTTAGTGTTATTGTGCTATGCAATTACCACATGTATGCAAGTTGTTAAAGTTAACAAGATAATTTTATTTATTCATTTATTTATTTAAAGTTTTTACTCTATTAGCTTTTACATCACACATACATGTGATAATTATAACTATTGTACCAAATCTTAATCCCGTACGAACTCCATCTCCCACAAAAGAAAGACAGATTAGTATTATCAATTAATACTCACTGAAGTTATAGGTGTCAAACGATGAAAAGTTGTCATGGAATGTAAGTAGATTGCATACTTTACTCTTAAGTGTTAAACAGCTTCCACCTAGAAAGCCTGAAAGTGTTATACTTTAAGGTACAAATGTTAGCATAACTTTAGTTTGGTTAGTCCTCTTCGAACTTTTCTTCTTTTCTATTTAATTTTTTTTAATCTTGGAAAATTCATAAAAAGAAAACCTAACCACTAACCAAAGAGACAACAGAGGTCAGAGATAAAAACAAACTGGACGTACGTTCGCCATCAAGCCAAGACAGAAGTCACATAACCACAATAACATTCACATTCCTTTGCATGGGAGGAAAAAGCACACAAATGCCATTAAATTTGTTGGATTTTTTTCCCTGTAAAAATAATAATTTTTTTTTGTTTGTTGTTTTATTTTAGAAATAATTACAACATGCTGCTTGAACCCTTTCTCCCCAGACCTCCAAGCACTTTGTACATGGAGAGGTGCCAATTTAGTTACATGGCTTTTGGCGTAAAAATAATAATTTTACTTCACAGACATATGTACTTAAATTAGGCTAGAGTAGAATTTCTTTCTTGTATATATAAAAAAAAAATTTAAAAATAAAAAAGATCAGGTATTTGCATATCATTTATCTATTAATCTTGGAAAACACTTACACTACCACTTGAGAGATCAATATTATTATTATTATTTTGCAACCCATTGAAGAGTTGCATGTCTTAAATTCCTAATAATATTATTTGATTTAAATTCCTATTTTCCAATTATTTTAACAATTGAATTAAATGGTTGCATGTATTGAGTTATGTGGGCACCAGAGAAATTGAGTCAATTTTGCACCACATTTCTATCGACAAGATTTACTTATATATTTTTGGATGAACACTAAATATTCTTCATAAACAAAGTGTTTATTGGATTGGGCCGTAGGAGTGGCAAATGGGCACTCCGCAGTATGGCTATGATTAAGGCCTCTGTCCTATTCTGGACTCGATTTTGAGCAGATTTGTTATCCCAGCCTTAGTTTGGGCTTGGATCAAACCAGTAAGTTGAACATTCTCGACTATGAGAATCTAAGATTATATAGATGGGCCCTTCTACTAGAACAAGCCCAAGAAAAGCCTTATAACGTTAGGTTTCCTCGGTTTTAAAAAACCAGCGGGTAAGTTGTCACTTGTCACCCCATTGCCAAGCCTGCGAGCCCATTTAAGAGCATCTGCATCTGCATCTGCATCTGCAATTGCAATATCAAGGCAAAGTTGAAATAAATCACCACTAAAATTATTTTATTCTAGTAAAATTAATTAATAACAATCTTATCAGTATCACTCCACCATTAAAAAATAAAAAATCTTATCACTCTTATAAAAGGGGGTATTTTTTATGTGAAAATATTCAAAATAAAGAATGAAACTCTTTTGTATCCACTTGTTATATTATTTCCAAAACCATCTAACAACACACACATATATACTAGCCTCTAATATCATTTTTTGGGGTAAAAGTTACATCTATTATAATTTGAAAGTATTTATATTTATTTTTTAAACAAATAAAAATGATAAATTTTAGAGAAATTTTGAACGTGTAATTGAAAGTGGTGTACTGATATAGAGAAAAGTTTGGATAGGAAAAATAAGATAAGCTTGAGTGGGAAAGAAGGCTAAATTTTAGAAGTTCTCTTAGTAGTTTTTTTTTTTTTTTTTTTTTTTTTTTATAAATTAAATTGGGGGTGTTTTACTTTTATTTGGACAAAAAATGAATTAAAAAAAAAAAAAGCTAAATTTTAAGGAATAAAGAGATGATCATGAAGGAAAAAAATCCTAAATTTTAGAAGTTTTATTTTTGAATTCAAAATGAAATTTGTTATTTGACATTTATGATTCTATTTCTAAATGAAGTTACCCTTCATTAATGGAGGACAACTAGAATTTAATTTAAATTTCTTTTTCTTATCATTTAATTTGGATTATCGATTCAATGTATTATATATCATTTAAAGTGTATCTATGTCATGTCATTTAAAATTTTAAATAACATGACATTAAATTCTTCTAAAATTCATAAAGTAACTTTCCATGAATTTTTTAAAATCTTATCCATCCATTTTGAATCAAGTGGGTTGGATTATGTGAGGTCATTAATATTTAAACAAACATTAATTTTCAATTTTTTGTATTCATTTGAATTATTGTTGACATGATAAAATATAATTATTTATTTTAAGAATTCCATGTTGGGTTACACTAAAATTCTTTAAAATATTAATCTAGGTTAATAGGTTAAATGTGTTGTTTTCATTAGTTGACAAGATGTTATTCCCTGAAAGATACTCACTGAAATTTTGTTTGAAAGCTTATGCCTGGTTATGGGGAAACTAATATAAATTTGATTACGATAAGGCAGGGGCACTTAGCTAAAAACTTGGCATCAATTAGTGCCTCTTTCAAAACATTTACTTTTAAAACCGAAAATGATGGACAGTTAAAACTAAACTATATAACCTATATAGCCTACGTTTTGTAGTTTGATCGTATGCATGACATTATAATGACATTTATGGAATTGTCTGTACTTTTTTTTTAAAATATATATATATAGATATAGAATCGGTCAATTTTATCGTATATGCATATAGCTTTAACAATCATGGTTCAAGTTTCTCCCAAAAAAAAAGTTCAAAAATCAGGCAATTGTATCAAGTTTCATTTGGGAAGAGAGAAAATAATTAAATATAATATATTAAAATGAATTTTTTTTTATTTTTTATTTTTATTTTTAAGAATGTTTCATCCATTGCTTTATTTGAGAGTTTGATCGGAAGAAATTGAATAGTTAGGAGGGAATGAAATGACCTAACCATTCCTCCTTTGAGAAGAATGCTTTTTTCTTTATTGAAATAGAGATGAAAATCTAATTTTACATCTATTTTGAGGAAGAAAAAATAAAATAAAAAATGAATGCTATAATAATAAAATTATATATATATATATATATATATATATAAAATTCTTTTCTTCCCATTCATTCTTTTATAAACTTCAAAAGATATCAAAAAATAAAATACATTATATATATATATATATATATATATTTCATTTCATTCTATACTTTTATGATCCATTCATTCTAGGGGTATTTAGAAATTTTCTTAACATAATATAAACTGAAAGACAAAAATTTTAGTGTTTTAGGGATGCAATTGAGAATATAACCAGAGTGATACCTCATAAATATTCATAAACTATGTACATATAAATAATAATAAAGTTTTATGCTAAAGCGATTAAGGTTTTTTTTTTTTTTTTTTTTTTTTTGAGAATCCAAAACTGGAACTTATCATTAAGGAAGGCTGTGTAAGTCAGCCAAGAATACATGTATAAGGTCTGGTGGTACTTCTTCCATCCAGACTGACATTTGTTGAATAATGGATGCACGTCTAGCTAATGAGTGTGCTAATCTATTGCATTGTCTCCTTACAAAGGAAAACTGAACCTTGGAGAAGTGGGAAGTAAGGAATAGGATATCAACTGTCAAGTTGCCATAGTGCGCAAGTGTGTTTCCTTCATTCTTTAGGGTCTTCACAAGTACTTCAGAGTCTCCTTCAAGTGTCACATTGTCAAAGCCAAGCTCTAAAGCAAACTCCACAGCTCTCCTAGTTGCAAGGGCCTCTACCTCAATGACTGATGTGGGCAAAGGAATCCATTGGGAGAGTGAGGCCATGAATAGTCCAACTTCATTGCGAATCACGACCCCTATTCCAGCAGTACCATCTTTAGCAAAGGTTACTCCATCAAAATTCAACTTGTAGCCGTATGTCTCTGGTGTAGTCCACATATCTGATGTACGTTGTGCAGGGGGCAAAGGCAAAATGGTAGTTGTGGCAAGGTTGTCAGTAGCGGTGTCTCCCTCGACATTCAAATTGTGACTGTGTGCCCCTGTTGTAGAGTACGAAAACAGAGAGGTACTCGCAGCAGCTTCAGTCAATTGTTCCCGGGCAAACTCAATTACCTTATTGAGAGGTAATGTTGGTTTACCAAGGCGTAAGTTATTTCGCCGAGTCCACAGCGTCCAGATCACTGCCGCAAACAAGTCCGGATCCTTATTACCTGCAAAAATACAATCAAAGATGTTAATAAAAGAGGTGCACACCTTGAGCGTGCCATGATTCCACTTTGGCATTAAACTCCACAAGGGCTGTAGGTCCAGGCATAGGAGTAAGGCATGGACCACATCTTCCTACTGTGTTTTGCACACATCACAGCAACCATCCATGATGATTTTACGGTGGACCAAATTCAGTTTAGTGGGCAGAGCATTTTTAGATGCCTTTCTGATAGGCCACAAACTGAATAACCCCTTGTGATTAAACCAATTAATTGCTTAGCCAAGTTATTAATTAATCAATTTATCATGTAATTGCGTGGAAGCACAAACAAATCACCAAATAACTAAATATGCAGCGGAAATTAAAAGACACGGTGGTTTGTTTACGAATGGGAAAAAACCTCGCGGTAAAAACCCCACCAGCTGGTTTTCAGGTCACCATTCCCGAAACTCCACTATTATCAAATCAAGTAATTACAAGTAAATGAATCCCAAGTACCTTACCAACTTACAGTTGAACCCTTACCCCAATACCCAATTGGACTTGATCTGTAGTGACAATTTTCACCTTTGATGCATGGCTCCCAAGTACGTGACTAACCAATGTGCGGATCCTAGTACGCGACTTCAAAACACCAACTTAAGGAAGAGAGGTTGGCTGCAAAGTTCTTCAGTTCATCTTACACGATGAAGATCAGGAAGATGCTTGGTCACAAAACCCTTTGGTGTAAATACACAGTAACTTCTTCAGAGAAGATGAACTAGGTCAAGAACTTCATCTTTGATCACAATTTGCTTGAATAAAGATTGCTCAATGCTTTTGCAACTTGTATCACACTTGACAGCTCTTAAAACAATCCTTTTATATGTTTAGGGTTTGGAGAAAAGAAGGCCCAAAAGCATATTCACAGATCCCAAGAAAATCAGATCAGAAAATCTAAAATTATAAATCTCGACAGATAGCAAGTGTCGAGGTAGCTATCGAGCAGGTGTCGAGTTTTAATGAATTTGCACTTCAACTTACTTTTTCTTGGACAGACTTGATGACTTCAACACTTGACCTTGAAATCTTGTTACTTGAAGTATTAAAAACACCTAGAACTACCCAATTACAAATAGAGTGCATTTTGTCAATGGATTAAGCCAGTTTACATAAATAAGTGACATATGTTCTTAGCAAGTGAAAACACATATGTCATAACAATCTCCCCCTTTGGCAATCCGTGACAAAACCACAACAAACAAATAAACATATGAGAGAAGTCATAAATCACTAAACTCATATTCACTTGTTGAATACAATAAAATCTATCCTAACACAAACTCTTGAAAAACTTTACAAAAAGAGAGTTTATGGCAAGTAGACTTTGACAACCTGTACTTCTGAAACACTTTAAACAAAACTCATCAAGGCATCTTGTGTGAAACAGAAATAATAGATTGCATACAAGTATAAAGAATATGTGTATAAAGATAGAAAAGAAACAACACATGAAGAGAGAGGTGAAAGAAACATATATCTATATATAAAGAAAATAAGTACAATGTATGTAAAACTGGCCAAAAGTGAACATATACAAGATCAATATATCTATAAAGAATAGAAAAGAAAAGATACATCAGAACCTCACTACATCCCTCAAGAATATCAACACTCCCCCTATCAAAAATGTCCTATACTAATTCTCCCCCTAAGATGACTACTCTTATAACCCAAAACTACTCCCTCTTTTTGTCACGAGTGACAAAGGGTAGATTGTCATGTAGACATCTCATCAGTAGAGTTAGCATCTCCATCATCATCATCCGAAGCGTCATCATCCTCACCATCCTCAGAGTCTGAATTCGTTGGAGAAGGTGGTGAAGGAGTAGCCTCTAGAGCAAAACCACCTATGGTCGCCTGCCGTCGTGCAATACGACCAACATGAACATTCACCTGATATAACTCGGAGGAGAGTGTATCGAGGCGAGCATCCATGCGCTGCAGTTGCGCCATGATGTCTCCAAGAGACACATCGCCCGAAGAGGAAGAAGGAGTAGATGTAGGTGGAGCAGATTAGGATGGAGCTGAATGGGAGGGATGAGTGGAATCCGTTTGTCTCAACCTAAACTGAGCCTCACTATGTTTTACGGTAGCAGCATCTATGGCACAGATGTGTGTGAAGTGGTCGGACACAGGAAAGGGAATAGAAAAATGGCATAAAATCCTTGTGATAGCGGAAGGAAAGATAAGTTTATCACAGGACGCCGAGTTAAGATGAACATCTATGATAGAAAAGATAAAATGAGAGGAAAAATCTATAGTAAGATGCTCTAAGAGAGATAACAAAAATCGAGCACGAGGCTCTGTGATAGAGTTGTAGTGAGAGAGAGGATGGAGTACAAATGTCATCATCATGTTTAGGAATCTAGGACCTTTAGCAAAAGGCCTACATGATGTGTACTGATGCTCACCCCAATCAGCAGGGCGCTGACAAAAGGCAGAAATGAGCTCATCTTTGGACACAGTCCTCGGACACTCACAAGAAGGATAGTCAGGAAACTTTATCCTAGGAACCTTAAGCATATCCGCAACTAGCTGCGGTGTGACAGGGATGCACATACCTCGAATGCGAGTGAAAAAGAGAGGTATTGAATGATCTATCCTGTGCATGTTGGAGTAAAACTCTTGAATCAGCACAAGAGGACAAGTAACCAGAATGTCACATAGTGACTTCCATCCCCTATTGTGAATGACAGAAGGAAGGTTAGTGTTGGCGAAGTCCACCAAAATGACTTAGCATTCCGAATGAACACCTCGTCGAGAAAAGTTCTCCGAAAATACCTTATGGGCATCTCCATCATGGAACCGAAGGTTAAGAGGAGCAGAATCAGAAGAAGAGGAAGCTCCAAAACGCAGAGGGTTCTGAGCTGGAGTGGATTTACGTTTGGGTGCCATAGACACTACTAGCGTAAAAGAAGGAGAAAGAGATAGAAAGGAAGACAATCAGAAAAGTCCCAACACAGTTCAAATATAGCAAATATTATGAACAAGAAGTATGTATGCATGGGAATGCATGATCATGTGACATGCAAATTGAAAAAACATCATGGCCTAAACCCAATCCAATCCTATCAGTACACAAACATATAGCACACATCTAAATGCATGTAAATATCATTCTAATGCACATGGAATGCAATGTATGAAATTTTGAAAACATTTAAGTGAAAATCCAACCCAAAATTTCAAGAAAAACTCATTTATTTTGAAAAACCCTAAAAATTTCCAAAAATCCCAAAAACTAGGTTTCAAAACATGAAATGCATGAGAAAGGAAGGGAAAAATGAACACACCAAGTGATTGAAACCAAGGGAAGGCTGAAAATCAAGAGGGTTTGAAGATTTGAGTGAGAAAATGGTGTTTGGGAGATGAACAGCCACGGACAGATCGAGAGAGATTGAGGGAATGAAGTTTGAATCGCGACAAATCCTTATATAGACACTTTAGTAAATCTCAATAGCTAAGGTGTCGAGAGGTATCGAGGAAGCTGTCGAGGAGGTGTCGAGGAAAATGGCCGTCGACAGCTGCAGGTATCGATAGGTGTCGAGGAACAAGAACCAGTTTCAAAGCACAGAAGCTCGATTGATCGACCAGGTATCGAGGAGACAGGAACTTTCTCGATCGATCCATCAGGTGTCGAAGAGGTGTCGAGATTGTGATAAGAAAAAGGCTTGAGAAGCTCGACAGATAACCAGGTATCAAGGAGGTGTCAAGACAGGTTAAAAAAGTAGTTTTTCGAGAAGAGAAAAACATAGACATGAATGCAATCCAACATATACCTCAACCATTAATCCAATCAACATATAAAGCTCTCAAGATCATCTCTCAAAAAGGAATTAAGCACATGGATCCCCAAAAACATACACACACACTAAACAAGTCAAGATAGTTTAGTGAGCATACATTAGCACATGTAAACTCTTGTGATGGCCAAATCACATTGTACTTGCACATGTATCAAAAGTAGTAAAGAGTATTGCATGTTGTGTGTGAAAAACATCGCAAGATTGCATAGGTATATACATGTTATGACGATCTGAGATATGAGAAAATAACTTTAACTTACACACAATCATAACTGTTTGATGTAGACTATCACCTTCGAGGTACATCCTATAACTCCCATATCTCCTAGAATACATACTTGCAATCATATTTAAAGTATTTTTAATCTTTTTTCTTTTTATTTTCTTTGCATATTTTCTTTTGTTTTTGCATAGATGGGCATAAAAAGAGAGAAAAGAAATACCCAAGATGTTAAGCATTTGACATTGCACTTTTACTATGCTGAAGCATACGAATGTCTTTGACACTGCACTTTTGCTATGTCGAAGCATACGAATGTCTTTGACACTGCACTTTTGCTATGCCGAAGCATACATGTGTCATTTATGATTTGGCGGGCAACAGTGGTGAGATGGTTATTTATGCCTTTCTCTTAAGATTTCTAGTCCTACCCATCTAAAAGAGTGATACGAGTGTTAAGTTTAAGAGAAAACTTAATCTTACTCATCACAAACAAGAGCCACAAAGCTCACTTGTGCATAGAGATGCTCATCTAAGTTACAAGAGATACAAAGTTTAGAAACTTTGTTTTAGTGGCCATCCAAGGTACACAAGTACCAAAGTACACAAAACACACACTGTTTTTGTATTTTTCTAATTTTTCAATTTTTTTTTTAATTTTTATATTAAAAAAAAAAGTAAACAAAACTGAAAGTAAACACATAAAAACATGTTAAGCAAAATAAAGCATAAAATTAGACTGACTCAAAAAATGCAAAACACACAAGCAATGCAACAAACAAGAAAAGCAAGAAGGGAAAAGAAAGTGATGAAATCACTTAGAGTCTTTTTTCTTCCACACCTTGGAAGAACCTTTCCTTTGATTGAACCTTTGAACTAGCGGTGAGGGGGAAGAATTGAAACCGTTTAAGTTCGAAAGGAACATGAGGGTTTTCAGAAGATCTCCAAGAGGAGCAAGAGAGGATTTAAGCTGATTTTGGCTTCCAGATGCTATCATGCTATTGCTCTGTTGAGTGGCTAGCCACTTATAGCAATTAGCCACTTATAGCAATTTGATCGAGTATGACTGGCAGTTTCATAATGATGACAAAGATGCTGCTTCTTTTGTTTAGGCTTTTGAGAGTTAGCCTTCTTAGCCCTAGGGTTTTTAGCATCTTTCTTATCTTGATTAGGGGGTGCTCCTAAGATAGATTTACCCTTGTCTAAGTTCTCACTAGCTAATTTAGTTTTAACATCAGTGTTCTCAATTTCAGTGTTATTAGCAAGAGAAACAAAAACAGTATTACTAGTAGAAGCAGTATTAGAGAAAAAAAGACCATACCCTAAGCCTGTTCAATCAGAAGTAGTTTTCTGATTGCTCAGTATCTCGTCAAGCTTTGCACTTGAAGTTCTCTCCAATTGAGCTCTGACTTGAGACAGTTCTGCTTCAAGCTTCTTGGTCTTCTCAGCTAAAAAGTTGTTCTCAAACTTCAGTGCTCCAATAGTTTGATTTGCCTCATCAAACTTTATGGATAACTCTTCACGATCAAGTTCCACATCACTGAGCTTCTTGGTGGCCAGCCTATACAATTTCTCATACTTCTCAGAGAGCTTGTAAAACTTCTCATAGGCTGAATGGATATCATCTTGATCATCCATTTTCTCAAATTTGAACTCTATCAGTTCTTCTTCTTCATCCATTTCTTCAACAATCCCTTCAGTAGGATTGATTATGGCAGTGAAGGGAATTAAGATTTCGTCATCCTCATTGTTAGAATCATCTTCGGGCTCATTGTCACTCAAAGTTGCAGCAAGTGCCTTACTCTTCCCAATGCTCTTGAGATATGTTGGGCATTCATGCTTCATGTGACCGAATCTATGACATCCAAAGCACTTTGGTCAAGCCAGAACAGTGTACTGACCGCCATCCTTAGTATCCTTCTTCTCTTTGTCTTGACTCTTAAACTGAGAAGAACTAGATTGTCTGCAGTCCTTATTGAAGTTCCTCTCATTGACATTCTTTATAAATTTCTTGAACTGCCTTGTAATGTAGGACTTCATCTTGGAATCTTCATCATTGGAAGACTCATCTGTATCACTGTTTTTTGCCTTCAAGGCCATGCTCTTGCCTTTACCCGTTTTGCCAGTCCTAGATAGTCCTAGCTCGTAGGTCTGCAAGTTTCCAACTAGCTCAGTCAAAGGAATTTTGTCAATATCCTTTGATTCTTCTATTGCCGTAATCTTGGCATGGAATCTCTCAGGTAGAGATCTAAGCACCTTCTTTACAACCTTGGGTTCAGGGATGGTTTCCCCAAGATTGAAGGTTGAGTTCACTATGTCCTTTAGCTTGGCATAGAACTTATCAAACGACTCATCCTTCTCCATCTTAATTTCTTCAAAGCTTGTAGTGAGCTTCTGAAGTTTTGAATCTTTGACAGCCTTTGTTCCTTTATAGGTTGTCTGGAGGATGGTCTAAGCCTCCTTAGTAGTTTCAGTTGAGGATATCTTCTTGAACTCCTCATTGGTGACTGCGCTAAATAGGGCATTTAACACTCTGCTGTTGAAGTTAGCCGCCTTGAACTTTGCGTCATCCCAATCGGTTGGTTCTTCTTTTGGCTTAGTCTAGCCAATCTCTACAACTTGCCATACTTTCTCATCTAAAGACTGCAAGAAAGCTCTCATGCGTACTTTCAAGTATGCATAGTTAGTGCCATAAAATAAAAGAGGTATAATTAATGACTGTCTTTTATCCATGATAAGCAGGGGTCAATGCATCAACACAGCAAAGATTAAACCTAATAAAAGTGTGCTCGCTCTAATACCACTTAATAGGCCACAAACTGAATAACCCCTTGTGATTAAACCAATTAATTACTTAGTCAAGTTATTAATTAATCAATTTATTATGCAATTGTGTGGAAGCACAAATAAATCACCAAATAACTAAATATGCAGCGAAAATTAAAAGACATGGTGATTTGTTTACGAATGGGGAAAAATCTCGCGGCAAAAACCCACTAGGTGATTTTCAGGTCACCACTCCCAAAACTCCACTATTATCAAATCAAGCGGTTACAAGTAAAGGAAACCCAAGTATCTTACCAACCTACAGTTGAACCCTTATCCTAATACCCAATTGGACTTGATCTGTAGTGACAATTTCCACCTTTAATGCACGGCTCCCAAGTACGTGAGTAATCAATGCGCGGATCCCAATACACAACTTTAAAACACCAACTTAAGGAAGAGAGGTTGGCTGCAAAGTTCTTCAGTTCATCCTACACGATGAAGATTAGGAAGATGCTTGGTCACAAAATCCTTTGGTGCAAATACACAGCAACTTCTTCAGAGAAGATGAACTAGGTCAAGAACTTTGTCTTTGATCACAATTTGCTTGAACAGAGATTGCTTAATGCTTTTGCAACTTGTGTCACACTTGACGGCTTTTAAAACAATCCTTTTATATGTTTAGGGTTTGGAGAAAAGAAGGCCCAAAGCATATTCACGGATCCCAAGAAAATCAGATCAGAAAATCTGAAATTATAAATCTCGACAGATAGCAGGTGTTGAGGTAGCTATCGAGCAAGTGTCGAGCTTTAATGAATTTGCACTTCAGCTTGCTTTTTCTTGGACAAACTTGATGACTTTAACACTTGACCTTGAAACCTTGTTTCTGGAAGTATTAAAAACACCTAGAACTACCCAATTACAAGTAGAGTGCGTTTTGTCAACGGATTTAGCCAATTTATATAAATAAGTGACATATGTTCTTAGCAAGTGAAAACACATATGTCCTAACACCTTCCATGCAAGGTGTTTAATTTTATTGAGAACATGGAGACCCCAATTCCTATTCCACAGCGGCTTCAACACTTCCACTTCAGGCGGGCCTGGTTGTTTCCTGCATTGTTCTTCATACAAGAATCTATATCCTGACTTGACTGTATACACCCCATCTAGATTGAAGGGCCATAGCAGGACATCATCTTGTATGGGTCTACAGAGTGGCATATTTTTAATGGTGGTTGCCTCAAAATCAAAGAAAGCTCTGTCAATTGCATCTTCTTTCCAGACTTTATACTCCTGATCAATCAAATCACTAACCATGGTTAAACCACTCCCCTCCACCTTTGGTGAGACAACTTTGGGAGCTGCTTTGAAGGGCAACCAATTTTCCCCCCAAATATTTATTGATCTACCCGAGCCTATTCTCCAATTTGCACCCTGCTTGATCACATCACGCCCCTTCATGAGACTCTTCCAAGCATACGAAGCACTTGCTGGTACTTTGGCTTCCATCACAGATGTAGTAGGGAAGAATTTAGCTTTAAAAACTCTGTAAAACAGGGAGCTCGTGTCTTGAAGAAGTCTCCATGTTTGCTTAGCCAAAAGTGCATCATTGAAAAGGGAGAGATCTTTAAACCCCCTGCCTCCTTGAGTTTTTGGCTTGCATAGATCCAACCACTTCACCCAATGAATTTTGTGATTATCCCTCCGTTGTCCCCAAAAGAACCTGTGAATCAAGCTTTCAATTTCATTACAAAGTGAAATAGGCAATTTGAAACAAGTCATGGTGTAGGTGGGGAGAGCCTGTGCCACGACCTTAATTAAAATTTCTCTCCTCGCTTGGCTAAGCAATTTAGCTTCCCAACCTTGAATCTTCTTCCACACTTGTTGTTTGATATGTGTAAAACTCTCCTTTTTTTTCTGGCCAACAAGGGAGGGAAGGCCTAAGTACTTCTCATATTGCTGAACTACATTGACACCAAGCATGTCCTTAATCACCCCTTATACCTCTTCAGATATGGATTTGCTAAAAAATAGAGTGGTTTTAGCTCTATTAATTTGTTGCCTCAAAGCACGCTCATATTTGTCCAATACCTCAAGCAAAGTTTGAAATTCCTCTTCTTTAGCCCTGTAGAAGATTAAGCTATCATCTGCAAACAAGAGGTGTGTTAGTTTAGGCCCATTACGACAAAGGGAAACTCCACGAATAGTACCATCTGTGGCTGCCTTGTTAATTAATCCATGAAGACCCTCGGTGCACATGAGGAAGAGGTAAGGTGAGAGAGGATACCCTTGCCTTAAACCTCTTGTAGGAGTGATGTGCCTGTGGGGTTGCCCATTAATCAACACGGAGTATGATGCGGTGGTGATGCATGCCATCATGAGGTGCACCCATCTATTTTGAAATCCCATTTTTTTCAAAACTTTTTCCATGTAAGACCATTCAACCCTGTCATATGCTTTGGTCATGTCAAGTTTCAATGCCATAAAGCCCGACTTTCCCTTATTGTGATTCCGCATGTAATGCAAAGTTTCAAAGGCCACCAAGATGTTGTCCGAGATCAACCTATCTGACATAAAGGCGCTTTGATGATCTGAAATGAGCTGAGGCATTATATCTTGCAAACTGTTGGTTAGAACTTTAGCAAAAATTCTATACAAAACATTGCTCAAGCTAATAGGTCTAAATTCCATTACATATTTTGAATCTTTTACCGTAGGAATCAATGTAATAAAAGAATGACAAAGAGTCTGAGGTAAAAAAAAAAAAAAAAAAAAAAACCAGAATTTAGGTAGTGCAAGATAGTAGTTGAGACGTCGGAGCCAACCAAGGACCAATAGCTTTGGTAGAACAATGGAGGCATCCCGTCCGGGCCGGGTGCTTTCAAGGAGGCCATTTGTTTCAAGGCTATCTCTACTTCCTCAAGGGTGAAATCTACCTCAAGTTTCAAATTCATTTCATTTGTCACCACATGTGGGATTGTATCAATTACCTCCTCAAAGTTACTGGGCTACTCCCGTAGTGAAAAGTGCCTTGTAGAAGTCAACTATAGTATCACTTATTTGGGCGTTACTAAATTATAAACATTATTTAAAACTCATATCCTTTACAATTTTTTTTCTCAAAAAAAAAATATCCTTTACAAATTTGATTGTTTTGTGATGATGTCGGTTGGGTACTTCAAAGTAAAATCCATGATAACTTTTTATTTATATTATCTATAGATTTTATCTATCTACTTACTGTAAATATCAAAATGATCAAGGTCAATTGGACAAATAATTATATCATCTATACAACAATTAAATTCAAGTCCTTTTAAAAAAAAAATTAAAATTATACACAATATATGAGTTTATAAAGTTCTAAATTTGTAATACGCTAGTAGGACCCATCTCTTTATTACAAGTTTTGAACACATCATTGGAAAGTAGAGATTTTTATTTTAAAAAAATAATCTCAATTGTGTGTCTGGTTTGATTCATGGATTATATTAATCGATCCAACTGACCATTCAACAGTTCAATTGTGATTTGCATCAAAACAATTAAAGTTGTATAACTAGCTAGACTGGAAAAACAGTGTGGTTCATAATTGAACTGGATCCAAACAATCATTCCATTTTGATTTTCAAAATAATGTCAGTAGCAACTATACATGATTACATCAGGTGAGAAGAAGTAAAGAATCATTCGACAGGGACTCAATGTCTCGACTGTGGAGAACCCTCAAAATAAAAATAATAAAAAAATTATTTTTGTTTGCGTAAAAGCAAACATAATAATAATAAATGAACTTAATTATAAAATCATATATATATATATATATATCTTTATCTTATTCATAAATTCTCTTTCTTTAATTGTAGTAATGTAATGTCTACTAAACTTTTTTATGTAGTTTCAGTCACCGAGTGTCATGTCGTATCGAATGGAAAACCCCACTCAATTCCCCCCAGTCGGCAAAAACGTCCAACTGTTCCTTACACTTCATTATTGGTTCATTATTAACTAAATGAGAACTCATTGTTTAATCAAACATTTTGTTGTTTTCTAATCAAGTCATAAAAACTGGGTAGACATCGTGTTTGTTTCAAATTTCCTTGTTCCACAAGTTGAGAAAGAAGACATTGTAGACAAAATCTATCTGTACAAGACAGTTTATGAAGTATACAATTATGAAATAAGGCCTAAACAGTCTTCAGCGGTCAATCATGACATGCATTTTGATATAGACTATGTATAATTCAAGTCTCTTCTATGATTGTTTAAGTTTTTGGAATTATGCAATCTTGACCAAGCATTCTCATTCCATTTGGTTTCAAATATAGATGCTTCTAATTTCAAGGAAATGGCTTTTGTCCATTAATTAAAAGGAAACTCCCCTCCCCTATCAAAAGCAGAACTGGATGCAGCTAAGGGTGGTGATCCAATGTTGGTAAAATCTCTCCAAAAGGACATAAATGACATTCTCAAAAAGGAAAGCCAGATGTGGCAACAACGGTCTATGGCGCTTTGCTTGAAATGCGGAGATAGGAATACTGCTTATTTTCACAGTAAGGCCTCCTGAAGGTTTTGAAGAAACAGGATTCTTGGTTTAAAGAACAATCAGAATGTTTGATGTGCAAAGGAGAACCAGATCAAACACATTGTTGTTGAGTACTACCAATCTCTATTCTCAACCTCCTCCCCATCTGATTTTTCTAAAATCCTTGGCAAGGTCTAACCTTCAGTAACTGAATCTATGAACTCGATGCTGCTTAGAGACTTCATTAGGGAGGAAGTGGAAATAGCTATGAAACAGATGGAGCCCATTACAGCCCCAGGCCCCGATGGTATGCCTCTACTCTTTTTTCAATCTTTTTGATCTACTGTGGGTGATGATGTTTGCTTGGCTGTTTTGGACTATTTGCATAATTGTAAGATTCCTAGAGCAGTTAACCTTACTCATATTGCTTTAATTCCGAAAGTTAAATCTCTAAAAAGAATTACTGAATTTCGTCCTATAAGCTTATGTAGTGTGATTTATAAAGTTGTGTCAAAGGTGTTAGCTAATAGACTTAAGGGTATCCTACCTACAGTAGTGTTGGAAAACCAAAGCACTTTCCAAGTAGGCAAAGTGATTACAGACAAAATACTGATGGTTTTTGAAACACTGCATTATATGAAGCATCATCAAAAGGGCAAGACGGGTTTCATGGCCTTGAAGTTAGACATGAGCAAGGCTTATGATCATGTTGAATGATAATACTTGGAGCAAATGATGAAACGGATGGGCTTTGCAAATCGATGGGTGGCCTTAATGATGGAATGTATATCATCAGTTAGCTACTCGATCCTTATTAATGGCGAACCCTCTCCAATCATCCACTCGACTAAAGGCATTAGGCAAGGGAATCCACTCTCCCCTTATCTCTTTCTTTTCTGCACAGAAGGTCTCCACAGCCTTCTCCAACACTCTGTTGCTTCTGGTTAAATCAGAGGGGTTTCCATATGTAAGAATGGTCCTTGGCTGACCCACCTTTTCTTTGCCAACAACAACTTGCTTTTCTACAGATCCACAATTACTAAATGTCACAGGATTTAAGAAATTTTAAACAGTTGTGAAAATGCTTCTAGCCAATAGTTAAATAGGTCAAAGACCTCTCTCTTTTTCAGTAAATCTACATCATCAACTGCCATTGAGAAGATAACAAGCTACCTTGGGGTTTAAGAGGTCAAACAATACGAGAAATACCTTGGTCTTCCTACCCTCGTTAGTAGGAACAAGAAGGCAAGTCTCATGTTTATTAAAGAAAGGGTGTAGGCCAAGTTACAAGGTTGGAAAGAACAACTCCTCTCCTAAGCCGAGCGAGAAGTCTTGCTAAAAGCGATAGTGCAGGCTATCCCAACCTTCGCCATGAGCTGCTTTAAACTCCCCATCACATTATGCAATGACATTGAGTAGATGATCTGTAAATTCTGGTAGGGCCATCGTGACAACCAAAGAAAAATTCATTGGATGAAATGGAGTTCATTATGCCTTCCAAAAGACCTCGGTGGTATGGGATTCAAGGAACTGCAGAAATTCAATGATACAATGTTGGCAAAGCCAGTGTGGAGATTGCTTGAAAATAAGACTTCTCTCTTCCATAGGTTCTTCAAAACAAAATTTTTCCCAAATGGTACTATTTTTGATGTGAAGGAAGATAAGGGATCCTTTGCTTGGAGAAGCATTCTTAAAGGCCAGGAGGTCATAAAAAAGGGGGCCTAATGGAGAGTGGGAAATGGCGAGAACATCCTCATTTACAAGGACAGGTGGCTTCTGACCCTCAGTACACTAGAATTGGATCCCTTCTAACTTTGTTTGGTAGTGATGCTCAGGTATCATTTCTGATTGACAAAGAGAGAAGGTGCTGGATTGATGATGCAGTTGAAAACAATTTCCTGCCCTCATAAAGCCAAGCTGATCAAATCAATTCCCATAAGCTTTAATGAAGCTAATGAGAAGCTGTGTTGGCCGAGCAATATGGATGGGCTATATTTAGTTAAGGCCGAGTATAGACTCCTAGTGAATGAAGAGCTGATTTCAAACGTTGGTTCATCATATGTGCCTCAGTCAACGAACACATGGAAAGGGCTTTGGAAAATGAGGATTCCTAACAAAACAAAAACATTGATGTGGTGCACAAATAAGGATGCTCTTCCAACCCGGGCAAACCTTGTAAAAAGGAAAGTTCTCACAGACCCTACTTGCCAAGTTTGCAGTGCAAAGCCAGAGTCTACATTGCATGCTCTTTGGTCTTGTCCAAAGCTAAAAGAGGCTTGGTCTGTTCATTTTGCTTCGCTAATGAATGAAGCTCGTGAGTCCTCGTCTTTCCTGGAAGTGTTTTGCATATGTTTAGAGAAGTCTTACCCCACGGACCTATTTGCAATGCTTGCATTTTAGATTTGGTCTAGGAGGAATAGTTGAGAATGGGAGAGAAAGTGGCTAACCTGAAACTGATCAACTTAATGGCTAGAGATGCCCTTCAAGAATTCCAACAAGCCAACACCACACCTCCAAAACCCCCTCCAGCCTAATTCACCACCAGATGGAAGCCACCCCCTTCGAAGTGGGTCAAAGCCAATTTTGATAGAGCTGTTTTCCAAGAGCGAGCTAAAGCAGGATTAGGTATCATCATTCGTAATGACCGTGGTCTAACTATGGTTGCATTGACACAAGTTATTCCTCTACCCACTTCAATGGAGATGGTGGAAGTGTTAGCAACGCGGAGGGCTATTATCTTTGCCAAAGAGCTTGGTTTTGATAAAGCCACAGTGGAAGGTGATTCTGAAATTGCAATTCAAGCTATGAAGAGTGATGACTATTTCCCTGTACCATTTGGGCACATCGTTTTAGACATAAAGGCCCTATCTACCAACTTCAGGAGCTTGATTTTCCAGCACACACGTAGACAAGGAAACATAGTATCCCATAGCTTGGCACGAGTAGCTTGTAATTTTTCTCCTTTTTGTACTTGGATGGAGGAAGTTCCTACAAGTTCTTATGCTGTGTATCTTGCAGAAACTATCAAAAATTTGTAAGCACCTTTCCCTTTTGGGGCAGCTTTTCTCTCCAAAAAAAAAGAACCTCACTTAGCACTTCTTTTCGGTCTGCAGGTACAACCCCACAATGGCAGAAGGGAAATGAGAACAAAATTCAAGAAATTCCATGTCAAATAAATAATACAATATAATTGGTAATCAATACGTCGGAATAAAAAGAATTTTGTTGAGGAGTTAATAATAATTTATGGTTTTTACTAAAGTATGCCTTAGTAAACTATATTAGAAAATTTTTTATGGAAAAAGGAAAAAGTAATTAGCTGTTTTGACAGATTTTTCAATTCCCTATAAAAACTTTCTCAAAATAAATGATTAATATATGCTATAAGAACATACATTAACTAGACCCATAATTTATTGCTTTATTTGAAATTGTCATCATGTTCTAGTCTATTTTGAATTTGATTGATTAGGGCCCTTAAATATCAATACAATAATCTTTCATAACTAGTTAACTACCAAATAGGTAGTACCCAATATTCAAAACTCTGTGACGAGTAATTCTACGGTACCTCCCAAAAAAAGGGGAGGGAGGGGGGTACGGTACCCACTAGTAGGTAACCTGCTACAATAAGTTACTTTTTTCTCACATCTGACGGTTCTATCCTCACATTGTGCATTTCCAACATCATATGTAACAGTTCTTTTCTCACATTTGGTGTTTCCTTTATCTTTTTCTCACATTTGACGTTTCCATTCTCACATTGTGCAGTTCCAATATCACATGTGACAGTTCTTTCCTTCCAACATCACATGTGACAGTTCTTTTCTCACATTTGGTGGTTCCCTTACTTTTTTTTCTCACATCTGACGATTCTATCCTCACATTGTGCGGTTCCAACATCACATATGACAGTTCTTTTCTCACATTGGGTGGTTCTCTTACTTTTTTTTCTCACACTTGATGGTTTCATCCTCACATTGTGCAGTTCCAACATCAGATGTGTTAGTTCTTTTCTCACATTTGATGGATTTTCTCACATCTGATGGATCCCTTACTTTTTTCTCACATTTGACAGTTTCATCCTCACATTGTGCAGTTTTAACATCACATGTGACTGTTTTTTCTCACATTTGGTAGTTCCCTTACCTTTTTTTTTCCTCATATTTGACGGTTCCATCCTCACATTGTGCAGTTCTAACATCACATATGACAGTTCTTTTGTCACATTGAGTGGTTCCTTTACCTTTTTCTCACACTTAACGGTTCCATTCTCACATTGTGCGGTTCCAACATCACATATGATAGTTCTTTTGTCACATTAGGTGGTTCCTTTATTTTCTTTTTCACACTTAACAATTTCGTCCTCACATTGTGCAGTTCCAACATCACATGTGACAATTTTTTTCTCACATCTGGTGGTTCCTTTATTTTTTTCTCACATATGATGGTTTCATCCTCACATTGTGCAGTACTAATATCACATGTGACTGTACTTTTGTCACATTCGGTAGTTCCCTTATTTTTTTTTTCTCGCATTTGATGATTCTATTATCATGTTAGGCAGTAATAATATCACATTTTACCGTACTTTTCTAACATTTGGTGGTACTTTAATTTTTTTTTCTCTCACATTTGACGGTTCCATTATTACATTAGGCAGTACTAAGATCACATATGACTGTACTTTTACCCCATTCAGTTGTACCCTTATTTCTTTTCTTACAAGTGATAGTTCCATCGTTACATTAGGCAGTGCGAACATCACATGTAATCGTACTTTTATCACATTCAATGATTCCTTTTTTTCCCCCCTCACATTTGATAGTCCATTGGGCAGTACCAACATCACATGTGACCAAAATATCCTGAAACTCTCACAAATTGCTAGGATACCCTTAAAATAAAAAAGGTGACCAAAATATCCTTAGAACCTATAAAATGACTGAAATGGCCCTAAAACCTAACAAATGTCCAAGATATCCGTAGAACCTAAAAAATGACCTAAATGATCTTAAAACCTAAAAAATAACCGAAATTACTTTGTAACCTAAAAAGTGATTGAAATACCCTTAGAACATAAAAAAATGACCGTAATACATGTAAAAATGACAGAAATACCCATAGAAACTTTAAAATGACTAAAATACACTTAAAACCTAGAAAATGACCAAAATAACTCTGAAATCTAAAAAATGACTAAAATGACCTTATAACCAAAAAGTGATTGAAATATCCTCAGAACCTAAAAAACAATTATAATGCACTTGAAGCCTAAAAAATGACCGAAATACCCTTAGAATCTTGAAAAATGACCGAAATGGCCCTAAAACCCAAAAAATGACCAAAATACCCTTAAAACCAAGAAAATGACTGAAATGACCCTAAAACCTAAAAAAATGATTAAAATGACCTTGTAACCACTTATTTTCTATTATTAAGGTTGAACATTTGAAATAGATCACATTGACATATATAAAGAAAAGATGGTTGAAAACTGCAAAGTGTGGCCTACCTTGCAAACATGAATCCTAGATTTATGATATACATTCATGCATAAGATTATCCTAAGTTAATTTTGATTGGTGCTTAATAAAATATTAATTCAAATTTAATTGTGAGATCTTTATATCTTAACTTAGTGGTAAGCCTAAGATAATTAACATTCATGCATAGAATTATCTACATGTAAATGTATTTTTAAACATCTTAGAAGCAATAACTTAGTGGTAAAACAAGCGTGTTTTAACCAGGATACCCTGGTTTAAGCCTTTGCGTTGATCCCTTACCGTTAATATAATTTTAAAAAATAATTAACACTTTAAAACATAACCCTTGTTGGTATCTTTTTCTATTCACCCTAGATTATCCATTTGTATATGATGCAATTTGTTTATTAAGAAATCACTTTTCCATATTCACATATGAAAAGATAAAGAATTCACTAGTTCTGTTTGTATATACCATAGATGATCCAAAGAAATCAGACCAACTCCTTGCACTTGGAGCTATAAATGAAAATTTTTATCACATAATATCTATAACTTGATTTGATATGTAACTCACTTTCATGTACTACAAGCAAGTCTCTTGTTGCAAAGTATCTCAAAGAAGCAAAACAACTACAAAGAAATCCATTTAAAAAGTGAAAATTCATTTTAAAAAAAATATCTGCTACAATGTGTTTCATTCACATATATATCTAAATACCATCATGGTTGAAAGGGAGAAAATACACTGGAATGCCTTATGTGATTGGACGGGCCATATATGGTCCGCAGACGTCAGGATGAGCGAGCCCATCATTTGCACGGGCCTCCAATAGACGGATCTCATGTGAATAGACCAGATACGGACGGAGTGAAAGAAGGTGGGCTGGTTGGCCATGGGCCTGTTGGACCCCTCATGGGGGACATTTTGGCTCATGCTCATAAGGGCCTAAATAGAGTCCTTGCGCTAGTAGGACTCCGGAAATCTTATATATTTAGTAAAGATCTTCCCTATAAGGAGGAGATCTGTCCATCACGTTTAGGATTCTACAAGGAGAGTCCTATAAGGAAAAGACTTCCGCACCAAGAAAGAGATGTCAACCTTATACTACTATAAAAGCCCCAATACCCTCACAAACCAAGGTATGCATAATTTTATCCTCTCTAGCACTCTAGAGTTGTGAGAATACTTTCTGACTTGACCTTCGGAGGGTATTTGGCCGGCACCACACCGGTGCCCTTTGATAGGTTTTCTCCTTTGTTTCGTGCAGGTTAACATACAAGCGAAAAGAGCATCGCACGACTTATTGGTGAACTTCTCAGTTTCATCAATGGTAACAATTGAAAAAGAGACAACCAAAAGCATCTGCATGTTTGGATTTCATTCTTAAATTCTCAAGAGGGCAACTTCTAACTTGTAGGAATTTTTTATAGTCCATTCTGCAACTCCAATGGCAACTGAAATATCTGCATTGAAATGGTATAACTATTAGTACTTTAAAAAAAAAACAAAGATGTTCGTAAGAGCATATCTCTTTGCATAGAGCCTTAGAAATTTAGTTATTATTTAAATAACTACAATTACTCAAGAACTTTAGCTTATCTAGCTCAAATTGACAATATCAAGTTCAAAATCATATGTAATAAGTTTATTATAAAAAAAATCAAGTAAAGAACAACATGCTAAAAAAAGGGATATAATTAACCTTTGAGAGGTTTCTTACCATCTGAAAGTTGAGCAATAATGTAAATGATTGTGGGTGCATATCAGTGTTTCAGCTCTGTTTTAGAGCTTGATCTTGTTACATGGACTTCAAATGTATGTGCATATGCATTCTAGATGTTACAAGTGTTTGGACTCATTTATAGAAGCAATACACAACATAATAAGCAAAAATTTTAACTTATTTAATAAACCCATCCATAAATTACATCAAATGTTCCCTAATAGCTTCCAAGAATAATCAAATCACTTTGCGCAACATAAACATACACAGTGACTCCATTGACACATTTAGCAGTTGGTTCTTTACATAATCAATTGCTTCGGGCTCCACAACTAGAGTTTCCATGATTTACAAGATCCATTAAAGGAGGAAGTACATCTTGGACAACACCGTGATAAAAAATTTCACACTTTTAACCATATTTTACAGCTGGTTGTTAGCATATCTAACCATATCCTGTATATAAAAGCAATTCAAATTATGAAAGGAAATACCTAAAGTAGTAAAAACCTTAACTTCAACTAAATTAACAATGGGCATCAATTTATTTCAATCTTTGAGAGTTGAACTGGATTATGACTAATATCCAGTGAAAACATTATGTGGAGTTGGTAGTCTTGGGATTCAATTTTTACACATATGGACATGCTTGCACATGGTTGCTTTTAAGTAAACATGGTACTAAATTCCACCAATTATAGATGTCATTTTTCTTTATCCAGTGCAATTCCAAAAGTGCAGAAAACAAAGCTTAAAATAATACACAAAAATAAAGCCAACATATGGAAATATGCTCTGTAAACATAATTAGAGTACATATACAAACAAATATAGAAAATCCTTATTTCCAATGTCAAATAAACCCTCTAATCAAGGGCTTTGATCTGTCTATGAACAAGGGTCACATAATGATTTAATTTCTCCGGGTCAAGATGGAGAGTATTATTCTCTATTAGAACTACAATGTGGTAGCTCCTCTAAGAAGTAAACTAGAGCAACTACGAAACCTTATAAACATTCATAACTACCTAATAAAGTTGAGAAACTAAGGGTGACACCCATAAATTATAAAGGACATGAACATGTAATGCAATCTACTCTTTCTCCAAGCTTACCTAGTGCCAGATCTCTTACAACCTAACAATTTCATGCACAATACTCTTATTACTAGTAATAAAATGACAAAACAAAACATGTTGTAATAGAAGTATAAACCTGAAATCGATGGAATATACAAAATGCTTCCCTTCAGTGGAGAACATAATCAAAGAAACCTTGATTATGAAGGCAGAGTGTTGAATAAGTGGCATTTGCCACATTTTGAAGTTGGTGACTTCCAAGCATGCATATTTTCACATTTAAATAACTCAATGAACTGTGTCATTAAAATAATTATAAATTATCCAAAACTTCCAAATGACCAATACTTAAAACTTGAATAATAATAATAATAATAATAATAATAATAATAATTATTATTATTATTATTATTATTATTATTTTATGAATCAATAAAGATATTTTTTTGGGATGATACAGTAAAGAATTTTATTCAAAGTAAGATAAGTATACAGTAAGAGCCCCAAAGACTCTAAACCAGCAGCTGACATAGTAGAACTCTGCATTACATACCACAATAACAACACAAACACACCATCCAAAGTAGGCAAATTCAACCCTTCTAGGCATGATTATCATGGTAAGGGGAAAAGATGACATCACAAAATGCTTAATCATGCATGAAAAAAGTTTCAAATGGTCAATATTTTTGTATTTTTAATCATACATTATGTTAATTTTGTTTTGATTTTACTTATTAATTTGAGAAGACTTTGGGGGACATCCTGTTTTGGTTGATATAATTTCCGAGCTTATATCTGTGCCCCCAAATCATCACAGATAACTAGCAATCATATAACCCAAAATAGCCAAACAAATTAATCCAAAATCAGGAAGAAAAGGAAAACAATTCTCACACAGATCTATCTTCTCAACACTAAAATACCTAAATCAAATCTAACCTAAAAGTAATAACCAAATCAAATATATATATATATATATATATAAACAGCTTCTCCCACAAAAATTCTCACCGGTGGCAGTAGCGGACGATCTGACGTTGACGGATGGTGCGCAGCGGCTGCAGCGGTGGTGGTGGAGGCGGCGGTGGCAGTGACACAGAGCTTGCCAAGTCTCTCTCTCGTTCAGCCTCTTTCATTCTCTGTTTCTTTTTCTTTTGGTTATCTTTTTCCTTTTATACACTACCTATTCTACTGGTGACAAGTTCACCTAATAAGTTAAATCAACGGTCAGGATTGCAAATTTTAAAATGTACGGCTAAGATTTGGGCAGTACCGCACCCCCTTAAAAAAGAGGTGGGTATTGTAGAATGACTCCTCTGTGACATGCCACTTCGAATGAAAATCACTAATACAAATCATTAAGGAGTTAATGATTTACTGCTTAGGAATGTTCGAGCAAGACTTTAGCTCAATCAAACCATATCAGTCAACCTAAATGTGGGTCCAATAGACATGTTCCCTAAATTCTTGCCTATGGTATTAGTAGTTACCTCACAATTTTTACAACACCACGAATTTAGGATAATGGTCACCCATAACGTTCTATCAAGTATCAAGCCCCATTTATGATTGTGCATCTTTGGTGCGATGGTCACTCCACAAGTTTAAATGCTTGTGGGGTGTGAGGGCTAAGAGTCAAAGTTCAAGTCTCTAGGAAGGAACTTCACACACATATAGACTTAGATTAGGCTATGATAAAATTTCTATCTTATATGTAATCATGTATGTACACATATTAGTCGAACTTTCTTGTACATTGCATTAATTGGCTACTAGTTTGATTAGAAAAATATAATCTTTATAACTAATTGCAATTGAGCAAAGGTTCAAATTACAATAATTTTTCTGTGTTTCATTACTTACTACATCATTTTTCTGTGCATATTACCTCAAAGCTTTTGATTTATTAATATTGGTAATACATGTACCATCTATAGAATATCAAAATGCTTCATACACAGCAATGGGCTCCTCACTTTGTTAGTACCATCATCCCAAATTAAAGAAGCAGAGACCATTTGTTTATCTAATGTTCCTTCGATTGTGAGTGCAAATGATTGCTTTTGTCCAGAAGATGTAAATGATAGAACACTAAGGTTCACTTTGATGCTAAGTCCGCTGGAGCGGTCACAATAGCTTTGTATGTAGATGGTGATGTTCCAACGTTAGTGACGTTCCACTTGAAAACATGACTTATAGAATTTGAGGGTTGTATGGACAGAGCAAAAGGAGGATAGTTTAGATCAAAGACTGTTCCATCTAACCTTCTAGACAGCGACTATTGTCCCCAGTAACAGATTGTAATAACTTGGTACTATGTTCTTGTCCACACAAAAATTTTATGTAGTCAGGTGCATCAATATCATATATTAAACCAGGATTTGAAGCCTTAAGAGGATTTATATTGCCTGCATCATATGCAAATTCAGCTCCAGAGCTCTTTTCAGCATCTATAGGGACAACTACAAATAATACACCAAATTGGTCCAGGGTTATGGTCTAAATTAAAAGTAGGAGAAAATATTTTAATCCCTAACAAACTTATAGTATTTTCTTTTCTTTTCGTCAACATCCATTATATTTATAAAAGAATGATGGCGTGGCAAAACTAAAAAGTGACATGTCATTGTACTTTACACATGTTAAAGACAAAAGGCGATCACTTTAAACTTTAGAGATAAAAGGCGATCAATTTTGAGTTTGTTAGGGACTAAAGCAATCACTTTAAACTTAAAAGAACTAAAATTGCTCATACACTAAAGTTTAGACCAAACTGTATACCTTAGCCTTAAAATTGCCAAGAGTGGGAACTTAATATAGCTATTACCAATAGTCTTGAGTGCGGATATGATAGCAGCAGGTGACCATGTGGGGTGAAAGGATTTTATGTAGGCAGCCACCCCTAAAGCATGTCGGCAAGCCATTGATGTCCTTGAGACTATATTATATGACAATTTTCTCTCATCTAAAGAAATTTCAGAAATTGGGGAAATCAGGGACCATGCAGCTAGAATGTCAACTCCAGATGCAGCTAAATCCGGCTGCAACAACATGAAAATTCAGTAAGATGAATAATACCATTAACTCTAGGGGGATAACATTTTTCACAAATAATGACATGACAAGTTGTGATTGATGTATAATCAAAATGGTAAATAGAAGTTGATCCACATAAAAGTGATATTACTCTTATCACAACATATATCATATCAAAAGTTTTCAAGGAAAACTGTGAAATATGTTGTTTCCCTAACATTACCCAAATAATTCAAAGATCCAAATGTGAATAAGTGATTATTTGGAAGTTACCTTGAGAATGTTGTGTGCAGTTGGATTTGGAGCTCTGGATGAGAAGGCAGCTATGTAAGGGGCAAATGTATCTTTACGGTCATTAGTCTTGAGAATAGTCGCAGTTGGGTTACTGTAAAATTGTGCATCTTCATTAGGATTAGTATTTCTTGTGAATTCCTTAATTATCTAAGGTATTTTAGATGAAAACCTTGTTGAATTTATGTACGAGTAAATGTTGGCAGAGTGTGTCTATGGAACAACAGAATCGTGGAGATGATTCGTTAGCTGCTGAACTAGTCTCACTTTCAGTGTCAGAGCTGTAGGGTGGGAAGATTGAGAACGGACTCCACTAGTGATTAAGTTCTTTTTTGTCTAACTCTAACTAAACGATAAATTACAACTATACATTCAGATGCTAAAATTTTAATTGTCTAATTTAGGAATTCTTTGAAACTTGTATCAACTAGGCACTTCGACATGATACCGAATAGGGGGATTGACAGAATTGAATTGGGAGAGAGAGAGAGAATCGCATATTAAAACGGTGTGCTGGTATTCGTAATTTATAAGTAGGAAGTTTCAACGAAGATACATTCTCATATGAGTCTGTATTCCTTTCCGCGTGACTAACTAGGCTGATGGCCAAGTTCACTTTCTAGAAGAAATAAAAAAGTAAGAGGTGGAAGTTTTCCCTGTGCTCAACAGTTTTCTTACTAGTGACAAAGTGCATTTGGTAGCTCTATCTGTGAGTCAAAAATGTGAATTTGGAGAGCATTCACATCTTGCTGCAGCTCAATTGCCAGATCAGTTTAATCCAAAGCTTAACTTGGCTTTGGTATATTTATAAGGGAAATATTAACAAATGCCTTAAACGTGTTTGGATAAAGGGTTTGACTTACCTTCGGTATTTTTTTTTTTTTTTTAAACTAGAATCTCCTTTTAAAAAAGTTTTTAAAAAGTACTAGAGGAGAAGTTAGAAAAGATAAATGATCATTTCAGAGGAATAAAAAATGTTAAATTCTTAAAAATAATTAAATTCAACATAATCATAGATTTAATTAAGAAACCTTACATTAAACAATACAATAGAAACATTTTTACTTTTTTAATTATTAAATTCTATAATTCAGCAAAAAATAAATTTATTAAATTCTATACATACATATTTGAATTTAATTAGATAGCCTACTTTTACCATTTGAACTTTTACTTAACAACTGGCATGGGCAAGGCATGTGCTACCTTTGAGTGAAAAAATTAAGATAAAATTTTGGCAAAACTACATTATTGATCCTTGAATTTTACCTGCTAAGCGCTTTTAGTTCCTAAAGTTTCAATTGAGAACTATTAGTCCTTAAAGTTTCTAAACTAAACACAATTAGTCCCTCCACTAACTCTTTTCTCCTCACCCCGAAACCACATCCCATGAATCCCTTAACCAAGGGCATACCTCCCATGTATTGGTTGGGTACACATAGGTGATGCTCTAGGCCTTGTATGAGTGCCACTACCGTTTGGGTTTGTCTTCTTTCATTCCCATGCCATTTATACTGCTCCTTCGCCATATTCTTCTGCCACCCGTATTGGGTAATGTTTGTTTTCTGCGACATGAAGCATGTGTGGGCTTTTGGGCTTGCCTTACTTTTCTTCATCCCTCTGTGGAATGGGCATTGTTGAGATAAGGGCCTCTGCACATATAGCCCATTGGGTTCCTATTCCTGCCATTCCTCCTATTCTTCCCGTAGGACTGCTAGCTGTTATTCCTGCCATGTTGGCTCATTGGGTTTGCTACCTCTTTTCTTGGGATTCCCCGGTCCACTTACTTCATCTTTACCTCTTATTCTTCCCATGGGCCTACTAGCTATTATTCCTGCCATATATGCCCATTGAGCTTGCTACCTCTTTTCTTATGCTTCCTCAATCCACTTATTTCATCTTTACCTCTTATTCTTCCCATGGGCCTGCTGGCCATGTTATTCCTGCCATGTTGGCCCATTGGGTTTACTATCTTGCTTTTATCATTCTTGTTTCTTTTTCTTTCCATTTTCCTTCTTGTTGGGGTTCTTCTATTATTGGGGCTTTCATAAAAAATGGGCATAAACATTATCTTTATCAAAGATAACTCCATCAAAATTTATTTTGTAACAGAGGAATTCAGGAGTTATCCATGAGGGTACTTGTCAAGTCGGGTGTACAGGTGCAATCATGGGGAGGATTGAAAATTCCAGTATATATTCTTTCACTTGTTCCAACAATTGGCCAAGGGTGATAGTTTGTTTACCCAATCACAGATTAAATCATATTGTACTTTGCTTGAGAGTACAGTGGTTTCATATTGGAATTGTATTCCAAAAAACCACCAATTTTGGGAAAAGGAAGAGAGCATATGAACCACATCCTCTTGGTGATTACAGATTTCCTTGTGAGTATTGATATTCTATTCATAAAAATTTTTGCAAATTAAATAATAGATCCAATTGATGGTTAACAAGTTGCATGATGCATGAGACATAGTAACTAATTTACTAATGTACTCGCTCTAGCGATTTGAAAGACTAATAATTTTTCCAAGAGCCTTATAACTCAAATAACACATCTACGATTGATTCCCACACCTCTAATTATAGAATTGTAAAAAAGAATAATAATAATAATAAATAAACAATTAAATTAAAAACCCAAATATAACCTTATAAATTTTCCTCATAAACTAAAATACCATATCCATTGTCTTCTGTAACTCATCTTGATTTCCCTAAAAATTCCCTAAGTCTCTTAACCCACAAGACCCATCTTACTGTGCTTGACCCGACCCACGCAGGCAAGACCCATTGCAAAGAGCACCGGATCCAGTGAAGTCATACTTGGTGTGATTTTGTGACACACCATCGTTGTTTGTTGTGCAAAGCCTTTCATCATTGTGGTTCGGACGTCGACCCAAAACAAAACAAAAAATAAAAAAGAACGAAATCCTTTGATTCTACTTATTGAATTTCTAAGAAATCCAATCATGCAAAGTTCCAAGCTCCTTCAATCAAAATTTAAAATAACTCTTTTAAGTTTTGAGTTGTAAATATAATTAAACAAAAAAATAAAATAAAATAATCTCCATTGAAAGCCAGACTCTCGGTTCCATGCAAAATGTAGCTTTATTGGCAATTTGGCATCTTATAAAGTTCCATAGGCGTTTTGCAACTTAAGAATAGGAATAAAAGAATTTCGTGGGTTGTGATGCCTAATATGGTTTAGTTGGGAGGAATATGAATGGATGATTTCAGTGCGTTTAAATTAAGTTGAAGAATTTGTCAAAATGCATCAAAGTTTTTATAGTTAATAATCAAGTATCATCCATATCTTTCTCAAAAAAAAAAAAGTATCATCCATATATATGCATTTGGACTTAAAATGTGTCTTTTGCTCTTCATGGATCGACAAGATTAATAAACTCTGATCACTTTGGGATACTCAGTCTCTATGACATTGCTGAAATGGTTAAACAATAACTAAGTGAATTCTATTCTTGAATGAAGATAAAAGCAATCAAGAGACTTTATTACAAAGTCCTTGTTAAAATAAGATGGAGGGTGGTGGTAATGAGTTCAATACTTACACAGGTTGCCCCTGTGATTTATCATCTAACATTAACTTTAGTTTGTTTATTTTTTTTTTTTAATATAATTTTGTTTATTTTTGTTTTGAAGGACTTCTTAGATTATGTGATTTGTCAATTTTGTCAGACTAAATAAAAAGTTACATTCTTAAGTTGATTTGTCAATTTGGCTAGACTAAATTGCAATTTACACTCTTAAATTTGATAAATTTGAATTTTATCTTTTAAAGTTTCAAAATTTTGGATTTACACCCCTACCATTGCATAGTGTTTGCAAAAGGACCCTTCCGCGCCCCTATTCATGAATGAGGCAACCATTATGTCACATTATCTCAAAACAAATCTGGTTTTGAATAAATCAATTGAATCTTGAAATTGTAGTTTATCGAGTCACCATCACATTTAACTTCAATTAAATCTTGAATAGTATATCCAACAATCTTGATTCTATAATTTTTGACATTATTGATCAATTCAATATTCTTCGCTTTTGACCAATCACACCTTACCCCAAACTTAGGTTAGCTATTATAAACTTCAAGCAAAAATTAACAATTCTGTCTTCTTTTTCACTTTTTTCAAACCACTGTTCAATTTCAATAGAAAAAACCAACCTATTCCACACGTAATTGCCAATAACCACAAAAATGCAAGAACGGAGGCTAGCATGAATCCAAACTGTATAGTAACTAGACTGAATCACTAATGACCGTATTGACTGGAGTCAGTCTATGCAAAGGGACCCATGCAATGGAAAATTAGCTTGCTTTGATCAGGAGATGATGACACAATGAAAAATCCAAAAATCTTCCAGCAAGAGAAGCAGTATTTCTTTGATAGTAATAGGTGTACACACAATTTTCGTAAAAGATAAATCAAACGGTCACAGAATAGTGTAACAAATAATCAATTTGTATTTGATTTGTATATATGCGAGTACAATCTTCTGTATGAATCTTTACAATGAAAGAGTACAATAAATTCCTCTGATTCGATCTCCAAGAAACTTTACAATTTGAAGGGGCTATGAAGCTTGATCTTGAATCGTGCTTTGATGTCTCCAAGTTGACTAAATATTTGAACATGCTTGATTTGATACAAGGGATGTTGGCTTAATCTTGAATTGGATTAAAGGAGAATTCTCACTTTGATTTAAAAAAGTAGGAATAAGCCTTGATGAACAATGGAATTTTTGTGAACTTAGAGATGACTCTCTATTTTGGCAAAGTGTCAGTAGGGTTTTCTTTCTAAGTGTCTCCCCTTTTTCATATGAGAAACCTCTATTTATAGGCAACTCAATTGTATTTAATTTGGAATTTTCTCTCAGCATTTATTGAGAGTTAATTATGAGTTTAATTTGGTCTTCCATTTAATAAGAGCTTTCCATATAGGTCTTTTCTTCTGATGCTACCATATGGCTTTCTTATTTGATGCTACCACGTGGCTTGATTTCATTTGCCGATCTTCCACCTTATCAATTGGAGATTAATTTGATCATAAATATTTTATTATGAACAATCGGATGGTAGTGAATACATCGTAAAATTTTGATGTCTACAAATGCGCCCACTTCAAGATTCGGCTTTGCATCTTTTTGATGCAAGGAAGACGAGGCTTGAAGTATTCTTTCATTGTTACGACATTTTATTATGAATTCCAGATTTTTTTTTTTGGGGGGGTGGGGGAATTGTGATAAGGTTCACCCACCAGCCATTTTTTGAGCTTCTTGCTCAGTTAGCTCCACTACAAATCCATGGAAACTCCTTTTGTAGCTACAGAGTAAAGATCCTGCTCCAATATGACTAAAAGCAAGCATATGCAATTTGACAAGTCAAGGTCTAGAAGCATTTCAACGCCTAATAACTTTATCCATAATTTTCTAATGTAAATTCACGTGAATAGAGATAGTATTGTAACTTTTTGTATCAGCCATTGGATCAAATGCAAAAAGGTAAATATAAAAATTTTCATATTTTTTTTTTATAACTTTTTTAACCTTTTGAATTAAATGGCTGATACAAAAAGTCAAGGAGAGAGGGGCTTTTTTTATTTTTTTATTTTTTTTTTAAAGACTTGGTAATGTCATTGAGTTACTCTTGACTAGAATCTAGAAAAGTATATTTAATTTTGTAATTTGTGAAGAAATTAGGTTTGCACAGATTAATTAAAAAATCATATTCATTTAAATTAAAATTTACTAAGAAATCTTTGACATTAATAATATAATAGCTAATAAAAATAAAATGGAAAAATTAACTTGTATTACAAGAAGTTCATTGTTTGAGATTAATATTTTATTGAAAGAGAAAGAGACAGTAGAAAATAGAATTTTAATCAGGGTGGTATTTTAAACTTTTTAAGAGTTTTGAAATAAAGTTTTATATATAAAAAAATATATTAATAATTTTAAGATAGAATGAGGTAACAAAAATATGTCATACGCATAACATTGCTATTAAATCTATACCTTGCATCTAAGTTTGTATTTTGTTATTTCAATCCTCTAAGTTTTAAACTTTCTCAATTTAGTCTTCTGTTAACTCACCCAGTGGCGGTTCCAAGATTTTTTTTCGAGGAGGGTCAATAAGAAGATATATCTTGGGTAAAATATGAATCTTACGGTTTACACGATTTCCTTATTACAAATTTGTCTATAGTACATACTAGTAGTAGAATAAAAAATAAATTAGAGGTTCAATTGGAATATTTTTTCTTAATATAATGAACATGTTAATTATGTTAAGTAAATTTTAATTATTACCACTTAAAATACTTTTATTTATTAGTTTAGGACAACTATATGTTCACATTGTACTATCAATGCAAGATTTACATTGCAGACAATTATACTGTACATGTTTGTTTAGAATCAATGTAAGATTTACATTATAGATAATGATACTATACACATTTGCAAAAAGTATACAATATTGTACACATTTGTTTAGAAACAATATAAATATACAAGGTAAACTATGTATTTTCTATTAGTTTATTTCAAATTTGTTAAGATCTAAATGGTTTTTATTTATTTAAGCTTTAAGATTAAAAAAAAAAAAAATACTTTTGTTGTTGGGCTTACTATTTCTCCTAAACTTTAGATAAAATTGGTTTATTGTTAGGCCTTTTTTTGTGTTTAAAAAGATCAAAACATTATTAAGAGAATCATAATTAAACTTATTTCAAATGGGTTAAAAAAATTTAGGGTCAAAGTGTTCAAATTTTTATTTCAGAAGGGTAAAATAACAATAAAAAATTATATAGATATAATAATAATAATAATAAATAAAAAATAAAAAATATCTCAGGGGGTTCATTTGAACCCCCTAAACTATGCATGGCGCCGCCCATGAACTCACCAACAATATTTGACGTTAACATGCCCAAAACGGCATCATTTTTGCCATAATTTAATGTTTAATTTTTATTTTATTATTTATTTCTTAATTAAAAAAAACCTTAATTAAGAAAAACCCCATAAATAATATACTAGTTCTCTTGCGCTCTCCGTTTTGTTTTGTTCGAAAAAGTAGTTTTGAACTCTCAGCCATGGATGTGAGTATGACGAATCTGGATTACTATGAGGACAAGTTGAAACTTTATTCCAACGCTACACTCCCCTCCTACATCAAGGTCAGTCATCACTATTTTTTTCTTAGCTTCCCAAACACAGCCTTAAAAGAAAATTTAAACAATTTAAAAAAAAAAATTTGAAGGGCGAAGAAGATGGTTGACAGCCTTTAATACTAGAGTCAACGATCTTTCACCCACAAGGTGGAGGTCAACCTGTTGACACTGGCTTCATCCAATTAGCAGATTTCAATTATGAATTCGTTGTTCAAGATGTACGCTCCAAAGACGGAATTGTTCAAGACTTACTAGGAAATCTCTCGCTCTTCTTCTCCCTTTGGGTCTCTTCTTATCTAGTTAGGCTAGGGATTAAAGTTGATCTTCTTCAGATGAGGTGGGTGGGTCTAACATGGGTTATTTTAATTTTTGAGGTATTTTTTTTTAATTAACGCTTTTTTAAATTAAGAAATAAATAACAAAATAAAAATAAATATTAAATTATGGCCAAAACAGTGTTGTTTTGGGCAGTTAACAGCAAATATAGATGGTGAGTTAATAGAAGATTGAATTGAGAAAGTTCAAAACTTAGAGGACTTAAAAGACAAAATGTAAACTTAGAGGACTGAAATGAAAAATTGCGACACTTAGAGGGTGAGTTTTACATTTTTGGCCTTTATATTATTCATACACATGATTTATTTTACGTTTTTAGTGTAGATATCTTTTTTTTTTTTTTTTGAGAGAGTTTCAACCTATGACGTCCACTCCTGATAATAACTCTTTATCATCAGACCAAGACACTAATTAGTTTTTGGTGTAGGCAGGGATTGAACTCCAGATCTCTTATACAACTATCAGAAATTTTACTAGTTGAGTTAATTGGAACCCATGTTTTAAGTGTGGATATCAATAATAGGGGATATCCATAAGAATAAGAATTGTGAACATTTCTTATAAAATCATAGATATTGTGTTTGCAAAGTGTATATTAATGAGTGTGAGAAACCAATTTTCCTTTCACATCCTATCAAAAAATAAATAAATAAATAAAAATTTCCTTTCACTTGGTCAGGGCTGTGGAGGGTTCTTGCGCCTGCCAATTTGTTGATTTTATTATTATTTGGGTGGAAAATTGGAAATGCATGCATAATCATTAGCCACTATAGCTATATTTTTCCATCATTTGAGTTAACACTGAAGACAATCAAATGTGTTCTCAACTTGTCATCTCTCTCTCACAAAAACAAAAAAAGAAAAAAAAAAAAAGAAAAAAGAAAAAACGTTTTGTCATAAGTAGGAACACCAATTAATGTTGTTGTCGTTGTTGTTGTTGTTGTTGTTTTTTTTTTTTTTTTTTTTTTTAGGGGGGCCAATTTATGTTCTTAAAAATTGTTTCTAGGCCAATAACATTAATTGAAAACGTCACCCTTCCGATAAGTTTCTTGTACACGTATGGGAAAGAATAATGCAATTGTACACCACATATTTAGGAATCTTCCTTCGATTATTACTTCTATTTTTTTTTACAGCTTAGCCCTTTTGGCTAAATCTAAATGGTTTAATTTTTTTAAAATGAATTTGAACTACCCTCTAGAATTTTAGGCATAGCTCATGAAATTTTATCACTTGCGCATCAAAACAATTCCAAGAGTGATGCCCTGATTTAGGACCCCTACTAGAGAAAGGCTCCAAACGTAGGGACAGTAGATGATTTTTATTTTTATTTTTTTTAAATTTGAAAAAAAACGAGTTTTTAGATGTAAAAAATTTGTTAATTGTATTTTTTTTCTCTACTTTTAAGAAGACCCAAAAGTTTGAGTAATGTTATAAATAATATAAATTTTAACACATAGGTTTTACAAATAGATGTGTCACCAATTATAAAAAAATAATTCAAATAGAAAAATACTATAAACTAGTATTATTCCCGTGTAATGCACGACTTTGTGAAGATTCACATGTAAGCTCAAAAATTTTAAAATAATTAAAACTAAATTATTAATAAATAATAATAATAAATTATAAAATAAGAAAATAATTTTAATTAAAAAATTATTTTAAGTTCTGATTGTTTAGAGTTTAGACTTAATAAGTGTTTATCTATTTTTATACTTTAAAGTTCTAAAAATTTTGATAATAGAACTTTAGTTGGAATATAATTTAAATTTTTAAAACTTAGATGATAAAAAGTTATACATTTTTTAAACCATTGGATTTAAGTAAATCCAACGGTAAAAAAAGATCCCCATTAATGCTAATATTTTGATTAGGATCTGATTAATTATTCCTCATTTATTATATTTTATACCTATCTTTAAACCCAAAAAAAGTGCTACTTCTGACTCTCTCTCTCTCTCTCTCTACGTTTCTCTCATTGTCTATCATAGCAAACCTTGAAGCCTGTTCATTCATAGATTCTTCAATACCCTGTGAAATTTCAGATAGAGATGTAGAGCTCTTGTCACTTATAGGACCACTGACATAGCATGTAGTCACTCCAAAATTAGCACCAAAACTTCCAAAACTCAACTTGGTTCTTTCAGACTCAGGGACATGAATATGGTTTGGAAGAATAACAACCTGACGTTGTGGAAGATGTAACTCCTCCAGCAAGAAGATTGACAGAAACACATGCCTACAGTGGCAATAATTCATTCAAAAGAGAATCAACTAGGCAATAGAGACAGAAAATGAAAAAAATCTATAGTTTTCAAGTAGCAAAACACATGTACAATGTTCAAAAAACATTAGATAATTATTACAACCATAACTTAGCTTACAAATCAGCAAACTCTTTTTTTTTTTTTTTTTTAAATTGATTGGATGACCAAATCAACAAACTCTTATTTAAAAGTATACATACCCCAGATAAGAATAAAAATCATCTGCCCTAGACTACATACGAACTAACTTAACAATTCAAGGAATGCAGGCAGCAACAACCAACTTTAGCATCCAGTGAGAGTCTGAAAGAACCAAGTTGAGTTTTGGTGCTGATTTTGGAGTGACGACAAGCTATGTCAGTGGTCCTGTAAGTGACAAGAGCTCTACATCTCTATCTAAAATTTCACAGGGTATTGAAATATTTGTGGATGAATAAGCTTCAAGGTTTCCTATGATAGACAATGAGAGAAACCTAGAGAGAGAGTCAAATATAAAAATTTTTTTGGGTTTAGAGATAAATATAAAATATAACAAATAAGAGATAATTAATGAGATGGGTTCATTTACACCTGGTATAACTCTAAAGAGTTACACATTTTTTTAAACCATTGGATTTAAGTAGATCCAACAATAAAAAAAAATCCTCATTAATGGTAGTATTTTGATTAGGATCTCAGTAATTATCTCTCATTTATTATATTTTATATCTATCTCTAAACCCAAAAAAAAAGTTTTATATTTGATTCTCTCTCTACGTTTCTCTCACTATCTATCATCGCAAACCTTGAAGCCTGTTCATCCACAGATTCTTCAATACCCTGTGAAATTTTGGATAAAGTTGTAGAGCTTTTGTCACTCACATGACCATTAACATAGCTTTTAGTCACCCCAAAATTAGCACCAAAACTTCCAAAACTTAACTTGGTTCTTTCAGATGATCTATTGATGCTAAAGTTGGTTGTTGCCGCCTATATTCCTTGAATTGTTTAGTTAGTCTGTATGTAGTCCAGGGTAGATGATTTTTATTCTTATTTGGGGCAGATATACTTTTAAATAAGAGTTTGTTGATTTGGTTATCCAATCAAATAAAAAAAAAAAAACCCAAAGAGTTTGCTGATTTGAAAGCTAAGTTATGGTTGTAATAATTATTTGATGTTTTTTGAACTTTGTACATGTGTTTTGCTACTTGAAAACTATAGATTTTGTCATTTTCTGTCTCTATTGCCAAGTTGATTCTCTTTTGAATGAATTATTGCCATTGTAGGCATGTGTTTCTATCAATCTTCTTGCTGGAGGAGTTACATCTTCCATAACATCAGCTTGTTATTCTTCCAAACCATATCCATGTCCCTGAGTCTGAAAGAACTAAGTTGAGTTTTGGAAGTTTTGGAGCAAATTTTGGAGTGCCTACAAGCTATGTCAGTGGTCCTGTTTGTGACAAGAGCTCTACATCTCTATTTGAAATTTCATAGGGTATTAAAGAATCTATGGATGAACAGGCCTCAAGGTTTGAGATGATAGACAGTGAGAGAAACATAGAGAGAGAGTCAAATATATAAAAAAAAAAAATTAGGTTTAGAGATAGATATAAAATATAATAAATGAGAGATAATTAATGAAATCAAAATCAAAATACTAGCATTAATGAGGGTCTTTTTTTTACTGTTGGATCTACTTAAATCCAATGGTTTAAAAAATGTGTAATTTTTTAGAGTTACACCAGGTGTAGCTTGAACTCATCTCCATTTATTATATTTTATATCTATCTCTAAACCCAAAAAAAGTTTTATATTTAATTCTCTCTCTACGTTTCTCTCACTATCTATCATAGCAAACCTTGAAGCCTGTTCATCCATAGATTCTTCAATACCTTGTGAAATTTCAGATAGAGATGTAAAACTTTTGTCACTCACAGGACCACTGACATAGCTTGTAGTCACTCCAAAATCAGCACCAAAACTTCCAAAACTTAACTTGGTTCTTTTGGACGCTCTATTGATGCTAAAGTTGGTTGTTGCCGCCTGTATTCCTTGAATTGTTTAGTTAGTCCGAATGTAGTCCAGGGTAGATGATTTTTATTCTTATTTGGGGCATGTGTACTTTTAAATAAAAGTTTGTTGATTTGGTTATCCAATCAATTAAAAAAAAAAAAGAGTTTGCTGATTTGTAAACTAAGTTATGGTTTTAATAATTATCTAATATTTTCTGAACATTGTACATGTGTTTTGCTACGTGAAAACTATAGATTTTGTCATTTTTTGTCTCAATTGCCTAGTTGATTCTCTTTTGAATGAATTATTGCCATTGTAGGCATGTGCTTCCTTCAATCTTCTTGCTGGAGGAGTTACATCTTCCACAACGTCAGTTTGTTATTCTTCCAAACCATATCCATGTCCCTGAGTCTAAAAGAACCAAGTTAAGTTTTGGAAGTTTTGGTGCTGATTTTGAAGTGACTACAAACTATGTCAGTGGTCCTATGAGTGACAAGAGCTCTACATCTCTATCTGAAATTTCACAGGGTATTGAAGAATCTGTGGATGAACAGGCTTTAAGGTTTGCTATGATAGAGAGAGAGAGAGAGAGAGAGAGAGAGAGAGTCAAAAGTAACATTTTTTTTGGGTTTAGAGATAGGTATAATAAAATATAATAAATGAGGAATAATTAATGAGATCCTAATCAAAATATTAGCATTAATGAGGGTATTTTTTTACCATTGGATCTACTTAAATTCAATGGTTTAAAAAATGTGTAACTTTTTGTCATCGAAGTTTTAAAAATTTAAATTATATTCCAACTAAAATTCTATTATCAAAATTTTCAGAACTTTAAAGTATAAAAATAGATAAACACTTATTAAGTCTAAATTCTAAACAATCATAGCTTAAAATAATTTTTTAATTAAATTATTTACATATTTTATAATTTATTATTATTATTATTTATAAATAGCCTAGTGTAACTTGAACTCATCTCTTAATTAATAAGTATCATTAAATAAATTTTCAATTTAGAGAATTTCAAATGACTCAGTGTTAGATGTCATTTCAAATCCATAATATCACAAGAGTTTCTGTTTGAGTAAAATCTCCAAATTAAGTTCATATCATTAAGTCCTGTTAAATTTATATCAACCAATATATATATATATATATATATATCAGTAATTGTTCTTCAAATCATTTGATATTAAATTCTAAAATCCAAACACTAACTAAGAAAACAAACATAATATAATAAGAAAGTGCTTGGTATTGGCCTTATTGGGTTGCTTTATCGAAAAGGACAATAACTTTTATTTAGTTTAAAACCAACCTAACTTAATACCATTTGTAACTCTAAAAATTGTCGAGAGGAAAATTTTGACGTTCCCAAATAGAGTATGGAGTAGCCAAGCTGAAACTCGACGATGGGTCCTTGAAATAGAGCCAAAAGGCTTTCGGTGTTGTGGAAGTCCGCCCAAGCAAGAGATAGAGGCTGCACCCTATCAAGAAGACAACAATAAAGCCCAATAAATACGTTACTATTATTAGTTTGTTATATTATTAGTCCTTCTTACGGCGTCATAGTTCAAATCAGTCCTCTAGCGGTAAAGGTAAAATTACACTTAAAAGTCCAAAAGTTAATGATTAAATAAATTTATGAATGTACTCAGTCCTATGGGTCCTTGTGTGTCTCGCTTAGGGGAATTTATAGTACTTTCAGCCATCATTACATCAATGTGAAGGAAAAAATTCAAGTGTTACAAATACATTATATCCTTCATCATAATAATAATAAACAAGGATTAAAAGCTTCATAGTTACAAATAAAAGAGAAAAAAAAGAATGGAATGAAGGGAGAGAGAGTGTCTAGCCGTGTGCATAGGTTGGTTAAGTTTGTCTCCTTTCATCATGCACTTAAATGAGTTTCTCCTTGTAATGCTCTTTTAGTTTTTATCAAACATGAGTGATATTATCTTTCATAAGAATGGCTTTAAATATTAGGAATGTATGTCTTTAATGAGAATGATTTTTAATATGAAGTTTTTGTGCCTTTTAAGAGAAAGGCCTTAATATTGATGTTCATATGCCTTCCATAAGAAAGGGCTTTTGTAATGTGTGCTTGGAAGAATATTTGATATGTTTTTAAGATGTGTGGAGATGGTAAGGAATATGTATATGTTAAGTTCTAAGGTCTTAGGATTTTATGTATTTAGAACTCTAATTTGTAATGTTGGCAAACCATGATCAAAACAATGTATTTAGTCTTGTTTAGGCTTGCTCAAAGTTGGTTTATTATTGTAAAGTTGGAATCGAGTGGCTGCAGAAGTACTTGGGACTTTCGGCCTAGCTCGATCGATCGAAGAATAGACTCGATCGATCGAAAATCGCACAGGTTGATTTTTTTGCAGAATTTCCAACTCAGCCCTACTTCATTAAACATTTAGGGTTTTATGTTTTTACCCTAGGTATATAAACAAAACCCTAGCCACATTTTTGGAGGTTGCTCCAATTGTATTGTTGCTCATACATTGCTGTTTTGTGTAAATCTCTTGTGAGATTTAGAGGAGCTTTCCTTTACACAAAGCTTAGGGTTTTCAAGTTAGAGATAATATAAATAACTTGATGATCAACTTCGTTGCTACCATTAAAGCTTAAAAAATATCAAGCAGGGGTGCTTGTAGCTTATTGAAGAATCCAAGAAAGAAGGAGTTCCTGGATTCGAAGCTTGCACGTGGTCGTGTCAGTAAGTTCTACTAGTGGGTAGCATTAGGAAGTTAAGCGGGAGCTTGTAGTCCTTCTGTATGAACTTTGATTTTTTCGCATAGTGGATTCAGGTTTACCTTGAGGATAGTTAGGTTAAATCCTCCCCAGGTTTTTACTGTGTGATTTCCTGGGTCATCATATCTTGTGTTCATTTATTTTCCGCTGCTTTATATCTTGATATGATTATTTGATTGCTTTAACCTAGAATTGCATAATTTGACTAAGTAACAACTTGACTAATTAATCTAGGCTAACCAATCTGGTTGTGTTTTAAGGGGTTTAAAACTGTTCAAGTGGTATCAGAGCGGGTAGCTCCTTTGTTGGAGATTTCTTGATCTCTGAACTGATCCTTGACCCCTGTTGTCATGGATTCTTGGAAAATCTTTGTGCTTAATTGTCAACTTGTCTACTTGCTGTCTTTGCCTTTTGTTGTTATTGGTAAATCTTTCCTTGAGTATCTTGGCACAATCATATGTGATAAGAATTATGTATGTTATACTGCTTTAACCGCCTTAAAGACACGTGATTCTTGTCTTTGGTATTTGGATAATGGTTGTTCCAAGCATATGACAGGAAATAAAGGCCTATTCAAAACACTCTTCGAAGGAAAGATTAGGACAGTCACTTTTGGAGATGGAAGTAAATCTGTGATCAGAGGCATTGGTACTGTGGACATTCCAGGATTGCCAGTGTTTGAAGATGTTTGGTATGTTGATGGATTGAAGGCCAATTTACTCAGCATAAGTCAGATTTGCGACAATGGACTGAATGTTCTTTTCACCAAGTATGAATGTGAGATACTTGATGGAGGAGGTGACTGTATGTGTGTTGGTGTAAGGACAACTGACAACTGTTATGGCATAACACCAAGTGTAAACAACAAGTGCTTTAGTGCAAAGATTGATCAAGTTGATTTGTGGCATCAACGGTTGGGGCATGCCAGTCGTAAGCAGTTAGAGAAGATTTCCAAGTGTGAGGCAGTTATCGGTTTACCTAAATTTAAGAAGATTGATAAGTGCATTTGTGGACCATGTCAGATAGGTAAACAAGTAAAATCCAAGCATTGATCTCATGGGTCCTGCCAGAGTTCAAAGTTTGGGGGGAAAGAAGTATATTCTAGTTGTTGTGGATGACTTTACTAGATATACTTGGGTTGTGCTTTTGAAGGATAAAGCTGAGGCTCCTGAGAAGATGATACATCTATGCAAGAAATTGCAGGTTGAGAAAGATACTGTGATAGCCAGAATCAGAAGTGATCATGGAAGAGAATTTGAGAATACCAAGCTGGCTACTTTCTACAATGATCAAGGCACTCACCAAGAGTTCTCATCACCCAAGACACCTCAACAAAATGGGATTGTGGAAAGGAAAAACCGGGTTGTGCAGGAGATGGCTCGAGTAATGCTACACAAAAAAAAATTACCAAAATCCTTCTGGGGAGAAGCAGTTAACACTGCTTGCCATACACTCAACCGGGTGTATTTTAGACCTGATTCCAAGAAAACTCCCTATGAACTCTGGAGAGGGAAGAAACCTGTGGTCAAATATTTCAAGATATTTAGCAGTAACTGTTACATTTTGCGTGATAGAGAGAACCTAGAAAAATTTGATGCCAAGAGTGACAAATGATACTTTCTAGGATACTTTTCCACCAGTAGAGCTTATAGAGTGTACAATCTTAGAACCAAAACAGTCATGGAATCTTCCAATGTTGTGATAAATGATGAAGGATCTTCAGAAAGCATTGTTCCTGCTCAAGATAAGTCCCTAGAAGTTAATGATTCTTTTCCTACTGAGTATGTTGGGAAACATAGTGAGGAAGAGCTGTTGGTGTTGAATGATACAGTCTCAGTACCATCAAGTTCAGAACCATCCACTCCGATTCGTGACACTCGACAGATACAAAGTGAGCTCAGTCCTTCATCTGAACAGAAAGAAATCACAACATCTCTTGTCAAACGCCCATCCTCTAGAGTGAGATTGAATCATCCTTCCACAAATATATTAGGCAGTCTGAATGATAACATGAGGTTGAGATCAAAAGCCTTGAATGTGATCACGCACTCATGTTATCTGTCCCAATTTGAACCGAAGAAGGTAAATGAAGCACTTCAGGATGCTGATAGGGTAAATTCCATGCATGAAGAACTTCATCAATTCGTTCGGAATGGTGTTCCTAGACTAGAAAATGTAAATGTGATTGGAACTAAATGGATCTTTAAGAATAAGTCAGATGAACATGGCACTGTGATCAGAAATAAATCAAGACTTGTTGCACAAGGGTACACACAAGTGAAGGGAGTTGATTTTGATGAGACCTTTGCACCAGTGGCTAGGTTAGAGTCCATCCGGATATTGTTAGCCATAGCAAGTCATCTAAACTTTAAGCTATATCAGATGGATGTCAAGAGTGCTTTCTTGAATGGAATGCTACAAGAAGAAGTCTATGTTGAGCAACTTAAAGGCTTTGTTGATCCTCACAGACCTGATGATGTCTACAAATTGAAGAGAGCTCTCTATGGTTTGAAGTAAGCTCCTAGGGCTTGGTATGACAGATACAACTCTCTTCATAAGAAAGGATAAGACTGGTTTTGTTGTAGCTCAAATTTATGTTGATGACATTGTTTTTGGTGCTACTAATGATTCTCTTGCTTATTATTTTGCAGATAAAATGAAGGCAATGTTTGAAATGAGCATGGTTGGTGAATTGACTTATTTTTTGGGATTACAGGTGAAGCAATCTGAGTCAGGAATCTACATCAATCAAGCTAAATATGCAAGAAATTTGGTCAAGAGATTTGGCTTGGACAAGGCTGCTCATGCTAGAACACCAATGGCTGCTAATGCAAAATTGACAATTGATCCATCAGGTGAGTCTGTTGATATTACTTTGTATAGAAGCATGATTGGATGTCTGTTATATTTGACTACTAGTAGGCCTGATATATCTTTTAGTGTTGGTGTTTGCTCTAGATTTCAGTCCAACCCTAAGGTTTCTCATTTAAATGCTGTTAAGAGAATTATAAAATATGTGAGTGGAACCTGTGATTATGGACTCTTTTATAGTAAGGAGTCTAATTTGTCTCTTGCTGGGTTTTCTAATTCTGATTGGGCTGGGAATGCTGATGACAGAAAAAGCACCACGGGGGGGTGTTTTTATGTTGGGGCTGTCTATTGTGATAATTCCAGTGCTATAGATATATCTAAGAATCCTGTTCAGCATTCTAAGACCAAACACATTGAACTTAGATATCACTTCATTAGGGATTTGGTTGAAAAGAAGAGTGTTGTTCTTGAATATATCCCTACTGATCGTCAAAATGCTGACATCTTTACCAAACCGCTTGATGGAAGTAAGTTTGAAACACTTCGTCAAGTGATTGGTGTTCTTCGGTGTCCTTAGTCTCTTTTGGCTTTCTTGGTCCTTGTGCTTCATTGCTCATTCCTATGTGACCATTGTTCTTTGGTTTTTGTGTTTTCTTTTGTTTTTGTTCTAGGATTTGCATTGCATTACATTCATGCATTTCATACTAGGATTTATTTGTTTTCTTTTAAATAAATAAAAAAAAAAAAGAAAAAAAAAAAGAAAAGGAGAAAGCAAAAACTATGTTTGACACTATTTTTCTTGATTTTTGAAAAATAAGGTTGGTTTATCTTTTTACACATGTTATGTCTTGTGTACCTTGTTTAACTTTGATGAACTTATTCATTGCACTGGACTAGTTGAAACTTTGTAGTGCATGTTGTGTGGGAAAGATGTGCATGTTGTGTTTTCTTTTGTTTTTGTTCTAGGATTTGCATTGCATTACATTCATACATTTCATACTAGGATTTATTTGTTTTCTTTTAAATAAATAAAAAAAAAGAAAAAAAAAAAAGAAAAGGAGAAAGCAAAAACTATGTTTGACACTATTTTTCTTGATTTTTGAAAAATAAGGTTGGTTTATCTTTTTACACATGTCATGTCTTGTGTACCTTGTTTAACTTTGATGAACTTATTCATTGCACTGGACTAGTTGAAACTTTGTAGTGCATGTTGTGTGGGAAAGATGTGTATGGTTCTTAATCACTCTGCCTTAATCATGAAGTCATAAGTTATTTAACTGTCGGACTTGACTCTTTTGAGAAAGGCATAAATAACCATCTCACCACTGTTCACTAGCCAATCATAAACACCTTAGTGCATATCATAAGATTCTGTGCTCGAGAAAGTGTAGCACATGCACAAAAAGAACATAAGGTGTAGCCTCAAATTAAATTAAAACTGGTGTGTACTATTAGGCTTGATGCCAATTCACTTAATTCAAACCGGTGTGTACTATTAGGCTGAATGCCATTTCATACAAATAAGAGGCAAAAATACAAGAAACTTACATGATTGCAAGCTTTTGTTCTAGGAAATGTGGGAGTTATAGGATGTAACTCTTTAGGTGATAGTCTCTTTTAAATTCTATGTGATGAATTGTGTAGACTTTGTGTTTGATTGCTATTCATATATCACCTCACATGTATCTCAAGTTTTTGCTAGTATCACACACTACACAAGTTACTCTTTGTTAAACACTGTACATGCTAGTGTGTGTGTTTTTGGTCTGACCAACCAAGTTTGAAAATATCTTGAGATTTGTGCACAACATTTTTGTTGCTTGAGAAAATTCAATGGGAGAATGATTGATTTTTTTTTTTTTTTTTTACATAATTTGGGTTTAAAAATTTGGGTTTTTGAAAAAGCATTCCATCTTATACTCATGCATTTTGCTTTCCTTGTTTGATACTTTGAGGAGTTGTTTTTCAAAATTAAGTTTGTGTTTTTCAAAACTGGATTTTTTCTCAAAATTTAGTGAGCCTCTGCCAATTTCGATCGATCCAGTCTGTTTTTCGATCGATCAAAAAAGTGCCTTAGTTTGTTCTAAAATGACTGTTTCATTCGATCGATCGAATGTAATTTTCGATCGATCGAATATCGTGAAAAAGCTTTTTAAAAGTTCAGATCTGACTTTTTCAAAATCACTATTCAAACTTTTTCTTCTCTCTCTTCGAGTTGGCAAGGCTCCACATAGAGATTTTTGTCGTTTTTGTTAGGACATATATGTTTTAACTTGTTTAAGAACATATGTCACTTAATTATGTAAATTGGCTAATCCTTTGACAAAACGCACTCTGCTTGTAATTGGGTAGATCTAGGTATTTTTAATACTTCAAGAAACAATGTTTCAAGGTCAAGTGTTGAAGTCATCAAGTCTGTCCAAGAAAAAGCAAGTTGAAGTGCAGAATTTTTAAAGCTCGACACCTCTCGATAGCTACCTCGACACCTGCTATCTGTCGAGAATTAAAAAGTCAGAATTCCAATCTAATTTTCTTGGGATCCGTGAATGTGTTTTTGGGGCTTCTTTTTTTCTAACCCTAAACATATAAAAGGATTATTTTAAGAGCCGTTTTGGGTGACACAAGTTGCATTATCATTGAGCAATCTCTGTTCAAGCAAATTGTGATCAACAGACAAAGTTCTTGACCTAGTTCATCTTCCATCAAGAAGTTGCTGTATATGTGCATCATAGGGTTTTGTAACCAAGCATCTTCCTGCTATTCATCAAGTGGATGATCTGAAGAACTTTGCAGCCAACCATTCTTTCTCAGTTGGTGTTCTGAAGTCGCGTATTGGGATTCGCGCATTGGTTAGTCACGTACTTGGGAGCCGTGCATCAAAGGTGGGAACTGTCTCTACAGATCAAGTCCAATTGGGTATTGGGATAAGGGTTCAACTGTAGGTTGGTAAGGTACTTGGGATTCCTTTACTTGTAACTGCTTGATTTGATAATAGTGGAATTTCGGGAGTGGTGACCTGAAAATCACCCGGTGGGGTTTTTGCCATTAGGGTTTTCCCCATTCGTAAACAAATCACCATGTTATTTATTTTCCGCTGCATATTTAGTTGATTGGTGATTTGTTTGTGCTTCCACAAAATTGCATGATTAATTGGTTAATTAATTACTTGGCTAAATTAATTAATTAGGGTTAATCACAAGGGGTCATTCAGATTGTGACCTAACAAGTGGTATCAGAGCAGGCACACTCTGATTAGGATTTAATCTTTGCTGTGTTTGATCCATTGACCCCTGTTTGTCATGGATAGAGGACAATCATTAATTATACCTCCTTTATTTGATGGCACTAACTATGCATACTGGAAAGTACGCATGAGAGCTTTCTTGCAGTCTTTGGATGAAAAGGTGTGGCAAGCTGTAGAGATTGGCTGGACTAAGCCAACAAAAGATCCGGCCGATTGGGATGATGCAAAGATCAAGGCGGCTAACTTCAACAGCAGAGCGTTAAATGTCCTATTTGGCGCAGTCACCAATGAGGAGTTTAAAAGGATATCCTCAACTGAAACTGCCAAGGAGGCCTGGACCATCCTCCAGACAACCTATGAAGGAACAAAGGCTGTCAAAGATTCAAAGCTTCAGAGGCTCACTACAAGTTTTGAAGAAATTAAGATGGAGGAGGATGAGTCGTTTGATGAGTTCTATGCCAAGCTTAAGGACATAGTAAACTCAGCCTTCAATCTTGGGGAAACCATCCCTGAACCCAAGATTGTAAGGAAGGTGCTCAGATCTCTACCTAAGAGATTTCATGCCAAGATTACGGCAATTGAGGAATCAAAGGATATGACAAGATTCCTTTGACTGAGCTGGTTGGAAACTTGCAGACCTATGAAATAGGGTTATCTAGGATTGGCAAGTCCAATAAAGGCAAAAGCATGGCCTTGAAGGCGAAGAGCAGTGATACAGATGAGTCTTCTGATGATGAAGATTCCAAGATGAAGTCCTACGTCACTCGGCAGTTCAAAAAGTTTATGAAGAATGCCAATGGAAGGAGCTTCGACAATGACCGCAGGCAGTTCAGTTCTTCTCAGTTTAAAAGCCAAGACAAAGGGAAGAAGGATGCTAAGGAGGGCGGTCAGTATACTGTTCCCGCAGGACCAAAGTGCTTTGGTTGTCATGGGTTCGGACACATGAAACATGAGTGTCCTACATATCTGAAGAGCATTGGGAAAAGCAAGGCCCTTGCTGTAACCCTAAGTGACACTGAGCCTGAAGATGATTTCGACAATGAGGATGACGGAATCCTAAATGCCTTCACTGCCACAGTCAATCCTACTGAAGGGATTGTTGAAGAAGTGGATGAAGAAGAAGAACTGGTGGAGTCAAAATTTGAGAAGATGGATGATCAAGATGATATCCATTCAGCCTATGAGAAGCTTTACAAGATCTCTGAAAAACATGAGAAATTATATAGGCTGGCCACCAAGAAGCTCAGTGATGTGGAACTTGAACGTGAAGAGTTGTCCACAAAGGTTGATGAAGCGAATCAAACTATTGGAGCACTGAGATTTGAAAACAACTTTTTGGCTGAGAAGACCAAGAAACTTGAAGCAGAGCTGTTTCAAGTCAGAGCTCAACTGGAGAGGACTTCAAGTGCAAAGCTTGATGAGATGCTTAGCAATCCGAAATCTGCTTCAGATCAAACTGGTTTGGGGTATGGTATTTGTTTCTCTAATACTGCCTCTACTAGCAATACTGTTTTTGTTCCTCCTGCTAATAATACTGAAATTGAGAATATTGATGATAAAACTGAATTAGCTAGTGAGAACTTAGACAAAGGGAAATCTATTTTAGGAGCACCCCCTAAGCAAGATAAGAAAGATGCTAAAAACCCTAGGGCTAAAAAGGCTAACTCTCAAAAGCCTAAACAAAAGAAGCAGCATCTCTGTCATCATTGTGGAGCTGCCGGTCATACTAGACCAAATTGCTATAAGTGGTTAGCCACTCAACAGAGCAATGGCGTGATAGTATCTGGAAACCATAATCAGCTTCCATCCTCCCTTGCTCCTCTTGGAGATCTTCTGAAAGCCCTCATGTTCCTTTCGAACTTGAACGGTTTAAATTCTTCCCCCTCACTGCCTGTTCAAGGTTTCAATCATAGGAAAGGTTCTTCCAAGGTGTGGAAGAAAAAGGACTTTAAGTGATTTCATCACTTTCCTTTTCCCTTCTTGTTTTTCTGTTTATTGCATTGCTTGTGTGTTTTACTTTTCTGCTGAGTTAGTCTAGTTTTTGCTTTGTTTTGTTAACATGTTTTATGTGTTTACTTTCAGTTTTGTTTATTTTGTTTTTGATATAAAAATTAAAAAAAAAATTGAAAAATTGAAAAATACAAAAACAGTGTGTGTTATGTGTACTTTGGTATTTGTGTACCTTGGATGACCAATGAAACAAAGTTTTCTAAACTTTGTATCTCTTGTAGCTTAGATGAGTATCTCTATGCACAACTAAGCAAGTGAGCTTTGTGGCTCTTGTTTGTGATGAGTAAGATTAGGTTATCTCTTAAAACTTAACACTCATATCACTCTTTTTGACGGTTTGGACTAGAAATCCTAAGAGAAAGGCATAAATAACCATCTCACCATTGTTGTCCGCCAATCATAATATGACACATGTATGCTTCGGCATAGCAAAAGTGCGATGTCAAATGCTTAACATCTTGGGTATTTCTTTTGTCCTTTTTATGCCCATGTATGATATGCTAAAATAAAAGAAAACATGCAAAGAATATAAAAAGCAAAAAGATTAAAAATGCTTTAAATATGGTTGCAAGCGTGTATTCTAAGGAAATGTGGGAGTTATAGGATGTACCTCTAAGGTAATAGTCCCCATCAAACAGTTATGATTGTGTGTGAGTTAAAAGTTATTTTCTCATATCTCAGATCGTCATAACATGTATACACATATGCAATCTTGCAATGTTTTTCACACATAACACGCAATATTCTTTGCTACTTTTGATACATGTGCAGGTACAATGTGATTTGGCCATTACAAAGGTTTTACATGTGCTAATGTATGCTCACTAAACTGTCATAACTTGTTTTTGAAATATAAAATTGGTTAGACTTGTTTAGTGTGTGTGTGTGTTTTGCATGATCCTTATGCTCATTTTCTTGTTGAGAGATGTTTTGAGAGGTTTATCACTTCTGTGGATCTTTGATTGAGATGTGTGTTAGATTGCATTCATGTCTGTGTTTTTCCCTTCTCGAAAAACTGCATTTTTGTGTGATCTCGACACCTACCTCGACACCTCCTCGATACCTGGTCATCTGTCGAGCTTCTCATGTTGTTTCTTATCGCAATCTCAACACCTCCTCGACACCTGATGGATCGATCGAGAAAGTCTCTGTCCTCTCGACAGATCCTCGACACCTGTTGGATTGATCGAGATTCAATTGTGCTGTTTGTGTCTTCTTTCTCGACACCTGTCTCGACACCTTTCGGATCGATCGAGATTTCTTCTGCCTCCTCGATACCTTCTCGACACCTTCGCGATCGATCGAGATTCTCATATCTGAATTTCTCCCTGCATCTCGATACCTCTCGATACCTGCATCTGTCGAAGGCTTTTTCCTCGATACCTTCCTCAACAGATTTCTCGACACCTCTCGACACCTCAACTATCGAGAATTACTGAGGTGCCTATTTAAGTGCAGATCGCGATTTTCTTCATTTCTCACTCGATTTCTCTCGATCTCTCCGTGCTTGTTCATCTCCCTTTCACTCTCCTTTCACTCAAATCCTTCAACCCACTTGGATCTTGCTCATTTCTTGCTCAAATCACTTGGTAAGATCTCTATTCTCTTCATTTTTCATGCATTTCATGTTTTGAAAACCTAGTTTTTGGGATTTTTCATAAAATTTGAGGTTTTTCAAAATTGTTGAGTTTTTCTTGAAATTTTGGGTTGGGTTTGTACTTAAATGATTTCAAAATGTCATACATTGCATTTCATTTGCATTACAATGATATTTACATGCATTTAGATGCGTGCCTTATGTTTGTGTGCTGCTAGGATTGGATTGGGCTGAGCCCATGATGTTTTTCCTTTGAATGTCACATGCTTATGCATTCCCATGCATACGTAATTCTTGTTCAACATATTTGATATATTTGAACTGTGTTTGGGACTTTTCTGATTGTTTCCCCCTCTATCTTTTTCTCATTCTTTTTACGTTAGTCGTGTCTATGGCACCTAAACGTAAATCTACTCCTGCTCGGAACCCTCTGCGTTCTAGAGCTTCTTCCTCTTCAGATAATACTCCTTTTAACATCCGGTTCCGTGATGGAGATGCTCATAAGGCATTTTCGAAGAACCTTTCTAGACGAGGTATTCATTCAGAATGCCAAGTCATTCTGGCGGACTTCGTCGATACTGACCTTCCCACTGTCATTAACAGTAGGGGATGGGGGTCACTGTGTGACATCCCGGTCACTTGCCCTCTCGTGCTGATACAGGAGTTCTACTCCAACATCCACGGGATTGATCTTTCAGTACCTCATTTTATTACTCGCGTTCGAGGTATACGCATTCCTGTCACACCGCAGCTTGTTGCGGATGTGCTTAGGGTACCTAGGATAGAGTTTCCTGATTACCCCTCTTGTGAGCGTCTGAGGACTGTGTCCAAGGATGAGCTCATCTCTGCTTTTTGTGAGCGCCCTGCAGATTGGGGTGAGCATCAGTTCACATCATGTAGGCCTTTTGCTAAAGGTCCTAGATTCATGAACATGGTGATGACTTTTGTTCTCCATCCTCTTTCTCACTATAACTCTATCACAGAACCTCGTGCTCGATTTTTGCTCTCTTTGCTTGAGCATCTTACTATAGACTTCCCTTCTCACTTCATCCGGTCTATCATAGAGGTCTATCTTAATTCGGCGTCCCGTGATAAGCTCATTTTTCCTTCTGCTATCACGCGGATTCTACGCCATTTTTCTGTCCCCTTTCCTGTGTCCGACCACTTCACACACATATCTGCCATAGATGCCGCTACCGTAAAACGTAGTGAGGCGCAGTTCAGGTCGAGACAGCCAGGTGCCACTCCTCCCTCCCGTTTAGCACCATCCAGATCCGCTCCATCTACAACTGCTCCTTCTTCCTCTTCGAGCGATGTATCCCTTGGAGATATTATGGCGCAGCTGCAGCGCATGGACACTCGCCTTGATACACTCTCCGCTGAGTTGTATCAGGTGAATGTTCGTGTTGGTCGTATTGCACGACGGCAGGCGACCATGGGTGGATTTGCTCCAGAGGCTACTCCTTCACCACCTACTCCAGCAGCTTCAGATTCTGAGGATGATGAGGATGATGATGGTGATGATGGGGATGCTAGCTCTGCCGATGAGATGTCTACATGACACTCTACCCTTTGTCACTCGTGACAAAAAGGGGAAGTAGTTTTGGGCTATGAGAGTGGCATAGGACATTTTTGATAGGGGGAGTGTTATTATATTTTTGAGGGATGTAGTGAGGCTATATGTATTTTTTTCTTGTCTTTTAGATACATTGGTCTTGTATATGAGGTCCTTTGACCATTCTTACATACATTGTACTTATCCTATCTCTTATATATGTTGATGTATGTTTCTTTCACCTCTCTCTTCATGTGTTGTTTCTTTTTTATCTTTATACACATGTTCTTTATACTTGTATGCAATCTAATTATTTCTATTTCACACAAGATGCCTTGATGAGTTTTGTTTTAAAGTGTTTCAGAAATACAGGTTGTCTAAGTCTACTTATCATAAGCTCTCTTCTTGCAAAGTTTTTCAAGAGTTTGTGTTAGGATAGATTTTATTGTATTTAACAAGTGAATATGAGTTGAGTGATTTATGACTTCTCTCATATGCTCATTTGTTTGTTGTGGTTTTGTCACGGATTGCCAAAGGGGGAGATTGTTAGGACATATATGTTTTCACTTGTTCAAGAACATATGTCACTTAATTATGTAAATTGGCTAATCCTTTGACAAAACGCACTCTGCTTGTAATTGGGTAGATCTAGGTGTTTTTAATACTTCAAGAAACAATGTTTCAAGGTCAAGTGTTGAAGTCATCAAGTCTGTCCAAGAAAAAGCAAGTTGAAGTGCAGAATTTTTAAAGCTCGACACCTCTCGATAGCTACCTCGACACCTGCTATCTGTCGAGAATTAAAAAGTCAGAATTCCAATCTGATTTTCTTGGGATCCGTGAATGTGTTTTTGGGACTTCTTTTCTTCTAACCTAAACATATAAAAGGATTATTTTAAGAGCCATTTTGGGTGACACAAGTTGCATTATCATTGAGCAATTTCTGTTCAAGCAAATTGTGATCAACAGACAAAGTTCTTGACCTAGTTCATCTTCCATCAAGAAGTTGTTGTGTATGTGCACCATAGGGTTTTGTAACCAAGCATCTTCTTGCTATTCATTAGGTGGATGATCTGAAGAACTTTGCAGCCAACCATTCTTTCTCAGTTAGTGTTCTGAAGTCGCGTATTGGGATTCGCGCATTGGTTAGTCACGTACTTGGGAGCCGTGCATCAAAGGTGGGAACTATCGCTACAGATCAAGTCCAATTGGGTATTGGGATAAGGGTTCAACTGTAGGTTGGTAAGGTACTTGGGATTCCTTTACTTGTAACCGCTTGATTTGATAATAGTGGAGTTTCGGGAGTGGTGACCTGAAAATCACCCGGTGGGGTTTTTGCCATTAGGGTTTTCCCCATTCGTAAACAAATCATCGTGTTATTTATTTTCCGTTGCATATTTAGTTGATTGGTGATTTGTTTGTGCTTCCACAAAATTGCATGATTAATTGGTTAATTAATTACTTGGCTAAATTAATTAATTAGGGTTAATTACAAGGGGTCATTCAGATTGTGACCTAACAGTTTTCCTTCGAAGTTTTTACAAAATCTCTCTCTCCTCAAGCCGGTAAGACACTTTTGCCCTTCCTTTTGATTTTATTTTCATCATTTCATGCATATATTCATGCATTTAGGGGCGATTTTCACACTTTGTAATTTTGGGATTTTCATTTGATTCAAGCCATATTTTATGCAATTGATCATTGGGTTTTTGTGGGGACACATCATAAACATGATCCTTGGTAGTTAATTTGATCAATTTTGAGTTTGGTGAAAAATTGAAAAATCTAGGGTTTCTAATTGATCCGATTTGGGGATTTTGTTAAATTGGGTAGACTTTGATGCAATTGGCTTGTTATATTGATGAAATTAAGCATTATAATCTATGAGCTACGTTTTGTAATGCTCAATTCATCAATTTGTTTAAAAATTTTCAAGTGGTTCTAAATTTTTGGGGTTTTTATTAGAAATTCCCTGCTTAAGCCAATTTTGTCAATTTAAACTCAATTGATCTTACTTGCTCACTGCATTAGTACATGCATCATGGCATTGTATCTGTTCATGCATCATATAGATTTTCATTCTATTATTTTTGTTGCTAACTTGTAGTCTGTCCTTGGTTTTGTTTTCTTGTGTTTTCTTTTAGTTTTCTCTTTTGTGTCTTTGTCCTTTCCTTAGCATCATGCCTAGGAAGACTAGAGCCCGTAGGTCCGTTCCCTCTTCCTCTCCATCCCCTCCTTCCTTTGACCGTGAGAGTTCCGAGTGAGAAAAACCAAGATCTTTTTGAGAAACTTAACCTTAAGAGGAAGATTTGGGCTGAGCGTTCTGTTCTGTTAGATGAGCTAGATCCTGCCATTAGGGCAAACTTTGAGCGTCGGGGCTGGTTACCCTTGTTGGACATTTTTGATCCTCCTCCACTATCTGCCTTGATTAGAGAGTTCTATTCGAACATCTCTATCCGCGTCTATGATTCCAACACTTTGGTAAAGAGTTGGATACGATGCGTAGAGTACACCATTACTCCTCAGGTAGTGGCTGATGCTCTAGGGGTACCGTTGGTTAGGGATCCTGTCTATCCATATGACGAGTCTCCCGAGCTGAGCGATGTTTTGTCTTTCATCACTGGGACTTCTGTCCAGTGGGGTTCTGATCCTAGGATCACTTCTGCTGAACTCTCCGAGTTGCACTATCTATTCTTTAGGATAGCTTGTCATTCCATCTGGCCCATTTCTCATGTTCACACCATTCCTCTTGAGAGGTGTGTATTTTTGTACGCTTTAGTTTCTGATGCTTCTATTAGTTTTCCCCATCTCTTTCTTCGTTCTTTGAATGATGTTTATAGGAGTTCATCTTCTTCTCATGCCCTTGTTCATCCTATTTTCATTCATAGGATTTTGCTCCATCTTGACCTTAGTGACTTCCCTTCCTTTGAGCTCGTTCATGTGATAGCTCCCATAGGTGCGTCTTTTCTTAGATAGAGGGCCACTCATCTTCGAGCTGGTTCTAAACACCCTAGGTCTAAGCTGTCTAGTAGCGCACATCCTCCTTCTTCTTCTACAGGTATTGCTGGTGAGGATGTTCTTGATCTAGTTGGTGATGATGCTGCTACTGCTGATGTTCCTCCACCTCCTTCGACCGACTTTGATGTTCGTCGTACTCTAGAGACTGTCATGACCGTTCAGGCGGCTCATGGTCACATTTTGGTGGACTTACTCGATGAGATTCGTGCTCTCCAAGCCGATTTGGCGCGTCTTCATTCACCCTCACCACCTCCTTTTGATGGCGACTCATGATTGCTCTTTGGCATTCCGTCACAAAAAGGGAGAGTGGAGTTTTGACTTGTAGTAGGATTTTTGTTGTTACGGGGAGATTTTTGTTGTTAGGGGGAGATTTTTAGATTGTATCGAGGTGCTTCACTTTGTATATCATTTTTGGAAATATTTATGTTAGGGGGAGTAACATTGATTGATATATATGTTTTTTATTGATTCTTGTTGATTTGTGATTCACTGCCTATTGAGTTATATTTATGAGTTAATCATTTATATATGTCTTTATTTTGTGTTGTGTGAATCTTACAAGAATGTTATACCTGTGTTTTACTCTTTTCTGTCACACATGCGTTTATGCGTTTGTTAAGTATTTCAGGAATATACAGGTTGATTCAACTAAGCTGCTGTCTACACTTGCAATCGATGGATAGTAGTTAGGCTGAATTTGAAGTTTATAAGCATTTCTTTGTAAAGGGCTTTTTACTTGTAAAACTTTGAGCTTTTAATTAGGGTTTTGTCACGGATTGCCAAAGGGGGAGTTTGTTAGGTTCTAAGGTCTTAGGATTTTATGTATTTAGAACTCTAATTTGTAATGTTGGCAAACCATGATCAAAACAATGTATTAATTCTTGTTTAGGCTTGCTCAAAGTTGGTTTATTATTGTAAAGTTGGAATCGAGTGGCTGCAGAAGTACTTGGGACTTTCGGGCTGGCTTGATCGATCGAAGAATAGACTCGATTAATTAAAAATCGCACAGGTTGATTTTTCTGCAGAATTTCCAACTCAGCCCTACTTCATTAAACGTTTAGGGTTTTATGTTTTTACCTTAGGTATATAAACAAAACCCTAGCCATGTTTTTGGAGGTTGCTCCAATTGTATTGTTGCTCATATAGTAAATCTCTTGTGAGATCTAGAGGAGCTTTCCTTTACACAAAGCTTAGGGTTTTCAAGTTAGAGATAATATCAATATCTTGATGATCAACTTGGTTGCTACCATTAAAGCTTAAAGAATATCAAGTGGGGGTGCTTATAGCTGATTGAAGAATCCAAGAAAGAAGGAGTCTGTGGATTCAGAGCTTGCACGTGGTCGTGTCAGTAAGTTCTACTGGTGGGTAACATTAGGAAGTCAAGCGAGGAGCTTGTAGTTCTTCTGTATGAACTTCGATTCTTTCGCATAGTGGATTCATGTTTACCTTGAGGATAGCTAGGTCAAATCCTCCCTAGGTTTTTACCGTGTAGTTTCCTGGGTCATCATATCTTGTGTTCATTTATTTTCCGCTGCTTTATATCTTGATATGATTATTTGATTGCTTTAACCTAGAATTGCATAATTTGACTAAGTAACAACTTGACTAATTAATTTAGGCTAACCAATCTGGTTGTGTTTTAAGGGGTCTAAAACCGTTCAGTATATATTGTGAGATATGGTGTTTAGAGATATATGAAAAGTATGTATGGATATTTTGTGAGGCATGTGTTTTATAAAAGAAATGGAAGTATGAGATAGATAAATGAAGGTTAAATGTAGTAAAGGCTGCTGCTGGGATTGTTTTTTGTACTATGACATTGGTTATGTTGCTTTCTAAAAAGAGGGATTTGGTATGAGAAATGAAGAATGAGATGGAGATGTGTTTTGAGCAGCAAAAATGATGAAGTTTAAGAATATTGAAATGTGGGAGAGATGGATAGTGTGTAATGATGTGGTGTAATAAGTGTGATGCAATGGTGTTATCTAAGGAGAGATATCTTTGTAAGGGAGATGGAGAAGTTTAGAGATATGTGCAGCAAGATGAAAGAGGTTTCAGAATTATTGAAAATCAGAGAAGGGATTAGAGAGCAGAGATCAGAGATCAGAGAGGAAGAGATCAAAGAGGAGAGATCAGAATGGAGCCCCCTTTGTGTGTAGCTTGGTCCTCTTTATATAGAGCCAAGCTATGTAACTAGATCAGAACTAGTTGAAGGGAAACTTAGCAAATGAGGAAAAGTCCTTGACAATGTAAGTGGTCTTTTGTTTTTTTAACCAAAAGAAGAAAGTTAAGACTTCATGTTGGTGACACAGCTGGATGATGTCATGTGGATGACATCCTTTGCTTGAAGGACAATACTTGGCATTAAATTAATAGTTTAGCTAAAAAAGGTAAGATAATCTTTATGAGATCCTTCTATTTCTTTGGGTATGACAGCAAGCTGCAGAGATTAGGCATTAATGAGCAAGTGGTGTCATTTTTAGGACATATGTCAACCTGCTGGAGCTTTTGCAGCTTAGCTGGAGCTGTTTCAGCTTCTGCAGAAGCTATAACAGCTTCCACTGGAGCCATTTTTAGTGTTTTCGACTAAGTTTTCTCTTTTGGAAAATATATTTTATGAAGTTTTAGAGATGTAATAATGGTCTTTTTGTATCTTAACCAAATCTTGGAGAGTAATGAAAGCATTTTAACACTAGATATGAGATACTAATATATATTTAGCCATGTGCTTGTATTTGATTTATATGAAAATTATAATATAATTAATATGGAATGATATAATTATATTTTAAAACTTATATTATATGATGGCCATTAATTTTTATGTAAAGAGCATGGAGAGTTTTATCATTTTAAGTGTTATGTGATATGGGAGGCTTACCAAATGTTACCTATTGCACACTGATCCGTCAGAGTTCAGGGAATTGGGGAAGACATGCCAAGCAACATGCTTTCCCTTATCAACTTTGAACCACTGGAGCTTTATTGAACTTACTTCTTGGCCCTCCAAACCATGACTCCCAAAATTCCCCTGATGAGACTCGTGAGCTTGGACCATGAGCCAAAAATAAGATGATGTGTTATGAGCTTGAAACATGGGCTTTGACGCATTTTTGTGTAAATATAGGCTCTTTTGGGTTTTAAGAGAGGCTTTCTCAAAATCCATGATAACGTTAACGTGGTATGAGTCGTCAGTGAAATGAAGCCATGTGTTTGTGAAAAATTTGTCCTTAACAAAAATCAAATAAGAAAACATACTAGAAAATTAATGTTTAATTTTTATTTTATTATTTATTTCTTAATTAAAAAAAAAAGCCTTAATTAAGAAAAACCCCATAAATAATATAATAGTTCTCTTGCGCTCTTCGTTTTGTTTTGTTCAAAAAAGTAGTTTTGAACTCTCAGCCATGGATGTGAGTATGACGAAGCTAGATTACTATGAGGACAAGTTGAAACTTTATTCCAACGCTACACTCCTCTCCTACATCAAGGTTAGTCGTCACTGTTTTTTTCTTAGCTTCCCAAACACAGCCTTAAAAGAAAATTTAAACAATTTAAAAATATATATATTTGAAGGGCGAAGAAGATGGTTGACAGCCTTTAATACTAGAGTCAACGATCTTTCACCCACAAGGTGGAGGTCAACCTGTTGACACCGGCTTCATCCAATTAGCCGATTTCAATTGTGAATTCGTTGTTCAAGATGTACACTCCAAAGATGGAATTATTCAAGATTTACTAGGAAATCTCTCGCTCTTCTTCTCCCTTTGGGTCTCTCCTTATCTGGTTAGGCTAGGGATTAAAGTTGATCTTCTTCAGATGAGGTGGGTGGGTCTAACATGGGTTATTTTAATTTTTGAGGTATTTTTTTTAATTAACACTTTCTTAAATTAAGAAATAAATAATAAAATAAAAATAAATATTAAATTATGGCCAAAACAGTGTTGTTTTAGGCAGTTAACGGCAAATATGGATGGTGAGTTAATAGAAGATTGAATTGAGAAAGTTCAAAACTTAGAGGACTGAAATGACAAAATGTAAATTTAGAGGACTGAAATGAAAAATTGTAAAACTTAGAGAATAAATTTTACATTTTTGGCCTTTATATTATTCATACACATGATTTATTTTACATTTTAAGTGTGAATATCAATAAGAGGGGATATCCATAAGAATAAGAATTGTGAAGATTTCTTATAAAATCATAGATATTGTGTTTGCAAAGTGTATATTAATGAGTGTGAGAAACCAATTTTCCTTTCACATCCTATCAAAAAAAAAAATTTCCTTTCACTTGGTCTTGGCTGTGGAGGGTTCTTGCGCCTGCCAGTTTGTTGATTTTATTATTATTTGGGTGGAAAATTGGAAATGCATGCATAATCATTAGCCACTATAGCTATGTTTTTCCATCATTTGAGTTAAGACTGAAGACAATCAAATGTGTTCTCAACTTGTCACCTCTCTCTCACAAAAACAAAAAAAGAAAAAGAAAAAACATTTTGTCATAAGTAGGAACACCAATTCATGTTGTTGTTTTTGTTGTTGTTTTTTTTTTTTTTTTTTAGGGGGGCCAATTTATGTTCTTAAAAATTGTTTCTAGGCCAATAACATTAATTGAAAACGTCACCCTTCCGATAAGTTTCTTGTACCCGTATGGGAAAGAGTAATGCAATTGTACACCACATATTTAGGAATCTTCCTTCGATTATTACTTCTATTTTTTTACAGCTTAGCCCTTTTGGCTAAATCTAAATGGTTTAATTTTTTTAAAATGAATTTGAACTACCCTCTAGAATTTTAGGCATAGCTCACGAAGTTTTATCAGTTGAGCATCAAAAAAATTCCAAGACTGATGCCCTGGTTTAGGGCCCCTACTAGAGAAAGGCTCCAAATGTAGGGACAGTAGATGATTTTTTTTTTTTTTTTAAATTTGAAAAAAAACTTGTTTTTAGATGTAAAAAATTTGTTAATTGTATTTTTTTCTCTACTTTTAAGAAGACCCAAAAGTTTGAGTAATGTTATAAATAATATAAATTTTAATACATAGGTCTTACAAATAGATGTGTCATCAATTATAAAAAAAAAATAATTCAAATAGAAAAATACTATAAACTAGTATTATTCCCTTGCAACGCACGACTTTGTGAAGATTCACATGTAAGCTCAAAAATTTTAAAATAATTAAAACTAAATTATTAATAAATAATAATAATAAATTATAAAATAACTAAATAATTTTAATTAAAAAATTATTTTAAGTTCTGATTGTTTAGAGTTTAGACTTAATAAGTGTTTATCTATTTTTATTCTTTAAAGTTCTAAAAATTTTGATAATAGAATTTTAGTTGGAATATAATTTAAATTTTTAAAAGTTAGATGATAAAAAGTGTATGCACCGTAAGTGAGACCTTTGGGCTGGGCTAGGACTCACTTAAGCTGACAACTTATTTGTATAGTGGGCTTGAATTTCTTACACTAGGTCATTCTCAACGCTGAGACCCAATGAGATCACTTTTCTCTCTTACACTGCCTGAACTACTCCTCTCTTTTTCTCTCTCTCTCTTTCTTACTCCTTCTTTCTACTTAGCTCCCTCTCCCTCAACCTTCAACAACCTCCTCTCGTTCCTGTGTTCCTCTATTTATAGCTCAAACTTCATGGAGTAGCTATGATTATCTTCAGGTTTAGTGCACTAGGTGGTCCACTATTGTCACTCATAAGTGGGTGGTTAGGTGGTAGTGGGAGACGGTGCGAGTGGCATGGGAATTTGTTTTTCCCCTCCTGTAGGTATCCTCGGCGAAGGCGCTGTTTGAGGAACTGCCGAATATGTAAAGGACGGGGCATTTGAAAGTTGGTCCTTCATCAGTGCTTGGGGGATAGGCTTGCTGAGAAACGTTAAAGTGGCACAGTTTAGGCCCGCAACTTGTGTGGCTTTAGGATGAGATTCTCAGCAGAAAAAGATCGGTTCTCATGGGCCATTCATCCATACCAGTGATGGAAATTAAAGATGAGTGCAGTGGAAATTAAGGTTTAAACAGATCTACTTCATTCAATATTGATAACATGTACTAAGTAAATTTCAGAATTTTGAGAACAAGAGATCGTAACTTGAAGTGGTAAATTTCAAAATCAAAGATTGAAGTACTCGGGAATACTTTTAATCTTCACTCCAATTCCACTAACGCCCAAGATGTGTGGTCTCTCAATTGGTAACAAAGGGATGATTAGAGAGTGACTAGAACTCTCATACACACCATTTCAATGTTGTTTTTCACACACAGAAAAATCTGAACGTTTTTCCCTTTGCATCTAACCAATTTATCTAATTAGGCTGGCCTTTTGGGCCTTACCAATTGGGCTTAAGTGTGTGGTTTGGAGTGGGACCAATAAGACACTAGTTCCAATGGGCCTTGGGCTTTTCTGTCAACTCTTGACAAGCCCAAAGTTACCATTAACTATATTTAATACCACTATATAAATATAGTTGCACTCTAGGTCTTATCTATAAATTATATCCCAAGACTTTATTATACATGCAACCCCTTCATAAATATTCATAGTAATACAAAGTCATTAATGTAGACTGCCACTTTGTAAATTACTACATCTTAATCCTTGAGTACCCGGTTTAATCTTTTAAGTTATTCATCATATATTTATGAAAACTAATTCCATAAATATATACTTTAGTCTTACTAAAGTGGTTAGGCCTAACTCTCTGAATAACAAACTCATTAAACTTATCTCAAGGGAATACTTTATATCTCCATTAAGAGACTATGAATTCCATCTTGAGAATACATGTTCCATCAACACTAAATGTGACTGCCCAACATACTGAGGTTTTGACCATAACTTTTGATCTCACTCCTGATATATCAAAGCAACCTACACCTCATGATCAAGTCCATTATTCTCTCAGGATTAAGAGTTCATGCAAATATAAGTCGTGAGATTTATTATTCCTTTGACAGCCTTTAGGAGAGTAATAAATCTCACAGCGGTCCAGTTCAATATGTCTTAACTCTTAAAACATATTAACACATTAACCAGAAGTCACCACTTCCATGATCAAGACAAATCATCATGATTGATATGTTATAGTCTTCGCAGATGAAATGCCCAATTTCATCACTGACTACGAACTATAATTCTGAGTTTACAAAGAACTTGTGATTTATATCTTCTGTGACTCTTCACATAAATCACATACTATGCATCTCATGGACTATGTGATAATGTCCGAATATTCATGTTACCATTATTTCAGATAATAATAAAACAAATTTATTAAACATAATATTAAATCATACATAATGTCAAACACAATGTCAAACTTAATATCATACATAGTATCATACAATAGGATTTAAGGGCACTAATCCTAACAATCTCCCACTTGCCTTAAAGACTATTGTGCACTAATCTAACTCCCATTCTCTTCAAATGTGACTCGAAAGTCCTTTGAGGCAAAGCTTTAGTAAATGGATCTGCTAGATTATTTGCACTTTCAATCTTTGCTACCACCACATCTCTACAAGCAATAATATCTCGAATGATATGGTACTTCCTCTCAATGTGCTTTCCTTTCTTGTGATTCCTTGGATCTTTAGATTGTGCAACTGCTCCATTGTTATCACAAAACAATGTGATTGGAACTTGCTCCATTCTTATTACACCAAGGTCAGAAAGGAACTTCTTGAGCCATACAGCTTCCTTTGCTGCTTCACAAGCAGCAACATATTCTGCCTCCATGGTGGAGTCTGCAATACAAGATTACTTAATACTCCGCCAACTTATGGCTCCACCTCCCAAGGTGAAAACACATCCTGAAGTGGATTTTCTGAAATCTAGATCCGATTGAAAATCTGAATCTGTATAGCCAATGGGAATCAAATCCTCACAACAGTAAACAAGCATATAGTCTTTCGTTCTCCGTAGATACTTGAGAATATGCTTTACAGCTTGCCAATGTTTTGGTCCTGGATTTGATTGATATCGACTGACCATGCCAACTGAATAACAGATATCTGGTCTAGTACAAAGCATGGCATACATGAGACTTCCTACTGCTGAAGCATAAGGAACTTGTCTCATCATGTTTTCTTTCTCTTGAGTCTTAGGCCTTTGGTCATCAGACAGAGGAACTCCATGTTTGAAAGGAAGCAATCCTTTTTTGGAGTTTTGCATGCTAAACCGTTCTAGAACCTTATCTATATATCCAGCTTGTGATAAGCCTAACATTTTATTCTTGCGATCTCGCCAAAGCTTGATCCCTAGAATAAAGTTAGCCTCACCCAAGTCCTTCATATCAAATTGGCTTGACAACCAAACCTTTACCGACGACATTACCCCTACATCATTTCCAATGAGTAGAATATCATCAACATAAAGCACTAGGAACATAACTACTTTATCTTGATGTCTTTTGTACATACATGGTTCATCAAGATTTTGTTCAAAACCAAATGTTTTGATTGCTTGATCAAATCTGATGTTCCATGACCTAGATGCTTGCTTAAGTCCATAAATGGACCTTTGCAACTTGCATACCAGATGCTCTTGGTTCTTTTCTATGAAACCTTCCGGTTGCATCACATAGATTTCCTCTTCAAGATTGCCATTAAGAAATGTAGTCTTGACATCCATTTGCCAAATCTCATAATCAAAATGAGCAGTAATGGATAAGAGAATTCTGATAGATTTAAGCATTGCTACTGGAGAAAAGGTTTCATCATAATTAATACCTTCTTTTTGTGTATACCCTTTTGCCACTAGCCTTACTTTAAAGGTTTCAACATTTCCATCTATCCCTCTCTTCCTCTTGTAAACCCATTTGCAACCAATAGGTTTAATGCCGTTAGGCGCCTTTACAAGATCCCAAACTTGATTGGTATACATGGAATCTAATTCAGATTTCATAGTTTGGACCCAATGATGTGCATCTATATCATTTATTGCTTCATCATATGTGTAAGGATCTGATTCAACCTCTTCTGAGATAGTTTCATAAGTTTCTCCCAAACCTATGAATCTTATAGGAGGCCGAACAATTCCCCCACTACGACGAGGCATCTGGGTACTAGACATGTCATGAGTAGTATCTTGTGGTGTATCTAATACAGCCACATCATCCCTAATTTCATCTATTGGTTGTTCATTTACAGGTTCATTCATTTCAGACAACACAACTCTACTTCTAGGAGTAAAATTATTCATATAGTCATTTTCCAAGAATTTAGCATTTGTACTAACAAAAACTTTGTTATCTTTACGACTATAGAATAAATAACCCCTAGTTTCTTTTGGACAACCTACAAGCAAACACACTTCAGATTTTGGTTCCAATTTATCAAGTTTTCCTTTTAACACATGTGCAGGACAACCCCAAATGTGGAGATATTTCATACTAGGCTTACGCCCACTCCACAATTCTATGGGTGTTTTAGGAACAAATTTTGATGAGACTAAATTCAAAAGATGTATTGCTGTATTTAAGGCATAACCCCAAAAAGAAATCGGTAAAGTTGAGTAACTCATCATGGACCTAACCATATCTAAAAGAGTTCTATTCCTTCTTTCTGCTACACCATTCTGTTGAGGAGTTCCAGGTGCAGCCAATTGGGATACAATCCCATTTTGAGTTAAGTAATCCTTGAAAACCCCAAGAAGGTATTCACCACCACGATCAGATCGAATGGCTTTTATGCGTTTACCCAATTGATTCTCTACTTCAGCCTTAAACTCTTTGAACTTTTCAAAGGCTTCGGACTTCCGTTTCATTAGGTACACATAACCATATCTTGAGTAATCGTCAGTGAATGTAATGAAATACTTATAACCACCTCTTGCTTGGATTGACATAGGACCACATACATCAGAATGCACTAGCTCTAGCAAATCTTGAGCTCTTCTACCTTTTACATTAAAAGGTCGTTTGGTCATTTACCTTCCAAACAAGATTCACAAACTGGAAATTCATCAAAGTCCATGGGATCTAAGAGTCCATCTTTGATCAATCTTTGAATCCTATTTAAATTAATATGACCCAAACGCAAGTGCCAAAGATATGCATTACTAGTAGAAGGAAATTTTCTCTTTGATGATTTTACATGAGAGTTATTATCTAATTCAGAATTATATAATTCATGCTTATCAGGAGTTAAAATATAAAGACCATCCACAATATTACCAGAACAGATAAACACTTTATCCTTCTTTATTACAACATTGTCTTTAAGGATAACACAATATCCATGTTTACCTAAGTAAGTAACAGAAATTAAATTCCTGCGAACATTAGGTACATACAAACAGTCTTCTAATATTAAAACTCTAGATTCAAAACATAAATTACAAACACCAACAGCTACGACTGAAATCTTGCTCCCATCAGCCAAAGTAAGAAACAACTCCCCTTCTTTAAGCTTTTTGGTCTCCTGGAACCCCTGCAAGGAATTGCAGATATGATTAGTACAACCTGAATCCACACACCAGGAATCCGTGGGATTCTGTACCAAACATATTTCAAGAAGGAATGTATTATTCATACCTTTATTCTTGGCAGCCTTAAATATTGGACAATTTCTCTTCCAATGCCCTTTCTCACCACAATGGAAACACTTTCCTTTGATCTTCTTTCATTTATCAGCAACCCCTAAGGCAATTTGTTTACCCTCTTGTTTGGTGAAGTCCTTCTTCTTCTTTTTCTTACCCTTGCCTTTCGACTTAGGTTGAGAAGTAGAAGCTTCACCAACATTGGCTTCAACATGGGAAGTACCAAGAATGCCTTCTGCCGCTACCAATTCATTCATTAATTCAGACAAGGTATAAATCTTTTTATTCATATTATAGTTAAGTTTGAATTCCTTGAATGATTCTGGTAGTGACTGGAGTATCATATCCACTTGGGATTCTCCATCAATATCGGCACCTAAAACTTTCAATGTATTCAGATTAGAGATCATTGTTAGACAATGCTCTCTTACTGAAGTACCTTCAGCCATTTTGGTATTATAAATTTGCCTCATGGTCTCTTGCCTTGCAGAACGGCCTTACTCACGAAACATCTCCTTCAGACTTAGCATGATGTCTGAAGCTAGTTCTACATCCTGCATTTGATACTATAGAACATTTGAGATAGATGCTAGGATGTAGCACTTGGCCATCTCATTAGATTTCTGCCAACGATCATATCGTTGTTTTTCCTCAGAATGAGCATCTAATGAAGGAAAGCTAGGACATGGTTTAGTAAGAACATACTTATGCTCTTCAGCAGTAAGAACAATGTCCAAATTTCTTTTCCAGTCAACATAATTGGATCCAATCAGTTTGTTTTGATTAAGAATAGTTACAAGTGGGCTAAATGATGCCATGTTCTAAATCTGAAAACAATAAACATGAATATAATAAGTAAATTGGACATTATCTATTTAGCATATAAACATATAGTATGGAACCTTAATAAAACCATAATATAATATATGCAACGACAACCCAATCCCACAATAAATATTCCTCGGAAGCGAGGTCATATCAATCACTATGATTAGACGAGAAACATTCTCATTATTAATGCTATCATGGTAACTCTTACCAAACAAAAATAATTTGTCGTTTTCCCTTCAGCCTTTAAGTAATAATGACATAGCTCCGAAGGGAGGTTAACATTACACTTAGTCTAGTGTATACCATTGCCTAGAATCAATGTGAATCACTAAGTAACTCCACGGAAGCGTGGTCGTTCTCAATGTAAAACACATTTGATCTATCTTTAAGAAGTTTAACCTGTAGTACCATGAATCAATCACCCTCCGAAGGGAGCAAGGCATATACGCCAAGGTAAGGTGCTTAATCACACTACTTTAAACCGACAATGGAGGCCGTGAGATGCAACCCTTGTATCTCTCTCCCACTAGATGTTTTAAAAGAAAGGTTTTTAGTTTTAAAACATGCATAATTTAATTACACATTGTCTTGACCCTTTTACATGAAAAAATACTTAGAAAAAATTATAATTTTCTTTCTTTCGATCGATCGAAAGTGCCCCTTGATCGATCGAAAAAATTAAGAAATTCGAACTTGATCCTCTGACTCTTTCGATTGATACTCGATTGACTTTCGATCGATCGAAAAACAGATTCGATCAATCGACCAGCAATCGAAAATCAATCGTTCTAAAAAGTCTGATCTCTGTCTCATTCGATCGATCGAAAATCGCGAATTTCAAATTTCCAGAATTTTTTCTAAGGCAGTTTTCTTCGTTTTTCATGAACAAACAACTTTCAAACGAACATGCTTGAACAGAAAATGATGTCAAAACTGAAATTCATTGATGCTAAAGTCTTAAAGATCAATTTAACATACTTAAATTCAAATTTAATCAACATCATAACATCAATTTCAGTCTTCATCAAATCATAGTTTCAATAACATGCAGAAAATTAAAACACAGTCTTCTAAGAATATGAAACTATCATCTCCAATTCTAAAACTCACAAAACATGTTAAACAATATGAAATTAAAGACCGCTCTGATACTATTTGATGGAAATTAAAGATGAGTGCAGCGGAAATTAAGTTTTAAACGGATCTACTTCATTCGATATTGATAACACGTACTAAGTAAATTTCAGAATTTTGAGAAAAAGAGATCGTACCTTGAAGCAGTGAATTTCAAAATCAAAGATTGAAGTACTCGGGAATACTTTTAATCTTCACTCCAATTCCACTAACGCCCAAGATGTGTGGTCTCTCAATTGGTAACAAAGGGATGACTAGAGAGTGACTAGAACTCTCATACACACCATTTCAATGTTGTTTTTCACACACAGAAAAATCTGAACGTTTTTCCCTTTGTATCTAACCAATTTATCTAATTAGGCTGGCCTTTTGGGCCTTACCAATTGGGCTTAAGTGTGTGGCTTGGAGTGGGACCAAAAGGGACTAATAAGACACTAGTTCCAATGGGCCTTGGGCTTTTCTGTCAACTCTTGACAAGCCCAAAGTTACCATTAACTATATTTAATACCACTATATAAATATAGTTGCACTCTAGGTCTTATCTATAAATTATATCCCAAGACTTTATTATACATGCAACCCTTTCATAAAATATTCGTAGTAATACAAAGTCATTAATGTTGACTGTCACTTTGTAAATTATTACATCTTAATCCTTGAGTACCCGGTTTAATTCTTTAAGTTATTCATCATATATTTATGAAAACTAATTCCATAAATATATACTTTAGTCTTACTAAAGTGGTTAGGCCTAACTCTCTGAATAACAAACTCATTAAACTTATCTTAAGGGAATACTTTATATCTCCATTAAGAGACTATGGATTCCATCTTGAGAATACATGTTCCATCAACACTAAATGTGGCTACCCAACATACTGAGGTTTTGACCATAACTTTTGATCTCACTCCTGATATATCAAAGCAACCTACACCTCATGATTAGGTCCATTATTCTCTCAGGATTAAGAGTTCATGCAAATACAAGTCGCGAGATTTATTATTCCTTTGACAGTCTTTGGGAGAATAATAAATCTCACAGTGGTCCAGTTCAATATGTCTTAACTCTTAAAACATATTAACACATCAACCAGAAGTCACCACTTCCATGATTAAGACAAATCATCATGATTGATATGTTATAGTCTTCGCAGATGAAATGCCCAATTTCATCACTGACTACGAACTATAATTCTGAGTTTACAAAGAACTTGTAATTTATATCTTCTGTGACTTTTCACATAAATCACATACTATGCATCTCATGGACTATGTGATAATGTCCGAATATTCATGTTACCATTATTTTAGATAATAGTAAAACAAATTTATTAAACATAATATTAAGTCATACATAATGTCAAACACAATGTCAAACTTAATATCATACATAGTATCATACAATAGGATTTAAGGGCACTAATCCTAACAACCAGGTTCCCAGGTCCAGATGGGCTCTGGTGTAGGGCGTCGTACAATAACCTCCCCCTTGATTCGTCCCCGTTCTCGAGGCGAATCAAGGATCCCAAGGGGTGGCAATCCACTCGGAAAACCGAAGAGTTAGGATCCGTCAGTTGAGGAACGTGTTAATGCGCCCCTCAAAAGACGCTTCTAAACCTCACTGATGGCCTATCCTTCATCATTGTCTGATGGTTCGTGAATCGAGGCGTCACGCGTGTGGCAGTTGAGGCAGCGATCCGCGTGTTTTCCCATCAGCAGATTATTTAATGCTACTTCCTACCCCTATAAATAATCGTTTCTGTCACTTTCCTTCACTTTTGCATTTCTCACCATTCAACCTTTTACTCTGTTTACACCACAGCGCCTTTTAAGAATTCTCACTTATAGAATGGGTTACTCCCACCTCCTTTCTTCTGCAAACACCTTGGCTAGTTTTAGGGCTACCTACAATGTTCCTAGGGACGTTGATATTGCCTACTGTAACATGGGAGATATTGACATCCAAAGGCGCTGTGGTGTAAACACGGTTTTCTTTCTATTGATGGCTATTCTAGAGGGTGGACTTAGGTTCCCGGTTGACCCTCTGATCCTTAGTACCCTTAGATTTTACGGCCTTTGTCCCGACCAACTCCCTTTCAACTTTTACCGGGTAGTGAGTTGCATGAGTAGGTTGAACCAGTTGTTCGGGTTACAACTAAATCATCATGACATTAATTTTATGTATAGTTTGTGTGGCAATATTGAATCAGATTATTACTTAAAAACTAGAGACGTAAGGGTACTACTCATTTCATGCCTACCAGACTTGAATAGAAATTTGGATAGAGATCTTGTGTGGGTAAGCGGCAATTGGTTTGCCAAGGAGCTCCCCTGCGCATTTTCGCCGCGCGATGTTGGTCGGTACCATGCATTATCTATTTGGCCTCTTTTGATTTTGGTCCGAGTAAGTAATTATTAAGTAACTCTTATTTCCCGTGTAGAGAGCAAGAGATTCAAGCCGAATCTCAGAGTGGTACATGTTCGGGACTTGAATTTTGTGCTCAAGTCGGAAATTTTTGTTCACTCGAATGGACAACCCCAAGCTTCTCATCTTATCCTTAGTGTAGATCCCGTTTACTCAACTTGGCAGGGATTCAGCCAAGCCTTGTTAGTTGACAGCCCCCTCCTCTCCTACATAGACGTCTGGCACGCGAACTTCCTCCCCCCAAAATTTACCGTTTGCAAAGCACATGCTCTCGGTCCTCGGTTCATTTTTTTGGCCGAGCGACAGCCCATTTGTGACGATTCGGTCGAGCGAGGGTCGCGAGCGTGCCGAGAAAGGGCTCACGAGCAAGTTCAGCCAGAAAATACAATTCCGCCCTAGAACCCTGTAGAGTTCGGGGCTCCTATTTAGGAGGTCGAAGGTGCAGCCGCAGAATCAATCAACTCTTCCGAAACAGAATCTGACCAAGGCAACGCCATGGTGGTAAAAAAAAAATGACGATCAACCGCTTCATCTCGAGCGCCTAGCCAGCCGCACAACAGTAGTAGACCCTTGGCCAAGATCCCACGCCTCCCCCTGCCCCAGTGGGCCATGCTCAAAAAAGGTAATGCAAGGCTAAGCAAACGCAAACAAGGTTGGGCAATGCGCCTTCCAGAACGCCTTTTCAGCCATCAACGGGCATAGTAATCCGAGAGCTGGTAGCACTAACTGTGGTAAACTTGTCGTCTACTTCCTGGGCTTCGGTAGAATGGCAGCCCTCCTTCCAGCTCGACGGTAAGCCTTTTCCTGCCGCAGCCAGCGTACAGATGTGGGAAAAGGGTCATGGGGGTCGCATTGCTCAGAGTCTGGCACATGGCCTTCTTTTGCCTGAAGATGTGCATGCTTTTTCGAAAGGGACAGACGAGTCTTTAGGAAGGAGATTGCAGTGGCACACCATAGCAGTAACTGTTCCGTCCTTTTTCATTATTCTCGATTTACTACTCGTTCTTATATGTGTACTTTCTCTTTCCCCTTACAAACGTCATTATTGTGTGGTCAGGCTGCGCAGCTATCGTATATAGTGGACGGGCGGATGAAGGAGCTTACTGAAGATGCCGAGCGGGAAAAAGCTTTGAAGGATGTTGCCGAGGCTACGGTGAAGGAGAAGGTGAAACTCGCCGAGGATGCAATGGAAAAAGTTGCTTCAGTTAAGAAGGCACGGGCTCTGGCCGAAAGGAGGCCCACGGAGCTTGAAGTGCAGTTCGGAGGAACCGAGCTTAAGCTGGCAAAGGCCTAGAGTTTAAACGTTATGTTAGAAGGACAACTGGTCGACTCAAAGGTAGCATTGGAAGCTTGCGAAAGCAAGTGGTACGATGAGGGGTTTACGGATGCAAAGAATTTGGCGAAACCGATCATTCGCCAGGCTCACTTGCTTGGTTTTGAGGAGGGATGGTTTGCTACCCTTCAAGCCATGGGGGTTCTCGAGGATTCTTCCCTGAGGGATTGCGGCAAAATCCCCTTCCCGAACCCCCAAATTGCTGCACAGAATGCCCCTTTTGTTATTGACGAAGAAGAGACCACCAGTATGAGAGAGCTGGTGAATGACGTTGATTCTCACGTGGAGCCAACCGACATGGAGGTGACTAGCTACTTTTAGGCTGGGGATAAGATTGGGGGGGATGCCCAGTTGCCAACTTCTTTCGCCAACTAGCAACCTCCTGAGGATCCATCCTTTGTTCAAGCCGAGGATCTCTAAAGCTGACAGCCGTACCGGGTTTCTTACCTTTTACTTTTCTTTTTCTTTAAAACATTAACTGAATTGGATTGCCTACATCACCGGGCTGTGGTGACGAAACAATTTCCTTTGGGCTTTTATTTATCTTCCGAGTTGTCGGGTTTCGGCAACCAAACACTAGTTTAAATTTTACAAGCTGTTTTAAGTTATGTTTGTGAATGCTTTACTATGGGATGCTTTCATTTTGACCGAGCAATCAGTCTTCATTGGTTGCTTCTTTATTGTTAGGTCCGCCTTGCCCGGCAACGAAGGTTTGATCGGGAACGGTTTTTTGTCTGGGACATTTGGGCTAAGGCCAAGGCTTTTCGGAGAATGTAGGCTATAATTTCTTTCTGCTAGGCGAAGAGTACTAATTCGGAGACAGATCTCTGTCCTTAGACGATTTGTAGGATCTCTGTCTACTCAGAGATGAGTTAAGAACCGAGAAGCAGGTTCCCGTCCTTGGAGAAATTTAGGTTTCCACACGCTCAGTGATAGGATCAAACCGAGGGTCAGGTTTCTATCCTCAAAAGTAATTTAAGTTTCCACCTGCTCGATGATAAAATCGAACTGACAATCAAGTTTCTGTCTTTACAATAAATTTTTAAGGTTTCCACCTACTTGGTGATAGGAATCGAACTGAGGATTAGGTTTTTGTCCTTAAGAGTAATTTAGGTTTCCACCTACTCGGTGATAAGATCGAACCGATAGTCAGGTTTCTGTCCTTAGAATAAATTTTTAAGGTTTTCACCTGCTCGGTGATAGGAATCGAATTGAGGATTAGGTTTCTATCCTTAAGAGTAATTTAGGTTTCCACCTGCTCGGTGATAAGATCAAACTAAGGGTTAGGTTTCTGTCCTTAGAATACATTTTTAAAGTTTTCACCTGCTCGGTGATAGGAATCGAACCGAGGATTAGGTTTCTGTCCTTAAGAGTAATTTAGGTTTCCACCTGCTCGGTGATAAGATCGAACCGAGGGTCAGGTTTCTATCCTTAGAATAAATTTTTAAGGTTTCCTCATGCTCGGTGATAGGCTCAAACCAAGGGTCAAATGTAGAACAATACCAATATGCATGAGCAAACATCATTTCTATTATTAACAAAACATATACAAGACTCCTTACCTAACTTCATGCTCGGCATACTGCCTATCAGTGATTGTACTTTTTCAGATTATGGACGTTCCATGGTCGGGGCAATGGTCTCTCGTCTAGGTCTTCCAAGTAGTAAGCCACGGTGCCGGCCACCACAGTCACCCTGTAGGGCCCCTCCCACGTCTACGCCAATTTCCTGGTGTTAGTATCTCGCATGTTCCCCACAGCTCTTCTGAGAACCAGATCTCTGGCTATAAACTCCCTCGTTCTTACATCTCGGTTGTATCTCCAGGCGAGCTTCTGTTGATAGTTTGCCTGTATGGTCACCATTTCACGGCATTCTTCCAACTTGTCCAAGCATCCAACCATCATTTCGTCGTTTTGGGTAGGATCGAATCTCGTGACTCGTGCACTACATAGGCTCACCTCGGTTGGTATAACGGCTTCCGCTCCGTACGTGAGAGAGAATGGGGTCTCCCCAGTGGACCTTCTAGGAGTTGTCTGGTATGCCCATAAGACTTTGGGCAGCTCCTAGGCCCAATTCCCTTTCGCACCCTCTAGCCTTTTCATCAGCCCATCCACAATTACTTTATTTATAGCCTCGGCCTAACCGTTACTCTAGGGATAAGCTGGAGTTGAGTACCTGTTTTTTATACCAAGTTCACCACATAATTCTCAGAAGGCCCGACTGTCGAATTGCAGCCCATTGTTTGATATGAGAAAGTTCGACACCCCAAACCTTGTTATTATATTCTTCCATACGAATTTCTTCACATCAACGACTCGTATGTTGGCTAAAGCTTCCGCCTCTGCCCATTTGGTGAAATAGTTGACAGCCACTAGCATGAATCTACGATTACCCATCGTCCGAAGGAATGGGCCGATGATATCCAACCCCTACTGTGCAAAAGACCAGGGACTGCTGATCGGGTTCAAATGGCTGGCAGGTTGATGGATTAGAGGGGCATGCTTCTGACACTATTCGCATTTAAGCACATACTCGGCGGCGTCCTTCTGCATTTGAGGCCACCAAAACCCTTGAGTCATTGCCCGATGTGCCAATGAACGTCCCCCCACATGGCTGCCGCACACCCCATCATGTAGTTCCGCCAAAAGCTCACCCACCTTCTCTGGGTGTAAGCACAAGAGGTACAGTCCTCCGAATGACCTTCGATACAAAGTCCGGTCTTTTGACAACCAATACCAAGGAGCCATTCTACATATCTTATTGCCCTCCTTTTGATCACCCAGGAATTGGTCCTCTGCTGGGAAGTCAATGATAGGGTCCATCCAGCACGGCCCAAGGGTTGTGACGGCTTTAACATCGATCCCTACAATTCCTGAACCATTTGACACCTTGAATCTCAGCTCCGAAACAAGCTCAACCTTAATTAGCCGAGGTATCTCTTCGGCTACTAACAATGCCAGCGTGGCGAGGGAGTAGGCGTGTCTGTTTTGTGTCCGAGCCACTTGGAATACCTTTACCATGTTGAAGCTAGTTATAGCCTATTTCACCTGTTTCAGGTACGCTTTCATCCGGGAATCTCGGGCTTCAAAACTGCCTTACACCTGATTAACCACTAGATGTGAATCTGAGTATACCTCCACCTCCTGAGCACCTAAGCTTGAAACTGTCCTCAGTCCAGCCAGAAAAGCTTCGTATTATGCATCATTGTTGGACGCCTTGAAACCAAACCTAAACGAGTGTTCCAACCGTATTCCTTCTGGGGTGATTATGACGACCCCCGCACCAACCCCTATGTAGTTCGACGCACTGTCCACGAATACTTTCCATGGGCAAACCTCTAGATGGTAGACTATCTCCCCATTCCCCTTCGGCGAAAACTCGGCGGTGAAATCTGCAAGGACCTGGCCTTTCACCGAGCTTTGGGGTATGTACCATATTTTAAAAGAACCAAGTCGAGTCCCTCATTTTGCTATTCAGCCTGTGAAGTCTGACCTTTTCAATAGTGACTATAAGGGATACTCGGTCAAAACGTATACCGTATAAGCCTGAAAGTAGTGCGGTAGCTTCTTGGTGGCGTGTATTAGGGCCAACATAAGCTTCTCCACGAGTAGGTATCTCATCTCAGCATCAACTAGAGTCTTGCTGATGTAGTACACGGGTTGTTGGATTCCTTGTCCCTCAGTAGCACAGCACTTACGGCGTGCTCAGATACTGCCAGGTACATGAACAAATCCTCACTCGATTCTAGTGCCGTAAGCATGGGTGCACGCGCCAAATAATCCTTCAGATCTATAAAGGCTTTGTCACATTCTTCACTCCAGCAAAATCCAGTCCATTTCTTCAATAGTTGGTAGAATGGTCGGCAGCGATCCGCTAATTTGGAGATGAACCGGTTAAGGGTGGCTAGCATCCCAGTTAACATGTCCACTTCTTTCAGGCTACTCGGTGGCTTCAGCCTCATTACCACTTCAATTTGGTCGGGGTTAACCTCAATTCCCCAGCTGGTGATTGGATACCCTAGGAATTTTCCTACCCTTACACCGAATGCGCACTTCTTGGCATTGAGACGCAACTTGTGTCGCCGAAGAACCCCAAATACTTCCTAAAGATCCTCCATATTCCGGGCTACCTGCCTGCTCTTTACCACCATGTCGTTGATGTACACTTCAACCGTACGCCCTATCTATCTCGGAACATTCTTGTCATCATCCGTTGGTATGTGGCCCCGGCGTTCTTTAGCCCGAAGGGCATCATCGTGTAGTGGTAATTGGCCTCTAGGGAGATGAATGCCGTTTTCTCTTGATCCTCGGGCGCCAAGGCGATTTGGTGATACCCTTGAAAAGCATCCAGAAAGCTCATCCTCGGGTGCCCATACGTGGCATCCACTAGCTGATCAATTTTTGGCATAGGAAAGGATCTTTTGGGCATGCCCGGTTCAGGTCGGTGAAGTCCACGCAAACCCTCCATTTGTCATTCTTCTTTTTCACCACCATGGTGTTAGCCAGCCTATCCAGGAAGAAGATTTCCTTTATCACCCTAGCATCCTTCAGTCTTCGGACTTCCTCTTTCACCCCCTCTACGTACTCCCAGGATGATCTCCTCGGCCTCTGCTTCTTAGGAGTGAACAAGGGGTTGACCCTAAGTTTATGGACAATGAACTCGGGATCTACCCCTGGCACTTCATATGGGCTCCATGCAAACACATCCGCATTCTGTATTAAGAGCAGTAACATTTCTACCCTTTCCCGATCATCCATACTTTCTCTGATTTGGAAGTACTTGTCTACATCTGGCAATACCTTCACCTTGACCATCTTCTCAACGCACGCGTCCTCCTTCTCTTCTTGCGAATTCTGTAATTGCTATAAAGGAATTCTCGATGACAGGCAACTATGCTCGGCCTGCTCCTTCTAGTCGGTTTGCTCTTTCTTACAATTGACTATGGCTACCAAGCATTGCCTGGCCGCCCACTGGCTTCCCCGTACCATAATGATACCATGATCGGTAGGAAACTTCACTTTCATGTGCATAGTGGATGGGACAGCCCCCATTGTGTGGATCCATGGCCTTCCTAGTATTGCCATGTATGGGGAGAATGAAGCAACTACTATGAACTTTACCACCACCTCCTTGCCTCCCATATTCACAGGCAGAGAGATCTGCCCCTGGGGAACCACCACTTTACCGTCGAACCCAACCAACGGCGTGCTATACTTCAAGAGATCCTCATTCTTCAACCCGAGCCCTCTGAATAGGTCTAGGTACATAACCTCAACGCCACTTCCCTGGTCTATCAGTATTCTCTTCACAACGAAACCTCCTACGTAGGCCGTGACTATCAACGCATCGTCGTGCGACTGAATCTTCCCTTCCAAATCGCTATCATCGAAAGCGATCGGCTCTCAGGTCGGTTTTATCTTCTTCGCGGGAGGCGGCACTACTGAGCTTCCTTCCATTGATGCTATAGTCAACATCTCCTTTCCTCTAGTTGTAGTGAGGCCCCTCGGGGCAACGTGGATGACCTCAATTATCACAAGAGGAGGTGGAAGGAGATTCCCTTTTTGCGGGGCGCCCTGCCCTACTCCTCGGTCCCCTGCGTTCGTCACAAACTCCTTTAAGTGTCCAGCCTTGGCCAGCTACCCGAGATGATCCCTCAACACTCGGCATTGCTTGGTTGTGTGGCCCTTATCCTTAAGGTAAGTGCAATATAAATTCTGATTCCTCCTAAACGGATCGCCTCCCATCTTGTTCGGCCACCTGAAGTACGATTCGTGCTTAATCTTGTCAACGATCCTATGCACTGGCTCTTTAAACGTTAAATTCACCTCCCCTACCTGTGCTCCTGGTTCCTGTATCCTCAAGTTCCCCCGAATCTTGGGCGGATAGATGTTCTGCTGAGGGCGATTTATCACGGGTGCTTTTCCTTTGCTTTGCAGCTAGTCGTCCTCTAGCCGTTTGTATTCTTCGATACACCTCATCAGCTGTCTCATGTCTTCGGGGGGTTTCTTGGTCAACGATTCCCTCAGACCGGAATCCATGGGCAGCCTCGACCTGAAAGTGCTTGCAGCAATTTTTTCGTTCCCTCCGTCGATCTTGTTGTAAAGCTCCTAATACCGGGTAGCGTAGCTATGAAGTGTCTCCCACAACTTCATTTTCATAGACAATAATGCATCCACCGGTTGTGGAACTTAGTTACAAACTGTATTCCGAACTCTTGTATCAACTCAGCGAAGTTATGAATAGAGCCCTTTTATAACCCGTTAAACCATCTCAGAGCGGTAGGGCCAAGACTCGAGGGAAAAACCTTACACATCAATGCGTCATTGTGGGTATGTAGGGACATCATCTAGATATAGTGGTTGACGTGCTCTACGGGGTTAGTTTTATCGTCGTAAGAGTTGAACGGGGGTCGCACGAATTGTCCAGCATTGGGGCCCATTCGATGCCAGCCGAAATTAGTGACCTCGCAGCTTTCCGTATCGCACAGCTCATCGTATCCATGGCTACATTATGGGGCCGTCGCTCTTTTGGGGAATCCGAGCCTCAGTCTGTATACCCTTGCGACCGTGAATGATCTCAGCGGTAATGGGATTCCTGCGAACGTTAATGTTCCCTTCATTGACGAGATTCCCACGAATGGGATCATTCGCAGCAGCGGTTGGATCTAGATTGATTGGATCCTGTCCCTTGACGATTCTCCCCAGCATTGGACCTTCTTTTTCGGTCATCCTGGTCCCTTCTACGGTGCATATTTTTTGCTTCCAGCTCCAAATCTCTCACCAACCTACACAACCGTTCAAGCTTTTCATCTCTGTCATCGTGTTGTCTGCGCCTTGATGCTATGGATGCCATTCGTTGCATTTAGAAAAATCCCTCACCGAGACCGAACCTCTCTTCCTCCTATTCGTGATCCCTATCTTCGAGCCGCTTCTGCCTCCATTCTCGCTAGGAGGATCCTCGAGAAGATCCTATCGAACCACTTTCTGCATCACTCCCAGAAAGCCTCTTGGCCATTCTCCCACGTGAGTCTCGTCGAAACCACTGCTTTGTAAGATATCCTCACAGAATGTGCCAATTGTACGCACCATAAGTGAGACCTCTGGGCTGGGCTAGGACTCACTTAGGCTGACAACTTATTTGTATAGTGGGCTTGGATTTCCTACACTAGGTCGTTCTCAACGCTGAAACCCAATGAGATCACTTTTCTCTCTTACACTGCCTGAACCACTCCTCTCTTTTTCTCTATCTTTTTCTTACTCCTTCTTTCTACTTAGCTCCCTTACCCCCAACCTTCAACAACCTCCTCTCATTCCTGTGTTCCTCCTATTTATAGCTCAAACTTCGTGGAGTGGCTATGATTATCTTCAGGTTTAGTGCACCAGGCGGTCCAATGTTATCACTCATAAGTGGGTGGTTAGGTGGTAGTGGGAGGCGGTACGAGTGGCCTGGGAACTTGTTTTTCCCCTCCTGCAGGTATCCTCGGCGAAGGCGCTGTCTGAGGAATTGTCGAATATGTAAAGGATAGGGCATTTGAAAGTTGGTCCTTCATCAATGCTCGGGGGACAAGCTTGCCGAGAAACGTTAAAGTGGCACAGTTTGGGCCCGCAACTTGTGTGGCTTTGGGATGGGATTCTCAGTAGAAAAAGATCGGTTCTAATGGGCCATTCATCCATACCAGGTTCCCAGGCCTAGATGGGCCCTGACACAAGGCGCCGTACAAAAAGTTATACATTTTTTAAACCATTGGATTTAAGTAAATCCAATGGTAAAAAAAGACCCTCATTAATGCTAATATTTTGATTAGGATCTCATTAATTATTCCTCATTTATTATATTTTATACCTATCTTTAAACCCAAAAAAAGTGCTACTTCTGACTCTTTCTCTCTACGTTTCTCTCATTGTCTATCATAGCAAACCTTGAAGCCTGTTCATCCATAGATTCTTCAATACCCTGTGAAATTTCAGATAGAGATGTAGAGCTCTTATCATTTATAGGATCACTGACATAGCTTGTAGTCACTCCAAAATTAGCACCAAAACTTCCAAAACTCAACTTGGTTCTTTCAGACTCAAGGACATGGATATGGTTTGGAAGAATAACAAGCTGACGTTGTGGAAGATGTAACTCCTCCAGCAAGAAGATTGAAAGAAACACATGCCTACAATGGCAATAATTCATTCAAAAGAGAATCAACTAGGCAGTAGAGATAGAAAATGAAAAAAATCTATAGTTTTCAAGTAGCAAAACACATGTACAATGTTCAAAAAACATCAGATAATTATTACAACCATTACTTAGCTTACAAATCAGCAAACTCTTTTTTTTTTTTTTAATTGTTTGGATAACCAAATCAAAAAACTCTTATTTAAAAGTATACAGGCCCCATATAAGAATAAAAATCATCTGCCCTAGACTACATACGAACTAACTTAACAATTCAAGGAATGCAAGCAGCAACAACCAACTTTAGCATCCAGTGAGAGTCTAAAAGAACCAAGTTGAGTTTTGGTGCTGATTTTGGAGTGACTACAAGCTATGTCAGTGATCTTGTAAGTGACAAGAGTTCTACATTTCTATCTAAAATTTCACAGGGTATTGAAATATTTGTGGATGAACAAGCTTCAAGGTTTGCTATGATAGACAATGAGATAAATGTAGAGAGAGAGAGAGAGTCAAATATAAAACTTTTTTTGGGTTTAGAGATAAATATAAAATATAATAAATGAGAGATAATTAATGAGATGGGTTCAAGTTACACCTGGTATAACTCTAAAGAGTTACACATTTTTTAAACTATTGGATTTAAGTAGATCCAACAATCAAAAAAAGATCCTCATTAATGCTAGTATTTTGATTAGGATCTCATTAATTATCTCTCATTTATTATATTTTATATCTATCTCTAAACCCAAAAAAAAAAATATATATATATTTGACTCTCTCTCTACGTTTCTCCCACTATCTATCATAGCAAACCTTGAAGCCTGTTCATCCACAGATTCTTCAATATCCTATGAAATTTCGAATAGAGATGTAGAGCTTTTGTCACTCACAGGACCATTAACATAGCTTGCAGTCACTCCAAAATCAGCACCAAAACTTCCAAAACTTAACTTGGTTCTTTCAGATGCTCTATTGATGCTAAAGTTGGTTGTTGCCACCTATATTCCTTGAATTGTTTAGTTAGTCCGTATGTAGTCCAGGGTAGATGATTTTTATTCTTATTTTGGGCAGGTGTACTTTTAAATAAGAGTTTGTTGATTTGGTTATTCAATCAAATTAAAAAAAAAAAAAAAAAAAAAAAAAAAAAAAAAAAAAAAAAAAACACCCAAAGGGTTTGCTGATTTGTAAGCTAAGTTATGGTTGTAATAATTATCTGATGTTTTCTGAATTTTGTACATGTGTTTTGCTACTTGAAAACTATAGATTTTGTCATTTTCTGTCTCTATTGCCTAGTTGATTCTCTTTTGAATGAATTATTGCCATTGTAGGCATGTGTTTCTGTCAATCTTCTTGCTGGAGGAGTTACATCTTCCATAACATCAGCTTGTTATTCTTCCAAACCATATCCATGTCCCTGAGTCTGAAAGAACCAAGTTGAGTTTTGGAAGTTTTGGAGCTGATTTTGGAGTGCCTACAAGCTATGTCAGTGATCTTGTGAGTGACAAGAGCTCTACATCTCTATTTGAAATTTCATAGGATATTGAAGAATCTATGGATGAACAGGCCTCAAGGTTTGCGAAGATAGACAGTGAGAGAAACGTAGAGAGAGAGTCAAATATATAAAAAAAAAAAAAAATTGGGTTTAGAGATAGATATAAAATATAGTAAATGAGATATAATTAATGAAATCTAAATCAAAATACTAGCATTAATGAGGGTCTTTTTTTTACTATTGGATCTACTTAAATCCAATGGTTTAAAAAATGAGAGTTACACCATGTGTAACTTGAACCCATCTCCATTTATTATATTTTATATCTATCTCTAAACCCAAAAAAAGTTTTATATTTAATTCTCTCTCTACGTTTCTCTCACTGTCTATCATAGCAGACCTTGAAGCCTGTTCATCTATAGATTCTTCAATACCCTATGAAATTTCAAATAGAGATGTAAAGCTTTTGTCACTCACAGGACCACTGACATAGCTTGTAGTCACTCCAAAATCAGCACCAAAACTTCCAAAACTTAACTTGGTTCTTTCAGACACTCTATTGATTCTAAAGTTGGTTGGTGCCGCCTGTATTCCTTGAATTGTTTAGTTAGTCCGTATGTAGTCCAGGGCAGATGATTTTGATTCTTATTTGGGGCATGTGTACTTTTAAATAAAAGTTTGTTGATTTGGTTATCCAATCAATTAAAAAAAAAAAAAAACACAAAGAGTTTGCTGATTTGTAAACTAAGTTATGGTTTTAATAATTATCTGATGTTTTCTGAACATTGTACATGTGTTTTGCTACTTGAAAACTATAGATTTTGTCATTTTTTTTGTCTCTATTGCCTAGTTGATTCTCTTTTAAATGAATTATTGCCATTGTAGGCATGTGTTTCTGTCAATCTTCTTGCTGGAGGAGTTACATCTTCCACAACGTCAGTTTGTTATTCTTCCAAATCATATCTTTATCCCTGAGTCTGAAAGAACCAAGTTAAGTTTTGGAAGTTTTGGTGCTAATTTTGAAGTGACTACAAACTATGTTAGTGGTCCTATGAGTGACAAGAGCTCTACATCTCTATCTGAAATTTCATAAGGTATTGAAGAATCTATGGATGAACAGGCTTTATGGTTTGCTATGATAGACAGTGAGAGAAACGTAGAGAGAGAGAGAGAGAGTCAAAAGTAACATTTTTTTGGGTTTAAAGATAGGTATAAAATATAATAAATGAGGAATAATTAATGAGATCTTAATCAAAATATTAACATTAATAAGGGTATTTTTTTACCATTGGATCTACTTAAATTCAATGGTTTAAAAAATGTGTAACTTTTTATCATCTAAGTTTTAAAATTTTAAATTATATTCCAACTAAAATTCTATTATCAAAATTTTCAGAACTTTAAAGTATAAAAATAGATAAACACTTATTAAGTCTAAACTCTAGACAATCATAACTTAAAATAATTTTTTAATTAAAATTATTTACTTATTTTATAATTTATTATTATTATTATTTATAAATAACCTGGTGTAACTTGAACCCATCTCTTAATTAATAAGTATTATTAAATAAATTTTCAATTTAGAGAATTTCAAATGACTCAGTGTTAGATATCATTTCAAATCCATTATATCACAAGAGTTTCTGTTTGAGTAAAATCTCCAAATTAAGTTCATATCATTACATTCTCAAAAAAACAAGAGTTCATATCATCAAGTCCTGTTAAATTTATATCATCCAATATATATATATATATATATCAGTAATTGTTCTTCAAATCATTTGATATTAAATTCTAAAATCCAAACACTAACTAAGAAAACAAACATAATATAATAAGAAATTGCTTGGTATTGGCCCTATTGGGTTGCTTTATCGAAAAAGACAATAACTTTTATTTAGTTTAAAACCAACCTAATTTAGTACCATTTGTAACTATAAAAATCAAATAAGAAAACATACTAGAAAATCTAGAATAATGGCGTGAAAAAAAAAAATAATAAATAAAAAAACAACATTAACAGCAACAACAACGAAGTTTCAAGAATTTACGTGACAACGTTAAAAACTCAAGACTAAATCAGAGCCAGCAATAATTTTTTATGCACAATAGAATAAATTGTGTAGTATATGATGCTAGAGCTAGAAGTTGATTACGTTTTTTTTTTTTTTTTTTTTTTTTGGAAAGGCCCTTTAAAATCTTCTTTTCCTTCACTTAAAAATAGCAAGTCTTATCTTATAATATATTCCATAAGAATTCAAAAATAAAAGCGAAAGCCTGTCTCCTCCTTTCTCTTTATTGGAAAAAGGAATACATTATCCTTTCGCTTCACGTTATTGACGAAACCAAACGTGAAACACATATGAGAGTTGTTTAGCAATTAATCAAGATGGTCAAGTCTATCAACTGAGTTGCCGGTAAGTTACATAGCATATATGGATGCCACTTTTGTGATGAAGTTCGAAAGACATGAATGATTCTCTAATATTTTATTCATGCAACACAGCCACAGTGAGACACTTGTAAAATTGTTTACATGTAAAGTGCCAATGTTTTAATTTAATTTTATTTATAATAAATTGCCGAAAATTTAGTCATTCACACTTGGGGTAAAAACAAGGCAACGTATATTTATAGACTATATAATTTTTAATTGTATTAAAATAATTTTATTTTAACAAGAAAACCTGAAAAATTTATTAATGAAGACTGACTATATCAGCTTGAAAAACATAATAAAACAATGGTGAAATATCCTCCGTCCACACAACATAATCTATGACATTAAGAGAATACATATCCAGACTATGAGCAAGTTTATTATCATCTCTCATAACATAAGAGTATACTATAGTATTGAAATAAAATTGATAGAAGTTTGACGCTTAATTTGTAAAAGTATATATGACAGCAATATATATTTTATTAATCAAACAAATGATATAGTTGCAAAATGAAATGCATTATTAAAAAAAATAGTGAAACTATAATGTTGGTCCCTCAAGTTTACCACGCGTGCGCAATTGGTTCCTGAAGTTTTAAGTGAGTACAATTAGTCTTTCAAGTTTTAAAACTGAGTTGTATTAGTCTTTTTACTAATCACCATTAGCGGTGTTACTTACGTGACTAACAGAATAATGACTTGGCATTTTTTTTAATGATGTGGCTTTTTTTTATTGAAAATTACAAAATAAATTTACATGTAAGAAATTCACAAACTAGTTCCAAATTAAAAACCAGTATTTGCAACTGATTCAAAAAAAAAAAAAAAAAAAAAAAAAAAAATTCACAAACCCACCCACGAGAGAGAGAGAGAAGGGGAGAGAGTAAAGAAATCCAAGCATGGACCCACCACCAGTGGAGACCCAAGCCTTAGTCGCCGTCAGGTGACAACCCAAGCCCTAACCACCGCCTGCGACAGCCACTTGTGTCCCTGCTTCTCTCGCACACTGCCTAAACATTGTGATGTGAAGGTGTACATCAAAGTGTTTTTATTCATGGATTAATGCTTTTTTTTTTCTTTTTTTGTCAGTGTACTATCTCATGTGTTAGGACTAGTATCACAATCTAATGCCTTATATGATATGGCACTGCTTCAAGGTTTTGGCTCTATTTGCAGTTGGGCTTACTGGTCCATGTATGCTCAAAGGTAATGTAGGTTATTTGCTTGTGGTTGATGCTTAATAGTTGAGATACCAAAGCCAATTTGATGCCCTAGGGAGCTCATGCAATAACACATTCACAACAACATTTGTTTGACAATTTTTGTTGATTTGAGATGCTGTCATCTTAATAGAGCTATTCAAAAATGGCTACTACTGTCTAGCTCAAACAAAATAGTCCAATCATGAGCAAGGGGTGGCGGCTAGGGTTTGCATTTTTCTTCACCCTCTCCCCTTCTCTCTCTCTCTTTCATGGGTGGGTGGGTTTATACAATAGGTAGAAAATACTTTTTCTTTTCTTTTTTTTTTTAATTTGGTTGGTACCAGGTTGTGAATATTGTTTCTAACATGAAAACTTATTTTTTAATTAAAAACATACCACATCATTAAAAATAATGTTAAGCTATTGTTTCATTAGTCATGTAAGTAACACCATTAACAATAATTAGAAAAATGAACTAATACAACTCAGTTTTAAAACTTGAGTGACTAACTATACTCACTTCAAACTTTTTTTTCTTAGAGAGTATCAACCTATGGCGTCCGCTCCTGATGATAGCTCTTTATCATCAGACTAAGATACCAATCAGTTTTTTGTGTAAGCAGGAATTGAACCTTAGATCTCTTATACAACCATCAAAAACTTTACTAGTTAAGCTAACTATAACCCACATGCTCACTTTAAATTTAAGGGACCAATTACGTATATAAAGTAAATTTTAGAGATTAATAGCGTAGTTTCGCCCAAAAAAAAAAAAAACGATTACATAATCAAATCCCGTGGATCTATAGAGGAAAGAAAACATGCAAAAAGTGGCTCTTTCGTATGGCCCACAGCCCGCTCTCAAAATTATTTCATGATTCTTTTTCTATGTCCATACCTCCGTAATGGGCCCAGAACAAAAAGCTCTTTCTTAGGCCTACCCTGGAAAAAATTAGAAGCGGAAACAGTCAAACTCGTGGAGGGTCCGCTATCGTACGGTCTAGAATAGACCTAACAAATCAGTCGGGTCGGACCAGTTTGTGGAATCAGTTTGTGGAATAGTGCAAGAGAATAATATCTAAGGGAATTGGATATTGTACAAAATGCAATTGAAAATAATGGCTGAAATTCAAAGTTGAAAAAACAATTTTAAATCTCAATTATTTGATAAATGTATTTAAAACAAAGTTAAAAAGTTAAAAATGTAAAAAATTTTGTGAAAGAAAGTTAGTGAATTGCAATCTGAAGAGAGAGTGCTTAGAAAAAGTATTAAAGAAAGAGATAGGCTCAAGAGAGGGGGCAACCTTACATTCAAGCCTTTCAAACTTCTTTGGAAAAATTATTAGATAGTCCCAAAGCAATGCTTTTGTTTTTCTACATGAGGGATAGGCTCTACACGTGGGCACCATCTCACCACTTGTGTGACAACTTTATCTTGATCACAAACGCAATTCTCAAATTATTTAGAAAAAAAAAAAATTACAATGGTTACCACCCTATGCATGAAATCATTGAAATGTAATTTTTTGTTAACCAAACTCATCATGAGTCCATTAACCCAATCTAAGAACAATTTCCCTACTATTTTGAGCACCCCAAAAATATTCTTGATAGATTCTCATCTTTTAACTCAACCAAACTCATCATACATATATAAGACACTAACCCCACCTAAGAACAATTTTCCCAGTATTTCGAGCACCCAAAAAAAAAATAATAATAATAAAAGGGAATAAATAAATACAAGAATATATTTTCTCTCACACTCTCACACACACACCTATTATTTATGCAAGTCCACAAATCCACAATTTAGAGGGTTCATAGCTCAACAAAAATAGGAAGAATCATACACCTTACCAAGCAATAAACAAATAGCCATGTTTTTAGGAGCTAAACACGACTATAGAACGCCTTTTTCTTTTCTTTTCTTTTTCTTTCTTTTTTTTTTTTTTTTTTTTTTTTTTTTTTTTGTGTGTAGTGAGAACATTTTGAGTCAATTTCCTTTAATTAGACTAATAGAGCAGGAAACATAACTTCCCATGTATTCGCCAATTAGTGATCTGTTGTGGGGTTGGTTTTTTGGGTGTAGTTTTTGGCCCCGCATGTTTTGTCAATGTTATCCATGGGGATAAAAGTTTTTTCTTCATTTAAAAAAAAAAAAAATCAACTTGTTCCAAATTTTCACACACACCTCTTTGGAGCTCGTTTTAGATAGCTAACCAACTCATAGCTATCTATTTGTCTTTTGACGAAGGAATTAACCCAAATACTTAACAAAAATCCCCAAAATTTTTCCCCCAATAGAAAACAGGAGAGGTTTTTGACTGACCTTGGGGAAGAACTTAGGTTCTGTAAAGAAGTTCATAATACATGTATATTCCTCTAAACGAAGATGGAAAAAGATCATTGTTAATGTTTAAGAACAAAAAACAAATTTTATGCAAATTTTAGGACGAAAACATTATTTTGGAATAATATATAGAAACCAAATTGTTCACAAACAGGAGTGAGTTAAGAAAATATGACCCTAAATCCATTAATAAAATCCCCAAATCTTAATTTAATTTTAAAATTAGGCTAGATCATAAAACCCACTAAACCCAACCCATTGCAATCTCCAATTACATTTCAATATTTTAAGTAGAATTTTTGTAACACTGTAATTATTATTTAAACTAGTATGTGACCCCGTGCTACCGCACGAGACTGGTTAATTGTAATGATGCTATTGGCCAATTTTTTTGTTATCATACGGATGATAGAATTAAATCAAACAATGAAAAATATATATTGCATTTTATTATTTAAGTAATGCTATTGGTCTTTTTTTTTTTTTTTTTTTGTTTATCATACATAGGATAGCATTAGATAAAACAATGAATAAAAAAAGAGAATATTGCATTTTATTATTTAAGTGATGCTACAGTAAAGAAAAAAAGAGAATATTGCATTTTATTATTTAAAATATATAAAGGGACATTAAAAAATAAAAACTTATCATTGAGCTTGGAAATAAAAACTTATCATTTGTTATAAATAAAAACTTATCATTTAATAAATGTATTTAAAAGAAAGTTAAAAAGTTAAAAATGTAAAAAATTTTGTGAAAGAAAGTTAGTGAATTGCAATCTGAAGAAAGAGTGCTTAGAAAAAGTATTAAAGAAAGAGATAGGCTTAAGAGAGAGGGCAACCTTACATTCAAGCCTTTCAAACTTCTTTGGGAAAATTATTAGATAGTCCGAAAGCAATGCTTTTGTTTTTCTACATGAGGGATAGGCTCTACACGTGGGCACCATCTCACCACTTGTGTGACAACTTTATCTTGATCACAAACGCAATTCTCAAATTATTTAGAAAGAGAAAAAAAAAAAACAAAAAAAAAATTACAATGGTTACCACCCTATGCATGAAATCATTGAAATGTAATTTTTTGTTAACCAAACTCATCATGAGTCCATTAACCCAATCTAAGAACAATTTCCCTACTATTTTGAGCACCCCAAAAATATTCTTGATAGATTCTCATCTTTTAACTCAACCAAATTCATCATACATATATAAGACACTAACCCCACCTAAGAACAATTTTTCCAGTATTTTGAGCACCCAAAAAAAAAAATAATAATAAAAGGGAATAAATAAATACAAGAATATATTTTCTCTCACACTCTCACACACACACCTATTATTTATGCAAGTCCATAAATCCACAATTTAGAGGGTTCATAGCTCAACAAAAATAGGAAGAATCATACACCTTACCAAACAATAAACAAATAGCCATGTTTTTAGGAGCAAAACGCGACTATAGAACGCCTTTTTCTTTTCTTTTTTCTTTTTTTTTTCTTTTTTTTTTTTTGTGTAGTGAGAACATTTTGAGTCAATTTCCTTTAATAAGACTAATAGAGCAGGAAACATAACTTCCCATGTATTCGCCAATTAGTGATCTGTTGTGGGGTTGGTTTTTTGGGTGTAGTTTTTGGCCCCGCATGTTTTGTCAATGTTATCCATGGGGATAAAAGTTTTTTCTTCATTTAAAAAAAAAAAAAAAATCAACTTGTTCCAAATTTTCACACACACCTCTTTGGAGCTCGTTTTAGATAGCTAACCAACTCATAGCTATCTATTTGTCTTTTGACGAAGGAATTAACCCAAATACTTAACAAAAATCCCCAAAATTTTTCCCCCAATAGAAAACAGGAGAGGTTTTTGACTGACCTTGGGGAAGAACTTAGGTTCTGTAAAGAAGTTCATAATACATGTATATTCCTCTAAACGAAGATGGAAAAAGATCATTGTTAATGTTTAAGAACAAAAAACAAATTTTATGCAAATTTTAGGACGAAAACATTATTTTGGAATAATATATAGAAACCAAATTGTTCACAAACAGGAGTGAGTTAAGAAAATATGACCCTAAATCCATTAATAAAATCCCCAAATCTTAATTTAATTTTAAAATTAGGCTAGATCATAAAACCCACTAAACCCAACCCATTGCAATCTCCAATTACATTTCAATATTTTAAGTAGAATTTTTGTAACACTGTAATTATTATTTAAACTAGTATGTGACCCCGTGCTACCGCACGAGACTGGTTAATTGTAATGATGCTATTGGCCAATTTTTTTGTTATCATACGGATGATAGAATTAAATCAAACAATGAAAAATATATATTGCATTTTATTATTTAAGTAATGCTATTGGTCTTTTTTTTTTTTTTTTTTTTTGTTTATCATACATAGGATAGCATTAGATAAAACAATGAATAAAAAAAGAGAATATTGCATTTTATTATTTAAGTGATGCTACAGTAAAGAAAAAAAGAGAATATTGCATTTTATTATTTAAAATATATAAAGGGACATTAAAAAATAAAAACTTATCATTGAGCTTGGAAATAAAAACTTATCATTTGTTATAAATAAAAACTTATCATTTAATAAATGTATTTAAAAGAAAGTTAAAAAGTTAAAAATGTAAAAAATTTTGTGAAAGAAAGTTAGTGAATTGCAATATGAAGAAAGAGTGCTTAGAAAAAGTATTAAAGAAAGAGATAGGCTTAAGAGAGAGGGCAACCTTACATTCAAGCCTTTCAAACTTCTTTGGGAAAATTATTAGATAGTCCGAAAGCAATGCTTTTGTTTTTCTACATGAGGGATAGGCTCTACACGTGGGCACCATCTCACCACTTGTGTGACAACTTTATCTTGATCACAAACGCAATTCTCAAATTATTTAGAAAAAGAAAAAAAAAAACAAAAAAAAAATTACAATGGTTACCACCCTATGCATGAAATCATTGAAATGTAATTTTTTGTTAACCAAACTCATCATGAGTCCATTAACCCAATCTAAGAACAATTTCCCTACTATTTTGAGCACCCCAAAAATATTCTTGATAGATTCTCATCTTTTAACTCAACCAAATTCATCATACATATATAAGACACTAACCCCACCTAAGAACAATTTTTCCAGTATTTTGAGCACCCAAAAAAAAAAATAATAATAAAAGGGAATAAATAAATACAAGAATATATTTTCTCTCACACTCTCACACACACACCTATTATTTATGCAAGTCCATAAATCCACAATTTAGAGGGTTCATAGCTCAACAAAAATAGGAAGAATCATACACCTTACCAAACAATAAACAAATAGCCATGTTTTTAGGAGCTAAACGCGACTATAGAACGCCTTTTTCTTTTCTTTTTTCTTTTTTTTTTTCTTTTTTTTTTTTTTTGTGTAGTGAGAAAATTATGAGTCAATTTCCTTTAATTAGACTAATAGAGTAGGAAACATAACTTCCCATGTATTCGCCAATTAGTGATCTGTTGTGGGGTTGGTTTTTTGGGTGTAGTTTTTGGCCCCGCATGTTTTGTCAATGTTATCCATGGGTATAAAAGTTTTTTCTTCATTTAAAAAAAAAAAAATCAACTTGTTCCAAATTTTCACACACACTTCTTTGGAGCTCGTTTTAGATAGCTAACCAACTCATAGCTATCTGTTTGTCTTTTGACGAAGGAATTAACCCAAATACTTAACAAAAATCCCCAAAATTTTTCCCTCAATAGAAAACAGGAGAGGTTTTTGACTGACCTTGGGGAAGAACTTAGGTTTTGTAAAGAAGTTCATAATACATGTATATTCCTCTAAACGAAGATGGAAAAAGATCATTGTTAATGTTTAAGAACAAAAAACAAATTTTATGCAAATTTTAGGACGTAAACATTATTTTGGAATAATATATAGAAACCAAATTGTTCACAAACAGGAGTGAGTTAAGAAAATATGACCCTAAATCCATTAATAAAATCCCCAAATCTTAATTTAATTTTAAAATTAGGTTAGATCATAAAACCCACTAAACCCAACCCATTGCAATCTCCAATTACATTTCAATATTTTAAGTAGAATTTTTGTAACACTGTAATTATTATTTAAACTAGTATGTAACCCCGTGCTACCGCACGAGACTGGTTACTTGTAATGATGCTATTGGCCAATTTTTTTGTTATCATACGGATGATAGAATTAAATCAAACAATGAAAAATATATATTGCATTTTATTATTTAAGTAATGCTATTGGTCTTTTTTTTTTTTTTTTTTTTTTTTTTGTTTATCATACATAGGATAGCATTAGATAAAACAATGAATAAAAAAAGAGAATATTGCATTTTATTATTTAAGTGATGCTACAGTAAAGAAAAAAAAAAAAGAGAATATTGCATTTTATTATTTAAAATATATAAAGGGACATTAAAAACTAAAAACTTATCATTGAGCTTGGAAATAAAAACTTATCATTTTTTATAAATAAAAACTTATCATTTAATAAATGTATTTAAAAGAAAGTTAAAAAGTTAAAAATGTAAAAAATTTTGTGAAAGAAAGTTAGTGAATTGCAATCTGAAGAAAGAGTGCTTAGAAAAAGTATTAAAGAAAGAGATAGGCTCAAGAGAGAGGGCAACCTTACATTCAAGCCTTTCAAACTTCTTTGGGAAAATTATTAGATAGTCCGAAAGCAATGCTTTTGTTTTTCTACATGAGGGATAGGCTCTACACGTGGGCACCATCTCACCACTTGTGTGACAACTTTATCTTGATCACAAACGCAATTCTCAAATTATTTAGAAAAAAAAAAAAAAAAACAAAAAAAAAAATTACAATGGTTACCACCCTATGCATTAAATCATTGAAATGTAATTTTTTGTTAACCAAACTCATCATGAGTCCATTAACCCAATCTAAGAACAATTTCCCTACTATTTTGAGCACCCCAAAAATATTCTTGATAGATTCTCATCTTTTAACTCAACCAAACTCATCATACATATATAAGACACTAACCCCACCTAAGAACAATTTTCCCAGTATTTTGAGCACCCAAAAAAAAAAATAATAATAAAAGGGAATAAATAAATACAAGAATATATTTTCTCTCACACTCTCACACACACACCTATTATTTATGCAAGTCCACAAATCCACAATTTAGAGGGTTCATAGCTCAACAAAAATAGGAAGAATCATACACCTTACCAAACAATAAACAAATAGCCATGTTTTTAGGAGCTAAACGCGACTATAGAACGCCTTTTTCTTTTCTTTTTTCTTTTTTTTTTTTTTTTTTTTTTTTTTTTTTTTTTTTTTTGTGTAGTGAGAACATTTTGAGTCAATTTCCTTTAATTAGACTAATAGAGCAGGAAACATAACTTCTCATGTATTCGCCAATTAGTGATCTGTGGTGGGCTTGGTTTTTTGGGTGTAGTTTTTGGCCCCACATGTTTTGTCAATGTTATCCATGGGGATAAAAGTTTTTTCTTCATTTAAAAAAAAAAAAAAAATCAACTTGTTCCAAATTTTCACACACACTTCTTTGGAGCTCGTTTTAGATAGCTAACCAACTCATAGCTATCTATTTGTCTTTTGATGAAGGAATTAACCCAAATACTTAACAAAAATCCCCAAAATTTTTCCTTTAATAGAAAACAGGAGAGGTTTTTGACTGACCTTGGGGAAGAACTTAGGTTCTGTAAAGAAGTTCATAATACATGTATATTCCTCTAAACGAAGGTGGAAAAAGATCATTGTTAATGTTTAAGACCAAAAAACAAATTTTATGCAAATTTTAGGACGAAATCATTATTTTGGAATAATATATAGAAACCAAATTGTTCACAAACAGGAGTGAGTTAAGAAAACATGACCCTAAATCCATTAATAAATTCGCCAAATCTTAATTTAATTTTAAAATTAGGTTAGATCATAAAACCCACTAAACCCAACCCATTGCAATCTCCAATTACATTTCAATATTTTAAGTAGAATTTTTGTAACACTGTAATTATTATTTAAACTAGTATGTGACCCTGTGCTACCACACGAAACTGGTTAATTGTAATGATGCTATTAGCCAATTTTTTTGTTATCACACAGATGATAGAATTAAATCAAACAATGAAAAATATATATTGCATTTTATTATTTAAGTAATGCTATTGGTCTTTTTTTTTTTTTTTTTTTTATCATACATAGGATAGCATTAGATAAAACAATGTATAAAAAAAGAGAATATTGCATTTTATTATTTAAATGATGCTACAGTAAAGAAAAAAAGAGAATATTGCATTTTATTATTTAAAATATATAAAGGGACATTAAAAAATAAAAACTTATCATTGAGCTTGGAATCTTCTTGGAGGCACCAATGAAGCGCTAATGTATGAGAGTGTGAAGCAAGGAAGAGTGTGATTGAACATTGTGTTTGAACTCGGCCTTGCTCTAAGAAATCCGTAAGGAGGAGGAGAGGGTAGTGTGTGGATCTAGTTGGTAGAGATTGAAAGAGGAGGAGACATGGGATGACGATATGGAATTAGGAGGAGATGATGTTTTACTTTTATAGTCTTTCTCGTTGGACTCCTTGGTTCTGGTTGTGGAATTAGAAGAGTTTCAGACTCTATTGAGATCATTCATAAAAGTGTGCAGGTGAGATGTTCTTACTTAAGCCAATGAGTATTATCATTGTGGTTTTCTTAGCTTCCGTATTAAATGTTAATGCATCATTTATTTGAGAACAAAGATTAGAAAATTTAGATAAGATACATGACACAAAATTGGAGTCCAATTTATAATCTCCATAAAAGTGTGCAGGTAAGATGTTCTTGCTTAGGTTAATGAGCATTATTATTGTGGTTTTCTTGGCTTCCGTGTTAAATGTCAATGCATCATTTATTTGGGCATAAAAATTAGAAAATTTAGATAAGATACATGACACAAAATTGAAGTCAAATTTATAATCTAATTAGATTTTTAGATAAGATACATGACACAAAATTAGAGTCCAATTTATAATCTCCATAAAAGTGTGCAGGTAAGATGTTCTTACTTAGGTTAATGAGCATTATTATTGTGGTTTTCTTGGCTTCCGTGTTAAATGTCAATGCATCATTTATTTGGGCACAAAAATTAGAAAATTTAGATAAGATACATGACACAAAATTGAAGTCAAATTTATAATATAATTAGAGTTTTTTTTGAGGTTTGGTTAGGACAAGTGGCGCAAAATTGAAAATCGAATTGAAATCTAATTGGATTTTCTCTCTGCTTCACTTATTATTTTATATATAGATATATAGATATATAGATATATAGATTACAAGTTAATGTTGCTAATTATTTGTCTCACACATTCTGGGGCTGAAAACTCATCTAACTTTAGTATCATGTGAGAATTTTTAGTTTTAGAAAATTAGTAGTATTATTGCTTTCCATTAGTACATGACTAATTCAAATGTATAGAAGCATATAGTAACAGTACGGTGGGGATTTTTTGGTCAATTTGAAGCCCAAGCTCTCGAACATCACTCCCAATTCCACAGCTATATAAAGTGGCTATGCAACCACCTCTTCCCATCATTGGATGCCACTTCAAGGCACCATCAACCTCCTTCAGGAAATTGTTTTCCATTTAGCTTACAGTAAAAATTAAGAACACTTCCTCTGGGCTCAGCATCTCTAGAAACTAAGGTAAAACTCTTTAGTTTTCCTTAAATTCTTGATTTTTAAAAACTATACTTGACTCATTTAGATAATATTGCATGAGAATAATAGTATTTTGAAGGGGCTGGAGTTACAGTTGAGCTGAAATCTTGTTTGAAGATATTCGCTACATGCTAGCCAAGTTTATAGCAAACCATCCAATGGCAAGCAAAACCACTAGTCTTTCATGGCTTCTCCTTCTCAGCCTCGCCGCCTCCACTCTGCTTATTGGTCACTCAGCTTCTCAGAATGAGCGAAAGGCAAATATTTCTATAGCTGATCTCTATTAATTTTTTGTGGAAGCCAGTTTAGCCACCTAATTAATGGCCTAATAGCCATGAAATTTGCCTTCTATTTTATGTGGGATGACCTAAACTGATAAACATGCTTTATATTTTCTACCTGTATATATGATATTGTGCGTGCAGGCTTATATTGTGTATATGGGCAACAAGAAGGACGAGATTTCCACATCATCCCTTTACACAAACATGCTACAAGAAGTCATTGGCAGGTTATAAAAGTAGTATAATGACTTTATAAGATACGTCCTTTTTTTTTTTTTTTTTTGAAGTAAAATGTCTCAAAAATTTTGAGAAAAATTTATTTATTTTATTGTGGCTGGTTGTGTTCTTAAAATATTATGATGTTTAACATTTTTCTTTTTTCTTTTTTCTTTTTTTCTTTTTTTTTTTTTGAGGGAAATTATGATGTTTAACTTGTACTTAACTAATACAAAAGAGTTGGTTTCAAAAAAAATAAAAAAATAAAAAATAAAAAATAAATAAAAAAAGAGTCTTTTTTTTTTGGGGTAAATTATCACCTTTTCCAAAAAAATCCTTACCAATAACGTAGAAGTCTCAATCAAGTTCAATTTACATTTCAGCCATCCAATTGAATATCACAAATCATGCCAACATAGATGCAATAATAAATTCACATAAATATTTCATAGTTACTCTTCCAATTCATAAAAGAAAAAGGAAAAAAAAAATTAATGAGAGAGAGAGAGAGAGAGAGAGAGAGAGAGAGAGAGAAGTGGCTTGATTTAAATGTTTAAAAAAAAAAAAAAAAAAGGCAGGCAATGACACGGATTGATTAAGCCTTAATTCTAATCGGCCCAATCATCGTTGTCCCTCATGACACCCCCCCCCCCCCTTTGTTGTTTGCCTCAACCACCTAGTCAAGATCATCCAAATCCAAATCCTAAACCTTAATCTCATCCCCCTCCTCCCCAAAAAATACCCAAACCTTTTTTCTTTTTTTAAATTAGGCTCAATCTTTATTATTAGTTAAGCTTGACACAACAAATTGTGATTAGTTCATGTCACAAAACATGAAATTAGAAATTCAAAATTCTCTTATGAAGAGTGCCATGGCCTAATAATGTGAAGGTAAAGTCAAGGATGTTTAGTGACAAATAATTCTTATATATCAATGTGAGAGAATCAGAAATTTTTGGTTATAGAGACAAGGAGATGCGTTTGGCTTAGGGTGTGTTTGTTTGGAGGGATTTTAGGGAGGATGGAAAAGTTAGGAGAGAAAAGTGGAGAAAAAAAAAATGTAAAAGTGTTTGGTTGTGAAGGGGAGTGGAAAATTTTGTGGTAGGGCTAAGGTGTTTTCTCCCCGAACTTACCAAAAAGTTTTCTCCTCAAAATGGAGAGAAAACTGAGGGGAGAAAACATGGGTTCTACCAAAAGCCAAATTTGCCATTGAGTTACGTTTTCCAATTTTCCTTCTTGTGTTCTTTTTTAAGCTCTTTGAACTTATGTTTAAATTGCTTTATTTTTTTTCAACATTTTAATCAAACAGTGGATTTTTCTTTTTTTGTTTTTTCTTATTTGATCAACGATGGGGTCCTTGGTGGCTTTCACCTCTTTTTTTATCAACATTTTTTTTTAACGTTTTGCACCTTTCACCTCTTTATATATATAACAACGAAAAATAAAATAAAATAAAAATATTAATGATGTGTTAAATTTTATAAGATATTTATTTATTTATTTAATTTTAATTGATAATAAGTTTATTTTTAATGATTGTAAGGAAATTATTTCTTATATTATGCAATAGGGGCGTGAGAGTAATTTTATATAAGCTATATTTTCTATCCCCTGACTTTTCTTCTCAACCAAAAAAATGAGTTTTCCATCTCTACACTTTTCCACTCCTCCAACTAAACACAAATGAGAGAAACTAAAATTTATTTTATCCTCCCTTTTTTCTATCCCTTCCTTATTTTTTATCCTCACACTTTCCATCTCCCCAACTAAACGGACCCTTAGGGAGCATTTGTTTGGAGGTGAAATAGGGTGGATGAAAAACATTGGAGAGAAAATGAGAAGTGAAACTTTTTTGGAGTGTGTTTGTTTGGGAAGAGAAGAAGGAAAATAAATGGTGTTTTCTCCCCGAACCCACTAAAACGTTTTCTTCCCAAAATGGGGAGAAAACTAGGAGGGGAAAATGAGTTTCCAAAAATACCCCCCACGTTGGACTTCACCTCTAACGTGTTGGCTTTATTCTTTAATTTTTTCAGGACGTGTTAGCTTTCTTCCTTTTCTTCTTTTATTTTATTTTATTTTTGGGTGCTCATATGTTTATTTTCTCATTAATTTTGGTTGGTTTTTGTTTTTGTTCTCTTTTTTTTTTAGAAAACAATTTTGGGTTAATTTCTTATGCTATTTTTTTTTTTTTTTTTACTTTAATGAAGTGTCTATCTGTACTTTTTTTTAAAAAAAAAAGTATAATGTGTTACCTTTTGTTTTGTTTATAATCCATTGGAAACAGCTTATTTAGCTAAAACTGAAATCTTTTTGCTGAAAATGCTGTAAATAAAGCTATAAGATAGTTGAAATAGTATAATGAGGCTTATGAATAGTATCAAAAAGTGCAATAGGGCCTATAAATAATAGCAAAAATAAGTTGAATAGTAAAAAAAAAAAAAAACTAACTTTTTAAGCTAATGGCAAACACAACCTTAATAGGGACATGATAGTAAATTTATACAAACTTTATTTTCAATCAAACAAAAAGGTTTTTCATCCCTTCACTTTTCTACCCTCTCAACTAAATACAAATAAGGGAAATTAAAATATTTTATATCCTTCCACTTTTCCATCCTATCTTCATTTAAAACATGTAAGTCATAATTTATTGAGTTGGCTTTGAATTGTTTACTTGAAATTTGTAATTGTCGTGCCTTTTATTGGCCACCTTTAACACATTGTAGGGATTACGTCTTCACCAATTATAAGTGATATTCTCCCTATGACACTATATCGATCGGAGCATATTCCCTACAATGGCCCAATAATAACAAGCCACACCAATTAAAAGTGCTAGCTCAATTATTAAAGGCAACTCAAAATCAGCTCAAGAGGTCCATTACAACCTGCCATCATAATGTTCCAAAACTACCACCTCTATTGTCTATCACAAAAAGTTCACCTTTAACTGGTTTAAAGAAAAATTCCTCCAACTTACTATGTGGCAATTGATAAAACTTTCAACATGTATTTTTTAGTAACATGACCTATTCACTAAATCATGTGACTTTTTAAATAATATAGGTAGATAGTTTTATGAGTCACCAAATAATAAGTAAAATCAGATTCCTTTAGAAGAAAGGAAAATACTTTTTTTTTTAAAGTTAGTATTTGAGAGATGTTTATGGAATGCAATGGTTTTGAGTTAATGCTCATATTATTTCCTTCTAAATATTTATGGAATGCAATGGTTTAATGAAATGAAGGTGGAATACCAATTTTATTCATGTTTAAAAAAAAAAAAAAAGATAAATAGAAGGTCAATGGCATATTAGTAATTGCATATTTACTTCTTTTATAAACTCTCAAACACCCCAAAAAAATGTAAAGAATCTTATTGTTTACCAATTTAGCATCTGTTATTAGTGTTTCCAACATAGACATCCATAATTTAAATCCCCTTATATTTGAATTATTAAAAAAAAAACACACACAAAAATATACCATATTTATTCCATTCTATTCCAAACCCGCTTTTTTTTAATAAACTTCTAAATATAGTGTTATTCTATTCCATCCCCATTTTTTTTATAAAATTCCAAATATTGTGTTAGTTTTTTCTCAATATGAGGAATTGGTGGTGGTGAATGCATAGAAACGTAAAGACACTGTCAATAAAAGAATGAGTATGAGAACTTGAGGATAACACTTGTGTGAATATCTAACATGGATTAGGAGGCACCAATGATAACAATGACATAGGTGAAGACTGAGGAGGGTGTATATGGACTTGATGGTTAACTAGTAATAGATTTGCTGAGTTTACCTTTTTAAATGCTGAGTTGGCTTTTTTTTTTAATTATTTTTTTTAAAGGAAAGCCAAATTGGCCTTTCAATTGTTAAGTCAACATTATAATTGATGTGACTTGTTATGATTGAGCGACTGATGGTTCATTAGTTACTTCCTCTATTAAGCTTTATCTATGTTAACTATTAAGTATTAATCTTTACTATGAAATAGATTCTATTTAGTGCAAAGTATATTGAAGAATTCAATATCCTAAATATGGTTCACCTCTCTCTCTCTCTCTCTCTCTCTCTTTCTCTCTCTTTGTGTGTGTGTAAAATAACTATTTTTTAACTACCCAAATGGAAGTATTAAATTTGAAGAAAATAGAGGCCAATTCTTTACTGTTCTTTTTCAAGAGAACAAGGAAGAATACCTTTCCTGAATTGAACTACTTCTACACTTTTAACCTTTTAAATGAATATGCCTGCATACAGTCATATTGGACCAGAATCTTTACTCTATAGCTACAAGAGGAGCTTCCATGGATTTGTAGTGGAGATAACTGACCAAGAAGCCCAAAAAATGGCAGGTGGGTGAATTTAAACCCCCCCCCCCCCCCCCCCCACACACACACACACACACAAAGGGAAATATTGTGGCAATCCATAACAAAATGTTGTAACAATGAATATGTAGCAATGGATGGCGTAGTGTCAGTGTTCCCTAACAAACAAAATGAGCTACATACAACAAGGTCATGGGACTTCATTGGCTTCCCAAAGCAAGTGGATAGAACAACAATCGAAAGCAACATCATTATTGGTGTTTTGGACACAGGAATTTGGCCAGAGGCTGATAGCTTTAGTGACAAAGGGTTTGGTCCACCACCTCGCAAATGGAAGGGCACCTGTAACATCATTACTTGCAACAAGTATATCTCTAACATCCAACCAATGGTATTTTGTTATCAGCAGGTTCACTGGTGCACTTCACTCACACTTACACTCACATTGAAATTATGAGTGAAAAGCAAGGTCAAAATTCAATTTGATCTCTAGCTTTATTTACTTTCATTTTTGAATTAGTTGTTAAGGTTTAAGTTTTACCAATGATAAAGTCCCTAGCAAATGAAGTCGTTTATATATTTTTTATTTAAATATATATATATATATATATAATACTCATTAAACAATAAAATCTATAAAATGACACATCTCTGAATATTTTCAATTAGATTTTTAATGAAAATAATGCTTAAATGGCATCATTTGCTAACAAATTTTATGAAGTAAGGGACTAAATTGACCAAAAATAAAATTTAAAAACTAATTTGAAAATTGAACTAAAAGTGAAGGGAAGTATGTGTTTGGGGCCTTTTTTGCCAAACAACATGATTTTTAGAAATATTTAGGAGAAAAGCACCAGATCAATCTTATTTAGTTATATAGCATGTTTTCTAGAACTCGAGTTTGTCAAACTTGAGTTTCAAGTGAAACTCAAGTTTACCAAACTCGAGTTCCAAGCATTATTGCAATATGATCAAACATAATGCTTAGAACTCGAGTTTAACAAACTCGAGTTCAAAAAATGTGTTACATAACTAAATAAGTTTAGTCAGGTGCTATTTAACTTTTTTTTTTTTTTTTTTTTGTGTGTTTGGCTTCAACATATTTAGATTTTTACTGAAAATGTATTAAAATATACTAATTTGATGATTGAAATAAAAGTCAATAGACTAAATTGAATTTTAAGAAAAAATAATAACTAAGAAATGTGGTGACGCCTAACGCAGTAAAATCATTGGAGCAAAATATTACCGAAGCAATGGAATATTTGGAGAAGAAGATATTAAATCTCCAAGAGATTCGAATGGCCATGGGACACATGTTGCATCAACAGCAGCTGGGAACATAGTTAGCATGGCAAGCCTAGAAGGGTTTGGGTTGGGAACAGCACGAGGAGGTGTTCCATCAGCACGAATTGCCATGTACAAAGTGTGTTGGTTGAATGGGTGTTCTGATGCTGACATTCTTGCAGCATTTGATGATGCCATTGCTGATGGGGTTGACATTATATCTATTTCCATTGGAGGATCTCTTAAGAACTATTTCACAGATCCAATTGCCATTGGAGCATTTCATGCTATGAGAAATGGAATATTGACATCAGTTTCAGCTGGTAACTCGGGTCCTGATCCAGCAACCATCTCAAACTTCTCCCCATGGTTTCTGTCTGTGGCTGCTAGCACCATAGATCGAAAGTTCTCCACTGAGGTCCAATTAGGCAACAACAAGATCTATGAGGTATTTTTTTTTTTTCATCTTGCTGAATGATCTATGAGGTAATTAATTAAAATCTATACTCCCTTGTTTTTGGGTGAAATTTTCTTGTGCATTTGATTTACTAGGCCTTGCTTTCACATAAAGATAATATGTCTTCCATACATGAGTCTCAATTTTTTTTTTAGAGTTTCAATGTCCGTTCTTGATGATAGCTCTTTATCATGAGACCAAGATATCAATTAGAGATTTTACCAATTGAGCTAACTGAAACTTACACGAGTCTCAAATTTATGAAAAAGAAGAGTGTATTATATCCCCGTACTGTATGATTTCTTCATGTCCCCCAAAAAAAATATCACTAATAAATAAAGAAAAGGTGCTATGAATATTCATTTATGATTTTCTTGTTCATATTTCTCCTTTTTTTTTTTTTTTTTGTGGGGGGGGGGGGGGGGGGGGGGGGGGTTAAAACTTAAACGTGTGGAATCGCAAGTGTAGAGTGTATGCTATAATCAAGCATAAAAAGTGTATGCAATAAAATTTAAACTATTAAACTAATTTTCTATCCAAAAAAAAAAAACTATTAAACTAATTTGGAGAATATTTTTTTCTCTGTGTAGGGAACTTCAATCAATACATTTAATCTCAAGAATGATATGTATCCACTAATTTATGGTGGGGATGCACCAAACACCACATCAAGGAACTCCAGGTAACTGAAAAGTAAAAATAAAAAATCTCTATGGACTCAATATTATAGACAATGAAAATAAGTTTAACTATTACCTGTGTCTGCACAACTCTATCAAACTAGCAGTTGACATATTTTTGTGCTTCAACTTGGTACTTAAAAAAGGATTTTTTTTTTTTTTGGGGCTGTAAAAATGAAGGTTTTGCTACACATATTCACTGGACCAAAATTTGGTGAAAGGTAAAATTGTACTTTGCGATGCCTTGACTAATGGGGCTGGGCCATTCTTAGCCGGTGCTGTTGGTGCTGTGATGCAAGGCCGAAACCCCAACTTTGAAACCATGGCTTTTCCCTTACCTGCATCTTACCTTAGCTTTGAGAATGGTGGCAAGATTCTCACGTACCTAAATTCGACAAGGTATTAATCTAAAATACCTTAGACAATTACAGACTTCACAAGACATACTAATCCTAAGTTTCTAATAAACATCCACAATTTACAGGAGCCCAACTGCGACTATTCTTAGGAGTAATGAAAGTAAAGATACATTGGCCCCTAACATAGCCTCCTTCTCATCAAGAGGCCCAAATCCAGCTGCACACAACATTCTCAAGGTAACTTGCTATTAATCTTTCTTCAATTTTTTCTAATAATCAGCTTGCTAATAAAAAAAATTAGGTAAAATTCCTTGTAAGGTGTTATACCTTAAATTCTCCAACAAATTTAACCATGTAACAACATTGATCAATGCTGTATAAAATTTGCATGTCACGTGGTTGAATTTAATTGGGGAATGTAAGGTTTAGTTTCTAAGGAATTAAATTGAACTTTTGTGCCTTACTAATAATTTTATTTATAGTTGCGCTCTTGCAATATTTATTTCATTGATACCTTTATCATGATTTTGGGTTGTTGTAGCCGGATTTAGCTGCTCCTGGAGTTAACATTCTCGCTGCATGGTCTCCAATTTCCCCAATTTCCGGTGTTGATGTGGATAAGAGGTCAAGCTCATATAATATAATCTCAGGGACATCAATGGCTTGCCCACATGCTACAGCAGCAGCTGCCTACATCAAATCATTTCACCCCACTTGGTCACCAGCTTCTATTAGATCTGCTCTTATGACTACTGGTAATAACCTTATACAGTCTCCAATCTTGGTAGTTTTAATCAATAAGTGTAAAGACAACATTGTGCTTGCTAGTGATGAACATGAGTGTAAATGATGTTACTTCAATTTTATGTGAAACAATGCTCCTAGCATTTCTCACTTGTGATGTAGACCATAATCTTTTTTCATTATCAACTCACTCCAATTTGGTGTATAACTTGCAGCTGATCCCATGAGTGCTGAAAAGAACCCGGATGCTGAATTTGCATATGGTGCAGGCAATATTAATCCTCTTAAGGCTCCAAATCCTGGTTTAATATATGATATTGATGCACTTGACTACATAAAATTTTTGTGTGTACAAGGATATAATACCAAGTTATTACAATATGTTACTGGGGACAATAGTAGCTGTTCTAAAGAAACTGATGAAAAAAGTTTGGATTTAAACTATCCTTCTTTTGCTCTATCCATACCACCCTCGAATTCAATAAGTCACGTTTTCAATCGGACCGTCACCAATGTTGGATCATCAACATCTACGTATAAAGCTATCGTGACCTCCCCACATGGACTTAGTATCAAAGTGAACCCTAGTATTCTATCATTCACATCTCTCAAACAAAAGCTATCATTTGCGCTCACAATTGAAGGAAAAATAGAAAAACAAATAGTCTCTGCTTCTTTAATATGGGATGATGGTACATTCCAAGTGAGGAGCCCCATTGTTGTGTATGGAGCCTTTTGAAATTGAAGTCCTATTTAGCATGTATTAGCTATATAAATAAATCAAAAGCTTTGAAGTGATATGCGCAAAATAATGGGATGAAAGGCAGTGGTGAAATATGGAGACAAAATTGTTGTAATCTAAACCTTTGATCTAGTTCTACAATGAATTGTAATATCCTGGTTAAATATTCTGTCTTTCTAAATAAATGGGCTATTCTACTTTAATTTTGAGAAACCTTCTTGATTAGACTCTTGTCCGAGCGAATCTATGTAATAAAAAAAAAAAAAAAAAAAATTGTTATAATAAGATATGCTGACTGGTTAAGTTTTCCCTTTCACAAGAAGAACATTGTAATGTAAGTGCCAGCTTTGGACAATTTAGTCTATTCGCAAACTTAGCAATTGCTGTTTGAGAATCCAAAGACTTAAAAGCTTAACTTCAATCCCATCCTTTACAAAGCCCATTTCTTTTCACAAAAAGAACATTGCTAGTGCCAGCTTTGGACTGTCTTGTTTTGTTGGCTGTGCTTCACAAATGCTGTTTGAGAACCCAAACATAGCTTTCAATTCCTTCCTTTATATAAGCTCATTTCTCTCATGCTTTGAGTGAACAACCTTAACAGTTAACTAGATCACAGGCTCTTGGTAGAGTTCTCTGATGGAAAGCCAAAAGTCTCCCTTTCCATGGCTGATCTTAACTTGCCTTACTTGTACTCTACTCAATTCCTGTTATGGGGCAATTAATGATGATCGAAAGGCATGATATCTCTCTAATAGGCCCTGTTTTTTTTTTTTTTTTCTTTTTTTTTGATACAATGATAGTTGGAGTTGGGGGGGGTGGGTTAAATTGTGAATGTTTCCATTAAAAACACAAAGAAATGTTAGTTGAGATGCAAAGATCTTGACTAGTAGACCGGTTGCTTTTAGTACTATTATTGTTGCCTTTTTTTTAAAATCATTTTTAATCTAATAAGTCATGGGCCAGCATTGTGATCAAAAACAGGTTGCTGATAAGTGTAATTTTTACATGATTTTTATTATCCTCTTATTTATTAAAATTGTTAGTTTTCCTTTATTTCTTTTGATTTGATTTGATTTTTATTTATATTTATCTATTCATTTGTTCTTTGAAGGAATGAGAAGATTCAAATTAATCTACAAGGGCTTTACATGCAAAGTGGGGCTAAGCTAATTAAATCCAAGTCCAATTCAGATTAGGATTCCAGCCTGCACATCAGTTAGTATTTTTGGCATAACTTTTGGCTCAAATATCCAATCGAGATGATTCAAGTTGTGATGGAAATCTAACTTAAAGGGCTACAACTTTGTAGTTTACCAAAAGTCCGAATTCCAACGTTAAATGGGCCAAAATCGTCGGTTAAATGAAGCCTAAAAATCTGGAATTTTCTCCAAACGGGAATAGGATTTCTTGACCTATTTAAAGGCTCTTCAGGGAAAAAAAGAGGAAAATAAGAGAAACCTGAGAGGAAAAGGGGGCTGCCACATAGAAGAATTTGCTTTTGGGAGTCTTTATGAAGAGGAGGATCTGAGGACAAAGGCGAGAGCTTCATGTTGATCAACCAATGCAAATGAAAGACATAAGTTTTATTTGTTTTCTTTTCAATTTTATTATGAACTAAATTTTATTTTCTAGAGCATTGATGTAGTCTAGCAATGAACACAATTTATTTTCTAAGTTATTTTATTTTTAATATTTCCATGATTGAGTGTTTAATTCTTATTCTTAATACTTACTATTTTTTACAAATTATAGTTTGATCAATAAAATTACAATGAGACCGAGAGGTGATTTGTTATTTTAGTTCTAGAATTAAACACGATTAGTTGAGCGAAAGTAGAGACACTTTACCGCGACTAGTGTGATTTTTCAAAAAATTCAAAATACGTAATGAGTCTCCAATTAATTAAATTCACATAGAGATATGGAATTGTTAGTTGAAGACATTTTTGATATTATTCGAGAGAAGATATTGAATACTTAAGGAATTTTTAATCATCAACGAGGAATATTAGAATTTAATAATTAGGAAGGATAAATTGTGTGGGATTTGTTAGGTGAAATCAATCGCTCTAGATCCATTTTTATCATATTTTTACACTGTTAGATTTTTTCGCTTTGTTAATTCTTTTTATTCGTAGGTTTATTTTTATTAAATAGTTTAATTTAATTCAGATAGTAGAACATTCTATTTATTTTCGATTTTTCCAAATAGTAATTAATTTAGTGAATTTTGGTATTCAATAACATAGTTAATCCTTATGGGTTCGACATTCGTTTTTTAAAAACACTTTAGTACTTGTTACAATTCTGTGCGCTTGCAGATTATTTTACACGAACAGTTGCAATCAACTCATTTATTTTGCAAGAATCAAAATTATTTTGGGCTTAGGCTTGGGCTTGGGGTTTACTTTGAATGGGCGAAGCCACAGAAGTTCCATGCATATATATTGGTGCTTTTTATATTACTAGTTAGGGCAACACGTGCAAGGCACATGCTTGCCATAGAAAAAAAAAAGTATTATAGTAATTAAGGTTAATTCTAGATTTTATTTGTATTACAAAATAAAGATATGAGTCATTTGATTTTTAAAGTATATAGAGATTTACATTAATCAAAAAATATATTAATTTTAAGAATTTTGATAATTATGTCGTAAAAAGTTAATCTCATTTGTTTAAGAATTTTGATCAACCACAAAGTTAGGGTAGCTATTTAACATATAAATATTTATTTAACTATAATAGTTTTTTTAGTGCCTACTTGCTAAAGATAATATATCTATTCTCTAAAAACTTCTAAGAATGATAACTATTATCACCATCTTCCACAATAAACAACTAAGTTTTGCTAAGAAATTTAAAATAAATAAATAAATAAAAGATAACAAAAGGCTTGTGTCATCGAATATCATCATTCTAACTTTCTAAGAATTTTTATCATTCTCAAAATACGTAAAGAAATTTTTTAGGATGTTAAAATTTAGCAGGAGTAATTTAGATATTACACAATAAAATATTTTAAGAATCATAAGTTTTCATTAGGGTTTAACTGAAATAATAACAATATGATATATTTGCTCTTTTCCAAAAGATTAAGGGGAAAATTGCTTGATTTTAAAGTTTAAGGAAGAATTGTAAACTACCCCAAACATAAAAGATGAAAAATGTTTTTTTTTCTAAGTTTTTGTTTTTATTTTTGGGTGCAAAACTATGTGTTTTTACTTAAAATAGTGTGTAAAGAAAAAAAAAAAATACAAAAAGTCAACCCAAGAAAATTGTATGTGGAATAGTGAATTTTGGCTCGACAAAGTTGATTAATCCAACAAAAAATTTCTAAAAATATAACAGAATGACGTAACATTTTTATAATACCTTTATAATTTTGTTATATTTTATTTTAACTTGTAAAGAATTGACAGTTCAGCAGTTTTGAAAATATTGTGACAACATCAAGATGTTTTAACATTTTTCACACAAAAAATGTTATGTCCATGACATTTTCACAGCAAATCATAAGTAGTAGGCTACTGCAAGTTATTATTGGTGGGCAAAAAAATAATTTCATTGGTAAGTTTAAATTAAAGCCAATAACAATTTACCATATTTGATTTGTTATGAAAGTGTTGTGAAAATTATTGTGGACAAACCAAAAATAATATAGCAAATATACTACAACTTTATGCATTCACACAAAAAAAAAAAAAAAAAAAAAAAAAAAAAAAAAGGCCAACAAAACAGTGAAAGTTAAACAAACCAAAATTACTGTAATTTTTTCCATTCACTCCTTTTATATAATATATATATATATATATATATATATAGAAATATACATTACACTTACAATGTAAATTTATATTGTAAACACATAAAAATTGGTAAATGTTGTACACATTTGCAAAATTTTTACAATTTCTTTTTTTGCAAATGTATATAATATTTGCTACTTTTTGTGTGTATACAATGTAAACTTACATTAAAAATAAAAAGTAAACATATAAAGATCCTTTAAAAGAAAAAAAAACAAACTCAAACGAAGTTGGTGAATTTGAAGGGAAAAAAAGGAGGAAAAAGGCAAGTCACTAAACCAAAAATACTATTCATAACACTATTCATGAGCATATTCGCTCTTTTTACATGTTAAAAAAAAAAAAAAAAGCACAAATCAATGGCTAAAAAAAAAAAAAAAAGCAATGAACAATACATATTGAACAAACCATAAGTACTGTACACATTCACCCAACAAGTGCCATAACATTCACAAAACATTTATTTTCAGTTGTAGTTGGTCATAGTTTCATATTTTATTATTTTATTTTGACTTATAAGAAATTGATACCTCAATAATTGTGAAAATATTATGAAATTTGTTGTGTCAGTATAACAATATATATGCGGGTTCTTATACATATTTAAAAGAAAAAAAAAAAGTACAAACGGACGATTGGGATAAAAAAAAATTTAAAAAAAAAAAAAAAAAAAGGCTATAGCTACTATAGCTACAATGCCACTTAAACAAACCAAAGTGGCACTATAGCAACTGTTCAAAACTTTAGGGAAAAAAATGGTTCACTGCACCAAAAGGGGAACTGTAGAGGCATTGCCTCTTTTTATATAGTTAGTAGAAAAAAGAGCACAAATTGATGGCTTAAAAAAAAAAATACATATTGAACAAACCAAAAGTCCTGTAGTTTTTACACATTCACCTAACAAGTGTCACAACACTTTCACAAAATATTTATTTTCAATTGTGGTTGATCATAGTTTCATATTTTATTATTTTATTTTAACTTATAAGAAATTGACACCTCAATAATTTTGAAAATATTGTAAAATTTGTTGACGTGTAAAAATATATATAAAAGGAAAAAAAAAATACAAACGGAGGACTGAAAAAAAAAAAAAAAAAAAAAAAATTGGCTCAATAAACCAAAATGGCACTGTAGAGGCATTGTCTCTTTTTATATAGTTAATAGAATTTATTTTTTTGGCAAAATTTTGTGAATACAGGTATACATTCTGTACATGGGTGACCTACCAAAGGGGGAAATCTCTGCATCATCTATTCATACCAGCATCGTCCAGGAAGTTACTGGCAGGTTATTAATAAAAATGGGATTGATTTTGGATGACAACTTTTTTTTTTTTTTTTTTGGTAATCAGGATGACAATTTAGATTAAGACTTATGAGTAATTTGCATGTTTGCTTGTTTTTTTAAATTAGATGATGGGTAGGTACTCCGTACTTGGGCAGGTGATTTTTTTTTTTTTTTTTTTTTTTTTTGAGATACCAGACCATAAGCCTAGGCTTTATTCAACGAAGAAAAAAAACTTAATGAATGTCACGACTCACGATACACAAACGGGGCAATATCAACTAGCAAATCACCTAACCAAAACTGATCCCCAACCACTAGCTTAGCTTTCTTAGCAAGAGCATCAACAACAGAATTACAAACACGACTTGTATGAGAGAAAATAACAGACTGAAAAGCACCTACGAGCTGCCTAATATCCTCTAAAATGTTACCATAGCTGGCCACCTCGCCGTTTTCTTGAGTGAGAGCGCTAATGATGACAGCAGAATCACCCTCAAAGACCACACGGGTAAGACCAATCTTAAGAGGAAACTTTACCGCCTTCAAACATGCTTAGGCTTCTACATCAGCTATTGACTGGGCCAAGGGAATCGATGAAGACAGAGCTCCCAAAACCGCACCTCCACAATCACAAACAATAACACCTAAGCCTGCCCTGTTTAAATCATGAAACACCGCAGCATCAAAATTCACCCAGAAGCAATGGGAATCGGAAGGGCGCCACTACTGCACAATAGGAGCTCGGGGTGGGGCTGATTGCTCAGTTTGGGCTTGAAGAAATTCCTGCAAATAGCTACCAGCTTTACTACAAATGCTAGGCACTGGAAGGGCAGTTCGGCCAAAATGAAGCGCATTGCGTCTGTTAGAAATTTAGACCCCTTAAACCACAATTAGATTAACCTAGTTAATTAGCCAAGTTGTTACTTAGTCAAATTATACAATTCTAGGTTAAAACAATCAAACAATCATATCAAGAATATAAAGCAATGGAAAAGTAAATAACACAAGTTATAATCACCCAGGAAACCACACGGTAAAAACCTGGAGAGGATTTGACCTAGCTATCCTCAAGGTAAACCTGAATCCACTATGCGAAAGAATCGAAGTTCATACTGAAGGACTACAAGCTCCCCGCTTGACTTCCTAATGCTACCCACGAACTCCTTCTTTCTTGGACTCTTTAATCAAGTACAAGCACCCCCGCTTATTTTTCTTTAAGCTCCAATAGTAGCAACCTTGTTGATCATCAAGATGTAGATAATATCTCTTCCTTGAAAACCCTAAGTTTATGTGAAGGAAAGTTCCTCAATGATCTCAAAAAAGATTCACATAAACCGCAAATATGAGCAACAAAGACTTAGAGAGGTTTGGGTACAAAACTCTAAAAATAAAAAGAGGCACAAGAGGCACTCTAATCTCGCTCTCCAAAGTCCCAAAAATGTGGCTTAGGGTTTCCTTTATATAGTGGGAGAAGAAGATTTGAAACCCTAATCCTTGATGGGCTTGGGCCTGAGTTGGAAATTCTACAGAAAAAACATTCTGCCCGAGATTCGATCGATCGAGCCCTTCCTTCGATCGACCGAGTCAGGCCGAAATGCACCAGTGCATCTTGCAGCCACTCGATTCCAACTTTACATGAAAGACCAACTTTGAACAAGTTTAAATAAGACTAACAACCTGTTTTGATTATGGTTTGCCAACAATACACATTAGAGTTTTAAATACATAAATTCCTAAATCTTTAGAACCTAACAAACTCCCCCTTTCGCAATCCATGACAAAACACAAACTAAAAGCTCAAAGTTTACAAAGTAAAAGCCCATTACAAAAATAATGCTCATAACAACAAATCCAACCTAACTACTATCCATCAATTGCAAGTATAGACAGTAACTCAATTGAATCAACCTGTATATTTCTTGAAAAACTCAACAAACGCATAAATGCATGTGTGACAGCAAAACAGTAAATCAACAAATATGTAAACTAACTCTCGACTTCACAAAACACACAACAAAGACATATATCATGAATAACTCATAAATATAAATCAATGAGAAGTGAAACAAGAAACAGAAATAAAAACATAAGTAAACTAACTCTCCCCCTAAGTTAGATACAACAAAAAGTTTTTATTTATATTCTCCCCTTTCAAATATAATTTCAGCTCCCACTAAACAAGGAAACGTGATTCCCATAAATCAATAATTTCTCCCCCTTTTTGTCACATATTGATAAAGACAACTCATACAAAAGTAAACAGTCAACATACGCAATAAAGGATAAGAAAAAAATTAAGGGGACACAAAACAATTCAACTCTATAGAAAATAGAGACAACTCCCTCTAGGAACAACAAAAGTTAAAAACAAGCTTTTCCCCTTATAAAAATAGGAAACACAAAACAAGTGTTGGGAAAAACAATTTGGGGAAAAAAAAGGAGGTGGGGGAAAATCAACAGCAGCAGCAGCATCACCAACAGAATCAGGAACATCCTCACCAGCAAGACCAAAGTTAAAAAACACACAAACTAAAGTTAAAAACTAAGGTGAGGATACACATGAAGAAAAAATATTCTCTCTTTCAATAAAATGCAAACATGGCACTATGTGACCCATAAACAGTTGTATGAGTAGAGAAAATATTTGCACATTGATTATCCATCATATCTCTTAAAAAAAATATTTTATAAAGTTCACACATAAGAAAAAGCATATACTAGAATGTACAAAATTCAAAAATTAATCAATCAATTTTTAAATCAAGTTGAGTACCCAATTTAGCAAAGTGTATGCATGCTATGTGTGAAAACAATGAGAGATATGACAGCAAAACTGCAAGATGGATACAAAAACAATGCAATGCATGTGAATCCTAAACACAAATAATGCATGAAAAAAATTTTGGTCAAAAACATAGAAACTGAAAATTTTTCAGTTTCGAACGATTGAGAATCGATCGAACATCAATCGAGTTAGACATACTCAAACCAAAGATTTTAATTGCAATTTCGATTGATCGAAAAACAAGTTCGATCGATCGAAAGTCTAGAAAAATCAGATTTTTGAAAAACAGAGCATTTTAATGCAGAAACTCCTTAAAGCACATTGTTTAAAAAAAAAAATGCATGAGTATGAGACGAAAAGTTTTTAAAAAATACTTGAATTCAATCAAGATCTTCCAAAATCAAGATTTTCAATCAAATTGTCCTTAAAGCGCAAACATTAAACACATTTTGCATTAAAATCAAGGAATTTTTAATCTAGGATGGCCACAACAAGATCACACACAATAAAATGTACCAAGTTTAACAAAGAGTAACTTGTGTAGTGTGTACAACTAGCAAAAACTTGAGATACATGTGAGGTGATATGTGAATAGCAATTAATCACAAAGTCTACAAAATTCATCACACAGAATTTAAAAGAGACTATCACCTAAAGAGTTACATCCTATAACTCCCACATCTCCTAGAACAAAAGTTTGCAATCATGTAAGTTTCTTGTATTTTTGCCTCATTATTATGTAAGATGGCATCAAGCCTAATAATATACACCAATTTTAATTATGTGAGATAGCATCAAGCCTAATAGTACACACCAATTTTAAGCATTAAGCAATTAAGCCGAGGCATCACCTTATATTCTTTTTGTGCATGTGCTACACTTTCTCGAGCACAAAATCTTATGATATGTATTAAGGTGTTCATTATTGGCTAGTGAACAGTGGTGAAATGGTTATTTATGCCTTTCTCAAAAGGATCAAGTCCGACAGTCAAACAATATGTGACTTCAAGAACAAGACAAAGTAATAAACACCATAAACATCTTTCCCACACAACATGCACTATAAAGTTTCAACTAGTCAAGTACAATAATTAAGCTCATCCAAGCTAAATAAGGTACATAAACTTGTTATGTAAAGATAAGGTGGTCAACCTTGATTTCAAATCCACGATATGAAATACAAAACACAAAAATCTTTTTGGTTTAAAAAATTTTATGACCAAAAACAAAAAAAAAAAAAAAAAAAAAAACAAGAAAACATATTATGCTAAATGAACAATGCAAATGCAATGCATGACAGTGTTTAACTAAGCTATAGAGGGTACACAAACAAGAAATATCAATTTCTTAATTAACCCATAAGTACATGTACAAACCAGTACATACTCACACAAAATCAGAAATAGCTTAGCATACTATTCAAGTTTCTCCACAATGTCAAGCATGTTCTAAATCAAGAGAGAGATATCATAACTCATGTAATCCTCAAGAACAATAAAACAAGACACAAAATAAAATATTTTTGTCTTTTTGAAATTTTTCAATGTCTTTGGATTTTTTTTTAAATAAAAAAACAACCTAAAAACCAAAACAACCAAAAAAACAAAAACAAGACATGTCCACAAACAATTGAAAGAATTAAAACAGGGACAAATCAGCAACACTCACCTTGAAGAATCTTTTCTCACCCGTTTAGCACGAGTCTTCGGCTTTGTAGGTGAAAATCCATGAGAAGCAGAGTGTATTTGAGGAATTACACCAATCTTCTGAGAGAGACTAAAATCTTGCAAATTCCTTTCACAAGCCAAAAAGCTCAAATTTTTCAAAAGAATATGAAACAATTTATATGGACTTATAGCATGAGAAATATCATCACATATCCTAGATTGACTTACAAAATGCTTAAATTTCAATTTATGACAATTAGGATAAATGTGACCAGAGACACCACAAAGTGACAAACATGAACAAATTTAGGAACATCAGTATTCCTGACAATCAATCTAGTCTCAGATTTAGGTTTTTGCCTCAACAAAGAACAATTTGGTCTAATATGACCAACAACACCACAAAAGTGACAAGTAAGTACAAAAACAGATTTATTATGCTATCTAACAGTAGGTTTAGACTTAGATGTAGAAACTTCAGCGTCTACATCAGAACTTTTACCTTTGTCTAACCTAGTAAAATAAGCTTTTTCTTTATTATTCCTCTTAAAAGGAGGGGTATAAACTTTCTCAGTTTTAGACTTAAGAGAAACAGAAGCACTTCTGTTATCAACAGTATGCTTGGTACTAGTCAAATTTTCAAGTTTAGTTTGAGACTCAACTAACTCTTGTTTCAAGCTTTTCATCTTCTCATCTTTAGAGGAAATTTGTTTTCTCAAAAATTCATTCTTTTTATTAGACTTATTCAATCTCACAATCAATTCCTCTTTTTCAAGATTAGCCAATTTTAACTCTTCCTTGAATTTCTTAGAAATTTTCAAAGATTTAGATAATTCCTTACAAAGAGTTTCAAAAGCTTCAAAAGAATCAACAGAAACAATAGTGTCCTTTTTATTCAAATCATCACAAACATAAGCAGAAAGACACTTCAAATTATTCATGATAACAGGGGTCAAGAATCAGCTCAGAGATCAAAAGATCTACGGACTCCTTCTTTCTTGGATTCTTCAATCAAGTACAAGCACCCCCGCTTGTTTTTCTTTAAGCTCCAATAGTAGCAACCTTGTTGATCATCAAGATGTAGATAATATCTCTACCTTGAAAACCCTAAGTTTATGTGAAGGAAAGTTCCTCAATGATCTCACAAGAGATTCACATAAACCGCAAATATGAGCAACAAAAACTTAGAGAGGTTTGGGTACAAAACCCTAAAAATAAAAAGAGGCACAAGAGGCACTCTAATCTCCCTCTCCAAAGTCCCAAAAACGTGGCTTAGAGTTTCCTTTATATAGTGGGAGAAGAAGATTTGAAACCCTAATCCTTGATGGGCTTGGGATGAGTTGGAAATTTTGTAGAAAAAACATTATGCCCGAGATTCGATCGATCGAGCATTTCCTTCAATCGATCGAGCCAGGCTGAAATTCACCAATGCATCTTGCAGCCGCTCGATTCCAACTTTACATGAAAGACCAACTTTAAGCAAGTCTAAACAAGACTAACAACCTGTTTTGATCATGGTTTGCCAACAATACATATTAGAGTTCTAAATACATAAATTCCTAAATCTTTAGAACCTAACAGCGTCTATTCCAAATCATCCACGCTGCAATGATAAAGATCTCAGCTCGAAATTCGTCACGAGAATGCAGAAACTTGGCTAGCAGATCACTAAAATACACAGGAGGAGATGGAACCGATTGGTGGAACCAGTCAAGAGAGTCCCAGATGCCACGAATCTCCTTGCAAAACCAGACCGCATGTAAAACATCTTTTGGTTGATCTTTGCACAGATTACAGCTAACATTTTGAACAATTTGGCGCCTGTGAAGATTTTCCATGGTTGGCAAAGCATTGTTGCTGGCGCGCCAAGCAAAATGTTTAATTTTATGAGGAACCCGTAACTGCCATATACTCTTCCAGAATTTTTTTTGAATATCCGGATTGGAGGTACCTGCGTTAGAGACAGATTGCATTAAAATACCATAACTTTAATAGTAAATTAAAGTGTATATTAAATTAGACCCGATAAATGTTGTTCAAATAGTATCATGTAAAGTGTACATTGTAGCCAAAATATTAGCCATTTTGGGAGAAAATGGCTAACATTTGTTATAATTTTTATAGTATATTTTACATTATACTATCCATGTAAACTAATATTTGTCCAAATATTGTCATTTTAAAGCTGAAATATAATGCGTATCCAAACAAACCAATATGCATTTCTGAAGAGCTAGTGAAAAGTGATAAAATATACCTAACCAGCTGTATAATGGAATGCATTGTACAGTGATGTGGATTCTTTGCTGTATAGCTACACGAAGACGTCGAAGAGCTTCAATGGGTTTGTGGCGAAGCTAACCAAGGAGGAGGCACAAAAATTAGCAGGTTGGTGAACTATAGTCTTCTAGAGATTGTTATCAACCATTCCTTGTTTTAGTTATCATGAAATCATACATGGACTTGGACGAAATTTTGGATTTTAGACGTGGAGGGAATAGTCTCTGTATTCCCTAACGAAAAGAAACTACTCCACACAACAAGGTCATGGGACTTCATGGGCTTCCCCAAGACTGTCAAAAGAACAACTTTTGAAAGCGTGGTTATCATCGGAATGATTGACATAGGGATTTGGCCAGAGTCCGAGAGTTTCAATGATGAAGGATTTGGTCCACCTCCCAAAAGATGGAAGGGCATTTGTCAAGAATCATCCCATTTCACTTGCAACAAGTAAAACCTCTACATCATCAAGACCTATATATAAACATGGATAAGTTACATATTTGCTGCTCAAATTTTAAAATACTTCTTTTACAATTTTTTTAAAAAGTCATTACCATCGTAGAATAGATGAAAAACACAAATGCATCAAACAAAAATCATAAAACTAAAGTCACTTAGATAACGTAGAACCTATGGCGTATCTAGGAATTCTTTGCTACATTAGAATTTTCAATAATATCCAATGATGGCAAAGACTTTTTGGAACAATTTTGAAAGTCTAGAAATTAAAGTATAACATCTTGAAGTAGACAATTTTAAATCTACAATTAAAAAAGTTGAGATATGCAATTTAACCTATAAACATGCATGCATGCACACATGCCAAAACACTTATAAATAATTTTAATAAATGTAACTTTAATACCTGACAGTAAAATTATCGAAGCTCGATACTATCATAGCGGAAGAAAATTAGGCGCAAGTGAGTTTGCTTCACCAAGAGACTCTGAAGGCCATGGTTCCCATACTGCATCAGTAGCAGCGGGGACATAGTTAGTGGGGCAAGCCTTTTAGGCCTTGGGACAGGGACAGCCCGAGGAGGAGTTCCCTCTGCTCGCATTGCTATTTACAAGATATGTTGGTCTGATGAGCGTTTTGCTGCTGACATTCTTGCAGCATTTGATGATGCAATTAATGATGGAGTAGATATAATCTCTCTTTCAGTTGGAGGGTTTAGTCCTCTAGATTACTTTAAGGACTCAATTGCCATAGGAGCCTTACATGCAATGAGGAATGGTATACTCACATCTACTTCTGCTGGCAATTCTGGTCCTTCTCCTGCAACAATCACGAATTTTTCACCTTGGTCATTGTCAGTGGCTGCTAGCACCATAGATAGAAAGTTTGTGGCCAAGGTGAAGTTGGGTGACGGGGAGCTTTATGAGGTAAGTTGGTTTGCCCCTCTCTATGTTACTATGTAGAATAATGTTTAATGATGTCTTTTCTATTCAAAATTAAAGGGTTCGCCAATGAAATTTTTCATACTAACATTGACATTTAATCATAAACCTTTTTTGTATGCAGGGGCTCTCTATAAACACGTTTGAGCTACAGAACAAAAAGTTCCCTGTTGTTTATGGTGGAGACGCTCCAAACACCAAAAGAAGGTTTCAACTGGTCCTAATCCAAGTTATTAAAAATAGAATGCTTCATTTGAATGAATCTAAGATTTGCTTATGTGCTCTTTATGATAGGACATAGAATGGACAAAGTTTTCCTCCAAACTGAATTGGAGAAATCTCCTCTAACTCATTAATTTGTGATTTATGAGACCATTCATGCGTATAAAATCAAATGATTCACTAAAATTTTTAAACAGGTCACATTACTATTAGGTAGGCCATGACTAAAAATATACGTTGATAATCTTTTGAGTTATCACATGGTAGTGGGTTAAAGGAACTTTCCTCCAAATTAATTCGAAAAAAAAAATTATGTCAACTTAGTACTTCCTGTGATATAATGTTTTCTCGTTAGCTTAAGTCAAAATCATATCAAGTCTTAGGACAAAATAATATTAAGACTTATGTATGCATTTTATTTAAGAGACTCATTGATAGTAATAAATAAAAAAATGTTATTGAAGATAATTTGGATCTGTTTGGCTTCATGTTTAGCTACACCATAAAGCATTTTGTGCTAAAAAGCATTTTAAGTTGAAAACTGGGGTTTTTGGCAACCCACTAAAAAGGTTTATTTTAAAAGTGTTCTTAAAGCTAAAAATAGCTCCAAGCAAGTTAAAGTTGAAATTTGGAGTTTTTAAGGGGGAATAAGTATATTATGCATTTATTTTCCAAAAGCTCTAATACTAAAGCACTAGTTAAAACTCTATTCCCTACAGTAACGTGAAACATGTATTGATTATTAATTGCAGATTATGCTTGATAGACTCCTTGGACAAGAAATTGGTGAAAGGAAAAATTGTTCTGTGTGAAGAGATTACTAATGGAGAGGGGACATTGGATGTTGGTGCAGTTAATACTGTGATGCAAGTTGTTGATTTTGGAGATGTTGCCTTCTCTTTCCCTTTACCTACTTCCTGCTTGAGCTTGCAAGATGGAAGCAGGGTAAAAAATTACTGACTCATCTAGATATTTTATTAAAACACTACTGTGAGTTACTAATGAGACTGCCTCACATGCTATATATCAAATATTGTTGCATACTACTCTGTTCTAGTAAGACACATAGTAGTAAAATTGATTGCATCCTTTTGATGTTTTGTTAATTACTAATAGAATACCCAAGGCTACCATACAAAAGAGTATTGAGGAAAGGGATGAGTTGGCCCCATATGTAGTATCATTTTCGTCAAGGGGGCCTAATCCAATCACAAGTGACATTCTCAACGTAATTTAAGTAATTCTCTATTTTCTACATAATATTCCTCCTATTTTCTGAATTTTGACTTTTATAATTTGTTACAGCCCGATTTAGCAGCCCCTGGAGCAGATATTTTAGCTGCATGGTCAGAGGCTGCAACTATGACATCAATAGATGGAGATAAAAGAGTAGTTCCATACAATATAATCTCTGGGACGTCCATGGCTTGCCCACATGCAACTGCAACAGCTGTTTATGTTAAATCGTTTCATCCAACATGGTCCCCTACTGTAATTAAGTTCGCTCTAATGACAACAGGTAATATTAAATTTGGAACCAATAGCTTTGTGGCTCAATGACGTTGTTTGGGTCTCCCTTATGAGGACAACCGAGTTCAAATCCCTCCTCTCTACTTCTAGTAATATAAAGTCACAAGCATGTCTAGTCCTAGAAGCCATTTTATAGTAAAGAAGAAAGAAACTAGATTGGCTTTGTAAAGTTAGACTTTAATATTTAGTCAATTCAAAACTTTGTGATTAAAGAAATAAATTAAACAAACTAACTTCTCTTTAAAACCCACCAAAGTTGACATTTGGAACATGTATTAGATGTGATTAAAACCTAGTTTCATGTATAACGGTCCTCTTATGCTGTTTGCAACTTATCCCATGAGTGTTCACACGAACACAGATGCAGAGTTTGCTTACAGGGCAGGTCATATAAATCCTCTAAGGGCCGTTAATCCCGGTTTAGTATATGATGCGGAAGAGGTTGATTATGTAAATTTCTTGTGTGGGCAAGGCTATAGTAGCAAGTCTTTAAGACTTGTCACAGGGGATAATAGTAGCGGCTCTCAGGCCACTAAGATGCTTGGAATCTAAACTATCCTTCCTTTACACTATCTTCAATGTCAAAATCTGTGATCACCCGCTTATTCACTAGGACCGTGACAAATGTTGGGTCGCGAGTATCCACATACAAGGCCATTGTGAATGCTCCAACGAGACTAAAAATTGAAGTGATACCAATGTACTTTCATTTGAGTCTTTTGGGCAAAAGAAAGTTTTTTGGGTGGTCACAACAAAGATGGATCGTGATATAATCTCTGGCTCCTTCATTTGGTATGATGGCGTGCATCAAGAGAGAAGTCCTGCTTATGTTTCCTCTTAGAGATTTTTCATTCATGCATTTTTTTTTTGGAGAGATTTGCATGCTTATATTGATTCTTCATCGAATAATGGAAGGGCTTATTTATGATGAATGCAATAAGCAAATTAATAAATATGGCGATTTATTTTGTTAAGGCAATAATACTTGCACATAAGCGCTGCTCTTGCTGTCATCTCTTCACTTAATTCTTTTTTCAAGATCGAGAGAAAAATGCTGCTTGGCTAAACCTTTTTTTTTTTTTTTTTTGAAATGAAACAATAGTAGACTCTATTTATTCAATATCATGTTGTACAATTGGAAAGAGAAAAGAGAGATATTCTTCTATCCAAATAATGATCTCCTTATTATTCTCTTTTACAACATTAGCAAAAACATCTTAAAGGAACGTAAACAAGGATATGCTAACAAATTGTTCACAAATAAGCTTAACATCTACCAAAATCCAAGCCATTTCTAAGACATGGCTGAATGTTTGTTTTTGATTTAACTCTCACGGTCAAAACAAAGATAAATGGGAATAGTAAATAATGTTATTGTTACACACTTAAAAGAGGTGATTGTTTTCACTAAGCTTTTTAGTTATCACACAAAACGCTTGGCGGTTATGTCATAAACACCCTTATTTTAGTTACAATATCATTTGTTGAGTTAAATGGGTAAGAAGTCCTTTTAATTTCTATTGACCATCCATTTCCCTTTTTATGCAGCGTTATGCTGTTGTTGTCTAAATAAATAGTATTGTCGTTTCTGCTCTTTTTTTTTTCTTTCTTCTTTTTTTTTCTTTTTTCTTTTTTCTTTTGACGTGTTGTTTTTAACTTTTGATAGATAGAATATAATTTCAACCTGTAGCGTCTACTTCATAATAATTGTTATTATTGTCAAGTTAAGAAACTAATCAATTTTTATTTTAAGCATTAAGCAAGACTTGAATTTCAAATATTTTTTTCCAGTGACAAAAAACTTTACAAGTATAAGTGTTTGTGGGGTGTGGGAAGCAAGAGTCGGAGTTCAAGTATGTAGGAATGAGATTCTCACACATATACACTTAGAATAGGCTAGAATAAATTTTCTATCTTGTAAATAATAATAATAATAATAATAAAACTTTAGTAGTTGAACTAACTAAAATCAAAATATTGTTTTTAACTTTTGGAGCAAACTAAATGCATGTCATGAATACCATTAAAAAAGACCATTTAAGGAAATGGTTAGTTTCAAAAGGCAAGTTTTGATGTTCAAAAGTGTAACGTATAACACAAAACCAACTTATTAAACACCTGCGGAAACGTGTGAACAAATCTATATACTTGAAACGCCAACTTAAAGATTACTTTTAACAACAGGCAAGGTTGCCCACATTGTGATTGTGAGCCGATTAACAGGTTAGGTTGGGACTTGGATCTCTACATTATAAATAGAAAAGTAGAAGGGCAAGAAGAATATACTCTAACATAACTATATTCTTGTTCTAAGTGCCACTTTAACCCCAAAATAATTTTTGAAAAAGAACAAAGAAAAAAAAGACTCATACAATGGGGGGCTCTCTTCGTTGCCTATTCTTGATAATGTTTGTCTTCTTCGCCAGTAATGCAAGTGCCTAGGGTGCTAGAAAGGTGAAAATTTTGTTACATTCCAAATTATTTACGAAAGTAATTACAAACTTCCTTTTTCATTGGGCTATAATTACATAATTTGTTTTTTTTTTACTTGTAGTCCTATATAGTGATGTTGGATTCGAAATTATGCACAAACAAACATGCAACAAATTCAGCAATCAATCGTGTGCTGGGGAAAGTTCTTGAGGGCAGGTGAATTTCACATCATTAACTTATTAGCTTAATGTCCCGAGGCTAATCAAGTGTTGAACTCTCTTTCTCTCTCTCTCATTGTTCTTCACACACACGTACATGTATTTCTTCTCTTATTCATTTATGTAGGATAATTTTTCGAGTGACATTATGAGTATTACAAATTTTGTTATATAAAATTATGTCATTAGCTTTAGGGTTCAAATCTCACTCTCCTCTTGTAATTTTGTTATTAGATTCATGAACATTAACCACATTTTTTTGTCACATTTATTTCTAAAAAAATATGTAAAAAAATTAGAACTAGCTTTGCATTATCACTATGTGTGCCTTTATAAAGTGTGTTTGTTTGTCTATATATATAAAAAGGAAACTAAGCATTTTAAGGAATTCAATAAAGGGGGGAGAGGGGGGTGTTTCCATTAGAAAACCAGAGTAATGGTTTCAATGTAAAATAGAATTAGTTCTAATTAGTAATTTCAACAGGTTTTAATTTTTATTTTGAATTTGTTTTCCTAATCACAAGATTATCATTTTTTACTTTTGACGGAAATATGTTATCATCTAGACTAATATTAGGATACAAAATTTAGAATCAGTATTATTCTCTTTTGTTATACTTTTGTAGTTTGCTAAACACCTATTAGCATTCGGCATAAGTCCCAATTTTCATAATTTATATAAAATTAACATAGTTTTCTTTTTGGCTGCGTGATTTATTTAGTTAAAATAGTTAATACTATAAGTTATTTCCATTTTCTTTTTCTTTTTCACTCTGTTTTAATCCTTTCAGTGGCCCCCTGATCTTGAATAATAATTTGATTGGCATGTTGTAGTAGCACGTTAACTGAATCTGTGATTTACCACTACTATCTCTCTTGCGGGTTTGCAGCCTCACTCACAAGTAAAGAGATGAAAATATTATCACGTAAGACTACTATAAACCTACCTCTCTCTCTCTCTCTCTCTCTCTCTCTCTCTCTCTCTCTCTCTCTCTATATATATATATATAGGTTGTTTTCATTTTAATCCTTTAAATTTGAAATTTTCTTTTTGATCTAGCAAGTTTGATCATACTTTCAAAATGGTCATTGTGTCAAAGTTTGTAGATAGAAGGACCAATTTAAAATAAAAAAAAAAAAAAAAAATCAAGGTTGGTAAATCAAATGAAAGATCTCAAATTTAAGGAACCAAATAAAAGCAGCCCAAAATTGTAATCTGAGAGAGAGAGAGAGAGAGAGAGAGAGAGAGAGAGAGAGAGAGAGAGAGAGAGAGAGAGAGAGAGAGGCCACATGGAGCCCATCATATTATTGATAGATCTAAATCGGAGACTGAGGCCCCACTTGTGAGCAATGTCAATAATCACAGAATTAGAATATTGCCTTGATAACTTATTATTAAGTTTGGAAGAAAAAAAAAAAAGCTATGTATTATAATAAGATGTTTCATTTACATTTGAAACAAATTATAAAACTTGGTGTTTCAAGAAAAGAGCCTTATATCAGGATGATTATATTATGCCAAGTTTTTTCTGTGGGTACATTTTCAACCAGTGATTTCCACTAAAAATTGAAGTTGCACTTTTACCAAAAAAGAAAAAAAAAAAAAAAAAAAAAGAAGTTCAAATACATTAGTTCCTAAAGTCTTAGACCCTAACACATTTAAGTCTCTTGGTAATTAAAAATAAATTCTTTTTGGTGAAGGTCACAACAGAGATGGATTGTAATATAATCTTTCACCCCTTTGTTTGGTATGATGGGCTGCATCAAGTCAAGAGCCCCGTTATTCCTTGTTTCCTCTTAAATTTTATTATTATTATTATTATTATTATTATTATTTTTACATGCATAATTATTTTCGTGTCTGACTGAAGTGTTGAAAGATAGAGAAAAGAACACAAATATTCTGAACAAGAGTCTCTAGTTCTCTTTGTTAGATATAATACAAGCCTATATTAATTGTTTTTTTTTTTTTTTTTTTTGGGTTTCAAAGGTCCTATATTATAATTTTAAGTGATAGAATACAATACGCTTACCATAAATAGAGTAGAGTCTGCAGTGGCGACGCCACATGTAACTCAGAGTGTTCCCAGGAACACCCTGACTTGAAAAATAACCTGAAAAAAAAAAGTTTTACAAAATTTTTTATATTTGTTCTCTGTTAGGAACACCCTTAATCAAAAATTAGGACCACCCTCAAATTAAAAAAAAAAAATTATTTGTTCTACTTTCAAAAAAAAAAAAAAAAGGCCAAAAAAAATTTTGAACTAAAATCTGAAAAAAAAAAAAAAAAAATTGCAATAGAGCCAAGCCCATGGCAAGCCCACGGCAACTCGGTAAGCCCAACAGATTACAGAACCCACGGATTCTCCAAAAAAAAAAAAAGAAAAACAAAACAAAAACAACAACCAAACCCCAATACAGAGCTGCAGAGCAAATCAAATCAGAAATCACTTATAAATCATAAATCCTAAAGGCCTAAAGCAAACCTAAAGAGTAAAGACAGAGCAAGCAACGCTTCAGGCTCAAACCAACTGCCAACAGACTGAGTCACCGAGATCGGATCGGTCATGTCGCTCGCAGCTCGATCGTCATCAGAGATCAGTTCAGTCTAGATCGTCGTCGTCGCTCAGATCGCTCACCCCTCGTTATCGTTGCTCATCACTCACCACTGCCCTCATCGGAGATTGCTCGTCGCGGGTCGCCTCGTTACTGCCTCAGCGGCCTCAGCCTTTAGGCCTCCTTGCTCGACTGCTCCGGTGCTTCCTCCCTCAAGGTATTTTATTTACTAAACTAACTTCTCTCTCTTTTTCTCTCTAACTCTCTCTCACTCTCTATTTGAATCTTTTTTTTTTTTTTTGAGAAAAGTCTATCTGAATCATTGAAAGGAAAATTATAAGTCCCTTCTCTCTTTGTTCTTTAAGTCTAATTTAGTAATTTTAATACTTTGTCTTATCTAATTCTGTGATTGGGCTGGTGAGCTTTGACTTTAACTTTATTAATATTTGGCTTTTTTTTTATTTTTTTTTTATTTTTTTTTTTTTAACTTTTGAATTTGGCTATATCTTAATATTTTATCCGTCGGTGTTGGTGGGTGTTGTTGTTGGTGTTGGTGTGTGTGTTTGTGTTAGATTGTTGGTGAGATATTAAATTATTAATTGTCTTTTCTTTTTTTTTTTTTTTTTTATGGTTATTAATTGTCTTTTAGTGTAATTTGTATTGTGATTTGTAATTGTGAAATTTTTTGATTGGCAGCTGGCTTTTGCGATTGGGGAAATTTCTTGTCTGTTGAGTGGGGTGAGGTGGATGAACATATAGGGCCGGGTAAACAATAATTAAAGCAGTATAATGTGCACATCAGCCCATGGAATGTGCACATAGATGTGTGCTAGCGCAACTAATAAACAATAATTTAATTAACCAATAATTAATTGAGAAAAGCAACTGTAGGGGGGAAAGGCCCAATCTAACGTAGTGGGCTTAGAGCCTCATGTGAGGATTACTGTGCCTCCGAAGAGAAGGAGGTGGTAAGGGCAAGGCCCATCTGGAAGAAGGATCCTCAGAAAGGAGAGATGGTTACAATCCGAGGAGACCGCCGTCCATCCGAAGAGATTTTATTCCTCGGACACGAATAGTATGGATCATTCGAACATATAAAAGGTTAGAATGATCTTCTGAGCATTCTTTCTGATCAAGATAAGCTCTGAGTATATCTAAAGACGATAAGAATGAGGAAATATCTAAAGGAAAAGCTGCTACCACAGTATTTAAGGCACTGCAGCAATTTCTCTGGCCGCATTTATGTGGAGAAGACCCTTGAACAATGTAACCTCACCTACCGCCACTCACAAAGAGCCAAAGGAGATACTTGACGTGACATATACTCAAGTAGGTTCACAGATGAAGTACAAGTGGACGATGGAGATGATGAGAGAGGAGGTTATATAAAGGAAATAAGCTCCTGATAAGGAGAGGAGGAAAAAAGGCAATAGATAAGAGAGAAATACTTTACCATAGCTCTAAAAAACTGTAATCACTACATAATCAATGATATGCCTCTTCGGACACCAATTTATTTCATTTCTACATGTAAATTCATGTTGGTTTATACTTGGGGGTTGTGATTAACTGTTGTCAATTCCATAGTCAATCTAGCTCTTTCACCCATTCTCTACAAATTCATTGTTTTGAGCTTGGGCCACAAATCCTAACCCTACAGCAACTAATAAACAATAATTAATAATTTAATTAACCAATAAATTATAAAAGACAAACAAATTAAATTATGTTAGGCTAAACAACAATTAATAATTTAATAATTAATGAAACAATAATACAACAAATTAATATAACAAATTATAGTTTATAAAAGACAAACAAATTAATGAAACAACTAAACAACAATAATTAATAATTTTATTAATATTTCAAATGAACTCATAGTTTATTGTATAGGTACCTTTGTTCATTTCTTTTCTTTTCATTTTTTATCCTTTTGAGGTTTTTCGATGTACAAAATGCAAATTTTTTTTGGTTTTAAGACCTTTTTTTTTTTTTTTAAGCACAAACTTCATGCCGGCCAAATCTTGAATTTCGGTCAGTATTTCCCAAAACACCCGAAATAGACCGAAATGACTTGAAATTTTTTCAAAGTAGAATAGAAACACCTTGGACAAAATTCCTCGAGTCGCCACTGGGAGTCTGTACTTCATAGACCATAATTTTGTAGAATATCATGAACCATGAACCACGGTAAATTTGTAATACCATGAATTACTATTGTTTTAGCTTTTAGGACTAAGATACTAAGCCTAAAAGGTTAGACCTTACGTTGGGTTATTGTGAAATTTTGTTATTGTTTTAGTTTTAAGTTTTAATAAAAGGTTAAAAATGGTAAAATATTGTTTAGTATTGTGTAGATATAGTTGCTAATTAAAACTTTCTGCTGTGAAAGAAGACCATTCGGACCATTCGGTTAAGTTGCGTTAATTCTCTTCAACTTTCTACTGTGATTTGGTAAAATTATTTCACTTTTCATTTGTCACATCCCCTTTTACATTTCTCGATAGGCCCTTTAAAATCTTCTTTTCCTTCACTTTTTTTTTTTAGATGGATCTTTTCCTTCGCTTAAAAAAATCAAGTCTTATCATATTATTTATTCCATAAGAATCCAAAATAAAAACAAAAGCCTGTCTCCTCCTTTCTCTTTACTGGAAAAAGGAATACCTTATCCTTTCGCTTCACATTATTGACGAACCCAAACGTGAAACACATATGAGAGTTGTTTAGCAATTACTCAAGATGGTCAAGTTTATCGACCGAGTCGCCAGTAGTTACATAGCATATATAGATGCCACTTTTGAGATGAAATTCAAAAGACATGAATGATTCTCTAATATTTTATTCACGCAACACAGCCACAGCGAGACACTGGAAAACTTTTTTACATGTAAAGTGTCAGTTTTTTAATTTTAGGGTAAAATATCATTTTTGTCCCTAAATTATCACAAAAGTTCGTTTTTCATCCCTAAACTTTCAAAAGTTCTATTTTCGTCCCTAAACTATCACAGAAGTTCATTTTTCATCCTTAAACTTTCAAAAGTTCTATTTTCGTCCCTAAATTTTCAAAAGTTTTGACGGAGTGCTGACGTGACTTGACAGAGTGCTGATGTGGGAGAGACGAAAATCAATACATTTGGAAAAGTTTAGGGACGAAAATAGAACTTTTGAAAGTTTAGGGACGAAAAACGAATTTTTGTGATAGTTTAGGGACGAAAATAGAACTTTTGAAAGCTTAAGGATGAAAAACGAACTTTTGTGATAGTTTAGAGACGAAAATGATATTTTACCCTTAATTTTATTTTATTTATAATAAATTGCCGAAAATTTGGTCATTCACACTTGGGATAAAAACAAGGCAAAGTATATTTATAAACTATATAATTTTTAATTGTATGGAAATAAAACTTTTTTTGAGAAGAGAATAATCTGAAAAATTTATTAATGAAGACTGGTTATATCAGCTTGAAAAATATTATAAAACTGTATTGGAACATCTTCTATTCACACAAGACAATTTGTAACATTAAAAAAATACTTAACCAGACTACAATTAAGTTTATTATTCTCTTCTAACATAAGAGTATAGTATTGTATTGAAATAAGATTGATAGAAGTTTAAAGCTTAATTTGTAAAAGTATATATGACAGCAATATATTTTTAATAATCAAACAAATCATATAGCTGCAGAATGAAATGTTATTTAAAAAAAAATAAAAAAATTATCGCATAGTCAAATACCGTGGGCGGTGGATCTATAAAGGAAAGAAAACATACAAAAAGTGGCTCTTTTATATGGCCCATGGCCTACTCTTAAGATGATTTCATGTTTCATTTTTCTATGTCCACATCCTCTGTAGTGGGCCCAAAACGGTTGGCTCTTTCTTCGGCCCACCCTGTAAGAAATTAAAAGAGGAAACATTCAAACACGTGGAGGGTCCACTACCGTACGGTCTAGACAAGACCTAACAAATCAGTCGGGTCGGACCAGTTTGTGGAATAGTAAAAGAGAAGAATATCCGAAGAGAAAGAGATAGGCTCAGAAAACTGAGCCTATCTCTTTAGGGGAAAGAGAGGGCAACCTTACATTCAAGCCTTTCAAACTTCCTTTTCCGCCTTAGGGAAAATTATTAGGTAGTTCGAAAGCAATACTTTTTCTTTTTACACGAGGGATAGGCTCCACAACTTTATCATGATCACAGACACAATCCTTAAATTATTTAAAAAAAAAAAAAACAAAATTACAATGGTTACCACCCTAGGCATGAAATCATTGAAATGTAATTTTTTGTCCACCAAACTCATCCTGAGTCCATTAACCCAACCTAAGAATAATTTTCCTACTATTTTGAGCACCTCAAAAATATTCTTGATAGATTCTCATCTTTTAAGTCAACCAAAGTCATCATACATATAAGACACTAAGTGCATCCCTAACAACCTTTCCAAATTTTTGTACTGATCGGACAATAAACAATTACCTTTTACCTACCTACTTTTTCAAATACATTTTTTAACAAACTCTCTATATTTTTTCTATTCTATTTAAATATTCTTTCTTCATTCTTTCTTTAATATTTAAATTTTTTGGTGATTTTTTTTAACAAATCTTGTGTAGCACTTGTGGCAATGATATAGACATATAGTGGGTTGTATGATCAATTAATTTTAATGAGAAGTATTATGTCCTTACGTGGTAAGTTGTTACGGGTTCTAATTTGAACTTACCACTAAAATTATTTTTTCTTAACCGTAATAGCCAATAACAACTTGCTATGTAAAATTTATTGTGAAAAAATTGTAAAAATATTGTGGTAACATTTTTCAATTTTAATTTAATTTTATTTAATTTTTCTTATCTCTTCATTTTTTTTTCCATCCAAATGTTTGTTCTTTTCCTTTTCTTTTTTCTCTTGTTTTTTTCTCCTCCACGCACATATCTTGTTTTATCTCTAGATGTCTCTTTCATTTGGACTAAAAACACTAAAACATGCCATTCATCTTCTCATCACATAGAGGGGAAATCACCTTTGTGCTCCACCAAGGGAGAGAAAAATAGTCTTCATCCTCTGTCCTCTATCTCCATATATATTGTGGGTCAATTTTTTTTTTTTTTTTGGTTTAATTTGTTATGATTTTATTAGTTTTATGAGAAAAACTGTGTTTCACAATTAGATTGCGTTTTGTATTTTGTTCATATTGTGTTTTGGTGACTTTGTAGCCGTTGAGGTTGAGATAAATGCTGAAATTTTAATTTACTGTGCTAAATTTTTTGTTTGGATTTATTCAAGTGTGGATTATTTTAAATGAGAAAAATGGTTTGGAGTTGCTATAGTGTTCTCTAGATCAAGAGAACTACAGTAGCAACTTCAAAAAGAAAAAATTTAGAAAAGTTTTATTTTTAGAGAATCTATTGGAGCCGATTATTTTGGGTTTGCTCTCCAAAAAATGACTTTCATTAATCTACTGGAGATGCTCTAACCCCACCTAAGAAAAATTTTCCTAGCATTTTGAGCACCCCAAAAAATGTGTCCACAAAGTAAACAACTAACAAGAACAGCTCTTTCCCTATGGAAGCCAATCTTTCTCCTCCAATCACTCATACTTGAATCAAAATGAACTGATTCTATAATTAAAAAAAAAAAAAAAAAAACTAAAAACTAAAAGGGAATAAATAAATACAATAATATATTTTCTCTCCCTCTCACATAAACACCTATTATTTATGCAAGTTCATAAATCCACAATTCAGAGTGTTCATAGCTCAACAATAAACAAATAGCCATGTTTTTAGGAGTTACAGCTGGGCTTTTAAAACGCAGCTATAGGGCACTTTTTTTTTTTTTAGTAAGAACATTTTGAGTCAATTTCCTTTAATTAGACTAATAGAGTAGGAAGCATAACTTCTCATGTATTGGCCAATTAGTGATCTCTCAATAGCCATGGGGTTGTTTTTTTGGATGTAGTTTTTGGCCCCACATGTTTTGTCAATGTTATTCACGGGCATAAAAGTTTTTTTCATTAAAAAAAAAAAAAAATCAACTTGTTCCAAATTTTCACACACACATCTTCAGAGCTCGTTTTAGATAGCTAACCAACTCATAGCTATCTACTTGTCTTTTGACAAAGGAATTAACCTAAATACTTAACAAAAATCCCCAAATTTTTCCTCTCAACAGAAAACGGGGGAAGATTTTTGATTAACCATAGGGAAGAACTTAGGTTTTGAAAAGAAGTTCATAATACATGTATATTCCTCTAAACAAAGATGAAAAAATAACATTTTTAAAGTTTAAGAACAAAAAACAAATTTTATGCAAATTTTAGGACAAAAACATTATTTTGGTATAATATATAGAAACCAAATTGTTCACAAACAGTAGTGACTTAAAATATATAACCCTAAATCCATTAATAAAATTTCCAAGCCTTACTTTAATTTTAAAATCAGGATAAATCATAAAACCCACTAAGCCCAACCCATTACAATCTCCAATTACATGTCAATATTTTAAGTAGAATTTTTGTGACACTGTAATATTATTTAAATTACAAGTTAATGTTGCTTATTTATCTCACACATTCTGGGCTGAAAATTCATCTAACTTTAGTATCATGTGAGAATTTTTAGTTTTAGAAAATCAGTAGTATTATTGCTTTGCATTAGTACATGATTAACTCAAATGTATAGCAGCATTTAGTACAGTGAGGATTTTTTGGTCAATTTGAAGCCCAAGCTCTCAAACATCATTCCCAATTCCCCAGCTATATAAAGTGGCTATGCAACCACTTCTTCCCATCATTGGATGCCATTTCAAGGCACCATCAACCTCCTTCAGGAAGTTGTTTTCCATTTAGCTTACAGTAAAAATTAAGAACACTTCCTCTGGGCTCAGCATCTCTAGAAACTAAGGTAAAAACTCTTTAGTTTTCCTTAAATTCTTGATTTTTAAATACAATACTTGACTCATTTGGATAATATTGCATGCGAATAATAGTAGATAGTGTTTTGAAGGGGCTGGAGTTACAGTTTAGCTGAAATCTTGTTTGAACATATTTGCTACATGCTAGCCAAGCAAACCATCCAATTCCAATGGCAAGCAAAACCACTAGTCTTTCATGGCTTCTCCTTCTCAGCCTCGCTGCCTCCACTCTGCTTATTGGTCACTCAGCTTCTCAGAATGAGCAAAAGGCAAATATTTCTATAGCTGATCTCTATTAATTTTTTATGGAAGCCAGTTTAGCCACATATTAATGGCCTAATAGCCATGAAATTTGCCTTCTATTTTATGTGGGACGACTTAAACTGTTAAACATGCTTTATATTTTCTACCTTGTATATATGATATTGTGCGTGCAGGTTTATATTGTGTATATGGGCAACAGGAGGGACGAGATTTCCACATCATCCCTTTACACAAACATGCTACAAGAAGTCATTGGCAGGTTATAAAAGTAGTATAATGACTTTATAAGATACTTACATTTTCCTTTATTTTGAAGTAAAATATGTCTAAAAAATTTTGAGAAAAATTTATTTATTTTATTGTGGCTGGTTGCGTTTTTAAAATATTATAATGTTTAACTTTTTTTTTTTTTTGAGGGAAATTATGATGTTTAACTTGTACTTAACTAATACAAAAGAATTGAGGGGTATTTGGTATATGTGTTTGAAAACATGTGTTTTGTTATTTGAAAACATATGTGAAAATACATGTGAGTAAAAAAGTGTATAAAAATACGTGTAATATTATTTAAAAATTGAAAATGTGTGTTTGAATAGGTGTACTAAACACCTTCTAGTTTTTTAATAATAATAAAGAAAGATCTAATAAAAAAGGGTCACTTTTTTTTTTTTTACGTCATTACCTTTTTCAAAAAATTCCTTACCAAGTACATAGTAGTCTCAATCAAGTACAATTACATTTCAGCCACTAATTGAATATCACAAATCATGCCAACATAGATGCAATAATAAATTCACATAAATATTTCATAGTTACTCTTCCAGTTCATAAAAGAAAAAGAAAAAGAAATTAATGAGATTGAGAGAGAGAGAGAGAGAGAGGTGGCTTGATTTAATTTAATTTTTTTTAAAAAGGCAAGCAATGACATAGATCGATTAAGCCATAATTCTAATCGGCCGAATCATCATTGTCACTCATGACTCCCTCCCCCCCCCCCCCCCCCCGGCGGCGGGCGGCGCCCCCCCTTATTGTTTGCCTCAACCACCTAGTCAAGATCATCTAAATCCAAACCTTTTTTTTTTTTTTTTTAATTAGGCTCAATCTTTATTATTAGTTAAGCTTGACATAGCAAATTATGATTAGTTCATGTCACAAAACATGGAATTAGAAATTCAAAATTCTCTGTAATGAAGAGTGCCATGGCCTAATAATGTGAAGGTAAAGTCATGGATGTTTAGTGACAAATAATTCTTATCGATGTGAGAGAATTAGGAATTTTTGGTTATAGAGACAAGGAGATGTGTTTGGCTTAGGATGGAAAACTTAGGAGAAAAAAGTAGAGAAAAAGAAAATTGGAAAGGTGTTTGGTTGGGAGGGGGAGTGGAAAATTTTGTGGTAGGGCTCAGCTGTTTTCTATCTAGACTCACCGAAAAGTTCTCTCCAAAATGGGGGGAAAACTGAGGGGCGAAAACATGAGTTCTACCAAAAACCAAATTCGTCCCACTATGCATTGAGTTACGTTTTCCTTCTTCTTTTTTTTTTTTTTTTTTTAAAAGCTCTTTGAACTTATGTTTACATTGCTTTATTTTTTTTTTCAACATTCTTTTTTTTGTTTTTTCTTATTTGATCAATGGTGGGGTCTCTAGTGGCTTTCACCTCTTTTTTTTTTTTTTTTTTTTTTTTTTTTTTTTTTTTATTTTTTTTTTTTTTTTTTTTTATATCAACATGTCTTTTTTTATGTTTTCCACCTTTCACCTCTTTATATATATAACAAAGAAAAATAAAATAAAATAATAATATTAATGATGTGTTAAATTTTATAAGATATATATATATATATATATATATATTGTTTTAATTTTAATTGATAATAAGTTTATTTTTAATGATTGTAAGGAAATTATTCCTTATATTATGCAATAGGGGTATGAAAGTAATTTTATACAAATTATATTTTCTATCCTCTCACTTTTTTTCTCAACCAAACAAATGAGTTTTCCATCCCTACACTTTTCCACCCCTCCAACCAAACACAAATGAGAGAAACTAAAATCTTTTCTATCTTCTCTCTTTTTTATCCCCTCCTTATTTTCTATCCTTTCACTTTTCCATCTTCCCAACTAAATAGACCTTCAGAGTGTGTTTGTTTGAAGATAAAATAGGGTGGATGGGAAATTTTGAAGAGAAAATGAGAAGTGAAACTTTTTTGGAGTGTGTTTAGTTGGCTGGAGAGAAAAGAAAATAAATAGTATTTTTTTCTCAGACCCACTAAAAAGTTTTCTCCCCATTTTGGGGGAGAAAACTAGGAGGGGAAATCTCATGAAAGGAGTTTCCAAAAATACCCCTCACGTTGGACTTCACCTCCAATGTGTTGGTTTTTATTTTTATTTTTTTTTCTGTACTAACGTGTTGGCTTTTTTTTTTTTTTTTTTTTTTTTTTTTGGGTGCTCATATGTTTATTTTCTCATTAATTTTGGTTGGTTTTTTTTTTTTTTTTTTTTTTAGAAAACAGTTTTGGGTTAATTTCTTATGCTATTTTTTTTTTAATACTTTAATGAAGTGTCTATCTATACATTTTTTTAAAAAAGTATAATGTGTTACCTTTTGTTTTATTTAGAGAAACAACTTATTTAGTGGAAACTGAAAACTTTTTGCTGAAAATACTGTAGATAAAACTAAAAGGTAGTTAAAATAGTACAATGAGGCCCATAAATAGTATCAAAGAGTGCAATGGGGCTTATGAATAGTAGCAAAAATAAGTTGAATAGTATTAAAAAAAAAAATGGCTTTCTAAGCTAACGGAAAACACAACCTTAATAGGGACATGATAATAAATTTATACAAACTTTATTTTCAACCAAATAAAAAAGTTTTTCATCCCTTCACTTTTCCACCCTCTCAACCAAATACAAATGAAGGAAAGTAAATCTTTTCTATCATTTCACTTTTCCATCATCTCTCCATTTTCTATGCTCCTCCTTTTCCATCCACTCTTCATTTAAAACTTGTGAGTTATAATTTATTGAGTTGGCTTTGAATTGTTTACTTGAAATTTATCATTGTCGTGCCTTTTATTGGCCATCTTAAACACATTGTAGGGATTACATATTCACCAATTATAAGTGATATTCTCCCTATGACACTATATCGATTGGAGCATATTCCCTACAATGGCCCAATAATAACAAGCCATGCCAATTAAAAGTGGTAGCTCAATTATTAAAGGCAACCCAAAATCAGCTCAACAAGTCCATTACAACCTGCCATCATAATGTTCCAAAACTACCACCTCTATTGTTTATCACAAAAAGTTCACCTTTAATTAGTTTAAAGAAAAATTCCTCCAACTTACTATGTGGCAATTGATAAAACTTTTAACATGTATTTTTAGTAACATAACCTATTTATTAAATTATGTGACTTTTTAAATAATAGGTATATAGTTTTATGAGTAACCAAATAATAAGTAAAATCAAATTCCTTTGGAAGGAAGGAAAAGAGTGGAAAATACTTCTTTTTTTTTTTTTTTTTTTCTTTTTTAAGTGGGTATTTGAGAGATGTTTATGGAATGCAATGGTTTTGAGAGAATGTTCATTTTATTCCCTTCTAAATATTTATGGAATGCAATGGTTTAATGAAATGAAGGTGGAATACCAATTTTATTTATGTTTTAAAAAAAGTTAAATAGAAGGAGAATGTCATATTAGTAATTATATATTTATTTCTTTTATAAACTCCCAAACACACAAAAAAATGCAAAGAATCTTATAGTTTACCTAGTTAGCACCTGTTATTTCCAACATAGACATCCATAATTTAGATCCCATTATATTTGAATTATTTTTAAAAAAAAAAAAATATATATATATATATACCATATTTATTCCAATCTATTCCGACCCTCCTTTTTTAATAAACCTCTAAATATAGTGATATTCTATTCCATCCCGATTTTTTTTTTTTTTTTAAATTCCAAATATTGTGTTAGTTTTTTCTTAATATGAGGAATTGGTGGGGGTGAATGCACAATAACGTAAAGACACTGTCAATAAAAGAATGAGTATGAGAACTTAGGATAAGACTAGTGTGAATATCTAACATGGATTAGGAGGCACCAATGATGACGATGACATGGGTGAAGACTGAGGAGGGTGTATATGGACTTGATGGTTAAGTTAACCAGTGATAGATTTGCTAAGTTTACCTTTCTAAATGCCGAGTTGGTCCTTTTTTTTTTTTTAATTAATTATTTTTTTAAAGGAAGGCCAAATTGGCCTTTCAATTGTTAAATCAACATTATAATTGATATGACTTGTTATGATTGAGTGATTTTGATGGTTCATTAGTTACTTCCTCTATTAAGGTTTATCTATGTTAACTATTAAGTATTAATCTTTATTATGAAATAGATTCTATCCATTGCAAAGTATATTGAAGAATTCAATATCCTAAAGATGGTCCTCTCTCTCTCTCTCTCTCTCTCTCTCTCTCTCTCTCTCTCTCTCTCTCTCTCTCTCTCTCTCTCTCTCTCTCTCTCATAACTATTTTTTAACTAACCAAATGGAAATATTAAATTTAAAGAAAAGAGAGGTCAATTCTTTACTGTTCTTTTTCAAGAGAACAAGGAAGAATATACCTTGCGTGAATTGAACTGCTTCTACACTTTCAACCTTTTAAATGATTATGGCTGCATGCAGTCATATTGGACCAGAATCTTTACTCTATAGCTACAAGAGGAGTTTCCATGGATTTGTAGTGGAGTTAACTGAGCAAGAAGCCCAAAAAATGGCAGGTGGGCGAATTTAATCTCTCTCCCCCCCACCCCCCAACCACACACACACACACACACAGAAAGATTGTGACAATCCATAACAATGAATATGTAACAATGAATATGTAGCAATGGATGGTGTAGTGTCAGTGTTCCCTAACAAACAAAATGAGCTACATACAACAAGGTCATGGGACTTCATTGGCTTCCCAAAACAAGTGGATAGAACAACAATCGAAAGCAACATCATTATCGGTGTCCTGGACTCAGGAATTTGGCCAGAGGCTGATAGCTTTAGTGACAAAGGATTTGGTCCACCACCTCGCAAATGGAAGGGCACCTGTAAAGGCTTAACCAATTTTACTTGCAACAAGTATATCTCTAAATCCAACCAATGGTATTTTGTTATCAACACGTTCACTGGTGCACTTCACCCACACTTACACACACATTGAAATTATGAGTGAAAAGCAAGGTCAAAATTCAATTTGATGACTAGCTTTATTTACTTTCATTTTTGAATTAGTTGTTAAGGTATATGCTTTATCAATGATAAAGTCCCGAGCAAATGAAGTCGTTTGTATATTTTTTATTTAAAAAAAATATATTTAATACTCATTAAACATTGAAATCTATAAAATGACACATCTCTGAATATTTTCAATTAGATTTTTAATGAGAATAATGCTTAAATGGCATCATTTGCTAACAAATTTTATGAAGGGACTAAATTGACAAAAAAAAAATTAAAAACTAATTTGACAATTGAACTAAAAGTGAAGGGAAGTATGTGTTTGGGGCCTTTTTTGCCAAACAACATGATTTTTGGAAATATTTAGGAAAAAAGCATCTGTTCAATCTTATTTAGTTACATAACATGTTTTCTAAAACTCGAGTTTGTTAAACTTGAGTTCCAAGTGAAATTCGAGTTTGGTAAACTCAAGTTTCAAGCATTATTGCAATATGATCAAACATAATGCTTAGAACTTGAGTTTGGTAAACTCAAGTTTTACTTAGAACTCGAGTTTGTGAGTTCCAACAATGTGTTACATAACTAAATAAATTTAGTTAGGTGCTATTTAGCAAATTTTCCTAAAATTATACCATTTAACAAATTTTTCCTGTGTTTGACATCAACATATTTAGATTTTTACTGAAAATATACTAAAATATACTAATTTGACAATTGAAATAAAAGTCAATAGACTAAATTGAATTTTAGAAAAAAATAATAGCTAAGAAATGTGGTGATGCTTAACGTAGTAAAATCATTGGAGCAAAATATTACCGAAGCGATGGAATATTTGAAGAAGGAGATATTAAATCTCCAAGAGATTCGGAGGGCCATGGGACACATGTTGCATCAACAGCAGCTGGGAACATAGTTAGCAAGGCAAGCCTAGAAGGGTTTAGGTTGGGAACAGCACGAGGAGGTGTTCCATCAGCACGAATTGCCGTGTACAAAGTGTGTTGGTTGAATGGGTGTTTTGATGCTGACATTCTTGCAGCATTTGATGATGCCATTGCTGATGGGGTTGACATTATATCTATTTCCATTGGAGGATATCCTAAGAACTATTTCACAGATCCAATTGCCATTGGAGCCTTTCATGCTATGAGAAATGGCATATTGACATCAGCTTCTGCTGGTAACTCGGGTCCTGGTCCAGCAACCATCTTAAACTTCTCCCCATGGTCTCTTTCTGTAGCTGCAAGCACCATTGATCGAAAGTTTTCCACTGAGGTCCGATTAGGCAACAATAAGATCTATGAGGTATATATATATATATATATATTTTTTTTTTTTTCATTTTGCCGAATGATCTATGAGGTAAATAATTAAAATCTATACCCCCTTGTTTTTGGGTGAAATTATCAAGTGCATTTCATTTACTAAGCCTTGCTTTCACATAAAGATAATATATCTTCATACTTGAGTTTTAAATTTTTTTTTTTTTTAGAGAGTTTCAACTTATAACGTCCGCTCTTGATAATAACTCTTTATCATCAAATCAAGACACTAATTAATTTTTAATATAGGCAGTAATTAAATTCAAAATCTCTTAACTAGAACCTACACATAAGTCTCAAATTTATATAAAAGAAGAGTGTACTATATTCTTGTACTGTACAATTTCTTCTTGTCCCCCAAAAAAGATATCACTAATAAATAGAGAAAAGGTGCTATGAATATTCATTTATGATTCTTTTGTTCATATGTATATATATATATATATATATATATTTTGGGTTTAAAACTTAAACGTGTCGAATCGCAAGTGCAGAGTGTATGTTATAATCTAGCATAAAAAGTGTATGCAATAAAATTTAAACTATTAAACTAGTTTTCTATAAAATAAAAAATAAAATAAAAAACTATTAAACTAATTTGGAGAATTTTTTTTTCTGTGTGTAGGGAACTTCAGTAAATACATTTAATCTCAAGAATGATATGTATCCTATAATTTATAGTGGGGATGCACCAAACACCACATCAGAGTTCAACTCCAGGTAATTGAAAAGTAAAAATAAAAAATCTCTATGGACTCTATACTATAGACAGTGAAAATAAGTTTAACCATTACTTGTGTCTGCACAACTCTATCAAACTAGCAGTTGAAATATTTTTGTGCTTCAACTTGGTAGTTAATAAAAGGAAACTTTTTTTGTAAAAATGAAGGTATTGCCACGAATATTCACTGGACCAAAATTTGGTGAAAGGTAAAATTGTACTTTGCGATGCCCTAACTGATGGGTCTGGGCCATTCCTAGCCGGTGCAGTTGGTGCTGTGATGCAAGGCCGAAACCCCAATTCTCAAACCATGGCTTTTCCCTTACCTGCATCTTACCTTAGCTTTGAGAATGGTGGCAAGATTCGCACGTACCTAAATTCGACAAGGTATTAATCTAAAAGACCTTAGACAATTAAGGACTTCACAAGCCATACTAATCCTAAGTTCCTAATAAACATCCACAATTTACAGGAGCCCAACTGCGACTATTCTTAGAAGTAACGAAAGTAAAGATACGTTGGCTCCTTACATAGCTCCCTTCTCATCAAGAGGCCCAAATCCAGCTACACACAACATTCTCAAGGTAACTTGCTATTAATCTTTCTTCAATTTTTTATAATAATTAGCTTGCTAATAATAAAAAATTAGGTAAAATTTCTTGTAAGTCATTATACCTTAGGTTCTCCAATAAATTTAACCATGTAACAACATTGATCAATGCTGTATAAAATTTGTCATATGGTTGAATTTAATTGGGGAACGTAAGGTTTAGTTTCTAAGGAATTAAATCGAACTTTTGTGCCTTACTAATAATTTTATTTACATTTGTGCTCTTGCACTTTTCATTGATACCTTTGTCATGATTTTGGGTTATTGTAGCCAGATTTAGCTGCTCCTGGAGTTAACATTCTAGCTGCATGGTCTCCAATTTCCCCAATATCCGGTGTTGAATTTGATAAGAGATCAAACTCATATAATATAATCTCCGGGACATCAATGGCTTGCCCACATGCTACAGCAGTAGCTGCCTACATCAAATCATTTCACCCCACATGGTCACCAGCCTCTATTAGATCTGCTCTTATGACTACTGGTAATAACCTTATACAGTCCCCAATCTTAGTAATTTTAATCAATAAGTGTAAAGACAACATTGTGCTTGTTAGTGATAAACATAATTGTAAATGATGCTACTTCAATTTTATGTGAAACAATAGTTCTAAAAAATATTGTGCTCCTAGCATTACTCAATTTTGATGTAGACCATAATCTTTAATCATTATCAACTCACTCCAATTTGGTGTATAACTTGCAGCTGATCCCATGAGTGCTGAAAAGAACCCCGATGCTGAATTTGCATATGGTGCAGGCAATATTAATCCTCTTAAGGCTCCAAATCCTGGCTTAATATATGATATTGATGCACTTGACTACATAAAATTTTTGTGTGCTCAAGGATATGATACCAAGTTATTGCAATATGTTACTGGGGACAAAAGTAGATGTTCTAAAGAAACTGATGAAAAAAGTTTGGATTTAAACTATCCTTCTTTTGCTCTATCCATACCACTCTCGAATTCAATAAGTCACGTTTTCAATCGGACCGTCACCAATGTTGGATCATCAACATCTACGTATAAAGCTATCGTGACCTCCCCACATGGGCTTAGTATCAAAGTGAACCCTAGTGTTCTATCATTCACATCTCTCAAACAAAAGCTATCATTTGCGCTTACAATTGAAGGAACAATAGAAAAACAAATAGTCTCTGCTTCTTTAATATGGGATGATGGTACATTCCAAGTGAGGAGCCCCATTGTCGTGTATGGAGACTTTTGAAATTGAAGTTCTATTTAGCATGTATTAGCTATATAAATAAATCAAAAGCTTTGAAGTGATATGCGCAAAAGAATGGGATGAAAGGCAGTGGTGAAATATGAGACAAAATTGTTGTAATCTGAACCTTTGATCTAGTTCTACAATGAATTGTAATATCCTGGTTAAAGATTCCGTCTTTCTAATTTAATGGACTATTCTACTTTAATTTTGAGAAACCTTCTTGATTAGACTTTTGTACAGGCGAATCTAAGTAATAAACAAAAAATTTGTTATAATAATATATGCAGCTTGGGTAAGTTTTCCCTTTCACAAGAGGAACATTGTAACGTAAGTGCTGGCTTTGGACAATTTAGTCTATTGGTAGACTTAGCAATTACTGTTTGAGAATCCAAAGACTTAAAAGCTTAACTTCAATCTCATCCTTTACAAAGCCCATTTCTTTTCACAAAAAGAACATTGCTAGTGTCGGCTTTGTACTGTTTTGTTTTGTTGGCCGTGCTTCACAAATGCTGTTTGAGAACCCAAACACAGCTTTCAATTCCTTCCTTTATATAAGCTCATTTCTCTCACGCTTTGTGTTGGGTTAAAATGAATAGGCCCCTTGCAATGAATTAATTAATTACCCTTATTAATTAATTAGATCAAATTTCATGCAATAGCGTGGCAGCACAAACAAATCACCAAATTATCTAAATGCAGCGGAAAATAAATTTGACACAGGTGATTTGTTTACGAAAGGGGAAAACCTCCGAAGCAAAACCCCATTGGGTGATTTCAAGGTCACCACTCCTAAGAATGTACTATTATCAATCACAAGCGATTACAAATATAACGAATTCTACCAAACCCTTTGGCCTATCCCGAAATACCAATCTACAGTTGAACCCTTACCCCAATACCCAATTGAACTTGTATCATAGCGGCAATCTTTTCGTTCAATGCACGAATCTCAGTATGTGACTAACCAATGATGCACGAATCTCAATACGTGACTAACTCCTTTGCACGAGTCTCAATACGTGACTAACTCTATAACAACCCTTTAATTGATGTAGTTGATTTTCAACAGCTTCACATAGAAACACCAATAAGATCTTCAATTATGGTGTGAGAGACTTTGCTTGATTATAGAACCCAAATGCGTACAAGAAACGCATCAAGAACTCTTTCTTCTATAGGAGGAGGCTAGGGTTTTAAAAAGAAAATCTTATGAAGCTCTCTAGGGTTAGGTTTTTCTTTTTCCACATCCTTGTTTAAATAGGAGCTTAATGGGCTCTTCTATTCCAAATAGGTATACACAAACCTTGGGCTTTCCTAGTCTAATAAGGATTATACAAACCCATAAACAATAGCATTTTAGAATAAAAATATTGCTGGCTATAGTCTGAATCCCGTAAGCTCGATAAATTAAGACATGTGTTGAGCTTTAATAAATCTTGACAGATTGAGCTTCTGTCGAGGAGGTATTGAGACCTGTAGATTGGACATTTTTTGAGTAGTTTTTGAGTAATCTTTATGTTTTCAATATAACCACTCGTAATAATCATCTTGAGCTTACTTAGATTTACCCAAATACAAGTAAAATGCGTTTTATCAAAGGATATGCTAATTACATAGAAATATGTCCCTTACACTTTGAGTGAACGACCTTAACAGTTAACTAAATCACAGGCTTTTGGTGGAGTTCTTTGATGGAAAGTCGAAAGTCTCCCTTTGCATGGCTGATCTTAACTTGCCTTTCTTGTACTCTACTTAATTCCTGTTATGGGGCGATTAATGATGATCGGAAGGCATGACACTCTCTAATAGGCCCTATTTTTTTTTTCTTTTTCTTTTTTAATACAATGATAGTTGGAGTTGAAGAGGCGGGGGGGGGGGGGGGGGGCGCTATTAAATCGTGAATGTTTTCGTTGAAAACACAAAAAAAATGTTAATTGAGATACAAAGGTCTTGATTATTAGGCTCGGTTGCTTTTAGTACTATTATTGTTGCCTTTTTTTTAATCATTTTTAATCTAATAAGTCATGGGCCAGCATTGTGATAAAAAATAGGCCGCAATCAACTCATTTATTTTGCAAGAATCAAAATTATTTTGGGTTTCGACTTGGGCTTGGGGTTTACGTTGAATGGGCGAAGCCTTTACATAAGTTCCATGCATATATATTGGTGCTTTTTATATTAATTTATTTTTTTGGCACAATTTTGTGAATACAGGTATACATTGTGTACATGGGTGACCTCCCAAAGGGTAAAATCTCTGCATCATCTATTCATACCAGCATTCTCCAAGAAGTTATTGGCAGTTACTAATAAAAATGGGATTGATTTTGAATGACAATTTAGATTGACTTGTGAGTAATTTGTTTGTTTTTTTTTTTTTTTTTTTTATATTTAAATTCGATGACGGGTAGGTACTTCGTGCTTGGGTAGGTGGTTGATTGTATACCGTAACTTTAATAGTAAAAAATTAGTGTATATTAAATTAGACCTGGTAAACGTTGTTCAAATGGTATCATGTAAAGTGCACATTGTAGCCAAAATATTAGACATTTTGGGAGAGAATGGCTAACATTTGTTATATTTTTTATCGTATATTTTACATTATACTGTTCATGGAAACTAATAATTGTCCAAATGTTGTCATTTTAAAGCTGAAATATAATGCGTATCCAAACAAACCAATATGCAATTCTGAAGAGTTAGTGAAAAGTGATAAAATATACCTAACCAGCTATGTAATGGAATGCATTGTACAGTGATGTGGATTCTTTGCTATATAGCTACCCGAAGAGTTTCAATGGGTTTGTGGCGAAGCTAACCAAGGAGGAGGCACAAAAATAAGCAGGTTGGTGAACTATAGTCTTCTAGAGATTGTTATCAACCATTCCTTGTTTTAATTATCATGAAGTCATATATGAACTTGAACGAAATTTTGGATTTTAGGCATGGAGGGAATAGTCTCTGTATTCCCTAATGAAAAGAAACTACTACACACAACCAGGTCATGGGACTTCATGGGCTTCCCCAAGACTGTCAAAAGAACAATTTTTGTGATGATGCCGAAAATTTCACCAGTGAGCCACACGGTCCTCACAAGCTCGGAACAGCACCTGCAAAACAAAAAGGAGATGACCTAACAGAGAGCACCGGTGTGGTGCCGGCCAAATACCCTCCGAAGGTCAAGTTAGAACTTCTTTCAACTCTCGAGTGCTAGAGAGGGTGTAATTATGCGTACCTCGGTTTTGAGGGTATTGGGGTTTTTATAGTAGTTGAGGGTTGACCCTTTTTCTTGAAGCAGAAGTCTTTTCCTTATAGGAATCCTCATAAGCGTAGATTGCGGGATCCTTTCCTTATAGGACCCGGATACTGATCGTGGAGTACAAGCAATCTTCCTATACGTGGTGGCCAAGTCTTTAACTTCTATGGAGCCGTCGGCCTTGAAACCGTCAACATTCTTTCTTTCCTGTAGCCGAGTGGTCGTCAGCTTCTTGCCGTTTGTATAACCGTCAGTTTGAGCTTCCAACCTGTTTACATTGACCCCGTCAGCATTACTTCGCCCGTTACCCGCTATTGGACCGTCAGCCTAAACCTGTGCTGATGTTTTAGCCCATGATGGTTGCTAAGATTATTCTTCCATATCAATTGCCCCCTACTCCATATATCCGTCTGCTATACCTGACGGGTTATGGAGTTTGCTTTCGTCACTACCTGCCACTTTGATCAAGAGAGCGAAAAATAATTGCTGCTGACACTTTTAATATTAAATGCTGGGACAGGTGGCGCGCTTGGATAGGCTCCGTGTCTGAACGCGGGCGTCGCTTCGTCTTCCGTGCGTTTAACTTATATATATATGTGGCCCCCTCTTCCCATTTTCACTATTTCATTTACCTGATTCCTGGAGAGCACATCCGTCGCCCACATCCCGTCAGTTCTACCAACGTTCCTGCCGCCGCCTTTTCAAACGTCACTTCTAGAACTTGTAAGTTTCTCCTCTTTTTTGCATGCTTTCAATTTTTCTTTTAAAGTGAGGTCGTCATCCTAGGTGCTTAGTTTACACCCATCACTTGTAGGTAGATGTCGAGTGACGCGTCGAGTGACCAGTCGTCGGTCCGCGAAGGAGCGGGCTACGACGAGGTGTTTGGTTCAGGCTCAAGTAGTGAGTCTGAGAGTTCCTCCTGGTCGTCAGAGAGGGAGACGTCAGCCCATGTTGCCGTCGAAGAGATAGAAGGCTGGGGAAACGGCGGCCAGGAGAAGGAAGTAGGCGAGGGGAGCGAAGTTGAATTAGGAGGGGGGAATAGTGAGGGGATGAAGGTGACGAGGAGTCTAGTGAAGGGGAGTCTGAAGATCCTGAAGGTAGTCGTCCCTTCATCCTTCCCAAGGACTGGGCTGTAAACAAATTTCTTCCAAAGATGACGCTTAAAATTTTTAATGAACTGCGTATCCGTTTTCAAATCCTTGATCATATTCCTATCCGTCTACCTATGGAGGGTGAGAAGTGTTATACGGGAAAAACTGCAGACGTTGGCATGTACGACGCAATGTTTGCTGCCAGATTGAGATTGCCCCTGACGGCTTTACACCGTCAGCTGGCTGATTACCTTGGCATATCAATCAGCCAGATTGCCCCAAACTCATGGAGAATTTTTATAAGTGCTGAGCTGTTGTGGGGTCGTTTAAGCGGAGGTCACCGTCAGCTTACCTTGGATGAATTTTTCTATTGCTATAGACCTCGGCATCTTTCTTCGTCAAGAGGGATGTATCATTTTGCTGTTAGAGAGAAGGAGTTAAGGCTGGTGTCTGAAATGCCAGATTCCAATAGAGCATGGAAGGGTAGGTTCTTTTTTGTAGAGGGGACGGACTGGGTGTGCCGTCAGGACGAATGGGAAACAATTCCCTTTGGTTGTTTTGACAACACTTGGGGGTTTGTCAAGGAGTCAGGTTTTAGTCGTTACCTTTTATCCTCGCCAATTTGCCACATTTCACTTTTCCTTTGAAAAGATACTAACACAATCAAGTTTTTTTTTTTTTTTTTTAGCTTTCGTTCGTCCGTCAATAACTGACAAGCAAGAGGATTTCATCCGTCGGGTTCTGGGGATACCTATAGAGGAGCAGTTGTGCTGGGACTTGATTACCCTTGATACTCTCTATACATACTGTGGGGGTCCCGAAACAACGCCCGAGGCTCGTAGGTTGGAAGAGCTTGCTCGTCACCGTAAGTCTTTGTCCATCTGTCAGTTTCTATACTTCTAGTCGTCAACTTCCCTTATGTTTTTCTCTCCCCTTTTTTTTTTTTCGCAGAAATGGATGCTGCTAAGGAGCGTATCAAGGCCTCCGCTGCCCGTCAGCGGGAGGAGAAGAGGGCGAAGGGAGAGACGACGTCTACGCCTGCCCTTAAACCCGTCGCCAAGGGCTCCCAGAAGAGGAAGTCTGACGGAGTGGTCATTCGCCCGTCGAAGAGACCAACCGTCACTCCCGTGAAGTCACCCCCCAAGTCGGGTCATGGAGCTGGGAAAGGCGTCATGACTTCTTCTGGTCCCATCCTGCAGGGACCCCAGAGCTTGCTGACGCATAAGGATTTTGCCGTCGAGGCCGTCGGAGCACTTATAAGGCCGACGGACATGGATCCTTGTGCTCAGTTAGGGACGGAAGAGCTGGGGTCGTCGGCTTTGTTCGACCTTTCACGGGTAAACCGTCACTTTTACTCTCTCTTTGGTGTACCCAAACCTTTTTCTCCTTGGTAGCTGACGGTTATTTCTCTATTCAGGCTTTGGTCCGTGTAAAGGCGTTGACGGAGCGATGCGTGGCCAAGGAGGGGGTCGTCTCTCGCGTTAGCAAGCATAATGCCACCATGCGAGACGAGCAGGCCCAGTACAAGGGGGCGGTACGCACAATTAACCGGGAGCTGAGAGAGGTGAAGGACGAGCTGGAAGAGGTGAAGCGTCAGCGGGTTGAGACAGAAGGAAAGTTGACGGCCCTTTATGATCAGTTGGAGACAGTAGGGGCTGACGCCGTTGAGAAATTCAAGGCGTCGGATGCCTTTATCGACTCCTGTGGCAGCTATTATGGCACGGGATTCGACGACTGTCTTAAACAGGTGGCGTCAGCTTTTCCTGAGTTGGACCTGTCTTGTATTAATATAGACGACGCTCAGCCCATGACGCCTGCCACAGGTGCCGTCACTCCTCCCATTGACGACTTGGTTAATTCCCCCCCTCCCGGAGAGAGTGGGGTTGTCTTGGCCCAACCTGCTGCGAACCTCTCGTCGGCTGCCGTCACCCCTCCTACGGTGTTGCTTGATGAAGAGGAGCCTGCTGCCAAATAGAATTTTTTGAAGTGTTTCTTATTTTTGTTTATCACCATTTTTATTACTTTTTATCTATGTAGAAGACAATCTTATTAAGTGCCCCTTTGGGCACCGTTGTGTAATATTTTGACAGCTTTTAAATGCCTTCTTTTAGGCTTGCATTTGTTTATGACGCCGTCAGTTTTTTCGTTACCTGTTTGTGGTTTATTTTACTTGGTTTTCTTGTATGTTTCGAAACCAAGATTTGTGGGCCTTGTTATTTTATTTGTACCGTTAGCTTCACTAAGCCGTCGGTTAGTTCTAATGAACCCGTCAGTTTTTGATCATTTTGCTTTAATGATTGTAGAAAGTTTCGGCAACATCCCATCGTCTCGTGACGAGGTTATCTGCCTCATGGTCGTCTGTTTACGGACTGACGGTTTCGGCCTTTTTTTAGACCGTTAGCCTTATTTATTCCGTCAATGCTTAGTCCGTCTTCGGACTTGGCCATTTTCAACCTGCCAGTTTTTTTTTTTGGCTTGTCTATTTTGGACGTAGGTTGTTTTAAACTGTCAGGTATTTTAGTTCGTAGGTTAGACCGTCAGCATTTTGTCCATTATTGGTTGTTTTTAGACCGTCGGCTTTCCTAGCCTAATCCATCTTGTGGACTTGGACATTTAGACCATCAGCCTCTCGTCCATTTTTTGGACTTGGCTGTTTTTTGGACCGTCAGTTCGTTCATCTTTGAAGCCGTCCGCCTTTTGGCATCCCAGCTTAAGGGTTCGGCCATTTAGACCGTCAGCTTTTCGTCCTTTGGACATTTTTAAACCGTCGGCTGTTTACTCGTCCATTTTTGGACCGTCAGCCTTTTGGTAATCCAGTCTTGTGGATTCGGTCATTTAGACCGTTAGTTTTTCGTCCTTTGGACTCGGCCATTTTCAGACCGTCGGCTGTTTGCTCGTCCATTTTTGGACTGTCAGCCTTTTGGTAATCTAGTCTTGTGGATTCGGTCATTTAGACCGTCAGTTTTTCGTCCTTTGGACTCGGCCATTTTCAGATCGTCGGCTGTTTGCTCGTCCATTTTTGGACCGTCAGCCTTTTTTGGCTTGTCCAATTTTGGACTTTGTTATTTCTGTTCTCATGTTTGTAAGTAAACTTTGCTTTGAGCAAACTCTCATCGTTATGCATAAATATAAAAGGTAGTCTAGAAACAAAATCTGCCCATTTTGGGCTTATTGTAGCAAAAATATAAGTAGGAAAGAACTGCCCTTTGGGCTTATTGCTTAAAAAGGTAATTAAAAAAGTCTTATTCCGAGAAGAAAGATGCGGCTGCTTCTACTGGCAGTACTTTCGTAGGTGTTCCGCATTCCATGGATGTGGTAGCTTTCGTCCGTCCAGAGTCTCTAGATGGTAGGTGCCCTTCCTTTGCCATGCTGTAACTCGGTAGGGTCCTTCCCAATTCGGGCCGAGCTTTCCTTGGGTGGGGTCTTTTGCTGCACCCATTACCTTTCTTAGAACGAGGTCTCCTTCCTGGAAGTCTCTGTGTCTGACCCTGGAGTTGTAATTTTTGGCCATGCGATCCTGGTATCGTGCGAGCCTTTGTTCTGCTGCCATCCTGACTTCGTCCACCAGATCGAGCTGCAGTCGTATGGCTTCGTCGTTCCTTTTCTTGTCATGGTTGTGCACCCTGTAGCTTGTGAGGCCGACTTCGGCTAGGATGACCGCTTCGTTCCCGTACGTTAATCGGAACGGTGTTTCTCCTGTTGGTGTCCTCACTGTCGTCTTGTAGGCCCATAGTATGCTCGGCAATTCTTCAGCCCATATGCCCTTTGCCCCCTCAAGCCGGGTCTTGATGATTTTGAGCAAGGACCGGTTTGTAACTTCGACCTGCCCATTGGCTTGGGGGTGGGCGGGGGAGGAGTAGTGGTTCCGTATCCCTAACTGCGAGCAAAAGTCCCTGAAGGAGTCGTTGTCGAACTGTTTCCCGTTGTCTGAGACTAGGACTCTTGGAATGCCAAACCTGCATATGATGCATCGCCAAACAAAGCTCCTTACGTTTTTCTCTGTGATGGTGGCCAATGCCTCAGCTTCTACCCACTTGGTGAAATAGTCGATACCGACGACTAGAAACTTCAGTTGTCGTATTGCCGTAGGGAACGGTCCCATAATGTCCAATCCCCACTGAGCGAACGGCCATGGTGCCGTGATTGGGGTTAACTCTTCGGGTGGTTGCCTGATGATGTTGCTAAACCTTTGGCATTTGTCGCAAGCCTTCACATAAGCCTCGGCATCCTTCTGCATTGTTGGCCAAAAGTACCCATTTCGTATTAGCTTGTGTACTAGCGACCTTGATCCGAAGTGATTTCCACAGATTCCTTCGTGCACTTCTCTCATGACGTAATCCGCTTCTTCAGGACTTAAGCATCGTAGGTAGGGGCGAGAAAAACCTCTTTTGTATAAAACATCCCTGATTAGCACGAATCTTGCCGCCTGAACCTTCAGTTTCCTTGCTGCCTCCTTATCATTTGGTAGTATGCCATTTTTCAAAAAGGAGGTTAATGGTGTAGTCCAGTCATCCTGGGGATCGAGCTCCTGTATGTCGGCCGCATGATGAGTGGAGAGAGCTACGTGAAGGAGAGTGTACTACTAGTGGCGATCATGCGCTCGGCAGAGGCGGCTTTAACTAAGCGGTCGGCTCGCTCGTTTTCCCCCCGGGGGATTTGCACAATTTTGACCTCCAGCTCGTTTATTCTCCTCTTCGCTTGCTCCAGATACTTCTTCATTCTCTCGCCTTTGCATTCGTACTCCCCACTTATCTGGTTAACTATAATTTGGGAGTTATAGTAAACAATTGCTTTCTCGACTCCTGCTGCCTTAACGAGGTCGAGCCCTGTTATCAAAGTTTCGTATTCTGCCTCGTTGTTGGTAGTGGGGAAGGCGAGACGGACCATACATTCTACCGTATCCCCTTCGGGTGACTGTAGTACGATGCCGGCTCCGCCGGCCTGTCTGTTGGAGGATCCATCCACGTGTATGCTCCACTGTGGGGATTCTTCTGCCCCCTCGTCCTCGCCATTCATGAATTCAGCTATGAAATCTGCCACGACCTGCCCCTTGATAGCGGTGCGTGGGCGATATTGGATGTCATATTCGCTTAGTTCTATGGCCCAAAGTGTCAAGCGCCCGGCAGCGTCGGGGTTGCTCATAGCCCGTCACAAAGGCTTGTCGGTTAAGACCGTAATTGTGTGAGCTTGGAAATACAGCTTCAGTTTGCGTGCCGTTGTAACTAGCGCGAAAGCAAGTTTCTCCAGGGGTGGATATCTTTCTTCAGCTCCGTGCAGCGCCCGGCTGATGTAGTACACGGGTTTCTGTATCTTCCCTTCTTCTCTGATCAAGGCGGCGCTGACGGCGGCCGGGGAGACAGCGAGATAAAGAAAGAGTTCTTCTCCTGGCTGTGAGGGACTCAGCAGTGGTGGGGAAGAGAGGTAAGCTTTTAATTCTTCGAACGCTCGCTGGCATTCATCGGTCCATTCGAAAGACCTTTTTAATATGCGGAAGAAGGGTAAGCACTTGTCTGTCGCTCTGGAGACGAACATGTTTAGTGCTGCTACCTTGCCGTTAAGGCTTTGTACTTCCTTCACATTTCTTGGTGGTGCCATCTCCATTATAGCCCGGATCTTGTCCGGATTGGCCTCGATGCCTCTCTAGGACACCATGAATCCTAGGAATTTTCCTGCCGTCACCCCAAAGGCACATTTTCCCGGATTGAGCTTCATGTTGTAAGAGCGAAGGGTGTCGAATGTTTCCCTGAGGTCTTCTAAATGATCTTCTTCCCTTTGACTTTTAACCAACATGTCGTCGACATATACCTGGACGTTTCTCCCGATCTGTTGTGCGAACATCTTGTTTATAAGCCTTTGGTAAGTTGCGCTCGCGTTTTTCAAACCAAACGGCATTACCTTGTAGCAGAATAGGCCTTGGCTGGTAACAAAGGACGTCTTTTCCTGATCATCCTCGTGCATCTTGATCTGGTTGTAGCTGGAGAAAGCGCCCATGAAACTTAATAGCTGGTGCTGAGCTGTGGAGTCTACCAGAGTGTCGACTCTCGGGAGGGGGTAGCTGTCTTTAGGACACGCTTTGTTCAAATCGGTGAAGTCTACACACATCCTCCATTTCCCGGAAGCTTTCTTGACCATCACCACATTTGCTAGCCAGTCGGGGTAGTATACTTCTTTAATGAAATTTGCCTCTTGTAGCTTGCGGACTTCTTCGGCTATGGCTTGATCTCGTTCCGGGGCGAAGACCCGCTTCCTTTGTCGGATGGGCAGAAAAGATGGTGATACATTCAGCCTATGTACCATGACAGAAGGATCTATTCCTGGCATATCCTCGTGACTCCAGGCGAATACGTCTCGATTCTTCTTGAGGAATGCTGCAAGCGCTCGCCGAGTGTCGGGACTTGCGAGGGTCCCAATCCTTGTTGTCTGGTCAGGTACGGAGTCGTTTAGAGGTATCTCCTCAAGCCTCTCGGCCGGCTCTGTTGCGCTCCGGTGCTCTTCTATGTTCATGGTTTGGAGGTGATCGTCCATCTCCATCATGGCCACATAGCACTCTCGTGCGGCAATCTGGTTTCCACGTAACTCTCCGATTCCGTGTTCTGTCAGGAATTTAATCATTAAATGATAAGTTGAAGTTGCCGCCTTCCATGCATTAAGGGTGGGCCGCCCTATGATGGTGTTATAGGCGGATGAATGGTCAACCATGAGGAACGTTACCTCCTTCGTGACTTGTTGGGGGTAGTCGCCTGCGGTTACGGCCAACGTGACCGCGTCTAACGGAAACACCTTTGCACCCCCAAAACCGACAAGTGGAGCGTTCGTCAGGATCAGTTGCTCCTTGCTGATTTTCATTTGCTGGTACGCCGGGTAGTATAGAATGTCTGCCGAGCTTCCGTTGTCGACTAATACCCGATGCAAGTTGTAGTCCCCGACCTGTAAGCTGACGACGAGCGCGTCGTCGTGTGGGTGGTGGATACGCCGCGCGTCTTCTTCCGAGAACTTGATCACGGGGCTTTCCGTTCGGGCTACGTTTCGCACTGGGCCCGCCACTTAGACGTTTTGGACCATTCGGAGGTGCGTTTTTCGAGCCCTTTTTGACGGTCTGGTGGCCATCCCTCCTACGATCATTCGTATATCACCAATGGGAGGCCTAGGACGATCATGGCCACGCGGGGGAGGGTGCTCCTGAGGCGCTAGGTCTGCTCTTTCCTTGCTTACAAACTTCTGTAACTTCCCTTGTCTTATAAGGGCCTCGATTTGTTGCTTCAAGTCGTAGCAGTCGGCCGTGTCATGACCGTGATCTCGATGGAAGCGGCAGTACTTGTCTCGGGAACGCTTATTAGGATCCCCCTTCAGTTTTCCAGGGAAGGTCAGAGCCCCTTCGTCCTTAATCTGCATTAGGACCTGATCTATTGGGGTGGTCAGCGGGGTGAAGCTCGTGAATCTCCCTCCCGGAGGCTTAGATCGCCTTTCGTCTCTTCGATCCCCCGTTCTGGGTCTTTTTCTTCCCTGGTCTGATCGTGCGTCCTCCTGCCTTTCCCTTTTTCTCGGTTTCTCTTCTCGGGCCTGCAATGCGTTCTCGGCATTCATATACTTGGTGGCCCTGTAGAGCACTTCTGACATGGTCTTCGGGTCGTTCTTGTATAGAGAGAACAAAAATTTGCCTTTTTGTAACCCGTTTGTGAATGCTGCTACAAGTATTTTATCGTCGGCCTCGTCGACCGATAGCGCTTCCTTGTTAAAACGCGTTATGTAGGACCGCAACGTCTCGTCCTCTCTTTGCTTGATGCTCATCAGGCATGCCGTGGACTTCTTGTACCTGTGTCCTCCAATGAAATGTGTAGTGAATTGGGCGCTTAGCTCTTTGAAGGTGCTGATAGAGTTGGGCGTCAGCCGGCTGAACCATACCCTCGCGGGGCCCTTGAGTGTTGTGGGGAAGGCCCTGCACATAATCTCATCTGCTACCCCCTGAAGATGCATCAGGGTCTTGAAAGTCTCCAGGTGGTCGAGAGGATCCTTCATTCCGTCATAGCTATCTATATTTGGCATGCGAAACTTGTGGGGTAAGGGGAAGGAGTTCACGGCGATAGTGAAGGGTGAGTCGGTACGGTTCACTAGGTCGTCAAGATTACTAGAAACTCTCCCCTTGAGGGCGTTCATCATAACCTCCATTTGCTCCTTCATTGCCTGCATCTCGGCGGCGATTTGCGGTGGAGTCGCATCCATGAGGGATGGCGTGCTTGCGGGCGGCCTTTCCGGTCTGCTCGGGGCGCGGCTGCCCTCAGGTCTTTCCTGGTTCTCCCTTGAAGCGCTATTCTCTTCCTGGTCTTCGGGTTGGCCATTTTGCGCTGCATCCTTCTGGCGTAGCTGTTCTTCCAAGTTGAGGTTCCGTTTGGTCAGACGCTCTACGGCGGCATCGAGAGTCCGAACCTGCCTCTCGAGGGCAGTCGTAGGTGGTTCCTCTCCTTGTACGTCATTGGTAGTTGCCATTGAACGAGTGAGTACCATGTAACCCTTTAGTCCGGGAAACGATAGTGTGGCTTAATTGCTTCAGTGTATTTCCCACAGACGGCGCCAACTGATGATGCCGAAAATTTCACCAGTGAGCCACACGGTCCTCACACGCTCGGAACAGCACCTGCAAAACAAAAAGGAGATGACCTAACAGAGAGCACCGGTGTGGTGCCGGCCAAATACCCTCCGAAGGTCAAGTTAGAACTTCTTTCAACTCTCGAGTGCTAGAGAGGGTATAATTATGCGTACCTCGGTTTTGAGGGTATTGGGGTTTTTATAGTAGTTGAGGGTTGACCCTTTTTCTTGAAGCAGAAGTCTTTTCCTTATAGGAATCCTCATAAGCGTAGATTGCGGGATCCTTTCCTTATAGGACTCGGATACTGATCGTGGAGTACAAGCAATCTTCCTATACGTGGTGGCCAAGTCTTTAACTTCTATGGAGCCGTCGGCCTTGAAACCGTCAACATTCTTTCTTTCCTGCAGCCGAGTGGTCGTCAACTTCTTGCCGTTTGTATAACCGTCAGTTTGAGCTTCCAACCCGTTTACATTGACCCCGTCAGCATTACTTCGCCCGTTACCCGCTATTGGACCGTCAGCCTAAACCTGTGCTGATGTTTTAGCCCATGACGGTTGCTAAGATTATTCTTCCATATCATTTTGAAAGCGAGGTTATCATTGGAATGATTGACACGGATTTGGCCAGAGTTCGAGAGTTTCAATGATGAAGGATTTGGTCCACCTCCAAACGATGGAAGGGCATTTGTCAAGAATCATCCCATTTCACTTGCAACAAGTAAAACCTCTACACCATCAAGACATATAAACATGGATAAGTTACATATTTGCTACTCAAATTTTAAAATAGATCTTTTACAATTTTTTAAAACAGTTCTTTTACAATTTTTTAAAACAGTCATTACCACCGTTGAATAGAAGAAAAATATTGATGCATCAAACAAAAATCATAAAACTAAAGTTACTTTGATAATGTAGAACCTATGGCGTGACTAGGAATTCTTTGCTACATTAGAATTTTCAATAATATCCGATGATGGCAAAGACTTTTTGGAACTGATATGGGACAATAATCATGACATCCGTCATGGGCGAGAACGTCAGCACAAGTTCAAGTCGACGGTCCAATAGCAAGCAAACGGGCAGAGCAAAGCTGACGGGTACAAGGTGAACAGGCTGCAAGCACGAAGCTGACGGTTACACAAACAGCGAAGAAGCTGACGGTCACTCGGCTGCTAAAAGGAAAGAAGGCTGACGGTTGTAAGGCTGACGGCTCCATGAAAATTAGAAACTTGCCCACCACGTATAGGGAAATTGCTTGTACTCCACGACTAGTATCCGGGTCCTATAAGGAAAGGATCCCGTAATTTACGCTCGTAAGGATTCCTATAAGGAAAAGACTTCTGCTTCAAGGAAAAGAGTCAACCCTCAACTACTATAAAAACTCCAATACCCTCATAAATCAAGGTACGCATGATTACACCCTCTCTAGCACTCTAGAGTTGAAAGAAGTTCTAACTTGACCTTCGGAGGGTATTTGGCCGGCACCACACCGGTGCTCTCTGTTAGGTCATCTCCTTTTTGTCTTGCAGGTGTCGTTCCGACGTGTGAGGACCGTGTGGCTCACTGGTGTGATTTTCGGCATCATCAGGAACAATTTTGAAAGTCTAGAAATTAAAGTATAACATCTTGAAGTAGACAATTTTAATCCTGTGATTAAAAAAGTTGAGGACCAAATATGCAATTTAACCTATTAACATGCATGCATGCACACATGCCAAAACACTTATAAATGAGTTCAATAAATGTAACTTTATTACCTTACAGTAAAATTATCGGAGCTCGATACTATCATAGCGGAAGAAAATTAGGTGCAAGTGAGTTTGCTTCACCAAGAGACTCTGAAGGCCATGGTTCCCATATTGCATCAATAGCAGCGGGAAACGTAGTTAGTGGGGAAAGCCTTTTAGGCCTTGGGACAGGGACAGCCCGAGGAGGAGTTCCATCTGCTCGCATTAGTGTTTACAAGATATGTTGGTCTGATGGGTGTTTTGTTGTTGACATTCTTGCAGCATTTGATGATGCAATTAACGATGGAGTAGATATAATCTCTCTTTCAATTGGGTGGTTTAGTCCTCTTTAGATTACTTTAATTAGGACTCAATTGCTATAGGAGCCTTCCATGCAATGAGGAACGGTATACTCACATCTAGTTTTGCTGGCAATTCTGGTCCTTCTCCTGCAACAATCATGAATTTTTCACCTCGGTCATTGTCAGTGGCTGCTAGCACCATAGATAGAAAGTTTGTGGCCAAGGTTAAGTTGGGTGACGGTGAGCTTTATGAGGTAAGTTAGTTTGCCTTTCTCTCTATGTTACCATGTAGAATAATGTTTAATGATGTCTTCTCTATTCAAATTTAAAGGGCTGGCCAATGAAATTTTTCATACTAACACTGACATTTAATCATACACCTTTTTTGTATGCAGGGGCTCTCTATAAACACGTCTGAGCTGCAGAACAAAAAATTTCCTATTGTTTATGGTGGAGATGCCCCAAACACCAAAGAAGGTTTCAATCGGTCCCAATCCAGGTTATTAAAGATAGAATGCTTGATTTGAATGAATCTAAGATTTGCTTGTGTGCTCTTTATCATAGGATATAGAATGGTGATGTAAAACATAATTTACTATTTAATTATTATAATTTATTATTTTTGGTATTTTTATATATAAAAAAAAAGGTTATTTTAGGTTTAGGTGATTTATTTTCTTGTTTTTAGGTGCATTTAATGCTTTTTAGGTCAAATTTGATTCCTGTTATGGTTAGGTATCAATAGGAGTTATTTTAGATTATATTTTTTTGTCTTTTAAGTTTTACAGAACCCTTAAAAAGGCCTATAAGTCTGTAAACGTTTTTCACAGACTATTATCAATAAACACAGACGTTTTGTCAAATTTTTTTTTCTGCTAAATTCTAGTTTTATCTCCTTGTGGATTTAGGGAAAACTCCTCGTGGATTCGAGGATTACTACCAAAAACTAACAGTTTAGTTTCTGTTCCATCAAGAGTGCATCGTGTGTGCTTTCTCTTCAGGCTTCCGCGACATCAGTTGGTATCAGAGCCTTGACTTACCCTAGTCTGATTGCTAACCGCCGAGACGGTAACCACCACCACAACAATGACGAATAACTTAGCGAGTATTACGTGACGTACAACAAGCACTCACAAATATCTATGCTAGGATGGCGCCGTTGAAGAATGGAAACAATAAGGATAACTGCAGTGGAGACATAACTTACGAGCAACTTATTGGTAAGCAAATTTCATATAAACCTTATAAGAGAATTACAAGTTTTAATGGTTATTTTTTAAAAGAAGATTTTCTTGATTGGTTACTTGATCTAGAGGATTTATTTGGCTATGAGAATATTTGTTATGAGAGAAAAGTTGGACTTGCTTTGTATAAACTTAGTAAGTATGCCTTATGTTGGTGGGAACGAGTACAATCTGATAGAATCTGACAAGGTAAAGACAAAATTCGATCATGGCCAAGGATGAAAAAGATGCTTGCTATCAAATTTTATCCTTTGGATTGTGAAGAAATCTTGTCATATACAATACAAGATTATTATTGGCCAAGAAGTTCATACTTGAATTATTTTGAAGAGCCAAATATTCTACCGTTAAAGGAAAAATTACATGTTAAAGAAAATATCATTCTTGAAGAATATGGAGAAGTCAAAGAAGAAAATATAGAGATTTATGAGGAAATTAATGAAGGTCTTGTTATAGAAGAAGAACCTGAAATCAAGATTATGGAGGAGATTAATGAAGACCCCATTATAGAGAAAGATCTTAAGGTTGAGATAGTAGAGACCATTAAAGAAGAAATTATAGAGGAAGTTGTCAACGATCTTGATGAAATCAAGTTAGATGATTGCAACATTCAAACTCCTATTATTTTATTGGGAGACACCGAAACAAAATTTATTGATTTTATTGGGGTGGAAAGATTTGATTTGATCATTGACTCTTATTTGGTGAATATTGTCAATTACATGAAGATCAAGGGAGAAGAAGTTGAAGTTGCCCAATTAATGACTTTCAAGTTTGGCAAGAAGATAAAGAAGATAAAGTATTCAACATATTTGTTCTCTTGGCATGGGAGATTCTAGATTTCAAAGATAAACTCAAGGACGAGTTTGTTTCAAGTGGAGGGGTGTGATGTAGGACATAATTTACTATTTAATTATTGTAATTTATTATTTTTGGTATTTTTATGTAAAAAAAAAGTTATTTTAGGTTTAGGTGATTTATTTCCTTTTTAGGTGCATTTAATGCTTTTTAGGTCAAATTTGGTTCCTATTATGGTTAAGTATCAATTAGGAGTTATTTTAGATTGTATTTTTTTGTCTGTCAAGTTTTATGGAGCCCTTAGAAAGGTCCCTAAGTCTGTAAACGTTTCTCACAGACTATTATCAATAAATACAGACGTTTTGTCAAATTTTCTTCTAGTGGATTCCAGTTTTATCTCCTTGTGGATTCAAGGAAAACTCCTCGTGGATTCGAGGTTTACTACCAGAAACTAACAGTTTAGTTTCTGTTCCATCAAGAGAGCATCGTGTATGCTTTCTCTTCAAGCTTTCGCGACATCAGTTGGTATCAGAGCCTTGACTTACCCTGGTCTGATTGCTAACCACCACCACAACAACGACGAATAACTTAGCAAGTATTACGTGACGTACAACAAGCACTCACAAATATCTATGCTAGGATGGCACCGTTGAAGAATGGAAACAATAGGGATAACTGCAGTGGAGACATAGCTCACGAGCAACCTATTGGTAAGCAAATTTCATATAGACCTTATAAGAGAATTGCAAGTTTTAATGGTTATTTTTTAAAAGAAGATTTTCTTGATTGGTTACTTGATCTAGAGGATTTATTTGACTATAAGAATATTTGCTATGAGAGAAAAGTTGGACTTGCTTTGTATAAACTTAGTAAGTATGCCTTATGTTGGTGGGAACGAGTACAATCTGATAGAATCCGACAAGGTAAAGACAAAATTCAATCATGGCCAAGGATGAAAAAGATGCTTGCTATCAAATTTTATCCTTTGGACTGTGAAGAAATCTTGTCATATACAATACAAGATAATTAATGGCCAAGAAGTTCATACTTGAATTATTTTAAAGAGCCAAATATTCCACCGTTAAAGGGAGAATTACATGTTAAAGAAAATATCGTTCTTGAAGAATATGGAGAAGTCACAGAAGAAAATATAGAGATTTTTGAGGAAATTAATGAAGACCTTGTTATAGAAAAAGAACCTAAAATCAAGATTGTGGAGGAGATTAATGAAGACCCTATTATAGAGAAAGATCTTGAGGTTGGGATAGTAGAGACCATTAAAGAAGAAATTATAGAGGAAGTTGTCAACGATATTGATGAAATCAAGTTAGATGATTGCAACATTCAAACTCCTATTATTTTATTGGAAGACACTGAAACAAAGTTTATTGATTTTATTGGAGTGGAAAGATTTGATTTGATCATTGACTCTTATTTGGTGAATATTGTCAATTACATGAAGATGAAGGGAGAAGAAGTTCAAGTTGCCCAATTAATGACTTTCAAGTTTGGCAAGAAGACAAAGAAGATGAAGTATTCAACATATTTGTTCTCTTGGCATGGGAGATTCCAGATTTCAAAGATGAACTCGAGGACGAGTTTGTTTCAAGTGGAGGGGTCTGATGTAGAACATAATTTACTATTTAATTATTGTAATTTATTATTTTTGGTATTTTTATATATATAAAAAAAAAAACGTTATTTTAGGTTTAGGTGATTTATTTTCTTGTTTTTAGGTGCATTTAATGCTTTTTAGGTCAAATTTGGTTCCTGTTATGGTTAAGTATCAATTAGGAGTTATTTTAGATTATATTTTTTTGTCTGTCAAGTTTTATAGAGCCTTTAAAAAGGCCCATAAGTCTGTAAACGTTTTTCACAGACTATTATCAATAAACACAGACGTTTTGTCAAATTTTCTTCTACTAGATTCCAGTTTTATCTCCTTGTGGATTCAGGAAAAATCCCTTGTGGATTCGAAGTTTACTACCAAAAACTAACAATTTAGTTTATGTTCCATCAAGAGAGCATCGTGTGTGCTTTCTCTTCAGGCTTCCACGACATCAAATGGACAAAGTTTTCCTCCAAACTGAATTGGAGAAATCTCTTCCAACTCATTAATTGGTGATTTATGAGACCATTCATATGTATTAAATCAGATGATTCATTAAATTCTTTAAACAAATCACATTACTATTAGGTAGGTCATGACTAAAAATATATGTGGATAATGTTTTGAGTTATCACATAGCGGTGGGTTAAAGGAACTTTTCTCCAAACTAATTTGAAGAAAAAAAAAAAATTTATGTCAACTTAGTACCTCCTGCTACATAATGTTTTTGTCAACTTAGGTCAAAATAATATCAAGACTTAGGACAAAATAATATTAAGATTATGTATGCATTTTATTTAAGAGACTCATTGATCAAAAAAATGTTATTGAAGATAATTTAGGATCTATTTGGCTTCACGTTTAGCTACCATAATGCACTTTGTGCTAAAAAGCATTTTAAGTTGAAAACTGGGGTTTTTGGCAACCCACTAAAAAGGTTTATTCAAAGTGTTGTTAAAGCTAAAAATAGCAAGTTAAAGTTGAAATTTGGAGTTTTTAAGGGGGAAAAACTATATTATGCATTTATTTTCCAAAAGCTCTAATACTAAAGCACTAGTTTAAACTCTACTCCCTACAGTAATGTCAAACAGGTATAGATTATCAATTGCAGATTATGCTTGATATATAGACTCCTTGGACAAGAAATTGGTGAAAGGAAAAATTGTCCTTTGTGATGAGATTAATGATGAGAGGGGGCATTGGGTGCTGGTGCAGTTGGTACTATAATGCAAGGTGTAGATTTTGGAGATGTTGCCTTCTCTTTCCCCTTTTGGAGATTTTGGAGATGTTGCAACATTGACTACCAGTAACCATCAAGGGATGTCAATAGCTTTGCAGCTCAATGACGTTGTCTGGATCTCCTTATGAGGACAACCGAGTTCATATCCCTCCTCTCTACTTCTAGTAATATAAAATCACAAGCATGTCTAGTCCTAGAAGCCATTTTATAGTAAAGAAAAAAGAAACTAGATTGGCTTTGTCAAGTTAGTCTTTACTATTTAGTGAATTCAAAACTTTGTGATTAAAGAAGTAAATTAAACAAACTTGCTTCTCTTTAAAACCCCCCAAAGTTGACATTTGGAACATGTACCAAATGTGGTTAGAACCTAGTTTCATATATAATTGTCCTCTTATGCAGTTTGCAGCTTATCCCATGAGTGTCGACACGAACATAGATGTGGAGTTTGCTTACAGGGCAGGCCATATCAATCCTATGAGGGCCATTAATCCCGGTTTAGTATATGATGCGGAAGAGGTTGATTGTGTAAACTTCTTGTGTGGGCAAGGCTATAGCAGCAAGTCTTTAAGACTTGTCACAGGAAATAATAGTAGCTATTCTGAAGCCACAAAGATGGATCGTAATACAATCTCTGGCTCTTTCATTTGGTATGATGGCGTACATCAAGTGAGAAGCCCTGTTATTGCTTATGTTTCCTCTTAGAGATTTTTCATTCATGCAGTCTTCTTTTTCTTTTTTTTTTCTTTTTTTGGAGAGATACGCATTCTTATATTGATTCTTCACCGAATAATGGAAGTGCTTATTTGAGTTATTTCTGATGGATGCAATAAGCAAATTAATAAATATGGTGATTTATTGTGTTGAGACAATAATACTTGCACATAGGCGCGGCTCTTGCTGTTATTTGTTCACTTAATTCTTTGTTCAAGATCGAGAGAAAAATGCTGCTTGGTCAAACTTTGATTTTTTTTTTTTTTTTTTTAACCATGGTAACTATGTATTTTCTAATAGATAAGACATGGCTGAATGTTTGTTTTCGATTTAACTCTCACGGTCAAAACAAAGTTGAATGGGAATAGTAAATAATGTTACTTAAAAGAGGTTATCACACAAAACGCTTGGCAGTTATGCCATAAACGCCCTTATTTTAGTTACAATATCATTTGTTGAGTTAAATAGGTAATAAGTCCTTTTAATTTCTATTGACCATCCATTTTCCTTTTTATGCAGCATTATGCTGTTGTTGTCTAAATAAATAGTGCTGTCGTTTCTGCTCTTTTTTTTTCTTTTTTTTTTTTTTTTTTTTCTTTGGATGCGTTGTTTTTAACTTTTGATAAATATGATATAATTTCAATCTATAGAGTCCACTTCATAATAATTGTTATTATTATCAAGTTAAGAAACTAATTGATTTTTATTTTAAGCACTAAGCAAGACTTGAATTTCAAATATTTTTTCCAATGACAAAAATTTTTACTAGTTTTTTTTTTTTTTTTTGAGGAAGTAATTTTTTTTTTTACTAGTTGAACTAACTAAAACCAAAATATTGATTTTAACTTTAATTTTGGAGCAAACTAAATGCATGTCACGAATACCTATAAAAAAGACCATTTAAGGAAATGGTTAGTTTCAAAATGCTAGTTTTGATGTTCAAAAGTGTAACGTATAACATAAAACCAACTTATTAAATACTTGCAGAAACGTGTGAATAAATCTGTATACTTGAAACGCCAACTTAAAGATTGCTATCAACAACAGGCAAGGTTGCCCACAGGTTGGGTTGGGACTTGGATCTCTCCATCATAAATAGAAAAGCAGAAGGGCAAGAAGTATATATTCTAACATAACTATATTCTTGTTTTAAGTGCCACTTTAACCCAAAAAAAACTTTTGAAAAAGAAAAAAAAAAAAAAAAAAGACTCATACAATGGGGGCCTCTCTTCGTTGCGTATTCTTGATAATGTTAGTCTTATTCTCCAGTAATGCAAGTGCCAAGGGTGATAGAAAGGTGAAAATTTTGCTACATTCCAAATTATTTACGAAAGTAATTAAGAACTTCCTTTTCCCTTAGATATTGGGCTGTAATTACATAATTTGTTTTTTTTTTTTTTACTTGTAGTCCTATATAGTGATGTTGGATTCGAAACTATGCACAAACAAACATGCAACAAATTCAGCAATCAATCGTGTGCTGGGGAAAGTTCTTGAGGGCAGGTGAATTTTACATCATTAACTTATTAGCTTAATGTCCCGAGGCTAATGAAGTGTTGAACTCTCTTTCTCTCTCTCATTGTTCTTCACACGCACACACATGTATTTCTTCTTTTATTCATTTATGTAGGATGATTTTTTGAGTGACATTATGAGTATTACAAATTTTGTTATATAAAATTATGTTAATAGATTTAGGATTCAAATCATACTCTCCTTTTTGTAATTTTGTAATTAGATTCATGAAGGTTAACCGCATTTTTTTTTTGTCACCTTTATTTGCAAAAAATTTGTAAAAAAATTAGAACTAGCTTTGTATTATCACTTTGCGTGCCTTTATATAGTGTGTTTGTGTGTCTATATATATAAAAAAGAAACTAAGCATGTTAAGGAATTCAATAAAGGGGGGAGGGTGGGTATTTCCATTAGAAAACTAGAGTAATGGTTTCAATGTAATATAGAATTAGTTCTAATTAGTAATTTCAACAGGTTTTGAATTTTTATTTTTAATTTGTTTTCCTAATCACAAGATTATCATTTTTGACGGAAATATGTTATCATCTAGACTAGTTTTAGGATACAAAATTAAGAATCAGTATTATTCTCTTTTGTAATACTTTTGTAGTTTGCTAAACGCCTATTAGCATTCAGCATAAGTCCCAATTTTCAAAATTTATAAATATTAACCTAGTTTTCCTTTTTGCTGCATGATTTATTTAATTAAAATAGTTAATACTATTAGTTATTAATTTCTATTTTCTTTTTCTTTTTCACTCTGTTTTAATCCATTAAATGGCCCCCTGATCTTGAGTAATAATTTGATTGGCATGTTGTAGCAACACGTTAACTGAATCTGTGATTTACCGCTACTATCTCTCCTGTGGGTTTGCAGCCTCACTCACAAGTAAAGAGATGAAAAAATTATCGCGTAAGACTACTATAAACCTCTCTCTCTCTCTCTCTCTCTCTCTCTCTCTCTCTCTCTCTCTCTCTCTCTCTCTCTATATATATATATATATATAAAGGTTGTTTTCATTTTAATCCTTTAAATTTGAAATTTTCTTTTTGATCTAGCAAGTTTGATTATACTTTCAAAATGATCTTTGTGTCAAAGTTTGTAGATAGAAGGACCAATTTAAAAATAAATAAATAAATAAAGAGAAAAAAAAAAAAAAGAATCAAGGTTGGTGGATCAAATGAAAGATTTCAAATTTAAGGAACCAAAATAAAAACAGCCCAAAATTGTAAGGTCCAAAATTGTAATCTGGTATGGAGAGAGAGAGAGAGAGAGAGAGAGAGAGAGATTATAATCATTTATTTATATGATATATACAATACTAAATTACTCTAATTTCAAAAAATGAACTACAGGTTTCCACGAGGTTGCATCAGTTATACCAGAGCAAATCTATCATATTGATGATAGCATTGTTAGGCCACATGGAGTCCATCATATTATTGATAGATCTAGATTGGAGACTGAGGCCCCACTTGCAAGCAATGTCAATAATCACAGAATTAGAATATTGCCTTGATAACTTATTATTAAGTTTGAAAAAAAAAAAATCGGTATTACAATAAGATTTTTCATTTACATTTGTAACAAATTATAAAACTTGGTGTTTCAAGGAAACAGCCTTATATCTGGGTGATTATATTATGTCAATTTTTTTCTGTAGGTACATCTTCAACAACTAGTGATTTCCACTAAGGATTGAAGTTGCACTTTTCCCAAAAAAAAAAAAAAAAAAGAAGTTGTGCAAATTTTATGCAGCCAAACTAACCTTATTCAGCACCTCTCCAAACACTTTGTGTATAGAGAGATGCTAATTAAGCTTTAATACTCTCAACAAAAAGTAAAAATAAAAAGGTTACAAAATATGGAATTTGTAGGGGTTAAATCACAATATGGGGTGAGGGTATAACGTTAATAAGTTATAATTGAGGCCTTAGGATCAGTCTCATGCCATGATGGGTCTTATAAACGACCTAAGATGCTTAGCAAATATAACAGGCCCACTCTTCCCAAGATAGCTCGAATGGGAACTGAAACATGTAACTGGGTCATGGAATTAAATGGGTTCAAACCCAAGGCGGGGAATCCGGGTGGAGTCATCCCTAATTGAAGTGGAGTCATCCCCCACTTCGTCATCATCTGTCATTGCCACCGTCATCATATAATTGTTATTTTCAAGTTGTTCATACTTCATATTCTATTTAGGGCCATTTTCATGGGCACTGACTTTCATTGCATTTTTTTTTATAGTCAGGCTCAGCTTGATGCATTTAGCCTTAGGGACTAAGGAAAAAATTAAAATTAAATTTTTTTTTTATATATTTGAATATGATTTTAAAAAAATTAAATATTACATAAACTCTATTATCTTGTTTTAGATGTAAAATTATTATTAATTAACAAGAACTATGTAGATTTTTTTTTTTTTTAAGAAAGTCTATAGACATAAAAATTTTGACAATTTTTCACATCTGTTGATGTGGTAGATTAATAGTGATAAGTAAAAAAAAGTGATGTTAGTAGTAGACCTAGGTGAAAACTAGTAAAAATTTGCCAACTCAATTATTATGAAAAATGTTGTGAATTTTTTTTTTTTTTTTTGTGTACTACTCTTATTATTTTTTCTTTTGAGAAGTGCTATATTCACAACATTTTTTTCACAACAAATTGTAGGTGTTAAGTTGTTATCGATTCTAATTTGAACCTACCATTGAATTATTTTTTTGCCATCAATAACAGCCTATAACAACTCGCTACTTAGGATTTGTTATAAAAATGCTATGAACGTATAGCATTTCTACTTTCTTTTTCTTTTTCTTTTTTTCATTTAAAAAAATATTATTTTATTTATTGGTTAATATTTGGGCTTAATTAAATTAAAATTTGGGGCATTTTTTCTACTTGACGCCTTAGTCGACTATATCAACTACTTATATTGTGGAGCCAGCACTGTTTATGGGAAATATTAACATTTTGTTAGGAGCTATTTTTAGAAATATTTTGTTAGAAGAATGATAAAATAATAAATATTATTAACATTTTTTTATATTTTTCATGAAAGTGGTATAAAAGCTTTTCTATTATGATTTATTAACAATTACTCTTCCCATTAAAAAAATAAATAAAAATTGCTCTAAAAGCATCCATTAACATGACCTTATTAAAAAAAAAAAATGTTATGATGTTATATAGCTCCAGCTATTTGGTAGCGAATGAGTCGTTTTATTAAATTCAAATCAAAGAGTAAGGAACAAGGCAAATAAGTTAATCTAGGGAAACAAATAAAACAAGAAGAGCTTTTTAATTTTTTAGTCTTAATTCTTCGCCCTATAATCTTCAATTCTAGATCCAAGTGACCTACCAGGAGTCATAGGCGGAGCCAGCAGGGGGGCAATTGCCCCCTTGACCCGCCAAAAAAAAAAAAATAGTTATCATATAACATTTGTCTCCTTCTCTGGTTATAAATTGATTTTTTTTTTTTTTTGTGTTATTTTCTTATATTTTAATATATTAAAAAATTTTCTATTTTACTCATAAATTTATAATCAATATACTATTCTCTCTTTGAATATGTCAAAGTTCTTTGTTTTTTAAAAGAAAGAAATATATTTTCTATTTTATCAAGGTTAAGGTCCAAAATCTGTAAAAATAAAACATTATTGTTATCTTTCAAAAAAAAAAAAGTAACATTTAAAAAAAAAAGATTAAAAAAAAAATTAATAGGACCTCATATTATTATGTAATTCTTTTCTTCTCAAAATACTACTTAGTGTCTGTCAAACTATTAAAAATATTTTATCAAGGTTAAGGTCAAAAACCTCTAAAAAGAATACTATCCAAAAAAAAAAAAAAATTAAACCTAATAGGACCTCAAATTATTTACGTAATTTTTTCTTCTCAAAATAATATTTAGTGTATGTTAAACTATTAAAAATGATTTCATTCATAAATGGAATTTTGATTTTGAAAACAGGTTATTAATAGAAAAAAAATACTTACTATATAAATAAAATCCTTAATAGATAAATAAAATATAGTATATATGCTATCATTTTGTGGATCCTTTTATATTAAAATATCACATAATATACACGTGAATGATATTTTATATTTTGTATTCGCCTCAGATGCGGTCTATAGTCTACATATATATGTAGTGCGCGCAAATGCATATACGTATACATAAATTATCTTCTTCATAGTCAAATCATGACTCAGTCACTTTTAGAAGTTTTGTAATTTACTCTCATTATCCTTATATATTGAAATACCATTAATAATATATGAAATTGGAGATCATCAATTAGGAGTTTTTTTTTTTTTTTTTTTTTTTTGAGGAGAATTAGGAGTAAATTGATTATATCACACGACTTGTTTGTCGCATCTCATATTATTTCTGTCTTATTTCTCGAATTTTTAAAGAATTTGTTAGATCCCTTTCTACATCCAATTTATATCATTTATATGTTGTAAGAGATTAAGTTGCATGAGATAATTATCACTCTCCCTCCACACAAGTATACAACCACTTATCATGTTGAAAAGAAATTTGGATAATAGCTTTGGTCGGATAATATTGTGCTCAATTCAAATGAGAAATTATTTTTCACTTAATTTTTTTTCCTTGATCAAACTGAAGAAAATATCAATTTACTCTTCATTTGTCAGATCTTCCTCTCGTTTTCTACTCTATGATCAAACGTAGGTCTATCTTTCGGTGCCTAAGTCTTTCCATGACTTAGAAGAAAAATCTCCTTTCCCTTGACTGAAAAAGGATCAGATTCTTGTTCTTTTCGCGTTTTGGGCGAGACCAAAGTTCCAAACATGAAATAAGATAGTCCAGTCTATGTCCCCAGATCCAGTAATCTTCACAGTATAAAAAAGAAACTTTTGAGATGAAATCTTGAAATGAAATAGACTTGAACGGTAGTCGAAATATTTTAATCATGCAGGACAGCTAGAGTGAGACACTAGTAGAAATGATTACATACGTGAACAAAGGAGCCAAATATGAACTTAGTTATTCACACTTGGGACCATTATGGAGCAAATTATACGTTTCATATTTATGAGTTTCAGTTAACTTAATTGGTAAAAATTATTGTTGTTGAATAAGAGATGTAGGGCTCAGTCTCCGTTTACACCAAAAATCAATTAAGATTCTTAATATGATAATTAAAAACGGACGTTATAGATTAAAACTCTCTAAAAGAAAGAATTATAAAATATTTAGTTGTATTTTAAATTGATAAAGTAGTTTATAGGATTGTGAATCAAGTTTATTAGATACTAAGGATCTGTTTAGATACTGCTTATTTACTGAAAACTGAAAACTTATTTGTTGAAAATACTGTAGCAAAATAATTTTTAAATGTGTGAATAGTGCCGTAAGACCCACATTTACCTAGAAATTTGCGTTTTGCTGAATTTGGCTGGGTCATGAACAATGCCGTGGGACCCAGCTAAAAATGCAAACACACACTTGCCGCTACACAAACGCACACTAAAGCTGAACACTATTTTCCTTTCAATTTTGAACCCATAATTTATATTATATTATTTTTCATTATTTATAATATGCTACTTTAACAAATTGTGAACATAATTATAGAAAAAGTTACATCCCTATATCTATTCTTAGGCGTAATAACAGTAGAGAAAATTATTTTACTTTAGGGAGCAATGCTGAAGTGCCCCTAATAGAATTTCATAAGTGACTAAGCTGGTTCAGTAGTCAACTTTCAGTTTACACACAAGTAACTCATTTTTAGATTTAAGGTTGTGTTTTTTCCAAGTACGTACTAACACAAAATGAAAATGGTTCATGAGCTTGAATTAAATATTTACAACTTCAAAGATAAGTTAATGTTGTCAGTTTCAAATAAGCCTTAAGATGTAAAAAGATATCAATCAAAGGAAAGAAAACATGCAAAAGTAGCCAAAAAAATCCATAATTGGGCCTGTATTTTTCCTATGTCCACATTCACCAGGGTGGGACCCTAAACAAAACTTGATGGATTGGGAACCTCTCTCTCTCTCTCTCTCTGGCCCACCCTCTAGAAACTTTTCTAAGAAGTCCCCTAGAAACTTACAAGAAAGGGTAACGCGTGGTGTGTCGGCTATTTTGCTTTCTAGATGGAATTCCCACACAATTCAAAAAGAAAAAGCCATTCCTCCACAATATTAGTATATATATATATAGAGCTCTTTTGTGACTAACTTCCTATGTGTGTATAGAATTTATTAGTCTAAATTAGAAGTGGAAATGGCTATGCCCAAGTGTTTTTTGCTCTTTTTCTGGTTCTGTATGATCGTTGCCATGCTTCAACAGCCAAGAGAGTTAGATGCCAGGCCATTGACACTTCAAAAAGGTAAGCAGAAGAACAACCATGCACCTAGTCAACATATAGAATAGCATATCATTATTAAGTCTTGTGGTCATAACGTGTTGTTTTCATTTAGAGTTAATAGAGTTGATGATTGGCCATTTTTTTTTTCTATTATTAAGGGAATAACAAACTTGTGATTAAATTTACAGGGCGCTTAAATAACTTTGTTGCAACACTTGGCATTGAGTGCAAGTGTTGTGATGGAATAAAAGGTGAATGCAGGAGCACCTGGGACTCTTCTTGCCCCAAGCTTCAATGCCTTCCATGGAAGCATCAGTAATTAAATGTATAAGGAATATACTTATTTCATGCCTGATGCACTTTATGTATCGTAATATCTTATATTCCTATGCTGTATTATATATGTTGACTACTTGACTTTGCCTTCTTACTAATAAAAGGCGTTCTGTAATATACATACTCCGCATGGATTAATAGTTTTATCTTGAATACTTCGATAGGCATGGGTGGAAGAGCCAAAAGCTTTTTTTTTTTTTTTTAGTTGAATGGAAGAGCAAGAAGCTCAATCAAGAAATTTCCAATTACAACTAGCTTGTTAGCAGTCACCTATAGCTACGTTTGAGCTAAACAGATGGTGATACGTAGATTAATTATGTTTGTAACCAAGGGTCCAAGACTACTCCTTAGTCCTTACCAGTTAGCGAAGGCACCGTTGTGCTACGTTTGTTTCAACAAAAAGTATTTGTCGCATTTTCTAGAACTATACTGTGGAAAACAAGAATTAACAAAAAAATATATATTTTGTTTTTATACTTGATGATAAACAAGGCAAAATATATAGAAAACAAGATTAGGGATGACGATTTTTTCCCGCCCCGCTTAACTCGTCCCTCCTCGCTTCGTCCCACGTGGGTTTTTCCTGCCCCGCAAAGGTGATGGAGCAGGGATGGGGTAAGATTTTAGCCCCGCACCACGGGGCAAGACAGAGATGGGTTTAGACTTTTTAAACTCGCCTCGGCCCACCCTGCGTTGCTAAGGTATATAATTGTAAATTTTTTATACCCTAAAACTCTACTATTTAAACAAACATATCAATATTAGCTTATTTTATTCTACCTAATGTGGTTCTCTGCCTTTATTTTGTTATGTGTTATACTATGAGATTTTTTTTTCATGATTGTCTTGTTAAACATTTGGATATATTATTCAATTTTATCTAAAAATTGATTTGATTTGATGAGATAAATTTAGTTGTAATTTCAAATATATTTTTATCAATGAAATAGGTTTCATTAAAAAAATTGTACTAGTTGTAGGACAAATTAATAAAAAGTAGAGTTTTACAAGGTAGGGCGGAGCTTCGCGGGGCCTCAAAAGGCGGGGGATAGGGTAAGACAAAACTATGTGGGGCGGGAACGAAGACCCCATCCTTCAGCCCCGCCCTACCTCATTACCATCCCTAAATAGGATCTATTTTTAGGAAATAAAAAATATTTGGTCATTGCTCTATGCCCTCTCCATTAATTCCATCCATACTCTCATTGACATCACCTTCACTGTTGCAAACACCATAGTTGTCGCCCTCATCACCGTCACCTCTATAATCATTGTGCCTATTTGAAATATAAATGATTTTTTATGTGAATCAAAAGACAATAAATGTTTTTTGGGATAATTTTCAAAGTTACAATTAAATACATAAAAAAAAATTCTTTAAAAAATTTCTTAAAAAAAGCGTTCTCTCCAAAAAAACTTTTCTTTGGGCGGTAAAATGAACCAAAGGTTGATAACCAAAGTGGTCTTATATACCCGATGCATATAATAAAAATTTCTTACGTACATAGGGATAGTTCATGATCCACTATCAAAAGCATCTAAACCACTACCGCACACTCTTAGTATGATGGTCACTCTACAAGTATAAGTGCTTGTGGGGTGTGAGGGCAAGGGCCGGGGTTCAAGTCTTTAAAAGGAAACTTCACACACATATGCACTTAGATTAAGTTAGAGTAAAATTTCTATCTTGTAAAAAAAAAAAAAAAAAAAAAAAAAGAAAAGAGGCATCTAGACCAATCTGGTGCCACTAATGTTATGATCAACTCTTTTACCAATTATTAGACATGGCAAAACGGGCGGGTCGGGTCGGGTTCGGGTCGGGTCAATCGGGTTACGGGTCAAACGGGTCACGGGTCAAAAACGGGTCACTTTAAGCGGGTCAAAATCGGGTTCGGGTCAATCGGGTTGCGGGTCGGGTCGGGTCGGGTCGGGTTGACCCGTATTTTTCACATGAATTTTTTTATTATTTAATTTTTATATAGAAAACAACATGTATCTGTCATTTGGAAAGTCATGCAACAAATTACTTAATGTAAAATGCATTATTTTGAATTCACCACTTATATCAAGAATGAACTCAATTAAACTTATTAATACTTATTCAACAATTTTAAAATTATACAAATCCTAACATTACTATCTAAAACAAAATAACACAAAGATAAGTAAAACAAATACACAAGTTTTATTTCTGCACAATATCAACATTCCAAATATAAAACAAAATTACAAATGACTTATTGGATAACTCATTTGATAAAGAATAAAAATATATAAGAAATTTACAATCTTGAAAATTAATTTTATAATCTATTATCAGTTGTGGTTGACACTCTATTTCAATTTGAGATATACTTTAAAATTTGATTGCTTACTTATTCATATATGGTCTCTTTTATGAATATCATATTATTGTTAAGCAACACACACTCTAGAATATATTATAATTTATTTTGAAAAGCTGTTTATTTTGGACATAAATTATTAAAAAATAGGTCTAAGTATTCATAATTTATGCTAATTTGATACTTTAGCTTCACTATTTTCACACTTGTGAATATTTCTTATATGTCTACAATTTTAAATCTATGTTTTTAACTCTACTGTAACCAGATTATCTTGGCATGTACTTTACTATTTGATATCTAAAAATATTCACTCATTACAGAATGTTCAACCATTAATCTTTCAATTAATTTGCATATAGTTATGTAAATGTATCAATTGTTTCCTTAAAGTTCACAATAAACAATTAAACCAATATTGTCTTAGTTTTACTATTTTTTTTTACCAAAAAAAAAAGTTTTTAAAAAATGGTTCGGATTCGGGTCGGGTCGCGGGTCGGGTCGGGTTGACCCGCAAAAAACACGGGTCGGGTCACGGGTCAACCCGTTTTTGCTTCGGGTCAAAAAAATCGGGTTCGGGTCGGGTATTTTTCGGGTCGGGTCGGGTCGGGTCAGAAAATTCTGACCCGTTTTGCCATGTCTACCAATTATGCATATCCCTACTTCAAGGCAATTCTAATTTAGGACTTTTGGACAATTATACCAATAATTTCCATGCGGCTGATGGATAAGTATACACTTCCTTAATTGAACTCTATACTTAGTATATATGAAATCATTAAATTAGAACTCCTCCCCCTCTAGATTTTCCCAAACTGGGGGAATTAAAAATAAAATGGTTTGAACCATCTCAAATCCTTCCCCCTTTCTTAAAAAAAAATTAAATAAGAGAACTTCCATGTCTTCCCAAGACTCACAAACCCCTTTATTTAGCAACTTTTTCAATAAAAATAGGTTGCACAACACTATTCACACATTTAAAAATTATTTTGCTATAGTGTTTTCAGTTTTTAGCAAAATAAACTGTATCCAAACGGATCATATATATACCTTTCATTGGGCTTAGTGCAACACATGGAGCATAATATAGTAAACATGTAGTAATTAAGGACATTTACCTTTTAAAGAATGCCATTAAAACTGAACCGCGTTAATCTCTCTCTCTTCATTTTTTTCTAATAGGAAAATGTTAATAAATAATCTAAGAGCATCTCCAGCAAATTCATCAAATTTTTGTATTGTTTGGAGAATGAATAATGATTTTTATCTTTATTTATCCACTTTTTTAAATACACTTTCCAATAGATTCTTTATCTCATTTAAATATTATTTTTTTTCATTCATTATTTATTCTTTTTTTAACAACTACGCATTTTCCAATATTTTTTTATTCAACACCTAATTATTATAATAAGAAAAAATCATTTGAAGAATGAACAGTAGCCCATCAAGTTTGATGGGCTACTATTCATGAGCCAAAAAAAAAATTGAGGTATAGAGAACTTGTTGGAGCATGAATAGTAGTATATATATTCTCTATATTTTGGTTATGCATACTTTATTGGAGATGCTCTAAGATTATTGGTTTAGAAATATTTTTTTTTAAATTTTTATGAGAATAAAAAAAGTAATTGATTTTTTTTTTTTTACAGTTTTTTATATTTTCTTTAAAAGTGATATCAAAACTTTTTTTAAATAATTCATTAACAAATGCTTTAAGGACATTTGTTAACTAGACCATTTCTCATATACATGATCATTATATAATAAATTAATAACTTTATCTCTGATATGTTATCATAATTATGTCTTAATAACTATTTCTAACATAGTGTAGAGTTATATTTTATCTTTTCTAATAATTATATTTAAATTCCTTCCCTTAAAACATAAATAAGACAAAGGCATTCATAACACTTGCCCTTTCAAACTCTGTACTCTTGAATTCAAAGGTAGTTTGCCAGTCAATGGTTACGTTGTGCCGGCAGAGCCATTTCCACGATGAGATTAATGAAATAAATCACAACTCCTCATTACATTCAAAGTTTCGAACTCCACCATCCCCAAAAAAAAAAAAAAAAAAGAGAGAGAGAGAGAGAGAGAAATACAAGGATTTGACTTTTTTTTTTTTTTTGGAAGAATGATTTTCCGATCCATCTGAACAAGTCTTTTCTTGTTAGTTGTTAGGACTTAGGTCATTAAATCTTTTGACATGAGCAAATCAAAGGCTTATTTCATTGGTGCATATTGAGCCACGCGAGGCAGAGGGTGCTTATTCTCGAACATATATTCTTTTAGTGAACTGTACAAATTGTCAACCAAAATTTATGATAAAAAAGAAATCCCATCGTTATTAATTCCTCCTCTCATGGGCTAAGTCAAGTAATTTTGATGCAACTATTAACCAAATAAAGTCGACTCTTGCTGCCATTTGCTTATACGAAAATAGTACTAGTAATGTTTTGAAGGCATAAATCAAAGAGAAAAATGCTGGTAATCTTCTTAGGGAGAAATTTTGACATTTTGTAGTCTTTTTTTTTTTTGGTAAAATGTGGAGAAATTATTAGGTCCACCAGAGGATTGCTGAAGTGGTTCTCCTTATCTTTCTAAGTTCTAACTAATTAAACGCTGTTATTTATGCAAATGTAACATCATCTAATGATTTTTAATTTTATCTTTAATTCTTATGCTGATTAGAAATTTGACTCACACATTTAAATAAATGAGATTATTTCATTAGTTGGAATGACCATTTCAGCAATTCTTTTAATAGACCTAATAATTTTTCATAAAATATACCCGTGCTAGTTTTGAAATAATTATAGTAGAAGGAGACGTTTTGTTTCTCAAAAAAAAAAAAAAAAAAAAGGAGACGTTTTATATATTAGCTTTGAAGCAGTACTAAAAAAGGCCCATCTCATTAGCTTTGAAGCAGTACTAAAAAAGGTCCATCGTATTAAGCTATTAGGCCCATCATTGAAGACACTATTTGTCCCTTGATAATTTTATTTATTTGTTGGGATGTTAATTTTGTGCAGAAAGAATATAATAGAGTTGTACTTGTACATAATGTAAGCCATTAGGTCCTTATCTCCAATCTTCTCCTTTCGGTACTTGCTAGCGAAGATGGAGATGGTTTAGATCCCATACCTTATCTTTGATCAATAAAACTCAAAGCTGTAAATTTGGCTATACCAGGAGAATTGCCACTATTAGTAAGATCCAAGCTTCCCGAATATTTGGCTCTAAGTCAAGTCAAATCAAGACTCTACTTTGTTTTCTTTCAAATTTTGAATTATTCCTCTAGAAATTAAATTCGTTGAGCGTGGTCTAATTTTAATTACTATTTTATTTGCATAAAAGAACAGTCATATAATTACGAGAAATGAAATGTCCACAATTTTTCACAACAAATCTTAAGTTTCAAGTTGTTACCAGCTAATATGGGTGGAAAAAAGAAAATGTAATTTAAGTTATAAATTCAAATTAGAACCAATAACAACTTGCCACTTATGACTTATTAAAAAAATGTTAAGAAAATATTGTAGACGTAACATTTCTCTATAACTAATGTCTTCCCTGTAATTACAGTTAACACGTGATGTTTTAAAATCTCCAAAACCAAAACCAAATCCCTATCACCATTCACTCTACAAGTGAAAGTGACATGGCAAATTGGTTTTAGATGCCGGGGTAGAAGGATCAGGGAATATATATGATTGCTTCAAGTAATTCGCTTTTGGATAGTGGTTATCTAACCGACCCAGCACCATGGTAAGAAACTTCGGGGAAATCCTCAAGTAATTGCAGTGATTATTCAGTGGGGGGAAAATTATAGCAGTAAATTGGTAACTTATTACTTATGTAAGTGAATTCAGGAAATTTTGGGCCATCTAATGTTTTTTATGCGAGAGATACTTTCTCTTTGGCAACATGTGTGGTATATGAGGTCTCTCTGTCGCTTAGAAAGTGAGGTTTTCTCTCTTCTTTAAGGCAGTAGAAGTGTGGTGGTCCCTTCATTGGAATGAGTTTGTTCTCAGAGGTAACAAGTGTACCTTCCAAGTTAGTGGTTCTTTGTTTTTTTGAGGTTGTTGGGAAACACATTTTTTCTTTTTTCACCTTGAAATTTTCCATGGAGGAGTTAGCAAATCAATGGACCAATTTTTCCCTTTCAGAAAAGGAAACTGTTGGATTCGCCCTATCAAAAGAACAACACTTTGGTGAATTTTTGCTAGCTGCTCAATTCCCTACTCCACATTTTCTAAATATGGAGGCCATGGCGCGAACTTTCAAACAATTGTGGAGATCTACAAACGGGTTCACTATCTGAAACCAAAATAATCATCGAGTTTTGTTTGTATTTGATAACCCCAATGATATAGACAGAATTCTCAAAAATTAGCTGTGAAGTTTCGATAAACATCTGGTGATGCTGCAAAGATACAATATAGATTGTTCGATTTGTGACTTAGTTTTTTCAAAAACGATATCCTGGGTTCAGGTCCATGATATCCCAATTCAATACATGACAAAGGAAGTGGCAAAAAACATCTATGACATCACTGGGGAAGTGCAGAAATTAGCAGATACAGTAACCAATGAAGGTGGACATTTCATTCGAGTGCGAGTGATGATTGATTACTCTACGTTTATGTCGAGGTAGGGTTATTACACTAGAGAATGGGTCAAAACATTGGGTCCAATTCAGATACGAGCCAAACCTCTGTTTCTGGTGTGGGCGTCTAAATCACGCTGATAAGAATTGCGAGCTGTGGCTGCAAAGCAAAGGCACACTAACAGTGGATCAACAGCAGTACAACTTCAATCTGAAGGCCACACCATACACGTCTAGTGGAAGAGATGTCATAGTGGTATCTAGTTTTTATGAAATGAGACATCCATTCACGAGAAAAGAATGCCAGGCAGCAAGGGAAAGGACGGAGATGAGGGCGAACAGTTCAGCAGAGAAACAACTGGAGATGACTCAGGCGAGCATGGAAACCGATGAAGGAATTAATTCAGATATTAATGCCAATGATTTACCCATTACAAATGAGGTGGCCGTCAATGATACGTTACCTCCAGAAGTTGTTATTGAATCAAACTCTCCAACAGGTGTAAAGGTACCAACAAATACACGTAATAATGGGGAGGAGAAAAATAAGGAATCAGAATTAATCTCAGACTCAATTACTTCCGAGAATTAATTTGATATTCAGATTAACGAGATCGATGCAAAATTGGCTATATTTGATGAGGACTCGAGTATTTAGGGCAAAGCGGTGTGGGTAATTAATGGGATGAGTAATACTGAAGTTCCCAATTTGGCTCCACTAATCAGTACTCAGTAGTAAGGGTTCACGTAAATCAACAGGTAACCAAGGAAAGTTTTTTCCTGACATGGCAGAAACTTCTAAGTACTCTCAAAACTCAGCAAACTCTAATCCTAAGTGTCAAAAAAAATAAAAAAAGTGGACAAAGCTAGTCCGCAAACCTGCACGGGAAACACAGGCGAACAAAGAAGAGAATGGGTTGAGATGCAAGAAGAGGTGAAGGGTTAATCATCTAGAGTTACCTTCCAAGCGTAGATTGGTTTCAAAAGATGATGGAGTTGCTACAATTTCAATGGTGGAGGCTGTACAGCAGTCCCGTCAATTGCAATGAGTTGCTTAGTGTGGAACTATCGTAGGCTTGGGAACCCATGTACAGAGGACAAGTTTGCAGAGTTGGTGCGAGCAAAAGATCCCTCTGTCATGTTTCTAACCGAAACATGGATAGATGAAGCAAGACTAAAACAAGTGCTACAGAAGATACAATTTGAAAATATTTTCATTGCTCCTAGACCAAATAGGGGTGGTGGATTGGTGTTGTTTTGGAGGTCATCAATTGATGTATTAGTGGTAGGTTCAAGTAAGAATTTTATTGATGCGATTATCAACAGAAATAAGGAGAAAGAAAGGCGATTTACAGGGTTTTATGGCGAATCGGAGACCCACATGAGATTGGAATCTTGGGAACAACTTAAAAGTTTGGACCGAAAATTCCAACTCCCTTGGCTTTGTGCGAGAGACTTTAATGAACTAACAAGGGCCGATGAGAAATTGGGGGGAAATAGAAGAAGTCATAATCAAATGCAGCTTTTTCGGGATGCATTGGATGAATGTGGTTTCATTGATTTAGCTTACTTGGGTTCGAAGTTCACATGGAGAAAACATTTTGCTAATGTTCAATCAATATGGGAAAGGTTGGATAGGGCATTGTGTACAAATGACTAGCTGTAGTAGTTTGGAGCAACAAAGGTATTTCATTTAAATAGCTCTACCTTTGATCATATTCCTATCTGGATTGTTCCAAATGGTCTAGACCCTCCACCCTTGTCTAGACCATTTAGGTTTGAGGAGATGTGGTTATCGGATAAAGGATGTGGCTGTACGGTGGTAGCTGTTTGGAGAGTTGAATTCAATTGTGATGCTGAGGTTCAAGTGATGAGAAAAATCAAGAAGAGTAGGAAGGATTTAACTCAGTGGAGTCGGCAACACTTTGGGAGTGTTAGGTGAGAATTGAAAGAGAAGAAAAAATAGCTAGAGAAGGCCAAACAGGTCGCTATGCAATTAGGCAATAATTTTCGGGTTAAGGAGTTAACAAAGGAGGTACAAGATTTGACGGAGAACGAGAATAAAATGTGAAGGCAACGGGCAAAAAATTTTTGGTTGATTGGAGGGGATGAAAATACAAAGTACTTTCACAGTAAGGCAACTCAGCAATGTAGGTGGAATAAAATTTCAGGCATCTTCAACTTGAATGGGGTGTGGGTTACTCAACCTGATTCAATTGCAAATAGCTTCATAGATTAATATCAGGGGTTGTTTACATCTTCAAACTTGGTCATGGAGAAGGCTGCTTTAAACCCGATTCCTAAACTTATCACTAAGGAGATGAATGCATTTTTGTCTTAAGAATTTATGGATTGGGAAGTCCAAACAGCCTTGAAGTAGATGGCCCCATTGAAAGCGCCAGGTCCCAACAGTATGCCCCCTCTATTCTATCAAAATTATTGGAGTTTGGTTGGTTGTGATGTCACAAAAATATATATATATATATATATATGTATGTATTCCTACTTAATTACAGCCACCCTTCCCCATCCCCTTAACCATACTTTCATAACTCTTATCCCAAAAATAAAAAATCCCTTGTCTGTCAATGATTTTCGTCCCATTAGCCTATGCAATGTCCTTTATAAAATTTTTTCAAAGGTGTTAGCCAATAGATTGAAAAAAATATTGCCTAACATCATTTCGAAACATCAAAGTGCCTTTACAAAAAACCGGTTGATATCTGATAATATTCTTGTAGCCTTTGAAACTCTCCATAGCATGAAAAAACATAAAATGGGCAAAACTGGCTATATGGTGGTCAAATTGGATATGAGTAAAGCCTATGATAGGGTAGAATGGGCTTTCTTGGAAGAAATTATGAGAAAATTGGGGTTTAAAGAGAGGTGGATAAATCTGATGATGGTTTGTGTGAAATCAATATCGTACTCGATACTAGTGAATGGGGAACCAAAAGGCCTAATCCGTCCTTCTACGGGGATTCATCAAAGAGATCCCCTATCTCCATTTTTGTTCCTATTGTGCACAGAATGACTACATAGCCTTATTACCAAAGCTGCCAATGAAGATTCTATAAAGGGTTTCTCCCTTTGTAGGAGGAGCCTAAGACTAACCCATTTGCTTTTTGTAGATGATAGTTTGTTATTTTGCAGGGCAAACAGACATGATTCCCTTAAGGTGCTAGAAATTTTAGCAACTTATGAAAGTGTTTTGGAGCAGCAAATCAACCGAAGCAAAACCTCTTTATTTTTTAGTAAGTCAACATCTGAGGAGGAAAAAAGAAAGAGTAACGAAGCATTTGGAGTTCCCGAAATTTTGCACTATGATAAGTACTTAGGGCTTCCATATCTTATTGGGAAGCACAAAAAAGCAAGCTTCGATTATATAAAGGAAAGGATTTGGAGAAAATTACAAGGGTGGAAAGAGAAGTTGTTGTCACAAGCCGCTAGAGAAATCCTCATAAAAGCCGTGGTGAAAGCAATTCCAACATACATGATCAGTTGTTTTATGCTTGCTCAGAGTCTTTGCCATGAAATTGAAGTTCTAATTCGTAAGTTTTGGTGGGGACAAAGGGAAGACTAAAGGAAAATTCATTGGGTTAAATGGGGTGACATGTGTGACCCAAAGGCGGAAGGAGGGATGGGTTTTAAGGACTTATCGCTTTTTAATGAAGCTCTACTAGGCAAGCAAGTATGGAGGCTGCTGCATAACAAAAATTCTTTGTTCTATAGAGTTTTAAAACAAGGTTCTTTCCAAATTGCACAATAATGGAAGCCAAAGAAGGTCATGGTGGGTCTTATGCATGGAAGAGCATCTTGAAAGGTAGGGGTGTTATTCAAAGGGGGGCGAAATGGAGGGTGGGAGATGGAGAATCAATCAAAATTTACAGAGATAACTAGCTACCTACTGCATGGCCCTATACAATTAGAATTTCAAAATTCCATAGTAAGCTCTCTTATAAACCATCAGACTCACACCTGGGATTTAGAGGTATTATCCACTGCTCTCACTCCATTTGAAGCTGACTTGGTTCAAAAAATCACTCTAAGCTGTGGACAATCAAGGGATGTTCTCTTTTGGCCATTTGTGTAGTTAGGCATTTACTCAGTCAAGTCGGGTTATTATTTCCTCAAGTCTGAAGCTCGCTCCACAGCCATAGCTACATAAGCTCAAGCTCTGCCTGATGATCCCAAGCCACCATGGAATCGGACTTGGAAGCTTAATCTACCAAACAAAATAAAAAAACTTTTTATGGAGAGTAGCCCGTAATGCACTGCTACAAGTTCAGAATTGGTTCAGAGATGCATCATCAACGATCCAATCTACTCCTTATGCTCAAGTCATAGTAAGGATGCTCTACACGCTTTGTGTTCCTGTCCAACTTTGTCACAAGTGTGGGAAGAAGATTCGCAATGGAGTTTCAACCAAACTTCAAGGTATTCCGATTTCACACAACTACTCTTCATGGTATTGAATTCAGCTTGCAATGTCGAACTATTCGCTAGAATCACGTGGACAATCTGGTTTAGAAGAAACAAACTCAAATTTTCACCACTGGGGCTCCCTTTGGATCAAGTTATGCAGACAACAATTAACTCAGTCCTGGAGTTTCGGAAAGCGCAAACACCAGCTGAGCCAAAGGCAGCTAGGCCAAGAGCTAAGTGGATAGCGCCTCCAAGTGAAAGCTACAAAATAAATTTTGATGGGGCTATCTTTAAGGACCAGAACAAGGAAGGGATTGGAGTAATTATTCGAGACAGCTGCAGTTTGGTAATGGGTTCTATGTCTCAAGTTGTTCCTCTCACTCAAACTATTGTGGAACTTGAAGCTTTGGCAACATTAAAAGCAGTTGAATTTGCTACAGATTTGGGGTTGATTTCCGTGGTTCTTAAAGGTGATTCAGAGATTCTTATGAATGCATTGATTGATAATTCGCTTTTAGCCTCTTTTAGTCTTTTGATCCAAGACATTAAGGCTTATGCTGAATTTTTTTGATGTATTAGTTTTTTCATGTTCGTAGGGAGGGTAATATTATAGCACACAACCTAGCTAGGCATGCATGTCATGTCACTAGTTTTTCAGTGTAGATGGAAGATGTCCCATCTCACACACTTGTTGCTTATCAAGTAGATTTGCCTATTGCTGAATAAAATAACGTATTTCTTTCTCAAAAAAAAAAAATGTGTGGCATATAGGTTATTCATTTATCAAGTTGGATTATTTTTTGATAGAAACAATAGACAATATACGCATTATCTCTTTTATTGTATGTGAGACCACACACCTAGAGAGAGATGTTGGTATTGAATGGTGTAAATATGGGCTTTTACACTAAATTCTTATAGAATTTAATATCGTTAAAGAATGTTTTATCACTTGAAAAAGGTTGTGGTTGATTAATTGTTGAGATTTCAATCAAGAAGGAAGGCATGAAGGAAGGCAACTCAGTAAAGAAGAAACAAGAAGAAAGCAATTGCAGTGATGTAAAACCAGACCAAAACAACAGAGTTTATGAGAAAAGGAAGAAATGGAAGTTAAAACCAAACGGTGTCGTTGCACTTAAGTGACTAGCACGTGTGATGGTTGGCACATGTGATTGATTAAGTGCTATACAATTGTCAATTACTGATTGCTTAGAGCATCCACAGCCGATTTTTATATCTCATCTTATTTTACCATCTCAAAAAGCAATTTTATCAATTATACAATACAATTTTACAATTTTCCAGCATCCCAACTTTCATTTTCTTATTCTATTCATTAAAATAATATTTCTCCCCAATAAAATATATATATATATATATATATATATTTGTTTTTTTCCCAATTTTCTCCTACACACGATACCATTCAAACTCCTCCATTAACTTTACTATTCACCTTCTTCCCCGGAACCGCATTCCCTTATCCTTCATCATCCATATCAACCCAGAAAAAAAAAAAAAAAAAAAAAAAAAAAAAAAAAAAAAAACGCCGCCAACATCGCTGCAAAACCCATCACCTTGTTCCACACAACTCCATTCCTTTATCCTCCATCATTCATATCAACTCAAATCGGCCAAAAAAAAAAAAAAAACCCGCTTTCATCTCGGCAAAACCTAGATCGGCAAAACCCATCATTGCAAAACCCGTTTTCACAGCTCCACACCGATCTACTGTTAACACTCACAGCTCCACGCTGATTTCCACCACGCCGGGCAGCAAGCTCCACACCGTCACCCTCAATCACCCATCCCCACCACCACGGAAACCCTCCACCACATCAAACCCTTCTACCACCACATCAAACCCTTGATTCAAGGGAAAATAAAGAGGAAAAAAAATGAAAGGGAAGAGAGGGACGAGAGAGGGGGAGGGATTGAATGAGTGATCTGAAAAAGAAGAAAAAGAAAAAGAAAAAAAAAAAAAAAAAGCTAGAGAGAGGAGATGAGAGTGTGACCGGAGAGAGAGAGGATTTGATAAAGTAAAAAACTGAATAAAATATTAGTTTTTTTTTTTTTTACAAATATGCTACAGTGCAATTCTAAAGGTAGAATTGCACTATAGCAGTATTGCAAATTTTTTTGCAATACTTGCATTTTACAAGCCCAGCTGCGGAGTGTTTTGGGGGCATTTATGCTAAAATCATCTTACATTTGGCATATGCATGCCCAGCTGTGGATGCTCCTAGGAGGTTAGTTTGTTAGAGTTAAAAATGTTTTCTTTCCCTCTTTTCTCTATAGCGTGTATATAAGGCAAAGCCTTAGTGTAAATTAAACAATCTTTTCCATTTTAATCAATTCAAGAGAATCAGTTTTCTCAGTAGCTATCAGTTTTCTCAGCAGTTTCTAAAATCTTTTCTTTAACGTTAATTTTGATTTTTTTGGGGGGGGGTTAATGTTTATTTCAGTTCATAAATTTGAATTACTATAGAATAAACCTTGTTGCTTATAGAATTGCTTACATGCATCATAGGTTGCATGTTTCATTACATCTATCGAGTTCTTCACATCAGCTTTGCAAGTTGCAACTAATTTGATGGAGGAATTCTTTCTAAATTCTAAACGAACAGGGTTGATTGAGGAATTAGTAACATTCACAAGAGTCAGTGAAAGAGTCAAATTATGGTATTATGGACCTCTTGGGAGCTCAATCAAAAACAATTCATCAATTGAAGAAACGAGTTTGCAAATAAAAATTATTGTATGTAAAACAATTGTATACAACATGTATTCATAAACTAATTCAAATTACGGATAATGATGTTTGATCAACCCTAGTATAGGCAGGACTGAAACTAGGGTAACATGATACAATATGTTTTATTGGACTTTGGGCTTATATTTCTAACCACAAGTTTGTCGGTTCAGTGAACACTTAGGAGATTGGAATCCTCCCATATAGAGAATCCAAGTTCGCAACATGGATTTCCCACATGAGTATGTCCCAATTTGTCAATAGCAAAAGGCAAATGCTGTACGCTAAGTCGGTAACCCCATCGTGATTTCAAGGGAAAAGTTTTGCTTTGTGCTCTTGAAAAAGTCACATTCAATGAATGATTCAATTGCATGCACTTGTCCAATTATCCAAGAGGAAGTGGAATTATATGAAAGAAAATTCTTGAACAATCGTATCATCATCATTCATGTCAATATACTCTTTTTGTATGCCTTCACGTGTTGAGGGCCTGTAGGATTAGATTTTGTTCCAAGGTTCACAAATGAAAGAGCTTTTGCTAGAACCCTCTAGAACAAAACAAAGGGTACATCATTCACGATCACGACTACATGCTATCTTTCTCGAAAATTTACAATTTGACAAAATATACTCCTACTTCAGCCTTGTCATCATTAATACTTGTTTATGTAATCTCTTTAACTTGGATAAGGACTCGATCATCATCTTTTTTTATTGTAATTATTTGCTTTCTGGTTGAGAACCTTATCATCAAATCATATTTATAAAAATTATACTATGTAGTATTAAGTATGTTCTTGTCAACACCAAAAACGCCAATATATAAAAAACTGATTAGGCTTAGCTTTACCCAAGATTTGACATTAATGCTTGGGATGCTGCCATTAACCACTAATTTAAAAATAGCACCTTTATAATCATGAGGGCCCCCCCCCCCCCCCCCAAGATATTCTCAATTATAACTGATTCATCAGTGATAATAATCCAGTTTTTGTTGACTATGTAGCGACAAGTGGCAACTGGCAACTCATCCTTGCTCCTACTTGCCACAAAAACTGATAGGCTTTCGTCTGTCGAGTCCGTATTTGGTAAGGATAAAGTGTAAAACTTATATGGTACATCATCCACTAAAAAATTATCTCGTCAATCTTTACTTTAAACTTGATACATCCTATCACACCTAGCTAATAACATCACATCAATCTTTTACTTAAAACTTAAAATATGTTATTTATTAAGATCTAATCCTTTGTAATCAAATCTATTTATGTTTTAGCAATATGATAACATGGCATGTTCTTATTGTTTTGGTTTACACCAAGTCCTCATTGAATTTAATCTCATGTCATTATAATATCTCCCTTTTTTCTTTTCCTTATCTATTCTCTTTGGTAATTGATATAATTTAGGTGTAATTATTTAGATATTATATCATATCTTAAAAATTCCAATTATATTCTATCATCTGACTTTAGAAATTGTAACTATACGCAAACATGTGTATTGGTTAATAAATCAAATGATTGTGCTATGCCTTGTTCTATAGTTAATTCGCATCTTAAAAATTCCAATTAAATTCTATCATCTGACTTTAGAAATTGTGTCTTCTCAAAAAAAAAAAAAAAAAAACTTTAGAAATTGTAACTATACGCAAACATGTGTATTGGTTAATAAATCAAATGATTGTGCTATACATTGTTCTATAGATAATTCACATCTTAAAAAGTCCAATTAAATTCTATCATCTGACTTTAGAAATTGTGTCTTCTCAAAAAATAAATAAATAAATAAATAAACTTTAGAAATTGTAACTATACGCAAACATGTGTATTGGTTAATAAATCAAATGATTGTGCTATGCATTGTTCTATAGTTAATTCACATAATTCCATTTAATTAGAGAATATTAGGTCCAATATCTAAAAAGTTATATCTAAGTTTTTCCATTTCCATGGACCGTTGTTCTTGCTCATTATACTTATTTGCTTTAACTTCTCTGTTATTGCTTATGCCTTTCTAGACGTTAAAAAGCCAAAGTTTCACCGACTCTTATAGTATTGGACAATAGTTACGGAATCAGGCCATATTATTGGACTTTATTTTTTTAAACAAAATTCTAAAAGAAATGGGTGAATGATAATGAACCACTTATATAATACTATGATGATATTATTCCCTTGGAAGTTGGAATGGGGATTTAAACTCTCCTTTCGCAAGAGGATTTTCTATGTGAAGAATATTCTGCAGATTAATTAATAGACTAATTAAAGATGACAAAATGTCTATGCCGGCCTATCTCAGACGGAACTTCCCTTATCCATCTTGCATAATCGGACATATAGAGAGAGAGAGGATCGAGTTGAACCAATACATATATATATATATATATAGAAAGAAGTTCAAGTTAAAACTAACGTAATTTTAAGTAATGTTACTATAAATTTTACTCTAACCTAATCTAAGTGTAAATGTATGTGAAGTTCCCTCTTGAAAACTTAAACCTTGACCATTACCCCTCACACTTTACAAGCATTTATACTTGTGGAGTGACCATCGCGTTAAGTGTGCACAGTGACCATCGCGTTAAGTGTGCACAGTGTTTAATCTATATATTTATTGAAATTAGTTGTTTGTATATTCTTCAACAACAAAAAAATGTTTATATATCCTATTACCGGAAGCCAATTGATAAACATACACAATCTATATAGAATCATGCCTATCAAAAAATGGGATTAGTGCATCTATAAATTCAGGCTCGAGAAGGATTAAATATTACTCAATCAATTTTCTGTGTCCTAGGCAAAAGGTCCGCGTGAGATAAACACAATCTTTGTGACTTCACCAACCAGGGGCCAAATCTTTTTTTTTTTTTTTTTGAACCCACCAGGGGCCAAATCTATACATAGTTCAACTAGAGCTTCTTATATGGAATCAGACCATATTCCATTTATTTTCACTGGGAATTTTAGTTTATTGATGATTGTCTTCTGTAGCATCTCTCTCTCTCTCTCTCTCTCTCTCTCTCTCTCTCTGCGCCCCCCCCCCCCCCCCCCCCCCAAAATCTTTGATTCTCATTTGACCGGAACAAAAATCTTTGATTCTCAAAGATTTGCAAGGAAAATAGCTATAATATATCCTTTGTTTGGAATCTTATTTGACATTATTGAGAGGAAAAGGAGGGATGAGTATCCATCCATTTTTTTCAATAAATTTCAAAATGTAGAATTATTCAATTCACTTGGTACACCATCGTAACTAATAATTAATAAAGCTTACTAGTAGATTCCGATATAAAGCTTATTCTTTATATGAGACTATAAGTGTGCATTTGGGTTAGAATTAAAAATTAAAATTATTTCATTATTCAGCTTATTTTTGTTATTATTCATAAGTTCCATTGCACTTTTTGGAATTATTCATGGGTCCTATTATATTATTTCAACTAACTTTTACATTTATCTATAGTACTATCAACAATAATTTTTCAATTTTAGCAAAATAAACAATATTTAAATACACCCTTAAAAAGATAATCTTCCGGACATACATAATAAATTCCAATCAACAAAGAGAAAAAGTCTAATACTGGTTGGGAGTCAACAGTCAAAACAGTTTAACTTAAGGAGGCATAAGATTCAAGTTGAGCCAGCACCTTATCCATTTATCTTGTTGTGGGACTATGGGACCATGAGTCCAGAACATCTTGAGCCTCCCTAAAACTTACTTTTTGTCACTTTCCCAATAGATCAAAGATTTATAGGATGCAAATTAATTCTATAATTACAACTTTTTTCACAATTACTTTTTAAATCATTCAGGCAACAAGTTATAAATGATAATTAATAAAGTAATATCAATAATGGCCTGTGCAAAAATCAACAACTTAATAATTCAACCGTGAAAAATATTGTTTATATAGGATGTTTATTGGGATGAGAACACGTGGCAATACGGGTTGGAGCTGGCAACTTGTCCACTTGGCTCCGAAAGATGCAACCATGTGTCAAAGAGAGAGGGAGAGATATGACTGAATTTGAAGGAATGCACATGGGTGCAGCATCCAAAGCACCTAGTTTTGGCCTTATAAATAGCAGGGACCGTTCACAAGAGCTCCACATCTGCAATCTTCACGTGCTCTCTGCTCTGCCTATCTCTGCTTTTATAATTATCTCTTTCTTTGTTTGTATCTCTGCAAATCTTATCTAATTCTTCTTTTTCGGTCTTTGGCCGTTAAGAGATAACTATCATAAGAGTAGTTTTGTTCGTTAGTTGACAAAGAAAGCTTGCAAGTGAAGTGAAAGTGGTAACTATTATGGAGAACAAGAAGCAAGTTGGTGATGCATCAAAAAAAGTTGGTGGCTCATCTTCATCCAGGTCTCTGGATCACCTTTTTGGTCCCAAGGACCCTTCTTCAGCTTCTTCGACCGGAATATTTGGATCCATTTTTCCACCACCATCAACGGTATTTTATTTACCACAACCATCATATTTCAGTATATCACTATGTGGCTTGCTCTCTAGGAAAACTCTGTTTTGTTCTTATCTTTATTCTTCACTTCGCATATATCTCTTATGCGTAACAACTATTGTCGGTACAGTTAAGTTTAAACTAAAATTTTCAAATTTATTCATATGAGAATGAGCAAATAACTCTATCCTTAACAGTTTTTGTAAGTTTTTAAATTATCGGTACAGTTTTTGCAAATAACTCTATGTTTAGGAATACTTTCACAAGTTTAAATTATAATTGCTGATGTGGTTTGTTGTGATTTAAACATGATAAAAGTCGTACTAATGATGAATTCTCGTAAAAGTGACATTATTTCAATTATAATATGTTATTTTAATAGGGTAAACAAATTGTGTTCCTATGTTGGTTTTTTTTTTTTTTTTGGTAAATACCTGTGGCATGATTGATTTTACTACATCATGCATTTTCTTAAAATGGCTTAAGCTTGATATGGAACTAGGATGTTGAAAAATCCTTACTTTGAATAGGGTCAGAGGAAGAAGTTATTGACTTTTTGATATGATTGATATTAAGATACAACGTAATCACCATCCAAAAATAAATAAATAAATACAACGTAAGTTGCTTGATATTGATAGATGCGCTAGTGCTTTTAGTAAAGATTCAGCAAAAGCATAAGAAGTTCAATTGAAATTTGCATCATAAAAAGGTGCTATCCAAACTCGTTTTGCTTGAACTGGATAAGGAATATGAAAAAGTTTTCCAAGCGTTACAAGTAGCAAGTTCTAATTTCTTTTCTTCATTTACTTTAGCAGCCGGGGAGGGACTCCTTTCACAACCAAGGTGGCAGTGCCAAATATGGAAATCCAGGTATTATTTACGTATCAATCTACTTTATTCATGAGGTTGAAGGATTTCTTTTTCTTTTTTCTTTTTTCGCTGAATGAGGTTGAAGGATTTCAAGTCAAAGTCTTTTTGGATTAACAATATTTTTTTTTTAATTAAAATCTCATACAAGTGTACTTTTTGTTAACTTTTATAACATGTTTGAATGGAGGGTGGAAGGAAGAGGAGCGGAGGAAAGTAGAGTAGAGTTAACTAAAAATAAGCTAATTTTGTGCTAAATTTATTCTACTCTATTCTACTTCTCAGCTCTCCTCACTTTCCCTCAATCCAAACGGACAATTAATAAATAAATGAATATAATTTATGTGAAAAATTAATCCAAATACAAGCTTGTAGTATCTTATTCTCTTACCACTTGAGCTAATCTATATACAGAAAAAACTTTGCTACTTTGTGAGACGACTTTCTTTCCATATACAAGAAATTGGACATAATTAATAGTTTTTTTTTTTACTGTGTTAATATTTCAAATTGGAGCCTCTCCTATGCACAAATTTATTTAATTTTTTTTTTCAAAAAAAAAAAAAGATATCAATTTCTTAGCCTAACATAGACAGGGTTTGAATCCAAATGTTTGGTTGTATTGTTTGATTTTTCGGGTGGAATGTAAAATGAGAAATCTTTGGAAAATATTGCATGACCTTATCTGGGTTAACTCTTTTCAGATAATATCGCTCAAAGCGTCAAGGATGAAAGCGCTACTAAAAATTCACCTTATCAGAATGAAACAATGGAACCTTGCTATTTAAGCTCATCGATCTACTATGGCGGCCAAGAAAATTATTCTCCAAGGGCAAGCTCCACCGAATCTCAAAAGACTGTGAGTGCATAGTATTTTATATTCATTCATAGCATAAAAAATATACACACACCACCAAAAAAAAAAGAGTATTATATCGATGAATAAATAAACATATAGGTGCCAATCATTTTATTTATCATTTGAGTTTATATATATGGGTCATGCAACATGCATCGTTACAACAACGATAACAATTTTTTTTATTAGAAAAAAATGTTTTTATCGATGTGACTCATTTAATGTTTGTTTAAGATCCGCTTATTTTATTGAAACATAAAACTTTTTACTGAAAATACTGTAGATAAAAGTAAAAATTAGCTGAAATAATACAATAAGATTCATGAATAGTACCAAAAAGTAAGATTCATGAATAGTAACAAAAAGTGCAATAAAGCTCATAAATAGTAGCAAAAATAAGCTAAATAGTAAAATAAGTACTTTTTAATTTAGAGTCAAACACACACTTATTATTATTTCAAATTGATATCATACATAGAAAATGCGGGTAGTAAACTTCTCTTTCAATTTTTGATCAGTTCAAGAAAGATGGAGGGGAGGATGATTCAAATAATAATGCGAACAGTGCATCAAGAGGGAACTGGTGGCAGGGTATGTGAATATATAATAGTTGTGCAATTGCAGATTAAAGGGATATAATATTTGTTTCCTGCAGTTATAGGAGTTTTAGAAACTTAATTTAACTATAGTTTAATTTCTTTCTGCAGGTTCTCTCTATTACTAACACCTTGTCCCTGCATCAAATGTACTCCCCACCTTTGCACAGGTATTCAATGTTGTCTTTAGAATATATTTGATGGGTGATGAGTCTTACCATGCAATATTGTTTATTACATACAAACTGTTTTACACGCACTCTCTTAGAATATATTTGATGGGTCAATATGGGTTTTATTGTAGAGTAGTATTTATTGCATACAAACTGTTTTACATGCACTCTCAAAAGTAACTAAAATCATGATTTGAAGTCATGATAACAAATTTAACCCTTTATTATGTGCTTATCTTAAAATACTTTTCCATTTGTTTAGGACAAAATCTCATTTATCACTTTATGTGTGCTTGGCCAGTTATTAATTTCCCAATAATTCGTTTAAACTAAAAGTTTAAATGCGCACTTGAATAAATATATGCCGAATAGGCCTCATTAAAGGGAAAAAGTTCAGAGAGATAGAAAGGGATATATGTTTTAAGGAATAGAATTGATGTTACGTATATATATAACTACTGCTTAAGAATCATAGATACCCCAAAAGGAGAGGTTAGCTTTTACATGTTCCACACAAACGTGACAAATTAAAGTTTCCCAATATGATAGATTATTGAATTCCATATGCAGGGCCAGTACGTACTGTATAGATATTAGATTTACCACTAATGATCTATAGTTAAATTATTGAATGAATCAAACTGTTTAAAATTTGCAGTTTTATCTTTGTATTTAGTTTAATTTTGTGCAAAGTAAATAGGTATTCCTCTATTAATTATTTTTTAAGCAAAAAAAAAAATTATTTAATTAATTCTAATTATGATTGCTACTGTTGCTTCCCCAATCTCGAATTCTAAATATAATCTATTTTTGTGGTGTTATTCTTAACCTTTGATACAGCTAACTGAAACTGTGTTTGTTGACTATATTGCAGGGGTGGTGACATCTAAGCTAGCTTAATACTAAGGAAATAATATGGTAATATTAGTTAAGCCTAGTAGAGCATGACACCGTTGGACTTCCAAAAAACACGTTGGGTTGTTTTTATCCCAGCTAGTCAGGTTTGGCAAGTCTAGGATGTGTTTCTAGGAGCTCGGTGCAGGCTCTCTACTTGTAGTCTTGTATGACTAACCTAGTATTCCATGTACTTTGAATAAGTTCTATATATGGGTTTTAGCCCTCTATATGTAACTCTATATATGTGGAGGAATATACACACTTTTTCTCCTGTGCTAATGTTTTAAATGAATGGAAAATTATTAGTTTATATTGTAGATTGAACAAATGTCTACAACATTGTAAAATTTTTGCAAATCTCCTACTTGCTTTACGATCGGTTGAAGTGGGTCGTTGAGCTTCATACCTCCTTAAAAGAAAGCGAGATACCATATAAAACCCTTTTTTTTTCTTTTGAATAATGCTAAATTTTTAAATAATTTATTTAAAAATATTTACATGTTGACATAGTAATGAATATAATGTTCGGAAAAAAATCCTAATCCCCTCAGTGTCTATGTGTGAATTAAAATATATAACTACCAAACAAGAGCAATATTATGGAAACAAAATTAATTCCAGCAAGTACCACATAAATATAACTATACAAAAATACCAAATTTTACGTGAAAAACCCTCCGGTGTAGAAGGAAAAAAATCACAGCACAGCTCCAAAAAATATCTACTTTGAAATAGATAATACAACTATTAAGTTTATGTTAAACTTGAGTCCACAATAAATTAGATATACAACAAATAAATCTCAAGGAGTAAATACAATCTCACTACAAAACTAGCAACAAAATCTTCCTCTAAATACTCTAACTCTCTATGGTTGTATCACTCAAAAACTCCATGAGAACTTCACTAATTTATTTTCTTTATGAGTAACTTGAGCAAAAAAAAAGTCTTATTTTTCTTTTTCACTCCCTCACACTCTCATTGTGTTTCTCTCTATTTCTTCACACCGACTGCTAAGGGTGTGCAGAAAACCCACCAACCTGCCCAACCCAACCCACCGGGTTAGGTTAGTTTTTAGGGCTTGGTAGGTTGGGTTGGGTTACAAAAATTATTTTTATAGCGGGTCGGGTTGGGTTTGGGTTATAAAATTACAAACCCGCCAAACCCGACCCAACCCACTCATATTTAATATATATTTAAAATATATTATATATTTAATATAAAAAAAATTTAAAACTAGCTGTAGGGCACTTATATATATATATATATATATTATATTTAATAATTTAAAAAAAAAAAAAAAAACCAGTTGTAGAGCAGCACTTCCTCAGTTCCTCTTACTAATACTAATTTAATATATATATATATATATATATATATAATATTAATAAATTTTTTAAAATAACCAACCCTTCCTATCCCATTTAAAAGCCAATTACTTTATACAAATCTTAGTAAATTACTATTGTTGTTTAGTCATTAGTGTTGTTTACCTTTAAAGAGTTACATTGATACTAATCTTTGAGTTTTTTTTAATATATTAATATTTATATTTTTTTCTACTCAATTTAATAATAATAAAAAAAAATTGTCAAACTCATGAGTTCAACCCGACCCAACCCGATCCATGTGAGTTGGGTTAGGTTGGATTGGGTTAGGTTGGACTTATATGACGGATTGAATTGGGTTAAATTTTTTTGAACCAACATGATGAATTAGGTCAAAAAAAAATTTTGACCCAACATAATGAATTAGGTCAAAAAAAATTTTCAATCCGACCCATGCACATTCTACCATCTACACCTCACATGGCTGAATATTTCTGTGTTTTTGCCCTGTCTATGGAACTCACACACTTTGCTTCAGCCCTTTACTCACTGTGTTTCAATTTCTATCACACTGGCCTGGCCTGGCCTTTCTTTTCTTTTCCTTCTCTTCTCCTAAGCGTGTCTCAGACGCTTGCTCAGCTTTGCATTAAACCAAAAGCTGACTTTGGAAGCTTGAGGAAGCAAGCTCAATAATTGAGCTTTGACTAATGTGACAAGCAAGGGGGCTGGACCCCCAGCTGCCAGTTTGCCACGCACGCACCCAACATATAATTAGTGTTGCTTTAACAATATAATAATAAAATATTTAAATTGTTGTTTTTTGGATATTAGTGAGACTCGTTAGTTTGTAAAATTTGAGTATCGACATCATTGTTTCTCTTTAAAATCTAAAAGGCTACAAAGCAATTGTTAATAAAGTAATTGTCGAAGGACAAGCACATTACAATCATAGATAGACCAACACCAAAGCCTCAGCACATAGGTATAAGGATAAAGTCCCCAGCACATAGGTACCACTAGCTAACATTGAGTACTTAACAGCACCGGGCTAAGAGCCTAAGACCCCAAAACAAAGAAGCAACAACAGCACAGCAGTAGGAACTCTGGCTCAAGGTCTTCGGTCTTCAAGGCAATGTATAAGCTGCAAAATAGAATTAGCAAATTTAAGAAAAGAGTGAGCTAGGAAAACTATCAAACAAAAAAAAAATTGGAATATGAAATCTCTATCTCACCTTTAAGCATTTTACACATTAGCAAATTTACTTGTTGCAGTATGTTTTTTGTCCTTTTTTTTTTTTTTTCCAATCTAAATTTAGGTTCTTTATAAAGAAAAAAGAAGTTTGTGAGTTGTGACAAACTGCCATTGGTAAAGTAAAAAATAGAACATTTAAAATAGTAGATTGTAATGAAATATCAACACACCTCCACACTTGTAACTGGCAGGGCAATTAGCAATGTTGCACCTTTTAGGTATGGTAATTGCAACTTCAAGCTTGATTCCTGAACTCTTGCCCATCCTTGGCGACGTTGATCCTGCCACTTTAAAACTTTCTCCGAAGGAAGAGGCTGTGGAGGCCGAGTTGAAGAAGAGAATGAGCGGGAATGCCAAGTTGTCATATTGGGTTAGCTCTTCTTCTAAATTCTCTGTGACCGCCCATCGTGTGGCTTTTGTTGCGTTTTGGCTTTGTAAATTTGTTTTTGGCTCTCACCCCCATTATGCCATGAATCCTTTATATTTTCGTTTAGCTATCAAGATATTTGCTAGGGTAAGTCTGCCGTTGGCCCCTATGTTCTTGGGGCATTTGTATGTCCAATTAGATATCCTGCGGAGTGATGAGAGTCAGGCAGGCTCTTGTCACATAGTCACCTCCTCCGTTCATAGTACTATCTTGCAGCAGTTGTTATTTGAGCGTTGTGCCCAACACTTGGCGTAGGCCTGTTCGTTTTGCTAAAGAGAAGTATCAATCATGCCTGAGAGTAATTACTGACTTTTGTGGTAGATTTGAGTCTAATTTTTCGCTAACTTTTCGTTGGTTTGGTTTGAAGCCGATTGATTATTCTGTAGTTGAGTCTTTTGATGAGGGCATGGGATTTTCTTGGAGAGCTTATAGAAATTTGGGTACAGGTTATACATGTGTTGATTCTGCTATGGGTTTGTTTGTTGATACTGTCAGGACTACCACCCCTTTGATTGGTTTTGATGAGACAGGGATCACTTATTCAACGGCCACCAATGCTGGGTGGCTGCTTTACTTGGCCGACGATGGCATCAAGTTTGTTCATTATCCTGCCAACCGAGTAAGGAGACAGTTTGGATTAGATCAGGACATTCCCGATGACCTTTCCTTTCTTATGGAGTCCCCTACTTCCGTCTGACCCTTCCTACGGCATACTGCCTTTCAATTTTGGAGCCAGCGCTTCACTACAATTACCGTACCAAGCTCACTGAGGAAGGGCCTTTGTACTCCCGCCATGCATGGATATTGGCAAGCAGTAATGACTTCGTTTGAACAAGAGTTAGTGGGTAGTTGTGGTTTCTCCCTCATTCCTCTTGATGGGCTTAATGCAATTATTTCAGCTAATCCTAGGTTGCTTTTGCCCTCCAAGTCCGTGTTAGCATATGCTAGGAAACAGAGTTGGTCGGCCATCCTTGAGTGGGATAAGGAGAAGAAAGGGTGGTATTGGCACGCCGGTGATTGTCCTCCAGGTTGGGAGAAGAAAGTTAAAGTGACGAACGTTCGTGTGCCGGGCAAGAAGGGTCTTACCAAGCTTAAGTCTACAAGCAAGTCCAAACCTGCCACTCCACGGCCACCTACAAATGCTCACCTTTTCAGCAGGACATGAGGCAGTAAGAGAAAGACAACTCCTCACCCTGCGTTTGTTGCTGAGCGGAGAGTACGTCATCTCTAATTCTACTTTGTCCTTTACATATATATATATATATATATATATATTGAATTTCCCTGTGGCTAACCCTGACATGCTTGCTAACTTCTTTCTTTGACTTTGTCTTTTGTTCTCCCCTTTTTTGTAGTCTAAGCATAAGGAGGATACATCTATTACCCATCCCATACTGCTTAACGAGCCTAAATTTGAGGTACATTTTTTTCCTTCTTTTGTTCTCTCTCTCTCTCTCTCTCTCTCTCTCTCTCTCTCTCTCTCTGCATGTGTTTCATCTGCCACATGCTTTTGTTTACCTCATCCACCTAAAAGTTCCTCCGATCTTCATATCCCTCTTTTTTGTCTTTTAGGATAAACCTAAGCCTCTCTCTATATACCACCCCACAGTTGAGGAGCTTTCTGCCTCCATAGGTGTACCCATGGGGGGGCTTTTTCGATGGGGCTAACGTAGCATTTACAACTCCTGCCCCTTCTGCTATTGCGCATGGAGTTCCTGCTAAGGCTCCTACCCCTCCCACTAAGCCGGTACTCATAAATAAGGGTACTCATACTGGGAAGGTTAGTGAGACCACTCCCATTCTTGCCGAGATGCCTATTCCTCGAGAGGGGGTCACTCCTCCTATTGCTATTCAGACCGAGGTTGCCTTTCTTGTCACACCCCTTGTCATCTCCACCAGTGACCCTTTCGTAGCTCTAGCCCAGGCTATGAAGGATGGTTCTTCTTTGGTAGTTACCCCTTCCTTAATTCCTAGCACTGCTACACACGAGCCTACTGCAGATTTGTCCTCTGAGGGGTCTGAGACATTCTTGAGGATCCTAAAGATGAGCCAGTCCTGAAGAAGAGGATTTCTGACTTTGACAAAGAGGAGAGTGCTACCCCAAAGACCGAATTCATGGGTATGTGTCCCTTTTTTTTTTTCTCTTCATCTTGCTAAGTTCACTCTTCCTCATACATATGTATTTGCATCATTCCTTTTGCTATGATCTTCCTTCATTTGTATACTCATTTCCTTGTTTGCAGAGACCTTTGAGGGGCCAGGAGTTGCAGCAAACGTAGATATATCCTCAGCCATTCCTCCTACCTCACCCATAGCACCTGTTTCTGCTGTTCCCACAATGCCCGTTTTTGCCGTTCCTTCTGTACTTGTTTCTACCGTTCCCATAGTGCCCATTCTCATGGGTCTTGGTGAGTTTTCTTTCCCTTATCTCCTTCTTCATTTCTTCCTTATGAGTTTGTCCTTTTTAGATCACGGCTTCTCATTTCATGCTTTGTGCTTTCTTGACAGGTCCACTTCCTACTGCACCTTCTCAGTTTGAGGTAGGCAGTAGTTATGCCACCATTCCAAATCCCGTGAGTGAGGCCGCAGCCTTCTTTTCACACTTTGATCAATCTAAGGTCAATGAACTCGATCCTGCAAATTTCTAGGGTTCTGGGCCTCCTAATGTAGACTTCCACGGTTTCAGGGTTCTTAAGGATTGTGCGTCTCATTTGGTGGTAGTCTACAGTAGCCGTAGTGACTTTATGTAGGGATTCTATCTTGGTCGTTCTGCCAGAGAGCACTTCTTGGAAGATGTTAGGGAGTGTATTGAATGATATTGAGCATAACTTTGTTGATACTATTTCTGCCAAGAGGATCTTGTAGTGGAGAGCCATGATTCAGGAGCTTGTTAGTCTGGGTTTCGCTATGGAGTTTGTTTTGGATCAACTTCGTGAGGTTGCCCGAGTCCCTTTTATGAAGAAGGTTCAGCCTGCTATTGATGCCATTGATACACGTCTTGAGGCTCTAAGGAAGTGGCAAACTTGGAAGGTCGTCGCGAGCGTCTTCTTTCTAGTGTTGGTAGGCCTAGCTGCTTTGGAGATCAGCCTTTCATTTCCAGACTTCGATGATAATGATGTAGTTTCCCCCTTTTTTTGTGTCGTTTTTCTTCCCTTACCATTCTATCTAGCACACTTTATTTTCCTATAGCACTTATTTGGCTTGTTTGCCACAATTTGGGTTTGTAGTTATGATGCTACAATTTGTTACTGCCTTTGCTATTGTTATGACATAGAATGCTAATACTTCATACTTTTTCATTATATTCTCATGAAAGCACATTACAATCTCGTCTTATGACATAGTCACTTAAAGGAAAGAAGGAAAAAGGTAAAGGAAACATAAAATTTAAAAAAAAAAATTAAAAAAAAAAAAAAGGGTAACTACATAACTTTTTTCTCTTTAGGCATAATAACGCTTCGGCCACTTCCCATTGATGGGATCCATTAGATCTCTGTCATCCATCTAAGTCAAATGGTAATACCCACTTGGATGCACTTCTCTTATCATAAGGGGTCCTTCCCATTTTGGTGCAAACTTTGATGGTCCTGCCATACCTAACTTAACATAATCTACTACTTTTAACACAAGTTGTCCTTCCACGAACACTCTCTCTTTAGTCATCCTACCATAGGCTTCAGTCATCCTTTGCCTATATCTGCAGCTGCGTTCTTGAGCTTCTTCCCTCTTTTCACCAAGTCCTTCTAAGTCTTCGCATCTTTCTACCGCAAATACTACTTTTTCTTTTTCTTTCTCCCGCATCTGCATAACTTTCAGGGATGTAGTCATTACTTTTGCCAGACTCATTACCTTTGTTCTGTAGACCAAGGAAAATGGTGAAAAACATGTGACTGACTTTGGTGAATTTTTATAAGCCCAAAGAGCATCTGGCAGGTGCATTGCACATCCTTTTATATATTCTTGGCTCATTTTACTGATAATCTTTATGAGGGTTTTGTTTGTTACCTCCGCTTGCCCACTTCCTTGGGGGTAATAAAGTGATGAACAGTGGTGTTTGACTTGGTAGAACTCTAACATCTTCCTTACATCACTGTTGACAAATGGTGTGCCATTATCACTGATAATCCTGTGGGGTACCCCAAACCTTACAATTATGTTCTCCTTGATGAAGTTTGCCATTGCTCCTCTGATGGCTTTACAGAGTGGCACTGCCTCTGCCCACTTAGTGAAGTATTTCATAGCCACTAATATCCATATGTATCCATGCGATAGTGGATTAACTAGTTCCACCAAATCAAGTCCCTAAGTGTGGAAGGGCTATGGGGTGACCATGCTATGTAAATTCTGCGGATGAGTGTGAATCAAGTTGGCTTGTACTTGGAAACTGTGGCACTTTTTCACAAATTCTGTCGTATTTTTTTTCATGGTAGGCCAGTAGTAGCCCATTTGTAGCAGGCATCTGTAAAGCTTTTTCTTTTCCTGGTGCTCCCCACACTCTCTTGATTATACTTTTTTTTATCATTTCTTTTGCTTCTTCAGGGCCCAAACACTTTAAAGGGTCCCCATTGTATCCTTTTTTGAAAAGGACTGTATTATATAAAAAGCAGCGCGTTGCCAACCTCTTAAGCTTGTATCTTTCACTGTGCTTTTGTGGCAGGATGTCTTTTGTTAAATACTGTATGAATGGGCTTCTCTAGTCTTCGTTGATAAACACAGCGTAACTTTCCTCTTTGTCTACTGCAAGCTGGCAGGTCCCACACTGGGTTTGGACTCGATTTGCATCCTTACCCATGCTTGGCCAAAAGAAACCTGCCCTTTGAAGTCTACGGTAAAGACTGACCTCCCCGTAGGACCCACAAGTCTTGTCATGTACTTCTTTTAACTTTCTCTGGGTCTCCTCTTGCCCCACGCATCTGGACAAGACCCTACCTGGCATCTTGTGGTACAATTCTTCTCTCACCAGGGCGTAGTCTTTTAGTACTTTTAGTTCTACGACGTCTTCTACTTTCATCAAGACTTCCCTTATGAGGATCCGCCAATCCCCTTCACACTATTCCTCCTAGAACCTTTCCTTCAATAATTCAATAATGGATTCTTTCCTCTGCTGATTTCTACCCTGGTGCTATCCTCTTCGAACATTATTTGTGAGCCTAGTGCGGCTAATGCATCCGCAAACTGGTTTTTGTTCCTTGGAGCATGTTTTATTTCGAAGGTCGAGAACTTTTCCTCCATCTTTTGGGTCATTGCTTTATACAGGGCTAGGCTGGGTTCCTTTAAGGAGAAGCTTGTCTTGGCCTGGCAAACGACTAGGTTCGAATCACCCAATACTCTTAAATGCTTGATTCCCATTTCGAGGGCCATGACTAGCCCGGTTAGGTAGGTTTCGTATTATGTTGTGTTGTTCGAACAGGTGAATCTCAGTTTAAACGATAGCGCCACTACCTTATCTTCTTCATGGTACAAAACTACTCCCACTCCCCCTGATTGGGTGGTAGAAGATCCATCAAATTTCATTACCCATTTTTCTCTGACATTTTCTACCATGGCTACTTCCCCTGGAACTTCATCATTCAGCGGGAATTCTTCCTCTCCTAGAAATTGTGCCAATAAATCTACTATAGCCTGGCTTTCACTGCCCTGGGTGTCCCCATTCTCAAGTCGTACTGTGACAATTGTAACAACCACTGGGATATTCTGCCAGAGAGGATTGGTTGCTGCAACAAAGCTTTGATGGCATAGGACTTGGTCATCAGCAATACTTTGTAAGCCAAGAAATAATGGCGTAACCTCTGCGAAGCATACACAATAGCCAGACATGCCCTTTCTACCCTTGGATAACGAGTTTCTGTATCTTTGAAGGCACGGCTAATGTAGTACACTGGTTGCTAAACACTACCTCCATCCTCTTGGGCGATTAATGCACCAATGGCATACAAGTTGGTGGCTAGGTAGAGTAACAATGATTTTTTATGGATTAGGGCCTGTAACGTAGGGAGGTTCATCATGATTTGCTGTAGCCTCTTGAAGACCGTCTGCTGCGCTTTTTCCCATTTAAAACTTTGCCCTTTCTTGAGCAATTTGGTAAAGACAAAAGTGATTGATGCTAACCCAGAAATAAATCTCCGAATATATAAAACCTTCCCTAAGAAGCTCTTTAACTCCTTTACTGTGGCTGGAGGTCTCATAGTTGCTATGGCCGTGGCTTTGGCTGGGTCCACATCTATTCCCCTGCTGTGCACCAAGAAGCCTAGGAATTTCCCAGAGGACACTCCAAATGCACACTTGAGAGGGTTCATTCTTAGTTTGAAGGCTCTACACCTTTTGAATACTCTTTTCAACACGTGGAAGTGCTCTTCTCTCCTCCTTGATTTAACCACTATGTCATCCACATAGTCCTCTAGTTCCTGATGCATCATATCATGAAATATGGCCGTCATTGCTCGTTGATAAGTTGCACTTGCGTTTTTTTAACCCGAAAGGCATCACAGTGTAGTAAAAGTTGCCCATGAGTGTTTTAAAAGTAATTTTCTCCGCATCCCTTGGTGCCATTTTGATCTGATTGTATCCACTAAACCCATCCATGAACGAAAACATAGCACTTCCTATCGCAGAATCTATTAGTAAATTCATGTTTAGCAATGAGAACTCGTCCTTCAGATAGGCTCTATTAAGATTTCTGAAATCTACACAACATATTATATGTTCGTTCTTCTTCTTTACTGGTACTATGTTGGACAGCCAGCACAGGTGTTGAATAGGCTTGATGAATCCTACAACAAAAAATTTTTGTATTTCTTTAACTATTTGCCTTTCTATTTCAATGTGAAATATCCTAGCAAACTAGGCCACTAGCTTGGCCTTTGGGTCCACATTTAACGTATGTGCAACTAGCTCAGGGTCTAACCCTAGCATTTCACTGTAATCCCATGTGAAGATGTCTTTGAATTCTTTCAACAGCAGTGTCAGCTCTGATTTTTCCTTTTCTGTCAGACTTGCACAAATGGAAATAGGCCTTGGTTCTTGTGAACTGGACCCCAGGTCAACTTCCTCCAACTCTTTTTCTGCCACAACCTGTGCATCTTTTTCTGCCACAACTTCCTCATCTTTCTCTTCTTCTTTCTTTAAACTTTCTTAAACTACGCAACACACTAAACTCCAGTGCCACCATTCTTAGGTGAGGCCCGCTTGTATTTCACTTGTGGGTGCCTTCATAATTTGTACACAATCTTGCCATCAGGGCCCCGACCCTGACATAGTGCGGCATGTCATCTGATTCTATGGTGGGCACTACCTTTCTTTTCATTTTTTATGCTAGCAACTCCCTTAAATCAGGTTCTAGATCATTTTGGATGTCTCCTTACTTAGGTACGAAAGTACCTCCTGGTTTTGATACTGAGCTTTCCCCGGATGGAGCTCACTGGTCGTAGAACATATTTTCCACTAAATGAGCTTCTGCCTACTCAAATGGCAAGGGGTTTGCTGCTATGCGTATCATTCTGCCATTTAACCTTCCCTTCACACACTGGTGGTTGGTGGATGGAACTAGCCGGTGTTTGTGCAACCACGGCCTTCCTAGTAGCACATGATATGAAACTTCTATCTTTACTACGTGGAATCATGCTAAGGACGCTATGGGGTCCACTTTCAACCACAGCTGGATGTGGCGTGCAGTGTACTCGCCTCTTTCGTCAAACCCTGTTACTTCCATTAGGCATTCTTGAATCTTCCTTTCTGAAATTCCTGGGGCTTATAGAGTGCTCAATAGAATGAGGTTTACAGAAGCACCTATATCTACCAAGGCCCTCTTTATGGGGATTTAATTTATGGATGCGGCCAAGTAGAGGGGGCTCCTATGATCTGGGTATCCCACCTCCATATCCTCATTACTAAAGGTGATTTCAGTCGATTCTTATGAGAGGACTTTGTCATCTAGGATTTTCGCAGATAAGCATTCTACTCCTACCTTGGAGGTGATGCTCACCAGAGCCTCCATGGCTATCTTTCTTTCCTTTGCTGTGAGGCCCAACTAGTCAAATAGATTTTTGAATTTAGAGCTTTGCTGTAAAGTGGTAATTGCTGCGACAGGCAAGGCCAGATTCTCTTCTTTGTCCTCCCTTGGATCTATGCAAATTACTACTGCTACTACACCCTTCCCTTTGTGGTTAGGGAGTGGATTTCTTTGAACCTATTGCTGGGATAGTTCTAGAGTCCCCTTTTTGATCTTGCAATTCACCAATTTGCGGAGCACCCAACATTCCGCAGTAGGATGTTGTACGTAGTTGTGCAAACGGTAAAAGCGTGGGTCCCTCCGTTCCTCTTCTGTGGGCTCTCTAGAAACTTGATTGGGTTTGAAAACTCCGTCCTCTATCCACTTGTCTAGCAGTACGTTCAACTTTTTCAGAGTGCATGGTATTGGTGGGGAAGTATCGTATTCCCTCCCATCAGTCTTCCTTCTCCGCTCACCAGTAGATATTGCTATAGCCTGCAGAGCGCTTCTTTTATCCGTGCTTGGTTTTATAGACTGGGCAGTCTTCTTGGCCTTTTGTAATAACTATGCAAACTGGGAAATTTCTAAGTTTTCTAGGACTACCCTCTACTCCCTTATCATGTTTGTCATACACATTTCCACTAATGTTCTTTCTTCACAATGATCATAGCAATCGAGTGCTATGTTTCTAAACCTTTTGATGTATTCCATCAAGTCTTCACCACTTCTTTGCTTAGTTGCTTGCAGAGTTGCAAGTGTTACTGTTTCTTCTCCATGGAAGTACTTTGTGCAAAATACGTCCACCATGTCATCCCAAGTTGGGTGAATCCTGGCTTTAGGCCGATGTACCAGGTGTATGCCCGATCACATATCGATTTAGAAAACTCTCAAAGACACAAGTCTTCGTCTACGGTGTAAGGGCCAAGAGTATTAATGAACTTACTCACGTGCTCAACGGCACTTCCCTTCCAGCCATCATATTGTGCAAAGGCCCGCGGCTCATACGTCTTGGGGTATGGTTGACTGAGTACCCTCAGTAGGTAAGGAGGCCTTCGTGAATAGAATCTCTCCCTAGGTGCTCTGACTTTCTCTTGTTCCAGGAGAGCCGCTACTTCAGCTATGGTGATAAAACGTTGTTCCGCATTCTATAGGAAACCTCCTGTTGGTGTCTCCTCTTTGTCTACCGCATGTTCTGAGTCATGCTGGCTTCCTTTATCTTTTGTTTTGTCTATTTTTAGCTGATGGATTTCTTCCATCATTTGTTACTGTAAGTGCTGTAAGGACTGCAAGACTTCAATGAAGATGTTGGCATTATCAGTAGGGATTCTTGGCAGCAGTTAGGGTTCAGCCCCATTCCGTTGGCACCTTCCACCTAGTTAGGCTACTGTTGGTGAGGCGTCGTTGACCTAGACTCTACTTGTTAGGGTACAACACTCATATTTCGAGTTGTCCTGGACTTTGAAGGCATTTGTTTGTTAGGGCTTCTATCCCTATCTGCTTCTCAACTCCCCAGTGGAGTCGCCAATTTAATGTAGTGGGCCTTTTTGTTATACTAGGTTGGACTGCCTTCTGCGGAACTAGGCCCAAGTATTCTAAGTAAGGGAGTTGCGACCGATCCAACTGCAACTCAATTTAGTCCGGCTTGTGCACAAACTATGCCTCGTTTACTAAGAATATACTTACAGCAGGCAGAACCATTTTAAATGAGTCGTGGCATGCAGATATGATAATAATAAGACAAAAGAGAGTACTTTGACTCCTTAATCAAAGTGAATAGATAATCCCAAATCAAGAAAAATAATCACAATTTAACAATAATTACTTTTATAAAGCAAGGTGAATAAATGAGTAGTATATGGGTTAATCAAAAGAAGAAAGAAATCAGATTAAATCTAGTCCGCAGGACCAAAACCAGAGAGGGAAGAATGCTTCTACTCAACGCAATTAATCTCCCAGGGAAATCTTGCTGTGGAAATTAATCACTTTGAGGGAAACGGACCTGAATGGTTGGTACTCAAAGGAACCCTTCTACTTTCGGCAGAGAGCAAGATTTTAAGAGGGAGAGAGGGAATCAACCTATTGGTGCACGTCTGCCAATCTCACTCTCTAATTATTTCTTCCATTTTTAACTTTCCTCTTATCTTTTCTTTCTTTTCTCTACACTTGTTCTTTTTATTTCCTGGTTTTCCCTAGAAGTTCTTGTTACCATGGTTCTGTCCTGTTTGCGCACGGCAAAGGCCTCCCTTTATAGTGCCTGCCATGGCCGAATTTTACTGTTTTAGCCCTTAACCACCTTTGTCTAGTTTGGGTGTACTTGCCGACCACCACTAGTTTGTCTGTATGCCACTCTCTATCTCCAAATAAGGAAAACTATTTTGTTTGTTAGTCTGCCATGGCACCCTTTCCTGCCACAGTGTGGGTGCTCTCTTTCCTTATCCCTCATGGCATGCACCTAGTGGTTCTAACTCAGTCTTACTTCTTTTGGGCAGTATGTCATTCCAGCAGGACGTATCCCCCAAAAAAGCTTAAGCAGGAACCCCAAAATAGGTTTTCCCTTCTCTCCACTGTCAAATCATGCCCTCTTACCTCTGACCCATGACCTCACCATGTCCCGTATTGGTTGGGTACAGGCTGGTGATGTATGGGTCTTGCGCGTGCTTCCCTTTCATGTATGTCCAAAATCTGTCTACTGCTTATGCGTTCGCCGCGATTTGGAGGCTTGCTTGCACAATTTGCCATCCATCTTTGACCTTTTATGTCGGCTACTTTATGATTTTCTCACTCCTCTCAGGAGCTAGGCTTTGTTTGATGTTTGGGCTTTGTCTTCTTTTAGTCTACTTCTTGACTGTTACCATTTTTTGTCATATCACTTTGTCATTTCTGCTGTGGCATTTATTTGACCCAATCCTGCTAGACCTCTTTGGGGCTGTCGTTTATTCTTTCCCCAATGGCTAGTATGGCCATTAGTTCTTTTTTATCACATTACTTGCAGGGTCTTGTGTCCCATTTGTTTTCTCTTGGGCATCCTTGGCCCATTTGCTTCTCTTGAGCTTCCTTAGCCCTTTTTCCTAACTCTGTGTTCACATGAGTTTTTACTAACTTTATTGGGCTTCTCCGACCCAATTACCTTGTCCTCATCCTTGGGGTTCATAGGCTTGCCATTAACCCCTTACTTTCTTTACTTGAATTACTTCGGGCCTGTCATGGCTTATTCTCACTTTTTTACATCATATACTGCTCATGAGTTTGCTATATCTCTTTTTGGACTCCTTTGAGCCTGTTTGCTTCTTTAAGGCCCATTTGCTTATTTTATGGACCTGTGACCCATTATTCCTGCCGCTTGAGCTTAATGGTTTTTTCTATCTGTTTACCAACTCCTTTCCTGCCCATATTGTTGGGCTCCTTTCTTTTTTGACTTCCAAAATGACCATCAATAGTAAGCATCACAACAACAACAAATTTATCCCTTCACGCATCTAGACTAATAGTAATAACTAAATTATATTTAAAACTATATTATTTGAGTTTATTAAATCAAGACACACATTCATGAGCTTGTTCAAAAACACATTATTATGTTTGGACTTAGCTTGTTTAATTGTCAAGCCAAAAATTAAGTTTGGGCTTAACTTGTTTACAAAATAATTGAATATAAACAAACTTTTTTCCAAATCGAATGAATGCAAATGAATATTTTTATCATTACCCAAAATTCTCCTATTGAAGGGGAGCTTAGAAGAGAGCAACCTCATGCTACCACTACTTGTCTACTACTACTAGTCACTAAAAGCCCTTGTCAATAAGTCATCTAGAAAAATGGCAATGTCTATGGTCCTTAATAGTCCACATTCATGCATGCAATGCCATGGCTGCAAATGTGTGGGGTTGGATTCAGTTTTTCTTGGCTTTCTAAAGCATAATTAAGAAATACGGGATGCGCCAGGAAAATTTTTATATATCTTGATCTTTCAGGCTAGGCCCAGCAATAAGGGAATGCGACAGATTTGAGTACTTGTCCACTGAATCATCCAAAACGCTGTACCGGTCCCCTCTTTCAAATCTTGAAATTTAAATTCTATTGAAGGAGTCATTCATGGTATAAATTTTTTTTTTTAACTCATTATATATTTATAATCTTTATGCTAACTCCTCAATAATCACAATGGTCACTTGATTATTCACTATGAAACGTAGGCAATTATTAACGAATTTTTTACTGATCCAACTTTATTTGTGAAATATTTGTTGGAAGAATATATACTCTATTGATTAAATTTGTATATTGTTTACTGGTGTTGCGCATCAATGCCATAGCAACTGCAGCAACTGTGTTGCATTGTTGGGAAGAAGTGGTAATTGATTTTTAGAATATATATTTGGATAATTATATATTAAAATGATTTTGTAATATTATAAGCTACCTTGGCTATTCTAATATTTATCGTACATTGGGTTAATTATAATATACCGTTCAGATTAGTAAAAATAAAAAAAATAAAAAATAAACAAGTAGTCCTTGTTTGTGACGTTTTGTTATGGACGTAGACTGTCAAGTTGAATCGTGTTAATTCTCTTATTTTCGATTCTTAAGTAATTGCACTAAAAAAGTTCTAGTTAACTCAACTAGTAAAGTCTCTTTTAGTTGAATAAAAAATTTGGGGTTTGAACTCCGTCTAACCATTAACTGATTGGTGTCTTATCCTGTCGATAAAGAACAATTATCATGGAATGATCGCCATAGATTGAAAATTTTCTTTAAAAAAATTAAGTACACTGAAATATACCAAATAGACAGAAGTGGACCATTCGGTCCCTTCATCAATTCGGTCTATTAGGTCCAATTTGGTCCAGTCGGTCCATTTCGATGCACTTACTGTTTTTTTAATAGAAAACTTTGACCTATACCATCCACTCCATAATATTATTCTTTATCATTAGAATAAGATACCAACCAGTTATTGGTGTATGCGGTGTTCGAATTTCAGATCTCTTATTCAACATCAAGATATTTTATCAATAGGATAAGACACCAATTAGTTATTGGTATAGACAGTAGCACCTACTCCTTTGAAATTTGTTTATGTGTTTGTAATTTAGTATTTTATTTTTTATTAGTAAATTCACTCATTTATATCAAAAATTACTTTTTTACAATGTTTCTTTAATATATATTATAAATTATAATTATGAGTATTTTTTAGTATATTTTTTTAATCGAAAAGTAGGATCTTACAATCCTTGTGCCGATCCTACAATCCAATCTCTAAATCCTCTCACTATGCCGATCCTGCAATCTTACATTCCATGTAAGATTTCGATCCTGATAGCCTTGGCAATAAGGATACAATCTCCAACACACTAGTTGTAGTAGAAAACAACTGCTTCATAACAACAGGCACCACAATCCATGGTCTTCACAAATGTAATGACACATTAAATCCTGCAAAACAAAATGAGCAAATTTAGGAGTACCAATAAACATTTTTAAGGCATACTAAAATTTATATATATATATATATATTTTTTTTTTTTTTTGAGGAAACAATAATACCTATTAGAACACATATATTACATTCGTATTTATGTGTTCTAATAAGTATTATTGTTTCCTCAGGAAAAAATACTGAATTTAGAAAAGCATATGATGGAAGCTAAGATTAAAATAGTAAATAAATAAATGATTTGATAAAATTCCATTAAGATGTCAACAAACTATTATAATCAAAGTTAATGAATTAAATTCTATCATTTCATAACAGTTTAAAATTTTAGAATAATTGATAATTTATTGCAAACCTCTGCACTGATAAGAAACATCATTGAGCTCTTTAACAAATTGGGCAGCCATTCCTGGAGAGACATTGTGACTGTGTACAAAACGAAGGCATTGAAGTGTGCAACGTTGCAGTATGGTTGCTACAGCTTCAGGCAAAACCCAAAGAGACAGAGACTTAGCAGTGGAATTGATAGACTGACAAAAGCACTTTCCACCCATGCTTAATAGCAGAGTGCAACACTTATGATGAACCATAGCTTTCTTTTGCTTCATTGCTTTTCCAGCGAGCCACAACTTGAGCTAGTATTCTATAGGGATCCAGATTTTTACAAATATCTATGTGACCCCCATGAGAAATTTTGGTGCCACACCCAAAATTACAACTTTGCCCACAACTCGCCCATGTGGCGAGTTGTGATTATTGAGATATGTAGAGCTAAGTCTGCAATTAAGAAGTCTCAGTCCCAATGGCTAGTTTTTAAATCTCAAAAACAGAGCCACAACAACAGCTAGTCTTCCAAACGACGTCGTTGTATTTATTTCTGGTTATGTTATTCTATAAATGTCGTTCTATTAAGCACATTAGTGAGTTTGTTGTCGGTTGAGATTAGGCGAGAAAGGTTGTTAGAATTAGATCCACCTTTCACATATCCATTCCGTGATTTCAAGGTTGGTTAATTAAGTAGTTACAGTCAATACTATGTATAAATAGAGATAGTTGTAATGCAAATCATTCGAGCAAGCATTTACAGAAAATTATGGAGCTTTCTTTCTTTTCTCTCTCTTTCTTACTCTTTCTCTCATTTTCTGGTTTTTTGTGATTTTGAATTCTTTGTTGCACTGTTGTTCTTTGTTTGCTTCAATCTTCCAGACCTTAGTTCAATTTCTTTCATGGTATCAGAGCAGAATACGATCTCTACCAACTCTAATTCTACAATGGCAGCTACAACTTCAACTTCTTCTTCAACTATGCCTTCATTAACAACTTCATCTTCAATCAATTTGACTAATCAGCCTCTGTTGCTGCTGCCAAACATGTCAAACATGATGACAGTCAAGTTGGACAATTCCAACTACATATTATGGAAGCATCAGATCTCCACGGTGCTGGAGACTTATTCAATGATTGAACTTCTTGATGAAATTCCTCTTGTTCCAGAGAAATTCTTGAAAGATCTCTCAAGTACTGTTACAACAGTACTGAATCCAGATTATCTTGTTTGGAAATCAAGGGAAAAGGCACTGCTTACCTTTATCAGTTCCACTCTAACACCTTTAGTTCTTACTATTACTGTTGGTTGTTCATCAGCTCTAGAAGTTTGGAAAGTCCTGGAAAACAAGTTTTCTTCTATTTCGAGATCTCATGTGATGAATCTCAGGGGAGAATTGCACAATGTAAAGAAAGGTTCAGATTCTATAGACACGTATCTACAAAAAATCAAGGCCATTAGGGACAAATTAATGGCAACTAGAGTTTTTCTAAATGATGAAGAACTGCTTCATGTGGCAATTAAAGGACTTCCGAGAGAGTTTAGTGCATTCAGGTCTGCAATTAGGACAAGAAGCAAAAAATTGAGTTTTGATGAGTTAGCTACTATGCTAAACGCAAAAAAAGAATCACTAAATGAAGGACTAGAGATTAAAGACTCAACCTTTGCAATGGCTGTCAACACAACACCTAGATCAAATAACAACGGTGGTTTTAGCAATTACAATCAGTCCACTAATCATGGTAGAGGTAGAGACAACAATAATAGAGATAGAGGACGAGGCTCTTCACCTAATCAATTCTCACAATATTCTCCTAATCAAGGATCTGGTCCACAAGCAAAAGGGCCTATTTGCCAAATCTGTTGTAAAGCTGGTCATATAGCCATAGATTGCTACCATAAAGTGGATTATGCCTACCAAGGCAAACATCCACCCACTAAATTGGCAGCAATGGCCACTTCTTCCAACTCTATGATTGCACAATAGTAGCCTTGGCTAGTACATAGTACAACCACATACCATGTTACCTCCAGTCTTATTCACTTAAGCTTTCCTAAACCTTACAATGGACAAGATCATCTCACAGTAATGGACAATCTTTGCCTATCACACACATAGGTAATACTCTTGTCCCATCTTCTAATTATGCAATACAACTTAAAAATGTGTTAAGAGTTCCTACTATTGCTTCCAATCTTGCATTTGTCCACAAAATCTATCATGATAATCATTGTTGGTGTTATTTTGATGAAAACACCTTGTCTATCCAGGCCTTGGCCATAGGGACAATGCTCTACAAGGGCAAGAGTGAAGGTGGGATGTGTCCTATTTACCCTCACAAGGCACCTAAGCTCACCATCTGCAATTCAGTCTTCACCTCACCATTTAGTTGGCTTCTGTGGCACAACAAACTTGGTCATCCCAATTCCCAAGTTCTTAAATTTCGTTTTCAGCACAAAGGCTTGTCTTTTAATAAGTGTACAAACATTGTAGATTCTTGTGTTCATTGTCTACATGGGAAAATGCATAAACTTCCCTTTCCTAGCTCTAGATTTGTTGCTATTGCATCCTTTGAGCTTGTACATACTGATCTTTAGGGTCCTGCACCTCTTACTTCAATAAATGGTTTCCAATATTATGTCATTTTTGTTGACCATTATACACGTTTTACTTGGTTGTACTTGCTTCACAATAAATCTGAAGTTTATTCTCAATTTGTGCACTTTCATGCTATGGTTAAAACTCAATTTTTAGCAACTATTAAGACACTTAGATCTGATGATGGTGGGGAATACACCTCCAAACTCTTTGAGTCTTACCTCTCTTCTCATGGTATTCACCATCAACTCTCCTGTCCCTATACTCCTCAACAAAATGGGTTAGTGGAAAGGAAACATAGGCACTTAATAGAAACTACCATTACTCTCCTTTCCCAAGCTTCCTTACCTTCTCAGTTTTGGTCTTTTGCTGTTCAAATAGCTATGAACCTTATTAATCTCTTACCTACTACTTCACTTGGATTTGTCTCACCTTTTTTTTTTTTTTTTTGATAAACATGGATTTCTCTCACCTTGGTTCAAGCTTTATGGCTTTCATCCAGATGTTACTTCCCTTAAAATGTTTGGTTGTGCTTGCTACCCTTACATTAGACCTTACACTAAACACAAACTTGAGCATAGGACTACTAAATGTATTTTCCTAGGTTATTCTAATGTTTCTAAGGGGTATTTGTGTCTTGATGTCCAATCTAATCACTTGTACTCTTATAGGAATGTACTATTTAATGAGTCCAAGTTTCCTTCTACTTCTTCTCATATTACCTCTTTTCCACATTCTGTCAAACCTACGCCTAACATCTAGTTATCTAACCCTCTCTATTTGCATTCATCTAATCAACCATCCATTCTAGGTTCCCATGTTCCTTCCACCTCTTTTACTCCTATTTGTGTCAGTTCTTCTTCTACTCCTCCTCATACTCTTCCTCCTTTGCACTCTATCACATCTACCTCTTCCAATCCTATGCTTAATCCTGATCCACCTCCTACAGATTCCCAACCTACTCCTATCTCCACTACTACCAGTTCACCCTCATCCAGTCCTAATCCTACTGCTGTACCAGAACCTGTCCTTCCCATTATCACTAATACTCACCCCATGATAACTAGATCTAAACATAGTATTACTAAAAAAAAGCTCTACTACAAGGCAGTTCTAGACTACACCTTCATGGAACTACCTTCTTATAAGGTTGCCTCTCAATATCTTCAATGGACAAAGGCCATGGATGAGGAGTTTTCTACCCTACAAAGACAGACACTTGGTCATTAGTACCTGCTACACCTAGGATCAACCTTGTAGGCTGCAAATGGGTCTACAAATTGAAATTGAATAGTGATGGCTCTATAGCTCGATATAAAACAAGACTAGTTGCCAAGGGTTTTCACCAACAGGCTGGCATTGATTACACTGAGACATTTAGTCCAGTTGTAAAACTAGCTACTATCAGACTTATTCTTACCACTACAGTGAATTTCAAGTGGTCCCTCAGACAGCTTGATATTTCAAATGCTTTCCTCCATGGTTTTCTTAAGGAGGAAGTCTATATGCAATAGCCTCCTGGCTATGTTGACCCTCAATTTCCTTCTCATGTCTATAAGCTTCACAAATCATTATATGGACTTAAACAAGCTCCATGAGCTTGGTTTGATCGCTTCACATCTCAACTTCTTCATCTTGGATTTGTGGCTTCCTTGGCAAACTCTTCATTGTTCATTTATCAATATCATCATACTACCATTTATCTACTGCTCTATGTTGATGATATCATTATCACTAGTAATGATTCTACACAGATTTCTCATCTCATCACTGCCTTGAGTCATGCCTTTGAGCTCAAAGATCTTGGGGCTCTTTCTTATTTCTTTGGCATTCTAATCTTACCTACCAGATTTGGGCCTACCTTATGCCAGTCCAAGTATGCTTTTGATATTCTTGATCGTTTTCACATGGAGAATGCAAAGCCTAGTAAGTCCCCCTGTTGTCCATCTACACATCTTACTCCTTATAAGGGTTCTCTCTTACTTGACCCTTCTGAATATAGGAGTATGGTTAGGGCACTCCAATACATAACCTTCACTTGCCCAGATTTGGCTTTCTATGTTTATCAGCTGTGTCAGTTCATGCAACATCCTTCTACCACTCATTTTGATGATGTTAAACGGGTTCTTCGCTATGTTAAAGGCACATTGCATTTTGGGATTCATATTGCTCTTGGTCCTATTACTCTTTCAGCTTTTTCGGATGCGGATTGGGCTGGTGACCCATCTGATAGGAAATCCACTATTGGCATCTTGGTCTTTCTTGGTTCTAACCCAATTTCTTGCTCTTCCAAGAAGCAATCCACAGTCTCACGATCATGCACTGAAGCTAAGTGTCGTGCACTTGCATCCACTGCTGCTAAATTGGCTTGGCTTTGTACTCTTTTCAGAGAGCTTGGTTTGTCTCTTCCACACATGCCTATTCTTTGGTGTGACAACAATTCTACTATTGCCTTGGCCTCCAACCCTGTGTTTCATTTTAGGACGAAGCACATTGAAGTAGACTATCATTATGTTCGTGAATGTGTTTTTAGTCATGGTTTGGGCATCAAATTTATTTCTAGCCGCGACAATTTTGCTGACATTTTCACTAAGCCATTGCTTGGACCTCATTTTGTGTTTCTTCATAGCAAACTCTTGGCTAATTCCACCCAGAGTTTGAGGGGGGATGTTGAGATATCTAAAGCTAAGTCTGCAATTAAGAAGTCTCAATCCCAACGGCTAGTTTTAAATCTCAAGAATAGAGCCACAACAATGGCTAGTCTTCCAAACAATGTTGTTATATTTATTTCTATTTATGTTGTTGTATAAAACGCTATCGTTCTATTAAGCACATTAGTGAGTCTATTGCCAATTGAGATTAGGCAAGAAAGGTTGTTAGAATTAGCTCCACCTTCCACGGATCCATTCCGTGATTTCAAGGTTGGTTAATTAAGTAGTTACAGTCAATTCTATGTATAAATAGAGATAGTTGTAATGTAAATCATTCAAGCAAGCATTTACAGAAAATTCTGGAGCTTTCTTTCTTTTCTCTCTCTTTCTCACTCTTTCTCTCATTTTCTGGTTTTCTGTGATTTTGAATTCTTTGTTGCACTATTGTTCTTTGTTTGCTTCAATCTTCCAGACCTTAGTTTAATTTCTTTCAGTGATTGGTAAAGAGATGAAGGTGGATCCATGTGGGGACACCCCTCCACCAACCACAACTCGCCACACAGGCGAGTTTTGGGCAAAGTTGTGGTTTTAGGTGTGGCACCAGAATTTTTCGACCCCCGTTGAACCTAGCAATGCCTAGTATCACAAGTAACACAAGAAAGCAACGTCTTGAAGGTAGTAGCAAGTTTGTGGTAGTTGTTATGGTTTTAGCTTCTTCAACAAACGAACTTCAAATTTACTTTTGAACTCTCCAGTATGGTGAAATTGAGAGAACTTGGTTACAAAAACCCTAACTGCACAAACAAAGTGTTTCTCTCTCTAAAAAGTCTTCCATAAGATAGCTTATACTGTCTTTTAAATACTAGTTCAAACAAATCTCGAATCAAGCTTGAAATAGACAAGTTATAGGCTTTTTAGCATTGCTGATTTTTGCTAAAATGCAACGCTCGATCTATCAAGTAGGTATTAAGGCTGCTATCGAAAGGTATCAAGTCTACTATCGAGAAGTCAAAAATTATGGCCCAAGGTATCAAAACTGTTATATCGAGACATATGCTAAAAATGCACTTTCCTTGAGTTTTTCTTGAGCAAACTTTGTGTCTTCAACTTGATTTTTAATTACAACTTTAAGACATGTCAAAACTCAATAAAATTATTAAAAAAAAAAAAAAAAAACATATTTACTTGTTTTTTTCTTTTACATAATTTCAATCTAAAAGGGTTGTTAGGCATTCGGTAGATTTGGTCTTATTTGAACACTAAATCTGCCATTCCACAAACGATTGTCAATTTGTTATCCCCTACAAGCATACAAGCCAATACGAGAGCAAGAGTCAGGAAGTTCCGCTAAATGGAGATGCAGCGGAGGTACCGCCAGCCGAGATCGAGCTAATTATATAGATGGGGCATTTCGGTTATGAGATATAGTTCGAAAGCCTTTAACAGTCCAGTGATTCAACATTCAAAGACTGGACTCCCCTTTTTAGTTTTTAGAGGGGCAGAACCCAGAGCAAGCTCCTTAAGTTGAAAATAAAATTATATAAAAAAAAAATTTTAAATAAAATAAAAAACCAAAGAGAAAGAACCCACAAGTCATTATTTATTTTTATTATTATTATTGTTATTCAAGTGCCTAGATGTCACAGTGAAATGATTTAGATAGGTGAAGCAGCTAGAAGGTTACAATCTCAGCATACTGGTAATAACTAACATACAATCTCAGCACACCAGTAATAACAAACATACAATCTGCATCTACTTCACATGCGCAGGCACAATGACTCGGTAACTTCAGTCTTCAAGGCACTGTATAAGCTGCAAAATGGAATTCATTTTAGGGAAGAAAAAAAACCATTTCAACTGTCGAAGTATAAAAATTATCTCATGCATCAAATATATGATCCTCTTTCTCATAATTTATAAACTCTAAAACCATGTAATGCTGTGAAAAAAATTATGCATATGCCAATACATGAGACACCTCGTTAAAGAAGCATAAAGAAAGGGTGAATAAACAAATTCTAATAATATGTTAACAGACCTCCACACTTGTATCCCACAGGACGATCAGCAATATTGCATCGTTTGGGAATGGTCACTGCAACCTCTGGTTTAGCTCCAGAACTTTTAGCTGTATTAGAAAGCATAGCAGCACAAAGGCAGCTTGGGTTCTGGCCAATCTTTTTCACTTGACTGCAGCACCTATCAGAAACTTGAGCATTCACATCCTGTGCTGCTGATACACAAGGAGCCAGCTTCCAAGCCTCTGCCTCAGGCGAAGATTTCCCACATTCACCAGCCCCATAAACCCCATCAAACCCAGCAATTCCTAGGATTACAAGAAACACTAGACAACAAATGTGCTTCATTAGACCTTCCATTTCTCTGGTGCATTGAACACATTTCAATCCTACTGGCTTTATAGTGAAATAGGCAGCTCAAAAGGTGTTTACACGTCAAACCCACAAGAGATGGTGGATGTAGCACTAGGGCAATGGGATTTGTTTATTGAAGCACCTACCTAATCCTGAAATGGAATCAGCATTACCTGGCTACTTGAATCCAATGAAGATAATGCATGCTGAATCTTTCCTATCATCCAACTTACTTTTTGTTATTGTTGTGCAGATCCCACTACAACAGTTATTGAGAACAAGCAAAGATCTTTTTCATTAGCAACTGACAGATAATGATGCACACATTACCGACTACCAAGCCCCTGTTGCTCTAGAATCTCTCTATTGTCCCATAGACTAGCCTTCCTAGCTTGACACATTTGAGCAAATCCTCTGCTTGAGATTATTATGTTATACGAATTGGTGGGTCTTGAACCCACAACCTTACTCTTCATCTTACTATTACAATATTAAAAGATGCAATTCGAGCAAGAGCTCATTGGCAAATTAAAATGTTATACTAAACAACCTTATGACCAATTTCAGCTCACCAGAAATCTCCGGTTCTTTGGAATTGGTTTAGCTTAAACCGTGGAGCATTAGTTCAGGGTAACACCTTATAAATTGAGTATCATACAATTATGAAATTAAACAGGTTGCAACGAGAGTACCATTTTATACATTGAGTATAATACCACCCAGCAACTAGTTCAATTAGTTCTCCCATCTTTGTAAATCTTTTCCTTGCAACAAAGGTGTTTGAGTGCATTATAAGGTCCTCTAGCAAGATTAAGAGCTTCCTAAATTGGGGAGTTCAAAAAAAAAAAAAAAAAGACCACTAACTACATGGAGGATGACAATGGTGGATATGATTTGTTGGTTTTAACTTTATAGTCCTATAAACCATGAAGCATTGGTTTAGGGTGCCACCTTATACATTGGGTATCATACATCAATGAAATCAAAGTGCATTCAAGATACTTCCCTGCAACTTCCCATTAGTTCTCCCATCTTGATAAATTTTTGCATTGTACTTGAGTGCCCGAGGATGACAATGGTGGAGATAATTAGTTCATTTTAACTCTATAGTCCTACTTAGAATATATCAAAAAAGAACCTACAAAGAAATGCTCAACCCTACAAAGCCCTAATACCTCCCTACTCATGAAAACTTACACCATCTATCTTGGATCATATCCTTCTCTTATCACAACCTATTATTTATTCCACCATGTATCCATACAATTCCTTCCTTGCATTTCCTCTTACACTTCCAAATCCCAAACCTTGAAGAAGATCACTTATCTCTCCATTCATAAATTTGTATTGAACATGAGCAGCTTCGCTGTTATAATCTTCTTCTGCTTACAAATTACAAGTCACTAAAGTATCAACTTTCAAGAAGTGTTTTCCCTACACTGGTTCTTGCATTAATTTTTCAAATCCTAACAAATATATTCAACAATCACACAACTCTCTCGCAGCAATTTTCCTTTCATTGGCTTATTTAGTTATTTTGACAAAATTACCATTGTTACTTCACAACCAAAAAAAAAAAAAAAGCAGAAATTGGAGCCATCTGAAATTCAGTAATAACCCAGATAAAAATTGCATTAGACAGATCACAATTTTTACTTCACCGCAGTTAAAAGTTACACAGTGAATTTGTTTCGATAATAATATTAATCCAACTGAAAAAAAGAAAAAAAACCCCAGAAGCTAGCGACGACTAAAAGCGTACAAAATGATAGAAGCATAAATGAGAAGCGCAACGGGGACCAAAATGACAAGAGGAATCACGGCTGCCAAGCTAGCTGATGAGGTCCCACAAGCCAAAGTCCCAAGCTTGATCTGGACCACGTTGATCAGAGCCATCATCAGGAACCCGCACCCGCAAAACGAACCGACACCCGAGACCAACATCCCGACCCGGAGGAAGGACTTGTGGGTGCGGGCAATGAACTCGTACGGGTGGAAAGTTGGGCTTTTGGAGATCCGGATGGCCTGTTTGAGGCCCAAAGCGATGAGGCTGGAGAAGAGGAAGGAGCTGAAGGAGTAGACATGGAAGGCCACGAGGTCTTCGGCTTTGGAGGGACCCGCGGCGCAAGCTTGGTCGTTGATGAGGGTGTTGCTCGGGTCGTTTGGGTTCCAGGCTAGGCCTACGAATACGGCTAAGGTGAAGAGGGAGTTCACGTTTACTATGCCGTCTAAGGCGGTGACGTGAACGCTGGTGCCGGTCGGCATTTTTTGGATTTGGATCGGAGAATTGTTTGGATTATGGTAAAGTTGGAAACTTGAGAGGGCTTTGAGTATTGACCAGTGAGATTTGAGGTAGGAGTTTGGTAAGAAAGAAAAGCAGGGAGAGAAGACAAAAAATAAAAGTAAAAGGCTGATGATGTTTCGTAGGACAAGAGGTAAAGGCACTAGCGCGTTGGACTTTGGACAAGGACTAAAGTTTACCCAATTCAAAAAAAAATACTAAATGTCAAAAAATAAATATTAAATAATACATAGATTCTTGAATTCACATTATATAAATTTATTAACAATATTATCACCATAAAAACAAGGTCATTTTCCATTAATGCCCAAAAATGACATAGCGTGCGGTTGCGTGCAAATTTTGCCTTTGCGTTTTTTTTCGGGGTTTTACGGCACTGTTTAGGACTCAGTCAAAACTACGTACAACTATGCATTTCTAACTCACATGGCATTATTTACTTTTTTTTTTTTTTTTTTTTTATTTTACTATAATGTTTTCAATAATAAATTTTTAATTTTTAGCAAAATAAGTGGTATCTGAATAACCCCATAATTTTAATTTTTTTTTAAATTTCTTACATAAAAATATCCATAAAATTAAAATATAATATAAAAAAAAAATTTGTAAGTACCCATAACTCTAGTGGCATTCTAGGGCAACAATAGATGCATTTCTTTAACCCTTGTCCTCTTTGATACAAAGTTTGTTCTGCTTGGAGACATTGAAAGAGATGTTCTTTTATTTGCAACAAATGAGACTTGACAATGATAAGGATCTTATGAGTTGTATTGTATAAATTTGGGATTTAAACTAGGGATAGAGCCAAAACTTGAAGTTAGGGGCAAAAATATTATAAATAAATAAATAAAAAACATTATAAAATTTCAAATAAGCATTCATTTACTATTAACAAACTGTCAATGTAGACAAAAACACAAAATCATTATTTTTTTAATACATTACAATGCAATTATATATGGAAAGGCAACTTAGCATTTTTGTAAATATTCAAAATCATTTATGATTGAATCCATACTAATTGTCGCAATGATATTTCTTTCAATGAAAAACAGCATGGTATCCATTAAAATAAAAATAAAACTCATCTTCCATTTTGTTGTGAATGTCAATTTTTTATGACATTCATTGCTAAAAATGCTCACTTCGTAGTTTCTCACTCTCTCTTCTCTATATTAGACTGCTTAGCGACTTTTCTTTTCTTTTTTGTGTCTTTGATGTGTGCATCTACTGATGGGTAAGATAAAAATTATTTTGTTTAAATTTTTGTAAAGGGCTAGGTTGTTTGTTTTGGGTAAATTTGGTTGATTAGACTTTTTTTTCCTTTTTTAGCTTTGCTATTGGTCATTTTTGTTATTGTGCTAATTTTTTTGGGTTTGTTAATTTTGTTTTAAATTTGAGATCTAGAAATTTTTTTATGGTCTTTAAATGAATAATGATATTATTAACGGGAGCAGAGTGTAATTTTATTGAACCAAATTGTTAAAACAAGTACCTATATTTGGTATTATTTTAAAACAAAATTTGTGGGGGGTTTCATCCCTAGTTTAAACCAATGCTCTAAGCCTTTTAGCACAATAAAGGATGTAGAGATGTTTCAAAAATCTAAGCTACTATAATGTTCTCAAAATTTATATTGTACGCTCAATTTTTCTAAATCTTGTTGTCGTTGTTAGATTAAAAAATTTATAAAAAAACAAAATAAAATAAAACCCTTTTTGGTGGTTGCTATTTGATTCAACATAGCCATTACTTTCAAAAGATTGACATCATGTTACCTTCACATGATTTATTATTTGAAGTGATTTGCTCGATTATATAATACTATTATTATTTTAATTAAAAAAAAAACTATTTAAAAAACAGGTTAGGTAATGGCATATAAGAATAACCTTGGTACAAAATGCTACCTTAAAACATTTTGAGGAAATTCTATAATTCCACAAATTTAGAATGTATACTTTACTTCTTCTTCTTCTTCTTCTTTTTTTCTTTTTTTTTTTCAACGTATAATAAATAATAAAAAAACACATGACCCATCCACACAATCACACCCAAGCCCATTCCCTTACAATTTAGACGAGCCCACAATAATGAGGCTGGAGAAGAGGAAGGTCACCAAGTAATAGGCTTTGCGGTGGGTGTGGGGTCAGGGAGTTCACGTAACTGTGCCTTTACCGACAACTGTGCCTTTACCTTTACCGGAAACGAATAGTGTCTTTACCGACATTATCTGTCAAATCTCAGCACAGTTGTAAAAGTGAGAGATGATGTCGGTAAAGGCACTATTAGTTGCGCACTAAAAAGTTTCTAATTTACAATACTATTGCCATGTTCATATAATCATGTTCTTCTTGTTCGTTTCGTACAGAACAGAATAGATATTAAAAAAAAAATTAAAAAGTTTATTTTCGCCGTTGCCGGGGATCGAACCCGGGTCACCCGCGTGACAGGCGGGAATACTTACCACTATACTACAACGACTTTGTTTCGCTGAAGGGGTACTCATTTTCTATCTATTATGTTGAACATGAAATTAACACTAACACCCATAAGGTAATTTTGATGCTGCCATTTTCCCCTATTTTGCAATTAATTTCACTATTGCACTCACAGCTCTAGCTAATTGTCCACCTTTGCAAGTGTGATTTTTATGTTATGTATGGCCACACCTAAGGGTAGGGGTGTTCGTGGTGCGATTTTAGCCATTTTTAAAATCGCACCTTGTTTTTGCAGTCACATGTGCAGTGCGGTGCAATGTAGTGTGGTTTAGAGTTGAGGTAAAATCATAAATGCACCGCACCTCATTTTTGTAGTCACATGTGCGATACTATGTATAGGATACGGTTTGAAATCGATATATTTTTCAAATTTTGGGCTTTTCCTACTTAGCCCAAAATTAATTTTTCTATTTTTTTGGCCAAGTTTTAAATTATTGAGCTAGTTTTTCTTTATTTTGAATTGACTTTTCTAGTCAACACTTGCTAGGTTATTAAACTTTTTTTTTTTTTTTTTTGAAAACTAGGGTTATTAAACTATTAATAATATATTTAATATTAAAAATAAATAAATATATTAATATATGGAGAGGGTGCTGTGCAGTGTGGTTTATGCGTTTTTCTTATTATAAAACCGCAAATTGTACTGCACCATGCGGTGTGATGCGATGCGATGCACTATTACTTGCGATGCAGTGCAGTTATGCCATTTTGCGGACGGTTTTGGTGCGATTTTTGTGGTTTGTGCGGTTTATGCGGTATGGTGAACACCTCTACCTAAGGGCATTTCGATTAAAGTAGATTATAAAAGGGGGAAGGGTTAAGGATTTACCCTGTGTTAGACTTTTTTTTTTTTTTTAAATTAGCAAAACATATTTTTAAGTACTGATGATTTTTTTTAATGCTTGGATGAAAGAGAATTCTTGTTTCTTAGAACAAGTTTTTCTCCAAGATGTAATTGTTGCTTTTGAATAAAATTCGATATATATATATATATATATATATATATATATAGCTCCAGATTCGGTCACTATTCATGAACAGTACCAGCCAACACAAAAAGACAAAAATAAACAGTAGCACAGCTTCGCTACGCTTTCGAGGGTCTCATCTACTTTCGGTAGAAAAGGTTTTCACCCAAGGGAAAAGCAAATTACCCCCCATAATTTTAGGAATCTTCAGAGCTCTTTCCAAAGGATCCTAAGCTCTTCTCAGTCTATATAAAGAAGCTTAAGTTCCGTTCTGAGGCAGGCTTGGTTCAACATATCTCCTTCCTACAGAATCCCTTAATTAGGAATATCCAATCCTTTAACCAAATGGCTTTTCTATTTTCCTGCTTTCAATGTAATTATATGGCTTCAGTTGGCCTTAGTCTTCTTATAAATAAGTTGTAACTTACCCCTTGCGGTGTGTGTATATATATATATATATATATACATATGAGAGAAACACAATTATTTGTAAGTTATTATGTGTAAATATTTGACTCATTATTCATGTCAATTGAAGAATTTTAAGATTCATATTGGTATATAAATGAGACGGGTTCAAGTTACACCTGGTGTTACTCCACAAGAGTTATACCTTTTTTAAGCTATAGATTTCCAAAAGATCTAACAGTCAAAAAGAAAACATCATCATTCTTTACATTATTAAATGCTTACCTAATTAATAGCATCCTCATTATCTCTCTCCTTATTAAATATTTCTTTGTCTCCTTTTTTTTTCTCTCCACTTTCTATGCTTTGTCCTTTTTTTTTTCTCCCCTCAATAAAGCCTCTATCACTTTCCTCATCTTTTTTAGGAAGATATTCACCAGGAGTTGCAAATCGTTCATTATTTACTCTGCATGTATTTTTTTTTTTTTTTTTTGGGTTCATACGGAGTGCGGGTTCATTATTTCTTCTATCCATCTAAATTGAATTTTTTTTTTTTTTTTTTATTTCATTTTATTTGATCCTCTACTCATACATACACCATAAAAACAAAATAGAACAAATCAAACCAACATTTTAAAACTATCATTTGCAAAAGAAAAAAGAGCATCCAACCACACTCTTTTCTTTCCATCACCTCATTCCAAGCAATTCTTCAAAATTCATGCAAACCTTTTTTACTTTCTTTGATTTCATTGTTCTCGATTGGATTGAATTCAAATTCAATTCTTATGATCACAAAACAACAACAATAGCAACACACAATGCAAAAAGAAAAAAAAAAAAAAAAAAAAAAAAAAGAAGACAAAAGCATAAGCAACAACCATGCTTAGGAATGGAGTTATTGGGATTTTATCTTAGACTTGCAACAAATGGGAAAGGACACCATTGACCCCATCACATTGTGCTTGGCTTTTACGCGGTGGAGGAGGAGATACAATAACTGGGGTTTGGGGTTGCTCGCATTATTGTGTAGCCATCAACAAAGTGCATCTATCATAGAAATTGGAGAGAGAAAAAAAAAAAGACACAAAAATATTTAATAAGGAGAGAGATAATGAGGATGCTATTAATTAGATAAGCATTTAATGATGTAAAGAATTACGATGTTTTCTTTTTGACCATTAGATATATATATATATATATATACACGAAATTACAAATTAAGAAGTCTTGCTTCACCTTGGTTTTCACGGACGTATGTTATATTACTATGGCTAGAGAAGAGGTGAGATTGGTCAAAAATCCTCCTTTTTTTTTTTCATGAGAAACAGTATTGAAATAGCTTCTTTTGCATCTTGTTTTTAGTTTATCAGTTCTGGCATAGTGTTTACGAATGCGCTTTTGCACTATATGAACATTGATTTTATTAAACGTTCAGTCTTTCTCGTGGAAGTTTCAGAGAGAAAACTTATTGTTATTAACCATAAGCAAAAGTTTTCACTTCAAAAATAAGGGCATTTGGTCTAGTGGTATGATTCTCGCTTAGGGTGCGAGAGGTCCCGAGTTCAATTCTCGGAATGCCCCTTTTTTAACTTTGTTTTGACTTTTAGCAATCCGTAGTCCATGCTCATCTGTTTATTCTTTTCTTTTTTTGGTTAGTGTTTAAAAGCAAATCTTCACTTTCCAAAATGGTGGCAGTAACATACAGAAAATAAGTTTAGTCATTTACACAGATATTTGAACAAGCACGCTCACGCCTACATTGCTTTCAACTACATTGAAATGCAAACAAAAATTAACGAAACTAAATGTACTGGTTTAGTATAACCAGAATCTGATTAAAGCTAAAAGAAGAAACCATAGATACTCAATTCAACCAATACATTAAACTCCCCCAACTCATAACTACAAATAATTGGTTAGAGCATAAGGCTTTCTATAATAAACTTCTGTAGTTCTCTGACTGTACCGCATATTTTATTACCCCATTGTTACCCTGAAAACCTCAGAGTTCCTGGCGATATTTGGGCCCCTTTTGCTGGGCTGATGATTCCTTTTGATATCCCAAACGTTCTGTGCCACTTTGATTTGGATTTGCAGCTAAAGTTTCACTTGGATTGCCGCAGATCCTTGCCTTTGTGTCAACGCCAAGATAATTTGTCAAAGCTTTTTTCACTCCAAATCCACGACGGTGAGGCTTGATTTGGTTGTTGTTGTTGTTGTTGTTGTTGTTGCTGCTAATGAGAAAAGGAGTTCTCTCTCCCCTGGCAGGGCTAATGAGTGGCTTAGGTGAAAAGCTTGGAGTGGAAAACGTTGTTGTTTTGTATGGAGTGGTCGAGACAGACAGTGAGTATGGGATTGAAACTGTCTTATGAGAAATGACGCTGACGGTAGGAGTCGACGAAAGTCTATCTGAATGTTTGGTCAAATCATCTACATAGAGTAAATCATCTATACGAGCCACAATATTGAATGCCAAGCTCTCCAAAACTCTTGAATAACTCTCAAGAATGGATTTTCCAACGTCCTGAAAAGTTTAAAAACAACAAATTTCGTTTAAGTAAAGAGGAAGGCAGTTGCATTGAGAGGAACAAGTTGATCACAGGGTAAGACTTTAAACCTTGTTGCACTGGATCTTGCTGGTATCAAGAGTAGTTTGAGTTAGACCAGGGAACCGCTGCTTCAAGCAAAGCAGGAGGCCCTCAGCTCTTTCTGCCAGAAATTCCCTCTTGTCCCCATCAACCATTAGGTCCTTGACCAGCTCCCATGAGGACTTCGCTGTGGAGCGGTTTGGATTGGGTGGGAGTCTAGAATTAGAGTGAGATCTTCGACGCCATACATATATTGAGGCTTCCACACGGTTGGCAATCTCTAGAGCAACATGTTCTGAGGATAAGTCGAGGCAATCAAGTAGGCACTCCGCAGAGAATTGATCTGATGTGATGTAGCGGTAGATAACTTCCCCTAGACAGGCTCTTCCATTCTGAAGAGAAATTAACAGGAGTTCAATATCAGGTAAACTTTGCATGATGAACATTTCAGGACTAAAGAAAAATCAAGAAATCATGTGGAAAAATACATCAAGTATATTACTTTAAAAAATTATGACTTCTAGATTTTACAGAATAATGTGGGAGAGCTCACAATAAGAGGAAGTTTCATAAATAAATTGCAAGTCAGACACCAATTAAATAGAATTCATGAATAAGTAATGCATCTTGATTCTGTTATGCTAAATTTTCAAACCTTAGGAAGAGCTTCCAAGTATGACTCAGGAACTTCCATATCTGCTAAAGCTATGCTGTTTATGGCCATTGCAGCTTTTAATATTTGATTTGTGCATTCGCGTGTGTGCTGCAACTGTTTTCTCGAATTTTCGCTGATGCCACCAGCAGGGACACGGGGTACAGGTAGCCACCATTTCTCCTCTTGCCTCTGAAGTGCTTTGCGAAAAGAGGCTGACCCATCTGCATCCGGGGCTACTATACCTTGATCAACATACCAAAACTCCGTACTGGTGAAGCTATCTAATATATCCTGCCACAACATAAAAGGCCTAACAAATTAAGAATGATTACTAAAATAGAAAAACAGTATAATATGAAACAAGCATGAGTGAACCTTACAAGAAGCATGTTGTCTAGTTTACGCAGAGCCGGGAGATTCATAAAAATATCCAATCTCGGCCTGCAAGTCATGACCTGCAGAATGCACAAGAACTACTGAATTAATTGTCCAATTACATCCCACTTCTTTAATTGATATTCCTTTTTGGGTTTTGTCCACATTTATCCTTGCTAGATCATGCCAATGGTTGGAAGAATTAACATAAACAGCAAAATTTCAATGACTTTAGGCTATTAGCTCTGGTTAAAGACAGACAACAATATGGGAAGACTAAATTTGGAAGTAACATCTTAAAGCATTGAACCTATTTTAAGATATTGAGTGAAGTTATTAAGATATGGAACTTACTTTAATTTGGTACTTCAAACTTACTTCAACAGGTTTAAAACGTAAATAATTTAAGATTCAAAATTCAAACAGTTGTTTGTTTTCTTCCCCACCAACCATACAGTATTTTACTAAATTTAAGTTCAATTTCTTTAAAACTACTAATGTCAGAGCTGAAATTAGGACAAGTATTTGCACTACCTCAAGTTTGCTTCCATCAGGAAATGTTTGCCAACTGGGAATCAGTTCTACAATGTGATCACTGACACAAAGTAGCCACTCCATCTCTCTTCGCCACATTGATTTCTTCTCAGTGGGCAAGGGTTCCAATCTCCATAATTGCCCAAAAATGGTAGCTACACAATGTACGGATTTACAATAAGTGACAATTTTGTAATTCACCGAAGGAAAATTCCACAAAACACTATACTTAGAGAGAGAGCATACCACAGAGATTGGTAATGGCATTTGAGATAGCTAATGCTGAGCAAACTCCTTTTCCAGACCCTGACATGTCTTCACCAAGCAACAATTTTGCAAACCTTTCCTTCATCATATCCATCTCTGTTTCAATATAATTAATAAAAGCTAGTCAGACAACAAAAAGAGACGTGTAAAAGTGGAAGTGTATCACTTAAGACTCTGTTTGGCCCTTGAGACAACATAAGAAAAGAAAACTTCTGAAAAATCCTAAAATTTTCTTTGGCTTTCCAAAATAGCTCAACTAACCAAAACAACAACAATGTGTTACTCCCAAATTTTTGGACTCAGCTATGAATACGATACACGTATTTCAAAACATAAGTGAAAAAATTCAAAATTTGAAATGTTTTTTAACTTTTTCACATTTTTCTTAGAAAACCAAACATAACAAACCTGAATTTTTGGAACCCATTTTCTTAAATTTGGAATCGTCTTTCTTTTCAGCTTCACCCACATCAGGAACCGAGCTTTTGCTCACTTGAGCAGCCTTGTGGATAGGCCAACCCAACAGTGGCGGCGAAGAAGACCCTTTTGCTTTAGCTTCCTCACTCGAGGCCTCTGAGCTCGATCTGCAACAACTGCTCTCTCTAGACTCAGTGCTCGAACCAAAAGATCCAGACCCATCTTTTCTCTTTTGAGAATTTTCACTCTTCTTTGCCAAAGTTGCCATCCGAACCTTTTTTGAATAAGCAAGTTTTCGAAACCCAAAAGCCAAGTAAAGGAAATGAGCCAGTGTAACAGTGTTGGTTCTAAAGTTTTAATTTTTGTTCTATAATAATTCAATGAGCTCAAGCATGGTATTGGGGTTTTGAATATTGATAGCTAGCAACTAGGCCTAGAGAAATGAAGATGAGAAGAGAGGGGTTGGGGACTATATTTGATTCTGGTTTTCAAAAAAAAAAAAATGGTTTTTTGATTTTCAAAAGCTAAAAGGGGTAACTGTCAATTTCCACATGGCATATGATATCCAACGTCTCTCTTTTTTTTCTCTTTCTCTCTCTCTCTCTTTCTCTCTCTCTCTCTCTCACACAATGAGTACGTAGTAAGTTCAAAATACTAATAAAATAAGACTAGCTGTGGAAGGACGGAGGTGTCAAATTGTCAATTCTCATTTTGAAATTACACTTTCACCCTTATATTCATTTACTTCTTTTTTTTTTTCTTGAGAGTTGAGAATCAATCATCGTATGCTTGAGATTTGAGAACCTGTTTAGCAGTGGCAAATTTTAGGTATATTGTGTGCCTTTTATGTTCCCAAATTAGTCATTTTTGTTTAGGTTTTCGATTAATTCTTTAGGTGTTGTATGTTGTATTTTAGGTATGAACTATGAAGTCAAAAAATCATATAGTTGATTTTAACTTAGAAATCATACTCATATTATACGATACCTTATAAAAAAGTGTACCTAAAAGCATGATAAACATATCAACTATCAAATTAGTAAACTCATAGTTATCATTCTTGTCTATATTGAAAAATTCAACAAAACCAGGGGTGCTCCATTATAATGGCAATACTAAGGGGATGAAAGTTTGTGCATTTGCAACAACCAAAAAAAAAAAGGAACTTAAAAAGAAACATTTCAAATTTTAAAAACTAAAATAAAAGTTGACTTAAATTTTAAGAATCAATTGTCTATTTTCACATTATTTTTTCCCAACTAATCAGACGTTAAAGTTTGGGACCTTGGGGTCGGAGGCCTTGAAATGGTTTTCTTTACACAACTGTTGCTGTTGTTCATTTAATTACTCGAAAGAAAACCATACCTTAGTTGGGTATTAATACGCGAAGAAAAAGATATAGGATGAGAAAATGGGATTTTATAGAAAGGTAAGTGTGGAAATAAATGGAACAGGGTGGTTAGGTTATGTGGACATTTGAGGAGTTTTAAGATGGTTTATTACTTGGATTTTTGCATCTGCTCTTTCCAGCCCATTTCATCAATGAGTGGGGTAGTAAACTAGTACAAAATTTAATTTGGAACTAAAAATAAACTATGGGTTTTACTGTTTTAGTGGTGAATGCAGCATCTGGTTTTGGATATGGGAACTAACTTAATCCGACTCCATGTCCTATTTCAATGGAAAATTATTCTTTCACACTCATTGAAAAGTCTATAATTTCACAAACTATGACCACATTTTTTATTGAAGTTCATATTTAAAACATGAAATGAGTAATATGTACAAACAATATACAATAAGAAGTATGTGGGAGAATTAATACCCTAATTTTTTTTCTCCTACTTGTAAGTGGAAGATAGTATTTGAGAGCATTTTAATTCTCAGTTTTTCGACCTGATTACATGTTGTTCTATACCTTTTGTTAAACTTTGAATCGGTAGATCATGGGTTGGGATGAATTATTTGAATTCATGTTTAAGGGATGTGGTTCGTTAAGAGAACTTTTTAAGCTTGAAGGGGGAAATGCTAATAAGTAATAACAACTGATTTTAGAAAACAAATTAAATTCTAAGTTAGCAAGTACAAGGATTAAACTTGATGCAGACAGAAAGTCGCAAGGAGAAAAACAAAACTCTAAAATTTATAAAATTAAATCTAAATTGCCTTGAATGATGCAATGCGTTTAAATAGAAAAGTGGTCAAAGGGCTGCTAGGAGATGCTTAGAAAACCCTAAAACATTCTTAGGGCAGCTAGGAAAACATCTTAAAACCTTAATTTAACTTGAATAACAAAAATGCACAAAATGCACTTAAAATCAAGGAAATAATAACCGTAAACTTAAAATTCTTAAAATTACATAAAATTATCAAAATTGATAAATAACAAAAATTAAATTGTAGATTTTGTCTTACATTGTATTTGAATGTGAACGAGATTATCTAAAAAAAACCATAAAACAAAAAAGCAAAAAAAAGGCTTTGCAACTCTACATGCTCCCCCTTCTCTCCCAAACAAATAAGAAGAGGAAAAATGAAATCACATGTTCACTACCCAAAATGACTATAGAACCAACTGTCTATCTCAAATGCAAATATAACCCCTGATTATAATGGTTTTTTAGCTATTATTGATGTCTGAACTTTGAACTTGAAGCACTCTTGTGAACTGCAGCAATCTCAGACTGAGACCACAATTAAGAAGAAATGGCAGTCTAAAAGACTGGTGGACAGTCTCACATGACAACTTAGCTAATACAAAGATGGTTATTGTAATTATTGAAGAGCTAGGCATTCTAGTAATTTACCATCGGTTTGAATTGATTTGAGATAGCCGTTTAATAAGGACTATAGGAGAGAAGCATTTGCTACATCCCCTATAAAAAGCACCTTATCTAATCCACTGCCTACTTGTTTGACCATAGTTTTAGCCAAAAAAAGTGATCACATAAAGTCATGGACTACCTAAAGGGTAATTTTAGGTGCAAAAGATTTTTTTTTTTTTTTTTTTTAAATTGAAGGTTATAAATGTTGATCAATTTCAACTTAGAAGACCCCTCCTACTGTGTGTGACACACATTACTGTAAAGAATAAAAGAGATAACATTGAGCAAAAATGTTAAGACTTTAAGAATGAATCTACTGAGGAATGTGTTGTCTAATATCAAGTTGGGCCATCTTTATGTTCCTTTTTCTTCTGTTGCTCTTCTTTATAGAAAGAAAAGGAGTATGCAATAATTCATGATTAAATGATTTCTTGAGAGGAAACGTGTTCCTGAAACTAAGCAACATTTTTTTTTTGGAAGAATCAAGTAAGCAGCATTTGATATTCTTTTTTTTTTCTTTGCTAGCTTATTTGATATGCTTCTTGGTATTAATTTAACATAAACTTTTTATATGTAGAAAAATTTAAGTTCCATTTTCTATTTTCTATTCTTGTAAGCATTACTATTTCTAAGACTAGCATATAAAGTCTTTCATTTTTTTGACAATTCATGCCAAGTTTCCCAGGGTTAAGGGAACTTGACCCAACTTCATATATTATCTTGAGCCCACCAATTTGTCAAATTGTTTTGCTGATCTTAATCAATCAAGTTTTGCATCGTATAAGTTTTCGATAAGATTATTGAAGAAAAACAAGGCGCTAACTATTTCATTTAAAAAAATAATTAAAAAAAATTAAAAAATAAAACCCCTCAATTGTTAAATCACCTATTGACCTGGGTTAGGTCTATGTTTGAATTATTTAATTCCAAGTTACCAACTATTTGAAGAGAGAGAAAGGAGCAAAATAGCCAAAGTGTTCGGCAGCTTCTGCTTGGCGCACAATCATAGAATCCAACTAATTTTGTAATCAAGTGAAGTCTAAAGCCTACCCAAATTTTAACAAATGGTATTTGTCCAAGCTTGTGACAATATTTGTTGCCCAAAACAAATTAAAATGAATATCGTTCACAAATTTTTAAGGTTCAATTTTTAAAAAAAAATATTCAATTATGAGAAGTAATATACATTTTTTTAACTAAAATAATAACTAAAACCCAACTTTATAATGTACATTAATATTATTCTTAAATATGAATTTAAAATTCGGTGCAACTATTGTACCATGCAATTAACATGTCTATATAAAATGTAAAAGTTAATATGATTTTTTTTTTTTTACCCTGTTAACTTTTATATTTCACATAGATGTGATAATTCCATGATGCAATACAATAGCCAACTATTGCAATGGATCTCGATCTCTTAAATCCAATCAATTAATATTTAATCTCAAAACTGGGAAACAACTAAGCACATGTCATTTTCTTTTACATTTCCATTCATCCAATCATGCGTCTCAAAAGATATTAGCATGTAATCATATAACTAACATTGGGACTAATTTGACAATAACAACTGCATATGTAGAAGTCGTTGAGCTTTGAATATGAATCTTCATGTGCCTTTAGGTGCTTTAAATTGGTCCATTTCTTTATGTCGAATTCTAACTAGGAACTTCCAACTAGAAAGTGAAAGGCAAAAAGTTCCAACAACGGCTAGCATATTGTGGTTGACAAATGATTAAATATCCCAGAGCAAAGGTAAAGAAAGCATTTTTCTATAGCCGTTTGATAAAGCAAAAGCAGTAGTAACCCTTGACTTTTGAAAGTGCATGGTTGTTACTTTTCCAAAGTACATTTTCTGCATTCCCACCCCTCCTTTTTCAATACAATTTTTGAGTTTTTGTTTTCTTTTTTCTTCTTTCCTTGAAGTATCAAATATTAATAACAGATTGTTAGTCATTAAAGACAATATTTTTAGTATTTCACCATTTAATAAGATAGCTAGTTATTATTAATTTTCATATGGGTCCATTACTAACACCACTTAATTGTTTGTTATTCCAACTTAACACTTGATCCAAAACTTAATACACGAATATGGATGAAATGTTGCCCAAGTGGTGTTTGTGCACGTGAATCAGTTTTTTTTTTTTTTTTTTTGTGGGGGGGGGGGGGGGGGGGGGGGGCGGTGGGGGTGTGGTGGTGTAGAAAGAGAGGACTTTTATTTAATTAACTAGCGGTTACAAGAGTTAGTTCATAAGTTATCCTTGGATAAAGTATAGAGTTCAATAATGTTTTTTTTTTTTTTTTGAGATAGAGTTCAAGGATGTTAAAGGATTTTAACACTCTCTAAGAGTGCTTCTTTTTTTTTTCCAAAAGATCCTATATATAAGGATTAGTTTCAAAAGTAAAATATTATGCATATTCTACCAGACTGCTTCTTTGCATTACTCCTCTCTTGGCTAGACCACTTGTAATGTTATTAGCTTCATGAAAAATATGACGTGGCAAGACAGTCCACACTCTGCTTAGTAGGGCCTTGCAATCACAAATTAATGGAGTTAAAGCTGGAGCCATGTTCCCATTTGATGTTAGCCAACATATCACAATTTCAAAATCAATTTGCAGGTCTATAAATCTGTAATCAAGTTCCCATGCAATTAACGTGTCACATTCATATTCGGAAAGCATGAACATTTTGGCGCATTATGTGATCATATGTAGATTTCCCGTGTGTGTGTGTTAAGTGTACACAGCATCTCAAAGAGATAAGGTTTCCAGTACTCTTTTGTATTTGGACCAATTCAACTTGCTTCCATTACTATTTCCCATTAATTAAGCTGAGGTACCTATTCCTACCTCTGTGTTACTTAACTCTTCTCAGCCAAGCAGAGTTCAATAAGTTAGCACCCTTGATGGACTAGATTTATGTTGGTGGTTAGACTTTACCATTATTTAAACTTCTTCTGGTCATTTTTCACCCTCATAATCTTCGAATTTATAATTAAAGGAGGGGGGGGGGGGGGGGGGAGTTTATAAATATTTCCTTTATACTATTTTGCCACTATCAATATAATTAACTTTAACAATCAAAGACTAAAGGATTTAATCACGTAAATGTATGATATACATGATTTCTTAAATTTAATCAATAATTTTGAATACCATTATTAAAATTTGCATATAATTAAATTTGTTAAGATTCAAAAGAATCAAAACACAATAATAAAGAAGTTTGATTTATCACAAACTTGATGCATAGATGGCTAAAATGTCAAAATCAAAGCTCAAAAGTAGAATTTGTCAAAAAAAAGAAAGAAACTTTGAAGCCTGAACACCAAATTGACATTCAAGTAAAAGTTGATAGGTACCAGAAGTCTTATAATGCAATTGGTTGGCACATTTTCAAATAAGATATTTATAGTTCAAATCCCTCCACCGCTAACTATCAAATTATTAATAAATAAAAAAGTTAAAATGTGATATTTGTAAAAATCTCTGAAATTAAATCTACTTCAATTCCATCGTATCTTAATCATTTAGACTACCTTAATCATTTAGAGGGTACTAGATATGATACCGGACCTTTCCAGGTGAGTAGATTGAGCCAACAAATACATAATAGGCCAGTCACTATCTTATCAAAAAAATAAAAAATAAAATACGCCAGTCATTAGAAGGCTTTCCATTTTTGAAATAAAGGAATATAACAACATTTTCATGAATATAACTTAAGAGATGAGCTTTAGGCCTTTTGAATTTTGAATTGGGGGCCGTCTTTTTTGGATCTGAAACTCAGAAATTCAACTTTTTTTCAACAGCACATGATGTTGAATCTGGACTTATTTGGAGGAAATAAAAAATAGTAAAGCGACTGCTGTGCTAGTTTGAAAATACTGTGGACCACTTTTTAACAAGTCCATTTATGTGGTGATGGGCTTGATGGTTAACACGACTAGAAACCTTTACACGTTAACGGACTACTAGTTCTACAGACAATATACCAACCCAAAAAAGAGGGAAACCACACCCAAAAAAAAAAAAAAGTTTTAGAAACAAATTCGATGGACCGCCATGAAACCATTCGATTTGACTGTTAAAGGCCACCCTTTATCCAAAAAATAGAATAAATAAATAAATAAATTTTATGGAACCCAAAAAAAAAATGCTATGAATATGTCGGTTACATTATCTAAACTTTGACTAAGAATTTTTAAACTAGGGCAATGCTTGAATCCTGTAGTTATCTATACTACTATTTAAGGAATTTTCAAGCTGCATAAGCCAAGCCATGGACTCTAAGTTGGCTTTTAAGTCGTGAATTTTTAGGGTCCGTTTGAGAGTTTATAAGATAATATAATGAAATATAATGGAATAGAATGATCATTAAATGAATGAATGAATTTAGTAGAGGAATGAATGGAATGAAATGGAATTTAAAAATATTGTTTGAATGTTATAAAATAAAGGATGGAATAGAATGGAATGTAAGTAATATTATTGGAAAGTGACGTTGAAATGAATGCAATGAAATTATTTTATATTAACATTACTATTATACCCCTCATTTTAAAGAACATAAAAAATTATTATAGTTTATGGAAAAATAAAATTTTATTGTAGCTAAAAATCAAGTTATGTATATTTCTATGTTGTAAAGCAATTCACGCATCACACATTTATTTTCAACAAAATAAATATTGTCTGAAAATGCAAACAAATATAATTTTTTTAATTCCTATAATGAGTCTTGCCAAAACAAAACAAAATAACAAAATCCATTCCAAAACTAAAGTTGGATATGAAATCCCACACTTTTAATTTTTAGGTCTAGACATCAGTGTCAATAGGACACATTTGCGCTCATGATCTAAGCAACCAAAGAACATCTCCTTATATGTTGGATTTTCCATAAAAAATGTGTAGGCCTCAATCTTTAATATTGGATCCAAGTCCAATACGCTCAAAGCTGCGTGAACTTCTGCTCCATATAACTTTGAAAAACACTTTGCCATAACCTCAGTCACCTTATCGTTGCCAACACACTTTTTAATTTTTAGGTCTAGACATCAGTGTCAATAGGACACATTTGCGCTCATGATCTAGGCAACCAAAGAACATCTCCTTATATGTTGGATTTCCCATAAAAAATGTGTAGGCCTCAATCTTTAATATTGGATCCAAGTCCAATACGCTCAAAGCTGCGTGAACTTTTGCTCCATATAACTTTGAAAAACACTTTGCCATAACCTCAGTCACCTTATCGTTGCCAATGATACATTATCATATGAATGGAAAATTACATTCCCAAGTTCATCATCTTCTACCAGTCGTCTTTTCTTACTTTAGAAGACATTGCATCTTGTGATGACACTCGAGAACGTACAACATTAATTTATGGTGACCTCTGATCATCTTCCACTTCAAAGTTCTCCAAAGAAACTTCATTTTGAGATACCAAATTATCAATCTCATCAATTGTGGTCGATGCAGCATACGTAGCACGTTTCTCCTTTGTAGTTTTAACAAGATCACATTTTACTCTATAGCCCAAAGTTGTGTCATCTTAGAGTAGTTGGGCATAGGTGTTGTCATTCACTTCTTGGCCGCAGGTTTAGACTATTATAAACCAACAAAATTGGTTATACAACAGATATAATTATGTAATATAAAATTAAACTCACAAAAAATGATAATTTACTGCCATAAGTGGCTCCCAAATTTCTGGTTCAACTATCCATATATTTAAAGAATCATTCCATCCAAAACCACTCAATCAATCTTTAAATATGTTGTGGTCCCCAATCCTACCAAGAATATGATTCTGACTGAAGGATTTGGGTCCACAATTAATTTATTCATGGGCTTTCTTACAATCCTTCTGGTTGGGCTTCAAGCTATCACTAGATTGCCTACACTGTGCCTTTTTGTAAACCCTCTGGCCTCCAAACCCCACCCTCTGTTAGATTTTCCTCCTCCCTCTTCTCCCATGCTCCACTCTTTCTTTGAGTTTTTGCTCCTCACACAATGTCTTTCCTCTCTCATTTTTCCCAATGTTTTTCCAATCTATTTTCACTTACCTATTCTTATATGCATTCCTTCTCCTTATATAGTCTCTCCTTAATGGGGCACTAATCATTATAGTCTCACCAATTTTCATGCATTTCTACTTTCGTTAGAATCCCATGGAATCATCATTCCTTCTGAGGATTCTCTTGAAACTTGTTCCAAACACCAAATAACATTCGGTAGTGAGTTTCCCAAAGGCACTATCAATTCTCGGCTACTGACTTTATCATACTCAATTCTTATCCAGTTTCCCTTATCATCAATTGGTGTTAAACCGATCACTAAAGGATTATCCCCGAGCGATTATCTCTTTGACCCCACATATATGTTTCTGGGCAAAGCCTACTCTGACAAGGCCAAAGGTCCACTTCCTTCTTATGGGCTGGACTTGGCTACTCAAATTGACCTTAGGCCTTAGTAGGATGGGTTGGCAAGGATTTTCTGAGCCCAATTCCCCCATATATGTCATAGCATTCATGAAAATTCTTCTTCAGTGTCTTTTGTCAATTTTTCACCTTATCCTTATTAATCTCCATGTGAAAATTTTCAACCAACTCTTTCACTATGTCATCATATGCCTTAGAGGTAAAAGTTCCATTAACTTTACCACCTATGATCGCTTGATGTAAAAAAAGTATTCACTAAAGCATCATCGATAACACTACTCCATTGTACTTCTTTACTTAGATCTCTACCATTCTTCTTTGATATCTTACCCATGCTATAATTAATAGGACAAAAATGAAAGAATGACTAGCAAACAATTTTTGTAAGACTTGAAAATTGCAAAGACTTGAAGATTGTCTGCTAATCATTTTTATGTCACTCGTTCATCCGTGGACCCTATAGCTATCATATATAAGACTTGAAAGGCCCGCTTAAAGACTTGAAAGACCCCATAGCTATCACTCTTTGGAGACTATAAATGACTAGCAGACAAAGAAAAAGAAAAAGAAAGATGTACTTGTTGTGAGCAGCAACATAAAATTGTAGCAGAGAAAGAAAAAGAAAGACCAGCGGTAGCAACTTCACTTTACAGAGAACGGACAATAACGTGTAGGAATGATAGCTATGTTTTTTATGGCTGAATGAGAAAAAAAAAAGGCTAATATTAAAGGGGTATTTAAGGATTTTTAACAAAAATTTCATTAAACCTAAATCCATTCCTTTCCATTCCTCCTAATTTTGGAGGGAATAAACATTCTCTTCCATTTAAACTCCCAAATAAGGGAATGGATCTTCCATTCCCTTTATTAAAACTCCCAAACAAGATAATGAAAGAATATTCTAAAAATATTCCTTTCATTTCATTTCATTCCCTCCTCTCAAACAAAGCCTAAAGTTGTTAAAAATTAGGAGGCTATTTGGTTAACACTTTTAAACAACAATTTTCTATGTTTAAACGCTGAAAATTGTTATTCAAAAAAAAAAAAAAAACTTGTTTGGTAGGGCATTTTTGTTAAGTGTTGTTTAAGTTATGTTGTTCAAAAGATGGTTTTTAGACACTACTTTTTGAAATCACCTGAGACCTATTTTTAAGTTTCAAACAATGCTTGCAATGACACTACTATAAATATTTCGAAACCCGTGGGTCCCACGTTGATGTGACAAAACCCTTTCTCTCTCTTCTGCTTTTCTTATCAGACCTGCCTCACCCCTCTTCTTCAACATGCCGATACCAGTAGTAGCAAAGCAATAACTCCAAACCCAACCGAAGCCCAGCCGTGGATCTTCATTTGCATCGATGGAGATGAGGACTATGAAGGCATGGGTTTGGTTTTAGACGAAGATGAAAGAATGAGAAGTTTTAGGGAAGAAAAATAAAAAAGAAGGAACAGTGGGAGAAGAAGGGCAACCGTAGAATGATTTTCTTCTCTCTCCTCAAATAATAAATATTATTTTGTACCAGTTGTTAGTTTTTTTAAAAAATCAAACACACACATACCAAACACATATTTTATGTTTTTCAAACACTTAAACATGTTATTTGAAACATGGTACCAAATGCATTTTGTTTTATGAACACTAGAAACACGTGTTTCCACAACACTTTTCAAACCACAGTTTTCACATCATTTTAAAGAATAATATTTGAATCTGCTACCAAACAGGCCATGGGACATTATCTATACTACTATTTAAGGGGCTTCTCCTGTTTGAGATCCTCATTTTTTTGGTTAAAAAATGTACCTACACCCTTATGTTTATGTAGAGACCAAACTAAAGGACAATCCAGTAAAAATATAACTCTAACTCCTATTAAAATATTGCCTAAAAAATAGGGTCACTCTTCTGTTGATTTTCAAATTGCTTTATCTACTTATAAATTAAATTCTCAAAATAAATATTATATATAAAAAAATAAAGATAGTTTTTTTTTTTGGGCTATAAAATAGGACCACTAAGCTCAATGTTTTCACTAAACCAAAAAAAATAAACGCCCCATCGCACGCGCAAAGCACATGTAATGAGGCTAGTCCCTATTTGATTAACTTTTAAAATTTTAGGCATTTCTTCTTCCTCACTAAAATGTAACTTGCACATAGTTACTAGAAGAAGTTGCTATGACTTAAATAATACTCTCAAGTGCAGGATTGTCATGAAATAATAACTCAGTAAGTCTGATGTCGAATCCACAAGGAAAAGGGAATTGACTAGCAAACCAGAAAAGAATAAAACTAAAATAATAAAGTTTAATTGAAGAGATTTTTGATATTTTAGTAAAGGTAATATAAATTGAGAGAAAATAATAATATATTAAGGTTCTAAGGTTTAGGGATCCACACACAATACATGTGTTGGTAGTCTTAACAATATTGATTTTATAACTCAACTAAAATTCATATGAAGGATGATCTTAGTTGGACAATTTAACAATAAAAACTCAAGAATTAATTGTCGAAGGTAGTTTCATGCAATTGATTGATTTTAGGCAAAACAAAACTAATGAATTAGTTTGCAGGGAATACTAAGCATTTAACGTACCTGGAGTCTACGATAAATCAAAAGATTATACAGAACTAAACACTTTTCTAGATGAGTAAAACAATCAAAAACATAAAAATATAAGCATTAAAACCAATAAATAATTGTTAAGAACATACCAATAAACGGTTGGGTTTCACCCCTTGCCTTAGCAAGGCTTCTAGTAAGCCATAACAAAAATAGAACTCTAAAAACTATAAAGAAACTTTAAGAAAACCTAAATTATGTTCTACAGCAGCTCTCCTCCCAATTTTGCCTTAAAGAGCCTTTAAATAGGTAAATGAATCCTATTACAAATTGAATTCCTATTTAGAGAAAATCTAAGTTTTTTATGCTTCACTTAACGACGTTTTTGGCCCATTTAACTTCAGAATTCGAACTTTTGGTAAACACAAAGTTGTAGCTCTTCAAGTTAGCTTTCCAGCCAACTTGAATCATCACGATTGAACATCTAAGTCGAATATTATGCTCCAAATACTAACTGGTGTGCAAGCTAGAATCCTAATCCAAATTGGACTTGGATTAGGTGCAAATTTCCTTTGATTCCTTGCTCCAATTGGACTTGAATTTAATTGGGTTGGCCTTCTTTGACTTCACCATGGCCCTTGTAAAATTAAACGTCAGAATACGGACTTTTGGTAAACACAAAGTTGTAACCCTTTAAGTTAGCTTTCCAGCCAACTTGAATCATCACGATTGGACATCTAAGCCGAATATTATGCTCCAAATACTAACTGGTGTGCAAGCTAGAATCCTAATCCGAATTGAACTTAGATTAGGTGCAAATTTCCTTTGATTCCTTGCTCCAATTGGACTTGAATTTAATTGGGTTGGCCTTCTTTGACTTCATCATGGCCCTTGTAAAATTAAAGTCCATTAGCTTTCTTTTTTGCACAAATCCACTTATTTAATTTCATTATCTTACAAAAGACAAATTCACGCATTAAAATTCAATTAAGTACAAAATTTATTATTTAACATTATTCCAAAATCAATTATAAAATGCATGAATTAACTCAAAATAAGTATGATAATGCTTTTCTAATAATGATATAAATATGCAAAATTAAGCTATTATTAGAAGTTACTAGAAATTAGGACATTATTCCTATCTGATTAATTTGTAAAATAAAACTACAAGCTCCTAAATTTTAGAATTTTTTTCTTCTAAATTATCACTTTTATTTGAAATTCAAATTAACTCTCATTAAAGCTTAACTTGCACGTAGATGCCTAAAGAATTTGCTAAAAATTAAGGCATTATCCCTATTTAAATACACAACTCAGACAGTGTAGTAATCCCAAATTATTAATTTTTACCAAAAATAAAGAAGAGCCTCTACCTCAGAAGCTAGAATATATTAAACTTGATATGATGTGTACATGAGGTAAGTGTTAGATATGTGTCTGCTTTGTATCAACTCTAATGCACTCTAAGCACTAGACCCACATCATGTCTGTAGGGGCTTGGGCCCAGGTGACCAAGAGCGGCCCACGTGACCAAGGCCTAACACTGTGGGGATAGGATTGGTCCATTGAGAAAATGGGCAAGAGTCTTAGGATACTGTTTAGGGTAAACAGTATTACGTCCAGGCCAAGCTGGGCCGAATACTAACTAGTAAGCAGGAGTGAAGTCAGAAAAGGGACAGTCAAATTAAGGTCGGTAATCGAGCACTGTCAGTACCTTTAGGGAATCTGCTACCGCACACTATTTAATGTTTGGAACAAGTTCCAAGAGAATCCTCTAAGGTTGTGAGGATTCCTTGGGATTCTAACGGATGTGGGAATATGTGTGAAGTGGGGAAATGGTAATGATGATAACCCCACTAATAAGAGACTAAAAAAGGGGAAGATGGTCAACATTTAGGGGGTTTCTGGAAAAAAAAAATGGAGAGAAAGAGAGATTGAGAAGAAGAAAAACCATTATGGGAAAACACTACGAAACAAAGGGGATAAAGGGAAAAAAGTTGAGTTTAGATTGACCAAGTGAAGTTTGGAGTTCAATTGGTAGGATTGTGATAAAGCCCACATATAAATTAATTGAGGCCCAAACTTGTAAACTGGAGGAGGAGGTTTGGGAACCATAGTGTCCTTTCAACAATTGTAGGAATGCATGCATCTCTTTCAAAAGGAAGAGGCCATATAAAGTCTAATGAGAGATTTTTATTTTTATTTTTATAATTTGATAGTTACAACAATGGGTATGAGAGGGATTCAAATCTAGACTCTCGTCAATAGTCGTCATAAAGGAGAATAAGAAATGCCAAAAATTTGAAGGAGAAACATATTTCTCAAACAGCTTTTGCTACCAAACGATTATTTTCACAAATTTCTTTAAGTACAGTCTAGAAGATCTCTAAGCACCTAAAAAAAGGGAAAAGAAATGCTTAGGTGACTTCATGCGGCATCATTAAGCATTTCAATACTTAAGTTAGTAATATCTTTTTAAAAGATATAATTGACTTAATGAGTGTATAATAAAAGCAATTTTTTCATACCTCATTCTAGTGGAGACATGATGATGGCACATACCACGCCTAAATTCCAGCAATTGAATGTGACTCGAATGGACGCTAATTTTGTCATTATGGATGAGATTGGGATAATTTTCTTTAGTATGGCATGGATTTTCTCTCTCTTGTTGTTTCTCTACCATAGATATAGTTCACACATTCCAATTATTGCATTTTCCTTCTTTACAGCATCAGCATTAGTGGTGCAAAAAATTTAGCAATTTGACACCACAAAAAGCTAATTTATCTATTTTACCATATCACTTTACAAAACACCCAACATTACTGGGTTGTTCTTATCCAACTAGCTAACTCAATTGTTGGATAATTTGCTCAAGCGCTTCCTTGCTTTAAGGTGACGAGGATCATTCACATGATTTGGCTCATCCAATTGAACACAACTGTGCATTTGGATAATCTCTTTCTCATTACTTTTGAAAATATAAAATTTAATTTGTTTAAAACTTTATTATATGCTAGTCTCACCACATGCTCCGCGTGTGTGATGAGTTTTTTTTTTTTTTAGTGTTAAAATTTTCCATAAAAGAGAAAGAAACTCCTAAAAATCTTATAGAACAATCAAAAATATATGAGCAATAAAACGATAAAAAAAAATAAAATTCAAAAAAAAAAGCACTAAAAGAATTACCTTGTAGAAAATGACTACACTAGAGAAAAAAAATAAACCAAGAAAGCAAAAGGATTAAGGAGAGATGGAAGTGCCTAATTTTAAGAAATATGAATAAGTATCTAAAATTTAGGAGTGTCTAAATTAGTGCTTTTACATATTTAACTTTATTATTTAAAGTTTATAAATATAAGATGCAAAATAATAAAACCCAAACAAAGAATCTTGTTATTTGTAATATAGTTAAAAGATAAAATAGTAATTAAAAAATTAAAAATAAAGAAGAGAGTAGGCAGAATACCTAACCTAACTTAACTATATTAAATAATTGAATCCAAACCAACAAGGATCCAATAGGCTGTCCTGCACAAAAGTCTCTTGGAGTCGGTTAACATGTACCTTTAAGGTACACATAAACCATTTATTTTGAGAAAATTTTTATGAAAAATTAAAAAAATTGTCAAAACAATGAATTACTTTTTTTTTCATAAAAATTTTTTTAAAATGGTTTATTAATATATTCACTAAGGGGCATATATTAGTAAATCTCTTAAATTTTATCCAAAAGATTCTCCAATATATATATATATATATATATATATAATTTAAAAAAAAGTTTATCAAAAAAAAAAAAAAGTTCAAACAAAAATAAAGAAGAGAATAGACAGAATACCTAGCCTAACTATCTTATTTAACCAAAAAAAACCTATCCATCTTTAATAATTGAATCCAAGCCAACAAGGATTCAATAGGCTGTCCGCACAAAAGTCTCGTTTTAAAGTCTATCCAAAAGATTCTCCAAAAAAAAAAATATATATATATATATATATATAATTAAAAAAAAAGTTTATACAAAATAAATAAATAAATAAATTAAAGTTCTCTCATAAGACCAGAGGGAAACGAGCCCATTATTTCTCAAACACAGGGTATAAAGAAAAAAAACTCAAAAAAGAGCAAAAAAGCCGTTTTCTTCATCTCAGTCTGACAAGAATAAGATTAAGGTATGATTCTCAAAAAAAAAAAAAAAAAGGATTTAAGGTACAGCGGTATATTCAGTTTTTTTCTTCTGCTTCATGTATATAAAATTATTACATCTTAATCGTTCTCGCACAGATATTCTGATATACGTTTATAATGCTAAGCACGAATTTTTTCGAAATTAAATTTGATTTTATGCTTAAAACCCCGTAGCTTTGTTGAATTTCTGATCAGTAGCTTGCGTTTCATATTTTTCTAGACATTTTGTAATTGATGATTTCAAGTTTATCGCTGCTTTGTTTTGTTCGTGTTCTAAATTCTGAACTAGAAATTGTATCTTTGTCGAACTGAAACTTGTTGCAATTTTCAATTGCGCTGATTTAATTTCGAGCTTGGTTAATTCGGCAGATAGATCACATATTCACTTTGTGCTTTTCGCGCACTTTGAAATTTCATATCAATTGGATGTTATTTCGTTATAATTGGAGATGACTCTTGTTAGAATATCTAGGTTGTAAGTTGTAAAACCCTAAACATTCAACAGTAATGGTGACGGCTTCCACACTGAGTCTCGGCGTGGAAATGTGATGCAAAATTAGACGATAATTAGAAACTAATTTGGATTCTGATTGTGCTTTTGACTGGGACAAGTGATAGTTTATCGCTGCATCAAAGTCTCATGAGTTCAAACTTTCAAGCATGACTGGTATGTGGAAAACGTATAACTTGGGATATTTAGCCAATAACTAGATATTGACTGGCGTAACATTAATTTGAATCCAATGCATATTATAAAACTGTAACCAAAAAAAAAAAAAAAAAGGTTTCATTCTTAGTTTTCCTTTCATATGATGGAAAATGATTATGTTTGTATTCAAAACTGCTACAGGTAGGAGAGATAGTACGCAATTTGGGATTATTACAAGACAACGGTAACTGAGGAGTTCCTGCTTAGGCGAGATTCTGTAGTTAATTAGGACATTCATGTGGCCGTTATACTTTCTATTCAACAAGATTCTTAATATCGATGAAGAACAAGAATCAGACGGAGATTGTTTAAGTTTCGTGAATTCTTACCCGTTTGAACAGCGACCAAGCAGTGCAAGATGCCACGAGGCAGTCTTGCGCCGTTCATACTTTGTTGAAGTGAGTACATTGTGATTCTGCACTCACCTGATGCAATAATGTGTTATGTTGTGATTTACGTTTTTCTGACCTATTGATCTATAACCTATTCTGATGTATGAATTCAGAAGTCTAGTGCTCATCAAAATTGCTATTTGGTTTCATTTATTAAAAATTTATTAAGGTTTATTGGTGCTCATAGGTCCCCCACATAAATCAGCTAGATTATTGGGATTGTGGCCTTGCTTGTGTTCTGATGGTTCTGGAAACTCTTGGCATTACCACCTGCAATTTTCAGGCATTGATGGAACTATGCCCCACAAATAGGTGATTTCTTCCTATCAAATATAGATCTTCAATTCCTTGTGCTATACACTTTGCTTAATTAAAGGTAGAGTTTGGAGTTTTGTTGAAAATAAAAACTATGCAAGAGTTTAACACAAACTGCTTAAAATCCTAGATGCATGATTGTATCACAACAATAGTTTATTGATCTCTGAAAACTTGTTCTTCGAGAACCTGATTGTCTTTTGATCTGTATATGGTTTTGGTAATTAACATTCCTCAAAAGTTCGAAGGTTTTCAATGTCAAATGCCTTAAGCTTATTAGTGCAATTAAAGTCTTGGATAACCTGCCTTGTAATCTTGACTCATTGAATCTACAAGAATTTTTTTTTTTTTTTTTTTAATAAATTTGATAAGTTAATAGAAAAGAGAAAAAAAAAAAAAAAAAAAAAAAAAAAGAAGAAGCAGGGATCTCCTTAATTGTATGATGTGATGCTTATATTTATTCAGTTTAATAAGCTTTTTTTTTTTTTTTTGAGAAACCAGTTTAATAAGTTTAAATGTTAACGTTGATATTAATACTGTAATTAGTAGTAACTTAATATATGAAGTGGATTATCATACGGATATGTGATACTCTATCTGCTCAGTTCATGCATGATATATCAATCTCATACTCAATTAAGCTGATGTAGAAGATTTCTAATATGTCCTGTTGTTGACACTTTGCAGCATTTGGACCATTGATCTTGCATATCTATTGCACAAGTTTAATGTTAGTTTTTCCTTCTTCACAATAACAGTTGGAGCAAACCCAAGTTATTCGTTTGAAACATTTTACAAGGTGATTTCCTGTCACATGCATGGATATTTTTCAAGGTTTAGTGTAGTTAATCTGGTTTCTTATCCAGAAAAAGGTTAAAAAGAAAGCAAAAAAATCCATCTTGTTTCTTTCTGGAGACTAAAGATTTATTATTTTTGACATGCACGTGGTAGTTTAAGGTATGAGGTTTACAAATTATCTTTTGAATTGAAAGGATGTAATGCCTTTTGTGGTGCTTTCAGTATCTAGTCAATGCTTAGCTAGATCTAACAGCAGTTTTTTGTGTTGCCACTTGCCACCAATACAAGCAAAAGCCAAGTCATTCTTGTCTGAGCTGTTCCTTTAAGAGATTTTAGTGTCAAATGTTTTCTCTAGAGTGGTTGCGAGTGATGCTAGGACATACAGGCTACATGGTTTGCATGTCAGTTTAGTGCAAACTTGGAGCTTTGATGGTGAGAACTGAGAACACTACCGCAAATAGTTATAGCTTTGGCATGTGCATGTCAACACACACCATGTAGTTAAATTAAAGTATTTTTTATTTTTGTGATTGACTAATTATTCTTGCAACTAGGAAACATCTTCCGTTGCCTGTGTGTGTATTATGGTACTTAGTTGCTAACGAATGAACTTCTGGATAATTTGTGTTGAAAAGAATAAATCTATATAGTTAATAGAGATATAGTCATGTTGATTGTAAAAATTACATTATATTGAATTTTAACCCTTTTTTAATGGACAATTCTTATGATTATTCAATATACATAACTTTTATTCAGTAGGATCTGATGATCCTTGATATGATCTGTAAATTCCATCCACCGGTCCTACATAGGATACCAATTTTAACAACCTTGCTTGCTGTCACTCTAATACTCATAAAGGTACAGTTTGGATATTGTGCAGGAGCAATTACCTAATGATCTGTTGCGAGTAGATATGCTATTTAAAAAAGCACGGGAAGCTGGAATTAATATAGAGGTATAATCCATTCATCTGAGTGTGCATTATTTTGATCATAAAACAATCATAGCATTTCTATGTGGTTAAATTATTTTCCTTTTGCGAATAGGACAGCTGCGTTGCTTAATTATATACTCAAATAACACTTGAGTCCTTGTATAGAAGTAAATAGATTGATTTTCTTCCTATTTGTAATTTTATTTAGACTTCTTTGAGAATCACTTGAAGAATTTGAAATTAAATATATTTTTGCTCCCATTATGGCTATTAAAAAAATTTAAATCCAAGGGCCTATTAGTGTGAGACCTATGAAAATACCTATAACATTGGTTAGGCTTATCTTTTCTTCCCAAATTATTGTGTTAAGCATCCATAGTTGACTCCAAAGTTAAAGGGACTAAGGCTTGGTTGTTGCTGTAATTGTTGTTGTAGACATTCTCCATTTAGGTGAAGTTGGACTATTTATTTGGAATTTAGTCAATGAACCTTATTTTTTACAGTGCAAGTCAATCGGTGGTAAGGACATTTCATACTTGATTTTGTCAGGGAAGTATATTGCAATTGCATTAGTGGACCAACGCAAGTTGAGGTATGGGATTCATGTAATTTCTTTTTTCTATTTTTCTTTTTTCTTTTTCATGCATAAATGCCATTCTCCTTTAAATGACACAATTAAAATTATTTTTTGGCATCTGTGTCTTATTTTTTTAAGCAGTTGTGACCAAGTTCCTTATTGCTTCTTGCAGCTAAAGTTTTCTTTTTGTTTATTTCATTTACTGTTCTACTGAATATGCTTTTGCAAATTGAATATTTGAACTAAAGGGTTTGCTTCTTCTTTCATAAGAATGAAAGCATAGCTTTCTTAGATGTTGTGTGAGATGAGTTAACGTTAAATGCTTCTGACAAATTTTTTGCTTTGCAGTCAGCCTTGGTCTGAGAATTTAAGTGTTTCAGGCTTCTTTGGCAGCAACTCCTGCTACACTGGTGAGTTGTGCTATTCTTTTTCTAATGCACTGATTGTTTGTATTAGATGATTGCAATCTCTTAGTATACGTATATGTTATCATTCTCGAGCATTGCAATTTCTCATTAAGTTATACAATCATGATTAAGAACAGATACTCCCTTGCTGAGATGTGAAATCTGTCCTTTTAATATGTTATTTCTAACATGTCCTGGTTAATCAATTCTGCTTCTCAGTTTGTCTTGACAAGTGTATACCATTAAGTTTGTTTGTTTGGTTGACTCATTTGTGTATGCCCCATATAACTTCTTTACTGACAACTTAAGGTCTTTTACAGGTCACTATGTCGTGATTTGTGGCTATGACACTGATGCAGACGAGTTTGAGATTAGAGATCCTGCAAGTTCCAGGTATTATATATTTTCATCCTCATTTCTGAAAACCTCCCCTACTGTACTGATCACCATGGAAAAAGATTTTTTTTTTTTCTCTTTGTAAGAAGAATATGAAGATGTCATTCTTATCATCTTAATGGGTGCCTTTGGTTCAACAACATCAAACATTGATGTTATTGAGTATCTCACTTTAGTGAGATGATATTGTGAAATCAGAGTTGGAGAGCTATTTAACGATGAAATCTTATATATTCTTGTACCATTCTGCCAATATGTATGCACTGGGCTGCAGATTACCCCAATCAGGATGTCAATCTAAGGAAATTCATGACTAGACCAATAAGTTAACTTTCAGAGTTACAGTGATACAAGTGAGGTTCTTTCAATTTATCTGTCTTGATCAGAATTTTTGCTATATTAGAGTGTCCATAAGTTTGTCTATCTGTGACCATTCTGATCCATGTGCTCTAGTCTAGCACAGTAGTCTAGCACAGAAAAAGTTTAATGTTGTGGAAAAAAGATGGATCCATGGTCTTCATAAATTGTTGCTGTTTTATGAAGTTTACAAGTGGTTATTGTATAATGGTTGAATTGCACTTTCCTTGGTTGTGTAACACCTGTTCACAGAAGTCATAATTATTTAGGTTGTAGTTGTACAAAATGGGCCGAGGATTTTAATCTCAAAAAGGTTATTGATTTTCTTGCTTCTCAGTTCCTGTTATGTACTTCTAAAGTTGAGCACAAGTTATTGCCATTGAGCTCTAGCTCAAATGGCACCTCCTCTCCTTGTCAAAGCAAGATGGAGGGTGAGTTGGTGGTTCATGACCCTCCAGGTGCATGTATAACTTACCATTATTTAAAAAGGCTGAGCACAAATTATGACCAATTTACTTTGATTAGCTTTATAATCATAGATGGCCAAATCAATTAACAACTGCAGTGCAGTAGCATGAATATGCATGTGCAATTTAGTCAAACATGCAGCAAATTGGCTACTACTGGGAGTTTAAACATCCACATAGCTTTGGTTACTATTTATATGTATTCTTTAAAAGATTCATATGACATCTTACTTCAGGATGATGCATTGGACATCTTTGATAGCCTTTGTGCTGAAATATTTTCAATAATGCTCAAAAAGTCAAGTCAGATCATTATCTTATCCAGATTCACATAAATTTCCTGGTTTGAAATTATTGGTACAAAATCAAGTTTCAAATTTTGTTTACTGTATAATATAAACATACATTTGAATACTGTGCAGGAAAAATGCTCGGATTTCATCAAAGTGCCTAGAAGAATCACGAAAATGCTTTGGTACTGATGAAGATCTTCTTTTGGTAATCAATCTTATCTTCAGTGAACTTTTTCCATGCTTAGGGTGTCGTAGAAAAGACATTACTTTTTAATGTAGGGTTTAACTAATTGTGATGATTTGCATACTGAATTATCTAATATTATGAAGTAAAAAAAAAAAAATGGAGAGAAGAAAAAGAATATAAAAGGAGAAATTTTTTCAAAGTGTTATTAAGATTTTGAATTTAGCTTATGCAGTAAGTTAAAACTGATTTCCCTTTGATATAGTTGTTCTTTTTTATTTTGGTGCTAGGGGTGTATTTATCACATTTTTGGTTTGGTTTGGTTTGGTTTGGTTTGGTTTTCTATGCAGATATCTCTGGAGAAGAGTGTGAAACAAAACAGCTCTTCACCACAAGGTCCCGAACTTCCTTCAAATGTCAATATGGATTTATGACTTTTTTCTTGGACCTGGGCACTAAATTTGAGTCAAGTTTTTGCACATACAAGTTGTTTGTGTATAGCATATATACTTTTAATTTATAATAGCTTTCACCTTTCAGTTCTGATCGTTATCCCAGCCCTCGGGATTACATGTATTGTTGCTTTATGGATATTTATTCAAATAAAATATAATCTGTATAGTTCGCGGGCAATATTTACGAATTCAAATTTTAAATTGTGCATCTTTCCTCCATAATGCTGGCAATTGGACCTTGTCCTGTAGATTCTGAAAGCTCAATTTCCCTACTACACATGAAGTGATCCATCTTATCTTCCTAAAATTGGCTATCTATTTATCCAAATTCTAAAACTTTAGTGTGTAAAATCAAACGACTTCCAAACTCTAGGGATGGTGTTTGTAATTTAGCCTTCTTTTTATAACACTGACATAGTGACATATTTGTTAATAAGCATCATCATCATCATTCATTCTCTCTCTCTCTCTCTCTCTCTCTCTCTCTCTCTCTCTCTATATATATATATATATATATATTTACACGATTGTCCATGAGTAATTAGGGTTAGTATTTACCCTAAGAGCATCTCCAGCAGATTAGCCAAATTTTTGTACTGTTTGGCTAATGAACAGTGACATTTAGCTTTTGCCTACTCACTTTTTCAAATATACTTCCAATAGATTCTCTATCCTATTCTCTATCTTATTTAAATATTATTTTTTCATTCATTATTTATTATTTTTTTAACAACTACACATCTTCCAACATTTTTTTATACACCACATCATTATTATAATAGAAAATATATATTTGAAGAATGAATAGTAGCCCATCAGACTTGATGGGCTACTGTTCATTAGCCAAAAAAAAAATCACATTTGCCGAAGCTCTTGGAGCATGTTAGAGCATCTACAGTGCAGCACATTCTCCAAGTTTTGGCTACTAGAGTCGGATGCCCAAGCCCCTGGAGATGCTCTAATTTATATAAAAATTTGCATTGTGCACCTTAAACTACAAAATTATATAATCAACATTCTAATTTGAGATTAGCTTTAATGTGCCCCTACTATCCAAATCAATGTTTAAATTTACAAATTAATTTATACATATTCATCCTAAACTATAAGATGTTTACAATATGTATCAATAACTATAAAATTTAAACTTCTCGTATTTAGATTAAACAACTTATTGATCTATAATATAGAGTAAAGACCCTAATTTAGAAGATAGCAGCATGTAGCCATGGTCATGGTCATGGTAAATTTACCTTAAATTAAGATATTGTGGAGGATTTGATTTATAACGCGTTGTGCACCTATTTACCATAATTTAGCATATAATATGGATAAGTGTAATGAACCCTTGTTCCTTTTCCCCGTCTATATATATTCCATTATTTTTACCCAAGTTTTGAACATGCCTCGTGCTCAAAGATTGAAATGGAACTAGTCTGTAAGATATTTGCCAAAAAAAATTAGGTGTGAAGGGATAGAAGGTCACACGTAAATACACGAGTGTTTGTCATTTAGCCATTATTTTCATGACAAGCTTTTATCATAGTTCATGAGCTCCCCGATGAAGCATTAAAGGCTTCGCATGTCAACCTTGAAGTTCGTGTTTATGAGTCATGACTAAATGCGTGCATGTTCTATTGTTCTTTTGCATTTGCGAGAGTGGCCAAAACGACTATGCTTTATGTTTATTTTTGTATTCGCACTCGTCATGCATGCGTGACTCAGTGTCGGTGAGCAAGAAAGGACTAACAAAACCCCACAAGCTAAATGGGTGCGACCCTCTGGTTATATGGGGCTCTTTCTCTCTACATATTTTGAGACACAGACACCTATTTTCATATTATATTACCTGTCACTGAATAGTACTTGGTTTATTCATCCCAAAAAAAACCAAAAAAAGAAGTTGTACTTTGCCTAAATTGCTGGTTTCGAGTCTTTCGACAAACTACTCTTTTTTTTTTTTTGATAAGAGACAAACAACTCTATGAGTGCGAAAGCATTAAGTAGTCAAATGTGGAAACTGTATTTGTTTAATGCATAGTGAATCAGTGATGCATATTAGTACAAAGTAATTGGACACACAAGTCATTTTGAGTTCTTTCTTATGTATTTCCTTTATTTAATTGGGCGGTCATGGAATGGCCAAGAAAGCAAAGAGACATGAAAGACAAAGTTGGGTCGAAGTGGTGATGCAATGCAAGTTATAATGGAAGACATATTTCCAAGAATCTCACAAAACAATGCTATCCCCGACACAAACACTATATAGAAAGAAGAGGAACCTATAGATCAAGATTCAAGAAAGTATAAGTCACATTATTTACAGTTACACCAGACCAAACATTATATCCTATTTTTCGACTGACCAGAACATCTTTTCCTAGAACAATGGGAAATGTTGCTCCATACACGTACCCCATATCTCTCTCTTCAAAGTGATTACTCCATAATTGCCTTTTAGTTTCATTAAACCCAAAAAATGTTGACCGTGCATATTTCTCTAATTAGGCTTATATTTACAGCTCTGATAGCAGGATTTCATGGTAATAGCTAAAGCAGTTACGTTGTGGTTTGAGCTTTTGGCCCTCTTGGCTCTTGTAACCAAAATGTAATGAGTATTAGTAATAAAAATTGACCTTCTGTTGCTGTAGTTAGCTCATCAATTACTTAATCATACTATCAAATTTTTTTTTTAATAGATGCAAATAGAATTTGGAATCTAAGGTATTTATTCTATAACAATTGTTCTCTACCATCAAACTAAAATACCAATTTATAAGTGCTAAATAAATCGTCCAAAGTCAAATAATATCGTTTAGAGGCAGCCTTCATTACCGACACAAATAGCTAGTTGTTTCTCAAAAAAAAAAAAAAAAAAAGACACAAATAGCTAGAAATCGACATTTAAAGTAGAGATCTATAGTTACTTTCTAGCAACAAACGGATAGTCATTGTTACACTTAATGAGCCAGATGTTACACTAATCCCATAAATGCACACCATTTATGGGAATTATCGACCAACTGGTAATCTGCTACAAAGGCCCTCCTATAAAAGAAAACACCACTCTACATAGAAAGGTACATTTTACATAGCTTACAATTATACTTTACTTACTCCTTCAGTCTCACAAATACTGGCAAAGGCAACAAAGTGCCCTTGGCCAACACCCCACCAGCGTTCAAGTCATAGCCTCTTAGCTGTTCTCTTTTACAGGATTCTTGAGCCCAGCTAGACAAAGAAAGCTAACCGTAAATTTTGACTCTAATAACATCAATAAATTTTACTTTTTGTGTAATAAATTCAATTTTAAAATACTTTATGAACTAAACTATCTGGAATCAACAATCATTTTATCATTTGATAGCAAAACATACTAAAGACCTTAAACTCACATTCTTTAGGTTAAAAATTATACGTTTGAATAATAAATACGGCCTTCTGTTGCTGCAGTTAGCTCATCAATTACTTGATCATCTCTTTCTCAAAAAAAAAAAAATTTACTTGATCATCCTATCAATTTTTTCTTAATTTATTTTATATAGCAAATAAGATTTTGAATCTAAGGTATTTATTCTATAATAATAATTTTTTATTATCAAACTAAAATAACAATAAATTTGATTTTTTGTGCAAATAAAATTCAATTTTAAAATACTTTATTAATAGAAGTATCTGGAACCAACATTAATCATTCTATCATTACACTCGCATTCTTTAATTAGGTTATAAATTATATGTTTGAATAAAGGATAAAATTTAGATATAAAATTGATTGTAACCTAAAGCTACAACCTTAATTATTATCATTAACATTATAACATATTTCAAAAATCTAACCATTGGATTACATGTTCTTTACGCTCTTAATACACATGTCAAATTTTGTACCAATCAAATATTATTTACTATATGATCTATAAGATTATATTTTTAATTTGCATAATTTTAAATTACAAAAAACTTACAGTTTAAATAATTTATTGATGAAATAAATATTAATATTTAATTTTCTAGAAATTTTGCAAACATGGAGAATATAAGAAGAAAATATAATCCAATGATGAATTTGTCAAAATTCACCTCCAATAAAAAATAATAATTGAATAAGGTTGGCTACAACTAATTTTGTAGTTAAATTTTGTCTTTGAATAAATAGGGTCTGTATATAATATATTGCAAATGACAAAATTTAGCTACAAAATTTGTTATATCTTAAGGCTATAATCTTATTTAATAAAATAAAAATTATTATATATTTTGAAAATTTAACCTTTAAATTACATGTTTTTTACGCTCTTAATACACATATCAAATTTTGTGTCAAACGGATATTATTTACTATATGATCTATAAGCTTATATTTTATGCATAATTTTAAACTACAAAAACTTGCAACTTAAACAATTTATTGATGACATATCTATTGATTTTCAATTTTCTAGAAATTTTGCAAGCATAGAGTATAAAAAAAGAAGATGTAATTCAATGGTAGATTTGTCAAAATTTACCTCTAATAAAAAGATATTAAATAAGATAGTAATCTTAGGCTATAACTAATTTTGTAATTAAATTTTATTCTACTGCAAATACAAAACAATTTAGCGGGGCAACAAGTGAAGCATGTCCATCTTTGCATGCTAATCTTAATTTACATTGAGAAGTGACATAATACTCCGAGTCCCCCACTCTGTCCCATAGTTGAATCATGTTTTTGGGTGTAGAGAATGTTGTTAGGAAAGATCAACATCAAAATGTAAAATAAATAGTTTGTTCATCAAAAATGTAAAATAAATAGTTTCTCAAAAAAAAATGTAAAATAAATAAATAAAATGGAAGCATGTGCAACTATTCCAAAGTCCATGTTACAAATGGTTGGGAAACTGACATCTGCCTCACTGTACTTAAATGCATCTCATCTTACTGTCTATGTGTCCAGTAGAAATCTTAGAGACTAGGACACAATCAGTGTAAGATCAAAGATATGGCTTTTTAAGATGGGGTCCAAAGTCATCGTAAGCAACTTTCAAATAGCCAATTGTTATTATCCCCAACCCTGTTTTTTTTTTAATTTGAATGAATATTCCCAATCCCGTGTTCCTTTACTTCTTTAACATGAATTAGAAATTTATAAAAATTTGTCATGTAAAGTCCAAAATCTAATTTGTATGCAAAGCTGGAGACAAATTTTGGATCTGCAAGTCTTATGGAAAAGCCAAATTCAATGGATTATATTGGTTGATTGAATATAATTTTATTCTACTTGTTATTATTCCCAATTCCTTTTTTTCTCTGGATAGATCTTTCCAATCCCATATTCTTCATTTGGTTCTTTGGCATATATTAGAATTTTATAAAAATATGTCATGTAAAAGTCCAACATCTAGTTTGTTTGCAAAGCTGGAGACAAATTGTGAATCTGCCCAAAATTTGTGGCATAATAATGGTCGGTTAAAATTTATTCAAGTTGTCTCACATTCCATCCACAAACAATGCCTTCTAATTTTTCATTTTTCCTTTTTTTTGAAGTGCAGATAAAGAGATTCAAACCGAAATTAAACCATACAAAAAGGGAACGAATATCACTGGAACCATTGGTTTTGATTTATCTATTGTAAAATCTGTCTCCGTTAGGAAATTTAATGTTGTCAACATAGATTTTGTTTAATTACTATTTAGTGTACCTCCTTATTATTCTTCTCATCGATATGGATTTCAAAACTAACAAGAATTCTTTAAACTTTGCTTATCATGGGCTAGACTTAACAATTAGTATTCATTTTATAATTTATTTATTGGTTGATAAATAAAGAACATTACTAAGTTTATTAGCATTTTAGGTGTAAAATATTGTGTTATGAAACTACTTAATATATAGAATAAGTCTATAAGGAAATCACATTATAGTCACAAACTACTAATTTTATAACATTTTTACAAATTATTACTGTGATCAATTCTTACTAAATCTCATTTGGACGCACTACTGAGATTATATTTTTACTACTCACTAGTCACCACATCAAAAAATTTGTAAAATAATTTGTTACTCAAGCATTTTTCTAAATATTTAGCAGTACCTAACCTGTCCTTGAATAAGAAAGTGTTCCATCGAACGGTTTCATGTTGACAGTCATAGAGTAGAAGTGTATCCTTAAATAAACATATGTTACCTCAAAGGGTTTCATGTAGGCTATAGACTAGAAGAGCTTTCTCTAAGTTTAAGTTCTCTTCTCAAAAAAACTTGAACAATCATGGTTGGAGATATGCCTTAATTTCTTTTACTGTTTTAATTTCTTATGTTTGTTTCATGCTACAAAATATAGTAGACAAGGCAACTTTGAAGCTAACTATTCTGATGAAACCTTCTCACTTTAAAGGGAAAATATAACGTACAGCTTGGTTGAACATAATATTATTAGCCTATTTACTTATTTAGTATAGCGTAATATCGGTTACCCATCTCAAAATAGAGACCAAGTTGTCTGCCCTTCAACAAGAAGTATTGATTGTACATCATTAGAGATAGATCCAGGAATTTTTTACTGCAAAAAATCAAATAAATTAGGTTGCTTTGAGGATTTTGATCATTTGTTGAAAGCTTGCCTGTGCCATGATGCTTTTATGAAAGCATGAATACAAAGTGCTTATAGGTTTAGAGGTAAAAATGTTCAAATGGTGAGATTATCAACCTATTGTAATTATCTCTAAAAAAGAAATAAAAAAATACAAATCAATAAAATGTATAAATCTTTACCTATAAAGATATAAAATTTTTGGTCCGTGGACCAGTCCAGACTCCAGAACACAAGCTTTTATTCAGTTTAATAAGTTTGTTTCAATTATTTCAAATATTGTTCAAAAGAGAATTCAAAAGAAAGATTTGAATTTCATTTTTTGGTTTAAATGATTTAATAAAAAAATGTAAAAATAAACACTTTTTTATTGATCAAATTTATAGATGGATTTAAGTTTTGTTAAAATGTTGTTCGAAATTATTAAGGGTAAAATGTTGTGCAACATCTACAACATATCAAGTGTTTTGTCTTTTGTATGTCCTCCCAAAAAAATAAAAGCGCAAAATTTGTATAAAGTGATTTAGTAAACTCTCTTAAAAAAAAAAGAAAAATGAGCCTACAATACATACGGAGATACCGTAGTATTAAGCTATTAACATTATAATTGCCATATAAAGAGAGTGAACTCGAGGTAAAACTTAATGGATGTGACCAGATAATGTCCACTTTAGCTAGTTGAGGTGTGTACAAATTTGAACTAGAAATGGCATTGGCAAGTGTCCCAATTTAATTACAAAGACAACACATAATCTCAGCTTGACTCCAAATTCCAAAAGGGGTGAGATAAGATTACACCACCAAAAAAAAAAAAAAAAAACCCTTCTTTCTTCTCTTTTTGGTAAGGAAATCCATAAAAGTTAAACACACCCAGCTAGCGCTAGTTCATCTTTTCATTTATGCACTAGCATCCAGATTGTCTATTCTGAAAGTTAATATGATCAGAAGGACCCCATTTCTCAAAATATGTTGTTGTGTGAATTTTGTTCTCTGCTTTTCTGATTGGTCCCTTTAAACCAAAAAAAATTATTGTTATTATTTGCTAATGCCAGAAAATTAAAATTATTTTGTACAATAATGAAATGCTTTGCATACACTTAAAAGGGTAATATAAGTATATAACCAATCAAACACAAGACAAGAGATAAGAACTTGTACAAGAATGTTTGGAGGAGACAAATTAACTTCAGATTATTATGTTTATAATTGGAAATTTTTTTTTGTCTATTTCCTTAACTAAGCAGCTCAGAACACTCAACCTCAAATCAAGAGGATAAGAGCTTAAAATTAAACCAATACCACTATTCCAAGTCCTAAAACCATTATACCAAATATTTGATCTTGAGCCAAGGAGACAAACCATCTTCCAATTCAATATTTTACCTCACTCATTTTGTTAAAAGCTTGTAAATTACAAACTCTTACAAATGATCATTTACACACGTTTTTGTTGTATATCATTTTTCTGGACACGCTAGAATACATAAACATGTCTAGTTTTAGACATGTATCCGCATTCTAACGTGTCCACAGTTGCACTGTATTGAACACAATCCTAGCCCCAATTCTTTTCCTCTCGAACATTTGTTCCATTCCCATTGAATGCTGTCCTGAGTTTGTTTGAGCATGTTACTTGTACTGCTCCACACGCAGAGAGAATCAGAATACACGTGCACTTTCTAAATGAAATTGACCATTGACCAAACCCATCAAACGTTGCTAACTCATGCCCCATGTGAATTTGATAAATAAAAATCTCTCTACATTATTCTTCTGATTAATTAGGTTCAAAAACGATGGTGTACCATGCTGTCCATGCATGTGAAAATGTGACCCTACACCACCATGTTGTTCAAATATTGAAATCAAATTTAGAAGTTACTCAATCACAAAGATAATATTATGAGCATGGAGGTACGATTATGTGAGGTATCACATGTCATCTTTCGTACCATAGTAACAGATAACAGTGGGTAGAAGAGACAGATCATAAGGTCATATACATGATCTTTTTTATTTTTCCCTATGTGTGGGTCCAATTAATTGAAAATTAAAAACCTAGGAACATTGATAGGATACAACATAAAGTTATAATTAGTTGGGTGTGGGTGCTATGGCATATGGGAATTGACCCTACACTTTATACACAATTTTGGACAGGTGGTATAGAGAGGACACGTGGGAGCAGGATAGAGGTTGGAGATTATACTTGATTGAAGCTTAGAATTTACTCTATGTAGTGTGGTGGTTGCCCTAATAATATGGGACAACCTACTCACCTTCTATCCCTTATCCCAATCAAGAAAACTATAATATGGGACAACCTACTCACCTTCTAACAGTTTTTTTTTTTTTTTTTTAAGTTTAAAAATAAAAATAAAAACTTTTTTGTGTATTTAAAGATTTTGATAATCTTATTTTTCTAAGTGTAATTATATTTTAATTAAATTCCAATAAATATTGTTTCAGTAAAAATTTACATTAAAACAGAAACTAGACTAGTACATCAATGAGTAAAAATTGAATTCATTTTTTCATATACCAAGCTTGATTTGGAATCCTTTTTTACATCCTTTTTGCCCAACTGAGAGATCCATTCTCATGCTTGTTTGAGTAATAGTAATGGAATTCTTCAATATTATGCTAAAATTAGCTAGAATTTTCAGAAGAAGATGCCATTAGTTTGACGAAAAATATAAGGGAATATTGAAAATTTGAATGGCTGAAGCTGAAGCTACTTTTGAAGTAATAGAAAGAAAAGTAATGATTAGAGTGAGAGGGTCAAAATTAAAAGAAAACTCCTCACTTTTTATAATTTCATGCATCAAATATATGCATCCACATAGACACACCCTACTAAAACTCACTTTAACATTGAAAATATGATCTATGAATTCTCACATGAACTTCAACAAACAAGATCTACAAAATATTCAAAGTTGTGTGTCTGATCAATACCTCACATGCTTGACTTTAGGCATGCGTTATAACAAAGATTTGTGTGTTTTTCTTTTCTTTTTCCTTCTACGTCGTTTTCTATCAATCGTCATTCGTCAATCATTACATATCAACGCTAGTGTTGGAATTTAAGAAAGTATTTCGATCTTATTTGACAATTTACAAATTAAATAATAAAGAAAATTGTAAAGGGTCTCATTTCCTAGATGAGTAGAGAGAATGGAAGCGGTGACCTACACTTCCAATATTGTCAATACCAACATTGACAGAAAAATTAGGTACAATAAAGCCTAGTTAGATGACTCTTGCTTTTTTTTTTTTTCATTAAATCTTCTCTTCTTTTAACTTTATTAATATTGTCACACAAGTTAATTAAGATAAACTGCACACAAACATTTTAAAGATACTAGTAACTATTTTGAACTTATGCGTATTAGGCTATTAGCCAATGAATTATTAACAAATATTATTTTTATATGTAGTAAAAATTGAAAATTTTGTAATTCTTTAACTTGTGTTTTTAACATGTTTCTTTATTTATTGCACACATTATTAATAGATTCAATACCTTCTTCTTCTTCTTTTTCAATATGTACATTGCATGTTATATTCCAACATTTTAAACATTTTTTCTCCTTTAAAATGTTCTCTAAAGTATCCATGAACGATATCACTTTTTATACGCCTTTTGTTTTAGTGGATATAACTAGATTCATTAGTCTAATTTTGAGAAAACAAGCCTATTTTGGCTGTATTGGTCAATTAAAAAAAAAGTTTGGGTCTGTTGCTTAGAATTTATGAAATTTTATGATTATAACAAACTAGCCTCCACCATTTTTCTTAATTATAATTGCAGACTTATTATTTTGAAGTAGCACTAAAGAAGTTTCCACCCAACCCCCCCCCCCCCCCCCAAAAAAAAATTCTTATAAGTCTTAATGCAAACTGCAAAGTACTCTAAATACACTTGCACAGTATTATCTCTAATGATACAGTGGGCATGTATTTGGATTCTAGAGTTGAAATCGATGAAAAGGATGAAAAAATCAGTTGAATTATGTTACGAAAGAGTTCTAGAGACTATTGGAAGAAAAAGACATTTGGAAGATAATGACTTTGCTCAATAGAATCAGAAAATGGAAAAACTTAATTAATTTACATTGTGCCTCTGCCTTATATACACGAAGTAGAGAAAACAGAATCCTAACCAACTTAACAAACTCTAATCACCTAATTAGAGTGACAGCTGTAAACCACTAATAATAACTCATACGTGCTAATATCTACACGTGCTAACAGATGAGTATTAACACTTAAGTGCAACGACATCATTTAGCCTTTCAACTTTACTTTCTTCCTTTTAGTATCAGCTGTGTCATTTTGCTCTATTTTATCTTCAGTGCATTCCTTCAAGTCTTCTTTCTTCTTGACTGCAACTTCTTCTTCCTTAGCAGATGTCTCAATACTCCCCCTCAAGTCATGAACCATAAGTTCAGTGACTTGATCATCAGTAGTCTGAAGCTTTGGTGAGTAAATATCTATTAACCCCAAGCAAGTAATTAACCTGCTAAAAGCTGGTAGTCCCAATGCTTTTGTAAAGATGTCAGCTGTTTGAAATTGACTCGAAACATAGAATGTTTTGATCACACCTTCTGTAATTTTGTCTCTCACCAAATGACAATCAACTTCTATATGTTTCGTCCTTTCGTGGAAGATTGGATTTGCTGCAATATGTAATGCAGCTTGATTGTCACAAAAAAATTGAGCACTACTTGGATGATCAACTCTTAAGTCTCTTAACAACTGAAGAACCCAAACAATTTCACACATTGTGGTGGCCATTGCCCTATATTCAGCCTCTGCTGAAGACCTAGAAATTGTGCTCTACTTCTTGGACCTCCAAGAGATTAGAGAATTACCCAAAAACACACTATAGCCTGTAATGGATCTTCTGGTATCTGGACACCCTGCCCAATCTGCATCACAAAAGGCTTTAACTTGCATACTTGAGCTACTAGAGAAGAACAGACCTCTGCTTGGTGTCCCCTTCAAATTCTGAAGCACCCTATTGACTGCCAATATGTGGGGCTCTCTTGGCTCAGCTAGAAACTAACTTAACCTATGCACTGCATAGGTGATATCAAGTCTGGTTAGAGTAAGATATAATAGTCTTCCAATCAATTTCCTATACTGACTAGCATCTGGAAGAAGTTTACCAATGAGAGATGCAAGTTCTTTTCCATTGGTGTTCTGACTGGTTAGCCCCTAAGAAACCTGTATCTTGCAAAATCTCCAAGAAGTACTTTCTTTGATTCAAACTAATCCCCTTGTCACTTCTAGCAACCTTAAGACCCAGAAAATACTTTAAAGAACCCAAATCTTTCAAGCCAAACTTAGTATCAAGCAAGAGCTTCAAAGCACTAACACAACCGGGATCATTACTAGTAAGCAAAATGTCATCTACATAGACTAGCAGAACTATGAAGGAGGATCCTTCAGCGTAGGTAAAAAGAGAGTAGTCAGCCTTAGATTGAACAAAACCAAAATTCAACAATGTATAAGAAAATTTGGCAAACCATTGCCTTGAAGCTTGTTTTAAACCATAAAGACTCTTGTTGAGCTTACAAACCAAAGGAGCAGAATGAGAAGAATTACAATGAGAAACACACTCCTCCTTGCTGTGAAAACCAAGTGGAAGATGCATATAAACTTCCTCAGCCAACTCACCATGTAAAAAAGCATTATTGACATCCATTTGATGAATACACCACCCTTTCACAGCAGCCATAAACATGACCATCCTGACAGAAACTGACTTAGCTACAGGAGAGAAAGTGTCAGCGTAATCAAGACCTTCTCTTTGAGTGTAACCCTTAGCTACTAAACGAGCCTTGTGTCTTTCAATTGAGCCATCAGACCTATATTTGGTTCTATAAACCCACTTGCAACCAATGGGGACTTTACCTGAAGGAAGAGGGGTTAAAGTTCATGTATTTGTGAGTTCAAGAGCTGCAATCTCCTTATCCATAGCAGCCCTCCAATCAGAAGATTGGACTGCCTCAGAAAAAGAAGTAGGGTCTGGGGAAGAAGAATCAACTGCCATGACAAATTGTCTATAGTGCTTACTGAGATTAGCATAAGTAAGGCAAGCAAAAATGTCATAAGGCTCACCAAACAAAGGTTTAGAAGTGACAAATTGGCAAGAATAAGCTTGGAGATAGGAAGGAGGATTATGTGGTCTAGTTAATTTTCTGAGTTGTAATGGAGAATTAGGCCTAGGAACTGATACAGAAACAATGTCAGTCTCAGAAATAAGATCAAGAGTAGGATGGGGCAAATCAGATTGAAGTGAAGGAGGAGGAATGGGATTTGCAGAAACAATGTCTGCAGAATCAGCAGAAGGAAAAACAAGAGGTTGTTGAAAAGAAGAATTTGAAAAGGAGTAATCAGGAACTGAATGAGGAAAAACGAAAGAATCATGACAAGCATCAATGGAAGAATCACATGAGAAGTGTGAAGAAGATGAGGTAGAAGCAAAAGGAAAAATAGTTTCATGGAAAACTATATCTCTAGAGACATGAATAGAATTTGACTCCAAATCTAGAACTTTGTATCCTTCAATACCATGTGGATAGCCTAGGAAAACACATTTTCGAGCTCTTGGTGCAAATTTATGTCTGTTGTGACTAAGAGTAGAAATAAAGCACAAACAGCCAAAAATTTTAATATGGCCATATGAAGGAGGTTGTTTAAAAAGCATCTCATAAGGAGTTTTGTTGTTTAAATGCTTGGAGGGTAATCTATTTATAAGATATACTACAATGAGAATGCAATCACCCCACAGTTTTAAAGGTAAAGAAGAGTGGAACCTTAGAGTTCTTGCAACATTTAAAATGTGTTGATACTTTCTCTCAACAATTGCATTTTGTTGAGGAGTGTTAACACAAGATAATTGATGCAAGATGCCTTTTGATTTGAAAAAATCCTTCATGATAAATTCTGTGCCATTGTCACTCCTAATACACTTAATTTTGACATTAAATTGAGTTTCAACCATGACAGAAAACTGTTGAATAAGCGCTAATGTTTCTGACTTAGATTTAAGCAAATAAACCCAAGTGCACCTAGAATAGTCATCCACAATGGTAAGAAAGAACTTGTAACCCTCAATAGTGGGAACTGAAAAGGGCCCCCAAAGATCACAATGTACAAGATCAAACACACAATGAGAGACATGATGACTAGTAGGAAAGGATAGTCTCTTTTGCTTAGAAAAATGACAAATGTCACAACATACAGTCTTATTAGCTGGTAAAACAGATACAAGATTATTAAACAAAGACAATTTTGCATAAAAAGGATGCCCTAAACGAAAATGCCACAAATCAGCATTGACACTAGTGAATTTGACAGAAGGAATGGAGACAGGAACCTTGGAAGCAGTAGCAAGCACAGATGGAGGTGAAACTCTGTGCTGGAGCAGATATAGGCCTTTTGATGCTTTACCCAATCCAATCATGTTCCAATTGGCTGACAGATATCAAATTGAATGTAAAAGATGGAACACATAAAACTCCATAGAGTATAAGATTGTCTAAGATATGAACTGTTCCTATATGAGTAACCAAAGCCTTCTCTCCACTGGGTAAATAGACAAAGGTATTAATGGTGGATGTAATTGTGGTTAGGCAAGAAACTGAATGGACCATATGGTCTATTGCACCAGTGTCAATAATCCAATCATTAGACTTATAGGCTTGTCTATCTATGATATAAGTAGAAAAAATGGAATGAGAAAGGTTAGGAGGCAACCAAAAAGGATTACCTGAAAAATTGGCAAAGTGAGGCATGGTTGAACTAGTGCTGGCAGTAGCAGCTGCATTAGACAAAGGAGATAGGATAGAGGCAGCCTGATGTGTAGATGTGTGCTGAGATGTGGCAGCTTCCTTGAATGACTGAGAGGCATGGAATGAAAGTAGCTACTCACATTGATTCTGAGTAATAGGGCATTGAGGAGCATTGAACTGTGATTGTGACAAGTTCAATTGAGATTGTGCTCCTAGAGACTGTGATGAGCAATGCATCATCTTAGACTAATTAGTAAACCCCAACATGGGTGGAGAAGCAAAATTCCCAAAATTACCATTATTGGAAAAAAAAAATTGCCAAGATTGCCATTGCTAGACACCTGATGGGCAGAAGCCTTCCCTTTGTGCTTATATCCTGGAGGATAACCATGTAATTTGTAACATTTTTCAGCTACATGACCTATAATTCCACATTATGTACAGACAGGCCTTTCCTTCTTAAAATTACCACCTTTTGCACCTTGACCTCCATGAGTTCCCCCTTGATTCCAGCTTTGATGACCTTGAAATCCTTTAGGATTGAAATTGTTAGCATACAAAGCTGTGGTTCAATGACCAAATCAGCTTGACCAATTTGCTTACGTTTTTCTTCTTGCAAAATCAAAGAATAGGCCTTACTGAGTGCAGGTAAAGGCTCAATGATCAAAATTTAACTACTGACAGTGGAATAACTGTCATTGAGTCCCATGAGAAAACGAAAAACTTGATCCTTTTGCTGAGCATTTAGTTGATTTCGTTGAGAGCCACAGATATAAGTACAAGTGCAAGCAGAAAATGACTGATAGTGCACAAGTTCATCCCACAATATCTTGAACTTGGCAAAGTAAGAACTTACTATGAGTGAACCTTGCGAAAGCTTTGAAATTTCCTTCTGAACTTCAAAGAATCTTGGAACATTAGGTTGTGAAAACCTATCACGCATGTCAATCCATAAATCCCTCGCAGTGTGAATATACATCACGCTAGTAGCAAGATCTTTGCTCAAGGAATTCACCAACCATGAAAGAATGGTGGTGTTTGCTCTGTGCCAGGCATTGTATAGAGAATGAGAGAGATCAGGCATGGAAATCGAACCATCAAGGAAGCCAAATTTATTCCTTCCACTCAATGACAAAAATACAGCCCTTGACCAACTAAGATAGTTTTCAAGACCGATTAGTGGTTGAGAAACAAGGACAACATCTGTAGGTGGAATGAAGTAAGGGCTTGATGGGTTGGTATTTGCATCCTCCATTGGAAGTGAATGATTGGAAGATCTGTGATTTGCAGTGTTAGAAGTATTAATGGGAATTGGATCTGATTCTGAAGCTATGTTGGAAGCGGAAGCCATGGATGAGCTATTGAAGCTCTGATACCATGTTACGAAAGAGTTCTAGAGACTATTGGAAGAAAAAGACTTTTGGAAGATAATGACTTTGCTCAATAGAATCAGAAAATGGAAAAACTTAATAAATTTACATTGTGCCTTTGCCTTATATACACAAAGCAGAGAAAATAGAATCCTAACCAACTTAACAAACTCTAATCACCTAATTAGAGTGACAACTGTAAACCACTAATAATAACTCATACGTGCCAATATCTACACGTGCTAATAGATGAGTATTAACACTTAAGTGCAATGACATCGTTTAGCCTTTCAACTTTACTTTCTTCCTTTTAGTATCAGCTGTGTTGTTTTGCTCTGTTTTATCTTCAGTGCATTCCTTCAAGTCTTCTTTCTTCTTGACTGCAACTTCTTCTTCCTTAGCAGATGTCTCAATACTCCCCCTCAAGTCATGAACCATAAGTTCAGTGACTTGATCATCAATAGTCTGAAGCTTTGGTGAGTAAATATCTATTAACCCCAAGCAAGTAATTAACCTGCTAAAAGCTGGTAGTCCCAATGCTTTTGTAAAGATGTCAGCTGTTTGAAATTGACTCGAAACATAGAATGTTTTGATCACACCTTCTATAATTTTGTCTCTCACCAAATGAGAATCAACTTCTATATGTTTCGTCCTTTCGTGGAAGACTGGATTTGCTGCAATATGTAATGCAGCCTGATTATCACAAAACAATTGAGCACTACCTGGATGATCAACTCTCAAGTCTCTTAACAACTGAAGAACCCAAACAATTTCTTTTCTTTTTTTTCAATTAGTTCAACTAATAACTATTTGAATTTTGAATTTTGTTTATACTAAAAACTTATTAGTGTTTTAGCATGATAATAAAGAACAATTATCGTAGAGTAGGCATCATAAGTTATTATTATATTGTATTATGTAATAATAAAAAAAAAATCATATATTAGCCTCAACTTAAAGGATTTTATTATTTATAGAAATTAATTATGTTTTAGTTACGTTAACTACGATATGTCAAGTGTACTTTGAAGCAAGTAGAAACAACTACCCCGTTCGAAATAGATGAAATGCAACGCTTAACTATCTAAAGTACGATATTTTTTTTCCCCTGAGATATCCAAACTCCAAAGTACAATTAAAACAATATACTGATGATACCAACATTGATGCTAAGATTTTGCTAGGAAAAAAAATGTTAAAATGATGCTTAAGGCACTAAAGTAGTTGCACATTAGAGGAATAATTAAATAAAGATCGAAATATGTACAATGCATATACAACTTACTTGCATCAATGCCTTCACTACATGATACTCTAAAGTAATAATAACTAAGCAAAACCAGGGGAATGGTGGAACAAAGAAAGTGTTGTTTGCCTGGATTGTGAGCCTCTATTTATATTCGAGGTCTCGACAATTATTGACATTTGTTTTTGTCACATAAAGCATCATCTTTGATCTTTAAGGACAATTGTCAATTGTGTTATCATTAGGCGTTTATTTCTTATTTAAAATCTCATAAAGTTAATGATTAACACATTCAGCTCTACTCTTTAACGCTTTTAAAGTAAATTACCACTTTATCCATCACATGTTAATCATACTATTTGTTTGTCTTCATAGTCTTCCATGATCTATCACATATGTTGCATCTTTTTTGTGTATCTTTTGGATTTTTTTATTATAATACTAATGATAATATGCTTTTATTTCGTATTCACCATGTAATGAATCAAATGCATACCTCTAAGATCTTGTATGCAGCTATTCTCAACATTGTAATTCATGGCCCACATAATTGTTGCTCATGGTGGTGTTTGCTATTAGAGCAAGGTACACAAAATCCACGACTCAAAAACCATGGCAATGAGAGAATCCAAGAGCATGTCTAGAGGAAGATTTCTTTTATTTTTATTTGCAGTAGTTTCACAAATTGGGTTACATCCGTTTTGTAAAACTCACACCACATAACTTGTATGTTATATGGGAGTAAGTCCTATTAAATAAGGCCAATTTGGATGGTCGAGTCATGCCCACTCTAACACACTAGTAATAGCTATAGGTTCAAAAACTTTATTGTATAAAATTATTGTAACCAGTCACCACATCTATCAACAATAAAGACACTATCCATAATAATGATTCAAACAGTTTTTTTGACCATCACTGACAAAATTTAGATTCTGTGTCGTAAAATCTTTATGAACGAAATATCTTTTACCAAAAAAAAAAAAAAATTTGGAACCAAATAATTTTCATGCTTGCAAAAACATAAGTGTCCACCAAGTTTGGATAAGGTCTCAGACTCTCTCAATTGATGATTGCCACCCAGACTAGTTTGTAGTTTGTACGAACTAACCAACAAAAAGAAAGGCATAGGATGAAGCTTCGGGTGCAAGTGGGAAATAGCTGCAAAACAAAAACAAAAACAAATCTGACCGTTGAGTTCAAATTTCGAACAACGAGAAGCACGTATAAGTAAAAAAAATATAATTAAAAAAGACAAAGAAAAAAAGTGGACAGAATTGACTTAAAATAAAGTTGTGTGTGGATTAAAATTTGACATTTTATTCATTTGAAACTTTACCGAATTTTAAATTGTATACTTGTAGTTTGAAATCTTATTATGTACATTATGTACATGTTTCACTGTATTTTTTTTTTAATCTTATTTGATATAATATTTTTATGTTTTTTGTGTTTTTAAACGAGAAAAACATTAAAGTAAAGTCAAATTACATATTTAGCTATGTTTTTAATGGAGGTAAGTTAAGGAAATTTAACTGAATTAATTTCATATAGATAAAGTGTTAAATTTTAAATCACATATAAACAAGGTCTGTTTGGATGGAGAGGAGAAGAAAGGACCAGAGAGGAGAATTAGCTAAAAATATAATAATTTTGTACTAAATTTACTCTACTGTATCCTAATTCTTCTCTCTCCCAATCTAAACACACTATTAAATTTTGGCCGAACAATTTACCAAAAAGAAGGTAATGAAAATAATTAATATTTATATATGTCTTAGTCGAAGATATTATTCGAAAGCGACGGTTGAGTTGGGTTGGGTGAGTGACCTGTTGGGTCTCTCACTCAGTCACTCTCTCCATGGCTTTCGGCGGGAAATTCAAAAAAAAAATTGCGGGAACGAGAAGCAAAGCCCATTAATAAATAAATAATAGTTTACCCAAAATAAAAAATATTGGTATAGTAATAATAGTATATAAAAATAGAGAAAAGTAAATATTAATAAATAAATAATACTCCAGTGAATAGTATACAATATAAATGAGGAGTAAGTGAGCCTGGGCCAACCGAGGAAGGAGTTCGTGCAGGCTGAACGGCAGACAGACCCCACTATCCATTTGTCTGTCTGTCTGTCTGTCACTGTGTTTGTGTGTGTGTGCGCTTTCCTCTCCTTTTTCCGTCTTTTGCTGTACAAAAATATAATAATTAAAGTATTACTATTATAATTTATAACACTCTCTACCAAGAGAGAGTGACTTTCACATCCGCCTAATACTCCCTAGTGTGTAAAGGGTTGAGAGAGTTGAATATTTCTACACCGGCTTGCAATTGAGATTTTAAAGTAGCTTGCATGCAATCATTGTGGTCACGCTTAATTTGAATTTCATATTCATTGTTTTTTTTTTTTTTTTTGATGGGATATTCATTGTTTTAATGAAAAAATTTGATTACAATCAATAATAATAATAATAATAATAAATGATGCTGCGTGTTCGTTTAGTAAATCACATTTAAATAATTGTATATAATCATTTTAACTTAAAGAAACTTTGTTATTATTTGAATAATTCTTACTTATATTTTAATTCGATTATGTTCAAAATTAATAAAGGACAATGACCATAGATTGACCTACCAAAAACATTTGTCAATCAGTATAGTCTTAATTATGATCCTCACAATCGTAATTTTACAACAATGCAGACAACAAATATTTAGGAAAATGATCCTTCATAATTGTCATAAAATTTTCTTATGTAAAGGAGGAGAAGAATAATGAAGATATGCATCTTAATTATCAAAAAAAAATATTATGTCAACTGAAAAAAGACAATATCTATTAACTTAAATATCATAAACCAGTGGTTAATATCACACATCTATTGTTACGTCAACCATGTAATTAACTAGTTTTTCAATAATCATACGACATTTCAACCATATAATCAACCAACTAATTGCTCTTTATGAGTTATAATACTCCTCTCTTTTTTTCTTTTTTCTTTTTTGCTTAATTGGAATAGAATAAAAGAAATGAAGTATAGAGTTATAATACTACTATGACAATGCCTAAAATAAATAGTGCCCAACGCATCAAGCCTAAGCTGATCTAAAATACAATTAAGGGGAGAATCAAAAACAACAAAATCTAGAAACATAATAGTTCCACTTTTAGCCATGTTGTCAGCACATCTATTGGACTCCATGTAACAGTGCTGAATCTTGTGGTGAGGAATTCTACGAAGTATAATACTTGTTTTAAAATTTAGTCAAGTATTATGCTAAGAAAGTATGGAGAAATGCTAGAACTACCTCAAAAACATAATCCTTGACTAATAGTCCTTTTAAAGTTTAGTCAAGGATTATGCGTTTGAGGTAGCTCTATCACTTCTCCATACTTTCTTAGCATAATACTTGTATTTTGGATTATAGAAAGTAAACCACATTCTAGTTTCATTTTTTCTTTTCTTAGTAATATAAATTAAAACATCTTATTTTGGATTATAGAAAGCAAACCACATTCAATAGTTGATGTGATTAAATCATTTTCTTTTTGCATATCTCCTGCCAAACAATTTTATCATACAATTAATATAGGAAAAATTACAAATTACTCACCTATGGTTTAACTCGAATTTAACTTACCCACTCATGATTTTATTTTTGACACTTTACCCACCTGTGGTTCATTTTATTTATGCTCCATAACCCATCTCTAATTTTTCCGTTACTCTAACAAGTTTCGTCAAAAAATCAAACAAAAAATTAGATTAAACACTCCTCTCCCACGCACTCTCTCACGCTTGCTCACCCACCTGAGATCTTAGATGCTACAATGGCACCCACTTGATTTATTTGTCCGAGAATCATCTAGGTTTTCATCATGCAAGGAAACCAGGGAAGAAGGAGACCTACAGATTTTGGGTTTTGAGCGTTACCAACCTGTTCATGTTTGGGAACACTTTTAGTCTTAATTCGTTTGTATTTCTCTTTATTGGGTGGGCTTCAGATCAACGTGGGGTCATGGTGTTGTGGGTGGACCTCGATTTGTGAGGCTGTGGGTAGCAGCTCAACGTGGGTATTGGGATTGATGGATAGAAAAGTGGCGGAGATAGGAGCATAGTGTTGGACAAAGACAAAGGCAAGATCGACTACAACAAGCTCATCGATAAGTTTGGCTGTCAAAGGCTTGACCCTTCCTTCATTAATCGCGTCGAGCTTCTCACCTCCCGTAGCGCCCACGTCTTCCTCCGCCATGGCATCTTCTTTGCCCACCGGTACCTCTACCTCCCAATGCTAACTCATTCTAATAATATATGCATTGAGGGTAAATTGGAATTTGATGGTTGGATTTTTCCACTATTTATAGAGATTTCAATGATATATTGGATGGATGGGCGAAAGAGAGAGAGGGGGAAGACAGAGAGAGGATGAGATCTACGGAGTGGTTAATTTGAGTTTAATTTTTTCTGGGTTTGAGAAGTCCCTGAAATATATGTCCGGATTTGAAATTGGTGTTTCAAATATATGCCTAGTTTGAATTCATTTGTTCTTAAGTTCCATTAAAGTTCTCTAAGTTTTTTTTTTTTTTTTTCTTTTATTTTTCTTCCAACAGAGAAGTTGAAACTGTGATTTTCTCTCTTTGCATGTTAATTTTCAATGTGTTGCTAGCAATTTGTGACTCTTTTTTGTGGGCTTAATTTTGAAGCCAATCTAGTATAAAACGTGGGATCAAACGTCGTGTTATATTTTTCTTCTTCTTTGTTTATTTGATTTAGGGATTGGGTTTTATTTGGTTGCGGGGGTTTGAAAAATGGGATTTGAGGCATGGTTATTAATGGATCTGTGGCTTTGGATGTGTGTGGGTGTGTTGATATTTGTATTTTGACTTGGGTTTTGGGGTTGTATTTTGATAGATCTGTGGTTTGTACTTTGATGGTATTACCTGATTTGATTTGTATTAGTTTTCTAGGTATATGTTTTTTATGTTTGCGTATATTCTTCATATTTGTGAATTGTGAAAAACTAATACCATATTTTAATATTGTTTTTGTTTTTGTTTTATTTTTTTGTTTTGGGAGGAGAGACATAAAATAGATGTAAAAAGATTTATTTATCCTTCTTTTTTGAACAAGGATGGGTAACAGAGATTAAACAAAAATAATCTCGAGTGAGTAAAGTGTAAAAAATGAAATCACAGGCGGGTAAGTTAAATTCAAGCCAAATTATATGTGGGTAATATGTAATTACCCTAATAATATATGAAGACAATTTTTTTATATATACATATATTAATAGTTGATATTTCCTAGTATTTTCAACTTAAACTTTTGAAGTTCAACCATATAAAATTTTGCAGTGCAACTTATTAGAAACATTGGACATTGAAGTCCCATGTGTCACACTACGTGCAGTAAACTGTCGAGTGTAGAAAGAGATATTGATTATGGAAGGGCAAGAAACTACTTTTTAGCCGCCATAATCCTTCGAAAGTAAAAGATTGCTGTTATGAATTATTATCCATCAAATCTTAATCTTTAGACTAATTAATGTATAAGCTTTAAAGGCGTGACACACACACGCGAGATGACCTTTATCTCTTATTTGACCACCGAAACCAATGAGCTGTGTCGCACTGCATAGCAGCAGCAATCCCAGCTCAAATTACTGAAAAAGCAGCCTAGTCCTGTATTTTAAAAAGACACAAATACCCTCATAAAAACTCCAAATCCCAAAATGTACATGACCAAACGAGCATAAATTTTTGGTTTTGAAATTGCCCTCAGCGACAAAAGATAAAAGTTTCATAAATAATCAGTGAAATATGAAATATCTCAATCACATCAAAATAATTTTGTTGCTTTTTGAAAATAAGAATAAGTTTAATTTAATCACATCTCCATTTTTTTCAAAAAGATACAAAATAATATTCCCGCTATTTTGACTAACGGTGTGCAGTCCTCTTTAGGCAGGTATTTAAGCCCTGTCCCACCACGTCCTCTTTTTTCAAAATCAAATATTTTAAAAATTAGAAGAACGAAAATAAAAGAAATGCAATAATTTCTTATTCTTTTTTGGCGGGAAATTAATTAAATTCTAATTGATAGTAAGTTTTGAGTCCGGCGTTTTAACGATGTTAGTCATTTACCCACCCCCAAAAAAAAAAAAAAGGAAAATTGTTAAATATCCATTATTTTTAAAGTATATAAGTAATATAACAAAATATCTATTTTTCGAAAGTATCTACTAAAATATTCATTATTTTTAAAGTATATAACAAAATATCTATTTTTCTTAAGTGTCTAGAAAAATATTTATATTTTGGAACTCGATAAAATTGAGTAGGTGTAAAATTTAACATTTCACAATTAAGTTTTAGGTATATTTTTAAATAATACATGACATTAAAAGTTCTATTTAAATTTTCAAAAATATTTAAGTACTAAAATATATATAGAATTTATCATTAATAATGTCGAGTTTTAACTAAAACTAACGAAATTAAGTTTTAAAATCATGGACATTTTCCTATATACTTGAGAAAGAGAATTATTTTGTTACATAATTTAAAAATAAAGGATTTTTAACTCTTTTGCCCTAAAAAGACACGCCGTTAACGATAAATGTGAAAAGCCGTTAAAAGGGACGGCGAGAGAGACTGAGGGGATAACGACAGATGACAGTTAATTTTGCTCGAATCTTGTACTAGTGCCATATTGCCACGTCACATAAGATTCAGATTCCAATGTAGCCTAAAAGATATTGTATATTGGGTAAAGATCTGCTCACCGGGTAATTCACGGGTTCTTTGTGATGTCCGGACTCTGAGCTGTGGCTGTGCACTCCGCTAGTTTTAGACCAGGCACAAATTTGTACCGTAACATATTAATCAAGCTTTTTTCCATTTATAGTATATTTCGTGCCTGTATAATATTTGAATCATTGATTGATGGACAAATTTTCTTGTTGTTGGGACTGTTGGTTCAGGAACATTTGTGCTTGATATAGTATGATTTGGGGGGCTAAAGAGCAAAACAAAACAAAAAACAAAGATATCAAAAAGTCTACTCTCATTCTCTTAGTTTTTATTTGTCTATGGTTTAAATAAGACAAAGTTTTCATTGTAATCTTCATGATTCATTATAATAGGGTGACTTATAAACTATCTGTATTATTTAAATAAATTATATAACTTATTGAATAAATTATCATACTAAAAAGTACATATGACTAATTTTATCAAGCACCATGTAATAAATTCGAGAAAAACAAGAATACGATGAAATCAATTCAAATTTTTGAGTCTGTGAAAGGGATCATTGCCTTTAATGTTAGTTGGTGTTAATCAGTGAAGTAAAGTTCTATTCGTACCACCATTTTCAAGCAAATGGAGTTGTGGAACCTAAAGGGTATTTGAGTATTTAGTAATATCGGCAAATATGAGGGTTTTAACTACGTGGTGGTAAAGATCAGAGAACTTGTATATTAAACAACAAAATAGGCATAATGTATTCAATTTTCAATGCCCATAAACCTTTTCAGTGCGAGTATTTTAGAAATTAAATTGAGAAAATAAGAAATTTAGAATATAGTACATCGATATTTCATGAATAATTCTATTTCCAATCAATTACTACTTCGCTAATATTTTTGCTATTTGATTGCGGAAACCTTTTGATAATCTTCTCCAACAAAAGGATCAATTGAGCACGCTTTAGAAAAAGCAATTGTTCTTTGGATATACTCGCTAGATTTGAATCTTCTATGTCTAATATTTATGTTTTGTTTGACAATCCACCACCTCTAAACTCTAGCGAAGAATTTGTTAACCCATGATACGGAGGGTTTATCTTGTAGCATTTTGGGGGTGGGGTGGTGGAGAACGCACTTGAATGCCTGCTGTGCGGGCAGTTAACCCCCGGCAAAATACTGTGAATCTTGCATATTAGTGGATGAAGGGGTACTGGATGTTTTGACCATGCGAAGCAATGAGAGGCAATTATTGATTAATAGTAGTAGTACAACAAATATTCACATAGATGACCTAATGAAGTAATGATTGTGTCTGTTACTTTAGTTAGCGATGACTGGTGATAGAAAGTGAGGTTAATTAAGACTGATAAATGAATGAGAGTGGGGTGCTCTTGTACTAGTAGCGAACACACAGAGAAAGTTAATTAGAAGTGGGTCATCTTAATCACCAAGATTATATTGATAAAGCAAAAAAAAGGTAGCTTGGTTTAAGGTTAATCAATGCATGTTTTTTTTTTTTTTTTATACAATATAAAAATTATACTCTAATTTAATCTAAGTGTATATATGTATGAAAGTTATCTTTTAAAGACTTGAACTCTGGTTTTTAGCCTTCACATCTTACAAGCACTTATACTTGTAGAGTAACTATCGTACTAAAAGTGTGTGATAATAGATTTTTTCTTTTAATATAAATGAAATTGTGAACAATTTTTCAAGACAGGTCAATATTGGAATAGATAGCTCTCATGTTCTTGTATGAAAAGTTAAAAGCCTTGTAATTCAAATGATATCTTATTTTATTTTTAATTAAAACATCCAATGTTTAAAACCTTTTATTCTCAACTAATGGTGTATACAAAATTTAAAATAAAAAACGTACGAGATTGCTTATTAACGTAAATGACAGATTGGACCAAATGAAATGTAAATGACAAGCTAGAACAAAGGCAAGATGTGCGTGATAATTGAAGCTTGAATCTTCACACAGTACATGGCATGTTGGCATAGTATGAAAAACTTTACTTAAGTATGATAAGGCTGCATGAGCAAAAAGGAAAGGCAACATAGAAAGCTACCAATTAATGTGATTCTAATACTCAGCTAAGACGTGTAACTAAAACAAAAGGCCTACGACTAGAGGTGCCAAAGAAAAATGCGTGTGCCTATTAAATGTAGTAGAAATCACCAATTTCGTTTTCTTTGTAAAATTTTAAATCCAAAAATGAGACGTATAAGGTTATTTGAATGTTGTTCATGGCAGGAAATAAATCAAGATGAATTTGCAAAGTTATTAGAAACGGGGGAGAGAGAAGGAACTTAGATCTAGCGATTACATACATGGATTAATGAAGGCCACTGAAGCCTAACTCTTATAATTAATGGAGGTTACATGGAGTCGGCTCTAATACCATTTTAGAAAAGATAGTTTCAATACCCTGTTAGAAAAGGTATGGAAAATATATAAATAAGAAGATATATATATATATATATATATTAAAATTGCTATGCTTACAAAATAAAACTTTGCTTAAACTCAAACATTTGAACATGCACACTATTTTTTTTAATTTTTTATGATGCAATTAGTGGAACATAAAAAGTAAAAAAAAAAAAAAAAAGTTTCTCAAAAAAAAAAAGAGTTAAAAAAATAAAGCGTTATGAAGTCATATGTTACAATATACATGGTTTTTTTTTTCCTTCCTCCTTTTGGTGATATCGTAGTTAATACTTAAGACAGTACTTATGACTAACAAACATGCATGATTTCAAGATTTACGAATTGACATGTGATTGATATTCTTGCCTTAGGCCCTTAGCAATTCATTGTCAATTATATCAATTACCTCCCGGGAGTAATTATGGCGACTCTTATGGAAAAGTTGATGTGGCACTCCGAATCAATATAAATAACATAAAATTTCAGCTTTTTTTCATTTAATTTTTTGAGCTTACGGAATTTTTGGTATTAGATACTTTTGTTTTATTGATTTGGAATATCACATCAACGGTACTATGAAGATCAATACACTTTTTTCTTTTTATTAGATCAATATACTTTTATATATATATATATATATATATATATAAAGTATAGGCGCTTCATACCTCTTATTCCATGACAAAAGATTTCATTAATTATATTAACTAAAATTCATATATTATATAGAGTACTTAATCCATAATTAGATGCACATATCACAAAATATATTGATACCATCACAAGTTAGACAGATATAGTTTTCCTCCATTTTGGAGAAAAGTTCCTCAAATTCACTTTGTAGCAACTCAAAAAAATTATCAATGTGCACTTTTAGCTTCATGACTTACTTTATTTATGGATTTTTTTTTATATAAAATTTAATAAATCATGTGATTTAATATATGTGGATGATCTTATAAACCACTAGGTAATGGGGTTGAGTAAATTCAGTTAAACAAGTTTGGAGGAAAACTTTGTCCATATTAGCCAAAAGATGATAAAGTTTATAGCAATTCTACATTGCCAGCCGTATAATATAGAATTTATCTTTCTTACATTCTAACTAATTATGCCTTTAGTGAGACTAACCTTCTCGACAATGCATATCTATTAGCATTAATGATAGAGTTAGAATTTGACTTGAGGAAGGAAAATATTTATACATAACACACACATTTTTGCATGTGCAAAGAAAGCACACACCGCGCCCCCCCCCCCCCCTCCCCCCAACACACACACACAGATATATATATATATATATATATATCTAGTTAATTTAAAAAATAAAAAGACATTAAAAAAATGACATTCATTTGAGTACTGAGTGACACTTTAACTTCTTCTTTTATTTTTTTGAGAATAAACAACAAAATTTTATTCAAAGAAAGTAATAAAATTATACAAACGCAAGGCAGCAAACTAGCTACAAAGCTTTCTCTTCACCTATCCACAAACAGCAACTATATGCAAAGTTACAACAAGGGAAGCCAAAGAATAAACAAAAACTATCTTACAATTACTCAAGACAAGCTTCCATAATTAGCTTCCAAATATTCTAAAACATGGGCTGCAGCAGACATAGCTAAAAAAGGGGGATCAGGACGTGGAGTACCGAAGCAAGCATCATTCCTCTCATTCCAAATCATCCAACTGGTTGTAAAAAATATTGCAATCTTTGGGTCATTTTTCCTTTGCATTATTTGATCAGCCACATTCACAAATGAAAGATTTATGCAGTGAGACATGATCTCCCTTAAGCATGTGGACTTCCAAACCTTGTCAGAATATGTATAGCTTAGTAGGATATGGTTTGTTGACTCTACCCCATCCTCACAACATTCACAACCAACATCAAACAAAAATTTTCTTCTAGTTAGATTTGCTTTAGTAGGCAATATATCTCTACAAGCTCTCCAAATGAAAGTTTTGATTTTATTACATACCTTGGCTGCCCAAATCGCTTTCCAAATTTTATTGCTCTATGAGTGATTGGATGATTGGCCATGAGAAGATAAATGATATTTTAACTAGTAGTACACAAGGAGTATGCAAAGAAGAGTAATAAATGATATTTTAACCTAAGAAAACCTACAAGAACATAGCAAATTTCTTTTGTTGCGTTTATTTAATAGATGGTTTTTCCACATGAATAATCTATATTGCTTTTTTTTCAAAGTTACATTTCCATTCACGAATGGAAAGATTTTTAATAGTTAAATAACTAAAAATTGCAGCTTACACACATTTCAGTAATTTTAGTTAATATAACTTCATAAAATGTTCAAGTTTTAATCATCTAAAACTATAATATAAACATTTATGTACTCAAAACTATTGATTTCGATAGAAAATAATATAATTTGAAAATTTTCATGTAAGTATTTTCATATTTTATTGTTAATACAACTTTTGAAAGGTAAGAATAATGTTCTTTTATTTTTTTTTTTGTCTCTTTGATTAAAACTCTTGTTTCATTATATTTCTTTAACATTTTTTTTCTTTCTTCTATAGGTCTTGAAAACTATAGCAGGCATTGATAAAAATGTGTTTTTTTTTTCCTGATGAAATCTGACATATAAGTATAAGAGGGATAATGGTTTATTAATGACATCAACAAGAAATTTTCTCCAAAGAATAACAATGAAGAGTTAAATTATAGTTTTTTATTTTTTTTTTTTTTTTTTTTGAGAATCAGGTTAGTTTGTGACATGATAATTAGTTACTAGTTGTTTTTATTTTTTATTTTTTTTAGAATACTAAGTTTTTTTAACACACACATGGAAATGGGGGAGAAGGTCTTAAAGAAATTGACAGTAGAGTATATCAAAAAATGCATAACTTTTGGATACATAACACATACTTTAAACCTCTTTAATTTACACTCATTTTTCTAATGTGGGATTAACTCACTTTTTATTTTATTTTATTTTATTTTATTTTAGAATACTATGTGTAGGGATAAGGGCCCAAAATTATGTATTGGGCCTTGGGCTTTGGCCGAGGACGTTGATTGGCTTAAGAACGAATAAACAGTAGTGAGGGTGTTAAGCTCAGAGTCCCATAAGTAACCTGCAATTGGAAAGGTCTGGAAAGGTGGTTCGAGGAGGAGTGTCTCCTTAGATAAACGAAGCATAGATCAAATGTACTGCCACCTCATTGAATGCTTTGCAGCTAACTTTCTGACCGTATTTAAGTGGAGAAGAATGCTGCCATCGCATTGAATGCTTTGCAGCTAACTTTCTGACCGTATTTAAGTGGAGAATACCCCTGAACAGTGCTGCTTTGGCTATCCCAACTCACAGAGGGTCAAAGGAAGTGTCCGATGGGACAAGCACTCAAGGAGTGGCCTAGATGATCAACAAATGGAGAGCCAAGATCGTTGAAAGGGAGATATATAATGTAAGAAACACCCGAGAAAAAGGGATCGGAAAAAAGAGAGAAAGACATTGTAGCAATATAGAACAAGACTTGTAATCCAACTTGAGGATCAATATAAGAGAAACAATCTCCTCAGATTTTGTCGAGTATGATTTTCTTAAGCTTAAACTTGTCCATCTTCTTTCTACTATCATCAAGATTTACTTTATTTGTTGACTAATTCACTAAAATCCAGTTTTTCAATCAATTCTCTACAAATTTATTATTTTGGACTTTTTGGGCCAAGTCCTTCCATCTTTTGGGCTAAGGAATCAAATCAGGTCCTTACACTATGTATTTTTAATATACACACAGAGAGAGGAAAGAAGGTTTTAAATATTAGTTATTAATTGGTCATAATCTTGCTTCATTTGCAACCATTAATTAAGGAAAAATAAAATAAAATAAATACCACCTTTGTGTACAAATGAATACCATACAGAGTTATTATGTAAATTATATATTACTATATTCCGGAATTCATAGCAAATCCTTGACCCCTTGAATACATTAAGATTTCGCACTTGCAAATCTTTCACTCTATGTCCTCTTATTAAGAACATAGAATGCTCCTGCAACTTATGACCTTCGTCCGGAATTTGAGCAAATATATCATGCAATATAAATATTGGCAATTAAATAACTCATGGTACATGAAGAATGGCATGCTAGCCAATAAGCATTATTTAGATAAGCACATACAAAATCCTTGTTAAGTGCTTCAAATTCAAGACAGTAGAACAAGTAATGGATGCCAATTGAGTTTGAGTAAACCACATAGGGAATTAAAAGAAATTCGAATTTCCAAGAAGTGTTTCAATTTCAACATTTTCAAATACTACAATAATCAGCAATAAACAATAACCCAGAGAGAGTGCTTTAGAAGAAAAAATTGCGGAATGCAGACTATAGATTTGGACAGTTAAGCTTGTAACATCAAAGTTGAAATTGGACAATAAAAGGGCATGTTTAGGACGTCCATTGAATTCTAGGTTGTCTCATATCATGTCGTTTACACTATGTCAATGCAAAGAAAACCAATCATTTTGAATAGTTTATTGTAGGGAATGCATATCATCATGGCATATCACTGCGACTATTTGAAACGGCAATCAATTACAATGATGATTTTCTCAAAAAAAAAAAAAAAAAAATTACAATGATGATGATCGAGGTCCAATATTTTTTTCGCTTCAAAATAAAATTCAATGGTCACTAACATCAACCTGTGTTTTTAACTGGGTTTAAAAAAGCTGCTGTACATGAGATATGTTGTAGGAGATTGAGATCATGTGCAATTGTACCATGCAATTATATTATTTTTTTCATGAATTTTTTTTTTTTTTTTTTTACATTTTTAACTTTTAACTTTTTATATTTTTTAAATATTTTTTTTATTTAATGGTTGAGATTGAAAATTATTTTTTATAACTTTCAATTTCTACCCTTTAATGCTATTGCATCAGGTGCAATACCCATCGATTCCTATTGTATGCTATGTTTACAATTAGTGACTCAGTGGACTATTAAGGATAATTTTTATCTTTGGGGAATGATTGAAAGTTTGATGATTAATCATTTTTCTTGTATATATTATACTTCTATTATATACGGTAATATAAAATAATTAAAAATACAAACTAAATACTTTATAAGTAACTGTGTACTACAAAAGGAATATTTATTAATATAGACAAGTTATTTCAATATTGACAAAATGATTTGATATTTTTTATCTATCTTTAATATTCTTCAATAATTAAGACACTAGCCAAGAACCAAAAAAAAAAAAAAAAAAAAGCTTCTTTATTTAAATTACAATCCATGAAAGTGTAAAAAGTAATTAAGATTCTTATTTGTTTTCCCTTTATTACATGAGATAATACTTAGGATAATCATATGTTCATTATAATTTTATGAACATCCAATTATTTTAAGTAATTTCTAAAACTGATTAATAGTGAGATTATTACTTTATTTACATGAATATAAATAACCTTAACTTCTTATAAACTTTTTTATATATTTTTAAGCAATAATATTACTTTGAAATTTGTAATCTGAATTCAGAGTGTAATATGTTGCACAATGTTGTAAAATTTGTAATCAATGCCCATTATATTATTTTAAAATTTATTTAAGATTTTTTTAATAAAATTTTTAAGGATCCATGACCCCTTGTCCCCAATGTGGTTGCACAATGTCCAGTGTCCACTGTGTCTGAATGCTAAAAACAATTGCAAATACAAATTAAAAACACAGAAGTATTATTATGCAAATGAAATGAAATTAAACAAAAATTTCCTTGAAGTAGACAAACTGACAAGGTGAGGGTTGAAAGTTTAAACTTTCAAAAAAGCAATAAATAAATTCCAGTTAGCTGTAACATAAATTCAAAAAACCAATCACCTTAACTTAAAAGAAGGTCTTAGAATCTGTGGCAGTAAAAACAAGTAGAGTAGTAAATTAAGCAATAAGTGTTTACCAAAAAAAAAAAAATTAAGTAATTAAGTATTAACTTTCCAATCCCAATCATAAGTTTACTGTATAATAATACAAACAATAATTAAGTGATTTTTGTATTTGTGCAAAATTTAGACAAGTGGCAGATTGATTGCACACAAGGACAAATGTCTCCAACCACTGGGCCATTCTTCCAGTTGTTTTCACATCCTACACTCTCTCGCTCTCTCTCTCTCTAACTCTCTCTCTCATTTTCATATATATTTTTTTGAACTTGTCTCAATGAGACCCTGAAACCTTAATAAAAGCAAGTTTGTCTTCAACATTCTCTACTCCCAACCCATTCTCTCTCTCTCTCTCTCTCTCTCTCTCACAAACTATAGATAATAGACTATAGTTCCCTCTTTCTATTCTTTTTTACTTTTTCTATCTTTTGTAGTTTTGTTGGGACCCTCAGCCTGCAGACTCAGCAAACTCATCTGGGTCATTATTAAATCTTCCCCAACCAGCAACACTTCTTCATACCCATTTCATTTTCAACCGCAGCTCCCTTCTGGGTCTCTCTCTCTCTCTCTCTCTCTATTTCTCTACAGCTCTTTTGGGCTTTGCATGGCTAAGTGTCTAGGAGACTCTGAGCTCTGGCTACCCTCTAAGTTTCTAACTGAGGAGGAAGCACTCATGGACAAGGAAAACCTCAACAAAAATGGGTTCAATACTACTACTACTGGGTTTGAACCGAGTCTCACCTTCCCAACTGAGTTCCCCTACGAGTTCGACTCGTATGGCTCCAGCTCAGCTCTCAGCTCCCCAGTTGAGTCCGTTGCGGGTTCCACCGAAACAGAGAGCAGCGACGAGGAAGACTTCTTCGCCGGGCTAACTCGCCGCCTGACTCAGTCCTCTCTTCAGGAAACTCAGAAACTCACCGTCCCGAGTAGTTTCTCTCACACCAAACCCGAGGTAACTTTCTCTTCTAAAGCAAAACAGCCCTTTACTTTAGTTTCTTCTTCTTTTTAGTCTCTTATTAGTTTTCGAGAACCGAGTTCTGATTTGGGTTTCTCTTTTTGGTGAGTTGACTCAGGGGGTCATGGCCAGGTCGCCTCAGTCGACGCTGAGTGGAATCGGGAGCTGGTCAGGTCGAAGCGGTGTCTCAAGCAATGGAAGCCCAAACGGCCCATCTCGGTTCCCATCTCCTCCAACGACGCCGTTCGGTGCTCAAAACGACACCTGGGATTTAATCTACGCAGCGGCTGGTCAAGTTGCAAGGCTCAAGGTATCTGGTGAATCTCAAAAGTACAACCCCCAAAGCAGAGGCCTACTCTCTTATCATAATACAACCCCAGCAGCTCCAAAATCCTGCAACTTTGGGTTGTACTCCAACCAGCCTCTCACTCACAATCTTCCCCAAACAGCTCAGGTGAGCTTATATTTGTTTTCGGTTTGCTTAATGTTTAAGGTTTAAGGTTTAATTTCCGTGAAAATTGAAATCCGGGTGTCTGATTTTGCGTGTGGGTTTTTGTTGTTTTTTTGCAGTTTCAGCATGTAATGAAGCCACAGTGCTCTTCAATTTGGGGGAGACAACAAGTGAAGGTGGGGCTAGCGACTCAGCAGCAAAGAGAGCCACAGATACAGACTCAGAGTAGAGTGAGAAGCACTAATGGGTATGAGAGTGGAAGAAGTGGTGCTCGGCCTCTGGGTTTGCCTCCGTCTGCATGGCCTTCACTACAAGCACAGCAACAAAATCAAGTGTCAAATCCCAGTGGTTCGAGTATGAGAGCTGGTGTTTTGCTTAGTGGATCTAACACTTCTGTCAAAAGGGAATGTGCTGGTACAGGGGTTTTCTTGCCTCGCAGATATAGCAACCCTCCAGATTCTCGCAAGAAAACAAGTATGTTTTACATTTTTGCATTTGGGTATTTTAGATTTGGTTAAATTTTTAGCCTTTTTCACACATGCGGTGTGAATGCTGTTAATTTTGGTCTGATTGTATATATATATCTTTTGTTTGTTCTTGTTTCAGGTTGTCCAACGGTTTTAGTCCCAGCCAAGGTTGTTCAGGCTTTGAATTTGAACTTCGATGACATGAATGGTCACGTTCAGCCACGCTTCTATACTGGTTTTACCTCAGACCATGGTAAGCTAGTTTTCTATGTTACTTTCAAGGCCTAAATCTTACAGATCTGTTAGTGCTTGGTTGTGTTAAATTTGGGATTTGTATTTCAGATGCTATTGTGGCTCGGAGGAATGCTCTATTGGCACAGCAAAGGCGAAGTTTACGCACTGAAGGAGCACTTAACCATGAAGTACATCTGCCTCAAGAATGGACATACTAAACGCTGCAATTAGTCTCTTTATATTAGAGTTTGTTTTGTTGGACACAGAAAGCAGTATATTAAAGTAGAAGGTTTGCGATAGATTATGGTATTTTGGGTTGGTTTTATAAAGCAAGGATAATTCAAGAATGCGAGTTGTAGTTGCAATAAAAAGATCCAGCTTTTTGAGGAGGTTGCAGCTTTTGGTGTTCTAGCTTTAGGTAAAGTAAGAACAGAAGGGAAGGGGATAGTAGTGAGTAGGAGAGAGATGGGTGTTGTTTAAAAGTTTTTAACTCCTTGGAATAAGTTGGGGGTAATTTCTTCCATGGCTCAATGGGTAAAAAAGAGAATGGAGAAAAGTGTATTTTGTGGGGGAGAGGGAAGGTTTTAATTAATTAAATTATGAGGTTGTAGATGAGGTGAATTTACAAACCTCTTGTAATATCCCATATCGGGTAAAACTTTAATAAGAAAGCTCCAAGTTCTTGTCTCTAATGCATGTGTGTGTGATTGTTTTCTTCCTTCGTGTCATGTAGAGATCGTTTTGTTTTCGTGTTTTAAAGACAACCAGAACATGGGGGATCTTTTTGGCCTTCGATATTTTTTAAATTGGGCACTTGCGGTTGTTTAACTAACAAGGCTTTGTGAACATGCGTGACAAAGCTTTGACTAGTTTAAAAATTTGCTAAATAGTATATAATACACTTAATTAAGTAAAGTAATCAAGTCCAACCTTAAGTTTCAAACTCTTAGCCAACTCTTAATGCTTAAGCAAGAACTATGTATGCTCTGCATGATTAAGCTCCCATTTGTCCAGCATTATTTTACTCTTTTTGATTAGATTTCCCTATGTACTATTTTATGAAGTAAAAGGGTGTGAGTGAATGTTGGTTAAGTGGAGGATGATATTTCCTTTATAAATTTTTGCTTTAGCAATAAAATAATTTCAAAGGAAAAAGCGCAAGTTAAGGGTCATGGTGGAGATATCTTCAGCTTGAAGTTTTTTATTTTTTATTTTTTTTTAAGTGCTGGAGATAAGAGAAGGGTTTATCGGGATAAAATTTGACGTACCGTTTTTGCTTATTTTTTGTGGGACCCGAGATAGGCAAGTATTTTTAGTGGGTCCCTTTCTAGAACAGTTCCCGTAGCATTTCCCGCTTCTTTTTTCTTAAAAAAAGTAACCGGAGACAGCTTTGGTAGTTGTGATTTGGTGCTCTGGAAGCAGTGCAATGTTTGACTCAGTCAAATCTCTCCCTTTCACTCAACAGCGTTTTGATATGAACAATTTTTTTATTTTCAACCTATAACTAAAAATTAATGTGACAAATTTTAAAGTGAATAGCTTTTTAGAATGTCTTGTAGTTATTTTGGTAATTTCCTAACAAATTTTTACTCTTGACTAATATAAATGAGGTGTAAAATGTACATCTATATCACGTGAAGCATAGTTTTGGCTTTTTTTTTTTTTTTGGCAAGACTTCTGCATCAGTATCTCACTTATCTTAACTTTAATTTGAAAAAGAAAAATACAATTATGATATGACACTTTTATAGGATGCTAAAATACATGTCCAGGAGTATCTGCATTTGCTTATGCCAAATATGCCTAAAGAACCTCATAAAAGCACTCACATTGAGTTATCTATACTGATCCAAAATGCTATTTAGCTAGAGCACTTCTCTAAAAATATAAGACATTGTAGTTTATGCAAATATATATATATATATATATATATATAGGGTTGGGTTCAAGTTACACCTGGTGTAACTCTAAGCAATGTTACACTACTCAATATTTTTTAATTAGATGCGAATATTGATAAATCCACAATTAGATTACATTATCTTCGTATATTCTTTATGCTTGCAAAATCTCAAGGATATCAAAAATTAATAACTATGTTATCAATTAATTGTTAAAATTCAAATTTTTATAGTTTAAAATAATGCATAGAAAATGAGTTTATGGATCAAATGTTAAATAGTATAAGATTGATATGAAAATTGGCATGCATGTTAAGAACATATAGAACATGTAATACGACGGTTGGATTTTCAAAATCTTAATCTAATAATAAGTTATTGGATGATGTAACATTACTTAAAATTACACCAGGTGTAACTTGAACCTAACTCATATATATATATATATATATATATATGTAGGGTTAAGATTTGTGGTCCAAGCCCAAAACAATGAATTTGTAGAGTATGGGTGAAAGAGCTAGGTTAAGTATGGGATCAACAACAACGAATTACAACTTTCAAGCACAAACCAACATGAATTTACACGTAAAAAATGGATATCCGAAGAGTTATCGAGCATAGAGAAAAGCGCTTCATTATTGCTACTGTCAGTTCCGTATTCCCAAAGCGCTGTATTAATTATTTCAGGCGGCGTTTTGTCCTTTGCATCCAACGGTGGGTTGTTGATCCAACGGACAGGGTTCTTCTTCGGGATATTTATGATTTCCCTCTTTTAAATTTCTTTATTTTTATTTCTTTTTCCTTATGTGGCAGATCAAAATCTTATTTTTTCTTCTCGGATGCGAGGGAAAAATTAAAATTTTGAAGAGCTATTATGGGGGGAAAAGGGCCCAATCCAACATAGTGGGTCGAGAGCCGATATGAGGACTACTGTGCGATCGGGAAGAAGGAGATGGTAAGGGCAAGGCCCATCTAGAAGAGAGACCCACAGAGGGAGAAGTGATCACAATCCGAAGAGGTCGCCTTCTGTCCGAAGAGGTTACATTCCTTTGACGCGAATAGTAGGGATCAATTGAACGTATAAAAGGTCAAGATGATCTTCCGAGGACTCCTTCTGATCAAGATAAGTTCTGAGTACATTGGGAGACGATAAGGATGAAGAAATATCTAAAGGGAAAGCTGCTATCACCGTATTTAATGCTCTGAAGTAACTTTTCTGGCCGCATTTATGTGGAGAAGACCCTTGAACAGTGTATCCTTACCTACCGCCACTCACACAGAGTTAAAGGAGATGCTTGACGTGACATATACTCAAGTAGATTCACGGATGAGGTACAAGTGGACGATGGAGATGAAGAGAAGGAAGGTTATATAAAGGAAAGAAGCTCCTAACAGAAAAGAAAAAAGGAAAGAAAAGAGAGAGGAAGAACTGGACTAGGAAGAACTTGACTGTAACCCTAAGATCTGTGTTCATCAGATAATCAATAATATAGCTCTTCGGATATCCATTCTTTACGTGTAAATTCATGTTGGTTTGTGCTTGAAGGTTGTGATTCGTTGTTGTTGATTCCATACTTAACCTAACTCTTTCACCCATACTTTACAAATTCATTGTTTTGGGCTTCGGCCATAAATCCTAACCCTACATTTTATATATATATATATATATATATTGTCTCATAATGAAATAAAGAAAAGTAGGTATTTTGAAAAGTAAGAGAGATAATATTTTTTTATATAAATAAAATAGAGAATAGAGAATCATATGTGAGTGCATTGAAAAACGGTTAGCAAAATTACGAAAAATACATTCTTTTCTTATTCTATAATAGAAAGAGAATTTTTGCTAACCTAATGTGAATGCTCTAAGTTTAATAAAAAAAAAATACGAATTAGGTACATTACATTGGGTATAGTACACTAGGTTCTCCAACAAATGTAAACACATAGTTACATTGAATTTAATTATTATTATTCAAAAATAAAATTTTTTATTTACTTTATATTTCATTGACTAATGCAACCATATGTCAGAATTTCAATTAAATAACCCCCAATATATTGCATGTAAGGTACTTACTATACCTTGTAAAATGAGATGACATTAGATCCAGTAATGGTCTTTTGTTTTGTTGTAATCCTCTGTTTCTTTCTTTTCAATAAAAGTAGATTTATTAAAAAAAAATTTTAAGTTATAGTACTTAAATTTTTTCCATTAAAAAAAAGAAAATAAGAGATTCATTACTTTAGTGACAAATAAGTAAATAATATTATTATCAAACAATGAATTAAAAAAAAAAAAAAAACTCATTTGGAACTAGCCTAATTCATCCCACCAAAGTCGATTAAAAGGGCCAATGACCATGTTGGTCTAATGGCACCTCCGGGTTGTGGGGGTCTTGGGTTAGGGGTGGGGTATATTAAGTATATATATATATATATATATATATATATTTCTAAACAAAAACTAAAAAAAGAAAAAGAAAAAGAAAAAGAAAAAATGGTCTTAAATGAAAAAAGAAAGAATAGCAAACCTGATTGTTCTAGATCCAAAGGCCATCATGAGTTAGAAATAGTTTGATGGGAACAGTGGAGTTATTAACTGGTACTGTTTCTGTTTGGGGTATACTTTTTAATTAAATTAATCATATTTTAAATTCAGGTTTTATATGAAACAGTGAAAGTACAGATGAAATCGGTGGAGGTGGTTGGAAAGAATTGATTTTCCATAAAGTTAATCATTATCCCGTAAAATTGAGTTTGTCTTTTCTAGCAAAATACTACAAATGGAACAGACCCCCAGTCCCTCTGCTTTAGAACTTCACTATTTATATTAAATGAAATTGATGTTTTTGTTTTTGTTTTCAATCAATAAAAAAGTTTTATGTGTGTGATCATTGACTTGACCTACTTAAATTTATTATTAATGGCATGAGGCATTTTTGGACACATTAGGGTTATCCGTGTTATTAAACAGCATTTTTACTAAGCGCACGATTTGAATCCAGTAACTCTTGATCTCACAAATGTAATTGAGGCTCTTACCAGAGCGTCACGGCCAAGGGATAAAAGCAAGATGTTTTTGTTTATTTGAATGGATTATTTTATCATTGTTGTCCTTTTTCTTTTTAAGGTCCCCAGCATTTCTTACTGGATGTTATTTTTTTGATAATCTCATTTCTTACCACTGGATGTATTGGATCCTTCTGGTCCAGTTGTTATGCATGGCTTTTGAGACTAGAAACCAGATAAATTTGCTTTGAAAAGGAATTTAAGTTATAAAAGAAATGAAAAAAAGGTGGAACTTTGATCTTATTACTCAAATATGCTTGTTCACCTAAAAGTAAAAACGACATGGCTTGTGTCCAGTGAAAATTTCCACTGGATATGTTCGGATTCGAATAAGTGTCCAAGAGTGGACACGTGTCCACCATTCAACGTGTCCAGTGGAAACTTCCACTGGTCACAAGCCAAATCCAAGTAAAAATATCAAGGAAGTCAACATTTTTCCTAAAACGGCTAGTGTCTATCTATATTTTTATTTTCTTAAAAAAGTATTAAAATAAGTTTGTTTCAGTTTTATTTGTTTTTAGTTTAGCCATTTTAATTCATATTTATGTGACATTTGGTCTTTGAGATGAATGTTGCAACTTTATTAAAACTAGTTAGTCAAATTAGTTAAGATTACAGTATGAAGGTGAGAAAAAACATATTCTATCTATATTGATAAGCAACTAATATATCTAATTTATTAAACAAATTTGGTAAAACCAAATAGGGATACATGTGACGAATTTGGTGTGTATACAAATTTCTGAAATTTAAACTACAAAATTTTAAATATCAATTACAAAAATAGAACTAAACCCAATTTTAGATAACAATTATATACTCATTGACAATTTAAATTGAATTCTATCACAATATGCTGTTCCCATTCTTAATTTATTAGTGTCCTCTTTATTCTGAATCTGAAATCAGGTTGAGGGGTTGTAGATATTTTTCATTTCATATTCTAGGGATTGCATTTTAAGTAATAAGTAAATGTTGACAGAGGATAGTAGCTTCCATGTTCTAAAATCTTTTTGCCTTTGAATTAAGAATCCACTTGGTGCAATGCCTACTACAGCTCGTTAAAAATTGTTTATTTATTTATTTATTTTTTTTGCAGAAAATTGAATTGCAAGCAAGCCTTAACAAATCTACGTGGCATAGGCGTTGTCACCACGTGGAGAGGAAAAAGATTCTATTCGTTTGGTTGGGGACTTTCTTGATTTCAGGCCCATTTCCAGCCGTCAATCACGATATCTGAGTGATTTCCAATCAGCAAATAGAATTGCACTTTGCGTTTTTTGTTGCACTAATTTTAGTTTCTTAGATTTAGTTTTCTTCGTTCTTGTTACGATACTTGTACCGGCGGAGGGATTTGTAACTGAATTGATATATTTTTATGTATGAAGTGTTTGAGAGTCTAGAAGAAAAAATTTGATATATGAGTTAACAGCATATTGTAATTATTAAAAAAAAAGACTTGATATTGTTGTGCACTATTGACAATGATGATTAGTATTAAGTTTATGTGAATTGAGAGTCCAAGATCAGTTCAAGTTTTCAAGAGAGGGTTTTGTACATATATATATATATATATATATACTTAGATTTAAATTAGAGTAGAATTTTTATTTCTATTTTTTTAAAAAAAATGATAATATATGACTATGTGAGAATGTTCTTTTTCACTCGTTGTAATGCTACATGCTTTTATTATGATAGCATGTTGAAAACTCTCATTCTCTCCCATTTGCTTTTATTTAAAATTGCATGATTAGGATTTAGGATAGCGTTTGATGGATTGAGAGTTAAGCTGTTTTTTTGGGCCTTTGAGGTCAACTGTACGAACAAATCGAATTTTGGGGGGCTATACTTTCTTTGATTTGGTTGCATAAAAGCATAGAATTACTCTTAGATTTGATGTTGTCGTGAACAAAAAATGAGTGTCACAATTTTAAATTCTAATACCTTTTTTGTGTTAGATTATTTAACTTCGATGCAAAGGGATAAACCAACGAAAAAGGTCGACACATTCATTCATGTTGATGCTGTCTATATATAATGCAAACCACTATGAGTAGCGTGCTTCTAGTAATCATGTTGGTGGCCTTGTCTATGGTGAATAATGATGTTAATAATGGATATAGGGAAGCAATAATGTAGCTCATGAGCTGGGTCAATGGCCTTTGACATGTTAGGTTTGGTTGTCAACTATGTAATTTCACTGTATTGTCAGCCTTTGGAAGAAAGCTCTTGTTGGTGATGCATTTACAGTTTGATTTGGTGCAATTTCAATTGACTTTTACAGAGTTTTACTAGGAAAAAGGACAGCAAAATTCTGTCCGGTTTACTTGCTTCTTTCTTTGGAATATACATGATACTATGATAGTATGAATCGTATGATACATTCAAGAAGAGCGTAAATTATACTCATCCGGAATCTAAAAAATATCCAATTTTTCCATTTTAAAAACTACTTTATTTATTATCGATACCATTTTATAATGCACCTAATATTTCAATTTTTATTTTACCGTACAACATATTATAATAATATATCTACATAGTAAAATAATATAACCCAATACGCAAATAAAAAATTATTTTTAAAAAAATATTATCTTGTTACAGTACTATCATAAAAGTAGGTGATACTGTAGCTCAATGGTAAAATTTTTTAAAATTGGAAGTGCGGATATCGCAAGATTTATGGGATTTGATACTAAATTTTAGCATATTTGGAGTTTTAGCATGCCAGATACTGATACCATGAAGATTGAAATTTTGCCATAAAAAAAAAATTTCAGCCACATGACACCGTATAGCACTTTGTATAGCTGCTTTTGAGTCATTGACCAATGCGGCACAAACAATATTTATTTTTTTTATATGTTTGAATATAATTGAAGGATTTGATATAAAAAGTATACCTATGTTTTGTCAATATTTTGTTCCTAAAAAAAAAAAAAATTTTTGTCAATATTTTAGGAAAACTTTGATGCTTCAACAGTTCAACCCAACCTGAAAACTAGCATACCATATTTTGGGCAAAGTAATGAGGTAAAATAGTTAGGCCCAATGGTCTAAACTCGAAAGTGTGCCTTGGAATGGCTGGACTATTTATAATACTAAAGCCCAGTTATAGACAGACATGCACAAGCAGACAACTGAAATAAAATGGATCTCAAGGTACTAGGAAGGAGAGGTGAAGCAAATTTGACCCAATGGGAAATCTTAGAAATTTGTTCCAACCCAATTTGCACATTGGGCTTTTTCACTCTTCTCAACTCTAAGCTTGATCCTATTTAACCTCTTAATAAGATAAATACCCAATTCCTTAATAAATTAAAACGTATTATGTCCATTTCTAGCAAAAACAAAGAAAAAGCAGAATGTCTTCTTCATTTTTTATTTCATTGTCTAGTTTCTTATGTTAACTTTCTATTGAATTTTAAAATGTATAATAGGAGTAAAGTTTTATTATTGAAATCAACACAATCGAGAAGAGAGGGTAAAGGCTAACACTCTGATCAATCAAGAACATTAGCATAATTTAATTATAGTCTAAATTTAAACCTAAGATTCGTTAACTTACCCTAACACTAAACTTCTTTTCTAAAAAAAACCTAATAAGTGAGTTTGCTTCACATAAAAGAAGACGAAGAAGAAGAAGAAGAAGAAGAAGTGAGTTTGCTGTTTTGATTCTAAAGAAGAGGCAAGGGCACTAGTGTTGATCAATAATGTTGAAAATTCCATTGGGTCCACCAGTTAAGAATTAGAATCCAGTTGGAACAAGTAACCTAATTAGAAGTTTGTACACGTAATCTCATTAGTCTTAAAAAGGTGCCCAATTTGTGCTCAATTACTTATTTGATTGGTCTACAAAGAATTATTTTTAAGGGTGTCTCTAACTTTCTCATTTCAGTTCTCAATCTTGTTATTTTATGCGACTCTTCTTTTCTTCATTCACATGTAGTCCAACATGGACAAATATGTACAAGTTCCGATGCTGATAGAATCTCTTACAGTTGCATTAGGTATTGAAGGCAGTCTTTTTAGATAAATAGAAGCAAGCCTTCAACAACAACATAGAAGCAACAGTCCCTATCCAAAAAAAAAAGAAGAAGAAGAAGAAGCAACAATCATATGGAGAACCAAATAAACACCCAAATGGAGCAAAGAAAGGGCCGCAGATTGGTACTATTTCCATTGCCATTCCAAGGCCATATAAACCCCATGCTACTACTTGCAACCATTCTTCACTCCAAAGGCTTCTCAATCACCATAATACACACAAACTTCAACTCTCTCAACCCTTCACACTATCCCAACTTTACATTCCACTCCATCCCAGATGGCTTATTGGAATCTGAAGCCTCTTCATCAGATCTTGTAGCTCTTGTTAAACTACTCAACATCAAATGTACAGATCCTTTCCGGGACTGCATGGATAAGCTCTTGTCTGATGCCTCAGAGGAACCTATTTCTTGTTTAATCTCAGATTCTCTCTTTTACTTCACTCAAGCTGTTGCTGACAGTCTTAAGATCCCAAGGGTTGTTTTGAGGACTGGTGGTCTTTCCTCTTTTGTTGTTTTTGCTGCATTTCCCCTGCTAAGGGAAAGGGGTTACCTCCCCATACAAGGTATGTGTTCCTTCTCATTTATATGTATGTAGGATATAGGAGAGAAAAACTAGGAATGAAGTCTAGATGGATCCAATACAATGCTAGTCTGAACATGTTCGTGTGATTTATAACACTGTCTTAGAGGAATCGCTTTTGGTTGCTCATTTGTTAGTTGGTACTGGATGATTTGTTAGAGAACATTTTATGAAAGTTTTTATGGGATAAAAAAAAAAAAAACTAATTTGTTGATAATTTTTTCTTTTTTCACGATAGTGGTATCAAAACTTTCTTAAAATAGTTCATTAACAAATATTTTAAGGACACTTGTTAACTGGACTCAAATAATACTTTCTTTTTTAGATGTCTTGGTGTGTTCCAAGATTCCTTCCAAGATGTCTTAGTATATGTAAAAATGCCTTAAGAAGACTTCTATTTATATGAGTTTGGAGGTAGGTGAGCGACACGTGGTGGAGTCTGATTGGAGGATTGTTAAGACCTTTTTTTTTTTTTTTTTTTTTTTTTTTTTTCCAAAAATACATGGCATTGTTTGATTGGCCGAAATATCTTGATTTTCTAGGTGGCACATGTTAGCGTTTGATTGGATCGCTTATGTCATCGCTTACACGCGCCGGATGTCATTGCTTACACGTGTTAATGTGTGACGTGTCATTGCTTACACACGCTATGCTACTTATGTCATTGCTTACACGCGTTAGGCTATTTATGTCATTGCTTATACGTGCCGATGCATGATTGGTTTTTTGCATGTTTTTTTTGTCTTTATTTTAACGACACTTGACAAATTTTTGTTGGTTTCTGAATAGTGATAGTAAAATCTAGTAACTATACGTGGCGCTTTGTAATTGGATGTTCTTTGGAGACTTGGTAGTATGATGTGTTAGATTGTAATAGGTTGGGAATTTTCCCTCTCTACCCCTGGACAACTTGGTTAGTCGTATATCTAAACTAGAAGTCTAGAATCATTTATCTTTCAATCTCAGTGACACCAGTTGGCTTTGGACTTATTCGGTTTGGGGCATTTGAAGGGTCTACAAGAGTTTCACTTGTTATATTATGATGTACTTTTAAGTTTTGAGCATTGGCACAAAAAGTATTCTCTCTTTGAGAATAAATAAATTCAAAGTCCTTATGTATTTAAATTTAATTAAAGAATTTAATATAAATCATTTTAAAAATTGTACCTAAGTTTTGTTATTATTTTAATAGGAAAACTTTGATGCTTCAACCAACCAAAAAACTAGCAGTCCAGATTTTGGGCAGAGTAATGAACTAAAATAGTTAGATCAATGGTGGCAAGTTCACCATGGAATAGCTGGACCAATTTTGCAAAACTCGAACTATAAAATATGTGTGTATATATATATACATATTTTTTTTTTTAATGAACTCGAAGTATAAAATTTTTGTCTCAAGTGACGATTCCTTTGACATATTCTTTTCTTAAATCACATGTCCAAACTCCAACACGGACAAATATGTACAAGTTCCGATGCTGATAGAATGCTCTTATAGAATCTAATTAAATTTCGTGTCCGCTTGGCGTTGAAGGAAGTCTTTTTTGATAAATAGAACTATAGAATTAAGTCTTCAACAACAACACAGAAGCACAACCATATGGAGTAGAGGTGTGCGTGGTTCGGTAATGGCAGTTTTTTTTTAAATTTATTACCAAACTGATAGAGGTCGGTTTTCTCATAATTGGAACCAATGCACACCACCTAAGGTCAGTTTTCCGACCTATAGTGGTGTGATTTTTGGCAGTGCAATTTAGTCAATTTGATCGGTTTAAAATATTAAAAAAAATCTATTTTTTTAATAATAAAAAAATTGGACTTTCAACCCCAATATCAATATATCAACCTGTTCAAAAAACAACCGCAAACAACTCACACTCACACCGTCACACGCACAACTCACACTCACACGCATAAATAAGTATAACTAAATAAATAAACTAACTGAGTCCACAGACTCAACACACTCACACGCACGGCATGACTCTAACTCAGTTTTTAGTTATTAATTTATTTAACTCTAACTCTAAGTCAACAACTAACTCCATCTCTAAGCTCTAACTTTAACTCCAAGTCTCTAACTCACTTCCCTATTGAACATTGAACAATAGTCAACAACTCACACAGTCACACTTACACGCACAACTACAAACAGTCAAACACAATATCTCTCACTCCGTTTCCATTAAAACCAAAAGAAAGGGGCTGAACTGATGGCTTACTGTGGTTTGCCGCGGGGAGCTGCTGCTGCTGTGAGGCGCGACTCAAGCCAGCAAGACCGCGAACGAGAGGCTAGAGGCGAGGCGATTGGGGCGAGAGAGAGGGTTAAGGGTCCCTAGGTGAATAGGATGAATTTATAGTGAGCTTACTGAGGTTTGTGTCTGAAAAATTACATAAAACGGTGCGTTTTGTGTTTTTATTTATTTTTTATTATTATAATAACCCAAATACGACGACATTTTACTAAAAAAATTTTAAAGATTCACACCTAAACGACGCCGTTCCCCTGATCTCTGAACTGAAAATATTTCTGCGTTTGTATCGGTTCGGTTTGGCTGAAATCGGTGATTTGCTTTGCATCTTCGATGTCCTCACCGCACCAGCATCGGAGCTCCGTTCGCGTTCCGATCGTTGGCATCGGCTCCATCGGTCGGTGCCAATGGCGGTGCTGGAGGGTCGGTGTCGGTCGGCGTTGTTAGCTCTGGTGATGGTTTGCACACCCTTAATATGGAGAACAAAATAGACACCCAAATGGAGCAAAGGAAGGGCTGCAGATTGGTACTCTTTCCATTGCCATTCCAAGGCCATATAAACCCCATGCTACTACTTGCAACCATTCTTCACTCCAAAGGCTTCTCCATCACCATAATACACACAAACTTCAACTCTGTCAACCCTTCACATTATCCCAACTTTACATTTCACTCCATCCCATAAGGCTTATTGGAATCTAAAGCCTCTTCATCAGATCTTGTAGCTCTTGTTAAACTCCTCAACATCAAATGTACAGATCCTTTCTAGGACTGCATGGATAAGCTCTTGTCTGATGTCTCAGAGGAACCTATTTCTTGTTTAATCTCAGATTCTCTCTTTTACTTCACTCAAGCTGTTGCTGAGAATCTTAAGCTCACAAGGGTTGTTTTGAGGACTGGTGGTCTTCCCTCTGTTGTTGATTTTGCTGCATTTCCACTACTAAGGGAAAGGGGTTACCTCCCCATACAAGGTATGTTGTTCCTTCTCATTTATGTGTAGGATATAGATGTGAAAAAAAATAAGAATGAGGTCTATTTCGATCCAATCCAATACTAGTTTGAACTCTTGGAAATATAGTCTAGAAGGTTGCTCAAATTAATTAACAAATTTACAAAGCAATTTCAATAATATATTAGTAAAACAAGGATATGCCTATATTAACTTATAAAACAAAATAGTAAAGTGTAAAAACATATAAAATTAAGAAATAAGTAAAAACTTATCGCCGAGGCACGAAACTAAATTGGCTGTCCTTAAGAAACGATTTTATCCCCACTAGAGTGCATATGGGTTAGGTGGTCGCTCTTCAGGATACAACGGCAACTCCTTTAGTGTGCACTCACAAACAGAGTTTCGAACTCATCTGATATGCCCAAATTGAATATATTTAGTATATGATAGAGAGGGAATAATATAAAAGTAATATGTTTTTGATCGTTTGCAACTAATCTCATATATATAGAATTTGATAGTCTTATGGTTCTTAAAAGGAAGTAGCCAAGGATGATTAGAGTGAAAAGGGAAAGATAAAAACAAAGGAATTTCCTTTCCCATTGATGCCGCAAGCTACCGTGTATTTTTTGCCAATGAAGGGAAGGTGTGGCTGAATAGTTGCTAAGGAAATATGAGATGATTGCAATTTTTGTTTGCTGACAAAAATTCCCATGCTAGCCAAGGAAAATTCTAGAGCATGGGCTTGGGCTTTCTAACAAAAGACTATGGGCTAAAGCTTTGAACATTCCCAATAATCCCCCACATGTTTTAAAATTTAATTTTTATTTTTCAAAAATTGGGCAATCACAAGATGAATTAGTGTTGATGTCTTGTGGACTTGAATCAACACTTGGTATTCATAGTCTAGAGTTCACAAAATCTTGGTGATACAAGATCTTGAACCAGTTTCATGAGCCACAAGAATATGAACGTCTTTGCTTGTGAATTCTTAGATGAGTTCTCGATTTAGCACATTTTGGCCATGCGCCCCACCTTGATTTTTATGAGTGCTCTAGAAAGTTTGCCCTCACTCTCATAGGAGGCGGCCCCACCTCCAAACTCACATAGTAGAATTCATCAAGTGTGTGCTACCACACACCACCTATAAAGGCTATGAATTCATTAAGAGTCATAAAACTCAACCTCGCTAGTTTGGTAGTAAGCACTATCTACACCATAGTAGGGACAGTGAGATCTCATTCTAACTGATAATGTTATTTTGAATATCTCCATGATGCCCATTGAACCTTTTGTTGATATAGGTTGGGTTGTCATCATGGGTGATTCACTCAATGGGCTTAAATCCCATCCCCTTTGATGTATCATAGACAAATTGTTTAGTTAGCCCTTTGGTCAGAAGATTCGCAAGATTATTTTTTGACTGTGCAAACTCCATGGAAATTACACCATTACTTATGAGTTGCTGCACTATATTGTGCCTTAGGCGTATATGCCTCTTCTTCCCATTATAAATTTTATTTTTTGCACTTGCAATTGTAGCTTGGGAATCACAATGATATTGATGGTAATGGCTTATCCCATTTTGGTATATCAGCAAGTAGATTTCTAAGCCACTCAGCTTCAGTACCTGCCTTTTCTAAAGCAACAAACTTAGGCTCCATAGTTGATTTAGCATTACAGGTTTGTTTAGAAGACTTCCAAGATATAGCTCCTCCACCTAGGGTGAAAACATAACCACTAGTGGGGTTGGTCTCATTGTTATTTGATACCCAATTTGCATCACAATAGCCTTCTAATACTGTTGGATGACCTGTATATGTAAGGCCCAAATTCAAGGTGCCTTTCATATGCCTCAAGAGACGAGTTAGTACATTCCAATGTTCATAGGTAGAATTATGTGTATATCTACTAAGTCTACTAACAACATATGCAATGTTAGGGCGTGTACAATTCATTTGAAACCTCATACTACCAATAATTTTAGCATACTTAGATTGTGCAATAGGAGAGCCTCTATTTTTCTTTATATGTATGTGGAGTTTTCACAAGGTCACAATCAAAATGATTGAATTTTTAAAGTAATTTCTCAACATACTGTGATTAGGAAAGTATAATCCCTTCTCTATTTTTATGATTTTTATTCCCAAAATTGCATTTGCCACTCCAAAGTCCTTCATATTTAAGTTTGAAGATAAAAGATCTTCCGTATTTTTCACAACATTTATATCAGTACCCAAAATTAACATATTATCCACATATAGGCATATAATAATACCATTATCACCATAAAATTTACTATACACACATCTATCAGATTTGTTCAAAACAACTCCATTAGAAATTAAAGTGTTATCAAAATTTTCATGTCATTGTTTAGGAGTTTGTTTCAAACCATATGATGATTTTCTAAGTTTACACACTTTATTTTCTTGTTCTTGAACCTCAAAACCCTCTGGTTGGTCAATGTAAATTTCTTCATCTAAATCACCATGTAAAAATACTGTTTTGACATGCATTTTGTGAACAGTCAATTCTTTGAGAGAGAGTGTTTATATTGTTAGTACTAATAAAAATAAGATAGATAGGGGAAACAAAATATTATTTTTATCGTTGAAATATATTACCTTGAAATATGATGGATGATCTTATTCTTGTTTCTAGAATTTAAAAAATTATATCTTTGTCTACGAAAACTTAAATGTCCAAAATTTTATCATTTTGTCCACTTTTATTAAACTTTTTGTTGATTTGTCTAATAGAACACATTCTAAAGAAGAAGGAAAAAAAAAAAAAACTTGAAATATATTTTAGGGGATTCTAAAAAAAGAAAAGAAATATATTTAAGGGACAAAAATAATATCATTGTGGTTCTATTTTTGTCCCTGGAATATCATCCATGTTTTATTTTTATCTTTAATATCATTAAATTTTTAAGGGAAAGTTAATAAAAACCTTAAGAGCATTGATTTAGGAAATATTTTTATAAACTTTTTATGGGAAAAGAAATAAGTAACTGATTTTATTAATAGATTTTTATATATATTTTATAAAGTGGTACCAAAACTTTTTCAAAATTGTCAATTAACAAATGTCCACATTCCTTAACATAAACTAATTTTTAATTTTTGTCCCTAAGCTTAATAGAAATGGATGATGGAGGGATGAAAACTAAAACATTTTAAAAATTTTAGGATAAATATAGAACCCTTAAAATTTTAAGGACTAAAATAGAAACTGGAATATATTTTAGGAATAAAAAGTATATTTTAACCTAAAAGTAGATAGCCTCAATGCTGACTCGAAGCATATCTTTCATCATTGGAACAGTGAGGCAACCAATTTTTATGGCAGCGACAGATGTGTGGTGAGGATTTTTGGTTTGGGGTGAAATTGTATACCAATATATATATATATATATATAGGGTTTTACTAACATATGGACTAAGGCATGCATTAGTAAACTATTTTGATAGATTTTTTCAATTTTTTATAAAAAGTTCCCAATTATGGATGGTTAATGAGTAGTTCTAAGATCACAAATTATTTTACAACTTTTTTACCATAATTTTGACGTGGCAGATTGTGAGTGGTTAATTATTACTTACATATGGACCCATAAATTTTTTTTTTTACCAATTACACTGTCACATCACAATTATGATAAGAAGTTGTGAAAAATTATGTGGTCCCAAACTTTTTCTTGGTTAATATATGCCACTTTTTTGTTATCAGATTCTCAATTAGAAGAGCTAGTGGCAGAGCTTCCACCTCTCAAAGTAAAGGACCTCCCAGCGATCAACACGGTGGACCCTGATTCATATTATGAAATTGTAGTTGGCGTGGTCAATGAAAGCAAGGCCTCTTCGGGAATCATTTGGAACTCCTTTGAAGAGCTTGAGCAATCTGAACTTGACACATTACGCCAAGAATTTCCCATTCCAATCTTCCCAATAGGCCCATTTCACAAATACAATCTAACCTCTTCTTCAAGTAGCTTATTAACCCAAGACCAAAGTTCCATTTCCTGGCTAGACAAACAAGCTCCTAAATCCGTAATCTATGCAAGCTTTGGGAGCTTAGCGGCCTTAAGTGAATCCCAATTTTTGGAGATTGCTTGGGGGCTAGCCAATAGCAATCAGCCCTTCTTGTGGGTGGTTCGACCTGGATTAGTTCGTGGCTCGGAATGGCTCGAACCATTGCCAAGTGGGTTCCTTGAGACGTTGAATGGAAGGGCTCATATTATAAAATGGGCTCCTCAGCTGGAAGTGCTGGCCCACCCAGCTGTAGGTGCATTTTGGACTCACAATGGTTGGAATTCAACATTGGAGAGTATATGTGAGGGGGTCCCTATGATTTGTATGCCTTTTTTCACTGACCAAAAGGTAAATGCCAAGTATGTTAGCCAAATTTGGAAGGTTGGTCTGCAGTTAGAGAATGGACTGGACAGATTGGAGATAGAGAGGTACATTAAAAGAGTAATGGTGGAGAAAGAAGGAGAGGAACTTAGAGACAGAATTTCAAAATTGAAGAAGAAGGCAAAATTTTGCTTGCAACAAGGTGGTTCTTCACTCCAAAACCTGGACAGCTTGGTTAGTCATATATCTAAACTAGAATCATTTATCTTCCAATCTCAATGACACCAGTCGGCTTTAGACTTATTTGGTTTGGGGCATTTGAAGGGTCTACAAGAATTTCAATCGTTATCTTATGATGTACTTTTAAGTTTTAAGCATTGGCACAAAAATTATTCTCTTTCTTGAGAAGAAATAAATCTAAAGTACTTGTATTTGAATTTAATTGAAGAATAATGTAAGACATTTAAGGAATTGTACCTAATTTTTTTTTTTTTTTTTTTGGGTTGAGAATACTAAATATTTTTTAACACACACACACGGGGAGAGGGGAGAAGGTTTTTTAAAGAAACTTACAGTGGTGTATATCTAAAATGACCAAACTCTTGGATACACATCACAGACTTTCAACCTCTTTAACTCACATTCATTTTCCAATGTGAGATTAACTCACTGTTTTTTCTTTTGAGAATACTAAAAATTTTTTAACACACACACACGGGGAGAGGGGAGAAGGTTTTTTGAGATTAACCCACTATAAGTTTTTTTTTTTTTTAAACTTTCTCCCCTCTCCCCATGATTGTACCTAAGTTTTGTCATTGTTTTAATAGGAAAACTTTGATATTTCAACCTAACCCGAAAACTAGGGGTAGCGTAATAAGATAAAAAAATAGTTAGACCAATGGTTGCAAATGCTCCTTGGAATGGCTAGTCTATTTTTGCAAAACTAGAGGTTCCCTTAATAGAATTGCTCGCAATTGTATCTGGCTAGCCCATGCATGACCTGAAAATTAATTCTTGCTAGAGCTTTCTGACTTTTGTTTCAAACTTCAAAGTTAAAATCCCTTTTCCTTTGGTAGAATTGGGTCTAAATCTTAAGCATGCCATATTTTGGGCGTAGAGTACTTAATACAAAGTTCGCCCTTGAATTGGTGATCTGGGAACTTTGTGATGACATTGGGGATTTAACCTCTGTTATTTATCCTTGTGGAGACGCTCAATGTCAATTTAAATATATATTTTACATTATTAGATATTTTTGGAGTATAACGAGATGTTATGCTCCTTTCTCTTCTATTCATGGTGAATCTTATCATGATTGTGCAAGGAAAGAGTACCATGTCACCGAATTTTGTAGAGTACCTAATAATTACTCTAGCCCATCTCAAGGCACTAAGAAGAGGTGAAACAAATTTGACCCAATGGGAAATCAAAGAAATTTGTTCCAACCCAATTTGCTCTTTGGGATTTTTCACTCCTCGCAACTCTAAGCTTGATCCTATTTTACTTCGGAATAAGATAAATAATATCCAATTCCTTGATAAGTTAAAATGTAATACGTCCATTTCTAGCAAAAACAAAGATGTCTACTTTTTTATTTTTTCATTGGCGGACTTCTTTTGAGAATACTAAGTATTTTAACACACACATAAGGGAAGAGGATAGAAGATTTTAAAGAAACTAATAGTGGTGTATATTAAAAAAGATCTAACTCTTGAATACACAGCACAGACTTTAAACCTCTATAACTCACACTCATTTTTCAATGTGGGATTAACCCACTATTTTTTCTTTTGGGATTAACATTGTCTAATGTTTGAGAATCAAGACAGTAAAATATTATTAGCTTAGGCCACTCAAATCAGCCATGTATACAGAGTTAAGTTTTGGTGGTATTTCTTCCATCCAGATTGACAAATCAGGGGTAGAGGATGCTCGTCGAGCTAAGGCATGTGCCGAACTATTACAATGTCTCCTAACATGAGATAAACTAAGCGATGAAAACCGAGCCATGAGCATACGAATGTCTGCAAGTAAATGACCATAGTGAGCCAGAGAATTGCCACCCTTCGCTAAAGATTTGATCAAAACTTCAGAGTCTCCTTCAAGAGTGATTTTGTCGAAGCCAAGTTCAATTGTAAGCTCCAATGCTTTCCGTGCCGCCAAGACTTCCACCTCTATAACTGAAATGGGTAGAGGTATTTGCTGAGTAAGAGAAGCCATGATCAGTCCATGGTCGTTACGGATCACAACTCCCAAGCCAGCAAGTCCTTCTTCAACAAAAATCGCGCCATCGAAGTTGACTTTATAAGTATCTTGAACCGGTGCCTGCCAAGCTGCTACCTGATGGGGTCGGGTTTGGTGGATGCCAACGCTGCAAGAAGCTCTCTCTAGGAGTCGATCTTGAGCAAATTCAACCACCTGACTGAGTGAGAGTGCAGGCTTGCCCAGGCGCAAATTATTCCTCCTATTCCATAGTGTCCATAGCACAACAGCAAAAAGATCGGGCTCCCTATTACCTACAAAAATAAGCTCAAAAATATCAGTGAAAGAGGAGCACGCCTGAAGCATGCTGTGATTCCATTGAGCTCGAGACCTCCAAACGGGTTGCAAAGCTGGGCAGAGGAACAAGGCATGAACCACATCCTTCTGATGCAATTTACAAACATCACAGCAGCCCTCAATAATGATCTTTCTGCGGATCAGATTAGTCTTGGTTGGCAATGAATCCTTGCAAGCCTTCCAAGCCAGGTGCTTGACTTTATTTGGAACCTGAAGTCCCCAAATTTTCTTCCAAAGAAGCGCGAGCACCGAATTGTCTGAAGGCCCAGGCAGGCCATGTTGCTGTTGCTCAATGGAATCTATTCTGTCAAATCCGGAGACATTGTCTAACGTCTAATGTTAACTTCTAGTGATTTTTGACTTGTATAACAAGAGTAAAGTTTTATTATTGAAATCAACACATTCAAGAAGAAAGGGACAGGCTAACACTTTGATCAATAAAGAACATTAGCTTAATTTATTTATAGTCTAAATTTAAATCCAAGATTCGGTAACTTACCCTAACACCAAATAAGAAGAGGCAAGGGCACTAGTGTTGATCAATAATGTAGAAAATTACATTGGGTCCAGTACTAGTTAAGAATTAGAATCCAATTAGAACAAGTAACTTAATTAGAAGTTTGTACACGTGAACGTGATCTCATTAATTTAAAAAAAAGTGCCCAATTTGTGGCTCATGGTCATGGAATTTTTATACTTTTTTTAGAGACCTGGAATTTGCTAATTTGATTGGTCTACAATGAATTGTTTTTGAGGGCTCTCTAATTTTCTCATTTCAGTTCTCAATCTTGGTATTTTATGCTATTCTTCTGTTGGGTTAATTCTTGATGACTTTAGAAGAAAAATCCAGAAGTATACAGAGATTTTTTTTTTTTTGGGGTAAAAGACGAAGCATAATATAAATTAAGAAATAGTGTCAACAGCTACATCATAACAGAGATTTCTTTTTGTGCTTGTAAATTCTTTCCTAGTGTATACAATATATGGGAAAGAAGTCTTTATATGGATAGAGGAATGCCCCCAATATTATGGTTTCTTATGTAACTTCTGAAATGTCTCAATAAAACTATCATTTTTATTAGGATAAAGTTTAGCTACAAAATTGATTGTAGCTTAACGCTATAAACTTACTAAATAAAATAAACATTACTACATATTTTGAAAATCTAACTGTTGAATTACATGTTTTTTACACTCTTAATACACACGCCAAATTTTGTATCAATTGGATATTATTTACTGTATAATCTAAAGTTTATATTTTATGCATAATTTTAAATTACAAAAACTTATAATTTAAACAATTTATTTATGATATAGTTATTGATCTTTAATTTTCTATAAATCTTGCAAGCATGAAGGATATAAGAAGAAAATGTAATCCAATGATGAATTTATTAAAATTCACCTTCAATAAAAATATATTGAGTAAGGTTGTATCCTTACAATTTTGTAGCTAAACTTTTTTCCTTTTCATTATTATCATTATTTTTTTTTCAAAGAAACTAAGAGTGCTTTGGCAAGTCTAAAATAAGCAAATTAGTAAGGCCCATCAAAGACAAATTTTGAACTCGCGCAAGCAGTTAAGAAAAAAGAAAAAAAAAATTTGGGTCAGTATTTCTAGTGTTAAATTGTCAATATTTTCTAATAAGTCAGGTTATTTTACTGTATATTTTTGAATGACAAAATTCATGCATAAAATAAAAAAATTATTTAATATATTATTAATATTGTATAAATTTATTGTCTCAATTCATGATTCTTTGACATATTCTATTCTTAAAATACTTTGTTAATAGGTGTCGGCCAGCATTTGTTAATGAGCTAGCTGTGGATCATTTATTACCTATTACAAATCCCACTGCGTTGAAAATTGACAAAATTTTACTTTTCAGCTGTGGTTTATCACAAAATAATTTGACTTTCTCTATTTAAATTGACACACATTTAATGCATATTCAGTTTTTTCCACATTCTTAAAAAAAAGTGAATAGTTTATTTTTGATTTGACTTTCTCTATTTAAATTGACACACATTTAATGCATATTCAGTTTTTTCCACATTCTTAAAAAAAAAGTGAATAGTTTATTTTTGATTTTATCATATTAACGGGTGCTGTATAGCACCCGTTAACAGAACCCATCTTAAATCACATGTCCAATATGGACAAATATGCACAAGTTCCGATGCTGTTAGAATCTCTTATTTTTTTCACTAAACAAGTTGGGTGAGTGAGGCGACCGTTGTGGCGGACTTCCATGGGCGTGACTATTGGGCCACTTACTCACTAGGGAATGTTGGATTGAGTCATAACTACTGTTGTCCAGGATAACAACAAACCTCGCTCTAACCCCATGTGGGCTAGCTATAGGAGGGAATTCCCACGTTCTGCCCACTGGGGTTTAAACATGGGACCTCAAGTAGTGCTGCACTCTTACGTTCGCGCCAAGACCACTAGACCACCCTTCTTATTATTGCATTACCTTTGCTCCTTTTATAGAATTACTAGTGTGGGTTGCACGTGCAAGGCATGTGCTGGCCCTTTAGTGAGAAAATTAATATAGATTTTTTTGGTTGAAGAAGTATGAAGTCATGTACTTAAGTTTAAAATAGTTATTTGAATATCTATGTACTATGACAATTTCTTAGAACTTATTTACTAAATGTAATATCTACTCACAAAAAAATGCTACAAAGAATGATAATGAATGTTATCATCTTTCTACAATATTTAAATTTTCGCAATGAATGATAATATATGCTACAATTTTTTTGAAGATCTTCATTAAATTAAATATTTGCAATCATTTACAATGAAGATTTTGTTATTCACATTTCATTCTTTATTATCATATTTTATGAGTCTAACTACGATGTTTAACTAACTTATTTTTAATGAATACCCTTTTAAGCAGGAAAATAATTAAAAAAAGAACAAAATAACAAAAGACATATGTCATCAAAGTTTCTAATAGATAAAATTATAAGTGTAGAAGATTTAAACCTAATAAATTAGTGTTCTCTAGGTAACAAATAGAATACTATATATCATCATTCTAATTTTCCAAGCATGACTACCAGTCTACCACATAAAATTCAAAATATACAAAGAAATTTTTTGGGACATTAAAATTTAGTAGGAGTATATTAGACATTGCATAATGGAATATTTTAGGAATTATAAGATTTTGTTAGGGTTTAACTAAGAGAGAAACAATAGGGGTATATGCTCATTTACAAAATATAAATGATGAAATTATTCAACTTTAGTTTAAGGGGGTAATGCAACTACCCTAAACATAAATGAGGAAAGTATTACTTCATCAATTTGTGCGTGTAAAACAATATGTGTGTGTGTGTGTGTGTTTATTTTTACTTTTTAAAAACACTTGAAACAATGTGTAAAAAAAAAAAAAATCAACCTAAAAAAATTATGTATTAAACAATGAATTTTAGTTCAACAAATTGAATAAACCAAAAAATAAGTCTAGAAATACAACAAAAAGTCACGATATTTTTACAATATCTTTATTTTTAGCTATAGTGGGTCTTAGTATGATATTTTATTATTTTATTTTAGAGTAATGTTACATTCACAATATTTTCATAATAAATTTTAGGTGGTAAATTTCTACTGGTTTTAAATTGGGCTAACCACTTTTAACTGTGCATTTAAAAATAAAATAAAAAGCCAACTGAAAAAAATTGTGACTAAAACAATTAGTTTTGGCTTACTAAATTTGACTAAACAAAAAAAGAAGCTTAGGAACATAACAAAATGTCACACAAAAAAGAAGTTTAGGAATATAACAAAATGTCACAACATTTTCGTAATATTTTTTATTTCCAGAGCTGGTAGGTCCAAGTTTGATATTTTATTATTTAATTTTTACGTTCATAGCATTTTCACAAGAAAATTATGCATTAAAAAAAAATAAAAAAATAAAAAGACAATACAAGAAAATTGTGCGTGAAACATACAGTGAATTTTGGTTCATCCAATTTGACTATATATACTAAAAAAGAACTCTAAGAATACAACAAAATATTAAAACGTTTTCACAATACTTTTATTTTTAGGATCCGAATAGATTTATTTTTATTTTATTTGAGAGAAATGCTACATCCATAATGTAAGGACACGTTTTGCAACCCGAGCCCAAGATGTATGGGATCTTGGTTTAGTGAGCCCAGTACAATAAATTTGTAGAGAGTGGGTTGGAGAATTAGGCCCTAATGAATTCGACAACGGCTAGTATGGATTTAAAAGATGATCAAGCAAGAACAAGGAAAATAGAGCTGAATCTGTTCACTGTCCAAGGAGATATTTTTTTTATATAAATCAATAACAATGGGATACAAATATAATTTTGATTGCTACAGTACTCTCTTTTTATTTTTCTGATCCCCTCCTCATGGAGGGTCTCTTACATTATATAGTTCCCTTCGTACCATCCTGATCCTACACTTATTAATTATTTGAGCCCTTACTTGAGTGCCCGTTCCATCAGACACACTCTTTGGCTTTCTATGAGTTGTGGTAGCCAAGACAGTACTGTTCAGAGGTCTTCTCCACATAAATGCAGCCAGAAAAGTAGCTGCAGTGCATTTAATGCGGTTGTAGTAGCTTTTCCTTAGATATTTTTAGGTTCTCTTCCTTCTCGTATGTTCATGAGGTACGTGCTTATTACTGGGGCTTCTATGGAGGTTACTTTCATTGTTGGAATACACATCTGAGCGATATCTATTATATCCAAGGAGGAATTCCTCTTTAGACTGCCTTTCACTCATTTCTTATTTATGAGACTCTGAATTGGAATCTCTCATAACTGTTTATCCCTCCTCGGACCTGTTAATGTCCTCGGACAAAACCCAAGGCCCAATATACGATGGGCCCTTATCCCTACACATAACATTTTTAGAATCACCTTAAAAAAATAACATTCTTAGAACAAATTATAAATGACAAGTTGTTATTGGTTTTAAATTGAACCAACTATTGATATCACTTTTTTATCCTTCAAAAATACATTGTTATATAAAATTTGTAACAAAATTATTGTGAAAATGTTGTGAACATATTATTTCTTTTTATTTTATTTTATTTTGATCTATAAGGAACTGAGATCTCGCAATTATGAAAATATTGTGACAAGAAGAAGATGTTATAACATTTTTCATAATACATTTATTTTTAGTTCTGATTGGTTTTAGTCTTTTATTTTATTATTTTATTTTGACCTTTAAAAAATTGACACCTCAATAATGATGAAAATATTGTAAAAATTTGTTGCGTCAGTGTAATTGTGTATATACACAAGCAAAACTAGCGTATTGTGAAAAAAAGAAGAAGGCCAATGAACAGTGCAAATTGTCAATAATTGTGAAAATATTGTAAGAATTTGTTAAGTTAATGTAATTGTATATAAACATATAAATATTAAAGGAAAAGACAAAAATAACACAACAAAAACTGGCATACCGTGGTTTGTGGAAAAAAAAAAAAAGCCTAATGAACAATGTTGTAAAAGTGTTACAAAAAATGTTGTGAATGTAGAACTTCTTTTTTCATAATACCTTTAGTTTTAGTTTTGGATGATTCTAGTATGATATTTTATTTTAACCTATAAGAAATTAACATATCAACAATTACAAAAATATTGTGACAATTTATTGTGTTAACTAATAGCTTTTTATATATATATATATATATAAAAGTGGATAGGACGATGTTACGCCGAAAATAAAAACAGAGAAAAAAAGAAAAGAAAGCAGCAGAAAAAAAAAAAAAAAAAGCAGCAACAGTTCAGAGGTTGAAACCAAAGCACTGTATTTATGGTGCTAATTGAACAAACCAAATTGACACTGTAACAACGGTTCAAAACTATAAAAAAAAAAAAAGAAAAAAGAAAAAAGAAAAGAGAGGCTGTGAGGAGAAGAAAAAGAAGATAAAGGGTCTCTATAAACCAAATGTGTACTGTGGGAGCATTGATGCTTTTTATGTAGTTAATAGAAATTTCGGGTCCACTGGGCATTGAAGGCAGTCTTTCTTGATATATAGAAGCAAGTCTTCAACAACAACATTGAAGCAACAATCATATGGAGAACCAAATAGACACCCAAATGGAGCAAAGGAAAGGCCGCAGATTGGTACTCTTTCCATTGCCATTCCAAGGCCATATAAACCCTATGCTACTACTTGCAACCATTCTTCACTCCAAAGGCTTCTCCATCTCCATAATACACACAAACCTTAACTCTCTCAACCCTTCAAAATTTCCCAACTTTTCATTCCACTCCATCCCAGATGGCATCTTGGAATCTGAAGCCTCTTCATCAGATCTTGTTGCTCTTGTTAAACTCCTCAACATGAAATGTACAGATCCTTTACGGGACTGCATAACTAAGCTTTTGTCTGATGCCTCAGAGGAACCTATTTCTTGTTTAATCTCGGATGCCTTATTTTACTTCACTCAAGCTGTTGCTGACAGTCTTAAGCTCCCAAGGGTTGTTTTGAGGACTGGTGGTCTTTCCTCTTTTGTTGTTTTTGCTGCATTTCCACTGCTAAGGGAAAGGGGTTACCTCCCCATACAAGGTATGTTTTCCTTTCCATTTATATGTATGTAGGATATAGGTGAGAAAAACTAGGAATGGGGTCTAGATGGATCCAATACAATGCTAGACTGAACATGATCGTGTGATTTATGACAGTCTTAGAGGAATCGCTTTTGGATGCTTATTTCTTAGCTGTTACTGGATGATTGGTTAGTGAACATTTTATTAAAGTTTTTATGGAATAAAAAAGAACTAATGTTTTGATTTTTTTGGACATCAAAACTTTCTTAAAATAGTTCATTAACGGATATTTTAAGAGCGCTTGTTAATTGGATTCAAATAATACTTTTATTTCATAGTGAGAAAGTTAGTTTATATTGTTATTACTAATAAAAATAAGGTAAAATGGGGGAAACAATATAATTTAAATCCTTGAAATATAATGGATGATCCACTATTGTTTCTAGAAATTAAAAAATTAAAATTTTCTCTATAAAAACTTAAATTGTCCCCCATTTTATCACTTTGTCCACTTTTATTAAATTTTTTGTTAATATGTCTCACACAATATATACTCTAAATAAAAAATATATATTTTAGAAACAAAAACGATATCATTGTGGTTCTATTTTTGTCTCTAAGCTTAATAGAAGCGGATGGATGGATGAAAATTAAAACATTTTTAAAATTCCATAATAGAAATAGAACAGTTAAAATTTTAAGGACTAAAATATAAGCTGGAATATATTTTAGGAATAAGAAGTATATTTTACCTAAAAGTAAATAACCTCAATGCTGACTCGAACCATATATTTCATCATTATTAGCACACAAATTGTGAGGCAACCAAAATTTTTGCGGCGGCGACATTATCCTCCCACATGAAAGAATGGCATCAAACGTCCAAATTAGCTTATACTGCAATTGTTGAGACTGATGGATGTTTGGAAGTTTTAATAATTTAAGGTATTTACAAAATGTTATTGAGTGCAAATTGTTCATTCACATTGAAAAAGGGTTTTTTTTTTGTTAAATGCAATTGACCGATTGGTTACAGCACAATTTTTGTCGGCCTTTACTTAGCTCAAGATTGAAAAGGACATGGTTGAATTATAAAAGAGAGCTGGTAGGTAAGTATCACTTAATGGGTGACTCAATTAATTAAGAAAGTATCTCTGGAGACGTCTCATACAAAGTCTCTCTCGTATATTTGGTGGGCTCCACACATCTATCAAACTCACATGTTGTAAGAGGATACTTTATGAGATTGTTTCATAAAATAATTTTTTCATCTAATTACCATTCTACCATCACTTTTGGCAAGTTAAGAGTAGTAAAAGAGAGAGTAGTTTCATTAACAGGTTGATTTGAGGATCAATAACTTGACAAATAAGTAGTTGTGAAAATTATTGCGAAAAATATTGTGTTAGCATATTACTTCAATGTATATGCCACATTTTTTGTTATTAGATTCTCAATTAGAAGAGCCAGTGGCAGAGCTTCCACCTCTCAAAGTCAAAGATCTCCCAGTATTTAACAACGTGGACCCTGATTCATAATATGAAATTATAGTTGGCATGGTCAATGAAAGCAAGGCCTCTCCAGGAATCATTTGGAACTCCTTTGAAGAACTTGAGCAGTCTGAACTTGACACATTACGCCAAGAATTTCATATTCCAATCTTCGCAATAGGCCCATTTCACAAAAACAATCTATCCTCTTCTTCAAGTAGCTTATTAGCCCAAGACCAAAGTTCCATTTCCTGGCTAGACAAACAAGCTCCTAAATCCGTAATCTGTGCAAGCTTTGGGAGCTTAGCGGCCTTAAGTGAAGCCCAATTTTTGAAGATTGCTTGGGGGCTAGCCAATAGCAATCAGCCCTTCTTGTGGGTGGTTCGACCTGGATTAGTTCGTGGCTCGAAATGGTTTGAACCATTGCCAAGTGGGTTCCTTGAGACGGTGAATGGAAGGGCTCATATTATAAAATGGGCTCCTCAGCTAGAAGTGCTGGCCCACCCAGCTGTAGGTGCATTTTGTACTCACAATGTTTGGGCTCATAAAACAAGGCATTTTGGACTCACATTTGTATGCCTTGTTTCACTGACCAAAAGGTAAATGCCAAGTATGTTAACAAAGTTTGGAAGGTTGGTCTGCAGCTAGAGAATGGACTGGAAAGATTGGAGATAGAGAGGTACATTAAAAGATCAATGGTGGAGAAAGAAGGCGAGGAGATTAGAGACAGAATTTCGAAATTGAAGGAAAAGGCAAAATTTTGCTTGCAACAAGGTGGTTCTTCACTCCAAAACCTAGACAGCTTGGTTAGTCATATATCTAAACTAAAATAATTTATCTTCCATTCTCAATGACACCAGTCGGCTTTGTAATTATTTGGTTTGGGGCATTTGAAGGGTCTACAAGAATTTCAATCGCTATCTTATGATTGAAGAGTTTAATGTGAGGCATTAAAAGAATTGTATCTAAGTTTTTTCCTTGTTTTAATAGGAAAATTTTGATGCTTCAACCTAACCCGAAAACTAGCACACTAGATTTTGGGTAGAGTAATAAGGTAAAAAAATAGATAGACCACAAAAGGGAAATGGGAGTCATGGAGCATCTGATATCCCTAGCCCCAAGGGAAGGTTTCACCAATACCTTCCTGAGGAGGATAGGATGGAGTTTGATAAAGCAGAGGATGGCCCTTTATTATAAGGAGGAATGCCCTACCCCCTTGCATATTTTCTCAATGAATGGCATCGTTTGGAATTGCCAAGGTGCTCTCGGCACTAACTTCAGGAGATTTGTTTTGGATCTTATTAGGGTTAATCAGCCATCCATTATGATCATTACTGAAACAAGGGTAAGGGGGTGACAGAGCTAAAGAAATCACTGATTAGTTGCCTTTTGAGGGGGCTCTTCATGTTAATACTTATGGCTACACTAGAGGCATCTGGCTTCTTTGGTATCTAGAGGTGGTGGACATTGCTAAACTAGCCTCGATGGAGCAGGAAATCCATGCTTTAGTCAAGGTGAGATCTTCTAACATTTCTTGGATTATTTTTGCTATTTATGCTAGCCCTAAAATTGTTGAGTGTTCTTGTCTCTGGAATAATTTATCTATTGTGGCTAAGCTCCATAGACTTCCTTGGGTAATGCTTGGTGATTTTAATGAAGTTCTCTCTAGCAATGAGAAATTTGGGGGGAACCTAGTTTGCATTAGACAGGTTTTGAGATTCAAAGAGTGTTTGGATGATTGCGGAATGATGGATCTGGGCTTTTGTGGGCCTAGGTACACGTGGTCCAATTTGAGGGACATTAGTGACTTAATTCTTGAAAGGCTTGACTGCTGATTTTCCAATGTTGCTTGGCGAGCCCTTTTTTCGGAAGTAGCTGTGCAACATTTAGCTAGAATTCGTTTTGACCATAGCCCCATCATGCTGAGCCTTTTCAAAGATCATAACTTGGGCTTGTCGTGGCCTTTTCGCTTTCAATCCATATGGACTAGCCACCCTTCTTATCCCAGTCTGGTTCAGGAAGTGTGGGTTGGCACACCCCCCTTCTTCCCACTATTGGAGTGTTCACTAAGAAACTGCAAGTGTGAAATAAGGAAACCTTTGGCAACATCTTCCAAAGGAAAAGAAGGATTGAAGCTAGGCTTTGTGGGATTCAAAAAGCTCTTAATGACAACCCTAACTCCTTTCTCCTGAACCTTGATAGAGAGCTTAGAAGTGAGTATCACTCCATTCTCCAAATGGAGGAAGAATTTTGGGTTTCAAAATCCAGGCTTAATTGGATAATACAGGGAGACAGAAATACAGTAATTTTCCATGCCTCCATGATAAATAGAAGAAGAAGAAACAAAATCATGTCCATTAAGGATAATATAGGTAACTATATTTTTGATGTTTTTGAGATTGCTACCTTCATTAGACAGTAATATGTCAATCTTTTCACATATGACATGATTTCTGCTCCTAGGAATCGCTGGGTTCCCTCTAGTTGGCCTTGCCATTTCTCTAATGAATACTTTAACCTCTTAGCTAGAGTTGTTCTTCCAGAGGAAATTAAAGAGGCCTTGTGGTCTCTTAAGCCTTTCAAAGCCCCTGTCCTAGGTGGGCTTCATACTAAGTTTTTTAAGAATGCTTGGACCATGGTTGGGGACTTAATTGTCATTGATATTTCCAAAGTTGTCGATGAGATTTCCAACATCTTTTGGAACAGAGTTATGCCTGCTGATCTTAATCAAACCTTTAAGACTCTTATTTTGAAGTGTGATGGCCTTGAAAGTTTAAATAACTATAGACTGATTAGCTCGTGTAACACTATTTACAAAGTGGTCATGAAAATTATTGTGAATAGACTCAAGCCTCTCTTAGATTCCCTAGTTTCACTCCTTCAGTCTGCTTTCGTCCTTGGTAGGGGGGAGGTTGGATAATGTAATTATAGCCCAGAAGCTTATTCATTTTATGTCCCTTAAGAAATGTACTTGTGAATGTATGGCTGTTAAAATTGATTTTGAAAAAGCCTGTGACAAGCTTGAGTGGAGTTTCATTTGTGATGTGCTCATCCTGTTCAACATCCCCTCTGTTTTGATTGGGTTCATTATGAGCTCTGCGTCCATCTCCTCCATTGGCCTACTTTTCAATGGAAGTGCTTTAAGCCATTTTCTCCCTTCTAGAGGCATTCGGCAGGGGGACCCTTTGTCCCCTTACTTGTTTATTCTTTGCATGGAGGTGTTGGGTTATCTTGTTGCTAATAAATGCTCTTCCAATCTCTGGGATCCAGTGAAAGCTTCTAAGGATGGGCCTGCCTTCTCTCATCTGCTCCTTGTGGATGATTTAATCTTGTTTGCCAAAGCAGATGATAAAAACTGCCAAAGCATCCGGAAAGTGTTAGAAGTCTTTAAGGTTTTATTTGTCCAGAAGGTTAGTATTGTAAAATCCAGAGTCTATTTCTCCCCCAATGTATCTATATCCCATTGTGATAGGTTGGTTGAGATTTTAGGCTTTCACTCCACCCCTAATTTGGGAAAATATCTAGGATTTCCCCTCAAGCCCCTTGGATCGTCCAACAAAGACTACAATTTCATTATTGAGAGAGTGCAATCCAAGTTGGTTGGATGGAAGGTCAACTTATTGTCTTTTGCAGGGAGAGTGGTACTAACCCAAGCCACCCTCACTACAATTTCTTCTTATATTATGCAAGGGGTTGCCCTTCTAGGAAAAATTCTAAATTCCATAGATAAGATTAGTAAAGATTTCATTTGGGACTCCACCCCAAACAAGAAGAAGCTCCACTTACTTAGTTGGAAGAAAATAGCTAAACCAAAGAAAGATGGGGGCTTAGGGATTTAGGCTGCTGAACCAAAAAACATTGCTCTTCTTGCCAAATTAAGATGGCAGCTCCATTAGAAAAAGAGTCTTTGTGGGCTCGTGTTCTCAAGAGGAAATACAAGTTGAATTTCGCTTCTCATAGAGGTTGCCCTCCTGCGTGGTCTGGTCTTAAATTAGGGAATGTCATTTTTTTCTAAAGGGACAAGGTGGCAAGCTTTTTCCAACAACAATCTTAGCTTCTGGTATGACCATTAGTGCTCTCTTGGTGTTTAAGGAATCTCAATTCAGGGCCCCTAAGCATTGAGGTAGATGAAATTAGAGTGAAAGATGTCATTATAAATGGAGCTTGGAACTTCAACTCTATCTCCTTTGTTGTTCCCCCTTAAGTTTTGTAGATTTTCAAAACTTTTTCTGTCAGGCATGAGTCCATTGGGGAGAATTCTGTCATTTGGTGCTCTTCTCACAATGGTGATTTCGATCCAAAAAATGCATATCATCTGGCTAACCTCTCCCCTAAACCAAGCCCTCCTTTCTTTGGTTAGTGGCTTTGGAATACAAACTCCCTCCCCAAGCTTAAAATATTCTTATGGAAATGTAATTGGAATTGCCTCTCGGTCAATAGCACTCTTATCCACAGAGGTATGCCTGTGGAGGATGCTTGTAAATTCTGTCTTGACCTATAGGAATCCATTTTGCATGTCCTGAGAGATTGTATCATTGCAAAATCTTTCTAGTAGCATACCCACCTTCCTCTTGATCACCATCAGTTTTTCAATGATAACTTGTCTTCTTGGCTTCACATGAACTATTGTAACTCGCTCCCTCATCTCTCCCCCTTGTGTTCTTGGGAAGTCTTCTTCAAAAACATCCTTGGATCAATCCTAACCATGGATGGGTCAAGCTCAACTCAAATGGGTCTTCTATGGGCAATCTAGGTTTAGCTGGAGGTGGAGGTGTTATCAAGAATCACAATGGGGAATGAATCAAAGGCTTTTCTAGGTCTATTGGTATTACCACTAGTGTTATAGTGAAACTTTGGGCCTTTAGGGATGGTCTTAAGTTGTGCATAGACATGCACTTGCCTGTCATTTTTGTTGAACTGGATGCCCTTTTAATTGTTGATATGATAAATGGAGATTCGGCCGTCTCTAAATGTTTATCCCCTCTTGTTGATGATTGTAGGGCTTTACTCAATAAAATTCCTTAGCATCAGGTGAAACACTGTTACAGGGAAGCCAATGTAGTGGTTGATGCTCTTGCTAGAATTGGTGTTGTCATGGAGGATGATTTTGTTGTGTTTAACTCTCCTCCTGCTTATGTTTTAATGCTTTTGTATCAAGACGCTTCTAATTTTGTGTACTTAAGGCACTGTCGTAGCAGTGCCAATTCTCTGTTTTCGATTTAGCTCTTAATATTATATCCTGCTAACCACAAAAAAAAAAAAAAAAAGAAAAAAAAAAAAGAAAAAAAAGAAGAAAGATAGACCAATGGTTGCAGGTGCTCCTTGGAATAGCTGGACTATTTTTGCAAAACCAAAGGTTCCTTCGATAGAATTGCTCACAATCGTATCTGGCCAGCCCTTATATGCATGACCTGAAAATTAATCCATGCTAGAGCTTTCCGATTTTTGTTTTAAATTTCAAAGTTGAAATACCTTTACCTTCATTAGAATTGGGTCTAAATCCTAAGCATGCCATATTTTGGGAGTAATTACTTAATATAAATTTCGCCCTTGAATTGGCCATCTGGGAACTTTGTGATAACTTTGGGGATTTAACGTCTGTTATTTATCCTTGTGGAGATGTCCAATGTCAATTAAAATATAAATATTTTACATTATTGGATATTTTTGGAGTACAATGAGCTGTTGTGCTCCTTTCTCTTCCGTTCATGGTGAATCTTATCATGAATGTGAGATGAGAGAGTACGTACCATGTCAACAAATTTTAGAGAGTACCTAATAATTACTCTAGCCTATCTCAAGCCACTAGAAAGAGGTGAAGCAAATTTGACCCAATGGGAAATCTTAGAAATTTGTTCCAACCCAATTTGCTCTTTGGGCTTTTTCGCTCATCACAACTCTAAGCTTGATCCTATTTTACTTTGGAATAAGATAAATAATATCTAATTTCTTGATAAGTTAAAACGTAATACGTCCATTTCTAGCACAAACAAAGATGTCTAGCTTTTTTTTTTTCTTTGTCTGACTTCTAATGTTAACTTCTAGTGATTTTTAATTTGTATAACAAGAGTAAAGTTTTATTATTGAAATCAACACATTCAAGAAAGAAAGGGACAGGCTAACACTTTGATCAATAAAGAACATTAGCATAATTTATTCATAGTCTAAATCTAAATCCAAGATTCGCTAACTTACCCTAATACTAAATATAATGTTCTATTCTCCCTCATAAGTGAGTTTGCTGCTTTGTTTCTAAAAAAGAGGCAAGGGCACTAGTGTTGGTATTTTATGCTATTCTTCTGTTGGGCTAATTCTTGATGACATTAGAAGAAAAATCCAAAAGTATACAGCGATTTCTTTTTGTGCTTGTAAATTCTCTACTCATGCTTTCCTAGTGTTTGCAAGATATGGGAAAGAAGTCTTTATTTATTTATTTATTTATTTTTTTATGAATGATGGAATGCCCCAGTATTATGATTTCTTATGTAACTTCTGAAATGTCTCATTAAAACTATCATTTTTATTATTATCATTAATTTTAATAAGAAACTAAGAGTGCTTTGGCAAGTCCAAAATAAGCAAATTAGTAAGGCCCATCCAAGACATATATTTTGAAGGCAAGCAGTTAAAAAAAGAAATTTGGGTTAGTATTTCTAGTATTAAATTGTCAATATTTTTTAATGAGAATGGGTTTAGGAAGAGAGGGAGGCGTCGTACATTTGAGGCAAACAGGATAGGGAGGCGCAGAGAGAGGGCTTAGAAGCAAAACAAATCTGGGTTTCTTTTTTCTTTTATTAATTTTCTCTGTTAATATCTGATGTGGTATTTTAGTTTTTAAAAAGTTGAGGTGGAACATGCCACATCAGCAATTTGTAAAATGTTTGTAGAATAGTTTGTGCCTATAGTATTACTCCCATTAAGTAATGGTTTGGGAGTTAGTTTTAAAAACATTTTATTGGGGGAATGATAAAACAATAAATGATGTTGACAGTTTTCTATATTTCTCATAAAGATGATGTCATGGTTTATTAACAATTGCTTTAATATCATTTATTAACATGACTATTTTTTAACAAGTCAAACTATTTTATTAGAATTTTTTTTTTTGAGAAAGTATTTTATTAGGATTTAGTTTAGGTACAATGCATCTAGTCCATTGGAGTCGATTAGATGATGCCAGAATATATCAAAGGAATCATGAATTAAGACAATAAATTTATAGTATATATGGGTAGTGGAGCCAAAGTTATTTGACTAAAACTTAGTTAGGTCCAATTCATTCGGTACACCAGAGTATATCAAAGAATCATGAATTAAGGCAATAAATTTATCGTGTATGTCGGTACTGGAGCCGTGATCTCCACGGCTCCAGTACCGACATACACTATTCTTTCGACATATTTTATTCTTAAATCACGTTTGATATGGACAAATATGTACAAGTTCTGACGCTGATAGAACCTCTTTCAGTTGCATTTCCTTTGCTCCTAAATAGAATTAAATTTCGGGTACACTAGGCAAGTGGGCATCGAAGGCAGCCTTTCTTGATAAAATAGAAGCAAGTCTTCAACAACATAGAAGCAACAATCATATGGAGAACCAAATAGACACCCAAATGGAGCAAAGGAAGGGCCGCAGATTGGTACTCTTTCCATTGCCATTCCAAGGCCATATAAACCCTATGCTACTACTTGCAACCATTCTTCACTCCAAAGGCTTCTCCATCACCATAATACACACAAACTTCAACTCTGTCAACCCTTCAAACTTTCCCAACTTTACATTCCACTCCATCCCAGATGGCATCTTGGAATCTGAAGCCTCTTCAGAAGGTGTTATAGCTCTTGCTAAACTCCTCAACACCAAATGTGTAGAGCCTTTCCGGGATTGCATGGTTAAGCTCTTGTCTGATGTCTCAGAGGAACCTATTTCTTGTTTAATCTCAGATGCCTTCTTTTACTTCACTCAAGCTGTTGCTGACAGTCTTAGGCTCCCGAGGGTTGTTTTGAGGACTGGTGGTCTTTCCTCTTTTGTTGTTTTTGTTGCATTTCCACTGCTAAGGGAAAGGGGTTACCTCCCCATACAAGGTATGTTGTTCCTTTTCATTTATATGTAGGATATAGGTGAGAAAAACTAGGAATGAGGTCTAGATGGATCCAATCCAATGCTAGTCTGAACATGATCCATTGGCTAATGTGATCAATAACACAGTTATTAACAAATTTTCTAATAATTTTTTCTGTTTTTTATAATAATAATATCAAAACTTTCATGAAATAGTTCATTAATAAATATTATTAGCAAATATTCTAAGGATAACTATTAAAAGAGAGTGCTTATATTGTTATTACTAATAAAAAATAAGGTAAAACAGGAGAAACAATATAATTTAAATCCTAGAAATATAATGGATGATTCATTCTTGGTTTTAGAAATTAAAAAAAATTATATTTTTCTCTATAAAAACTTAAAATGTCCCCCACTTATCATTTTGTACTTTAATTAAACTTTTTGTTGTTGTGTCTCATATAATACATCCTCTAAATAATAATAAAAAGCACTAAAAAATATATTTTAGGGACAAAAACGATATCATTGTGGTTCTAATTTTGTCTCTGGAATATTATCCTAGTTTTATTTTTGTCTCTAAGCTTAATAAAAGAGGATGGATGGATGAAAATTAAAACATTTTTAGAATTCCAGGATAGTAATAGAACACTTAAAATTTTAAGGACTAAAAGAGAAATTAGAATATATTTTTGGAATAAAATTAAAAAAGTATATATTTTTTTTGAGAACGAATAAAAAGTATATTTTAATCCATAAGTAATAACCTCAATGCTGACTCGAACATATCTTTCATCATTAGCACACAATTGTGAGGCAACCAAAATTTTGGTGGCAGCGATATTATCCTTTCACATAGGAGAATGACGTCAAATTCAAATTAGCTTAGATTGCAATTGTTAAGACTGATGGATGTTTGAAAATTTAAATAATTTAAGGTATTGACAAAATGTTATTGAGTGCAAATTGTTCATTATTCACACTGAAAAGGGTATTTTTTTTTTGCTAAATGAAATTCATCGAGAGGTTATAGCACAAATTTTCACGGTTTTTTTTTAGCTCAAGATTGAAAAAGGAGATGGTTCAATTATAAAAGAGAGCTGGTCGGTAAGTATCACTTAATGAGTGAGCTCAATTGATTAAGAAAGTATCTTAGGAGACGTATCACGGAGCACCTCTCTTATACATTTGGTGGACTCACTCCACACTGTTATAAAACTCATATATTGTGAGAGATGCTCTATGAGATTGTCATACAATAATCTTTTCAACTAATCACCATTCTACCATCGCTTCCGGCAAGTTAAGAGTAGTAAACAATAAAGTAGTTTCATTAATGGGTTGATTTGAGGATCAATAACTTGTCAAATAAATTGTAAAAAATGTTCTATTAGCATTACTCTAAATCTCTACTGCATATGCCACTTTCTTTGTTATCAGACTCTCAATTAGAAGAGCCAGTGGCAGAGCTTCCACCCCTCAAAGTCAAAGACCTTCCAGTGATGGACAATGTGGACCCTGATTCATTTTATGAAATTATAGCTGGCATGGTCAATGAAAGCAAGGCCTCTTCAGGAATCATTTGGAACTCCTTTGAAGAGCTTGAGCAGTCTGAACTTGACACATTGCGCCAAGAATTTCCCAATCCAATCTTCCCAATAGGCCCATTTCACAAATACTATCTAACCTCTTCCTCAAGTAGCTTATTAGCCCAAGACCAAAGTTCCATTTCCTGGCTAGACAAACAAGCTCCTAAATCTGTAATCTATGCAAGCTTTGGGAGCTTAGCGGCCTTAAGTGAAGCCCAATTTTTGGAGATTGCTTGGGGGCTAGCCAATAGCAATCAGCCCTTCTTGTGGGTGGTTCGACCTGGATTAGTCCGTGGCTCAGAATGGCTCGAACCATTGCCAAGTGGGTTCCTTGAGACATTGAATGGAAGGGCTCATATTATAAAATGGGCTCCTCAGCTGGAAGTGCTGGCCCATCCAGCTGTAGGTGCATTTTGGACTCATAATGGTTGGAATTCAACATTGGAGAGTATATGTGAGGGGGTCCCTATGATTTGTATGCCTTGTTTCACTGACCAAAAGGTAAATGCCAAGTATGTTAGCCAAGTTTGGAAGGTTGGTCTGCAGCTAGAGAATGGATCGGACAGATTGGAGATAGAGAGGTGCATTAGAAGATTAATGGTGGAGAAAGAAGGGGAGGAGATTAGAGACAGAATTTCAAAGTTGAAGGACAAGGCAAAATTTTGCTTGCAACAAGGCGGTTCTTCACTCCAAAACTTGGACAGCTTGGTTAGTCATATTTCTAGACTAGAATCATTTGTCTTCCAATCTCAGTGACATCTTGTAGCAAGAGTTTTGGACTAATTTGGTTTAGGGCATTTGAAGGGTCTACAAGAGTTTCACTCGATATCTTATGTTGTACTTTTATGTTTTAAGCATTGGTAATTTGTGACAAAATATTTTGTCCAATTTTTGCTGATTATTGTAAACTTTTGACTAAGAAAACCATCTTTGTTTCCAATCTCAGTGACATCTTGTTGCAAGAGTTTTGGACTTATTTGGTTTAGGGCATTTGAAGGGTCTACAAGAGTTTCACTCCATATCTTATGTTGTACTTTTATGTTTTAAGCATTGGTAATTTGTGACAAAATATTTTGTCCAATTTTTGCTGATTATTGTAAACTTTTGACTAAAAAAACCATCTTTGTTTCCTAAACAACTGTAAAGTTAGGGACGGACCCAGCAGACCCAAAAAATAATAATAAAATTTAGTTATACATACCATTTTAAGCCCAGCCAACCCTTATCGGCCCCCAGCCCAACCTGGACTGGCCCCCCCAAGCCCAACCCAATTTTTTTTTTTTTTTTTATCCCATTAACAATTTTAACCCTACAAACCGATTCAGATAAAATTATTAAAAAAAAAAATGAGAGAGACAGAGAGAAAGTCAAGAGAGATAGAGACCGAGAGAGAGAGTGATTGGAGTGGAGAGATTGAGGGAGAGTATTGAGTACTGACTGGAGTTAGGGCCAGCCATGGCGCCGCACAGACCGTCAGTCTCGCATGACATCGCCAAAGGCCACCATCATGCTGCCTAGCGTCAGCTTCTACAAACCCACTTCGCTACCACTATCCTTAGTGCCTCCGACAGCTTGATCTGCCCAACCCACCACTGTTTCTGGCAGCTGTAGCTTTCAGCCTCCATCCCAAAATTCCAATCTTCCATTTCAAGCAGTTTTTCTCTCTTTATACTTCAAAACCTAACATAACATTGATATAATGTTTGTGTTGTGAATTTGTGATTGACTGATTGTGTTGTTTTTTTTTGTTGAGGATGATTGTAGGAATTTTTTTTTTTGGCAACTGATGAGTGGGAGAATTTGAGTTGAGAAAGTGAGATGTGAGTTGCGATTTATATATAGTTTTTGCTAAAGCATTTGACTGTGAGTTGTGATTTATAAAGTAATAATATATAAAGCATTTGATTGTTTGACACTTTGACTGTTTGTTAGTAGTAGGGCAATATTGGGAATAGGCAACAGAGATAAAGGACATATAATGCATCATAAATTAGTAGTGGGGGTATCGGTGTGTTTGGGGTAATGGGTGACAAAGATAAAGAGACAAAATGACAAAGATAAAAAAACAAAGATAAAGAAACAAAATGAAATAAATAATATATATATATGTGTGTGTGTGTGTGTGTGTGTGTGTGACACAAATTTATCAAAATAAAATTGTCAATGTTTGATTAGTCCTTTTATGAGATAATAAATATAATTTTTATTTGATTTGTAGATCATGAGAAAATCAACTACAATATTTGATTTTTTTTTCAAAAGAAAAGATTCAAATTCAACATATATGGATGCAATTGTGAATTTTTTTGATTTTTTTTTTCGCTTATCTCTGCCCCCTAGCTTTAAATCCTGAGTTCGTCCTTGTTGTAAAGTGTGAATTAATAATTTAGCTGAAGTGATGGGTGTTCGCACAAGCTACACACTTTAATAATGACTAGTTGTAGATTCATGCATTGCCTATGGAAAAATTTGATAGTTTATTTTTTTATTAAGTGAAAAATGAAAATAATAGATGAGATTTATAAGTTCTAGTCATAAATTATTTTTAAAATGATGTGATTATTTTTTAACAAAGTATAGTTGATATAATATATTAGATTTTCTAAATGAAGCTATTATATTCGTTATTTGAAATTGTTTTAAATTTTGTAAGTTTTTTTTTAAGGAAAATAATACATTTTACATTCAATTATTATATAAGATGAAATATTTGTAAATAATGTAATGTGTGGTTGGAATTTGTTTTTAATGCTCCTCCCAAACAGTTTATTCATTATACATTTTGAATGACCTAAAGAAGAAGCAAATATAAGTAAAATCTATCACTTATATTAGAAAAAAAAATACAAGACTCTAATAATATAAAAAATGTAATTTTATCAAGAATCTACTAACATTATGCTAAGAATGTGATCTAATTGTCAACAAAGCAATTCCTTTTTTTACACAAACCTCTCCTCCCAAAGCATCATTGAAGTGGATTGAAACAGATAGAAGTTGATCCAAGTGGGCTGAAATGGATCGTATGGACTGAAAGGATTGGAATGGACTTGAATGAATCATATAGACCGAAATGGACTAAAGTGGACTGAATGAGACCGAAATGGATTAAAACACTACACTGGTGTGTGGCTCAATAGGAGCGTAGCAGCAATAAATCCATATTTAAGTTTTTAGATATTATATAGATATAGATAATAATAATAAATTCTGTCTTTTTTTTGTTAAAATAAATAAAAAACATATAAATTTTATTAATGGTATCGTAGTATACATTAGACTGATAGAGCTTACTTCCTTAGGTAGAAGTGTGGTGTTTCCTCCATCCAAGTTTTTAAACTATCCACAATTTTATTTATTTTTACATATAACAATATAACAATATTATTACGGACATAACAAATTTTACAATTTGTTTAAGTGATGGACTTCGATTAGTGTACAAATAATTTCACATAAATTCACAATTAACAGTACCTTTATTGTAATTGATCACAACTTGCTATTTCAACAATTGTAGTAAAAAAATTGAAATTTGTACCAGACTTATTGTTCTACATATGTAGTTAAATGTGGGCAGCTTTGTATACACTCACAGCTTAAAATATTGTAAGTTCTGCTTTGCATCATCCAATACATATGGTGGGCTATTTTTTTGTTGTCTCAAGGGAAACTATTTGTGTACTTCCTGGGAAACTTTTGCAGTCCCACATCGAAGACAACTCCTCCCATTTACTGCTTTATAAGCGTGAGCCGAAGGAGTAATGTACCATCAGTTATTATGTGGGCCTGCAAAAATTTCCCAAAGACTATACAAATAGTTTCCCTAGGACAACAAAAAAGTAGCCCACACATGTACCAGAATCGAGAGGTTTGGCTGATTGAGTTTGAGAGCTTTCAATGTCATTAATGAGGCAACAAGAAAGGAAAGTTTTAAATCCTTTACAGATAAGGTCTCATTAAATTTTAAAAATCAACAACCGAAGCTCCTGTGGCAAAGAGGAAAGCAATTGAAGTTGGTATAAAACATGTGATATGTGAAGGGGACAGGACAGCTTCCATGTCATACAACCTATGTAGAACCCCACCTTAGTTACTCACTTGTCTATTGAGCATATTATTCTTTAAGACAAGATCTTTTTTGGATTCTTTTGATGGTTGGTTTGTATTTTATATCTTTGCTAACTTTCTATTAATTTTGTTGCCCACACTCTTGCTAAACATGCTTTTCTGTCAAATTAGGTGGGAATAATCCCTATCTCTTAAAAGTTAAATCCCGGAGTTTCACTTTTGCCCATGACCTAGAGATGGTGGTTCTTCCTGTTTTGTGTGCTGTTTTACTATTGTTTAATGAAATTCTTATTCATAAAAAAGTTTTACTACAATATATCTTTAGGGTATATGTTAGTAAACCATTTTAAAAAATTTTTAATAAAAAAATGAAAAAATTACTAACTTTTTTTTTACGACTCTTTTAATTTTTCATAAAATATTTAAAAAAATGATTAATGTATGCACTAAGAGCATATATTAATCAGACCCCTCATTAAAAAAAAAATGTTTTTCTCTTGTTATCACTCCACTTCATATTGACTGTACCTCTTTGGAAATGAGTATCTTTGTTCACTATATATGAATAAGTGTGAATTAATAAAATCACCCTGGACAATAGTCCACATACTGCAGATAGGAAATTGTGGTCCCCTAGTCTACACTGGACACAGCTACAAAATTTAATACAAAAACTAACGGCTCCTTGTGCTTGGCACCATTGGTGCATGCGTCGGTGGTTCGCTTTCACCCCCATTACATTATAATGGTAGTGGCAACAGGTGTAGTCTTAAAAAAAAAAAAAAGTTGTTTCCTTAAGTTGATTTTATTTATTTATATTTTTTGGGTACGTTAGAATTTAAATTTATTTCATCTATTTTATGATGATTGATTGATTTTTTATTTTTATATAAGTAGGTTTGAAACCCAAATTTTTTGTTTGATGACAATTGATTTCCTAAGTTTAATTTTTGTTTATTTGCATGGTGCACTATACTAATACACTTGCATTTGTGAGGTATGCCTTCTCATCTTATGTGGCAATTATTTACCAAAAATTAATAATCTTATGGGGTGTGGATTCTAGTAAGTTCATTCGATAAAGTTTTCAATCCTCAAATAAAGTATTATCGTTTGAATTTTGCTTATACCAAAAAAGAAACTCATTGGTATCTTAATCTAATAATAAAAGACAATCATAATTAATCTATAAATTAAGATAAATTTCATATATATTAAAAGTATAACAATCAATATTTTTTTTTAAATTTATACAAAATAGAAATTCTACTTTAGTTTAATCTAAGTATATATGTGTGTGAAGCTCCCTTTTGAAGACTTGAACCCTGACCCTTACTCCCCACATCCTACAATCACTTATAACAATAAAAATTATTAATTATTCAACCTACAATTGTACAACTTCGTTTCCTTCATAAACTTATGACTTTAAATTGAGGGAGGAAGGAAAGCAAGTTTCATTATTCAATTCCATGGGGATCACAAGAGAGATCCTTATGCAACAAAAAACCGCCCGCAGGCTGATACTTTTCCCATTGCCCTTGCAAGGCCACATAACCCCTATGCTTCATCTAGCAAGCATCCTTTATACTAAAGGCTTTTCCATCACCATCATCCACACACAGTTCAACCCTCCCAATCCTTCTAACTATCCTCATTTCACATTTCATTCCATTCCTGATGGCCTTTTGGAAAGTGAAGCAAACACTTCAGATGTTATAAGGCTCCTCATATTGATGAATGTCAATTGTATCACACCCTTTCGTGATTGCTTAGCTAAGTTATTAGCTGATGTCTCCAAGGATCCTGTTGCTTGTTTAATCACAGATGCTATGTGGCACTTCACTCAATCTGTGGCTGAAATCCTCAAGATCCCAAGAATTGTGTTAAGGACATCCAGTGTCTGCTCATTTCTTGCTTTTGTTGCCTTACTAGATCTGCGTGAAAAGAACCTCTCCATTCAAGGTGCATTTCTCTGTTGTGTGTTACATCAGTTAGAGTTTAACATTCATAAATTTTTAACAGTTTAATTTTTTGTCATATAAGTGATAGTTTATTACTGTATCAGCCATTAGAACAGACGCTTTTTGCTCTAATTCCATTTTCAATTTACCTACCATTTAAAACGTTAGAAAATTCAAGTATTTAATTACATTTATCAATCGAAATTTAGACCCCATCAAGGTGACAGTTTATGAGTTGTGAAATTGTGTTGGCTAGCTATTAATGCGTCTGTTCTACCATTCTATTCTATTACCTTCATCAATTTTGATTTTTGAATAAAGTTAATTTTCACAACTGTATACGAAAAAAAAAAAAAAAAATCACTTTCGCTTATCTACACCATTGATATTATTCTTTCTTACGCTAATTACAATAAGTTGACATAATATGAAAAATTTTGTCTTTAGGAGTGATGTCAATAATAAATAAAAATATATAATTTTACAAATTAATATGTTACTAATTACAAAAAATAATTTAAATATTTATTTATAATGTTAATGAAGTGATTCCAACCATATTTATTTTGTAGTAAAATTTGCAATAGTGTTAATATTCTCTATATTTCTTGGATGTTAAGGGGAAAAAAAAAAAAAAAAAAAATCTCTGACATACATTGGAACTTTCGTTTTAGTTCTTTATGATCACATTGGAAAACTGGTTTGGGTATTTGTCATCACATGGTTTCCCATGTGAATATGGGATGTCTTTACCATCTTTCTTTTCATCAATAGCTCTACATCTTCCCCACATTCTGCTGATAGTTCCTGCTAATTAAACATTGAGCATGAAGTTTGGTTTAGTACAAATGTATATACTGATGGGCACAATGTCCTTTTATGTTAGAATGTAGTGTCATATATATTATATATTAAAAAATTCACATAAAAAATAGATCATGATTTTATGAAAATAGATGCCACTTAACTTAAAAAGTTATTCCTATAGTTTTGAGTCTAGTTATGTTATATCAATTAATCATTTTTTTCTTCTCTATATGGGTCTTCAATTCACATGCATATACCTAATATTATAAGCTTAATGTATTCTTTATATATATATATATATATATATATATATATATTTTATATTAAATTCTTTGTAGCACAAATTTACCTAATAAATTGTATTTACTTAGATTTTTTTATTGTGGATATAAATTGTTAGGTCAAATCATGTTAAGTTTTCGCTTTCTTCTGCTTTCTCTTTCTATCTTTTTTTATTTATATTTTGACACATTCTTTTATCTTTCTTCTTACAATAAATGAATGATAAGCATGCATCTTTTTTTATTTTTATTTTTATTTTTATTTTTATTTTTTTATAAATTTAATTAATTAATTAATTAATTTATTAAAGTTATGACCGTTTAATGTGAAAAAGAATGAGATACAGCCTACCTGCCAACATTAATAGGGTTTCAAACCATTTTTTTTTTTTTTTGATGAGAAAGGGCTTCAAACTTTTTTGTATGCATTGATGAGATTATTAGGTACATACCATGAACATTCAAATAAATCTGTAATAAATAATAAGTATCTATAGTCATTTTTAGTCTTGATTTGAATTAGTATGTCCCAATGACTTACTATTTTTTACTTGAATCTGAATATTTTGACTGAAATGTGTATATAGGAAAAATGGGAGCACCTGTTTGTACATAGAAAAAAAAAACTAATATTATTTTTCACATGGTTATCTCTTGAATAATAATCATTAATCCATTGAATATTTTAGATTATTGCAAAATTAAACCAATATATGTGAAAATATAGCTGAAGGTTAATGTTTCCTATCATAATGTCGTCCATCTATTTATTTGCTTAATTAATCCAATTCTTTTGTGTACTGTCTTATGAGTAATATTCAATTTTTTTTCCCTTTCATTTCCCATAATCTCGATTAGAGGAACCAGTGCAAGAGCTTCCGCCACTGAAAGTGAAAGATCTTCCAATGATTGCCACACGCAATTCGGAGGACCTTTATCAACTATTGTCTCTGGCGGTAAAAGAAACCAAGGCCTCCTCTGGATTCATTTGGAACTCATTTGAAGACCTTGAACCATTGGCATTGACCACTTGTAGACAGAAGCTTACAATCCCAACCTTTCCAATAGGCCCATTTCACAAGTACTTTCCAGCCTCTTCATGTAGCTTACTAACACAAGACCAAAGCTCAATTTCATGGTTAAACACTCAAGCACCTAAATCCGTAATCTATGTAAGCTTTGGAAGCATTGCTGCATTAAATGAAGCTCAATTTTTGGAGATAGCTTGGGGCTTAGCAAACAGCAACCAACCCTTTTTGTGGGTGGTTCGACCAGGATTAGTCCATGGCTCAGAATGGCTCGAACCATTGCCAAATGGGTTCCTAGAAAATTTGAATGGAAGGGGTCATATTGTGAAATGGGCTCCACAAGAAAAAGTGCTGGCCCATCATGCTACTGGGGGATTTTGGACACACAATGGATGGAATTCCACGTTAGAGAGTATATGCGAAGGAGTTCCAATGATTTGTCAACCTTTTTTCGGTGATCAAATGGTGAATGCTAGATATGTGAGCCATGTTTGGAAAGTTGGGGTACATTTGGAGAATAAGATAGAAAGAATGGAGATAGCCAGAGCAATTAGAAGACTAATGGTGGAGGCAGATGGGAAGGAGAAGGAGATGAGAGAGAGAATTGAGCATTTGAAGAAAAAGGTAGATGATTGTCTAAGCCAAGGGGGTTCTTCGTACCAATCCCTAGAGAACTTAACCAGTTATCTATTATCATTTTAGTCCTTCAACCTTGAATTTTCTGGGTTTTTTTTTCCTCAATAATAAATGCTTGATTGTTTATTTTATTTTACTTGGTTTCCATGTTCAATCCAAGGGATCATTTGAGTTTAGTTTTTGAGATTTTAGCACCTGGCCAGAATTATGTTTAGGGGAAATATTACGGACATGATCGTTTAATCACTAAGAAGGTTTTTAACAAATTGATTGTCCCCTTTAATTTTTATTTATAATGAAAATGTTTTTGTACCAGCTGTGTGTGGGATCTTTTATTGTTCAAGACAAGTTGATTTAGAGTGCATTGGATTAGTGTTTTTGTTTTATTGTTTTCATTTAGTTTATTAATGTATTTGTTTATGTACAGTTTATTAAAGTCTCATTTCTCTACCTCTTTCAGTCAAAAAAAAAAAAAAAAAAAAATAGTCTCATTTCTTCTACTTTTACCTACTTTCACGATTTCACCAAATTAGATTAGTAAAGCAATAAAAAAAACCAATCTATCTAATTGCACATTTATTTTCCGTGTTGCCAATGGTCTCTTATTTTCAAACCAGATAATTCAAGTGGTTTCCTTCATGTTCATGAGGAAGTTTAAAATCCCTTATTATAGAAAAACTATTATGGCGTAAACGTACTTTTAGTCTTTACATTTTACACTTTTTTTTTTTTTTTTTTTTATTTTGGTCTCTACATTTTATTTTTATCATTTTTAGTCCTTAAACCAATTAACGCGGGACATTTAAGTCTTTGAAGCACTATTCCATCAGCCAACTAACAGGGAAATTGACGTGGGCATTAAAATATTATTAAAAAAATTATTTGCATTTTTTAAATGCCAAAATAAAAAAAAAAAATTAATTACTCAATTTTAAGAACATGAAGATCAAACCCCACCGAATTAAAGAATATGAAACCCAGCAAAGAATAGAAACCTAGCAACCAAAAACCTCATACTCTCTCTCCTAATTCTCTCTCTCTACCCTCTCTCACTCACCGCTCGCCCTTTCGTCTTCATTCTCTCTCAAGACGATCTCAAAGATGCCACTTCATCCTCCAACGACGACTCACCCCCCGATCCCACCACTCCCCACGACTTGTCCGAGTGGGACGAGTTTGGCTCCGAGTCCCATTCACCTCACAAGTTCGAGGACGAGCTCGACCCTGGCTCCTGGCGCTCGATCTTCGAACCTGACTCCTCCTCCTTCTCCGCCAAAGCCCCACCCGATCCAGTCCCTACCTCGGAGTCTGATTCGCTTTACTTTTCGAGAGTCTCGATTATGGTATCGGTGGCGAGTTTGGGCGATGCGCGGACGGAGTGGTCGAGGAGGCAGAAACAGTGGGGTTTGACGGCATTGTTTTGGTGGAGTTAGGGTTGGTGGTGTGAAACAATTTCATTGGATTTGGGGAGGCAGAAATGATGTCGTTGGATCTACTCTAAACCCAAAAACTCAGATCTACTCCAAACCCAAAAACCATAGAATTTCTGTTTGAGTTTTTTGTTACTTGTTGTTGTGTTTGGTTGTTAAGAGATGGTTTGTTTGGTTGGGTTTGACTTGCTCTTAATCGATGGTGGTGGTGGGTTTGATTGTGAGAACATGAATTTTGCTAGGTATTGTTGCTCTTGTTCCGGGTTTGATTGTGAGAAGGTGAAGTTTGATTCTGGGTTTGCTCTTGTTCTCTTTGACATGCACTGTTGGTTTCTTTGATTTGTTTCTTGTTTTTTTGGATTTGATAGAGATTAGATTTGGTTGCTGGATTTTTTTTTTTTTTGAAAATGATTTGGTTGTTGGATTTAGATTCAGGGTTTGTCATATATTGGTTTGGGTGTTGGGTTTATTTCTTGGATTTGGGTGCTGGTTTCTATTCTTTGTTGGGTTTCATATTCTTTGATTTGGTGGGGTTTGATCTTCATGTTCTTAAAATTGAGTAATTAATTTTTTTTTTTAAATTTTGGCATTTAAAAAATGCAAATAATTTTTTTAATAATATTTTAATGCCTACGTTAGTTTCTCCGTTAGTTGGTTGATGAAATAGTGCTTCAAGAACTTAAATGTCCCTTGTTAATTGGTTTAGGGACTAAAAGTAGTAAAAATAAAATGCAAAGATCAAAATGAAAAAAATTGCAAAATATAGGGATTAAAAGTGCATTTACGCCTACTATTATTTGATACACAAAAACCAATTAATCTGCTCCCATGCTTATCAACCTTATATCATCATCCAAGAGGCCCAAATTACAATAAGAAGACCCACCTTCACTTGCACTTTTTCTTGCCAACTAGCTATCTCAGTTGTAGATTTCATGAACTCCTTCCTCCTTTCTCCCATCAAATCATTCACCATTTTTTCTACAATGAATCTATCACACACATCCTTCATGTCCAATCCTAACTTCCAAACCTCACTCACAAACCTACTATTCAATTTATTGATCACCAAAGTAAGGCCAACAAATCATGGGCACCCCAGCTACTATACTTTCTAAGGTTGAATTCCACCCACTACGAGTCAAAAACCCACCTATTGCATGGTGAGCTAGGACCTCCTCTTGTGGGGTCCAACTCACCATGTACCCTCTTTCTTTTGTCCCGTCCACCAGCTCTATTGGAACCTCATTCCTATCATGCTCTCCAACAACTGATTCGGATTGTAAGACCCACAAGAATCTTGTTTTGCTATTCACCAAACCAAACCAAAACTCCATGTGCTCATCCTTTGTCATAGTACTAATGCTTTCAAAGCTCACATAAATTACAGACTTCAATGGTTGAGCGTCAAGCCATGTCATGCAACTCCTATCCACTTCAAAGAGGCTGTTCGAAGATTGAGATTGGGACAATGATCTTTTTGGCTTCAAGTTGAAACTTTAGAAGCAAATGGAGGGGTCCAATGGTGTAAACTTTAGAACAATGAGTTTGTATGTGGGAGAGTGCAGGTCCTTCTAGGTCATCAAACGTGTTAAATATGAGGGCATGTGCTTGAGGGCTTCGTTGAGTCTCGGTTACAAAGATAGGGAGATTGAAGTGGTTAAGGTCTGTGCCTCGACAAAAACTTGGGAGGTCTTGGTAACAGAGAAGCGAATGGAAGGGTCCAATGGTGTAAACTTTAGAAGAATGAGTTCGTATGTGGGAGAGTGTAGGTCCTTCTAGGTCATCAAACGTGTTAAATATGAGGGCATGCACTTGAAGTTGAAACTTTAGAAGCGAATGGAGGGATCCAATGGTGTAAACTTTAGAACAATGAGTTCGTATGTGGGAGAGTGCAGGTCCTTCTAGGTCATCAAACGTGTTAAATATGAGGGCATTCGCTTGAGGGCTTCTTTGAGTCTCGGTTACAAAGATAGGGAGATTGAAGTGGTTAAGGTCTGTGCCTCGACAAAAACTTGGGAGGTCTCGGTAACGGAGAAAACTTTCCATGCCTGGCACAGTTGTTATCAAGTAGTCCATGTCCTCATTACCTAGAATTTATTTTAGCACACATAGACCTACACATTAGTATGATACCAACTTGAGTGATCTTAGAAACACTAAGAATTTTACCATGTAAAGCACTATTTAAATTTTACAGATTGATGTGTCACTAATTAATCATAAAAAAATCATTCAGACATGGACCACTTCATATTATTATTATTATTATGTTGTTGTTGTTGTTGTTGTGACATCAATAACATTTTTTGTCACATCATTTATAAGAATTTTGTAGTAAAATTGGTTATTGCTTTAGCATTTTTCTTGAGGCTTTTTTTTTTTGGTTGCTTATGAACTCATGAAAATCAACAAATTTAGTGACACAACTTTTCACAAATATTGACATATAGCCTATTGTAATGCGTGCTTAAGAAAAATGTTATCCGTAATGAGTCCATATGAAGTAATATTGCTCTAATCATAATTTTAAACAATTGTGAAAAAAATTGTGAAAATTTGTCTCCATTGCTCATGGAATATTGACCTAAGAAGAGCTATCAAATTCGATAAAGAGCTTTCCCAATTTTCCTAAGGAAGTGTGTTAGGTTTTAAAGGTTTAGGAATTTATGTATTTAGAACTCTAATTTGTAATATTGACAAACCATGATCAAAACAATGTGTTTAGTCTTGTTATAGTGTGCTCAAAGTTGTTTAATTATTGTAAAGTTGGAATCGAGAGACTGTAGATGCATTGGGGCATTTCGGTTTGACTCGATCGATCGAAGAATAGATTCGATCGATCGAAAATCGACCAGATTGCATTTTCTACAGAATTTCCAACTCAGCCCTAACTCATTAAACGTTTAGGATTTTATGTTTTTGCCCTAGGTATATAAGGTAAAACCCTAGCCACGTTTTTACAGTTGCTTCACTTGTATTGTTGCTCATACATTGCTGTTTTGTGTAAATCTCTTGTGAGATCTAGAGGAGCTTTCCTTTACACAAAGTTTAGGGTTTTCAAGTTAGAGATAGTATCAATATCTTGATGATCAACTTGGTTGCTACCATTGAAGCTTAAAGAATATCAAGCGTGGGTGCTTGTAGCTGATTGAAGAATCCAAGAAAGAAGGAGTCCGTGGATTCGGAGCTTGCACGTGGTCGTGTCAGTAAGTTCTACTGGTGGGTGGTATTAGGAAGTCAAGCGGGGAGCTTGTAGTCCTTCTGTATGAACTTCGGTTCTTTCGCATAGTGGATTCAGGTTTACCTTGAGGATAACTAGGTCAAATCCTCCCCAGGTTTTTACCGTGTGGTTTCCTGGGTGATCATATCATTGTGTCTTTTATTATTCTGCTACTTTATTATTTTGATATGATTATTTGATTGCTTTAACCTAGAATTGCATAATTTGACTAAGTAACAACTTGGTTAATTAATCTAGGCTAACCAATTTGGTTGTGTTTTAAGGGGTCTAAAACCCATCAAGTGGTATCAGAGCGGGTAGCTCTTTTGTTTGAGATTCCTTGATTTCTGAGCTGATCCTTGACCCCTGTTGTCATGGATTCTTGGAAAATCTTTGTGCTTAATTGTCAACTTGTCTACTTGCTGTCTTTGCCTTTTGTTATTTTTGTTAAATCTTTCCTTAAGTATCTTGGCATAATCACATGTGATAAGAATTATGTATGTTATACTGCTTTAACCGCCTTAAAGGCACATGATTCTTGTCTTTGGTATTTGGATAGTGGTTGTTCTAGGCACATGACAGGAAATAAAGGTTTATTCAAAACACTCTTCGAAGGAAAGATTGGGATAGTCACTTTTGAAGATGGAAGTAAATCTGTGATCAGAGGCATTCACTACAAGAAAATGTATTTTTAGTGACGAAAATTTTCGTCACTAAAAATCCAATTTTTCGTCACTAAGAACCTTTAGTGATGAAATTGGACTTTTAGTGACGAAATTCGTTTCGTCGCTTAGCCCCGTCACTAAAAGTCCTGGCGACTTTTAGCGACGAAAAATTTCGTCACTAAAAGTCCAATTTGGTAATAAAAAAAAAAAACTTTTAGCGACGAAAACGTTTCATCACTAAATGTTTTCCTCGCTAAAAACAGTATTAAGTGACGAAAATATTTCGTCACCAAAACCATTTCAGTTTATTAAATCATATTTAGTGACGAAAAATTTCGTCACTAAAACTATTTTCGGGTACATATAGTGACGAAAATATTCGTCACTAAAACTATTTTTAAAAAAATCCATACATATATAGTGACGAAAATGTTCGTCACTAAAACCATTTCTTATAAAATTCCACTGTATTTAGTGACGAAATATTTCGTCACTAAAACAATTTTTTGTTGCCATTTTTGTGACGAAAAAATTCGTCACTAAAACATATTTTCTATTTTTATTATTTTCATGACGTTGATACTAACCTGTAACCTATCATTACATTATTCAAACCTCAAATTTGATTAACACAATTATTTCAACAACACATTTATAAAAAATCGATCCATACATTCCACAAGTTAAAATTAAAACAGGTATCAAATTCAAACTCCTTCCATACAATAATTGTTTGTAACACATACAATAACTTAAAATGTTTTATAACAATACAAGAAATGTAGCATAATATAATTAAAACCCCCTAGAGCCAAAAGATGTCCTCATATGTCTTCAAATAATGCCAAAAGTAATCCCCTAAAGCCACCAATAAGAAATCTGCACAAATATAAAAATACTATTACATTAAAATCGTAAAGTAAAAACATTAACTATGTCATAAAAAAATTTCTAACAATTAGTTTCAAATGATACATAAAAAATGAAGTGTTACCTATAAGTGATTTAACTTGAAGATGAACCACCCCCATAGTTAAAACCGTCATCATAACCCTTACTCCTCAAAAAATTAAGAATATTCTTTTGAATCTCATCTTGCTTAGCTCGTGCCTCTTGCTCCTTAACTTGCGCCTCTTGCTCCTTAGCTCCCTCCTCTTCGTCCCTAACTCTTGCCTCTTTGAGCTCAAGTATCTCATTTTCTAACCTATGAATATACTCTACCGAGGCACTAGATGAGGCAGTGGTTACTAGAGAAGAAGAAGGTCTCATGCCAAGTCCTTTTACAATACCAGATTTTTTCTTAAAAACCAAGTTTGAGATTTCCTCTTGTGTAAGGGGAATTGCATTAGGATCTTGACAATGATCCTCTTGCACTTTGAGAATAGTTTCCTACCATTTGAGAGAGGAGAAAAAAAAAAAACAAACAACAATCACAACATTAATACTACATATGTAATAACTTTACAAACATGATAAGAATGGAATAATAGGGATGGAATGATACACATACATATGTCGCTTCATCATCATGGTGTATCCACTTATTTGTGTTTGGATTAAAATGAACATCTTTGTAGACTTTTGCCAATTCAGGAACTTGACCGCCATTATTATTTGTCTAATTAATTAACATTCGAGTGTTAGTTATTTATAGTTAATTAATCACATGTAATATACTAAGATTTAAGAAAATGAAAAAACACGCACCTCCTCATCAACCCTAACAGCAAGTGCCTTTGTCCCGCATCTATGTTTGCCTGAAGTTTTGCTTCTATTTTCAGAATTAATTCTTGATTTTTCCTAATAAAGAACATTCAAGATATTTATTAAATCATTAATAAAACAATATAAATTTATTTCATCATTTGACAACATAATATAGTAAATATTGGATAATAGTAATATACGCATAAATAATTTACCAGCCAGTCCTTATTGGTCCATCTCCCTTCAATAAGTCCAGTCCATTGCTCAAGTGTGACATTCTTTGGCGGGTGGATTTTTGCATAGTCTTCATCATGAGATTGTACAAGCTTCTTATAAGTCTAATACAACTTGTTAGAGCCGCTACTCAATAATCTTCCACATTTTGTATTTACTGTTTTCGTTACTAAGTTGGAATCTCCTTCAAGCTCAAACTGATCCTGTAAAATGAAGTATATATGTATTATAAAAATATTATTATATGAATTAATATACTTAGTGACAACAAAGACGAGTTAAACGTTATTAATATAAATTTACCACTATATTTTGAAGCACCACATCTCTAGTAGCAGCATCAACACTTTTCCAATTTTTTACGTTGTAACTGGACAAATTACTTCGCACTTGTACCCCAATTTGATTGACAAGCTTGCACGCATTCTTCCCAACAGGAGCATCATACTCTGCAGCTATACGTACTGGTAGTTTACCACTGTGGACATTCAGGATTGCCAGTGTTTGAAGATGTTTGGTATGTTGATGGATTGAAGGCCAATTTACTCAGCATAAGTCAGATTTGCGACAATGGACTGAATGTTCTTTTCACCAAGTATGAATGTGAGATACTTGATGGAGGAGGTGACTGTATGTGTGTTGGTGTAAGGACAGCTGACAACTATTATGGTATAACACCAAGTGTAAACAACAAGTGCTTTAGTGCAAATATTGATCAAGTTGATTTGTGGCATCAACGGTTGGGGTATGCCAGTCATAAGCAGTTAGAGAAGATTTTCAAGTGTGAGGCAGTTATCGGTTTACCTAAATTTGAGAAGATTGATAAGTGCATTTGTGGACAATGTCAGATAGGTAAACAAGTAAAATCCAAGCATTCCTCTGTGACTAGTGTTCAAACTTCAAGACCTTTAGAGTTATTACACATTGATCTCATGGGTCCTGCCAGAATTCAAAGTTTGGGTGGAAAGAAGTATATTCTAGTTGTTGTGGATGACTTTACTAGATATACTTGGGTTGTGCTTTTGAAGGATAAAGCTGAGGCTCCTGAGAAGATGATACATCTATGCAAGAAATTGCAGGTTGAGAAAGATACTGTGATAGCCAGAATCAGAAGTGATCATGGAAGAGAATTTGAGAATACCAAACTGGCTACTTTCTGCAATGATCAAGGCACTCACCAAGAGTTCTCATCACCCAAGACACCTCAACAGAATGGGATTGTGGAAAGGAAAAACTGGGTTGTACAGGAGATGGCTCGAGTCATGCTACACAACAAAAATTTGCCAAAATCCTTTTGGGGAGAAGCAGTTAACACTGCTTGCCATATACTTAACCGGGTGTATTTTAGACCTGACTCCAAGAAAACTCCCTATGAACTTTGGAGAGGGAAGAAACCTGTTGTTAAATATTTCAGGATATTTGGCAGTGACTGTTACATTCTGAGTAATAGAGAGAACCTAGAAAAATTTGATGCAAAGAGTGACAAAGGATACTTTCTAGGATATTCTTCCACCAGTAGAGCTTATAGAGTGTACAATCTGAGAACCAAAACAGTCATGGAATCTTCAAATGTTGTGATAAATGATGAAGTATGTTTAGAAGCATCTTTAGAAAGCACCGTTCCTGCTCAAGATAAGTCCATAGAAGTTAATGATTCTTTTCCTACTGAGTATGTTGGGAAACATAGTGAGGAAGGGTTGTTGGTGTTGAATGATACAGTCTCAGTACTTTCAAGTTCAGAACCATTCACTTCGGTTCGTGACACTCGACAGATACAAAGTGAGCTCAGTCCTCCATCTAATCAGAAAGGGATCACAACATCTCTTGTCAAATGTCCATCCTTTAGAGTGAGATTGAATCATCCTTCCACAAATATATTGGGTAGTCTGAATGATAACATGAGGTTGAGATCAAAAGCCTTGAATGTGATCACTCACTTATGTTATCTGTCCCAATTTGAACCGAAGAAGGTAGATGAAGCACTTCAAGATGTTGATTGGGTAAATTTCATGCATGAAGAACTTCATCAATTCGTTCGGAATGATGTGTGGGAACTAGTTCCTAGACCGAAAAATGTAAATGTGATTGGAATTAAATGGATCTTTAAGAACAAGTCAGATGAACATGGCACTGTGATCATAAATAAATCAAGACTTGTTGCACAAGGGTACACACAAGTGGAGGGAATTGATTTTGATGAGACCTTTGCACCAGTGGCTAGGTTAGAGTTCATCCAGATATTGTTAGCCATAGCAAGTCATCTAAACTTCAAGCTATATCAGATGGATGTCAAGAGTGCTTTCTTGAATGGAATGCTACAAGAAGAAGTCTATGTTGAGCAACCTAAAGGCTTTGTTGATCCTCACAGACCTGATGATGTATACAAATTGAAGAGAGCTCTCTATGGTTTGAAGCAAGCTTCTAGGGCTTAGTATGATAGATTGACTGCATATCTCACTAAGCATGGATTCAAAAGGGGATTTGCAGATACAACTCTCTTCATAAGAAAGGATAAGACTGGTTTTGTTGTAGCTCAAATTTATTTTGATGACATTGTTTTTGGTGCTACTAATGATTCTTTTGCTCATTCTTTTGCAGATGAAATGAAGGCAATGTTTGAAATGAGCATGGTTGGTGAATTGACTTATTTTTTGGGATTGCAGGTGAAGCAAACAGTGTCAGAAATCTACATCAATCAAGCTAAATATGCAAGAAATTTAGTCAAGAGATTTGGCTTGGACAAGGCTGCTCATGCTAGAACACCAATGGCTACTAATGCAAAATAAACAATTGATCCATCAGGTGAGTCTGTTGATATTACTTTGTATAGAAGCATGATTGGATGTCTGTTATATTTGACTGCTAGTAGGCCTGATATATCTTTTAGTGTTGGTGTTTGCTCTAGATTTCAGTCCAACCCTAAGGTTTCTCATTTAAATGCTGTTAAGAGAATTATAAAATATATGAGTGGAACCTGTGATTATGGACTTTTTTATAGTAAGGACTCTAATTTGTCTCTTGCTGGGTTTTCTGATTCTGATTGGGCTGGGAATGCTGATGACAGAAAAAGCACCACTGGGGGGTGTTTTTATGTTGGGGCCAATCTTGTGGCTTGGATGGGTAAGAAGCAAAATTCTGTTTTTTTATCCACTACTGAGGCAAAATATATTGCTGCTGGGAGTTGTTGTTCTCAGCTCCTTTGGATGAAAAAGTTGTTGAGTGATTACGGGATTCCTTAAGACATCATGGTTGTTTATTGTGATAATTCTAGTGCTATAGATATATCTAAGAATCCTGTTCAGCATTCTAAAACCAAACACATTGAACTTAGATATCACTTCATTAGGGATCTGGTTGAAAAGAAAATTGTTGTTCTTGAGTATATCCCTACTGATCGTCAAAATGCTAACATCTTTACCAAACTGCTTGATGGAAGTAAGTTTGAAATACTTCGTCAAGTGATTGGTGTACTTCGGTGTCCTTAGTCTCTTTTGGTTTTCTTGGTCCTTGTGCTTCATTGCTCATTCCTCTGTGACCATTGTTCTTGGGTTTTTGTGTTTCTTTTGTTTTGTTTCTAGGATGTGCATTGCATTACATTCATGCATTTCATTCTAGGATTTATTTGTTTTCTCTTAAATAAAAAAAAAAAAAAAAAGGAGAAAAGGAGAAAGCAAAAATTATGTTTGACACTATTGTTCTTGATTTTTGAAAAATAAGGTTGGTCTATCCTTTTACACATGTCATGTCTTATGTACCTTGTTTAACTTTGATGAACTTATTCATTGCACTTGACTAGTTGAAACTTTGTAGTGCATGTTGTGTGGGAAAGATGTGTGTGGTTTTTAATCACTTTGTCTTAATCATGAAGTCATAGGTTATTTGACTGTCGAACTTGAATCTTTTGAGAGAGGCATAAATAACCATCTCACTACTGTTCACTAGCCAATCATGAACACCTTAGTGCATATCATAAGATTGTGTGCTCGAGAAAGTGTAGCACATGCACAAAAAAAATATAAGGTGTAGCCTTAATTAAATTAAAACTGGTGTGTACTATTAGGCTTGATGTCAATTCACTTAATTCAAACCGGTGTGTACTATTAGGCTGAATGCCAATTCATACAAATAAGAGGCAAAAATGCAAGAAACTTACATGATTGCAAACTTTTGTTCTAGGAGATGTGGGAGTTATAGAATGTAACTCTTTAGGTGATAGTCTCTTTTAAATTCTATGTGATGAATTGTGTAGACTTTGTGTTTGATTGCTATTCACATATCACCTCACATATATCTCAAGTTTTTGCTAGTATCACACACTACACAAGTTAATCTTTGTTAAACACTGTACATAGTGTGTGTGTTTTTGGCCTGACCAACCAAGTTTGAAAATATCTTGAGATTTGTGCACAACATTTTTGTTGCTTGAGAAAATTCAATGAGAGAATGATTGAAACTTGTTTTTGACAAAAGTGAGTTTAAAATTTTGGTTTTTGAAAAAGCATTCCATCTTATACTCATGCATTTTGCTTTCATTGTTTAATGCTTTGAGGAGTTGTTTTTCAAAATTAGGTTTGTTTTTTCAAAACTGTGTTTTTTTTCTCAAAATTTAGTGAGCCTTTGCCTATCTCGATCGATCCAGTCTGATTTTCGATTGATCGAAAAAGTGCTCTAGTTTGTTTTAAAATGACTGGTTCATTTGATCGATCGAACGTAATTTTCGATTGATCGAAGATCGTGGAGAAGCTTTTTTAAAAGATTAGATTTGACTTTTTCAAACACTTTTCAAATCTTTTTCGAACTTCTTCTTTCTCTCTCCGACGAGGCAAGCTCAATAGTTCATATTTTTGTCGTTTTCCTCCGAAATTTTTTCAAAGTTTCTCTTTCCTCAAGCCGGTAAGACTCTTTGCCCTTTCTTTTGATTTTATTTTCATGATTTCATGCATAAATCCATGCATTTAAGGGAGATTTTCGGACTTTGCATATTGGGATTTTCTGATTAATTCTAGCTCTATTTTGTGTAATTGATCATTGGGTTTTTGTGGGGACACATCATAAACATGATCCTTGCTTGTTAATTTGATCAATTTTGAGTTTGGTGAAAAATTGAAAAATCTAGGGTTTGTTCTTGATTCGATTTGGGGCTTTTGTTAAATTGGGTAGAATTTGATGAAATTGGCTTGTTGTATTGATGTAATTAAGCATTATAATCTATGTGCTGTGTTTTGTAATGCTCAATTCATCAATTTGTTTAAAAATTTCAACAAGTGGTTTTCAATTTTTGGGGTTTTTGATAAGAAATTCCCTGCTCAAGCCAATTTTGTCAATTTAATCTCAATTAAACTTAATTGCTTACTGTATTAGTACATGCATCATGGCATTGTATCTGTTCATGCATCATATAGATTTTCATTCTATTGTTTTTTTGTGCTAACTTGCAGTCTGTTCTTGGTTTTGTTTTTCTTGTGTTCTTTTGGTTTTCTCTTTGTGTCTCTGTCCTTTCCTTAGCATCATGCTTAGGAAGACTAGAGCCCGTAGGACTATTCCCTCTTCTTCTCCTTCCCCTCCTTCTTTTGACCGTGAGAGGTTTCCGAGTGAGAAAAACCAAGAGCTTTTTGAGAAGTTTAACCTTAAGAGAAAGATTTGGGCTGAGCATTCTGTTTTGTTAGATGAACTTGATCCTACCATTAGGGCAAGCTTTGAGCGTCGAGGTTGGTTACCCTTGATGGATGTTTCTGATCCTCCTCCACCTTTTGCCTTGATTAGAGAGTTCTTTTTGAACATCTCTATCCGCATCTATGATTCCAACACTTTAGTAAAGAGTTGGATACGAGACGTAGAGTATACCATTACTCCTTAGGTAGTGGCTGATGCTCTAGGGGTACCGTTGGTCCGGAATCCTGTCTATCCATATGACGAGTCTCTCGAGTTGAACGACGTTTTGTCTTACATCACTGGGACTTCTGTCTAGTGAGGTTCTTATCCTAGGATCACTTCTGCTAAGCTCTCCGGGTTGCACTATCTGTTCTTTAGGATAGCGTGTCATTCCATCTGGCCCATTTCTCATGTTCACACCATTCCTCTTGAGAGGTGTGTATTTTTGTACGCTCTGGTTACTGATACTCCTATTAGTTTTCCCCATCTCTTTTTTCATTCTTTGAACGATGTTTATAGGAGTTCGTCTACTTCTCATACTCTTGTACATCTTATTTTTATTCATAGGATTTTGCTTTATCTTGATCTTAGTGGCTTCCCTTCCTCTGAGCCCGTTCATGTGATAGCTCCCATAGGTGTGTCTTTTCTTAGACAGAGGGCCGCTCATCTTCGAGCTAGTTCTAAACACCCTAGGTTTAAGCCGTCTAGTAGCGCACCTCCTCCTTCTTCTTCTACAGGTCTTGCTGGTGAGGATGTTCCTGATCCAGTTGGTGATGATGCTACTGCTGCTGATGTTCTCCACCTCCTTCGGCCGACTTTGATGTTCGTCGTTCTCTGGAGACTGTCATGACCGTTCTGGCAGCTTATGGTTAGATTTTGGTAGACTTACTAGATGAGATTCGTGCTCTCTAAGCTGACTTTGCACGTCTTCATTCACTCTCACCACCTCCTTTTAATGGTGACTTATGATTGCCCTTTGGCATTCTGTCACAAAAAGGGGGAGTGGAGTTTTGTCTTGTAGAGGAGTTTTGTAGTTAGGGGGAGACCTTTTTGTTCTTTTTGTTTTAGAGGAGCTTGTGGAGTTTTTAGATTGTATCTAGGTGCTTCACTTTATATATTATTTTTGGGGATATTCATGTTAGGGGGAGTAACATTGATTGATATACATGTTTTTTTTTTCATTGATTCTTGTTGCTTTGTGATTCACTGTTTATTAATTTATATTTATGAGTTGTTCATTCTTATATGTCTTTATTTTGTGTTGTGTGAATCTTACAAGAATGTTATACCTGTTGTTTTACTCTTTTCTGTCATACATACGATTATGCGTTTGTTGAGTATTTCAGGAATATACAGGTTGATTCAACTAAGCTGCTGTCTACACTTGCAACTGATGGATAGTAGTTAGGGTTGAATTTGAGTTTATGAGCATTATCTTTGTAAATGGCTTTTTACTTGTAAAACTTTGAGCTTTTAATTAGGGTTTTGTCACGGATTGCTAAAGGGGGAGTTTGTTAGGTTCTAAAGGTTTAGGAATTTATGTATTTAGAACTCTAATTTGTAATATTGGCAAACCATGATCAAAACAATGTGTTTAGTCTTGTTATAGTGTGCTCAAAGTTGATTAATTATTGTAAAGTTGGAATCGAGAGATTGTAGATGCATTAGGGCATTTTGGTCTGACTCGATCGATTGAAGAATAGATTCGATCGATTGAAAATCTACCAGATTGCGTTTTCTGCAGAATTTCCAACTCAGCCCTAACTCATTAAACGTTTAGGGTTTTATGTTTTTGCCCTAGGTATATAAGGTAAAACCCTAGCTACGTTTTTAGAGTTGCTCCAGTTGTATTGTTGCTCATACATTGCTATTTTGTGTAAATCTCTTGTGAGATCTAGAGGAGCTTTCCTTTACACAAAACTTAAGGTTTTCAAGTTAGAGATAGTATTAATATCTTGATGATCAACTTGGTTGCTACCATTGAAGCTTAAAGAATATCAAGCGTGGGTGTTTGTAGCTGATTGAAGAATCGAAGAAAGAAGGAGTCCGTGGATTCGGAGCTTGCACGTGGTCGTGTCAGTAAGTTCTATTGGTGGGTAGCATTAGGAAGTCAAGCGGGGAGCTTGTAGTCCTTCTGTATGAATTTCGGTTCTTTCGCATAGTGGATTCAGGTTTACCTTGAGGATAGCTAGGTCAAATCCTCCCTAGGTTTTTACCATTGTGTCTTTTATTATTCCGCTGCTTTATTATTTTGATATGATTATTTGATTGCTTTAACCTAGAATTGCATAATTTGACCAAGTAACAACTTGGTTAATTAATTTAGGCTAACCAATCTGATTGTGTTTTAAGGGGTCTAAAACCCATCAAAGTGTCTTAAATTTCAGCTATGTTAACAAAAAGGAAAATTACTTCTTACTAGTAGACACACTCTAGTGTATACATAGTACACATAAATTGTCATTTCTGTGTACACTAGATTGTGTGTAATAGACACCACTCTAACAAAAATGACTACTTTTTAAAAAAATAATATACCTTATATATAATATATATATATATATATATATATATTAATATTCAATAGTTAGAGGTGAGGAGATTTAAAAACTAAACGTGTCTTTATTGAATATCAAGAGATGTCAGTCAAATTCGTGGCTATAAAATGATCAAATTCGTGGATTACATAAATAGGTAAGATTAACATTGTATACAACATCTTTAGAACTTATCATCATCTTTTTGTGCCTATTCATGTGCAGTCTGCAATAGGTGAATCCCAAACATTTGTCTGTTTGCAACTGGTGGGAAAAAAGAACTGTTACATTAATGTATTAGTTCAGCTAAGCTAAGTTGAGTTTTCATTTTCTCATGAACAATAAAGAACATTAGACTTTTTGATGATTTTTTGTTGTGCGTATTGGTGAAATAAATCTGTTTACACAAGGTTAAAGAAGAGAGAGAGAAAATAATATGACACAAGGAATTTACGTGGTTCGGCAATATGCCTACGTCCACGGGAGACGACAGAATAATTTTCACTATAATTTTGGAGATTACAACAATGACTTGAAAGCACTTACACACAAACTCAAACTCCAAATATACCCTTGGTTCTCTCACAAACAAATAGAGAACACCTTATTGTATTTAGGCAAATTGCAAAAACCTAACTTCCTATCTCTGGTGCGCACACACAGAAGAAGCTATTTTTCTATCTCCCTAGCTCACCCTTGCATGCTTTCATTTGCTCCACACATATTGTATTTATAGCCAAGGTTCAGCCGAAATCTCCAATGTGAAACACCAATATTTGTTCAAGGAATTCAAGAATAGTGGCTAAGCATTTATTGCCAAAGAATCATATATTTCGGCTACCATGTATTTGTTTGCTCAAGTGTAGTTCATTGCCAAGAAGTCATACATTTTGGCTGGACCAAAAGAATGCATGAATACTTGTTCAAGTTAGTTTTCTTCCTTGCCGTTTCTTGATGATTCATGCATGCAAGAAGTCATATGTTTCGGCCAAAAAGTTGTAGTTTGTATGCATGTCAATAATGCAAGACTTTATCAACAAATAAGTCAATAATTTCGGCTATGGTTTGACATGAAATCTTCTAACATTTTTCTTTTTTTCCTAAAACTTTTTTCCAGTAGCCAAAAATGTTTTTAAAAACAAATAAAACCTTGCAAATGGATGCCAGATATGAAAGTTACCTCTAACAGGAAGCTCGCCAGCTTCAATTATATTAGGAAGAGAAAAAAAGGCCCAGAAGCAGCTGGCACTGATGGTACGAAAATAAATGACTGGAATTTGAAGCTCATTGGCAATATCGCTGGTAAAACTGCTAATGAGTCCATCAACTATGATGCAAGTCAAGGAACTAGTGTTGGAGCCAAGTTGATTTGAAGCCAACATCTCCCTAAGAAGAGGCTTGGTTTTCGAATTTAACGAGTCATACAGTTCCATGAACTTGTCAAGAGCTCGTGGGTGGTCAGCTGAAAGGCCATCAGAGACGGTCTTGAATTGGAACCCTGGATAGCAACTATAACGGGTTTCCATATCGGTGTAGCGGACAAGGCGTTCGTGGATGAAATCAGTGTTGAGGAAGGTGACTTGAATGCCGGCAAGGCCGAGAAGCTCAGCTAGCTTGAGCATGGAGTTTACATGTCCCTGCGCCGGAAAGGGAAAGATTAGAACGTGGGCAATAGGACACTGTTCCATGATCAACTTTAGGTTTTTGGATTCACTTAATATTGTCAGTTCTCTCTGTGACCCTCCTATTGACACTGCTTGTGGTTTGAGTGGTTTTACTTTTTATAATTTCCAATAGTCGTGCACGTGCGTGGCAAAGAGTACTGTAGAATTGCTTCCTAGCTCCATGCCCTTGTCATTGCAAAAGTCGTGCAATTTTTTGTGTGGTCTTAATGTTTTACTTTGGGCAAGCCTACTAGATGACACATATTATGGTAGGTGCTAACTTATTATATTAGTTGTGGCACAACGTGTGGCTATGAGAAGAAACAGCGAACGTAGAGCCAATGGCAGAGGTGGACAAGACCTACCGACACTGCCAAAGAGATGAGACCAAAAATTTTCAATTATTTACGAAGAGATATGGAAGTAGAAAAAAAGCCAAAGATGAAAAGTCATAATTCTAAAGTGTAATTTCATAATTGGTATGGTTAAGTTGTGGGCTGATTTGAGAAATTAAAGATACTAAAGGGTATAAATAGGTAGGCTGATTTGAGAAATTGAGCCCAGTATAATTAAGCTTGCCCCCCTTTACAACATCCTTTGCCCCTAGACCAAAAAGAAGCGCAAATAATAACAACAAAATTAGCCTACTAACAAAAGTTATCAATCTAAAATCGAAAAAAAAAAAAAAAATCCAACAACAAAAGAAAAAGTAGCCCAATTAACAAAAGTTACCATTTAAAAAAAAAAAAAATTAGTCCATTAAGCCATTAAGAAAAATTGGAAACACCAAACATATTCAATTCCAGGCTTGTGTGATATGCATGATATTATTTATTATCATCATATTGCGTATGATTGATAAACTCATGTTGGAGACACCTTTTTTATTTAGCAAAAAAAAAAAAAAATTCTACTAAATTCAAAAAAGAAAAACTTAACATTTACCAACCCTGTCTGCTCCCCTCGCCCAATACTAGATTTTGGACTAGCTGAGTAGTAGACAGAAGCGAGACTAGTCTCAGTCGAATCTCCATCAGAGTTGCATCGACCCTCGCTGCGGTGTGGCCCGAATGGTATTTCTAGTGTTTATAAGGTAACGTTTTTTCTTTGAGAATCAACTTCAAAGTAGTCTTCATAAATTTTTTTACAGTAAATGTAAAGTCTTTACTTTCAAATAATTAAATAATCATTTAAAACAATTAAAAATAAAGCTTCTACTCAACGAAAAAACGTTACCTTATCAAACACTAGAAATATATATTCAATATTCAACACTAGAAAGGATGATCAAGTTGGATTCTCTACTTGGGTGTTACTATAGTAGCGAATCTGCTGAGTCCAGACTTACAAGTAGGAGAACAAGTGAGCAATAGTTGTTATCCCAGTCCCTTAAGGGCACTAGTGGGCATTGAGTTGGGGGAGTGAGGTTTTTTTATTTTTTATTTTTATTTTTATTTTATATTTTAAGGGCTTCCTATTGTAGGATTCAAACTTGGGAGCTTCACCCTCCAAACCGCTTGGAAGTAAGCCCAATGACCACTAGAGAACCATCCTCAGAACATCCCATTTTGCTACTCTTAAACTGGTAACATGAAATTATCACCCCATTACTCAGCACTAAAAACCCGAAGAAAATTGGCATTTGCCCCTTTCGCGCAAAAAATCTAGCATTTTGCCTAATTTTTCAAACTAATTAAGGAAATGTCCTTGTTTTGAAATTCGATTTTCTTAAAATCGAGTTTCAACGTCACCATAGGTTCCCTAAAACGCCACTATAGGTATCAGTTTGTTATAACTTGATTGTCCAAAAATCGAGTTTTAAATTGAAACTTGATTTTTAGAAAATCGAATTTCAAAACAGAGGCATTTCTCTAATTAGTTTGAGAAATGAGACAAAATACTGATTTAAAAAAAAAAAAAAAAGGACTCAAGCCCATTTTCTCCCTAAAAACCCTTCTTAATCAAGACAAAAAAAGACTTATTGATGAGACCCATATTCTTCCAAGTTAAGTTAATAATCAACAATGGAACTTTGCTAGCTCATCCTTGCGCACAACTGGTCAAACTCTATCTCTTTGAATTGAAAGTTTTATGGTTGAACATTTATTAGTTTACAATATATTCCTTAGTCCTTACCGTTGCACTTGTATGGTTTTACAGATATCTTACCGTTGGACTTATAATTTTCTTTTATGGTAAACTGTTGTGTTTCTATCTTTGACTTTGCAATTGTTTTAACTGCTAAATTGCAATTCAATCTAAAAGGATCATTTGAGTTTAGTTTTTGAGATTTTAGCACCTGGCCTGAATTATGTTTAGGGGAAATATTACGGACATGATCGTTTAAGTGGTCCAATGACTATTAAGGCTTTTTTACAATTTGATTGTCCCCTATTATTTTTATTTATAATAAAAGTGCTTTCGGACATGTGCGTGGGATGAATTAATTATTGTAAAAGACAAGACAATTTAGTGTATATTTTTGTATTATTCTTTTTTTTTTAATTATTTAGTTTCTTAATTTGTTTGTTTATGTACAGTTTTTTAAAACTTCATTTTTTCTACTTTTGCAATTTTACTCGCTTTCACCAAATTAGTAAAGCAATAAAAAAATCAATCTAATCCCACGTTTATTTTCTGTGTTGCCAATGACCTCTTATTTTCAAAGTTGATAATTCAAGTGGTCTCCTTCATGTGCAAGAGGATGTTCAATATCCCCTTATGATAGAAATACCATTATTTGACACAAGGAAAGTTTAATCTGCTTCCATGCTCATCAACCTGATATCTTTGACCAAACAGTCCAAATTATAATAAGAGGATCCACCTTCGCTCACACTTTTTCTTGCCAACCAAGCCATCTCATTAGCTGATTTCATGAACACCTCCCTCCTCCTCCCCATCAAATCATTCACCATCTTTTCTACAATGAATCTATCACACGCATCCTTCATGTCTAACCCTAACTTCCAAACCTCACTCACAAACCTACTATTCAATTGTTGATCACCAATGAACGGCCAACAGATCATGGGCACCCCAGCTACTATACTTTCTAAGGTTGAGTTCCACCCACTGTGGGTCAAAAACCCACCTATTGCATGGTGGGCTAGGACCTCCTCTTGTGGGGCCCAACTCACTATGTACCCTCTCTCTTTTGTCCCCTTCAGCAGCTCATCTGGAACCTCATTCCTATTGTGCTCTCCTACAACTAAGTCAGATCGTATGACCCATAAGAACCGTTGTTTGCTATTCACCAAACCAAACCAAAACTCCATGTGCTCGTCCTTTGTGATAGTCGTAATGCTTCCAAAGCTTACATAGATTACAGACTTCAATGGTTGAGCATCCAGCCATGTCATGCAACTCTTGTCCACTTCATACAGGTTGTTTGAAGATTGAGATTGGGACGATGATGTTTCGGCTTCGAGTCGGAATTTTAGGTGCGTGTGGAGGGGTCCAATGGTGTAGACTTTGGAACAATGAGTGCGTATGTGGGAGAGTACAGGTCCTTCTAGATCTTCAAACGTGTTAAGTATGAGGGCATGTGCATGAGGACTTTGTTGAGTCTCGGTCACAAAGATATGGAGATTGCAGTGGTTTAGGTCGTTGACTTGGCAAAAACTTGGGAGGTCTCGGTAACGGAGAAAACTTTCCATGCTTGGCACAGTTGTTATCAAGCGGTCTATGTCCTCATTTCCTAGAGTTTTAACGCATACACACCCACTTGTTAGTATAATATCAACTTAAATGATGTTAAGGATACTAGAAATGTACCACTTAAGTTTTACAAACTACCACCACACACCCTTGGTGCGATGGTCACTCCACAAGTATAAATGCTTGTGGGGTGTGGGGGGCAAGGGCCGGGGTTCAAGTCTCCAGGAGGGAGTTTCACACACATATACACTTAGATTAGGCTAGAGTAGAATTCTATCTTGTATCAAAAAAAAAAAAAAAAAAGTTTTACAAACTAATGTCACTAATTACAGTAAAGTAATTTAAACATTTATTATAATAGTATATTGTTGAAGTGATCACATTGATCACATATGTTGCCATGTTATTTATATGCAATTTGTAGTAAAATTAATAATAGTTTTAGCATTCTTCTAACATCTTTGGATCTTTTGGTTGCTTAAGACCTCATGAAAAATCAATAAATTAAGTGACACAAAATTATTCACAAATATTGACATATGGCCTAATGTAATGGGCGCTTGATAAAAGTGGTGTTCGTGATGGACTCATTGAAAATAATATTGCTCCAATCACAACTTACTACTTTATAAAGTTGTAAAAGATATTGTCAAATTTTTTGTGTATTTGTTGCTCGTGGAAAATTGACTAAAGAAGAGCCATCAAACTCTTTAAGGAGCTTTCCTAATTTTCCTAGGAAAGTATCTTAAATTCTAGCTACATAATAAAAATGGCTACTCTTTTAGTACATAATACATCTTAAGGATCATATTCTTTTTGATAATTTGATAATTGGAGGTGAGAGGATGGTAACTTAAATGTGTACATTGAAAGCACTAGAAAATGCTTATTAGTTGAGCTACAAAGTTGTTGACTATATAAGGATTAGATTCATTAATTACTCTTTTGCAAATAATATTAATACATTATTTACACAAAAATTATGATCGTTAAATTATTTTGTAGTTAATAATATATTAATGTTATTTGCTGAAGAGTAATCCAAGAATTCCATTTCAGTTTTTAATTTCGTATTAAACAGGGGACATTAACATTGTATACAATATCTTAAGCACTTATCATCATCCTTTTTGTGCACATTCATGTGCATTGTTCGGATGAATCCCAATTGTAAGGACATTTGTCTCATTGCAAAAGGGGTAGAAAAATTGTTATATTACTGTATTGGTTGAACTAAGTTGGGTTTTTCATTTCCTTATTGAACAAGTATTTGGTACGGGGTATTTTAAGGAGTCTGGAAAATGGAAAGAAAAACAATTTTGCTTTGTCTGTTTGGTAGGGGAGCAATTTGGATGGAAAGAAAATGGGTGTGAGGGAGTTTTCTTTTCTTTCCGAGAGTACTAGTACAAAATTGTTCCCCTCCAAATTGAGGAGAAAATATGGGAGAAAGTGTGCAATAAAGACAACTATCATTTTATCCCTCTCTCCTAGCCTAAAAACATTATCAACTGAAGGTTCCGTCATGCCTGCCTAGCTATTATAACTTTTTATTCTTTTTTAAAGAATCATTATGCCATTATAAGTTATAACTGTATCAAAACAACTTTGTCTACCATTATCAGAGAGGAAGTCTTAAAACACAACAAAATTACACAATATTTTTACAACATTTCTATTTTGATTGTGATAAACCAACTAAAATATTATTTTATTTTATCTTAAGATATGATAGATTGGATCTAATTATTTTAATTTGTTGTAAAAATGTTGTGAGATTTTGTTGTGACTATATATAGAAGACTCGTTATTATAAGTTATACATTTTTTGTAGTAGAAATCAATTATTATTATATTAAATTGTATTTTCTTAATAAAAAAATTATAATTAACTAGCCATGCATCGATACCAAAAAAAAAAACAAAAAAAAAAAATTCAGCTTTTCAAAAAAATTATATTCACTTTTTTATTGTCTGTACGAAAAACACATGGTTAAAAATTAAAAATTTTCCTATGCTACCAAACAAACAGAGTCTAAAAGATTAAAGATTAGTGACTCAAAAAAAAAAAAAAACTTGCAAATGGATGCCGATTCTGAAAGTTACCTCTAACAGGAATCTCGCCAGCTTCAATGATTTTAGGAACAGAAAAATAAGCCCAAAAGCAGCAGGCACTGATGGTACGAAAATAAATGATTGGAATCCGAAACTCATTGGCAATATCACTGGTAAAACCGCCAATGAGTCCATCTACTATGATGCAAGTCAAGGAAGGCCTAGTGTTGGAGCCAATAAGTTGATTTGAAGCCAGCATCTCCCTAAGAAGAAGCTTGGTTTTCGAATTTAACGAGTCATACACTTCGATGAACTTGATAAGAGATCGTGGGTGGTCAGCGGAAAGGCCATCAGAGATGGTCTTGAATTGGAACCCTGGATAGCAACTAAAACGGGTTTCGATATCGGTGTAGCGGACAAGGCGTTCGTGGATGAAATCAGTGTTGAGGAAGGTCACATGAATGCCGGCAAGGCCAAGAAGCTCAGCTAGCTTGAGCATGGAGTTTACATGTCCCTGCGCCGGAAAGGGAAAGATTAGAACATGGGCAGGAGGACAGTACTGTTCCATGATGAACTTTAGGTTTATGGATTTACTTAGTGTCACTTTTATCTGTATTGACACTAATTTTGGTTTGAGTGGTGTTTAGTTTAACGCATTATTATTGCCCACAAATACCACATATATGGTTACGTACACTCATTACTTCTTTGCCTAGAGTCAAGTCACGATTGCAAAAATGTCCATGTCATTGCAAGAATGGTGTAATTTGATGTGGTTATCATTTTGCTTTGGGCAAAGCCTACTAGGGGGCACATATTATTGTCGGTGCTAACTTATTAGTTGTTGGCACAACGTGTGGCGGCTATGAGAAGAAACTCCGTAGAGCCCACGGCAGAGGTGGGACAAGACCTATCGACACTGCCAAAGAGAAGAAGCCAAAAATTTTCAATTATTTAAGAAGAGACATGAAACTGAAAGTGGAAAAAAGCCAAGACAAAAATATATGACTAATCTGAAGTGTATTTTCATAATTCTTATAGCTAAGTTGTGGATAAAACAAAGTAATATGGAAAAGATACTCATGAATAGCTACTTTGTTGACAACTTGCTATGAAGAAAATGGTAAGTGAAAAGCGAGAACATCTTTTTCTTTTTCTTTTTTAAATAAGGAGATTAACATAAAAAAACTAATTGGTCACCAAAGGCACAGTAGAGGCAGACAACTTATTACCGTACATTCCAGAAACATCAAAGCTTAGCAAAAGAAAAAGAAAAAGAGGGAAAATCATTAAAAACAACAAAATCTTCACATGCTGGGATAGCCCCTTTTTTTGTAGTGATGTTTGCACATTTATTAGCTTCAAGACAGATATGCCTAAGTTTGGCTAGAAGAAACTTGCTAAGAAATGGCCTGCAATCATTTAAAAGGGCAGAACATGATCTCTTTGAATTAACCAAAATTCAAACTAATAAGATCCACAACTTTTTTGTGCATCAAGTTCAACTTTTAGAAATTGCAACCCATGATAAATATTGTTAGAACATATGTGATTCACTTATTAGGAATATATGTCACTATTTTATGTAATTGGCTAACCCTTTGACAAAACACACTTTTCTTGTATTTGGATAGATCTAAGATGTGTTTGATACTTCAAGAAATTTTATTTCAAGATTAAGTGTTAAAGCCATGCAAGTCTGTTCAAGATTTAAGTTGAAAAGTGCTGTTTATTAAAGCTCGACAGCTAGCCATCTATCGAGCCTTGAAGAGCTGTCCAAGCCCGTGGCTTGACAGCAGCTTGACAGAAAGGCATCTGTCGAGGTTTATGAAGTTCAGTTTTTCAAGACTGTTTTTCATCTAATCCGTAATTGTATATTTGTGCTTTCTTTTCTTATAACCCTAGACATATAAAATGATTATTTCAAGAGCTGTCAAAGGTGAGAACAAGTTACACAAGCGTTGAGCAAAGTTTGTTCAAGCAAATTGGGATTGGAAATAGAATTTGCCCTAGTTTATCTTTCTTGTGAAGAAGTTGTTGTGTTTGTACACCGTAGGATTTTGTGATTAAGCATCTTCTGGATCTTCATTGTGTGTTGAACTGAAGAATTTTGCAGCCAACAACCTTCTCTAGTTGGTGATTGAAGTTGCGTACTGAGATCTATGCAATTGGTTAGTCATGTACTCGAAGCTGTGCATTACAAGGAGAGATTATCATTACAGAACAAGTCTAATTTGGTATTGGGGTAAGGGTTCAACTATAGGTTGTTATAAGGTACTGAGATTCCTTTATTTGTAACTGTTTGTTCTGATAATAGTGGATTCTCGGGAGTGGTAACCTTAAAATCATCCGATCGGGTTTTTGTAGTGTAGATTTTTCCCATTCGTAAACAAATTACTGTGTCAATTTATTTTTCACTGCATATTTAGTTTAGTTAGTGATTTGTTTGTGTTACCACATACAATTGCATGTTAATTTGATTAATTAATAAACTTGGCTAATTAATCAATTAATTCATCACAAGGGGTCAATACGTTTTTGGCCTATCAAATAGCTAATAATAATCCATCTCGTAAAGCCCATAATTTAGCTATAACACTAATAGCAACCCTTGCAGATCTGAAAAATCCTTCTAAAACATTTTGTATGTTGATACAAGTGCAACCTAACAAATAAATGAAGATGAATAGGCCTGTTCAGTCACCACCCAATACCGACGAAACTGCCCCTTATCGCACCAATCTGACCGACTCGTGGCTCAACCGTAGGTTTTAAGTGCAGTGGTCGGCAAAGTTTTCTGAGTACCAATGCCGTACTAGTTGGACAGAGAGGTAGGTTAGGTCTAAGTAAATAGTAATATGTGTTAAAAACGATTCATATAGCGAATTTATAAGTTTAAAAAACTGATATTAAATGACACCATTTTGAACCCAATATTAAAATTAATATTAATTCCAAAACTACAAACTCATTTAAGACTTTAAGTTTAGATTAAAATTTTCAGATCTCACACTTTCTCTCATATCTGCCTCTCCCCCTTCCTCTCTCTTAGGTCTTGCTTGAGAACATGTCTCCCCTCTCCCTTTCCCTCTCTGCCTTTGGCTTCGCCTCTTCCTCCACCTCCACCTCAGCCTTAACCTCTTGAAGCCATTATTCTCCAAGGCCACCATGTAGCTTTCTCAAAGATTTTAGAGAAGGTTTTGATGCTCAATTCCTACTGTGCTTTCTACCAAATTTGTATATGCATTCTGTTCTTTTGTTTTTTTAATCTATTATGAGTTGTATTTTTTTTTTTAATAATTTTTTTATATGAGTTTTTGTGATTTGAAATGGGATAGTTGACATAAAGATAGTGAATTTTTTGTTTGTTTGATTTTTTATTTTGGGAATATTTAGGATATTTTAATTATTAAGATGTGGTTTGGGGTGTTAACTTTATTGTGTTTGGTTCCTAAGAAAATTAAGGAATAACCAAACTAATTGCATCGAACCGGCATGGTGCACTGCACCTTGTGTAGGCTAGTTTCCTCCCTCCATAGTTGAGGTGTGGTTAGACATGTAAGGAAATTGCCCCTACAGGTGTGGTGCAAAATAGCCCCCAAAAACCGGTCGCACCACACCGTGTACAACCTTAGAGACGAATTGAGTTAAGCTATCCCTTCATATCATTTTTAGCTAAAGATAAAAATGGATTGTCAAGGACTGTTAGCTTAAGGAAGATGAAACCCATCGGAAACTTCACGACTCAAATTTTCTCGCTCAATTATTAAATTATCAAATAAATAAATAAAATCACTCTTAGGATATGGTCTTTTTAGTCTAATTTTTGTAATTAATTTTCAAGAATAAACTTTTTAGTCCCATTTTTCTAAATTAGTTTCAAGAATAAACTTTATTTAAAGAAAGACTATGCAAAGTGAAAGAAAAAAAAAATTTACCCACTAAAGACTATGCAAAGTGAAAGAAAAAAAAATTTACCCACTACTATATAAGAACTAAGTATTAATCCATTTTCACCATCATCCCAAACCAAAGTATACATCGTTTATTTATTTATTTATTTTTGTTTGTTTTTTTTTTTTTAATGAAAGGAAAAAAAAAAAAAAAAGGAGAGAGGATTAGAGAGACTTCTCTATTTAAGTTTTACCATAGTAGCATTTTTTCCGCTGAGTTTAGGCCTACAAGTAGGTGAACTAATTATCCATAGTTGTTTTCTCAGTACAAATTCAAACTTGGGATTTGGGAGCAAGCCCAATGACAACATCCCATTTTGCTACTCTTAAACTCGTAACATGAAATTATTTCTACACTTCCTCATCTTCAGCACTAAAAACCCTTTAATCAAGACAAAAAAGCACCCATTGATGAGCCCATATTCTTCGAAGTTAATAATCAACAATGGAACTTTGCTAGCTCATCCTTGCGTACAACTAGTACACTCTCTTTCTTTGAACTGAGGGTGTGTTTGTTTGGAGGTAAAACAGGGTGGATGAAAAACTTTAGAGAGAAAATGGGAAGGAAATCTTTTTTGGAATGTGTTTGGTTGGGTGGGGAAGAAGGGAAATAAATGGTGAGAACCGGATGCTTTTTCCCTGGGCTCACCAAAAAGTTTTCTCCCCAAAATGGAGAGAAAACTGAAGGGAGAAAATGAGACTACTTAGCGGACAAAAATGCCCATGTGCAAGTGCACATGGACAATTCGTCCAATTCTTTTTTTTTTTTTTTTTTTTTTTTTGTTGTTTAAATATACATGACTTTTTTTTTGGGGACATGATTTTTATTTTTTAATAACTTGGGGGATTGCTTTTTTTTTTTCATGTCTTTTTGCTTTTTTTTTATACAAACTTTTTTTTTTTCCATCCATCTACTTTTCCACTCCCAACCAAACAAAAATGAGAGAAATTAAAATCTTTTTTATCATTCCACCATTTTTTATTCTCCCACTTTTCCATCATTCTAACCAAAAGTATATTGACATGCATGTAATATATAGCTTGCTAGTTGTAGGAATAGACATTAGATATGGGCAACCCCAAAGGACTAAGGTTGTTTAAAAAGCATATGCTTATTAGTGTAATATTTAATATAAGGCAAAAAGACAAGACAACTAAAACATGTTTAGCAGAAACATCCTATTCAGTGCAAGTTTTTTTTTTTTGGATAATCCTATTTAGTACAAAGTTGCAACTTTGAGACTACAAAACTCAAATTAACTTCTCTGGTGGCACTATTTCCAAAAACCCAACGCATAAAAGCATCGTTAACAACATCATGAGTGTCCATCACAGCTAGTGTTTAAAGTCTTACTAGAAATCAAAATTCTCAATCAATTAGAGCATTTCCAACAGATTCTCCAAATTTTTATACTATTTGGAGAATGAATAGTGACTTTTACTTTTTAACTACCCACTTTTTCAAATACACTTTCCAACAGATTCTTTGTCACATTCTCTATATCATTTAAATATTATTTCTTCATTCATTCTTTATTATTTTTTTATCATCATTTATTCTTTCTATATTTATTTCTAACAATTATATTTTTCAAATGAAAAGTGTTATATTTACAACATTTTTTGCAATACTTTCACAAGGATTATAACAAAATCTTATATGAAAATTTGTTACTAATTTTAATTTAAATCTACCACTGAAATTATATTTTTACTCACCAATAGTAGCTAATAACAATATGTTACTTAAAATTTATTGTGAAAATATTGTAAAAATATTGTGGTAGTATTTCCATTCTTTCATCCATATGTTTCTTTTTTTTTTTTCCTCTTGTTTTTTCTGCACCACACACGTATACCCATATATCTCATCCTCTCCATTTTTTTTTTCTCTACTTTCCACTTCCAGAACCTCCCTCTCTATTTCTTTCTCTAGCTCTCTCATTTTCTACCGTTATCTTCAAACACACATAGACATGCATGGAGAGAAAGGAGAAATCGCCCTTACTCTACCACACCGCCACCGCTGCTTCTCCTCCTTACCATTGCTGCTCCACCACACACATACGTCTCTATTTTTTTTTTCTTGATCTTTTATTATTGTTCTAATTTTTTTTCCTGTTCTTGATCTGTTGTTGTTGTTGTTTTGATTTTAGATTTGTTGTTTAAATTAAATCAATTTTATGAGAGAGAGAATTGTTTTGTGAGAGAAAGAATTTTTTTTTTTGAGAAGAAACAAAGAGAGAGAGTGTAAGATCCAAAAACAAATCAAAGAAGAAAGAGAAAGAAGTGATAAAATATTAAGTGCTGAAATTTTTTAAAGAAAAAAATCAGTTGCTAATCTACAGTAGCCCATTAGACTTGATGAGCTACTGTTCATGAGCAAAAAAAAAAAAAAGGGTTTTAGAGAGACTGTTGGAGCTCTCTTTTCCTCTTTTTTCCGTTTTGGCTATACATACTGTATTGGAGATGCTAAAAACACGCAAATTTTATTTTATTTTATTTTAAAAATTTGCACAATCAAATTGCTCTAAAACTTTCCCTTATAAAAACATAAACCCAGAGCAAGCTAAGCCTCCAATCACAAACACAACTACCAAAATGTATTCTTTCTCTAGAGAACAAAATGACAAAGTCGTATACATGAAAAAGAGGATGCTAACGTAGACAGATAAATACAATCCATTTCTATAGAATGTTAGCAAAGAGACCGATAAAACACAATTTCTAGTAGAACCTGCATTTTACTTCTAAATTTTCCACCTTCTCTAAGTTTTAGAAACCAGGTAACTAGAAGTGCTTATGCTGTGATGAGACACCTAAAGAATCAGCCATTCCAACCAAAATGCAATCATTTCCCAACCAAAATTTTACTTTCTTAGAAACCAAACGAAACCCAAAATCAAAAATTAAAAATTTACCTATCAGTTAAACACTCAATTTTGGGGCAAATGTTAGTAACAGAGGATGAGAAACCCTTCAATAGCAACATACATACCCATACACCCCCACTTTATGACCAAAGATGCGAGGAAAAAGCGGTGTCTGCCCCTGCAATAGAAAGGAACATTTCAGTTTCAACTACAAAATGAATACAACCTCAACTCCTCAACCACACCCAGTCCAATTCGAGCACCTTGAAAGTTTCCTAATCCATTTGTAAATAGATTCATCAAATCCAATTTATAAATTACATGCCATGGCTTACATTAAAAATACATACCCAATTTAGTCTATTAATTCTAATACAACATCAAAATTTCAAGAATGAGAAAATTATTAGCTACTTGACGTAGTGCTCTCTCCTTCCATATGATAAATTCCACCATAAATTTAATTAGTTTTACTAACCATGAATGTGAGAATAAGCCAACCATGAATGTGATCAATTTACCCTTACATATATTCCCACGAAAACAACTACATCATATCAATTAAAACGAAAACACACACACACACACAATAGTAAGAAACCCAATTAGCCAAAAACAGGAGATGTGAAAGACACTGACTACTGATCACCAAATTGAAACCATCAAACTGAATTATATATAAAAAGCCAACCCCATATCAGAAACAGAGAAGAACCCAAAAACAAAAATAACATGGTCATATTGAAAAAAGGAGGATGAGTGTGGTAGCTAGCTCACCTTTGAATCATAATGACCTGACCACTTGTGCTTGACATAGCTTAAACTTGGATAATTTTTCTGAGTGAAATTAGATCAATTTTGTTTTGATTGTGAGTGCTTAGTCAGTCAGTGGTGGTACTACATATACACTGTTGGTGTAGGAGAATAGATGGACAAAAGTACAAATATACCAATTTTGTTTATGTGATAATGTCAAAAATTCCTGCTTGGTGATCACTCAAAATAGGTGTCAAACACGCAAAACTATAGTTACTATTTGAAATGTCAACTCAATTAAGCACAAAAAATGTCTAATAGGTCTCAGCTTTCTCTTTGAAATGTCAAGGATGCTCACTAGGGAAATCCATTGCAATACCACAGTTACTACAATAAATATAGATTAGTGGGTCCTATTTTTCCTATTTTTTATTGGTTACTACAATATGGATTAGCCTAAGCTATATTGACAATTACATTGACACTTGCATAAACTGTGTACGCTTACACTACACAAAATTGACTGTTCCTTTAGTTGGTCTATGGCTGAATAATAAATGTTCTTCCAACATAAAAATGGCATCAATGCAGTCAAGCATAGCACAATATATATCTTCTTTAATTCTAAACCCAAATGAACTAAATAATGGCACAATAGAGATACTTATAACAACTACCCCACAATTTAGCTATAAAAGTAATTCATACAAAAAGCAAATGAAGGAAAAAAATGTAGCATATTCAAGCTATTCAAAGTAAAATGCAAATATGAGCAAAAAGAGTACTTACTCAAAGAAATAAGATAGCCAGTACCATCTGCATGAGCCTTAATTGTTGAGCTCTTCTTGACTTGACCCGCATTACTGCAGCATAATTGCTCATCAAGACTAAGCATGTACTTGTTATCATATGGCATTAAGATAGAAAAAAGGATGCTTGCACAACAAAACAATAAGATGATGCCATCTGAACAACTTCGTTTAATCACAATATAATTCTTGGCCATCACAAATTAGGTCTACAGATTACAAATATTTCCATGAGGGTAGTACGTCAAGGAAAAAAAGTCAACCTTGACAGCATTGATGGATCATGGAAGAATTCACAGGAATCTTTTGGACCCAGGCTTATCATAGACCCTACCTCTGTTGGAGACAAAGCAAACACTTACAAAACATCCACTAAATTGGACAGTTAAGCCGTATGGAGAGACAACATGTATCAGCTAAAGGTGCATAAAATTAGCCATGTGTCAATTACCTCTGTTGGAGACAAAGCAAACACTTACAAAACATCCACTAAATTGGACAGTTAAGCCGTATGGAGAGACAACATGTATCAGCTAAAGGTGCATAAAATTAGCCATGTGTCAATCATTATGGCAATTAAACAAGTAGACATTCTAGTTACTACTTATCCATGTGAAAGGTGCAATGACCTGGGGATCTAAATAATAAGTAGATTAAGAAGGTAATGACAAAGAAACTAAGATAAGTTGCCAATAACCTCTATCTTAAATTGCATCTCCTATTCTTATAAGAACAAGGTTGAGGGTGAGGTTATTTGGAGTGTTGTCAATGCAATTATTGAATAATTACACCAAGGGTACAAAAACAAACAATTAAGTTACAAATAGCAATACATCCAAAAGTACAACCCCACAGGTTCACAATTATCAAATACAACCAAAAGTACAACACCACAGGTTCACAATGCACAAGCAAGTGATCTAAACATCACTACTTTTACACATACAATACAATCTAACAAGATTATGCCTCTCTCCTAATATTAATAAGGATATCACATGTAAAGCATTTACCCCAAGTTGCTATCCACATAAAGATCTTGCTATTCAGAGGGCTAAGGAAGCATATCTCAAGCAAAAATCTAGAAACAAATGGTTGAAGTTGGGGGATCAAAACAATATGGTTTTTCATTGCTTAAATAAAGCTAGCTAGGCAAGCATCAAATTCCATTAAATGTTTACAAGATGAGGATGGAAATCGATTTGAGGAACCTGTTAAGATTACAAAATTGGTGCTCAAAATTTTATCAAAATTTGTTTGGGTAATCTAATGCTACCAATGAGGCCTACATGCCATGTAATGAAAAGCTACCAATATGCATTTAAAGGAACTAATAATTGATGGCAATAACAAGAAACCTTCATATTCACTTACCATCTCCCTTTAGAGCAAGGCGATCAGCTTGTTTGGCATGTGTTTGTTGAAAGGTGATTTGGCTACCACAAAACTGTATCTACAAGAAAAGCAAAAGTGAGAAAGAACAAGAAGAATAAAAATAGAGTATAAAGTCAACTCATTGCATGGACCAAATCCTATAAAATATTGTTTTTGGATTAAAAAACATTAACACAAACCACCCTTCATTTTTATTCATTTCATTCCCCATTTCATTCCCCATTACACAATGTATATATTTACAAAAGGATGAATCCAACTAAATGTCAATTTTTTGCCTTTACACTATCGTTGCCATGCCGATTATTTTACCCATTTGCTACACATATAGAATTTCTAACACTGATAAACCCACTCACATACACACACAAACATCAAAAAAAAAAAAAAAAAAAAAAAAAATTCATGCTTTTACCCAATTTTCAAACCCTAACAATCCACCATTTTCTACACTCCAAACCCTAAACTTCTACAGACCCAACAGATCCACAATAATAATCCATCGAACAAAGAAGCCCTAACACACTGTTTGGTTAGTAAGAAATGGAAACAAAAAGTCATCATTTTGCAGATCTAATACATGATTCTCTTTGTCATCCCAAAAAAGTTTGTATTTTCATAGTATCCAAACAAATTCAAGACTCACCAAAAAAAAAAAAAAAAAAAACTTGGTCAACAAAATCAAAGATTTGAGAAAAGCAAAACAGGGATAGGAATATCGGTATTCGGATCGGGAATAGGAGAAAGTGAGTGACAGACCTGTTTGGATTTGGACAAAAGACGAGACAAGAAGGCCATGATCGGAGTAGACTCTCAGTGGCATCGTTTTGAGCTGCTTCTTCTTGTTCGAGCTGTTTTGGTTGATAGGGTGTGTTTGTGTGAGCTGAGCCTTTGTTGTTGTTGTATTTTTTAAAATTTTTTACTAAATGCTTAAGCCGCGTTTAATCAAACGTAGCTCTATAAATGTTTAAGCACGTTTATTAAACACAACTCTAGACACTCTAGACATATTGAAAAAAAAAAAAAAAAAAAAAAAAATCCCCAAATGGGTCTATAGCCGCGTTTTTAAAAACGCAGTTTAAATCCTACCCAGCTAAACGCAACCTCAATATCACAAAATACGGCTTCAGAGCTGGTCTATAGCCGCGTTTAGTAAACACAGCTATACGTCCAAGGGTGGAGCTGCGTTTTTCACAAACGCGGTTCAAATTATCCCCTATAGCCTTGTTTTTGTAAAACGCAGCTAAAAAATGCGTTTTTTGTAGTGATGGTTTTATAGATATCTTACCGTTGGACTAATAATTTTTTTTTTTTTTTTGAGAAGAACTATTACCTTATTGCCAAAAGCCTAAAAGCGAGTTCTATTACTATTCTTATATTCTCAGCAAAAAAAGCACCATTCTTCTAATGCTAGACGTGTAATGCTTCACTGGAACTTCACCGCTAAAGCATGTTGTTTTATTGATTTTTACTGCCAGACTCACAAAACTGCATTAATTAACTACCGGATCGAACTAATTGTTTCTCTTCTATCTCTCCACTGATCACTAGATTTTTTTTTTTTTTTTTTTTTTGAAGAAAATTTTGCTAGACCTATATTGTTACTCTTTAGTCTTTACTTTATCACTTAATATAAAGTAAAGTTCCCTTATTGTTTGTGAATTTTGTTTCTTTAAAAGGTTTGAATTTGTTCCAGTAGCTGTCGGTCTCCTTTCGGTTGGTGTCTTTTAATTTACTTGACTCCCAAAAACAAGTAATGGAAAGCACAGATACTCCTCGTACTCTCTGATTATTGGTACATTCAGTATTCTCTTTGAAGTCTCTTCAATCTAAACAAATGTGTTATTGACTAGAAAAAATAGAAAGGTCTTATATATCACAGTTAATCTTCTGACTTGATGCAACTTCTTACATAATGCAAAATATAATGTATCCAAGCATTCATCCAACGTTTTGACCTTAGAGCATTCTCGTTAAAGATCTCAAAAAATTTAGTATTTAGTATTTCAAAAACTTACTTTATTTATTTTAACAACTCGCTTTACAATACACTTAGTATCAAAGGTTTTATATTTTTTTTCACTTCATTAATTAAATATAGTGAGAGAGAGAGAGAAGAAAAGATAGTGAGAGAGAGTCCGGTGAAAAGAGAAGAGGAATAGTGATAGAGAGAAAAGATATTTTACTTAAAGTAGTATTAAAATATTATTATATTTATAAGATTGGAGCTATATTGGACTGTTAGAGTATTACCATCAAGTGTGTTAAATGTGTTAAATGCTATAATATTTGACATTTGACACACTAAACACCAAAAACAGTGGATCGTCAGGTGTGTTAAATGTGTAAAAACTTTGAGACATACTATAGCATTATTTTATGTTTGGCACGGTACGGACGAAAATGATATAAATATTTAATATTTTTTAATTCTTACTTTTCTCTCTCCTCTCTCACTTGTCTTTTCTCTCTCCCATCTGCGCTGAGTGTCTCTTCCTTGTTCATTCTCACTCTCAGCTTCTCCTTTCTTCCTTTCTCTAAAGCACACCGCCGTCCTTATCTATCGCTGATCTCACCGAGTAGCAGACTTCACCAAGCCGTTGTCGCCGCCTAGCCCCGAGGCCGATCTCACCACCACTGCTCAATTCGAGGTCGATCTCGCCAGCAATGGACGATCATGCCCCGAGGCCGATCTCGCTAGCAGTGGTCGATCATGCCCTGAGGCCGATCTCACCAAGCTGGCTCTTGCCCAACCGCAGGTTCATCTCAACATTTTTTGTTTTTGTATATATATATATATATTTTGGGTTGATTTGGGGATTTAATTTGGGTGGTGGTGGTTGCAAGTAGGCTGTGGGTGGTGATGGTGGTGGTGTTGTTGGCAAGTTGTGGGTGGTGGTGGGTTGATTTGGGGCTTTAATTTGGAAGTTTTGGGTGGTGGTGGTTGTAGGTGGGCTGCAGGTGGTGATGGTGGTGGTGTTGCTGGCAGGCTGTGTGTGGTGGGGGGTTGATTTTGGGGTTTTATTTTGGTAGTTTTGGGTGGTGGCACAGGTGTTTGGTTGGTGGCTGTTTGGACTGGTATTGTGTTAATATTATTTTAATTTATTGTATATATTATTTTAATGTATTGAATTGTAGAATAGAATATAGGATAAATAGTGGATTATAAAATGGTGTGTTAAAATAATAAATGAGACTTTTGGTGTGTTAAAATGATATTTTTTTGTAGAAAAATGGTGATGCTCTCATACATAGCAGTCCACTATAACTTTGATGCTAAAAATTTTAACACTAACACCTTTATTGGGGTGTACTTTTTTGGAATGAGATAATAAAAAATAGTATTTTTAGCTTTTGAGAGTTTAGTTGCAAATGCTCTTATTGGTTTAAACTTTAAAGCAGTGCATAATATAAAATCGTGGTTTCTCACTATCACTTGCAATGCCTTATCATCTCTCCATTATACTATTTGATTGTAGTGATATGGATAATTGCCCAACCTAGTTAATTGAAAATGAGGGTACAAAAATTACTAAAAATGCCATTTAAAAAAAAAAAATTCATGGCACTTTTTTTTTTTTTTTTTTTTACAAAAAGGGCAATATTATAAAACTAGAAACAACATACAAAGGAGTTCATAAAGGGGAAAAAAAAGTACTTTTAAATTACAAATATGGGTTGTGGAAAAACCTATCATATCAAATATCCCATAGTAAGCAATCTAATTAAAACATAGTCATATAACACAGTTACACATTGGATGAACTTGAATTCCAAGAAGTAGACTCAAGCTCAGATTATTTTACTGTAGTCACGCTCATTAGTCTTATATCCTCGATCAAACGGTTCAAATTACAATATGAAGACCCACCTTCACTCACACTTTCGTTTGCCAATCTAGCCATCTCAACTGTTGATTTCATGAACACATCCCTCTTCTCCCCCATCAAATCATTCACCATTTTTTCTATAATGACTCTATCACACACATCCTTCATGTCCATCCCCAATTTCCAAACCTCACTCACAAACCTACTATTCACTTGCTGATCATAAAAGTAAGACCAACAAATCATGGGCACTCCTGCTACTATACTCTCTAAGGTTGAGTTCCACCCACTATGAGTCAAAAACCCACCTACGGCTTGGTGGGCCAAAACCTCTTCTTGTGGGGCCCAACCCACTATATAACCCATGTCCTTTGTCCCTTCTAGTAACTCCATAGGAATTTGACCTTCATCATCTTTTTGGGCCACCAAATCGGGCCGTATTACCCATAAGAAGCGCTTCTTACTATTAACCAAACCATACCAAAACTCCTTTAGCTTGTCTCTTGTCAAGACTGTAATGCTTCCAAAGCTTATGTAGATTACAGACTTCAAAGGTTGAGCATTGAGCCATTCGATGCAGCTTTTGTCCACTTTGTATATGCTATTTGGAGCTGGAGATTGCAATAAGGCATTTTCAGATTCAAGCCTAAATTTCAAGAATGTGTGTAGGGGTCCAAGGGTATAGACCTTGGGACATTGAGATCGTATGTGGGAGAGTATAGGTCCTTCTAGATCTTCAAATGTGTTGAGTATGAGTCCATGGGCTTGAACAGATTGTCTATTAGCGTATGCATTATGTTGGAGATTTGGGTCTTCTAAGTTGTTGGTTCGACAAATACTAGGTAAGTCTCGGAGTCTGAGAAAAGTTTCCATACCTGGCACACTTGTAATAAGGCGATCCATGTCTTCATGTCCTAGAGTGGTTAATGTAGACCTCGTTAGTAATAACAAATTTGTCTCTATGTTTATTTTTGCTCGTGAACTAAACAAATGTTCAACCTAAAAAAGCTAACAAAATATATAAGAGAGAGAGTTGGGTTCAACTTATACATGGAGCGATTTTTTGTTATACAACCCATTTTTTTTAAATGTTTTATTTACAAATTTATCCATTAAATTATATTGTCTACTTCTAGCTATCTTATATTCATGCAAAATATCTTTGAGTCTACTCATGAAGTTTCGTACACTTTGATTTTGCATTATATTTTTTTGAAAGGATACTTTACTAGTTGAATTGCTTTTTCATGATATACATGGTGATATATCCGTACATTTTTTTTTGGGGGGAGGGGGGAATCAAAATGCTTTAATTAAAAGAATAACTCCAGGAAAACACAAGAGGTCTATGTCAAATTTAATTCACTATATTTAAATTTGTAAAAAATCATAGAGGTATCGTGTACTTATTCATATGTTTGAAATGATAATATTTTAGCTCTGTACAAAAAACATTGTGAACAATAATTTTGAGCTATTTAAAATAACGGTATGGTTCGAAGGGTGGAAAATTGGTAGGATAGAAAGGAGAAGAGATAGAAAAGTAAGAGGAAAGAAATGATTTAGTTTTCTCTCGTATATGTTTAGTTAGAAGTATATGTTTAGTTAGAAGGATAGAAAAGATGAGAGATGAAAAACTTATTTATTTATTTTTTTTGAGAAACAAACACACACACACACAGAGGGAAGAATGAAAATGAAAAACTTATTTGTTTGGCTGAAAAGAAAAATGAAATGATGAAAATTGAAGTTGGTATAAATTTGCAGTTATATCCTTATTAAATAAAACAAAAAAGTAACACATTTTTGTATTAAAAAATTGTTTATGAATTGTACTTCATTCATACATTAAAAAAAAAAAAAAAAAAAAGAACCCAAAATTTTTTTATTAAAAAAACCCAACTAACTGTTTGAGAAAAGAAACATTCTGCACATGATATAAGAAAAGAAAAAATTACGTCAAAAAAGAAAAGAAAAAAAAAGGTAAAAAACCGAAGAAAGAATAAGCACAAAAGAAGGAAAAGAAAAAAAAAAAAAAAGAAAAAAAAAAGAAAAAAAAAAAAAGCGAAGATAAGCACAAAAGAAAAAAAAGATCAAAGAAAGGATCAAGCAACAACACAGATGAAGAAGGAAACCGAATGACAAAAGAAACAGAGAAGAAAAGGACAGAAAAATTAAAAAGCTTTTAACGTTGGCCTGGACAATTTTGTCCAAAATATTGCTAGATATTTTCTCTCCAAATTGGAGTGATAAATTTTTGGTGACCCTGGACAGAAAATTACTAGGCTCCACCACTTTTCCTCTTTTTCTCTCCCATTCCAACCAAACATACATTACTTAATTTTCTCTCTTATATTTTTTATCCACCCTGTTTTCAACCCAACCAAATACACCTTAAGTGACATCCATTTAGGGCAATAAGAAACAAATGAATTACTACCCACAAAGAAAGAAAAGAAAAAAACTATTATTATCTTTCAATTGAGGATAGACCTAGGTGGGGCCCGAGCTCCCCTAGTCCAAACTTTTTTTAGTTATTATATATTTTATTTTTGTAGTTGACCTCTCCTTCCAAAACCTTAGGCTCCATTCTCCCCATTAAGCCTAATTAGTCAAATTCCAAATAGCAACTATCTAACTAAAAAACTTAACAAAAACAATAAAAACATTTACAATATATGATGATTGCTTTTTAGCAAAAAACCAATTTTACCATCAAAAACAAAAAAAAAATTATGTGTTATTGGAGAAGTTAAAACTAAACTTTTTGTAATTATAGTAAACTAGTATAAATATTGGTTGACTGTAGCAAGTTGTTAAAAATAAAAGAATATTTTATTTAAATTATATCCCTTCCTTTAATTAAAAAACTCAAATTTTCCTTCTTTCTTATTATTTTAATAAGTTGTTTATATTATTTTAAATGAAGTGATAAAAAAAAAATAGAACATTTGATATTGGGTATATAGTAAAATGAAGTAGTAAAATAGATAAAATAACTTTTTGAGGTGCTAAATAAATGTTTTCATTAAAAGTATAGCTCATGACAATCAAAAGACGTTGCCGCCTTCTTCTTTTGTTTTGTTTTTTGGGGGGCTAGATAGGATAGCATATAAACTCTTTTTATTTTTATTTTTTATTTCTTAAGAAACAAACACACACACAAGAGAACATCACAACTTCACTCAAAATCATAGTAACTTTTTAGGGAGAGTGGAGCAAATTATACTACACATAACATTCTCTCTTAAGAAATGTGGTACAATTATCTTCTTCTTCTTTTTTTTTTTTTTTTTTTTTTTTTTTTTTTTTTTTTTTTTTGAGAAACAAATACACACACATAAGCTTCACCAATTAAGGTTTGGAACCCACAAAGGGTCATTGTCTTGATAGCATGTGCAATACATAAAAGTTAAAATAATAAAACATACTAGGAATTATATATTATGGACAAAGTTTAGCTATAGGTTACTCAATAAAATAAACATAACTATATATTTTAAAAATCTAATCGTTGAATTGCATATTCTTTATACTCTTAATTCATATATCAAATTTTGTGTCAATCAGATATTATTTACTATATGATCTATAAATTTATATGTTATGCATAATTTTAAATTACAAAAACTTGCAATTTAAACAATTTATTGATGACATAGCTATTAATTTTTAATTTTCTAAAATTTTTGCAAGCATGAAGGATATAAGAAGTAAATATAATCTAATGGTAAATTTGTCAAAATTTATTTTCAATAAAAAGATATTGAGTAAGGTTATAACCTCAATTTTATAAATAATTTTGTCCATATATTATTTAATTGTCGCTAAACCATGACTGAACTAAGTATAGTTTTTTACTTTAATTTATATATTTCACAGTATTTTTAGTAGATAAGTTGAACGTTTGCTTAATTTATTTATTTAATTTTATAAAAAATATAAGTTACTAAGTTAGAAAAAACCTGAAATAGAAATGAAAATAAAAAATTAGTATAGAAATACTATCTTGAATATTGTATTAATTAAGTATTTCATTTTGGGATGTCCCAAAATAAATTTTTTTTAATTTAAAAAATAATTATAAATTTCAAAACTTGCCATTTATTTTACTTTAAACGTTTTTTATTTTTTGAGAAACGTTTTTTACTTAAAACGTTAAAATCTCATTTTCTCTGAAGTAAATATTAATGAGTATACTTCTGGGAACAAAAACAATGAATTAAATTAATAATATTTCTTTAAAAAGTTGGATTTGACCAACAAAATGGGACGGAAGGGTTATGAAGTGTGTTTAATTTTTTTAATTTTATTTTAAGAACTTGATTACTTTAATTAACAAAAAAAAAAAAAAAAAGCGTGACCGACTTTAATTGGTAAAACATGAAAGAGCATGTAGCTTGTAGAAAGATCTTTGTCCGTTTATAATAATGAAGAAATTAATGGGAATTACAAGAAAGCAGATACGAATTTGCAAAGATGCCATGCTAGAGTGTGAAAGATGCGTACATACCTCTACTGGGAAGCTCTCCCGCTTCTATTATATCTTGAATAGAGAAGAAAGCCCAGAAGGAGCAAGCACTGATGGTACGTATGGAAATGACTGGAATGCCAAGCTCATGCCCAACATCAATAGGAAAGCTCAAGATCCCATCGGCTATGATACAAGTCACTGACTCTCCAGAAATTGAGTTCAACTGACCTGAACACAGCATCTCTCTAAACAGTGGCTTCGTAACCAATTTAAAGGAATCAAACAATTCCATGAATCGATCACCAGCTCTTGGGTGATCAGCTGGAAGTCCATCAGAGATGGTCTTGAATTGGAACCCAGGAAAAGAAGCAAAACGGTCTAGAATATTGGAGTGAAGGACCAGGCGATCGTGGTTGAAATCGGTGTTGAGGAAGGTGATGTTGAGGCCAGCAAGTGCAAGAAGCTCAGCTAGCTTGAGCGTGGAGTTAACAGGTCCCAGTGCTGGAAGGGGAAAGATGATAACATGAGGAACTTGTGACCCTTGTTCCATAGTTTCTAGCTCGATCGATCTATACAGTTCTAAATTCTGTTTGTGTGTTCCCTAACTTGTGGTTGTAAGTCAACGAAGAGATAAGGAGTAGTATTTATTGGAAATTTAGTTGTATTTTATTTTGAGGTGTGTGTAAAACTGCCAGTTAACACAGCCCTTCATTTTTTATTATAGAAAGAGTATCTGCTCATAAGGATAAGGGGGTAATCACGTGGCCTTCACTCAAGTTTTTTGTTCATTTGACAAAAGACCACATGGATCATTGATAGCCAAAACTTCGTTATTCAGACAATTAAATTGGTTGAAACCGCCTCAGACTTGGTGGTGTTGATGTGTCAGTTTGGAATCACCTTTGCTATCACTCTTTGATTTTTGTTCCCAGGAAAATTGTTTATTGGCATTGTTATTGAGTGCATATTGTCGTTTATATTTCTTTTCTTTTAACTATGGTGCAATTTGTCTATTTCAAACCCTATGGACCAATTTCAATCAATTTTTTTCTTCAAATTTAATGGCACAAACTATGCTCTTTGAGAATTTCATATTCATGTATTTGTTAATTACTTCGGGTGTAAATAAAAGGTTACTATAGCTTTTGAGTGGAGCTGTGATATGCTTTTGTGTTAGAACCCCTTTCCCTTTTCCTTGTGTGTGTTTGTTTCTCAAAAAAAAAAAAAGGTAACTGTCCCACAATGCTTAAAAGAGTGTGTTGTGTGTAATGTAATTTGCTCTACCCTCCCTTAAGGCTCCGCTTGGGAGTTCATAAGGGAATGAAATGGAATGGAATGAGATAATCATAAGGGAATGGAAAGAAATGGAATGTATTTAAGTAAGGGAAATGAATGGAAAAGAATGAAATGGAATGGAATTAAGTAACCTTGTTTGGATATTTTAAAATAAAGGAATGTAAAGGAATGAAAATGAATGGAATGTAAGTAATTCTATTTGGGAGCAACATGGAGGGAATGGAATGGAATTATTTTATGATAATATTACTATTAAACCCCTGTTTTAAAATAAAGGGTTGAATATATAAGGGTATTTTGGGAGTTTTAGTAAAAAAATCATTAAATCTAATTCCATTCCCTCCAATTCTTCCAAATTTCGAGGGAAATGAAAATTTGAGATTTTAAGGGAATAGAAAGGAATGAGTGTTCTCTCCTGCCCATTCCATTCCCTCCCACTTAAACTCCCAAATAAGGGAATGAACTTTCCATTCCCTCCATTAAAACTCCTAAATAAGAGAAGGGAAGAATATTATAAAATTATTCTTTTTATTCCATTCCATTCCATCCTCCAAAGCGGAGCCTAAGGCTCCGCTTGGGAGTTCATAAGGGAATGGAATGGAATGGAATGAGATAATCATAAGGGAATAGAAAGGAATGGAATGTATTTAAGTAAAGGAAAGGAATGGAAAAGAATGGAATGGAATGAAATTAAGTAACCTTGTTTGGATGTTTTAAAATAAAGGAATGGAAAGTAATGAAAATGAATGGAATGTAAGTAATCCTATTTGGGAGCAACATTGAGGAAATGGAATAGAATCATTTTATGACAATATTACTATTAAACCCCTGTTTCAAAATAAAGGGTTGAATATATAGGGGTATTTTAGGAGTTTTAGTAAAAAATCATTAAATCTAATTCTATTCCCTCCCATTCCTCCCAATTTCAGGGGGAATGAAAATTTGAAATTTAAAAAGGAATAGAAAGGAATGGGTGTTTCCTCTTACCCATTTCATTCCCTCCCACTTAAACTCCCAAACAAGGGAATGGACTTTCCATTCCCTCCATTAAAACTCCCAAACAAGAGAAGAAAAGAATATTTTAAAATTATTCTTTTTATTCCTTTCCATTCCATTCCATTCCCTCCTCCCAAGCGGAGCCTAAAAGTTATCATGACTTTTGAGTAAAGTTGTGGTGTGCCTTTGTGTTAGAACTCCTTTCCCTTTCTCTTGTGTGTGTGTGTGTGTGTGTTTGTTTCCCAAAAAAAAAAAAAAAAAAAAAAAAAAAAAAAAAACTTAGGGCATAAATTGGGTCTAATTCCTAAGCATGCCATATTTAGGGCGTAAATTACTTAATACAAAGTTCGCCTTAAATTAGCCATCTGGGAACTTTGTGATGACATTAGGGATTTAACCTCTATTATTTATCCTTGTGGAAACGCCCAATGTCAATTTAAATATATATTTTACATTATTAGATATTTTTGAAGTATAATGAGATGTTGTCATCCTTTCTCTTCCGTTCATGGTGGATCTTATCATGAATGTGAGAGGAAAGAGTACCATGTCACCAAATTTTGGAGAATACCTAATAATTACTCTAGCCCATCTCAAGGCACTAAGAAGAGTTGAAACAAATTTAACCCAATGGGAAATCTTAGAAATTTGTTCTAACCCAATTTGCTTTTTGGGGTTTTTCATTGATTAACTTCTTTTGAGAATACTAAGTATTTTAACAAACACACATAAGGGGAGAGGGGAGAAGGTTTTAAAGAAATTGAAAGTGGTGTATATTCAAAAATTTTAACTCCCTTGATGGGAATGCTCTAATAATTTAGAATAATAAAATTGTGATCATTGAAATATTATATTTATATGAAATTAAAATAAAACATATATATGGGGTGGTATATATATTTTTGACAGGTAGATGCATGTGACTAAAACTTGTTGCATATGTGTATATGTTGTGCAACAAATGCTACCAATATGGATGCACTATTATTATCAATGTGTTGTAATCACGTTCAATTAGAGCTATCTATATATTTTTTCAAAAACTCCATATCTAGCGGTCCCAAAATTAAAATAAATAAATAATGTGGCCGTTTAGAATCCACATGAAGCAGTTTTGATATATGATAATAAAAACCAATTGGCATCTTGGTTTGATAATAAAAGACAATTATCTTGGAGCAGGCACTATAAGTTTTTTTTTTTTTGGTGAACCATATGAAGTGGACATCATAATTTGAAATACTATCATATTTTAAAATAATGATAAAAATAAACTTGGACTAACCTTTTACATGAATTCATTAGTGGCATCATTTTTATGGCAAATTAATTACAATAAATCAAGTCATTAATCATGAAAAAGTAGGTAAAAAAATGTGTCGCCACAATTATGACCATAAAAATTTGAATGGTGCCATCTTTCTTAATTTGCAATTACTAAGGAAAACACTTGGTACTGAAATTTTAAACAATAACAACTCAAGAAATGATAGTACATACTATTTTGTTGTAGCCATGCTCATTAATCTTATATCCTTAATCAAATGGTCCAAATTACAGTAAGAGGACCCACCTTCACTCACACTTTCATTTGCCAACCTAGCCTTCTCAGCAATTGATTTCATGAAAATCTCCCTCGCCTCCTCCATTAGATGATTCACCATTTTTTCTACCATAACTCTATCACACACATCCTTCATGTCCATTCCCAATTTCCAAACCTCACTCACAAACCTACTATTTATTTGTTGATCAGCAAAGTAAGGCCAACAAATCATGGGCACCCTAGCCACTATGCTCTCTAAGATAGAGTTCCATCCACTATGAGTCAAAAACCCACCTACAGCTTGGTGGACCAAGACCTCCTCTTGTGGGACCCAACCCACCATATACCCTCTATCCTTTGTCCCTTCAACTAGTTCCATTGGAATTTGACCTTCACCATCTTTTTGGATCACCAAGTCGGGCCTTATGGCCCATAAAAAGCGCTTCTTGCTGTTAACCAAACCGTACCAAAACTCCATGAGCTTGTCCTTTGTCATGACTGTAATGCTCCCAAAGCTAACATATATTACAGATTTCAAAGGTTGAGCATCAAGCCACACCATGCAGCTTCTGTCCACCTCAAAGAGGCTATTTGGAGACTGAGATTGCAACAATGTTGTTTTGGATTCAAGTTTAGATTTAAGTATTGCGTGGAGGGGTCCAATGGTATAAATTTTGGGACATTTTGTGCGAATGTGGGAGACTATAGGTCCTTCTAAATCTTCAAATGTGTTGAGTATGAGTGCATGAGCTCGAGGGGATTGCACAGTCTTATTTGCAATGCGTTGAAGACTTGGGTCTGCTAGGTTGCTTACTTGGCAAGCACTAGGTAAGTCTCGGATTCGGAGAAAAGTTTCCATACCTGGGACACTTCTTATTAGGCGGTCCATGTCTTCATTTTCTAGAGTGGTTACCATACTTCTCATTAGTAAGAAATTTGACTCAATATTTCTTTGTGAAGAAACGAAACAAACATTAGCAACAAATTTTACTAATATTTTTAATTAGTAAAAAATGATAAAACTATCATAGAATTATTCATATTGTAACTGAGAAAATTCTAGTTATGTTCAAACAGTATTGTGAGATGTTAACACTTTAGAATAATAAATTGTGATTGATATGTAAAATTGTGATTGCTGTAATATCATATTAATATGAAATTATTGAGAACACACATTGTTTTTTATGCACCAATAACAATAGTCACTACAATAATTATGAAAATATTTTAAAATTTTTAATGTAATTAAACAAGAAAGCAAATACGAATTTGCTAATGAATGCCACATGACAGAGTGAAAAAGATTAATTACCTCTAATGGGAAGTTCACCAGCTTCTATCATATCTTGAATACAAAAGCAAGCCCAGAAGTAGCAAGCACTGGCTGTACGAAAATGAATGACTGGAATTCCAAGCTCATTGCCAACATCAATAGGAAAGCTCAAGATTCCATCTGCTATAATGCAAGTCACTGACTGTCCAGTAGCTGAATTTAACTGACCAGAACACAACATCTCTTTAAATAATGGCTTAGTTACCAATTTAATGGAATCAAATATTTCCCTGAATCGTTCACCAGCTCGTGGGTGATCATCTGGAAGGCCATCTGGGATGGTCTTGAATTGGAATCCAGGAAAACATGCAAAACGGTGTAGAATATTGGTGTGAAGGACAAGGCGACTGTGGTTGTGATCGGTGTTGAGAAAGGTGATGTTGAGGCCAGCAAGTGAAAGAAGCTGAGCTAGATTGAGCATGGAGTTGACATGTCCTTGTGCTGGAAGTGGAAAGATGAGAACATGTGGAGCTTTTGATTCAAGAGGTTCCATGCTTGTGTGAGCTCGATCTAGGATTCTTCTAGGGTGCTAATTGCTACATGTGGCAGTCAGCGCTGTATATGCATATACTTTTCTTTAGGTTTGTGGTTTTACTAGCTCACTTTTCTTTAGGTGTTGTGACCCTTTAAACGGCTATTGTGGTTTGTGGTTTCTGCTCTTGTGGCCATTGTATACTCATACGTACTTGTGGAGAAATTTTGTCGGCATAAAATGCCAATGTCTATAATTCTAACATAACTTTTATTTTTTATCGTAATCTGATCTTCGTTTTATTTGTCAGGTTTGCATGGCTTCCTCGATGCCATAGATATCACATGGAACGTAATCTCTGGGCCGGCAAACCTTGGAAGACCCTACACATCTGGGCTTGATGGATGATCACTCATTCTGAGTCTTATCACTTATTTGGTATCACAAGTTGCACAACGTGTGGCTATGAGACGACACATCATACTAAAGCCCTGGCAAGTGATGGGGTAGGATAGGACCTGACTCACCTGACGATTCCCAGCCAAAGAGATGTAGCCAAAATTTTCAATTATTAAGAAGACAAGCATCTAAAAAAAAAAACTCAGGCCGAAAACATGTGACTAATCTAAAGTATATTTTCATAATTGTCATGGTGAAGTTGTAAAATAAAAATCAACTAAGCTGGAATAAGAATATACGAAATAGCTACTTTGTTGATGGCATGTTGATACAAGCGCAAACTACCAAATGAGTGGAGAAGAGCATTTTTGTGGAGTTTGATGAGTGCATAAGCGACAACATCAGCTTTCTCTGAAATTATGCACTTGAAGGAAAATGTGCGCCTTTCTCTAAATTTAACTAGGGTGATCCTCGTATTAAGTCCTAAAGTGCTCAATTAATTATGTATCTTCGTTCTATTCTTGTCTTTCTCGAAGAAATAAATAATCAATAATAAAGTCTTGTGTTTCTTGAATAAATTATTAATTGGTCTATTGATTGAGCTTCCATTAAGTAAACATTTCGAAGGTCGTTGTGCTTAATGGAACAGTTTATAGGACAAAAATGGTCCGTTCAAAGTAGAAGTATCGAAGTTAGGGGTAGATACCAGTTTTTTTCTTTTTAGAATGAAACGTCAGATGAACTGCAAAACAAAACAAAATTTCAGCCCCAAAGAAAATACGGTAGAAGATTCCCTGACTTTCAATCTTCATTTTTTTAGAACTATTTCTACTTCTTTTGAAACAGATTACCGTGAAATTAACAAAAGATTAGTTCTATTCTTATTCATGTCCTAAATCGAGGTGCAAGCCTTCAAGAACCCAAAATACACTTTATTATTATTATTTTTAATAATTAATACTATTTATTGATTACTTACTTAAAAAATAGTGCTTCCTTTCATTGTTACATGAGAATACACATAATGTCACATAAGAGCATTCATCACCTGGTTTCTTCAAAAATAATGCTACTTTAACACTCAAAAAGAGTCAAAATACTATTTTTCTACTTTAACACACAATTTCATAATTCACCCAATATATTATATCTTATATTTTTATTCAACCCATTAAAATAATATAAATCAACCATGAGAGAGGAAAGAGAAATGATTGAAAAATATGAGAGAAATTGGTGAAAGGAATGAGAAGAGAGAGAAATGATTAAAAAAATATGAAGCACTCTCTAGTTAATACAGTGTGCTACTTCTTTTTAAATAGCACACCGGATGGAGGCCTCTTTATGGTATTTGGTGTGCTATAATAGCGTTTAGTGTGTTTTTGCACAACAAATATTACTGCAGTAATCATTTTATGCAAGTAAGCATGCTAAAAATTAAGGAACATGTCATTATGATTATGACTTATCATTAATTAATGTCATGAGGTGCAACGATAGAGATAATTTATTTTCGTATAAGGGTCCATTTGGATACCGCTTATTTTACTGAAAACTGAAAACAATGTAGCAAATAATTTTGAAACTAGACTAAACAGTGCACATGTGGATCCCAGCAAGGATGGACAAACTGTTACGCAAATAAATGTTGAGACGTGCACAGTGCACAGTGGCTGAAACATGATATTAATACCACAAAAGTACATGTGGGTCCTAGCAAGGATGGACAAATTGCATGAATGGCTAAAATGTGCATAGTGCCATGGGTCCCACTATTCAAATGCCAAACGCAAAACGTGCAATAAACGTTATATCCAAACGCACACTAAGTTGTGGCAATAATTGGACGAACTTATTGGTTGGTTCTAGTTAATTCAATTAGTAAAATCATTTTATTATTGAATATGAGATCTGAGGTTCTAGCACCACCTACATTAAAAACCAAATTGGTATCAAAGTTTGACGATAAAGAGAAATAATCATGGAGTGGATGCCATAAGTTGATTTTTTATTTTTTGAAATTAATCATATGAAGTGAACGTACGTCATAAGTTGAAATTTTATCGTATCCATAAAAAAATAAAAATAATTTTTATTTTATTTTAAAAAGACTAACTTATTCTTTACATGGATTCATTAGTGACATCATTTTTATGATACATTAATTACAATAAACTAGGTCATTAATTATGAAAAAGGAGAAAAAAATTGTCACCACATTTATTACCATAAAAATTTGAATAGTATCATCTTTCTTAATTTGCAATTACAAGGGAAAACCCCTCTTACTAGAATTCTAAACAATAACAACTCAAGAAATGATAGTACATACTATTTGGTTGTAGTCATGCTCATTAACCATATATCCTTAATCAAATGGTCCAAATTACAGTAAGAAAGCCCACCTTTTGTCACACTTTCTTTGGCCAACCCAACCTTCTTAGTAGTTGATTTCATGAAAAACTTTGCCTGCTCCTCCTTTAGATGATTCACCATTTTTCATCCTATAGCTCTATCACACACATCCTTCATGTCCATTCCTAACTTCCAGACCTCACTCACAAACCTACTATTTACTTGTTGATCAGCAAAGTAAGGCCAACAAATCACGGGCACCCAAGCCACTATGCTTTCTAAGGTAGAGTTCCATCCACTATGAGTAAAAAACCCACCTATAGCCTGGTGGGCCAAAACCTCCTCTTGTGGAACCCAACCCACCATATACCCTCGATCCTTTGTCCCTTCAACAAGTTCAAGTGGAATTTGACATTCACCATCTTTTTGGATCACCAAGTTAGGCCTTATAACCCATAAAAAGCGTTTCTTGCTATTAACCAAACCATACCAAAACTCCATGAGCTCTTCCTTTGTCATGACTATAACACTTCCAAAGCTTACATAGATTACATATTTCAAAGGTTGAGCATCAAGCCATGCCATGCAACTTTTTTTCACTTCGAAGAGGCTATTTGGAGACCGAAATAGCAACAATGTTGTTTTGGATTCAAGTTTAGATTTAAGAATTGCATCGAGGGGTCCACTAGTACAAGTTTTGGGACATTTTGTGCGTATGTAAGAGTATAGGTCCTTCTAAATTTTCAAACGTGTTAAGTATAAGCGCTTGGGCTTGAGGGGATTGCCTAGTCATATTTTTAACGTATTGGAGATTCAGGTTTGCTAGGTTGCTTGCTCGGCAAAAACTAGGTAAGTCTTGGATTCGGTGAAAATTTTCCATGCCTGGCACACTTCTTATTAAGCAATCCATATCTTCATTTTCTAGAGTAATTACCGTACTTCTCATTAGTATGAAATTTTACATAAACTTTTCTTTGTTGAGAAACAAAACAAACGTTGGTAACAAATTTCACTAATATTTATAATTCATAAAAAAAAAATCATAGAATTATTTATACTTTCAAATTGAGAAAATTATAGCTATGTTAAAATAAAAAAGAAATAAACAGATATATATATATATATATATATATATATATATATATGTAGTTGTTTTGTGCAAACAAGTGATCATCTGCAATAGCTCAGCAACAATACCAAGAAATGAAGGAATGGAAAATTAAAAGAAAGATATTGAATATACTATGAAACTTAAAGATCAACAATGGAGATCAACAATGGAGTTTATAGAGAGTTTGTGAAGAAAGATACTTTTTGATTAGATTGATAAGATTACAAGGCTCTTGATAATAGCTTAAAAGTACAAATTATATTAGTTTTGGTAGGTATTATCACATCTATTTTGTATTTATTCCCACAATCACACGTAAATATGAGAGTTTGCAACTTTTCTCTAAAATATACTTATTACATGTATTTTTCTCTTTTAGGAGATTTAAACTAATGAGCTAAACATGTAGACATGAAGCCAAGAGAATCCAAGGGTGAAGATCAATTGAGAAGTGGCTTTTGAAAAATTTAGTGAGTCAAAGATGTGTGGAAACATAAAAGGAAAGAGAGAAATTCGTTTGAGCCAAAGAGGACTAACTTTTTACTCTAATATCTTTTTACTCCAATGTTGGATTAACTTGATTCTTGCTGCCATGGAAAGAGGACTTAAAGATCTTAAACTTTGTAGTTTACCAAAATTTTAGAATCTGCCATATTAAAGGCCAAAACTGACCTGTAAGTTGACCCACTATTGAAAAAGGGGAATGGCATTTTTATATTTTTCTTTTTGGAAAGCATGTGTTTTAGGGTTTTGAATGTTATTGAAAGTTAAAATAGTGTGTAAAATACCTATAAACGTTTAGATTCTCAAATTAAAAATACCAACACAAACTTGTAATCAAACATATATGTGCGGAAAATGAAATATAAGCTATAACCAAAATGATAACATACTTTAAACCATAATTAATAACCAACACAGTAGTAATTAAAAAGTAAAGAGAAAGGGAAGAAAGATGCAAACACAAAGATAACACGGTGATGTGTTATCGAAGAGGAAACCGAAGTACTCAGCAAAAAACCTTTCTACTACCTTCCAAGCAGTCAATAATCCACTAGAGAATAAAGTTGGGATACATGAATAGCAGAAGAGCCTCCAAGCCTAATCTACCCAGTGCACCTAAGCCCTCCAAGTTTCTTGCTCCAACAAGGTTACACTGAACCTTGTCTTCTCTAGCTTACCGGATCCTGCAATTGCCTATTGCATCAACCAAAATGAATTGGTCACTTCTAAACTGCTTCCCAAACACCAAAATATCTCATCACTGATATAGGTATAATGAGATAAGGATTTGGTTAAATGTATCTCTCAAGGATATGTCAATGGAGAGGGTGAGAGTAAATAAATTTGGAGAGTTAAATGGTAAAGATTTTGGATGAGTCAATCTTGTTTTTCTTTAAGGTTCCTCTCTTAAAATTCTCTCTCAATGCTCTCTACATTTCGTGGGTATAAGAGTATTTATAGTAGTGTGTATGAGGAATACGAAAAGTCATGTTTCAACCAAACAGGGCATTCGATGACTCAACCTCGCAACTGAAATGAGTCGCGAGCTAATTGCCTGGCCAGACTAGAAGTTTTGTCTTGTAGTGCTACAACTAGCATGACCATTCAGCTCTCCTGCATGCTTCACACATGTGCCACCTTTGGCGACTCGCCAGTCGTGAGATCCAGTCGCGAGGCCCTTCTTGAGTGCACACTTCTTGAGCCTTCTTCACACTCTTTCACACACTACTTTTACATAATTCCCACCTAAATACATGGTATATAATTATTAAATTACAAGTAAATTTGGCACGGAATAAAACCAACACATGATTGAATAAATTTAACCTTACAGTTATAAATATCATAGGGATTCAAGAGTAGCCACATTTTTGGCTGCTAAGAAACCTTATTTTTCATCAATTTTTAAGAGTTTTTATTTTCTATGGAAGCTTAAGAACCTAAGCTAGGGTTAGGGGTGAGTCCCCAATGTTGTAAGTTGTCCACTATTCAATCCAAGCATGTTTTTAATGTTTTGATTATTGAAACGATTGTTCTCTTTTATAATTGTTTTATTAGATTGATACTTGATTTCTATTTCTTTTATAAGTCTATTCTTGAATTTTCTTATTGTTAGAATAGGGTCTTATAATCTCTCTAGTAAAATGTGGTAATTTTGTTAGATATTACTTTTGCCATAGTATTGCTTTTAGAGTATGCGGTGTTCTTAAGTTATTATTTTCTAGACTAAATTTTTGGAACAATTGATGAATATAATCAACCAAAGAGAGTTTTATTAATAAAGCTTATTTCTAAATCTTCCAATTGGATAGTTTATGTGTTTACTTACCCGATTGTGTACTAAATTGGATTAGTAGTGAATGCTTAACAATATTGGTGGACAAACCCTAACGCCCTAGTGATATTAATTTATTGAATTTTACTAAACTCTATTTTTCCTAAGTTTTAATCATATTTTTCTATATATTATTGGCACTTTTGACGTGTTCTTGCTTTCCTTTTCTCGGTGGAATGACAACCTTAACTATGCTATCAATTCATGTAACTTTGATGTGTTAGAGTTTTTTTTTTTTTTTTTTGGTTTCATTTATGTTTTGGTATGGATTAAAGTTGAGAATTAATGCTTATATGGTTTACTTTTGGTTTGGTGTGCGAATGTTAGAGAGATTGGATGTGGACACTAGTGGAATACTGAGTACAATTTGAGATCATTCGTTTCCAGTGTCCCTGCATTTCTAAATGGACTCATCTTGCCAGGTGAGCTAATTCTTGATTCCACAAACATTTCCTCCTTTGTGTTTTAAGTTCTTTATTGGAGAACTTGGTTGTTAAATATAAAGTTATCTTTAGTGTCAATGCACAAGAAAGTCCTTCATGGGCATGTCGTGCTTAAGACTTGTTCAATCCAATTTCTTGAATTTGGGGTTCTTAAATGGCTCTATAAATACAATGATGATGATGTTGGTCCAAAGCAGTGCCATCCTATTATCATCCCACTTGGAGTACTGTTGGTGCTTTAACACATTTTTTGTGTGGAATCTTATTTGCTTGGCCTTTTTGTTTTGATCTTGAAGCTCCAATTTCATTATATTATTTTGAATATTGTGAAACCCATATAATAATAAATAAATAAATAAATAAAAAGGTTTGTTCTTTAAGATTTAATTTACTGGTTAAAATGTATTTGTTAAAAAAGTAAGTTAGTTTGCGTGTGTCTTTTGAGACATGTGGAGCTTATGAGGGGAAGGTAGAAAGTGGAAACGCAAAGTGCATTAGAAAGGTAAAAGTGCTTCTTTCTTCTTTGACAATCAGAACCTACAATGTGTCGCTTTTTGCAACAGAAGTGCGACTCATTTAGGCTTTTCTCCTTATCACCTTTCTATTTGTAGTAAGCACTACCCGTATTACATGTGTAAGATATAAGTTTGTGTAGTAATTTATGAGATGATCATTTTCATGATTGAAGTACTTATAAATTTAACTTTTCTTTTGTAGGCTAAATACACTTTGTTTGCAATAACTTTGGATTTTTTCTGAAAGTTGTACGCTTAGCTTGAGTAAAGTAAGTAAATTTTAGTTAAAAACCTTATAAAACTCTATACTTGTGATGTTGGAAATTGGATTTGTGGTATGTTGTGTTGGAGCAAGCAAATGAGTTGCATGGTGTTATAAGATAGTTTAGACTAATATTGGGAGTGTTTTTCATTTCTTGCAAATGTTAATGAGTATTGTTGATTAGATGTGATGAATAGTACTTTAATTGATTTCAATACTTGTAAACACTCTATACTTGTGATGTTTGTGATTGGTTTTGTGGTGGGTTGCAGTGTTGGAGTAAGGGGGTGGCTTGCATGGTGTTATAAGGTGGTTTAAATACATATTGGGAGTGTTTTTCATTTTTTGCAAATGTGAATGGACTTTACTAATTAGATGTGATGAATATTACTTTATTCGATTTCAATACTTGTAAGCAATGTACTTGTGATGTTTGTGATTGGTTTTGTGGTAGGTTGTTATGTTGGAGCAAGCGGGCGGTGTAACGACCCCACCCTACCTGTGTAGATATTGTCCGCTTTAGGGTCTTATACCCCTCACGGGTTTGTTCTCCCCCAAAGCACACAACAGTGGGAGAAAAGGCCTCTACACATTAAAGGAAGATCACTCCTTATAGGCAGATTCCCATGTGCTTCCCTAGGCAATGTGGGATTCCATGGAATTCAAGACCCCCCTTTTGGGTTACTACAATCCACCCCTCTTATGGACACATGCATCCTCGCGTGTGGGACCCATACTTCTGGCTAGGGCATGGCTCTGATACCATCTATAACGACCTCGCCCCAATTGTGTAGATATTATCCGCTTTGGGGCCCATGCCCCTCACAGTTTTGTTCTCTCTCAAAGACACTACCCCACAAAGTGGGCCCTAACGAGGACGTTAGGGATTTAAGTGGGGGAAATTGTGATGCCCCAATTTGATTGATTTTGTGATGTGTGTGGGTGTGTGATGAGTCCCACATTGGGTATTTACTGGGTTGAATTGGGCTTTATTAACAACTACAAGGAGTCTCAATTGTGACTAGTCTTTTTGAGGTATAGCGTAGATGTGGCTAGTGTTTTTCCTCGGGTCATTACAGGTGGCTTGCATGATATTATAAAGTAGTTTAAACTAATATTGGGAGTATTTAAGTGTGCAATGTATATTTGTTTAAGTATTAATATAGACTTGTGTATTCATGAATGGGATAGAACTTTATCTAAATAGCTTATAGATTTAGATGTTAGAATACATTATACATGAGTTGTCCTTATTTTACTAAAGTAGGATTCATATTGTAATTATAGTCAAACATGGATAAAAGTTGGATGACAATGGGTAAGACAGCCGATGGTAGATTAAGTCATCCATATATTGAAGGGGTTAATGCATTTATTAATTTTGTAAGAGCGGTTGTGGATATGAGTGGTAATATTCCGTGCCCATGTATTCACTGTGTGAATTGCTATCGACAATCTCTTCATACTGTGCGTATCCATTTGCTTCATCATGAGATTATGCAGTCTTACATTAATTGGTATAATCATAGAGAATCTCGTGTATTGAACAAGAACATTCATGATAATAAAATGTCAGATGGTGATCATATGAATGGTATCGATGCCTTGGTAGGTGATCGAATTAGAGGAGAACCAAGAAATGCAACCGAAGATAAAGAAATGCGTCATTTTGACAAACTTGAGGAAGATGCAAAGCGTAAGTTGTATCTGGGTTGCACTGATTACATTATCTTGAAATTTGTTATTGAGATGTTGAATGTAAAGGTAATGACCAACTTGAGTAATAAGGTACTTGATATGATGTTAGAATTGCTAACAAAGGTTTTACCGAAAGGTAACTTGGTTCCAAGATTAACTTATGAAGTAAAGAAGATATTAAGTGACTTGGGCATGTCATACGAGCATATAGATGCATGCAAAAATGATTATGCATTATTTTGGAAGGAAAATGAAAACCTTGATAAATGTCTGGTGTGTAAGGCGCCTAGGTACAAGGATATACGTGTCTAAGGTAAGAAGATTCCTCATAAGGTATTGCGTTATTTTCCGTTGACATCGAGATTGAGGAGATTGTACATGTCATGCCAAAGAGCTAAGAACATGAGATGGTATATAGACAAACGTGTGGACGATGGGATAATGAGGCATCTGGCTTATAGTGAGGAGTGGAAAGAGTTTGATTTGCAACATCTTGATTTTGCCATCGAACCTCGCAATGTAAGGTTGGGGTTGGCTACAGATGGATTTAACCCTTTCGGGAATATAAACAACAACTATAGTATGTGGCCTGTCATACTTATCTCCTATAACCTATCGCCTTGGTTGGTTATGAAGGAGTCATATTTTTTGTTCTCCTTGCTTATTCTTGGTCCCCATCAACCGAAAAATGAGATTGATATTTACTTGAAACTATTGGTTGATGAGTTGAAGGAGTTGTGGGAAAAAGGTGTAGAAACTTATGATGCTTATAGTAAAGATCATTTTCAAATGTGAGCAACTTTGTTGTGGACAATACGTGATTATCCTAGATTTGGTAACGTGTTCGGGCGGAGGACAAAGGGTTATCATTCTTGTTACACTTGCAACAATGAACCATACTCAAAAGTTTTGGAAAGTAAAATTGGATTCATTAACCATCGAGCTTATTTGCCTATGGAATATCGTTGGAGACATAGTTGGTTGTATAATGGTTTACCAGAGAAACGGAAGAGATTTTTAGAGTTACAAGTGGGAAAGATATAAGAGTAGTTAGATAGAATGTCAAATATAATTTTAGGAAAACATCCAAGTAACAAGAAGAGACAACTCATTGGGAAGCCAAATTGGTCAAAGGTAAGTATTTTGTACAAGCTTTCGTACTGAAAAAATAAGAAACTTAAGCACAACATTGATGTCCTATATGTGGAGAAGAACATTAGTGAGAGTACTTATAGTACTTTATTGTGCATTAAGGGGACACTGACAAGGCACGGATAGACTTGCAAAATACGAACTTCAGGCACAATTTGCATTTGAAACAATGTCCTGATGTATCATATGACAAACCTCGGGCTTTTTTTTCACTAAGCCCTAATGAAAGTGATGATTTTTATAACTTTTTGAAATCAGTCAAGTATTCGAATGGCTATGTAGCCAACATATCAAGGTCAGTGAATGCAAAAAATGGTAGATTATCTGGTTTAAAAGGCCACGACTATCATGTGCTACTACAACGAATTCTTCCAATTGAGTTGTGAGGGTTTGCAAATAAAGACATTAGTATTGTATTATTTGAGTTGGGCAACTTCTTCCAAGACTTATGCTCAATGACCCTAAAGCAAAGTGAGTTGGAGAAACTAGAAGAACGTATAGTTCTTATACTATGTAATCTTGAGAGGTTCTTTCCTCCAGCATTCTTTGATGTTATGGTCCACCTTGCTATTCACTTACCTCGAAAAGCAATTCTAGGAAACTCAGTACAATATCGGTGGATGTATCCAATTAAAAGGTAATTAGATCCTTTGATTCATTCATCAATTGCATCTTTTCCACGTGGTATAAAATCACATACTGTGCGTATTTTTTCCTCGTAGGTATCTTGGAATTGAAAAGATATGTTTCCAACTGAGCTTGACTAGAAGGTTTGATTGCAGAGTTTACATTCTTAAAGAATGTATTAACAACTAGTCTTTATATATTGATGGGATCAAAATTGTGTATAATCGAAGAAAAAGAAATGAAGATTTTAGTGAATCTAGCGAAGGATTGATAGTTTTTTCACAGACTGCCCGACCTACAGATGGTAGGCGAAATGATGGTAATTTGTCTCGTGCATTGCTTGATACTGCTCATTGGTACTTGTTATACAATAATCCCGAGCTAGAGTCTTATTTAAAGTATGTGATTTCATATGCACATATTGTTTGATCAAGTTTTGAATATTATTTGCAATGCTTAGCAAAAAATAAATCACCTTATTTTTAACAACGAACACAAAAGCACATTGCATAATCCTATTAGAGAAGCTATAACTCAAATCCAACGACAAGAGTTTCTCAAGTGGTTCAAAGAACGTTTAAGACATTTGAAATTTAATCACACACTAATAAATTTAAATATTTAAATTTATTCGTTATTGCTTATTACTAATTAATATCACTTGTTGTATGTCATTATAGATGAATAGATTAAAAGTTAACGAGTCATCAGAAACTACTAAATAGTTATGGTTATTAGCAAATGGTCCTAAGCCGCATGTGAAGAAGTACACAGTTTATATGATCAATGGTATAAAGTTCCATACAAGAGACCTAAATAATTGTCGTGTAATCCAAAACAATAGTGTATGTACTAAAGGGGATCATGAGGGAGAAATGCACGACTTCTATGGTCATATGTGCAAAATTTGAAAATTAGAGTATATGTTTCACCATAAAATTCCTTTGTTCCAGTGTGAATGGTACAATACTGGTACCAATGGTCGAAGGAGAATGATAAGAATTGATGCACACTGCACAAGCATTGATATTACAAGTCGGTGGTATCAAAATGACCCTTTTATACTTTCTAGTAAAGCGAAACAAGTTTTCTACCTTTAAGATACAAATTGTGTGACCCTTGGAAAATTGTGCAATGCATCCAACATAAGGGACTATTTGATATCCTGGAAGTCGGGGGCAGAGAATCCAATGATAATACAGAAGATAGTGATGCATTCCAACAAGAAGCAATTGTTGATGTTGTCCCTATCAATGTTGAAGACAATATTATTGAGTATTGTACGGGTGATATTGAAACTAAGGTTGTTCCTAAAGGTGGAACTTCAAGAGATGCTAATCAAAATGAAGAGCATGACATACCTGATGTTAATCTTGATATGGATTATGATATATAGAGTTCATAACAATTGTCTTAATATTATGTGCTTGTCTGAAAGTTTTATGCTTGTCTAAGTAGCAATTGTTATTGGGATATTTTGTACTTATCTTGAACTTGATATGGATATTGATGTGGTCATTTGTTGTGTTGAGTTAATAGCAGTTGTGTTCAAATTTTGCACTTGTGAATTACTTCATATGAATAATGGTGTGAACTATGATCTATAAAGTTAGTAGTAATTGTTATTGAGATGTTTTGTATTTATCTTGAACTTGATATGGATATTGATGTGGTCATTTGTTGTGTTAAATTAGTAGCAATTGTGTTCAAATTTTGCACTTGTAAATTGCTTGATATGGATAATGGTGTGGACTATGATGTTAAGTTAGTAACAATTGTACTTATCTTTCATGTCAATACATAGTTTCAAAAAATGCTCAAAAAGGCCAAATACACTCATAATATATCGAGGTATGAGATGGCAAGATTGGATAGAATAAGGCAAAACTAAGAGAGATTTGATACTTTGAGATTAAAGCACATCTCAACTTCTCTTAAAGATTCTGCTTAGTCCAATTGTGTAAAAGGAAAAAGAAATAGAGCTAGTGTTGTGGTAGATGATGATTATGTACCACCTATTGACAACGATGACAATGATAATGAGTCATCTAATTCTATAATCCATAAGGTACAATAGATATTTCATAGGGTACAATAAATGATAATAACTTTATTGTTCCATTATTTGTAATGATTTTGTTGTTCTATTATTTGTAATGACTTTGTTATTTCATTATATGTATGTTTGTTAGTTACAGATGGTACCAGGACGACTTACACGCTCGCGAGATGAGGCATCTATCTCGGTGGTCCAATCTACAATCTAATCTACAGAAACACCTCCTGAAGCAAATCCTTCTGCCCAAAGTTCTTTTAGTGCGGAGGCTACCGACACATTAACTAGCATGATTGGTGATTACATAGAACATACTTAATTACAACTGTACCCTGTCTTTACTATTAAGATTATACTTAATATACATGGAATGTATAATTTTTTAACATTGATAATGTTTAAATAGGATCTACTAGTAGAAATACCCATGAAACAATACCTGGTATAGCAATAAGGGCACTTGTTGAAAAAAGTGGTAAGTTGCCAATATGTATAGCTGCAAAGTATGATGCTCATGTTGGGAAGAATGCATGCAAGCTTGTCAATCAAATTGGCATACAAGTACGAAGTAATTTGCCGAGTTACAATGTAAAAGATTGGAAAAGTGTTAATGCTGCTACTAAAGATATGGTGCTTTAAAACATCGCAGTAAATTTACATTGATAACGTCTAACTCGTCTTTGTTATCACTAAGCATATTAAATTTATATAATAATATTTTTATAATACATATACACTCCTACTTGGTAATGAAAACATTAAATACAAAATGTGGAAAATTATTGAGTTGCAGCTTTAACAAGTTGTATCAGGCTTATAAAAAGCTTGTACAATCTCATGGTGTTGACTATGCAAGAAGCCACCCGCCAAAGAATGCCACACTTAAGCAGTGGACTGGACTCATTGATGGGAAATTTTATTATGTGTATATTATTATTATCCAATGTTTACTATATTATGTTGTCAAATTATTAGATTAATACTTAGATGAACTAAATGTATACTGTTTTATTCATGATCTAATAAAGATTTTGAATGTTCTTTATTAGGAAAAATCAAGAAAGAACTCTGAAAATATGAACAAAACTTCAGGCAAACATATGTGGGACAAAAGCACTTGCTGTTAGGGTTGATGAAGAGGTGCGTGTTTTTTCATTTTCTTAAACCTAAGTACATTACATATTGTGATTAATTAACTATATCTATCTAACACTCAAATTTTAATTAATCAGACAAATAATAATGGCAGTTAAGTTCCTAAATTGGCAAAAATCTACAAAGATGTTCATTTCAATCTAAATACAAATAGTTGGATACACCATGAGGATGAAGCGATGTATGTATGTGTATCATTCTATCCCTATCATATTTGTAAAGCTATAACATATGTAGTATTAATGTTGTGATTGTTTATTTTTTTCTCTCTTTCAAATGATAGGAAACTATTCTCAAAGTGCAAGAGGATCATTGTCAAGATCCTAATGCAATTTCCCTTACACAAGAGGAGATTTCAAACTTAGTTTTTAAGAAGTCTGGTATTGTAAAAGGACTTGGCATGAGACTTTCCTCTTCTCTAGTAACCACCGCCTCATCTAGTTCCTCGATGGAATATATCCATCGGTTAAAAAATGAGATAATTAAGCTCAAAGAGGTAAGAGCTAGGGACGAAGAGGAGCGAGCTAGGAAGCAAGAGGCGTGAGCTAAGCAAGAAGAGGTCTAAAAGAATATTCTTAACTTTTTGAGGTGCAAGGGTTATGATGACGCTCTTTCCTATGAGGGTGTTCATCTTCAAGTTAAAACACTTATTGGTTAGTACTTTATTTTAACAAATGACCTGCACTACATGGTGCAACTAGTTTTTTTTTTTTTTTTTTTTTTTTTTTTAAATAATGTATTATTTGAAACTAATTGTATTATATTACACTTGAAAATTTATATTTGCTTTCTACAACTTATACATTAGGAGTTGTGATTTTAATTCATTGGTGTGGCTACTCTTAATGCATTGTTAGAAATGTTTTTTATAACATAGTTAATGTTTTTACTTTACAATTTTAATGTAGTATTGTTTTTATATTTGTGAAGACTTCTTATTGGTGGCTTTAGGGGATTTACTTTTAACATTACTTGAAGATATACAAGGACATATTCCGTTGGTTCTAATTATATTATGCTATACTTTTTGTATTATTATAAAACATCCTGAGTTATTGTATGTGTTGTGAACAATTATTGTATGGAAGGAGTTTGAATTGAATATTTGTTTTATTTTTTACTTGTGGAATGTATGGATTGATTTTTTTTTTTATTATTTTTTTATTATTTTTATAAATGTGTAGTTGAAATAAATGTGTTATTCAAATGTGAGATTTTAATAATGTAATGATAGGTTACAAGTTAATATCAAAGCCATTAAGAAAATAAAAACAAAAAATAAGTTTTAGCGGCGAATTTTTCCGTCACAAATATAGCAACAAAAAATTGTTTTAGTGATAAAATATTTTGTTACTAAATATAGCAGAATTTTGTAAGAAATGGTTTTAGTGACGAAAATTTTCGTCGCTATATGTGCCTGAATTTTCTTAAAAATAGTTTTAGTGACAAACTTTTTCATCACTAAATGCACCCGAAAATAGTTTTAGTGACAAAATTGTTCATCACTAAATATGATTTAATAAACTAAAATGGTTTTAGTGACGAAATATTTTCGTCGCTGAATAGTGTTTTTAGCGAGGAAAACATTTAGCGACGAAACATTTTCGTCGCTAAAATTTTTTTTCTTTTTTATACAAATTGGACTTTTAGTAACGAAATTTTTCGTCGCTAGGACTTTTAGCGACGGGGCTACAGCGACAAAATGAATTTTGTCACTAATTAGTAGATTTCGTTGCTAAAGGTTCTTAGCGACGAAAAACTGGACTTTTAGTGACAAATTTTTTCATCACTAAAAGTACATTTTGTTGTAGTGTATTTTCAAACAATTCTATTTTACCATCTCAAAAACTACTTTATCTTTAATACCATACCATTTTACAATACACTTAACATATTAACTTTTATTTTATTATACAACATATTAAAATAATATATTTACACAATAAAATAATATAACCCAAAACCATACCTATTCTCTCCCATCTCTCTCCTCTCTCTAATTTTTGTCTTTCTTCCTTTGTCTTTCTTCCACTGCAACCACCTGCAACCACCACCTCCACCATGAACAAACCCAAAAGGCTACCGAAACTCAAACAAACCACCTTTGCCTCACTATCCATCACCCACCACAGCCAAAAAAAAAAAAAAAAAAAAAAAAAAAAACAAAAATCCACAAATGACCAACAAAACCCAGCAAAATCGGACCTACACCAATCCAACAGTATCATTGAAAGTTCAATATGTGTCTAAAACACCCTTGAACGTTCTGACCCCCAATTATAAAATATCAATTCAGGCTTATTATCAAACAATTAATGTGTGGAACATGAACATAAGCCAAACATAGAATTGATAAATAATATAAGCCAATTATAATCACATCCATAACAAAAAATAAAAGGCAAAGATAAAATAAGAGAGATGCAAGCACAAGGATAACACGTGATGTGTTATCGAAGAGGAAACCGAAGCCGTCGGCATAAAACCTCTCCGCCGCCCTCCAAGCGGTAAATAATCCACTAAAAAATGTAGTTAGGATACATGAACAACAGAAGATCCTCCAAGCCTAATCTACCTAGTGTACCTAAGCCTTTAGAGCTTCTTACTCCAACGGTATTGCGTCAAACCTATTTCTTCTTTAGCTTACTGGATTCCACTATACACCATAGCATTAACCAATAGTCATTGGTTCCTTCCAAATTACTTCCCTTAGCACCAAATGAACTTTCTCACAGATGTGGGTGTGATGAGAAAAGGATTTGGTCAATAACCTCTCAAGGATGTATCAATGGAGAGAAAGAGAATAGAGGAATTTAAAGAGTCTTTTAGTGAAGATTGGGGATGAGGCAGTCTTGTTTTTCTCTAGGGTTTCTCTCTCAAAATTCTTTTTGGAAGCTCTCTTGATTTCGTGGGTATAAGGGTCTATATATAGTGGTGTGTGTTTGGAATACGAAAAGTCAGTTTTTGCCAAACAGGGTAAGTTGGTAGCTTGGCCTCATGGCTTGTCTAAGTCATGAGTTCAAGTTGCGAGATAACGGCCTGGCCAGCCTGGGACTTTTGTCCTATAGTGCGACAGCTGGCGTGACCCTTCACCTTCCCGCATGCTTCTCATGTGCACAGCATTTGGCGGCTTGCAAGCCACGAGTCAATCGCGAGTCCTAGCCGTGAGTCTCTACTTCTTTGCACAAAGGTGAGCAATTCTTCACACTCTCTTCACACACTACCCTTACATGAATCCCACCTAAATACAGGGTTACTAAGTGCTAAATTACAAGCAAATTGACACGAAATAAAGCCAATAAGATGGTTGATAAATTTCAACCTTACAATCATCAAAATTGGAACTAAACAAAACCCACAAATGAACAATAAAACCCAGCAAAAAAAAAAAAAAACCACAAATGACCAACAAAACCTAGCAAAATCAAACCCACACCAATCCATCAACATCACCCAAATTGGAACCAAATCGAAACCAAAATCAGACCCACGCCACCATGCCTCCATCACAAGACCCACACCATCGCGCCTCCATCACAGGACCTACCAAATCGCACGCCCAGTGAAACGCAACAACCTCACCACGCCATTTCAATCGCCGATCTAGAAACCAGAAACCTCCACACCACCACCATGAGAGAAAGATGTGAGAGAGAAGCTTGGAATGTTGAGAGAGAGAAAGAGAGAGAGATGAGAAAGTGATGAAGAGAGAGAGAGAGAGAGAGAGAGCGACATAGATATTTAATGGTGGAAAAAAAAATAATAAATTAGTTTAGAACGTTGCTACAGTACTATCATAAATTTAGGATAGTATTGTAGCACATTTGTAAATTATTTTACAATTAGAAGACCGGGTAATTGGCCTTTTCGGTGCTTTGATGCTAAAGTATACCAACGTATACCATTTGCATCATCGGGTACTGATGCTCTAATGCTCTAATCATTTTTATGTGGGTAAGAAGCATGCTAAAGCGACGTCATATCATTAATGATTATGACTTGTCATTAATGCTATGATGTGATATGTTGGGGATAATTTATTTTCCTGTAATTTATGGTTGTAATTGGATTAACTTGTTGGTGAGTGCTAATTAGTTTAATTTGTAAAGTCTTTATCATCAAATATAAAATCTAAGGTTTAAACACTGCATTTACCAAAAACCAATTAGTATATTGATTTAATGATAAAGATAAATCATCATATAGTGAATGCCATAGGTTGATTTTTATTTTTATTTTTGAACGATATAGACCAGATGTCATATGTTGAAATTCTATAGTGTAAAAAAAAGGACTAACCTGCCCTTTTACATGAATTTATTACTGACATCAATTTTATGATACATTAATTACAATAAACCAAGTCATTAATTATGAAAATGATGGAAAATAAAATGTGTCACCACATTTATGGCCATACAAATTTTTAAACAATGCCATCTTTCTTAACTTGCAATTACTAGGGAAAACTAGTTGGGACTAGAATTCTAAGCAATAACAACTCAAGAAACAATAGCACATACTATTTTGTTGTAATCATGCTCATTAACCTTATATCCTTAATCAAATGGCCCAAATTACAGTAAGAGGACCCACCTTCACTTACACTTTCTTTTGCCAACCTAGCCATCTCAGCAGCTGATTTCATGAAAATCTCCCTCCTCTCCTCCATCAAATGATTCACCATTTTTTCTACCATAACTCTATCGCACACATCCTTCATGTCCATTCCCAACTTCCAAACCTCACTCACAAACCTACTATTTGTTTGTTGATCAGCAAAGTAAGGCCAACAAATCATGGGCACCCCAGCCGCTATGCTCTCTAAGGTAGAGTTCCATCCACTATGAGTCAAAAACCCACCTATAGCCTGGTGGGCCAAAACCTCCTCTTGTGGGACCCAACCCACCATACACCCTCGATCCTTTGTCCCTTCAATAAGTTCAAGTGGAATTTGACCTTCGCCATCTTTTTGGGTCACTAAGTCAAGCCTTATAGCCCATAAAAAGCGTTTCTTGCTATTAACCAAACCATACCAAAACTCCATGAGCTCGACCTTTTTCATGACTGTAATGCTTCCAAAGCTTACATAGATTACAGATTTCAAAGGTTGAGCATCGAGCCACACCATGCAACTTTTGTCCACTTCGAAGAGGCTATTTGGAGAACGAGATTGCAACAATGTCGTTTTGGATTCGAGTTTAGAGTTAAGAATTGCATGGAGGGGTCCAATAGTATAAGTTTTGGGACATTTTGTGCGAATGTGGGAGAGTACAAGCCCTTCTAAATCTTCAAACGTGTTGAGTATAAGTGCATGGGCTCGAGGGGATTGCCTAGTCTTATTTGCAACCAGTTGAAGATCTAGGTCTGCTAGGTTGCTAGCTCGGCAAAAACTAGGTAAGTCTCGGATACGGAGAAAAGTTTCCATGCCTGGCACACTTTTTATAAAGCAATCCATGTCTTCATTTTCTAGAGTGGTTACCATACTTTTCATTAGTAAGAAACTTCACATAAACATTTCTTTGTTGAGAAACAAAACAAATTTTAATTCCTAAAAAATAATAAAACAAATTTATACTTTCTAACTAAGAATATTATAGCTATGCTATATACATGCAAACGAGTGATCATCTGCGACAGTGACAACACCAAGAAATGAAGGAATGGCTACTTAAAAGAAAGTAACTATCACATGATATCTCGATAGGATCAAATATATCTATGATTTTTCTTTTTATTTTCCGGTTATTAATTTTTTGCATTTTAGTGTTGAAGAATGTCAATATGTATAAAATCAATAACTCATACGAAAAATTCTAGTCTTTTCTATCCAATTAGTTTAGCCAGAAAACAAAAAGGTTCGAGTATAGCTCATGAAAGTTTCGTCATCTTTGACATGCACTTGCGCATGGCTAATTTTATTTGAATTTTAAAATGATATTTTATTACTCTAATTGTCTGTTTCTTAATTACTAAATGGGTAGCTCATGATAAACAAAAGAGGTCGTTGTCATTTTGAGTCTAAATTATGATTGGTGAAAAATATTATATTTATATGAAATTATTAATAACATAATGTCTCTTACGTACCAATAATGACATTCACTACAATAATTATGAAAAGGATTTTAAAATTTTTTATGTAAACAAGAAAGCAAATACGAATTTGGCCAGAGTGAGAAAGATTACCTCTAATGGGAAGTTCGCCAGCTTCTATCATATCTTGAATACAAAAATAAGCCCAGAAGGAGCAAGCACTGATTGTACGGAAATGAATGACCGGAATACCAAGCTCATCGCCAACATCAATAGGAAAGCTCAAGATACCATCTGCTATGATACAAGTCACCGACTGTCCAGTAGCTGAATTTAACTGACCAGAAGACATCATTTCTTTAAATAATGGCTCGGTTACCAATTTAATGGAATCAAACACTTCCATGAATCGGGCACCAGCTCGTGGGTGATCAGCTGGAAGGCCATCTGGGATGCTTTTGAATTGGAATCCAGGAAAACACGCAAAACGGTCTAGAATGTCGGTGTGAAGGACAAGGCGATTGTGGTTGTGATCGGTGTTGAGAAAGGTGATGTTTAGGCCAGAAAGTGAAAGAAGCTGAGCAAGATTGAGCATGGAGTTGACATGTCCTTGTGCTGGAAGAGGGAAGATAAGAACATGGGGAGCTTTTGATTCGGTTTCCATCTGAGCTCGATCTATAGGGTGCTAATTGCTAAGTTTTCAGTGTGTCTCTGGCAAGAACTAGTGCCATATACATGCATATATATGGGGTGGTATATATGTTTTTCACAGGTAGATGCATCAAGCAGTGGCGACGCCACGTTTGGTTCGGTGTTTCTAGGAACACCTTAACCTGAAAAAAAAAAATTTATATATAAAAATTTAAAATTTTTTATTTATCTACTCTTAAAAAAAAATTAAGAACACCCTCAAAAAAATAGGATCACCCCCAAACTTTTTTTATGTCAAACAAATATTGAACTAAAATCTAAAAAAAAAAAATTGTAACAGAGAATCTGGAAAAAAAAATTGTAAAAAAGAATATGTGAGAAAATGATTATGAAATAAGAAATATCTCTTAATTTAGGCGAGGAGCCGAACTAGGCTTTGGAGGAAACAGAGAAAGAGACGAAACTGCAGCTTTGCCGTTGCTTCTTCTTCTTCTTCTTCTTCTAAATGTTCAAAGTGAGAGAGAGATTTTAGCAATTTGTTTATACTTTTTAGACAAGGAGAGGAGAGGACAACATGTGGGTGGATATCCTTTGGCCACGTTGATAGTTAGCGGGGAGAGGCAGACCACTTTACTCTTCTTTGTTTTTTTTTTGATGATAAATACGTTTGTGATATGGCTTATGTGGGTACAGTGGGTTTGAGTGGTCAATCAAATTATTTGCACTTCGTACACCGATAAGGTTATTGCAACATTCAAGACCAACATAAAATATTTTTATAATAAATACAATTTTTTTAGAAGAAATATTTAGATGTGAAATTATATTAACATAGGTAAATATTTTTAAATTAAATAATGGTTTTGTTAAAAATACTGAAAATTATATATGATTATAAAACTTTAAAACCATAACCTTTTTTTTGTGTAGTTTGTTTAGGTTAACTTCTTTTTCTTCCTCTAAAAAAATGATAATTTATTTTTCTTTTAATTTGAGTTAAATTTACGTGAAAATACTTCTAAAATTTTATATCTTTTTTTAGTAAATATCAGTATCTATATTCTTATTTATTTAATTTTATTATTTTTTATAATTATTTATTTATTAGTTAAATTATTTATGACGTCACCAGTTTGACCACTAATCGAACTCCGGTCTGACCAGAAAACCGATAACCACTCTTTTTTCTAGTTCTTTCACTGCACCGGTTTTTAAAACCATGGTGGGCGGTGGATGGGGGCATGGGGCCGAGGTGGAATATTTGAATTGAGGGAAGTAAATACACATGGAGTGTATGCTAGTGCAACTAATAAACAATAATTTAATTAACCAATAATTAATTGGGGGAATCAACTAATAAACAATAATTAAAAATTTAATTAACCAATATATTATAAAAGAAAAACAAATTAAATTATATTATGATAAACAACAATTAATAATTTTATAATTAATGAAACAACAATATAACAAATTATAATTTATAAAAGACAAACAAATTAATAAAACAACTAAACAACAATAATTCACCCTCAAAAAAAAAAAAAAAAAAAACAACAATAATTAATAATTTTATTAATATTTCAAATGAACTTATAGTTTATTGTTTATTCTTTTGCTAGAATTATGAACATATATTTGATAAGAAAACCACATACCCAAGGAACACCTTGAAAAAAATTCTTAGAATCGCCACTGGATGCATGTGACTAAATCTTGTTGCACATGTGTATATGTTGTGTAACAAATGCTGCCAATATTGATGCAATATTATTAATTATCATTGTGTTGGAATCACGTTCAATCAGAGCTATCTATATTTTTTTTTTTCAAAAACTCCAAATCTAGTGGTCCCAAAATTAAAATAAATAAATGATGTGGCCATCTAGAATCCGGTTTTGATTGATTCTCAAAAAAGAAAAAAAAAGAAAAAAAAAAAAAAGAATCCGGTTTTGATTTGATAATAAAAACCAATTGGCATCTTGGTTTAATAATAAAAGACAATTATCGTGGAGCAGGTGTTGTAGGTTGATTTTTATTTTTTCCTGTGAACCATATGAAGTGGACATCATAATTTGAAATGCTATTGTATTTTAAAAATAAATGATAAAAATAAAATTGGACTAACCTTTTACATGAATTCATTAGTGGCATCAATTTTATGGAAAATTAATTACAATAAATCAAGTCATTAATCATGAAAAAGTAGGGAAAAAAATTGTGTCGCCACACTTATGACCATAAAATTTTGAATAGTGCCATCTTTCTTAATTTGCAATTACTAAGGAAAACCACTTGGTACTAAAATTCTAAACAATAACAACTCAAGAAATGATAGTACGTACTATTTTGTTGTAGTCATGCTCATTAATCTTATATCCTTAATCAAATGGTCCAAATGATTCACCATTTTTTCTACCATAACTCTATCTCACACTAATTTCTTATTTTTTATTCTTTCTTCTGCATTTCATTTTGCATTCACACTACTTTTCCTCTCTCTATGTCTCTGTGCAGTGATTTCTATGGCTTTGATGGTGGTTGTGGTTGTGTTTTGGTGATTGAATGAAATATTATTTTATTGTAGTATTTATATTATTTTATTGTGTTAAAAACTAAAATAAAACCACTGTTGTTGGATGTGAGAAGGTAAAATGGATAAAGTGACTTTTTGTGGTACTAAAAAGCTAAAAATTTGGTTCCACTGCTATAGATGCTCTAATCAAAGCTATGCGATTTCATGATCGTTGAACTCTATGAGATTTCCATGATCGTCGAGCTTTATGAGATTTCCATGATCGTCGAGAAAGAGTGAACAAATATTGATATTCTCTTAGTTTCTACGAGAGAGTGAAGTGAACTGTTAGAAATACTAAATAATTGTATTGTATTTCTCACTAAAAGAATATACACGAGTGCCTTTGTTAGGACATATGTGTTTTCACTTATTAAGAACATATGTCACTTATTTATGTAAATTGGCTAATCCTTTGACAAAACGCACTCTACTTGTAATTGGGTAGTTTTAGGCGTTTTTAATACTTTAAGAAACAATGTTTCAAGGTCAAGTGTTGAACTCATCAAGTCTGTCCAAGAAAAAGCAAGCTGAAGTGCAATTTCATTAAAGCTCGAGACCTGCTCGATAGCTATCTCGACACCTGCTATCTGTCGAGATTTAAAATTTCAGATTTTCTGATCTGATTTTCTTGGGATCTGTGAATATGTTTTTGAGCCTTCTTTTCTCCAAACCCTAAACATATAAAATGATTGTTTTAAGAGCCGTCAAGTGTGACACAAGTTACAAACCTATTGAGCAATCTCTGTTCAAGCAAATTGTGATTAAAAGACGAAGTTCTTGATCTAGTTCATCTTCTCTGAAGAAATTGCTGTGTATTTGCACCATAGGGTTTTGTGACCAAGCATCTTCCTGATCTTCATCGTGTAGGATGAACTGAAGAACTTTGTAGCCAACCTTTCTTCCTTAAGTTGGTGTTTTGAAGTCACGTACTGGGATCCGCGCATTGGTTAGTCACGTACTTGGGAGCCGTGCATCAAAGGTAGGAACTATCACTACAGATCAAGTCCAATTGGGTATTGGGGTAAGGATTCAACTGTAGGTTGGTAAGATACTTGGGATTCTTTTACTTATAACCGCTTGATTTGATAATAGTGGAGTTTCGGGAGTGGTGACCTAAAAATCACCCGGTGGGGTTTTTGCCGCGAAGTTTTTCCCCATTTGTAAACAAATCACCGTGTCATTTAATTTCCGCTGCATATTTAGTTATTTGGTGATTTGTTTGTGCTTCCACGAAATTGCATGATAAATTGATTAATTAATAACTTGGCTAAGTAATTAATTGGTTTAATCACAAGAGGTCATTTAGATTATGGCCTATTAAGTGGTATCAGAGTGGGCACACTCTGATTAGGTTTAATCTTTACTGTGTTGATCCATTGACCCCTGCTTGTCATGGATAGAGGACAGTCATTGATTATACCTCTTTTATTTGATGGCACTAACTATGCATACTGGAAAGTATGCATGAAAGCTTTCTTGCAGTCTTTAGATGAGAAGGTGTGGCAGGCTGTAGAGATTGGCTGGACCAAGCCAAAAGAAGAACCGGCCGATTGGGATGACGCAAAAATTAAGGCGGCTAACTTCAAAAGCAGAGTGTTAAATGTCCTATTTAGCGCAGTCACCAATGAGGAGTTCAAGAAGATATCCTCAACTGAAACTACTAAGGAGGCTTGGATCATCCTCCAGACAACCTATGAAGGAACAAAGGCTCTCAAAGATTCAAAAGTTCAGAGGCTCACTACAAGCTTTGAAAAAATTAAGATGGAGGAGGATGAGTCATTTGATGAATTCTATACCAAGCTAAAGGACATAGTGAACTCAGCCTTCAATCTTGGGGAAACCATCCCTGAACCCAAGGTTGTAAAGAAGGTGCTCAGATCTCTACCTGAGAGATTCCATGCTAAGATTACGGCAATAGAAGAATTAAAGGACATTGATAAAATTCCTTTGACTGAGTTGGTTGAAAACTTGCAAACCTATGAGCTAGGACTATCTAGGATTGGCAAAACTAGTAAAGGCAAGAGCATGGCCTTGAAGGCAAAGAGCAGTGATACAGATGAGTCTTCCGATGATGAAGATTCTAAGATGAAGTCCTACATTACAAGGCAGTTTAAGAAGTTTATGAAGAATGCCAATGGGAGGAACTTTGACAAGGACCGCAGACAATCCAGTTCTTCTCAGTTTAAGAACCAAGACAAAGGGAAGAAGGACACTAAGGATGATGGTCAGTACACTGTTTCGACTAGACTAAAGTGCTTCGGATGTCATGGATTTGGTCACATGAAGCACGAATGCCCAACATATCTCAAGAGCATTGGGAAGAGTAAGACACTTGCTGCAACCTTGAGTGACACTGAGTCCGAAGATGATTTCGACAATGAGGATGACGGAATCTTAAATGCCTTCACTACCACAGTTAATCCTACTAAAGGGATTGTTGAAGAAGTGGATAAAGAAGAATTAGTGGAGTCCAAATTTGAGAAAATGGATGATCAAGATGATATCCACTCAGTCTATGAGAAGCTTTACAAGCTCTCTGAGAAGCATGAGAAATTGTATAGGCAGGCCACCAAGAAGCTCAGTGATGTGGAACTTGATCGTGAAGAGTTGTTCACAAAGGTTGATGAGGCGAATCAGACTATTGGAGTACTGAGGTTTGAGAACAACTTTTTGGCTGAGAAGACCAAGAAGCTTGAAACTAAGCTGTTTCAAGTTAGAGCTCAATTGGAGAGGACTTCAAGTGCAAAGCTTGATGAGATGCTGAGCAATCAGAAAACTGTTTCGGATCGAACAGGCTTAGGGTATGGTCTTTCTTTCTCTAACACTGCTTCTACTAGTAATACTGTTTTTGTTTCTCCTGCTAATAACACTAAAATTGAGAACACTGATGTTAAAACTGAATTAGATAGTGAGAACTTAGACAAAGGTAAATCAATCTTAGGAACACCCCCTAATCAAGATAAGAAAAATGCTAAAAATCCTAGAACTAAGAAGGCTAACTCTCAAAAGCCTAAACAAAAGAAGCAGCATCTTTGTTATCATTGTGGAGCTGCCGATCATACTCGACCTAATTGCTATAAGTGGCTAGCCACTCAATAGAGCAATGGCATAATAACTTCTATAAGCCAAAATCAGCTTCAATCCTCTCTTGCACCTCTTGGAGATCTTTTGAAAGCCTCACGTTCCTTTCGAACTTGAACGGTTTCAATTCTTCCCCCTCACCGTCTGTTCAAGGATTCAATCAAAGAAACGGTTCTTCCAAGGTATGGAAGAAAAAGGACTCTAAGTGATTTCATCACTTTCTTTTCCCTTCTTGCTTTTGTTGTTTGTTGCATTGCTTGTGTGTTTTGCATTTTTGTTGAGTTAGTCTAGTTTTATGTTTTGTTTTGTTTAACATCAAGTGATATCAGAGCGGGCACACTCTGATTAGGTTTAATCTTTGCTGTTTGATCCATTGACCCTTGTTTGTCATGGATAGAGGACAGTTTCTTATTATACCTCATTTATTTGATGGCACTAACTATGTATACTGGAAAGTAAGCATGAGAGCTTTCTTGCAGTCTCTAGATGAGAAGGTGTGGTAAGCTATTGAGATAGGCTAGATCAAGCTGAAGGAAGCGCCGGCCGATTGGGATGATGTCAAGATCAATACGGTAAACTTCAACAGCTGGGCATTGAATGCCTTATTCATTGCAGTCATTAATAAGAAATTCAAGAAGATATCCTCCATTGAAACTGTAAAGGAAGCATGGACCATCCTCTAGACAACCTATGAAAGAACCAAGGTTGTCAAGGATTCAAAGTTTCAGAGGTTCACTACAAGCTTTGAAGAGACCAATATGGAGGAGGATGAGTCCTTTAATGAGTTCTATGCCAAGCTCAAGGATATAGTGAACTTAGCTTTCAATCTTGGGGAAACAATTCTTGAACCTAAGATTGTGAGAAATGTGCCCAGATCTCTACCCGAGAGAATCCATGTCAAGATCACCGCGATCGAGGAATCAAAGGATATTGACAAGATTCCTCTGACAGAGCTTGTTGGTAATCTGCAGACCTATGAGTTAGATTTAGCAAGAATTGGCAAGTCGGGTAAGGGCAAGAGCATGGAATTGAAGGCCAAAAGCAGTGATATTAATGAGTTTTCAGACGATGAGAATTCTAAGATTAAGTCCTACATTACAAGGTAATTTAAGAAGGTCATGAAGAATGCCAATGGGAAGGGCTTTAACAAGCACCGTAGGCAATCTAGCTCCTCATAATTCAAGAGCCAAGATAAAGGGAAGAAGGATGGTAAGGATGGTGGTTAGTATATTGTTCCTTCTAGACCCAAGTACTTTGGGTGTCAAGGTTTTGGACACATGAAACAAGAGTGCTCTACATATCTCAAGACCATTAGGAAAAGCAAGGCACTTGCTGCTACATTGAGCTACACTAAACTTGAAGATGATTCTGACAATGAGGATAACGAAATCTTGAATGCCTTCAGTGCCACGGTCAATCCTATTGAAGGGATTATTGAAGATGTGGATGAAGAAGAGGAATTGGTGGAGTCCAAGTTTGAAAAGATAGATGAACAAGATGACATCCACACAACCTATGCAAAGTTGTACAAGGTCTCAGAAAAGCATGAGAAGTTGTATAGGTTGACCATCAAGAAACTTAGTGATGTGGAGCTTGAGCATGAAGAGCTTTCCATAAAGTTTGATGAATCTAATCAGGCTATTAGAGCACTGAGTTTTAAAAACAACTTCTTGGCTGAGAAAATCAAGAAGCTTAAGGCAGAACTATTCCAAGTCAGAGCTCAGCTGGAAAGGACTTCAAGCGCTAAGCTCAATGAAATGCTTAGTCTTCAGAAATTTGCATTAGATAAAACCTGTAAGGTTGAATTCAATCAACCATCTTGATGACTTTATTCCGTGCCAAATTTTCTTGTATTTTAGCATTTAGTAACCCTGTATTTAGGTGGAAATTTTGTAAGGGTAGTGAGTGAAAGAGTGTGAAGAAATGCTCAAAATTGTGCAAAGAAATAAAGACTCGCGACTGGATCTCGTGGGTGACTCGCGGCTTGCAAGTCACTAGAAGTTGCACACGTGCCAAGTATGCCAGAAGCTGAAGAGTCGTGCCAACTGTTGCACTACTGGACAAAAGTCCTAGGCTAGCCAGGCCGTTAGCTTGTGGCTTGAACTCGCAACTCAACTAAGTCGCGAGGCCAAGCCGCCAACTTGCCCTATTTAGGAAAAACTGACGTTTCACATTCCATTCTCACCCTAGTATAAATACCCCTCATTCCCATGAAATGTAGAAAGTTTCTAGAGAGAATTTTGAGAGAGAACCCCTAGAGAAAACAAGATTGCCTCATCCAAAATCTTCACCTAAGAGACTCTTCAAATTCCTTTACTCTCTTCCTCTCCATTGATACATCCTTGAGAGGTTCTTGACCAAATCCTTTTCTCACCATACCCACGTTTGTGAGAAGGTTCTTTTAGTGCTAAGGGAATCAGTTTGGAAGGGACCAATGACTATTGGTTGATGCTATGGTTTATAGCAGAATCCGGTAGAAAAGAAAAAGGTTCGGCGTAACCTCTTTAGAGTAGGAAGCTTGGAGGGCTTAGGTACCTGTGTAGATTAGGCTTAAACGGTCTATTACTGTTCATGTATTCCAAGTATATTCTCTAGTGGATTATTGACCGCTTGGAGGACGATGGAGAGGTTTTACGCGGAGGGCTTCGATTTCCTCTTCGATAACACATTGTGTATTGTCTTTGTATTTGTATCTCTTTTTCCTTTATCTTTACCATTTAATTACTGCTGTGTTTGTGATTATTTATAGTTTAGATTGTTTATTAATTCTATTATAATTTTGTTATCGTCTTTCGCACATATATTGTTTGATATAAAGCTTGTATTGGTAATTTGTTGTTTGGGGGTCTAAACGTTCATAGTGTTTTCAACGCTAGTTGAACTTTCAATTGGTATCAGAGTGGGTGGGCTTGTTGTAGTTTAAACACCCTAGTGCGATCCTTGACCCTTTATTGAGATGGATAAGTCTCAATCTCTAAATGTGCCACCATTTTTTTATGGAAATAATTATGCATTTTGGAAAGTCCGAATGAGGGCATTTTTATACTCTATTGATGATACTGTGTGGGATGTAGTTGAATTTGGTTGGACTAAGCCGGAGGCTGCCAAATCCACCTGGGATAAGGCAGCACTTGCGGCGGCTAATGCTAATAGTAAAGTCTCGAATGCTATTTTCTGTGGTGTCTCTCCAGAAGAATTTCACAGGATTTCACATGTCACTATTTTTAAGGAAGCATGGGAGATTCTGGAGACTACCTATGAAGGAACAAAGAAGGTGAAAGACACCAAACTACAGATGTTGACCACTCACTTTGAGGAGCTCAAGATGAGCGAGGATAAGTCCTTCGACTCTTTTTATAGTAAGTTAAACGAGGTGGTTGTCAGCAAATTCAATTTGGGAGAAAAGATGGAGGATTCTAAAATTGTAAGGAAGATCCTTCGATCACTACTGAAAAGTTTTCGTGCCAAAATAACAGCTATTGAAGAGAGCAAAGATCTTGACGACATTAAAGTTCAAGAGCTGGATGGTTTTTTGCAGACATATGAATTGTCTCTACCGACGCAGAAGAAAAGCAAATCTCTTGCTCTTAAAACAATTGATGAGAGAGTGGTATCTCATGACTCTTCGAAAAAGGATATAGTAGATAAAGATGTGGCGTATCTTGCAAAGAACTTCTGGAAATTCTTGAAACTCAAGAACAGTGGGAAATTTGGTGACAAAGGAAAATTTCAGAGTTTCAAGAAGGAGAAGAAAGAATTCCAAAGTAAAGATAATAGAGATTCCCAATCTTCTCAAGGAATCACATGTTTCGAGTGTAATGGATATGGACACTTCAAAAAGGAATGTCCTAACTATTTGAAGTCAAAGGGCAAGGTCTATGCCACTACTCTAAGTGACTCAGATTCATCAAATTCTGATTCGGAGGAAAGTTGTGACGAAGAAGGAAACTACTTTACATTCATGACCATTGCACATATGGAATCCTCAGATGATTTAGGTACACTTGTGAAGGAGCTTGGTGAGCACTCTGATTTGGAGTCTATTGGAATAGTTGAGGAGTCTGAAGATGAGGAAGTTAGAGAAGCAGTGGGACTGCAAGAAACTTACAACTCACTCCTTGAGAAGACTGGTGAATATGCTAAGATGACTAACATAGCCATTAAAAAGATGAAGAAGGCCGAGGAAGATTACAAAATTCTTCTAGTGTAATACAAGAAGGCTAAATGTGAAGTGGGAAAATGAATGGAGAGCTGTTAGAAGCTGACTCAAAAATTCGATTCCTTGAGCATGAAGTGCTTTAAACTAATGTTAAGGTAGACCATGTCTCCTCAAAGAAACTTAATGAAATGCTTGCTCATCAAAAATTAGTCTCAGTCAAGTCCAAAATGGGATATACCGGAGGGAGTAGCTCATCAGCCAATGTCACTAAAAAAATGAGGTTTGTGAAGGCCAAAGAGCCAATTGTGGAAGAGTCAACTCCTGATAAGGTTAAGACTAAAAAGAAGAAGAATATGGCTGATCAACAGGTGTTCAATACAGTCCGTAATCCATCAGAAGCCAAACATAAAGCTAAAGGAAGATCACTTCCAAGATTACAACGGGGTCCTAGAATGAATCATATTTGTCACTATTGCGGATTGTAAGGACATACTAGACCCAACTGTCATAAGCTAAGAGCGTTGAAAAATGCAAGCACTCCTCGATCACAAGGAAGAAGAAATGACAAGAGGTCTTGGGGTGTTGAGCAACTAAGAAGTCAAAACCGTGATCCCGAAATGATGGACATGATGAAGATGATTGGTTCCTTCACAAATTGCTTGGAAAGCTTCACAAAGAGGTTTGACAGTCTTAACTTTCATACCTAATCCGTCAAGGATATCACCCCAAACGCACGTGACGTGTGGGTGACAAAGGGTACTCATGCATAAGCATCATAACATGTCCATGCATCAATTCTTCATATGCTTTGTGAATATGTTTGGTTGTATGCTTTTTGCTTCTGATTGTTTGAATTGTTGTTTGTTCACTTGTTTCATTTTTAAAATGTTTTTACATTGTTTTTTATCAATCTTTTATTACTTTTATGTCAAAAACCCAAAAACACATAAAAAGTAGAAAATCCAAAAAGTTTGATCAATTTTGTTGAGTGTTGTCTCAAAGCATGTTCTTGCCTTGTACCTTTGTGCTAATGGCTTTGTGCATCTACGAGCTTAGCTTGTCTCATATACACTCATATCTTTGTGGGAAAAATCTTAAAATCTTTGTGATTGTTGTAAATAGATTTTCAACTTTGTCATGAATAATTAGTGAATGGTTTTGTTGATCTTGAGACATGCAAACACTTGTGCCTATATATCTTCCCACTTTTATTTTTATTGCTTTTAATTAAAAAGCTCACCAAATATAAATCTCCAAATAAAAAGAGATATTGAGATGCAAAAACCTGTCGCACATACTAGTATTTGACTAGGAAAAAAGGAAAGCGACCATGATATATTGTATGATGCCCAAAAAGCCAAAGGCTATCTCATCAAATTGAAATATTAAAAATTTCAAGCATCAATCTCACAATGAGATATGTTGATTCAAAAAGATCAAATGATATGATGTATTCGGAGCCAAATGAAAAGCTTCAAAGAAATGTACTCAAGTTTATGTGGGAGGTCATATATGCACATTTCTATAATTGAGATGGATCACATTATCTAGTGCTAGTTGTGTATGCCTTGATTGAATTAATAATTGAAACTTCACATTAGACTAAGGATTATCTCACCCTTGATATTTACACACAACACACAAGTCTATGTTCAATGAATGTCATATTCATTTGTATGATTGTACTTGTTTAAATGTGTTTTCACAAGCTCAATCTTTGTTGATCAAACACAAAATTTTTTTTGAGTGTTTTAGTTTGTTTTTGAAAAGTATTTTGTTTTAAAAAAATGTAAAAAATTTCAAAAACAATGTTGCCCTATTTTGGCGACTCAGTCGCAAGTTGGTCCAGTCGCATGCCCCAATCGCAAGCTCATTCCGAGATTTTTCACGGCTCACTGGCGAGTCAAGGTTTCAGTCGTGAAAAATATTTAGAAAATTTTTCAAAATTTGAGTTTTTATGATTTGCGCGGCTCAATCTGGCGGCTTGTTCGCAGGTGGAAGGTCCAGCTACGAGAGGTACATAGAGATTTCTGTGGCTCGCCTAATGACTGTATCGCGGGTAGACCTTCCAGTCACGAAAAACACTTAGAAAATTTTTTCAAGTTTTTTAACTTCAAGTGTTTCGCGGCTTACTTAGCGACTAACTGGCGACTTGACCCAGTTGCAAAAAACACGTGTTTTGCGTTTTAAGAATGGTTTTTCAAAAAAATTTCAGTTTTCCCTCGAATTTCAATAACTGTTCATTGTCTTCCCCAAATCTCTCTCTCAAACACTCCGTGTCTCTCTTGCAAAAGCTTCCATTTTTGCATCATGTCTTCTTCAAACATCAAGAAAAAAGTATGGGTTTTCTCTATCTCACTTCATACCTACTAATTTGATCTTTATTTTCTTGATTTGTGCTGTTGACATTATGTTTTGAGATATTTCATGCTTATATGGTTTTTTTTTTTTTTTTGTGTGTTCTTTGTTTGAGTGTTATTGTCTTTAATGGACATTTGTTTATTTTTCTTTTGTCTATTGAGAGACTATGCTTTGTGATGTGTTTCATGAATGTGTTGTCCATTCATATCATGTTCTTGGTATTTTGTCACTCGTGACTTTGTGTTGCACATTGCCCACTTGACTCTGAGTTGTTCCTGTTTTTCATCATATTTGTTTACCTATTTCTTTTTTTATGTTAGTATTGCTTATGTCTTCTTGGTGTTATCCTGGTTCATGTTTTTGTGTTTAAGTGAAATTTCTACTTCACTGTCTTATAACTAAATCTAATTAAACTGATGTTTGTTCCTTGTGGTATTGTATTTGGTTCTTTGCTGTGTGTCTGCTCTGTTGCAGATAACTCGTTGTTCCTCCAAAGGCAAAGGCATTGTAATCGATGACCCGTCAACCCCAGTTGCTAAACGGACACAACTATCGTCTAAGTCATCTAGAGACTCTACCATTGAAAGATTCAAGACACCTATTGACTCAAAGACCTACACAGACACTTTTAAAGAGGCTTCTCCCATTGTGGAACGAATTGTCAAGTTTGATTCCCTTTAGGCTGACCTTTTTGGGAATTTTGAGGATCCAATTGAAGAATTGGTTAAGGAATTCTACTCTAATGCCAGAATCACAAGAGTAAAGTTGAAATGCTGGGTTCGAGGAATAGAATTTTCCATCAATGCAAACTATATTGCTAAGGTACTTCGCATCACCAGACCAGGAAATGTGGATCGAACTCTATATGATGATAGAGTACTTCAAGCATAAGACATCCTTCAAGTTCTTGGGAATGAACATGAAATGGGAAGCATAGGATCATCTATAGACATTGCATTGTTTTCACCTGAACTGACAACTCTAAAGCTGATCATGTTCTCCAACCTCTACCCACTGTCAAACACTGCCTTCATCAGTCTTGGAAGGGCTAAATTCTTGTGTGACCTCATTTCTAGTGTCTCGATTGACATATGTGCTCACATATTTTAGATCATTGGAAAAACAGCGGCTCGATTAGCAACACGAATAATTCTTCCGTTCTGTAGTTTAATCATGAAGATTATCCTTCGTGAAGGTGTTAGTCCCACATCAGAAGAGAAAATTTTGCCTTGTCCTCGACCAATATCCATGTACACTCTCCAAGCAAGCAAGAGTCACTCCTCAAAGAGACCTAAGAGTGAGCCATCCACGCATGCATCTCCATCTGCTCATGTTACAGTTACTCTTGTACAATTAACTGGGACTCCATCTGTTCCCCCTGGATTTCAAACAGCCAAGCAGAGCCACTTAATTACAAATGTGTTTCATTGGATATTTGATTTAGAACAGCTTCCTCACTCATGTCACAGTCAAACTCAGATGCGACTCATAACTATCAAGACTCAACTAGATGCTATACAGCGAAAGCTCGAAGATAGCCTTTAGCTATCCCTGACAAAAAGGGGGAGAGCAACACATAGAAAGGAGGAGATAGGCAGCATACTGAAAGGGGGAGTTATTATAGTTGTTATATACTCTTGTGTTGTCTAATGTGTTTATTGTTATCTGCCTATCATGTATTGATATGTTTTTGATACTTTTGGAAAACTTGTGGTTCATTGGTATAGTTATTTATTTCAGTAGTTTTTCAGTGTATAAGATGATGTTTTTCAGCATATTTTACTTTATGAGTTTATGGTTTGAGTTTTTGTTTTGTACCTACTACCTTTGTAGGTTTTTAAGGTTCTTAGTTTATGTTTTGTACCCATGTTGCTTTTGTAAGCTTTTAGGGTTTGTTTCTATGCATGCTTGTAGGCTTTTATAGTTTGTACCATGCTTATGCAGCCTGTATGCTTTGTTGCTTTGTACTTCAAGCTAAATGTTATGCATTTTCCTTAAGTACTCTCACTCTTGTGCCTTGGTAGGATTTTATTCCTAGATGCATATACTTCATGTATTGTGCATTGGTTGAGTGTTGGTCATTCAAGTGATTTGCTTTGTGCTTATTAGCTTAAATATCCTGATGTTCATTCCAAGTGAGAATGAACATTGTGATCACTTTCTTATAGTAATTGCTTGTTTAGTCAAGTCATGGTTTATTACTTTATTCCATTTTTGCTTAATCGCATTATGCTTGTTCCATATGCATTACACATTTTCTACATACAATGATATTATTGTGTTATTGTGTTTCAGGAGATATTTTGGTTTTATGGTTCAAGAGTTACATAGATTCTAGAGTTAGGTATGAGTAAGTTTTCCAACTGTTCTCAACTCACGCGTTAAACCTAGAGTTTGTTTTAGGGTTTTGTCACAGAATAGCCAAAGGGGGAGATTGTAAGGTTGAATTTAATCGACCATCTTATTGGCTTTATTCCATGCCAAATTTGATTGTATTTTAGCATTTAGTAACCCTGTATTTAGGTGGGAATCTTGTAAGGGTAGTGAGTGAGAGTGTGTGAAGAAATGTTCAAAATTGTGCAAAGAAGTAAAGACTCGCGGTTGGATCTCACGGGTGACTCGCAGCTTGCAAGTCGCCAGAAGTTGCACACGTGCCAAGCATGCCAGAAGCTGAAGAGTCGTGCCAACTGTTACACTACAGGACAAAAGTCCCAGGCTGGCCAGACCGTTAGCTCGCGGCTTGAACTCGCGATTCAACCAAGTCGTAAGGCTAAGCCGCAAACTTGCCCTATTTAGGAAAAACTGACGTTTCACATTCCATTCTCACCCTAGTATAAATACCCCTCATTCCCATGAAATGTAGAGAGTTTCTAGAGAGAATTTTGAGAAAGAAACCCTAAAGAAAACAAGATTGCCTCATCCACAATCTTCACCTAAGAGACTCTTCAAATTCCTCTACTCTCTTTCTCTCCATTGATATATCCTTGAGAGGTTATTAACCAAATCATTTTCTCACCATACTCACGTTTGTGAGAAGGTTCTTTTGGTACTAAGGGAAGCAGTTTGAAGGGACCAATGACTATTGGTTGATGCTATGCTTTATAGCGGAATCCGACAAGCTAGAAAAGAAAAAGATTTGGCATAACCTTGTTGGAGCAGGAAGTTTGGAGGGCTTAGGTACCTGGGTAGATTAGGCTTGGAGGGTCTATTACTGTTCATGTATCCCAACTATATTTTCTAGTAGATTATTGATCACTTGGAGGGCGGCGAAGAGGTTTTACGCTGAGGGCTTCGGTTTTCTCTTCGATAACACATCGTGTGTTGTCTTTGTGTTTGCATCTCTCTTCCCTTTATCTTTACCATTTAGTTACTGCTGTGTTTATGATTATTTATGATTTAAATTGTTTATCAATTCTGTTATAAGCTTGTTATCATCTTCCACACATATATTATTTGATATAAAGCTTGTATTGGTAATTTGTTGTTTGGGGGTATAAACGTTCATAGTGTTTCAACGCTATTTGAACTTTCAATACCGGTTTAGGGTATGATTTCTCTTCTCCTAGTATTACTTCTACTAGTTCTATTGTTTTGTTCCTCCTGCTAATAATGTTGAAATTAAGAATACTAATATCAAAACTGATTTAGCTAGTGAGAACATAGACAATGGTAAATCTATCTTAGGAGCACCCCCTAAGCAGGATAAGAAAGAAGTTAAAAACCCTAGGGCTAAGAAGGCAAATTCTCAAAAGCCTAAACATAAGAAGCAGCATCTCTGTCATCACTGTGGAGCAGCCAGTCATACTCGAACTAATTGCTATAAATGGCTAGCCACTCAACAGAGCAACGGCATGATCACATCGGGAAACCAGAATTAGTTTCTATCCTCTTTTGCTCCTCTTGGAGATCTTCTCAAAGCTGTCATATTCCTTTCAAACTTGAACGGTTTCAATTCTTCTCCCTCACCGTTGGATCAACGGTTTGCTAAATGGAAAGGTTCTTCCAAGGTGTGGAAGAAAAAGGCTCCAAATGATTCTATCACTTTTTTTCTCTCTCTCCCTTCTTGTTTTTGTTTGCATTACTTGTGTGTTTTGCTTTCTAGTATTGAGTCAGTCTAATTTTATGTTTTACTTTGTTTAGCATGTTTTTGTTTGTTTTCAGTTTTGTTTATTTTTTTAAAGAAATAAAAAAATTGAAAAATACAAAAAAATACAAAAACAGTGTGTATTTTGTGTACATTGGTACTTGTAAACCTTGGATGGTTATTGAAATAAAGTCTTCTAAACTTTGTATCTTTTGCAACTTTGATGAGTATTTCTATGCACAACTAAGCAAGTGAGTTTTGTGGCTCGTGTTTGTGATCAGTAAAGTTAAGTGATTTCTTGTACTTAACACTCGTATCACTCTTTTTGACAGAAATGACTAAAAAATCCTAAGAGAAAGGCATAAATAACCATCTCACCACTATTGTCCACAATCATGAATGACATTTGTGTGCTTCTGCATAGCAAAATTGGAATGTAAATTGCTTAACATAATTGAGTATTTCTTTTCTATCTCTTATATGCCCATGTATAATTTGCTTAAAAGAAAAGTATGCAAAGAAAAATAAAAAAGCAAAAAGATCAAAATGCTTTTAAATATGATTATAAGCGTGTATTTTAGGAGATATGGGAGTTATAGGATGTACCTCGAAGGCGATAGTCCCCATCAAACAGTTATAATTGTGTGTGAGTTAAAGTGATTTTCTCATATCTCAAATCGTTATAACATGTATACACTTATGCAATCTTGCGATGTTTTTTACACATAATACGCAATATTCTTTGCTACTCTTGATACATGTGCAGGTACAATGTGATTTGGCCATCACAAGGTTTACATGTGTTAAAGTATGCTCAATAAATTGTCTTGATTTATCTTTAAAATATAAAATTGGTTAGACTTGTTTAGTGTGTGTGTATGTATGTTTTTGGGATCTATGTGCTTTTTTTTTTTTTTTTTTTGGTTGAGAGATGATTTTGAGAGTTCAAAATGATGTTTGGATCCTTAGTTGAGTTGCATGCTTGATTGCATTCATATTTGTGTTTTTTCTCTTCTTGAAAAAATGTTTTTAAGCAATCTCAACACCTCCTCGGCACCTCTCAACACCTAGCTTATCTATCGAGCTCATCTCTTATTTTTCATCGTAATCTCGACGATGAAGAAATCTCCTGTCTCCTCGATAGTTCCTTGATCCATCAAGCTTGTATTACTAAGGACAACTCTCAACACTTCTCGATAGATGCATCTGTTGAAGCTTTTAAAGCTCAACACCTAGCTCGATACCTCTCGACACCTCAATCTGTCGAGATTTACTAAGGTTTTATAAATAGTTTTTTGTGCGATCCGGACTTCATTTCCTGGATCTCTCTCGATCTATCAGTGGTTGTTCATCTCCTAAACACTCTCCTTTCTCCTTTAAACCTCTTCCTCAAGAAACTTTTGAGCTTATTCAAGTTTTTCCTCACTTGTTAATTCTCTATTCCCTCATTTTCATGCATTTCATGCTTTGTGACCTAAGTTTTTGGGATTTTTGCAAAATTTGGGGTTTTTCAAAATCAAAGAGGTTTTTGTGTAATTTTTGGGATGGGTTTTGAAGATTTGATCTTAAAAACTTCATGCATTGCATTCCCTGAGCATTATAATAGTATTGTCATGCATTTAGATGTGTGCAACTAATTGTGTGCTGGTAGGTTTGGATTGGGCTAAGCCCATGATGCAATTATCTTTGCACGTCACATGCTCATGCATTTTCATGCATACATCCTTTACATTCAATATATTTTTTTTTTATATATTTGAACTGTTTTTGAGACTTTTCTGAGTGTTTCTTTCTTCCCCCTCATTCTATAGTTTACGTTAGTGTGTCAATGGCACCAAAACGTAAGTCTGCTCCGTCTCGGAACCTTTTTCATTCCAGGGCATCGTCTTCTTCTAATCCTACCCCTTCTTCTATTCGGTTCCATGATAAGGATGCCTAAAAAGACTTCTTGGAGAACTTCTCTAGACGAGGTGTTCATTTGGAATGCCGAGCCATTTTGTCGGACTTCTTCGACACTGACCTATCCACTATCATTCACAGTCAGGGTTGGGAGTCACCGTGTGACGTCCCGGTCACTTGTCCTTCTGTGCTAATCCAGGAGTTCTACTCTAACACGTATGAACTAGATACTTCTGTACCTCTTTTTCATACTCGCGTTTGATGTACGCGCATAGTTGTCACACCGGAGCTGGTATCCGATGTGTTCTGTGTCCCGAGGATAGAGCATCCTAACTACCTTGGTTGTAAGCGTCTAAGGACTGTGTCCAAAGAAGAGATAATTTCTACTTTTTGCGAGCGCCCTTCTGATTGGGGTGATCATCAGTTTACACCATGTTTGACCTTTGCTAAAGGTCCTAGATTCATGAACATGGTGATAACTTTTATTTTGCAACCTCTCTCTCATTATAACTCTATCACAGAGCCTCGTGATTGATTTTTGCTTTCTCTTCTTGAGCATCTCACTATAGATTTTTCTTCACATTTTATTCTGTCTATTATAGATGTTTATAGGGATACGACGACCCGTGATAAGTTCATCTTTCCTTCAGCTATCACGCGGATCTTATGCCATTTTTCTGTTCCTTTTCCCTCGTCCTACCACTTCTCCATTATGTGTGCATTTGACTACGCTACCATTAAATAGAGCGAGGCGCAGTTTCAATCGAGGCGATCCGATACGACAGCTCTTCCCACTTCTTCAGCTTCATCCACCTTTACTCCCTCTACTTCAGTAGTAGGTGTGACTGTAGACGCTATCATGGCGTAGCTTCAGCGCATGGATGCTTGCCTTGATACTCTCACTAATGAGTTGTGTCAGGTGAACACCTGTGTTAGTCATATTGCTAGACGGCAGGCTCGCCTAGGTGGTTTTATGGAGTCTCCCTCTCCTCCTCCCGAGGCACTTGAGGCATTCGAGGATGATGTCGACTCCGACGACGATGATGATGGTGAGGATGAAGATGCTAGCTTTTCCAACTCTGACAAGATGTCTACTTGATACTCTGACCCTTTGTCACTTGTGACAAAAAGGGGAAGTAGTTTTGACTATGAGAGTAGTCATAGTTAAAGGGAGGGTTAGCATAGGAGACTTTTGTTAGAGGGAGTGCACACATTGAGGGATGTAGTGAGGATTTCATGTATCTTTTCTTTTCTTTCTATTTTAGATACATTGTTCTTAACCCTTTGTTCTTTTCTTGTACTTGTTTATATATATACATTTGAGCCTATTATTACAGTTCTTTCACCTATCTCTCCATGTGTTGTTTCTTTTCTTTCTTTATACACTTGTTTCTTATATATTGTATGCAATTTATTATTTTTGTTTCACACTAAAATGCCTTGATGAGTTTTGTTTAAAGTGTTTTAGAAATACAGGTTGTCAAAGTCTTTCTTGCTATAGACTTTCTTCTTACAAAGTTTTTCAAGAGTTTATGTTATGATAGATTTTATTGGATTTGACAAGTGAGTATGAGTTGAGTGATTTATGACTTCTTCCATATGTTCATTTGTTTGTCATGGTTTTGTCACGGATTACCAAAGGGTGAGATTGTTAAAACATAGATGATTCACTTGTTAGGAACATATGTCACTATTTTTATATAATTAGCTAATCCTTTGACAAAATATACTTTACTTGTATTTGGATAAATTTAGGATATGTTTAATATTTAAATAAATTTTGTTTCAAGATCAAGTGTTGAACCCATGCAAGTCTGTCCAAGATTTAAGCCTGAAAAGTTCCTATCATTAAAGCTCAATAGCTAGCCATCTATCAAGCTTGAAGACCTATTCCAGCCCCGTGGCTCAACAGCAACTCGACAGATAGGCATCTATCGAGGTTTATGAAAACCAGAATTTCAGTTCTATTTTGATTCCAATCCGTGATTGTATGTTTGGGCTTTCTTTTCTCACAACTCTAGACATATAAAAGGATTATTTTAAGGGTCGTCAAAGGTGACACAAGTTGCACAAGTGTTGAGTAAAGTTTGTTCAAGCAAATTGTGTCCAGAGATAGAATTTGCCCTAGTTCATCTTTCTTGTGAAGAAGTTGTTGTATTTGTACATCATTGGGCTTTGTGACCAAGCATCTTTTTGATCTTCATTGCCTAGATGAATTGAAGAACTTTGCAGACAATAACCTTCTCTAATTGGTGATTGAAGTCGCGTAATGGGATCTGCACAATTGGTTAGTTACATACTGGAAGCCATGCATTATAAGGAGAGATTGTCACTACAGAACAAGTCCAATTGGGTATTGAGGTAAAGGTTCAATTGTAGGTTAGTATAAGGTATTGGGATTCCTTTACTTGTAATTACTTGTTGTGATAATAGTGGATTCTCAAGAGTAGTGACCTTAAAATCACCCGGTGGGGTTTTTGCTGTATAGGTTTTCCCTATTTGTAAATAAATCACCATGTCATTTTATTTTCCATTGCATAATTAGTTTAATTGGTGATTTGTTTGTGCTACCATGCGTATTGCATGCTAATTTGATTAATTAATTAAACTTGGCTAATTAATCAATTAATCCATCACAAGAAGTCAATATGTTTTTAGCCTATCAAGTGTGTTTTTGCCAAGGTTGTCAATATTGGGATCCTATGTAGGATTGTGGGAGGTAAGTGAGATCGTGAATCATAGGATTGGATCTTGGATCGTAAGATCCTACATATTTTCAGATTTCAAAAAAAAAAAAACTAATTGATAATGACTTTTTATGTTGAATAATCACGTAAATTGTGAATTTGTCCATAAAAAAATAAAGATTTGCATCATATGATATAATTTGCGTATCATACATTGCTATGTTTATACTAATGAAACAAATATAATTAAGGTTTGACCCAATGTATTTAAAAAGTTCAATAAATGTGTAATTAGCAACAAAATACCAAAATATTTATCAACACATATGGAAATATTTTCCAAATTCTAAGTTCCAAGTTTAAAATCCAAAATAAGTTATCAAAATGGAAACAAGCTAACTAAAATATGAAATCCGAAAGTAAGATTAATATTAAGGTGAAGTGAAATTTTTTAATTATTCCCATTCTATGATTCTTATAATCATCATCCTAATCATCATTATCTATTTCCTCATCTATGTAGACATTGTACATTAGTATACTAGAGCTATAAAAGAGATCAAAATACAACTTCACACTCAACTATTCAAGTTATTCCACTCAGCAACAAGTACAGAGCATGCTCAAAAAAATCAATCTATCAATATACAAATACAAGCTTACTAATAAAATTATATATAAATTTTTTTAGTGATATTAAAACACAAATTAATATATTGATCAAACAAATTTAACAACATTATAGCTTAAAATGTAGCAAAGCCAATATAAATTCTTCATTTAGAAATGATGAAACATTCCTCCATTTTAATTACAAGTGAACTAGAAACTAGAAAACATTTTCTTAGGTTAACATAATTTTATAAATAAAAAATAAAAAGTCATACCATCACAACATTGAGAAAAAAAAAAAAAAAAAAAAAAACTGATGCTTTGGTAGGATCGATAGAATCGGTAGGATTCCATACATTCCTACAATCCTATACGATTCTACCATTTTTATGATCCTAGTGTGATCCTAAATATTTTGGTGAGGTGGGATTATAAAATCATGCGATCTTACAATTCAGATCGCGATTTTGACAACCATGGTTTTTGAACAATTGCAGTAATCATTTTTATTTAAGTATGCATGCAAAAAAGGAACATGTCATCAATGATTATGACTTATCATTAACTAATGTCATGATGTGTAATGTTAGGGATAATTTATTTTTGTAAATGGTGGTAATAGTTGGACGAACTTATTAGTGGGTTCTAGTTAATTCAACTAGTAAAGTCTTTTTATTGTTAAATATGAGATCTGCGGTTCTAGCACTGCCTACACTAAAAACTAAATTGGTATCTAAGTTTGATGATAAAGAGAAATCATCATGGAGTGAATGCCATAAGTTGATTTTTTATTTTTTGAAATCATATAGAGCAAATGTCATACGTTGAAATTTAATTGTATCTATAAAAAGATAAAAATAATTTTTTTTAAAAAAAGACTAACTTATCCTTTACATAGATTCATTAATGACATCATTTTTATGATCATTAATTCAATAAAGTAGGTCATTAATTATGAAAAAGAAAAAAAAAATTGTCACCACATTTATTACCATAAAAATTTGAACAGTAGCATCTTTCTTAATTTGCAATTACAAGGGAAAACCACCTAGTACTAGAATTCTAAACAATTACAACTCAAGAAACAATAGCACATACTATTTTGTTGTAATCATGCTCATTAACCTTATATACTTAATCAAATGGTCCAAATTACAGTAAGAGGAACCACCTTCACTTACACTTTCTTTTGCCAACCTAGCCATCTCAGCAGCTGATTTCATGAAAATCTTCCTCCTCTCCTCATTCAAAAGATTCACCATTTTTTCTACCATAACTCTATCGCGCGCATCCTTCATGTCCATTCCCAACTTCCAAACCTCACTCACAAACCTACTATTTGTTTGTTGATCAGCAAAGTAAGGCCAACAAATCATGGGCACCCTAGCAACTATGCTCTCTAAGATAGAGTTCCATCCACTATGAGTCAAAAACCCACCTATAGCCTGGTGGGCCAAAACCTCCTCTTGTGGGACCCAACCCGCCATATACCCTCAATCCTTTGTCCCTTCAATAAGTTCAAGTGGAATTTGACCTTCGCCATCTTATTGGGTCACTAAGTCAGGCCTTATAGCCCATAAAAAGCGTTTCTTGCTATTAACCAAACCATACCAAAACTCCATGAGCTCTTCCTTTGTCATGACTGTAATGCTTCCAAAGCTTACATAGATTACAGATTTCAAAGGTTGAGCATCGAGCCATACCATGCAACTTTTGTCCACTTCGAAGAGGCTATTTGGAGACCGAGATTGCAACAATGTCGTTTTGGATTCAAGTTTAGATTTAAGAATTGCATGGAGGGGTCCAATGTTATAAGTTTTGGGACATTTTGTACGTATGTAAGAGAGTACAAGTCCTTCTAAATCTTCAAATGTGTTGAGTACAAGCGCATGGGCTCGAGGGGATTGCCTAGTCATATTTTTAACGTATTGGAGATTTGGGTTTGTTAGGTTGCTTGCTCGGCAAAAACTAAGTAAGTCTCGGATTCGGAGAAAATTTTCCATGCCTGGCACACTTCTTATAAAGCAATCCATGTCTTCATTTTCTAGAGTGATTACCACACTTCTCATTAGTAAGAAATTTGACACAAACGTTTCTTTGTTGAGAAACAAAACAAATGTTAGTAACAAATTTCACTAATATTTATAATTCATAAAAAATAATAAAACTATCATAGAATTATTTTTACTTTCAAACTGAGAAAATTATAGCTATGTTAAAATAAATAAATTAATAAACAAATATATATATATATATAATTGTTTTGTGCAAACAAGTGATCATTTGCGATAGCGACAACACTAAGAAATGAAGGAATGACTACTTAAAAGAAAGATATTGAATATACTATGAAAGTCGAAGATCAACAATGGAGTTTATGGAGAGTTTGTGAAGAAAGATAGGTTTTTTTTTAGATTGATAAGATTACAAGGCTCTTGATAATAGCTTAGAAGTATAGTATTGTCTTAGTTTTTGTAGGCATTATCACATCTATTTTGTGTTTATTTCTATACTCACACATAAATATGAGAGTTTGCAAGTTTTCTCTAAAATATACTCATTACATATATTTTTCTCTTGTTAGAGATTTAAACTAATAAGCTAAACATGCAGACATGAAGCCAAGAAAATGCAAGGGTGAAAATCAATTGAGAAGTGACTTTTGAAGAGTTTGGAGAGTCAAAGATGTGTGGAAACATAAAAGGAAAGAGAGAAATTTGTTTGAGCCAAAGATGGAAAAAATCCTAACATGGAAATATTCAGATCAGTTTTGGTATTTTGGCCATTTCGTTTTATTTTAATATCAGATTGACTTGATTCTTGTAGCCACGAAAAGAGGACTTAAAGATCTAAAACTTTGTAGTTTACCAAAATTTCATAATCTGCTGTATGAAAGGCCAAAACTGACTTGGAAGTTGACCCACGGTTGAAAAACAACAATGACATTTTATATTTTCCTTTTTGGGATGTATGTGTTTTAGGGTTTTGAATGTTATAAATATTAAAGGGATACAAGAGCAGCCACATTTTCTGGCTGCTAAGAAATCTTATTTTTCATCAATTTTTAAGAGTTTTTATTTTCTATGGAAGCTTAAGAACCTAAGCTAGGTTTAGAGATGAAGCCCTAATGTTGTCAGTTGTCCACTATTCAATCCAAGCATGTTTTTCACGTTTTGATTATTGAAACCAATTGTTCTCTTTTATAATTGTTTTATTAGATTGATATTTGATTTCTAATTCTTTCATAAATCTATTCTTGAATCTTCTTATTTTTATAATCTCTCTAATAAAACGTGGTAGTTTTGTTAGATATTTCTTTTGCCATAGTATTGCCTTTAAGGTATGCGATGATCTTAAGTTTTTCTAGCAAAATCATTATTTTCTAGACTAAATTGTTGGAATAATTGATGAATATAATCAACCAAAGAGAGTTTTATCAATAAAGCTTATTTCTAAATCTTCCAATCGGATAGTTTATGTGTTTACTTACCCGATTGTATACTAAATTGGATTGGTAGTAGATGCTTAACAATATTGGTGGATAAACCCTAACACCCTAGTGAGGTTAATTATTGAATTTTACCAAACTTTATTTTTCCTAAGTTTCAATAATATTTTTCTCTATATTATTGATGCTTTTGACGTGTTCTTGTTTTCTTTTTCTTGGTGGAACGACAACTTAGCTACACTACAATTTTCATTACAAAATTGGACGAGAACAGCTCTGTATATTGATACTATAGCAAAGAGGTGGGAAAGTATAACTAACCAACTAATAAGCTGCAAAACTATAAGGATCAAATAAAAGATTGACATCTGTCACCTAAAACTGTAACTAAGCAACTATGAAATACAGCTTATATGACAAACAGTTTTACATATACAATGATAAAACGACTTGTAGTTCCAGTTGTATTATATACTTTCACTGCTTGTCTTTAACAAAAGAAACAATCATGAATTGATTTCTCGTTAGGATCAAATATGATAGGTCACAATCTGAATGACCCCTTGTGATTAACCCTAATTAATTAATTTAGCCAAGTAATTAATTAATCAATTAATTATGCAATTTTGTGGAAGCACAAACAAATCACCAATCAACTAGATAAGCAGCAGAAAATAAATAACACGGTGATTTGTTTACGAATGGGGAAAACCCTAATGGCAAAAACCCCACCGGGTGATTTTCAGGTCACCACTCCCGAAACTCCACTATTATCAAATCAAGCGGTTACAAGTAAAGGAATCCCAAGTACCTTACCAACCTATAGTTGAACCCTTACCCCAATACCCAATTGGACTTGATCTGTAGTGACAGTCTCCACCTTCGATGCACGGCTCCCAAGTACGTGACTAACCAATTGCGCAGATCCAAGTACGCGACTTCAGAACACCAACTGAGGAAGAATGGTTGGCTGCAAAGTTCTTCAGATCATCCTTTCTGATGAATAGCAGGAAGATGCTTGGTTACAAAACCCTATGGTGCAAATACACAGCAACTTCTTGATGGAAGATGAACTAGGTTAAGAACTTCGTCTGTTGATCACAATTTGCTTAAACAAAGATTATTTAATGAATATGCAACTTGTGTCACCCAAAACGGCTCTTAAAATAATCTTTTTATATGTTTAGGGTTAGAAGAAAAGAAAACCTAAAAACATATTCACAGATTCCAAGAAAATCAGATTGGAAATCTGACTTTTTAAATCTCGACAAATAGCAGGTGTCGAGGTAGCTATCGAGAGGTGTCGAGCTTTAAAAATTCTGCACTTCAACTTGCTTTCTCTTGGACAGACTTGATGACTTCAACACTTGACCTTGAAACATTGTTTCTTGAAGTATTAAAAACATCTAGAACTACCCAATTACAAGCAGAGTACGTTTTGTCAAAAGATTAGTCAATTTACATAATTAAGTGACATATGTTCTTAAACAAGTTAAAACATATATGTCCTAACAAAATATATCTATGAGTTTTCTTTTTTATTTTCTATATATTTTTTGCATATTAGTGTTTAAGAATGTCAATATGTATAAAATCAATAACTCATATGAAAAAATTCTAGTTTAGACACCAAAAAAAAAAAAAAAAAGCAAAACGGTTCGATTATATATATAGGTCAAGGAGTTTCGTAATCTTTGACATGCATTATCTGTGCATGGCTAATTTTATTTTGAATTTTAAAATGATATTTTGCAAGTCCAATTGTTTGCTCGTTCTGTACATGTAGTACTGCTGATGTACGCAGTGATATAGCTCATCAATTTTATTTATTTTTAATTTTTGGATTGGACCACGACCATCTCCTTAATTAATAGTAAGAGTTTAAGTCTGCAAAAGGGTAGCTCATGACAAATAAAAGAGGTCGCTGTCTTGACCCATGACAAAATAAATATGTGGTTGTCCTTTGTTAACCTGTAATATTGTATTTTTTATGAAATTATTAATAACATAATGTTTTTATACACCAATAACACTAATAGTCATTTCAATAATTGTGAAAAAGATTTAGCAAAAATTTATGTGAACAAGAAGGCAAATACGAATTTGGCCAGAGTGAGAACTGAGAAAGATTAACTCTAATGGGAAGTTCGCCAGCTTCTATCATATCTTGAATACAATAATAAACCCAGAAGGAGCAAGCACTGATTGTACGGAAAAGAATGACTGGAATGCCAATCTCATTGCCAACATCAACAGGAAAGCTCAAGATTCCATCTGCTATGATGCAAGTCACTGACTGTCCAGTAGCTGAATTTAACTGACCAGAACACAACATTTCTCTAAATATTGGCTTAGTCACCAATTTTAGGGAATCAAACAATTCCATGAAATGGTCACCAGCTCGTGGGTGATCAGCTGGAAGGCCATCTGGGATGGTCTTGAATTGGAATCCAGGAAAACATGCAAAACGGTGTAGAATATTGGTGTGAAGGACAAGGCGATTGTGGTTGTGATCGGTGTTGAGAAAGGTGATGTTGAGGCCAGCAAGTGAAAGAAGCTGAGCTAGATTGAGCATGGAGTTTACATGTCCTTGTGCTAGAAGTGGAAAGATGAGAACATGTGGAGCTATTGATTCTGGTTCCATGTGAGCTCGGTCTAGGGTGCTAATTGCTAAGACGCCCGATCTACTTGGTATCATCTCTTTTCTCGCATATTTGATTTTGCTTTCTCTCAACTCTTAAAATCTGTATTTTTGATTGTATCTTACTTTATTTTTTGGGATGGTGGTAAAGATAGTAATTTCAATTTAGTGCGTGTGGTCATCATGTGAGTGAGTCACGAGTGGTTCTGTGACTGTGTGGGTCAGTGGGTGTAAGGTGGTACGTTTTTCACAGGTAGATGCAATATCATTATTAAAGCAACTGCATTTATTGTAAATTTGGCTTTAAAATTTTTTTATTTTTATTTTACATGTTTATTTTTAAAAATATCTATATTGTTTATTCTACTCGTTTATTTAATAAAATATTCATTTTTTACAAGTTTTTCTTATTTCTTTCACCCTTCCTACTTCTCTCTTTTGTTGAAATCCCCTCACACACAACCCAAGCCGCCATCAATGATCAATCCACCGTCATCAAGCATAGCCACTGCAAACCATGCACCATCATCAATCACTAATCAAAATCCAGATCATCAGGCACCATCATCAAGCTCTCCCTTTACCCACTGATCAAACAAAGAAAGGAGTAGCCATACATTCAAAACTAATAAAGGATACGATAGAGTTGTTGGGTTTGTTTTAAATGTCAAGCTTGATAACTTTAAATTGAAAGAGGCACAAGCCCATATTCTAGAATCTTACTTCTTCAGTGGAAAAAAAATCAGTTTTACTTCTTTAGGATTTCACCTCTGGCAACCAGTGGCTTCACATCACAGGGATGAGATGGAAAAATGAAAAATCCCTCAAAATCCTCTCTTTTCCTTTCAATGAGAGCACTCCGTGCATGAATTAAGTAGGCAAAAAAGAAGAGAGGTGTTTTTTTTTTTTTTTTTTTGGGGGAATTGATCTGGGTTTGAGGTTGAAACAAAGATTTTTTTGGGGGGGTAGGGGTTTGAATGAGAAAATTTTTTTCTGGGTTTTGATTTGGGAATTGGGGGATGGAATTGAAAGAAGAGAGGTGTTTTTTTTTTTTTTCTGGGAATTGATCTAGGTTTTTTTTTTTTTTTTTTTTTTTTTGGGTTTTGGGAATTGTCCCATTCAGAGGAAGAGAAAGAGGGAGAGAGATGCACGGTTACTGTAATAATTGTACATTAATGTACAATTTTACACCCACTGATGTGGGTGTGTTTTTACTCAAAATGTGTAAAATGCATAACTTTTTCTATTTTACAAAACTTTGTATCAACTGATACAATTGCTCTTAGGTAGATGCAATGTCATTTCTTCTCGTTGCGGTTAATAATGTTTTCTTAAAAAAAATATACAATATTAATGAGGGATTATAACGCTACAAATCACTTCACAATTTTTTTGCTACAACTTAAATGGTATATTGTGACTAATTATATATCATTTACAACTCTTTCTCTCACACCCTATGATTAAAAGAAAAAAATGCTAAAATTACAAATTATTTTAGAAAATTGTAGATGTAGTAAGTAATTTTTGATAAATAAAAAAAATGATATTAGTAGCAGACTAATATGACAACCAGTAAGAATTAGCCAAATCAATAATTATAAAAATATTGTAAAATAATTTGTTCTTGTAATATTATTTCCCTACTATGTTATAATTATAGCAAGAAGTAGGTAAATAATTTGTAATCCTTTTTTTTTTTTTTCATATTATTATCGTTGTATTATTGTATAAGTAGATTCCAAGTTCAGGAAAGGAATTTATATATTTCAACTACTCCAAATGTGGCGGTCCTGAGTCCACATTGATCATTTCAACTCTTCAAAAGGAAGCAAGTCTTAAAAAAAAAAATAAAAAAAAAAAAAAAAAAAAAATGCGTGGGCAGAACTTTTATTAGGTATTAAAAAATAATAAATAGTGGGTCTCGTTGTTTTAATGAAATAGGGAGGACTCAATAGGAGGTGCTATAAATAGGATGCCTGAATTATATGGTCCTCCAACTATGGGTTAAAGCTAATTTGATCCCACATGCATTATGGTTCTCCAACTGTGGGTTAAAGCTAATTTGGTCCCTCATGTATTAATTGTTTGAATTTAGTCTTTTTTAGCGCAAAAAAAAAAAAAAAAAAAAAAAAATGAAGAAGAAGAATTTAGTCTTTTAAATATTAATTGTGCCAAATTAAATGCTTCAACTTTCAAAATAAAGACAATTTCATCTTTAGAACTCATCTTCAATTCTTCATATAAACCTTAATAACATAATGTCACATGTCCTTGCATAAGAGTATGGTCCGTTTGAATACAACTTATTTTTTGCTGAAACTGAAAACACTGTAACAAAATAATTTTTAAATATATAAATAGTGTTGTGGGACCCATTTTTAATATTTTTTTGAATAAAGTGGCTGTGGGTCCCATAAACAGTGCGTGAATAGTGCAGTTGTAGGTGTGAATAGTGACAATGGTCTCTCTAAAACAAGTGAAACCAAAAAAAAAAAAGCGGGGTGGGGGGGGGGGGGGGCGCTGAAAAGTAAAACGCAGACACTCGCAAATTAACGTGAATCCAAACCCACAATAAGCATTTGGTCTCTTTAAAAAAAAAAAAAAAAAAAAAAAAAAAAACCTACTTTAACACCCAAAATATTTAGTCTTTCTACTTTAACGTATGATTTTACAATTAATTTACCTTATCATTCCATCTTCTTCTTCTTCTTTTTTCTTATTTTCTTTTTATTTAACTCATTAAAATAATATAAAACAATTAAGAGAGAGAAATTGTCAAGAGGAGAGAGAGAAATGAATAAATAAATAAAAAGCACTTGCTAGTTGCTGCACATTGCTAATGCTCACTCCATCCAGTGCTAAACATTTTGCAAAATTTTTGTGAAAAGCACACCAGTTGGAAGCCTCTTTTTGGTATTTGGTGCACTAAAATGGTATTTGGTGTGTTTTATAGCAGTTATCACTTAGCACACTAGATACTAAGAGCATTAACATCCCGTATCTTCAAACTATTCTATTTTAACATCTTAAAAACTACTTTATCTTTTATACTATACCATTTTACAATACACCTAACATATTAACTTTTATTTTATCATATAACATATTAGAATAATATATCTACACAATAAAATAATATAACCCAAAACCATACATATTCTCTCCCATCTCTCTTTTCTCTCTCATCTTTGTCTCTCTTCCTCTATCTTTCTTCCACTACAACCAGCTACTACCACCACCTCCACCATGAACAAACCCAAAAAGGCTACCAAAACTCAAACAAACCACCCTTGCCTCACTGTCCATCACCCACCACCGCCCAAAAAAAAAAAATCCAAAAATAACCAACAAAACCCAACAAAATTGGACCCATACCAATCCAACAATATCACCAAAATCGGAATCAAACAAAACCCACAAATGAACAACAAAACCCAGCAAAATCAAACCCACACCAATCCAACAACATCACCGAAATCGAAACCACTGAAATTGGAACCAAAATCAGACCCACACCACCACGCCTCCATCACAGGACCTACCAAACTGCACCCCTAGTGAAACGCAACAACCTCGCCACACCACACCGATCTAGAAACCAAAAACCTCCACACCACCGCTGGACCCACGACCCATGCCAAATAAACACCACCACCATGAGAGAAAGATGTGAGAGATAAGCTTGGAATGTTGAGAGAGAGAGAGAGAGAGGGGAAGAGAGATGAGAGACTGATGAAGAGAGAGAAAGAGACAGATATTTAATGGTGGGGAATAAAAAATAATAAATTGGTTTAGAATGTTGCTACAATACCATCATAAATTTAGGATGGTACAATAGCACAATTGTAAAATTTTTTACAATTAGAAGACTAGGTAATGGGTCTTTTTGGTGCTTTGATGATAAAATATACTGACATATACCATTTGCATCACTGGGTACTGATGCTCTAATGCTCTAATCATTTTTACGTAGGTAAGAAGCATGCTAAAGCAACGTCATGTCATTAATGATTACGACTTGTCATTAATGCTATGATGTGCTATGTTAGGGATAATTTATTTTCTCGTAATTTATGGCTGTAATTGGATTAACTTGTCAGTGAGTACCAATTAGTTTAATTAGTAAAGTCTCTATTGTCAAATATAAAATCTATGGTTTAAACACTGCATTTACCAAAAACCAATTAGTATATTGATTTAATAATAAAGATAAATCATCATATAGTGAATGCCATAGGTTGATTTTTATTTTTACTTTTCAACAATATAGAGCAGATGTCATATGTTAAAATTCTATGGTGTAAAAAAAAGTACCAACCAGCCCTTTTACATGAATTTATTACTAACATCACGTTAATGATACATTAATTACAATAATCCAAGTCATTAATTATGAAAATGATGTAAAATAAAATGTGTCACCACATTTATGGCCATACATAATTTTAAACAGTGCCATCTTTCTTAACTTGCAATTACAAGGGGAAACTAGTTGGTACTAGAATTCTAAGCAATAACAACTCAAGAAACAACAGAACATACTATTTTGTTGTAATCATGCTCATTAACCTTATATCCTTAATCAAATGGTCCAAATTACAATAAGAGGACCCACCTTCACTTACACTTTCTTTTGCCAACCTAGCCATCTCAGTAGTTGATTTCATGAAAATCTCCTTCCTCTCCTCCATCAAATGATTCACCATTTTGTCTACCATAACTCTGTCACACACATCCTTCATGTCCATTCCCAACTTCCAAACCTCACTCACAAACCTACTATTTGTTTGTTGTTCAGCAAAGTAAGGCCAACAAATCATGGGCACCCCAGCCACTATGCTCTCTAAGGTAGAGTTCCATCCACTATGAGTCAAAAACCCACCCTACATCCTGGTGGGCCAAAACCTCCTCTTGTGGGACCCAACCCACCATATACCCTCGATCCTTTGTCCCTTCAATAAGTTCAAGTGGAATTTGACCTTCGCCATCTTTTTGGGTCACCAAGTTAGGCCTTATAGCCCATAAAAAGCATTTCTTGCTATTAACCAAACCATATCAAAACTCCATGAGCTCGTCCTTTGTCATGATCGTAATGCTTCCAAAACTTACATAGATTACAGATTTTAAAGGTTGAGCATCGAGCCACACCATGCAGCTTTTGTCCACTTCGAAAAGGCTATTTGGAGACAGAGATTGCAACAATGTTGTTTTGGATTCAAGTTTAGATTTAAGAATTGCATGGAAGGGTCCAATAATATAAGTTTTGGGACATTTTGTTGCATATGTGAGATAGTACAGGTCCTTCTAAATCTTCAAACGTGTTAAGTATGAGTGCATGGGCTCAAGGGGATTACCTAGTCATATTTTTAACCTATTGGAGATTTGGGTCTGCTATGATTCTTGCTTGGCAAAAACTGTGTAAGTCTTGGATACGAAGAAAAGTTTCCATGCCTAGCACACTTCTTATAAAGCAATCCATGTCTTCATTTTCTAGAGTGGTTACCATACTTTTCATTAGTAAGAAATTTGACATAAACGTTTCTCTGTTGAGAAACAAAACAAATGTTCGTAACAAATTTCACTAATATTTTTAATTCGAAAAAAATAATAGAACTACCATAGAATTATTTATACTTTCAAACTGAGAAAATTATAGCTATGTTATATATATATGCAAACAAGTGATCATCTGCTACAGTGACAACACCAATAAATGAAGGAATGGCTACTTAAAACAAAGAAACTATCACATGATATCTCAGTAGGATCAAATATATCTATGATTTTTCTTTTTCTTTTCCTGTTATTAATTTTTTGCATTTTAGTGTTGAAGAATGTCAATATCTATAAAATCAATAACTCATACGAAAAATTCTAGTCTTCTCTATCCTATTAGTTTAGCCAAAAAACAAAAAGGGTCGAGTACAGCTCATGAAAGTTTCGTCATCTTAGACATGCACTTGCGCATGGCTAATTTTATTAGAATTTTAAAATGATATTTTACCAGTCTAATTGCCTGTTCCTTAATTACTAAATGGGTTGTTCATGAGAGCATTTCCATCAAGTGTTCCATAAATATACCATTTTGACACGTCAAAAAACTTATTATTTTAACACACAATTTTACAATTCACTGTTCATCACATTTTCTATTTTTCAATTCTATACATTAAAATAATATTTAAAAATATTTAAAAAAAAACCATCAATATAAAACAATATGAAATAAAAACTCACCACCATGCACAAGCACAACCCACCACCACCACCCACAGGTACAACCCGCCATCACCACCCAATACTATTTCAAAAAAAAAAAAAAAAAAACTCCAAAATCAACACAAAACTCTAAAAAAAAAAAAGAAGAGATGAATTAAGTCAACTCCATTTATACAACCCAAATCACATGGAATCAACACAACTCCACCCCACCCACAATCACACGGAATCCACAACCCAAAAGAAAATTGCCCAAACCCACCACCACACACAAGCACAACCCACCACCACCACCCACAGCCACAGGTACAACCTGCCACCACCAACAACAATCCAATGGCTACCACCACCACCCAATACTATTTTTAAAAAAATCACCAAAAAAAAAAAAAACTTACATGCGATCTCTACTGGTCGACCTCATCAATGAGGCCGAACTCCACAGCAACGGCCAATCTCAATGGCAACGATTTAGGTGGAGAAAAAAAGAAGAAAGAGAGAGAGATAAAGAGACAGAGAGGCACAAAGAAAGTGACAAGGAAAAAAAGAAAAAAGAGTGAGAGGTGAAGATTCTGGAGAAGAAAGAAGAAGAAAAAAAGGAAGAGAGAGTGGTGAAGGGAGAGGCCGAGAAAGAAAGAAGAAAAAAGAAGAGAGAGGAGAAAGAAAGTCATAAAGGAAGAGAGAGAAAATGAATAATTTTTATTTTTTAGCATTTTTGTAAAGATGAAATGGTACTGTTCATATATGCCAAATATGATAGCATTTAGAACATCTTATGTGAGGACTTTTTTGATGTTTGGTGTGTAAAATGTCAAATATTTGACATTTGGCATAATGATGAGAATGCTATTATGTTGCTGTCATTTTGAGTCTAAAATATAAATAGCTTTGCTGCCATGCCATCAAGCATCACACTCCCTAGCTACCTAAATGGTCCATATCTTAATATCTACCTAGCTTAGCTGCTTGCTTGGATGTTTTGTAGTGTTTGTTGTGTTAGACAGAAAAAGAAGTCACTGTCTTGACTCTTGACAGCGTCCCTAATAATTTAGAATAATAAAATTGTGATCGGTGAAATATTATATTTATATGAATTATTTATAACATAATGTCTCTTAGAGCATCAACATTCGGAATTGCAAATGTCATGTCTAATCTTCATTTAGCATTTTTTCCTCAAAAACCTCTCACATCTGGAATTGTAAACACCAGCTATTGCAAAAAATTTTGCAATAGTGCTACAGTGCAATTCTAAAGATAGAATTGCACTGTAGCACAATTCTAAAAAAAAAAACTAATATTTTATTGTAATGGTGATTGGGAGAAAGAAATAATAAATAATAGTGATTGCGGAAAATATTATTTTATTGTGTAGATATATTATTTTAATGAGTAAAATAGGAAAATAAAAGTTTGGGATGCTGGAAGTATTGTATAATATAATGGTATAATTGATAAAGTAACTTTTTGGGATGGTAAAATAGAATAGAGTAGCATTTTCTGATGTTAATGCTCTTAGGCACCAATAATGACATTCACTACAATTATTACGAAAACGATTTTAACATTTTTTATGTAAACATGAAAGCAAATACGAATTTGGCCAGAGTGAGAAAGATTACCTCTGATGGGAAGTTCGCCAGCTTCTATCATATCTTGAATACAAAAATAAGCCCAGAAGGAGCAAGCACTGATTGTACGGAAATGAATGACCGGAATACCAAGTTCATTGCCAACATCAATAGGAAAGCTCAAGCTACCATCTGCTATGATACAAGTCACCGAGTGTCCAGTGGCTGAATTTAACTGACCAGAAGACATCATTTCTTTAAATAATGGCTCAGTTACCAATTTAATGGAATCAAACACTTCCATGGATCGGTAACCAGCTCGTGGGTGATCAGCTGGAAGGCCTTCTGGGGTGCTCTTCAATTGAAATCCAGGAAAACACGCAAAACGGTCTAGAATGTCGGTGTGAAGGATAAGGCGATTGTGGTTGTGATCGGTGTTGAGAAAGGTGATGTTTAGGCCAGAAAGTGAAAGAAGCTGGGCAAGATTGAGCATGGAGTTGACATGTCCTTGTGCTGGAAGAGGAAAGATAAGAACATAGGGGGCTTTTGATTCGGGTTCCATCTGAGCTCGATCTAGGGTGCTAATTGCTAAGTTTTCAGTGTGTCTCTGGCAAGAACTAGTGCCATATACCTGCATATATATGGGGTGGTATATATGTTTTTGACAGGTAGATGCATGTGACTAAAACTTGTTGCACATGTATATGTTGCAACAAATCAATGTTATTAAATCCGTTCCATTCCGGCTAGAATAGTTGGAAAATCTCATATCGGCATACAAACCCGAATGGTAATGCCCCTTGTTCCACTTCGGATCAAATTTTGTTCTGTTCTGGGTGTTCTAGGACGTTTCAGTCAATTTCGGCCGAAATACAAGATTCAGCGGGTATGAGTTATGAGTATGAATAGAAAAGAGAGAGAGAGAGAGGTTTTGAGGTATGGGGGTGATGTGAGAGAGTGCTTGTGTATGAGATAGAGAGAAAACGAAAGGGAAAACAAGTTTAATACATACTTATCTTCTTTTGGAATCAAGAAAAAGAGGCAACGAGCTGAAGGAATTGTTCTTATTCAAAGACTTGAGAGACAGGATTTTGAACTTGAAAGAGTTAAGAGAGAGAAGCAGAAGTGTATAAAATGGTCTGTGGGGTCGGTAGGGTAATAAATGAGGGAGAAATTTAAAAAAATTTATTACCTTTTTATTCTACCATATGATAGGTCAAGAGATTTTATCTATTTTTTTAATTACATTATTGTGATGCGTATTGCATATGTGGTAGATAGCTAATGTTTCACACAAACTAAATAATTAATGTAGTGGGTAATTAAGGGGAAAAATAAATAAATAAGAAAGAAGAGAGAAGAATAAAAACTTATGGGTTGAAGCAAGTTAGGTCTCGCTTAATACGCAAGTTTAAATACATGTTTTCAGTTTTTAAACAATATTACACGTATTTCTACACACTTTTTCACCCACACATATTATCAAAAAATAAAAACTGTTGTTTAAACACACGTACCAAATAGACCCTTAATATTTAGTTGTTTAACTTTATCATGATACTAAAAAAAAAACTAAACTTATAATTAAGCATTTTTAATATTTATTTCATTAACTTGTATTATTATTTAACAAAAAAAAGTAATACATTTTTTAATGTTAAGATGTAAGACTAAAATAGTTTGTATTGCTTGATATTAAGTTAATTTTATGTTGTATAAGAATATATAGATATATATATATATATATATATTTAAGTGTTTCTCAAAAAAATATATATATATATTTAAGAATCTCAAAACACCTTGAAACGGTACGCCGAAATAAATCAATACCTAAATATTCTATTCTACTGGACAAACCAAAACGGGTTCCGAAACGGTATTCATAACATTGCAATAAATGCTACCAATATGGATGCAATATTATAATCATTGTGTGGGAATAACGTTCAATCAGAGCAATCTATATTTTTTTCAAAAACTCCAAATCCAGCAGTCCCAAAATTAAAATAAATAAATAATGTGGCCGTCTAGAATCCACATGAAGCAATTTTGATTTGAAAATAAAAATCAATTGCCATTATTGTTTGATAATAAAAGAAAATTATAATGGAGTAGGTGTTGTAGGTTTTTTTTTTTTTTTCTTTTTGTGAACCATATGAAGCAAAAATCATAATTTGAAATACTATCATATTTAAAAAAATAAATGATAAAAATAAAATCAGACTAACCTTTTACATGAATTCATTAGTGGCATCAATTTTATGGCAAATTAATTACAATAAATCAAGTCATTAATCATGAAACAGTAGGTAAAAAAATAAAAATAAAAAATTGTCATCACACGTAATTATGACCTTAAAAATGTGAATAGTGCCATCTTTCTTAATTTGCAATTACTAAAGAAAACCACTTGGTACTAAAATTCTAAATAATAACAACACAAGAATTGATAGTACAAACTATTTTGTTGTAGTCATGCTCATTAATCTTATATCCTTAATCAAATGGTCCAAATTACAGTAAGAGGACCCACCTTCACTCACACTTTCTTTTGCCAACCTAGCCTTCTTAGCAATTGATTTCATGAAAATTTCCCTCGTCTCCTCCATCAGATGATTCACCATTTTTTCTACCATAACTCTATCACACACATCCTTCATGTCCATTCCCAATTTCCAAACTTCACTCACAAACCTACTATTTATTTGTTGATCAGCAAAATAAGGCCAACAAATCATGGGCACCCCAGCCACAATGCTTTCTAAGGTAGAATTCCATCCACTATGAGTCAAAAACCCACCTACAGCTTGGTGGACCAAGACCTCCTCTTGTGGGACCCAACCCACCATATACCCTCTATCCTTTGTCCCTTCAACTAGTTCCATTGGAATTTGACCTTCGCCATCTTTTTGGATCACCAAGTCAGGCCTTACGGCCCATAAAAAGTGCTTCTTGCTGTTAACCAAACCGTACCAAAACTCCATGAGCTTGTCCTTTGTCAGGACTGTAATGCTTCCAAAGCTTACATATATTACAGATTTCAAAGGTTGAGCATCAAGCCACACCATGCAGCTTCTGTCCACCTCGAAGAGGCTATTTGGAGACTGAGATTGCAACAAGGTTGTTTTGGATTCAAGTTTAGATTTAAGAATTGCATGGAGGGGTCCAATGGTATAGATTTTGGGACATTTTGTGCGAATGTGGGAGAGTATAGGTCCTTCTAAATCTTCAAACGTGTTGAGTATAAGCGCATGGGCTCGAGGGGATTGCCTAGTCTTATTTGCAACAAGTTGAAGATTTGGATTTGCTAGGTTGCTTGCTTGGCAAAAACTAGGTAAGTCTCGGATTCGGAGAAAAGTTTCCATGCCTGGGACACTTCTTATTAGGCGGTCCATGTCTTCATTTTCTAGAGTGGTTATCATACTTCTCGTTAGTAAGAAATTTGACTCAATATTTCTTTGTGGTGAAACGAAACAAACGTTAATTAGTAACAAATTTCACTAATATTTTTAATTTGAAAAAAATAATAAATCTATCAAAGAATTATTCATATTGTCAAACTGAGAAAATTCTAGCTATGTTCAAACAAAATTGCGAGATGTAAAGCCTGTAATTGTTATTGAAAACTAGTGATCATATGTGACAGTGGCAACACCAAGAAGTGAAGGCATGGCTACTTAAAAGAAGCAAAGAAAGTCAACTATCATGATTTCAAATATATCTATGAGTTTTCTTTTGTTTCCCGGTTTTTTTTTTTTTTTTCAAGTTAGTGTTGAAGAATTTCTATATGAATAAAATTAATAGAGTAATACAACATACACAAATTATTTTATAACATTTTTACAAACTGTTGATGTGGGTTTAGTATTTTCCAAATAATTATTGTAAGGAAAAATGTGATGTTAGTGATAAGCCCATATTAAAACTAGTTAAAATTTGCCACATTAGCAATTTGTAAAAATATTGTAAAATAGTTTATGTATGTAGTATTACTCAAAATTAATAACTCACACAAAGAATCTAGTCTTCTCTATCCAATTAGCTTTAGCCAAAAACCAAAATAAAAACAAAAAACAAAGTTTCGAGAGTATAGCTCATGATGAAGTTTCGTCACCTTTGACAAGAACCTGCGCATGGCTAATTTATTTGAATTTTAAAATGATATTTTACTAGTCTAATTGCCTGTTTCTTAATTATTAAATGGGTAGCTCAAGACAAACAAAAGAGATTGCTGTCATTTTGAGTCTAAATAGCTTAGTTGCCTTGTGCTATATATCAAGCCATCACAAACCCTATGTTTGGTCTATTAAATTACTAAGATTATGTTTGGTAACAGTTTTTGTTTTCTATTTTCAAAAACTTGTTTTTGAAAATATAAGTTATATTTGGTAATATTTTTTTTTCTATTTTTAAAAACTTGTTTTTGGGAATACAAAGAAAAACCAATTTTCTTGTATTTTTTTAATTAACGAATCTGTATGAGACAAATTCATTAATTAAATGCGTTTTTTCATTGATTTTTAAAAATTAGAAACTGAAAACAGTCTTTTACATGTTTTCAGTTTTCTTCATAAATTAAGTTTTAAGAATAATTTTTGTTTTCTGTTTATTTTTGATTGCCAAATAAGTTTTTTAGTTTCAAAAATAGAAAATTGATTTTGAAAATAGAAAATAAGAGAAAAAAAAAAACAGTTACCAAACATACCCTAATTATTATAAAAGTTTAAACTATATTAAGATATGGTAAATTTAATTATTTAATTATACAATTCTAATACCTCTCCTCACGTGTGGGTTGAAACTACCTTTTAATAGATGAGACCCAACACATGAAAATTTAAATAAAAGATAGAGTAAAAGAGACAATGATCGAACTCAGAATCTCATTCTCTGATACTATATCAAAGTTTCAAGCATTTCACAAATACAATCCACGTTATGACCTCCATAGCCAAAGCTTGAAACTTTTACATGGTCTATTTGGCTTTGTTTGATGATTGGCTTTGGCCTCCCCTGTGTCTAGTTTATGTTATCAGGAGGGTGGTTTCTGCTTGCTTGTTTTCAAAACAGTGTTTTGTAGTGTTTGTATAGTCACCACCATAATTATGAAAAAGATTTTATATTTTTTATGTAATTAAACAAGAAAGCAAATACGAATTTGCTAATGGATGCCTCATGACAGAGTGAGAAAGATTACCTCTAATGGGAAGTTCGCCTGCTTCTATCATATCTTGAATACAAAAGCAAGCCAAGAAGTAGCAAGCACTGGCTGTACGGAAGTGAATGACTGGAATACCAAGCTCATTGCCAACATCAATAGGAAAGCTCAAGATTCCATCTGCTATGATACAAGTCACCGACTGTCCAGTAGCTGAATTTAACTGACCAGAAGACAACATCTCTCTAAATAATGGTATAGTTACCAATTCAAAGGAATCAAACATTTCCATGAATCGGACACCGGCTCGTGGGTGATCATCTGGAAGGCCATCTGGGATGCTCTTGAATTGGAATCCAGGAAAACATGCAAAACGGTGTAGAATATTGGAGTGAAGGACAAGGCGATTATGGTTGTGATCTGTATTGAGAAAGGTGATGTTGAGGCCAGCAAGTGAAAGAAGCTGAGCTAGATTGAGCATGGAGTTGACATGTCCTTGTGCTGGAAGTGGAAAGATGAGAACATGTGGAGCTTTTGATTCTACAGGTTCCATGCTTGTGTGAGCTCGATCTAGGATTCTTCTAGGGTGCTAATTGCTAAGTGCGGCAGTCAGGGCTCCATATATGCATGTACTTCTATATGTGATGGAATGTATTTGACAGGTAGATGCATTATTATTATCATTGTATGGTTGGAAATAATCTTATGTGGGCTCACTGGACAGTGAGACAATAATCTTATGTGCACGCATGAGATACCAATTAACTTCTATATATATATATATATATATATTTTTTTTTTAAACAAATACACATGTGGCAGTCTATGTCAGTGCTATTTATATTTTTTCAAAACTAATACAAATGTGGGGGTCCATCAGTCCATGTCAGAACTATTCTAAACAAGCAACCAGTGGTTTTGCGGTAACGTGTTCTATTTTTCTGGTTGAACAAAAGTCATGTGGTACAGGATTAATTGGGAGTCGGCAGAGTTCGGCCTCTTACAGTCATTGGCATATATAAAAGTAAATAATTTCCATTTTTAAATTCCAGAGTCCAGAAAATTACCACAAATTCCCAGTATGTTGTACGGCTAAAGGGAAACATGAAGTTAATTATTTATTTTTTTTTTGAAAATCAAGTAAATTAGGTAATAAATAAATGAAATAAGCATTACGCCATCTATCAAAACTGTATTTATAAAATTTGATGATCTTGAATCTATCTAAGATTTTTTTTAGAATGATTTTGTCTAAGAAATGAGTGGACATATTCCCTCCGATTTCCATTATTATAAAAATTAATGAATATTTTAAGGATATTGATTTAAAAAATATGTTTAAAAACTTTTTATTGAAAACAAAATAATAATTTTTTCGTTACAACTTTATATATTTTTTTATAAAATTTGTATCAAACTTTCCTAAAATTATCCTTTAACAAATATTCTAAAAGCACCATTAACCAAATCCCATTTTATTGATATAAAATACTGAACCATCTCAACTCTTATCAAGTTTTGGTGATTAAGTGATACTATTCAATCCTTCCTTATTTTGTTTTTATAGATACAATAAAATTTAAACATATGGCATCTACTCTATGGTGATTAATTTTTTTATCATCAAGTCAAAATATCAATTAATTTTTTGTGCATACAAGGTTAGAACCTCAAATATTTTATTCAAAAAAAAAAGTTTTACCAGTTGAATTAACTAGAATCCACAATCCTCTTTAAATTAGAAATTTAGAACCACAATATTATTACAAATAACTATTTCGGATGTAGCTCAAAAGCTCTTAGCGTTAAGACCTTGCTGGCTCATCATCCTAATATTCTTAATCAAATGGTCCAATTTACAACACAATTACCCACCTTCATCAACACTCTCTTTTGCTAACCTAGGCTTCTCATTCTTTGATCTTAGAAACTCCTGCCTCCTTTCTACCATTAGATCATTCAAATTGAATTTATAAAATTTGATGATCTTGATTTTTTTTTTTCTTAAATATGAATGGACATATTACAATTTTAATATCATATTTTCTTATCTTAGTATATAGTATTGAACCTTCACAACTCTCATCAAAATTTTGGTGACTGAATGATACTATTTGGTTCTTCCATAAATTAAAATTTTAGAATCTCAATAATATTGCAAATAATTAGTCAAGAAATAGCTCAAAAGTTTTCAAAAGTAAGGCCTTGTTAGCTCATCATCTAGAAATCCTCAATTAGACGGTCCAAATTACAATACGAGCATCCACCTTTATTACTACTATCTTTTGCCAACCTAGTCATTTCATCGGTGATCTTAGAAATTCCTCCCTCCTCTATAGTATTAGATCATTCACCATCCTTTTGCACAATCTCGGTATCACATGCATCTTTCATGTCCAACTGTAAAAACAAATAAATGTAAGATAATGATTGGATTTTCTAGCCTATCAAAATCAGTGTTGGTTGTGCTACATATTTATAATATGTGTTTGAGTTACAAATTACAAAAGGACAAAGTTACAAATAGAAGAAGTTAAAATAGAAAAGAAGTCTATCTTAAAAGACAACATAAGTCTATCTTTGAAAGCTGTTCTTATCGCTAACTTAATTATTGTTATCTGCACAACTCTTTTGAATTTTGGAATTCAAAGACTTTTCTTTATCACAACTAGCTTGGATTCGTATTTTGGAGTTGTTGTTGATCTTATCCTTAACACCAACCCAACCTTCCACTCCTCCCTCACAAGCCTACTACTATTCAACATTTGATCAGTTGAATAAGGCCATCAAATCATAGGCACAGCAGTCACAATGCTCTCTAACATTGAGTTCCACCCGCTATGAGTCAAAAACCCATCAATTGCATGGTGGGCTAGTACCTCTTCTTATGGGATCCAACCCGGCCACCATATACATTCTCTTCCTAGTTCCTTCCACAAGTTCTTTTGGAACCTCTTTCTCTTCTTTTTCACAAAACAAGTCTGTTCTTATGACCCACAAGAACCTTTTATAACTATTCACCAATAACCATACTCCGAGAGTTGATCCCTTGTCATGAACGTGACACTTCCAAAGTTTACATAAATTACTGATTTTTATGGCTGATTGTCCAGCCATTTCATGCAACTTCTATCCATTTCCCAAAGACTATTAAAAGACTGAGTTGTTTTGCCTCCCGAGTCTTGTTACTAAACTCATATATGTGGAGAGGTCCATTGCTGTAAGTTTTTTGGGATACGGTTACGTATATGGGTGAGTATGGGAGCTTCTAGGTCTTCAAACGTACGTTGATGATGAGTGCATTGGCTCTAGCTTTTTTTTGGCCCTCACTAATAACAAATTGGAGGGTTGGGTCAGCTAAGTTGCTGGTGCGCAAAATCCTGGTAGGTCTCGGAGGCGGAGAAAATCCTCCATACTACCAGGGACAAGTTCTATTGGCCTATCCATATCATCATTTCCTGCAATACATTCATGCATTTTCTTAAATGTATGTAGATGGGTTTGATCAACTTGGGTCTGTTTTTGACTTGAACTAATTTACTACCTTGTTGATTCAAACATCTCTAACGAGATGAGAGACTAATGAAGAGAGAGAAAGAGACAGATATTTAAAGGTGGGGAGTAAAAAATAATAAATTGGTTTAGAATGTTGCTACAGTATCATCATAAATTTAGGATGGGACTGTAGCACAATTGTAAATTTTTTTACAATTAAAGTATTCTCATCAGGTGTGCCAAATGCCAAATATTTGATATTTGGCATTTGGCACACCAAAAACAGACCCTTATTAGATGTGTTAAATGCCAAAAAAATTTGAGACATACTATAGTACAATCTCATCTTTGGTATGGTACGAATGAAAATGACATTTGGTTTTTATTATTTTTTCTTCATCTTTCTCTCTCATCTCAAATAAAATATCTCTTTATCTACACTTTCAGCTACACATTCACTACCACATATTTTGTATTTTTTTTATATTGTTAGTTTTTTAATGTTATTTTAATATTTTTATATATTATTTTAATGCATATAATTAAAGAATAGAAGATGTGATGTACAGTGAATTATAAAATGATGTGTTAAAATAATAAAGTAGCATTTTTGGTGTGTTAAAACAGCATATTTATAGAACATCTGATGATAATGCTCTTAGAAGACTGAATAATGGGCCTTTTTAGTGCTTTGATGCTAAAATATACCGACATATATCATTTGCATCACCGAGTACTGATGCTCGTTTGCTCTAATCATTTTTATGTAGGTAGGAAGCATGCTAAAGCGACGTCATCATTAATGATTATGACTTGTCATTAATCCTATGATCTAATATGTTGGGGATAATTTATTTTCCTGTAACTTATGGCAATAATTGGATTAACTTGTCGGTGAGTACCAATTAGTTTAATTAGTAAAGTTTCTATCATCAAATATAAAATCTAGAGTTTGAACATTGCATTTACCAAAAACCAATTAGTATATTGATTTAATAATAAAGATAAATCATCATATAGTGAATGCCATAAGTTTATACTTATTTTTATTTTTGAACGATATAGAGCAGATGTCATATGTTGAAATTTTATAGTATAAAAAAAAATACTAACTTGCCCTTTTACATGAATTTATTAGTGATATCACTTTTATGATACATTAATAACAATAAACCAAGTCATTAATTATGAAAATGATGGGAAAAAAAAAAATTTGTCATCACATTTATGGCCATACAAATTTTTAAACCATGCCATCTTTCTTAACTTGCAATTACAAGGGACACTAGTTGGTACTAGAATTCTAAACAATAACAACTCAAGAAACAATAGCACATACTATTTTGTTGTAATCATGCTCATTAACCTTATATCCTTAATCAAATGGTCCAAATTCCAGTAAGATGGCCCACCTTCACTTACACTTTCTTTTGCCAACCTAGCCATCTCAACAATTGATTTCATGAAAATCTCCCTCCTCTCCTCCATCAAATGATTCACCAGTTTTTCTACCATAACTCTATCACACACATCCTTCATGTTCATTCCCAACTTCCAAACCTCACTCACAAACCTACTATTTATTTGTTGATCAGCAAAGTAAGGCCAACAAATCATGGGCACCCCAGCCACTATGCTCTCTGAGGTAGAGTTCCATCCATTATGAGTCAAAAACCCACCTATAGCCTAGTGGGCCAAAACCTCCTCTTGCGGGACCCAACCCATCATATACCCTCAATCCTTTGTCCCTTCAACAAGTTCAAGTGGAATTTGACCTTTGCCATCTTTTTGGGTCACCAAGTCAGGCCTTATAGCCCATAAAAAGCGTTTCTTGCTATTAACCAAACCATACCAAAACTCCATGAGCTCGTCCTTTGTCATGACCGTAATGCTTCCAAAGGTTGAGCATTGAGCCCCACCATACAGCTTTTGTCCACTTCGAAGAGGCTATTTGGAGACAGAGATTGCAACAATGTTGTTTTGGATTCAAGTTTAGATTTAAGAATTGCATGGAGGGGTCCAATCGTATAAGTTTTGGGACATTTTGTGCGTATGTGAGATAGTACAAGTCCTTCTAAATCTTCAAACGTGTTAAGTATGAGTGCATGGGCTCGAGGGGATTGCCTAGTCATATTTTTAACCAGTTGGAGATTCGGGTCCGCTATGTTTGTTGCTCGGCAAAAACTAGGTAAGTCTCGGATTCGAACAAAAGCTTCCATACCTAGCACACTTCTTATAAAACAATCCATGTCTTCGTTTCTAGAGTGGTTACCATACTTTTCATTAGTAAGGAATTTGACATAAACGTTTCTTTGTTGAGAAACAAAACAAATGATCGAAATAAATTCCACTAATATTTTTAATTCGTAAAAAATAATAAAATTATCATAGAATTATTTATGCTTTCAAACTAAGAAAATTATAGCTATGTTATATATATATGCAAACAAGTGATCATTTGCGACAATAACAACACCAAGAAATGAAGGAACGGCTACTCAAAAGAAAGAAACTATCACATGATATCTTGGTAGGATCAAATATATCTTTGATTTTTCTTTTTCTTTTCTGGTTATTAATTTTTTGCATTTTAGTGTTGAAGAACGTCAATGTGTATAAAATCAATAACTCATACGAAAGATTCTAGTCTTCTCTATCCAATTAGTTTAGCCAGAAAACAAAAAGGTTCGAGTATAGCTCATGAAAGTTTCGTCATCTTTGACATGCACTTGCGCATGGCTAATTTTATTTGAATTTTAAAATGATATTTTACCAGTCTAATTGTCTGTTCCTTAATTGCTAAATGGGAAGCTCAAGATAAACAAAATAGTTCGCTGTCATTTTGAATCTAAAATATAAATTGCTTAGCTGCCATGCCATCAAGCATCACACTCCATAGCTACCTAAATGGTCCACATATATCTTAATATCTATGGTCCCTAAATGGTCCAATTTGTATTGTTTGTTGCATTAGACAGAAAAAGAGGTCACTGTCTTGACTCTTGACAGCCTCCCTAATAATTTAGAATAATAAAGTTGTGATCGGTGAAATATTATATTTATATGAAATTATTAATAACATAATGTCTCTTAGGCACCAATAATGACATTTACTACAATAATTATGAAAAGGATTTTAAAATTTTTTATGTAAACAAGAAAGCAAATACGAATTTGGCCAGAGCGAGAAAGATTACCTCTGATAGGAAGTTCGCCAGCTTCTATCATATCTTGAATACAAAAATAAGCCCAGAAGCAGCAAGCACTGATTTTACGGAAATAAATGACCGGAATACCAAGCTCATTGCCAACATCAATAGGAAAGCTCAAGCTACCATCTGCTATGATAAAAGTCACCAACTGTCCAGTAGCTGAATTTAACTGACCAGAAGACATCATTTCTTTAAATAATGGCTCAGTTACCAATTTAATGGAATCAAACACTTCCATGAATCGGACACCAGCTCGTGGGTGATAGCTGGAAGGCCATCTGGGATGCTTTTGAATTGGAATCCAGGAAAACACGCAAAACGGTCTAGAATGTCGGTGTGAAGGACAAGGCGATTGTGGTTGTGATCGGTGTTGAGAAAGGTGATGTTTAGGCCAGAAAGTGAAAGAAGCTGAGCAAGATTGACCATGGAGTTGACATGTCCTTGTGCTGGAAGAGGAAAGATAAGAACATGGGGAGCTTTTGATTCGGGTTCCATCTGAGCTCGATCTAGGGTGCCAATTGCTAAGTTTTCAGTGTGTCTCTGGCAAGAACTAGTGCCACATACATGCATATATATGGGGTGGTATATATGTTTTTGACAGGTAGATGCATGTGACTAAAACTTGTTGCACGTGTATATGTTGCGCAACAAATGATGCCAATATTGATGCAATATTATTAATTATCATTGTGTTGGAATCACGTTCAATCAGAGCTATCTATATTTTTTTTCAAAAACTCCAAATCTAGCTATCCCAAAATTAAAATAAGTAAATAATGTAGCTGTCTAGAATCTAGTTTTGATTTGATAAAAAGAACCAATTGGCATCTTGATCTGATAATAAAAGATAATTATTATGGAACATGTGCTGTAGATTGATTTTTTTATTTCTTCTGTGAGCCATATGAAACAGACATCATAATTTGAAATACTATCATATTTTAAAAATAAATGATAAAAATAAAAATTGGACTAACCATTTACATGAATTCATTAGTGGCATCAATTTTATGGCAAATTAATTACAATAAATCAAGTCATTAATCATGAAAAAGTAGGTAAAAAAGTTGTGTCACCATGCTTATAACCATAAAATTTTGAATAGTGCCATCTTTCTCAATTTGCAATCACTAAGGAAAACCACTTGGTACTAAAATTTTAAAAAATAACAACTCAAGAAATAATAGTACATACTATTTTGTGGTAGCCATGCTCATTAATCTTATATCCTTAATCAAATGGTCCAAATTACGGTAAGAGGACCCACCTTCACTCACACTTTCTTTTGCCAACCTTGCCTTCTTAGCGATTGATTTCATGAAAGTCTCCCTCATATCTTCCATCAAATGATTCACCATTTTTTCTACCGTAACTCTATCACACACATCCTTCATGTCCATTCCCAATTTCCAAACCTCACTTACAAACCTACTATTTATTTGTTGATCAGCAAAGTAAGGCCAACAAATCATGGGCACCCCAGCCACTATGCTCTCTAAGGTAGAGTTCCATCCACTATGAGTCAAAAACCCACCTATAGCTTGGTGGACCAAGACCTCCTCCTGCGGGACCCAACCGACCATATACCCTCTATCCTTTGTCCCTTCAACTAGTTCCACTGGAATTTGACCTTCGTCATCTTTTTGGATCACCAAGTCAGGCCTTATGGCCCATAAAAAGCGCTTCTTGCTATTAACCAAACCATACCAAAACTCCATGAGCTTGTCCTTTGTCATGATTGTAACGCTTCCAAAACTTACATATATTACAGATTTCAAAGGTTGGGCATCGAGCCACACCAGGCAACTTCTGTCCACTTTGAAGAGGCTATTTGGAGACTGAGATTGCAACAATGTTGTTTTGGATTCAAGTTTAGATTTAAGTATTGCATGGAGGGGTCCAATGGTATAGATTTTGGGGCATATTGTGCGAATGTGGGAGAGTACAGGTCCCTCTAAATCTTCAAATGTGTTGAGTATAAGCGAATGGGCTCGAGGGGATTGCCTAGTCTTATTTGCAACAAGTTGAAGACCTGGGTCTGCTAGGTTGCTTGCTTGGCAAAAACTAGGTAAGTCTCGGATTCGGAGAAAAGTTTCCATGCCTGGGACACTTCTTATTAGGCGGTCCATGTCTTCATTTTCTAGAGTGGTTACCGTACTTCTCGTTAGTAAGAAATTTGACTCAATATTTCTTTATGGAGAAATGAAACAAATGTTAATTAGTAACAAATTTCATTAATATTTTTAATTCGTAAAAAATAATAATACTATCAAAGAATTATTCATATTGTCAAACTGAGAAAATTCTAGCTATGTTCAAACAGAATTATGAGATGTAAAGCCTGTAATTGTTCTTTGAAAACCAGTGATCATATGTGACAGCAACAACACCAAGAAGTGAAGGCATGGCTATTTAAAAGAAACAAACAAAGTAAACTATCATGATTTCAAATATATCTATGAGTTTTCTTTTGTTTCCCCCTTTTTTTTTCAAGTTAGTTGTTAGGACATATGTGATTCAATTTTAAGAACATATGTCAACATTTTATGTAAATAGTTAATCCTTTGACAAAACGCATTTTACTTGTAATTTGGTAGATCTAGGATGTGTTTAATGCTTCAAGAAACAAGGTTTCAAGTTTAAGTGTAAAAACCATACAGGTCTGTCCAAGAATCAAGTGAAGAAATGCTGTTCATTAAAACTCGACAAGTAGCATCTATCGAGATTGAAAAGCTGCTGAAGCCTGTGCCTCGACAGTTAGCTTGATAGATGGCTATCTATCAAGGTTTATAAAACTTAGTTTTTGAGGGCTGTTTTTCAACCAATCCATGAATGTATGTTTAGGTTTTCTTTTCTCACAACCCTAAACATTTATAAGGATTATTTTAAGGGCTGTAAAAAGTTACACACAGTTGCACAAGAACACAATTTCACAAGTGAAGAAAAGTGTAACCGGAAACCTAGTTTGCCCTAGTTCTTCTTTCTCTTCAAGAAACTGCTGTGTTTGTATACCATAGGGTTTTGTAACCAAGCAACTTCATAATCTTTATCGTGTGATGAACAGAAGAACTTTGCAACCAACATCCTTCTCAAGTTAGTGATCAAGTCGCATATTGGGATCCACACAATTGGTTAGTTATGTACTAAGAGCCATGCATTAAAAATGAGAGATTGTCACTATAGAACAAGTCCAATTGGGTATTGGGGTAAGGGTTCAATTATAGGTTGGTATAAGGTATTAGGATTTCTTTACTTGTAACCATTTGTTTTGATAATAGTGAATTCTCGGGAGTAATGACCTTAAAATCACCCGGTGGGGTTTTTACCGTGTAGGTTTTCCCCATTCGTAAACAAATCACCATGTCAATTAAATTTTTGCTGCATACTTAGTTATTTGGTGATTTGTTTGTGCTGCCTTGCATTTTGCAAGTTATTTTGATTAATTAATAAACTTGGCTAATTAATCAATTAATTCATCGCAAGGAGTCATTACATTCTTGGCCTATCAAGTGGTATCAAAACAAGTACATTATGATTAGATCTTAATCTTTGCTGTGTGATCCATTGACCCTTTTTGTCATAGATAGAGGACAGTCTCTTATTATACCTCTTTTATTTGATGGCACTAACTATGCATACTAAAAAGTACACATAAGAGTTTTCTTGCAATCTTTAAATGAGAAAGTGTGGCAAGCTATGGAGATAGGTTAGACCAAGTCTACGGAAATGCCAGCTGACAAGGATGATGCAAAGATCAAGACAGCAAACTTCAACAGTAGGGCATTGAATACTCTATTCAATGCAGTCACGAATGAGGAATTTAAGAAGATATCCTCTACTGAAACTGCTTATGAAGCATGGACCATTCCCTAGACAACCTATGAAGGAACCAAGGCTGTCAAGGATTCAAAGTTTTAGAGCCTCACTACAAGCTTTGAAGATATCAAGATGGAGGAGGATGAGTCGTTCGATGAGTTCTATGCCAAGCTCAAGGACATAGTGAACTCAACTTTCAATCTTAGGGAAACTATTCCTAAATCTAAGATTGTGAGAAAGGTGCTTAAATCTCTACTAGAGAGATTCCATGCCAAGATCATCGCCATTGAGGAATCAAAGGATATTGACAAAATTCCGTTGACAGAACTGGTTGGCAATTTGTAGACCTATAAGTTGGGTTTATCTAGGATCGGAAAATCAAGCAAGAATAAGAGCATGGCACTAACGACCAAAAGCAATGATACTAATGAGTCTTTTGATGATAAAGATTTTACGTTGAAGTCCTACATCACCAAGCAATTCAAGAAGTTCATAAAGAATGCCAATGCAAAGGGCTTCGACAAGGACCGTAGGCAATCCAATTCCTCACAGTTCAAAAGCCAAGATAAAGGGGAAAATAATGCTAAGGATGGTGGTCAATATACTGCTGCCTCAAGACCAAAGTGCCTTGGGTGTCAAGGTTTCAGTCATATGAAACAAGAGTGCCCTACCTATCTCAAGACTATCGGAAAAAGTAAGGCACTTGCTGCTACCTTGAGCGACACTGAGCCTGAGGATGACTCCAATAATAAGGATGATAGAATCCTAAATGCCTTCATTGCCACTGTAAATCTTACTAAGAGAATTGTTGAAGATGTGGATGAATAAGAGGAATTGGTGGAATCTAAGTTTGAGAAGATGGATGAACAAGATGGCATCCACACAGCCTATGTAAAGTTATACAGGGTCTCAGAAAAGCACGAGAAGTTGTATAGGTTGGTCACCAAGAAGCTTAGTGATGTGGAGCTTGAGCGAGAAGAAATCTCTACAAAGTTTGATGAAACCAATTAGACTATTGGAACACTAAGATTTGAGAATAATTTCTTGACTGAGAAGACCAAGAAGTTTGAGGCAGAACTGTTCTAAGTCAGAACTCAGCTAGAAAGGACTTTAAGTGCTAAGCTCGATGAGATGCTCAGTCTTCAGAAATCTACTTCCAATCGAATCGATTTAGGGTATGATCTCTGTTCTCCTAGTATAGCTACTTCTAATTCTACTATTTTTGTTCCTCTTGCTAATAATGTTGAAACTGAGAACAATAATGTTAAGAATGAATTAGCTAGTAAGAACATAGACAAAGGTAAATCTATCTTAGGAGCACCCCCCTAAACTTGATAAGAAAGAGATTAAAAACCTTAGGGCTAAGAAGGGAAACTTTCAAAAACCCAAGCAGAAAAAGCAGCATTTATGTCATCATTGTGGCGCAGCTAGACATACTCGACCTAATTGCTATAAGTGGTTAACCACTCAAAAGAGCAACGGCATGATCACATCGGGAGATCAGAATTAGCTCCCATTCTCTTTTGCTCCTCTTGGAGATCTTCTTAAAGCTCTCATGTTCTTTTTAAACTTGAACGGTTTTAATTCTTCCCCTTCACCGTCAGATCAAGTGTTTGCTAAACGAAAAGGTTCTTCCAAGGTGTGGAAGGAAAATGGCTCCAAATGATTCTGTCGCTTATTCTCTCTCTCCCTTTCTTTTTTTGGTTTTGTATTACTTGTGTGTTTTGCTTTTATATTTTGAGTTGGTCTAATTTTATGCATTACTTTGTCTTGTTTAACATATTTTTGTTTGGTTACTTTTCAATTTTTTTGTTCATATAAAATATAAAAAAAATTGAAAAATACAAAAATAGTGTATATTTGTGTACATTGGTATTTGTGTACATTGGTACTTGTGTACCTTGGATGGCTATTGAAACATAGTTTTCTAAATTTTATATTTTTTGTAACTTAGATGAGCACTCTATGCACAACTAAATGAGTAAGTTTTGTGACTCGTGTTTATGATGAGTAAAGTTAAGTGATCTCTTGTATTTAACACTCATATCACTCTTTTTGACAGGAATGACTAAAAAATCCTAAGAGAAATGCATAAATAATCATCTCACCACTATTCTCTGCCAATCATAAAATGACATTTGTATGTTTCGGCATAGCAAAAGTGGAATGTCAAATGTTTGACATCATTGGGTATTGCTTTTCTCTTTCTTATATGTCCATGCATGGTTTGCTCAAAAGAAAAATATGCAAAGAAAAATAAAAGCAAAAAAAAGGAACAAAATGCTTTATATATGAACCTCAAAAGTGATAGTTCCCATCAAACAATTATGATTGTGTGTGAATTAAAATGATTTTCTCATATCTTAAATCGTTATAACATGTAAACACTTATACACTCTTGCGATGTTTTTCACACACAACATGCAATATTCTTTGCAACTTTTGATACATGTGCAGGTATAATGTGATTTGGCTATCATAAGGAATACTTTTGTTTATGTATGCTCACTAAACTGTCTTAACTTATTTTTGAAATATAAAATTGGTTAGACTTGTTTTGTGTGTGTGTGTGTGTGTGTGTTGAGATCTATATGCTTAACATTTTTCGTGTAGAGATGTTTTTGAGAGTTTAAAATATCGTTTGGATCTTGGTCATCTTTGAAAAACTATTTTTAAGCAATTTTGATAGCTTCTCAATAGCTCTCGACAAATAAGCTATCTATCTATCGAGACCCTCCATCTTTTCTTTTTCTCATTCTTGATAGCTCTTAATAGCTAGTTCGATCAATCGAGAAATTTCTGTCTCCTCGATAGCTACCTCGATCCATCGAGCTTCTTTGTTTTGAAAACCTCTTGTTTGATCCTCGATAGCTCCTCGTTAGCTCTTCGATAGCTGGAACATGCATTTTAAACTTCGATAGCTGCTCGATAAATCTTGATCGATCGAGATTTATGAGATTTCTATATAAGGAGCCATCGCAATTTCAAATCTCACTCTCTCGATCTCTCTCAATAGATTTCAAGCTTTTCACCTCCCAAACTCACTTTTCTCTCTCTAAACCTTCACTCCACGTGATTTTCGACCTGTTCTTGCCTCTAATCACTTGGTATGATCTCTCTATCTCTCATTCTTCGTGCATTTCATGCATTTAGATCTAGGTTTTGGGTTTGAAAATTTTTGAGATTTTTCAAAATTGATGAAGGTTTTGTGCAATTTTTGGGATGGGTGTTACTTAAATAAGTTTAAAACCTCATGCATTGCATCACACTTGCTTTATAACAATGTTTCATGCATTTAGATGTGTGTTTACTTTGCTGCTATGATGTGTGCTGGTAGGTTTGGATTGAGCTGAGCTCATAATGCATTTAAATTTGCATGTCACATGTTCATGCATTTTCATGCATACATGCCTTTATGTTTTTATCATTTGATATTAAAACTTCTTGGTGCTCTTCTGATTGTCTCCCTCTCTTTCTTTCTTTCTCTCCCTTTTACGTTAGTTGCGTCATGGCACCTAAACGTAAGTCCATTCTGTCTCGAAACTCTCTTCATTTCGAGGAATCTTCTTCTTCTTCTCCACCTAACCCCACTCCCTCTTATGTCCAATTTCGTGATAAAAAGGCCAAATCGGACTTCTTAGAGAACTTTTCACGATGCAGCATTCATTTGGAATGCCAAGTCATTCTGTTAGACTTTTCTGACACTGACCTACCCACTGTCATCCACAATAAGGGTTGGGAGTCACTTTATGGCATCCCAGTCACGTGCCCTTCCATGATCATAAAGGAGTTCTACTCCAATATGCACAGATTTGATTACTCTATACCTTAGTTTTCTACTCGCGTTCAAGGTATATGCATGGTAGTTACTCCGAAAATTGTTTCTGAGGTACTACACATGCCTAAGGTAGCGCATCCTGACTACCCTAGCTGTGCATCTAAGGACAGTATCCAAAGACGAACTCGCGTCTCTATTCTGTGAGACACCATCATCTTGGGGTGACCCTCAAAACACCTCTTGCTCAGCCTTTGCAAAAGGTCTGAGATTCCTAAATATGGTGATGACATTTGTTCTTCATCCATTGTCTCACTATAACACTATCACAGAACCTTGTGCTCGATTTTTGTTGTCCCTCATTGAGGATATCTCTATCAACTTTTCTTCACACTTTATACTCTCTCTTATAGATGTCTATAGGGACACGGTGACTCGTGATAAGCTCATTTTTCCTTTCGCTATCACGAGACTCCTTTGCCACTTTTTTGTCTCCTATCCTGAGTCTCCCAACTTCTCATATATGTATGTCATTGACGCCGCTACTGTGAAGCAAAGTCTTGCACAGCTTCGCTCGAGGCAGCCCCAGACGCATACGACAACTCCTCCAGTTTCTACCTCGCTATCCACCTCCGCTTCTTCTTCTTCAGTTGGTGGAATGACACTTGAGGCCATCATGGCGCAACTTGTGCACATTGATGCTCACCTTGACACTTTCAGTGATGAGTTATGTCAGGTGAACACCCGAGTCAGTCGTATCACGCGACAACAAGCTGTAATGGGTGGTTTCACAGTGTCTTTCTCTCCATCTCCGCCAGCCTCTGAGGATAAAAGTGATGATGGCTCCGACAATGTTAATGATGCTGAGGATGATGATGATGGCTCGCTTAGTGATGATGTGATGTCTACTTGATGTACTTGCCCCTTTGTCACTCTTGACAAAAAGGAGGAGTAGTTTTGAGATGAGAGTAGTTATACTTATAAGGGGAGGGTTAGTTTAGGAGATAGGGGGAGTGTTCATATGTTGAGGGATGTAGTGAGGATACTTGTATCTTTTCTTTTCTTTCTATTTCAAATACATCATTCTTTTGTATATTGGTCTTGTGACCATTTGACATACATTATATTTATATTTGTTTTATATATTTTGATGTATGTTCTTTCACGTATCTCTCTATGTGTTATTTCTTTTCTATCTTTATACACATGTTTCTTATTTATTGAATGCAATCTTTTATTTTTGTTTCACACTAAGATGCTATGATGAATTTTGTTGAAAGTGTTTTAGAAATACAGGTTGCTAAAGTCTACTTGCCATAAATTCTCTTTTTGCAAAGTTTTTCAAGAGTTTGTGTTAAGATAGATTTTATTGTATCCAACAAGTGAATATAAGTTGAGTGATTTATGACTTCTCTCATATCTCATTTATTTGTTGTGGTTTTGTCATGGATTGCCAAATGAGGAGATTGTTAGGACATATGTAATTCAATGTTAGGAACATATATCAACATTTTATGTAATTGGCTAATCCTTTGACAAAATGCATTTTACTTGTAATTGAGTAAATCTAGGATGTGTTTAATACTTCAAGAAATAAGGTTTCAAGTTCAAGTATTAAAACCATGCAAGTCTATCCAAGAATCAAGTGAAGAAGTGTTGTTCATTGAAACTTGACAACTAGCATCTATCGAGATTGAAAAGCTACTAAAGCTCGTGTCTTGACTGCTAGCTCGATAGATGGCTATCTATCGAGGTTTATGAAACTCAGTTTTTCAAGGCTGTTTTTCATCCAATCCGTGAATGTATATTTGGGTTTTCTTTTCCCATAATCCTAAACATATATAAAGATTATTTTAAGGATCGTAAAAGGTTACGCACAGTTGCATAAGAGCACAATTTCACAAGTGAAGAAAAGTGTAACTAGAAACCTAATTTGCCCTAGTTCTTCTTTCTCTTCAAGAAGTTGCTGTGTTTGTACACCACAAGGTTTTATGACCAAGCAACTTCATGGTCTTCATTCTGTGATGAACAGAAGAACTTTGCAGCCAACATTCTTCTCAAGTTGGTGATCAAGTCACATACTAAGATCTGCGCAATTGATTAGTCACGTACTAGAAGCTGTGCATTAAAAATGAGAGATTGTCACTATAGAACAAGTCCAATTGGATATTGGGGTAAAGGTTCAACTGTAGGTTAGTATAAGGTACTGGGATTCCTTTACTAGTAACCACTTATTTTGATAATAGTGGATTCTCAGAAGTGGTGACCTTAAAATCACCTAATTGGGTTTTTGCCGTGTAGGTTTTTTCCATTCGTAAACAAATCACTGTGTTAATTTAATTTCCGCTGCATACTTAATTATTTGGTGATTTGTTTGTGTGTCGTCGCCTTCTAGATCACCTCATTTTCCTCTGTGTCAAATCATCTCCTCTTGATCTCATCGTCGCTGCCTTCTGGGTCAAATTGTCTCCTCTAGATCTCGTCGTCCACCACTTGCTGATCTACTTTCTCTCTCTTTCCCTCCAACCAACCAAGGCCAGATCAGACACTGCATGTCACAGATCTAGTGCCTTCACTCAAGAACCACACCCTCTCTTCCACTCTCACTCACGGCACTCTCTCTCATCTCACTTTTTCTCTCTGACCTGAACCAATCCTCCTATTATTTTTGTGTCTAATTTTCATTTTCTTTGATCTCTGATTTTTTTTTTTTTTTTTTTTGTGGTGGTGTGGGTGGTGGTGTTTTGGTAGTTTTTGTGTTGTATGGTGGTGGGTTTTGTGTGGATAGTGGTGGATTTTCTGTGAGTGCTAATGTATGGGTGGTGGTGGATTTTTTGATATAAAATTTGTTTGGAAACGGAGAAAATGAGAAAAATTTATAGGAAAATAACATTTTTAGAATGTTACCAAATACTGAAAATCGTTTTTCGAACTATTTTCCATTGCAGAACCAAACGCCCAGATTTTAATTTCTTTACGGGAATTCATTTTTCGCTGCATTCATTTTACACTCGGAATTCAATTTACATCAAACCAAACACAGCCTTAATAAACTTGACTAATTAGTCAATTAATTCATCACAAGAGGTCATTACATTCTTGGCCTATCATTAGTGTTGAAGAATGTCAATATGTATAAAATTAGTAACTCATACGAAGAATCTAATCTTCTCTATACAATTAACTTTAGCCAAAAACCAAAACAAAAACAAAAAATAAAGGGCTTGTTTGGTAAAAGATTTCTAATAACGTTGTTTAAGTTTTGTAAAATTATCTATGAGTGAAAAAGTGTGTAAAAATATGTGTTGTGGTGTTTAAATAACAGTTTTTGTTGTTTAAACACAATTACCAAATAGAGCCAAAGGTTCGAGAGTATAACTCATGATGAAGTTTCGTCATCTTTGACAAGCACCTGCACATGGCTAATTTATTTGAATTTTAAAATGATATTTTACCAATCTAATTGTCTGTTTATTAATTATTAAATGAGTGGCTCATGACAAACAAAAGAGGTCGCTGTCATTTTGAGTCTAAATAGCTTAGTTGCCATGCTATTAAGCCATCATAGACCCAGTGTTTGGTAGGTTAAATTACTAATTGTTCTAAAAGTGTAAACTATTGAGATATGGTAAATTTAATTATTTAGCCATATAATTCTAATACTCCCTCTCACTTGTGGGTTGAAACTGTCTTTTAATAGGTGAAGCCCCACACATGGAAATTTAAATGGGAGATAAAGTGAAAGAAACAAAGATCGAAGTCAGGATCTCATATTTTGATACCATATCGAAGTTTCAAGCATTTCACACACACACACACACACACACACACACTCTCTCTCTCTCTCTCTCTCTCTCTCTCTCTCTCTCTCTCTCTCTCTCTCTCTCTCTCTCTCTCTCTCTCTCTCTCTCTCTCTCTCTCTCTGTGTTATGACCTCCATAGCCAAAGCTTGAAACTTTGACAGAGTCTATTTGGCTTTGTTTGATGATTGGCTTTGGCCTCCCCTGTGTCTAGTTTATATTATCAAGAGGGAGATTCCTGCTTGCCTGGTTTCAAAACAGTGTTTGTAGTGTTTGTTATGTTGGAACAAAACTATTTCATTAAAAAAAAAAAAAAAAAAAAAGAGGGCGATGTCTTGACGGCCTGCCTCATACTTTTGGACCCGTTTAGATATAACTTATTGTTGCTGAAAACTAATTGTTACTAAAAACATTGTAGCAAAATAATTTTTAAATGTATAAATAGTATCGTGTGACCCATTTTTAATATTTTTAATGCGTGAACAGTGCATAAACAGTGCACACACTATTCATGCACAATACTTTTTGTCCCTCAAAAGTCAATAACTCCGGCATGTAAAAAAAAAAAAAAAAAACTGAAAATACAGGAACAAAACGCAGCGCAACATTAAGTGGAATGAATTGCTATCCAAACTGATATTTGGTAATAATAAAATTGTGATTGATATGTAAAATTGTGATTGCTGCAATATTATATTTATATGAAATTATTGATAACCCAATGTTTGTTATGCACTAATAACAATATATAGTCACTACAATAATTATGAAAAGATATTAAATTTTTTTATGTAATTAAACAAGAAAGCAAATACGAAATTGCAAATGGATGCCACATGACTGAGTGAGAAAGATTACCTCTAATGGGAAGTTCGCCTGCTTCTATCATATCTTGAATACAAAAGCAAGCCAAGAAGTAGCATGCACTGGCTGTACGGAAATGAATGACTGGAATACCAATCTCATTGCCAACATCAATAGGAAAGCTCAAGATTCCATCTGCTATGATACAAGTCACCGACTGTCCGGCAGCTGAATTTAACTGACCAGAACACAACATCTCTCTAAATAATGGTATAGTTACCAATTCAAAGGAATCAAACATTTCCATGAATCGGACACCGGCTCGTGGGTGATCATCTGGAAGGCCATCGGGGATGCTCTTGAATTGGAATCCAGGAAAACATGCAAAACGGTGTAGAATATTGGAGTGAAGGACAAGGCGATTATGGTTGTGATCTGTATTGAGAAAGGTGATGTTGAGGCCAGCAAGTGAAAGAAGCTGAGCTAGATTGAGCATGGAGTTGACATGTCCTTGTGCTGGAAATGGAAAGATGAGAACATGTGGAGCTTTTGATTCTAGAGGATCCATGCTTGTGAGAGCTCGATCTAGGATTCTTCTAGTTCTAGGGTGCTAATTGCTAAGTGTGGCAGTCAGGGCTCTATCTGGGTGTGTTTCTTGATGTGGTGGAATGTATTTGACAGGTAGATGCATTATTATTATTATCATCATTGTTTGCGTGGAAATGACGACCATGTGGGCTCACTACATAGGGAGACAATAATATTATTATTATCATCATTGTATGCGTGGAAATGACGACCATGTGGGCTCACTATATAGGGAGACAATAATCTTACGTGCCGACGCTTGAGATACCACCTTCTATATTTTTTTCAAAACAAATACAAATGTGGTAGCCAATGGCAGTGCCATTTATATTTTTTCAAAACTAATTCAAATGTGGCGGTCCATGTCAGAGCTATTCTAATCAAGCAACCAGTGGTTTTGCAGTAACGTATTCTATTTGGATTTTATTAATGTGCGGACAATAGTAAATTAATTTTGAAAAAAATTTATCAAAAATTAAAAAAATTTTGACAATTTTTTAATTCTTAATAAAACTTTTTTTAAAATTTTCTAAAAATGAATTTGTTAACCCATTCTATTTTTCTAACTCATGGGATGGAACAAAAGTCATGTGGTACAGGATTAATTGGGAGTTGGGAGTTTGGCATCTTACGATCATTGGCATATATAAAAGTAAATATTTTCTATGGGTACTTAGGCATGCATGCAACCACCTAGGCCGTTCTCGGACGGTTTTTGCAACATTCTAGGCATGCATGGTAATGTCCTAGGCATGCATGGTAATGTCCTAGGACAGTGTCCTAGGAGTCTCACATCGAAAGAAACCCCCTCCCACTGACTGCCTTATAAGCTTTGAAGCGAAGAAAGTAGTGCACCATTAGTTTAGTTATTTAAATAACTAAACTAATGATACACTACTTTCTTCGCTTCAAAACTTATAAGGCAGCAAGTGAGGGGGTTTTCCTTCGATGTGGGACTCCTAGGACACCGTCCGAGGACGTTTCCAAGCATGTCTAGCAGGGGCGGCTCTACAGCCAGGCCAAGGGGTTCAAATGAACCCCCTGGCTTGGCCCCCCAAAAAAATATTATATATAAAATTTTTTATTTTTTATTTTTTATTTTTTTTATTTTGACCCTTAAAATAAAATTTTGAACACCTTAACCCTAAATTTTGTTTAAACCCAATTGAAATAAACTTGAAATATGATCATATTAGTACTATTTTCATAATATTTTCACAATATTTTTACAATAAAAATTAAGTGACAAGTTGTAATTGACTTTTTATCTAAACCCTTAACTAACATCACTTTTTTACGTACTTTTAACAACTTGCCATCTAAATTTTATTGTATGTTTTGTCAATAGCACTACTATTAAAATTGCTCATTTGTTAAAAAACAAATAAACATTCTCTTTGGACTCTAGCTTACTTTACTATTAATGGTAGAATGAAACTGTTTTTTTCTACACTTTTCTTCTTCATCAACAAAAAATTACACCACTTGTACAACCAACTGATCTATATTTCCATCTATGATTCTTTTCTCGTACTCTCTTTCTCCCTTCTATATCTCTTTCTATCTAATCAAGTAGCTTGGTAAGTGTTCTACAATTTTTTTAGTTCAAAAAGCCTTTAAGTGTTTGCTCCAATTTCAAGAGAATGACCACACATGTGATTAAAAATCCATACACTTCAAAAGCAAAATCTTATATAAGTTACTATTTATTTTCTTTAGTTTAACGTTTACTCTCAGACCAACTCTTAGGTGTGTTACTATTCTTCTTCGATCATAATATATTTTTATTTAACTGATATTACATATGATTATAATAAATTATTATTAATTTGACAAATATTATGATTAGTTATTTATTTATATGCATTCTATAGTTGTTTTCTTACCGATCTTTAAACTATTATTAATTTTTTAGACTATTTTACAAGATAGTTGTATTGTATACTATTTCAAATACTATGTCAGATTATCATATGTAATATGACAATTGTATATACCAAAAAATAAAAAATAAATCATTTTATCTTTTACTCCCCACAACAAATCCTAGCTCAAGACACTATTGACCCCTCTAAAAGAAAATCCTGGAGCCGCCACTGATGCCTAGGACGTTGCAAAAACCGTCTTAGGATGGCCTAGGTGGTTGCATGCATGCCTAGGACATTCCGAGCATGCCTAGGCACCCACAATTTCTATTTTTAAATTCTAGAGTCTAGAAATTACCACAAATTCTCAGTATGATGTATGGCTAAAGGGAAACATGAAGTTAATTATTTATTTATTTTTTTGAAAACCAAGTAAATTAGGTAATAAATAAATGGAATAAGAATTATGCCATCTATCAAAACTGTATTTATAAAATTTGATGATCTTGAATCTGTCTAAGATTTTGTTTAGAATGATTTTGTCTTAGAAATGGGTGGACATATTTCCTCCAATTTCCAATATTGTAAAAGTTAATGAATGCTCTAAGGATATTGATTTAAAAAATATTTTTAAAAATTTTCAATTGAAATCAAAATAATAAATACTTTTTACATCTTTATATTACCTCCATCCCAGTTTATTTGTCTTTTATTCCATTTTGGAATATCCCAAAATATTGTCCTATTTTTAAAAATAAAAATTATTAGTTTACTAATATTCCTATTATATCCCTACTTTATTTTCAAAACTATTTAAAAAAAAAAAAAAAAAACTAACTAATATTTAAAAAAATAAATTTAATTGTGGCACCTTTTTAGATGCCTCATTAAGAATAACTCATTTTTAAAAAGTTGACAAATTTATTTAAGGGTAGTTTTGTAAACTTGTATATTTTTATAAGGCAGACAAGACAATAAATGTTGTTCCCTTAAAAAGTTTGACATTTCAAACAGGACAAACAAATTGGGACAGAATGAGTATATATTTTTTTAAATGTTGTATCAAACTTTCCTAAAATTATCCATTAACAAATACTCTAAAAGTTCCATTAACCGAACCCTATTTTCTTGATATAAAATTCTAAACTATCTCAACTCTTATCAAGTTTTGGTGATCGAGTGATACTATTAATCAATCCTTCCCTATTTTGTTTTTATAGATACAATAAAATTTAAATTTATGGCATCTGCTCTATAGTGATTGATCTTTTTATCATCAAGTTAAGACATCAATTGATTTTTTATGTATACAGAATTAGAACCTCAAATATCTTATTCAAATATAAGAGTTTTTACTAATTGAATTAACTAAAATCCACAATCTCCTTAAATTAGAAATTTAACATCAAAATATTATTGCAAGTAACTACTTTGGATATAGCTCAAAAGCTCTTAGCGTTAAGGCCTTGCAGGCTCATCATCCTTATATTCTTGATCAAATGGTCCAATTTACATTACAATACAATTATCCACCTTCATCAACACTCTCTTTTGCTAACCTAGGCTTCTCATTCTCTGATCTTAGAAACTCCTTCCTCCTTTCTACTATTAGATCATTCAAAATTGAATTTATAAAATTTGATGATTTTTTTTTCTTGAAAATGAATGGACATATTACAATTTTAATATCATATTTTCTTATCTTAGTATATAGTACTGAACCCTCATAACTCTCATCAAAAATTTTGTGACTGAATGATACTATTTGGTTCTTCCATAAATTAAAATTTTAGAATCTCAATAATATTGCAAATAATTAGTCAAGAAATAGCTCAAAAGTTTTCAAAAGTAAGGCATTGCTAGCTCATCATCTAGAAATCCTCAATTAGATGGTCCAAATTACAACACGGGTATCCACCTTCTTTAACACTATCTTTTGCCAACCTAGTCATTTCATCGATGATCTTAGAAATTCCTCCCTCCTCTCTACTATTAGATCATTCATCATCTTTTTTTACAATTTCTGTATCACATGCATCTTTCATGTCCAACTATAAAAGCAAATAAGTGCAAGATAATTATTGAATTTTCCAGCCTATCAAAATCAGTGTTGGTTGTGCTACATATTTATAATACGTGTTTGACTTACAAATTATAAAAGGACAAAGTTACAGATAGAAAAAGTTTAAAATACAAAAGAAGTCTATCTTAAAATATAAAGGAAGTCTAACTTTGACAGCTATTCTTATCACTAGCCTAATTGTTATCTGCACAACTCTTTTGAATTTTGAAATTCAAAGACTCCTCTTTATCACAACTAGCTTGGATTCATATTTTGGAGTTGTTGATGATCTTATCCTTAACACTAACCCAACCTTCCACTCTCCCTCAAAAGCCTACTATTCACCATTTGATTAGTTGAATAAGGCCAGCAAATCATAGGCACACCAGTCACAATGCTCTCTAACACTGAGTTCCACCCACTATGAGTCAAAAGCCCATCAATTGCATAGTGAGCTAGTTCCTTTTCTTATGGGATCCAACCCGGCCCCCATATACATTCTCTTCCCAGCTCCTTCCACAAGTTCTTTTGGAACCTCTTTCTCTTCTTTTTCACACACCAAGTCTGTTCTAATGACCCACAAGATCCTTTTATAACCATTCACCAATAACCATACCAAAACTCCGAGAATTGATCCCTTGTCATGAACGTGACACTTCCAAAGTTTAAATAAATTACTGATTTTGATGGCTGATTGTCCAGCCATTTCATGCAACTTCTATCCACTTCCCAAAGACTATTCAAAGACCGAGTTGTTTTGCCTCCGAATCTAGTTACTAAACTCATATATATGGAGAGGTCCAATGCTGTAAGTTTTTTGGGATACAGTTACGTATAAGGGTGAGTATGGGAGCTTCCAGGACTTCAAACTTACGTTGATGATGAGTGCATTGGCTCTAGCTTTTTTTTGGCCCTCACTAATTACAAATTGGAGAGTTGGGTTAGCTAAGTTGCCGGTGCGCAAAATCCTGGTAGGTCTCGGAGGCGGAGAAAATCCTCCATACTACCAGGGACTTGTTCTATTGGCCTATCCATATAATGGGAGTTGAGGAAAGTGACCTTGAGGTTGGCCAAGCAAAGAAGGTCTATGAATTTGTGCATGGTATTGACAAGGTTCTGTGCTGGTAATGGAAAGATGAGTACATGAGGGTCATGAACAAGCCTGCTATGATCCATGGAAATTCTCACTTTAATTTGATTGTTTGGTATGATTTTCATTTGCAAATTAATGCTTTCAATTCTAGGCTACATGCATCATACAATGAGCAATTTAAAGGTATTTATTTGTCTTAAGGGTCGTCAATGGCTAGCCCGACACATTTTTACTTTGCCCAATGGCACAATGAGCTGGACATAATATGCTATTAACTAGTTAACGGGCCGGGTCGGGTTAAGCCGAAAGAGAAAATCCCAGCCCATGACCCTACCCATGGGCAATGCCCATTTTATCTTTAATGGGCTAGGTTACTAAGTTGGGCTTAATGGGCTACCCATGAAATTGTATTAGCATATTATTTTATTATTTTTAGAAATAAATAATCAATTTTTAATAAGGGAATAATCAATCTAGTTTTTTTTAAAGGAAAGAATCAAAAAATTTAATACTTAATTACAATTTTTTTTTTTATTGTCAAATCTATTTAATTTTTTGTTTTGTTGATGGAAACTTATTTAATTTTTTTAAAATAAGGCTTCAAATAGTTTGTTTTTTTTTTAATTTTTATCTTTAGTAAAAAAAATCAAATGGTCAATTCAAATTTGCTAGACTACTAGAAAAAGATATATTTAATAAACTAAGTTTAGCACAATTACTTTAAGTATTTTAGTGGTTGGGAGAGTTTTCTTAAAAAAATTTATTACAATATCTTAAGATCAATCCTTCATACACTTCCTATATATTTTTGTTAAAAATTCTAAGTTATTGGACTGGGCAATGGGTTGCGCCAACAAGCTGGGCTACTGGGCTAGCCCACCAGGTGCCTGTGGGCATAAAAACTAGTGCATGACCTAACCCACTAGGCTAGTAGACTACCCATGGGCCTCAATAACAACGGACTAGGCCACCCATTAGCCCAATGGGCTGCTAGGTTTTTGGGTCAAGTCGTGGGCCATAGGCTATTTGATGATCCTTAATTTGTCTAGGTAGTTGACAAAAGAGAGAGAGAGAGAGAGAGACTAACTCTATACATGAATTTATGGGGGGAGCAATGATGCACTTTCTACTTCGTACGATATTCATGATCAGCCAATTGACCGGCTAAATCGTGAAATGGAAAAACCATCTGAAATTGGAAGAGAATCCTCTATATTTTGTAGTTTTTATTTATTGTATTTAACAATGTACGTATATAGTAACACTTCCTATAAATTCTAAATAACATGACACTAAATACCCTTTTAGATTTGTAAAACATGTTTTGAATTATAAAATAAATTCATTTAAAAAGAAGTCTGTCATTGTCATTACAATTAATTTTTGGGACTTAAAATTACATGATCACTACATAAGCCTTAGATAGGTAAAATTTAATTTAAGTAGGCTTTTCCACAAAAATTGTGGATTGAAATATATCATAACAAATTAACAATCAATCCTTTCTCTCACAGCTGAGAAACAAATAGTTAGAAATTTACGTCCTTCTCCAATTGAACTAAACCCATTGAAAATGCACATATTTGCCGTGCAAAAAGCAGTACATATAATAGGATTGTTTTGGAATAGCCCATGTTTGCTTGGTCACACTCAATAGGCTTCCATCTCAGCCCAATCCCACGAGAAGCTTAATCAAATGGGTAACCAACTAAACATCCCCTTCTGGATCCGAGTCCAGCCCACTGGACTATTGGTGGTGCACGCCTAAGGATTTCTTTGATTGCATGGGGTAAGTGGGACCCATAGGGTAACATCATTCTTATTCCAAATGTTGAAAGCTTCAAGATTTTTCCATTCGTGGCACATTGGAGAAGGTGGTAGAACCTTACCGATCTCTCTCGCTCTCTCTTTCTCTCTCTATCCTGTTCATAGAAAAAATCTTAAACAGAGAGGCCATGAAAGTCCCAGAATCTACTTTTAATAGATATATATACATCCCTCTACATAAGCCTTTATAATCACCAAGAATTTTCTAAAACTATAACTCTAAAGCTCAGTGTTAGTCTCTGTAAACAAGAAGCAAAACCAATGGCGCTCAGTCTTTTCGGTGGCCGAAGAAGCAACGTGTTCGACCCTTTCTCACTGGACATCTGGGACCCATTTGAGGGCTTCAGTGCTGTAGCCAGCGTTCCTCCCTCAGCTCGTGAAACCACAGCTTTTGCTACAGCACGCATTGATTGGAAGGAAACCCCAGAGGCACATGTTTTCAAGGCTGATCTGCCTGGTCTGAAGAAGGAGGAAGTGAAAGTTGAGGTTGAGGATGGTAATGTGTTGCAAATAAGTGGGGAGAGGAGCAAAGAGCACGAGGAAAAGAATGATAAGTGGCACAGGGTTGAGAGGAGCTGTGGCAAGTTTATGAGGAGGTTTAGGTTGCCAGAGAATGCGAAGGTGGATCAGGTGAAGGCTAATATGGAGAATGGAGTGCTCACTGTGATGGTGCCTAAGGAAGAGCAGAAGAAGCCTGCGGTCAAGTCCATCGAGATCTCTGGCTAAATTTCAAGCTGTTTAATTGTGGTGCTCTTTTGTGTTCTATCTTTGTTATGTTGAATAAAAAAAGAATGATGAGGAGTGCGGATCAGTATGGCATGTTTTGTTTGCGTGTCTGTAATGTAAGAGGCTTACTGCCTGTATGGTCGACAATATTGCGTGTAATGGTTTTTGTTATAAATATATGTGAGTAAGTTTCTGTAAGCTTTTTGTCCATTTTGCACATCTAAAATCCAAGAAATTTGGTTTCTAAAAAAAAAAAAAAAAATTCAAGAAATTTGAGGTTAATAGGTCAGCATGACCCGATCAAGGAGGAAAAAAAAAATCTTCATAGTTAAAATGGATTAATCACAATTCTTGATTTATCTTCACACACAGGACCCTAACAATTTTACTTGTGAATCTTGTGAACCAGGTCAAATCTATGCAAGAATTTGAACATTTTTTAAATTTCCCTCAAGCAAGGGGGTCAATACTCAATACTTGGCAGTTGTCAAACCCTTTTAAACTCCTCCTAAATGGCCAAGAAGGATTGGGAGGGGGTCTCTGATGTTGGTAGATTGTGAGTAATCAAATCAAAACTAAAGCTATAGAAGCATCCTTTGTGATTTCTCTTAAGCATACCTTTACCCTACTGAATTTAGGAGTCCTAGAGTAAAATTTTTCTAATATCTAACGTTCACCTTGTTTGTCTAGACAAGACAAGCCACTGAGGGGTGGGGTTGGATTGAGCCATTGAGGGGAGGGAGTAGAGTAGAGGCTAAAATTATGCCAATTTTGGGTCAAAATTTCCTTTACTCTCTTTCCCAACGGACATATTAATGTTGGGAAATCGGCAGGATTTAAGTCTGCATTGCCTTCAGAATTTACCTGTCTGCATTGCTTGTATCTACCTTATGCATTGTAATTTTACATGTTTCTCAAAATTTACATGCTAGCAAGAAGGAAAACTAATAGCATATGGTACATAATCATGCAAAGCTCAACCTTCTGGAATGAACAGTGCATTGCATAATTGGAATAGATTCCTTACAATGCTGAATTATCTCCAGATTCTCCATTCTTGGGACTCATATGATTTTACTTTATGTGAATTTCGTGAATCCCGTTTAATATATTCAAGAATTTGAACTCATTTAAAGGGTGCATTAGCTATATTTCCCTCAAGCAAGCGAGGAAAGTGAGACTTACAAGTTACAACCCAAAAAACTAGTAAGAAATAGCCCCAAAATAAGAGTGGTTTTAATTTTCTGATGTTGATAGGTGGGGTAATTAAATCAAAACCAAAGCTATAGAAGCATGTATTATGGACATTATCATAATTTGGTCTAGATTTGATATATTAGGTTTTGCCTAGACAAAAATGGCAATGGCATCCCACATTGACATCTTCCACTTGAATTTTTTTTTTTTTTTTTTTGGTAGAGAATCTTTTAGACTTTTCTGATTCCCCTTGTACATGCTTACCTTTTACTGAATTACTGAATTAAGGCCCCCCTAAAGTTTAAACATCTGCATCTAAAAATCTGCATTCACCCTACTTGTGTGGTAAATGTATCCTCAATTTATGGTGGCAATATATATCAACTCAGAACTATGCATCCTCTGTTATTTACATCACAATTCACAAAGAAGCAAATGCATTTTGCTTTCTGTGGTTTCTGCATGCAATTTTTACATTAAACCAAATCTCAATGAATTATTGCTAATATTTTTCACCCAATTGAATAATTTCAGTTATATCCCCAAACATCCAACAATGCTATGCAACAAAAAAAACAGAATAATTATTCTTCCTCGCATACTAGAATTCAGTAATTAGAATCAGAAACAGAGTAAGTAAGTAATAATATCCATGATTCCATTCATATATAACAGAGTTCTTCTCCAACATCACAAACCAAACACCGATTTTCACAAAAACGACACATAACACGAAACTAACGAAAACAAGCGAAGCCATTATTTAGCATAACAAAACAAAACCAGACTTAATTTCCGGTCTAACCAGAAATCTGAATGGGCCTAACATGAGGCCTCTTGACTTCCTCTTTGGGCACAGTGACAGTAAGCACACCATTCTCCATAGCAGCCTTGACTTCCTCGACCTTAGCGTTCTCCGGCAGCCTGAACCTCCTCGAGAACCTTCCGCTGCTCCGCTCCACGCGGTGCCACGTGTCACTCTTCTCTTCCTGCTCTTGACTCCTCTCCCCGCTTATCTGCAGAACTCGACCGTCCTCGATCTCCACCTTCACTTCCTCTTTCTTCAGGCCGGGCACGTCGGCTTTGAACACGTGCGCGTTCTGGGTCTCCTTCCAGTCCACTTTAGCGGCGGCGAACGACGACGTTTCGGAGGGGAAGTTGGAGTGAGAGGAGAGCGGCGGGAAGCCCTCGAATGGGTCGAGGACGTTGGATCGGCGGTTGAGGATATTTGGAATCAGCGACATTTATTTTTTTTTTTTTTTTGTGAATGCGATGGTGATTGTGACTGTTTCGAGCGAACTGTGATATGAAATAACGGTTTTTTGATGGGGAGGTTTTTTTTTCTTTTTTATAGCGTGGAGTGGATAAATCTTGATGGTTCTGGAAAATTTTAAGGGGAGTATATTCTGGAAAGTTCCAGACTAGTTGGGCTCCCTCTCGACGGTTGTAATTTTGGAAATAGCAGAACCATCAACGGCTGTAATTTTTTAGTTTTTTTTTTTTTTTTTTGGCATTAAAATTTAGAAAGAGAGGCTATATACTTTAGTTATATTTTTTTATGAACATAGACTTTAGTTATATGATAACTAAAAAAATATAGTTATATGATGTTGGAACAAAATAGTCAGAGATAAACCACCATCCTCGAAAGAGAAATTATTTGAAAGATAAAGAAACCTAAATCTAAACAAGTCAAGAAAATTTCCTAAACCTAACCAACACAAGGCAAAATAAAACTTAAAAATGGGAGGCAACTGATGAGTTTAGAAAAATTATTAAGATTGTCTATTAATACAAATGACCTTGCATCGTCATTAGTAAACCATCAAAGAAAAAAATATAACTGTTTAGTAAGCCATCAAAGAAAGAAATATAACTGTTCAAGCATATTCAACAAATTAAATCACAACAATTACTCAACAATTTTAAACTCTCGTCAAGACAATGATAGTTACTCTTCGAAAAATTAACCACATGTAATTATATAAAGGAATACATTTATAAGTAAAATAGCTATCTAGGTCACCTATAAAAAGACTTGCTAAAGTACATTATAAAATACTACAAAATATATGGGCTAATTTTGACTCAAGTATCAAAGGCTACTCCACCAAGCTTACCAAGCTTAACTCGATAGTCTCTTCAATTAACTCGTCTAATATTCCAAATTAAACGAGTGATCTAATTGACAATTTTTGACATTATCAATACATTTTTTATAGTTCGAGACTTAAGTGTATTTGACGTGAAAGATAATACTAGAAAAATATAATTTACCCATACGATTATGATTATCTTCATTTGGTCATTTGTGCTCCTTACAAAACGACAAGATGTAGATATCAAATGTCACGGGTGGACAAATCACTCTGGCTTGAATGAAGATAATCAATTTTTTTCTTTTTTAATCCCCAACTTTCATTAAACAACAAGAGAAGTTTGAAGTGAATAGGCCAAGTATGACCCGATCACGGAGGGGAAAAAAATAATATCTAGAAAATCGAAATGGATTAATAACAATTCTTGATTCATCTTCTTACAAAGCCCCCTAACGATTTTACTTGAGAATTTTGTGAACCCCGTCAAATCTATGCAAGAATTTGAACATTCTTGACTTTTGTGCAATTGCTGAATTTCCCTCAAGCAAGGGGGTCAACACTAGGCAGTTGGCAGACCCTTTTAAACTAGTTCTAAATGGCCAAGAAGGATTGGGAGGGGGTTTCTGATGTTTGGTAGATTGTGAGTAATCAAATCAAAACTAAAGCTATAGAAGCGTAGCATGTCAGGTTGACATACTCCAAATACTTTAAACAGAATTCAGGCCAACAAATAAGTTCCAGGCTCTCCTAGAATCTTGAGGTCATTTCTCTTTAGCATACTTTGCCCCTACTGAATTCAGGCCCTGCTAGAGTAAAATGTTTCTAAAAACCAACGTTCACCTTATTTGTATAGTCATGACATGCCCATCTTTATGTTGCAGGATTTAAGTCTGCATTGCCTTCAGAATTTACCTCACAAGTCTGCATTGCTTTTAGCTGCCTTGCGCATTGTAATTTTACATGTTTCTGAAAACCTACACGCTACCAAGAAGGAAAACTAATAGCACTCGGTACATAATCATGCAAAGCTCAACCATCTGGAATGAACAGTAAATTGCATAATTGGAATAAATTCCTTACAATGCTGAATTATCTCCACTCGTGGGACTAACATAATTTTACTTTATGTGAATTTCGTGAATCCCGTTTAATCTATTCACGAATTTGAACTCATTTCAAGGGTGCATTTGCTAAATTTCCCTCAATCAAGGGGGGAAGTGAGACTTACAAGTTACAACTTACAACCCAAAAACTAGAAAGAAATAGCGAAAAAGAATTGGGATATTACAACCCAAATTCTGATGTTAATAGGTGGAGCATTTGAATCAAAACCAAAGCCATATAAGCATGAATAATGGACATTGTCATAATTTGGTCTAGCTTTGAGACACCAGGTTTTGCCAAGACAAAAATGGCAATGGTATCCCTGATTGACATCTTCCACTACAAGTTCTCGACTCTTCTAGAAGTTTCTTATTCCCCTAGAGCATACTTTGCTCCTACTTCACTTAGGCCCCCTCTAAAGTTTAAACATCTGCATCTAAAAATATGCATTCATCCTATTTGTCCGGTAAATGCATCCTAGATTTAATTTTGCTTTCTTTAGGTTCCATATTAATTGCACGCAATTTTACCTAAATCAAATCTCATTAAATTACTGTAAGTAATTTTCACCCAATTGAATAGTTTCAGTTATTATCAATAAGCATCATTTCTTGACGCCATTGTAGAATGTAGAGTAGAATTGTTTTCGCATTCTTAAATTTGGCTGAATTCAGAAATCCCCAAACATCCACCTCTGATTATTTAACTTCTTATAATGAAACAAGAAACAGAATAATTATGTTTCCTCACAACTCTGTCCATCAAATTTCAATCGGAAACAATAGAATAAAATAATTAGAATTAGAAACAAAGTTAATACTAAATAAGTAACATTATCCATTCATATATAATTACACAATAAGAGTTCTTCAGTTCTTCTACGTAACAAACCAAAACACCGATTTTCACAAAAACGACACACATAACACGAAACTAACGAAAACAAGCGAAGCCATTGTTTACCATAACAAAACAAAACCAGACTTAATTTCCGGTCTAACCAGAAATCTGAATGGGCCTAACATCAGGCCTCTTGACTTCCTCTTTGGGCACAGTGACAGTGAGCACACCATTCTCCATAGCAGCCTTGACTTCCTCGACCTTCGCGTTCTCCGGCAGCCTGAACCTCCTCGAGAACCTTCCGCTGCTACGCTCCACGCGGTGCCACGTGTCACTCTTCTCTTCCTGCTCTTGACTCCTCTCCCCGCTTATCTGCAGAACCCGACCCTCCTCGATCTCCACCTTCACTTCCTCTTTCTTCAGCCCGGGCACGTCGGCTTTGAACACGTGCGCGTTTGGGGTCTCCTTCCAGTCCACTTTAGCGGCGGCGAACGACGACGTTTCGGAGGGGAAGTTGGAGTGAGAGGAGAGTTGTGCGAAGCCCTCGAATGGGTCCCACACGTCGAGCGAGAATGGATCGAAGACGTTGGATCGGCGATTGAAGAAATTTGGAACGAGCGACATTTTTTATCTTTCTTTTTTTTTTTGGTGATTGTTTGTTTGCTTCGAGAGAATTGGTTATGAAAAAGCGGTTTACCGATGGACGGTGTTTTTTATAGGGTGTAGTGGATAAATCTTGATGGTTCTGGAGAATTCTACGGGTCTATATTCTGGAACGTTCCACAATCCAGTATTGTTAGCCTTCAGATCAACGGTTGTGATCTTTTTTATTGCACTGGACTATCGTCCAATCAACCCTTCAATTTTTCCTATATTTAAAATAAAATAAAATAAAAAATAAAAAAAAGGTATGGCTCACTTCAACTGGACTTTTTTTTTAATAAATAATAAAATTAGTCTATATCTTTTACACCATATTTTAATTTGATCCTTAACTTTTTAATATAACTTCAATTTAATCATTATCATTATCTCTTAAATGGAAAAGACTGACATGTCAAATAGAATAATAGGAGTATAAAACTTATTTACTTGCCACATCAACTGCTGTACCGCCACATTATATTAAAAAAAAAAAATCCAAATTTTAATTCTTGATCTCTCTCTCACATGGTTGTCAAAATCGCGATCTAAATTGTAGGATCGCACGATTTTATGATCTCATATCACTAAAACGTTTAGGATCGTAAAAATAATTGGATTGTGTAGGATCGTAAGATCGTATGGGATCTTACCGATCCTACCAAAAATATAAATTTTTGGTTTTTTTTTTTATGGGATAAATTTTTTGTTTTAATGAAGTTTTAAAGGTTTTTATTTTTTCATGTTGTGATGATATGACTTTTTATTTTATTTTTATAAAATTATGTTAACCTAAGAAAATGTTTTTTTAGTTTCTAGTTCACTTGTAATCAAAATGAAAGAATACTTCATCATTTCTAAATGAAGAATTTCATATTGGCTTTATTGCCTTTTAAGCTATAAAGTTGTTAAATTTTTTTGATCAATATACTAATTTGTGCTATAATATTACTAAAATACTTTTTTATATATAATTTTATCAATTATGCTGTATTTGTATATTGATTGATTGATTTTTTTGAGCATACTCTTTAATTATTGCTGAGTAGTATAACTTAAATAGTTAAGTGTAAAATTGTATCTTAATGTCTTTTACAACTCTAGTATACAAATATATAATATTTACATAGATGATCAAATGTATGATGATGACTAGAAATTTAGGACAGTAGTTATAAGAACCTTAGAATAAAAATAATTAAATGTTCACTTCACTTTAATATTCATCCTGCTTTTGGATTTTATGTTGTAGTTAGCTAGTTTCCATTTACTAACTTATTTTGGATTTCAAACTTCAAACTTAGAACTTTGGAAAATATTTTCCATATGTTTTGATAAATATTTTGATATTTGGTTGCTAATTAAACATTTACTAAACAATTTAAATACATTTGGTCAAAATTTAAATATATTTGTTTCGTTAGTATAGACTTAGCGGTGTATGACATACAAATTACATCATATGATGCAAATCTTAGTTTCTTTGGACGAACTTATAATTTACGTAATTATTCAACATATAAAGCCATTATCGATCCTATGTAGGATTCCGATTTTGACAACCTTACTCTCTCGTCAATTCTTATCATCCTCACAGCTTTGTGATCCTTACTCGGAAATTAGCCATATTTTTCTCTTCGATTTCATAGACTGATTTTTAATATCTTGAATATCAGTGGCTATTTCATGGTGTGGTTTTACTTTTTTTCAACAAGCTACCTATTTTGTGGAGGAAAACAACAAATCATTTCTCGTGACAATGCTCTACAACATGAAGAATGTATTCGTCTATAACATCTTCAATATGATAGTTTGCCTCTCTAGTTCATCTATAATACCCAAAATTTCCATTCCACAGCCACAGGAACACCACAACAAATAATAGAGCAACAGAACCAACCAAAAACAGAGACAAATAGAGCTTATTTGGTTTAAGTGTTTTCATCACCCAATGCTCAGTTTTCATCACTCAATATCCAAATTTTGTGGGCCCCATAACAAGTTGCTTTATTTGGATGAGTTTCCAGCCATTGTTTTCATGACTTAGTCACTCAAAAAACCGAATCACAATCATGGAAAATGAAAACAGGTTTCACCTAGGAAAAAATAGTTAACTGATTTTATTTTTCTAACCATCTAGTTAGTAGTTAAAGTTTTGAAACTATATTTTTTATTAGCATCTTGAGTTTCTTAGACTCGATTTTGGCCTATAAATCGAGTCTTTAAGACTCGATTTTTATAGTCTAATCACATCTGATGTGGCATTTTTTTCCACGTGGAGATGACTCAAAAATCGAGTCTTAGAGACTCGATTTACATACCAAAAAAATTTAAAAAAATTTAAAGTCTCATGCGCTGCCTCACCTCACCGGATCAGATCAGATCAGAGAGAGAGAAAGACCAGATCAGAGATCAAAGAGAGAGAAATACCAGATCAGAGAGAGAGAAAGAGTCAGATCAGAGAGAGAGAGAGAGAGAGCTACCTAGGCTACGCAACACAGGCCGCACGGCCTGAGCTCGCACGAACCTAGGCCGCACGAGCCCAGGGTCGCTCGATGGCTCATGCCTGAGCTCGTGAGGCAGGCTTGCGCGACCTAAGCTCGCTAAGCCCAGGGTCACTCGGTGGCTTGCACCTTGGCTCACGAGGCCTGGGTCGCGCGGCCTAGGCTCGCCTGGCCTAGGTTCTTTCCTTTTTCTTCGGCTTTTTTTTTTCTTATGGCTTTGATTTCTTTTTCTCTGGAGCTGTTGTTCAGATATATATAGGCTTATAAATCGAGTCTCAGATACTCGATTTCCATGTGGACGTCACATGGAAAAATTGCCAACTTAGACCCAATCAAAACATGAAAATCGACCCTCAAAGACTCAATTTATGACCCTTAAATCGAGTCTCTTAAACTCGAGATGCTAGTAAAAAATATAGTTTGAAACTATTGACTAATAACTACATAGTTGTGATTTTATGGTTATTTGCCCATTTCGTCCTTTCACCTATTTTCATAACTCAAAATCTGATTTTCAGTGGCACGTCTGTAAATAGGAGGAGATTGTGGGCCCCAAAAGCCAGTCACATCCCACCGGTCAGTCTCTCTTTTCTTTCTTTTTTCTTTTTTTCTTTCTTCTCCACTTTTCTTTCTTTCTCTCTTCTTCTTTGTCTGTTCTTCTTCAGAGCAAAAAGCTCATACTCACCGACCACTCACATGCACAACATTCTTTTTGCTTTCTTCTGATTCAGTGTTCTTTCTGTTCTTTCTTTTTTGTTCTTCTCCCACCGGTCACTCACACGCCGACCCAAGCAGAGATTATCGGCGTCGATCTTCGATCACACACCAAAAAGCTCCACCGCACACTCGTTCTCCTCATCACTGCTATCGTACTCGTTCTTCGATCTGGCCAAAGCGTCAAAATCAGCATCCACAGCAATGATCTTCTCAACATCCATAACAATGATTCAATCTAGAAGCTCTGTTGTCAACACCAGGAACAGCTCCGTTGGAAGCTTGTTTTTTATTTGGAAGCTCTTTTTTTTTTTTTTCTTTTTTAATTTCATGGTGTATCATAAATAAGTATGAATGGAGTTTTGAATTTGGGGTGATGAGCTGCTTTAGGTGGTGTTAAATTGTTAAGAGTTTTTGTTATTTGTACTTCTTTGGTTAAACTATGAATGGATTTTTTGTGTTAAACTGTGACTGTGGTGGTAGCAACATGAAATGCGTAGTGAAGAAAATGGTGGGAGATGAGGGTTTGGTGGGTAGGCTAACAGCAGTCTCTGACCATTGCTTAGGTATGGGTCTCACAAAAAGTAAAAAAAATTGAGTAAAGAAAAGTTAAAAATATGTGCTAAATGGGTGGAATTAGGAAATTGGGGTGTTTTAAGTGATGAGTGATGAGTGACATTTTTTTTAACCAAACAAGCCCATACTAACCCAATTAAAGCCAACAAAATCAAGAGAAGAAAATGGACAACAATATCAGAACACTTACTCTCTTTGTATTTTCATCAAAAACTTTACTCTACATACTACATACTCTTTCACGTCATATTCTCCCCCACATTCAAACACACACAAAATTTCAACTAATACACCATTAATTTACAAGCTACAGACCAATCCACGTAAACACAAAAAAAAAAAAATACACACCCACACATACCACAAACCCATATACATAGGCCTACCTCTACACAACCAACACAAACCCAAATATGAATTCAAAGTGTCAAATAAACCCACAATCATGTTCATGCGCCTCCAACTTTGACTGTTAGACCTCCACCTCCATAAATCTGCTTTCTATGCACCATATCGATCCTCCATAGGGTCTCAGATCAAAGAGTGGGAGTTGAATGTTATGGGTTTTAGCGGTTTGAGCTTAGAGACCAAAGGAGAGAGAGTGAGAGATAGAGAGAGAGAGAAGTATTTGAGAGTTACTGTAGATGCAATGGTGGTCTTGATGCTCTCCAATTCATTTCTAATACCCATAATTTTCCTTTGGACACCTTCTGCCACCGGAAGAGAGAGTTAGGGATTAGGGGTTAATGCCATGAGAATGAGAGTGTGGAGGTTGAGGGTGAGGCCATGATGGTGAGGATGAGGTACTGAAGAGAGACATGGAGCTAGGAATTTTAGTTTTTTTCTCGGGATTCTAGCATTTTGCCCTTTTTTTTTTTTTATTTAGAAAAAATTTAGCAATATGTCTTTGTTCCAAAACTATTTAGGCCCATGCCTTTGTTATAAAACTCAATTTTAATAAAATCGAGTTTCAATAAAAAAAAATTAAAAAAAAAATTGTGGAACTCGAGTTCATAGAGCTCGAGTTTTATATCTATAGCTACGTTCAGGGAGCCCTACAGTAGCGTTTTAAATGGAACTTGAGCTTCATGAACTCGATTTGCATGCAAATATATATATATATATATATATATATTAAGTTTGATCGCCACATACCTATAGCTGCGTTTAGGGAGTCCTATAGTAGCGTTTTAAATGGAACTCGAGCTCCATAAACTCAAGTTCCATGAAAGTTTTTTTTTTTTAAATAAGTTTGATCGCCCCATACTCGATTTTCTACCAATCGAGTTTCAAAATAGGGGCATAGATCTAAATAGTTTCAAAACATGAACATATTGCTAATTCTTTTTTAAAAATAAGGGCAAAATGCTAGAATTCCCTTTTTTTTTCCCAACTTAACGTGAATTGAAAAAAAAAAATTATATGACTTGGTTGTTGTATAAGTGTCAGTTGATGTGTAAAAAAATAATATTTTATTTAAGCAGTTTGTTACATCAAAAATTTCCATTCAAAGATAATAACAGAAACTAAATTGACACAATTGAAAGGTTAAATATCAAATTAAAATAAGATTTAAAGGATATGAACCAATTTTGTAATTTACCATTTTTCTTATAAGTAACTGGACATCTTCTTTTGTTTTAATTAAATGGTTTTTTACATTTTATTTAGTTAGTGGGTGATGTGGCAATATTTCATCAAACACAAAAGGAGATTTTAGTATAAAATATGTCACACTTAACTTCATATAGACTATTTTATTATTAAGTGACGAAATTTAAGTATTAAAAATCAATTAATGGAAAAGGTTTCTTTGTAAGTTAGTTCAGAGAGAAACCCTTTAAACTCTTCCTATATATTTTATCAAATGTGAATTTTAAAAAATTTAATTGTTAGATTGCATGTTCTTATTATATCCTTTATGCTTGCAAAAAATTTCAAGAAAAACAAATATCAATAACTATGTCATTAATCAAATGTTTATATTTCTAGTTTTTGTAGTATAAAATTATGCATTAAAAATAATTTTATTGATCAAATGATAAATAACATTCAATTTTAATGAAAATTGACATGCGCATAAAGGAAAAAAAAAAAAAAAAGCAATCCAAAAGTTAGATATTTAAAATTCACTTCTAATAAAAAAAATATAGGAAGAATTTGAAGAATTTTCCGCTAAACTAGAAACCTTTGTAGAGACATAGCTTGAATTAATTGGTCATGTAGGATTCACATGACATGTGGACTCAATATAGGTGTTGAAGTTAAATGTGGTCTTGATTTGGACATCAAGTACTCAATGGTTATTGTTTGGTTTAGAATAAAAATATCCTATTACAATTAGTACTTTGTGAATAAACTAGGCATTTGAAACTCTCTCTTTTCCTCAAAAGCCAAAAGATCCCTATTCTCCAAGAAAGTACCCCTATCTCTCCAAGAACCAAAATATTAATGGGTTCTTCTAAGCCTTCACAGTACAAGAAAAGTTTTTGCCTATGAAATCTTTGACTACTTTTCTCGCCAAACCAAAGAGAGAGTCTGGTATCATCTTAGATTTGCAAGAGCATGGAATTAAGAAAAATCGACGCCTTCCTCACATTTCAAAACCGTAGGAACCTGGAATTACAAGCTTTAAGAGCATTTCGAGCATTTAATAACGTCCCCAAAGATATCAAGGTAACCATCATCTATCCTAGATTGCCTTTTTTTTAGATCGATTATTCTTAATATTGATTTTGTTAAAGAGTTTATTCCTGAGTCTATTAATGAATATACATTGTTATCGAAATTTAGAACTTCGGAATCCACCTAAAAAATACTTACTTGTCCTTTCTAACAATTATGAGATCATATTAGCCCCTTCCAAAGGTATTTAAGAAGTCGAAATCAAAGTAGATTGGGACCACTCATAAGTTTGGGCTTTCTAATTTGGATACAATCTTGGTTGTGCTTAAGGTCTAGTATGACTGAACAGAAGATTTGATGTTATCATATGGAATCCCCTCACCTATGAAACCGGAATTCTCCCTAAACCCAAAATTTCCATTCTTTTGCTTAAGTTATGGAGTTATTTAGGGACAATTTGTAATTAGTTTATTCCAATATTTTAATAATTTTAGGAATAAGGATAAGTTAATTAAATTAGAGATATTTTTTTTTTAATAGAAACTTGGGGTAGTTTTATATATATAGAACATGGGGTAGTTTTTTTTTTTTTTTTAAATAGGAATATGGGTTTTTTTTTTGTTTTTTTTTTATAAAACGTGGGGTATTTTTGGTTGTGTAGATGGGGTAGTGGGATGTTTTATAGAACATGGGTAGTTTTATAAACATGAGTAGGTTTTTTGTTTTTAATTTTTGTCAATTTACTTTTAACCTCATTTTTATGCTTTAGGAATAAAGATAAGTTAATTAAATTAGGGATATTTGATGCCGCGGAAGCTTAAAGAATGCACACACGATGCTCTCTTGATAGAACAGAAACTAAATTGTTAGTTTTTGGTAGTCAACCTCGAATCTATGAGGGGTTTCCTGAATCTACAAGGAGAAGAAAACTGGAATCCACAAGAGAAATAATTTGACAAAAGTCTGTGTTTATTAATAATAGTTTGATTTGCCTCTGATGGCTACAAAACATATAAATACTAAGAAAAACGTTTAAAACCCTAATTCACACTAATTATGCGATTAGGTGACAAAATACCGAAACTTACCAAAACTGGCAAATTGAGTTAAATGCAGAATCATAAACTACTGGCCTTAAGAGTCGTCCCAAAACAGACGAGACCTTATTCTGACCTTTAAATTAAAAGTTATTAAGGGAAAAAAATATTACTATAAGTAGCAAAAATATTGTTTTTGGAGCCTTAATGAACATTGTTTGGGCTGTCCACGAGTCGGTTTTGGACCCAACCTGAACTCAACCTGTTGGCGTGGGGTGGAAGGGCAGAGGAACCCGAAACTAACCACTGGAAAAATCAGTTGGTTCGATTTCGGGTGATGGTTAGCGTCGGTCAGGCTAGGTCGGTTGCCGAAATTAAAAAAGGCATCGAAATCTGGGAAAAAAAAAAAGTCGCCTTAATTCGGAATTTTTGCCGAAAACTAGGAAAAAATCGCTGAAAATTGGATTTTTTTTATGATATCTGCATTTTTTTAGCTAGAAATTGCTGGAATTTGGCTGAATCTAGCTAAATCCCACTAAATCTAGCCGAATCTGGTCGAGATCTCGCCGGTTCTAGCTTGTTTTTGCAGATTTGACCGGATTTTTTTGTAGCTTCGGTCGGGTTCGGGTTGCTTGAGTTTTGGAGATGCAAACCCGCCACTTGACCCACCAGTGTTGGTTTTTGAGAACGAAAACCCGCCACCAACCGATTGGACCTTCAGTTCAGGCCAGAATCGGGTCAGCGCATGCGGTTTGGCTAGGTTGTCAGGCTCCAGTCGAGTCTGGACAGCCCTAAACACCGTTTCCTTTCAACCTGTCAAATTTCATGTAATTTTGACATTGTCACCACAATGGCCTCTATTGGTACCCCCCTTTGATTTTGCATTGTGACTTCTTGCACCCGTGCTGCTCTAGGAAGGCATGTGTGTCTGTTCTATATCAATATTTTTGGAAATTAAAAAAAAAAAACAATAACTAACTTTCTGAACCCTCTTAATAATAATAATAAGACTTTGTTCAATTGTTACTGTAGGGGCTCCTTTTTCGGCGGTGGGCCCCCGACAATGAATTTGTAGAGCGTGGACTCAAGAGCTAGGCCATAATGAAGGACACAACGGCCATGCATGGTTGTTCGTGGTTCACGGCGGTCCTAATGCGGGCTAAGGGGACACAACATGGCTCCTCGGACGTGTTAGAACGGCAGCGGTGGTCCCTGTCTCATTCGACTGAGCTTCCCAGTCTATCAAAGAAAGCGTACTGTTACAGTGTGTATCCCTCTCCTTCGTCCCCCCCTCTCAGTGGGGACTTCCTACATTATATATCCCTCTCTCAGATGATCCCAGCCCTACATTTGTCGATCAATCCGGTTCCCACTTGAGTGCCTGTCCTGTCAGCCGCATTCCCATCTCTCTGCGGGTTGTGGCGCTCAAGGTGGCGCTGCTCAGAGGTCCTATCCTCATTAATGCGGCCAGAACATTAGTTGAGGGCATTTAATGTGGAGGTGACAGTTTGTCTGGGACTTGCACCTCCACCATGCCTCCATGTCCGGCACTCGGCGCCCGCCAGGTCCTCTTCGGGTTTCCTGGGAGGTTCCCCTTGACGGACTGCAGCTTGCGTGTTTCCTTACTTTGGGTCTCCGAGGATGCATCCATCCTCGGCGAGTCTTCTTAGGCAGCAAGTCCTCTGCGCCTTGTCCTCGGACTTGAGGTGTGTCCTCGGATTCCAGGCGATCCTCGGCGCGGGCCTTTGGGCTTGATCGAAAGTGGGCCGGCCACGCCAACCCTTTGTGGCCCCACAATAGCCCCTCAAAATCTTGCTGTCCGCATCCTCGGGCGGAGAGGAGGATTTTGACATCCTCGGATCTATTACACGTCCCATCGAACCCTGCCCTCTGTCAGCGCTGATGACTTTTCGCCTGCTCAAGGCGCGTTACTGGCGCTTCGTCGTGGGTGTCGTGCCTTGCATTAAATTCAGGCGGCTTTATGCCCCCCACGTCCAACGGGCTGATGGTGATTGAACGGTAGGGATGATCCTGGCATTTATGGGCGGGAAAACTCGCGCAGCTTTTCCGCCTAGGGTATAAATACCCGTTTGAACTGCTTTTCCCTTCCCATTCGCAGTCACAAGCTCTTGCGCCTTCTATCAGAGTCCAGCCAAATCTTCACCTACACTCCCAGCATAAAAAGTCAATCCGAGGAGCTCTTCCTCATTCCTGTAAGTCGCTCTATCCCTCTCTAAGCTTTTTCTTTTCCTTTCTTCCACCTTTGATTTGCTTTCCCCTTTTAGTCCCCTTAAGGCGTTGTTTGGGGATGGGTAGACTTAAGAAATACGTTTTTACTGAGGAGGCGATGGAGGAATTCGTCAAACGATGCAAGATACCGGCCAACGTGGGTTTGAGGTACTGCGGGTATGGGGAGTGGTTGCTCCGGAGGCAGACGGGCGAGGTGGCGATTCCCATTATCGCCTTCCTTGAAGGGGGGCTGAGGATCCCCATGGGGCCCGTGATGAGGAATTATCTTATATACTTCTGGTTAACCCCCACTCAATGTGCCTCCAACATGTTCAGAATTCTGGGCTGTGTGGACGCCTTAAACGAGGAGATGGGTCTGAGGCTGACCCATCACGACGTAAATTACTGCTACAATCTTCAACATTTGAAAGGCAAGTCCTACTATATGAGGACGAGGGACGACAGAGTCCGGCTCATCCAGTGTCTCCCCGAGTCCAACAAGGGGATGAATGAGGACTTTCTCATCGTGTCTGGAGAGTGGCACGATGGCCTTCATTGTCCGACGACAGAGGGGACACCAGGTGGGGCGGTGGGAGTAGGAGGGGATTTGTAGGTTCCATCTTGCTTGTCGTACCATTCTCCTTTGCTCAGCTTGGTAACTAACGCGGGTGTGTTTTTCTTTTGCAGATCCGCACACCCTCGAGCCCAACTTCAGCCTGGTTAACAAGGAAGATTTACAGACGGTGCTCAGGTCGGCGGATTTTGAAAACGAGACAGACCACCAGGTCAGGGCGGCTCACAAGATTTTGAAGTACAAACCCATCCAAAAGTCGTTTGCGGCCCCCAAGTACGTGATCAGGGCAAACGATCCTCGGCTGTCACAGATAGAAGTGACCGAGGACGGATTTAAGTTTCCCGAGGGTCCCTCCTTGGACGGGCGTTATCATAACGGTCCGACCTGAAATCTCTCCTCTCCTGGGGGATAACCTTCTCCTTGCCTTTGCCCTGCAGCAGGTCTTCTTCCACCCGCTTGTACTTGTCAATCCGATCCATCAACTGCCGCACGCTGGTGGCGGGCTTACCAGTTAAGGACTTCCTCAGGCTGTGCCCCATTGGTAGTCCGTTCTGGAATGTATTGATTGCGACAGCATCGTATTTGCCGTCCAGGTCATTGTAAATCTCCCAGTACTTATCCGAGTAGGCTTTGAGGGTCTCCCCTTCGCGCATGGATAGGGACAGCAAAGCGCTCATGGGCCGAGGAGGCCTGCTATTCGTGACAAAGCGGGAACCAAAAGCCTGGGTCAGCTGTCTGTATGAGTCTATGGAGCCCGACCCTAGACCGTTGAACCACCTCATTGCCACAGGTCCTAGGCTGGACGGGAAGACCTTGCACATCAGCGCTTCATTCTTGGAGTGGACAGCCATTCTTTGGTTGAATTGGCTCACGTGCTCCACAGGGTCCGTCTTGCCGTTATAGGCGATGAAGGTCGGCTGCTGGAACCGCCGAGGAAGTTCCGCCTCCTCTATGCGACGCGTGAAGGGCGACCTGGAGAGCTGGTCCAGCGCCCTGCTCATGGCGTCGCCTCCCAAGCCCCTGGGGGTTGGGTTGGTACGCCTACGCCTCTGGTAGCGCTCCTCCTCGTGGGAGAAAGTCTCGCTGGGGGGCGTCCTTGACCTTTGCCTGTATTCATCGTCGCTTTCGTCTTCGGAGAACGGATCAGGGCTTGGCTCGGACCTTCTTCGCTGCACGCGACGTAGCTTCCTTTTGAGATCATCTATTTCACGCTGCATGGCCACCTTGTCATCCCTTCTTTGAGAGGCGTGGCTGTGGGCCTCTTGCGATCGCGCGGCCTGGCCATCGCCGCGTTCCTGGGGAACACGCCCCTCCCGGCGGGTTTGGCTTCCGTCCGTCGTTGAAGTGTGCATGCTTCCTTCCCGAAATCGCCCATTGTCGTTCTGACCGCCCCCCGGGTCGCCATAGTTGCCCTGATGCCGCGACTTCGCCGGTTCGGGTCGATTGGGAGTACTCTGGTGAGGGCCTGATCCTACCATGCCTGACCGTCGTTCCTGCTAGCGCACAAGTTCTTCCCACAGACGGCGCCAATTGTAGGGGCTCCTTTTTCGGAGGTGGGCCCCCGACAATGAATTTGTAGAGCGTGGACTCAAGAGCTAGGCCCTAGTGAAGGACACAACGGCCATGCATGGTTGTTTGTGGTTCACGGCGGTCCTAATGCGGGCTAAGGGGACACAACATGGCTCCTCGGACGTGTTAGAAGGGCAGCGGTGGTCCCTGTCTCATTCGACTGAGCTTCCCAGTCTATCAAAGAAAGCGTACTGTTACAGTGTGTATCCCTTTCCTTCGTCCCCCCCTCTCAGTGGGGACTTCCTACATTATATATCCCTCTCTCAGATGATCCCAGCCCTACATTTGTCGATCAATCCGGTTCCCACTTGAGTGCCTGTCCTGTCAGCCACATTCCCATCTCTCTGCGGGTTGTGGCGCCCAAGGTGGCGCTGCTCAGAGGTCCTATCCTCATTAATGCGGCCAGAACATTAGTTGAGGGCATTTAATGTGGAGGTGACAGTTTGTCTGGGACTTGCACCTCCACCATGCCTCCATGTCCGGCACTCGGCGCCCGCCAGGTCCTCTTCGGGTTTCCTGGGAGGTTCCCCTTGACGGACTGCAGCTTGCGTGTTTCCTTACTTCGGGTTTCCGATGATGCATCCATCCTCGGCGAGTCTTCTTAGGCAGCAAGTCCTCTGCGCCTTGCCCTCGGACTTGAGGTGTGTCCTCGGATTCCAGGCGATCCTCGGCGCGGGCCTTTGGGCTTGATCGAAAGTGGGCCGGCCACGCCAACCCTTTGTGGCCCCACAGTTTCAAAAGCAACTAAATTTAAGCAATAATACCATAGATCAAATCAATTATTCCTCATATAAATCTTAGAAAAATAACATCAAAATTTCATTATACTTAAATAATTATTGCACCTCTTAAAATAATTAACATAATAAAATAAATGTATTTATTCTATTAGTAATGTTTTTAATTACATGGAATAAATACTACAAAATAATTTTGGGGACAACTTTAATTTTAAGGTCAATCCTTGCTACCTAAGGTTAAGTTCTTGCATGAGGCTGGTTTCATAAAGTAGCAAAGGCATCCCGCTCTTAATAGTGGAAGGATTACGGGCCGGTCCATTGCAGGCCCACATTGCCTGGTTGAGTTGGGCTCCTTAATACACTACCATTGTCAACATATGTTTGTATACTTTATTTATTAAAAAAGTTTATTGGTCATTTTTGTTGCTTGGGATTTTGTTGATGTGAGAGAAGGTTTGGTAATTTAGTGGCCGATTGTGTTTTGCTTGTAAGTTGTAAGTTGTCCTTTGGGCCCATATCCATCTCTAAACTACTTTCTTAGTTTTCTCTTCAGTAGTTAGAGATGGCTCCGAGCCTCTGCCTTTGGCTTTTGATGTTTAATAATGGATTTTACACCAAATCCTCGTAACGGTTACACTTGCACAAAAAAAAAATTACTATCTTGCTAGAATCACTTGTTAATTTTGATCAAACAATTTAATTCATATATACTAAGATCTGCACGTCCAATTTGGGATTTGCTGCACATTCCTTTTCCCTCTCTAACAAATAGTAAAAAAATAGTTTGCAAGAACGTATTTCTTCTTTAAAATGATCATATTTCTTAAATTATAATTATAGTTGCTACATCCAAAGTCTGATATATGGATGCGAGGTCATGAAATGCCCCTCTAGTCTTGACCTTCTAAAAAGCACCTCTCCGTTGATGGGAGATATGTATGCAGAGTTACACATCACCACCATAACATACCTTAATGGTGACTCATTTTATGTTTAAATTCAGTACTTAAACATTTTACCTATGCAAAACTATATTGCGCATAATCATGTATAAATAATGCGATGGTGTATCATATATGTACAAAATGAAAACAGATTGAATATTACTCTTCCTCACTCTCAATGTTATCCGAGTCTTCAACATCGATAGCTGCTACCTTAGAGGAATTAATCCTAAAAGAAGCCGATCGAATCTTAAATGGTAACTTCACGTTACTTGTTATATCACACCCTTCTTCCTCTTTCTTTAATGGTAACTTCACGTCATCATTTATTACACCACACCCTTCTTCCTCTTTCTTTAAGTCAGCAGGAGGCAAGAAGCAATCTTTGGACAATCCCTTTATGTTAAAATCAACTTCTTCAATTGTCCAAACCTCTTCCATTCGAGTCCTAGAATGGCTTTCTGAGTTCTCACCAAACCTAAACAAAGAGACCGAGGTCTTGCCCGCGTGCGCAATGTTAATCCCATCTATGGTTCGGTAGTCTTGGATCAATGACTCCATTGTGGTCTCCCAAAATATGCTTTCATTTCTTGGGGCTTTGATTCTTAGGAGGTGAGAGTCTTCTAGTTGGACTAATAGGCCTGTTCTTGTGCTGAAGTAGCCCCACACTGTGTGCCTGATTATTTCTACGTTGCTGTTGCTTCTTGCTTTTAGTGTTGAGGATTCAGCTTCAAGTTTTAGTATGAAACAGCCTTCATCGTTGATTGTCTTCTCACCAGCGCAGACTGAATTTGAGAATAAATTTGCTGTGGACATTGGATCAAGACCCTGTTGAGTGTCACACATATGAGTAATTTGTCTAGAGAAAAATGCTGTGTGCGAATCAATGAAAATAAACCCAATTGAGAAAATTAAGCTGTTTATTCAATTTATTTATTTTAAGTACAACTTTTTCATAATTTTTTAAAGAAATGACTGTATTTTTGTTCTGTTTGATTTTTAAAACCCAGTTGAGAGAGAATTTTTTTGGTAACACTGGCTTTACAGGCCTGCCATGGGAACAGACTGTTGTGTAGGCTTAAATGGGTCAAGCCGATTCGTATGCTTCAATTAACTTGCGCCAATTAATCCACCAATCGACCCTTTGAAAAGACTTTTAACGAATTGATAGACGTAAACCAACCACTATGGACTTTTTATCTTCCTTTTACAGCTGCTAAAGAAAAACTATGCTGTTGACTTATATACATTCTTTCTTTCTTTTTTTCTTCTTCTAATAATTTGCACATTGATTAAGATTGTTGACTCCAGCAGATTCAAATTAAAATTTTAAAATTTCAGCTAGGAATACAAGTGCAAGATCCAAGAAGATGCAAGGAAAAGAACACATCTTGTTGGTAGAGGTCACAACCTGTTAATTTTTGGTGGGCTAGGCCCCACAATGAAGTGGGCCATTGAGCGTGGAAAACGTAATTAGTTGGTATGAACATGAAAATGGATGATGAAACTCTGACCCAAAAAAAAGGGTACCCAATAGAATGAATCGAACATGGAATGCATGCCAGACATTTTTCTTTTCTTTTCTTTTTTGCTTTTTAAGGGCACATGGAATTCAAGCCTTGGTCTTGTGTGGGAAAAGTCTGAGAGGAGACTCTCAATTAGCTTCTAATAAGGGTAAGAACCCAGCTAATGCTACGACTATATGCCAAGACCAGGAGAATTATTAGTTAAGACTTCAAGATTTAATGAGTAATTGGCGGTTCTCTTCTCCCACATTAGCAAAAAGACAACTATACCGTTCATAAATAAAGCTTCCACATTAGCAAAAAAGACAATTATACTGTTCATAAATAAAGCTTCAATCAATGCAATTAAAAGGGACTCTTGTTAAGTTTGTTTTACATGTGATAAAATTTTATACTAAAGTTTTGGCTAATTCTTATTACACACACAGTTGAAGTCACGTTTTCAGTTATAGTGGGTAATAATATGTGTAATAAGCACTATCTTAAAATATTTGATGTAACTCCACCATGAACTTCTCAAACTCTTATCAATCAATTTTTAAAACAAGTCAATTAAATTTTATCACATTATAGTTTAAATAAATATCAAGAGTGATAATCATTTTTTTAAAAGTTAAAAATACGATAAAATCTAATCTCATCTATATGCTCATAGTTATCCTTCAAAATTTAAGAACCTCTTAATCCACCAAAATGATGATAATCAACATTTTTATAGTTGATACTTGATAATATGATACAATTTAATCCACTTATTTTTCAAAATGAATAGATAAAATTTCAAGAATATGTAGAATTATCTAAGAAAGAATTGAATTCCCTTGTGAATTACTTCGATGAGAGAGGGGGTACCTGTAAGAAACGCCTCAGAGGCCTAGGTGGACCACGTGAAGCGTGAGAGTGGTGCCAAGGGGTTTGTCTCCAAGCCACAGTACCATCACTACCGGCACTGATTTTGCAACCAGAGACCACAAGCTCCAAGCACCATAGGTCAGGCCTCTTTTGCCAAAGCACAAACCCACCCATCTCTCCACCCCCATGTCTCACACTCTTCACCTTCAACACCTTATTGTTCAAGCTACCTTCACCTGAACTGAACTCTGACGCACCCATTCTCACTTTCCCCATTGCATACATGCTGTCTATTGACCTCATTGCCTTCTCTCCCCCCACTGCTGCTATGTACTGTTGCACTATGTATTTCGCCATCGATGCCTCCTATTAATATAATCATCATAAAGTTATAAGATTTTAATCAATGGTGCCACAACTTATTTTAACTTAACAAATGGTTCAAAGTTGAGGAAATGTAGAGAACATGTTGGGGACGACTAAAAATAGAGTAACAAAAAGTATGAATTCAAATAGAATAAAATAACAGAAAAGAACGTATTTGATCTAAGAATCTATAATTAACCTTAACCCCAAAAAGCTAGGAATAAAATTAGATTGTCGTCGTCGTTTTTGCTGTTGCATGAATGTGGGAGAACTGGGAAGTGCTAAAGTAAATATGATATTTACAAAGATAGGAGACAAAAGTGGCATGTTGGGATAGTTCTTTTTTTTTGTGTGTATGATGTATACTGTTGTTATATAAAGATATTAAAATAGGTGCCACTTACAATAGGGTTGTCTTTGATGTTGGAGTTGATGGGTTGGTGATCAGCCCGGATAGGAAGAGGGACTAATGGAGCTCCAACGACACCAAGCAAGAGTTGTATCTCTGCATTTCGGCTTCCAAATACTGTTGTCATGGCCTGTTGTGATTTTTCACCGTTTGGTTTCATCCATGACTTCATGTTTTGCCATGAACTGTTGTTGTTCTTGTTGGAGAACATCTCTTCTGGTATTGGAACCTCGAGGACTGTGTCGAGCCCATCTTCACGATCAAAGTTGGGACAGAGTTTCCTCATGAGAGAGAGTCTAGCTAATAAGATTGGCAGAGAGAAGTGTCTTTTTTCTTTTTTTTGGAATGTGATGTGGGTTTTGCTTGGGAGTTTGTGAATGCTATAGAGAGAGAGAGTCTTGGATTCAAAGGGAGGGAGTCTAGAATTACCAACCGGCAATGGCCCCCTATGTCAACGTGGTTACCTTCGTCTATGTCGTGATTGCACGCTCTCTCATCCTCTCTCTCTCTCTCTCTTTTGAAAATTAAAATTTGCTCCTAATATAAAATTTGATAGTGACTGATAATTAGATAATTTAGATTTCAATATTTCATGGTGTTAGATAATGAGATTTATTTGATTTTAAAATTTGTGTAATTGATAATAAGGTTCTTCTCTCTCAACTCTCAAGTCGCATCCCATTAATTGTTTATTTAATGCTAAATTGCTAATTAATTTCTTCAATAATCATGACTCTGATTGGTTTAATTCTAAGAATTCTTGTTCTAGGACTTTGTACAATGGATTTCAACTGTTTAACTTACATAGAATGCCACCAACATTAAAATAATAAAGCCGGTTTGCAATCTTCATTAACTAATAAGTAAAGCTTTTTAAATGATGGGTTTAATTTATTAATTATTTGTTATTGACATATTTAGAAGTGAGGTTATGTCTTATTATAGTCATACTCGAGACTATTAAGCGTTTTAATTGAAAGAAATTGTCATGTAAAAAATACATTCCACCAGAAAGTCTCTTTAATTAAGAAACATTACTGGCTTACCACAGTCCCTCTACTACTAGGGTTCTACTTATGGTTCTTACTTCTTAATCCTAAAATTTAAAGGGTTTTCTAACTGTTGATTAATTTTTAATCTTTGGACAGCTTACATTTTTATTCTTTTTAAACCTTGATATCATCAAGATTTTAATTTGTGGAGCCTGAAACACACTTGCCAAAAACTCAACGAACTTTAGGCACCAGGTCACAAAATATAAACAACCCAAAATGTTTCTTATAACAAACGAATCATTGAATATACAAAAGGGAAAAAGAAAAAGCAAAAGAATACCCCAATTGCAAAGGCAGTATGTATGTTCCCATGTTATGGAGTGCACTTTGCCACCTTTGGCAGTAGCATGTCTAATCCAAACTTTCACGCATGAATGGATAAGAATGTATGTAAGCGTAACCTTTGATTAACAATGAAAATGTCGGCGATACATGTCCATTGCCGGAGCACGAGACCGACACTTTAATTGAGAATGCAAGCATGGTGGTTAGGGAGACACTCAATCTAAATTTTGTCCCAATTTGCTGTGCCACATTAGCTGGGTTCTGAATTAATTTGATTCCATAGTTTAATTGAACCGACTCTTGGGTCTGTGTGGGAATGAAGCCAAAGGAGGGTAGAACTAGAACCTAGAGCAGCTATAAAATATTGTCTCCAATCATGGTGAGCACGTTGTGAAGGGATAACCTTTTAGTTTTTATCCATTAGACTGGTTACGAGGTAACATTGTAGTTTATGTTACAGAATACAGACAATTCTTTAGGACTAGAAATTATTACAATGCAATCTTTGCCACTCTTGCAAATCTTGTTTTTTTTAATAATGTTGTAGATGAAGTTTGATGGGATCTTAAACCAAGAAGATTGGAGTTGTTGGACCCACATCATTATTCCCTTTACTTGAACCCAACATTATTTCTGATTAAGTTGGTAAAAGGAATTTAATAATAATCAACAAATAACAAGTGAATTGTGTTTGGGGGGACTAGAATAAATGACAATGTAAAAAGCCTAGAAAAATAAGGTTTGGTAGGAAAAGGTTATATTTGCTTATGTTGTTCCTGGCTTTTGTGTTGGATAATTAAGCAAATGTTAAACCAGAAACACTGTTTTTACTCAGTTGAAATATATTGTCCGGACTATAGTCGGGAATCAATCGCAAATCTATTGATTTGTGCCATTATGATGAGGTATCTAGATTTTATCAGTTGAAGATTGGTTTTGCAAATGGGCATTATAAATTCACTAAAAAGAAAAGGAGAAGGCATCTTAAGGGGGTGTTTGGTTTGTATTTTCAAACAACAACTTTTAGTTTTTAAACAACATTATACGTATTTCTATAGACTTTATCACCCACACGTATTTCCACACATATTTTTAAACAATAATTTTCAGTTTTTAAACACACGTACCAAATAAGCCCTAAGCTTTCCTAATTTGCTTCATCCTCTCATCATCTAATAGGTTAACAAAAAAAATTATGTTTAAACTTTTTTGAATTTCCTCTTACGTTGTCACATCAGGTTTCAAATCCTTCTCTACTTTATAATTTTCAAAACTTAAACAGTTAAACTAATACTAAATTATTGCATGATAATTTTTTTTATAAGAAAAATACTATTATTAAGAAAGAATGAGAGACCCAAGTCTCAAAAGAGATAGAGACAACAAAGAGAGAACTGATCCGTTAACTTCCTTACAAAAGATTCTCTAAAGGATGAAAGAGATAGTCCTCAAGCTAGAGAAACAAATGTCCAACGAGCTAAAAGACGAGCAAGCTCGTTACATGATTAGTAATAATACTATATTACAATATTAATTTGTATATTTTAGTGTTAATATTATTATTTTTTTATAGTTTTTTTTATGAAGTCACATCACTTGCTCAAGCTAAATATAATAGGTTATTATTAGCATTTTTAACTTCTTTTTTTAAGTGCGCAACTAGTTGTAGAGAAAAAAAATCGTGAATAAATATATTCTTTTATGTTAACCTTTTCTATTCATCGTGCAAGATAGCAATTGTTGATAGGTATTGTTAGAGGCGGAGACATAAACTTTTTTTAAGGGCCAATCCAAGTTAAAAAGATATCAAGAAATTGTAAATCCAATAAGTAACTTATTAAACACACTTATAATAAAAATAACATCAATTTGATATTTATAGATGAAAAGAAAAAAAAATCCATTAAATTAGTTTTGGTTAACTACAAACTATCTTTTAAATCAAATTGATCACAATTAAAGGGGGAAAATGTATTATTCATTTGCATAAGCTTGTCTATTTTTAGGAATATATATAGTAAATACACTTGGGTTTGATCAATTAAACTTAAAGGCTTGGTCTAAAAATTCTTAAAGTTTCATAAGATCCATAAGATCCTAAGTTCAATCATTCAAGCTCTTATCTTAAAGTCACCTCCAAAATATTTCTTTCTTGTGATTATTTAGTGTGTGTGCACGCGCGCTTGTGCATGTGTATGTGTTATACTGGACCAAACACGTAGAAAAATAGTTAAGACTTTCAAAAAGTTCTAGATACCCACAAATATGGAATAAGAGTAAGAAGATAAGAAAATAATGCATTAGTCATTTTCATACATGTCTTACAATCTGACAGGCACTAGTTGAATTTTCAAAAGCGAGGACATGGCCCCTTCCCTCTACCACTGGCTATTGTGACTGTTGTTTAAGAATAAAAATGATCTTTCCTCTGGAAAACATAATCCATAGAAGTATAAATATAATCACGTGAAACCTCGCTATCACCATTAAATAGCTTAGATCAACTTGTTAATATTACCAATACTCTTATAATGATTCTGGTTAGTACTTAGTCAAAAATGCATTATAGCCTATAATTTATGGGAGAAGTGCAGGTTAATGAAAAGGGAAGTTGTCACATAAATTTCTTTTTGAGAGCCATTCATGAGCATAGCATGCGTCTCCACTCGTGGTGAATATAATAATGACAAATCCAGTCTTTCCTCAAAATATCTATCTCTGAACTCTCTTTTTCCTTTTTGTTTTTTCTTTTTTTAATTGATTAATCTATTTATCACTTTTTGGGGGATAGCACTTGTTGTAGTAGAGCTAAAAAGCTATATAACTATTTTAACTTCACAAAAACACAAAAATAACCATACAGCAGTGAAGCTAAAACTATTTTTTTTTTAACTCCATTCCTATAGTACACATCTATCTATAGATGTACACTGTAGCTTAGAGCTATAAAAAAAAAAAAAAAAATTTCATGCCCAGTTGTGTGTGTGGCTGTAATGGTTGTGTGTAGTGGATATATTATTTATTGTAGTAGATATCTTATTTTATTGTGATGTTTATATTATTTTATTGTGTTAAAAGCTAAAATAGATCTACTGCTATAGCGTGTAGGTAAAATAGATAAAGTAATTTTTTTGTGATACCAAATAGCTAAATTTTTAGCTCTACTGATGTAGATGCTCTTATGAGCGATCACCCACTAACTGGTACATGGGAAAGCAATTGAAACTAACAAGAATCAAGAATGCAATTTTTTTTTTTAATTTATATATTTCCCCAGAGAAATATTTATAAAGACTTCTTTCTTAAAATGCCCACTTGAAAGCAAATTATGCACTATTTGGTTACTATATACCAACTATAGAGAATTTATTGCCCATTAAAAAAAAATTATAGAGATTTTATATTGGCTTTATTAACAATGTCATAAATTCATAATTGCATTAGAAAAAAAAAAGGCACATTTATAAATCATTAATTTCTAGATTCTACTGTACAGTGTAATGTTCCCATCAACCAAAGTTCATCATATCTCTAGTTCGATCTCGAATCATAGCCCACTGTGGATTTGTACTAACGATGAAAATGCTCGGTTTTACAGGAAAAGGAAACCTTTCAGGTTTGAAGCAATTTGGATGAGGGATGAAGGGTGTGAAGCAGTGATAAAATACTCATGGGAGGGCCATACAAGGGAAAATCTGATGGGCAGAGTGGTAAAAAAATTAGAGGCATGTTGGGTATCCCTTTAGACTTGGAGTAAACACTCATTTGGCAACATTCGTTGCATGCTGCAACAAAAGAAAAAATTGCTTATGCAGGCGGAAGCAAACTCCATGAACAGATCCAACCATTCTCTAGTGAGAAGTTTAAGGGTTGAGGTGCATGATTTGATAGTCAAGGAGGAGTGTCTATGGCAGCAAAGATCAAGGGTGAATTGGCTAAAAGCGGAGGATCTTAACATAGCCTATTTCCACAGATGTACAAACCAGAGAAATCGAAGAAATTTCATCCCCAAACTAATCCTTGACAGTGGGGAAGTTGTTGATGACGAACAGAAGATCGGGGAGGCATTTGTGCACTATTTCCAATCTATCTTCCAGTCAGCCAACACAGCTGGGTTTGATCCAATCCTTCAAGGGATTGAACCAAAAGTGACAACTTAGATGAATGCCTACCTTACCCGGCCTTTCACAGCCATGGAGGTGGAGCAAGCACTCAAGCAAATGAAGCCTATGACAGCCCCTGGCCCGGATGGTATGCCTCCAATCTTTTACAAATCTTATTGGAATACTGTTGGGTCTGATGTTATAGATGCATCCTTATCTGTCTTAAACTAAGGAATAATGCCTCCAAACTTAAACCATACTTTCATTACCCTCATCCCAAAAACAAAATCACCAACAAACCTAAAAGATTACCGCCCTATAAGCCTTTGCAATGTCATATACAAAATAATCTCCAAAACCATAGCCAACCGACTTAAAAAAATCCTCCCTAAACTTGTATCCAAGACCCAAAGTGCTTTCATGTCAGATCGTCCCATATCTAATAACATTCTTGTTGCCTTTGAAACACTCCACCACCTAAAAAATAAAAGAAAAGGCAAAACGAGGTTCATGGCTCTGAAACTTGACATGAGTAAAGAATATGACAAGGTTGAATGGGATTTCTTGGATAAAATCATGGAGAGATTGGGTTTTGATGGTAAATGCAGGAATCTAGTGGGTTGTTGCATCATATCGGTTTCTTTCTCTATCATGATTAATGGAGAACCTCATGGATTATTTCATCCAAGTAAGGGTCTCCATCAAGGAGACCCCCTATCACCTTACTTATTTCTTTTATGTGCAGAAGGTCTTCATTCTTTAATTCAATAGAAAGCTGACAATGGAGAATTACGTGGAATGTCTCTTTGTAAAGAAGGGCCAAAAATCACTCACTTATTCTTTACATTTGATAGCTTGCTCTTTTGTAGAGCCAATGATATAGATTGCCAAACGGTGATGAATATCCTCACAAAGTATGAAGAAGCGTCAGGTCAGAAAATCAACCGTGCCAAAACACAATTGTTCTTCAGCATAAATACACAAGAAGACATCAAGAATAGGGTGAAGGACTTGGTGGGGGTAGAGGTGGTGACTCAATATGAAAAATATTTGGGTTTGCCATCATTTGTAAGGACAGCAAAGAAAGAAACCTTCAGCTATATTAGAGAGAGAGTGTGGCACAAAATTCAAGGTTGGAAAGAAAAACTCCTATCACAAGCGGGCCGGGAGATCCTAATCAAAGCAGTCATCCAGGCAATGCCAACCTTCACTATAGGGTGTTTCAAACTCCCCAAGAATTTGTGCAAGGATATTGAAGCATTGACTAGAAAATTTTGGTGGGAGTATTCGGGTGAGGTAAGAAAAATCCATTGGATAGCTTGGAAAAAACTTTGCTTACCAAAAGTACATGGTGGTTTGGGATTTAGGGAGTTGGAAAAATACAATCTAGCTCTCCTAGGCAAACAAATTTGGAGATTGATTCATAACATTGATTCCATGTTCTACAAAGTCTTCAAAGCAAGGTTTTTCCCTACATGCTCGGTCCTTGAGAGTGGGGTAAAAACTAATGGTTCATACGCTTGGCATAGCATTCTCAAGGTGAGGGAGGTGGTCAAGCAAGGAGCATATTGGCAGATTGGGGATGGTACTAAAGTACAGATTAGGGGTGATAAGTGGTTGCCTGATATGTCAACAAAACACATCATCTCTCCTCAAAAAAACCTCCCTATGAATGCAAAGGTATGTGCTCTTACTGATGAGGATGGCCCAAGATGGATAAAAGAACGGGTAACATAGGAATTCTTTCCCCATGAAGCCCAACAAATACTGGGAATTCCACTAAGCTCAAACCGGGTCCCTGACCTTCTCATTTGGGCTGGCACCAAGTCAGGTAGTTACTCGACTAAGAGTGCGTACAAAATGCTAATGTCCAAGCAGGATTTTTCCATTCCTAGCCCATCTAACACTTCGGCTCAAACCAGTTGTTGGAAAAGAATTTGATCCTGAGTATTCCAAATAAAATCAGGCACTTCCTACGGAGAGCTTGCCATGAATCACTCCCCACCAAAAAGAATTTGCTGGCTAGGAATGTCACAAGGAAAGCACTATGCGAATGGTGCAATAAGGAAGTTGAGGATGCTGTTCATGCCTTATGGGGCTGCCAAGTACTCAAGGAGGTCTGGTGGGAAGAAGAAATCCTCAGAAACCAGCTCTCCATGCACTTTGTGGACTTTAGAGATTTGTGGATTGGAATCACAAAGTTAGAGGAACCAAACCTAGTTGAACGGTTCACTTTTGTTGCCTGGAGTATATGGAACAAAAGAAATGCTACAAGAATGCAAGCATCTTCTCTGCTGTTTCATTAGCTGTACCAGGACACGCGCGAGAGATTACTCGTATACCGACTAGCACAAGAGCCTCCCATTCTCGAGTTCAGGCCCATAGGTGCAACACGTTGGTACCTGCCCCAGACTTCACAGCATAAAGTAAATTATGATGGTGCTCTGTTCAAAGAAATTTGGCAAGCCGGAGTTGGAGTAGTGGTTAGAGACACTGATGGAAGAGTCTGTGGAGCTCTCTCAGATAGAATGGTACTACCTAGAACAGTGGAGGAGGTCGAGGCCATTGTGTGTAGAAAAGCCGTCTGGTTCGCTCTTCAGCTTGGACTTGCAGAAGTGGTCTTTGAAGGGGACTTTGAAACTATCGTAACTGCTATAAACTCGGGCTCTCCTTGCTCCAGCTCATTTGGTCATATTCTGGATGATGTTAAAGCTTTGGCTTTAAACTTTGTATCAACAACTTTTGTTCATGTAAAGAGACAAGGGAATGCCGTAGCAGATAAACTAGCTAAGGCTTCTAAAACTATGCCTTGTCCCCATTTTTGGTCGAATGACATCCCAAGTGATGTGCAACAGCTTGTAATTCATGATAGCATTCATTGATCAATAAAAGGATTGATTGGATTCTCAAAAAAAAATATATATATATATATATATATATATAATAAAAAGTTGGGTTTAGACGTTATGGTTGGGCCAAGTGGCTTCACCATATTGTAGAAATTTTTTAAAATTTTTTAAAATTTTTAGATTTAAAAAAAAAAAATATATATATATATATATATACATATATATATATATATATATATAATTTTTCTTCTCCTATAATTTCTAATTTAATAAAAATCTTAATTTGATTACAATCCAAATTATTCATTTTATCCATGTAATCCTTATTATCCATGTAATCCATATTTTTTACGTGGTGTATTATAAAAAGAAAAATTTTATATAAAAAGGCTATATATTACTAATAAAAGTCTAATCAATATTGCAGAATTTAAAAAGGTTAGTTCAACTCATGTTGCTGTTTTTTTTTTTAATCCAAAACAAATTGTAGCTAATAGGTGTAATAATATAACCTAAATGAAAAAAAAAATAAAAAATAGATGAACATGAAGATTTTGGATTGTAATCAAAGTAAGAAGAAATAGATGAAGAAAAGGATTTGGATTGCAATTAAATTAAGATTTTTATTTATAAAGAAAAAGCAACAATTTTCTTATTTTTTTAATTACTACACTACACGTAAAAAGAAAAATTTTATATTAAAAAAAAGTTATGTATTATTAATAAAAGTCTAATCAATTTGCAGAATTTTTTTTTTTTAAGATTTAAAATGATAAAACACGTAAAAAAAATTAAAAAATAAAAAAACCTTAGAAACATGGATAAGATAACTAATTTACTTCAATTAGGATCGTGTAAGAAATTGTGTTATATGATAGAATAAAAAAAAGTTTATATCACAAAATATTAAAAAGAAAAAGTAAAACCGTGTAAGAAAAAAGTTGATATTAACTAAGTTTTTGTGTTTATCCAAAAAAAAAAATGAAGGGAATTTAGTGTTTTATTAAAACACTAAAAGTAGTTGAATAGAATTTTAAAATGGATCTTTAGAACAAAATCACATACTATGTTGCTGTTTTTCACGTTGTATATTTTTTTTATACGTGTCTTATCATTTTTTTTATATTTATTTAAAGTGATAAGACACGTATAATAAATAATAATAATAAATAAATAAATAAACCTTAGAAACATGGATAAGATAACTAATTTACTTAGATTAGGATACTATAACCATTAGTATTTCATTTAAAATTTAAAATTATAGATAAAAAATAATTTTAGAAAAAAGCACACGCTATTTTTTTTTTTATTATAGAAACATTTTTTAACAATATATAATTGATTAGAATTTCACATAGGATAGGTTTTTCTTTAATTCCAAACCATCTAATAATTTCTCTTATAATTTAACTTCAATATAATTTGAATTCTTTGTCTAATAGAACTCCCCAAGTCCTAACTTCCAAGTTTTTTGGATAAATATGCATCCTAAGTGATGAGTTTTAGTGTTTTATGTTTTTTTTTTTTTTTTAAGTTAATTTTGATAATTTTTTTAATACATATATATATATATATTTCCTAATAATTCTATTTCTCTTATAATTTCTAAATTGATTAGAAATCTAACATATTCACAATTGAAAATTCTCTATATATACAGTTTTTTTTTTTTTTTTTTTTGTTTTTTTAGTGTATTCTTATATATTTATATGCATAACTTCTTCATTTACAGCTTCTTTCTTTCTTTTTCTTTTTTCTTTTTTCTTTTTTTTTTTAAATTTGGAGATAGAAACACCACTTATTGTTCCCATCAATTTTTTCTTTCCCCATTAGCAATATATATATATATATATATATAACCGAAGCCTCTAAGCTCCCACAATTTTCCACATCATCACTATTTTCTTTTTCTTAAATTCTAATTTTATATGATAGATATTAGAAGATCATATATAGATACGTATAGTTAGATTAATGCCACTTAGCCAGTTGCCATGTACTAAGAGTCCCATTAGGAATTGGATTTTATTGGAGTGGTGTGGAAGTCTCCAAATCATGTTTGTATGCAATGTGTTGTGAAATTTTAAATACTCGCAAGTGCACGAACCGTACCGAAGTATAGTTTGACAAAAACAAGGTTGAACCCACAGGGACTTGAATGAACGTAGGAAAATTAAATCAAATCTTAAATTAGAAAGGATTTAAGGTTTTGGAATCTGCCTTGTAAGTTATATCAGCATATATTTATGATCATTAATTCTTCCCAACTCACTACATGATAATTTAGAAATCAATCTTGCTATCATGGAAAATATCCTCATTAAAATCCTTATTTTAAAAATCAAAAGCATGTTCTTCTTCGCTTCTTAAGTATAAAACCAAATCATCAATTGTATCTGTAGTCAAACAAATCACAAGATATATCCAATTCTAAAAATCAAATCATAACTTGTATCCATTGACAGACAAATCACAAACGATATCCAATTTTATAATTAAGAATTAATAAACCAAGCATTCAATTAATTAAAACAAATCCTAAATCATGAGAAAAACATGATTGAACTCATATCAAGAATCTCATCTTAGTCAATTGATATGAAGCAAGAACAATTTAAATTATTAAAGAACAACTATTGTGGGAAAAATCAAATCACATAAATATTACTGATAATCCTTAACAAGGTTTCATCCTCAACCCTAATTATAAAGTTAGCTATTCATGGTAATTGAAATAAAACAATAGAATAAAATACTAAACATTAAACAAGACAAATAAAATAGAGAAAGAAATAGTCACAATGCTATCATGGAGAAAAGCTACAGAGAAGCCATATGCAGCACTGCCTCTTGCTCCAATATTCTGTTTTGCATCTCAGCCCTAGCACTAGCCTCAGCCCCCATGAATTTTGCCCTAAAAAGCCTTTAAATAGGTCAGGGAATTCTATTGCAAGTTAAATTCCAGTTTGGAGAAAATCTCAGATTTTTATGCTTCACTTAACTGACTATTTTGGCCCATTTAACGTCAGAATTAGGGCTTCTGGTAAACTACAAAGTTGTATCCCTTTAAGTTAACTTTCCAGCCCAACTTGAATCATCTCGATTGGACATCTGAGCCGAAAGTTATGCCAAAAATACTAACTAATGTGCAGGCTGGAATCGTAATCCAAATTGGACTTGGATTTGGTGCAAATTTCCTTTAATTCTTTGCTCCAATTGGACTTAAATTTAATTGGGTTGATCTCCTCTTGAATTCATGCCTGGCTAGATGTAAGTTGGCTTGATTCAATTGGCCTAGCCCTACTTTGCATGTAAAGCCCTTGTTACCTGCAACACAGATATTATATAATCAATCACAAAATAACATAAAAGTAAAACTAAATATATAGATATGTGAGTATTTTATTGTATATATTTCATGCACATCACAATGCAAACTCCTTCACAATGAAGGAGGTGCCAACTTACTCTCCCATATATGTATAAACCTATGTGTGTTGCCACAAAATATTCTTCTGTTACAAACACTTCTTTCTCAACCTCAAGGTACGAAAATTTCTATTCATAGCTTTCCCTCTTTAGTTTTTGTATTCTTTCTTTAATAGTAGTTTGTGTATGTTTTTCCTTTAATGGTATGTGTTTGTGTAATTCTTTCTTTAATAGTAGATTGTGTATGTTTTTCCTTTAATGGTTTGTATTTGTGTTTGTTTGTCCTTTGATAGTTTGTGTGAGTATATTTCCTTCATATTCTATGTTTCCTTTTCGTTTGCTATTTCTTGGCTTATATTATAGATTGTAATGTATATATTCATCAAACAATTTAGTTAATTGGTTTTTACATCCTTAAACATCACCCGTTCATGTATGGAGATCCCGTGCAATATACCACTAGGTTATTGTAGAGTGAAATTCTCTCACAACAATTTTGACATTTTTACTTTTTTTTTTCAATTTTTTTTATTGAAGGTTTTAGATTCAAAGTTACAGAAAAAATTTCAATTCAAACCTTTCAAAAAAATTTCTATTGATGAATTAAAAAGCTGGTGACTTTATTTCATAAAGTCATTTTTTTATTCTTAAGTAGAAAGGATAAGATTAAAAAGATGCAAAACTATTTTATAAGCGTGCTAGTTACATGGAAACCTAATTCAATTAGGAGAGAAGTTCAATTAGAATTAGGAGAAGAAGCTACATGTCAAATGGAAACCTAATTCAATTAGAATTAGAAGACAGAAGTTACCACATAGAATAGAAACCTAATTCAACTAAAATAGAAACATAATTCAATTAAAATTAGTAGAATAGAAGTTACCACATAGTGTTCCATAATATATGTTAATATATTTATATTTGGTTTTGAAATTTGCTGTTAGTGTTTTAAAGTGTGAATAATAAAGGAAAAAATGTTCAAGATTTAGAAGATACGCTTTAACCCTCTATTCCAAATGTTAGTTTTATTACTTTTGCAGTTTTACTTAAACTAAGTGATATTTGAATGTCGGTGGAATTTTCATAGTGAGACTATGTTTGAAATTGTAACTTTTAAATCAGTATGCTAGATTATGATACTTTTTCAATTACTAATATTGTTTGGTTCCTTAGCATAATAGTTAGAACTTAGAAGCTATATGGGCATGGTCATAAGAATATGTTTGTTCTATTCTCTGCCTTGAACAACACTTCAATATATAACATTGGTTACACATTTTTGGATTAAATATTCACTTTAGGATGCTGATTATAATGTGAAGAATTTTGTGTAACAAGTCACCTTCTTTGAACTCTACCATTGGGCCCAAATATTGGAAAAAATTATTATTATAGGACCTTTAATCCTTCCTTAACAATTGTAGCTGCTCTTGCTTGTACTAAAATTTTCGACTTTTTAAATCAAATTGTTTTCTTCTAAAAGATTGTGTTATTACTCAATCCATTAAATATCATTATCTTTGTTTTCATACTAAAAATTTGTGTTTTGGTAAATTTATATCTTTGTGGTAGGGAGTTTAATTAAAAGTTTTTAAAATCTCATATTCAATAACTTTCTTGTGCATCACACGGGTTAGCGACTAGTTAATAATAAGTTTGTATCTCTCTTTTTGTTTGCAGCAGACTATAATTTTCGTTATTTATTTAGCTAATATGCATTAACATTAACGTAAACTTAATTTTTAAAAATCTAATTTAGATAATGTCAAAAAAAAAAAAAAAAACAAAAAAATTAGGATAAAGTAACCCAAAAGGAATATATTTTACATAATGAAATATTTTGCAAAAAAAAAATAAATGACAAATTCAAATCCACGTAAATTTGAAGAAAATCATACACATTTTGTTTCGTGATATTCACAAAAAATAATATACAAAAAAAAAAAAAGAATAAATCATCTAATGCATTTTGAAAAAAAAAAAATATTTATTGCACTTTTTTAATAAGTAATTACTTACTCTTTTATATATATATATATATGTGTGTGTGTGTGTGTGCGCGCGCGCGCGCGCATTTCATAATACTTTAATTTCACACAATATGAATTTATTATATAACTTAAAAGTAAAATATTTATTTATTTATTTTTATTATCTAATTTTAAGTAAATTAACCAAAAAAAAAACTATTTATATATGAATTTTCGTACAGGCATAATGCTAGTTATAAGAAAAGTAAAAGCTAATGAGGATCTAATCTATTGACTAATCTCATGGATGACTGACTTCCCAGCACTAGCTATGTCCCTGGAAGATCAAGATTATTGTGACCACAAATCTCGGCATATTCAAAGGAGAAAATCTTGCAATGAATACTTAACCTCACCTGAGGACCAAAGCCAAATCTAAATCTAAATCTAAATCTAAATCTAATCTAATCACACTGCTGAGATTATACAGACTGAGAGTCTGACAATTAGATCACCTAATTATTGTTACTTAATTACTTTTGCACCGTGGTCAATGTGACTATACGTCTTAGATTGGATCCTAGGAGATCAAGGTTACTATATAGCCAACGTAGATGGTCAATAAATATTATCTGTCTTTCTTTAAGATTATCTTTCAACTTTAGCTTTTGTCCTTTTTGTCTTTCTTTTTTGTGGCCAATTGTTTTGCAAAGCTGCAGGTGCAGGGTTGCATGCACATCAGTCTTTCTTTTTTATGGTACCTGAAATGAAGCTCCATCGATTAAAAAAGAAAAGAGGAAACCTCATCATCATAGCTTTCATTGCCCCTAGTACCTTAGGACAAATCCTACTTCACTTTTACTTTTACATCAAGGTGGCTTCTATGCACCTTGCAAATCATTGTCCCAAGTTTGTTATAGGCTCCCCATGTACTTGAAGAATAAATTAATAAACATGGGTTGTTATTGCATTCTTTTCGGGATAATGCTCCCTCTCTCATAGAATGGTGGTCTCACCCCTCTGTGAGAGAAAGTGAGTATACTTTCAAAGTATACAATAATTTTTGAATAACCGTAAAGTTTTGCTCTTACTTATTGTAACATACTACTCAATATAACAAAGATATATCAGTGAAGAGCTTTTCACTCTGAACATAAATCATCAGACCGTACCACATTATTTCTCTTTTCTCTCCTCCCCACATTATTTTACTTTCTTCATTCTATTCTAAGCTCTAACGATAGTTTTGAGTACACTATTGTGGAACTTAAATTCGAACCTCTGGATAAAAATTCAGTGAATTAATAAGCTCATGCAGTTTTTAAAACCGATCCATTGAAATCTCAAGCCAATTCAAAGCTGGGTTAGATGCCTGTAACAAGAACACGTGCTTGCTTAGTCTCTTTAACTCAAGCATACTAAAGAATTCAATATCTAATTAATTGATGCAAACATCCGGCTGGTCCATCCAACAGAATCTCTGAAGCCCAGCAAAAGAGGTGAAAGACTGAGAGGACTACATTGTGATTCAAATGTAACAAAGCCAATAAGGTACAATAGTAATATGATACTATTTTGGGTTATACAACATAGATTACACAACAGCCCAATGAAGCTCTGCTTTTACTATTACTATAAACATCAAGCAGATACAGAAATACTAACTCCAGGCAAGTATGGAGATATGGGTACTAAGGATGTACCTTTGCGAAGTGCTAAGAGAGACATAAGGGTTTGTTTACTCCTTCTCAATCATCAACCCAGGCGAAATGCAATATTTCTTGCCATAGATTTCATGAGGGTACATTGAAATGGAAAAGCCATGAGATGACAAAGGCAAAGACCATACAAGCAAGCAGGAAATTCAGAAACCGGTGTCCCTGCCAGCAGTTTTGAGTCTCTGCAGGGTGCACAGGTGCAGGTGCTACTGCTGCTGCAGCATCATTCGTCTCATTCCATTGCTCCAACTCGGCCTCATTTACACCAGCAACGTTGCGTGCAACTGATCCACAGATCTCACAGGTCCTGCAGTTACATACAGGAAAGAAGATTATTATAAAGTTAAAGAGAAATAGATTATACAGGGGTTATTCCTAAAAAGGCAGGCAAAACAATGTAACGCTTTGTTTCAAAAAATGATGGTACTGGTAGATTAATCTGAACCAAATAAGAGCGTCAGTATTTATATTTTCTGAAAACAAGTAGTAGGATACAACACCAACCAATTCAACAAGCCTCCGGACACAAGAGATGACCCCAAAATTTTGATATGCTACATTTGTTTCAGTGGAAAATCATTTTCTGAACAGCTACTGAATTTAGGTACGATGTACCAAATGTTTCATAGCTATGACCTTTCATATGATTATGATGTCCAATCTTCCATAACATGGTGAATCCACATCCATACACAAGCACCGCCCCTTTCTCCTAAATAAGAAAACATTTACCTACTAATACCAGAGTGAATATGATTTCCATCAGACTGAGGTAGCACTTTGGCTGCGTATATATAACACAATTTTTATGTCTATCAATAACTACGTGCATTGCATGATGGCTTTGAATAAGTAGACCATTATCTCAGCAATACTGAGCCAAAAGATTTATCAGACTATGATGGAGATTCAGATCATCAATAATCATGAGATAGGACTTCAGTTCATAAATGTATGTATAAGGTTTAATCGACAAGTTAGAACAACACAAAGGAGAAAACTAAAAAGTGTGGTAGAGGATCATGGTATTTGTTCAAGAAAAGCTAAACATGTCATGATTCTTACTGCACAGAATGTTGATCATGGCAAGTACTTACTGTTTCATCATTGAAAAACAAAATGAGACTTACCTAATTCATGATCTTAACAAATTTGAATTACCCATTGGAAACTCAGTAGGATAAACACAAGGAAGCAAACAATATAACAGATTTAATACGTAGGTTTCTTTTGCCCTTGTCGCAGCTTGTGTAGGTTTTTATACATGGATATATATTTATTTAAGCTATTGATACATTAGCGAACCAGGAGAAATTTTCTTTGCTCATTTCTGTGTTTTGAGTTTCCAAAGTTGGATACAGCTAAAATACAATCAGAATAGTGGACAGTTTGTTAATGCTGTCAGGCAGGAAGCTACTGAAACTGTTTCTGAAAGGAAAAATAAGTCTACAAGAGTAATAGTGTGGATAAAATGGTATAAAAATTCTGGAATTAAACAGAACATTGGAATAGATTTTATAGCCTTCAACTCAACAGTAATGTGAAAAAACTCAGAAATAAGTGAATAATTATGGTATATAATGAATATCATCATGTTTTCCTCACTGAGGCTTTAGGAAACATAATTCAGTAAACCGTAATGTAACCAATTTCTACGTATATTTTTTCTAAAATTATAAACAATAATAATAATAAAAGGAAATAGATTTTGCAATGCTTCAACTTTTTATTTATTTATTTATTTTTCAATGTTACGGAATCAGCAAATAATAGATTTTCTTTTTCCAAATTTGATTTGTTTGAAAACATCTTTCTGTATTTTGAAATAATGCTAATAATAATATACTCTTTGCTTCTTCTTTTTTTGCACTTTCTATGCATATCAAAGCATTTTGAACCTCAAATCCTCAACCTTTCCCACCTAGAGCAAATTCATTGTAGTAGGAAGAGCTGGCATAGATACCTTCTAAAAATAAAAACAAGTATACATGTCAAAGCATTCATGATCTTGATAGGTGAGAGAATGAACAAAACCAACCCAGCTCCAAAAGTGATAGAAAGGTGGAAAATTGGTAGTGCCTAACTACTTTAGGAAGAAAAAAAAAAAAAGGACCGGTTACAACCCAACTGCCCCAAAATGCATGCGTGAATCATCAAAATACTGTATGCGAGGTACATAGGTCAAGTTTGTCAAAGTGAACCAGAAATCAGAATGACCTGGTCAATGTACATTGTACCATAGAAAGGATTTTGCTAATGTGTGTCAAGGGCATACAATAATTTATTATTTTTAGAAAAAAAATTTCTTGAGAAAAAGAATTGACAATTTTTTTAATTTTCGAGAAAATGTTTTTAAAAATAAATAGCTTAGGGCACATTAACCGAAACATCAAGAAAATACCAAGTGCAACATAATTTAACTTGGAAAGTATCTAAACCAACTTGTCCGCTGTTACATCAAAAAAATAAGAATAAAAACTTGTCCCGCGGAAACAAAGAGAAATTGGAAAGGAGAGAGACTGAGAGACGCAATGTGTCTGGACAAACGTAATATAATACTACGAGGACAGAGAAGAGAACAGGGAAGAATCAAATTGCACAGTTTAAAGAAGCAGGACATCTATGTGCTTTTTATATTTTACTTTATCGATTTTGATTCCTTTGTGAAGCCTAATTGACCGTCAAATTTTCCTTTAAGCCTTCAAAAGTAGAGATTTTCATTCTTATTTAAGTTCCCATTATCATGTTCCTTGCTTTAAGCACAGTCCTTTGCCAGCATTGTCCCTAAATGCTTGCACAACTTTGATCAGAACTAAACAATCATATACATGAAGTCAAGACACTCCAAAGACAAGAACTTTATACAATAAGAACACATATACAAAATAAAAATAACAATTAATTTCACTATAAGCACATCCACATATCATTTCAACAGCTACAAATTGCTGAAAATTAACAAAACACTCAGACCCCAAGGTTCAAAACAACTCTAAAAAATACACAATACCAACTTTGATCAGAACTAAACAATCATATATTAAGTCTAGACACTCCAAAGACAGCAACTTTATACAATATGAACACACCCACAAAATAAAAACAACAAATTTAAATAGAAATTTCACTATAAGCACATCCACATATCATTTCAACAACAACAAATTGCTGAAACCTAACAAAACAATCAGAACAACCCTGCAGAAACTAATAACACATAAAAGACAGAACATGTTCTGATCATATCCAAAAAAAAGTACTAAAATTCGCAAAAAGCCAATAACCAACGAATGTGTCACATCCAAAACAAATTTAAGGAGCTTACTTGTTTCCCTTGATCTTGAACCAAGCCTCAGCACATTGCTTGTGGGCAGCAGCTAAATCGTCCTTACATGAACACCCCAACTCAATGGGAAACCCAGATTCAGGATTGGCTGCATCTATGCTCAGATGGCAAATCCTGCAGTCCCTCTCAACTTTTGCCAAATGTAACTTATCCTCAGCCGCCCCACATTCCAGATCCACCTCCACACAACACTCTGACACAGAGGATTCCCTCTCCTTATCAGAAACTCCAACAATCTCAGTCTCAGACCCACTTGAATTTCTCTGATCCTCATCTGACCTGTCTCCGGAGTCTGAGTACACGTCACTGCCGGTGCCGGAGCTCCGGTGGAGCCCACATTCCTCCACATTAATAACATGGGATTTCTCTATGGTTGTCATTGTCAAGACCCAGAAAGAGAATCTTCATGTAATGTGTATGTGAGGCCGAGATCATGAATGCCCGCACAACAAAAAGGTTAAAGAAGAAGAAGAAGAAGAAAACTAAGCTATCTTTGTGAGAGAGAGTCCCTATTAACCTTTGGTGTAAGCAAAAAAAAAAAAAAACACCAACTTGATTCTGTTTATGTGTGTGTGTGTGTTTTTATTTAACAACTGGACACTGTAGTGTGTTAGGTAGTCTCTCTCTGTGTTTTATGTGTGTCAGCCCGTGAACAGGACTTGGAAGATGTAGAGAGAGAAATGCCAAAAGATCTTATAGAGAAAATAAAATAGTAGTAATACTAATACAACACCATTACACAGAGAGTATAGGAAAAGACAGAACCTCTTCTTTTTGTGTGAATTATATGCTCTTGAAGCTTTTCTTTTTCTTTTTAAATAGGAAAGAAAACATGGGCTGCTCATCTTTTTTTTCTTTTTCTTTTCTTTATTTATTTTTTCTTTCTTTTACTCCTTCTGGCGAACAAACCTAAAACCATTGTGATTTCTGAAAATGAGAATAAAAAGGAAAATGAAGTATTAGGGAAAAAGATCTGATACAGTTCTCTTTGCCTCAGACAGCTCAGAAGTAAATTAAGGCGTTGAAAGCAGATTTTTCTTTGTCTTCTTCAGAACCTTTTGGTTATCAAGTACTAGCTATATATTATTCTCAAAAAAAAAAAAAAAAAAAAGCTATCTACTATTATAAATTGTGTCAGCTATTATTACAAGGTCCCTGATTTTTCTGCTGAGGTGGGAGTGAGTTCACTTTAAAGTTGTGAAAGGTCAATCCTGCTCTTGGGCAATGATTGCATGCCATAATTATACGAAGGGTAATTTTGGCTTCATAAATTTGCATGTAAAGAGGGTTGTCAATTACTCATCTGCTCATTGTAAAAAAAGCAGAGCAGAAGTGTGCAGAGAGGTTGCTGTTCTCAGCACAAATAGTCCCATTTTTTTTTTAAGAAAGCTTTCACATAAATTTATAAAATCCACTTTTCAAAAAAAAAAAAAAAAAAATTTATAAAATCCACGCTATTACTGTCATACCAAAATAGTAATTAATTTTTTTATATAATTAGAGATTAAACTCTATATTTTTTATTTAATTATTAAAAATTTTATAAATTTCATTAAGAATTTGACTTTTGTTCAATGGTCAGCGTCACTAAACATGTTAGATTGCAGACATATGTTTAATGACACGTGTCCATATCCTGACAGGTTTAGTAACCACTAACTATTGGGCAAAAGCTGAACCCTTCAGTTAATTAGATCCAATGAATATGATTCATTTTTACCTTGTATTATAAAGGTAAAATGCCAAATTATACTTTTTGGTCATGGTCATAATCTGGAGACTGACGCAGCAGCAGTCTGTTTCAACTTTCAACAGTTTTTTTTTTTTTTTTTCTTTTTCTTCTCAAAAAATTTAAAAAAAAAAAAAAAAAAAAAAGAACTTTCAACAGCTTTTAATTTCCTTTCAGTTTTTTTTTCACCCCTAATCATCAATGAACAATATTTTTTTCCCCTAAACATCAATGACCCCCCTTTAAAAAAAAAAAAAAAATCAATGATCAATGAACAAGACAACAACCTAACATGCAGTATATAATAAATAATCCGGACACTAAACAGTATATATATATATATATATATATATTGGTTTCAGAAATCCAATTGATCTCATATTAGGGACAACTTTTTTTACTATAAATTTAATAATTATTGAACTAGTCAATTGAGCATGGATTCATGTGTGTCAAGTCAATTGTGTTCAGCACTCACAATCAATTAAATCAACAATTATTAAATTTATTGCAGAAATAGTTTTGTTGTAATATTATTGAATCTAGTATAATTCTCTTGGGCATTCCAGGACTCTTGGGTCACAATATTTATGTTTAGCTAATCAAAATTTGTATTTATATCCAATTGAGGAGGCCCATGTGGAAGTATGGGAGCCCCTAAGATGTAGTAATGTCTTTCCTTTAAAGGATAGGCATATTGTTAAGGTCTCTATATGACTTTATGGAAATGAGTTCATTCACCCACACAACCCTATTAATAGCCTTTTGAACAATAGAGAAAGATATGCACTTTTTATACCATTATTTTGTAATTTTTCTCTAAAATTATAATTTGAATTCTTTCACTAACTTAACATTTGGAGTGCCCTTCAACCAATCCCACTTGTTAGTCTTTGATCTAATAAGTAGGCTCATCCCTTTTTGTAGAGAGTTTGAACTAAGTTCCAACCAAAATCTTGTTACAATTCTATTTCTCAATCTACCTAACTGTATCCATCAATAAACAATTACAAGCCTTGTGACTCAATGACCATTTGATCTACAGACTTCCTATATGATATTCCAAATTATTACTATAGCATATACTATATAATATAAATTGAGTTTTAAAATTGTAATTGTGGCAAGTGGCTTAACATAATTGTTATACGGTTCTCCAAAAAAAAAAAAAAAACATAATTGTTATACGTTGTATGTGCCATGTGACTCATTAATTATTATGATAATTTACTTAAAATGAAACTTTGATACCAAAATAACAAGTGGCATATTATTTGTTTAGATAGTTTATTCTAGGTAAAAATATATCACTTAAATTTCAAATATATATATATATATTATATTACTAAAAGTTTATAGAAATTTCAAATAATTTTTTTTTCCTTTACTTATTTTAATAATATATCCTGATTTTGTGTTTTAATATATTAAAAGTTACATCTATACTTGTGCCAAGGGGATCAACATATGTGTTACAACAAAATTAATGACTTTGTCATATAGCTCATTAATTATTAAGATAGTTGAAATATTAAAATTCTATTGAAGTTTCAAATGGTCCAGAAATGATTAAAATAGCTCAGATCATACTAATAAGTTTTATTTTTTTTTAATTGACATATAATTTTTAGTTAATCCGAACACAGGCAGATACCGATATTTTTATTTTCCGCTGAATTATCAATTTTTTTTGGTGGGCTAAGTGAATTATCACAAACGTACATATCACCCAACACCACTACCGATTGAGTATATTATAAATTGTAACCCAAGAGAGGAAGTTTTATTAAACTATGCCATCTAAATGTACTGGTTTTTTTTTTTTTTTAAATAATTAAAACCCATCTAAATGTACCGGTGAAAATGTCAAATCACGCAACCATAATTGGGACTTTATATATATAAAATCAACATGCAAGATATATACATCATGGTACTCAGACAAAGCAGTGTTAACTTGCGAAACCCCTGTGTGGTGGTCCTCCTTCATCAATCCACTATTTACTATTTAGTATTTATAGCTGATTCTTATATTAAACAACAAGACAGAGACGACTTTATTGTTTAATTTGGCTCCAGATCAGAACTCCTATGATGTAGAAATTAAATATAATATATAATACTTCTATCCAGGAGATGTAAGAACTCCAAGCTTTATATTTTTGCTGATCGGGAACCTTGAAATGCCGAAACCCATGGATGAAAAAAAAAAAAAAGAGCTGTAGGGTCCAATCAGGCCATACTAACTGTAAGACTAGCATTATTTGGGCCTACTTTGAGGAACCAGCACTAACTTGCCTACTGAATTTAAGTTTTGCGCAAGCTGTAAGAACTCCTGGCTTTATATTTTTGCTAATCGGGAACCTTGAAAGGCCGAAAACCATGGCTGAAGAAAAAAGAAAAAAAAAGCTGTAGGGTCCAATCAAGCCATGCTAACTGGTAAGACTAGCATTATTTGGGCCTACTTTGAGGAACCAACACTACCTTGCCTACTGAATTTAAGTTTTGCACAAGCAATTAGCCTGAACGATGGCACAGTTAATCCTCTAATGGTGACATAACTGCACAACCAAGAAAAAAGATACATATCAGAGGTTGATATCTCTACCTAAACAAATCATAACCATTATAGTAACTGCTATAAACAAGTTTCATTTCTTTAGTGAATCTAGTACGAATATATTCTCAGAAAGATGTTCAGAATCTTTCTCAACCAATATGTCATGATCTCTTCACCTGGAATATGGAATATGGAAGCCTCTTCTTCACAAAAATAAATTCCCGCCTTCTATAAAAACTAGCCAACATTGGCTTTTAGCTCAAGCCCTCAACTTCAGCCGGACCCGGAAAAGTTTGCCTGGGTATCTGGGTAGACAGCACATCATTCATCATGCCCATCAATTTGTTATGTCCCTCTTCAACACCCATATGGTCTTTCTTCATATTATGTTCAAATGTTTCCAACTGCGACACTGCAGCCACCGCTTCAGATACTCTGTGGTTTGCTGCATCGTCTGGCATTCTGACACCATTCTTCTCAAGGCCACTCTTAATCCATGCAATATTGTTCAAATCTGTAGCAATGGAGATCAACTCATGACTAGAGAAAGATGGAGGCTCTATATATTCAACAAACTCAGGCCCCAACAGCGAGCTATGAGAATGGCCCCCACGTGAATCTGTACAGCAACCATGGCCACATTGCAAAGGAACCATAGGCTCACTATAAACATCTTGAAGAAATTTGCATGCCCCTAATTCTGGTTTGGAAGCTTGAACCAAAGGTCCTTGAGTAGGAACTGTCCTGGAAAACACAGAAGAGTTTGTGCCACCAGGAGGGTTATAAACATTAAATGCACTAACACGTGCCACTGGACGGGAGAGAGTAGGATGCTCTCTTTCTTCAGCAACAAAATGCTCCTCATTTGTTTGAGCTTTATCTTCACATGGGTGGGGACTATCCTCCATTGGGACATCTCCTCCTTCTGGGGGACTGAATGAATTGATAACCCCAACTGACAGAGTTTCTTCTGAAGATACTTTTGCTCTGTCAAGGCTGCTATCTTCCATCTTCCACATTCCTAGATCTGCACCCCGACGCCTTAAGGTAGAATTCCAGTGGTTCTTGATTGCATTATCCGTTCTACCTGGAAGGAGCTTTGCAATTGCAGCCCATTTGTTCCCATGAACTGCATGGGCCTTGAGTATAATTTCATCCTCTTCATCTGCACCCATTCAAGTTCGTAAGAATCCATTAATTAAAGTGCACAATATGTGCAAAACATTTATGAAAAAGGTGACAAGTAAAATATAACAATTGCAAGTATAATTTCATGACATAATACTTAAATATAAAAATTAATTACTCTTTGGATATGAACATGAAATCATCTATGACTAATAAAAACTAACAAGGTATATGGAACGAGAAGAAAATGGAAGATTAAGCAGGTATCACGTTTTAAGTTTTTTATCATACAAAATTTTCTTTTCATTTTGGATTTTCATCCCCACACTAAAAACAAAAGGCAAATTATGGAAGAAGAAGATAACAAAAGTATGCAAATATTATGGATTCAGCTTTTCATCAAGTCACCTCCATCAATGGCAATGTAATGACAAAAGTTGAAGAATCAAGTGCTAGTGGAAGAAAAAGAAGAGGTGGGGGGTAAAAGACAAATGAAGAAAAAGAGAACCTCAAACATCAATAAACAATATAGCTCTTTGAAATTTTGTTAAAATCATTTGATTATCTTTTTTTAAGTCAATAAAGAGTAAAACTAACAGTGGGTTATTCAAGTCGCAATAAAGGCTTCAGCGTCTCGACGTTTTGTATTATACTACAATACAAAAAATTTAAACCGTCCATTTGTTTAATGAATTGTATAGGGGCATCTAAACAAAATGTATCCACTCCAGTGCCAACATTGTTATCAAAAATCAAACTCAAAACTCACCAACAATGAACAACCTTGATACTCATGATTTTTTGGGAAAGTAAGAACTCACAATAGGCCACAAATATTCGTTGATATAACTCTAACTAAAGGTTCGATGCCAATATTAACCTATTGAGATTCCATTCTTTGCACAAGCACCCAAATAAAACGCATTGTAAGTAAATTTAGTTTGGTAAAGTTCTGGATTTTGATATAATGCTTTGTGGAGTGGAGTTGATTTATAAGAATAGACAATGAACATATGTATAGGCTGAAATAACCAGAGAAGAGCCAAATATATTATGTACAAATATCTTTCTCAAAAATAGATAAAGAAAACAAAGATATATATAATGTCTTGAAATGAAACCAAAATAACAAAAAAAATCCATGTATTGAAACCAATCTATATATGAAGTCAGGTTGCTACAGTGTACATGGATATTAAGAGTTGAAAATTTGACATTTTTAAGGCTACTCAAAGAGAGAAGCACAATGCAGGTACAAATTAGCTGAGAACCCTCCACACAAAGAAAATAACCTACTAAAAAATTACAGTTTTGTGGTTCTCAACTTTGGGCTTAAAGTTTCATGTATGGTATGACATAAACAGATATGATACAAGGGAAGAAGAAGAGAGGAAGATAGAGGACAAGAAACAATTATTGCAGACAGAAACCATGAGTGCCTCTATGCTAATGTTTACTGTAGTGTATATATCATATATAACATACTGCCTCTGAACATGAGTGCCTGTGTACAAAAGTTCACGGTTGCATCTTTGTCAATTGTCATATACGACAAAGTTAAACAATAAGTAATAAAATGAGACCTGCTAAATAAATTCTCCTTATAAATAATCATTAAAATCCACAAAACTTCCAAAACCAATTAACTCATGATGATGATCATGAACACAATTTGGTGTTTCAAGTATCCTTTCTCCAAAAAATAGGTTCCTAGCCTTTACCTTGTATTATTCTGGTGAACTTCAACCATACTAAGTATCTTACAACTTGAATTGAAGAACTCTGATGGGCAAGAACAAAAATCGTGAGTACAAACCACACATTCTACGCATACTTGCCGTTATTTACAAGTTTAACGGTTTCTTTAACCTGATAATCGATTAACTCTACAGAATTAGCATATAAGCTGTCCTACTATCTGGCACGCTCTTTTGACAGTGACTGATACCAACAATTGTTCCATTAGACATCCAAGGTTTGCTTGCGTTTCAAAAAGGACTCAACACACTTACCACATACTAAGGTTTGGCTATAGTTAATGTCAATGTCCGCTATTTTCTTTAATGGTTCCATTGAAGATGATTGATTTAATTTACAAACAATGTTGCTTCCTTTAACCATTAAAATTCAAATGGAACATTTTATAACTCAAGCCATAATCACAAATCCTAACTAATTTTCTTCTTACAACCTCAATTGTAACAAGCTAACCAAACGCTTAACATTAATACACTCTTTTTTCTTTTTTTTTTTAATGTTTTCTATTCTCCATTGTTTCACTTAACTGATATAACTAACTCCTTGATTCTCTAACCAAAACAATGTAACAAAACAAAACAAAACAACCACCTCGTCCACTTATAAAATTCAACTCACATCAACTAATAACAGTTACAAATTCAATATTCAACAAATTGAATTCAAAATAATATATTTATATTTATATAATTACCAGTGAAGGGCTTGCGCTTGAGACAGGGGTCGAGCTGATTACACCAACGGAGGCGACAAGACTTGCCGGAGCGCCCGGGAATTCCGCGGGCGATTAAGCTCCAATTCCTTGCTCCGAACTGGCTGACGAGTCGACTCAGCACGGCGTCTTCCTCCGGCGACCACGGTCCTTTCACTTTTCCACCACCACCACCGCCGCCGCCGCCGATTCCCTCTGAAGCAACCAACTCGGGGTCCCCGGACTCGGCGCCGCATTCCGCGGCGGGTGAGTGGTCTTCTACTTTTTCACTCATCGTTTTCGTGGCGGTTTTAGGTTTGGTACTTGTCAGTTTTGTCTGTTTGGTTTGTTTTAGTTTTTGTTCTCTCTCTGAGTCTCACACACACACAAAAACACAGTCTCTCTCTAGTCTCTACCTGCCTTTTACTTAACCCAATAAAAAATGAGTAAATGCTTAACTGCAAAAGGGCATGGATGGGAACCGATTTAATAGGAGCCAAATGTTTCGGATTCTTTCGATTACTTTTTGAGAGTTAAAAACTTAAAATTAAATACAAAACAAAACAATTTATTATTGATTTGTTTAAATACTACTTATTTATTGAAAATTTATTATTAAAAATACTGTAATAAAATAATTTTTAAATATATAAATAGTGCTATGGGACTCAAATCTACCTAAAAATTTGCGTTTTACTGAGTTTGGTTGGGTCATAAACAGTGTCATGGGATCCAGCTAAAAACCCAAACGTTCACTTGCCACTATGCAAACGCACACTAAGCGTGCGTTTGGGTAACGCGTTTTGCAGCGTTAGGCACTATTCACGCGTTTTAAGCATGGGACCCATGGAACTATTGCAAACAAATGAAGAAAAACACAAACTGACAGAACAGTGTGAACAATGTTTTGCCATTTAAAAATATTTTACCAGTAATAAATTTTCAGTTTTCAGCAAAATAAGTAATATCCAAACAAAGTATAGGCTAATTCTTATATATAATAATAATAATAAAAAAAAAAATCAAATAAAAGTATGGGCTAATTTCAGTTACTACCAATATTTTTTCAAAAATATACCATTTGCTCCCAATGCAAGAAGATATTTAAGTATTTAACACCATCTAAAAGTAATATGTTCACGTGAGTCATTTGGTTTTTGTGAGTTTCAGTTAATTCAACTTGTAAAATAAGATCTTTTATCGTTAAATAAAAAATTTGGAGTTCAAATCAACTGATAGCTTAACTTGATGATAAGAGTAATTGTCATGGAAGTGGATGTCATAAATTTAAATTATACTCTATATATTATTTAAAAAAAAAGTCCATGCTTTCTTTTAAAAGCTTGTATTAACTGCATCGTATCTAATAGTGACTATATTATAGCAATTATATGTGTAAAATAATGTATGAGTAATCAATGACTTACTGATAAAGTGGGTAAGAGCTATCATTAAGAACAAATATCATAAGTTGAAACTTTCTAAAATAAATAAAAGACTCACGTGTAGATAAATAACACTTAGAAATGAAAAAGAAAGCACAAAAATGGAGGATTTGCACAAAAATAGAGGATTTTTCAAATGGTGTTAAAAAACGTTTGTGCTTATTAAATATATTTGTAATTTTAGAAAATTTTGGTAGTAATTTGAATTAACTCAAACCTCCGGGACTAAGGGTTTTGTTTTATTTTGTTTTTTGTTTTTTGTTTTTTTTTTTTTCCCGGTTCTGTAAGGCGGTTCTCCCAAAATGACCCAAATGTTCCTTACCTTGACTTGGGTTTGGACTTTCTTCGAGATGTACAAAATGCAGTTGGCTTGTAATTGTGTCAATTTATTGAGAGATCTGTTTGGTTTTGTCGTGAATAGATAAACTTTCCTGGTTATTTAAACGTGAGGGGTCTGTTATAGTAAATGGCCAAAGAAGCCGCTTCCCAGGCTCCAAGACTCCAAGTTTTAAAATTCAAAGTACTGGATTGTATGACGAATTTACCCTTGACTTGAGCATCAATTGTGATTGTGTAATGGACTCTTGCTAGGCCCATACAATGAGTTGGAGTTTAAGGCTTTTAAGCCCATTTAGCTTTTAAAGAAAAGCCTTGTATCGTGGTCTGTTTCAATTGCTCAGACACTAGATCCATAGTTGATAGTCCACTCAATTATAGTACACGCTACGCCCGGTTTAGTTTGAAATAAAAGTCAGATGGCCCATAACTCCAGTAAAATGTGTTTTATTCATTATTATCCACAACCTTGCAACTCCATGTTTACGCTAGAAAACATTTAACAGTAGTGATGATAAGTTAATTTTACTAAGAAGAGTGAAGTGGTCATCTCAAGTTTCATTAGGAGTTTTATGAAATGGCCACTTGGCACTAAAATTAAGAAAATTAAAATGGACACTTAGTACAAAATTAAACTACAATTAGAAGTCAATTTGGATTTTGATTAATATGTTATATATGGTATGATTATTCTCATCTTAGGCCCTTTTTTTTTTTTTTTTTAATTGAAGACTATCTTTCTAAAAACTTTGATTTACAAATATCATGTAAAATATTGTTTAGTTCGATTTTTGGATAGACTAAAAAATTGAGCCTATTAACTTGAGTTCAAAATAAAAAAGAGTCAAACCCACAACTCATTCTAGTATTTAATAGAGATCAGCGATGCAAGACAAAGAAGAACATGCAATGACTTTAGCTCATAATAAAGACCAGGGAATATCTATTAAAGTATTGAACAAATGATATATAACAAAGTGGGTAGAATGACGGAGATTATGAAAAAGAGAGTAGACACTACTCATGTCACCACACACACGAGCACTATTTCTCAAAGTTGTTGTATCTACCACAAGTCATAGTAAATAAATAAGAATTACTAGTTAGGTTCAAGAGTTGAGAGTTCCATGTTTTGGGATTCATAACAGATTAGGAGGTACTTATTATCCGGTTGTTGGAATTTTAAAGAAATGGCAATCTTCAACTTTATTCTTGATTAGATAGTAAGATCAATTGCTTCAATGACAAATCCAGGTAATTTGTTGAGCAATTTCACTTTCTTGTGTTTACTAAAGGAAAACAACCCGCTAAGGCACGTGCTAAGTTTGTGTGAATTGGTTATATTGCACTAAATGCGGTTAACCTACTTATCCCAGCTTAAAGTAATTACTTCAAATTTAAAAGAAATTCTAAATTTAATGGCAAATACAACAACCCAAAATAGTATTTTTATATATGTTTATGGGCAGCACATGGACTTACTCATGAGCTTTTTGCTTTTATAGGTCTTTCTCAAAAAAAAAAAAAAAAAAAGAAAAAGAAAAAGAAGGAAGCTTACTATGTAAAGTCTAAGCTTGGGTCCATAGGTAAGCCCAAATAGGCTCACTTTTTACCTTCCAAGTCACACTCTTTCAATCTTCATGATAAAATACATGGGCTTGAGTTATGTATAAGGTAAAATGTTGCAAATAGAGATAGTGGGCCCAAAAGGAGTTGGGCCTTTCTTTATGTGGGCTTAGAAAATATGTTAGCAAAAGTGGCCATCAACAAACAAAAAGCAATATTATCTTTTAAAATAATTTTTCTTTTTCAAGGAAAAGATTTCACCAGGGCATTTCACTCATCGGCCCAAAACAAAATCACCATGTCCATCTAGGATAAATTTTCTTCCTCACCAATTAATCACCATGGGCGCACAATAGAGTGGTCATACTCACACCAATGCCCCTTCTTTCTCTTTGTCCATCTCCTCTGATCTATCCTTGCATTCAAGGGGGTATGAATCAAAATCAATAATTTCAAAATATTTTGGCTAATCAAGCACCACTCAAACATTAGCGTTATCATGAATTCATGATCTCAATATGTAGTATAATTTCAATGAGACATATTGGAGAGCATGAGAGATGTCAATATCACTCACCTCTATTGTTCCTTAAAACATATTGATTAACTAATATTCATGGTAACACAAAATTCCGAGTCCCTTTCTAGCGAAAAGACTTAAGTCCGAACAGAAAAAAAAAACATTGCCTAACCTAGAGGGCTATAAGCCTAGGCTGCCTAACTATAAGTTGTCTGGTACTCTTTTTTTTTTTTTTGGCCAATTGCTGAACGAATATACTCCCGAGGTTAATAGACTAATGTTGATGGGAATCACTTTTTGCAGGTCAGGCCATGCGTATGAGCTTATATTAATTACAAAATTCAAATCCCAATCCAAACTTTTTGACAAAGTCCAATGCAAACCCAAACCAGGGATTAGTGGAGGAAATGAAAGAAAACAGAGAAGAGAAAATGACAATTATGTTAATGAGTGTTTGATAATTTTTTACAAAATGTTATTTTCGACTAATATATTTCATAAAAATTTTGTGAAGTTTCAACCTGACACCTATTTTTAATCGCTATTATGGACCCAATAGATTACTTTTCCCATAAACAGTACAAAGCGAACCCTTAGTTCTATTGTTGTATACTTAAGCTGTTGCTATTCGAGAAAAATCTTTGCAATGTCGTAGTCGTTTTGATGAGAGAGGAATATATGAATGAAAATGAGAGATAAGCCATTGAAGAAACACAGAAATCCCAGATCGCTAGCGATGATAGCCCAAAGCAAAACACATGGAAAGGGACTTGGATTGTTACTTGCCATGGATTTTGCACCTTTCATTGTTCCTTCTTTTTTTCCCCCTCTTTTTTTAAAGATAAACTTACATATAAAATAACACGAAAGTAACTTTAATCCGTGAATTATTAAAATTGGAAAAAAAGTGAATAAAAGAAAAATAGAAGGGAAAAAGAGTAGAGGAAATTTATTTCTAGAACTAAAGAGAGGTTTGGATAAACTTATTTTATTCAGTTTATTTTGTTTATAATGTATAAGTATAGATTTACTTTTAAATATGTGATAGTTTAAATTACTGTATACTCATTTTTAAGATGAAAATAAGCTCACACTGAAAATTTTAGGTTGCATTTGGTATTAGCTTAAAAAGTTAGTTTTTTTTTTTTTTTTTTACTATTTAACTTATTTTTATTATTATTCAGCTTATTTTTACTACTATTTTTTGATATTATTGTACTTTTTGGTATTATTCATGGGCCACACTATACTATTTTAACTATCTTATTAGTTTTATCTATATTACTTTCAGTAAAAAGTTTTCAGTTTCAACTAAATAAGCTGTTACTGAACTCTTAACACGAACCTAAGAGAAAAATCCACAAAGCATTTTATATGGTGCGCAAGAAGAGGGTGTGTTTCTATCAAGCTCTCGTTATGGAATATTTGTTCTGAACAATATATTTATGCGATGAGGATGAGATAAGGATTAGGTATTGAAGCATTAAAAAGAACAACATCGATCCTCTGGACTCATACATGGTCCCTTTTCCATTTACATATTTGGCCATGGCTTTGAATTGCTCAAAATCTCCTTAAATTTCCTTAGCTCGCATAAACTCTCTTGCTCATGAAGTGTCATACACACACACACACATACATATATATATATTTGTGTTATGGATCAAAAAAATTTTAAAAAGCATATATTTATTTGTAAAGCTAAAGATGATTAGATTGCAGAAAATACATAGGATAACCCAACAACGAAGAAGCAGGATGACAACATGAAAAGAGAAATGTGCATGCTTTCCAACCAACCAAAGTGCATGGACCAAGTTCCTTTGCAAAATGCTACGCGAAAAGGACCACATATCAAAGGAGGTGCACCAAAGTGCCAATCGCTTTTCTGGGCGGACACATATGCCCAGCAAATTCATTTGTTTCTGCAATCAGGGGCTAGAATCTATTGTGTGTGATCTCATTGACCGATTGACGTGACGAGGATTTGCACAATTGTGCCTATTGGCTTTGAAGAATGTGTTGAAAACACTTGGAAGGGTCCCAAGAGCCATTCAATTTGTTTATTTGAGTTTGAGAAAAAGAAAGCACTGAAAAAAAAAAAAAAAACACAGACATATTAATAGGAAACTCAAAAAAAATATACTCTTCTTATTTAAAAAAAAAAAAAAAAACCTGGAAGCCACTTAACATTACTTATTTTAATCAGAAAACCCCCAGTAAAAATGATTAGAACTTAAGGAATCTTTTTCAAGCTTCTTTTTTTTTTTTTTTTTTTTTTTTTTTTTATCTGTTTGGGTCAAAAGGGATCTAAATTTTATGGCCCATGCTCTTGCAAAGTGTTCTTGTGATGTCAATGTTTCATTATGTGTAATAATTCTTTTATCCCAGCTTCTGCCTGGGATGCTTGGATGAGAGACCTTGTTTTTGCTTTTGTTTCCGTTTGAACGAAAGCTTGTTTGTTTCAAAAAAAAAAAAACCAATTTCCGAATTTGTATTATTGTGGGCTTACCTTGCGTGTTTAACACTTAATGTAGCTATATGCACACATATGAGCGAGATACCATGTCCTCGGTTCAACTATGAAAGTGACTTTGATAATCTCACTATCTTGCCACACATCACCATCGGTTTTTATATCAATTTTTTAAAGGAGATATTATATTCAAGGGATGGCAATTAAGATCATAATATAACTTACAAGACCCTCACAAAACCCAAAAGTTTAAATTTATGGTATAAGCCAATTATGCTATATTAATTACTCAACTTCCTTACTCTTGTTGGAGATAATGGATATAACACATTGCAAAAACTCCAATTAAAGCATTGACACAAGTACATAACATACAATGACGCTACATTTTTTATAGAAGAATATATGGACAACACTTAACCCAAAAGTTTAAGCGTTTAAGTTAAGCAGTTTTTCTTTATACTATGTTAAGGCCTTAATAGGAGTCTCCCTAAGGTATTAACTTCCTCGCAAACGGTATTAGAGCGGATTATGATGAGCAACATGTACAAGATGACGAAGTTATTAAGTTTCACAATTTGTAGGAGAAATGACATGCATATACTTGGAACAAGGCAAACCTACAAAGCCCATTCAAATGGTCTTGGAAAAGAGCAACAAAATATTATTTTGAATGATTCTAGATCAAAGAAAAATGAGATATTGTGGAGTTTCACATGGACATGGCTATACTGGCTTCCAAGGAATAAGTTTTTGAGGTTGACATATGGTTGCCATGTATGACCTACGAGAGGTGAGACTCGTAGATGAAGCACGGTGAAGTAAATAGCTCATAGGTATGGGGTATTAGTAGGATTTTGTTCATGGCTCAAAAGCAAAAGATCTTGAAGCCTATGAAGAGACAATGAATCCATGTAAGAGAGAAATTATTATGGGTATATACATGTAAGTAGACATGACAAAACGGGGTTAGAATTTTCTGATTTGACCCAACCCGACTTGAAAAATACCAACTTGAACTTGAATTTTTTGACCTAAATAAAAATGGATTGACCCATGACCCAACCCGATTTATTTGTTGATAAACCCAACATTTCTTGTCTAATAAGTCTAGTTGATAAATTAACCCTGGCAATTGCATAAAAAAAAAAGGGTAAACGTTTTGGTTTTTGATTGGATGATGGAATCACGATTGACTACTAGTACTTGGCAGAACTTTAGGTATGTACATCAGTACATAATTATCAGGAAAATGTGCATCATTAGAGCATCTCCATTCAAAAATTGTATCTTATCCTATTTTATCTTCTCAAAAAGTTATTTTATCAATTATACCATATAATTTTATAATATTCCCAGCATCCTAACTTTTATTTTATAATACAACACATTAAAATAATATTTCTACACAATAAAATAATATATACCAAAATCATATCTATTCTCTCCCATCTCTCTCCTCTCTCTAATTTTTACCTCTCTTCCAGCTGCAACTTCCACCGGAGCCTTCATTTCTGGCAAGGTGGTGAAATAGTCCGAAGCAATAATCTTATTCAACCTCTCTCTCAATGCCAAATCTACAACAACACACAAAAAATCAAAATCACACACACCAATTATTCAAAATTGATTCAAAACAAAGATAATTCTATTCAAATCAAAGATTATACAAGTAAGTCCTCACTGCCCATCACCCACCACCCACCACCACCAAAACAAAATCCACAAATGACCAATAAAAACCCAGCAAAATCGAACCCAAACACCGACGATCTCCGATGACCAACAAAACCCAGCAACATCGAACTTGAGAGAGCCACGACCCACCTCATCCATACCCAATTCAGCCATACCCACCTCTTCTTTTAAGCATCGGTCACAGTATTAAAAAAAAAAAAAAAAAAAACCCATAGAACCCAGAACTCCAAACCCGTCGATCCACCAATCCACTAACCCATGACCCACACACCGGCGTGGAGGCCTAACCACTGGCACAAAGAGAGAGAGAGGAAGATGAAATGAGGAAAGAGAGAGAGAGTTGAGAAGTCATGACATAAATGAGAGAGAAGGAATAAAATAGATTAAAAAACAAATACAATAATTTATAGTGTCATCATAAAAGTACGATAGTACTGTAACAGTATTGGAAAATTTTTTACAGTTCTTTACTTTTACAATTCCAGATGGTAGGGATTTTTGAGAGACAAATACTAAATAAAGGCAACATATGACATTTAGCATTTTCGTTGTGAATGCTCTTACCAAATTCTCAAAAAAAAAAAAAAAAATTCTTCTTTTTTGGTTGAATAATGTACATCATTACTTGCCCATAATAAATGGAGTACTAAAATCCTTTAAATACATTTAATGTAATAATGTTCATGTTCAAACTTCAAAGCTCAAACCCTGCGACGAAGTTATGAGTTTGTGCTCTTCTCAAGAAAAAAAGAGTTATGAATTTGTATCCTGTGGATTGTTTGACTTGACTTTTATATGCGCAACTGGTGAGTTTGGTAAGAATTATTATTAAAGTGGGGGCATTAGCAGTTATGTTTATGTGTGTGGGGTTTAAGCCCAGGTGCATATTGACGTATTGTGGCCTTTGGGTTGCTCCACTTCTGTGAAAAAACCATATCTTCACACACACACTCTTGCTCCCTTGCGTTAGAATTTAGAAACTTAGCGGGGCCCTCCATCTATCACGGGCGTATAGAAAGCAATCCTATGTTGAATCAATGACTTGGATATATTACCAAACTCATCCCTTTTCTTTTTTTTTTTTTCTTTTTTTTTTTTTAAATTTTATGGAGAGATTGAGAACTTTTATTAAAACGTAGAGAAATTCAATAGAGTCATAGCCGACTCAATCAATAGAGGATTTTCCGCTATTTGATAATAATAATAAAAAAAAGGGTAAAAAACTATTCTCGGATAAATATTTGAGAGCTAAGAGTTTTTTTTTTTTTTTTTTTATAGTTAAATTGCATAATATGTTTATTTTATAAGGAGAATGTATCGTACTTAAAGTTATTGTAATTATTCTTTCATTTTCATTATTGACCGTAAATTTGTAACTTTTTTGTTGTTGTGTTTTTTTTTTCATTAGATCAAGATATTAATCGGTTTTTGGTATAAATCTAAATCTCTTATTCAACTATAGAAGATTTTACTAGTTTAGCTAATTGAAACTTACAAATTTGTAACTATTGAATCATAAAAGATAAAAATTAAGAAGGTTCAAATATTGACTCAAATGTCCTATATTGTTTAAGAAAGTGTGTTATGTATAATATAATTTGTTTCACCCTCCCTTAAAAGTTACCATGGCTTTTGAGTGGAGTTGTGATGTGCCTTTGTGTTAAAATCCCTTTCCCTCTCCCTTGTATGTGTGTGTTTGTGTTTGTTTTTAAATAATAAAAAAAAAAGAATAAGTAATTGTCCCACATTACTTAAGAGAGTGTATTGTCTCACTTTCCCTTAAAAGTTACCATGACTTTTGAATAGAGTTGTGATGTGCCTTTATATTAGAATTTTTTTCCCTCTCTCTTGTCTGTATATATCTGTTTCTCAAAAAAAAAAAAAAAAAAAAGACTCAAATATATCTATAGGCTCCAAAATAAAAGATTCAAATACAGTCTTTTCCTCAAAAAAAAAAAAGTACTCAGTTTTTTCTCCAAAAAAAAAAAAAATACTCACCATAAAGGAAAATTATGATTAAAATCCCATCTCTCCTATTACTATAACTATTAAATTGATTTTAAAAAGTACATATATTGACTCCATTATATCTACAGAGCTTCTTAGATAAAGACTTTTTTTTTTTTTTGGGGGGGGGGGGGGTGGGGAACCAGATCCTAGATAAAAACCTTTTTAAGTCCTCACAATCTACAATACCACAGAATAGGTAAAAAAATTAAGTGAACTGGCTAACAAATTCGGCCAAGATGTATGCATAGATGTACCTGAACGTGGTTTCAATTAGTTCAATTAGTAAAGTTTTTTATAGTTAAATAAAAGATTTAAGATTTAATTTATGTCTAAACCAAAAACTGATTAATGTCTTGGTCTGATGATAAAGATATATCATCAAAAACGAAAACTATAGTTTTAGTGAACAAAAAATATCCTAATCAACAGTAAAATGAAAAACATAGAATTATTATAATTAGGAAGCCAAGTGTTTAAGTATAATTACTTTTTTATTTCTATTATAACGTAGTTTCTTGCTCTTATATTTAATTATGTGCATTCCTTTTATTTTTTCATATAATTTTTTTCTTCAAAATTTTGATGGGGTGATAGTAAATTTGAAACATACATATATATATTTTTTTCATCATTATTTCCTTATGAATTGTCCCAGATGATTGGTAAGGATTAAAACACCAACAATCTACCAACTTAGTTATTAAGTAATTGTATTTGTGCTTAGCCTAATTGTTTCTAATGCCCTTACGAGATAAACATTTTCAATAATAAGTCAGTTAAAACTAAGCTTCACAACAAAAATGAATTGAAGATGATTTTCTAAAAGCCTATAATCTTTTTTGTTTTGTATATTAAAATTGTAAAATGCAAATTACTGCAAAATTTATTACAGATTCAATCATTGATTTCATTCAAGATTTAAAAGAACACAAAATTCCATTTTTATAAATAATTGTTTTGAAATGTATTCATTTATATTATTCTTTTTATTCTTTTGTTTAAGTTTTGTTAGTAGTGAATGGTACTAATTTTACATTTTTATAATAAATTTATTCTTGAAATTTGATACATTTTTCATTTTCAAATTTCAATTAATTTTTGTTCATACTTTGATCTCCCAAATCTAAAGTTCATGTTTTGTCCATTTCATATCACATATTGCTAGTGGTTTCCACCTTTCTTGTGGAGATTAGATAGGAGGGCAGCAAATCCCTTATTTATACTTGGCAAATAAATTGGCTAATAAAATTAGTTACTGTTGTAACCAATGAATAGTTAGATAGCTGAAAGCTTTGGACACACACGTACATATAGTTACAGTAACCAATGAATTTCTGACAAAATTCCATGTCTATTAATTTTTTTCTTTCTTTCTTTCTTTCTTTTATCAAAGCTAAATTTTAAAGTTGGAACTTATAAAAAAGAGAGCCAGTAAATCCCATGATGCCGTAGGAGTCGGCAATCCAACATCAAAGCAGGTTTCACCTATTTAAGCACAGACAATATTGCAGAAATCAGAGCCCATTTCCAAACATATTAAACCGTACTGCTTAAGAGGGATCCAATGCGACAGCTATAGTCACCTTCAAAATGCATTTCACATTGCCAGTTTTTTTTAAAAAAGAAAGAAAGAAAGAAAGAAAGAAACACATGAAAGATGATGAAACCCTTAATCCTATGCATATGTGAGGGTCCAAAAAACCCTAATTCCTTATCAGACACTCCATGACCCACTTCTTACACAACACAGACTGAAAGCTGTAGACTTTGATGTCAAACAAAATTGGGGTAGGCCGGTAGGTTAGGACTTAGGAGGATGTGGGGTAAGGGAGAGGAGGGGGGTGTCCTTAGCACTAATTGAATGGTCCTCTGTGGGAGACCCCCTCCTAATTGACTCCACGTGACATTGCAAATCATATGATAGTGAGAAAACAACGGGTAGTGTGTTAACTTTTGAGTTTTGAAAACTCCTACGACTTTATATTTCTTTTAGGAATGCAAATTATTAGTCATACTAATTGAAAAAACCCCAGTGGGTCATAGTGACATGAGAATGAATTATTTTTATAAAATGTTTAGTTACAAAATTGGTTATAGTCTAAGACTACAATATTACTCAATAAAATAAATATTATTATATATTTTAAAAATTTAACTGTTAAATTGCATGTTTTTTATACTCTCAATACACATTTCAAATTTTGTGTTAATTGAATATTATTTACTATATGATCTAATAGCTTATAATGCGTATGTCAAATTATTATATTATTTACGATTTTAATAAACATGTCAAATTTTGTTTTAATCTGATATTATTTACCATATGATCGAATAGCTTATATTTTATGCATAATTTTAAATTATAAAAACCTACAATTTAAAAAATTTATTGATAGCATATTTTTATTGATCTTTAATTTTTTAGAAATTTTGCTAGTATGGATCAGATATAAAAAGAAGTTTAATTTAATGAAAGATTTGTCAAAATTCACCTTCAATAAAAAAAAATATTAAATAAAGTTATAGTCTAAGAATACAACTAATTTTGGAATTAAACTTTGTTTTTATTCAAATTTCCTAGCCCTATTAAACCCTAGTTATTGCACAAAACCTAATTTCAAAATTTTCATTTTTTGGGGTGATAATGAAACTAAAGAGCTTAAATGTACATGTTAGCTTACCAGAGTATATTGTTGTGGGTTTTAGTTACCTAAATCGGTAAAATTTCTTATAGTTGAATTTTAACCTGGTTGGTTCTTCCAAGAACTTATATTTTGTTTTTATTCCATTTTCTGAGTTTGAGAATTAAAAACGATTGAGTGCGTACTTGACTCTTATGTATAATAAAGCTAGACTAAATTCATTTGGTTCAAACTACCAGGAAGATAAGATCTGTGGTCATGGTCAGGAGAAAAAGGTTTAAGACTCCAAGACCACCATGGAAATTATAGCACTTGTTCTTTTTTTTTTTTTTTTTTGTACCACTAGCCTTAGCTAGCTACATACCGATGGACTGGGCATACTAAATTTTTTTTCATTACACAGGTACTGTTGCCAGCGGTTGTGGTCCAAACTCCAAACCTTCAAACATCCAATAAAAAGGAATAGAAGTAGGCGCTAGACACAATATTGGACCACCATTTATTCATCTTAAATGACTCAAGATCGCACAAGAAGAAGAAGATAACATAAGAAAATAAAAAAGAAGAAATAAAGAGCAGGTTACCAAAAAAGAAAAAATAGGAAGGAGAGTAAAACAAACTACTCAGAGTCTCAATCATGCGGTATTGAAGAAAGAGGAGAAATCAAGGAATGGTATTGGCAGGGATACAATTATTTTTTCATGATTTTTTTTTTTTTTTTGTTTGGCTAAATAGCAAAATTGTGATTGGAAATTTGGAATAACATTATGTTTTATATTATTATATAAAGCCAAATTATTTAATTTTTCTTGAAAAAGTAGCAAAACAAATGGGCGGCAAGTTACACAATTAGGTCATATATGCATGTGGCCACTTCAGCAGGGAATCATGAATTTTGAATGAAAGAACGTGTGACTTTCAAATTTATGCAGTGTCATAATGACTACAAACAGAGACTGATGAGTCCATTTCTAACCCAAAGTGAATCCAAACAAGAATGAACTGTGAGTGGGAATTGGCACTTAGTGAAAATGTTCAAGTGTGTGAAAGATGAGAAAGCTATAGATATGAACAATATAGAGCAGCGAATGGCAGGGTTTATTCAAGGACCTCGTGCTCCACTAGATGGGTTACAAGGCCTGGGTGGAAATAACATTTGTGTCCTGCAATTTAGAAACATATATGTCCTCAGGGTTGAACCAAACCCTACTTTCATATCACATCAGACAGTATCACCCAGCCACAAATTAACCCCACTATACCATTATGTGTGAGAGAGATCAGTAAATATATGGTGGTGGGGTCTGTATAGCACCATAGAAGAAAAAAAAAAAAAAAAAAGCTTGCACTGTGTTTGTGGTCCATTTGTGCTTCACTAGTGTGGACAAGATCCAGCACCATCCATCATGTTTTGATATGAAGGAGTCAACTATGGCATCCTTTGATGGCCTTACTTATCAATGGCTGAGATGATTTTAGAAAGAAGAAATGGGTGTTGCTAAGAACTAGACTGAAAAAAATTTCTCATCTTTCTCTCTCTCTAGCTAGTATCAGACAATGGTTGGGGTAAGACAATGTAACAAAAGAAAAGAGTTTTCTAGGTGGTCACATGCAAAATGGACAATGGCAGTCATTGGTATATGGAACTAGAGTTTCCTTCACTTTCTGCTTAGAGACGAACTAGAATTGAGAAGGCTGATGAAAAGTTTGTAGAGTAAAAGAAGTCTCCTTTTTCCAATTCTTGATGAGTTGAAAATGCAATTATAATAATTGAAGTGGGGTGAATAGTAAACCCAATCAAGTAATGGAATTATGACATCTGCCTTGTGTAACGCTCTCATTGAATGTTTGTTTGTTTTGTTTTTATTGGATTTTTGAATGTATGCTCAGTAATCTTTTTTTTTTTTTTTTGATAGAGTATGTTATGTAGTCTTTAATATCTGTTTTGTTGTACTTCATTTGTAGTTTATTTTGTTTATTTGCTCAGGTACAATATTTTAAAATATAACTGTATTTTTATACCACTTAATTTTTAAGTAAAATAAACTAATGAAAATAAGGTATATCAAGTGCACACTTATTATACAAGAATTATTAATACTTTGCACATACATGAGATCTTTTGTTATTTTTTTTTGTTTTTTTCCTTTTTAATTATGTGTGGAATTGATAATTTGAAGATATATGTGAATGTAAACTTATTACAGGAGGGGTTTTTTTTTGGAGAATGTATTATAAGAGGATTATTTGAGAGAATAGATACATACTTAACGACCACACTATATACCAAAATAATGAACTCATTTTAAATATATGTTTAATTAGTTTTTTTGGCAAAAGTTTAATAACTTAATTAGTTGGCATTTTCTAGTAGTTCTAATGGAGATATTCAGTGTTTAAATTCCCTCACTTCTAACTATCGAAATTATCTTATTCTTTTCTTTTTTGTGTTATTTGTTTCACAAAAGCAATTTATAACATAGTTAATTCAAGCATTATTGGTGACATAATTCTTAGCAGCATTTGAGTGCGGTTTGTGTATTATTCTAACCTATTCCATACCTTCAATTTCTTATTATAGTTCTAAATTTCTAATTTCTAGACCTTCAAGGTATTTATATGGCAATATCTGGAAAAAAAAAAGTATTTATATGGCTATAAATTTTTAGTTGGGGTGAATGTACAGCCAAGGTCGGTATTCTTTCTTGTTTGCAGACTAACGCACTCTATTATTTGGTACCTAGCTATCCATGTGCATCATTTATAGGGTCTTACTATACAGGAAAATTAATGTTCCTCTCCTATTTTTTTTACTAGTAAGTAGGGGAAGGGAGAGCTAGGAATAGAACCCTTGACCTTGGATACCATAAATGGTACCATTGGGATAACAACTCCAACCCCCAATTATTCTTATCCTATTGTTAAGGTGAAAATAATTTTCTTTTTACATGTCATTTTGACGAAAAACAAACTACCATAGGCTTCTTGGAATCGCAAGCGCGCCTAAATCGCACAAGTCAAAAAGGCACTATAGTAGAAATCATTTGGTTGATAGAGTCGGAATCACATGAAATTTGACAAGTAAGCGGGAAATAGTCTTATGAGCAATAGTCATTGCTTCGCCACAAGATACCCCTAGTTTTGGCACATTCCATCGTTTAGCCCCTGAATACTGTGATTTTGCAATTTTTTGTAATTTTTGTTTTATTAATAACTTTTTACTCAAAAGTCATAATAAGATTCCGCTTGTTTCGAGACAACCATTAAGTTTAGTAGTTTATGATTTTGCATTTGAGTCAATTTTACCATTTTTGGTAAAATTCAGTATTTTGTCACTTAATCTTGTAATTAGTTCCAATTAGGGTTTCAAACGTTTCCTAGTCATCTTAGGGTTTTACTTTCTTAGTATTTATATGTTTTGTAGTCTCCAAAAGCAAATCAATTGATTATTAATAAAATACATACATTTTGTTAATTTCTTTAATTGGTGGATTCCTTAAAAGGATCCCTCTTGGATTCAAGGTTTACTACCAGAAGTTAATAGCTTAGTCCGTAACATCACATTCTAAGGGGTACAAAATTAAATTTATCAATTCAAAAAAATGTATATATATAATATAAAATTCAGTTTTTACAATAACTATGGAAAAATGATTCAACCATTGATTCTTCTCATAAAAGAGACCAAATACTACCATTGAATATTATAATGTGCTTAGCCTAAAACCCTTGAATCATTGAGTTTGAGGTATAATGAAGATATATATGCCCATTATACACACTCTATAAAACTTTAAATGAAAATTTTAGTCATATTCTCCAATGGGATTGAAGATTATTCAATACTATATATATAAAAAGTACATACATCCGCGGGATTAAATCACCTCGTGTATCCCTAGAGAACCACACTATACATGCACCTTTGACCACGTTAATATAAGCCTTATGGACAGCTTGTATTGTACCACTTCGGATCCCAACTATAGATATATATATATATACATGCATCCGGATCAATCATATGATAATATCAATGACTAATATAAATATTATAAAATTAATTAATATAATGATGAGAATGTATTCCTTATGAAATAAGCATATATTAGAAAAAAGGTTTGGTGTGTGAGAGGGAACATGGACTGGACCGCAAGCCTTCGTTAAAATAAGGAAAATAACAATAATACTTTTTTTTTAGGTAAAAAAATAAAAATAATGCTATTAGAGCATTCCCATTGGCAATTATAAATGAAAAATGTAAGAAAAATTTAGTATCAAGGCACAAAAATAGCCCAATAGCCGGACTTGTAAAATCTGAGAATTGCAATTTTTTTTTTTTACAATTATGCTATAGTGCTATTCTAAATGTAAGACGGCACTGTAGTACAATTATAAAAATTATAATATATTTTAATTTCAAAAGATCACTGTAGCATTATAGTAGCAACACAAAAATTATATATTATATTATTTTAGTGAATAATATATATTATTTTAATTAGTAGAATAGGAAAATAAAAGTTAAGATGTTAATTATATTATAAAATAGTATAATATAATTGATAAAATAACTTTTAAAATAATAAAATAAAATAAAATGAAAGTTACGGATGCTCATGCTCATGATCTTAATATCGCTTACCCAACTTGTTGGGAAATTCTAAGAAAGGATAGCTGACCCACTACTGGTAAAACCTTTTCCATATGTCTGGTTTGTTAGAGAATGGGGTCTACAAGCATACAAATATCTTTTGGAAAAAACATTTTTGATGATTTGGTAAATCGAAGCAAATTTATAATATTTATGGATTGTATTTTTTCAAAAAAAAAAATTTTAAAAAGAATAAAAAAAAAAAGGAAAATTGTAGTCACTGTTACAGCACTTGGTCTCTTTTATATTCAAGGCTCCCTCATACCACTTTCCACTACAACACAAAAACACACAAACAAAGAAGTTTGAAGAGGAAAGAAGTTTCTGGGTGTTTTCAACTGCAACTAGAGGAGGCATCCAAAGGGATCGCATTGATCCTAACTCTTTGATTTTGGATCATGCTATCCCTTTGGATTCTTCCTATAGTGGCTTCTAATTAACTTTCAGCTTCGTGCTTCATATCCTCCTATCATATATGCATGAAGAAGACCTTTCCAGCCATTCACACCAAACTGCCGGAGAAACAACCAGCTTGCCTTTGTATTCATAAACTTGTCACAAACACATACAAAGTTACAAACCCCTCTAGTTCAAGTAAGTCTTTGATAACTCTCACTCTATATATGAGTTTATGAGTCTAACCCTCTTGCTCACTTTAGTTTTTTTAACCGAGAAACCCCCATCTTGCATCAGTTTTATAATTTGTAATTTTGTACTTGTATCATTTTGTTTTCTTCTTAAATTACCTATACCAAAGTATATATTTTTCTGAAAAATCGCAATTGGAATATATATTGCATCTCATGGTAATGATTCTTTCTTCTTTTCAACATGTATAGCCTCATTCATAGTTTGTTTTCTTATTTGTATGAAAGTCATAAATTCAAGTCCCAAAAATATAATAAGGGCATATTGGATCTGATTCTTGAGGTTATGGCTCAACCCTAGAAAACGGAGATCCACTCCCAGATACGTTCCCAAGTCCAAGAGTTCATTCCTTCCTCTCACTATTGTTGTTTACAAGTTACAGCTGTGACTAATGTGAATTTTCTTATTTTTAATGTTGGTATATGTGCGTGTGTAGTCTTTCCCTCATTATCATAAGTTAAAACTAAAAAGCCAAAGAAATATTTATTCCTTAATTTTAATTAAATAACATGTTTTTCTTGGATACATTAACTTATCTTGGGTGCAACTGGAAGATCTTTTGCAGTTAATTTTATAGATCTAATCTATTTGCAGTTTGTGTTGCTTTTCTCCAAGAACATGAAAGTGAGAAGCAATAATTTTGGTTAAACTAGTTGAAGATTTTCTAAATCTATTTCACACAAACACATGGTCTTCCATTCATATACAAGTAATAGCTTAATAGGTACTTTTATGTTTTATCTTGTAGTAAAGCTTTAATATATTATTATAAAAGGGCACCTTAGAATCAAATCTATTGGTTGATGGGGAAAAAAAATTAACAATTAAACTGTAACCCTTTTTTTGGGGGGTGAAGAAGAAGGAAAATGATTTACTTTTGCTGATATTTTATATGGACATATATTGTCTCTCTTTTTTTATTGATAAATTGGACATATATTGGCTTTCACAAACTGTACTGGTCCTTTTCACATTATAATGATCTAACAGATAAGTGGAAGCTAGCTATTAGCAACCACTGCAAGCAAATAAAACAGTGACTGGTAGTAAAGACTTAAATTTCTGATATCCTAACTGACAATCTATACCTTATTTTAGTAACTTTTTGATCATTACGTACTTCCAACATTTTGATTTCACCTTTTGGAAAAGTAACTTTTTACCCTGGAAAATGGTTTAACAATTCATCAACTACCTATTAGTTTTGTAGTTTCTGGCCAGAAACATTATTTTCTGCTTGTCCAAACAAGTCCCCAGAGAACTTGGGTGAAAGGCAATAGAACAACTAGCATTGCCACACCTGTGGTGGCCCTGAGTCAAAGAGCCCAAATCACATGCTTTGAAGGGACTTTAATTAGAATCCAAGACGGTGAAAGATGATATTTAAGGACCTTTTTTTTTTTTTTGGTTCCACTCTGGGGGCCTCACATTGAGTGTCTTAAAGGCAAAGGAATCATTTACATGTGATGAGACCTTAAAAAAGGGTTTTAAAACATTGCTCTAACTTTGAAATAAAGTTTCTTTTTAGTATCGGTCTCAGGCTCTCAGCACATGAACCCAACATTCCATGACTCTCATGCCAAATGATTTCTTTCCTCACATGGCCCCTAATAATCTTCCACATTCTCTATCAGTTTTCTTACTGATTTTAGGCAATGCTTTATTATATCTCTCTTGATGAATAATAAACCAATACCCAGTTTAGGGGCCATGTGGTGATCATGATCGTAATGAAGAACCACAGCTTAGTGCAGGCAAAATTATATGAGAATATACAGCCAAAGCTCTTGCTGATTGAGAAACCTTACAGTTTGATTACAAAACTGCTTTCAGTGGGCTTTTTGTGCTAAACTTAAATTCCTGCCATAGTGGACCACAAAGCAGTATAACCTCAGAAATCTGAAATCTAGCTAGTGTCATTTATTTTTTGGATTTACTACATGGTTTATATTCATATTGAGATTCCAGTTGGTTTTATGGGGAGGTCAGGGGTGTGAATTTCAGATTTTTTTATTGACGACAAAAAATATTATTAGTGCTAGTTGAAACCCACTTGTGCTACTAATAATAATAATAAAAATTGAGTAGTGACTTTTTTTTTTTTTGCTTATAAAACAGCTACACCTAATATAGCGGTGGCCCTAGTATTTATTTAAATCTTACGTTTGAGAAGTTTATATTTTGCCTGTGTGAACCTTTGATGATGAGTGAGAAACTGATAATCTGGCTTGGCTAATAAGTTTGCTCATATACGACTGTTTTAATGCTGTAGAACATGTGAAAGCATATATTTCCTCTCCTGGGCATTATTGAATGCTATAAATGCTTATCGGCCAGCTTATGTTTTGAAGTTCAAAATTTCTCAATTTCTAAGTGCAATTATGAGTTTATGCCAAAAAAAAAGTGCAATTATGAGTTCAAGCAAGCCAACAGTTCCTCCCTTACAAGAAGCTCAAGTGGCAGAGATGATGCACTGGGTCAAGTAACAGTGCGAACATGCTGAGTTTTTAAGGAGTTTGAAGAATATCCTCCACTAGCGGAGTGTAATTGTAGAATACTGTTGTAGGACTTTATTACCATTAGCTTTCAATACTATTACATTTATACGGTTCATGTGTAAGGTTGAATTTATTTCACAGCTTTATTCTATACCAAATTTGTTTGTATTTTAGCAATTAGATAGTTTGTATTTAGATGGGAATCATGTAAGGATTGTGTGTGAGAGAGAGTAAAGAATTCAAGTGTGTAAGCATTCAGAAAGGTTCTTGCGATTGGATCCCGAGAGTGACTCGCGACTGACGACTCGCCAAAATGCCATACGTATGAAGCATGCAGGAAGCTGAAGGGTCATGGCAACTGGAACGCTACAGAACAAAAAAAGACAATCTGGCTTGGTAGTTATCTCGCGACTCATCCTAGTAGCGAGTGAGTCGCCAGAACACTCTATTTTGCAAAAAAATGTCTTTTCACATTCCTCACGTACCCTACTATAAATACCCTTATACCAACAAAATGTATATAGGCTCTAGAGAGAATTTTGAGAAAAAAATCTTAAAGAAAAACAAGATTGACTCATCCACAATTTTAGAGATTTGATTTTTCAAATTTCTCTACTCTCACCCTCTCCATTGACATACCCTTGAGAGGTTCTTTAGCCAGTTCAGAAATGACCAATTTATTTGGTTGATGCAATGGGCTAATTGCGGGACCCAAAAAGGTAAAAGAGACACGGTTAAGCTTAACATTGTAGGAGCAAGAAACTTGGAAGACTTAGGTACATTGGGTAGATTAAGCTTGGAGGGTATTGCTATTCGTGTATCCCAACTTTATTGTTTAGTGGATCATTTTACCGCTTGGAGGGCGGTGGATAGGTTTTTCACCGAGTTCTTCAGTTTCCTCTTTGATAACACATATCGATATTATCTTTGTATTTACATCTTTCTAACTCTTACTCTTACCTTTTAATTGTTACTGTGTTGTGATTAATTATGGTTTAGAGTAATTTTTTTATTTGGGTATTGTTTGTATTTATCATTCCGCACATATATTGTTTAAGTATAAGTTTGTGTTGGTTATTTTGAAATTGGGGGTCTAAACATTCACTAGTGTCTTATACACCAAGTAAACTTTCATCATGGAATGAAAAAGAGTGCAATTATACTTTATTTAACTTTTGTTTTTAAACAAAATAAACCAATAAATATAGACTATCCCAAACACGCATTAAAACTGGAAAAGGCAACACTCAAACAATTATTTTCCAATTGTATTTTAATAGGTTTCTGCATCAATTTTTAGTTCCAATTATGGGCAAATTGGAATTTCAACAGAAATGAACATAAAGGTAAATTTAGGAATATCCTGGTAAGGGAATTTAGGGCATTGGGAAATTTTTTTTGTAAGTTTACAAGTACTCTAGTAGGGAAGTGATTTACACCAGCCAAACCAAAAATCATAAATTCAGAATTGATTTGTTTAATTTTGTTTCTAGCATGAGTTGAGCTAAAGCATATCTTCAAACTATATTGCATAATTCAACTTGCTTCATTCAACCTTCAATCAAGCTCCAACTTTTCTATAAACTCATGAGTTCTATTTAGTTTAACTGTGTAAGTCTTTTGTCAATAAATAAAATAATTATGATATTCTCGATAAGTGAATATCATAATTAGAATTTGTACTCTCTTCACAGAACTAGAGAAATCCCGTATTACAGTGATTTGTAAAAAGCAAAAACCACAAGATAAGTTCTTTTTGTTTGAACTAAAGTTGTTGAAGTATAAGAACTGCTTAAAGCTAGAGCAAGTGTGGCACACTTATTATTTTGATTGGGATGATAAAAAAGTAGAAGGATAAATTTTTTTATTATCTATTCTATCATGTGTTCGGTAGAGAAAATGGAAGAATAGAAAATTAACTACTATTATGCCCTTATTATCAAAAGTAGAATGATGAAAAAGTGGGAATAATTAATTTTGATATTTTACTTCTCTCATGTTTTTTCCCTATTTTGTAGAGAAAAAACTTTTTCGATCCTATTTCCCTCCCTTATTTTCTTCCCTTACCAATAAGAGAAAATGACATTTTTTTTTCTCTTCTATTTTCCATCATTCCCAAAATTCCTCAACCAAACATGTTGTCAGTTTCAAAAGCGACATCATCGATGAGATATAAGAACACGATTCTTCTTTCCAGCCTCACTAGTCAATTAAGCATCTCAATTTGGAAATTATAGACCTTCTTAAATGCTCTGATGGTTAGTTTGTAACTCATATAGGTCATAGCCAATTTTATGTTCCACAATATTGCAAAATGATTCCTGTTTTGTAATTTGGAGGGATTAATCCCCATCCCTCTAGTCCTATGATCGTGATTTTTTTGTCCTCTAGGTAGAGTTGGTGTCAAGTGTCAACTCCCTTGTTTTTTTTCTTCGTTTTAATCTTTTCTTCTTTTCCTTAATCTAATTTTTATTCACCAAAAAAAAAAGAAAAAAAAAAAAAGAAAAAAAAAAAGAAAAAGGTCTGGTTATAAAACTATTGTTTAGGTCAAGGTCACTCTAATCAGCTTAGTTAGATAAATAGATTTTCAATTAATTAACATACATTAATTGAAAGTGGGGCCCTAATAGGTATTTTTTATCTGCTCAACACAATAGCATCCATTTGGCATTTCTTAGGTCTTACAAAATGGAACTTATTGACCCTCAATAGTGATTTTACACGTTTATGCATTGCTGATTGCACCTTTTGATCTGTAATTGCAAAATGCAACAATAAAGCAAGTTTGAAAACATAAAAGCTGAACTAAATTGACTCTAATTCTTGTGAGTTTTATTAGCCTTTTTAGGGCGGCTAGGGCTAGGAAGCTGTGTGCCTGTGCCACGATTGGAACATGTGAAATCAGAGTTCCGTCTCGTACGGCTTGATTGAAGGCTAATAAGAGTCTTAAGACTGAAAAAGGAAAGGCTCGAACTTTAACATCATTCCATTCCCAACTGTAGATCAAGAGAGACTTTTGGCTTTTGCATCAATTTTTAGTTCCAATTATATGCTCTGAAAAGGGTTTTCAAGTTTCAACCAACAAAATGAGCACACAAACAAATACATAGGTATACGGTAAATGTAAATGTTGCTTGATGTTAGTTTATTTAATTTGATTTTAACCTGAATCGAGTTTAAAAACTTAAACAAGTTTTCTTTCGAGTCAAGTTCGAGTTGTTTGCAAATGATTTGAATTGTTTGAAGTCCCATGATCTATCAACAATGGACTTAAAAAGCATGTTAAATATATGGAGAATGGGGTGAAATGGTCTAGTAGAGTCAATTCTTCAATGAAATTATATGGAATTTAAATGATAGTATGGTACATGAAAATGGAATCCTAGGCTCAAAGTGAAGAATTTTTGGACACTAGAATGAACAAATTTCTTCAAATCTGAAATATGGAGTCCAAATGTCTCCCTCTTGGAGTACATAGGCATTTACAAGGACACAAATTGCAAAAAAAGACCAAATATACAATCTTTTCTTTGTCTACGAAAGGATTGGATGCTCCTTGCCCGGGGACAAAAAACCCTTGACCCGTATCCAAATTCAAACCACCTACCCCCACCCCCACCCCCACCCCCACCCCTTATGCTCTTTGTTTAAAAATTGAAATGGCACTTAGTGAAATTCAATTTGCACCCATGTATGAAAGTTTTAACTTAAGGGATTTGATTTTTTTTTTTTTTTTTTTTTTTTTTTTTTTTTTTTTTTTTTTTTTTTTACTTTTCATTTTTTGTGGAGGCCCGTACTTTATTTGTAGGATTTGATTGAAATGTACAAAGATATGTAAAAGGGTCCGGTTAGTAAAATCCTATGTAAAAAGCTATGTCCATAATGCAACCAAATTTGCCAAAGGATACTGTTACACTAGTACTATAGAGATTGAGGCAATGTATTGAGCTCATTACGAAAAGACAGCCATGTCAGTGAGAATTCTGAATTAGATTTTCCAATTATCTCGATCAATTGGAGCCAATAGTATGCAAAGACTAGCTTATAATGATGATTTGTTGTACCACTATAGCTATTTCAATTAGACAAAGGCTAGGCGGCCACATAAAAATGTTGGGGAGTTGGTGCAACAAGAATCCCCAATTTCATGGTGAAGGCACCATCTGTCGGTGTGAATAATCAAAAGGAGAAAGAAATGTACGGTCAAAGGAGTGTTTTTTTTTTTTATTTCCTTAAGATGCAACGCAATCTACATAGAGTGCTCTGCTCCATTATGTTGTATTTGACTAAACTTTGGGCTACCGTATATTGCCTTCTTTAAAGGAAGATGATGATATGATTTTGTGGGAGCAACATCCACGCCCATGGTCAGACCTAATGAAGCCCCACCAAGCATCATTATGTACTCTGTAAAGATTTCCAAGATTTAGATCCCCATGGTTTCTAGAACTTCTAAACTTTTCCACATCGAACTCCTCTATCATTTGGTATAATGAAATTTTGTTTTGGTGCTTCTTTTTTTCTTTTAAGTGTTTTGGTGCTTTTTTAATTTGTTTATTTTAGTTCCCAATGGAACCAGGGCCGTGGCCATCCAGTTAGGAAGAACAAAACTCTACAATAAGGTGGGGGTGAGACTTGAAGACAAGAGTAGTATCATTGTATTGAATAAACAAAAGAGTGATGCAACATGGATCAACATCAACTCGCATGTTAAAGACCATTTTTTATTGATTTTTTTTTCTAATTTTTATGATATTAAAAAAATTGTGTGCAATGAATTGAAGTAAGAGTAATAAAGAAAATTAGAAGCATGGAAAGAGTTCTTTCTAAATTAAAGTAGGGGAATATGCAAAGACAAAATACATGTAAAGTTAAAACCAAACAAGATATTATTAGAAAAAAAATCAAGATAAATGTATAAAGTTAATCAGTTAATATATTTAATATTAAAAAAAAATTAGAGAAACAAATTAATATAAAAAAAAAATTGTGATATGGCTGATGATTTGGTCCATTTCGGTCTATATTGGTCTAATTCTGTCCACTTCGGTCCAATTCGGTCTACATCGGTTCGGTCTAATTTGGTCCAATTCAGTCTATTTCGGTCTAATTCTATCCATTTCCAACTAGTTCGGTCCGTTTCAGTCCAATTAGGTTAACTTCAGTTCATTTGGTCGATTCAGTCCATTTAGGTCTCATTCGGTCGAATTTAGTCCAATTCGGTTCAATTTGGTCAAATTCGGTCCATTTAGTCTAATACGGTCTATTTCCGTTCATTTCAGTCTAATTCAGTCCCTTTCGGTCTATTTCGGTCTACTTCAGTCAAATTAGGTCTAATTCAGTTAATTTGGTCTATTTCAGTCCACTCTAGTCTACTTCAGTCCAACTCAGCCCATTTCAGTCCAATTTGGTTCACTTCAGTCCATTTCAGTGCACTTACTTAAGAGTAGGAAAATATATGTTTAGGTTGAGAATACATATTCTAAATCCAAATTTATTAGAAATATAGATGACAAAAAGTAATATTATTATTTTTAATTGTTTAATTTAGTGATTTTTTTCTATATTTTTTCCTCCCCTTAGCTAATACTAATATTAGTATTTTAGTTTTTGAGTGATTTATACAATTTTAGTGATTTGATATGATATGATTTGAATTTGAGGGCCAGCTATGATTTTTTTAATAAAGGTATAAAAAATTTGAAGATTTATGATATTAAGTTCAATAACAATTCTTTGATATAAGTTGGATACTAATATGAAGTTGTGCCAAATGCAGCCTTTTAGCTATAGAAAATCCTTGTTGAATGAAAAGATAATATCCAAGCCTATAGATATGGAAAGTATAATATATTAAAGTGTATTGAGCAATTTTTGGACCCGTTGGACCAAATTTGAAGGTAGGTATAAAAGAAATTGTTGAAATAATTATTGAAATAATTAGTATATATTTGTTACTCCAATCCATACTGGAGTTGCATTATGCAGTCTTATTTTGACACAAAAAATTATAACTATTCCATGCATTGGGTGGATCTGTGACTAGTTTGATTTGAAATTGAAGAAATTTAAAGGAGTGGATTAAATTTTAAAAATCGATGTATGATAATTACAAAAACATAATTTAGATTTTTATTTATTATAATGTTGAAGTGATACTAATCGCATTAATTCTCACGTCATTTTATAAGTTTTTTGCTGTAAAATTAGTTTTATAACTTTGCTTTTGTTAACGAGTATCCTTAGGCATAGGAGGTATCAATTAGATCCCACTTGCACTGGAAAGTAACAAAATGAGCAAAAGCTAATTAAATTATTGACTTTTTGATTGAAAATTGATCGACTAACCATACAAAGTTGCTCAACCGCATTAGGTTTCCTATCCTTAATGAATGTCCTAAGCCAGACCCTTAGAACATTACCTAAACAAAAATTGATACAAAATGTTCCTAAATATAGACCAAGCTTGTGAATGATCATTAGGTAAGCTGGGACATCCATTCAGTAATGAGCCATGCCCAAAAAAAAAAGGACAATGTAAATGGTTAGAATGCTCATTCCTTTCTTTCAATCTATGCTTTTTTTTTTGATAAGAATCTATGCTTATTTATTGTTGGTTACCTGAATATAATTAGCAGTCTATACTCTATATTCTTTAATCAACAAGGCACACACCATAGGTACGCAACACATAGAAGAAGTGTCAGTTTTCATAATTGCAGAAAATAGTGATGGTGGTGTCATGGGGTGGTTGACAGTTGATACTAGATTTTGTGGCACTGTACCGTGGTGCTGTGTAAGATCGGCGGTGCACTGTGTGGTAGCGCATTAGAACAGTATTTCTATCATGGCGATGTCATTACTATTAGTCACTAGTATCTGCTTTGAAGATGGAGAATACAGCAATTATAATCCATTATTAAGGCTATAGCGCCAGCAGTGTGGGCTGTAGCTTGTGCATGGTTTTTCTTTACGGCTGCAAATCAGTGTTTTCTTCGATTCTGCAGTTTAAACTTTAAACTTAAACGTGTATCGATTCAGTGAGTCCAAGTACACAACATTTTTGTTCTAATTGTTAATATTGTGATTAATACATTAGAATTGATGTTGTTTCAACTTTCAACCACAACTTAGCAACCACAACTTTCAACCACAACTCTATCTGATATATGTATTTTTTTTTCTTACGCACTTCTCATACAATTTTGTATCTTTGTAAGGGATTTAAAAACATTTGGTGACTCGCTTTTATCACGTTGTTTATGCATTGATCATGCACCCACCAACCTCTTCAATGTTGATATTTCTCACACTCTTATTATTTGCACTCCACTTCACATTCAATTTTGCTCCATATGGTTACACTTCCATTCTTCTTACATTAATGACCAAACCCTATCTTCTTCACCCATAGGACTGAAAAATTAGAGTGCATTAAGTAGATATGGATTCTTCCCTCATATCCACTTTCAAGGGTCCAAATAGCTGCTTAAGCCCAAGTCGGCCTAAGCCTATATCTTATGTCCAAATAGTTACTTAAGCCCAAACCCTATCTTCTTCACCCATAGGACTGAAAAATTAGAGTGCATTAAGTAGATAAGGATTCTTCCCTCATATCCACTTTCAGGGGTCCAAATAGCTGCTTAAGCCCAAGTCGGCCTAAGCCTATATCTTATGTCCAAATAGCTACTTAAGCCCAAGTCGGCCTAAGCCTATATCTTATGTCCAAATAGCTACTTAAGCCCAAGTCGGCCTAAGCCTATATCTTTTGTCCAAATAGCTGCTTAAGCTCAAGTGGGCCTAACCCATTATTAACTTGTGGGTGTGTGGGTGGCTGTTCTCTTTTTCTCCCTTATTAAATTGATTGAAGCTATATCACCAATTCACCATGACAGTATTTGTAATGAATTTGGTGGATAGTTTTCTACCCTAAAAACAAAACACCTCTCTCCCATATCCTCGAAGAAGCAAACTTTTGTTCCTCGAAAAAAAAAAAAGAAGAACCAAACTTTTTTTTTTTCAATTCATTTATTTTACTTCAATAAAATCAGATATCAATGTGGATATATTTAATTTGTTACCCTCTTCACGTTCCTCGAAAAAAAAAAAAAGAAGAACCAAACTTTTTTTTTTCAATTCATTTATTTTACTTCAATAAAATCAGATATCAATGTGGATATATTTAATTTGTTACCCTCTTCACATTCTGTGGGTCTAATTAATAAGATGGAATGTAATTTTTTCAATGGATAAATCTATACATACATATGCAGTTTTTTTAAGAAAAAAAAATTATATATATATATATATATATCTAGAACCAAAAAATATAAAAATAAATAAAAATCTCTAAACACAAATAAACTTGTAGAATTTTCTCCCAAAAAAAAAAAAAAAACTTGTAGAGCGTGAGTTGTAAGGACACAAATTGATTCCCAAGCCCAAGAGATGGATGGATTTAGGCCCAAAAAACCCAATATAATGAATCTGTAAAGAGTGGGTCGGAAAATTAGACTCTAATGAGTTAGATAACAAGTATAATGGATCCGGATAGCAAGAAAGTAAAGATAAACTAGTTTAATCTAAAGAAAATCGTGTTTAGCACAATTCGAGGATATCAGTTATTGTATATATTTCTTTTAAATTTGATTACAAGTATAGTTCTTGTTGTTACAGTGTTTTTCTCTTCTTCTTTTATCCCCTTCCATCTGGGTCTTCTTTCTATTTTATACTCTCTTCTTTCTTTCATCTCCACCCTCCACGTGTATATTAGATTGCTAGTATTGATTATTGTCCTATTAGCACTTTCCTAAAGTCTTTGGGAGTAGCTGTAAGATTGAAAAGTACTGTTGAGATATCACTTCCTCATTAATGCGGCTAGAGAGTTAGCTACATAGCATTCAATGCAATGGTAGCAGTTTTCTCTTAGATATTTCACAACTCCCATTTGTCCTTCTGATCTCTGCTTCGTTTAGCCATGGAGATACTCCTCCTCGGCCTACCTTCCCCAACCTTCTCATTTGTAGCTTGCTCATGAAGTTTTGCGTCTTACATTTTCATTACTGTTTATCTGTCCTTAGACCACTACACATCCTTGGACAAGGCCCAAGAATATATTCTTGGGCCCTTATCCCTACATGAGTAATTATTTATAATACGAAGACATATATTCTAACAAGAAAAAATCATCAAAAATGTAATTTACTAGTATTATTTCATGTGACTTTTTTTTTTTTATGGTATTCTAACAGTAAATCTATATGCCTTGTTTTTTTCCTTTAAATTTTTATATTTGACATATGTTTCATTCATTCAAATAAAAATAAGAAGGAATGAGAGAATTTTTAATGGGAGGAGAGCAAGATTCTTTACTTAAGTCATTTTTATAAGAAGAAAGTTTTAATGTATCATCATCAATAAAAATGAAACTGAATGAGAGAATTTTTAATGGGAGAAGAGCAAACTTCTTTATTTAGTCACTTTTCCAATAAGAGAGTTTAAATTTATCACCCCAACACTTACCAATAAATAACAATTTAATTATAAAGAAAAAAAATCAAGGGTGATTTTATTTTGGGCAAATTATTATTATTTTGTGTCCTCAAATGATTTTGCAAATAATCTATCAATTATCAAATTTATCATCAAGAAATATTCAAAAGTATCCTTTATCTTGAGTCTTTTGGCTAAATATTGCTAAATTTAAAACATATTTGCGTTATAGGTACTGTTACAAGTTAGTTAGGGGAACGAGGAGGGAGATTGAATTTTGGTAACAATGTTGCCGAAATTCAAGAAAAAGTAGGAGAGAGAATGAGAAAAAGGGAGGAGAGAGAAAAGCTTGAATTTCAGCAACAGTGTTACCGTAATTCGTCTGCCCAATTTTCCTTACTTGACTGGATGTGTGAGTGTGAGAAGTGCAATAATTGAGTGCCAAAAAAATAAAAAAAAAGTAATAGTGGCAATGGTATTACTGAAAATTGGGGGGGGGGGGGGGAAGTGAATGCCAAAATCTGGGAAAGAATTAAAGAAAAATATAATGTGATACATACACAATATTTTTACAACATTTTCACAATAAACCATAAGTTACTAGTTATTATTAGTTCAAATTTAAATTTAACATGGAGATTACTATTTTAATCTAACAACAACAATAAGTAACAACTTGATACTTAGAATTTGTTATAAAAATTGTGTGTACTTATCATTTCTTTTTTTTTAAAAAAAAGTGTAATGGATTTGCCGAAAATGGGAAAAAAAAATTGTGGGGCCCAAGGGCCCAGAATCCCCGGCCCACCTTTGGGCGGGCCCAGGGACCAAGCCGAGGAGGGAGATCTCCCCGGATGGTCGGCCTAAAGGATTCAATCCTTCCAAGGCCCGAGCCGAGGATACACCTATCCTCGGCGAACCTAGCCTAAACTGGTTAGGGGACAGACTTACTGCATGCAGTCACATCCACACTTAACCATCCTGCCAGGCCCTCCAAGTCCCATCAATGCTGACAAGACCCTTCACTGAAAAGCCTTGGGGGAAGCAACCCCCGGCATGGGAGAGAACCTGCCTGATGGGACAAGTCCTGAGCCATTAGCCCGGATGGCCAACAGCTGTAAGGCCAGGATCGAGCCAGAGGGAGTATAAAAGTTAAAGGACCTCCCTAGTGCAGGGGGGCCTCCTCGGACCCCAGCCGAGGAGCAACCCCAGACAGAGAGCAAATAAACGAGAAGTTTAAAGAAGACCGGAAAATGGCCGGCCGGAGCCAAACCCTTTTGCCCACACTCTATAAATTCATTGTCGGGGGCCCACCTCCGAAAAAGGAGCCCCTACAATTGGCGCCGTCTGTGGGAAGGGTTAGTGTGCCGGCTGGCGCAACCGGCGATCGTTCTAAGGCAATTATCGCTCAGAAGTTGACGATGTAAAAAAAAAGAGAGAAAGCAAAGGAAAAGAGGAAGAGAAGAAGGGCAGTGCGAAAAGAAAACTCAACAACAAGTAAAAGAAAGGTCTTTTATTAATTCAGAAGAAATTACAAGAGACTACAATTACAATTCTCATTATTTCATAAAAAAGAAAAAAAAATATTACAAATACAATCAGAGGCTCAGACAGGCATGTTTTACAAGAACTCCTACCAGCTAATCCTACAATCGGAGGCTCAGGCGGACCGGTCTCGGGACTGGCTGGGCAAGAGACTCGCAAAGAATTGCCGTCAGGAATGAAGGAAGTGTCAAGCCGTGCTCTTATTGGCGTTAAGAGAATGGGAGAGCTTGACAGTAAGAGCACGGGCCGGGGGGCTAGGGGCTGGCTCACCTTCGAACCAAAACTTCAACAAAGTGAGGAGCCCCCAGACCCCGGGACACCCTCCCTCGTGATGCTTCCTCGACCCCCTCCGAACTACACGAGCATTGACCGTCGGAGACGGCAATACTCGAGCGCCGGCCATGACGGGAGTTCGCGTGCTCCCTCCGTCGGAGGTGCACTCTGGGGGAGGACGTTAGGTATTTCGATGACGTCCCCCCTGGCCACCATGAGAGACTCGGCCAGTGTTACGCCTGAACTCTGCCGCGCCGGCAGCCCAGTGGGGACTGCGGCCACGGCGGCACTTGGCTCCAGGTCTCCTAACTGCGGTCACAACCCTGGTGGCGGTATCAAAGGGGCTCAGAAGGATGTAAGAGTGTATGTCTGTTTGTGGGGGAGAATTCATTGAATGAGGAGAAACGCTCCCCCCAGAACGCCTTTTATGGGGGGGGCGAAAGCCAACGGGGGCTGAACCGCGCGGAATTCGAAGGGGAATCGTCAAGGGAAATTAATTCCCACCCAGTTCCAAGGGGATTGCCAGCCGCCCGCAGCGTGTCGATTCACGAGGGCATTAATGGAGGCGCGTTGCGGACACCGAAGCGTCAAACAGGAAGCGCGGAAGGCCAGGCGACGCCTCGTAAACCAGGAAAATGGGAAGCACGGACCAGAGGTAGGACTAGCCCCACGTGCGAAGTCACGAGCCGACCTGAGGAAAGAAAGTTAACGGAAAATACCCGAGGATAACCCCCGCCAAAAACGAAGTCCTCGGATCCGAGGACAAAATCCTATTGGAGGCAACGGTGCAATCGTGGTACAATAGCTCTTGCTCCCGCACCCTGCAAGGGGCTAGGGGGATGGACCCCTACCCGACGTGAGACTGAGTTGCCCAGAGAGGTGAACACTGTGTCCTCACACTCGGGAGCCACATGGAAACGATGGCAGCAATTGTACCTAGGTCTTGCATGGTCCTCGGACTCAAGCCTACGGGGAGCTGACCACTCGTACTTAAAAGGCAGCAACTGTACCTAGGTCTTGCATGGTCTACGGACTCAAGCCTAAGGGGAGCTAGCCACATGGAAACGATGGCAGCAATTGTACCTAGGTCTTGCATGGTCCTCGGACTCAAGCCTACGGGGAGCTGACCACTCGTACTTAAAGGGCAGCAACTGTACCTAGGTCTTGCATGGTCTACGGACTCAAGCCTAAGGGGAGCTAGCCACATGGAAACGATGGCAGCAATTGTACCTAGGTCTTGCATGGTCCTCGGACTCAAGCCTACGGGGAGCTGACCACTCGTACTTAAAGGGCAGCAACTGTACCTAGGTCTTGCATGGTCTACGGACTCAAGCCTAAGGGGAGCTAGCCACATGGAAACGATGGCAGCAATTGTACCTAGGTCTTGCATGGTCCTCGGACTCAAGCCTACGGGGAGCTGACCACTCGTACTTAAAAGGCAGCAACTGTACCTAGGTCTTGCATGGTCCTCGGACTCAAGCCTACGGGGAGCTGACCACTCGTACTTAAAAGGCAGCAACTGTACCTAGGTCTTGCATGGTCCTCGGACTCAAGCCTACTGGGAGCCGACCACTCGTAACTAAAAGGCGACGACTGCACACGGGTAGCTACCTATTTTACGACAGGGTCAAAGTACTGCTTGGTCCGAGAATCCGTTCCCGTGAAGAAATTAACTACCTAATGAAGGGCCTAACGGTCGATCCGACCACTCAAGAAGGGACCAGCTGAACTGACGACCTTCCGGACCATAGGGGCCGAGGTTTGCAAAACCCTCCTCCCCGTCCGAGGGTACGTGCAGCAAGGTTTTTGAGGGGCTATTGTGGGGCCCAAGGGCCCAGAATCCCCGGCCCACCTTTGGGCGGGCCCAGGGACCAAGCCGAGGAGGGAGATCTCCCCGGATGGTCGGCCTAAAGGATTCAATCCTTCCAAGGCCCGAGCCGAGGATACACCTATCCTCGGCGAACCTAGCCTAAACTGGTTAGGGGACAGACTTACTGCATGCAGTCACATCCACACTTAACCATCCTGCCAGGCCCTCCAAGTCCCATCAATGCTGACAAGACCCTTCACTGAAAAGCCTTGGGGGAAGCAACCCCCGGCATGGGAGAGAACCTGCCTGATGGGACAAGTCCTGAGCCATTAGCCCGGATGGCCAACAGCTGTAAGGCCAGGATCGAGCCAGAGGGAGTATAAAAGTTAAAGGACCTCCCTAGTGCAGGGGGGCCTCCTCGGACCCCAGCCGAGGAGCAACCCCAGACAGAGAGCAAATAAACGAGAAGTTTAAAGAAGACCGGAAAATGGCCGGCCGGAGCCAAACCCTTTTGCCCACACTCTATAAATTCATTGTCGGGGGCCCACCTCCGAAAAAGGAGCCCCTACAAAAATAAAAACTTTTTTTTCCAATTTCGGCAACACCATTGCCACAATTGGGAAAATTTTTTTTTTTTTCAATTGTGGCAATGGCATTGCCACAATTGGAAAAAAAAAAAAGTTTTTATTTTTTATTTTTCCCATTTTCGGCAAATCCATTACATTTTTTTTTTTTAAAGAAATGATAAGTGTACACAATTTTTACAATATTTTTACAACAAATTCTAAGTATCAAGTTGTTACTTATTGTTATTGTTAGATTAAAATAGTAATCTCAATGTTAAATTTAAATTTGAACTAATAATAACTAGTTACTTATAATTTATTGTGAAAATATTATAAAAATATTGTGTACGTATCACATTATATTTTTCTTTAATTCTTTTCCAAATTTTGGCAATCACTTTTTTTTCCTCCCATTTTCGGCAATACCATTGCCACAATTACTTGTTTTTTTTTTTTTTTGGCACTCACTCATTGCACTTCTCACACTTACACATCCGGTCAGGCGAGGAAAATTGGGCAGACGAATTATGGCAACACTGTTGCCGAAATTCAAGCTTATCTCTCTCCTCCCTTTTTCTCATTCTCTCTCCTACTTTTTCTTGAATTTCAGCAACACTGTTGCCGAAATTCAATCTCTCTCCTCATTTTCTTAAATAGCTTGTAACAGTGCCTATAACGCAAATATGTTTTAGAATTAGCAATATTTAGCCAAAAGACTCCTTTATCTTTACCCCACTTTGTTTTTAGAAATTTGTTCTAAAAACCAAGTAAGTTGCTTTTTTTTTTTTTGAAACACAAGTAAGTTGCTTACTTAGTTAACTTTAATCATTATCAATTCAAAATTTTTTCCTAAAAAATAAAAAATAAAAAGTTGGTAGGATAATATAGATAGGACTTCCACAATTTTAATTTGTCTTTTAACGGTTTGTTTTGCTCCTTTTTTTTTTTTTTTTTGGAAACACAAGTAAGTTGCTTACTTAGTTAACTTTAATCATTATCAATTCAAAATTTTATCCTAAAAAATAAAAAAATAAAAAGTTGGTAGGATAATATGAGTCTTTTGGCTAAATATTGCTAAAATTAAAACACATTTGCGTTATAGGTACTGTTTGAAGTTATTTGTGAAAATGAGGAGAGAGATTGAATTTCGGTAACAGTGTTGCCGAAATTCATTTGCCCAAATTTCCTACGCTGCCCGAATGTGTGAGAAGTGCAATAATGAGTGGGTACCAAAAAAAAAAAGTAATTGTGGCAATGGTATTGCCGAAAATGGTAGGAGGAAAAAAAAAGTGAATGCAGAAGAATTAAAGAAAAATATATAAAGTGTTACGTACACAATATTTTTACAATATTTTCACAACAAATCACAGGTAACTGGTTATTATTAATTCAAATTTAAATTTAACATTGAGATTACTATTTTAATCCAACAATAACAATAAGTAATAATCTGACACTTAGAATTTGTTGTAAAAATATTGTAAAAATTATGTGCACTTCATTTCTAAAAAAACAAAAAAAAAAAAAAATTAATTGTGGCAATGGTATTGCCGAAATACCATTGCCACAATTGAAAAAAAAAAATTCCCACAATTTCGGCAATGGTATTGTCGAAATTGTGGGAATTTTTTTTTTTTTCCAAAAATGTGGCAATGGTATTTCGGCAATACCATTCCCACAATTGAATTTTTTTTTTTGTTTTTTTAGAAATGAAGTGCACACAATTTTTACAATATTTTTACAACAAATTCTAATTGTCAGGGTATTACTTATTGTTATTGTTGGATTAAAATAGTAATCTCAATGTTAAATTTAAATTTGAATTAATAATAACCAGTTACTTGTGATTTGTTGTGAAAATATTATAAAAATGTTGTGTATGTAACACTTTATATATTTTTCTTTAATTTTTTCGCATTCACTTTTTTTTTCCCTACCATTTTCGGCAATACCATTGCCACAATTACCATTTTTTTTTTGGTACCCACTCATTATTGCACTTCTTACACATCCGGGCAGCATAGGAAATTTGGGCAAATGAATTTTGGCAACACTGTTGTCAAAATTCAAGATTTACTGTTCCTGACATTAGGCTTTTCTCTTTCCTTCTTTTTCTCATTCTCTCTCCTACTTTTTGTTGAATTTCGGCAACACTGTTGCCGAAATTCAATTCCTCTCCTCATTTCTATAAATAACTTCAAACAGTACCTATAAGGCAAATATATTTTAATTTTGGAAATATTTAGCCAAAAGACTAGGATAATATAGATAGGACTTCTACAATTTTAATTTGTCTTTTAACGGTTTGTTTTGCTCGTTGAGTTCCGCGCCAGCTTCAAAGGCCTCAAAACTGAAAACACACTCCAACACCCACTTCGCCGATTCATTTCTCATTTGCTTAACCAAAAAAAAAAAACACACACACACACACACACAAAACGATGGCTGAGATTTTCAATTTCAGGCTCACCTCATTTTCTCTCGCAGTAATTCTCTTTGCCCTAACCCTAATTTCAAACTCCATTTCCACTCTCTCATTTCAAACCCTAACAAATAACCCTAACTTCGATTCCAAAACTGCCCTCTTCGGCGACGCCGAGCTCGCCGACGATGGCTCCTACGTGAGGCTCACGCGCCCCTCGATCTCGAGCTCGGGAATGGTAATGCACACGGATCCTTTCGTGTTCGCCGATCCGACGACGTCGTTTTCGTCGGAGTTCTCCTTCTCGATCTCTCCCGGCGACGGCGACGGGCTCGTTCTCGCTTTGGTTCCGAGTGGAGGCTCGTTGGTGCTTTCCGATGCGACGCGGTTTCTTGGGGTTGAATTCGATACCAGGATGGACGTTAATGTAGGTGATTTGAATGCTAATCATGTGGGAATCAACGTGAACGATTTTGAATCTGTTAGTGTTAGCAATGTTTCGGCTTTGAATTTGGTGCTGAACAGTGGAGAAAGGTTGAAATCGTGGATCGATTACGAAGCGAGTTCGAAGAGAATTGAAGTTAGGTTAGGTAAATTCGAAGATCCAAGGCCTAGCAATCCTGTACTCGCGTACGCGATCGATTTGGCCAAAATGTGGGGAGCTGAGGAGGTCCGCGTAGGGATAACTTCGTTGAATTCGAATTCCACGCAGAGCTGTAGTGTGTATTCATGGAGTTTTAGGGTTCGGAAGGTTCGGAATTCGATGCATTCGATGCCCGTGGATCCGCGGAACTATGGGAAAGAGCATGGTGAGAGTGTCAGGACGGAGAAGAGGGGTTTTTGTCTGTTGAGGATGATCGGCCAGCTGATTTTCGCGACGGCGTGTGCGGCGTTGGTGGCGTTTATGGTGATTTTTATGTGGATGATCTTCGGCAATGTGCGTAGCGGCGGCCCGGTGTTCACGGCCAAGTCTGCGGTGTACCCTGGCGATTTCAGGTACGAGAAATTTGATGTAGTTGTTGTTGAGAAAGATGGTGATGATTTCAAGAAGTAAGGCATGGAAATGTATGACTATTATGAATGTTGGTTTGCTTTGTGTGTATTTTGTTGTGTTTGTTAGGAAGTAGTAATGGTAATGATGTATTTTGTAGTTTTGTACTACGTAAGACTAAGATGTGTTGTACAATGTTGATGGGTAGGAATCTTATCTAACAATGTAGCTTTGATGGAATTGAACCTCTTGGTTGTAAATGTTATCAGAGCTAAATTGTGTAATGTAAAAAATTTTACATTTCAATGGGCATAACTATGTTGCTTATTAAACAACTCGTGGATTTATCCACGATTTGCCTGTCACAAAGGGATCGTCTTTGTAAAAGAAATATTGGGAATATGCTTGCTTGAAATAACTTGTATCGGGATGTACTTTAATGATAAGTTGTAGGATAAGCTTTGCTTCATTGTTGAAATGCTAGACTGATAGTTCATTAGGCTGAGTATTGGCTCCATTATGTACAAGAAAGCTAATTTTGGTTCCAATCAAAACGTCCAAGGTTCAAATGCTTTTCTAGAAGGCTGATGAGTCTTTGATGTGTTATTAGTTTTACAAGTATCAAGTATGGTTAAGTCTGCATTTCCAAGTTTTGCATATTCTAGGTTTTATTCAGAGTTTTGCAAGCCACTCTAACTGGCTTGCTTGTGTTTGACTGGGGAGAATGAATGAAATAGTCATTATCCTAAGGAACCATTGAGTTCTTCTGGTCAAAGAGATTGAATGTGAATTTTCCATTAATTAATAATATCAGATCTTGAGTCTAAATCTATTTGAGGAGGTGAAGAACTCCTACCGATCTTTGTTGTTCAACCTGCAGAATTCATTTAATACTTTTTTTCGGATCTAACACTCAATTTACTAGCTATATAGAAAAGAAAAAACAAAATATATTCCCTTCTCCAAACCATTTCTAGTTGCATATCCTTGGCAACTATGGTGTGGAACAAAGTTCTTCAACGGACAGCCTTTACATAGCTATAACCAATGATTTGAATATAGATGTAGATAGAAGTCTGAACTTAAAGGGTCACAGAAAAACAAATGTATAAAAACGGTATGAGTGCTTACACACTGGTACCTTTCTCTTCTTCTTCTAGAATATCATTAAGACAATCTAAAAAACTCAGGTTACTGCTCTCTCACATCACGCACTTACCCAAAATGAAGCTGTAGGCTTTTTATGCAATCTACTGGTATTGGTGCTTCTGCCAACTTGGTTTCTCTGAGGTAGTAAAATCCTGATAGAGAGAGATCTAGGGGGTGGTGGAGACTGGATAGAAAGGATTAGAGAGAAGCAAAATAGTCAGTGGTGCTGGAAGGGGGTTCTACAGAGACAAACCATGAAGACAGGGGAAGTTCTAGACAGAAGTGAGGTGGTAGAGGTTTGGTTTTCACTTGTATTTTGCTATCTGTATAACAGGTACTTAATTCCATTTCTAATAGAAGCATGCTTTGACTGACATCTTTCCCTTAAAAAACTGTGTTTGCCACTATCATTTTCTTTCTGAATCTCAATCTTGAAAGCATTCTAGCATTATTATAGATGCCCTTTGATGATTCCTGCCTTGATTAATGTTTATAGTCATTGTTCTCTTAGTTAACTATGTACCAAGTGTTGATTGTTACACTTCAACTGTCCGTTTTTGTTCATCCCTAATTAACTGTTTGTGGAAGCTCATCACTGAAGAATTTTGAATGACACATTAGATATGATCATTTCTTTTATATGCACTTCTGCTGCCCTAAGCGCGCTCTCTCTCTCTCTCTCTCATATAAGAGGGGGATCATGTTTGACTCATTATTTGGGTTGCATTTTAGTTGGAATAGATTTGTTCTTAAGATTTTGGTCAAAATAATTCAAGCCACTTACTAAGATGAAATATCTTTTCATTTTAGTCTATCCAAAATTCTTTAGCATGTATGAGAAAGAAATCCCAAGAAGATTAGAGGTGCATAAATTTCCAACCATTGACATAAACATTTATGTTTAGGAATCATAGAGGTGCATAAACCCATTGCTTTAAAAAAGATTAGAGGTGCATAAATTTCCAACCATTGACATAAACATTTATGTTTAGGAATCATAGAGGTGCATAAATCCATTGCTTTCTTTGGGGTTATGCAACTAACAAGGCAGCACCCAATGTGATTCTACAATCCAAATACTGATTAGATTAGCCAAAAAAAAAAAAAATACTGATTTTTGCACTACTTTTCTACCGAGGTTAGCACTTGTAACGAGGGGCATAGTCATAGAAGGTTTGCATATGCAATAACACTTGCATAGCACTCTAAGAGCATTAATATTGGTGGAGCTAAAAAGCTAAATTGCTATTTTTAATACCACCAAATACAAAAATATGGCTACATTGGTGGAGCCAAAGCCAAATAATTTGGCTCCACAGCTACAGTACACAACTAACTATTTTTGGCTGTGCACTGTAGCTCATAGGTAAATATATATATATATATATATATATATTCACGTGTTCTCCTTTTCTCCTGCTAGTGTTCAAGTGTTCACACTGCCAACTACTTTTATTCACATGTTTACACTATGGGTGTGTTTAGATACTACTTATTTTACTGAAAATTAAAAACATTGTAGTAAAATAATTTTTAAATGTGTGAATAGTACCGTGAGACATATTTTTAATGAAAGTTTTGTTGAGAAAATAGGTTTGTGAGTTCTGTGAACAGTGCACGGGACCCATTGGAAAAGTTGAAACACGCTTCTCAAAAAAAAAGAAAACGCAAATGCAGACACGCAGCTTATCAGTTGTATCCAAACATTACTTATGTAGGTCAGATTATTTATTGTAGTGGTTATTGTTTATTGTAATTGATATATTATTTTATTGTGTTGAAAGCTAAAATAAAACTACTAATGTTGAGTGTTTTATAAAATGAGAAGGTAAAATAAATAAAGTAGTTTTTTTGTAAAGTCATATTGCTAAATTTATAGCCGTGGATGCTTTTAGAAGTGTAAATATAAATAATTCCAGGCCACTAAAGCCCATATGGGTGTGTGTAGGGCCTGGAATCCAAATTGTACACCGGTATGTTAGTATGTATAGGCCTAATATTGTTTGGCAGGCCTCTAATTGGATTGGCCCTAAAGCCTCCTAAAACCAGTGGTTTAAAATTCTTCAAAAACAAATTGGCCGACGGATGCTATTTTTTATTACTGCTTAATAATAATAAAAAACATTGCGTGTGTGGTATGCTTTCTTTCTTTCTTATTTTCAAACGTGGGGGGATGCGTGGATTTCAATTTAGCTTCTTCCTATAGTTGGATTTCAAGGTTTTCTCTCTGGCGTGTGTATAGGAAATAGCGTTGTGTATTTATTTTCTTCAATATTATATATATATATATATATATATATATGTATATGTGCAGAGCTCAACTGTACAACTGTATTTGATGTAGCCACTCGGCATCATCAATCATTTAACGCTCTTGTGAAATTATGTAGAACCAAATAATTGGAGTGGAAGGGGTGTAGTAATGGATATGATGTTGAAAGTTGAAAGTTGAAATCTGATTGAGAAGATGGGTTGGGGAGGTCTGATTTGGAGAAAATATTGGCCTAATTCTTCTCCGAAAGAAACACGACTCCTCCAGAGGAATCGACACTGGTTACGGCCCATACGGCTTCATGGATTTGTTGGTCAATAGACAATAGAAAGGGAAATAGACATTTTAGTTAGATCACTGTCTAATTAATTATTGTGATGCCAAAGCACAAAGTTATATAGAAGGGAACTTTGATTGACATTGCTCGGGAGTGTTGTAGCTAGGCTAGGGACACAATATTAGGTGACAAATTTCATTCGATTTGCGTCTTTTATTTGATATTTGCTTCGTTTTTTGGACCTTATTGGAAGATATCGTGTTACGTATCAATATACATTGGGGGTCGAGCATCCCCGGGCTTGGATTTATATCTGAGCTAAGCTAAAGTGAAAACGTGACTCAAACTTTTTTTTTTTTTCCTAAAAAAAATAAATAAATAAACTAGTATTTTATTGTAGAACTGTACTAGGGTAGGTTTTAAATTTCCGCATGCTTGATTTAAGATCATTGTCAAGGAAAATAGAAGTAAAAAATAAGTCTTAATAGTTTGGCAGATTATCTAACTGATGTTACGTTAACTTGTATTACTACAATTCCTTTTATTAAAAATTTATTTAAACAAAAAAAAAAAAAAAAAAAACCCTTGAATTCCTGCAACTTCCTCTACAGTTTCTCTAGGTGATCTAATGCTTCCAACACTGTTGGTATTAATTACAATTTTTTTTTTTAATCATAAGTGTTAGAAATCTAAAATAAAGAGAGTATAGAGAGTGAAATAGAACGTTTGAATTACGTAGTTCGTTCTAATATCCACACAGGAAAACTCTTGATGGCTAGATTTTCACTATATTGAATTGTATATTATAATGAATCAAATAAATGATATTTATTATATGCTAAACCATATATCAACCATGGTTATTAGTGTTTCTCAAAAAAAAAAAAAAAAAACCATGGTTATTAGTCTTGTACAAATTGAATACTTTGTTTGCACGCTAAATAGGATTAGACTTGATATCTTTAATGATAAGGACATAACAAGTGGCACAATAGAGAGATTACATTCATAAAACCACCATAATGTGGAGAGCAACATGTGCATAAGATGCGTCGGCTAGTTCTTGTGGTAATTATTGATCCATGTAATAGGGTATATAGTGAATTCAAGTGGCAACAAAACAGTTTTAAAGAAGTTACAAGTAATATTTAACAATGTGATATGTTTTAGTCAAGACTAAAAAAAGAAAGACACCGCACTCCACTAACAACACCGCACTCCACTAACAAACTTGCTTATACAAAAATAATTCTCTTGTAGATGTAGCTCCTTAAGAGACTCTCTTAGTTCATATGGCTTTAGGAGGTGTTCATGTCGGTAATTTCATTTCTTCGTAATTTTTTATGTTGATTAATCTTGTTTATTCAAGTTTCCTTTATGTTGATTTAAGTTATTAGTTGTTAATCTTGTTTGATGTAGAGTGCATTAGGCATCAAACTGTTTTGTTGACTTTTATACTTAACATAATTTTGGTTTACTTAACTTTCCTGGAATCAATGATATTGGATTTCACTTGGAATTTAAGTTTGGTACTTGTTAAGTTAGTTACAATCTATTTGCTTTCCATAGCTCTCTATTACTAGCACGTGCTTCATCCAACCTAAAAGTCCTCTTAATTGAGGTAATACCAAACCACATCCCCTTAAACATGGAGCCAAATAATCCATCCACAACATGACACCAGGCATCGATGCACTTGTTGTAATCACATTCAACGGCTCAAAATTAGAATCATATCAAACAAACACATTCAATTCTGTCCTATTCTTTTAAAAAATTCATTTCCATTATGTTCTCTTATAAAAGTTCAAAAATAGTATTAAAAAAATGTTATGTTAATGAATAATTTAAGTAAAGAGTGTAAGGAGAAAAAATGACGTATTCGGACATACTGGGAAATGACTTTCTCCTATTTAAATCTTCAAGTTTTGAATCATAATTCTCTTAATAAGGGAGACAAGACAATACCACTGAATTATAATGCTTTTTAACAAACTAAATATTTATTTTAAACTCCTTAAAATAGTGGGTTTCATATCCTTGTTCATCAAAAAATATGTATCATTTTCATATTAAAAGGTGGTAACATAATTTTATTTATATATTTATTTTATAAAAGGTTAGAAATGCTAACAGCATGTTAGTATTATAGAGCAATTGGATTACCTTCCGGGTCCATCGATCTTTTCCATAATATTATATGCTGCTTTATAAAAGAAGCATACCTTTAGTTTGGAATCACTTTTACACCCAGCCTTTTTTTTTTTTTTTTTTTTTTTTTTTGGGGTCATTAACGCATAACCTTTTCTAACCACTAAAAATAAAGTAGCCTTTGATGCCTACAAATGTTAGTGGAATGCATTCGTAGGTACTGTTATTAAATAATAATAATAATAATAATAATAATAATAATAATGATCTCTAATTATTTAGTATTATTTAAAATTAAAAAAAAAAAAAAAAAAAACCTGGTGGGCCTGTGAATGAGCATAACATTTCCAATCATTGTATAGGTGGTAGATTTTAGACATTTTGTGTAATATAATCGGTATAAACAAGATTGTCAAAATCGAAATCTTACGTAAAATTGTAAGAGGTAAGTGAGACCGTGGATCGTAGAATCGGATTATAGATTGTAGGATCTTACATTATTTGAGAAAAAAAAAACACATTAGTATATTAAATAATCACATAAATTAATTATACATCCATTTATAATTTGCATCCATTTGGTGTAATTACCATACATCACTACATCAATTTATAAGTATCATTTAAAAAAAATCAAAAACCTCAAAACGTGACACTCTATTGAGATGTTATTTTTCATTTGGGTTCAACTGAGCCTTCTGTTAAGTTAAAGAAGATTACGAGAAATTAAGATCATTTGAGATCATTAGAATCATATGATCCTACCAATCCTGAACTATCGCAAAGATTCTTGAAAAATTCGGATCGTTTGGGCAAGTAAGATTATAAAATTATAGGATCGTAGAATTTAGATTGGGATTTTGACAATCACGGGTATAAATATAATTAATTTGAAAAAAAAAATTGTATAATACAATTGGTATAGTGGGTTATAATAATATGGGTGGTGAGATGATTTATTGGGGGATTGCGGAGAAGGCTTTGATGCACAGCTCAAACTATCATTTTATCAGTGATTCAATGTCAGCATCATTAAGTTGATTAAGTCAGATGACTCACCTCGCTAGCGTCAAAAAAGAAAGAGAGACCAAAATAGAAAAGAGGCGTGGTTAACTAACATTAATCACCTTTTTCCTTGCTACGCTTGGTAACCCTTTTTGACTCCATAAATTTCCATGAAAAATGAATATTTAGAATCAATAATAATAATAATAATAATCATAGTTCTATTTGAGAGCAAAAAGCCAAAAAGCAATTAATAATCAAGATGTTTCTTATTTTATGATAACTTTTTTTTTTTCCTTTTTAGACATGGTAGTATTTCAAACTTATAGTATCTACTCTAAAATAATTATTTTTTACTATCACGTCAAGGTTAAGATATCAATTAAATTTTAGTGTTAGTAGAAATTAAATCTTAAATTTTTTATTCGAGATAAGTGGCTTTATTATTATATAAGCTCAGCTAACTGGCCCACAATCAGTTTTTTATTTGAGCAAATCATGCGCTTCAATCATACAATTTGACCAAAATAGAGACAATTATTCGTTCATATATATATAATAAATAAAATACTAGAAAATGAAATTACTAAAAGACCAAAATGTAGTGCCCTCACTTTCACTTTCTTTTTTTTATAAAACATTTTCTTTGAACTAAAAAAACAAATAAATAAGAAAGAGGGGTGTATAATGGTGAGAATCCACTCCAACGTGGGACAGTGACTGATAATTCTACAAGAACCGTGAAAGCTACGAATAATTTCCAACACACATGTGGACTCTCAAAAGATCTCACTGGTGGGTTAATACTTAATACTCCTCTTTTTTTTTTTTTTGGCTGAATAATAATACTCTATTGAGTCTATATTCCTCATATCTCAGGGACCAGACCACAACAACTCTGTGACTGTGAATTATCTAAAGAATAATACGGTTTCATTGCTTATTAGTTATTTTTGAGTCAAAAAAGAAAAAGAAGAAATACGTTTCTTTTTCAGTCCCCATAATTTATCATCTTTTTTGTTTTCAGGAATCAGGATGTCTCAAAATGATTGTTTAAATCAAGAGTCAAAAGATCAATTTTGCTCTCATTTGTCATTCCGATAATAATAATAACCTAAGACAAAATTGAAAAAAGAAAGAAAGATAAAAGCCCAAAATATTTTTACATGCGTTATTTTAATTGGATGTTTTGTTTAATATGTCTATCTTGTAAAAATAAAGTTGTATTTAGAAAAATGTGAGGCTTTTAAAAGCTATATATAGGATTGCAAATTCAGTTTATCAATATGACGAACTTGATTCCACTCAACACCTTGGTTTTCATGGGTTGATGAATTTGTTTCTAAATTTTTTTGAAACTTAGGGTAGGATCAAGTTCAAGTTGGCAAGATTTCCAACCCGATTAACCTCTAAACCAACCCCTTTTTATTACTTTCTCAAAAGAAAAAAAAAACCATTTTATTAATAGTTTAAAAAATGTGTATTATTTGTGACTTCAATTTATTTTGAAATTTGAGACCTAGTTTAAATTTCTTTGTTTGATGTATTTTAATATATTAAAACTTAAATTATAATATGAATTTGAAATATTGAACTCAATTGTGTAAATTTCAATCACTTATTCAATAGTGAAACTAAATAATTGTATAAAAACTCTAATTTTTATTAGCCCTGAAAAAAAAAATTGCCATAAACCCAATGACATAACCCAATGACCTAACCCAACTCAATCCCAATTAAGTAAGAGGTGGGCTGATTTTTAGATTATCCAGGGTTGGGTTGTTCTTAACCTAAAAATGTCGAGTGAGTTCAAAAATGTCACAAACCCAACTCATCCCCTAGCTGTACCTTAAAAATAAGCTAACTTTATTGCCATTTTTAAGCTTAACAAAACAATAAAAAATAATAATAATATGTTGCTGAAAATGGGTAAAATTATAGTCATACATAGAAAGATTGATAACTTAAAAACTTGTACATAAATAAATAACATATTTAGACCTTAAAAAAAAGAAAAGAAAAGGAAACTTACACTTATTTGGCAACAACTTTTTTTACTTTTTATAAGTACCAAGTGTACAACTATAATTTTAGTAAATAAATACAAATGGACCCATATACTTTTAAATAATCTTATGTAGCTTCAGTTAGTATGCGTTTTGATGCAACTTTTTGCTTACAGTATATTACTTGTTATATTGTAAGCTTTAAGTTCTAAAAAGCTGCACATAAATGAGAACTAATTGGTTACATAAAAGGTGCACATTTATATAAATGTGATACATATATAACATATGCAAAATTAACTTGATTTCTTTTTCTTCTTCTGTTAATTAAATGCATTTTTCAATTGTTCTACATTACTTAAGAGAGTGTGTTGTGTGTAGTATAACTTGTCCTATCCTCCCTTAAAAGTTACCATGGCTTTTGAGTGGAGTTATAGTGTGCCTTTGTGTTAAAACCCTTTTCTCTTCTCCTTGTGTGTGTGCATGTGTTTGTTTCTCCAAAAAAAAAAAAAAAAAAAAACTATTCGTCAAATCCCAATAACTGAGTAAAAGAATATTGCCAAAATCCTATTCGTTAATTCCTTAACCTTCTTGAGCTTCCACACTAACCAAGCAAAGGAAAAAATAATAATAATAAAAATAAGCACCTAAAATTTAGGAGTATGGAGCATCTAGTCAAATTAAGTGCAAATTTAAAAAATAATTAACTTAAATTATGAATAACATTAATATCCCAAAAGTAGCAAAAATAATAATAAAACTTGAAAATACGACCTTAGACACCTAGGCATTCACTTACAACAAAAGTAGCAAAAGTTAAAAAGAATGACATGTCAAGCACATATTATTCCCATATCGACACAAACCTTAGGCTAAGAAATCACTTTGCACATCCCCATCATGTTTTTTGCAAGCCCATACACAACTTCCTTTCACTCTTCAAAGCGTAAGGAATGTATCATCAAACTACATAAACTAATTAGGATGATAGTTTGATATCTACCATAACAACGCGCAACTTAAGGCTCTACTTTCTACACCACTTTTGCACCTTCTAAAATTCCAAAAATATCCAACTTCTTAAAATGAAGCTGTTTAATGTAATCTCTAATCATTAAAATAATTTTATCAATTTTTTTTTAGATAATAACAAATAATTAGAAGGATAATGACTGTGTGAAAAAAAATTAAAACATTTTAAAACTCAAACTCGTACTCAAACTTTTGTACTCACCAAGGAAAGTCAAATATCGTTAACGCCTTCATTGAGCACTATCTTTGTGAAAATCTCAAACCATGAATCCAAGGTTAAGACCGATTCTATAATAGCCTAAATAACCGTTGTGTACCTAAAAATACCAAACAAAAAAAATCAATCAACCAAATTAACTATTGTGTATCTTTAGCTTTGTATCATTCTTACCGTCAAAATTAATGCCTCTAAATTATGTTATTGGTTGGTGTCACATTATGTACATAAATATACTCTATTCTATAGGATGGAAAGCTAATGCAATCGAATTTTATTATTTAAAGGTTTTTGACTCTATACTTGAAAGTTATAGTGACGAAATTTGAGACCCTAACATTAAAGATAGCAAAAGAGATTCAATTGCGTTCAGGTTGATTGGTGAGAAAACTGTGAGGAAAAAAAACTAATTTGAACATTCCCAAGAAATAAACAAAGGCTTACATAAAACATAACCTACTTACAAAGAAACAAAACAAAGGCTCACGCAATCACATCTTGAATTGTGAACATAAAAAAGCTATAACTGAATGCAAGAACTTAAAGGACTTATTAACACATAGTACTGATGATATGGAGATGTTGGAGTCGGGCTACATATTCCTGGGGACTTAAGAATTGCATTGCCAGTGCCTTCTGATGAGGGGAAAAAAAGAAAGAAAAGAGCAAAACACAATAAAAACAAATACAATTTGTCTAAAAAGATAAGGATTAACATTGCAATACCTTCAAACCCACATATAATATAGATGCTAAATTTACCTTGAGCTTGTCATGGTATTGTGCCATGTGATACTAAATTGCTAGCCAAGACAAACTTTCATCTAAAACTAAAACTTTGTTTAAGGATTGTCATTGTTCTCATTATATCACATGGCTGCAATAAAGCACTGTGAAGGGGTCTCAAATTTCATCACAATAATTTTATTATTTTGCTGTTTGCCATGTGATTCATTGCTTCTTCACATGGCAAACTTTCATTGGAGACAAATTGTATCAATATTGCGTTTACTTTGAGCCACTCGTAGTGTGGTTCAAGTAGGGTTTGAGAAGGGTAGAGGCGCATGCTTAGGGTTTTCTTTTGTTTTATTTATTGAGGAGGGAAGAGAGACTCTAAACAGGAGTCTTTCTCTCTTTTTTTTCTTAATTCTAACTTCTTCTTCTTCTTTTTTTATTTTTTTTTTACTTCGGTTTTATATATATATAGATGATAATGACGAGTTTCAAAGTTTGAATTTAAGTTTAAGTTGGACTTGTTAGAGAGATAGAATTTCACTCCTTGTTAAGTTTGGATTAAATAAAAATAATTTTATTTAAATAAAAAGATAATTTTATTTAAATATTATGCTGACGTGAAAAATTGTGAGAGTTTTAAAAGTTTCGGTTTTATATATATACTAGTGTTATGCCCATGCGATGCACGGCTTAATAGAAAAGTATATATAAATTAAACAATTTTGAATATAATTAAATTACTTGTCTTAAAAAATTAAATTAAAAATTTTGAACTTATAAAGGAGATTTTAACTCTTTGATAGTAACACTACACACAATTAAGGACAAATTTAATACATTGAGATGATGATTATATGAGAATAAAAATGATTACTTTAAGAAAGAAAAAATTTTAGAATGGAATAAGTATAACTAATCATATAATGAATATGCGACAATTTTCGCTAAAGAAAAAATTATTTAAAAAATTTCAAGTAGAGTTAATAGAGAAAAAAAATTATTTAAATAGGAATTGAGCGGTTGTTCTTAAGAGTGAGAATTATATCTGAATTTACCTTTTTTTTCCAAAAGGGAAATTAGAAGTTTAGAACAAAAAAATTACCAACAACAAAAAAAAAAAGTCTGACAACATACATAACATTTACAAAAAGAAAAGGAAAATAAGCCCGATTGAAACTAACTCGGAATTAATGCTGAAAGTCAATAGAGGCTTTGGCCTGAGATTTATTCCTTGTACACTAAATCTCCTCCTGGCTTATGTTAAACAAAATAGCACCATAAACACATAAGCTCTTGTTGTGTCTTATTGCATGATTGTACATCTTGTAAAGTTGTTTGATTGCATCCTGTGAAGTTGCTTATCCAAGATGGGCTAGCTAAGCTCCTAGGAGTTCATGCTCTTCTTCAATCTAGAATCTGTACATACACTAAATCTCGTGATTGCATGAGTTTGTAAACATATATACATCACCCAAGAGTCTATTCCGTGTATCCAATTTTTTTTATTTTTTATTAACTGATATATATAGTAGATAAATATACATTATAAATTACCCATTTACACTAATTAGGAATTACTATTATACTATAACTCATTCACAATGAAGATTGGTTTTATCTCTAAAAAATTGTTGTTATTTTTATTTAAAAATTAGTGATAAAGCAATAGTTGATAAAAACAAATAAGAAGTTGTTTTTATCTATAAATGTGTGTAAGTATGAAGCTGAAATCTAAATCTAAAAAATAAGTAGCATGTGAAGAGGAAATCCAAAAAAAAAAAAAAAGGACACTGTGTGTGAAGAGGGAATCCAAAGAAAAAAAAGTGACGTTGCTGTTATTTCTATGTGTAGTAATATAATTTAAGTAAAAATAAAAAGTAAAAAATATATTAATAAATAAAAGGATTAGAATTCTAAATTCGTATGGTAGTTTAAAATTTTCATTTCTATAATTTCATCAACGTTGTAACATCTGACTTGTTTTGTAGCTTAATAAGATTGCCATCATTTTTAATAGTAAAATAAGTATATATCTTTTAAGAACCTTAGAAATTATAAGAGAAGAAGATAAGAGCAAAGTATGAACAATAATTATTTAAAAAAAAAAAGTCACGTGAGAAGAGGAAGATTTTGCTGTTGAATAGGTTTTTTTTTTTTTTTCTTTTTCTTTTTCTTTTATGGGTATTATGTTTTTTTTTTTTAATTCTAAATGTTTTTTGCAATTTGGTAAAGTCATTTAGCGCAACCACAGCTTTTAAACTCAACTTTTATTACATTTTTTTTTTATATGGGTACTTTTTTTAATTTTAAAAAAATTTATACAATTTGGTGAAACCACTTAGCGCAATCACGGCTTCTAAACCTAACTTTTATTATATAGTATATGATATGATATGATATGATATGATATGATATAAGTTATAAACCCAGTTTAAAACACTAATATTATTATTTTTGTGTGTGTTCTAATAAGTATTATCGTTTACTTAAAAAAAAAAAAAAAAAGTTGTAAAATTTCTCATTTAACTCATGGTCGGCTAACATTCCACCCCACCTAATTATATATAAGGGTGGAAAAAGTTGAGACTAAAAGGTGTAAAATTTCTCATTTAACTCATGGTCGGCTAGCATTCCACCCAACCTAAATTATATATATGGGTGGAAAAAGTTAAGGGACTTTATACCTCAGCTTTTAAGCCTTCCCTATTCGAATGTTTTGTTTTCTTGCAACTGATATGAAAGTAATCTGTATGAAGCAAAATATAATTTTACATAATTAATAACCATTGAAGAAGAAGTTTAGATATAATTCCATTCTCCCATTTCTTTATCTTGTCTTGCAATTCCTTTTATTTTACAACAAAATGCAAAAAAGAAAAAGACAGATGACAAGAAGACTCTCACTGCCACACAAATGATATGATACATAACAGTCAAACGGGCAAAAGTAACCCAAGACGCAATTACTTCAAACCCATAGATTCTTGGTAACTTCTTCTTGTTTCTTTTTAAGGAATCATTGACAGTTAGTACGAAACTTGTTTACAGGGACAAATGCCTCGTAGTTCAACTTGATACTGCTAGTAAAAATCTGTCGGTACCAGTTTTAACTAACCTAAACAATCAGACCCACAAAACCAAAACTCCTTTATACTGTTACATAAAAACTATTTCATTAAAAAAAAACAAAAAAGTGTCTAACACAAACCAAGTTTTGTCTGAGACTCCGAGCTCTGGATTCGCAACGAGTGCTTCTATGACACGCTGACACGCAAGAAAGAAGAAGCACTAAAAAAGTGTGGTGTCCAATAGGCATGAGAACATGGCATTTACGAATTACAAATATGATTTCTTTCTAAAAATACCCGCCTGTTAGATTCTTCGGTTGTAAGTATTATTGGGGGTCGCCTTTTGTTGTGGGAAGGAATTTGTATTTGATTATTTGCTTTTATGGTACCTGGCCCCGAGACTTTCTCCTATATAAGAGCGAGATATAGCGGCAATTGGATACGCTGGCTTTCACTTCGTGTATTTTTGAAGAAGACGAGGAGGCGGAGGACGAGGAGGTCAGCGTACCTCTCCTGGGACAATCATCATCATCAACAGCAATAACCCAGGAAGAGGAAGTGAATTACATGGATAACAACGCAGGAGCCAATGATGATTCTCGTCCTAGGAAAGTGTACGATGAAGACGAGTTGGACGTGGAGATCCCACAAACCGCTCATCAGATTAGCAAAGGTAATATAGTTTTAACTTTTTGGAGTTTTTGTTTTTGGCATTTTATTGGTTTGTGGAAAATGGGTTATTGCTTTTTTATTTATTTATTTATGCTGTACAAGACCCCAAAATGTTTGCTTGATTGGGTACTCTAATTGTTTTTTTGTGTCAAATGGAATGGATCTATTTGGTTGTGTAAGTTTTGATTGCTAAAAAGATTTGGGCCATTTAGTATTTGAAGTATGTTTGTTCACTAAACTTTCTTTTCTTGCTCAATTATGGATTGCCATTGTGGTTCCAGTTCACTCATCTGGCTTATCTGGTAAAGTCGTTTTTTTATTTTGGGTGATGAAATTAAGAATTTGTACTTGAATCTCACCTACTCAAAAAAGAACTCAATTGGTGTTTTGATGTGATAATAAAGAATAATCATCATGGACATAGGTTCAAATTCTATCATATTGAAAAGAGAGAAGAAGAAATTATGGATTGCCATTGCTCATTGCTGTGTTATTATTAATGCCTCTGAATTTGAAACTCTAAGGAAGGGGATATTCTGTATCAGGGTAATCTTTAAGGATAAATAATTTCAATTACCATGAGTTAATGATATTAAATTTTATCTTTTTTTGAGCTCATATTTAATTTAATTTTTATTTTTTTGTGTTTTCAATTTATAGATTCATGGTTTCAAGCGGGTTTCGTCCTGACTACTGGTATCAACAGTGCTTATGTACTGGGATATTCTGGGACTATCATGGTTCCTCTGGGTTGGATATTTGGTATAGTTGGTTTGATAATAGCCACTGCCATATCTTTGTATGCAAATACTCTTATTGCCAAGCTTCATGAATTTGGGGGCAAGAGGCATATCAGATACAGGGACCTTGCAGGACATATATACGGTATGAACAAAGAGAAAAATAACAAAGGAAAATTAAGTGGACCTATTTTCTCAAATACATTTCATTTGCTTTTTGTTTATGGCTTATTTTCTAACTTCGGCTCTATGGGGTCTTATCATGGCAGGTAGGAAAGCTTATTCTCTTACATGGGCACTACAATATGTCAATCTTTTCATGATTAACACTGGTTTTATCATTTTGGCTGGTTCAGCCCTAAAGGTAAGATCAAATCGAATAAATGAGCTTCTTTACTAACAGGATAAGAATATAGGGAAGTTGTTCAATACGTTTGATTATTCTTGCAATTGGAAAAAAGTTCAGTCTTCAGCCTTTATAATAGCACTCTGCATTAAAGGGAGACATGATAAAGATTCTTTTGTGTGTATGTGTGTTTAAAATAAAATAAAAATTTTGTGTTGTAATCAGATGATATTCCAGTATGCTGCCTCATTCTGTTGTCCAATATGGTTTGCATCTGATTGCCACTGAGCTATTTGAATAAGAACAAGCCAGTTTTATGACAACTTGACAAAGCATGAGTGTGTGTTAATTGTTATCAGTTAAGAGCTATTATTAATAAATTGTAACTAGTCCATAGATATAACTTATAAAAAAAAAGTCCTTAGATCTGATGATTAAAGCTGTCTGAGTGTTTTTCTAAACCTTTTGATCCGTGCATTTGCCATGCAGGCTGTCTATGTTCTTTTCAGGGATGACCATATCATGAAGCTCCCCTACTTTATTGCCATAGCTGGGTTTGTATGTGCCTTGTTTGCCATATGCATACCCCATTTGTCAGCACTTAGGTTTTGGTTGGGATTTTCAACATTCTTCAGCCTGATTTATATAATCATAGCATTCGTGCTCTCGCTTCAAGATGGTAAGGTCTTGTCTTCGGTGTTTTATTCCAGATAGCGCTTACCATATTGAAGTTTATTCAGATAATGATATGCACTTTGTGCTTTATGTTTCAAGGAACACAATGTACCATATAATTAACATGCTAGTATATAAAGGTTCTTAAGCACTGATAAAATTAAAAAAAAAAAAAATAATAATAATAGACTAGGTCCTTAAGCTGGCATCTGAGCAATTGGTTGGGCCATTAGCTAGCCTGATCTAGGTGGTTTGCAAACCATGGTTTGGGGAGCATCAGTCAACTGGTCCACTTAGGCTAGTAGACAAAGTTGCATTCTCTCCAAAGATAGAATTAACATGTAATTCTTCCAGCTCCTGCAAAATGTGCACGTTTTATTTACATGGTTTTAAGGGATAGGCTAAGTGCATGCCCCTCAAATGTCCTTGATAGATTAGCTGGAGTTTCTCTTGTTAAGATTGCTCTTGATTTATTTCCTTGTAAGCTAAATGGTACTTTTCATCTATGTCTTTTTCTCTTCTAGGCCAGTTAAATTTATAATTTTTAGTGTCAAATCTGCATTTGCAATAATAAAATAAATATTTTGGTAGCATCAAATTGGCATCAGTATTCTATGTGTTGTTGTAGGAATCGAAGCACCTGCCAGGGATTATAGCATTCCAGGAACCGCAACTAGCAAAATCTTTACAACAATAGGGGCAGCTGCTAATCTTGTTTTTGCATTCAATACTGGAATGCTTCCAGAGATACAGGTAGGCCAGATTTTTGATGTAAAGGGGAATGTTCTGTCATCTGGTGTGAAACCAATTGTTGCTATTCAGAAATAATAGAATTAAAGCTTTTGGTGTACTTCAGCTAGTGTTAATTTATCACTTGCATAATGTTTCCCAAATACATATATCATTTTGGCATTTTGTAGAATGAAAAATTTTACGTTTGTTTTAAAACCTGTTGATCATTTCCAAAGCTGGTCAAGTTGAATGTTCATCTTCAAGTAGCTTAAATTCCTAATTTATATATATATATATATATATGACTCTATTTGGTTTTATAGACAAACCCTCTGATAGGTAAATATCTGTGGTTGCACTTTCCACAGCCAAAATAGGCATGCTGTGTGTATCCATTTCTTTCTGTTTTTTATTTTCTGACTCTGCCTTCAAAACTCACCCTCTTTTTCTGCAATATTCTTGAAACAGGCAACAGTGAGGCAGCCTGTTGTTGACAACATGTTAAAAGCTTTGTACTTCCAGTTCACAGCCGGGGTATTACCAATGTATGCTGTTACTTTTGTCGGGTACTGGGCTTATGGATCTTCTACATCATCTTACTTGCTCAACAATGTCACTGGTGCAGTTTGGATCAAGACGATGGCCAATATTGCTGCCTTCCTGCAAACAGTCATTGCTTTGCATGTACTTGTCTTCATTCCCTACTTTGGCTAATCTGCAATCATTTTCTTGTTGCTTCACTGCCCTAATTTAAGGTTCCTTTTGCTGCTTTCAGATATTTGCAAGTCCAATGTATGAGTATTTGGATACCAAATTTGGGATTAAAGGAAGCGCTTTGTCAGCTCGCAACTTGTCATTCAGAATTTCAGTGAGAGGAGGTTACCTAGCTATTAACACACTGGTTGCAGCTCTTTTGCCATTCCTCGGAGATTTCATGAGCCTCACAGGGGCAATCAGCACATTTCCTTTGACGTTTATCCTTGCAAACCACATGTATCTAGTAGCAAAGAAGACCAAACTCACGTCTTTACAGAAGCTATGGCATTGGCTCAATGTTTGCTTCTTTGGCTGCATGTCTATTGCTGCAGCAATTGCAGCCTTGAGGCTCATTGCAGTAGATTCCAAAACATACCATGTTTTTGCTGATTTATGATTAAGCTTCTTCTCTAGTCGCCTGTCTTCTTTTTTCCCCCACAATTATTATTCGATTCTTGATTGACATCTTGGCATTTTATTTGGCTCAGTGCTTTAAGCATAGAAGGCTATGCATATGATTCTTGTCCTATTTAGGGTACTTTGACCCAGAGATGTATGTACCACATAATCCAGGGTGAAGCATAGTTGAAAAGAATGGGATTTATTTTCGCCGGTGTAAGACGTTGTTGCTTCTATCCACATATACAACCAAATTCAAAGGATGATACAATTAACATAAGTAGTCGTATTTTAAATTAGACGTTCTTCTGGGAAAGAAAACTAGGCTCATTGGCCTAGATCCTTCTAGGTATTTTTTTACTGGTGCCTAAAAATTTGTTTAACAAGGTACGCTGGGGAATTTTGAACTTAAAGTAGGGAACTCCGCATCTATTTTAGAAAGTGCCAGGACAATTGTTGAGGCAACTCATTATTTGACACTGTTAAATGGATAGTTTTTTCCTCACCTCAAAACATGAGATTTATCGCAATGAGAAACGTCTAAATTTGTCTCCAAGAAAGATAAGTTCCATCAACGAATACCACCGCCAAATGACAATATATGGTTTGAAAGTAAACTCTTGAGTTGTACATAGGGAATTATATCACCACAAAATAGACTAAGAGCAAGTGTGGCATTTGAAGTTTATACGTTGGCAACAGTTACCGCATACGGTATAACTATATGTTACTTTGAATGATCACTTGCAAAAGCTATTTCAATAAAATACAAAAATCAAACAGTATCATTCAATTAAATTCAAAATGTCCTCATTCCCCCCACCTAGATTTTCATTAAAGCATAAAAACAACCTTAAAATTACTAATCCTTCCTCCCAACCACCCCCAAAGAAAATGAAGCACACAAAACAAAATTCTTCAGCCTTTCAGAAAAACTTTCTTTTTGTGTAGTCCCCGCAATCTGGTTTATCTTTATGATATCTGCAATCATTCAGAAACTGAAAATTATACAAATCCCATAGTTAGCATACTCTAATAATCAACAGAGAGAAGGTAATCATAAGATGTCAACACTTTTATAGCAAACAAATTCAAATAGCTCCAAAAGAAAGGGACAAATGGAATGCCAGCCAAGAAAGGTACCAAGTCAAGCTTTCAAAAAAAGAAGAAGAATCATCTGTTCCACAATTATTCTGGAGATAGAGGGTATTATTTCATTGCTTACCCCTTTTCTGGAAGGATAGAAACTGCAAGGTTCAGTCAATGACCTTACACTCTATGATCGACATTGATGTGAGATATATATTTTGACACTGTTTAACAAATTGTATTTTTGCCATATAGCTGTCTACGCTATAAATTGATCCTGAAGGAATATTTTTCATGCTTACATTTGTCTTAAACATCATTCAAGCACTACGTCCTAGTCTCACTCACAAATAAAACTAAGCTAAAAAATGTAGAGTTATGCAGAAAAAAATATGTAAATCTTACTGCTCACCAGAGTTTAAACCAAAAAAAACCCACCCAGAGGAAAGCCTAAAGGCCTGGATCATATAACAAGTCTGCTAGTTTTATGAGACATCAATTCTGAATTTCAGGAAATGCCTGTTTGTATTTTATTTAATGATTAATATCAAACATAATACATCCTTGTTACTTGAAATCTTCAAGAATAGCCTAATGGTGAAATTTTTTTTCTAGTCACACTTAAATTAACAAAGAGTCAACATTAAAAAGCAAAATCTTACCTTACGTGGTATCATCCGGATACCAACTTTACAACAACAAAGATGGAGTTTAACAGTATGAGAGGTACTCTTAAGTACTGGGTTGCATAAATAAGGCCGATAAGCTGCCCCTTAAATGATTTCGACTTGCCCCCTGAGAATTCTGAGAAGCTCCATCCTCTAGGTGCCAGGAAGCGGTCCTCATTTAATATTGCCAATGCATTTGCAAGAAGTAGAAATCCCTCCAATAATGTCCACAAACCCATTTTCCTGTATGTTGAAGAATTTATTATGTAAAAGCTCAATGGATTTCAACTTAAGGGAGTTTTTTTGCCCCATAATTCCTCCCTTTTGTATTTTATAGAAAAAAAAAAAGAAACTGCTCGAAGAAGAGCATGTCAAAATATCTTCTAAGCATCAATTGAACATACATGACAGAGAGAAATGAATGCTACCATGATTAGTTTGACAACACATTCTTAAGTAATACAAATGGATGATGTCCAAGTTGCAAATTGGATACATGAAAGGCCAAGGGAAACTTCAGCACAAAGGTACCAGGATATAGCATTCTGGTCAAGGCTGCCAAGTTGTCACCCTACGGCCCCCATAAATTAGTTTGAATACATGGTGTAGATATGAGATGACAAGAATCACGTACTCGTCATGGTCACATGAGTGGTTAAGCACGTTTCAGCAATGGGTGTGGAAGAGTTCACAAGCAAGTTTGGCCATTTAAAGCATATGAACATGGGTAACTCATGTCTAGTAAGAGTATGTTGTGTGGTCATTCAGTTTCCTAAGCTTCATGTACTGAGAAACATTACATTTTTTTGGTGTTAGGACCTAACTCATTTATGAATTGAATTAACATGACCTACACACTGTTTGTTTTTCTCAACAATGTTGAGGATAAAAATGAATCCATGTTCATAATCAGAAAATTAATCCAAATCATTAGCAATTAGATGATTAAAAGAAAATGTGACCTATTTCATTTATTCCATGTAGTTGCGGATCATATATAATATTCTGCCCGCAAAAACCAAAATGCAGGATTGACAACCCAGTCCTAAACATATACATTATCCCAACAGCAAATGGATCCTTAATAAAAATCAATTTTCCAAAGTTCCCCATACCCCTTAGCTATGTCTACTAAACTTATGAACAAAATGCTTAGGTGTGGGACTTAGGGCCTGTTTATTTTAGCTTAAAATACCAGCTTATTTTCACCTCTGGCTTATATACAGTTTTTTAACGCTTCACTTTTTCGAAGTATATGTATTTTTATACAATTTATTCAAATAAACCAATGAAAATAAGTTCATCAAAGACACTCATAGTGGAAAACTCAAATTATTGAATTTGATGTTCATTGCATTGTTTCCCAGCAGGTGCATGGCAATATCATGAATGATTTGGTTAAAAATATTACCGGACCGTCTGCCATGCGGGGGGGCGGGGGGGATCTAAGCATGCCTAATCAAGGAAAGGAATAGGTAATGATAATAAAATTAGGAACTTAAAAATTCAAAAATAGGAAAAACCATGCAAATAAGTGAATAACTCATGGGTCTTGAAAAAGTAGGACAAAGAAATAGGTAAAGATGCCAAGCAACTGTTATATGACATTACAAAAAAAAAAAAAAAAATGCACCATGCCAATTCAGCTGAGTTATTTGGTCATATATTGGTCATTAAGGACATTCCTCGAAAAAATGGTGAAATTGACTTTCATCTACTGTCGATGAAATTATATGGATCTTCAACAGACAAATTATGGACAACTATATGTATTCTTTTCCAACATTCTGCTCTATCCTAAGTCATACTCTCTGTTACCTCTTAATTGACATCCTTTTTTTACTACTACTACTATTGTTATTTTAGATCTTCCCCTACCAATTTTCATTATTTCAACTTGATAGTCTAATTGCTTAACTTTGACTAATCCATCCAATTTAAATTACTCTTCCTCATTTTTTCATCAATAGAGGGCCGCCACCCTTATCTTTAAGCGAATTTTCTCATTTTGAATTCTATCTTTCCTTATATTGTATGTTTACTTATCTTATCCATCCTAACCTTCTCTTTCAACTACACTCATTTTATGAACAAACTAACATACATCATACCAAGTAATTTTTAGCATCATCACCTTCATCACCACTCCTCCAACCCTACCAAAAAATAAGAAAAAGGGAAACCCACTTACAGAATCTTAGATATAATCCCCCCACAACAGCAAAATTATACTTATATCCACAATGCAATAAGGAAAATCAAGAGAAACCCATCAAAGAAATCCCCTTCAACATGCCCATTTTAGAGAATTTCACCCCCAAACCAACAAAAAGTAAATGCATATCATCACTAATAAATAAACAGAAGCTATAATATCCGATTCCATTAACTATGTCAGAAAATACGTATATTAATCCAGAATGCTTCAATAGAATAGTATTTCAACAACAAACCCATTTGTGAGAGACACAAATGTGAGCCAAAAATGCACAAGAAACCCCAAAAGAAAATAATGGAAATCGAAATCTCAAAATTTACGAAGTTAGAAAAATTTGATAAATCTGGAATTTATAGGATTTACGTAAGAATGAGGAAAAAAAAAAATCTGCCACTGACCTGGTGGTTGGAACCTGATCTCTGAAAAGGTTTGGTAATGGGGAAAGGAATCGAAATCGGGGCCTGGAGCAAAGGCTTCACCGAAACGAGAATGGAGAGCAGAACGGGGCGTTTCTTTTGTGCAACGTAAACTTTAATTGTTGAGAGAGGATATTGTAGTTTCTGTATCAATGCCTTATTTGTAAAGTTTTTATTAAAATATTATTATTTTTATTTGTAAAGTGTTTATTGAAAGATTAATTTTTGTAACTTTTATGCTAATATGTGAGAAAATGTTAAAAGTTAACTTATATTTTAAAAAGAAAAATCTATTCTTGTTAATTTTTTTTTATAAAATAAACCAAGACAAAAAGCTAGAGATTTTGTACCAAACAAACATAAAATGAATGGAAAAAAAAATTCTAGTCCATGAAATGGACAACTGAGTCAGATTAGAAGAACATGAAGCTTAATAATTGGTAGGCTTTTGACCATCAGTTTTAAATTATTGTAAGATGACAAGTTATTTTCCCTTTTAATTTCTTGTCCAATTATGAGAAAAAGAAGACCCAATGGCCTAAAACCCCTTGTGTAGGCTCATGGGCCCACTTAAAAACCATTCGGTATTAGATCAAGCTCTTAATCTGAATTCAATGGATGAAAACCCAGTTGAGCATTCAAAAGTTGGCCCAAGTGTATATAGCCCATATTTCATGGGGTTTCAAGAAAGAAACTTGAGTGTTCGGAGTGACAACTTAATGAATCTCTCTCTCTCTCTCTCTCTCTCTCTCTCTCTCTCTCTCTCTCTCTATATATATATATATATTTAAGGCCTGTTTGGATAGAGGAGAGGAAAAGTGAGAAGATGGAAAATATTTAGTTTTTCCTCTTATGTATTTGGTTGGAGGGGTGGGAAAAGTGGGAGGGTGAAAAACTCTTTTGTTTAGTTGGTGAGAAAAAGTGAAGGATGGAAAATATAATTTATATAAATTGACTATTATACCCTTATTACATAATAGGTAAGAAATAGATTTATTTGTACTCAATAGTAATATAAAATTTACCAACAATTATATTTTTCAATGAAAAGTATTACGTCCACAACATTTTTTACAATACTTTCACAATAAAATTTATGTGGAAAGTTATTACTAATTCTAATTTGAACCCACCACTGAAATTATTTTTTTACTCACCAATATTAACTAATAACAATCTATTACTTAAAATTTATTGTGAAAATATTGTGAAAATATTATGGTAACATTTCTCAATTAGGATTTTTTATTTTTTATATTATTTCTCCGTTCTCTCATTTCATTTCATCCATACTTTTTTTTTTCTCCAAACACGTTTGTCCTTATCTCTTTATCTCCCCATTCTTTTCTTTCTTTTTCTCTCTCATTCAAGAAGAGCTCTCATTCTCTCAGGTCTTTCTCCAGCTCTCGCTCTCTATTTTTTCTTTTTTCTTTTTTTCTCTCCATATACGTTTGTTCTTATCTCTTTATCTCCCCCTTCTTTTTTCTTTTCCATTTTTCCTTTTTCTCCCTTATTCAAGAAGTACTCTCATTCTCTCAAGTCTTGCTCCAGCTCTCACTCTCTGTTTTCTTTTTTTTTCTTTCTTTCTTTCTCTATCCACGTTTGTCCTTATCTCTTTATCCCCCCCCTTCTTTTCTTTCTTTTTCTCCCTCATTCAAGAAGTTCTTTCATTCTCTCAGGTCTTTCTCCAGCTCTCGCTCTCTATTTTTTTTTTCTTTTCTTTTTTTTCTCCATACACGTTTGTCCTTATCTCTTTATCTCCCCTTTCTTTTCTTTCTTTTTCTCTCTCATTCAAGTAGTGCTCTCATTCTCTCAAGTCTTTCTCCAGCTCTCACTCTTTTTTTTTTTTTTTTACACGTTTGTCCTATCTCTTTATCTCCCCCTTCTTTTCTTTCTTTTTCTCCCTCATTCAAGAAGTGCTCTCATTCTCTTAGGTCATTCCCCAACTCTCACTCTCTTTTTTTTTTTTTTTTTACTTGATTCCAAAATAGCTGTTGTGTTTATGAAGAGGGTAGGTGGGAGAGGGCATTTGTGTAAAAATGCCATAAGTTCACTTTTCTCCCCACAATTTTCCTCCCAATTTGGGAGGAAGAAAATTGTGGGCCTGGGAGAGAAAATTTTCTCCCGGGTTTTCTTTCCTTAGTGTTTTCCTTTAGTTGCCAAACAATGGAAAACACTGTTTTCCACCCTATTAACCTCCCTTAGTTTTCCATCCTCCCTAAAATCACCCCAACCAAACACAAGTGTCAGTACGGGAAATCTCTATTAATTTTTCTTTGATAAATGAAAGTCCATTAATTGAAGTGATGTAGAGTTTTTTTTTTTTTTTAGAAGAAGTGATGTAGAGTATTGACCTATATGAATTGCACTTAGAACCAGTTTAAGCAATGAAAAAACTTCATATTAGTTGGGCATGGTACTTCTAGATATAAAAAGCTCATGAAACAAGACAACTTCATCATCCATAAAAGTGAAGAAAAAAAAGTTCTCTCTTGCTAATCCTCTTTTCTGATAAATGGGAATGGCAGATTGGCAGGCCTTGTTGTATAGTATTTACCAGTACTTGAATTGATAGGATCAAGAATTGCAAGCTTTACAATCTATGAGGGCATGTGAAAGTTTGTGTTCCTATAGGTTTAACTTTTTGTTTCTCCTTTCTGTTTTATTCTTTGTTTTAATCTTTAAAACAGTGTAATCTCAAACATCATTTATTAGGCGTTTGCTAGCACAATTAACATAACTAAATTGTGTTACTGTTAGTCTGTAATGTTTGAACAATGACTCCAGTTGCATCCAAACACCATGCAAATAATACCATGAATCATGGTATTATTTAATCAATTTACAAAGAGGGTTTTGAGAGGGAAGAAAAGGAAGTGAAAGTCTACAATCAGCAATAACTTATTTCGTTTTACTTGCAGCTCAGATTCTGCATTAATCTGACACCTTATGTCATATTACATAAATAATTAAATATGCCATCAAAATCCCCATCATGGTCTTCTATGAAGATTCGGGGAAACGAATGGAAAAAAGAAAATTGTTTTGAGTAAATCATAAATTCCTATAAGCCTCTGGGATCCTTTTCTTCCTCCAGACTAACTCCTCTACCTAACATGATATAGACTGGAGAGTTATTAAGCAAAGCCCCCCAAATGCCTCAATCAGCCAAAAAAGGCCTTATATACAGTTAAATGGCAAAAAGTGAAGCAATGGGGTTTTCATAATGTACAGTTGGAGCAAAGAGCACAAATCCTATCTTGTCAAACCACAGTTCGGCTGAGTGTTAGACCTCAATTCTATTTCTTGTTCTACCGTTCGGACTTCTCACAAATGCAACCAGGAAAAGGGTTTGCATAAAAACTTTCCTCAAGTCTTGAAGAAATTCCAGCAAGCCTAGGGTATGGTGCTCCAATCCTATCTTCATGTAACATTCTGACCTTAGATGAAAAGCTTTCCCAAGATATCAGCCCCTTGTCCAATTTATCGATCAATGTCACAAATCTTTGTCTGCAATAGCAAGTAAGGCACAAAACTTAGTAATAATGATAACTGATTAGATAGAGTTTACCTTCAACTCACTACAAACAACCATTCATTTGTACTTTTAGTCGCATGGCTTATTTAATGAGTTAAGTACCTTGTTTAAATAATTTAATGAGTCATGTGATTTAATACACATGTATGATTTTATAAATCGCCGAATAATAGGTTGGAGGAGATTCCTTCAAATTGGTTTAAAAGAAAACTTTGTCCTAACTAACTATGCCTTCAAAAATTGAAGTTCAAAAATAGTGGCCGGTAAGTTATTCTTACTTGTCAGGATTGATGGTTTTCAGAAATCCTTGAAATCTCCTATGACCTTGGACTGCCTTAGCCATATTTCCATCGTAGGTGTAAACAAAAACATCACTTTCTAGTGCAACAATATAGTCCAAGGCAGCAAGCTGGTTCTGGCGATGTTTAAAAGGTTCTAACTCTTCGTCGGTAGCTAAATTGGAATGGGAAAACACATTGGGAAACTTGTCTTCCAGTGGTCCAATGCCATTTTGACCGTAAATCTTCCCAGCAACTATGTAAATTTTTGTATCAGAAGGATAACCAATTGCCTCAAGCAACACAGCAACCTCTCTCGGGGTCATGGGGCATACTCCTTGTAATCGTCTCTCTTTGCCATTAATCTCTTTTTCTTTCCAATGTGTTACACCGTATCTTAGTTGCCGAAGCTCCTCAGCCTCAGCTTCGTTAAGATTGTGATCGCAGCCTGTGAAAGCAAGCATATCCTTTTCATATCTGCAATTCATATTTACAAGTTAGTGAATTTGGACAAAGTAAGACATGCATCATTAATAGCAATGTCCATAATTTGGACTAAAAATCTTGTGTCTCAAGTTTCAATATGCGTGCTTCACTCTATGTTTCACCATCCAGATGTCCACCAATTACATATGACATATTGTACTTAGAGAAAGTTAGAATATAAAGAGGAAGTGGGACTGAGGATTTTTTTTTTGTTCCATAATTTGATACCTTAAATGAAGAGCAATGTATCGGTTACTGTTATTCCTAAGTCTGTTGATCAACTTCTTTGCAAGATCTTCAATTTTCGTCGTGAACCTGAGTGCATCATACATTGCATGGCAACGAAGTTTTTGGATGGAACTAGCAACGCCATTATTAGTGAGGCGAGAATCAGTGTGGGTAAATTTGATCACCTTGTGCTTCTTTAATAAGTTAAGTATCTCCCCTCTGTAGTATCTGGGCTGCATAATAAACAAGTACCTGTTTTTAAATTCAACACTTCTTACATATTTTTTATGGGAAAGGATACTGTTAGGGACATAACAATTTTCATAATTGCTGCTATGACCTATTGTGATTGTGGCAATTTTACTTGGATTCACTATTGACATCACTTGTATTATACACCAATCATGACAAGTGGTGTTAGCAGTTGTGTCGAATATTATCTACAGGCTTATTGTTTTAGAAAATGTCATATTTTCTGTACCTTGGACCAAGAAACGGGAGCCTTGGTGTAGGGCTTCACTTGTGCAACTTCTTGTGGGAGAGTCCTTACAATATTGATATCATCTTTTAGAACTTCTATGAAATTCTCCACATTGAAAATGTCTTTGAAGTCACTGAACCAATTATTTTAGAGAAATTAAGATCATATTTTTCACCAAGTCAATATTTTAACTTATTGAAACCTCACCTTGGATCTGTCCAAAAAGAACGATGATCTAAGGAAGGAAGAACCAGAGTGGCATTCATAATCTTTGCCACAGCAACCATGTCGCTTATCTGCATTTCAAATAATAGAGAACCATAAAATTTCTGAAATATAGAAGAAATTAGGTTAAATTGTATATTTAATTCATCCTCAACATTTGTCTTTTGTTCCAAATTCATCTTTATACTTCAAAAGGTTTCACTTTAATTTTTATACTTCCAAATTATTAAAAAAAAGATCCTTATTGTTGGATTGAAAATGCTGAAGTAGCAAACAAAATTCATACCACATCATTGTTTCACGCCATCAAAGTGACATCAGTTTCATGAATTCTGTTTGCTACACCAACATTTTCGATATATAAGATGACGCTAAGAACTTTTTCAAACATTTAAAGTATAAACACAATTTTCAAACAAATTTCAAAGGTTAAATATCAAATTTACAAATGTGTACCCCAGTTTTCATTTGATTCAGTCCCCCGTTTGCATGAACGAGAATGTAACCATTTGTAGCCCCAATCCCTGAAAGAGATTCAGTACTTGCAACTTACAAAGATGCATGGCAAATTGTAATCACACAAAGCTAACAAGTAACAAGTTAGAAGTAAATGTTGTTGGACATTACCTCCTTCCTTGGGTGATGGGTTAATGCATTTATGGTATTTGGCACTATCTGGCTGCATCCAAATATCCGGATTCTGACTAGCAGAAATCAAATGAAACTGGGATCAAAATCTAAGGTAACTGCAAACTAGACCCCAACTGTGCTATGAACACCACATCAACAAACTAGTCAGCATGTTATCCCAATAATTGAAGCAATCGAGTGAAACTCCTAGACCTATCAAGTTCATGGATAAACATTACATCAAGGTCATTAACCATGTTTTTAAGGTTTTATAATTCACTGTTCATGCTTAATGAAATTTGTCAAAAGCTTAAAACATTAAAAAGTTTCTCGATTAAAACTTTATATCTTTATAAATCAAGTACTTTACAAGATTTTCTGTGAAATTTGTCAAAAGTTTAAAACATTAAAAAGTTTCTCAATCAAAACTTTATGTTGCAAAAAATCTACTTCTACGATGATGTAAAACAAACACATAAATCTCAATTTATCAAAAAAAATTATGTAATCTCGAAACAGAATTAATACACAAAATGATGGAATTACTCAAACAAACAGAAAATCTATACAATGTGATCTTAGAAAACCTCGAAAAAACTATGCTTTGTTAGTGGCACCAATTAGATTTTTAGTGAAAATGGGTTACATCATTTCTCATGCCATGCTAGCAAACAAGGAAATTGCTTTACAGTGAAAAGTCAAAAACTCGAGATTTGAGTCCATTACCAGAGTAAATTACACATTTAAGTTTAGTTTACCTTCTTGTCAAGCATGTTCACAGTGGTTCATCACTAAAATAAATTACATGTTCGGGAGTTAGCTGAGTAACTTGTTGTTTATCGTGTATAATAAAAACACAAATCTAATGAGTAAATTATCTTCAACTGGTACAGGAACACCGCAACTAGCTGCAAACTAGCTTATTTTGCAATAACACAATCTTCATTTACATTTTTTTTAGTAAAAAATTAAACATTTTATTATTTCCATATACCATGTCTTGCAGACGGTTCAGCAAATATTATTAAGCTTTCTGCAAAATGGTAAACCATGTCTTGCTCCATGTGGTCTTGTGATTGAAGACTCTCTCTCTCTCTCTCTCTCTATTGCAATTGATCTACGTTCTATTTCTTTCCTACAAGTTAAAGGGGCTAGCAATTCTGTCGCCCGTGCTGTTGACCTCCAAGAGTCTGGCTTGAAGAGGTTCCACATGATATTGAGCCTTTAATGCTCCATGAATTTTTGTGACTGATTTTGTTTCTTGAATACACACACACACACACACACACACACCAAGGGTATATATTTAATTTCAGCTATGTGTTTTATATATATTAAAAAAACTATGTGTAACAAAATTGAAGTTAAAATAACAAGCTGACCTGGAACCTCTCTGGTGGCAATAACTGAGTAAAACTACCCTCTTCTTGTGCCTCAACCAAAATATTATTAGTGATTTTTGATTCATCTTCAACCGTGGTTCGAAAATCATTTTCCCTCGACATATGGAATTCATGAAATGTACTTAACATGGCAAACTTTGCAAGAAAGAAAAGAAAAGCTACAATCATCAAGCTCCCATAAAGCCAACGTCCTGGCCACAACAGTTCCGGGAAATAATGTCGCACTTTCCTTCGAAAAAACACATTGTTTTTCATCATGTCAAATTGATAACCATCTTGTGCTTCTGTGTTTTCAAACACCCTCCTCCTCGTCATGAAGTGAAAGAAGCCGCCCCCGGAATGAACCGGTGTGTGCATGGGTTGTTATATATATATATATATATATATATCTATGGTGTTTTTCTAAGAGCTTGACAAAGAGAAAGTCATGGAAGAAATAAAGAGAGAAAGAGACATGGGGGTGGTAGATGGTAACGGCTTTTTCTTCTGTGTTTTCTTTTCTGTTTGTATTTTTGTTTTGCATTTTGTCATTTCAATGGTTTTGGAAATGAGGGGAGCGAAATATGAGGCGAAGGAGACTCTGAGTTTGTGAGGAATTGAAAGAGTTTCGACCTTGGTGGACCATTTCCTCATTCAACCAACCAAAAAATAACCCACACACAGCCTGCTTTTTCTATTTTCTATATATATATTTTTTATCATTATCAAAAATAAGGAATCCTATTCAAATTAGACATGATTAATTTTCAACTTTCTAGTCATCAGAATTGAGACACGAAAAAAATGGGGTGAAAGAGAAAGATGGGAATGTCTCACTTAATTATGGACATGTGAACTGACAAAAAAAAAAAAAAAGATTGCTCACCTAATGAGGAAGGTGTATTTTGGATTAGAAAAGTTTTGTGTTTATTTTATATAATATAAACATCACTTTAATATCCATTTCTTACCTACTAGGAGTTCCCACTTGATCTCCTCATGACAAAAGTCCAAATTATTTAACCATCCCTCCCCAAAGAAGAAAGGAAGCTAACTACCTTAGGGTCGATTTATTTTAATTTAAAATCTCAAACTTATTTTCATCCCCAACTTAAGTACAACAACTATTTAAAACCTCTCATATTCTAGGTAATGATGGGTATATTTGGATTTCCTCCTCCTCTCTTCTCCTCCATCCAAACCTAAGGGGTATTTTTACACAAATTATTTTTTAAACAAAATAATCACATGAAGACAACAAAGCACATCCAAAATTTTTCTAAGTACTGGTTTGAGAGAACTTATTTTCGTTAATTATTAAACTTAAAAAATAAGTTGGATAAAAGTACAATTATAGCTCTAGCCCAAATCGCATCACTAATTATCTTATATATGAGATTCTTTCTCCTGATGCAAGAAAGATAATAAGTTCTCATGAAACTAAGCAATTATTAGGTATTCACAAAGTATGGTAATGTAGTACACCCTTCTCTCACATTATCATACTTTAAAAGTATGTAATAATTTTAAAAAATTTTACTTCTAAACTGATTTGAAGAAAACTTCCTTCGATTTATTTAGGTAGTTAAAAAAATCATCCACATATATTTTTAATCATATACTAACTTTTTTTCTTAACTTGAAAAAGGTAGAAGTCATACGACTTTTAAAAGTCTACATAGTAAGTTGTATTTGGTCGAAAAGAAAACCTTGTCATAACAATTTTCTTACATCAAATCCTACTTTGTGCCATGTTTTCTCTTTTCAAGGTCTCAAAACCAGGAGCCCACATGGTTAGTCTCCTCGTGCAAAGTCTAAATAGCCAGACCAATTGTTAATGATGAAGTTACTTTCAAATGGGCCTTGTAATCCAAATATCTCATTAGAGTACTCGGCCTCAGGTATCGTGGCCCATGAAAAATTATAGGCCTTCAACCAAAACTCATAGTACACAATTCCCAGTCTATAAACCCAAACCCATCCTATAAATACTCAAATCTCAAAGTTTCAGCAAATTAGGGTTTTAGATTCTTATATATAACTTGGCCTCTCATTGATTTCACTCTCTGAAAAGCAAGCGCCTCCATAATCGAAGAAAATGGTGAAGGGACGCCAAGGAGAGCGAGTCAGGTCTGAGTCTCTGAGATCTCTATTTTTCCGTATTCATTTTCTCTCTTTGAAAATTCGAAACCTATGCCTATAGATTGTGCCCTAATTTTCAAATCTTTGTATTTTTTCTCAGGCTCTATGTTAGAGGAACAATCCTCGGCTACAAGAGGTAATTGGGCATCATTTTCTATTATGTTACACTGATCAATTTTGTTTCTTTTCTTTTTTGTCTGTTTGGTTGCTGAGAAAATAGAGTAGAAAATGATAATTATTGTGATTTCAGTTCCCAATTAGTTGAAAGTGGAGGCTTTTGTTTTTAGCTTTGCAATGGAGGTTTAGGGGTTTTTTGTATTTTGGGTTTAGGTTTGGTGAAGTGACTGTCTTTTTGATGTACAGGGGTCGTTTCATTCAGTTTCTACTATTTGTTTGGATGCTGAGATACAGAAAAAGAAAATGTGGGTCTCTATGAGTCACAGATAGTGAAACTGGAGGATTTCAGATTGTTTGTTTAGTTTTGATTATTTTGTTACATATTTTCTCAGCTGTTAAAATTAGGGCCGGAATTATTTTTTATTGACTTGTATATTGTTTGAAAATTTGACTGGTCTGATGGGTCAGGTCCAAGTCAAACCAGTACCCCAACACATCCCTGATCCAGATTGAGGGAGTGAACACCAAGGAGGAGGTTGGGTGGTATGCTGGCAAGCGTATGGCTTATATCTACAAGGCCAAAGTGAAGAAGAATGGAAGTCACTATCGCTGCATTTGGGGTAAGGTGGCTAGGCCTCATGGTAACAGTGGCGTTGTTCGTGCCAAGTTCACGTCCAATCTTCCACCAAAATCCATGGTAATGTGAAGAAGTTATTGTTACTGATATAGATAAAATGGTTCTGAATGAAGAGGTTTCTAAGTTATTGTTTCTTTTGGTTATTTTGCAGGGGGCTAGAGTTAGGGTTTTCATGTACCCCAGCAATATATGAGGTACTTAAAGCCCCTATTATAACATTAATTTCCCCCTTTTTGGATTGTTTTGTTTGATGGTAAATACTCTGTTGATAATACTATATTTGGGCTTCATATTGTAATTTTTGTTACAAATTCACTCGAGATAGTGGTTTAATATGCAACTTAGTTGTCTGATATGTTTTTTTTTGATAAATAACTTAGTTGTGTGATATGTGATGTTAGTTATTTGGTTTTCTTGTGTGTATTTTTCAATTCTGTGTTCTAAATTAGCATAGGTTGCGGCAAAGACATGGCACCACTGTCATACAAATGTAGATGTAAATTGATTAGCAGATGTTTTAGTGATTGTATATTTGTATCCTATCTGCTCCTCAAATGGATTTTAGGTTCAATCTTTCTATCTTTAGATGATGTTTAGATAGTCTTTCTGATGTCTTAAGATCTTTTTACCAGTATAAATTCTCCCTATGGCCTTTCTTGTTGGTGTGTTAATGTTGTTGCCATGAATAAATGGTTATAAAGTGTTTTGAGTTATCTTCTCTTAATGATGCACACTTTGGAGTTTGTTGCTGCTCTCCTTATCCTTTTTATATTGTTTAGATTCTACCTATCTGTTGGACTAATGGATAGCCATATAGATAATGTTGATGCCCTCTTTCTAGCCCAGTGATTCTTAACTGTTGTTGTTTGTCATTTACTTGTCTGTTTGGTTTTTGAATAGCCATATGTGAACCAACTGAGGCATAACACTATTTTTTGGGTCTTTCTATCATTAACTGAATGATGAATGGGGAAATATTGATCTTGTTCATCATATACTGATCTGTGTGGCTTGAGAATATACCTTTTGTGGACAAAACTCTTAACGTTCTTGTGATCATCTGTTGTAACTTTGCATGCATATTTGGTAATTAGTTTATTTGAGAACTTGAATCTTTTACCATGATCCTTAATTGCATCTTGTTCTCCTTTTGCAGCTCAGGTTGTGTAGATGCTGGATTTAGCTGGTGACAGAAGAATTATGTCTTTTATGAGCTAAATTTATGTCATGTGTTTTGGAGCCTGAGTCATTTTTGTTTATTTAGGTTGGTGGATGGAACTTTGAATCGTTACTAATGTCATTGAGAAGTTTCTTCCTGTTTGTTTCTTGATACAAGTATTTGGATTATCAACATTTCATAGAAATGGATATTGAGCAAGCTTAGTTTATGTAGTTATGTCTCTTATTCAGTGCAAAATTATTTTTCCCATATGATTATGGTATGGTACATTCTTTTACATTCTGACAAAAGAGAAAAGTAAAGGTCTTTGAAATTATAACTAGCTTCATTGGGATAGACGGAATAGGTATTTTCATGTTTGAGATACGTAATAATATTAATAGTCTTCATGGGGTTTGAGATGTAGTTCCAGCAACTCTTGTGGTAATTTGTACGCGTGCAGTGGTTGCAAGTTGAGAGTAGCGAGCAGAGAGAGAAGAGATGGAGAAAACTGTTCTAAAACTGGTTGAAATGGTATGATTCTCAGTTTGGGTGGTTGAACTAGCTGAGAGTAGAGATTGGAGAAAACCGATCTTAAACCGGGTTGAAGTTTGGAATTGGATGGTTGAACCGATAGTTCCTAGTTTTGATTGCACTAGTATTTTTCAGTTTTTAAGATGAATTGGATTGGATTTCTGCCCAAGTCTCGGGTTGAATCGTTGGGTTTTGGAAACCATTGAACGATAAATTCTGTCGTCAATTGATCCATGTGAAAATCAATCATCCATCTTCCCCCGAACGAGTTTTGAAAAGGTTTCAATTGAATTTAAGCAACAAGATTGATAAAATTACAAATAAAGTTTAGTTACAAAATTAGTTTATAGTTTAATGTTACAATATTATTTAATATATTTTTATTGGAGGTGAATTTTGACAAATCTACCATTAGATTGTATCTTTTTTTTATATCATTCATGTTTGCAAAATTTTTAGAAAATTAAAAATTAATAACTATGTCATCAATAGATTATTTAAATTGAAAGTTTTTGTAGTTTATAATTCTGCATAAAATATAAACTTAAAGATCATATAGTAAATAATATTCGATTGGAACATGTATATTAAGAGTTTAAAGAACATGTAATTCAACGGTTAAATTTTCAAAATATGTAATAATGTTTATTTTATTAAATAAGGTTGTAATTTAAGCTTACAACTAATTTTGTAACTAAACTATATCCTAAAATTACTCATTTGCCTCTTTAATTTCTTCCCTTTTTAATATTGAATTTTACATTCTCTTTTTATTTATATATATATATATCCTAATTTCCAAAAATGGCTTCAAGTTTTTAGCACCCAAAAATTTACAAATAGTTTTAAAACAACTAATAACTATGTTTAACTAATAACTATCTTTTTCAGTTTCTTTGTACAAACTTTTAGATTGCCTCAATTTTTTGCTTACTTTCATTAATTCATCATTACCTCCAATTTTTGAAAAGTTTGTTTCCTTTGACATTGTTGAAATTATCAATTTGTATATTTTTGTTTTCGTTAATTTTTACTAATCTTGGGCTTTTTTTTTATAATCTCTAGACTTCTTCTCTATCTCTTTCTCAAATCTCTTTTCTAGTTTCTTTTCACAGTTCCTTTGATTTCCACAATTTTCTCATTTCACCGCTCTTTTTTTCAAAGAGGTGTTTCCTTTTACATTGTTGGAATTATTATTTGTAGGTTGTGTATTTTTCTTTTCATTTTTTTTTCTAATATTACATTTCTTTAATTCCTGCTGCTCTATCTCTCTATCATGTTGCTTTCCATTTTCTTTCCACAACTCCTTTGATTTCCTCAAATTTTATCTCAATTCAGCACTATCTCTCACCTAATAGAGTATTTCAATTTTTATGTGAACGCTATATGCATGATATACTTTATCACTAACCACAATCACCTAAAGAATGGTTTTTTTTTTTTTTTTTTTTTTTGGCGCCTCATCATTGTCACATTTATGCATATATATATATATATATATATATATATATACATATAGCATTATTCATTTATATATTTAACTTTTTAAAGGAAATATTAATATGAAAATTTGGAGAATTAAAATGAAACAACATATGTACATGGTTAAATTAATTTTAATTCAAATATAAATATATCTATTTGAACTAAAATCAGGGAAACAAGAGACTTTGATAATAAAGTAAAATAAATATATTGAGAATTTTTTATAAAAAATAAAAATAAAAATTATGGAGAACCGTAAGATAGTGCTTATTTATATCCCCATATCTTTTGATTCATAATTTTGTAAATTTCATTAATAATGATTATATTTCATATTCAAATATCTATCCACCCCAAGACTATGTATAAAGATTAGAATTCGAAAAAAAAAAATACAATTTTTTCTTAAAGAGAAGCTGAATTTAAATTTAAAATAAAAACATGTCGTAACTATCTGAAATTATATATATATATATATATATAAAAGAGATGCATGTGACAAGAAACTGAAATAGGAATGTGGAAATGTGGAGATAGGAGTTTGAAGAAGATAGATTGATAGAGTGAGATATAATTCGAGTAAAGATAAGTTTAAGTGCAAAAGTTGGAAAAAAAAGGGCTTTTGCCCTTATTTTTAAAAATATCTAGCAAATTGTCCATGTTTTGAAACTGTAAATACTAGAATTAGAACCACAGTCCATTAAGAACAAAGGAAGATGGCCCAACAAGCTCAAAACAATATATTTATTAGAGAATGAGTTTTACGGAAAAACGTCTCAGCAAATTAAATTTGGACCATAGATAGTAGGATTCATGCCAATGAAATTGAAAACACAAATTGAGAGAAATAGCGCTCCTCGGTCAAGTCCGAGGATGAAGTGTTCTTATATTAACTCAAGCTTATATTAATACAATGTCTTTCTTCTTTCTTTTCTTCCTTCTTAGATTTCGTCCCCAATTTTTATGGTGGCCACTGTCCTATGTAGTCCTTCCAACCTCCACCCTAGCCTTCCACTTGTTAATCTTATAGGTAATCTCTTGGATGCTTGTCCCATCAAAATCTCTTGAAAACTTTGTGAATAACTGTAAATTGATATAACACTGTTCATGTGTCATTTCCCCATAAATGCAGTCAATTGGTTTGGTGCAGAGCATTTAATATGGTAGTAACAGTCTTCTCCCCTGATATTTCTTCCTTTATTGTAGGCTTAGCTCTGTTACCTTCCTTGATGCTTATCCTTAAAAGAATGATTGCCTTTCGTAAAGCATTCCCCGAGATGGTTGGGTTTTGACCTTCCACAATGCTTTCTCGAGGAGGCTCGGCTCCTCGAGAACTATTGCTAATCTGTTATTATCTTCTCCTGTCCTCAGCCTATTGTCCCCAAAACTTAACAAACCTGTTGACCATCTTCGGGCATGGCTCACGGCTTAACACACTTATTTGGCCTATTTATCCTCACAGAAACTATTAAGTATCGTGTCTCTGTTTTGAAACTCGATTTTCAATATAACTCAATTTTCTAAAAATCGATTTTCAATGTAACTTGATTTTCTAAAAATTGAGTTTCAGTTGGACTTTTAAACTGTGTTAGATATTTTAAAAAATAAGGGCAAAAGCCCATTTTCCCTGTAGAAGTTGTCCGAAATTTTTACTGGTAAGTTGGCACATGTTAACGTAAATAGTTTATTACATATTGTAAAAATGTCATAACCGTTTTAATCAAAAGATAATACAACGTAAAATTGGATAAAGAAAAGGACAACGTATTGGAAGCATAATGAGTTAAATTGGATTTAGTGTCATAATTTTCTATTTATCCAATAATATTTTGCATTTGTGAACTACTGATATAACTATGAGTGGGTATTGCACCCTCCCAAAAAAAGAGAGTTTACAGTAGAATTACCCATATTTAAGATAATAATTAGTATTTAGATTGTGGACTATGGAGTGATTTATCTTTTTTTTTTTTTGAATGGTACTTTATTTTCAAAAAATCAAGTACTAGATAATTTTTTTTTTCTTTTTTTTATTTCTTTTGTAAATTTTATATTATTAAGTGGATTATAAATATTTAAGATATTAATTAGTATTTAGAGTGTAGAATTTAGAGTGATTTATCTTTATCATTTTTTTTTCTTTTTCTTTTTATATAGTACTTCACTTTCAAAAAATCAAGTATTGGGTAAAAAAAAAAAAATTCACTATTTTTGTTTTGTAAATTTTATATTATTATGTGGATTATAAATTGTAGGGGCTCCTTTTTCGGAGGTGGGCCCCCGACAATGAATTTGTAGAGAGTGGGGCAAAGGGTTTGGCTCCGGCCGGCCCATTGCCGGTCTTCCTCCAACTTTTCGTCTATTTGCTCTCCGTCTGGGGTTGCTCCTCGGCTGGGGTCCGAGGAGGCCCCCCTCTCACCAGGGGGGTTCTTTCACTTATATACTCTCTCTGGCTCGATCCTGGCCTTACAGCTGTTGGCCATCCGGGCTAATGGTTCAGGACTTGTCCCATCAGACCGGTTCTTTCCCATGCCGGAGGTTGCTGCCTCCAAGGCTTTTCAGTGAAGGGTCTTGTTAGCATTGATGGAACCTGGAGGGCCTGGCAGAATAGTTAAGTGTGGATGTGACCAGCTGCAGTAAGTCTGCCCCCTAACTAGATTAGGCTAGGTGTGCCGAGGATAGGTGTATCCTCGGCTCGGGCCTTGGAAGGACTAAAGCCTTTAGGCCGACCATCTGGGGAGACCGCCTTCCTCGGCTTGGGCCCTGGGCCTGCCTAAAGGTGGGCCGGGGATTCTGGGCCCTCGGGCCCCACAATAGCCCCTCCAAAACCCTGCTGCACGTATCCTCGGACGGGGAGGAGGGTTTTGCAAACCTCGGCCCCTATGGTCCGGAAGGCCGTCGGTTTGGCTGGTCCTTTCTTGAGTGGTCGGATCGACCTTCAGGCCCTTCATTAGGTAGTTAATTTCTTCACGGGAATGGATCCTCGAACTGAGCAGTACCTTGACTCTGTCGTAAAATAGATAGCTCTTCGTATACAGTTGCTGCCTTTAAGTACGAGTGGCCAGCTCCCCATAGGCTTGAGTCCGAGGACCATGCAAGACCTAGGTACAATTGCTGCCATCGTTTCCATGTGGCTAGCTCCCCATAGGCTTGAGTCCGTAGACCATGCAAGACCTAGGTACAGTTGCTGCCTTTAAGTACGAGTGGCCAGCTCCCCATAGGCTTGAGTCCGAGGACCATGCAAGACCTAGGTACAATTGCTGCCATCGTTTCCATGTGGCTAGCTCCCCATAGGCTTGAGTCCGTAGACCATGCAAGACCTAGGTACAGTTGCTGCCTTTAAGTACGAGTGGCCAGCTCCCCATAGGCTTGAGTCCGAGGACCATGCAAGACCTAGGTACAGTTACTGCCTTTAAGTACGAGTGGCCAGCTCCCCATAGGCTTGAGTCCGAAGACCATGCAAGACCTAGGTACAATTGCTGCCATCGTTTCCATGTGGCTAGCTCCCCATAGGCTTGAGTCCGTAGACCATGCAAGACCTAGGTACAGTTGCTGCCTTTAAGTACGAGTGGCCAGCTCCCCATAGGCTTGAGTCCGAGGACCATGCAAGACCTAGGTACAATTGCTGCCATCGTTTCCATGTGGCTAGCTCCCCATAGGCTTGAGTCCGTAGACCATGCAAGACCTAGGTACAGTTGCTGCCTTTAAGTACGAGTGGCCAGCTCCCCATAGGCTTGAGTCCGAGGACCATGCAAGACCTAGGTACAATTGCTGCCATCGTTTCCATGTGGCTAGCTCCCCATAAGCTTGAGTCCGTAGACCATGCAAGACCTAGGTACAGTTGCTGCCTTTAAGTACGAGTGGCCAGCTCCCCATAGGCTTGAGTCCGAGGACCATGCAAGACCTAGGTACAGTTGCTGCCTTTAAGTACGAGTGGCCAGCTCCCCATAGGCTTGAGTCCGAGGACCATGCAAGACCTAGGTACAATTGCTGTCATCGTTTCCATGTGGCTAGCTCCCCATAGGCTTGAGTCCGTAGACCATGCAAGACCTAGGTACAGTTGCTGCCTTTAAGTACGAGTGGCCAGCTCCCCATAGGCTTGAGTCCGAGGACCATGCAAGACCTAGGTACAATTGCTGCCATCGTTTCCATGTGGCTAGCTCCCCATAGGCTTGAGTCCGTAGACCATGCAAGACCTAGGTACAGTTGCTGCCTTTAAGTACGAGTGGCCAGCTCCCCATAGGCTTGAGTCCGAGGACCATGCGAGACCTAGGTACAATTGCTGCCATCGTTTCTATGTGGCTCCCGAGCGTAAGGACACAGTGTTCACCTCTCTGGGCAACTCAGTCTCACGTCGGGTAGGGGTCCATCCCCCTAGCCCCTTGCAGGATGCTGGAGCAAGAGCTATTGTACCACGATTGCACTGTTGCCTCCAATAGGATTTTGTCCTCGGATCCGAGGACTTCGTTTTTGGGGGGGGTTATCCTCGGGTCTTTTCCGTGAACTGTCTTTCCTCGGGTCGGCTTGTGATTTCGCACGTGGGGCTAATCCTGCCTCTGGTCCGTGCTCCCCATTTTTCTGGTTTACGAGGCGTCGCTTGGCCTTCCGCGCTTCCTGTTTGACGCTTCGGTGTCCGTAACGCGCCTCCATTAATGCCCTCGTGAATCGACACGCAGCAGGCAGCTGGCAATCCCCTTGGAACTGGGTGGGAATTAATTTCCCTTGACAATTCCCCTTCGAATTCCGCGCGGTTCAGCCCCCGTTGGCTTTCGCCCTCCATAAAAGGCGTTCTGGGGGGAGCATTTCTCCTCATTCAATGAATTCTCCCCCACAAACAGACATACACACCTTCACCCTTCTGAGTCCCTTTGATACCGCCACCAGGGTTGTGACCGCAGTTAGGAGACCTGGAGCCAAGTGCCGCCGTGGCCGCAGTCCCCACTGGGCTGCCGGCGCGGCAGAGTTTAGGCGTAACACTGGCCGAGTCTCTCATGGCGGCCAGGGGGGACGTCGTTGAAATACCTAACGTCTTCCCCCAGAGTGCACCTCCGACGGAGGGAGCACGCGAACTCTCGTCATGGCCGGTGCCCGAGTATTGCCGTCTCCGGCGGTCAATGCTCGTGTAGTTCGGAGGGGGTCGAGGAAGCATCACGAGGGAGGGTGTCCCGGGGTCTGGGGGCTCCTCACTTTGTTCAAGCTTTGGTTTGAAGGTGAGCCAGCCCCTAGACCCCCATTCCCGTGCTTTTACCGTCAAGTTCACCCATTCTCTTAACGCCAATAAAAGCACGGCTTGACACTTCCTTCATTCCTGGCATCAATTCTTTGCGAGCCTCTTGCCCGGCCAGTTCCAACATCGGTCCGCCTGAGCCTCCGATTGTAGGATTAGTTGGTAGGAATTCTTGTAAAACATGCCTGTCTGAGCCTCTGATTGTATTTGTAATTTTTTTCTTTTTATGGAATAATGAGAATTGTAGTTGTAATCTCTTGTAATCTCTTCTGAATTAATAAAGGACCTTTCTTTTACTTGTTGTTGAATTTTCTTTTCGCACTGCCATTCTTCTCTTCTTCTTTTCTTTTGCTTTCTTTTTTTTGCATCGCCAACTTCTGAGTAGTAACTGCCTTAGAACGATCGCCGGTTGAGCCGGCCGGCACACTAACCCTTCCCACAGACGGCGCCAATTGTAGGGGCTCCTTTTTCGGAGGTGGGCCCCCGACAATGAATTTGTAGAGAGTGGGGCAAAGGGTTTGGCTCCGGCCGGCCCATCGCCGGTCTTCCTCCAACTTTTCGTCTATTTGCTCTCCGTCTGGAGTTGCTCCTCGGCTGGGGTCCGAGGAGGCCCCCCTCTCACCAGGGGGGTTCTTTCACTTATATACTCTCTCTGGCTTGATCTTGGCCTTACAGCTGTTGGCCATCCGGGCTAATGGTTCAGGACTTGTCCCATTAGACCGGTTCTTTCCCATGCCGGAGGTTGCTGCCTCCAAGGCTTTTCAGTGAAGGGTCTTGTCAGCATTGATGGAACCTGGAGGGCCTGGCAGAATAGTTAAGTGTGGATGTGACCACCTGCAGTAAGTCTGCCCCCTAACTAGATTAGTCTAGGTGTGCCGAGGATAGGTGTATCCTCGGCTCGGGCCTTGGAAGGACTAAAGCCTTTAGGCCGACCATCTGGGGAGACCGCCTTCCTCGGCTTGGGCCCTGGGCCTGCCTAAAGGTGGGCCGGGGATTCTGGGCCCTCGGGCCCCACATAAATATTTAAGATAGTAATTAGTATTTAGAGTGTGGACTATGTAGTGATTTATCTTTATCTTTTCTTTCTTTCTTTTTTTATTTTTATGGTACTTTACTTTCAAGAAATTAAGTACTGGGTAAAATATTTTTTTTTTTCGTTTTTTTTTCTGTTGTAAATTTTTTATTATTAAGTGGATTATAAATATTTAAAATAGTAATTAGTATTTAGAGTGTGAAGTGTGGAGTAATTTATCTTTTCTTTTTCTTTTTGTATAATATTTTACTTTCTAGAAATCAAGTACTGATAAATTTTTTTTTTGGTAAATTTTATATTATTCAGTAGATTATAAATATTTAAGATAGTAATTAGTATTTAGATTTTGAATTGTGAAGTGATTTATCTTTCTTTTTTTTTTTTTTTTTTTTTTTAATCTTTTTTCTTTTTGTATAAGACTTTATTTTCAAGAAATCAAGTATTGGATAAATTTTTTTTTAACTTTTTTTTTTGTTTTGTAAATTTTATATTATTAAGTGGATTATAAATATTTAAGATAGTAATTAATATTTAGATTGTGGATTGTGGAGTGATTTATCTTTTTTTTTTTTATTTTTTATATAGTACTTTACTTTTAAGAAATCAAATACCAAGTAAATTTTTTTTTGCACTTTTTTTGTTGTTGTAAATTTCATATTATTAAGTGGATTATAAATATTTAAGATAATAATTAATATTTAGAGTGTGGAATGTGAAGTGATTTCTCTTTATCCTTTTTTTTTTTTGTATGGTACTTTAATTTCTATAAATCAAGTACTGGGTAAATTTTTTTTTCATTTTGTAAATTTTATATTATTAAGTAGATTATAAATATTTAAAATAGTAATTAGTATTTAAATTGTGGACTGTGGAGTGGTTTATCTTTTTTTTTTTTTTTTTTTTTTTATATGGTACTTTATTTTCAAGAAATCAAGTATTGGGTAAAAAAAATTTCATTTTCTTTTTTTTTTGTATATTTTATATTATTAGGTGGATTATAAATATTTAAGATAGTAATTAGTATTTAGATTATAAACTGTGGAATAATTTTTTTTTTCTTTTTATATGGTACTTTATTTTCAAGAAATCAAGTATTGGGTAAATTTTTTTTTTCCACATTTTTTTCCTTTTGTAAATTTTATATTATTAAATGGATTATAAATACTTAAGACAGTAATTAGTATTTAGAGTATGGATTGCGAAGTGATTTATCTTTTTTTTTTTTTTTTTTTTTTTCTTTTTGTATGGTACTTTATTTTCAATCAAGTATTAGGTAATTCTTTTTTTCACTTTTTTTTTTCGTAAATTTTATATTATTAAGTGGATTATAAATATATAATATAGTAATTAGTTTTTAAATTGTGGACTGTGGAGTGATTTATTTTTTTTTTCTTTTTCCTTTTGTATGGTACTTTATTTTAAAGAGATCAAATACTGGGTAAATTTTTTTTCCACTTTTTATTCTTTTTTAAATTTTATATTATTAAGTGGATTAAATATATTTAAGATAATAATTAGTATTTAAAGTGTGAACTATGAAGTGATTTATCTTTATATTTCTTTTTATTTTTGTATGGTACTTTACTTTCAAGAAATCAAGTACTAGGTAAAAACAAATTTTCATTTTTTTTCTTTTGTAAATTTTATATTATTAAATGAATTATAAATATTTAAGATAGTAATTAGTATTTAGAGTGTTGACTATGGAGTGATTTATATTTATCTTTTCTTTTTCTTTTTCTTTTTATATGGTACTTTACTTTCAAGAAATCAAGTACTAGGTAATTTTTTTTTCACTTTTTTTTTTCTTTTGTAAATTTTATATTATTAAGTGGATTATAAATATTTAAGTCATTTTTTAGGTCCTAGGGGTGTTTTAGTCACTTTTTAGGTTACGAGGTCATTTTAGTCAAATTATTTTTTTTTGGTTTCATACTCATTTCGGTCAATTTCTAAGTTTCAAGATCATGTGGTCATTTTTTTTTCCTAGGGGTATTTTGGTCATTTTTTAGGTTTTATTGTTATTTCAGTAATTTTTTTTAGGTTTTATGGTAATTTTGGCCCTTTTTTTTTTTTTTTTTTTTTTTTTAAGTTTCAGGGTCATTTGGTCTTTTTTTTCCTATTCTAAGGGTATTTTGGTCATTTTTTAAATTTCATGGTTATTTTAGTCATTTTTTGGGTTTTCTGGTAATTTTGGTAATTTTTTTTTGAGTTTTAGGGTGATTCTGTCATTTTTCAGGTTCTAAGGGTATTTTGGTCATTTTTGAGGTTTTGAGAGTATTTGGTAATTTGTGAGGAAAAAAAAAAAGAAGGGAACTATCGAATGTGACAAAAGTACCATCAAGTGTGAGAAATGTACATTCTAATGTGATGTTGGTACTACCTAATGTGACAATAGAACCATCAAATATGATAAAAAAATAAAAGAAGCACCAAATGTGAGAAAAGTACAATCACATGTGATGTTGGTATTGCACAATGTGAGGACGACACCATCAAATGTGAGAAAAAAATTAAAGTACAACCAAATATGAGAAAACTACAGTAAAATGTGATGTTGGTATTGCCTAATGTACAATGAAACCATCATTTGCGAGAAAAAAAAATTGAGCCACCAAACGTGACAAAAGTACAGTCACATGTTATTTTGGTACTGCATAATTTGAAGATGGTACCATCAAATGTTAGAAAAAATATGAGTACAACAAAATGTGGCAAATTTACTATCATACGTGATGTTGGTACTGCATAATGTGATAATAGAACCATCAAATGTAAGAAGAAAAAAAAAGTAAACTATCGAATGTGACAAAAATACGGTTACATGTGATGTTGGTACTGCCCAAATCCCAATGTGACAATGAAACTGTTAAATGTGAGTAAAAATTAAAATACCACTGAATGTGAAAAAATTACGGTTAAATAAGATGTTAATACTGCCCAATGTGACAATGGAACCATCAAATGTAAGGGAAAAAAAAAAACTACCGAATGTAACAAAAGTACAGTCACATGTGATATTAGTATTGCACAATTTGAGGATGGTACTATCAAATGTGAGAAAAAAAAATACGAGTACAACCGAATGTGGCAAAAGTACGGTTAAATATGATTTTAGTATTGTCTAATGTGACAATGAAACCATCAAATGTGAGAAAAAAATAAGAGAACCATCGAATGTGACAAAAGTTCAACCACATGTAATATTGGTACTACTTAATATGATAATGGAACTGTCAAATGTGAGGAAAAAATTAAAGTACCACTGAATTGGAGAAAAGTAGGATCAAATGTGATGTTGGTACTGTTTAATGTGACAATGGAACCATCAAATGTGAGAAAAAAAAATAAGAGAACCACCGAAGGTAACAAAAGTACAGTTACATGTGATGTTGGTACTACATAATGTGAAGATAGTACTATCAAACCTAAGAAAAAAATAAAAGAACCACCGAATTTGACAAAGTACAGTCACATTGATGTTAGTACTGCATAATGTGAGGATGGTACTATCAAATGTGAGAAAAAATAAGGGAACCGCTGAATGTGACAAAAGGACAGTCACATGTAATGTAAGTATTACACAATGAGAGGATGATACCATCAAATGTGATGTTTTGGTAACATAGTAAAACAGGTTGTTTACTAGTGGGCATTGTAGCCTAAAAAAGAAAGAGGGGTACATTAGAATTACCCCTCAATTATTTAGGGGGCTTTTATGTCATATTTGTGTTTCAATGAGCCTTGTCTGAGTTTATGCTTATAACTAATAAAAAATGTATAAGACAAATTAATTAGGTCATGTCAATCATAACTATTCTTGCATAATTCTGCTCAACAACTAATGAAAATTTAGCGTATGATTTGGCGTTTTCTCTATAAAAAAATTGTGAAGTCTTATTTTTACCTAAAGCTAGTAGTATGTGTTAAAATTAAATAGACTAAATCACGAGTGTTCAAAGTTGAATTCATGCTTAGCAATGAGTCGTGTAGAGCTACCATAAGTCGTTCAAGGCTGAGGTCATGCTAAGTTAAGAGTTATACAGATATTTATTGTGAAATTGTTACGAAAATATCAAAATATTGTGATTGTAACATTTCTTTTACTATTATACAGAGTAACTTAAGCTAGTTTTATATATACTAACTCATTCATAACAACCTAACTAAGAAAAATGTATACTATTAATGTAAGTAGAAACTCTCTCCTCCCCCTCCAAATCCCCCCCCCCCCCCCCCCCTCATCAAAAAAAAAAAACACAAAAGCCTTCCAACTAGACCGAATTTACAAAGTTGCCAAATTGTTTTTACAACGTTGCCAAGGTGTGTTGCCCGAATTTACTTTTGAAACCACTGGTTGCATTGATAATGATATCAATACAGCTTACCAATCCTCAATCTTAGCCGAGGTGTTTTGCATGATGGATTTAGATCGCATCATGATAGTTCTCAACTCTATGGTACCCACTAGAGTTTGAGGACCATATTAATAAATTCACATCCAAAACTCAAACTCAAACCCACTAATCACTTTCGAATAATAGAGGTCGAATATGGGGTCTAGCGGCTTCCTTGTAAAGAAATCACAATGAAGCAATCTATTCTTGTGGAACCCATCGTTGTTAATTTTTTAACCATCTCAAAGTCTCATTAGTCATTCTTAAGTTGACATGGAGCTCTTGCTTTGCACCATGGTGATGTCGTCGTCCCCAACAGTAATTGTCAAAGCCACTTCTGTTATTAGATCTCATTGAAGAGGAATAGAAGCTGGTGGGGAGTGGAAGAAAAGTATGCCTTGGATAGTATGGAAGTGATAAGAAAACGACAAGCTAGGGAGCTGATAAAAATGCTAGAGGGAAGAGTCTATGCAAGGGAGTATGTAGTATGTGATTTAAGAGGAACAAGAATAGTTATAATAAGATTATTACATACATGGAGGGAGATTTCAAGAGATATGAGATGAATATCGCAGGTATGTGCTTGTGGTAGTGATAAAAATTTTCCTATTGAGTATTCACCATCGTGGACCCAAGAGAAGAAAGTCCCTACTTTGAATGATAGACTTCTCTATGTAATAGAAGTATTGAAGGTAGATTGGAGAAAATTACACACAAGGATGATTGTGGTATCTTGCTGGGGTAGAGAAATTTTGGGATGAATTTCTTGTTAGAAATTTTTTTATGTTGTTATTTGTTTGTGTTTTATTTATTTTTTTAAAATTTAAATAATAATTTTTTAATTTTTTTATTATTAATTAGTTTGATTTTTTAATTTAAAAATTCAAAGAAATGGACACTTGAAGGGAATTCCTAACAAAGACTAATGGGAGATTTTGCTTGAACAATTTTGAAACTTAAAGAACTTAATTGAATAAAAGCAAAGTTAGAGACTTGAAATGAATCTTGGTGAAACCTTTTTCATTTTTGCCTAGATTTTATAATGACAAAAATTGGGTACAAACTTGGTTGTAGGCAATGGCTACAACTCCCATTAAAAAAATTAATATGACTATTGAAAGTTCAAAATGGGTATGAAACACCATTGAACATTTAGACCCCTAGATACAAAATTACCAATTCAAGTTTTATATCAAACAATTAATGTGCGGAACATGATAACAAGCTCACAACAAAATTGATAAACAATCTAAGCCAAATATAAACACATTCACAGCAGGAAATATAAGGCAAAAATAAAGGGAAGGAAGATGCAAACACACGGACAACACACGATGTGTTATCGAAGAGGAAACCGAAGTCCTCGGCGTAAAACCTCTTCGCCGCCCTCCAAGCGGTCAAATATTCTACTAAAGAATATAGTTGGGATACATGAACAGCAAAAGACCCTCCAAGCCTAATCTACCCAAGTACCTAAGCCCTCCAAGCTTCTTACTCCAACGAGGTTACGCTGAACCTATTTCTTCTTTAGCTTCCCGGATTCCGCTACTTGACCATAGCATCAACCAATGTATATTGGTTCTTTTCCAAACTGCTTTCCAAAGCACCAAATGGACATTTTCACAGACGTGGGTGTGATGAGACAAGGGTTTGGAAAATGACCTCTCAAAGGTTTGACAATGGAGAGGAAGAGAGTAGAGGAATTTGTAGAGTCTCTTTAGATGAAGATTGGGGATGAATCAATCTTGTATTTCTCTAGGGTTTTCTCTCACAAAATTCTCTCTGGAAGCACTCTTAATATGATGGGTATAAGGGTGTATATATAGTATGGTGAAAAGGGGATGCAAAGCGTCAGTTTTTGCCAAATAGGGCAAGTTGGCGACTTGAACTCGCGGCTTGGCCAAGTCGTGAAATCAAGTCATGACATAATGGCCTAGCCAGATTGGAACTTTTGTCTTGTAGCGTGACAGCTGGCGCAACCCTTCAGTTTCCCAGTGTGCCTCTCACGTGCCTGCCTTTCGCGGCTTGCTAGTTGCGAGCCACCCGCGAGTCCTAGCCATGAGACTCTGTTTTTCTTGCACACTCTTGAGCTTTTCTTCACATCTTCTCACACACTACCCTTACAATTTTCCCACCTAAATACAGGGTTGCTAAGTGTTAAATTACAAGCAAATTGATCACGGAATAAAGCCAATTAAATGGTTGAATAAATTCAACCTTACAACTATTGTAGGGTTAGGATTTGTGACCCAAGCCCAAAAACAATAAATTTGTAGAGCATGGGTGATAGAGCTAGGTTAACTATAGAGCTAACAACGGTTGATCATAGCATACAAGTATAGACTAGCAGAAAAATACACGTAAAGACCAAATAAGTTCAGATCTGAAGAGACTTATGATAGATTGGATATAGTTTACAATTCTTTTTGTTACCTTCCTCTCCTTTAGGAACCCTTCTTCTTTATATATACACTCCTCCACTACCATCCCCATCGTCCACTTGTTCTCCATCCAGCTCCCCACTTGAGTGAATGTCATGTCATGTATCTCCCTTAACTTTTGTGAATGACGGTAGCTGAAGTTGTACTGTTCAGAGGTTTTTTTCACATAAATGCGGCTAGAAAAGTTGCTGCAATGCATTTAATACGATAGTGGCAGCTTTTCCTTTTAGATATTTCTCTGTTCCTCTTATCTCTAAGTGTGTCTAAAGTTTATCCAAATTGTTAAAGTCACTAATAAATTCATTTGAACCCCCCAGATGTTTACATGACCCCAAAATCCTTTCATCCGAGGATAATTATCTCTTCAAAACAATGATGCTGTCTTCGGACGGAGATTCTTAGTCCCATGTATCCTTCTTTCACGCGAAATATCCCTCGACAATTTTAGCCTCCTTGGACAGACACTAATCTTCACCTTGGGCTTTAGGCCCACTAAATATGGCTGGGCTTTATCCTCCCACAACTACATATTTTGAAAATCTATTTGTTGGATTATATGCTCTTTATATTCTTAACACACTTGTCAAACTCTACGCCAATAGGTTATTTCCTATTCGACCCATAATCTTATTTTGTATGTATAATTTTATACTACAAAAACTTGAAATTTAAATATTTTATTGATGACATAGCTATTGATCTTTAATCTTTTGAAAATTTTGCAAGCATAGAGAATATAAGGAGAAAATGTAATCCAATTGTAGGTTTGTCAAAATTTACCGCCAATAAAAAGATATTGGGTGAATTTGTAACTATTGGCTATAGCCAAGTTTGTAACCAATTTTTTTTGTTTTTTATAATAGAATGGTTATTTATGTGAATCAACTATTCGGTTATTTGGTTATTTATTCATTACAATGAATAGTTATTTCTTAAATAATTGAGGAATATTTATATCTCTTTAAGAGCATCTTCAATAGATTCTTTAAAAAAAAAATTCCTCATCATATTAGAGAGTTAACCCTTAAAATTAAGGTGAAACAATCTCAGTATTTTACAATTTTTTTTTTTTTTTTTTGAAGAGCAACAATGAATCTCTAAATGTGGATTGTAGCTCTGTAAACACAATTCCAGTTATGTCCAAGGATAATCAAGGAGGAGGTGTCAAAATGTTTTAATGGCATTGTATCGAGCACAAAATTGTGCTTATGGGTTAGAGTGGCAAAATAAAATTTGACACAAGGGTATATTATATGGTTTATGAACACAAATTTCATAGGAAAGTACTTTAAATGTGAAGGGTTTTGTGACGCCAAACCTAGTTCCAATTAGAGGTAACAAAACTATGCCATGGATAGTATGGAAGTGATAAGAAAATGAGATGCCTGTAAATTTCATTAAATTTTTCAATACTCTATAAATAAAAGGAAGATGCTAACAAATACTCTTAGAGCATTAGTTAATAATCTATTTAAAGAAAGTTTTTATGGGAAAAGAAAAAAAAAAGTAATTAAAGTTTTAATAGTTTTTTTCATTTCCCATAAAAATGGTGTCAAAACTTTCCTAAAATTGATTATTAACTAATGTTCTAAAGACACTTGTTAGCACTTAGCATGACCCTAAATAAAATTAGGCTAGAAATTTCAACGAGATGCTTGTAAACAAAATGAAAGTAATTTATTGAATCTTATCCAAAAAAAAAAAGGTAATTTATTGAAGTCTTGTTTTAAATTTGCATAATTGAGGTAAGTCAACTTCAATTTTCAATACATTACAAATTTAACAAGGATTGCTGACATACAAAGATATCTTCTTATTGTTTTTTTTTTTTTTTTTTTTTACCTCTCTCATTCATATCTCCTGAAATGTATTTAAAATTAAAGTTGTTCCAAATAGCAAAGCACAAACAAAACTCAGCCAAGTTTCTTTGCACGACGCGGCCAGCTTAAATAATAAATATAGTGAAAATGGGAAACCAATTTTCTTAGAATCTTAGATACCATATCCATATGCAACTCGGAACAGAATACATACATATGCTATGTTAAATATTTGACACTTCCAAGTTCCGATTTGCTTCCAGCAATTACATTTTATGGATAGTTTAAATAGTCAATACTCTGTAAATAGAATGAGGCTAGAAATTTCAACGAAACACCTGTAAACAAAAGATAAACAATTTTTTTAAGTTTCAGATGTGGAGTCAATTTTTTTATTTTTGATAATTAATAATTATTAAAAGATGTCAGTTGAGTTACAAGACTCTTGGTCAAATTACTCTTGTTCTAAATTGAGTATAACACATGAATAATTCAACCAAGTTTTCATGCACCTGTCAAGGCTTAAATAAGAAATGTTGTGAAAATGCAAAACCAATTTTCCTAATCTTTTTTCCTAAACCACAACAAAGACAGGTATTCTTTTCATAAGATGTAAAGAATAAACATTTGTTGAACACTTCACTTCACATTAGCGGTGGAGCCAAGAATTTTAAGTTGGGGGTTCCGAATTATTGTGTCAAGATAAACTCAAATCACAAATAAATAATATTCTTAAAAATCGACATAATATATGTGTGTGTATGAAAATATAAATTTTAATTTTCTTATTCTAAAGTAAGTTATATACTTATACAAAAAATTATCAACTTTAATACGTATATATATACACCTAGATACATGATCTTATTTACAAAAGAAACTTATAATCTTCTTAAACTCTAATAAGTGTACAAACATTGTATAATTGGGTATACAATATACAAATATACAGAACAAAAAAAAAAAGAAAAAAAGAATATAGTATCTTCCATCAAAGTCATGCTTGACAATAATACTTCACGTAATAAACTTTATCAATTATTATTTTTATAACAAAATTATACATAATTTCCTTTTTAGTATATAAATTGTTTGCAAAACTTCATCCATGGTTGACAAATCAAAATCATATTGTTATAATTGAAGTCTCATATGAACTTTTTTTTTTCTTGATAAAATATTAAGAATAGAAAATTTCAACCAAATTGCATATATTATCAATGTTGAATGATTTGAACATATTATTAGGATTTGAAATTGAGTTAAAAATTAGGAGTCCCACTATTTACTCACAAAACTTACTATCTAATTATTTCATTTTGTATATCAACTATAAACTCTTTTTTCTTTGAAAGGATTACTAGATTAGTTTATCAGTGCTTTCTTTTTGGGAGGGGGGGGGGGGTTTAATATAACCTTTAAATATTTATAAAAAAAATATACCAATATTGTAAAAAAATAAATAAAAAATAAATAAAAAATGGAGGGGCCAAGGCTCCGCCATTGCTTCACATCACTTCACACCGCCTCACACACGTTGGTGCTTTATGACACTTCACATCATTCCACACATGAGCACCATCACTCCTATTCATACTAGATTAAAAGTCCCGCCTTTGAAATCTCTAAACCATTCTAAGTGCTTCCGCATCACTGGATGTAAAACTTTGCAAAATATTAAAAGCAACAAATTTTACACATTATACCTCAAAAATTTATTAGGGATATTATACAAAGTAATAATAGAAGAACAAGATTAACACAAAAGACAAATAGAAAATAGATAACTTGGAGGCATAATATCGTTTTCCTTAGACAATATTTGCCCCTCACACTAAGGGTTATCATAAATTTGTTCTTAGGATACAACCAAGATGTTGGGTTTTACAAATAGCAATTCTAGAGAATGACCACAAAATTTCTTGTGTTTCTCTCTAACTTACTATTTTGTGGAATGACCATAGGGTTATATTTCATTAAATGACATGTATGGAGAGTTAAAATGTTTCATAAAACCGTTCACAGTGTTTGAAACTTCTTCAAACTCTCTGAACAGTTATCTGAAAATTTTGCAGAAAAATCTTGACTTTCGACTTTCGACTTTCGATCAGTCGAGAGTTCCTTTCGATCGATCAAGTGCTCTCTTCAATTGATCGAACAAGAATCGAATAGCAATCGAGACATCTAGAGACTCGAGGATTATTTTCTTACAATTTCGATCGATTGAGCCAAAGTTTCTACCGATCGAAAATGCTTAATTTCAAATTATCACTTAAAAAATTCCAAAACTTGAATTTTCACATTAACAAATTTATGAAACAATATTCTCTAAACTCCAACAACATTATTATAACATATTCATGTATATACCTATATATACAACAAAATCTTCCACGTCAATCCTTCTAAAACAGTGTATATTTACACATTTGCTATAGTAACCGCACATATATACATGGTTACTATAGCTATGTATACTATTATATTATTAATTTCACATTTCGCACATTTTTTTCTCTCTCTTCTCCGTGCAAAACAAACTCAATCTTAGACTTCTCCTCTCCTTATCTTCTTTTTCCTTAAATACACACAAACACACCCACACAGACAAACCAATAGAGAGACAGATCAGTGCTAGTGTTGGTCACTTATGGATCGGTGGATCAATGCTGGTGGCGCTAAATCAGAGTTCGTGGGTCGACGAAAATGGGTTTGGATGGTTGTGGATCGGTGTTGGCGGCGGAGATTGGTGCTTGTGGGTCGATGGAGTCTGTGCTTGTGGGTTTTGATTCTTGTGGTGCTTATGGGTTTTGATTCTTGTGGTTCTTGTGGTGGAGATTGGTACTTGTGGTTGATAAGTGATTTGACCATGAGAGGAAAAAGAAGAAGAAGATGCTTGTGGAGGGAGGTGATTTAACTGTGACCTTGAAAGGAAGAAGGAGAAGTTATCGCAGAAGGAAGAATAAGAAGTAGAAGAGGGACAAAAGATTGGTCTAAGAGATGAGATAAGGACAAAGAAAAAAAAAAGATAAAAAGATAGGGACAAAATAAAAATATAAAATTAAAAAAAAAATTATTATTATTTAAATAGAGGGGATTGCAAAATAAATGAACTAATGTGAATACTTTAAAAATGTAATAGTATAAAATAGAAAAAGTAAGTTTTTAGTGTAAAACAGACAAAAAATTTTTACTGGACTGGTGCAATTGCTTTAACAGCAAGTATTTTCCTAGAAGCTTCTAGGTCATTTTATAAACATGTGGCTGAAATTAAATTACACAAGTAAACCCAAGAGAATTCTGGATGGAGAGATTAAGTGTGTGTTTACGAAAGTGCTTAAACTTGTAGCTTATTGTTAATTTTAGCTTATTTTTGCTATTATTTATGAGTCTTATTGTACTTTTGATACTATTCATGGGTCTTATTATACTATTCAACTTTTTTAAAAATATTTTTTCTACACTTTCAACAAAAAGTTTTCAGCTTTAGCTAAATAAACTGTTTCCAAATTGACACTAAGAGAGAAACATTTGAAATTTCTAGAGAGAGGCAGTGCTTGATTTTCAACAATATTCACATGGTGTTTACTCCATTCTTTAGGCTATTATGAAGTAATTTTTTCTGGGCTTAAAAATAAATAAATAAAATTTTTGAAAACCAATAGCGACTTTAGGAATTTTTTTTAGGATGGTCATTAAGAAACTTAAATTATACAAAATTTAATAAAAAGACAATTTGAATATATCAATGTCACAAAAAAACACTCAAATACATGAAATATTTCAATTTTTTTGTACTAACAAAGGGAATAAGAAAAAAAAAAAACTAATAAAAGATAAAGTGCAAATTGAAAATGCTAATATGAGTATAATAAAGTAACCATAACAATTTCATAAAAAATCTTATGCAACAAGTTGTTAGTCTATTATTGGTGGGTAAAACATGTTAATATTGAACCCGAATTAAAATTAGTAACAGCTTATCACATAAGATTTATTGTGAAATTATTGTATAAATTTTATGGATATAGCATTACTCTTATATTTATTGAACTCAAATTCTTATGATTCTCAAATAAAGTTGTTCAACATTTTCTTTAGGGTGGTCAAAATAGGTTAATTTAGTATATAATATAATTTTTAAAAGTGTATATATATATACACACACATTTTTTTCAAGTGAAGGTAATCACAGAACAGATTAATTTAAAATAATTTTGTATATAAATTTTTTTTTGCATGTATAAAATTTCTTTTTTACGAGTGGTAAGCCGCCAGTGTTGAAAACTAGCTAAAATACAATTTGTACTACGCTGATCTTTCAAGTTTCATACTTGATGACGTATATGATATGATATATAGATAAGATTATTACATACATGGAGGGAGATTTCAAGAGATAAGAGATGAATATCACAAGTATGCGCGTGTGGTAGTGATAAAAATTTTCCTATTGAGTATTCACAATCGTGGATCCAAGAGAAGAAAGTCCCTACTTTGAATGATAGACTTCTCTATGGAATAGAAGTAGTGAAGGTAGATTGGAGAAAATTAGGTTCCGTTTGAGAACTGTTTATTTAATGGTTTACGAACACAATTTTCATAGGAAAGTACTTCAAAAGTGAAGGGCTTTGCAACGCCAAACCTAGTTCCAATTGGAGGTAACAAAATTATGCCGATAGTTTGGAAGTGATTAGAAAACGATAAGCTAAGGAGCTGGTACAAATGCTGGAGGGAAAATTCCATGTAAGGGAGTATGTAGTATTTGATTTAAGAGGAATAAGAATAGTTATAACTAGTCGCTAACCCGTGCTTTGCACGGAAACCTACTTATTTGTGAGATAGACTAAAATAATTTTATAAAATCTTAAATTGATTAAAAAACTACACCATTGCATGATTTGCTCTTGTATGACTTTAATTTGTGTTACCATTTGATGAAGAAGTCATTGCTTGAACGTGCAATGGCTTACAAAAAATATGTCAAACAGTTTTAGATACTGCAAAAAAATAACTCAAAAATTTAGATATTAAAACTTCTGAAATACCAAAAAAAAATTATATACGACTAAACAATAGAGAAATATAAGAAAAAGATGAGTTATATTAAAAAAATAATCCATGGCTATAACTATTGAAATGAATCAAAAGATTCAAAGCTTACAAATTATAGATAAAATAAATATATGTGACTGCACAACAAAGAAATATAAGAAAAAGATGTGTTACCATCAAAAGAACAATTCAAATGTTAAAAAATTTATAAGGCCAAAAAATATTAAAGAATCATAAGATTTACTTCCTATAAATTTTTGAAACAAAAAAAAATGTATATGATTACACAATAGAGAAATATAAAAGAAAAATTGATTACCATCAAAAGAATAATACATGGTATAGTCATTGAAATTTGCTAAACATGTTCAAAGATTGCAAAAACTAATGGATATTTAGATGTTAAAACTTCAAAAATGCCAAAAAAGATATACAATTAAAGAATAAGATATTGAAACAATTCAAAAAATATATGACTATTCAAAAGAGAAATAGAAAAAGAAAAAAGTATACGAACCCATAAAGCAATAAGTTTTAAATTTTAATGGGTCTAAACTTTAAACAATGAAAAAAAGCACATACAGTCACATGCATAGGGTTTGGTGATTAATGTACAAAAATCACTTTTTAAAAAATACATGAAAAACCATAAAATAAATTTTTTTAACAAAGTAGAGGGGGAGAAAATAATAGAAGAAGAGTTCATGCTTCTAATCGGCTTTTAAAAAAAAAAAAAATTATGATTTGCACAACGTTTATAGTATTCATGATTAACCTCGCAAATTTGGAGTAAATTATTAACATTTGAGTTTGAGTTTAGGTTGGACTTGCTAGAGAGATAGAGTTTCACTCCTTGTTAAGTTTGGCTTTGGTTGTTGATGTCAAAGATTAGTCTTCCTTGGGTTGAAGTTGATATTGTTAATTAAAAAAGTTAAATAATTTTGTTTTAAAAAAATGATAGTGATGTGGTAAGTTCTAGAGAGATCACTATATATATATATATATATATAGACACACACAATATTACATATGTGTAAGGAGATTTCAAGAGATATGAAATGAAAGTCGCAACTCGCGAGTGTGTGTGTGTGCGCGCGAGAGTGATAAAATCTGCCAACGGGAAGCCAAAAATTTTCCTGTTGAGTATTCATTCACCATCGTAGATCCAAGAGAAGAAAGTCCCTTTTTTAAGTGATAGACTTCACTATGTAAAAGAAGCAGTGAAAGTAGATTGGAGAAAATTAGTACTATGAAGAAAATACTTAGTTTAAAAAATAAAAGTATTTTTTTATGGATATCATGACAGCAATTTTAGGCTATGTGCCACGTGATTTTCTTTAAAGCAAAAAAAAAAAAAAAAAAAAAGAAATACCAGCTTCATCGCATGCTCTTTGCATGTTTTTTTTTTTTTTTTTTTTTTTTTTTTTTTTTTTTTTTTTTTTTTTTAAGTTAGGTAAAGTGTTATAATTTTTCATTTATCATAATTTATGATTTACGAATTTATCCATTAATATTTTGCATTTGTGAACTACTAATATATACAACTATGAGTGCCATGACATGAGGCTAGCTCTAAAAAATAAAAACATCCACACATATGAACATATGATTTCAATGCTATTTTGGTGTTCATTTTTTGTGTGTTAGCCTCATGGCACTAGTGAATGTATCAATAGTTCGCAAATGTGAAATATTATTTAATAAATACGTAAACCTTAAATTAGGATGAATGGAAAATAAAAAATAGAGCATTGGAGCACGAGCTAAGGCTATTAGGCTAGTCTTACATATTTGTTTGTTTTTAAAGTTTTTTAAATGACATTTATACTTATCACACGGGGAATTCATCTATTAATCAGGATCTACAGGCTAACATTCAGACTCTATAGTCCTAATCTCCTAAGTTCAACATGATTTGGGACAAGGAGGCTGGGACTGACGATGCACCTTCCAATATAAATGAGAAACCAATTTTCTTTTTCTTTTTTTCCCACTTGGCCACGACAAAGAAAGATATTCATTTTTTACTGTCAAATATTTGCAATTCGGAACAGAATATATATATATATATATATATATATATATATATATTTATATATGCTACGTTAAACATTTTCAAACTTCCAAATTTCCAACCTGTTTCAAGTAATTAAATTTCATGAAAAGTTTCAATACTCTATAAATAAAATGAGGCAAGAAATTTCAACGAAACATATGTAATTGAAGTTTGAAATGTGGGCAATTTTTTATTTTACTTTTTTGACAATCAATAATTATAATAGGGAAGAGAATTTGAATCTGAATATCTCAATTAGAAACACTAAGATATGTCAATTGAGTGACAAGACTCTTGGCCAAATTACTATTGCTCTAAATTGAGTATAACACATGAATAATTCAGCCGAGTTTCCTTGCATGATGTGTCGAAACTTAAATAAGAAATATTGTGTAAATGTGAAACCAATTTTCCTAATCTATTTTTCTAACCCACCACGAAGACAGATATTCATTTCATAAATCCATATGCAAACTGAATAAATATTCATGTGGTGTTTACAGTCAAATAAAACGGTTTTGGAAACTACCATACAATTTGTACTACGCTGACCTTTCAAGTTTCAATCTTGACGGCGTATGAAATGTCATAGTACTCTCTCTGTATATACATGCTAAGACTTCAACAACTAAAAGCAATAGAGAACGATTATCCAAAATAAAACAAGCAATAGAGAACGGGAAGCAAAAAAAATGGCTAGAGATTTGGGTGTTCTCGCTGATGCGGGTATTCTGTTAGGGAGCACAAATGGCCTCCTTTTGTTGTGCATGATTATCATGTCACTCTCAATTATATCAATGGTCATATTTGTTTGTGGTGATTTTGATGATGAAAGTGGTGGTGGTGGTCGTCCTCATGGTGGTGGTGGAGGTGGGGGTTGTGGTGGTATAGATGGAGGTGGAGGTGGGGGTTGTGGTGGTGGAGGAGGTTGCTGATAGAAAAATGAAGAATTCATTACTATTATTATAACAATGTTTCGTAGGATTTTCTTCTTTTTAAATAATTCATTTGTTATAACAAATGGAGAGTAGATATTTGTTTTATTGAAATGATAGAAGGAAGTGAAGATTTAAAGTTATAAACCTTGATTCAAATAAGATCAATTGATGTAATTGAATTTCAAGATTTTTTACATGTGTTTTCTATTTGCTATTGTGGTATAGCTAGAATTAAAAAAATAAATGATTGATGGGACTACATGACCCAATTTTGGGTTTTGCTTTATTAGTATATGTATAATCCTTTCTTCAGTTTTTCTCTTCTCAATTATTTAGGGGGCTTTTATGTCATATTTGTGTTTTAATGGGCCTTGTATGAGTTTATGCTTACAGCTAATAAAAAATACGTAAGATAAATTAATCAAGTTATGTCAATCATAACTATTCTTGCAAAATTCAGCTCAACAATTAATGAGAATTTAGCGTATGATTTGGCGTTTTCTCTTTAAAAAAATTGTGAAGTCTTATTTTTACCTAAAGCTATTAGTGCATGTTAAAATTAAATAGACTAAACCACGAGTGTTCAAAGTTGAATTCATGCCAAGCAATGAGTCGTGTAGAGCTACCACAAGTTGTTTAAGGCTGAGGTCATGCTAAGTTATGAATTATACAATATTTATTGTAAAATTGTTACGAAAATATTAAAATATTGTGGATATAATTATTTTTTACTATTATAAAGAGTAACTTGAGTTAGTTTTATATATACTAACTCAATAAAGCTTGCCAATCCTCAATCTTTGCCGAGGTGTCTTGATGGATTTAAAATAGACCCAAGAGAATAAAGTGCCAACTTTCTCTATGTAATAGAAGCAGTGAAGGTAGATTGGAGAAAATTAGTACTATGAAGAGAATACCTTAGATTTTGAGTAGGCGAGCATAGTATGAATGGATGGGGATTTTGTCAAATTCGCCTAAGATTCCTGCAATTGTATAGCATAATAAAGAATATACCTCCAATTGAAAATGGTAGTGTTAAATTATTTTTTTTTAATAAAATTCACATCCAATTAGGAAAAGAAATGGATAAAAATCACATAAGCAGTGCCACGTGTGCAATAAATGGTCAAAAGACTGGATTCTAACATAGGATAGGTGTGCCATTGGCTCCTGCCCCTTGGCTTCGCCGGACGGTTGTGTTGTCAGCGAAAGAACCTAGACACTTTTCTGTGCCAAATTCAAACCCTCGGCGTTCCCCCCTTCTTCAATGGCACAGATCGCATTAACTTCTTCGGCAACCCTTGTTTCCTTCAAAGGTATGCTTTCTATCTCTCTCGCCCTCTTTTATTGCCACTAATTGCATAGAATTTCTTCTTTTTTTTTTGATGAAATAGAATTTCCAGTTACATACATGTATACCCAGATGGGTTTTCTCTTTAATTTTCAGAAAACTTAGAAATCCCAGAATTTTAACTCGAAAAATTTTAGGTATTCATCTATCTATGTCGTACTATTTTCACCCAAATGATGATTGTGCACATTTTTTGTTATTAAAGCTATAATTGATTGAAGCTATAATTTTAGTGTATGATTAGAACTCAAAAAAAAAAAAAAAAAAAAAAAGTTGATTGAAGCTATCAACATAAAAAATAATGTTGCTTCAATTATAGTTTATCACCTTAGTAAGTTGTAAAAAAAAAAAAAAAAATTATGTTGATGGCATTGCTAAAAATATTTGTTTTTTATTTGCCACTAAAAGGCCCTGAAATACTTTTTTATGTACTAGGATTCCCTTAATTATTAATTCCTCTATTTATTTCTATAAATGCCACACACAAAAAACTAAAACTAAAACTAAAACAAAAACAAAACCCCCCATTTATTGATAAATTTGTTTCTTTTCTATTATGTTATACTGATAAATTTTGTTTCTTTTCTTTTTTGTCTGTTTGGTTGCCGAGAAAATATAGTAGAAAATGAGAATTATTGTGATTTCAGTTGTGGTTCTTGTATTTTGTGTTCCCAATTAGTTAAAAGTGGAGGCTTTTGTTTTTAGCTTTGCAATGGAGGTTTAGGGGTTTTTTGTATTTTGGGTTTAGGTTAGGTGAAGTGACTGTCTTTTTTGATGTGCTAGGTTTGTTTCATTCAGTTTCTACTATTTGTTTGGATGCTGAGAAAATACTGAAAAAGAAAATGTGTCTTTTTTTATTCACAAATAGTGAAACTGGAGGATTTGAGATTGTTTGTTTAGTACTGATTATTTTGTTACATATTTTCTCTGGTGGTAAAATTAGGGCCAGAGTTATGTTGTATTGATTTGTATATTGTTTGAATATTTGACGGGGTAATGGGTTAGGTCCAATTCAAACCAGTACCCCAACACATCCCTGATCCAGATTGAGGGAGTGAACACCAAGGAGGAGGTTGGGTGGTACGCTGGCAAGCGTATGGCTTATATCTACAAGGCCAAGTGAAGAAGAATGGAAGTCACTATCGCTGCATTTGGGGTAAGGTGGCTAGGCCTCACGGTAACAGTGGCATTGTTCGTGCCAAGTTCATGTCCAATCTTCCACCAAAACCCATGGTAATGTGAAGAAGTTATTGTTGCTGATATAGATAAAATGGTTCTGACTGAAGAGGTTTCTTAGTTATTGTTTCTTTTGGTTATTTTGCAGGGGGCTGGAGTTAGGGTTTTCATGTACCCCAGCGATATATGAGGTACTTAAAGCCCCTTTCATAACATTAATTTCCCCCTTTTTGGAATGTTTTGTTTGATTGTAAATACTCTGTTGATAATACTATATTTGGGCTTCATATTGTAATTTTTGTTACAAATTCACTCGAGATAGTGGTTTAATGTGCAATTTAGTTGTGATATGTGATGTTAGTTATTTGGTTTTCTTGCGTTTATTTTTCAATTCTGTGTTTTAAATTAGCATAGGGTGCAGCAAAGACATGGCACCACTGTCATACAAATGTAGATGTAAATTGATTAGCAGATGTTTTAGTGATTGTATATTTGTATACTATCTGCTCCTCTAATGGATTTTAGGTTTAATATTTATATCTTTAGATGATGTTTAGATAGTCTTTCTGGTGTCTTAAGATCTGTTTACCAGTATAATTTCTCCCTACGGCCTTTCTTGTTGGTGTGTTAATGTTGTTACCATGATTAAATGGTCATAAAGTGTTTTTAGTTATCTTCTCTTAATGATGGACACTTTGGAGTTTGCTGCTGCTCTCCTTATCCTTCTTATATTGTTTAGATTCTACCTATCTGTTGGTCTAATGGAGAACCATATAGATAATGTTGATTTCCTCTTTCTCGCCCAGTGATTCTTAACTGTCGTTGTTTGTCATTTACTTGTCTGTTTGGTTTTTGAATAGCCATATGTGAAGTAACAGAGGGATAACACTCTTTTTTGGGTCTTGCTATCATTAACTGAATGATGAATGAGGAATATTGATCTTGTTCATTGTATACTGATCTGTGTGGCTTGAGAATATACCTTTTGTGGGCAAACTCTTAACGTTCTTGTGATCATCTGTTGTAACTTTGCATGCATAATTGGTAATTAGTTGATTTGAGAACTTGAATCTTTTACCCTGATCCTTAATTGCATCTTGTTCTCCTTTTGCAGCTCAGGTTGTGTAGATGCTGGATTTAGCTGGTGACAGAAGAATTATGTTTTTTATGAGCTAAATTTATGTCATGTGTTTTCGAGCTGACTCATTTTTGTTTATTTAGGTTGGTGGATGGAACTTTGAATCTTTACTAATGTCATTGAGAAGTTTCTTCCTGTTTGTTTATTGATACAAGTCTTTGGATTATCAACATTTCATAGAAATGGATATTGAGCAAACTTAGTCTATGTAGTAATGTCTCTTAGTCAGTGCAAGGTTATTTTTCCTATATGATTTTGGTATGGTACATTCTTTTACATTCTGACAATAGAGAAAAGTAAGGTCTTTGAAATTATAAATAGCTTCATTGGGATAGACGGAATAGGTATTTTCATGTTTGAGATACGTAATAATATTAATAGTCTTCATGGGGTTTGAGATTTAGTTCCAGCGACTCTTGTGGTAATTTGTACGCGTGCAGTGGTTGCGAGTTGAGAGTAGCGATCAGAGAGAAGAGATGGAGAAAACTGTTCTAAAACTGGTTGAAATGGTATGATTCTCAGTTTGGATGGTTGAACTAGTTGAGAGTAGTGAGTGGAGAAAACCGTTCTTAAACCAGGTTGAAGTTTGGATGGTTGAATTGATGGTTCCTCGTTTTGATTGCATTAGTATTTTCAGTTTTTAAGACGAATCGGATTGGATTTCTGCCCAAGTCTCGGGTTGAATCGGCGGCTTTTGGAATCCATTGAACAATAAATTCTGTCGTCAATTGAATTATGTGAAAATCAATCATCCATCTTTCCCCGAGCGAGCTTTGAAAAAGTTTCAATTGATTACCCTTTTTTCTTTTATTTGATATTTCTCCGGTCCCTACGGCGCTCAAATGCTATTCTATTTAAAGGTACGCCGATATAACTACGTTAAATTCACAAAGGAACTCTTGCAGGCACCATTATCAGTAAAGATATGCTCAAAACTTCCAACAATACATGAAATTCTAAAAAGTTTAAGCAACAGGATCAATAAAATTATGAACAAAATTTAGCTACAAAATTAATTGTAACTTAAGACTACAACCTTACTTAATATTTTTTTATTGGAGGTGATTTTTGATATATTCACAATTGGATTATATCTTCTTTTTATATCTTTCATATTTGCAAAATTTTTAGAAAATTAAAAATCAATAACTATGTCATCAATAAATTGTTTAAATTGCAAATTTTTGTAGTTTAAAATTATGCATAAATTATAAACTTATAGATCATATAGTAAATAATATCCGATTGAAATAAAATTTGACATGTATATTAAGAGCTTAAAGAACATGTAATTCAATAGTTAGATTTTCAAAATATGTTGTAATATAAGGTTGTAGCCTAAGGGTACAACCAATTTTATAGCTAAACTATGTCCTAAAATTATTCATTTGCCTCTTTTATTTTTTTCCCTTTTTAATATTGAATTTTACGTTCTCTTTATATATATATATATATATATATATTTTTTTTTTTTTTTTCTAATTTCCAAAAATGGCTTCAAGTTTTTAGCACCCAAAAATTTACATATAGTTTTTAAACAACTAATAACTATCTTTTTCAGTTTCTTTGTACAAACTTTTGGATTGCCTTAACTTTTTGCTTACTTTCATTTCATCAGTATCTCCAATTTTTGAAAAGTTTGTTTCCTTTGAAATCTCTAGTCTTCTTCTCTATCTCTTTCTCAAATCTCTTTTCTAGTTTCTTTCCACGGTTCCTTTGATTTCCACAATTTTCTCATTTCATCACTCTTTTTTTTTTCAAAGAGGTATGTTTCCTTTTACATTTTTGGAATTATTATTTGTAGGTTGTGTGTTTTTCTTTTCATTTTTTTTTTCTAATATTACATTTCTTTAATGTCTTCTTCTCTATCTCTCTACCAAGTTCGCTTTCCATTTTCTTTCCACAACTTCTTTGATTTCCTCAAATTTTATCTCAATTCATCATTATCTCCCACCCAGGGCCAATTGAACAATAGATGTAATTGATGTAATCGCTTAAGGCTCCTAAATAAAAAAAAGCCCCCCACTTGTAAAAAAAAATTATATATATATAATATATTTATCTATATATTTTAATTACAAAAAAAAATTAAGTTCTTTTATTGGTCAATAAAATGCATTAAAAAGACCACATTGTATCCTAAAATGCATGCAGAATACTGCTTAATAACAGTGCACACCACTTGATAGGACAAGATTGCACAGTGCTATGTGCACTGTGCAGTCTTGTCCACAAGCCCCAACATATCACAAGGCCTAAGCTAAGCTAGCCCCCACACTAATGAATAAGTTATCACTTTTTTTTTTTTTTTAAATGCAAACTCTTACTTTATCAATTATTATAAATTATCACACAAATTAATAATTTGATGTATATTATAACAACTTATTTGTATTATAGCGATACTAATTTATTGAACCATAAAATAAATTAATTTTATTTGTGCAGGTTTAGACTTTAGAGTTTTTTAAGAAACTTCACTTAAAATTTTCGCCTAAGGCCACCAAAATTGTTGAGCCGACCAGCTCCCACCTAATATTTGGAGATATCATTACTTCGTAGAAAAGTAAGGTGAGGATCATCAATTAGATGGAGCAACAAATGAGATAAATGAGATATTGAAAGGATTAATCTTGGTTGTAATGTACAACATGTGTAATGAAGAATTGTACAAGTATTCGAATTTTTATGAACGCTATATGCATGATATATATACTTTATAACTGGCCACAATCACCTGAAGATCGGATGTTCTTTTTTTTTTTCTTTTTTTCTTTTTTTCTTTTTTCTTTCTGTGATTTGCGCCTCATCATTGTAACATTTATGCAAATATATATATATATATATATATATATATATATTTAGCATTATTCATTTATATATTTACTTTTTAAAGGCAATATTAATATGAGAATTTGGAGAATTCAAATGAAACAACATATGTACATGGTTAAACTAATTTTAATTCAAATATAAATATATCTATCACTTATTTGAACTAAAATCAGGGAAACAAGAGACTTTGATAATAAAGTAAAATAAAAAATTGAGAATTTTTTTTATAAAAAAAATAAAAATTATGGAGAACCGTAAGATAGTGCTTACTTATATCCCCATATCTTTTGATTCATAATTTTGTAAATTTCATTGATAATGATTATATTTCATATTCAAATATCTATCCACCCCAAGACTATACATAGAGATTAGAATTTGAAAAAAAAATACAATTTTTTTTAAAGAGAAGCTGAATTTAAATTTAAAATAAAAACATGTCATAACTATCTGACATTATATATATGTATGTGTGTGTGTGGCAGGCAAAAAGTAAATCAAATAACTAAGGTTGGTTTTAATCAAGTTATTGTTCACTCACACAATAAATTTTTAAAGATGGGATGCAAGGTCAACCTTTAAATACTCGTTATGTAGCAAGAGATGACAGTTAGAACAAAAGACCAAAAACTATATGCGAAATAGTAACATTCAACAAGAAATAGCTTGAAAATTGGCTAGATGTTCATCCTCGGGTTCAATCTGAGGAAGAAGGTACAATTGAATGGTTTTTCTTTCTTTTTGTTTCTCTCCTTCTTTTTTTTATCCCTTTGATCCAGGTGCTTTTTAGCTTTATATAACTTAGCAAGGATGGATTTGGATCTTACATTTGGAGGGTTATGATCAAACTTTCTAGATAGTTGTCCCATCAAGACCTTGTTAGAGGGTTTTTACACCAAAATATGAGCTGTGAGGAACACTGTTCATGGTCATTTCCCCATTAATGCGCCTAGCTAAATGGTTGCAGTGCATTTAATTCGGATGGGATGGCTGCCTTGTCCTTCCTTTTTCTTCTCTTCCTTGTTCAATACCAAGTTACCTTTGTCCCCCCTGGGATTGCACCATGCTCCCTTCATTCTTGATTCTCAGCCTTCCGAGATTAAGTAGGAGTTCTTGGCATCTTCATCAACGGCAACATCCCAAACTCCTTATTAGTTAAATAGTTCCTCTCCAAAGATTCTTCATGAAGTTCCCCTCCTCCGAAATACTCTTGCCTACTTTATTACTGCTTTGGATCCTCGTCCCTCCACAATATATATATATATATATATATATAAGAGATACATGTGAAAAGAAACTGAAAAAGGAATGTGGAAGTTTGGGAGTAGGAGTTTGAAGAAGATGGATTGATAGAGTGAGATATAATTCAAGTAAAGATAAGTTTAAGTGCAGAAGTTGGGGGAAAATGGGTTTTTGCCCTTATTTTAAAAAATATTTAGCAAATTATCCTGTTTTGAAACTATTAAGCATCGTGTCCTTGTTTTGAAACTCGATTTTCTAAAAATCGAGTTTTAATATAACTCGATTTTATGATTATCGAGTTTTAGGTAAGTTTTTCCCTGGAACTTCAGTTGGATTTTTAAATTGGGAAAACCCACGGGTGCTCCTTCAGCATTGCAAAAACTTACCTAGAACTTAATAATCATAAAATCTGGTTCTATGGGAAACTCAATTTTCCAAAAATCAAGTTTCAAAACAGGAACACAATGCTTAATAGTTTCAAAACAAGGACATTGTGCTAGATATTTTAAAAAATAAGGGCAAAAGCCCATTTTCCTCATAGAAGTTGTCCCAAATTTTGACTGGCAAGTTGGCGCATGTTAACGTAAATAGTTTATTACATATTGTAAAAATGTCATAACTGTTTTAATCAAAAGATAATACAACGTAAAATTGGATAAAGAAAAGGACAATGTTGTGAAAGCACAATGAGTTAAATTGGATTTAGTGTCATAATTTTTCTATTTATCCAATAATATTTTGCACTTGTGAACTACTGATATAACTAGAGTATCATGAAACTAACTCCAAAAAATGAATACATCCACACATACAATCATATGATTTCAATGCTATTTTTGTATTTATTTTTTGATACTGACCTCATGAAACTCTTGACTGTATGAGTAGTTCCCAAATGCTTGATAATATTGGACAAATACCTAAACTTCAAATTAGGATGAATAGAAAATTATAACACTAAATCAAAAAAAAAAAAAAAAAAAACTTCAAACCTTGCACAGGTTATATTCGTTTGTTTTTAAAATTTGTAAATGATATTTATACTTATCACTTGGGGGAATTTATCTATAAATGGGGTTCTACAGGCAAACTACGAAGTAAGATATTCATTTCTTAAGGTACCAAATGCAATTCGGAACAGAATATATATACTACGTTAATCATTTTCAAACTTCCAAAGTTCCTACCTGTTTCAAGTAATTACATTTCATTAAAATTTTCAATACTCTATAAATAAAATTAGGCTAGAAATTTCAACGATACACCTGTAAACAAAATAAAAGTCAATTATTGAATCTTAACCAAAAAAAGTAATTTATTAAAGTCTTATTCTAAATTTGCATAATTGAAGTAAGTCACTTTCAATTTTCAATACATTACAAATTTAACAAGGATTGCGATACCACCGCTCCCCCTTGGTGCGGTGGTCACTCCACAAGTATAAATGCTTGTGTAGTGTGGGGGGCAAGGGCCGGGGTTCAAGTCTCCAGGAGGGAGCTTCACACACATATACACTTAGATTAGGCTAGAGTAAAAATTCTATCTTGTATAAAAAAAAAAAAAAAAAAAAAAAAAAAAAAAAAAAAAAAAACAAGGATTGCGATGGTGGTGGTTGTGATTGTTATTTATTGAGTTGAAAGCTAAAATAAAATTATTGATGTTGGTTGTTTTGTAAAGTGAGAAGGCAAATAGGTAAAATAGTTTTTTGTAGTGCCAAATGGCTAAATTTATAGCTCCACCAATGTGGACAGCAAGTATTTTCCTACAAGCTTCAGTTCCATTCTATAACATGTGGCTGAAATTATATTATGCAACTCTAGAGAATTTCGGATAGAGAGATTAAGTGTGCATTTGGGATGGGCTGAAATTTTCAGCTTATGAGCAATTTTAGCTGATTTTTTGCTATTATTTATGAGTCTCACTTTACTTTTTGATGTTATTTATGAGTATTATTGTACTATTCGGCTTATTTGTCAACTATTTTTTTTTTTTTTTTTTATACTTGTTCCAAAAGGTTTTCAATTTCAGTTAAATAAGCTGTTCTTAAACAAGCCCTAAGAGAGAAATATTAAAAATTTCTGGAGAGAGGCCGTGCTTGATTTTTAACAATATTCAAGTGGTGTTTACTCCATTCTTTAGTCTATTGTGAAGCAATTTTGTCTTGTCTTACAAATAAATAAATAAAAGCTTTGAAAACCAGTGGCAGATCTAGGATTTTTTTTAAGGTGATCACTAAGAAACTATACAAAATTTAATAAAGAGACCATTTGAATATATTAACCTTACAAAAAAAATACGCATATACATAAAATATTACAATTTTTTTTGTCCGAACAAAGAGAATAAGAAAAAAAAAATAGACTAATAAAATATAAAGTACAAATTGAAAATGCTGATATAAGAATAATAAAGTGACCAAAATAATTTCATAACAAATCTTATGCAACAAGTTGTTAGTCTGTTATTTGTGGGTAAAACATGACAATACTGAACCCGAATTAGAATGAGCAATAGCTTACCACATAAGATTTATTGTGAAAATATTGTGAATGTAGCATTACTTTTATATTTATTGCACTCAAATTCTTATGATTCTCAAGTAAAGTTGTACAACATTTTTATTAGGGTGGTCAAAATATGTTAATTCAATATATAATATATTTTTTTAGAAGTATATATACACATATACACACATTTTTTTCAAGTCAAGGTAGTCCCAGAACATATCAGTTTAAAATAATTATTTATATATATTTTTTGCATGTGTGTGTATATATATATATATATATTTTTTTTTTTTTACGAGTGAGGGTGGTCCAAAGACCACCCTCACCAACAAGTAAGCCGCCAGTGTTGAAAACTAGCTAAAATACAATTTGTACTACGCTGATCTTTCAAGTTTTATACTTGATGACGTATGAAATGTTGCAGTACAATATATACATGCTAAAACTTCCACAGCTAATAAGCAACAGAGAACAAGAAACGAAAAAATAGCTAGAGGTTTGGTTGGTCTTGCTGATGCAGACGCTCTGTTGGGGAGCTTTAGTGGCCTACTTTTGTTGGGCATGATTATCATATCCATCCCAGTTATATCAATGGTCATATTTGCTTGGGGCGATAATAAATCTTGCAATTTTCAATACATTACAAATTTAACAAGGATTGTGATGGTGGTCGTTGTGATTGTTGTTTATTGTGTCGAAAGCTAAAAAAAAACTACTGATGTTGGTTGTTTTGTAAAGTGAGAAGGTAAAATAAATAAAATAGTTTTTTGTGATGTTAAATGGCTAAATTTACAGCTCTACAAATGTGGACAGCAAGTATTTTCCTCCAAGCTTTTGTTCCATTCTATAACATGTGGCTAAAATTAAATTATGCAACTCTAGAGAATTTTGGATAGAGAGATTAAGTATGCGTTTGGGATGGGCTGGAATTTTCAATTTATGTGCAATTTTAGCTTATTTTTGCTACTATTCATAGGTCTCATTGTACTTTTTGATACTATTCATAAGTCTCATTGTACTGTTCAGCTTATTTTTCAACTTTTTTTTTTTTTTTTACACTTCTTGCAAAAAGTTTTCAGTTTCAGCTAAATAAATTGTTCCCAAATGGACGCTAAGAGAGCAACATTAGCAATTTTGACAGAGAGGCCGTGCTTGATTTTTAACAATATTCAAGTGGCGTTTACTCCATTCTTTAGTCTATTGTGAAGCAATTTGGGTTGGCTTAAAAATAAATAAAGAAAAGCTTTGAAAACCAGTGGCGGATCTAGGATTTTTTTTAAGGTGGACAGCAAATATTTTCCTACAAGCTTCTGTTCCATTCTATAACATGTGGTTGAAATTAAATTATGAAACTCTAGAGAATTTCGAATAGAGAGATTAAGTGTGCATTTAAGATGGGTTGGAATTTTTAGCTTATGTGTATTTTTAACTTATTTTTACTACTATTCATGAGTCTCACTGTACTTTTTAATACAATTCATGAGTCTCATTGTACTATTCAGCTTATTTTTCAACTTTTTTTTTTTACACTTTATGCAAAAAGTTTTAAATTTTAGCTAAATGAGCTGTTTCCAAACAGACACTAAAAGAGAAACATTAGAAATTTCTAAAGATAGGCCGTGCTTGATTTTTAACAATATTCAAGTGGCGTTTACTCCATTCTTTCGTCTATTGGGAAGCAATTTGACTTGTCTTAAAAATAAATAAACAAAGTTTTGAAAACCAATGGCGGATCTAGGATTTTTTTTTTTTTTTTTTAATCTGGACAGCAAGTATTTTCCCACAAGCTTTTGTTCCATTCTATAACATGTGGCTGAAATTAAATTACGCAACTCTAGAAAATTTCGGATAGAGAGATTAAATGTGCGTTTAGGATGGGTTGGAATTTTCAGCTTATGTGCAATTTTAGTTTTTTTTTTGCTATTGTTTATGGGTCTTTCTGTACTTTTTGATACTATTCATGAGTCTCATTGTCCTATTTAGCATATTTTTCAACTTTTTTTTACACTTTCTGTAAAAAGTTTTCAATTTCAGCTAAATAAGTTGTTCTCAAACGGACACTAAGAGAAAAACATTAGAAATTTCCAAAGAGAGGCAGTGCTTGATTTTTAACAATATTCAAGTGGTGTTTACTCCATTCTTTAGTCTATTGTGAAGCAATTTTGTCTTGTCTTAAAAATAAATAAATAAAAGTTTTGAAAACCAATGGTGGATCTAGGATTTTTTTTTTTTTTAATGTGGATAGCAAGTATTTTCCTACAAGCTTTTGTTCCATTCTATAACATGTGGCTGAAATTAAATTACACAAGTCTAGAGAACTTTGGATAGAGAGATTAAGTGTGTGTTTGGGATGGGCTGGAATTTTCAGCTTATGTGCAATTTTAGCTTATTTTTGCTACTATTCAAGGGTCTCATTGTACTTTTTGATAATATTTAAAAGTCTCATTGTACTATTCAACTTTTTTTTAACCTTTTTTTTTACACTTTAAGTGGTTTCCAAACGAACAATAAGAGGGAAACATTAGAAATTTCTAGAGATAGGCAGTGCTTGATTTTTAACAATATTCAAGTGGTGTTTACTCCATTCTTTTGTCTATTGTGAAGCAATTTGACTTGTCTTAAAAATAAATAAATAAAAGCTTTGAAAACCAATGGTGGATCTAGGATTTTTTTGTTTTTTAAAGGTGGATAGCAAGTATTTTCCTACAAGCTTCTATTCCATTCTATAACATGTGGCTGAAATTAAATTATGCAACTCAGAGAATTTCAGATAGAGAGAATAAGTGCGCGTTTGGGATGAGCTAGAATTTTCAACTTATATGCAATTTTAGCTTTTTTTGCTACTATTCAAAGGTCTCACTATATTTTCTGATACTATTTATGTGTCTCTTTGTACTATTTAGCTCATTTTTCAACTTTTTTTTACATTTTTCGCAAAAAGTTTTCAGTTTCAACTAAATAAATTGTTCCTAAACAGACACTAAGAGTGAAACATTAGAAATTTCTAAAGAGAGGCAATGCTTGATTTTTAACAATATTCAAGTGGTGTTTACTCCATTCTTTAGTCTATTGTTAAGGAATTTTGTTTTGTCTTAAAAATAAATAAATAAAAGCTTTGAAAACCAGTGGCGGGTCAAGGATTTTTTTTAAGATGGACAGCAAGTATTTTCCTACAAGCTTCTGTTCCAATCTATAACATGTGGCTGAAATTAAATTACATTACTCTAGCTATAGAAATTCGGATAGAGAGATTAAATGTGCGTTTAGGATGGGTTGGAATTTTCAGCTTATGTGCAATTTTAGCTTTTTTTTGCTACTGTTCATAGGTCTTACTGTACTTTTTGATACTATTCATGAGTCTCATTGTACTATTTAACATATTTTTCAACTTTTTTTTACACTTTCTGTAAAAAGTTTTCAATTTCAGCTAAATAAGTTTTTCTCAAACCGACACTAAGAGAGAAACATTAGAAATTTCTAAAGAGAGGCAATGCTTGATTTTTAACAATATTCAAGTGGTGTTTACTCCATTCTTTAGTCTATTGTGAAGCAATTTTGTTTTGTCTTAAAAATAAATAAATAAAAGTTTTGAAAACCAATGGCGGATTTAGGATTTTTTTTTTTTTTTTTTTTTTTTTTTTTTTTTTTTTTTTTGTGGACAGCAAGTATTTTCCTACAAGCTTTTGTTCCATTCTATAACATGTGGCTGAAATTAAATTACACAAGTCTAGGGAACTTTGGATAGAGAGATTAAGTGTGTGTTTGGGATGGGCTGGAATTTTTAGCTTATGTGTAATTTTAGCTTACTTTTGCTACTATTCATGGGTCTCATTGTACTTTTTGATAATATTCATGAGTCTCGTTGTACTATTCAACTTCCTTTTCAACCTTTTTTTTTACACTTTAAGTGGTTTCCAAATGAACACTAAGAGAGAAACATTAGAAATTTCTAAAGATAGGCAGTGCTTGATTTTTAACAATATTCAAGTGGTGTTTACTCCATTCTTTTGTCTATTGTGAAGCAATTTGACTTGTGTTAAAAATAAATAAATAAAAGTTTTGAAAACCAATGGTGGATCTAGCATTTTTTCTTTTTAAGGTGGATAGCAAGTATTTTCCTACAAGTTTCTATTCCATTCTATAACATGTGGCTGAAATTAACTTACGCAACTCAGAGAATTTCAGATAGAGAGATTAAGTGTGCGTTTGGGATGAGCTAGAATTTACAACTTATATGAAATTTTAGCTTTTTTAGCTACTATTCAAAGGTCTTACTATATTTTTTGATACTATTTATGTGTCTCATTGTATTATTTTTCTCATTTTTCAACTTTTTTTTAACATTTTTTGCAAAAGTTTTTTAGTTTTAACTAAATAACCTGTTCCTAAACAGACACTAAGAGAGAAACATTAGAAATTTCTAAAGAGAGGCAATGCTTGATTTTTAACAATATTCAGGTGGTGTTTACTCCATTCTTTAGTCTATTTTGAGGCAATTTTGACTTGTCTTAAAAATAAATAAACAAAAGCTTTGAAAACCAGTGGCGGGTCTAGGATTTTTTTTAAGATGGACAGCAAATATTTTCCTACAAGCTTCTGTTCCAATCTATAACATGTGGCTGAAATTAAATTACACAAGTCTAGAGAACTTTGGATAGAGTGATTAATTGTGTGTTTGGGATGGGCTGGAATTTTTAGCTTATGTGCAATTTTAGCTTACTTTTGCTACTATTTATGGGTCTCATTGTACTTTTTGATAATATTCATGAGTCTCGTTGTACTATTCAACTTTTTTTTCAACTTTTTTTTTTTCACTTTAAGTGGTTTCCAAATGAAAACTAAGAGAGAAACATTAGAAATTTCTAAAGAGAGGCAGTGCTTGATTTTTAACAATATTCAAGTGGTGTTTACTCCATTCTTTTGTCTATTGTGAAGCAATTTGACTTGTCTTAAAAATAAATAAATAAAAGTTTTGAAAACCAATGGTGGATCTAGCATTTTTTTTTAAGGTGGATAGCAAGTACTTTCCTACAAGCTTCTATTCCATTCTATAACATGTGGCTGAAATTAAATTACGCAACTCAGAGAATTTCAGATAGAGAGATTGAGTGTGCATTTGGGATAAGCTAGAATTTTCGGCTTATATGCAATTTTAGATTTTTTTGGTACTATTCAAAGGTCTCACTATATTTTTTGATACTATTTATGTGTCTCATTGTACTATTTAGCTCATTTTTCAACTTTTTTTAACATTTTTTGCAAAATTTTTTTAGTTTTAACTAAATAACCTATTCCTAAACAGACACTAAGAGAGAAACACTAGAAATTTCTAAATAGAGGCAATGCTTGATTTTTAACAATATTCAAGTGGTGTTTACTCCATTCTTTAGTCTATTTTGAGGCTATTTTTTCTTGTCTTAAAAATAAATAAATAAAAGCTTTGAAAACCAGTGGCGGGTCTAGGATTTTTTTTAAGATGGACAGCAAGTATTTTCCTACAAGCTTCTGTTCCAATCTATAACATGTGGCTGAAATTAAATTACACAAGTCTAGAGAACTTTGGATAGAGAGATTATGTGTCTATGGGATGGGCTGGAATTTTTAGCTTATGTGCAATTTTAACTTACTTTTGCTACTATTCATAGGTCTCATTGTACTTTTTTGATAATATTCATGAGTCTCATTGTACTATTCAACTTTTTTTTCAACCTTTTTTTTTACACTTTAAGTGGTCTCCAAATGAACACTAAGAGAGAAACATTAGAAATTTCTAAAGATAGGCAGTGCTTGATTTTTAACAATATTCAAGTGGCGTTTACTCCATTCTTTTGTCTATTGTGAAGCAATTTGACTTGTCTTAAAAATAAATAAATAAAAGTTTTGAAAACCAATGGTGGATCTAGCATTTTTTTTTTTAAGGTGGATAGCAAGTACTTTCCTACAAGCTTCTATTCCATTCTATAACATGTGGCTGAAATTAAATTACGCAACTCAGAGAATTTCAGATAGAGAGATTAAGTGTGCATTTGGGATAAGCTAGAATTTTCGGCTTATATGCAATTTTAGCTTTTTTTGCTACTATTCAAAGGTCTCACTATATTTTTTGATACTATTTATGTGTCTCATTGTACTATTTAGCTCATTTTTCAACTTTTTTAACATTTTTTGGAAAAAAAATTTAGTTTTAACTAAATAACCTATTCCTAAACAGACACTAAGAGAGAAACATTAGAAATTTCTAAATAGAGGCAATGCTTGATTTTTAACAATATTCAAGTGGTGTTTACTCCATTCTTTAGTCTATTTTGAGGCTATTTTTTCTTGTCTTAAAAATAAATAAATAAAAGCTTTGAAAACCAGTGGCGGGTCTAGGGTTTTTTTTAAGATGGACAGCAAGTATTTTCCTACAAGCTTCTGTTCCAATCTATAACATGTGGCTGAAATTAAATTACACAAGTCTAGAGAACTTTGGATAGAGAGATTAAGTGTGTCTATGGGATGGGCTGGAATTTTTAGCTTATGTGCAATTTTAACTTACTTTTGCTACTATTCATGGGTCTCATTGTACTTTTTTGACAATATTTATGAGTCTCGTTGTACTATTCAACTTTTTTTTCAACCTTTTTTTTTTTACACTTTAAGTGGTCTCCAAATGAACACTAAGAGAGAAACATTAAAAATTTCTAAAGATAGGCAGTGCTTGATTTTTAACAATATTCAAGTGGTGTTTACTCCATTCTTTTGTCTATTGTGAAGCAATTTGACTTGTCTTAAAAAAAAAAAAAAAAATTTTGAAAACCTATGGTGGATCTAGCATTTTTTTTAAGGTGGATAGCAAGTACTTTCCTACAAGCTTCCATTCCATTCTATAACATATGGCTGAAATTAAATTACGCAACTCAGAGAATTTCAGATAGAGAGATTAAGTGTGCGTTCGGGATGAGCTAGAATTTTCAGCTTATATGCAATTTCAGCTTTTTTTGCTACTATTCAGAGGTCTCACTATATTTTTTGATACTATTTACGTGTCTCATTGTACTATTTAGTTCATTTTTCAACTTTTTGTAACATTTTTTGCAAAAAAATTTTAGTTTTAACTAAAAAACCTGCTCCTAAACAGACACTAAGAGAGAAACATTAGAAATTTCCAAAGAGAAGCAATGCTTGATTTTTAACAATATTAAAGTGCTGTTTACTCCATTCATTAGTCTATTTTGGGGCAATTTTGTCTTGTCTTAAAAATAAATAAATAAAAGCTTTGAAAACCAGTGGTGGTTCTAGGAATTTTTTTAAGATGGACAGCAAGTATTTTCCTACAAGCTTCTGTTCCAATTTATAACATGTGGTTGAAATTAAATTACACAAGTCTAGAGAACTTTGGATAGAGAGATTAAGTGTGTGTTTGGGATGGGCTAGAATTTTTAGCTTATGTGCAATTTTAGCTTACTTTTGCTACTGTTCATGGGTCTTACTGTACTTTTTGATACTATTCATAAGTCTTATTGTACTATTTAGCATATTTTTCAACTTTTTTCTACACTTTCCTTAAAAAGTTTTCGATTTCATCTAAATAAGTTGTTCTCAAATGGACACCAAGAGAGAAACATTAGAAATATCTAAAGAGAGGCAGTGCTTGATTTTTAACAATATTCAAGTGCCGTTTACTCCATTCTTTAGTCTATTGTGAAGCAATTTTGTCTAGTCTTAAAAATAAATAAATAAATAAAAGTTTTGAAAACCAATGGCGGATCTAGGATTTTTTTTTTTTTTAATGGGGACAGCAAGTATTTTCCTACAAGCTTTTGTTCCATTCTATAACATGTGGCTGAAATTAAATTACACAAGTCTAGAGAACTTTGGATAGAGAGATTAAGTGTGTGTTTAGGATGGGCTGGAATTTTTAGCTTATGTGCAATTTTAGCTTATTTTTGCTACTATTTATGGGTTTCATTGTACTTTTTGATAATATTCATGAGTCTCATTGTACTAATCAACTTTTTTTTAACCTTTTTTTTTACACTTTAAGTGGTTTCCAAATGAACACTAAGAGAGAAACATTAGAAATTTCTAAAGATAGGCAGTGCTTGATTTTTAACAATATTCAAGTGGTGTTTATTCCATTCTTTTGTCTATTGTGAAGCAATTTGAGTTGTCTTAAAAATAAATAAATAAAAGTTTTGAAAACCAATGGTGGATCTAGGATTTTTTTTTTTTTTTTTTTGAGGTGGATAGCTAGTATTTTCCTACAAGCTTCTATTCCATTCTATAACATGTGGCTGAAATTAAATTATGCAACTTAGAGAATTTCAGATAGAGAGATTAAGTGTGCGTTTGGGATGAGCTAGAATTTTCAACTTGTATGCAATTTTAGCTTTTTTTGCTACTATTCAAAAGTCACACTATATTTTTTGATACTATTTATGTGTCTTATTGTACTATTTAGCTCATTTTTCAACTTTTTTTTTTTACATTTTTTGCAAAAAAGTTTTCAGTTTCAACTAAATAAATTGTTCCTTAACAGACACTAAGAGAGAAGCATTAGAAATTTCTAAAGAGAGGCAATGCTTGATTTTTAACAATATTCAAGTGGTGTATACTCCCTTCTTTAGTCTATTTTGAAGCAATTTTGTCTTGTCTTAAAAATAAATAAATAAAAGCTTTGAAAACCAGTGGCGGGTCTAGGATTTTTTTTAAGATGGACAGTAAGTATTTTCCGACAAGCTTCTGTTCCAATCTATAACATGTGGCTGAAATTAAATTACATAACTCTAGCTATAGAATTTCGGATAGAGAGATTAAATGTGGGTTTAGGATGGGTTGGAATTTTCAACTTATGTGCAATTTTTTTTTTTTTTTTTTTTTCTACTGTTCATGGGTCTTACTGTACTTTTTGATACTATTCATGAGTCTCATTGTACTATTTAGCTTATTTTTCAACTTTTTTTTACACTTTTTATAAAAATTTTTTAATTTCAGCTAAATAAATTGTTCTCAAACGGACACTAAGGGAGAAACATTAGAAATTTCTAAAGAGAGGTAGTGCTTGATTTTTAACAATATTCAAGTGGTGTTTACTCCATTCTTTAGTCTATTGTGAAGCAATTTTGTCTTGTATTAAAAATAAATAAATAAAATTTTTGAAAACCAATGGCGGATCTAGGATTTTTTTTTAATGTGGACAGCAAGCATTTTCCTACAAGCTTTTGTTCCATTCTATAACATGTGGCTGAAATTAAATTACAGAAGTCTAGAGAACTTTTGATAGAGAGATTAGGTGTGTGTTTGGGATGGGCTGGAATTTTTAGCTTATGTGCAATTTTAGCTTATTTTTGCTACTATTCATGGGTCTCATTGTACTTTTTTGACAATATTTATGAGTCTCGTTGTACTATTCAACTTTTTTTTCAACCTTTTTTTTTTTTACACTTTAAGTGGTTTCCAAATGAACACTAAGAGAGAAACATTAAAAATTTCTAAAGATAGGTAGTGCTTGATTTTTAACAATATTCAAGTGGTGTTTACTCCATTCTTTTGTCTATTGTGAAGCAATTTGACTTAAAAATAAATAAATAAAACTTTTGAAAACCAATGGTGGATCTTGGATTTTTTTTTTTTTTTTTTTTTTTTTTTTTTTTTTTTAAGGTGGATAGCATCATGGTTTTCAGACCCGGACCGTTCATTGAACCGTAAAAGAGAGAGGTTCAAGGTTTTTAAAGTTGAACCGAGGTTGAACCGAGGTCGAACCGTAATGACGTCATAATTAATTTAATAATTAATTTAATATAAATAAATATATTAAATTAGTATAAATAGAAAATTTAACTAAAATGATCCAATTAAATATAAATATCTATATTTAATGTATATTTTTATATCATAACTTTTACAAGACAAATAAGAAATATCAAATCCTAAGTAAATTTAAATATAATACCTATTTATTTATTTATTTATTTATTTATTTATTTATTTATTTATTTATATATTGATTAGTTAAACTTGTAATAATAATAATTATTATATAAGAATTAGAAAGACACTCAAATAAAATAAAATAAATTATTTAATAATTTTAAATTGAAATAATTATTTAATAATTATTATATACTTAACTGTAAATATTAATTAAAATTAGAGCAATAATAGTACCATGACATTTTATACAAATTTTGCCACAATTTACCATGTGAGTGGTAGAGATGTAAACTCATAATTTTTTTTTTCATTACTCACACTTTGCCATGTGTCAAATTATAGCAAAAAATTGTGTAAAATATTGTGATACTACATTACTCTTAAAAGAATAATGTTAGAGATACAAATTATTTTACAAATTTGTTTACAAACTACTGATGTGGTGAGTGATTATAGGTAAATAAAAATGTGATATTAATGATAGGCCTAAATGTGATACAAATTCTTTAATTGGATTGTTAATCAATGCTCTACGGCACTCTTTAACGTGACTATTTATAAAAATGTTACAAAATAACGTGTGTCAGAGCATTACTTTCCTTAAAAATACTTAAAATATTTAATGCAACCAACCATACATGTCACATCATGCTGAAGCAGATGAAAAAAACTTGAATCTAATGGCTGAAATTTTTTGCTTTTATTAAAAAATTAAATCCTTTCATCATTCAATGTTAGCCACGTGAGAGATGCATATCACATCATGCTGGCAGCCGAAAAAAATATCTCAATTGAATGGTTGAAGTTTTTTTGCTTTTATTAAAATTTTAAAACCTTCCATCATTCCAATGTTAGCCACGTGAGGGACTTTGGAATTCAAAACTCAAAAGAAGTAACAAAGTTACACAAGAAAGAAAGAGAGCACATTGATAGCACTGATAGCAGTAGTATTCAGCGAAAAAGGGTGATCTCCATCAACGGAAAAAAGAAAGAGAAGAAGAAAAAAAGAAAAAAAAAGAAAAAAGAAGCAGCAGCAGCAGACGACGGAGGCGTGATCGGCGAATGTGTTGGCAGTCTACTGGCTGCTGCTTCAACTGGGCGCAGACTTTGTTTAGTTGTGTTCTTCTTCTTCTTCCCTTTTTTTTTTTTTTTTTTTTTTGAGGAACTTGTCTTCTTCTTCTCTGGTTCTTTTTTTTTTTTTTTTTCCTTACAATCCTTTTGTTCAAGATCTGAAATTATCAGATCTCCTTCTGATCTTTGTTCTTCTTCATGTTCTTTCATTTCTTCTAGATCTGATCATAACTTCTTACCAGTGTATTGGCCAAAAATCACCGGAAAAGTTGAAACAAAAGGAAACCGTTCAAACCTCAAAAACCGGCCACGGTTCACAGAACCGGGCGGTCGGACCGCGGTCCGTGCGGGTCCCTGCTTTTTTTGCATGGAACGGTTTTTCATCCTAAACAGACCGTAAAATTGAACGGTTCAAGGTTTTTCCGGTCGGACCGTACGGTCCGGTCCGGGTTTCAAAACCTTGGATAGCATGTATTTTCCTACAAGCTTCTATTCCATTCTATAAAATGTGGCTGAAATTAAATTACGCAACTTAGAGAATTTCAGATAGAGAGATTTAGTGTGCGCTTGGGATGAGCTAGAATTTTCAACTTTTTTGCAATTTTAGCTTTTTTTGCTACTATTCAACAGTCTCACTATATTTTTTGATACTATTTATGTGTCTCGTTGTACTATTTAGCTCATTTTCAACTTTTTTTTTTATATTTTTTGTAAAAAGTTTTCAGTTTCAACTAAATAAACTGTTCTTAAATAGACAGAGAAACATTAGAAATTTCTAAAGAGAGGCAATGCTTGATTTTTAACAATATTCAAGTGGTGTTTACTCCATTCTTTAGTCTATTTTGAAGCAATTTTGTCTTGTCTTAGAAATAAATAAATAAAAGCTTTGAAAACCAGTGGCGGGTCTAGGATTTTTTTTAAGATGGACAACAAGTATTTTCCTACAAGCTTCTGTTCCAATCTATAACATGTGGCTAAAATTAAATTACATAACTCTATAGAATTTCGGATAGAGAGATTAAGTGTGCGTTTGGGATGGGTTGGAATTTTAAGCTTATGTGCAATTTTAGCTTATTTTTTCTACTGTTCATGGGTCTTACTGCACTTTTTGATACTATTCATGGGTCTCATTGTACTATTTAGCATATTTTTCAACTTTTTTTTTACACTTTTTGTAAAAAGTTTTCAATTTCAGCTAAATAACTTGTTCTCAAACGGACACTAAGAGCGAAACATTAGAAATTTCTAAAGAGAGGCTGTGCTTGATTTTTAACAATATTCAAGTGGTGTTTACTCCATTCTTTAGTCTATTGTGAAGCAATTTTGTCTAGTCTTAAAAATAAAAAAATAAAAGATTTGAAAACCAATGGCGGGTCTAGGATTTTTTTTTTTTTTTTTTTTTTAATGTGGACAGCATGTATTTTCCTACAAGCTTTTGTTCCATTCTATAACATGTGGCTGAAATTAAATTACACAAGTCTAGAGAACTTTGGATAGAGAGATTAAGTGTGTGTTTGGGATGGGCTTGAATTTTTAGCTTATGTGCACTTTTAGCTTATTTTTGCTACTATTCATAGGTCTCATTGTACTTTTTGATAATATTCATGAGTCTCATTGTACTATTCCACTTTTTTTTTAACCTTTTTTTTTTACACTTGAAGTGGTTTCCAAATGAACACTAAGAGAGTAACATTAGAAATTTCTATAGATAGGCAATGCTTGATTTTTAACAATATTCAAGTGGTGTTTACTCCATTCTTTTGTCTATTGTGAAGCAATGTGACTTGTCTTAAAAATAAATAAATAAAAGTTTTGAAAACCAATGATGGATCTAGGATTTATTTTTTAAGGTGGATAGCAAGTATTTTCCTACAAGCTTCTATTCCATTCTATAACATGTGGCTGAAATTAAATTACGCAATCAGAGAATTTTTAGATAGAGAGATTAAGTGTGCGTTTGGGATGAGCTAGAATTTTCAACTTATATGCAATTTTAGCTTTTTTTTGCTACTATTCAAAGGTCTCAATATATTTTTTGATACTATTTATGTGTTTCATTGTACTATTTAGCTCATTTTTCAACTTTTTTTTACATTTTTTGCAAAAAGTTTTCAGTTTCAACTAAATAAACTGTTCCTAAACAGACACTAAGAGAGAAACATTAGAAATTTCTAAAGAGAGGCAATGTTTGATTTTTAACAATATTCAAGTGGTGTTTACTCCATTCTTTAGTCTATTGTGAAGCAATTTTGTCTTGTCTTAAAAATAAGTAAATAAAAGCTTTGAAAACCAGTGGCGGGTCTAGGATTTTTTTTAAGATGGACAGCAAGTATTTTCCTACAAGCTTCTGTTCCAATCTATAACATGTGGCTAAAATTAAATTACATAACTCTATAGAATTTCGGATAGAGAGATTAAGTGTGCGTTTGGGATGGGTTGGAATTTTAAGCTTATGTGCAATTTTAGCTTATTTTTACTACTATTTATGACTCTCACTGTATTTTTTGAAATTATTCATGATTCTCATTGTACTATTCAACTTATTTTTCAACCTTTTTTAATACTTTTTGCAAAAAAATTTCTGTTTTAGCTATATAAGTTGTTCCCAAACGGACACTAAGAGAGAAGCATTAGCAATTTCGGAAGAGAGGCAGTGCTTGATTTTTAACAATATTCAAGTGGCGTTTACTCCATTCTTTCGTCTATTGTGAAGCAATTTGACTTCTCTTAAAAATAAATAAATAAAATTTTTGAAAATCAATGGCGGATATAGGATTTTTTTTTTTTAGGTGGATAGCAAGTATTTTCCTACAAGCTTCTATTCCATTCCATAACATGTGGCTAAAATTAAATTATGTAACTCTATAAAATTTCAGATAGAGAGATTAAGTGTGTGTTTGGGATGGGCTGGAATTTTAAGCTTATGAAATTTTGCAGAGAAACTCCCCTGTATGTCTATTACATACCATAAAAATTTTGTAGTCAAATAATAAAACCATAATTTATTACAAATCATACAAGGCAGCATGCACGAATCTGTCCTGACAAAATTTCTTGTAAATTAGAAATTAAACCATTATTTTTATATTGATCCAAATGCTGTGAGACCAATTCCATAACAACTGTATATGTCTTAGCTTTCATAGAAAATAACCCTAGCATCCAAATTCACAGAATATGATTTAATACATATTTTTCTTGTTGTAAACATCAAATCTGTCACAGAGACAGCTTCAGTACATAATCTTACAAAATCATCAACAAATAGCAATAGGCCTTAATTTCATTGAGGTATTTTTAAACCTATACAATACATATTAAAATACTCTAATAAGCATCCAATAGATCATAACACCATCACTCTTTCAACTTACAAAAACAGAATCACAAGTTCAGTCTCACAAATCAGAACAGAGGATAAAGAATGAAAGTAAACAAACAATTATACTATCCAAATACATAAAATCAGATGAGGTTTAATTTACTTACCCACACACTTTGAAGATGAAACCTTAGGGTACATTTTGTACGTTGTAATAACTCCTGTAATGGAATAATTATTCATGTGTAATATTAATTCGGTCATTTGGTTGCATCTTTATTACATAGATTAATTATTACATTGGAATAACTATTCTTTAAATTGAAGAGTAGTTATTCCTCTTTATAATGGATATAATAGCTATTCCTTAGTGTATATAATAGGTTTTAAAATTAATATATTTCCAAAAATATAAAGTTTCTTTATACATCTTCTTTTACAAGTTTTTCATATGTAACAACCAAACTTATGAATAGTAATAATTATTCCATTACAATATCTTCTATTCCCAGTAATAAAAATTACTTTTCCTAATGTAATCTACATTTAGTGTACCAAACATACCCTTAGTGTTTAGGCTTTTAATTTCTTCATAGAGAAACTAGAATTTTGAGAGAGAGAGTGAGAGCTATTGGTGAGATGGTGTTGCCGTGTGAGAGGGGAAGAAGAAATAAACAAGAATAAAGAAGAAGAAGTAGAGAGAGAGGGGCTGAACTTTCTGTCTCAGCAAAAGAAAAGATAAGAAAGAAGACTTTAATTTGGGGCAACAAAAGAAGATAAGGCAAGTGGACATTTGGGGTGTTGACCGTGGGTTTGAGAAAAATGACCCAAGAGAGCTTCCTAGCTCTTTCCTTATGAGAAAAGTGAGTAAAGTGTGATGAATTTTCTGATTTGTGTGTGTGTACCCGTAGAAAATAGATGGGGAGATAGCTTCTTGGACGTTCTAGTGTCTTAAGAAAGTCAAGGAAGAAGTGAGGTGGCTCTTGGTGATTACATGGCCAAGTCCTGGTCTTTGGGGTTTGTCATCACGCATGAAACTTTGGCCTTGCATGTGTTGAATTTCCATTGGTTGCATGTGGTGGAATTTTTGCTATAATATCTCATGCATCATGCTTAATTAAAACATCAACTATGTATGTAATAACTTAAACCAATTAATATAGTTTGGTACATACTTATACTTAGTATATATTTACAATACAAATAGCCATTCCATTATTTATTTTCTTTACAATTCTTATTCAAAGGTATTATAAAATAAAATACTTATTAAATACTCTTATATTAATTTTAGAAAGTAAGTGACTTAAAATAATAATTAACTATTTAAACACATAGTAAGTGACTTAAAATAATAATTAACTATTTAAACACATAGTAAGTGACTTAAAATAATAATTAACTATTTAAACACAGTTTAACTATTAATTTGGGGTCGGGGTGTTACAATATGATATAGATAAGATTGCATATGTGGAGAGAGATTTCAAGAGATATGAGATGAATGTCGCAAGTATGTGTGTGGGTGTGTGTGAGAGAGAGAGAGAGTGATAAAATCTGCCAATAAGCCAAAAATTTTCCTGTTGAGTATTCATCCACCATCGTAGATCCAAGAGAAGAAATTAAGGTCCCTTTTTTGAGTGATAGACTTCACTATGTAATAGAAGCAGTGAAGGTAGATTGGAGAAAATTAGTACAATGAAGAAAATACTTAGTTTAAATTATTATTATTATTATTATTATTATTATTATTATTATTATTATTATTATTATTTTATGGATATCATGACAGCAATTTTAGGCTATGTGCCTCGTGATTTTCTTCAAAGCAAAAAAAAGAAAAAAAAGAAAAAAGAAAAAAAGAAATATCAGTCTCATCTCATGCTCTTTGCATGTACTTTGAGCTTCTTCTTCTTCTTCTTCTTTTTTTTTTTTTGTTAGGTTAAGTGTTATAATTTTTCATTTATCATAATTTATGGTTTACGCATTTATCCATTAATATTTTGCATTTGTGAACTACTGATACAACTAAAAGTGCCATGACATAAGGCTAGCTCCAAAAAAATGAACACATCCACACGTACGAACATATGATTTCAATACTATTTAGGTGTTCATTTTTTGTGTGCTAGCCTCATGACACTTTTTTTTTTTTTTTGAACGGACGGTAGAAAGTTTATTGAATCAATCACAATAATACAAATAAGGCCAACGTTGCAAATGGTTGGCATGGGGGGTTACTGACCACAAGCACATGACACTCTTGAATGTATCAATAATTCGCAAATATGAAATATTATTGGACAAATACGTAAACCTCAAATTAGAATGAATGGAAAATAAAAAATAAAACATTAGAGCACGAGCTAAGGCTATTAGGCTAGTCTTACTATTTGTTTGTTTATAAAGTTTTTTAAATGATATTTATACTTATCACATGGGGAATTCATCTATTAATCAGGATCTACAGGCTAACATTCAGACTCTTCAATCCTAATCTCTTATGTGGCGTTTGGTACAGGGTAATGTTTTAGGATTCCTAGGAATGTTTAAAGATTCCCATGTTTGGTTGCAAATCATTCTAAAGAATCAGATGCCCCCTTTAAACTCGTCTCAGTAGGAATGTGGATTCCCTTTAAAACAGGTAGGAATCCAGATTCTCAAGCTTAAAGGAAATTGTATTTTTTATAAATTGACAATTTTAACCCTTTTTTTTAAATGACTTGGTAGTTCACATTCAAATCTAAGGATAAAATGGAAAAAATAAATAATTCATTTAAAATTCCTGGGAATAAACTAAACATAGGAATAACTACATTCTTAGAAATGTGATTCCTAGGAATCATATTCCTAGGAATCTAGATGTCAGGAGTAATGTGGATTCCCCCGTACCAAACGCCACATTAAGGTCAACATGATTTGGGACAGGGAGGCTGGGACTGACGATACACCTACCAATATAAATGAGAAACCAATTTTCTTTTTATTTTTTTCCCAAGCTCCACTAGGCCACGACAAAGTAAGAATATTTGCAATTCGGAACAAAATATATATATATATATATATGCTACGGTAAACATTTTCAAACTCCCAAATTTCCAACCTGTTTCAAGTAATTAAATTTCATGAGAAGTTTCGATACTCTATAAATAAAATGAGGCAAGAAATTTCAACAAAACATATGTAATTGAAGTTTGAAATGTGGGAAATTTTTTATTTTTTATTTTTGATAATCAATAATTATAACAAGGAAGAGAATTTGAATCTGAATATCTTAATTAGAAACACTAAGATATGTCAATTGAGTGACAAGACTCTTGGCCAAATTACTCTTGCTCTAAATTGAGTATAACACATGAATAATTCAGCCAAGTTTCCTTGTATGATGTGTCAAGCTTAAATAAGAAATATTGTGTAAATGCGAAAACAATTTTCCTAATCTATTTTTCTAGCCCACCATGAAGACAGATATTCATTTCATAAATCCGTATGCAAACTGAATAAATATTCATGTGGTGTGTGTACAGTCAAATAAAAAGGTTTTGGAAACTACCATACTATTTGTACGACGCTGACCTTTCAAGTTTCAATCTTTGACGGCGTATGAAATGTTACAGTACTCTCTCTATATATACATGCTAAGACTTCAACAACTAAAAGCAATAGAGAACGATTATCCAAAATAAAACAAGCAATAGAGAACGGGAAGCAACAGAGAACAAGTAACGAAAAAATGGCTAGAGGTTTGGGTGTTCTTGCTGATGCGAGTGTTTTGTTGGGGAGCTCCAGTGGCCTACTTTTGTTGGGCGTGATTATCATGTCCATCCCAATTATATCAATGGTCATATTTGCTTGTGGTGATAATAAAGCTAAGAAGAGAAGAGCTGGTGGAGGTGGAGGTGGAGGTGGAGGTGGAGGTGGGTGTTGTGGTGGTGGAGGTGTGTGTTGTGGTGGTGGAGATGGAGATGGAGGTGGAACCTGTGGAGGTGGATGATAGAAAAATGAAGGATTCATTACTATTATAATAAGATGAGTGCTATGTCTACAACATTTTTACAACAAATCATAGATGGTAAGTTATTATTGGTTATGATTTGAATCTAAAACTTAAATTACTTTTTCTCCATCCATGACAACCAATAACAACTTACCACTTAGTATTTGTTGTAAAAATGTTGTGAACATAACATTTCTCATTTCACATGGTTTTGTTTTCTTTTTTAAAATAATTCAATTGTTATAAATAAATGGAGAGTAGTTTTATTGAAATGAAAGAATGAGGTGAAGGTTTCAAGTTATGAACCTCAATTCTCCTTGTAAAGAAGATCAATTGATGTCATTGAATTACAAGATTTTTCAGCATGTATTTTCTATTTGCTATTATGGTATAGCTAGCATAAAAAGAATAAATGATTGGTGTGGCTACATGACCCAATTTTGGGTTTCATTTCATGTGTATATATATAATCTTTTAATCAGGTTATGTCAATCATAACTATTCCTGCGTAATTCAGCTCAACAATCAATGAGAATTTAGCTTATGACAGGGCGTTTTCTCTATAAAAAAAATATGTGTACCTTTTCTTTTTTCTTTTTTTATTTTAGAAAGAACTCTTATTTTTACCTAAAGGTAGAAATTTGTGTTAAAATTAAATTCGACTAAACTCCAAGTCATTCAAAGCTAAATCCACGCTGAGCAATAGCTAAATGTGAAGTCTTATCGTGTTGGTTTTTCGCAATATCTCCAATAGTTTGCTATTAATGTATGAGGAGTATTGAAGCATTAACTAATTAACTAATTGTACTACATGAGATAGAAGTAAATTTAGGATTAAGTCTATTGTAAAAAGCTTCATTCTATTCCAAAAGTATTGATCAAGGAAATCTTTTCAGAATTTGGAATATTATTTTACTATTATTAACAGTTAGACTATTATGTTGATTTTCTCAAACCTTAAAGGAGTGCAGTATCATCTATCTTAAGGTTTAGGACAAAGTGTAATTCCTCCAGACTATAAGAGAGGTATGTGTAATTTATCCATAAAGATTAAAAGACAAGGAAGGTCAATAAAAGAAATGAAAAATATTGAGTAGAAATAAAATAACTCCATCCATACATAGTTTTTTTTTTTTTTTTTGGAGAAAAAAACTGATGTATTTTATTAATAAAATTTAACTACATTCAATTGTAAAATTGAACCAATATGAGATGGGATATCTTCCATACATACTTGAAAATCTGGTATGCATAATGCATTTTTAGCGAAACTATGAGCAACCCCGGCCCATTGTTGTTTCACTTAATGTGAGAATACAATAATCCTTCTCTACGAACATTTGAAAACCTAATACAATGAAATAAGTTGCAAAACATTTAACATCACAACTAAGTAAACCAACGGATTCCAAAGGCTACGAATCTGCATTCAAAGCGTACATTGCAAACTCTAAAACTCCCTCTGTGGTGACATCTTCCAAACTCAGATTAGCATCAAACTGTAAAGCTTTTGATATAGCCAAAGTTTCAAGCTCTATGATAGTTAGGGGGAGAGGGATGATTCCGACCATGTGTGCCAAGCCTTTTCCTTGGCATTCTCGGATGATCACTCCAATCACTGCCCTATCTTCTTCATGAAACATTGTATCAAAATAATTTGTACCCAAACCCTCCACAATTACATCAATAGTTGATCTCCAAAACATCACTAATTCACCTCCCATATCCAAACAACATTCACAGAATTTTGTTCCCAGAATATTGCATCATCAGAGTTCACCTTCAAGATCATCCACGACAGTAACTCTTTGAAATCCATGAAAGCTGCTTCCACAATAGAATTGTTGTTAATCAAAGACTTAGTCATACTGAGGATGTGCTCTAGCCTTGCTTCGTCTACCTATGTTTCGGCTATGAACATGGCAAAGGGATCTTTTGTCCATAATATTTCACCAGGCTCTCTCTGTCCATGGGTTCCCAAGCCCATGGCAAATCATTACTAAGAGATTCATTGCATCTAGCGGGGCTATGGTACAACTTCCGCCAATATCTGTGACTGAGAGATCCTCCTTGGAAATTTGCTTGGTCCACCAACAAGGTTGATGCATGATACGCTTCCATGACCTAACGTTTTTTGGTTGTTCCCCACTGATCTCCACCGTTGATGGACTTAATTGTTTTTGACCCACCATTAATTGTTTTTGATTGTCACGTGTAGAGCAGCTGGTCTCAATTGAATTGAAGACATGTTTTAATTCGATAATAATTGCTGGGGGAGTAATGGCCATCGATTTTGGTTGTGTGTGACTATCTTCAACAGATGCATGTGGACGTGGCTCAGGGCAAGTGGGATTTCCTAATATGGTAGGATTAATTGGTGGGTCAAACTCATTTAAAGCCGCCCCAATCTCATCAAGATGGATATCCTGAATTTGCGCACTTAGAGGCTGAGCATTAATGCGTTTTAAAACCTGAGCATCATTGGAAAAATCTGTCGTTTGTGGCTTTAACGTTGTAACGGCTTGCCTTAACTCCAAACTCTCCACGTCAACTGAATCATTACGGCTCTGCTCACCGGTTTCGTCACTAATCAGCGGTGGTGCTCAGCGTTCCTCTGTCTAAAACTCCAGACCAACCTGATTAGTGGGATTCGAATCACTCCAACCATTACTCATTGATTTCATGTCCCCATCCTGTTTATAACGTTTAGCACCCATTGGCTCACCGGCTGGCTCATGCACCGGCACAGAAAGCTTCTCAGTTTGGTTCTACTGCGTCAGTATCTCCTCTGCCCTTGACTGAGCATCTTGTTTGGCCTTGTTGTTCACCTTCCTCACGGAAAAATACCCTGGCACTGTGACTGTTTTCTTCTTCGAAGCCATAGAGTTTGATTGAATTTCCACTACACAACCTGTAAAAAGAGTTTCCCAAAACCTTTGAACAAAAACCCCACAAGCCAAGGAATACACGTGGTATCAGGGACGTAGCTGTTCATTGACTAAGGGGGGCAATGGCCCCCCCTAGATTTTTTTTTTTTTTTTTTTTAAATCATAATAGTATATATATTCTGAATTTTTTTAACATTTAGGTCCAAGATAATTACTCTTGGCCACCCCTCTCCCCCAAAAATTTACAAATTGGCCCTTACAACCCATCCAAAATAGATTTTTTTTTTTTTTTTAAATGAAAAATAAAGTCCATCACTTTAGTTGATGGCCTCTCCACAATCAAACAAACAAATTCCCCAAAAACAAGTAACAAATCCTTGAACTATAAGAGATATATATATATATATATATATATATAAAATAAATAAATAAATAAAAACCTCTTTGACATCCCATTCTTCAATGTTCTTGAGGAATGAGGAGGCAACTCAAAAAAGTTTACCAGTAATATCTGGAAAGTCACTCACTCTACTCTATTTAGAATGTTTATTTGAGAGAGATGAAGGGTTTATACTTAGACTACTCCTGCTCGCTCTTAGCTCTTTTTGGTGTGTGGCCATAAGCTATTGAGTATGTTACTAAGAGGACTACGTGTGTGGCTATTAATTTTTAAGGGAATACTTCTAATATTTAACTGGTTAAATTGGTTTAACTTGAAAGTTGAAACGTTTGAGGTTTTTTTTTTTTTTTTTTTTTGGAAAACGTTTGAGGTATGAACTTTTCTTATCTTCTCTTTGTTTACATTTTTTTTTTTTAATTCTCAATTAGTAGAGCTATAAGGTTTGAAATTGAAGAAATATTTGAAAATTAATTAAATAAATGACAGAACGAAGTAATGGAAACATTAATTTTTATAAGATAATCTCATTTAGTTACAAGTCAAGAAATTTTTTTAACATATTTTTTGCCCCCCCTAAGTCTAAAGTCTGGCTCCGTCCCTGCGTGGTATCCCTTGGTACCTAACATCACCTTCACAAGAAGGGATGAAACTAACAGCATAGACAAACTCTCCTTCAGAAAGAAGGGACAAACACTTCTACTGTCCAAAGGAAGGCCCCGCTTCCAAAGAGATAGAGAGATAGGCATCATTAGAACATTAGGAGTTCAGTCGGAAAGAAAGCTCTCTCTCGACAAAACAAGTTGAAGCTTGGTTCGATCCATACATAGTTGGGCTAAGAAAAAGGTATTGTCAAAAATTAGTTATGTCCAAGGATAATCAAGGAGTAGGTATCAAAATGTTTAATGGCATTGCATCGAGCACAAAATTGTGCTTATGGGTTAGAGTGGCAAATAAAATTCGAGACATGGGTAAATTATATGGTTATGCACACAATTTTCATAGGAAATTCCAATAGAGGTAACAAAAGTATGCCTTGGGTAGTATGAAAGTGATAAGAAAATGATAAGCTAAGGAGCTAATACAAATGCTAAAAGGAAAATTCCATGTAAGGGAGTATGTAGTATGTGATCTAAGAGGAACAAGAATAGTTATAATAAGATTATTACAAACATGGAGGGTGATTTCAAGAGATATGAGATGAATATCGCAAGTATGTGCGTGTGGTAGTGATAAAAATTTTCCTATTGAGTATTCACCATCGTGGACCCAAGAGAAGAAAGTCCCTGCTTTGAACGATATACTTCTCTATGTAATAGAAGTACTGTTGTAGATTGGAGAAAATTAGTGCTATCAGCTATGAAGAAAATATCTTAGATTTTGAGTAGGCGAGAATAGTATGAATGAATTGGGATTTTGTCAAATTCGCGTAAGATTCCTGCAATTGTATAGCATAATAAAGAATATACCTCCAATTGAAAATGGTAGTATTAAATTTTAAAAAATAAAAATAAAATTCACATCCAATTATGAAAAGAAATGGATAAAAATCACATAAGCATTGCCACGTGTGCAATAAATGGTCAAAAGACTGCATTCTAACATAGGTGTGCCATTGGGTCCCGCCCCTTGGCTTTGCCGGACGGTTGTGTTCTCAGCGAAAGAACCTAGACGCTTTTCTTTGCCAAATTCACTCCCACCTTCTTTTTCTCTCTCTCTCTCTCTCTCAAACACACAATCAAACTCACGGCGTTCCCCCCCTTCTTCAATGGCACAAATCGCATTAACTTCTTCGGCAACCCTTGTTTCCTTCAAAGGTATTCTTTCTATCTCTCTCACCCTCTTTTATTGCCATTGATTGCATAGAATTTCTTCTTCTTTTTTGATGAAATAGAATTTCCAAAATTAAAATCTAATTGAAATTCAATTTTTACACTAAATTAATTCGCTTGGCACAAAATTCTAAATTTAGATTAGATGAGACACGTGGTGCAAAATTAGACTTTCAGTGAATTTCAATTTGAAAATTAATTAGATTTTCTCTCTGCTTTACCTATTATTATATATGTGGATTTCATATTACAAAAACTTAAATCTTAAACATTTGATTGATGACATCACTATTGATCTTTGATATTCTAGAAACAAGCACAGATGATATATAAAAAGAAAATGTAATATAATGATGAATTTGTCAAAATTCACATCCAATAAAAATATATTGAGTGGAGTTATAACTATTGGATATAACCAAGTTTGCAGCCAAATTTTGTTCATTTTATAATAGAATGATTATTTATGCAAATCAACTATTCGGTTATTCGACTTTGTTTTCATTACAATAAACAGTTATTTCTTAAATAATTTAGGAATATTTATACCTCTTTAAGAGCATTTTCATTGGATTCTTTAAAACAAAATTCCTTTTCATTTTAGAGAGTAAACCCTTAAAATTTTAAGGTCCAACAATCTCTCTATTATACTTCTTCTTTTTTTTTTTTTTTTTGGAAGAGCATAAACGAATCTCTTGATGTGGATTGTAGCTTTGTAAACACAATTCCAGTTATGTCCTAGGATAGTCAAGGAGGAGGTGTCTAAATGTTTTAATGGCATTGCATCAAGCACAAAATTGTGCTTATGGATTAGAGTGTCAAAATAAAATTTGAGACAATGGTTATTATAGGCGAAAAACTCATTTTTGTCCCCTATATTTTCACGCGATTCCCACTTTGGTCCTTATATTTTATTTTCACCGCTTTTAGTCCTTGTTTTGAAAGACACGTTCCGTTTTAGTCTTTACCATTACTCATTTAACAAAAATATCCTACATGGAAAACGGTCCAACAATAAATACTGACATGTCCCTTAAAATAATATTAAAAAAATTATTTACATTTTTAAAATTGCCACATCAGTGATTTAATTTTTTTTTTAAAAGCCACACAAAACTCAAACACAAAACACAAAACAAAACCACAAATTTTTGGCCTCCATGCATAACCAAACCACAAACAACCACACAACCTTAAATTCGACAACCCACACACCTAAATCCCAGATCTGAAACCACCAATTTAGTTAGCCTATGGGTTTTGAGAGAAAGCCACCGTTGGTTTCGGCCATCAATTTAGAGAAAGAAAGTTTGGGTTTTCGTCCATGGGTTTAGAGAGAGAGAACTAGGTTTTCACTTCAAACTCAACTCGATCCATGCAATCATCATCCTTATCCATTACAGTAATGACAAGTAGTGAAGCCTAAATAAGATCTTTAGAGAAAGCATACAAATTCTGACAAACCCACAAATAGTCGATTTGGATTCAGACAACATACACCACAAACTCACAAGCCCAAAAATCAACATACACCACAACCCACAAATCAAGATTAACAAAACTCACAACCCACAAGCCCATCGTCAGAATACAAATCTCCACGATCTACACCACTGAGTTGAGAGATAGAGAGATGAAAGAGAGAGACTTACTGATTTGGGATAGAGAGACAACAATCTGTGAGTTAGAGAGAGTTTGAGCCATTTGGGTTTGAGTTTGAGCGAATCGTGAGAGAGAGTAGGTCGTTCAAAGGAAGAAAAGAAGAGAACCACCGCTGGTTATGGTGGTGGCGGTAGTGGCAATGAGTAGAGGAGGCCAGCCATGGAGTTTGAAAGAGTCGTGAGAGTTTTGGAAGAGAGAGGAAGGTTTGAGATTAAAGGCTTTCTTTTCTGGTTTGAAGGTTTTCTTTTAAATATGTGAAAATTTTTTGGGTTTGGATGCCAAGAAAATATATGAAAAAAAGAAAAGAAAAGAAAAGGAAGACAAAGAAAAAGGGAAGAAAATCAGGATTAATTTGCTAAGAATAGGAGTCAATCTTTTGGGGAAGAACACAAAGAAAATGAAGAACACATAGTTCTAAGTTCTTCATGTTCTTCCAAAAAAAAGAAAAAAAATTAATTGAAGTTCTGTTTTTAATTTATTTTCTTTTTTGGTTTATATTTTTTGACAAAAAAAAAAATTAAAATGCTGACATGGCATATAAAAATGCCAAATAATATTTCTTAATAATATTTTAATCGCTACATCAACTAATAGAGTATTATGTCTGCCACTGAGAACTTTGCTATTAGGGCACTGACAGTAGGGATAAAAATGAGATCGCTTTTTTTCTTTTAAGAACTAAAAGTGGTAAAAATAAAAGATATTAACTAAAGTGGGAATCGCATGAAAATGTAGGGACGAAAATGGGTTTTTTACCTATATTATATGGTTTATGAACACAATTTTCATAGGAATGTATTTTAAATGTGAAGGGCACTATGACGCCAAACCTAGTTCCAAACAAAACTATGCCTTGGATAGTATGGAAGTGATAAGAAAACGATAAGCTAAGGAGCTGGTACAAATGCTAGAGGGAAAATTCCATGTAAGGGAGAGTATGTGGTGTGTGATTTAAGATAGGAACCAATATAAATGAGAAACCAATTTTCTTTTTCTTATTTTCCCAAGCCCCCGCCTCCACCCACACACCCCCCCCCCCCCCCCCCCCCCCGACACCTGTTTCAAGTAATTATATTTCATTAAAATTTTCAATACTCTATAAATATAATTAGGCTAGAAATTTCAACGACACCTGTAAACAAAATCAAAGTCATTTATTAAATCTTATCCCAAAAAAAACTAATTTATTGAAGTCTTGTTCTAAATTTGCATAATACATGAATAATTAAATTTAACAAGGATTGCTGACATACAAAGATATCTTCTTATTGTTTTTTTATTTCCCCTCTCTCTTTCAAATCTCCCTGAATTGATTTTAAAATTAAAGTTGTTCCAAATGGCAAAGCACAAACAAAACTCAGCCAAGTTTCCTTGCACGACTTGGCCAGCTTAAATAATAAATATAGTGAAAATGGGAAACCAATTTTCTTTTTTCTTTTTTCCCCGAACCCCACTACGAAGAAAGATAATCATTTTTTAAGATACCACATCCATATGCAACTCGGAACAAAATATATATGCTATGTTAAATATTTGACACTTCCAAGGCCCAATTTGTTTCAAGTAATTAAATAAATTTTATGGAAAGTTTCAAAGTCAATACTCTATAAATAAAATGAGGCTAGAAATTTCAACGAAACCCCTGTAAACAAAAGATAATGTAATTTATTGAAGTTTGAGATGTGGAGTCAATTTTTTTTTAAATTTTTGATAATCAATAATTATAATAGAAAAGAATATTTGAACCTTAAATGTCTCAATTAAAAATATCAAGAGATGTCAGTTGAGTTATAAGACTCTTGATTAAATTACTCTTGTTCTAAATTGAGTATAACACATGAATAATTCAACCAAATTTCCTTGCATAATGTGTCAAAGCTTAAATAAGAAATGTTGTGAAAATGCGAAACCAATTTTCCTAATCTTTTTTTCTAAAACACAACAAAGACAGATATTCACTTCATAAGATGTACAAAATAAATTTTCACGCGTATTGTGAATCAATTTTGTCTTGTCTTAAAAATAAATAAATAAAAGTTTTGAAAACTAATAAAATACAATTTGTACCACGCTGATCTTTCAAGTTTCATACTTGATGACGTATGAACTGTTGCAGTACTATATATACATGCTAAAACTTCCACAGCTAATAAGCAATAGAAAACAAGTAACAAAAAAATGGCTAGAGGTTTGGGTGTTCTTGCTGATGCGGGTGTTTTGTTGGGGAGCTCGAGTGGCCTACTTTTGTTGGGCATGATTATCATGTCCATCCCAATTATATCAATGGTCATATTTGCTTGTGGTGATAATAAAGCTAAGAAGAGAAGAGCTGGTGGTGGGGGTTGTGGAGGTGGAGGTGGAGGTGGAGTTGGAGGTGGGGGTTGTGGTGGTGGAGGTGGAGGTGGAGGTTGTGGAGGTGGAGGTGGAGGTTGATGATAGAAAAATGAAGGATTCAATACTATTATAATAAGAGGACTGCTAAGTCTACAACATTTTTACAACAAATCATAGATGATAAGTTCTTATTGGTTATGATTTGAATTTACAACTTAAATTATTTTTTTGTCCATCCATAACTACCAATAACAACTTGCCACTTAGTATTTGTTGTAAAGATGTTGTGAACATAACATTTCTCATTTCACATAGTTTTTTTTTTTTTTTTAATAATTCAATTGTTCTAAATAAATGGAGAGTAGAGGTTTGTTTTATTGAAATGAAAGAATGAGGTGAAGGTTTCAAGTTATGAACCTCAGCTCTCCTTGTAAAGAAGATCAATTGATGTCATTGAATTACAAGATTTTTTGGCATGTATTTTCTATTTGCTATTGTGGTATAGCTAGCATAAAGAGAATAAATGATTGGTGTGGCTACATATGACCCAATTTTGGGTTTCATTTTATGTGTATATATGTAATCTTTTAATCAGGTTATGTCAATCATAACCATTCCTTCGTAATTCAGCTCAACAATTAATGAGAATTCAGCTTATGACAGGGCGTTTTCTCTATAAAAAAAAATGTGTACTTTTTTTTTTCTTTTTTTTTAGAAAGAAGTCTTATTTTTACCTAAATGTAGAAATTTGTGTTAAAATTAAATTCTACTAAACTCCAAGTCATTCAAAGCTAATTCCATGTTGAGCAATAGCTAAATGTGAAGTCTTATTGTGTTGGTTTTTCGCAATATCTCCAATAGTTTGCTGTTAATGTATGAGGAGTATTGAAGCATTAACTAATTGTACTACGTGAGATAGAAGTAAATTAAGATTAAGTTTATTGTAAAAACCTTCGTTCTATTCCAAAAGTATTGATCAAGGAAATCTTTTCAAAATTTGGAATATTATTTTACTATTATTAACAGTTAGACTATTATGTTGATTTTCTCAAACCTTAAAGGAGTGCAGTATCATCTATCTTAAGGTTTAGGACAAAGTGTAATTCCTCCAGACTTCAAGAAAGGTATGTGTAATTTATCCATAAAGATTAAAAGACAAGGAATGTCAATAAAAGAAATGAAAAAATATTGAGTAGAAATAAAATAACTCCATCCATACATAGTTGGGCTAAGAAAAAGGTATTGTCAAAAATTAGTTATGTCCAAGGATAATCAAGGAGTAGGTGTCAAAATGTTTAATGGCATTGCATCGAGCACAAAATTGTGCTTATGGGTTAGAGTGGCAAATAAAATTCGAGACATGGGTAAATTATATGGTTATGAACACAATTTTCATAGGAAATTCCAATAGAGGTAACAAAAGTATGCCTTGGGTAGTATGAAAGTGATAAGAAAATGATAAGCTAGGGAGCTAATACAAATGCTAAAGGGAAAATTCCATGTAAGGGAGTATGTAGTATGTGATTTAAGAGGAACAAGAATAGTTATAATAAGTGATGAGTGTGAACTCGTCAGCACTTGTTCGTCGGACGGAAATGATTCTTCAACCCTTGGAAGTGAACACCGGTGTGGTGCCTGCCACAATGCCTCCGATGCCAAAGTTAGTAAAAGAAGCTTTCTAGAAAATGAGCAATATAATTGAAAAGAATTAGAAAGATCTCTTAGTGTTTTTTTTTTTGTGTGTATATACCTGTTCTTCAACAATGTGGGAGACTGATATATGTTCTCATGGCTTCTAGCCGTTGGGTAGTTATGGAGGTCTTTAATGCTCATTTTGGTAACGTCTGGGGCCCTTTAGTGTGCCATCATTGCCTTTCAACGGATTGTACAATTGTCTCTGTAACCGTTTTGGGCTTGATTGCCTGCATTGAATGGTCTAAATATATTCGTCAGTAGAGCATATGATCGTCTCACCTAGCCAGAGTTTGGACTCATCCGTGTCAATGGTATCATTCGTGTGTACTTGAACTTCGTCAGTCCCGTCAGTTGCCCCCCGATTCTATGTTCGTCATTGAAATGACGATCATAGAATGTGAGGAGTTTTACAGTTTATGAGTGTCGTTTGGGATTTCGATCCGCAGTAAATGCAAAGTGGCGGCGTTTCGCAAACCATGGCACACGTGGCACGCGCTGGTGGGTGGAGTCAATGCTTTGATTTGGTGGGACTATTGGGCTTCCCGCTGGTTTTTCAGTTTCCCAAAGCCTCAGTTTAAAACCTTCTTTTGTTCACATTTTGTTTTTCAAAAATTCTTTAATCATTTGCTTTGAGCATCTTCTCTGGCGACCTCTCTCCGCAATCTTTCTGCGAACTAGCAACCGGCGTGGTGGTGCTTCTTCTTCTGGTGGTGCTTCTTCTTCTAACTGCTTCCTCAAGGTATGCTCATTCTCCAGTGTTATGCTTCTCTGTCTTGCTATGGCTTTGGCTCTGATCCTTTCTTTTTTTTTTCTTTTTTTTTTTTAAATTCCATGGGGGTTTAGTTTGCTGTTGTGTGTTTTGGTTTTTCATGCTTAGTAGCTCTGAGGTTAGGGTAGCTTACCCCTCAATTTCATTCCTTTTTGCTCGGTTAGGAGGGTTTTTGGGGGTTTCCTCGAATATTGAGGATTTTGTTTTTAAGGGTAACTGTTTAAGTGCTGCTTTGGCCGATCTGTTGCCTTTGCTTCGTCAGTCTTTGGATTGGTTTGTGAACGAGGTTGGAGTGCGAGTAGGTATGTCAGAAGTTAGGTTGAGCGAGCTTGAAACTAGGTTGTCATCCAACGGCGGCCCGGTGGACGAAGATACCACCGTCTCGGGTTCTCGAGAGGTCAGGGCTTTTTATGCCCAGGGAGAGGAATGCGAGTTAGATGCTGACACGTTGGCAAGATTTAGAGATAGATTCCAGTTTCCTAATAGGGTTAGGGTTCGTCTGCCTAGTGTGGAAAACCGGGCGTGTCACTTCTTCCCAGGTAAGGTATGCTTTTACGAGGCTGCCTTCATTTGTGGGTTGAGGTTCCCCGTCCATCCTTTCCTAATGGAGTTGCTAGATCATTTTGATATCGCTCTAGGGCAGCTCATGCCCAACTCTTGGAGAATTTTAATCAGCTGTATAGGGATATGGCTGGCAGCTAATGATGGGGATATGATCAGGGTAAACGAACTAGTGTATTTGTACCGTTTGAAAGAGTCAAAGGAGTATGGGTACTATGAACTAGTGCCTTGGGAGAGAGGGACTAGGATCGTTTTGAAATTACCTTCGTCATTCAGGTATTGGAAGTCCAGATTCTTCTATGTGTCTGGGGACGATTTTGAGACGCCCTCGGGCGAGGTTTGGGGTGATCTCCCAGTGTTACGTCGTCGGTAGGAAACCCAGACTTTAGGTGCATCAACATTTCTTCTTCGTTTCTTGAATTTCATCGCGCTTCCAATTATGGCCGCTAACACTGTCCTTTTTTTTTTTTTTTTTTTTTTTAACAGTTAAAAGACGACCTAAGCTTAAGAGCAGGTACAGAGAGCGCATGCAAAAGGCTATCAAGTACGCGCAGACGATCAAGAGCTGGGACGATCTCGTCAATCCCCGAACTCTTGCATTCTTCTGTATCGGGCCTGAGCCTTCTGCCTTTGTTTTGAAGAACCTTGACATTGAAGGAAAAAAGAGTAAGTTCTAGATTCGTCAGTACTGACCTTTTCTTTTCTTATGCTTTTCTTCGTAGCTAATGTTTTTTTCTTTTTACAAAGATGACGTCGAAATTCAACAAAGATATGTACGCCAAGATGAGGGCCAAGAAGGACGAGCCCTTATCCAACATAGGCAAAAAGACGATGCGCATAGTAGGGAGGGGTCTTTCTGCCACTCCGCCATCCTCCGTCACTCCCCTCGTATCCGGTACTGAGACGATGAGGACTGCTTCCCCGTCTACTTCAGTAGAGGAGCTTCCCACGCCCGTCACCAAGAGGCCACGCCAGACGAGGAAGGAGAAGGAGAAGGAGAAAGAGGATGCTGGACGCTCAACAATTTGGGGGGACAAGAAGTTAGCGGTTGAACGGGCCCACAATATTGACTGCTGACGACCTGAAGGCCTTCTATGGGGTTCCTTTTAATACAGTTGCTGGTGGCCACATCCATAAGCTAGTCCAGGTGAAGTGCTTCCTTCATGAGCAACCCCCATCTTCTTTCTTCTCTTCCTTTCTTTTTTTTTTTTAACTGAAGAATTGGTGCCTTTTTCTTTTTCTTTTTCTTTTTTTTTTTTCAGGCACTGGGACAGAGCTTGCACATTGCTTCTGAGTATCTTACTCAAGAGGCTAAGCTTGCATCCCTTATCTCAAAGGTGCAAGCTCTGGAGAATGAGAACTCCCAGCTGAAGAAAAACCTTATTGATTCCATGGACGAGGCTACCACTTTAAAGGAGAAGGTCAAGGGTTTAGGTGACGACCTTAGAGTTAAACGCCAGCTAAACTTGGAGAAAGACGAGTAGCTCCAAAATTCCAAAGAAATGATGAAGACCATTGTGGCGAGGTCCGTTGAGGCCTTTCAAACCATTGAAGAGCACAATACTGTGCTCTTCAGCTAGTACTTTAAAGGCTTTGAGCTTCTGCGGAGATACATGGTCAAGCATCCAACTGGCGTCGACATGGGGAACCTGGATTTGGAGGAGGTGGACAAGGAGATGGCTGCTGACGAAGCTGCTTCATCCGCGGTCCCTGCTGACGATGTTCCAGGAGATGCCCCTGCTGGTGATGCTACTATCGTTGATGCCCCTCTTGCTTCTGACGCCTGAGCTTATTACTTATCTGTGATAAAAAAATATTCCTTTTGTCTATTTGCCCGTGATCGCTTTTTGTAAATCTAACTCAGAAACATTTTTTTTTTTTTTGGAAAACAATGTTTAAACCCAGCGTTTATGGGTTGGCAAAAGAAACAATGGTAATTTCTTTGTGTTAATTTATTTTTAGTGCATCTTGCCTGTGTTTGCAAGTTGCATGCTTTTAATTGCATGTGTGATGTGTTTGGTGAAACGTTTTTCATTTTTATGAGATATACCTTATTTGGGTAGTGTTGTGATCGTCAGTGGTTTACATCCGTCAATGCAGACTATTACTACTTAGCCATTTTTTGGCTTTTCAATCACCCTTGGTGATATTGTAGTCGTCAGTAACGTACATCCGTCTAGGCGGAATTTTGTTACTTAGCCATTTTTTGGCTTTTCAATCACCTTTGGTGGCATCGTTATCGTCAGTAACGTACATCCGTCTAGGCAGAATCTTGTTACTTAGCCCTTTTTTTGGCTTTTCAATCACCTTTGGTGACATCGTAGTCGTCAGTAACGTATATCCGTCTAGGCGGAATCTTGTTACTTATGTAGTCGTCAATAACGTACATCCGTCTAGGCGGAATCTTATTACTTAGCCATATTTTTATCTTTTCAATCACCTTTGGTGATATCGTAGTCGTCAGTAACGTACATCCGTCTAGGCGAAATCTTATTACTTAGCCATTTTTTGGCTTTCATTAGTTTCCCCAGGCATGTTTTATACACAAATATAGGCTGAATAATTCATTTATTAATCGTAAATGATGAATGTGTCTTTCCATTACATCTACTGATGATATTTTTTCAAGTGTTCAATGTTCCACGGTCTTGGGAGCCTTTGTCCGTCTAGGGTCTCCAGGTGGTAGCTGCCTTGTCTGGAGTAGTGAATGACTTTGTATGGCCCCTTCCATGTGGGGCCGAGCTTTCCTTGAGTGGGATCCTTGGTTGCCTGGGTTACCTTGCGCAAGACGAGGTCCCCGATGCTGAGTCTTTTGAGCTTCACCCTTCTATTGTAGTAATATGTCATCTTTCTCTGGTATTTCGTCATCTTGCTGAAGGCTTTGTCTCGTACTTCGTCGAGACAGTCTAGGTCAACTCGTAGTAGGTCGTCATTTTCTTATTCATTGAATGCTTCTCTCCTGGTGCTGGTTATTCCCACTTCTACAAGGATCACGGCTTCAGTGCCGTAGGTGAGTCGGAAGGGGGTCTCTCCTGTTGGGGTTCTGGCCGTGGTTCTGTAAGCCCACAAGACATTGGGCATTTCTTCTGGCCAAGCTCCTTTCGCGTCATCTAGTTTGGTCTTTATGATCTTAAGCAACATGCGGTTCGTTACTTTCGTCTGTCCATTCGCCTGTGGGTGGCCTGGTGACAAGAACTAGTTCTTGATGCCCAAGCCTGAGCAGAAGTCCTTGAAAATTTGGCTATCGAACTGTCGTCCGTTGTCCGATATGATCGTCCGTGGGATCCCGAACCTGCAAATCATGTTTTTCCATACAAACCCCTGGATTCTGGCCTCGGTGATGGTTGCCAATGCCTCTACCTCAACCCATTTAGTGAAATAATCAACAGCAACTAGTAAGAATTTTACCTAACCTTTGCCTTGAGGCAGTGGGCCAACGATGTCGATTCCCCATTGTGCGAATGGCCATGGAGACGTTATCGTTGTCAGCTTTTCTGATGGGAGCCGTTAAACATTCCCGAACCTTTGACATTTGTCACATCTCTTGACGAACCTTGCTGAGTCATCTTGCATGGTCGGCCAGAAGCAACCTGCTCGCATAATTTTTCTTACCAGGGATTTTGGGCCTGCATGATCACCACAGATCCCTTCATGGACCTCCCTCAGGACGTATTCGACCTCTCCTTCGTCAACACACTTCAAGTAGGGCATGGAGAAACCTCTTTTGTACAAAGTATCATTGAGAATTGTGAATCTGGTTGATCTCTTCTTGATCTTCCTAGCTTCATCTGTGTTTTGGGGCAGGTGGCCATCCTGGAGAAAGGACATGATGGGCGTCATCCAGCTATTTGTGCCCTCGACTGCAAATGTTGAAATTTCTTCTATGCTGGGGTTCCTTTGTATCTCCATCATTAAGTCCGTCCCTGATTTTGTCTCTTCCGACGAGGCTATCCTTGAGACTTCGTCTACAGCCATATTCTGGCTTCTCGAAATCTGAACGAACTCCACTTTTTCAAACTCTTGAGTCAAGCGTTTTGTCAACTTGAGGTATTTCTGCATTCTTTCTTCTTTTGCTTCGTACTCTCCTCTGATTTGCCCAATTATTAGCTTTGAGTCATTCTGGACTAACAGGTTGCTGGCCCCAAGCTCTCTTCCGAGTCTTAAACCCATCAGAATTCCTTCGTACTTAGCTTCGTTATTGGTGGCTGGAAATTTTAGCTGGACTCTATATTTCAATGTTTCTCCGTCAAGAGTGGTTATGACGACCCCTACTCCCCCTCTTTTTTAGGTTGATGATCCATTAGTCTGTATCACCCATGTCTCGCCCATGCTGGCAATGCTCGGCTCGTTTAGGTGAGTGAACTCGGCGATGAAGTCAGCCAGAACTTGTGTTTTGATGGCCGTCCTGGGATGGTATTCCACGTCAAATTGGCTGAGTTCAATTGCCCATTGGACCATCCTCCCGGCTGCCTCGGGTTTGTTCATAGACTTCTTGATGGGTTGGTCCGTCATTACTAAGATCGGGTTTGCTTGGAAGAATTGCCTGAGCTTGCGTGAGGCTACTATCAATGCAAAGGTGATTTTCTCGATCCTCGGGTACCTGAATTCAGCTCCCTGGAAAGCTTGGTTGACGTAGTACACTGGGAGCTGTTTCCTATCTTCTTCTCGTACTAAGGCTGCACTGACGGCTATAGACAAAACTGCCAGGTATAAGTACAATTTTTCTCCTTCTTTGGATGGGCTTAGCAGTGGTGGGTTGCTGAGGTAACGCTTGAGCTCTTGGAAAGTCGCTTCACATTCATCGGTCCATTCAAAAGCTCGCTTAAGGGTCTTAAAGAATAGTAAGCACTTGTCCGTTGCTCTTGACACGAATCTGTTAAGAGCTGCAATCCGGCCTGTGAGCTTCTGGACTTCCTTGACGGTCTTGGGTGATGCCATGTTGAGTATAGCTTGCACCTTCTTAGGATTTGCTTCTATTCCTCTTTAAGACACCATGAATCCTAGGAATTTTCCGGAGATGACACCAAAAACACATTTGCCAGGGTTTAGCTTCATTTGGTATTGCTTAAGGGTATCGAATGTCTCCTTAAGGTCGTCCAGATGCGCGAGCTCTTCCTTACTCTTGACGAGCATATCATCGAAGTACACTTCCATATTCCTGCCTATTTGTTTGACAAACATTTTATTCACCAACCTCTGATACATCACTCCTGCGTTCTTTAGCCTAAAGGGCATCACCTTGTAGCAGTAGAGCCCCGACTGGTGATGAAGGCGGTTTTATCCTAATCCTTGTCAGCCATTTTTATCTAATTGTACCCGGAGAATGCCTCCATGAACGTCAACAGCTTGTGCCTGGCCGTGGAATCTACCAGCTAATCTATTCTTGGAAAAGGGAAACTGTCCTTCGGGCAAGCCTTGTTTAAGTCTGTGAAGTCCACGCACATCCTCCATTTTCCATTGGCTTTCTTTACTAGGATGACGTTTGCCAGCCAGTCTGGATAGTACACCTCCCTGATAAAGCCTGCAGCCAAGAGTTTACTCACCTCGTCAGCAATTGCCTGGTCTCTTTCTGGCGTAAATGTCCTTCGTCTCTGCTTGATGGGTTTCCTCTCTTGGTCCACATTCAACCTGTGTTGGATAACTTCTGGAGATATTCCTGGCATGTCGTCATGGCTCTAAGCAAAGATGTCCAAATTCTCCCTGAGAAATCGAATGAGCCTCGTTCTCATCTCAGGACTCAATGTTGTCCCTATTCTGGTTGTTTTCGTCCTTTCCCCCTCGATCAACTCTATTACTTCCAGTGCTTCCATTTTTTCTTCCTCTTTTTCTTCTACTACCCACGCGTGGTTCTCCTTAGCTACTAAAACAGCTTGATAGCATTCTCAAGCTAGAACTTGGTCTCCTTTAACTTCACCAATATCTTCTTCTGTTGGAAACTTCACCTTCAAGCAGCAGGTGGATGTGGACGCCTTCCACTTGTTGAGTTCTGGCTTTTTGATGATAACATTATAGGACGAGGGACAATCTACTACCAAAAAGTCTATCTGACGAGTCGACTGCTTTGGATACGTTCCCACTGTTACTGTCAGCGTTACTATACCCCTGGGGTACACCTTGTCACCGCTAAAACTGACGAGTGGAGAATCGAATGGATGAAGTCTCTTGGGATCCAGCCTCAATTGTTGGAAGGCGAAAAAGTAAATGATATCGGCAGAGCTACCATTGTCCACGAGGACTCTTTTGGTGTTGAATCCTTCTATGGTGAGCATTATGACCAACGGGTCATTGTGAGACTGTTTTACTCCTCTGGAGTCACTCTCGTTGAAGGTCATATCCTGATCAGTTTGTCTGTACTTTGGCAGGGGTGTCATATGGACGCTATTCACATGTTGTTGATGTGTTTTTTTGAGTGACTTGAATGAACCCCCAGTGGTAGGCCCCCCTGCTATCGTTTGTATCTCCCCGACCACATTTTGAGGAGGTTGTGATTGACGGCCGTCGTTCCTGGAGGAGGACCCCTATTGGCCTTTGTTTTCATCCCGGAATTTGTCGTGTTCCCCCTTCTTTACGAATTTCTGCAACTTCCCCCTTTGTATCAATTCTTCTATCTGCTCTTTGAGATCCTTACAATTTTCGGTGTAGTGGCCGTGATCTTTGTGGAATCGGCAGTACTTATTTTTGTCGCGGAAGTTAGGAGATGAATGTAATGGCTGTGGCCACTTAAGATAATGCTCGTCTTTAATCTGCGCCAAAATTTTGTTAACAAGCATAACGAGAGGGGTGAATTTTACCGTTCGTGGATTTTTGTCATCCTTTCGTCTGACTCCGTCATTGATTCGACGATCTGGAAGATCCCACTTCTGCCCTCTAGGATTGTCTTCTCTTCTTCCTTTGTCCCTTGGTCTGTCTACGTCCTTGATAGCAACCAATGTGTCTTCAGTGTTCATGTACTTCTGCGCCTTGAGGAGCATTTTAGCCATCGTCTTTGGGGGGTTCTTCGCGAGGGAGCTGACGAGATCCCTAGACCTCAGTCGTGCTTTGAAGGTCGTCAGCTGCACCATATCGTCGGCTTCGTCTACCTCCAGTGTTTCCCTCGTGAAACGTTTTACATACGACCTCAGGGTTTCCTTTTCCCCTTGTCTGATGGTAAGCAAGTGGTCAGCGGTCCTCTTTGGTCATTGTCCTCCAATAAAGTGACGCAGGAAGGCATTGCTCAACTGCTCGAACGTATCGATTGACGATGTTGGCAAATTTGTGAACCATTCTCGGGCAGCCCCCCTAAGTGTAGTTGGGAATGAGCGACACAATATTTCATCTAGGGGGTGTTGAAGTCCCAGGGAGGGTCGTCTTGAAGGTGTTTAGGTGATCTTGAGGGTCCTTCAACCCATCGAAGGGCTCGAGCTGAGGTAACCGGAATTTCGACGATACTGAGCAGTTGAGGACCGCTGTTGTGAATGGTGAATCCGTCGCCCGGACCATCCGATCCACACTCCGCTCTGTTTTTTCTTTGATAGCGTTCCTTAGTTCGTCCATCTCCCTCCTCATCTCCCGAAGAATATCTGAATTTTGCTCGACGGGAGTGTTTGGCCTTCGATGGTCACTTCTTCTGTTGCTATCCCCCTCATCTTCCTGATTTCCCCTCGAACGATTTTCCTCTTGCTGAAGCCGTAATCTCATTTCTTGGTTTTGCTTAGTCAGTTCTTCAACTGTGGCTGCGAGAGCTTGAACTTGTTGAGCTAGGGCTGCAGCATCTTAATTAGACTCCATCTTGAAAGAACAAGGATAAGGAACCACTATTTCGAGTTTGAACACAAAAAAGTGTCATCCCCACAAACGGCGCCAAGCTGATGAGTGTGAACTCGTCAGTACTTATTCATCGGACGGAGATGATTCTTCAACCCTTGGAAGTGAACACTGATGTGGTGTCTGCCACAATGCCTCCGATGCCAAAGGTAGTAAAAGAAGCTTTCTAGAAAATGAGCAATGTAATTGGAAAGAATTAGAAAGATCTCTTAGTGTTTTTTTTTTTTTTTTGTGCGTATATACCTGTTCTTCAGCAATGTGGGAGACTTATATATGTTCTCATGGCTTCTAGCCGTTGGGTAGTTATGAAGGCCTTTAATGCTCCTTTTGGAAACGTCTAAGGCCCTTTAGTGTGCCATCACTGCCTTTCAACGGATTGTACAGTTGTCTCTGTAACTATTTTAGACTTAATTGCCTGCATTGAATGGTCTGAATATATTCGTCAGTAGAGCATATGATTGTCTCACCTAGCCAGAGTTTGGACCCGTCCGTGTCGATAGTATCATCCGTGTGTACTTGAACTTCGTCAATCCTGTCAATAAGATTATTACATACATGGAGGGATTCAAGAGATATGAGATGAATATCGCAAGTATGTGCATGTGGTAGTGATAAAAAATTTTCCTATGGAGTATTCACCATCGTGGACCCAAGAGAAGAAAGTCCCTGCTTTGAATGATATACTTCTCTATGTAATAGAAGTACTGTTGTAGATTGGAGAAAATTAGTTCTATGAAGAAAATATCTTAGATTTTGAGTAGGCGAGAATAGTTTGAATGAATTGGGATTTTGTCAAATTCGCGTAAGATTCCTGCAATTGTATAGCATAATAAAGAATATATCTCCAATTGAAAATGGTAGTATTAAAATTTTTTTTTTTTTAAATAAAATTCACATCCAATTATGAAAAGAAATGGATAAAAATCACATAAGCAGTGCCACGTGTGCAATAAATGGTCAAAATAGGTGTGCCATTGGGTCCAACCCCTTGGCTTTGCCGGACGGTTGTGTTGTCAGCTAAAGAACCTAGACACTTTTCTTTGCCAAATTCACTCTCTCTCTCTCTCTCTCTCTCTCTCTCTCACAAACACAATCAAACACACGGCGTTTCCCCCCTTCTTCAATGGCACAGATTGCATTAACTTCTTCGGCAACCCTTGTTTCCTTCAAAGGTATGCTCTCTCTCTCACCCTATTTTATTGCCACTGATTGCATAAAATTTCCTCTCTCTTTTTTTCTTGATGAAATAGAATTTCCATTTCCATACATGTATACCCAGATGGGTTTCTCTTAAATTTTCAGAAAATTTAAAAATCCCAGAATTTTTTAACTTGAAAAATTTTAGGTATCATCTATCTATGCCGTACTATTTTCACCCAAATGATGATCGTGCACGTTTTTTGTTATTAAGCGATTGAAGTCTTAGCGTATGATTGGAACTCAAAAAAGTTGATAATTTGTGATATGATTGAGGGTCATGACTTTTGTAATCTAGGGTGTGAAATGGGAAAGATTTTATTACCTTAATTGGGGGATTTCAGGTGGAGCAAAACGAGGGGCTAAGTTAAGTTCAGATACTTCGAGACTGAGAGTGTCTAGGATTGGAACCAATTTATGGTTGTTAAACAAAAATGGTGGAAGTGGAAGTGGAAGTAAAGGCTTTGGATTAGTTGATTCCGATGGAATATATAGAGGAAACAGAGGTGTCGTGAAGGTATCCGATGGTCAAGCAGCCCCCTTGTCTGACTCATATTTCTGGGCGGCAGCTTATAATAAGGTTGGAATTTTATCATGCACATTTCCATTTATATCTCTACCATAAAAAGACCACTAGGATTTTTAATAGTATGAAAGTGTTTACTCAATGGGTTTTGGCCCTTTAGTCTTTTGGGTCCTCTGGATTTTGGGTTGAAATCCATGACTTGGACCTGGGCCTTTGTTTTTTTTTTGAATGGTGACTGTTCTGTGTGGGCCACATTAAATGGTGTTTTACTTGGAAGCAATGCTAGAAACATACTCATTTTTTTCATGACTTGTTAAGAAGTGATTAGTGCAGCATTATTTACAAAATAAATTCCAATTTTCTTTTAAGCTTGATAACACAAATTATAATATGCCACCTGAAAAGTGTGAAAAAAAAGTATGAAAATTTGTGTATTGAGACTATTGTTAACTTTAATATGCTATGCAACTAGCCGACTGCAATGTGTTGCATTTGAGAGAAATAAGTATAATATAAAAATTTTTGTAATTATTGACGACATGATATGTTACTAAAGTATATGCCAACCAGTTGAGTTACTAGATTCTTGACAACATGATGTGTTATGATTGATGTATAGTTAAAGTGGTACAATTATAGGCTCGTATAAAAATAATGTTGATTCAATCATGGTTTATCACCTTAGTAAGTTGTAAAAAAAAAAAAATTATGTTGATAGCATTGCTAATTTTTTTTTTTTTAACTACCACTAAAAGGTCTTGAAATACTTTTTGAGAGGTGCTACGTTCACAATATTTTTATAAATTTTTTACAATAAATCATAGATGGTTAGTTGTTAATGATTTTAATTTAAATCTATCACTGAAATTACTTTTCTACCCCATTAATAACAACCCGTAACAACCTGCCACATAAAATTTGTTGTGAAAATATTATGGACATAGTATTTTTTATACTTTTTATATACTAGGACTCTCTTTTTCTTTTTTCTTTTTTATCTCAAAAAAAATTAAAAAAAAAAAAAAAACTAGGATTCTCTTAATTATTAATTCACTATTTTTTTTTCTATAAATGCCACACTAAAAACAAAACAAAACAAAATTCCCCATTTGTTGATGAACTGTTCCAAATCCCAAATTAATGAGTCATTTATGAATAATCTCAACAAAAAAACAAAAAGAGTCATTTATGAATGTTGTAAATGTAACAATAAAGCAAACCCATTTCCATTTCAAAAACGCAAGTAATTTGGTCCAGAACAGTTAATTCGGATTAAAAAACTAACAGTTGACTTTAGTTTAGCGAGTAGCATTGCATTCCACTTTCTTGGAGCACCTGTACCTGCCAGTTTGGTTAGGATACTTAGCCAACCTTTAGAAAAAAAGGGATAGAGAAAAAGAAAGACAAAGAATATAATGTTTCTTATAGCAATAAAAAGAAAGAAAGAAAAAAAAAATCTTGCTTTTACTACTTCATGTAGTGAAGCTGAAGATTGTTTCAACTTTGATTACCAAACAAAGTTGATTATTTGTCTAAGCAAGTCTAGACAACATGTTTCTAAAACCATGAAAATAAGATTCAGAAAAAAAGGGTCCCATACCCCACACACACAAATGTGATTTGATCCAACCTAGGGCTTCTCTTCTCCTTGATGACCCAAATTTCTACTAGTACTTTTTCTTTTCCCTTCTTCGTGGCCAATTTCTAGTACTCTAAATTAAGAGTATAAAATAGTGGTATTTTCACATGGGCCAGATTGGCATAATTTCATAGAAAATTAGGCGGCACTTGGACCGGCCTTTGCCTAACTAGTCCAAGTTCTTGAGTTTCTACTTTCTAGTAAGCAAAGCACTTTGAGTATTCCTTCTTCCACGACCCAAAAAAATTGAAAAGGCACGTAGTGTTAATCACATCTCCGTTGATGACGGTCCAAGTCATAGAATACATTTTTGTTTTCACAAGTATAGTGCCCAAGTCAACGAGAACGTGTCCTGTTTTTCTTGTTTTTATTATTCGTGACACTAACTACAAATTAGTTAGGGGTACATTTTCACAATTTTAATATAGTTTTGTCATTTTTCGACCGTTTGACTCATTCTATTGGAAATTGAACGTCTGTTTTGGTATAAATTCTTTGTGCTAAGTGGGGTTTTGGAGTCTGGGTCAGAGACTACTAAAATGGACCACTTCTTAATTCACAAAGGAAAAAATCAAAGGAAAATAAAAGAAAAATCCTCATGTATGGCATGTATAAAATAGGACAAAATTCGGAATAAAAATTAAAAGTGACCCTTTGATGTTTTCATTTGCAAATCAATACATGTTGGCACGTCGCAATAGCTTCTAATAATTTCTCTCTTTAAAACATTGCACAATTGGGAATTAAAATTAGTAAATTACCCATCTCAGATTTTTTTATTATTATTATTTATTTGTCAAGTCAAATTAGAATGCTTTGCACATCCCACTATCACAACCAGGGTTAAAAAAAAAAAAGGTATACAAGTAAATTTAAGAATTTTATTATACTTTAAAATGTCAATATCATAAAAGGGAAATATTAAAGAATGCTTTAAGAGCATCAATTTATAAGCTATTTTTAGAAATATTTTATGAGAAAATAATAAATCAATTGATTTTGATAATAACTTTTCAAATTTTCTGTAAAAATAATACCAAAATTTTTCTAATATAATTTATTAATAATTACCCAAAAAGATCTCCTTAATATGACCCATCATAAAAAGTTAAAAACCAAGCTAGCTAGTTTTTCAGCACATTGAAGGTATCCACCAAATTCTTGTAATTCCCTGCAACATTGGAAACCGTATATTAGTCAAAACTCAAAAAGTTATACTTTTCTTAAACCGTACACCTCTAGGGAAAAAAAAAGAAAAAACAAATTAGAAATCAACAAAGTTACAAAACCAAGCAAAAATAAATATAAATAATAAATAAATAAAACACAAAAAATATATATATATATTTATAGAATAATAGAAATATAAATCGTACATATATGGAAAGGAAACAAATTAGAAAGTCCAACTACAACAGCACTACCTATACCAAATCAATAAATAAAAAAACCCGAAAGAGAAACGAAACTTACAGAGCCCATTCCATACGCGTTTTTCGTTTACCTCCTCTATCTTTTCCTCTGGTTCTGTTCTGTTCTCAAAAAATAAAAACTCTTTCTTTCTCTCTCTCTCTCTCTCTCTTTCTGTGTCTCTCTCTTTTCCTTTATTTTCAGAGAGCCACATTCTTCGTCGGTCATCCTCAAAAACTCGACCTTTTTTCATTTGTCTTGTTTCATACCCACGTTGTTTTTGTTTTTGTTTTTAATATTCAAAAGTAAATCAATCCCTTTCTCTTATTCTTTGTTTTCAATGAAATGAAACTCAACTCAATTTTCGCTCAGATCCATGGAAGAGAAGAGCCACAAGCTTTCTAAATTCTCCAATGCCCAGATCTATTATTATCTCCTTCCATTTATAGTAAACCTCACCGTTTTCTGATTACTCACTGAAAATATATTTAAATAAAAAAAAAAATCCAATCTTTTATTTGTTGTTGTTGAAGGCAAATTCGGAGCCGTCGGATCGAGACCCATCAACGAAAATGAAAGGTACAAGCAGATTCTTCACGATCGGGCTCGTCGCAGCGTGGTACTCCTCCAACATTGGGGTCCTATTGCTAAACAAGTACTTGCTGAGCAATTACGGGTTCAAGTACCCGATCTTTTTGACCATGTGTCACATGACGGCTTGCTCGTTGCTCAGCTACGTGGCAATCGCGTGGATGAAGATGGTGCCTATGCAGACGATTCGGTCCCGGGTTCAGTTCTTTAAGATCGCGGCGCTCAGCCTCGTGTTCTGCGTCTCGGTTGTGTTCGGGAACATATCGCTCCGATTCTTGCCCGTCTCGTTCAACCAGGCTATTGGGGCTACCACGCCGTTTTTCACTGCGGTTTTTGCGTACATTATGACTCTGAAGAGGGAGGCTTGGCTTACTTATGTTACTCTCATTCCTGTTGTCACTGGAGTCATCATTGCAAGTGGGGTATGTGCTTCTCTCTATTTTTTTTTTTTTTCTTTAGCTTTTTTTTTTTTTTTTTGGTTTTAATTTGTGCAAATTGATTGAATTTTGGATATGGGTTTTGCTTCAATTGATTTCTTGAGCTACTTTTATGTGCAATTAGGTTAGTTTTTGGGAATTACTGATAATAATTTAGTGCTGTTTAATGGGCTAGAAGATATAGGAAAATTTTTCAGTCTACCTAGCTGAGCCTAGTTTAGCTATTAGGCTTGATGGAGGTATGAGCTTTTTTTTCCTGGTTTTTGTTTTGGTTTTGGTTTTGACTTGTGTATATTTATCGGATATCAGATGTGGGTTTTGCTTGCATTAATTGAATTTTTGAGCTACTTTTCTGTGCAATTAGATTAGTTTTCTCAACTATCAAAAAGAAAAAGAAAAAGAAAAAAAAAATCTTTTTCTCATTTTAATTGGGAGATGCTGCAAATAATTATTACTGTTTGATGTGTTGAAAGATCTAGGAAAATAGGGGAAAATTTATAGCATTATTTTTCAGTATACCCGACTATTCTTAGATTAGCTATTAGGCTTAATGTGGTAAACTTCTTTTTGTTTTTTTGGTTTTGTTTTGATATGTGAGTAAAACTTAGCTATAGTTCCTTAGGTGTTGTACCATAGGTTCTCCAATAAAAGTCAACCATGTGGTTGCATTGATATTAATGTTTTTGCTGCATTGGTCAATAACACCATGCAGTTGAATTCAATTGGAGGAACCTATGTTACAATACTTAGGAGCTGTACCTAAGTTTTGTCCCTGATATGTAAGATCAAAACTTTGTTTGGCTGCATGAAATTGAGTGCTTTTTATTTCCGGTTATTGTTTGTTAGTTTAGTAGGCAGTGTTTTCTGAGGATAGTGCTATGTGCATGATTGTGGTGTACCATCAATTTGATATTTGGATGATTTAGTTAATTTGTTGAATTGTCATTGGACTATGGTTAGACTCGTTAGAGTGATTTGCAGAACTCTTTTAATGTTTTCTTTATTCAAGTGATATCATTGGAATAATATGTCTTCTGATTTGTGGCAACAGGGTGAACCGAGTTTCCATCTGTTTGGGTTCATAATCTGCGTTGCAGCTACAGCTGCAAGGGCACTCAAGTCAGTGCTACAGGGGATTTTGCTCTCTTCAGAAGGGTAAGAAACTCTTATGTGTTCATCTTATTGAGACAAAAATTAATGGCATAATTTCTTTGTTCTGTAGTTGAATTATTTCAAAACTAAAAGTGGATACTGACAATGCCCTCTTAATATTATTCAAGGGAGAAGCTGAATTCTATGAACCTCCTTCTATACATGGCTCCAATAGCTGTTGTTTTTCTGCTACCTGCAACGCTTATTATGGAAGAAAATGTGGTTGGCATCACACTAGCTCTTGCTAGAGATGATCACAAGATCATCTGGTATCTACTATTCAATTCATCACTGGCATATTTTGTAAATCTGACCAATTTCTTGGTCACAAAACACACTAGTGCACTCACTCTTCAGGTATGACTTACTTCTTGATATAGACTAATTTCTGTTTGCTATCTATCATCTTTCGTGTTCTCTGTTAATTGCTCGTGTGCGACATTTGCCTATTTATTTTTGAGCTCATAGAAATGAATATTTTTCTTCCCTATAGAACTTGGACAGTTCTGGAGGAATGATCTTCATAAATTAATTGTGGAATTATAGAAATCTGAATATTAATTAGAAAAGGACCATGTCTGCTTTAGTGAGACATATGATCAGGAACTGTAGGTTGTCGGCCAAATTTTAATAATTTCTTTCCATCAGTTCTTGGGCTCAATTATGTGTTTCTGATTATTGCATAGATGGAGCCTTAACGGGTTCTTTCCTAAAATTATGTAAAAGAAACACTAAAGAGAAGTTGAGTGCTTACTTATCTCCCCCACCCACCACCCCCAACCCCCCCCCCCCCCCCCCACCAAAAAAAGAAGAAGAGAAGTTGAGTGCCTGCTTTGCATTGCATAATCTATGCAGGTTATTGCCAATGTCCTATAGCTCAATTTATAGTTTCTCGCCTTGTAACTACAGGCGGAGGGTCCCTGTAACAGTCACCTAGTGCATGGTTGACTTACCTATTAAGTTAAAAAAAAAAAAAAAAAAGAAGCCATGTTTGCTTAGTATCTTCATAAATAAAATATATTTTAATGATACTACAAAAAGGAACAATTGAGAGTGTAAGATGTAAATGTAAAGAGCATGGAAATCTATAAATTGTGCCCGAAAATAGAGTTCTTACTTCTTAGTGAAGCTCGTTAATCATAAATTCCTCTAGGGGTTATTGGTGGGGAGTTTTAAATAGTTCTGCATGATTTCTATAAAAATCAGCAAATTCCACGAGAAATATGATTGGTAGACATGTTAAATTCTGCACCCTAGATCATTTCCTATAGCTACATATGACGGTTATGGATGGAGTGAAGTGTTGATTAAAAGCATTTATGTTTTTATGTTGACTCGGTTTCCCATGGTAACTTAATTGCAGCCATGATATTTGAATTTTTTAAAGAGTTTAGTTGATGAGATGGATAAGTGGGATATTATCATATATGAGTTTTGAGCTCTAGGCATGACCAATTGAGACAATCATCTAAGATGATTTAATCATGTATGGTGGAAACCAATTGTGGTACCATTTGAGTTTGGTTTAAGCTGAAACTACTCTTTTAAGGATGGCCAAAAGTATATAGGCTGAAGATGTGGAACAAAGTCCATGTAGCCATTCCAAGTGAGAGGAATACTGCTTCTATAGACTTTGTAGCTCTCTTGTTGTATAGCTTTATGTTAAAGTATCTTCTGAGTTGGATATTTTTGGCTGTTTTTACTAATGAACTTCTTGGGAGCAAAGCATTTGCTTAGCAATAAAAGGTTGAGCATTATGTTTTTGCCCTTAAAACTATGTATTCAGTCTTGCTGCCCTATCTATATTTTTGTGTTTCAAAGGTTCAATAGGTTGTATGCAATGTTGCCTTATTTATTATTTTTTTTTTTTTCCCCTTATCTTCTTTTTTGGAAGTTCAACATTTGTATAACAAAGAGTTATGGTTCTTTCAGGTACTAGGAAATGCTAAAGGGGCAGTGGCTGTGGTGGTTTCAATTTTAATTTTTAGAAATCCTGTGTCGGTGACTGGAATGCTTGGTTACTCGCTTACAGTCATGGGAGTTATACTCTACAGTGAAGCCAAGAAGCGAAGCAAATGATATGATTCTGGAAAGCATTAAGGGGATTCTCCTATATTTTGTTTTTCTACAGTGAGGATAGCATCAACCCACATGGAGGCAAAAGTTTGGGCCAACGTACTTGCAGTTTGAGGCGGATTTTGCCCTCCAAACTCTATTTTTTGCGGGAAGCCTTCAGAGATTGGCTTCCACTTGTATCAGCAACAACTCAGGATTAGCCAAAGAAGTAGAAAAATTCAATAAGTGACTTATATACCTCTATTATTCCTAGCTTGGGGTTTTGGAGGACTGTTTTTTTTTTTTTTTTAATCTTCTTTTATTCTTTCAGGAAAGGATTGTAGAATTGGATCTCTACACAATCAGTCTGTTATAAACATTTCTTATATTGATTAATTAATGAAAACATTTATAATCTCACCATTCTGTGCTTGTCATCTTAGCTTTATTAAGGATTTAATTATGGTTTCCCTCTTCAAATTAATCACCGACAAGAAATCTGGTTTGCCAAAGCCGCACACTGTTGGAACATGACCAATTTACTCAGATATTGTCTCCAATTAGGTCCATTCGGTTTCATTTGTTCCATTTCGGTTCATTTAGTCTATTTTGAACTAATTGACTATGATGCACGGAAACGGTGATACGACAGTTTTGAAAAATAAGGATATGACACAGCATGGACATAGCAATTAAATAATTAATTAAATTTTATATTTAGACATATTTTTTTTAATATTTTTAGACATAAATATGTTTATATCTAGAATTTAAATTATATAAGGACTATAAATAAGTAAACTAACACCCAAAGTAGTACAATAATACACATAAAATGTTTAGAGTACAATAATACACAAAATGATTTTTCACTTTCAGTATTCATTTTAGTAAAATCACCTACAATATTTAACTTTAATAAATAAATAAAACTATAGCAAGACACACAAAAACAAAAATCACTAAATTCATAATAAACATTATAATTTATAAGGCAAAACAAAAGGCTAAGTAAAGAAACAAATATATATATATATATATATATATAAGTTATAACTTATAACTTATAATTTATATGGCAACAACAACATTATATATGGCAGTAACAACATTATAATTTTTAATCTCACTCTCACTCTCACACAGTCACAGTGAGAGTGGGAGTAAAAAAAAGAACTTGAGAGAGAGAGGGACAAGGCACGGCGTTGATGTCTATGGAGCTCGCCGGTTAGCCCGATCTAGCTCTGGTGAGAGACAGAGAGCAATGGCAACAGGCAGAGGTCAGAGGGAGGGTGGGTTGAGAACTTGAGATATAGGTTTCAACTTTCAGTCTAATGACTTCTCGCTCAGACTCTAAGCTTGCTTTATTGTTTTAGGGTATATCACAAAATCAATGGTGTGGGGGAAAAGGGGGCCAGGCCCAAGGTAATGGGCCGAAGGCCCACGAGAGGACTATTTTACATCCGAAAAGAGAGAGGATAAAAAGGCAGGGCCTAGCTAGGAGTGGGATCCTTAAAATGAAGGATTATCGCAATCCAATGAGGATATCTCCTGTCCGAGGAGGATATCTCCTGTCCGAGGAGGAGGTTTTCCTCTAACATGATATCATAAATTAATTGAGCACGGAAAAAACCAGAATGACTGTCCGAGAACTCCACCTGATCAAGATAAGCTCAGAGCGTGTTCTGGAATGATAAGGATGGAGAAATATCTGAGAGAAAGGCTGCTACCACTGTATTCAATGCATTGCAACAGCTTTTCTGGCCGCATTTATGTGGAGAAGACCTCTGAACAGTGCATCCTAACCTACCGCCACTCACACAAAGCTAAAAAGAAGATGCCTGACGTGACAGGTACTTGAGCAAGTTCATGGATGAGGAGCACGTGGATGATGGAGATAAGGGTAGAAGTGACTATATAATAGAAGGGAGCACCTGTCAATTAGCCCCCGGAGAAAATTGAGAGAAAAGAAAAACAAGAAGAGAGTTCTTCGAACTATCAATGTATATAGACTGATCAATATTAATCACTGTTTAAAGGGTTATGGCCCATTGTTATTAATCCCTTACTGAATCTAGTTCTCTGACTCATACTCTACAAATTGTCTTTGGATTTATGCCACGAATCTGAACCCTACAAATGGTATTTCCATTTGTAAAAATTTGTGATTTTTTTTTCACTGCTTGCATGTCGGAGCCATGTCAAAGAAGCAAAAAGAAGAAAAAAAAAAAAAAAGAGTCATTGCTCGGACATCGGAGTCTAGCAAATCATACCGGTTTCGGTGTTCGACACGTCACCAAAAAGGGCGTGTCGGTGCAACCAAGCTAATTGAGCATTAAATTGATTCTTTTTGTAAGTTGTCTTCTCTAGCTCAAAGTTTACTTTATTTTCTTAATTTTTGGGTTGAAAAGAATGAAATTTTATTCTATTTTGATCAAACTCTTTAGTTTTTGGTTAAAAAAAAAAAAAAAGACACTAGAAATTATATATATTATAAGCCCTAAAATAGCAATAAAAATGATAAATATTTAAAAGAATACTTTAAAATTCAGGTTTCAATAAATTGGAATTATACTTATATTTGAAAAGAAATAAAATATTACAATTGTAAACTAATATAATAATTTAAACTTAACATGTTACATGTGTTCTATAGAACATTTAAAAAAAAATTAAAAAAAAAAAAACATTATAAGAAATTTTGAAATTAGTCAACCAATTATAGTATATTTTTTATTAAAAAAGTAATTTTAATAACATCTTCTCTATTTATAAAAAAAATATATTATAATTATGTAGTTGAAATCTTTTTATTATTGTAAAAAAAAGAATCTTTTTATTAAATTGTTGTTAAATGCAAAATACATTATATATCCTACATCTAACTTATAAAAATTAAAAATATTTTTAAATATCATGTATAATATTTAACCTACAAATTTTATATTATATTTTTATAAAATAATTACACTATATTTTCCTACACACTGCATGAAAGCTTTGTTATTCCATTGTCTTGTGCTTGCCACTCTGGCTCATTCACTGATCACTGATGGAGATGGTTCTACGCTTCTACCGCACCAATCATACAACTGCCAGATTATTCCATTATATCTTCTCTTTTTATTTTCCTTTTCAGTTGTCCAATTATTCTCACTGTAGATAAAGAATAAACCTATTATTATTGTCTTGTGAGTTGTGAATTAGATATGCCTCAGAGCACAAAATCAATCAGACTGACAATCATTCAAATAATGTCTTAGTAAATAATTTAAAACCAGAAACCAGAAACCAAAAACCAATTCAGAATGCGTGATATCATTTTCAAACAGCACCTAATCCATTTTAAACCGTAGAATCTGACTGAGTTAGGTTCAGGCCTTTTAGGCATAATAATTGCAAAGGGCTAGGGATATGTCAACAGCCTTCAGCAGAAATCAACAATATACAACACGAGATCCCAATCTAAAACATCTAAAATTGGAAGAATTAATATGATTCCATCTAAGGCTTATCCGTAAACAAAACTCAATGAGCCCTAACATGCCAAGTCTTCAGATTCTTCCAACCGAAAGGACAGATGAATTACAACCATAAACTACTCATCATCCATAAGATCAATTTCCTCCTTGGATCCCACTGCAGTGGTGCTTTCATTTTGAGGCTTATTCTCATCTTCAGCCTTGACCTCCAATTTAGGCTTAACCGCCGATATAGGCTTGGCGTCCACTATAGGCTCTTCTTTAGGCTTCTTGTTCACTTCTGGCCTGGCTTCCGCTTGATTTTCAATGTCATCTTCTTCTAACTTGGGAGCCAAGTAGAACCTTATGTAACCCATCTCTGCTACTTTGTACTCAACTACCACAGGCAGTTCTGAAGACAGGCTGATTGTGACTTGGTTTGACAAAGGGGTTGCCTTTGTGAATGAGTTCATATACCTTAGCGCAAAGGTCAATGAGACTGGCTCCTGCATTTCTATTACGGTAGCATCTTCTGGCTGTAAATACAAACAAGAAATCAACCATGTCAAACACCAATAAGTTACTCCTATGTCAATTTCATAATCCTGGAGAAAACATGAGCACGCATGTGCAGAGCACTACATGCTATAGGTGAATGACCAGCGCCCAAATTATCACTCCCCAGCGATTCAAGTTGAGATGCAAAATTACAGTATTTGCTCCATGCAATAAAATTTAAGACTAAAGAAAGTAATTAACCTTGTCCACAGTAGTATTCTGTCTGCAGACAATATTGGCAGTCCCAATATCACCTCTGGTGGAGAACTTCACACCTTCCTTTGTCACAGATATCACAACTGCAAAAACCGCCATTATCCGCATAATGAGCATTCAGAATTTCTGATACATCCATACTCTTAAGATACAAACTATTTTTGAGAGCAACTTTGACAATGGACATGATGAGAAAGCAGAATACCAGTATCACCGATGGAGCTAAGGTCCTTGCAAATCCTTGCAAATTCAGCTGATGGCATCCTAACGATGGCTTGGAACTCTGCTTCAGGGATTCCAAGATGCTCACTGTCTATGTCCATCAGCTTCATCTCAAAGTCAGCAATCTTGTCTTGAGCTTCATGCCAAGAATAAGGAGCAAGCAATCAACAAAACAACCTTAGGATTTTAATGAATGTAAAATATACCACATTTAGCGAAGAAAGCCCCACATACAAGTAACGAAGTCATTCAACCTTCTATATATTTATCAAATGAATATGAACTTTCATATTGAGCAACAGGACAAACCAACCCCATGTTCATTCTTTGTACGGGAAGAGGTAACTAAAGTAAATGATTAGGAAATCAGGCCAATTTACAAAAGCAAATAAAAAATACATGTAGGATTTTCAAGACTAAGCACACAAGTAATCACTACAATTGTTTTCCTTCCCCCAAACTCTCCCTAGAAAAGGAAAAACAGAATGCCAACACCAAACCACAAATACAATATTCAAGTTTTCACCATATTCTATCAAAGCACACAACTAATCTCCATATTTTCCTTCCCTTTTCCACATTTTCTAAGCAATCAAACAGAATCACAACAAAATCACCAAACAAAAGAACCGTAAATACAACATTCAAAAATCAAAATTCCTCCTTCATCTAACAAGAACTTAACTAGTTTCCACATTTTCCTTTCCTTTCCCTATAAAGTTATGATATCCTTGGCATCATACAACATTCAAAGATCCCACCTTCATTTAACAAATCAAACAAATTCACATAAAAAAAAAAAATAAATAAATAAAAATCCCACCTTCGTCCAACAAGAACTTAACTAATTTCCACATTTTCCTTCCCTTTACCACATTTTCACAGCAACCAAACAGAACGATAAACAAGAATCCAAAACCACATTCAAGATTCCATCTTCATCTATCAAAAAAACAACCATTCTTCACATTTTCTTTCCCTCTCCCACATTTTCTCAGCAACCAAACAAAATTGCAACAAAATCGCCAAACAGAAACAAACAAATCAAAATCCCACCTCACCCACCAAGAACTTCACAAATTCACCCACATTTTCACAGCAACCAAACAGAATGACAACAAAAATCCAAACCCATAAACACAACAAAAACAGAATCACCAACAAAAGCACCAAAAGTAAGCAAAATCGACGGTTCTTACAAGGGCTTTCGAACATGAAAGTGACAGTGTCACCACCATCATCGGCCTTAATGGTAACAATGTCGTCATTTCCGGCGCACTTGAGCATCTTGGCCATGTTGTTGAGGTTCATCCCCATGGACAAGTTACGGTCACAGCGGTAGTGCTCGAAGCCCTCAGATCTGAGGAGGAGAGCCACCAGTGCCACGTGGCTGGAATCCATGGCCTGGAGCGAGAACCCGGTGGCGGAGCAGTCGAAGTTAGCGTCATTGACGAGGTCCTTGACCGATTCCAGAACCTTCTTCAATAGACTCCCTTGGACTAGTCTTAGCTCTAGCATTTTGGCTTTTCTTCTATTTCAAATTAGGGTTTTGGTTTTTTTTTTTTTTTTTTTTTTTTTGCTTTCTGTTTTTGTTTTGAGAAAAAAAAATGAATGAAACTCTGAGATTGTGAGAGTGAAAGTGAGAATCTGAGAGAGAGAGAGACTGTTGTTTCTTATAGTGGCATTTTGGGGTTTAGGCTCTATTTGGCGGGAAAGGGGAACATTCCCGCCGGCTTAAGATTTGAAACGACGTCGCTTTTTAGGAAGTTCCCGCCAGTTTAAGATCGAAACTATGTCGCTTTGTTTTCTCTCTTTACTTAATATAGAATTGTTTTGTAGTTAAATCTTGGAGTTAAATTTTGTAGTTAAATAGAAACGTAGTTAAATTTTGTAGAAACGTATAACATAAAAAAAAAAAAGAAAAATAGAAATGTTTTGTAGTTAAATTTTGGATTTTTTTTTTTTAATGCAGATCATGTTCTATTTTTATTCTTAAATTTTGGAAAATAAAATGGGATCCAATTGGCAAAGTTTTAAGAGATATGAAGATTGAATTCTACTTCTTCTAATGATAAATTAAAAAATTGATTTTTAAAAAAATATCATGAAACAAACGTTATAAATTAAAATTCTAATGTTTCTTTAAAAATAATTGATTTTTTTTTTTTAATTGTGACTTACCAACTACTGTGCTACTAATTCTATAAGTTTGTTTATAACTTATAACTTGTGCTTACATGATATAATTCAATGATGTCTATGTAAGAGTTTAAGACTTCATTATTATGATAAAATTAAAAACAAAAAAATAATTTGATATGTTTATAATTTTATGAAAATTAAAGATCAATTCAAGTTTTTATTTTAGAAACTAGTAGTATATTTTTACCCATAATATATGTGTGCACATAGTTGGTAAAAATGTATAACATATGCGTATGTACAAAACAATTTCAAAAAAAAAAAAAATGCTCACGTCTGCCATTTGGTTCTTTTTTTTTTTTTTTTTTTTACAAGATAGAAATTTTACTCTATCTTGATTGTACGGTAAAGTATACGAATACTTTGAAATGGAGATTTTCACTCCCATTAGTTATGAAAAAGAGTAAAAATCGGTAGACAAAAACAACGTCTAAAAATAGAAAGTGATAAAACTCTAAAAGGATTATGATGTTATCATATATAAGCAACAACAATATAAGATTAAACAGTTCCTAAAATATAGACTTTAAAACAAAGAAACACTTATTGCTTAAAGTCTTAAACATTGTGAAACTTGAAATACTAATAGTGTGTGCATACTTCTTTAAACTGTAAGGTTTATTTATAAAAAGTAATAATAATTACTTTTTTTTTATAAGACAATAATAATTACTTATGGTTTTAGAAATGTTTTTTTTATTTTCGTAGTCAATGTCTCACCTTTAGCCATCGAAGGTTCACAAATTGAGATTTGGCTATAGAAAGATAGAATTGTATCAAAGGAATAGGGAGATACAACCGAAAAAAAAAAAAGTAATAAGAGAGGCACATTGACCAATCAATCATTTGAGTTGAGTTGTATTCTTGACTTTGGAATGAAAAGAGGAATAATGTTTTCTAGCACAGTACACAAAATAAGACCACTTAGATAAAGCATTCACATAAATGTTCCCCACCTCGCTCAAGTTGTAGCGAAGGAAAAAAAAAGAAGAAGCAATTTTATTCGCACAATTTGCTCATAGACTCATAGCACAGGTCCCACTTGTATATTGTATATGGCTGAAGAAGTATTTGATTTTCATGGTCAATGTCTTACCTTTTCTTTTCTTTTAAAATGAAGTTATTATTGAAGCAGGTAGTACCACATCCTTTGCTGCATATAATTTATTTTTTTTCATATCCTCTGTTACATTTGTAATTGTATTGATACAACTTGTCCCAATGGATGATTAAGAAAGATTGGATGAGATTAGCAAATCCACTCTGTTTAAACAATAAAACCAAGGGGTCCATATACTTATGTGTATCAGTTTAGCAAATCCAATCTATTTAAACAATAAAACCACGGGGTCCATATACTTATGGGTATCAGTTCCTTTAATCATACACATGGGACCATGATTATAAGATTGTCTTTAGCCCCGCATCTCCAATGAAGTGATCAACAACTGTATTCCATTCACAATAAATTTTACTAATTAAGCTACTTGAAATCAATAAATAAAAGTGATAGTGTTGATTACAATGTTGATCTGTTTTGGTTAGGTGAATTAAAAAAAAAAAAAAAAAATCCTTCCACCTATTTGATTGATACAAGAAAAAATTAATTTCCAAAATTTGTCATGGAATACATTCTCTTATAAGCAGAGACAAAATCTGCATAGTGATGTTTTAATCATTTAAAAGTCTCCTTTCCTTTTAGTAACTTTAGGGGAAATTTTTCAAAAATTCCAAACAAAATTTAAATTGAAAAAAATAAGACTAACAAATGTTTTGAAGGTAAAGGGGACAGGCAAAAAGAATAGACAGTAGAAATGAACTTTTTTCTCACTCCATATCTTTGTAACAAGCCAAAACAAAAGGTACATAAATCTCATGAAGTTTCTGCAAAATGATATCCTGCAAGTCGTTTTACAAAAGCTGGATTTGCATCCCATGTTCAAGCAAACACAACAGTACGCCCAACACTGATGATGAGCTAAAAGCAAAGAGAGAACCAAGTTTTGCCAATTCTCCACCAAGAAAATTAGGTATCAGAAGAAACACACCCATAAACAAAGAGAAAACCATGTAATCAAACCATAATAAATGATAGGGAGTTTAAGCCTCTGGTGTAGATGCTGCTGCACGCTTCAATGATGCAGACTTGATAAGATGGTTGTAGCTCCCTTTCTCCTTGAAAAGCTGGGAGAAATGGTGTTTGCAATACAAAATGCCCTCTAGAGCTGCATAATTAGATGGGGTTATAGGACAACCACCATGAGAGCACTTGAAACATGACTTGTGGTAGGCCTGGCTCTCCACTGTCACCTGCAAATTTTTAGTCAAAACAAACCAACATTGTAATCAACACTATCATACTTGTAAAATTCTATTTAAGATTTCAATGTTACATTTTGTTTTAAGCTTATTTGCTGAAAGTTTAACTAGAAAAAATGAGGCTTTAAAGAACTATACATAACCAAATAAACTAAAAAGCTAAAAGAATAAGCCATGTCAAACAGATCTAATCTAGGTAAAAAGCTAGCCAACTATACGCATACATACATAGACATATTTGGCTAGTATTTGATCCTGAAAGTTCATTAAACATGAGGGACCTGGGGGCCAAAGGCATTAGAATCAACAAATTCGAAATCTTAAATCCACATTTGCTAATTGAGATTACTATAAACATTAATCCCACTCTACTCCAGCACATAATTGTCAACAAAGAATCGAGAATGCTATACCTATTTCCCCATGTTTGTTAGATGTTATATATGAAATGTGAGATCTACATACTCCAATGCCGTAAATTATAATTAACAACAGATGCATACAAGACACGCACTTATCTAATAGAAAAATCACTAAAAGGGTATCACAACCCCAAACTGCTAGGGTTGGACCAGGAAAAGAGGAAATAGAGGTGGAAAAAGAAGAGCACTCAGAGTCAGCAACCTGAAAAAAATTTGAGATTTTCCATGTAGAATATAACAACAAAATGACTTTAGGGGATATTAGAATTTTACCTTCTCAAGTGGGTAAGCAGTTTTACCACAAGTAGCACATTTTTCTTGTGTCCCAGAAAACATGCTTGCAGCCTTGCTAGGTGACCTAGTCTGAAACCAACTCAAGCTTTTGAGAATCAGTGACAACACTAATACACATGAGACTCCTCATGAAATATTTGCCCTCTCATATTTAAATTTTGAATATACGCAGTGCAGTAGGGAAAATTTACCAGCTCTGGAGATAACTTCTCAGCTGACTTTGCAGCTGTTGAAAATGAAATTCATGGAAAATTAAATAGGCAGAAAATAAACTGTTGACAGAAATCAAATATAAAACTTCATCTTGGCAAAAGAAAAGACATACGTGACTGAAAATTCTTGTTGAAACTACCCGTCTCCTTGAAGAGCTGCTCAAAGTGAGGCTTACAGTACAGAACACCTTCCATTGAAGAATAGTTACTGAGCTGAAAACATGTAAATTACACAGATAATAGCCTGCATAGAACTCGATCCAAAAGGCCAGAAGTTTCTAATCTTTAGTAATAGAATCTGGTTTAATGCAAACAATCTCACTAGATTTCATATCAAACCCTTATAATGCTGTATGAATGGTATAAAATTCACTCAAGGTTGATTCATACACGGCAGTTGATAACATTATATACTTCTATATACTGATAATTGCACATTGTATCTACAGTCAACCTGTAATTTCAGCCTAAATCATAACTAAAGCACAACAAATTAAATGCATTCCATCTGCCTACGTACTACATTTGAAGCTACACCAGCCAAAAATTAAAAATTGAGTCTTCAAGGATGATAGATATACCTTTAGGGTCCCTTTGCAGTGGGAGCACTTGAAGCAAGACTTGTGGTAAACAACCCCATCAGCAGATAGCTGCTCTACTGGATAAACTGTCTTCTCACAGACCTTGCATTTTTGTTGGGTGCCAGTGAAAGACATAGCCATTGCCTTGGATCTGACTCTTCTCTCTAAGTACTAAATATACAGCCAAATCCAAGGCGATGGATCAGCTTCAAAATCGCTTCCTGCTCAGATTTTCCTTTTCCAAACAGCAATCCTATCTACTCCAAGAACTTAAAAAATACAGAAAACAGAATCAAGAATGAAGTCAGAGTATGTCAAATCAGGGAAAATAACCCATTCATTCTGTTTGGTTAAGCAGGAAACAAAAACAACCCAAAATTCTGAAACTTTAATTGATTTTTCCACATGGGTTCCTTCAGAAAACTAAAATCAAACTCAACTAAGGAGTGAAAAAAAAAAAACCCAAAATTCTGAAACTTCAAATGATTTAACCAAATGGGTTTCTTCAAAAAATAAATAAACAACTAAAACCCAACTCAACTAGAATCATATACAGAAATTTGACTTGGATTAATCCTTATAAAAAAAAAAAGAAATTTGACTTGGATTAAGCACTCACATTACATGAAGAAAAAAAGGGGTAAGCAAAATTCAAGTTCTTTCTTTTCCCGACACATCAGAGACTAACAGAATCACATAATAATTAAACTTAAGAATCTCAAACACCAACCCACAAAGAAAACTGATAAAATGTGAACATAAATCAAGCACAAAGAGAAAGAACAAGATCTGGTTCTTTTAGTAGATTAAGCTTGTACCTTAAAAAAAAAAAAAAATGGTAGGGTCAAAAATGCTAACCTGAACAAAGAGAATAAAAGTGGATCTGTGAGTTTGACACTTCTCGATCTAAGAAAACCCAAGAAAGAAAGTTGAGAAATGGAGGAAGGAAGTGGAATACGAAGAGGGTCAGAGAGGTTATATGCAGCTAATGGATGCAGCGAAGTGAAACATGTAGATAAAAGTAGTAAAATACTAATACACCCCTAAAGATACAGAGAAGAATAAAGGGAGAGAATATAGGGGAATAATAAAAAAAAGTGGGCAAAAAATTATCTTGGCTGGAAACGCTTTGTCTCCACTTTGTCTGGTTCAACGATTCTCAATGAGTAATGGACTCACAATCACGCGGCTTTTTGGCTAGCTGTTGTTGTTGTTGTTGGGCTTTGTTAATTAAGGGGAAAATTTTTACTGCCTGACCACTTTCTGGTTTGGTCTTTTGGTGGGGACAATATTATTTTTTTTACTTTCATGCTTAGCCTTTTCGGGTATGTAATTACGGTCAAAAACAGTAACTTAAACGGTAAACTCATTTTTTGGGGAAAAGGACAAAGCCTCTACAGCAGGGAGAAGGAGAATTCTCTAGCCAAATGACATCACTCAAGACATTTCTAGCATACCTAACTAACGGACGAGCCAGAGTGGGCACTTCGTTTAGCATAGTGAACCTCCAAGGCTCCAACCATCATAGATAGTTGAGAAGGCAAATAGCATCCTAAAAAATGTGTCCCAGCCAAGAAAGCAAGCATTTCTTCGACCTCATAGACAGTGTGATTGTCTTGTTATCACCTTTGACAACCAACTCTCAATAGCAAACTCAACAGGTCAACGACAAGCTAGAATTTCCACCTCCTCACTACTTGTCACCAGCAGACCCTTAGCTGATAAAGAAGCCATAACTTCACCTCTATCATTATGTATAATAGCACCAACCCTTGAAGCTGCTCGGCCTGTAAATATTGCTGCATCAAAATTTAGTTTGAAACGAGAGATTGGTGATGGGCACCAACTTGTCGAACCAACTATATTTGAGTTTATGGAGATTTAAGTATTGGCTCTCCGAAACTCATCTAGGAAGTCCCTTGCTCTCTTTTTCCAAACCCTTTTCAATTCTTCTTAAAAAAATTCTTTGGAAAAAAATCATGTTAATGGATTCAATTAGCGTAATTGTTAATAAATTATTTAAAGAAAATTCTGATATCATTTTTATAAAAAAGGTAAAAAGTTGTAAAAAATGTTAATTACTTTTTCTTTTCTTTTTTTTTATAGATTCTTTTTTTTTTCTATAAAAAGTTACTAAAAATATTTCCCAAAACAATACTCTTAAGTTATCAATTAGCTTTTCAAAAAAAAAAAAAACTCATTTTTTTAATTATGTTCCCCAATAAATCATTGTTGGGACTCTAAGTTTAGAGAGTGTGTGATTTTTCCGATGAATGTTATTAGTTCTTTTGTTAATTTCTATTGATCTCTTTGTTTATGAGATTAACAGAACAATGACCAAGGGATTAAATAAAAAAAAAGTAAATTTGAAACGTTTTTTTAATGTTGAAAATAATTTCACATTAACCAAATCAAAACCTGAACTAGTATTTTCTTTTTTCTTTTTCCTTTTTTTTGAGAAACGAATTAGTATTTATTTGAATCTACTGAATGCCTTGTTGGGGGAGATAAACACCTTGGGGAGCTTCCTTTGAGTAATTAATATAACATATAGAGACACACTTTAACCCAAAAGGCCTAAGTCCAATGGGTATGTGCTCAATTATGTTATATTAACTACTCATTCTTCTCATCTTTATTCAATATGAGACTTCACTTACATGTGTAACCCAATAATCTCCCCCTCACGTGTGAGTTTGCCTCTCTATGAGCTTCAAGATCTCTCTGTGGGCCATGAATAAGTCCTTCTCACTCCCCCTTACCTAATGGGCTTTTCACTTCATTGACGCGTCATCCATGGGTCTCTCGTACGCCATTCATGAGAACTACATGTCAACCCCACACGCACATCCATGGGAACCCCGCACGTCCATGTCTATAAAAACCTCGCATCACACCATTATTTAGTACCATTAGCAATGTTCATTTGTTGGGCTTTTTTCTTTTTTTCTTCTCCAAGATTTTTTGTGTGGGCCGTCTAAGCTTTCTCTGTCCCCGCTAGATAGGGACCATGAACACCTCACCACCTTCGCTGCACACCACCATGGGATCTGATATCACTTGTTGGTCTCCCCGACATGCCTAAAACCATAGAAACCCAACCCGGGATATAGAGAAATATGGCAAGGCACGCGTCTGTGGTACATGATTGACCAATATGATGATGAACTTTTATTGCATGAGAGCACAAAAAGGCAGTCTGGTTGGGCTTCAATGCATCCTCCACAGAATTAGAATTGCCTTATATTTCTTTTTCTTTTTCTTTGTTTAGAATTAGAAATTGACTTTTATTTCAATTTCAAGCAAAGAACTGTGAATTAGAGAGTAAGATAGTGAAGATTTCAAATTTTCAAGGTTCACGTTTCATCATGGTAAAATCTATTAGAAAGAAAAGAAGGAATAAAAAGTAAAAACTCAAAAATAACATGGAAATACTTTACGACCAACCGTATAAGGTCATAGACTTTCATAAAACATATCACATGTCATCTTAGTACGGCCATTCTTTGGGTTTGCCATTGTGGCTGATTATCAGTTTAGCTGGTTTGTCACGCAGATTTGTGCTTTGGGATTTGGTTTTTGTAATTCGTTTGGTTAAAATTTAAGCACAATTTCTTAGTTAGATTGGATAGCTTAAGGCTGTGTTTGTTTCGTGTAAATCGTTTTCCGGAAAATATGTATTTTCTGAAAATGTTATTTTCCGGAAAAGGAAAATATGTTTAAGTGTTTGGGTGAATTATGAAAATTATTGTGGAAAATATTTTTATGTGTTTGGATGTATTCTGAAAATGCTATTTTCCGGAAAATTTTTTACATTTTCTCAGCATCCAAACAAATTTTATTACAAAAAATTTCAATATTACAATTAATTCAACAACAATTTCCGGCAATAAAAACACAACACAACAACAACAACACCAACAAAAAATTCCAGCAACAAAAATTCCGGCAACCACACCACAACAACACCACCAAATTCCGGCAACAACAACGCAACAACCACAACACAACAACCACAGCAACAACAATCAGTTCCTAAAAAAAAAAACAAAAACAACAATCAAACTTAAAAAAGAATAAAAAAAAAAAAAATATAAAAAACAAGAAAACCGGAGAGATCGAGGAAGACGAAGATCGACGGCGCGGCGCGGCGCGACTCCGGCGATGGGCGCGGTGCGGTGCGATGCGATCGACGATCGACGATCGACGGCGTGGTGCGATCGATTTTCCGGAACTGGACTGCTCGTGACTGGATCGGCGCGGTGCGATGGGGACTGGGTTCGAGGGTTCGTGGTCGCCGACGATGGTCTCTCGGCTTGGATCGGCGATTCATGGGTTCAAGTCCGCCGGCGATGGGCGCTGGGTTTGGATCGACTCCGGCGCTGGGCTCTTTGTTTCTTTCTCCCTCTCCCTCTTCGTGCTCTCTGTTTCTTTCTCCCTCTCCCTCTTCGTGCTCTCTGCTTCGGGGTTTTCTGGAAAATGAGATTTGAAGTGAAAATAGGAACGGAAATGGATTTCCATTGTTTAACGGAAAATAGGAAGTGAATTTCCGGAAAATTGAATTTTCCGGAACTGCCAAACGCGCGGAAAATGTGGAAATTGATTTCCGGAAATGCTTTACCACCGATTCAAACGCAGCCTAAGCTTCCAATTTAGTTATCCCATGTGATTTTTATTGATCAATGAATTACATTGTTGAATTTAATTATCCTCAAAAAAGATAACACATTTATTCTTGCATTGTCAGTACAACTATGTAGTTGCTTTTAATTGGAGAACGGTAACACCTAAGGAATTGCACTTAGGTTTTACCTTGTGTTTTTGTGGCAATGTGGACTTGTTTAAGCTCATATTAGTTTTTGATAGGTTAGTTGTCCTCATTTGGGAAAATTATGGGCTTTGGTGATTCCTTGTGCATTGACTACTCTTGATCATTGGTTGATGGATCATGACTAGAAAATTGTCTGTTTGGCTAAAAACAGGTTCTTTTCCGCCTATACCTCCAAATAGTAGAGAGAGTTATTGCACTGGATCTCAATCTTGCATAAAGCACTATCCTTGACTTGATTTTTTCTAATCCAAAATCTTTTATTAATCAAACTAAGAAATATTTAAGAAAAAAAAGTCTTATTAAGGAGTAATCTTAGGAAATTATTAATAAACTATTTAAGAAAAATTTTGCATTAGTTTCATAAGAAATATAAAAAGCCGTCAAAACAATTATCTCATTTTTTTTCTTTTTCTATAAAAAAATTGCTAAAAATATTTTATAAACTAATACCCTTAAGGCATTTGTTAAAAAAAAAAAAAAAATCAATTATATTCCCCCATGAAATCACTGTTGGGTCACTAAAACCATTTATACAATTTTTATTATGAAACAACTAGGTCACAGCTATGAAATTTTGGTGAAATAAACTGATAATTGATTTAATGGTATATTAAGATATGCCAAGGCACGCCTATGCAGTCTATGATTGACCAAGCTGATGATGACCTTTTATTACATGAAAGCACGAAAAGGAGGGCTAGTTGCACAGAAATATCCTATATTCAAATTCAGAGCAACGAACTGTGACTTAGATTAAAGACTTCTGAGCTTCAAGTTTCAGCTCATGGTTATCCACTTTCTCAAAGGGGGGCGTGGGGAATCATGGTTATCTATTGGAAATTTCACTCTTATTTGAACAATTTCTTTATTTCTCTCACTGTAATCCCATGAAATTATGGGTAGCCAATTTTTCGCTAGTCCGAAAGGCAAATATACGTTTCTATTATTTAGTTCAATTTAGTTAACTGGTTCATGTCCAATTGTACTAACCGGTTCCGGTTCGAGTTTAATTTTTTCAAGTTTATTTATATTATATACTTGATTGGTGTAAAGGAAAGAGGAGAAAAAGATGAAATATATATAATTAATAAATACTTTTGGTTTATATCCACTACTTTACATCAATATTTATAATTAATACTACCTAAAAAAAATATTCATGATTAATGTGAAAATTAGGGGTGTGTCAAGTTGATAGGTTTTTAAATCAAACTCACAATTTTTGGGTTTAAAAAACACTCAACCCAACTCATCACAAGAGTCCACATCCAACTCACGGGGGTTGGATTGGACTTTATTTAATTATTTTTATAAAGAAAAAAAAACTACAGCATTAAAATAGCAACACCTAATAGAATTACAAGTGTTTGCTATCCAATCTAAGTAAAATATCAAATCATTTTATTCCAACTTAGTTGAGAAACAACATAGAACAACATAACTGCATAAGTATTACAACGGTTTGTTGCCCCCTCACATCTTTTGAAATGAGAAAATAATATAATAGGTTAGAGTTTCTAATTTATATCAAGGATCGGGGCAAACGAGTAATTAACAAAAACATATAATATATATTAAATATAGGTAGATCAAGTTGAATTAGGTAGATTTATGAATCTACAATCTACTTACCCGAACCCAATGGATTGGATCAAGTTTGGGTCGGTTTTGGCAAGTTGCAAGTTGACTTCACACCCCTAGTGAAAATATCCACATTTTATAACAGGAAACATGGTAATGCTTTAGAGCACTAGTATTACGTGTTCTAAAAAATGCTACTTTATCACATCAAAAGTTAATTGATCTATGTTAGCATAGCATTTACAAGAACTATATCCCTGGGCATGATGGTCACTTCACAAGTTCTAAGTCTTGTGGGGGGTGAGGGGCCAACCGGCTAAGGTCTTCAAGAGGGAGTTTTACACACATACACACATATATATTGAAAGCATCGACATTAGATTTTTTTTTTTTTTTTTAAATCATATTTTAACACACTAAAAAAAAAAACAAAAAAAAAAAAAAAAAACAACATATCACCCCACAACCCACGACCACCACACGAAAGTAAAGTTAGAGGATATACATGAATTTCAATTAAATTTTAAAAGGTGTAACTTACATTCTAGCCTCTCTTTGTTAGAACTTTAAAAAAAAATTAAAAAAAAAAAAAAAATCTCATGGCAGTACATGTGTAGCATAAAAAAAAAAAAAAAAATTCCATTAAGTATGTCCGCATTTTCCATCACTTAAGGGCATTAATTATTATGACATAGTACCAAAAGATGAGACTAAACTGTCACATTTCAAACCTTAAGGAACAAAGTGTAAAAGTACGAACCAAATAAATATTTACCCAAAACTAAAAGAAAAAACTTGTGAAAAATATAGTCAGGATGAGTCTTGCTAGGTTCTTGAAGTGAGGTAGTTTGTGGATACTACTACTTGATAAATGGTAACCAACCCTACCACAGAGGAAGAATAATAACTAATGGTGCAATAGCCCTGTTGCACCTGATCCGAATCCGATCACCAAATTCAATCCTTTCTCCTACTGAGTTTTCCAAGGACGTCCTATTGAGAAGGAAAGTCAGGAGAAATTTATCTAACAAGTGGAAGAGTCAACAATTCTCCCAACAGTGTCTGATCTGCTTCTTGGTAAAATTCTACAAGAGGTTTTCAGTTGAGGTTATAGGAGGCAGTTGATCACTTGACATGCTCTTTCCTTTTATATCAGGTAATATATTGTTAGTTGTTACCGCTGGTAAGGCCGCTAATTGTTTCATATGCAAATGCTTTTAAGCTCTTGGTTAGTCTTTTATCCAAAAAATAAAAAATAAAATAACTCATTAACTAGATCAACATCCATAATACATGGATTTAGCAGATTTTGGGGTCCATATACCCATGGCCAAAAAATGAGAACGAAGAACTAAATAAATAAGTATATTTTTTCAGTTTAAAAAAATTAAGCTCACGCAAGCCTAAGATTACAATATTACCAACTGGATGGATGGGGGCACCTTTGCTTCAAGCTGGCTCTTGGCAAGACGTCTTGCAGTTCGTTCCATCTTCAAATTAGCACTCGCGAAGGGAGTTCGCTTGACAATTTGATCACGAGGATCAATCAAAATTTTCTCAAGTGCCACAGCATTCCTAATAAAGTACATGACAAACTCAAATTCACATGTGCGTCCAGCATATCCGTAAATTTCCAACACCTTGAGGTATTTATGTGGGCATTTGATACCCCTCCTCATTTTTCTTCTGTCATGATCTTCGACATTTATCCATGGCATCTACAAAGAGAAAAAAGGAGTTCTCCCATTATTGATAAAACACAAGCATAGAAAAAAATATGTATATGCACCTAAATGAGTATCGATAGTAGCTGAATATAATTTACTAGAAAGAACAAATATGCAGACACAATCAGTAGACAATCAAGGGGGGAAGGAAAAAGCATCAAACTTGACAATTAGTTTGATTTTACAAACGCTACCTCACATGCTAAGCGCATGTTTTCTTCAGCTGAGCATCAAAAGATGGATTTAAGCAACTCTCGACAGAGATTCTGCATCATGAAATCATGGAAGGACTTACAATACCTTCCTTCACTAATGCCAAACATTTTTGGAAAAAGGCCATTGTGAATCGTATGGCCTAGGAACTTACGATATCCATATTTACTTTTTTATTTCGTAGACTGAAGATGACATTCTCAGACCCATAAAACACTCAATCCATCCATGTTAGAGTCTAATTTGGTAAACAACAAAATTAGGCCTAAATAAATAGACATGGTACTTACAAAAGCATAACTATTGGCTTAATTTCTTAAATTTCTTAGTTTGACTTATCCCATTCAATCCCACAAGTAACCCATGGGTTTGAACTTCCAACCCGATCCTTCCAAGGTTTTGAGGTGTTATTACCATCCTTTCTAAGATTGGATAATAATTTACTAGAAGTGGTTCCACTAAAGCATATAAGTTCAATTATGAGAATGAAACATATCCCTTACAAAATATGAGTTCATGTAAGAGATTGTATAAAATATAACAGTCATGTCCCAAAAAAACCCTCAGATTGATTCATGATATGATATAAATTGCACAAACAGAGTGATGATTCATGTAGCAAATACCAACACAAACTAAACAAGAACAAGAAAACAAAACTATATAGTGTCAGCAAGAGAAAGTCATCAAGCCTAAATATAGATACCCTGCAGATGAAATGGTTAAATCATCAATTTTAATGATAGGAAGTGGAGAATGTGCAAGAGCCAACACATACAAAAGCTGCATTTCAAACAGATGAGGCATGTTGTGTGTGTGCATATCATGGAATCATTATCTAGTATCTAATAAACATTCACCTTCAACTCAAGTATCTGCAAGTAAGGGCATGCGTTTATCAAGGGAGTGAGTCCAAGGAGATCGTCCTCTCCCCATGCTCCAACCTCTAATACCAACTTTTTAAGATTATTTAATGGAGGAAAAAATTCAGTGTGTACGTCATCCTGGAGAAACCAAAAAAAAAAAAAAGTAAACGACGTGATAACATATGGGATGGAAAGAAAGGGCAAACACATAAAGAAATACTAACCACAAAGCCATCAATTAATTCAAGAGTAAGTACTTGTAGCTGAGAAAGACAGCAAGAGAACTGGGAGAGGTAGTCATCTAGGAACGGTCTACCGAGATTTCCTTTTCCCACACCGATATAAAGATCAACAAGCAATGGCACATTTTCTATAAACAAGTCTATATCCAACCCCACATACTTAAATGATATAAGGCTTGTGTCAAAGATCTCAACATATTTTAAGCAAGTGCAGTAGACTACCTCCAAGTGTTTCAAAGAGAGGGATGATCCAGAAACACTTAATTCTACCAAATGTCTTGATCCACATACAGATAATCGCTCAAGCTTGGGACAATTGGCTAAAAAGTACTCAATAACTTCCTGAGTTATGCCAACATTCTTCAAATAAAGATCTTTGAGAAACTTATTGCCATGAAATGTTGGAGATCGGGCGCTGAGAAGATTCAAACAAAATTGCTCCCTAGAAGACCCGCAACTTTGGCTTCTCCAAAGTCGTTTACACTTAGAACTACAACGCCTTGAAGACAAGTTATTATAAGGACGTTGCCCTAACAAGTCCATCTCAAGCCTTTGAACTTCCCTTGTCATTGCAAACTCGATCCAACTATTAATAGCATGCGTAGAATTTTGATCCAAATCAAAAGAAATCCTGAATTCATTTATAGTTGAGACTTCATATTGTCCCAAAACACGATCCACCCATTTGACATACATAGGCCCTGATTGAATTGTGCCTGTTGCCTTTGTAGCATCAAAGTCGAGTATAGTAATAGATGTCCACAAATACCTCCATCTCCTACCAAGGATACTAGTAGCCACCGCTTCTCTTAGTGTCAATTGTGAAAGTATGGAAACAAGAGTTTCACTAGACAGGTTACTTATGTAATCCTCGGAAACACATTTTCCCTTAAATAAATCGATGAAAACAAAGAAAAAGAGTCAGCTAAATCATAAAAACACTCAATTATAAATAAATATTGGCACAATGTAAACATCACTTAAAAAAAAAAAAAGAAGACTTTCAATTTGTAGCACCTTAGCTAGTACAAATTTTTAATGGGTTTCACCTTGTTTTTTGAACATTTAGCTGTAAGTCGCATCCTTTTCTCCATTGATTGAATCCCGCTAATTCTTGGTTTGCTATTATGCAAACGCGCAGAGTTCTGCTAAGCAAAAATCAGATGCACATTGAAATTTTGAAATTAGTGCCCAGGAAACAATAATTTGATGAAAAGACAGAAACTTGTTAGCAATTTAGCAAATTTTAGTTTATACTTTAAAAAAAGAAAATCAAATTTTGCAAATAATAATACTATGCAAAATTGATCGAAGCCTTAAAAGATACAAACTTTGCCCGGAAATAACAAAATTACACCGAAACAAACGTATTTTTTAGAAACCAACGCCTTCTAAACCACAATTGAATAATAATAACAATAATACGTGCACAAAGATAGAATTTTTATAGACCTAACGTCTTTGTCCAAAATTTATCAAGATACAGAGTTTTCCCAGAATTATGTATATTCTATGGAAACAAACGTAATTTTTTTAGTAGAACCACACGCATCCTCAACTCTAATTGAACATATAAAACTGTGGAGGTTCTGTCAAAAAATTGTCTTCGAGATCGCGATGGAGCTTCATCGGGACTGAGTTTTAGGAAGGATGTGATTGTAAGAGCGCCCCTCTTTAGCTCTCAAAACAATAAATATTAAAAAGCTCTAAGACCGAAGCACTAACAAACCTTTTACAGTACTTAGAAAGTGCTGCATGAACTAGGGTTTTTGATACGCAAACAATTTTTGGAGAGGGAATATATATATATATATATATATATCATTACACGTGCGCTAGAGATGAGATTTTTTTTTTTTTTGGGTTCCACGGCAGTTTCATTTTATTTTTTATTGGAAGAAGTTGTATCAGTACTTAAATAGCCTTTGATTCTCAAAAAGAAAAGTACTTAACTAGCCTTTGAACACGTACTTGAACGCGTGCTCAAATGCTCTTCTATTTTTTAGTAAGGGTTAATTTAGAGTATTTATTATAATTTAAGATTATTACATTTTTTTAATTACAAAAATATTTAGGAATGTGATGAAAAATTATTTTTCCACACATAATAATCATCACATCCCTAGGTGTTTTTTTTTTTTTTTTTTTTTTTTTTTTTTTTTTTTAATTGGAAAATGTAGTCTATTCTATTATTTAAAGGGCTTCTCCTGTTTGGATTTCTCAATTTTGATGGTTAAAAATTTATAAGTGGGTATGATGAGGGGATTATTACATTTTCCAATCACAAAAAAAACTTAGGAGTGTGATGAGTATCATGTATAGAGAAATAATTTTTCATCACACCCCTAAATTTTTTTGTGATTGAAAAATATAGTAATCCCAAATTATAATAAATGCTCTAAATTAATCCTTACCCAAAAAATAGAAAAGCCTCTTAGTACGCGCGTGAGCGCGTGCTCAGAGGATAGTAATCAATTTAAAATAGTGTGTGCAAATGTTTGTGGAATCTATTATTAAGAAGTTAATGGATCAATATAAGGAATTTGAAATATTTACATCAAAAGAAATTGTATATAAATTCACTACGTTAGAAACATCGTAAAAAAATCATATCCAAACTACGCAAGCTATGGTGAAAAAGTCGGTGTAGCAATATCTTTTGTTCCCCATTCTAATTGCTTTCCAGCTGCATTTGCCACTAACCTATTTTCACATTGTAAAATGTATTACTTTTTTATTACAAATAGGAACTTTGTAGCATATACAACATTATGATAACATGCTATCAAAAAAAAAAAATTATGATAACTTAAATTCAAATCAAGCATATGCTCACTGAGTTTATATTTTTAAGGGGAGGTTGAGTGGTGTTTGACATTGTTGACCCTAATTCTAAGAGGAGTTACTAATTATTTTTTAAGAGTATTTTGGAACAAAATAAAAATCCAATTTAAGAAAGATAATCTTGAAAAAAGAGATGAGCATGAGATATTTTTTAAAACGTGATTTCAATAACTGTATTTGAAAGTAGTATGTGATTTTATTTTTTCAAACAAATAAAAATGATAAATGTGCATTTCTTTGTTTAAGAGATAAGAAATAACTATAATCTATTTTTTGAACATGGTGTAGTATTTGAAAAAATTGGGATAAGGATATGTATTTTTTAAAAAATAAATAAATAAAACCACTCTCCCACTAACTCATGTTTTCAAAATAACCCTAATTATCAAAACAAAAACCCACCATAAGTTGAATAAAATTATTAAAAAAAAAAAAATCTATCCTTATCCCACGATAACCTACATCAATCATTCTATCCAAAACAAAACTCATCCATATATATAGAATAAAAATGAACGTGAAAAGAAATATAACAAAAAAAAAAAACCTAATTTTTAGGATATCTGTTTTTGAAAGAAAGGAAAATTATTACGTAGTCCCGGAGTATAATGAAATGATACTCTCTCCTCTCACTTTATGGTGAACCCCACCATGAATTTAATGAGCAGATCCCACTATAGATTTCTTTAAAAAGATCAACTTGGAGAATTGGTGTGACCCCTATCCAAAAAAAAAAAAAAACCTCATCCTTACGTAATGAAAAAGAACGTGAAAATATATAGCAAAACAAAAAAACCTCATCCTTGCCGGTACCGGATGAACCAGATCGTGAATTTTTTTTTTTTTTTAAATGAAATAGAATGTGAAAAGAAACTGAAAAAAGATCGAAAGCTAAATTTAAGGATTTCTATTTTGAAAGTTTTTTTTTTTTTTTTAAAAAAAAGCAAGTCTGAATGTGAAAAAAAAAAGAAAAAAAAAAGAAGCAAATTAGTGTGACATTATGATAAAAATTATTAGGATTTAAAGAAATCTATTAGTAGAGTATCTTAGGAATTTAAGAAGTTTATCTATAACTAATTGATGTTTATCATTTTGTTTTAAATTTAATTATTTTTGTTTAAGATTTAAAAAAACCGTGATTTTGATATGAGAATTTTTGTTCTGTAAAGTAACCCAACATACTTCCCTATAAAAAAGATTAAAAAAAAAAAAAAAAGGACTGAGGAGTAACTAAACGTAAATAGAAATTAAATACTTTTCAAAAGAAGAGATTTAGGGAAAAAAAAAAAACCTTAAATTCCTACCCCTAAAAAGTTTTTTTTTTTTTTAAGCGTAAATTCTTTTTTTTTTTTAAACCCAAAAAAAAAAAAACAAACAAACAAACCAAGTAGCCAAATTCTCTAAAAAAATAGCATAAAGTCCAAAAAAAAAAAAAAAAAAAAAACCCAAAAGAGAGTTTGCAAAAAGAAAAAGAAAGAGCCTTACCAATATCCTTTCTCAAAAAGCCAGTTGAAGCACAAGCTCTCTTGTTTGAAATTTCTATGTCAGGCACAGCTCACAAGTAATAAGCAACCATCAAACACCTTTGAATCCCTAATCACATTCACTCATGGGTAAATACTTGGCAGCCATAGCAGGTAAGAACTCAAAGAAAGTCAATGATAAACAAAAAATAAATAAATAAATAAAGAGGAACTTGCAAAACATAAAACCTAAAAAGCCATTGGAGCCTTTGATAAAGTCCGTTTAATTTGTTTAGAAACCAAATCTAAAAGTAGAAGAAGAAGAAAGAAGAAGATGTGGAGCTAAACTGAATGTTTTCAATCTGAAGAAAAATGAGAGAAACTGGCAAACCGTACGTGAGTTTGTGAGTCTTAAAGTATAAGAGTTTTAATTTACATATTTATCCTTGTTAGTTAAAAATTTATAAGTGGGTATGATAAGGGTATTTTAAATTGAGTAATCCAAATAGGGAAAACCCCTTAAATAATCGTATAGATTACTAACGTGAGAGAGAAATTTGGAGGTGGAAAAAAAAAAACAATTTAGTGATAAAAAAAAAATGTTACAATTGTGGAAAAAAAGCAGTTTTATTATTTATTTTTTTTCAAAAAGAAGTTCTATTAGTACTTGACAACTAACCTGAAAGAAAAATGTAAAGGGGGGAGAACAAACTTTTTTTTATTTAGCTAAAAATTAGGAGTTTTTAAATTACTAATTTTACATGTATATTCCTATATATGATTTAAGCCCTAAAAACGAATAAATTTGAGAGTATTTTGAGCATCTAAATTGAGAATCTCAAATAGGGAAGCCCCTTAAATAATAGTATAAATAAGTTAACAAAGTATAAAGTTTGGATTTGACTAAAAAAAATCCTAATCTCTCTAAACCTTTTAGATTTAATTGAGGAAATTCTAGCTCCACTACGTTTAGAATCTAAAAAACAAGGAACTACACACAACGTGAGCTACAATAACTAAACTACCCAACTTATTAGGACTCTATGAGCAATAGCATCAGCCAATCTAAATTTTTCCATCTATTTTAGCATAAGAGTCTATTTTTTCTATTTTACACTACCACTTTTCCAAAATACCTACATCAATTTATCTATTATACACTGTCTTTTATTTAAATAATATTTTTCTCACATTTTTTATTATATCACACCTACCCGCACAGCCCCACCCACCTTTAACACAAGCCAAAGGGGAAGAGTAAGACAAATGGGGAGAGAGAAAAAAAGAATTAAAAAAATCATTTACACATGAACATGATATATGCACAATTAGAGCATTCACATCAGTCCGTGTATAAGTGTGTATAATAGAAAAAATGCTCAAATTTACACATTTTTGTTCAAAAACAACCCACATCAGTCCGTTTAAAATATTGCAAAATCTTCTAAAATTATCAATGAGCTACGGTACCCGTGTAAATTTACATGGGCACTGTAGCATGTGTATATGATTTTTTAATAGTTTTTTTTTCTCTCTCCCCGGTATTGTAGCATGACTTTGCTTGGCACTGTAACATTGGGTTAAAGAAATGAATATTTTATTTGAATAAATGTGTATAATAGACAAACTGATGTGGGTGTTTTGTAAAAATAAGTGTGTAAAATAGAAAAAATAGGTTTTAGACTTGTAAAATGGAAAAAATTTTCCACGAATTGATGTGGATGCTCTAACTATGGCAATTTTGCATATGAATAGTGTTAGAGATGAACTGATGCGTGTAGTTTTTTAGCAAAATTGTGAAAAACTCAAACACTTTTTCTATTTTGCACTTACTGATGCAAGTGCATTGAAAACAACTCCAACGTTATAAGAACAATAGCAAACACCAAATTTTAACGTTAATAAAACAATAGTAAATACTAAATTACTAATGACACATTGGCACTTATTACTTCTCACATCACTTACGCTCTGTTTGGATGGAAGAGGAAGTGGAGTAGAGGGAATGAGAGTTAGTTAAATTATCTTTTTTGAATATTTTTTAAGGGATGAGGGGGAAGATTTAGAGGGGTTTGGAGAGGTTCTAACTACTTCTAATCTCTCATTTTTAATTCCCCCGAATTGAAGAGATTTTGGAGAGAGAGTAAAGTATAGAAATGTTTGACCAAGTGAATTACCCAATTTACCCTTAGCATATTAATAAAATTACAAACTATGTTCTATACATAAAAACAAATATGTAATGTTGAAAAATTCTCTCAAATTTTTCTCAACTCTTGAAGACTCATGCTGGCTCTCTCTCTCTCTCTCTCTCTCTCATGACTTCTTCACTCTCAAACTATCTTTCACTCTTCTCTCTCACGCCTAGCTTTCTCTCTCAAAGGTAAACTCTGTTTTAATTTCTATTTCATGGATTTCTTTTGAGTTGGTTTAAATAAAAATGTTCTTATAATTATTGTAGGGGTATTGGGCCTAGGGGTTCATTACCTATTTATATTTTGGGCCTGTGGCCCAAGCCGAGGACTAAAGGTTGTCCAAGGAGGGGAAATAGTGGTTAGAAGAGGTTGTGTTAGTAAATAAAAAGGTTAGTTTTGGTCATAATAGCTCAAGAGGGTGGGCCAAGGATAAATGCCTCCTCGAGTAGCCAAAGTTGAGGTCCAAAGAGATGGTCTGTCGCCCAGGGTAACATTCCAAGAAGTTTTGTTGGTACGAATAAGCATTGCAGAAATATCAGACAGGGAGGAGTCCTAAAATATCTTAAGGGAAATTTGCTACTACCGAATTAAATGCACTACAGCTAACTTTCTGGCCGCATTAATGTAGATGTGATATCTAAACAATGGTTATCAACCTTACAGCTATTACACAAGATTTATGGAAGAGACTGATGGGACAAATATAAACACCAGCCATCTGGTATGCACGTGGAGGACAAAGATGAAAGGAGAAGAGAATACAAAAGGAGGAAGGGGCAATGGGACAAAGGGATCGAAAAACTTAGAGAAAAAGATTGTAGCATTAAGAACTAGCTTTGTAACCAAATCTAAGGGAAATATATAAGAACAGATCTCCTCAGACTTTGCCGAGGACGATTATCTTTATCATAAACCTGTCTATTTTCATTCTCTTGTCATTTGAATCTACTTTGGCGTTTGTCTAATTCATTAAAGCCCAGTTTCCCAACCCACTCTCTACAAATTCATTATTTTTGGCTTTTTGGGCCTAAGTCCATCCACCTTTTGGACTAAGAACTCAAATATGGTCCTTACAATTATGATTTTATTGGGTAATTTCTCATTAATTTTGATTTTTTTGGGGTGATACATGTTATTTGTGGGTGGGTTTCAAATTTGAGGGCTTTTTTTTTTTTTTTTTACTTAAATTTAAAAATTTCAAAGTATTGCTCATAAGGTGTTTGATAAAGTGCTTGAGTGAGTCTAGATTGTGAACTTGCATAAATTTGTATCTCAATTCTTCTTTGAATCTTCAAAAATTCATGAACTAAGCAAAATAAAAAATATTTAAAATAATAATAATAAATGAAAAAACACTAAAAATTCAATATTTTGTTGATTTTTTCAATAAAAAAAAAAACATTTCTTCTTATTTTAATTATTATTAACTAAGGATTTTTTTAGTATAAAAAAATTTTAAAAAAAATTTAATCATAGACCAATGTTGACTATTTAATTCAAATCAAATAAAAAATATATCAAAAAAATATTGCATGTTATATGTCAAATTAATTATAGACTCTGTAAGTCCATTTCTAATAGGGTAAATTTGTTTATCTAGATATATTTAATCATTTCATCTCATTCCCATCCTAATTTTTAAAAGATCCAAACAAGAGGAATGACTAATTATTCTTCTTCTCCTTACTTAATTTTAAAAACATTCAAATAAGGTGGAGAATAATCATTCTCTTCCACTCTTCTCTCCACTACTCTCCTCCACTTTACTCTCCTTTCCCTCTAAACTTCCAAACATAGCGCTAGTTGTTGGCTTCTACTATTTCTTATCATCCCAACTACCTATATGGACACCAACTACAAAAACACAGACACCCTTCGTAGAAAACCAAACTCTTACAATTACTCTAAGGGTGTGTTTGTTTGGAGATGAAATAGGATGGATGGAAAATTTTGGAGAGAAAATGGGAAGGAAAACCTTTTTTTGAGTAAGTTTGGTTGGGTGGGGAGGAAGGAAAATAAATGGTGGAGTTCAGGTGTTTTCTCCTCGAGCCCACAAAAAAGTTTTTTTCCCCAAAATGGGGAGAAAACTGAGAGGGGGAAACTCATGAAATGAGCTCCAAAAATACCCCTCACGTTGGACTTCACCTCCAACGTGTTGGCTTTTTCTTTCTCTATTTGCCTTCTTCTTCTTCTTCTTCTTCTTCTTATTTTTTTCCCCCTTTTTCTTAAGCGTATCTCAAAATTCAAATTTATCTACTAACTACAAAACTTATCTCTCAAATTTCCATTTCACTTTCATGTCTACTAACTCTAAATTTTCTCTCTCAAATTTCAATCTCTCTTAATTCATAGTCCCCTTGGAGAGACTCTTTCTCAATTTAAAGATTTTCTCTCTAACTTCCAGGTAATTTTTTGGTTCTTTTTAAATTTTAATTTGATTTTTCTTTGTTTAATTGTATAATCTTCAAGTAGTATTGTTTTGTATGTGTTTTTTTTTTTTTAGAATCAATTATAGTGTATATTGCTATCATTGTGTTGTATATATATATGATGTTTTTCAATTTTATACTTATTTTCTTTTCTTTTTTCCAAAATAAATGGTAAGTCAATGAAATGGTCATGAAACATGCTTGGATAACACCTTCGGGAAGAAACTTTTCTTTCATGTTGTATTGATTTTTGCATACTTTTTGAAACTATGTGTTTGAATGTAAATTCAACAAGTTATGTATATATTTGTGTTTTTTGACATATGTATTGAAATGAAGTATTTCGACTTTTTCATCTTTTATGCATATCTTTAATTTGTTAATATAGTACCCAGATATGGTTTTTGAATTGCAAAATAGGTTAATGGAAAAATAATAATTTAAAAAAATGATTGATTTATTTATTAAATCTAAAAAAAATTAATAAAAAAATAACATATTGCAACGAGATTTTCAAAGTAAGTCATTACAATATATGAAATTTATTGCAACAAAAATCTAGTGTTGCATAAATCTATTGCAACGAGATTTTCAAAGTAAGGCATTACAATATATGAAATTTATTGCAACGAAAATCTAGAGTTGCATAAATCTATTGTTTTTTTTTAAAAATAAAAAAACAACCTATTGCAACTAGATTTTCAAAGTAAGTCATTACAATATATGGAATTTATTGCAACGAAAACCTAGTGTTGCATAAATCTTTTGCTTTTTAAAAAAAAATAAAAAAAATAACCTATTGCAACAAGATTTTCAAAGTAAATCGGTGCAATATATGAAATTTATTGCAACGAAAATCTAGTGTTGCATAAACCTATTGTCTCGGAGTTTATTACAATTGTTTGCATCAACTTTTTTGTCATTGCAATAACACCTATTATAACGATATTAATTATTATTGCAATGACTTTTTTCTTGTATTAAGTATTTTTTCTTATAGTGTTAATTGATTAAAACTAGTTTGTCACAACAAATGTGTTAAAAACAGAGATAAAGAATCGGAGTAGAATTATACCTATAATTGTCGAAATTGATTTCTTCTTCTCCAACAATGCAGTGGATTTCTAACCTTGTGAATCTAGTAGCTCTAGGATCCACAGATACACTTCCATCCCAACCACCAAAATCACAACGTAGCTCCACTAGACTTCTCATCTCGGCGACCATAGAAACCATAATGAATTGAAGTTGCTTCATTGATGTGGTTGCATGCTCGAGCGCAAAATGTGCTCTACAAACTTGATTACTCAGATTTCCGATCGAGAGGCCACTGAGCCTTCTAAAATATAGAAATATCATAAAACTTTATAATTTGTATAATAGATGTAAAAAATTACAAAATTGTCTTTTTGGCTAGATACAATTTCTTTCTGGCCTATACTTCCAAATAATAAGTGGGAAAGCTATTGCATTGGATATCAATCCCACATGAAGCACTATCCCTTAGTTGATTTTTTTTAATCTATAAAATTTCTTTAACCAAACCAAGAAACATGTTCTTTTCTGCCTATACTTCCAAATAGTAAAGAAAAAGCTATTGCACCTGATCTCAATCTCACATGAATTATATCTATAATTGTCGGAGTAGAATTATACCTATAATTGTCAAAATTGATTTCTTCTTCTCCAATAATGCGGCGGATTTTTGACCTCGTGAATCTAGTGGCTCTAGGATCCACGGATACCCTTCCATCCCAACCAAAAAAATCGCGATGTAGCTCCACCAGACTTCTCATCTCAGCGACCGTAGAAACCATAATGAATTGAAGCTGCTTCATTGATGTGGCTGTGTGCTCGAGCGCAAGATGTGCTCAACAAACTTGATTAGTCAAATTTCCAATCGGGAGACCGCTGAGCCTTCTAAAATATAGAGATATCATAAAACTTTATAACTTGTATAATAGATGTAAAAAATTACAAAATTGTCTGTTTAGCTAGATACAATTTCTTTCTGGCCTATACTTCTAAGTAGTATGTGGGAAAACTATTGTATTGGATCTCAATCCCACATGAAGCACTATCCTTGAGTTGATTTTTTTTAAACATGTTCTTTTCTGCCTATACTTCCAAATAGTAAAGGAAAAACTATTGCACTTGATCTCAATCTCGCATGAATTATACCTATAATTGTCGAAATTGATTTCTTCTTCTTCAACAATGTGGCGGATTTCTGACCTCGTGAATCTAATAGCTCTAGGATCCACGGATACCCTTCCATCCCAACCACCAAAATCGCAACGTAGCTCCACCAGACTTCTCATCTCAGCGACCGTAGAAACCATAATGAATTGAAGTTGCTTCATTGATGTGGCTGTGTGCTCGAGCGCAAGATGTGCTCGACAAACTTGATTAGTTAAATTTCCAATCGGGAGGCCGCTGAGCCTTCTAAAATATAGAGATATCATAAAACTTTATAACTTGTATAATAGATATAAAAAATTACAAAATTGTCTGTTTGGCTAGATACAATTTCTTTCTGGCCTATACTTCTAAATAGTATGTGGGAAAACTATTATATTGGATCTCAATCCCACATGAAGCACTATCCCTAAGTTGATTTATTTTAAACATGTTCTTTTTTGCCTATACTTCCAAATAGTAAAGGAAAAGCTATTGCACCTGATCTCAATCTTGCATGAATTATACCTATAATTGTCGAAATTGATTTCTTCTTCTTCAACAATGTGGCGGATTTCTGACCTCGTGAATCTAATAGCTCTAGGATCCACGGATACCCTTCCATCCCAACCACCAAAATCACGTCGTAGCTCCACCAGACTTCTCATCTCAACGACCGTAGAAATCATAATGAATTGAAGTTGCTTCACTGATGTGACTGCGTGCTCGAGCGCAAGATGTGCTCGACAAACTCGATTAGTTAAATTTCCAATCGGGAGGCCGCTGAGCCTTCTAAAATATAGAGATATCATAAAACTTTATAACTTGTATAATAGATGTAAAAAATTACAAAATTGTCTGTTTGGCTAGATGCAATTTCTTTTTGGCCTATACTTCCAAATAGTAAGTGGGAAAGCTATTGCATTGGATCTCAATCCCACATGAAGCACTATCCTTGAGTTGATTTTTTTTTTAATCCATAAAATTTCTTTAACCAAACTAAGAAACATGTTCTTTTCTGCCTATACTTCCAAATAGTAAAGGAAAAGCTATTGCACTTGATCTCAATCTCGCATGAATTATACCTATAATTGTCGGAGTAGAATTATACCTATAATTGTCAAAATTGACTTCTTCTTCTCCAACAATGCAACGGATTTCTAACCTCGTGAATCTAGTGGCTCTAGGATCCACGGATACCCTTCCATCCCAACCACCAAAATCACAACGTAACTCCACCAGACTTCTCATCTTAGCAACCGTAAAAACCATAATAAATTGAAGCTGATTCACTAAAGTGGCTGCATGATCGAGCGCAAGATGTGCTCAGCAAACTTGATTACTCAGATTTCCAATCGGGAGGCCGCTGATCCTTCTAAAATATAGAGATATCATAAAACTTTATAATTTGTATAATAGATGTAGAAAATTACAAAATTGTCTGTTTGGCTAGATGCAATTTCTTTTTGGCATATACTTCCAAATAGTAAGTGGGAAAGCTATTGCATTGGATCTCAATCCCACATGAAGCACTATCCTTGAGTTGATTTTTTTTTAATCCATAAAATTTCTTTAACCAAACCAAGAAACATGTTCTTTTCTGCCTATACTTCCAAATAGTAAAGGAAAAGCTATTGCACCTAATCTCAATCTCGCATGAATTATACCTATAATTGTCGAAGTAGAATTAAACCTATAATTGTCGAAATCGATTTCTTCTTCTCCAACAATGCGGCGTATTTCTAACCTCGTGAATCTAGTAGCTCTAGGATCCACGGATACCCTTCCATCCTAACCACCAAAATCACATCGTAGCTCTACCAGACTTCTCATCTCAACGACTGTAGAAATCATAATGAATTGAAGCTGCTTCACTGATGTGGCTGCGTGCTCGAGCGCAAGATGTACTCGACAAACTCGATTAGTTAAATTTCCAATTGGGAGGCCGCTGAGCCTTCTAAAATATAGAGATATCATAAAACTTTATAACTTGTATAATAGGTGTAAAAAATTACAAAATTATCTATTTGGCTAGATGCAATTTCTTTTTGGCCTATACTTCCAAATAATAAGTGGGAAAGCTATTGCATTGGATCTCAATCCCACATGAAGCACTATCCTTGAGTTGATTTTTTTTTAATCCAAAAAATTTCTTTAACCAAACCAAGAAACATGTTCTTTTCTGCCTATACTTCCAAATAGTAAAGGAAAAGCTATTGCACTTGATATCATTCTCCCATGAATTATACCTATAATTGTTGAAGTAGAATTAAACCTATAATTGTCGAAATCGATTTCTTCTTCTCCAACAATGCGGCGTATTTCTGACCTCGTGAATCTAGTAGCTCTAGCATCCACGGATACCCTTCCATCCCAACCACCAAAATCACATCGTAGCTCCACCAGACTTCTCATCTCAACGACCGTAGAAATCATAATGAATTGAAGCTGCTTCACTGATGTGGCTGCGTGCTCGAGTGCAAGATGTGCTCGACAAACTCGATTAGTTAAATTTCCAATCGGGAGGCCGCTGAGCCTTCTAAAATACAGAGATATCATAAAAATTTATAACTTGTATAATAGATGTAAAAAATTACAAAATTGTCTGTTTGGCTAGATGCAATTTCTTTTTGGCCTATACTTCCAAATAGTAAGTGGGAAAGCTATTGCATTGGATCTCAATCCCACATGAAGCACTATCCTTGAGTTGATTTTTTTTTAATCCATAAAATTTCTTTAACCAAACTAAGAAACATGTTCTTTTCTGTCTATACTTCCAAATAGTAAAGGAAAAGCTATTGCACTTGATCTCAATCTCGCATGAATTATACCTATAATTGTCGGAGTAGAATTATACCTATAATTGTCAAAATTGACTTCTTCTTCTCCAACAATGCAACGGATTTCTAACCTCGTGAATCTAGTGGCTCTAGGATCCACGGATACCCTTCCATCCCAACCACCAAAATCACAACGTAACTCCACCAGACTTCTCATCTTAGCAACCGTAAAAACCATAATAAATGGAAGTTGATTCACTAAAGTGGCTGCATGATCGAGCGCAAGATGTGCTCAACAAACTTGATTACTCAGATTTCTAATCGGGAGGCCGCTGATCCTTCTAAAATATAGAGATATCATAAAACTTTATAATTTGTACAATAGATGTAGAAAATTACAAAATTGTCTGTTTGGCTAGATGCAATTTCTTTTTGGCCTATACTTCTAAATAGTAAGTGGGAAAGCTATTGCATTTGATCTCAATCTCACATGAAGCACTATCCTTGAGTTGATTTTTTTTTTTAATCCATAAAATTTCTTTAACCAAACCAAGAAACATGTTCTTTTCTGCCTACACTTCCAAATAGTAAAGGAAAAGCTATTGCACCTAATCTCAATCTCGCATGAATTATACCTATAATTGTCGAAGTAGAATTAAACCTATAATTGTCGAAATCGATTTCTTCTTCTCCAACAATGCGGCGTATTTCTGACCTCGTGAATCTAGTAGCTCTAAGATCCACAAATATCCTTCCATCCCAACCACCAAAATCACATCGTAGCTCCACCAAACTTCTCATCTCAGCGATCGTAGAAACCATAATGAATTGAAGCTACTTCACTGATGTGGTTACATGCTCGAGCGCAAGATGTGCTCGGCAAACTTGATTAGTCAAATTTCCAATCGGGAGGCCGCTGAGCTTTCTAAAATATAGAGATATCATAAAACTTTATAACTTGTATAATAGATGTAAAAAATTACAAAATTGTCTGTTTGGATAGATACAATTTCTTTCTGGCCTATACTTCCAAATGGTAAGTGGGAAAGCTATTGCATTGGATCTCAATCCCACATGAAGCACTATCCCTGAGTTGATTTTTTTTAATCCATAAAATTTCTTTAACCAAACCAAGAAACATGTTCTTTTCTGCTTATACTTCCAAATAGTAAAGGAAAAGCTCTTGCACCTGATCTCAATCTCGCATGAATTATACCTATAATTGTCGGAGGCGAATTACACCTATAATTGTCAAAATTGATTTCTTCTTCTCCAACAATGCAGCGAATTTTTGAACTCGTGAATCTAGTGGCTCTAGGATCCACGAATACCCTTCCATCCCAACCACCAAAATCGCAATGTAGCTCCACCAGAGTTCTCATCTCAGCGACCGTAGAAACCATAATGAATTGAAGCTGCTTCACTGATGTGGCTGTGTGCTCGAGTGCAAGATGTGCTCGACAAACTTGATTACTCAGATTTTTCAATCGGGAGGCCACTGAGCCTTCTAAAATATAGAGATATCATAAAACTTTATAACTTTTATAATAGATGTAAAAAATTATAAAATTGTCTATTTTGTTAGATACAATTTCTTTTTGGCCTATACTTCCATATAGTAAGTGAGAAAGCTATTACATTGGATCTCAATCCTGCATGAAGCACTATTCCTGAGTTGATTTTTTTTAATCCATAAAATTTCTTTAACCAAACCAAGAACATATTCTTTTCTGCCTATACTTCCAAATAGTAAAGGAAAAGTTATTGCACCCGATCTCAATCTTGCATGAAGCACTATCCTTGACTTGATTTTTTTTAATCAAAAAACTTTCATTAACCAAACCAAGAAACATTTTCTTTCCTGCCTATACTTCCTACCAATAAAGGGAAAGAAAAAAAATATTAGAAACCAAACAAAAATTATAAAATGAGCCTGTTGAATTCGAGCATTCAAGTTCCAATTGAGATACTAGCAAGCAACATCATTCTTCTCCTACTATGAAGATTGTTAAACTTTTGATTAGCACACAAAAATCCCCAGAGTCATTGCAATGAAGCAATCCTATTCTTTTGAATCCTTTCAGCTCTCCTTTTTTTAGCCTCACTAGCTCGGCCCCCTCTCACTTTCATCATGCTTGCTTCTGATGAAATACTTTTTTAACTTAAGTTGACATGTTTAGTTAATGTGGTTTTATTGCCTAAATGAACAGAAACCTTCTAAAATATAGAGATATCTTAAAATATAAGATAACAACACACATTGCTTGTATAATAGATGTAAATTTTTTTTACAAAATTATCTGTTTGGCTAGAAACAACTTCTCTATGGCCTATACTTCCAAATAATAAGTGGAAAAACTATTGCATTGGATCTCAATCCCGCATGAAGTACTGTTGATTTTTTTTAATTCATAAACTTTTATTAATCAAATCAAGAAACATATTCTTCCCTGCCTATACTTCCAAATAGTAAGGGGAAAGCTATTTCTTGCCTATACTTCCCAACTTATTCATCCCTGCCTACGGATTTCTTTTTAATCCATAAATTTTCATTAACTAAACTAAGAAACATGTTCTTTCCTACCTATACTTCCTAACAGTATGGGGAAAGAAAGAAATATTAGAAACCAAACTAAAATTATAAGATGAGCCCATTGAATTTGAGCATTCAAGTTACCAATTGGGATACCAATAAGCAACATCATTCTTCTCCTACTACAAAGCTTGCTAAATTTTCGATTAGTACGCAAAAATTCCAGAAGTTGTTTTAATGAAGTGATCTTATTTCTTTAAAACGTTCATTTAACTATATAGACTTTCATAAAACCATACAACATGTCGTTTTAGTACACGACGGTTCTGTTATGTGGAGAGGATTAGAGAAGCCGGACTGAGAGAGCAGAAAATGTCGAACTCATTCTCTAACCTCCATCACATTCTCTTTCCCTCTAGCTCTCTTTGGTTTGTTTGTTTTCCCCCTTCACATTTATAATAATAGCACAATTTGTCTAATAATAATAGGTGTTCACTTAATGAAAAAAAGAAAGATTTTAGGTGCAATTCATTTCCTTAATTAATTTGTTTCATTCTTTTTTAAAATTAGGCATTTATTTGTTTTTTCTATGTGAAAAATATGGATTGTTCTGATCCGACCCTTAATCCGATTGATCCAATGCCTAATGTGACTCGTTTTACCTACAACACGATTGACTTGATCTGACACGACCATTTGCCATATCCACACAAAATATCATACAAAATCTTATAGTTCTTTGTTTCAATTTTCATCGATGTAGTTGGCACTCATAGTTTGCGTGAGAGCACGATAAACAATTTTCTTCATCTTAACATAAATTCACAAATTGACAGTTCCTAAGTTGTATGTTGCTTCCTGCCATGCAGTTGGGAATCAAGGAATGAGTCATGTGCAAATAAGGATGCATGTTAGGGGAAACTAAAGTCTAAGAATGCAATCAAATTTGTAATCAATCTTTCCAATTGAGTTTTTCCAAGAAATCATTGTTAATTCTCTAAACTTTTTTAGATTTGGAATTGCCTTATAATTCAATTTCAAGCAAAGAACCGTGAAAGACTTACGAGCTTCAAAGGTTCAAGTTTCAACTCAAGGACTCAAGGTAAATTCCAATGGAAAGTGAAAGATGGAATAAAAAAGTGAAGACCCAAATATAATATGGTAACCATGACTTTAGAGTGGATTTGTGATGTGTCTTGTGTTAGAACTCATTTTCCTCTCCTTTGTGTGTGTGATTGTTTCTTAAAAAAAAAAATAATAATAATAATAATATGGTAATGCTTTACGATGAATCGAATAGTCTTAAAACTATACGACGTGTCGTTTTAGTACGTCCGTTCTGTTATATGGACGAAGATCTCAGAGAAGCCGAACTGAGAGAGAGTCGAAAATGTCGAACTCATTCACTGACCTTCTCATTCAGTAAGTTCTCTCTCTCATTTCTCTCTCAAATTTCATTCTCTAACATTGTTTCTCTGTAAAACTTTTTCAAAGGTTATCGGAGCCAATAGCGGAATCTCTCGCCAAAACCAACTACGATTCACCAGAGGGTTCCCAAATCTCCGTCAAAGCCCTAATCGAGCCTCTTCTCCCACACAAAGCCTCACCGCCAAATCCTAACGTCGACGCTTCCGTCAAAGATTTCGCCCTAGCTTGCGCGTTGCTATCCTCCTCTCACTCCTCGACTCACGACCTTCTCTCATGGATTCCCGAAAACCTCTCTACCTCAGCGAACTCGGCCTTTCGAGAGCTCTCCAAAGCTTATTGCGTCGCTTTCGGAGAGCGAAACGCGAAGAGGATTGGTGAGTTGGGATTGGATTGTGGTTCGGTGCCCGAAGAGCAGAGGTTGGTGGTGGAATTGATACCTGAGGTGATGCCATTGTTGAAGGAGAGGATTAAGGAGAGCTCGATCGATAAGTCAGACGAAGGTGGCGATGAGGTCTCAGCTGCTTCGGCTAGAGTTCCAGTTGGGTTTGCCATTGTGGCTGCTTATCAGTTTAGGTGGTTTGCCACTCAGGTTTGTGCTTTGTGAATTTTTTGAACTTCAAAGATTTTGGTTTTTTACATAGCTTTGGTTCCCAATTAAATTAAACACTGTGATTGTATTGATCAATGAATTACATTGTTGAATTTAATTATGCTCGGAAAGAATAACACCATTTTTACTATATTGGTCAATACAACTATGTGGTTGCATTCAGTTGGGAACTACAGTACTTAAAGGAACTGTATCTAAGTTTTTTCTTATGCTTTTGTAGCCATGTGGGCTTGTTTAAAATCGTCTTTTGTTTTTGATAGGTTGATTATCCTCATTTGGGAAAATTGTGCGCTTTGGTGATTCCTTGTGCGTTGACTGCTCTTGATCATTGGTCGCCGGATGTGAAAGTATGAGATTGAATTTGGGTTTGGTTTCCCTTTTATATTAATTTAATTGCAAATTGCTAGTTATAAATTTTAATCATTCTTGAATTGCCATAAAAGCTTGAGCTCAAAGTAGAAGTTTTTTATTTTGTTTTTGGATTATAGAATTTACAATTTGAATCTTCAAGCGTGTTTCAATCCTGTGTTTTAGAAGTTGATTTTCTCTTCTCATTTTTCAGGGGCAGGGCATGATTAGCTTTATACATCTTGCAAAAAATGTCAATGCTGTTGAGCTTGGTTCGTATGGAGATGTGATTCTTGATGCGTGCTGCCAGAATATCGCTTCTAGTGATGAGATATGGCACCATGTAGTTGAGATGTCAACACTTCTTGTGACTTGTATCCAGAGCGGCAATCCCCGTAGCCCATGGTATGTTTGTTTGTCTGTGTTCTTTTAGTTATCGACAATTGTTTTTGTGCTTTTGTAGGTTTCTTTTGAAATGGAAAGAATGTTATTTATGCAACTAAAATCATTGCTATGTTTCTGATAAAGGATTTGGAAATGGACTATTGATTAATTAGCATGTGCTTATTATCATATATTGGATGTTTATGGAAATTTGGTGGAGTATGTGGTGGTGGCAGTGGCAGTGGAGTATGTGACGCCGAGTGTGGTGGGGAGTGCGGTTGTTAGTTGGAGGAGGAGGAGGAGAGGGAGAGAGTGAGAGTGAAGAACAAAGAGAGAGAAGGCATGATGTTTTCTTGAGGGGGGAGAGAGAGAGAGTTAAGGTCGTTTTGGTAGTTAGAGGGGGCATATTGCACTCTACCACTACGGGTTGGTTGGTTTCTGTTGTGACTCTTGTAGTGACGAGAGAATTGGATCCTATGCGGTTAAGTGTTCAGGTGGATGCTAGCTGCCACGTTGGCATTTTCCTTTAGAATTTGGATATGGATTATTGAATAATTAGAGTGTACTTGTTATCATATATTGGAACTTATGGAAATTTGTGTTTGCTCATTATCATGTATTTGTTGTTAGGTTTGAAAGGATGTTAAATGAGATGTTAAGTCACTTGGAGCGGCAACCAAGGGACAAGGAGCGCCGTGTTGCATGGCTCAAATATATTGAGCCACTTTTGAGTGCTGTTGGCCTTGTGTTATTAGCACATTTTAGGCGTATATTTCCCCTTATTCTTAAGTGGATGCATGCTGATGATGATGAGACTGTTCTACTGGTGAGAATAATTTCTTTTCTTTTGACACTTACTGATTCCAGCGAGTGTTTGCTTGAAGATGGCTTTGGGAATCCTTTCTTTCCTAAACACAATTATGAGGTTTTACCACCTCTGCTAGGTAGCATTTTGACCATTTTCAATGTATACATTTACTGCATAAATTATGGAGATAGAAATTCTCAGGTTTATGTTTCATTCTCCTTCTTACTATAGGAAGAGATAGTATATCATATTAAAAAATGAACTTGACTTTGCAATAGCCTAGTGATTAACTACCTAGCAAAAGTTTCTTTTTTCCCTCTGTTTTCTCAGTTTGTAGTTGTCATTTGACCTTCAGCATCTCAGATACTATATGCATTGCATCACACTTAAAAAAAAAAAAATTATAAGTAAGCTTTGCATCATACTTGTCTTAAATAAGATAAAGATGTTTCGTGGAACAAAGGTCCTTTTGTAAGTTCTTTTCAACACTACCAGTAACAATCCAGGCATTTCTTGCATAACCTAATTAAACATGTAATTATCCATTGCCCTCTTTGCGCTTTCCTCATTACAAATAAGTATAGGGCAAACTCAGCGCTATTTCTGTAGCTGATTTTTGTTTGATGTAGTAACAAATATACTATTTGTCTATTTCTATAATTCTTTAATTATGTGCAGGTTCTGGAACGGATCCAGACTATTTTAAAGTTAACGTGGATAAGAAACACACCATATGTTGGAAGGTAAATTACTAGGTAATTATGCTTTATCATCTGATAGTTTTTTCAGTTAGGCAGCATTTTGAAGTGCCCTGGAACATCATTCCTTCTGTTGTCTTGCATGCATTTGACTGTACAAAACACTATAATAGCAAATAGAATGAGCTGATGATTTTGAGATCTTTGCTTGATTTTACTGAACAAGTGTTTAGAATAAGAATGAAACTTGCCTTATGAAAGGAACTTAATTCATTTCAAACAATCCAGCAAAAGAAGAAGAAAAAAAAAAAAGAAAAAGAAAAAAAAGAAGACATTTCAAATGCCATAAACACAATTTTTAATTGCACTTCTGTGGGATGCTCACTGCTGCTTTGTTGTTTTTATAACTTAATTAGTGATTGTTTGTTCAATCTCATGTCATTGCACTGGTCCTTCAAAATTCAAAATTTCGAGTTTTTTCTTTCTTCCAACCCATTATTTGTACAAGTAAAGAATGTGGCGTTTAATGACTGATTTTTCCCTTAAGGATGTTTAGGAAGGCACTACAGTCAACAATCATTTCTAGATGGCAGTTAATGGTCCTGTAAGTGACCATTAGAAGTTAGTCCATTGTGAACTTCCTTCCAAATGTGGCCTTAGTTGCTTTGACCTTGAATAGGAAGTATATTTTTAAGTCTCATACTTCAGTTCTGTTTCAAAACCTTCCTGGCATACAATAGGTTTGGATACCAGCTTATGCTTGCTTATGTAGTGCATTTTGGAGTCTGAAAAGTTGTGGTTTAAAGGCTTGGGATTGTGGAAGTGTTTAAGGATATGTATGTGGGTTTTAGTTTGATATATATTTTTTCCCCGAATAAGTATAGATTATGGTGTAATCAGGGTTTATTGGCAAAGGGAATTGAATCTTGAGAGAGATTGGTTTCTGGATTTTATGACGTGTTCACAATTCTGCAAATTTGGTGTCAGGTTGGTTGACGAACTCACGATTTTGTATAAAGAGGCTGCAATGAAAAGGGCTCGTGAAGAAGTTAGAATGCATATTCTTCAGATACTGATCTTACTCCGGCAGTAAGGGTTGTGTTATGATTTCCATGATAATAGAGGAGTTTTACATAATTTCTTCCTTGATCTTTGATTTGTTCTTTTATCATTCTTCCTGAACCCCTAGATGCAAAGTTATGCAATTTGAAGCAGCCTGGGGCAAGCACAAGGACGATCCAAACTTGGCAAATCTTGAGTCATCTTTAAGTGGAAGAGGCGCAGCAACGGTAAAAACCATGCTCTTTATTACTGCACATTTGTGACAACTGCAGTGCAGTTGTCATCACAGGGTTCAAAGCCATTGAGAACTTACTGAGCTTGCCATTCCATTTCGTGAGTTACTTGATCCAAATGTCTGGCTGTCAGTGATATTTGGAAAACAAGCTATTCAAGTTACACCTATGCAGCTTTGTGTGTATGTGTGTGAGTGGGTGGGGATGTAGCAAGCTCTGAGTTCCATTTCCTTCCAATCTTTCTAGTACTTTTTTGTCATGCTGCTCCTATGTCCAATTTTAATACCTTATCTACTATTTTCTGTCTAATTAATCTGTGAAAATGTGACGCAGGTCGTTCAATGATCATATGGAAAGGTATCTTGAGTCCTACGAAATGAATTCTTGTCAATGTTCATTGGAATATTTATGTGCAATTGATGTAAATAGATCATTTTGGGAACCATGTACATGTAATTGTAAGCATTAATATAACTTGCGATATTTTAATTGGTCTTAGACATATCTCAAACGTATGCCCTTGTACATTTTACATGTATTACTAAAGCAGAAACAAAACAAGAAGACACACATAGCATGAGTACAGCCAATTAAAGAAATACAAGATGATACTCAAACAGACTGGGCAAACTGCGAGGCGATACAAACCTACAAATCTGATCGTAAAAACTAGAAACCCCACTCCGCCAAGTAATCTAGTGGTGACTCTCATGTTTCACTTCTACTGCTGACAGCGATTTAACGTGTGGCCGGAAGTAACATAGGATCCCAAATTCATTGAAAAATACAAGTACAACATTTCATGAAATACTCAGCAACTTGATCTTTAAGATTTGTTTGGATTGAGGGGGAGAGAGGGGGAGCAAGAGAGTCTAATTTTTGGCCAACTTTACTCTACTCCCTTTCTCTCCTCCTCAATCTAAATGGATTATTAAAAAATATGAAACTTTGCAAGGAAAAAGAGGAAGGAGATGGAAACTTAAAATTAAAAAAAAAAAAAAAAAAAAAATCTAATGGTTCGTGCTTTGTGGTTGATGTTCCGTAAAACTTTTCCTTACATCACATTAATGACAACAAGAATCCTATTGCAGATATTGTCCGGTTTGGGGCCTATATCTCTCATGATTTTGTTCTCCCTCAAAGTACACAGCAGCGGGGGAAAATGCCTCTACACATTAAAGGAATGTCACTCCTTATAAGCATATTTCTATGTGCTTTCCTATGCGATGTGAAATTTCAGGGATTGTAAGACCCCTTTTTGAGTCACTACATAAAATAAGAATACTAAAATAAGAATACTAGAAGTTAGATGAACTTTTATAAAAAGTAATGTGTTGGCTCATGCCACATGCATGACATAAAATATTTGTATGTTATGTAAAATGCCAAAATACCTAGTAACTAATATTTCTATTTTCTTTTTTGCCATTTGTTAACATGCACCCATTAATATTGCATTAAATATACCAAAGTATCGGTACTTTTGTATGTGATCGAGATAAAAGAGTAACAAGTGTGTACCATAAAAGCTTAAAAAGATTACTACAGCAAATTGCATTATATATTTTGTTATCAAATACCGCAAGACATGAAGACGCTCGTTAACTAACTTCTTTAATTTCTATCTTATATCATGACAATTGACGCCTATGTACTTATTGATTATTTTTTCTTCCATTCTTATCAACCAGCTTGTCTTTGTGCTTTTCTCTTTGTAGAGAACAACTAGTAATGCAGACATGCAGTTAAGGCAATAAATAAATTAAACTTCTTATAGTATGAGAGTATCTTGTGTGAATTACTCTTTTTTCCTGTCAAATATCGGGTTCGGACTTCGGACCTTTTGCATCAGGGTCGTGATAAAATTGGAAGTCCAATCCAACCCACCAATACCAAATATATAAATAAATCCATGCATCAAATCAAGGATTCCAATCCCAAATGTCCAACGTGACAGTCGCAACAGAAACCAACCAACCCGTAGCGGTAGTAGTGTGCGCAATACGCACCCCACTCTTAACTGCCAAAACGAACACAACTCCCTCCAAATTTCAAATCCCATTTCCTAACAAACCACTCTCTCTCTCTCTCTCTCTCTCGCTCAAGAAAACACGATGACGATGCCTTCTCACTCTTTCTTCTTCACTCTCACTCTCTCCCTCCTCCAACTAACAACCTCGCTCCCAACCCAACTCGGCGTCACATACTCCACCGCCACCTCCACCACCAAACCACCGCCGCCGGACCAAATCTCCGCCGCCCTCTCCACTCTCAAACTCACCTCCCTCCGCATCCTCAACCCAGACCCGACTCTCACCCGCACCTTCACCTACACAAACACCTCTCTCCTCCTCACAATCCCCAACTCCCTGATCCCTCCCATCTCCGCCAACCGCTCCGTCGCGCTCTGCTGGCTCTACCTCCACGTCGTCCCCTTCTACCCTCGCGCCAAAATCACCGCCATCTCCGTCGGCCATGACTTCCTCGACGAATACTCCTCCTCCCCGGGCCTCTCCTCCTGCCTCCTCCCCGCCGTCCGAAACGTCCACCTCGCCCTCCGCGACCTCGGCATCCGCCGCATCTCGGTCTCCACCACCTTCTCTTTCGTCAACATCATCTCCACTCCGTTCCCGCCTTCCTCCTCCGAGTTCCAGCCCCCAGCCTCCGAGAGCTTCATCAAGCCACTGCTCCAGTTCTTGCGCGACACCAACTCCTCGTTCCTGATCAACATCTACCCTTACAAGCTCTACAGGCTCAACTCCGAGATCCCGATCGGCTTCGCCCTGTTCCAGGACCATCCGTTCAACTTCCGCGACGACTTGACCACCGGCGTCCGGTACCGGAACCTCTTCGACATGATGGTGGACGCGGTGGTTAGCGCCATGGCCGTCGCCGGCTACGAGAATATTCCTGTGGTCGTGGTCGAGACGGGGTGGCCGAGCTCCGGCGCCGACGCGAGCGAGGTCGAGGCTAATCCGGCTTACGCCGAGATGTACCTTAAGAACCTGGTGGAGCATTTGAGATCGGGGACCGGCACGCCGCTGAGGAAGGAAGGAGTGGCGGAGGTGTATATATACGAGCTGTTTGACAAGGAAGTGAAGCTAAGGAATGATCGGAATTGGGGGATTCTATATCCGAATATGACCAAGAAGTACAAGATCGAGTTCTCTGGGTGTGGGTGCAATGGTATCATCAATCACCAAACTGGTTTCGTGAGAGTTGGGTCTTTCTTGGCCTTTGCTTTCTTGCTTTGGCTTTTGCTGTAGTTGTGAAAAGTATAGTACAAAAATCGATTGCATTTTCTTGATGCTGATTCTTGTAAAGATGAGACAATTCTTCGTGTCTATAATCAGAATTTGGTATTAGGGGTAAAGTGTTTGATAAAAAGAATTCAATGAAAATACAGGTTTATGTTTCACAGAAAAAGGTTTGTTAATGATTTGTTGAGTGTATATGGTCATATGGTTGAGTTTGGCTACCCAAAGATTTGAATGGTTCTGTTTAATAGTTGGTCTCTGGCACATTTGTTCAAATGCATGTGATATTTGATTTGATAAGTGTGTGTGTGTGTGTGAGATTAGCATTTCAACAAACCAATTGGATATGATGCATTTCATTGTGGTAATCCAAATATCCAGGCTTCAACTGTTATTGCATGCTTATATTGGGAATAGTAAATCCTAAAGATCAGATTGAAATGAAAGCTATGAGCATGAGGTGCATATAACCATTAACACTCATAAAATGGGAAGCTCCCTATTTGTAGTTGTAATTTTCTTCCCAAATTGCTAATTTGCGAGCAGCAAAATTTCCATCATGGTGACTTGAAGGAACTTTGCCATTAGTAAAAAGTTATGTCTCAAATCTGAGACCAACTACGTGCCCTTTAGTGATTTTTAGTGAGCCACTGATGAAACAAAAGTAGCTAGAGGAGCTATTGAATGCTCTTACAGCATTCATATCCGGTATTTTTAGGCTGTTCTATTTTACCATTTCAAAAAGTTAATTTATCAATTATCTCATATCAATTTAAAGGGTCTGTTTGAAAAGTATTTATTGTTGTTGAAAGTTGATAAAAACTGATTGTTACTGAAAACACTGTAGTGTGAATAGTGTTGTGAAACCCACTTTTAATATTAAATATTATATGAATAGTGCGTAAACAGTGCACGCACGGTTCACGCACAGTAAATTTTGTCCCCCAAAGTCAACAAAGTGCGGCAAAAAAAAAAAAAAAAAAAAAAAGGTAAAACGCAACTTTACTTTGAGTAGCAAAACTTGCTATCCAAACGTAGGCAAAATATATTTAACACTCCAACTTTTATTTTTTTTATTCTACTCATTAAAATAATAATTTACACATTAAAATGATATAATGTTGCTACAGTAGTGTCATATATTTTTAAAAATAGCTACAATACCATTAAAATAATAATTTGTGATAGAGAAAAGTAGCTACAGTGCCCATCCTATCTTTGCAATGGCACTGTATCACTATGCCAAAAAAATTTGGCATATTCCATGTTTACCGGTCCGGCTGTCGGCTGTTTTTGGGTTGAATGGTAAATTAGAGCTTACATTAGGCATATTCAAGTGCCAGTGCCATCCAAGGTCACTGTCAGAGTGTCAGTCTAGCTCCTAAACTTCCTTCTCAAACAGTCCATGAGTTTGATGTTAATTCAAGGTTTTGTTTGCATGTTATAAAAAAAAAGGGTGTTTGTTTGCAATTTCAGAACAATTGTATTATGCTGAAAGATTTGTGTACACGTATGGTTTTGTGTTGGCATTGTAATTGTCAGCCTTTTTTATGACTTTTTTTTTTTTTTGGGTTGTTGATAATGTATTGAAATTATTTTTTCTTTTTGAAATTTCGTGTCCCAAAACCAGAAAGAAAAAAAAAAAAAGTTTGGATACAGTGCTTGTCAATTTGTTGGAAGAGTTTGAGTTGGATCAAACGAGATCAAACGAGTCAAACCAAGTCTAATTAAACTTAAAACAAAACATCTAAAATGTTATTAACAAAATTTAAGTATTAATAAGCGGACTCAACGCCTAATTTTCAGAGTCAAAATGATGATGTTAATGACGATGCAATCAATCCCATTATTTCGAACCGCACGTCCAGGGATTCTAATTTGCATGCAGATATCCGACATGAGAAAGCTATAATGGATGACACACAGGATTCAGCAGAGTGTAGTAAAATCTAGGCCTTTTTCTAAAAGCCCAGAAAATAAAGCAACATATGTGAGGCCGGGCTTGGTAAGTGAGGCTACAGCTAAGTGGGTTAGGATTACCCGGCCCATTAGCCCATACATAGAAGTTACACCTAACACCCAGCTGGGAAAACGCCATATTGAAGCTTCGTCCACTGAACATTCAGAAGCAAAGCGTCGTCCACAGCAAAATGAGGATCTTCAACGGTGGAGGCTGTCCAACAGCCCCGCCGAGGACAATGAGTTGGTTATGTTGGAACGTGTGAGGGCTTGGGAACCAACGCACCATTCATGAGCTTGCTTCAATAATGCAGGCATAAGATCTTGCTGTCCTGTTCTTGGCCGAGACATGGGCAGACGAAGATAGGTTGACAAAACTTTGTGATGAATTGCATTTTGATGAGAAATGGGTTGTTTCGAGAGTGACAAGAGCTGGCGGTTTGGCTCTACTTTGGAAGAACTCGGTTAAGATTGATGTGGACTCTACCTCCCTTAACCATATAGACGTTACAGTTAATAAAGGGAAGGAGGATTCTTGGAGGTTCACGGGCATTTATGGGATGCCAGAGGCTAGACGGAAAAGCGAGACTTGGGATTTACTACGTAATCTTCATCAGAAATACACCCTTCCATGGTTATGCGCCGGTAACTTTAACGAAATCCTGCTGTCTCATGAGAAGCTAGGAGGGGCACCAAGAAGTGAAACAACAATGAGGGAGTTTAGAAAAGTTGTGGATGATTGTGGGTTTATTGACCTCGGTTTTGTGGGGGAAAAAATACTCTTGGGGCAAGAGAGGTGATAATATGGTGTTGGAGAGGCTAGACCGTGCTCTTGCTAATCATTCATGGCTTGATTTGAATCCGGTAACTAGAGTTCATTGCCTTCATTACAATGCATCTGATCATTATCCTATAATCATAAATCCTGAAGGAATTATATCTAGACCTTGCAAACCCTTTAAGTTTGAACACATGTGGCTAAAGGAGAATGGATGCGGTGAAACAGTAAAGGCAGCGTGGCTGTCTCCTTTCCCTCATTCAAACTCTCCATTGATGCATGAAAAGATAAAATTATGTGGGGTAAAGCTTATGGAATGGAGTAAACGCTCCTTTGGTAGTGTGAGGAAGCAATTGGAGGAAAAATCAAAACTGTTGGAGAAGGCTGAAATTGCAATGGCACAGGGGGCAGATTTTGAGACAGTGAGATTACTGAGAGTGGAGGTAAATGAGCTGATGGACTGAAAAAGCTTAATGTGGCAGCAAAGGGCAAGAGCTTTGCATCTTACGTATGGTGATAATAATACACGTTTCTTCCATAATAAAGCCTCTAAGAGATTTCGACGGAATAGAATTGTGGGTTTATTTGATGATTCTAATTCCTAGTGCATAGATAGTGCACCGGTGGCTAACATTATAGTTGGGTTCTATTCAAAGCTGTTCACATCTGAAAGATCCTTCAATGATCATGGTATTTTGGAAGTGATACAACCGCTAGTTACTGAGGAGATGAACAACAACCTGACTAAAGATTTTACTAAACAAGAGGTTGATCTTGCCTTGAAGGAGATGGCCCTTCTTAAGGCTCCGGGATCTGATGGTATGCCTCCTCTTTTCTTTCAATCTTTTTGCCCCTTGATTGGTAATGAAGTCTCTAATGCTGTCATGGATTGTTTAAATTCATGTCACATTCCAAAAGAGTTTAATTACACTTATGTTACTCTTATCCCTAAAGTGAAGAATCCTGAAAATTTTTTTGAGTTTAGACCAATCAGTCTTTGCAATGTAATTTATAAATTGATTTCAAAGGTTCTAGCTAACCGTTTGAAACCTCTATTGCCATCTATTGTGTCTGAGAATCAAAGTGCTTTTCAAGCAGGGAGGGTGATCACAGACAATATCCTTATGGCATTTGAAACTTGTGTGGCAAGCTGGAAACAATGCTCTGCCTACATGGGCGAATCTAGTTCGAAGACATGTTTTGACTGATGCGGTGTGCCTGGAATGCAAGATTCAACAAGAAGACACGATGCATGCCCTCTGATCTTGCCCGAAGCTACAGGATATGTGGAAAGTGAAGTTCAGCAAGTTAGTGACAGAAACAAGGAACTGCACCAGCTTCTTGGAGATTCTTGAACGTGCGTTGGTAGAAAAATACTCACTTGATCTTCTTGCTATGCTGATATCTGAAGTTTGGCAGCACCGAAACAAGGCACGAGTGGGAGAACCTACTGTGCCGTTCAGTCAGATTAATCCCAAGGCGTATAGTGTGCTCCAAGAATTTCAGCAACTTTGCCCCACTCACTCTATGATTCCTAGGACAGCTCGTGCAGTAAAATGGAGGCCTCCTATTGCGCCATGTGTGAAGGCGAACTTTGACGGCACTATCTTCTCTCAGGATGGACTAGCTGGCATCGGTGTGATAATCCAGAATGAACAGGGATTAGTTATGGCTGCTCTTTCACAACAAATTCCATCACCTACTTCAGTGGAGATGGTGGAAGTGTTAGTGGCTCGTCAGGCTGTGGTGTTTGCTAAGGAACTCGGGTTTGACAAGGTGGTTATGGAAGGTGACTCTGAAACTGTTATTCAGGCAATTCTTGGTGACAACATGGACTGTTCTTACATGGGTCATGTACTGCAAGATATTAAGTATTTGCTTTCTAGTTTTTCTTCTTTTTCAGTTAAGTACATTCATAGAGAAGGGAACTGTGTTGCCCACAAACTTGCTAGAAGGGCTGTCAGAGATCCTTTTCTTTTCTGGATGGAATTTATTCCTTAAGATATTCTTGATGTTTATCAGCTTGATCTTTTAAGGATGCAATAAGATATTCTGTATCCCGTTGGGGTTCTTTCTAAAAAAAAAAAAAAAAGTATTAATAAGCACTTTTATATTAAATTAAGTAATATGAAGAGAGAAAAAATGATACACAGTACACTTATATTATATATCTATAAACTTTGCTTGTTTGTGTAAAGAAATTAAACATAGATGTATTTTAGTGATTTAAATTAATAATGTAGGGGATCCTTTTTCGGAGGTGGGCCCCCGACAATGAATTTGTAGAGAGTGGGCTCAAGAGTTAGGCCCTAGTGAAAGACACAACGGCCATGCATGGTCATTCGTGGGTTGTGATAGTCCTAATACGGGCTGAAGAGACACAACAGGGCTTCTCGGACGTGTTAGAAAGGTAGCAGCAGTTCCTATCTTATTCAAATGAGCTTTACAGTCTATCGAAGAAAATGCACTGTTGCAGTAGGTATCTCTCTCTGGTTCCCTCCCCCCTCTTAGTGGGGACTTCCTACATTATATATCCCTTTCTCAGATGATCTTAGCCTTACATTTGTCGATCAATCCGGTCTCCACTTGAGTGCCTGTCCTATCAGCCGCATTCCCATCTCTCTACGGGTTGTGGCGCCCAAGGTGGCGCTGTTCAGAGGTCCTATCCTCATTAATGCGGCCAGGACATTAGTTGGGGGCATTTAATGTGGAGGTGACAGTTCGCCTGGGACTTGCGCCTCCACCATGCTCCCACGCCCGGTGCTCGGTACCTGCCATGCCTTCCTTGGATTCCCTGCGAGATTCTCCTTGACGGACTGCAGCTTGCGTATTTCCTTACTTCGGTTTTCCGATGATGCATTCATCCTCGGCGTGTCTTTTTAGACTTCAAGACCTTCGCGCCTTGTCCTCAGACCAAAGGCATGCCCTCGGACTCCAGGCGATCCTCGGCATGGGCCTTTGGGCCTGATTCAAAGTGGGCCGGTGTTGCCAACTCTTTGTGGCCCCACAATAGCCCCTCAAAATCTTGCTGTCCACATCCTCGGGCGGAGAGGAGGATTTTGACACCCTCGGATCTGTCCCACGTCCCATCGAGTCCTGCTCTTTGTCAGCGTTGAGGACTTTTCGCCTGCTCAAGGCGCGTTACTGGCGCTTTGACGTGGGTGTCGTGCCTTGCATTAAATTCGGGCGGCTTTATGCTCCCCACGTTCAACGGGCTGATGGCGATCTAACGGTAGGGATGGATCTGGCATTTATGGGCGGGAAAACTCGCGCGGCTCTTCCGCCTAGGGTATAAATATCCATTCGAACTGCCTTTTTTCCCTTCTCATTCGCAATCACGAGCTCTTGCGCCTTCTATCAGAGTCCAGCCAAATCTCCACCTATACTTCCAGCATAAAAAGTCAATCCGAGGAGCTCTTCCTCATTCCTGTAAGTCGCTCTATCCCTCTCTGAGCTTTTTCTTTTCCTTTCTTCCCTCTTTGACTCGCTTTCCCCTTTTAGTCCCTTAAGGCGTTGTTTGGGATGGGTAGACTTAAGAAATATGTTTTTACTGAGGAGGCGATGGAGGAATTCGTCGCCAAATGCAAGATACCGGCCAACGTGGGCTTAAGGTATTGTGAGTATGGGGAGTGGTTGCTCCGGAGGCGGACGGGCGAGGTGGCGATTCCCATTATCGCCTTCCTTGAAGGGGGGCTGAGGATCCCCATGGGGCCTGTGATGAGGAATTTCCTTATATACTTCCGGTTAACCCCCACCCAATGTGCCTCCAACATGTTCAGAATTCTGGGCTGTGTGGACGCCCTAAACGAGGAGATGGGTCTGAGGCTGACTCATCATGACGTAAATTATTGCTACAATCTTCAACATCTGAAGGGCAAGTCCTACTATATGAGGACGAGGGACGACAGAGTCCGGCTCATCCAGTGTCTCCCCGAGTCCAACAAGGGGATGAACGAAGACTTCCTCATTGTGTCTGGAGAGTGGCACGATGGCCTTCACTGTCCGACGACAGAGGGGACACCAGGTGGGGTAGTGGGAATAGGAGGGGATTCGAAGGTTCTACCTTGTTTATCGTATCATTTCCCTTTGTTCTGCTTGGTAACTAACGTGGATGTGTTTTCTTTTTACAGATTCGCATACCCTTGAGCCCAACTTCAACCTGGTTAATAGGGAAGACCTACAGACGGTGCTCAGGTCGGCGGATTTTGAAAATGAGGCAGACCACCAGGTCAGGGCGGCTCACAAGATCTTGAAGTACACCCCGATCCAAAAGTCGTTTGCGGCCCCCAAGTACGTGATCAGGGCAAACGATCCTCAGCTGTCAAAGATAGAAGTGACCGAGGACGGATTTAAGTTTCCCGAGGATCCCTCCACTTCCGAAGGTGTCACAGTAGCGATCCCTCCCCCTTCCCACACATCCTTAGAGGCTGTGGGAGAGGATAGAAAGAGAGAAGAGGAAACAGCCGATCCTGGTTTTGCCGAGGAGGACTTCAGTGTTTTCGAGCAACTCCGCCAGTCCGAGGACCCCTTCGGAGACTTAGGCGATCCTCGCTTGTCCGAAACAGAGCTACAGGAATCAGGGCCATCTACTCGGTCCAAGATGGGTTACAAAAAGAAGCCCCGACCCAGTTTGTCTGAGTTACTCGAGGGACAGCCGGGGAAGTCTAAGCCGAAGCTGCCTCCTCCTTCCCCCAAGACCCGCACTGCCCATACCAGGTCGAGCTCATCCCAGTCTCGGCTACCCCCTTCTCTGCCCCAGTCGACTTCTCCGTCAAGGCGCGAACTTGCCGACCCTAAGCAGAAAAAGGATAAGGGCAAGAAGGTCATGGAGGAGAAGTTTGGGCCCACGCGGGAGGGCGACGACGCTCGGCGGCCATCAAAGCAACTGAAGATCGGCCACAAAGACCAGGAGAAGCAGGTCGAGGTCTAGCCTCAGGCTGAGGCATGGCTCCCCGCCCCAATGCTCCGTGGGAGTCCTTTGAGGGACGATGCCTCCCTCAGGGATTTCAAAGAGGGCGAGGGCTCGTATGTGGCCGACGCGGTAGAGAGGTGCCTACTGCTTCCTGCGGACATGGCGCAGCTTGGAGCCATGAGGAGTAGGGAGGTCTTCCTCTGCCTCAAGCGGTACTTGGGGATGGTAAGATTTTGGACGCTTGCGCTTTATCTGTTTTTAGCTTTGCCTTTCTTTCTCTGTGAGCTAACTTTGCTTTGTACCTGTTTTGTTTGGCAGGCTGTCCAGGCAACTTTCAGGTTGGAGGAGGCGGCCAATGACCATGGGAAGGCCATGGACACCGAGCGTGAGAGGCGCTTGCAGGCCACCCGAGTCCTCAAGACCTCCGAGGAAGACCTTGCCAAGGCTAGGGAGCAGCTGAAGGAGATGGCCAAGGAAAGGGACAACGCGATATCCGGCCTTGAGGGCGCCCAGAGGCAGGCCGTGGAGCAGACGAAGCGTCTGGGTGAGGCCGACGAGCAGCTCAGGATCGCCCGAGAGCTGATAGACGACCTCCAGAAAGAGAAGGCTGCTGCCGAGGAGGCCAGGCTTGAAGCGGAGAGGGGAAGGGAGCAGGCCTTAGCAAGTAAGGAGGCTGCTGAGGAGGCTGCCTTTGAGGCAGGGGCAGCTGAGACAGCAGCTGAATATAAATCCCAAGTCCCCGGGTTATGTCGGCGCTACTGCTCAGAAACTTGGCGCGAGGCCCTGAGGCAAGCTGGGGTGGAGGCCTCTTCTGTTCTGTGGAAGGAGGAGGGTGTATACTACCCCCCCGCCATCCGCGAGGCTGCCGCAGGTGGCTCAGAGGTTGAGGAGGCCACCATGGAAACTCCTGCAACTCCAGGGGAGGGGGCCACTGGCGAGCCAGTTCAGGGGAGTGATCCTTCCCCGGTAATTGAATTGGGCGGCGGCTCCGATGAGGACAATCCCCAGCAGGTCGTGGAGTCCGCCCCTGACACCCAAGCCCCACCTGTTGAGGGGGTGGCCGTCCCTGCCGTGCCTCCCAGCGAAGCGGGCGACTAGACTGAGGCGTCCCTTCTTCTTTTCTTCTTTCTCTTTTCTTTTTTTTTTTTTCTTTTTTTTTTTTTAGGGAACTCCTTTTGTGTAATCTTTTGGACTTAATGAAATGAAAGCTTTGTTTCTTTTTCTGCGTCGTGGTTGTTTCCTTGCTTATATATTATTCATTTTTGCTTGCCAATCGTGGTTCGTAACTTAAAATTTTGGACCGGGAAAAGTTTTTATTAGTGAAATGGTTTACAACGTACATTATATCCCTGCCAATCATGGGTTGTATCAGTTCTATAGCACGTCCTAAGGAACAGGCAGATTTTATGAAGTAGACACTAAGGTTCTTTTGAAGTAGAAAACTTCCCCACTGGACTGAGTCTGAGGACCACACAGTTCTTTGGTTCTGTCTAACACTTAAGTTTTCTGAAGTAACTAGTTTCCCCATAGGACTGAGTCCGTGGACCATGCAGTTCCTTGGTTCTGTCTAGCGCTTAGCGTTCTTAAGTAGCTAGTTTCCCCATAAGACTGAGTCCGAGGACCATGCAGTCCCTTGGTTCCGCCTAACACTTGGTTTTCTTTTTAAATTGGTTAGTTTTACCATAGGACTGAGTCCGAGGACCATGCAGTTCCTTGGTTCTGTCTAACATTTAGTTTTCTTTTTAAATTGGTTAGTTTCCCCATAGGACCGAGTCCGAGGACCATGCAGTTCCTTGGTTCTGTCTAACACTTAGTTTTCTTTTTAGATTGGTTAGGAGGTGAAGAACATAAGCAAAAGAAGCCAACAACATGAATTGAAATAGTTCCTTTATTAATAGTAGTACCTTTTCAGGTTATTTACATTCCATGGGCGAGGTACAGGCTTGTCATCTAGGTCCTCCAAGTAATATGCCCCTATCCCTGCTATTGAGGTAATCCGGTAGGGCCCTTCCCAGTTGGGTCCCAGCTTTCCCCAAGAAGGATTCTTGGCCGCCCCAACAACTTTCCTTAACACTAGGTCCCCCGGTGCTAGTGGTCTGAGCTTAACGTTAGCGTCGTATCCTTACTTGAGCTTCTGCTGGTAGTGGGCCAATTGTATCATTGCCCGTTCCCTTCGCTCGTCCACCAGGTCCAGGTTCCGCTCCAGCAGTCCATCATTGCTGGCTGGAGTGAAGGAGCTCGTCCTTAGTGTCGGGAGATTTGCCTCCAGGGGGATCACTGCCTCGGCGCCATAAGTCATGGCGAAAGGCGTTTCCCCCGTTGATCGTCGAGGCGTGGTTCGGTACGTCCATAGCACATGGGGTAATTCTTCTACCCATCTCCCCTTGGCGTCGTCTAGTCTTTTCTTAAGCCCATTCACGATGACCTTATTGACGGCCTCGGCCTGTCCGTTCCCCTGGGGGTAAGCCGACGTCGAGTATCTGTTTGTGATTCCAAGTTCGCTACAGTACTCCCTGAAGGCTTTACTGTCGAATTGGAGCCCGTTGTCCGAGACGAGGGTGTGAGGGGCTCTGAATCGCGTAACAATGTTCCTCCAAAGGAATTTCTTGACGTCTACGTCCCTAATATTGGCCAGCGGCTCGGCCTCGACTCACTTGGTGAAGTAGTCCGTGGCCACCAACAGATACTTCTTATTCCCTGGTGCCTTGGGGAAAGGCCCCACGATGTCCAAGCCCCACTGGGCGAATGGCCATGGGCTGGACAAGGGATTTAGGACCCCTCCTGGCTGATGGATACTCGGGGCGAATCTCTGGCACTGGTCGCACTTCTTGACATATTCCTGGGCCTCCTGTTGCATCCCCGGCCACCAGTAGCCTTGCGTGATGGCTCGGTGGGACAAGGACCTCCCCCCTGTGTGGCTTCCACATATTCCCTCATGCAGCTCTTCGAGTAGCGATTCCGCCGCCTCAGGGTGGACGCATAGTAGGTATGGCCCGGAGTAGGAGCGTTTATACAGTTTGTGGTCCTCGGACAACCAGAACCGAGTAGCTTTCCTCCTAATTTTTTCAGCTTCTGACTTGTCCTCAGGCAGGATGTCATCTTTGAGAAATCCCACTATAGGGTCCATCCAGCTGGAACCCACCTCGATCTGATGGATGAGGATTCCTCCCCTTGGTGCTCCACTTGCCCTTCCCAAGTGCTCCACAAGTATTGTCCGAGGCAGAGACCCTGCCGAGGAGGTTGCGAGCGTGGCCAATGAGTCGGCGAGGCCGTTCCCGCTTCTGGGGATGTGAGACAAGCTGTAAGGGCCAAACCCCACCTGCAAGCGCTTAACTTGGCTCAGGTACTCTTGCATTCGTGGATCCCTGGCCTCCATCTCCCCATTCACCTGTCCTACCACTAACCCGGAATCCGAGAACACCTCTATTGACTTTCCTCCCATCTTTTGCACCATGGTCATTCCTTGTATTAATGCCTCGTATTCGGCCTCGTTGTTTGTGGCCGGGAATCCGAGTCTCAGGGACTTTTCCATGACGTGACCTTCAGGGGACACCAGGACTAGTCCCACTCCTGAACCTCGCTGGTTAGCCGCGCCATCGACATATACCTTCCAGCATGGTGCCTCAGGGGTGGAGACCGCCCCAACTAGCTTCTCACCATGATTTCCCTCCTCGGCTGTAACCTCCACAGCCGGTTCGGCGAACTCCGCTGTCAAATCTGCCAGAACCTGGCCTTTTATTGAGGTCCGAGGCATGTACCTGATGTCGAAAGCCCCTAGAATCGTATTCCATTTCGCGATTCTTCCCGTGTAGTCGGCGGTTCGCAGCACAGATTTTAAAGGTAATCGGGTTAGGATGACCACGGTGTGAGCTTGAAAGTAATGGGGGAGCTTCCTCGTGGCGTGGACCACAGCCAGGATAGCCTTCTCAAGGGGCAGGTATCTCACCTCCGCTTCGTGCAGCGACTTACTGACGTAGTAAACTGGCTTTTGAACGCCGTCGTCTTCTCGTATCAATACTAGGCTTACCGCATGGGGTGCCACAGCAAGGTATGCGTATAGGACCTCATCGGCCTCTGGATGGGACATGATAGGCGGTCGAGATAGATAGTCCTTGAGTTGCTGGAAAGCCTCGGCACATTCCTCGGACCATTCAAATCCTTTCCATTTGTTGATCAGGCGGTAGAAGGGCCTGCATCTGTCAGCTGACCTGGAAATGAACCGGTTCAGCGCTGCAATCATCCCGGCAAGCTTTTGGATCTCTTTGGGATTCCGGGGAGGCTTCAAATTGTGGATGGCCTTGATCTGGTCGGGGTCAACTTCAATCCCACGGTGGGTGATCATGTACCCCAAGAATTTGCCAGAGCCGACGCCGAAAGAGCATTTTAAGGCGTTAAGGCGTAGCTTGTGCTTCCTCAGGACGTCGAACGTGAAGCCGAGGTCCTCTAAATGCTTGGACTCCTGCTTGCTCTTTACCACCATGTCGTCGACGTAGACCTCGATGCTTTTGCCCAACATTGGCTCGAACATTCTTGTCATCATCCTTTGGTAGGTGGATCTTGCGTTTTTCAGGCCAAACGGCATGACCTTGTAGTGGTAGTTCCCGATGGGCGTGACGAAGGTTGTCTTCTCTTGGTCTTCCAGAGCCAGTGGGATCTGGTGGTAGCCCTGAAAGGCGTCAAGGAAGCTCATCCGAGGATGGCCTGCCGTGACGTCTACCAGCTGGTCTATCCGTGGCATTGGGAAGGGGTCCTTCGGACATGCTTTGTTCAGGTCGGTGAAGTCCACACAGACTCTCCACTTTCCGGTCTTCTTCCTAACCACCACCGTGTTGGCCAACCATTTAGGGTAAAAGACTTCTTTGATGGCTCCTGCACGCTTAAGCTTATTGACCTCCTCCTTGATCGCGTCAGCGTGTTCTTTTGATGGGCGCCGAGGCGGCTGCTGCCTCGGAATCACGTATGGGTTGACATTGAGGTGATGGCAGATGAAAGAGGGATCAATCCCAGGAGCATCGCAGGGTTCCCATGCGAACACATCGAGGTTCCTTTTGAGGAACTCAAGCAACTCCTCCTTTTCTTGCGGAGGCAGTTGGGCTCCGACCTGGAAGAACCTTTCGGGGCTATCGCCGATCAACACCTTTTCCAGGTTCTCGCACATGGCACCCTCGGCAGGTGCATTAGGAGGCGCCGCCGGGGCCTTTGACTGCTATAAAATCTCCTCGATGTGAGCCGAGGGCTGTGCATCAAGCCGGTAGGATATGGCGGCGACCGTGCACTGCCTAGCCGTGGGCTGGCATCCTCGGATCTCCAGGACCCGATCCATCAGTTGCCGCACGCTGGTGGCGGGCTTACCAGTTAAGGACTTCCTCAGGCCATGCCCCATTGGTAGTCCGTTCTGGAATGTATTGATTGCGACAGCATTGTATTTGCCGTCCAGGTCATTGTAAATCTCCCAGTACTTGTCCGAATAAGCTTTGAGGGTCTCCCCTTCGCGCATGGACAGGGATAGCAACGCGCTCATGGGCCGAGGAGGCCTGCTATTTGTGACAAAGCGGGAACCAAAAGCCTGGGTCAGCTGCCTGTACGAGTCTATGGAGCCCGACTTTAGACCATTGAACCACCTCATTGCCACAGGTCCCAGGCTAGATGGGAAGACTTTGCACATCAGCGCTTCATCCTTGGAGTGGACAGCCATTCTTTGGTTGAATTGGCTCACGTGCTCCACGGGGTCCGTCTTGCCATTATAGGCGATGAAGGTCGGCTGCTGGAACCGCCAAGGAAGTTCCGCCTCCTCTATGCGACGCGTGAAGGGCGACCTGGAGAGCCGGTCCAGCGCCCTGCTCATGGCGTTGCCTCCTAAGCCCCTGGGGGTTGGGTTGGTACGCCCACGCCTCTGGTAGCGCTCCTCCTCGTGGGAGAAAGTCTCGCTGGGGGGCGTCCTTGACCTTTGCCTGTATTCATCGTCACTTTCGTCTTCGGAAAATGGATCAGGGCTGGGCTCGGACCGTCTTCGCTGCACACGGCGCAGCTTCCTCTTGAGATCATCTATCTCACGCTGCATGGCCACCTTGTCATCCCTTCTTTGGGAGGCGTGGCTGTGGGCCTCTTGCGATCGCGCGGCCTGGCCATCGCCGCGTTCCTGGGGAACGTGCCCCTCCCGGCGGGTTTGGCTTCCGCCCGTCGTCGAAGTATGCATGCTTCCTTCCCGAAATCGCCCATTGTCGTTCTGACCGCCTCCCGGGTCGCCATAGTTGCCCTGATGCCGCGACTTCGCCGGTTCGGGTCGATTGGGAGTACTTTGGTGAGGGCCTGATCCTACCATGCTTGACTATCGTTCCTGCTAGCGCACAAGTTCTTCCCACAGACGGTGCCAATTGTAGGGGCTCCTTTTTCGGAGGTGGGCCCCCGACAATGAATTTGTAGAGAGTGGGCTCAAGAGCTAGGCCCTAGTGAAGGACACAACGGCCATGCATGGTCATTCGTGGGTTGTGGTAGTCCTAATACGGGCTGAAGAGACATAACAGGGCTTCTCGGACGTGTTAGAAAGGTAGCAGTAGTTCCTATCTTATTCAAATGAGCTTTACAGTCTACCGAAGAAAATGCACTATTGCAGTAGGTATCTCTCTCTGGTTCCCTCCCCCCTCTTAGTGGGGACTTCCTACATTATATATCCCTTTCTCAGATGATCTTAGCCTTACATTTGTCGATCAATCCGGTCTCTACTTGAGTACCTGTCCTATCAGCCGCATTCCCATCTCTCTGCGGGTTGTGGCGCCCAAGGTGGCGCTGTTCAGAGGTCCTATCCTCATTAATGCGGCCAGGACATTAGTTGGGGGCATTTAATGTGGAGGTGACAGTTCGCCTGGGACTTGCGCCTCCACCATGCTCCCACGCCTGGTGCTCGGTACCTGCCATGCCCTCCTTGGATTCCCTGCGAGATTCTCCTTGACGGACTGCAGCTTGCGTATTTCCTTACTTCGGTTTTCCGAGGATGCATTCATCCTCGGCGTGTCTTTTTAGACTTCAAGACCTTCGCGCCTTGTCCTCAGACCAAAGGCATGCCCTCGGACTTCAGGCGATCCTCGGCATGGGCCTTTGGGCCTGATTCAAAGTGGGCCAGTGTTGCCAACTCTTTGTGGCCCCACAAATAATATGGTCAATTGTGGATTAAAACTTAAAATAATTCACAAAATTTAGGGTTCCTTTTTAGGATCCGCTTATTTTGTTGAAACTAAATTTTTTTTTCTAAAAGTACTGTAAATAAAGATAAAAGTTAGTTGAAATAGTAGTGGGACATATGAATAGTACCAAAAACTACAGTAAAACTTATTAATAGTAGCAAAAATAAGTTGAATAATAAAATAAATTGCTAAAATTAATCATGCCAAACAAACACTTAAAATAGGTTTAAAAATTTGAATCCACAGCCATTTAAAGAATTTTAAACCACCGCAAACTCTTGGTGCGATGGTCACTCTATAAGTATAAATACTTGTGAAGTGTGGGAATAAGGACCAGAGTTTAAGTCTTCAAGAAGGAATTTTACACACATATATACTTAGATTATATTCGAGGAGAATTCTATATTGTAAAAAAAAAAAAAAAAAAAAAAAAATGGAATTTCCAAACCCGAACTACTAGGATTGGGATGAATAGGAAAACCCATATTCAAGCCCAACGCATTGCCATCCCACTATTTGGGATTTGTTTTTAGTGATTGAGAATTTGTGTTTAAATACAAAAAGTTAATAATCTATCGTAAGAGTCAAAAATAAAAATGTTGTTTTACTAATTTTTAGGATTACAACCTAATATAAGAAAATAAATAATTTTTTCAGAAAATATTTTTCCAAAAAAATTAAAATTTTTCTAAAAAATAATATTTGCCTTCTCTACATTAAAAAAAAAAAAAAAACGATTTTTAATATCAAGACTTTAATTTATAGTTATCTTTTAATATTTTTATTTCACCAAATAATGAATATTAATAAGTAATATTAATGACTCTGGCGAAAATGAAACCAATGAGAAATGGAGATGTTCGTTTTCTAAACAAACGGGAAAGCTCAGGTCCCAAATAGGAAGAAATATCTTCTCCAAAAAAAAAAAAAGAAAAAAAAAAAGGAAGAAGTAGAAGGAGCTCTCTCTGTTTTCACGTTTAATACTGAGAGACTGCCAAAAAAATGCGACCCTTTTGAATGCAGGTATTTTATTCCTCTGCAAAAGGGTTTCTGATTACTTATCCATTTATTTATATAGCTTAATTTGAGAACTGGGCAAAAGCTCACTTAGAAAAAGATTCAGTTTTTATCAACTATTGATTCATATAAACACAACTTTTCAGTTTATGATATTCTTCTGTTATAAATTCATAGAGGTTATTGTTTCATACACACACAATTCATAGAGATTAATGTTTCTCTCTCTCTCTCTCTCACACACACACACACACACACTTGTATGTGTAAACAAATGATGAAAATTGTGGAAAATAATTGCTTATCTATTTATAATTTTATATAGCTTAAATTTGAGAACTGGGCAAAGGCTCTTTTAAAGAAATTTTTTTCCCCATCTATTGATTCATATGAAACAGCTTTTCAATTTATAACATTCTCATTGAGGCATTTTTGTATGTATGTGAAAGCAAATGAGGAAAATTGCAGAAAATGATTACTTATCTATTTACATGGCTTAATTTGAGAACTGGGCAAAATCTCTTGAAAAAAAAAAAAAAGATTATGTTTGTCCCTATTATTGATCCTATAATATCATTTTGTTCTAAATTTGTAGAGATTGTTGTTTCGTTCACAAACTCATAGAGACATTTTTGTATATATGTGAAACAATTGAGGAAAATTGTAGAAAATGATTACATATCTAGTTATATTAGCTTAATTTGAGAACTGGGAAAAATCTCTTTGGAAAAAAAGATTCTGTTTGTTCCCTGCTATAGATTAAAAAAATAAAAAATTTTCAGTTTTAATATCTTTCTATTCTAAAGTCATAGAGACTATTGTTTCACTCACACACTCTCATAGAGACATTTTTGTGACATTTTTGTTTCACTCACACACTCTCATAGTTTATTGGGTTCCTCAATCTCTCTCTTATACGCTTTGCTTTGGGGTATGAGTATATGTGAAATTTTTTGTTGCATTGGTCCAAAAATGATGTTGAATTGAATCCAAATCCATATGTTGGTATTAAAAATGTGAACTTTAGAGTTTCCACTTGTACCTATGTACCCCACTTGGAAGAACATATCTATAGTTGTTTGCTAGGATAGCCATTTGGTGATATTTTCCTCTTAGCACTCAATATTTATTGGAAAAGTTGGCTAATTTTATGACAGAATTTTTCTCGAAACTTATTTGGGAGAAAATTTGTTCAACCTAGTACTTGGCAATTCAAATGATCATATGCATTTGCTTTAATCAAATGGCATATTTAATAATTATGTGATTGGTTTAAATGACTTAATGAGTTATGTGATTAGAATACATTTGGATGGTGGGTAATAGCTTATAGGAGATTCCTCTTATCCAATTTGAAGGAAAACTTTATCCCTAATTTTATTTCGGACTACTACCAGGATATGGTAAGAAACTCAAGATTACCAACTTTTACTTCCCTTTCACTTTATCAAATCCTTCCTCAAAGATATTCTTTTGGGTTATTAGCTGTGGAACTCTGATAGTTCTTGTAAACAGTGGTACAATCTGTCTCCATTACTTCTTATTCAGTTCAACATTATTTTTTTCCTTTATTTATTTATTTAAAATTTCACTAGTGTTTAACTATATCTTGGATCTACTTTGTAAAACGATAGGAAAAAAGGGGTGGGTGGGGGTGGGGGGGTGGGGTTGGGGGTTGGACAATTGATTATATGTTTTCTGCCTCAGATTATGGATCACAGTGATAGTTTGTATGTGCCACTGCCTCTAGCCCAGCTTCTCTGTCTCTTCTCCCTTAAGTGTTTTTTCTTATAACAATATAACTTGTCTTTTTATTCTATCATGCATGTGAAGACTACCAAAAGATTGCAATTGAAGAAGGGATGTCAACTTGGATGCCTGCTGTGTGGACACCTGCCCACCATGAAACATATATTGATCTATGTCTTGAACAGACATTAAAGGGGAATAAACCTGGGACACATTTTAATAAGGAGGGTTGGAATAATATCGTCGAATCATTTTATGAAAAGACTGGTTTTAGGTACGATAATAAACAAATAAAGAATCACTGGAGTTTTACCAAGGAACAATGGAAAGTCTGGGTTAAGCTAATTGGTGATAGTAGTATGAAATGGGATCCAGAAACCAAGACATTCTGTGCTAGCAAAGAGGACTGGGACAAATATATAGAGGTATGGTAACTGATTTTACAGTAGATAATGCTATTTTGGTGAAAACTTAAAAATGTTTTTCATGAATTTAATTTTTGTGATAACATGGGATTTTGTCATAGGCAAACCCAGAAGCTGCACAATTTAGATTTAAGGAACTCCAGTTCACTGAAAAATTGGAAATTATCTTTGATGGAACAATAAATGCTGCTGACACTACTGGCCGTAAGAGGCACAATGGTGGTTCGACCTCCTCCCGTTTGCTTAGAAAAGTGCAAAGGACAACAATGCCAAAGGGGAAGAATGACAATTCATGTGATGATGAATCGAGGAGTACTGTTATGGTTCAGTACACACATGGCACACCAATGGCTAGCGAACAAAGCATGTCTAGTTCATCACCTCGAAAGACGAAAGCAACTTGGATGCCTGCAATGCACAAAATATTCATTGATTTATGTCTAGAACAGACATTACAGGGGAATAAACCTCGAACACATTTTAATAGGGAGGGTTGGAGGAATATTAATGAATCCTTTCAGAAAAAGACTGGTTTGAGTTTTGATAGAATACAGCTAAAGAATCATTGGGATGTCACTAAGGAACACTGGAAAGTCTGGTCTAAGCTAATTGGCACTGGTAGTATGAAATGGGATCCAAACACCAATAAATTTGGTGCAAGTGAAGCAGATTGGGAAAGTTATTTACAGGTATGCTGAATGAATGAACAATAGATGTTTCTATTTAATTGAAAAACTTAGGGAGGTTCTGCATGGATTTTAGATTTTTAATAGTGGAATGGATTTATTACAGGAAAACCCAGAAGCCGCACAATTTCGCTTTAAGGAACTTGAGCTTGCTGACAAACTGGAGACCATTTTCAATGAAATAACAGTTCCTGGAGAAAGCAAGCGTGCTAGTCAACGTAAGAAGTATAAGTATGCTTCAAAAAAATCTCTCTTACACAACAAAGAACCAGACATACTGAAGCCAGATAAGAAAACTGAGCTTCTTTGTGATGCTGTTGAATTAAGAGGTTCCGTAATGATGCAGAAAAGAATGGAAATGGTTCCACCTACACAAGGCAAACCCACTTATAGTATTGGGGAGTGCATTGACTGTCTTGATGGGATGGAGGAAGTGGTACAAGGAAGTGACCTCTACTTGTTTGCATTAGATATATTCTTGAAGAAGGACTACAGGGAAGTTTTTCTTCAACTAAAGAAGCCTAGTGTAAGGATTGCATGGTTGCAGCGCCTGCAATCACTTGATCCACCTTTGAAATAGAATGCTGAATTGTTTTGATCTCTCCTTTTCTTGGTACAGCTATAGGTAGTTTTTGCATATGACTAGCAATTAAAGTGGTTGTTTTTATAGACTTATAAGGACTGGTTGTCAGATCATTTTTTTTCATTTGCTAACAAATTATTTAGGTGGTCAACTCTATCTTACTGTTACTGACTTGCTGTCGTTTTTATTGGCATAGTCCATAAATTAGCACAATTGTGCACTTTAAGTTGAGATTTCTGAGACTTCCCGGACCAAAGTGTAAGTTAATTTCTACTCTATTCAAGTTGAAAACAGATAAATACGTGCCTGCGTAGCAAGTGGGATTGCTAACATTTTTTATATTTTAAAAATGTAAATTATTATGTAAGTTTAGAATTATAACATTTTTTTTTTTTTTCAAATATTAGTATAATATCCACATTGAAACTCAAATTTTAAGATAATCTTTTGAATATTTATTATTTTTATTTCTTTTTTAGGGTCTATATCTCTAATTTCTAATGTCTATTTTGTTTGTATTTTTTAGTCAAAAACTAAAAAGTTTAGCCCAAATAGAGTAAAATTTCAATCCAAAAATTAAAGAGGAAAGAAAAAAAAAAAAAAAAAAAAAACTTTCGAGCCCAAGACTAAAAAGATTTCCTACAAAGAGAATCAATTTAAGACTCAAATGAATTATCTGCTAAGTGTTTGAAAAGCTTACAGTTTAGACACTTTTCTTATAAACGGGTACACAAATAAATAGTTTAAAAAAAAAAAAAAAAAAAAAGATAAGCGTTTGAGCAGCGCAGCTAGAACATTTTGACATGTTTCTTATAAACTGATGCACAAAAAAATTGTGAACAAATATTAACAAAATTTTGACAATAATGGTTTTTTTTACAGTCATAATAATCAAGCCAAGCTAAAGTCGAGTTTTGTAGTTCAATGACATAGCTTGCTCTCCTTGAGGAGAATAAGGATTCAAATCTCCCTTTCTCTCACTATTGTAATTATCGAAATAAATAATCAAGCCTAGCCAAGACCTTTGATATGACGAATTGAGTTTACATTTCAAGGCTCTCAAAGGATCGATACAAGAACAAACTAATGGTTCCACCTTTAGCCATGACCTATTTTTTGGGTCTATATGTGCTCTCAATTTGATGCTCAAAGTCGTAATATATAGCATTTGGAAGCTTAAAAACATGCTTTCCTAAATATGGGCCGGTTAAAGCATCGAAATGGCAACTTATAACACCTCTTATACGGAAGCCATCCTTTTGTATTACTGCCCTTCGTCTTGAAAAGTAATCACAGCTATCCATATGCACTTCATCGTCTGACCTGCACAAGTGCTGACCATTTAAACTCACAGCATAGGTGGCATCAAATATGAAATACAATTTCAAGCTACTTTACACTCAACTAAGCAGAAAGATAGATGGTTATCAAAGCAGACTGAGAATATTTATAGGCATAATCCATTGGAGATACATCTGCAGCTGCTACTAAATTATGGGTTCAAATCTTCTCATGTCATAAATATCACATAGCATATGGGAGACTCCAAGGTCTTTCAAATTTTTATGATCATATCATGTACTCAAGTAACTCCAACAATTAAATAAATCAAACCTATGAATATCCTCTAAAAAAACATTGGAATAAGACTAAAGAGTGTTGCAAGCACCAAATCCATTTGAATGGTCCAAAGATGTCTATCGGGAACAAGGCTTTCAAAAGAAACCAAAAGGGTGCAGCTCCAACGCTTAGATCTTGCTCAAAACAGCCAGTTTACTTTAAAATTAAGTATTGACTCCTCAAAACTACACATAATGCAGCACAGCATCACGTGGAAATTCATAGCATTGTAGATAGAAGACTATATGACAACAATTACCAGATGACAATGAAAATTAGAAACAGAAAAACTATCGTTTGTGGGACATAATGAGCAGAAAACATGCTTTACATTTTAAAAAGCAGATAATTAGCAATTTCACATATAGGGTTTAAACAAAGGAACATAATAATAATACCTCATTATCAATGATGCCCAACCACTGAATCCTGTAGAAATAAGATGCTCTACAGTAGCATTTTGTACTCTTGCAGACTTTCTTGTCAACAAAATTAAAGGCCACCCACTAGCTTGAAGTTTCATGTATAATCTAAGGATAAGTAGGTGCTTTAGATGCTTAGCCTCTTTGACACAGTCACTACAACCAAACTGATCAAATCTGTTCCAGACAATCATTTTTGTCTCATGTGATATATAACAATGGTAAATGAAGATAGTAAAGGCATTGCATACAATTTGCTAGACTAGGAGTTAATCAAAATTTGGTGTAATGAAATATCTGAACTTGTACACTGGAGTGTCAAACTGATTTCAGCAGAAGAAAGGACTTTTTTCTTCTTTTTTAATATTTATTTTCTAGGGTAATGACACATAGATGGACAATATAAATTTGACCTGCCTTGCGGTGGAGGGCTGTTTTGGAGATTTTACTCTACGACGATGACAACAACAACAACCAAACAAACAAAGCCTTAGTCCCAAAATTTATGTCCTAGATTTTACTTGAAGACATAAAATGAGGATGGCAATGGAAATGCACATCGAATTTAAATAAAGTTGATTTACTATTTCCATTTTCCAGAGTTCATATTCTCCCTTAAAAAACCATTTCAATCAAAGTAAAAACATAAGGAAGGTGACTAACAAATCTTAAATGAATTTGGTTTTAATGCTCCCTGCATCAGGGATGTATAAGAAATATACATATAAGGAAAGAAAAAAAAACGTTGGGGGAGGGGGAGTGTGGGGGTGGGGGTTAATGAGATGTGAGGTAAAGGAAGGGTGGAACTTCAGTCTCCTTTTTGATCAGTGAACTTCAGTTTTTAATGTCAAATAATTGTGCAAGATGAAAGATGTCTTTTTCTTCAGGTGACTTATGACTGACATGAACGGAAACCTTAGGAAACCAACTTGCCCATTCAAGACAACAATAACATGTCAAAGAACTCTGAGCAGAGTCAGAGATCTAACATATAAACCCCAATCAAAACTTTGACATGAAATGGAGAAAATACACAAAAAGATGTGTGAAAAGCTATAAGGAAAATTACCTGTGCATTATTAGAATGGTATGCTGATGATTTGAGGTAAGAATGTCATCTATGTCGATCAATACAACATCAAGACCATCACTTTGAGGTGTAATGCTACTGAAATAATTCTGAACCAGCTGCATGGTAGAATTTAAATCCCTTCCATATTGACCTGCTCTAATATACCGAATAGCAGGAATCCTGCAAAATGAAGGGAATTCATCTGCTCGCAAGCTGTTGAGCTCTGCATACAGAGCAAAAGCCTTGCAATCATTGTAATCATCACTTATATTCTGAACTTCAACAACTCCTGAACTCTGACTTTGACAAGATTGCAACATTACAGTTAATGCAATCAGCAAAGTAATTAATAAAATCCCAACAGCTACAAGTGCACCAATGAAGATTGTTGCAGCAAAAGATGTCATGTAGAACCCTGACTCATAATGGCTTCCTATCTCTGTGCCTAATGAATGGAAGATTATCGAAGTTAATCCACAAATGTTACTGAAACATAATCTGACCTCAATCATAAAATGTCAATAGCTTACCAATAGCCGGCCAATGCAGGCATCAGATAAGCAAATGTTATATTCATAAAATCCAGTCAAATAACAGAATAAGTTCCATAATCTCACTTTACAACAATGGTTCATAAGTTTCATAAAAATTTCAACTTTGTAAACAAATTTAATAGGGTAGAGTAAGGTCTTAGGTCCTTGGTTAAAGCACTTTCAAAACATAACATTTGACAATAACAATAACAATAACACAATCCTACTAGAATAGACAAAGATATCTATGAATGAAAACTTGAGAGAGTTTTTGAGTGCTCCAAATGAGTTGAAACCTACTTGTATACCATCCTAACAACCACCAAATTGCATAAATCAATTGTTCTACCCAAATATAAAAGTAAAAAATGACAAGCGAGACATAGGTATCACACACCAGTATTTTCTCTACTGGAGAGATTCTGGGCGGAGTACTCCCGCTCCATTTGATGCGCATATGCAGACATGGTTTCTAACTTTAATCAACAATCACCGGCACAAGTAGTAATAGTATGCACATACAAATCTCCACATCTCTTCTGGATCATTGAAGGACCACCTATAATAACAAAGATCAAACTCAATCAAACACCAGCCTCATTTGAGCCGTACAGTCTCAATCATAATAAGTACTCAAAAGTCAAAATAACTAAAACATCTGAATAAAGTCATAACTTACAAGCAGCTTCATTTACCATGCTAAAAGCTATCAGTACCACATCTCAACTTCTTTGCCTATCCTATCACAGTTACACCAAGAAACAAAGACATACATGAATAGAAAGTTATTATAGACCATCACATCCTCCACAGATCAAATAATGAAGAGACCATTTACAATAACCCAATAAGAAAGATTCGATTTTTAACCATCTGATCAGCCATTATCATACAAAAAAAACACAAATTTATCAACTGGGTCCTTGAAAATTTGAGCTGATCTTTGTTGGGTAAGTGACTCTCAGCTGATCAGATTGTTAAAAAACTTTCCTTCGATGCGATCATATTGATCCAATGAAAAAAGAAAAAGAAAAGAAGAGTCTAACCCTTTATTTTGCTTGAGCAAATGCTTCTACGGACAAGCTCCACAAGTCACCCAGCAATAAAATAAAGAATAGAAGCTAACCAATCAGTCAAAGTAGTTGGCGTGCCAGAGAGAAAGAGTACCAAAGTGAAGCAGTGAAGAGTGATTTCTGGAAGAGGGACGAGGATAAAAAGAACCAAGCACTTGCAAACTACAGTACAGATATTTCGCCATGATCGTTATCTCTCTCTCTCTCTCTCTCTCTAATTGTGTCTATTTCTAAGATGAGAAGCTTCCTTTTGAAAACTAATAAAAGGACTACGATAACTGTAACGAGCATTATTGGCCCTCAATGCACTGCCAGAAATGAGTAAGGTTTTCTATTAAAAAAAAAAAATTCTTAAAACTTTTTTTTAGTAACTTTCTCCCAAATTTTTTTTTTTTTTTTTAGTAATAGAATTTGTCAATATTGGCTAAAGATTAAAGAGCTTTAAAAGGTGCTTAAAGTTGGAAATATATTTAAGGATAAAACTAAAATTCAAGATTTTATGAAAAATCTTTATAGTTAACTATTATGTTTATTAATCCAGAATTTTAAAACATAGTTAATTGTATTTTTTTTTTATGGAAACAATTAATTGTAATTTGTCAAACTCTCTAAATGATAAATAATTTTTCTTTAAAGTTTACACTTAAATTTTTTTTTTAAAGAAAATTGTTTAAACTTTAAGCCCAGTTTAGTTTAGGTCCTAAATTTTTAATTTTATCAATCAAAGTCCTAAAGTATGAAATTTTTTCAATTTGAAACTTATATTTATCTTCGTCATTCTATTCTAGACAATAATAGAATAGAGAAAAATGAAAATTGTTGATAAAATTAATCTTTCACCAAAATAACTTCGTATATTTTTTGAGTAATCACTTTCTTACTTTAAGCAAGACTTTTTCTCTATACCCACCCTCTGTGTTCAATAGCTACCAAATTGAATTATGAATTAGCTCTAAGAAAAATACAAAGTTTAATTAATGGTTTTTGCTTTTGTTTGTTTCGTAATTGCCCATGATAACATAAATAAATAACGGAAAGATAAGCATAAGCTTTAAGTTAAAATGATTTCATAAATTTGGGCCTAATTAACAAAATTAAAAATCTAACTACTAATATAAAATATCATATAAATTATAGGTCTTTTATTTAATTTTCCCTTCAAGTTAAAAAAGAAAAAAAAAAAGAAAAAAAAGGAATATTTAAACCCAAAGCAAAAGCTTGTCTTGTTCCAAAACAGAAAAACTCCTTGTTAGGTGTAACCAAGTTTTGCACAAAGTTCATTTGGAAGAACATTTATATATGATTTAAATAAGTATCTATGTTATATATATATATATATATATATAAAGTATCTGTGTCTAATGTTAATTATTTGATCCATTTAACAATCATATAACTTATTTAATAAATTAGTAAATCATATGATTAATCAAACGCAATGGATTGAATGCGACTTGTGATGATAAAACTGTCTCCTAAGGAATGAGTCGCTTTCTTGTTTTTCTAGTACTTTCTCCCCCATTTCCTTCATTTCTGTTATTTAGTACATAACTACATATTCCTAAATAATACCAGGACCACCGGTCCAGTATCCTTTTGGACACTATTGTGTGATTTTGTTTGCACCCGAAAAAAAAAAAAAATATATATATATATATATATATTTTACTTGGCTAGAATTATCAATTAATTAATATATTTAGCTGTCAAGAAGTAAACTTAGAAAGAAAATGTAATAAATATACCTATTTATCACTTTTTTTAAAAAAAAAATTTATTACTGAGAAATGAGGTTTTTAATAAGTTATAACTTTCTATAAATCTGTTTAAATGTTAAGAGGAACAAAAATGTTAATATATTGGATCAATAAACTTAATTTAATGGTATCTTAAGAAAATGGAAATTTGATTAAAACCTATTAACGAGATTAAGTGGCTCAGACCTCGGAGGCTCCTCTCTAGTTTTGACTCATTTCAACAAGAAGCTAAAGTGATTAGTAGAAACAAAGAAAAGCTAAATATTCTTATACTTTTATAAATAAATAAGTCAAACCAACCGCAGCTAAATTTATTTATTAAGCTGCTGAGATTTGAGAGATCAAATTCTATAATTGTGTTAGTAGAATGTACTGATCTGTTACATTTTTGTTGGCAAGACATGATTTATAGAAAACATCATCGTTGTATCATCGTTGTAGCATGTGCTATGATGAAGACGAACCTGTCTCCAATTATTGTAGCTTTCATTTTGTCAGAAATTTTATAGTATTAAAAAAGAATCCATGGTTTATTTGAGTATTATTGAAATTTTTAAGTGATCATCTTAACGACTTTCATGTCCTACACTCCTACCTCAGTAATTGCATGAGAGTTTTTATTTTGAGGTAGATAGACAAATAGTTATAGGTCATTAATAATTGATGGAAATGTAGTAAACACATCATAAAATAATACTCTCAGAAACATACAGTGAGGAATTAATGCAGTCCAATTGGTGGGTGCTAGTAGTAGTCAATAGAAAAAAGTAGTCTTTTTGTGTGATTCTTTCAGCCAGAAACTGGCCTTTTTTATCTTCTGAAACCGCTATGTTTTCTGACCCAAATATACATCTTTGGGTTATTCACTCGACGCACCCAATTCTATAGTCATGACTCAGATGCAGAGTCTTGGTTTTGTCGCATTCCTGGTAACTCCATATTTAACAGTCAAATCCCTGGCCTACTTCAGCAAGAGACGTTTCAAGCAAAAATGAAAGAGAGAGAAATTATATATCATCAGCATGATTATTTAAGATGGTTAAATTTGCATCAAAATTGTCTACAAAATTTTGAGCCCTCAATTGCTCACTCGAATACACGACATACAATCATTTTCAGTTACAATTTACATACTTTAACCACTAGAAAATTGTCCTTTTTCCCTCTTTCCTGCAAAATTAACATTCCCAGCAAATCATTTTTTACCAGACCTCTGGTCAGTTTTACCTGATTATTTGATGATTAGCCAGGTGCTGAAGTTGGATCCAGTGGTGCAACAATGCCTAGTAAGCAGTTTCACTAACAAATATCATGTTCAACTCTTCACACTTTGAGTTTCAAAGACCTTCGTCCCATTCACCAAATTGACGGCTATGTCTACAGTCCTGGCCAGTTCAACTGCCGCTCCCACGTAGGTATGTGGTGTCAACTTCAACAGATTGGACTTTGCTTCTTTAGGTAATTCTAACCCTTCAATAAACTGTGTTATACTTTCTTTAGTAACTGCTCTTCCTCTTGTTAGCTCCTTAAGCTTCTCGTATGGTTCGGGAACCCCATATCTTCGCATAACCTATAATCAAGAAAAGAACAGTACTGAGAGAATGACGAGGACATCAGATCTAGGTTAGAGAAGAGCTAATGCAGTAAGCTAAACATATTATATAGGAAAGATATCTTCTATCCTGAGAGGAAACTCAATCCCACCAAATTTAATAAACTCATTTAAAATCCATAACGAAGGCACTCCAATCAGATGGTATAACAAAAATGAAGGACCAAATGCCACAGAACATCAAAAAAACAACACACATGCTCCCGGTACATATTAGCAAATGCTTGTTGTACTGAATATTAACTAATATGGGTGATGTAGGAAGTAACTAAACCTCAAATCCTCAGAAATGGACAAGTTGTATACATTGAAAAACACACACACACACAATGGAGATACATACAGTCTGTATTGGTTCAGCAAGCACCTCCCATGACTGGTTCAAGTCTTCACTCAAGCGAGCTTCATTAACCTAGAGTTCAAAACAAATTCCACAAGAAAAATAAAAAGAGTGAAATGCACAACATAGAAGAAGCAATGCTATTTTCCCCGCCACTTTGAAACATTTATAGCATTGGAAAACTGAAGAACGTCAGTGAGAGATTGCTACACAGGTAACAGGTGATATGGAGTTGACAGCTATTGAGTTAAATAATATGTATATGTCACATCAAAACAATTAATGCATGATAATAATGTTTTCATAATATGTATGTGTCATAGAAGAATATCCATCCATTACTTGGTAACTCCTGCACTATGCATAGATGATTGTGCACCTTCCAGAAAACATGAAGTGTAATTCTGAATTATATTGCATACCTGAAGCTTTGTTATCCCCTGTAGCGTGCTTTTGTAAGCAAGAATTGAATGCCCTAATCCTACACCCATGTTCCTTAGAACAGTTGAATCAGTCAAGTCACGCTGCGAATACAACAGAAAATAAGAAACCTATTACTAGTGCCACCCCATTAACTAGATTTCCATAACTTAAAATCCATACAAGGGTGAAATAAATTGAAATGGCTAGCTAAAAATTGCTCCTGAAGGCTTAGTTTATTTCAACAACACTAATCCATGAAATTAGTGAGCAAATTCAGTTTTTACAGCAAACAGTAATACATGTGTTATAACTTTGGCAGCTTCAAACACACAGCCACTTAATGTTACTTTTGGATTTAAAGTACCTTAGGTACTCAGAGTAACAACTTAGAGCAGGGACAATGGTGCATGGAAGAAAGGAAAATTACATGGAAATGGAGTATATCTTACCTGCCAACGTGAAATAGGCAACTTAGTGCTTAGATGAGATAGACCTCCATTAGCCACACCAAGATTACCTTCACTATTTTCAAAATCAATCGGATTCACTTTGTGAGGCATGGTTGAAGACCCAATCTCACCAGCCTTAGTTGTCTGATCAAAATTTCCAACTTCATCAATCACTTTCATGTATAAAGGAGAACTACATATTCAATATTGTCATTTATATCAGATGCTGACCTGCTTAAAGTATCCCAAAGATATGTAGCCCCATACATCCCTATCAAAGTCGATCAATATATTGTTGAACTGGATAATTGCATGAAAAAGTTTTGCCATATAGTCATGGGTTTCTATCTGCAAAACAAACAGTAATTCAATAAGAAAAATCATTGCATAATTAAACCTTTCATGATTATATGCATCCTTATGAATCAACACAGGTTTATTTCATTCTTTATAAAGTATAAATTTTCATATTTGAGGATTAATGTTGACATAGTACTTGAGCCATTACTGAACATGTTTATTGAAGGCATTAAAAAGCAACAATAATTCTTCTACTTGGCAATTTTTATTCACGAATGGACTAAGTTACTTGAGAATGTAAAATTTGAATAGAATTAAACCCAACAATAAGTTTTTTACTAAGAAGAATAAACAGCCCAAGAAGCATACCTGAGTGACATAGGGATTAAAACTCAATCCAAGTGATTTTACAAAATCTTCAGCAATTTGAGGCCACTTAACATCAGGATATGCAACAAGATGTGCATTGTAATTTCCAACTGCACCAGCAAGCTTGCCCATTAACTCAACCTGAGACATATCTCTCCTTTCTCTGCTTAACCTGACGGCAAAAACTGCCATTTCCTTCCCCAAAGTTGTAGGTGAAGCCGGCTAAGGTAGATAAAGAAAATATGTGATCTATCTATCTAAGAATATCAGAGCATAAAAGGAATAAATGATCAAAAATCAAAAGAATTGAAGATAGCTACACACTCAAGATAATTGATAAATCAAGTAATCAACCAAGATGGTGATTCTATCACAGCATGCATTTCAAACAAAATTTCAATCACCATCTCTCATACAACAAGAGTCAAAGTCTTTGAATGATTTTGAGAAATGATAATACTATGAGATACATTTACAAAAAATTCTGGTTTCAAACATAAGGACATGGGCCAATATTGATAGGTAAGGACATGGGCCAATATTGCAGCCTTTCAGTGACTAATAACATGATAATGCATAAATAACAAATTATCCAAGATATAACAAATAACCTGCCCATGAGTGCGAGAAAGCATTGGAATGTGAGCATGATCCTTCGCCGTGTTACATATTGCCTTAATCAATTCATCCATGACAGGAAATATGGCAGTGTTCATTGCTTCTTTCAACATCAATGCATGGGCAAGATTGTTGATGTCTTCAGATGTGCAAGCAAAATGAAAAAATTCAAGCACCTGCAATGAGAAAGAGTATGGTCAAGTGATCCTAAAACATCAAGATGAAACCTATAAACACTGATGATTTCATTAGAAAGAAGTCAGTCCCAACCTCAGCAATCTCCGGATGTGATTGGCATTTCTGTTTCAAGAAGTATTCCACTGCTTTTACGTCATGATTTGTCACTCTCTCAATATTTTTAATTTCCAAAGCGTCATTCATGCTAAAGTCATCAATTACTCCTTGCAAATATGACCGGGCTTCTTCGCTAAAGCTTGGAACCTCTGTGACTTGAGGAATTTGTGAAAGCTTTAGCAACCATTTAATCTGATAGACAGTATATAAATTAGGGACAAACTTTTAAAATGTAAAAGAATCTCACAAAAAACAAACTAATAATAATAAAGATGATTGGCAGACTATGAGATTTGTACATAGATATTAACAAACCAAACTTCAAAGATTATATATTTATTAACTTTGTGACAAGTAATAAAACTGTAGGTCTTCTATATGATTGCTTGTAATTCTATAAATACTTTGCGTTCAGTCTTGAATACAAATATTTCTCATTTTCAATAAAACTTTCTACTTATCAATATATATATCAACCCAAATTTCCATCAAACTGGTATATCATTTCCCAAAAGACTTGTCTTTCCACCCCATTGGTGACACAAATAATTTCTTGTTTTGAAAAAACAAGAATATTCAAATAGATTTTGATAACCAATAATATGATATGATGGTATCCATAAAAGTTTTATATTAGAAAAGCACCTCCACTAAGACCCGGAAATAGATTAAGCCGTATTCGCTCATATAAGGAGCCAAGTCCTTAACTTTACTCCAATAACGACCATCCAATGGTGACAAAGCTGTTAAACTTGAAAGCTCAAATTCATTCCCAGACATCTTCACCTGAAACAACAAATTCAACCAAAAACCCCAAATATAAAAAGAGTTATATAAGATTTAGTCACTAATTATGTAATTATCAAATTAAATAAAATCGAATGAATTTATTTTAAAAAAATAAGAGGGGGAGAGAGAGAGAGAGAGAGAGAGATGAACCATGGGCGTGGAGGTATTGGTGTCTTTAAGAGTGGCTTTAAAAGTGCAATCTCTGCGAGAAATTGAGGAGGAAATTTGAAACGAAGCATTTGAAGGAAGATGAAGATTCGAGCTTGGGAGGTCACACTGCGATTGAAAATTTTTTGGATTGGGAATAAGGCACAAGAAGTGATTGCTGTTGAGAACACTAGAAGAAGCTGCTCCAAAATCCATAGCAGGCACGGATGGTTGTTACGATCAAGATTCTACACAGGAATGGTGAGAGTGTGCCGTGGAGCCAATCGAGGATCGTAAGATTCTACTTTCTATTAAAAAATATGAAGGGAAAAAAAAACCAGTAATCATAATTCATAATATATGTTAAACAATCGTTGGGAAAAAAAATGTAAATTTTGACACAAATTACTTATAAAAGGAAATAACAATTAACAACTAAGTATCAAATTACAAACACATGAACAAATGTCAAATATGAATATCAAAGTTCAAAGTTACAAGTTCCAAGTTCTACCACCACAAACATACTCAAATTTCAAAGTTCAAAAAAGTTAGAAGTTCCAAGTTCTAACACCACAAACATGGATAATGTCCCAAATAAACAATGCAATTCAAGTATTCACAACCCATAAAGCTACAGAACTTAGGAGCACAGCTATGCAACAAAATGCAACTCAGCCCCTTTAAAACTACTAGTTTTGCTTCTCAAGTTCTAGCACCACAAACTTGGACAAATTTCAAATTTCAAAAAAGTTATAAGTTCCAAGTCCTAACACCACAAACATAGATAATGACCCAAATAAACAATGCAATTCAAGTATTAACCCATAAAGCTACAGACCTTAGGAGCACAGCTATGCAACAAAATGCAACTCAGCCCCTTTGAACTACTAGTTTTGCTTCTCAAAAAGCCATTTTTATTTTCTGTCACAAACAGTTTTTTTTTTTTTTTTTGGGTTTTTTTTGGGGGGGGGGGGGGGGGGGGGGGGTGGTGTCAAATTTCCATCAGAAACTTAGTCCCAGATAAAAGTGAAAATTGTGAAATGGACCATTTTAACTATCTAAACCATGATTAGATTGTTTGGATCAGAAACCCCATCTACTGTTTTTAAACCTAAAGAAATTAACAAACCACATAAATTAATTACTCCAGCTGATTACGCCTGACCTCATATCTCAATTCTTTAAAGCAGAAACTTCTTATATGATCAAATTGCTCTAAGAGTGAACATACCCAACAAAAATCATAACCCAAAAACGCAACAACAACAACAACAACAAAAACTAAACAAACCCAACAAAATGAGGAAAATTTAACACAACCCAAACAAACAAACAAACAAAAACTCACCGGCACAGGCGTCGTCTCCGTCGGTGGGCACGGCGGCGCCTAGGCAGTCTCTAGCGCTCTCTCTCTCTCACTCCCTGGGGAAGGGATTCTATGGCACACTGAGTACAGAGTTAAAGGTTTTTCACTTTCTTTGCGGTCTTTTTGCTTTATCTTTCTGATTCTGTGGGCTTTGCAGTTGTTGGGTGGGTTAGTAGTGAAACATTTAACCCTAAATTGGTTGAAAGGCCACTTACCCAAGAACTCAAACTTAGCACTACATCATTAGCTTCCCATGCATTTTTTTTAACACACACGGCTATACCATAGAGCTCACAATAATTTGAATACAAATAGAAATCTAAAAATATTATGATTAGAAGATTGCATTTTCCTTTGCCTATTCTGAGACTTAACAAAACAAATAAATTTCTACCACAAACCTTAACAATAAATGTAGAAAGTTTGCAAATTAGTGTATACGTGATTTGATAGACCTACTGCAAGGTCTTCATTTAGTTTTTTTGTTTTTGTTTCAGGTGCTAATGAAGATGAGTTTAAGAAAGCGAAGCACGTGGTTCAGTATGGAGTTTCATCATGTATTACTTGGCCATAGAGACTTAAATTCATACTGAACCACATGGAGTTTCAACATGTATTACTGAACAACCTTTATAAAGTTTTTGAAAGAACCCAAATTGCCCATTTGCATTTTATAAAGTTTCAACATGTATTACTGAACCACATGGCCGTAGAGACTTCCCATGCATTTTAGAAAGAACCCAAATTTGCATTTTTTGAAATTAAGTATATCAAGCTTTTTTTTTTTAATGAGTAAGACTTGAACCTAAGGCCTAAGTAGTGCAATCCTACTGCTTTACTCAAATTTGCATTTCAAACTGAATTAATCATCTTATAATTTTTATTTTATTTTATTTTTTTATGTTATTTGAATGAAGCATTACATCAAACAGCTTGTGTGCTTCTCTATAATAAACTGTGTACAACCTTAACATCAAACAGCTTGTGTCCCTATTTTAGATTTGCCTTCATCATTCAGCTATTCACAAACTTGCTTACAAAATGGTTTCTAAAAATCAGTAAATAAATTGCTGACTGCAATAAGTCAATAATTTTATGTTAACATACACACACGGCTACACCATAGAGCCCACACGACACACACAGATTCACACACATAGAGAAACCCACTTGTCAATAAAAATTACAAAGAAACATTACATCAAACAGAGGCACAGCAGATTGCATTACATAAAATACATACCAATGCTCTAGCAATTTTGTAATAATCCATAAACAAAGAAAAAAGGAAAAGACCTATACCTTTGAGTGATTGGGTCCCTAAAATTATGAAATACTTCCCCAAATCTGACAGACCCACACAGACCTAATATATCACGCAAAAAAAGAAAAAAGAAATAAAAAGAAAAGGAGAGTGAGATAATGAATAGAAAAGGAATAGTAGAATCTACTGAAAAACCAAAGGCAGCCATGAAGGACAATCTGGTGAAGACCAATCACTTACCTTACAAGTGGTTCTCTCAATCAAGGTTTTCTGTGTGAGAGGAAGATATAAAGGGTTTATCAGCTACGTTACTAAATATTGAGTGAAAAAAATGGAAGCGTGGGAAAAGCTTTTGTGATTCAAGTGGATCGAACCAGTGCGCTGGTTCATTAACAGGCAGTGTAGTAGCGGGCAAAATTTGCCAAATGGTATATTTTTCCAAAAAAATTAGGTGCGTGGCATGAGTTCAAAGTTAATTAGTTAGTTAGACTGTTTTTGAAAATCGATTTTGGCAAAATCGACTTTGGGCTGGAAAATAAATGCTATAGTGACGTTTTTTTTAGTGGAAAACGCCACTATAGGTACCCTATAGTGGCGTTTTCTATAAACGCTGCTATAGGCACTAACAAAACGCCACTATAACGTTCGTTTTCCAGCCCAAAGTCGATTTTGCCAAACTCGATTTTCAAAAACAGTCTAACTTACTAAATAACTTTGAATGCATGTCACGTGCCTAATTTTTTTGGAAAAATATATTATTTGGCAAATTTTGCCTGTAGTAGCGTGTTTTATGATGAAAGTGAAAACTGAAAAATAAAAACAGCTCACGAACGAACAATTTTCAGTTTCCTTCGGAATAAGGAAATTGAAAATAGTTTTTTATTTTTGCCAAAAATAAGTTACCAAACAAGTTTTTTGCCTTAGAAAACTGAAAATTGTTTTTTAAAACAGAAAATATAGAAAAAGAATAATTCCCAAACATATCATAAATTTCTAATTGAGTTTTATATGAAAAGTTTTTTTTCTTTTTTTCAATAAAGAGTTTTAAATATATGGTATGCTCTTTATTATCATACTAAGACATTATTTGATTGTTACAGTAACATGAAGTAGTTTTTAATGTGACGTTTAGAACGGGAGAATTCACATTACTCTTAGCATCCAGATTCTTAAGAATGTGATTTCTTGCAATCTGGTTGCTTAGGAATGTAGTTATTCTTATGTTTGGTTTCATAGAGAATCTCTTAAGATTCCTAAGAATATGAGATGATAATATTTGATTTATTTTCAGGATTCTTAAATGAATTATTTATTTTTCCTATTCTATCATTAAATTTGATCGTAAACTACTAAGTTCTTGAAAAAAAAAATCTTCCACTAAATAAATAATGAAAAATAAAATATAAACTATTGATAATTTGTTGAGCAACACACACACAATAGCAAAAATAAATACTTGGCAATAATGAAGGGTCCCCTTCAAACAATTTTTTTTTTCACATGTGAAACCTAAATAGAACTTTGTTAAAGAATATATCAATAGAGTTGTCTATCCTATTTATATTATTTTGGCATGAAAAGATAAAGATAAGGGAAAATAAATTGATGATTTGTTTTATATTTTATCTTAATTTCTTAAATGATAAGAAAAAATGATTAAAATTGTCAATTTATAAAAAATACAATTTCCTTTAACCTTGGGAATGTGGATACCCACCTGTTTTAAAGGGAATCCACATTCCTACTGAGAGGGGTTTAAAGGGGGAATTCAGATTCATCTGACATTTGATTCCTTGGCATAATTTGCAACTAAACATGGGGAATTTTTAAACATTCCTGGAAATCTTAAAATATTACTCCATACCAAATGCCACATAAATGTTTTTTTTTTTTTTTACTATCTTCTCCATCCTTGTCATGGTTGATCTTAATTTCCAATCGTATGATTTCAATGCTATATCGCTGTTCATTTTTTGGAGTGACTCTCGTGACACTTTTAGTCATATTAGTTATTCTAAATGTGTAAATATTAATGAACAAATTTGCAAACCTCAAACTGATATGAAAGAAAAATTATGACACTAAATAAATAAATAAATAACTCATTGCACGCACGAAGCGTGTGTGATGAGACTAGTTTTTTTTTTTTTTTTTTTAATTGAGAAAAAAATCTTTAGAATTCTCAATGAGTTTTATATGAAAAGTTGACTTTTTCTTTTTTTCTTTTTTTCAATAAAGAGTTTCAAATCTATGGCATGCTTTTTATCATCATACTAAGACACTATTTTGTTTTTGTAGTAACAAGATGTATTCTTTAAAGGTTTCATTACTATCTTCTCCATCTTTGTCATGGTTGATCTCAATTTCCAATCATATGATTTCAATGCTATATCGGTGTTTATTTTTTGGAGTGACTCTCATGACACTTTTAGTCATATTAGTAGTTCTAAATGCATAAATATTAATGAACAAATTTGTAAGCCTCAAATTGATATGAAAGAATTGCACGTGCGAAGCACGTGTGATGAGACTATTTTATTTATTTTTTATTATATATTGAGAAAAAAATTCTTTAGAATTCTCATTGAGTTTTATATGAAAAGTTGATTTTTTTTTCTTTGTTTTTCAATAAAGAGTTTCAAATCTATGTTATACTTTTTATAATCATACTAAGACATTATTTGGTTTTTGCGGTAACATGATATAGTCATTAAAGGTTTTTTCACTATCTTCTTCATCCTCGTCATGGTTGATCTTAATTTCCAATCATATCGTAGATTTTTGAAAGAACATCCACAAGTATTAATTAATCTACCTATTTACTTAGTTATATATCCATAAAATTAGAGTTTAAAAGGTACTGAGGATTTTGGATTTTTGATTTATTCCCCTTTTTATTTACTGCCAATCGGGTCGATGTTTCATGAAATTATAAAAAATAGGCCTAGGCCAACATGGCCCCGAAAAGAAGAGAGACCACGTTGACATATCTTCACGGGTTTTGATTTTGATTTTTCATATTATTGAGAAAAAACTCTTTAAAATTCTCATTAAGTTTTATATGATTTTTTTTTCTTCTTCTTTTTTACAATAAAGAGTTTCAAATTTACGGCATGCTTTTTATCATTATACCAATTCTTTACTATCTTCTCCCTCCTCGTCATGGTTGATCTCGATTTCGAATTGTACCGTAGATTTTTGAAAGAACATCCACAAGTATTAATTAATCTACCTATGCTTTCCTTAGTTATATATCTGCACATTTAGAGTTTAGAAGGTATTAAGGGTTTTTGGATTTTGATTTATTTCCCTCTTTATTTATTGCCAATCGGGTTGGGTTTAGCAGTATTTCATGAAATTATGAAAAATAGGCTTGGGCCAACATGGCCCTGAAAATAAGAGAGCCCACGTTGTCATATCTTCATAGGTTTTTATTTGATTTTGATTTTGATTTTTTTTTTTATTAAGAAAAAAATCTTTAGAATTCTCATTGAGGTTTATATGAAAAGTTGATTTTTTTTTTCTTTTTTTCACTAAAGAGTTTCAAATCTATGGCATGCTCTTTATTATCATACCAAGACACTATTTGGTTTTTGCGGTAACATGATGTAGTCTTTAAAGGTTTCTTTACTATTTTCTCCCTCCTCGTCATGGTTGATCTCAATTTAGAATCATATTGTAGATTTTCGAAAGAACATCCACAAGTATTAATTAATCTACCTATGCTTTCCTCAGTTATATATCTATACAATTAGAGTTTAGAAGGCATTGAGGTTTGTAAAATATACGTTTGATGCCTTCTTTTCCTTTTTCTTTTTTGATAATCACGTTTGATGCCTTAGAATATCATATCATACCATATCATATTATATATTGTAAGTGCGCAATTCGGGTACCTAGCTCAAATGATAAATGAACTTAGGCCCAAAAAGCCCAATACAATGAATTTGTAGAGAGTGGATTGGAAGACTGGGCTTTAATGAATTAGTTAACAAAAAAAGTGGATTCAAATGACAAGAAAATGTAGATAGACTAGTTTAATCTAAAGAAAACTGTCATCGGCACAATCCGAGGAGATCAATTCTTATATATTGATTCTCAAGTTTGATTACAAGTTCAATTCTTGATTGCTACAATGTTTCTCTCTCTATTTCTCGATCCCATCCTCTTAGGGCCTCCCTTCTAATTTATAATATGCTTCCCCTTTCATCTCTACCCTCCACGTGGACAACAAATGGCTTGTGTTGATCTCTGTCCCATCAGCACCCTTCTGAAGTCTTTGGAGGTAGCTGTAAGGGTGAAAAACATTGTTCAGACATCACTTCCCCATTAATGCGGCCAGGAAGTTAGTTACAGAGCATTCAATGCAGTGGTAGCAGTTTTCTCTTAGATATTTCTTAGCTCCTATCTATCCTGTACGTTTACAGTGCACATTCTTATCAATAGAACTTCCAGTACGTCATCTTGGATGATAGGACATATATTTTGATCTTTGCCTCGTTCAACCGAGGGGATATTCCTCCTCGGACCACCTTCCCTAACCTTTACAGTCATAACTTGTTCGTGAAGCTTTACAATCTTGTGTTTTCCTTACTATTGATCTACCCTCGGACCATTGAACCTCCTCAGATAAGGCCCAAAGTTCAAAAAGTGTATTTAGGCCCATTGTCCTTACATATACTATATAATAAATGTTAAGTTTAAAAGCCGTGGTGTGCCAAGTGGCTGAGCTTATAAGCTTAAGCCTTGGTTGCACCTAGGGATGGCAATGGGGTGGGGCGGGTTTGAAGGATGAGGTCTTCGCTCCTGCCCTGCATGGTTTTGTCTTGCTCCATCTCCGCCTCGCCTCGCATGATGATGAAAATTTTCTTACCCCATCCCCACCCCTTAGGGCCCCACGAAACCCCACCCCACCATATAAAACTTTACTTCTTGTTAATTTGCCTGCAACTATTACAATGTTTTTTTTTAATAAAACCTGTTTTGTTAATAAAAATATATTTGAAATTACAAATAAATTTATCCCATTAAATCAAACTAATTTTTAGCAAAAATTGAATAATATTATCAAAGTATTTAACAAGACAATATCACAACAAAAATAAAAATCTCATAATACAAAATCAACGATTCAATAGCATATAAATTTGTTTATAATAAAAACAAAAGAAAATGTTAAAATTGGTACCTTATTCCAACCTTGTTAGAAAAAAAAAAAAAAAAAGAAAGAAAGAAAGAGGCAAAGAGTCAAGTTAGGTAGAATAAAATAAGATGATGATATATTTGTTTAAATATTATAGTTTTAGGGTACGAAAAATTTACAATTTAACCCTTATTAATGTGGGGCAAGACGGGGATAAGGCAGGGTGGGTTTAAAATATCTAAACCCATCCCTACCCTGCCCCGTCTCGTGGTGTAAGGCTAAAATCTTATCTTATCCTAGCCCCACCACTTTTGTGGGGCAGAGACAACCCACACAAGGCGAAGAGGAAAGGGGTGGGTCAAGTTGGGCAGGGCAAAATTGGCATCCCTTTGCACCAAGTGGTTACTCTCACTCATTAGTAAATTAATTTTATATTATTTGTTAGGATATATTTCCTCAAATTAAGAGATAGTATTTAACAACAATTTAATTCAAGATAAAATTTTATCATTTAAATTTCAACAAATTTAAATTCTATTCAAACTAAAAGTCTATTGTTAAAAAATTCTAAACTTTAATCCCAAACAACAACCCACACTTTATTTCTTAAACACACCCCCCCCCCCCCCCCCCACGTTCTCTTTCTATTAAAAACAAAACTCATGTATTTGACTTCTACTCCAACTAAAAGTCTATTATCAATATTTTTAGAACAATTAATTAATAAATTAATTTTTTATTATTTGTTATGATATAATTTCTCAAATTAATGGATACTATTTAGAAATTGTTTAATTTAGATAAAAATGATCATTTAGACTTCAAAAAATTTAAATTTTATTCAAATTAAAAGTCTATTATCAAATCTTTTAAACTAGGTCCTAGACAACAACTCAAGTTTTCTTTCTATATATTTTAAAAAAAAAAAAAAATCGACTTCTACTCCAACTAAAAGTATATTTTCAATATTTTAAGAACAACTAATTAGTAAATTAATTTATATTATTTTTTATCACATATGTCCTCAAATTAAGGAATCACATTTAACAACGGTTTAATTTAAATAAAACTAAAAGTGTATCATCAAAATATTCTAAGTTTAAATACCACACAACTCACGTTTTTGTCTTTATTTATTTTTCCCTAAGTTGCATCTTATTAAATTAATATTTTATTAAGATAAAACTACAAGAATGTAAAAAATAAGGGGCTTGTCAGGAGCAATTTTGTTTGACTCTTTTTTTTTTTGTTTTTTTGAGAAACATTGTTTGACTCTTTCAAGTATACGTCCTCCTACATTTCTTGGATTTAAGTTTCTCAATGATCTCAATATTAGCATAACATTTTAGTCAATTCTCCCAAGATTGAGTGATAATCTGTGTGTGTATTTAGACCTTTAGTAAATTTAAGAGCTTTTTCATCATCTCTCTCTCTTTTGAAACAGTTAAGAGGTAGTATCCTGCACTAGCTTGAAATCCACCCAATTAGAGTCATTTTAATTCTAGTTTTGTTGTTAGAAGTTTAGCTTTTGATTAGTATAGGCAAATTTTATAGCCAACAAATGAATCATTTCTAGTTTAATTTGAATAGTTGGGAAAAAAAATTAGTTGTGATGATAATATAATAAAATAAATAATAGCATTGAATAGCTTTATTTTTTTTTTTCCAAGAACTCTCATTCCAAACATGAGAAAGACTACACTTTCTCTACCCATATAGCCAAAAAATTCATGGTTCCCTCCATGCTCTTTATTGTTGGAATATCAACTATACATGTAAACATCGTCCCCACTAAAGGGATGAGGATGAAATTGATGTGTGGCTATCGCAAAGAGGAGGCCTACAAATGGTCTAGCTGACAATTGATATGACCACCCTATGCGATTAGTGAAGTTTGGTTGCTATCTATTCCTTTTTGTTGAATTTGAGTGGCTTGAGTGGAGAAGATATGAAGAGAATGAAATGTCATTTATAAAAGTGGTTATAAAGAAGTTGTTTTAACTTGCAATGTGTATTTACAAAAATGGTTAGTTAGGGACACGAAGTTCTTCTTCAACTTATGGGCGTCAAGTTGGAAGTCATTGACTCATTTAGGCTGCAACAACACTTCACATGATCTCACCTCAACATATTATTTTTATTTATGCATTTATTACAACATGTTATTTGAACTATTATAAAACATATTAGGCTAGGTTTGGTTAGATGGAAGGGGAGGGAAGAGAAGAGAAAAGAGTAAGGGAGGTAAAAGGAAAAAGAAAGGGAAAATAAATACTTCTTTTACGTGTGCTTGGATGAATAAAGGAAGAGAAAGAAGAGAAGGAATAAAAAAATTATTTTACTATTTTATCATTGTAAATTTTAAATTAATAATTAATTATGAGGATATTAAGTAATTTCACAAAAAAAAAGAAGATCAAAACTGTTGAAAGGTATAATAAGAGAATTTTATGGATTTGGAGGGAAAGTAAAAAAAGAAAAAATTGGTAGGCGTAACTCATAAGCCCCAAAGAAACAAATTTTCTCCACATTTCTCTTCTCTCTCCTCTTTCCTTCTAATCAAACAAAAGAAAATGATTCCATATTTCTATTCTCTTCGCTTCAGTCCTCTTCCTTCTAACTAAACAAAAGAAAAACTTAGGAATCTAACATCTAAAAACTATTACGAATCAACATTTAGCAACTGGAAAAATTCCATAAATAATTTCATTCATCAATTTATTCACAAACCATGCATCTAACAGACAGATAGAAGCTAGACAACAAATTAAAGATGGTGAACTACCCTCATAATTGTTTAGTCATCAAGTTACATATTTATTAAACTAAGCTTGATTTGGTTAATATTAAATAAATTAATATAATTAATATTTAAATATAAAAGTCCTCACTTAAAAGTTAAAATTATTATCTTAGGCCTTAAACTATATATCGAGCTAGCCGTGGCTGCACAACCTGTGTACTCCCTTCTCTCATGGTAAAATGACTCTTAACTTTGATTCATGTGTGTGTTTTCATTTCCCATCTAATTTCTTTTTGACCCCAAATTCCTTATTCAGTTATATAACTTCAATGTTTAGGAGCTTACGTTAATTATAATTTTGAACTCGCATTGAATTGGAGGAAGGTCACAAGAGTTCATTACAACTTACAAGAGAGTTTTATTTTTTTATTTATTTTTTATTTTTTATATATATTATAAAGACTTACAATACTTAAACCTTCAAAAAAACCTAACTCTTGAAGGCTTAAGTAAGGCTTTATTATGGTTTCGGCTTTTCATGTGAATGTTTATTTTTATTTTTTAAGTCGTTATACTTCTTTTGTTATGCATGAATGATACAGCTGCCTAGGAAAACGAAAAAGAAATACATTGAAAAGAAATTTCCAGGCATTATTTATGTTTGGGCCGAAGTCAGCCCTGCACACACCGAATGGAAAATGTTGGTCAGTTTCTCAGAATTATTTTTATCAGCTCATTACGCAAGAGTATAACTCCTTCAAAGATGTGATATTTTAAATTGCTGTATATATATATATATATATTATTTAGACAAAATTTTACTCCAAACTAATTTGGATCTCCTTCAACCTATTAGGTAGCAACAAATAACACAGAGAGAATAAGGGTCTGGTTTAAACAACAGTTTTCAGTATTTAAACAATATTATACGTATTTTCATACTTTTTTATTTACACATATTTTCAAAAAATATAAACAACATTATTAGAAAAGGACTCGGCCTCTGTACATAAACCCCACCTATTAGAAAACTCTAACCAAATAAGTCCTAAACAACAAGAAAACTACAAATATTTGTCTGTTCATCGGAAAGAGAAGAAGAAAAAGTAGCAACAAATAATACTATTATTAATCATTTTTGAACAAGTCACATGCAAGGACGGACCCACAGGGGGGGCCCGGGCCGGCCCAAAGAAAAAAAAGGAAAAAAAAATTGGGCCCCCCTAGCCCAAAGAATTTTTTTTTTAATGATTATATATATAATCCTAGAGTTGTGATTCACTCTTTCAAAAACTTAGACTCCCTCTTTCTTTCTCATTTTTTTTTTTTAGAGGCAAGATTCCTTCTCTTTTAATTAGCCTAGCCCAACTAGCAACTGCCCAACTCAAAAACTTAACAAAAACAAAATTTTAAAGTAAAAAATAAAAAATCTTGGTCAGCCCAGTATTAGAGTACTATTATTATGTGTTTTAAATGGTAAATATTTAGTATTTTAGAAAACCAAATATCAAAAGCACTATTGCATGAGACATTTTAAATGTTATATTAAAGTAGCAAAAATAAGTTTTGGTTTGTGAAAAAAAAAAAAAAAAAATATATATATATATATATATATATACATATATTTGCAACAGTTGAAGCTCTTAAGAAATAATATTATTTTGTATTTTTTTGTCATTGTTGGTTAATGATTGCATCTTAGGCTGCGTTTGGTTCGATGTAAATCGAATTCCGAGTGTAAAATGAATGCAGGGGAAAGTGAATTCTATTAAGGAAACTGAAATCTAGGTGTTTGGTTCTGCAATGAAAAATAGTTCGAAAAACGATTTCCGGTGTTTGGTAACATTTTGAAAATGTTATTTTCCTATAAATTTTTCACATTTTCTCAGTCATTTTCTCAACTCCCAAACAAATTTTATAATAGAAAATTTCAAAATATACACTTAACACAACCAAAAATCAAAATAAAAACATTTTTTATTCACAAACTTGATGAGGGGAGGAAGAAAGAGTGAGAGATTGAGGGAAAGAGAGATAGATCGGGAAAGAGAGGATTGGAGTGGATGGAGGACGGTGGCGGCCAAATCGGGTAGGTTTGGGGGTGGAGTGAAGTGGGCTGGTGATCGGTGGTGGCGGCTAGATTGGCTAGTGCGTTGGAGAGCCTGTGGAGCACGGCCTGCGGTCGGTTGTCAAGATCGGTATTGAGCTTGGGGCTTTGGGCGACGAGATCGGTGGTTCGATCTAGAGGTGGCAACGACGGCGGGGGTGGGTGGTGGGTTGTAGATTGGTGACATATAGTTGAAGATTCGACCTTGGTTAGTCAGAGGGAAAGAGAGAGAACGAGGGAGGAAGAGAAGAGGAACGGTGGACGCAGCTTGCACGGCGGACGGTGGAAGGAGCTTGCACGACCGATGGCGAATGATGGACGAAGCTTGCATGGCAGTCCGATTCCTCTAGTGCTCTCTCTCTCTCTTCGGATTGTTGAGTTCTGAGTGAGGCTGGAAATCAATTGAAAGTAAAATAACTATGGAATTGGTTTTATAGAGTCAAGAACTCTATATTATGGTCAAGTAAAAGTTATTTTCAGTTTGACCGAATTTTCATGCGTACCCAAACACCCTTAAAGGTGTAAAATATTTTCCCGATTTCCTTTATCGCCGAAACAGATGAGCCTTAATGTATTAACGCTCTGTTTGTTTCGCTGGAAAACCTTTTATAAAAATAATTTTTCACATTTTCTAGTGTTTGGTAGCACCAAAAAAAACTGGTTAATGGAAAACTATCTTTGATCAACGAAAATCTCTAACTAAAATAAGACTTATTTTCTATAGGTTGTTTTCCAAAAACAATTTTTGGAAAATAATCTCTCTCTCATCACGCGATGCATCCCCTATAAATATTATCTTCATTTGTAGCCGTGGGAAACATATTTTTTTTGGCGCCTTCTCTCTCTCATGGTAAGCTTTCTCACTTTTTTTCTTCCCTTTGCCTTTTCTCTCCTCACACCCTCATTGTCACTAATTCTGGTCTCTACTCTTTCCATAGATCTCTCTCTCTCTCTCTCTCTCTCTCTCTCTCTCTCTCTCCATATTTCTCTTCCCCTCTTCTATAACACAATTCTCTGATTAGATTTTTATTTTTCCTCACTGATCGGTCAATAGCTCTGACTTGCAAATGAAAACATATTTGCACTAGTAATTATTTCATTCCTCTCTACCAAAATTCCAATGCTTTGAATTTCAAGCTTGATTTTCTTTTTTCTCTAAGAAATTTTCAGTTTGATGAATTCCAGGCAGAAGTTACTTCTTTTTCGTACATAAAGCGCAAAAAAATAAAATAATAAAGAAGAAGAAGAAGAAGAAAGAATGAATGAAGTAAAAGATGAAAATTTTAAACATAGTACCTATATTGTTCTAAATTGCTTTTACATAGGACAATCTTTACCAGGGACTAATAATATTGTTATATAATGAATGATAATTGTTTAGGGAATTGCATTTGTTGGCAGATACTTTTTTTGTTGGCAGATATATATTATGTAGATACATTATGTAAATACATAATTTAGAGTAATATTGAAGACTTGTGATTAACCATAGTAGATAATTAGTATACCAACAAAAAGAGTAGACAATAATGTTATTTATACTTATTGAAAATGTATTCCCCTACCAATTATATATATATGTGTGTGTGTGTGCGCGCGCGTGCGCACGTGCGCACACGTGTGTGTGTGTGCACATGCGTGTACATACGTATGTATGTTACTGTTCATATATATGAGCAAAATGAGTGGTAGAGATCTTGAAAGTTTGACTAGTAATTAATTTTGATTGTATCTATTGTCAAAATTTTAGTATGAAAATCAAATTCATTCTTGTATTTTTATTTATAATGATTACATTAGTTAATTTACATAATACACATGTTTTCAATTATACAAGAAATATCTTTAAAAAATTGCATACCAAACACCAGAAAACATTCTCAAGCTCATTTTCAAGGTCGTTACCAAACATTGAAAAATGAGATCGTTTTCTAGAAAATGCTATTTGGAAAATGAATCATTTTTCAGAAAATGTTAATGCTGAAACAAATAGAGTGTAAGAAACAAGAATTTTGTGTATTGATCTTAGTTGATAGTTTGTTATTACTATATAGATAACTATTTGGATTTTTTTTTTCTTCTTATACTTCTACCTCCTAACTTAAAATTCTAGGTCCGCCCTAGTTACATAATTCATTAAACAGGTCGAATCATATGATTAAGGCTGTGTTTGTTTCGTGTAAAACGTTTTCCGGAAAATACATATTTTCCGGAAATGCTATTTTCCGAAAAAGGAAAATATTTTCTAAGTGTTTGGCTGCATTATGAAAATTGTTGTGGAAAATATTTTCATGTGTTTGGTTCTATTAGGAAAATACTATTTTCCTACAATTTTTCACATTTTCTCAGCATCCAAACAAATTTCATTACAAAAAATTTCAACATCACATCCAATTCAACAACAATTTCCGATAGCAAATTCCGGCAACAACAACACAACAACAACAACAACAACAACAACAATCAGTTCATCAAAAAAAAAAAACAACAACAACAATCAAACTTAAAAAAAAAAAAAAAAACGGAGAGATCGAGGAAGAGGAAGCGATGGGTCTGGGGCGACGACAATCGACGATCGACGATCGACGGTGCAGCGCGGTGTGACTCGCCGGTGCAAAGAGCGCTGGGTTCTGGGTTTGAAGGAGATCGACGATTGACGGCGTGGCGCGGTGCGATCGAAGGTGCGACTGAATCTGCTCGTTGCGGTGAGGCGATGGGGACTGGGTTCGTGGTCGCTGGCGATGGTCTCTGGGCTTGGATCGGCGGTTCGTGGGTTCGTGGCCGCCAGTGATGGGCGCTGGGCTTGGCTCGGCGATGGCGCTGGGCTCTCTCTTTCTTTCTCCCTCTCTCTCTTCGTGCTCTCTGTTTCTCAATTTTCTGGAAAATGGAATTTGAAGTGAAAATAGAAGGTGAAATGAATTTCCGCCCGTGGAGGTCTATTTTACGGTCAAAGGTGAATTCATTTTCAGTTAACCGAATTTTCCTAATTAGCCAAACACTCCAATTTTACAGAAATGGTTTTTTGGAAGTACTTTGAAGTCAAAACAAACACAGCCTAAAAGGCAACAGCACACCTGTATATTTTTTAGGGAAAAAAATATATATATAAATAGTTCTATCCGCAAGTTCAAAACTAAAAATGGCAATACGTATGCGGGACTGAATACATGCCATTAGGCACAAGGTTACAAAAAGTGGGCTCACTGCCATATCTCTTTTGAAGGACAGAGCTGAGCCACATAAATTTGAGCGATGCTAATTAACCTTACCCTCATACCACCATATCAGCTATCTATTCAGCATCTGCCACATGGCGGCACACAATTAACCGCTTATCTCCTATCTCAAACTGTCACACACTGCCTAGTTTCCATGCCCAAAAACAATGCAATAGCAGACTGAAAAATATACTACAAGCAAGTGGCACTCAAGGAAGCATAGTTCTTTCACGTACTAACTTTGTTATAGTTTGAAACACATTTTCCACTTTCTAGTTTTATAGGCATGGAGACTGGCATAGCATGTTACACGCGTGGGGCATTCTTGCCTAGTGTTACTTCTCAGCATTCAACTGGTCTAGTATCTCCACCATCCATTTCTCCATCTTTCAGCTCAAGGGTATGGAAAATTTGAGTTCTAATACTACATATATGCATGAATTCATGTAAGCCATTCTATGTTACACTTCGTTTTGAATGAGATATAGTTGCACGTTTAATATGACAGACATATAGTACTATTTTAGTGAACATATATTGTAGCAAATCTGTAAAAGGGTGTGTGATATGCATGACAGAGTCTGAAATCGAGCTCACTATTTGGGGAATCGTTGAGAGTGGTACCAAAATCATCTCTAAAAGTTTTGAAGGCAAAGAACTCTTCACTTGTAACAAGATGTGAAATTGGTGACAGCTTGGTGAGTACATGGAAACTAGTTAAAAACTTGTTATGGAGAGGTGGCTTAGGGAGCATAGATAAGAATGATTTGAATGATTTTGTGCTTGTAGGAAGAGTTCCTTAAAAAGGCAACCCCAGATAAGGGACTAATCAGGTTGATGACGTGTATGGGAGAGGCAATAAGGACCATTTCTTTCAAAGTGAAGACAGCTTCTTGTGGAGGAACAGCATGTGTGAATTCCTTTGGAGATGAGCAGCTTGCTGTGGATATGGTTGCAGACAAGCTTCTTTTTGAGGTTAGACTTAATTTCCCCAATTAATATTTTGTAACTTGTCCTTTTATGTTACTTAATCCTGTTTGGTTTGTGTCAATAAAAACTTTTATGAGGAATGGTAGCTTGAAGGTGTCAAAATTGGTATTTAATATAGAAAAACTATGTTTCTCAAAAGGGATTAAATTCTGTAAGGACGTGGTGTAAAACCCACGTTTTATCCCTTCAATTCTAATATGCCACGTCATCTTATCATATATTTAAGAATAAGCATAACCATACTCAATCAATTCTAATACCCATATCTAAATCTAACCAAATTGGGAGTTTGTTGAGATATTATTAGGAGTGGTAGGATGTATTAAATTTTAAGTAAAATGCTGATATGGCAATCTCTTATTGAATAGTGTAAAATATGAATTTTACTCCTTGTCCTTACTGAATTCAGACTCTTCCCAAAACTCAATTCCATCAAATGTAAAGATGACATTTAAAGTGGTTTATATGGTTATCTCTGATGTAGGGAATAAAATTATAGTTAAGATGTAGGCTTAGAGCCCTGTTTTGAATGAAGCTTCTATTTAATGCAATGTAACATCTTTAACCTTTCCAGCTACCTATTTGTTTATGAGCAATCCTACTGTGAACTCTATTTGATGCAATTAAACTGTGGCATAATCTGAAAATTGCACATGACATTACACATCATGGTCGACTAGAAGTCGTTTTCCCCCAAATTCACTTCTGATTCCTGAATTAAATCTGAATTTCTTGAGCATCTATAAAACTTGCATATCCCACTTGTGATTTTTAGGCCTTGAATTACTCACACTTCTGCAAATATGCTTGTTCTGAAGAAGTTCCTGAACTCCAAGACATGGGAGGCCCAGTTGAAGGTCTGCGATTCTTACACATCATGGTCGACTAGAAGTCGTTTTACTCCTTGTCCTTACTGAATTCAGACTCTTCCCAAAACTCAATTCCATCAAATGTAAAGATGACATTTAAAGTGGTTTATATGGTTATCTCTGATGTAGGGAATAAAATTATAGTTAAGATGTAGGCTTAGAGCCCTGTTTTGAATGAAGCTTCTATTTAATGCAATGTAACATCTTTAACCTTTCCAGCTACCTATTTGTTTATGAGCAATCCTACTGTGAACTCTATTTGATGCAATTAAACTGTGACATAATCTGAAAATTGCACATGACATTACACATCATGGTCGACTAGAAGTCGTTTTACTCCTTGTCCTTACTGAATTCAGACTCTTCCCAAAACTCAATTCCATCAAATGTAAAGATGACATTTAAAGTGGTTTATATGGTTATCTCTGATGTAGGGAATAAAATTATAGTTAAGATGTAGGCTTAGAGCCCTGTTTTGAATGAAGCTTCTATTTAATGCAATGTAACGTCTTTAACCTTTCCAGCTACCTATTTGTTTATGAGCAATCCTACTGTGAACTCTATTTGATGCAATTAAACTGTGACATAATCTGAAAATTGCACATGACATTACACATCATGGTCGACTAGAAGTCGTTTTCCCCCAAATTCACTTCTGATTCCTGAATTAAATCTGAATTTCTTGAGCATCTATAAAACTTGCATATCCCACTTGTGATTTTTAGGCCTTGAATTACTCACACTTCTGCAAATATGCTTGTTCTGAAGAAGTTCCTGAACTCCAAGACATGGGAGGCCCAGTTGAAGGTCTGCGATTCTTAACACTAGTGTAAAATTCAAATATTGATATTAGCAATTAACAAGATATATGAAAATGTAACTTATGAGGTTTCACAATTTGAACAGGAGGTTTCAGTGTTGCTTTTGATCCACTAGATGGCTCCAGTATTGTGGACACAAATTTCACAGTAGGCACCATCTTTGGGGTGTGGCCTGGAGATAAGTTAACTGGGGTGACAGGAAGAGATCAAGTTGCTGCAGCCATGGGAATTTATGGTCCCCGGACTACATATGTTCTAGCTCTTAAAGATATTCCTGGCACCCATGAGTTCCTTCTGCTTGATGAAGGTTTTCTTTCAACAATATGATAAAATTCAAAGGCTTTAATGGAAGATGTCTTGCTCTTTTCTTATTCACCTCTTTTATGATGGCGGAAAAAAGTTCCTCCAATCCATTAAAATGATTATCCATGTGCATTTTAATCTCATGACTCTAAGTCATCTTAGTAAGTTACATGGCCATCAAATAGGTCATGTAATTAAAAGCACACATGGATGATCATTTAAATTGTCACATAATCTGTTGGAGAAGATTTCTCCATAATTAATTTGGATGAAAACTTTTTCTATCTATAAACCATGTTCTTTTAAATGATTTTAAAGGGTTCTCTCCTTCTCAAGCAATGAAATGGTTTCCATTCAGATGAAAGTATCACCCCTTCCCTATTTCTCCCTCTCTTCACCTATTGCATTATGTCAGGAAAATGGCAACATGTCAAGGACACAACAGAAATTAATGAAGGAAAGCTATTCTCTCCTGGAAATTTGAGAGCCACTTTTGACAACCCTGACTACAAGAAGGTCTTATTAATTGCTTAACTTTACAATTATATTATATATATTTTGGGAATCGTGTTCTGGCAGAAGACTCAATAGCTTTTTGTTTTATCACCCAACAGCTGATCAACTATTATGTAAATGAGAAATACACATTGAGATACACTGGAGGAATGGTGCCGGATGTTAACCAGGTGTGCCCTTTGCTTTCATACATCCCGTTGCCATGTTTGAATGTTTTAAGTGACTCTCAATTCGAATTCCCTGCAGTGAGACATATGATAAATGTGTTCAAGCACTCTAAATTTCTTCATTATTTCTCTCTCTGCAGATTATTGTGAAAGAAAAAGGTATCTTCACTAATGTGACCTCCCCAACTACCAAAGCCAAGCTAAGACTATTATTTGAGGTAGCTCCTTTGGGACTCTTGATTGAGAAAGCTGGAGGTTACAGCAGTGATGGCAAACAGTCTATACTAGACAAGGTAATCAATAATCTAGATGAAAGAACTCAAGTTGCTTATGGATCCAAGAATGAGATTATCCGATTTGAGAAAACACTGTATGGATCCTCCAGGCTTGAGGCTGGGGTGCCTGTTGGAGCTGCTGCCTAATTGAAATAATATATATTTTTTGTTTGGAACAAAATTTAAGCTCTTTCATAGAAATGTCTGTATGATGGTGAATAGAAGGTTGTATCCTTGCGAGAAAACAATAAGTCAGCAGAAAATTATTGCTCATTCACTAAACATGTATTTTCTTCAAATTGTGCTTTTGAAGTAAAATTTAGGTTCAAAGACCAGTACTGGCTAGTGAAATGTTGTTTCTAAAAAAAAAAAAAAAAAAAAAGACTAGTGAAATGTTGTACTGTAAATAAAGCTTTGTTTGGTTAGCTTATTTTTTGTCAACTTATTTTACTGTTCAGCTTATTTTTCTTACTATTTATGGGCCCTACTGTACTTTTTAATACTATTCATGAGTCTCATTGTACTATTTTAGTTAACTTTTACAAAGTATTTTTAATAAAAAGTTTTCAATTTCAACAAAATAAGTTGTTCACAAACAGACTTTAAGTGTACCTCCTTGCAATCATCTTCAATGACAAACAGGTTTATCTATAATACACAAAGATAAAGGTAAATTTTCTGTAATAAATATCTGTGAAAGGCTTTGGTCCATACCAGGGCTGAGATAGCAATCTGCTTGGAATTTCAAAGTGAACTACAGTAATGCTAACCTCAAGCAGCTGTTACGTTCCTTTACATATGGCACTTCTTAGGGGAGGATTTGCTTATTTTGCCGAAACTAAAAACTTTTTGCTGAAAATACTGTAGATAAAGGTAAAAGTTAGTTAAAATAGTATAGTATGACTCATAAATAGTATTAAAAAGTGTAGTAGGACTTAGGAATAGTAGTAAAAATAAGCTAAATAGTAAAATAAATTAGCAAATTTTATCTATGCCAAATGCACACTTAGGCTCTTTGACAGTTTCTAATTAAATGAACTGTTCAATTACAAGGATCATCCAAATCTGGCCTAAGTTAATACAGAGTTGTCATGGATTTTATCTTCTTGTAACTGTCTCATATGATGTGCCTATTTATCAGGAATGTTTCTTTGAGTACTTGTCTAACACCATACAAAAATTTCAAAAAGATCTTTTCGGAACAAATAGAGATTATATTTCACTGCATTTTCCAAGACAAAATGGGTATTTGATAGTTAAAAAAAAAAAAAATATATATATATATATATATATATAGAAAACAACCCATTATTCTTATTTAAATATCGTAAATCACTAAGAACATTAGCCTTGAAGTTATCCCCAAAAAGCTCCTACTTTTTGTCTTCTAGGAACATACAAAGCCGTACATTGCTTAATTGATTCCTTGACAGCTTATTGTGTCATCTCCCTGCTGATGTCTTCTTATAAGCAACCATCTAGTGCATAGTGCAATATATGGATGGATTTATGAGTACCAACTACCAACACTATTATTGGATTGTTTGTGACGGAGGGCACTCTATTGAATTACATTTAGATACAATCAACAACAGAACGAGACACAGATAAGCATGGTATGTAATCAAAAGTTATGTGTTCATTTATTTTGGTAATTGAATGTTATATATATATATATATATTTGTTTTGGTTTACAAGCAACAGAACTAAACACATATAAGTATGGTATGTAACCAAGTTTTCTACCTGAAGAGAATTGGGTTATGGCACTGAGCCACAAGGCTCTTGACGCTATATATTTGTAAGTTATGTAGGGATATTCTTGATCTATTTATTATAAAAATATAGCATTTCAAAATTTCTCAAAGTCTGTAGAGTGGTCATAGAATCATAAGTGTTTACCAGTACAAAGATGTTCATTGCATCTACCTCAGCAGAATTTAAAAATGAACTACCAAATAAGAAAGATTATCCAAACTGCTGGTAAGGAAATTGGTTCTGTGTTTAATCAACAAATTGTGAGTTTCAAATTTTCACTTTGTTGCAGGAATTGGAAATGGGAAATGGGAAATGGAGTGGATCAGTTGGTGGCATAGTAGGTGCACCCATTGACAAAGTGTGGACCATGGTTTCTCAAACTAAAAAGCTACCTGAATGGATGCAAATGGTTGAACAATGTACTGACTTAGTTGGGGAAGATGGCATGCCAGGTTATGTTAGGCTGGTGTCTGGTTTCATGTTCCCTCAGCAGGATGGAGAAAGGTCATGGAACAAGGAGAGGCTGGTCTCCATGGACTCATCATCACATAGTTATGTTTATAGAATGGAAGCAAGCAATATTGGCTTAGATAGGTCTCTAAATTCATTAAAACTTGTAGATTATGGTGATGATTCAACATTGGTTAACTGATCTTTTGAGATAAACCCTATAGAAGGCGCATGTAAGGACAACATTATTGATTATCTAGGATTTCTGTATAAATCTAGCATTAACAGAATTGAGAGTGCTATTGAAGCAGCATTCAAACAAGGTTGAGAAGTGTGATTTGTGTGGCCATCTCACCTATGTAATGAATTCCACATGTATTTGTGTATGTTGTGGAAAAATGTCAACTTCACAAATGTTTTGTCACCTGATGGAAACGTTGGAATTACATCTTGTTATTTTGTATCTGGCTCTTCAAGAAATGTCTAGGCAATTCAAATCTAATCAGTCGGAGGGAGTTCTAGAAGAGAGGAATTCCAAATCAATATCAGTAAGTGACAATATATCCATTTTCACCAAACAAGAGAAATACAGCTGATATTGTTTTTTTTTTTTTTTTTTTTGAGAAACAAACACATACACACACAAAGGAAAAATAAAAATGTTAAACTAGATTTGCTTACAAAAGTTTAAAATGTGACAGACGCCAGCTTCAGGTGCTATGCCACTAATTCAGGGGAAAGCCAGTTGATCTATTTGATGAAGATTGTCTAGAACTTCTATACATGCGTATGTAAAGATCACCCTAAAATCTCTTCATATAATACAACCATTATCATCCTCTTAATTTAAAATATATCAATTTCATGGTTTAGATTAAATATTATAAATATAGATTGTTTTTATTTTGAAATAAACTGTTTCTCTTATTTTCAGATGTTTGGCCCATGCGAAGATATTTTCCTCATTTTCAGCAGAGTGAAATTATTTTACATTTGAAACAAAGTGACAATTTTTAACATTCATTAAAATACTGGGGTTTTCCAATTGGTCAACAACATGTCAACATTGATGGTTTTGTACGAATTTGACTATCTATTATCTAATGGGCTTTTAATTATTATTATTTTTGAATTCAAGAACTGCGCTTTTAATTAGGGGATGATTTGTTTAATATTTTGTTAAAAAAGAAATTTCTGCTCCTGCGTACTCTTTGTCCTTGGCAACAACATTGATGGTTTCAACGAATTTGACAATTCATTAAGAAATGGGCTTTTAATTAGAGGCTGCTTTATTAAATATGTAGATAATACAGACTACAGAAATTGCCCAATTTTCCTAATTTAATTCTTAACTGGGTCACAATTTAATTTGATATTGAGTCGTGAAAAAGTCATGACCTCATTTAGGATGATACATCTTTAAGCAAATGACCATTAACTAGGATTAAGCATTAAGGGTTGGCAACTTGTGTACAATGCAAACTTACTTAAATTGGACATTGCATTTTAAGGTAATTAAAATCGAGATCTTAATCTGTAAACTTTTTAATAAAATATATATATATATATATATATATAATCACTTATGATTTCATGCATTTAGCTGAAACTTAAAATCAAGCTTAGAGCTTGGAGTCAGATGATAGGTACATATGGTTTTTTATCCACACTATATTTTTGAGACTTTCAACAGAAAAAATCCACTGTACACCTTTTCTATAGTTACGGTTTGGTATATTTGGACTTCGCAATTTGCATGTTCTTAGTCTTCTTCTTTTTATTTTTTCCTCTTTGACTTTTTCTTTCTGTTTTTATGACTGGCGGCTAGGTAAAACTCTTGCAAGTAATTGATGAAACAGAAGCAGAATGAGATAAATGTGGGTTTTGATTTATTTGTTTATTTATTTTTGTAGGTAAGGCTTTGCTCTTAGTACAACCACATTAGGAAAGGCATGTTTGTGAAAATAAAAAAGGAATGAAAGATACAAAAAATCATAGTGAAAAAGATGTGGGATTTTAAATTTTGTGGAGAGTTGAGCTGTTACTACAAGCTGCATCTAACATCTTTTTAAGCTTTTTGTCTAGCAAATCAGGCCATTCCAGTTCATGACCTGAAAACCATTGCTCAACTATAAAATTTAATTTCTCTGAAAAAGATTTCAAACACTTATGGATAAGCATGAATTACACCCACCACCACCACCGCCATCATCTCTTATACGTATACTCTTCTGGAAGAGTATTAGCTCCCAATACATATCCATATGTAGCCAAGCATATTCATTTAAGGCCTAATATGACAAAATAGACCTTTGCTTATTTTCCTTTTTGGTTCTGTTATTGGGGTTGCTGGATTTAATTTATAGCCATAAAGTTGTTGAAATATATACACACATGATGAGAATTTATAGGATTTGCTGATTCAAATCTTGAAAAAGAATAATTAACTTGGATATTTTGTACACAAGCAAGGGATTATTTGATGTAGAACAAGTATCATTGGAATTTTTGATAAGTTGATTAATCAAAACATCAAGGCAGATGGATGCATATTTCAATAGTTTTATCTGTTAATGGTTATTTTTAGGCCTAAATTTAGAGCTCATTTGGTAAGAGATTTTTAGTAACGTTGTTTAAGTTTTGTGAAAATACGTGTGGGTAAAAAATATAAAAAAATACGTGTTATGGTATTTAAACAACAATTTCGTTACTAAATGGGGCTTTAGTTATTTTATTTTATTTTGCTATTTTGGTCTTTTAGCAAAGTTGTAGGAAATTTAAGGTTTATTTTGTCATTTTATTTTCAGAGAAGCCTGTCAAAACTTATAACCCTAACGAGGCTTTGAGAAATATGTGTTGTTATAGATTAATTTTGTCATACTTGAATATATTAATTTTCTGAGAATTCCTCAAATTTCTGATGGATACTAGATCCTCATGGAGCTCATAACATAAGTTTAAATCTTACTAAACACACAAAAGTAAGATGCTAATTAAGATACTACTCCCCTCCCCCTTTTGTTATTCCCCTTTTGTGTTTTGATTCGATGGGAATGTATCGTAATAGGCTATGAACTGCTGCTACTGATTACTTTGTTTTTTAGTTTTTAATATAAATCTTTGTTTACCAAAAAAAAAAAAATTAGATACTACAATGAAAGCCTATTAATAAAAAGGTGTCCTATATGTACAAAAATATGATTTTGAAGGCTCTTTCTCAGAGAGAGAGAGAGAGAGAGAGAGAGAGAGAGAGAGAGAGAGAGAGAGAGAGAGAGAGAGAGAGAGAGAGAGAGAGAGAGAGAGAGAGAGAGAGTTGTGTTGTGTGGTTGAAAGGTATGTCTCAACTCTAATATGGGTTTCAGTCAATTGAAAACGGCAACAAGAGCTTATTAGCTTCACAAATGCAAATGGACAGACTACTTTGTGTAACATGAAAGAAATCTTGGGTAGAATTCATGGCTGGCACTCTTCATTCACCTACCAATCTAAAACGACATGACATCAAAGAATATTTACTACTTTATAAGTTAAAGGTGGTTAGTCGTACCACATTAAGTCAGAATTAAAGGTCTTCTAGAGAGAGAGAAAGAGAAAGAGAGGAACATGGCTCCTTGGTTTCGGGCATTGTTACTGGGAGCTTTTTTATTTCCAGCATTGGTTGAATCCTTGGTTCGTCACTACAAGTTCAGTGTAAGTGCATTTTCTAATATATACTTTGTTGCATTTTCTTGCAGCACACATAAGAAGTTAGGAATGCCATGCAATATAATAACGTAAGAAAGCTTGCAATGCCATGCCATGCTATCATTATTGCCTGTGATGGATGGAAATTGCTTTGCTCGTTGCCATTGCAGATTGCTGGGTGAAAACCAACGATCCAGACATTATTATTCTGGGCCATATTCAATTTACATTGTTAAGTTTGGTTTTATATCATACAACTTTATGCTATATTAATCACAACTTAAGAAACGTGCATTTTTTAACAAATAAAATAACCAAAATTTAAAAAGAAAAAAGAAAAAAAAGTAATGAGTAGGATAAAATATTTTTATAAAGTGGCATAAAGTGTTTTATAATGAAGGGTGGATGCAATCACCATACAAATTAGAAAGAAAAGATCAGAAGAAAAAAAAAAGAGAGAGGTTAAATTACCAATTTGGTCCTTCAAGCCTTCAACTATTAATTGTGTTAAGTTACTCCTCTAACTTTTAGAATTGCGTCAATTTTATCATTAGATATCTTTCATCTCTTTAAATTTTATCTAAGTTAACTAATGTGATCAAATGGGAATCATGAGATATATATGTGTTAAAAGGTTATTATAGGAAGTGTAAAATTTTCAAAATTAAGCAAATCAATTTTAACTATAAATTTTGTTAAAATTAAATGAACAGGAGGCTCAAGAATAAAATAGATTTGATTTTGAAAATTGAGAGATTAAAGTGTCTATTTTGAGAGACCACATTGACCTTAGAACTTTGTATATCATGACATGATTAAGGGCTAAATGAAATGACTTGTATAATGTATTTAACTTAACTATAGAAGTGCACTTATAGTCTTATACTTTGCAATCGATTTTGTTAGTCCATCATCATCAATGACTTTAGCAATTTGGGCATGGCTAAGAATAAATGAAAAGCATGTAAAAAAAGTATAGTAATATTAACATTTTCCTTCCTTAAGCATTCAGACCAAAAAAAGAAAAAGAAAAAGAGGGGGTATTGGTAGTTTTTATTTTTTATTTTTTAAATCTTATTGGTAATTTATCATATATATGGATTGTGAAATTAATTAAAGCCTGTTTAATTGAAACAAAAGAACCCATGGTATGGAATGTGAAATTACAATACTTTTCGAATTAAAAATCTTTGTTGCACTTTTTTATACTCCATTAAATGTAGCCTATCACAAGGTTTTTATTTTAGGATCTAGATTAGGTCTAGTGCTTCCAATGCACTGAACCCAGTTGGATGGTGACATGTGTTCAAAAATGAACACGTGTCGCAATCCCAACGAGTCCAATGCCACTAGACACTAGACTCAAACCTCCCCATTTATTTTATTTTCATGGAGTTTTATTCTTTTTTTTTTTTTTATGTCAATTTTTATTCTTATATTTATAGGTGAAGCTCTTATTTCACTTTTGCCTGAAAATCACTTTGACCTTTATATTTTAATACTCCTTTTTAGATTTTAAGATAGAAAAGAACACTACATGTAACAATTAAAATTCCATTTTTCTCTTTAGCCAAATAAAAATTAACAATCAAAATTATATTCTTCAAACAGAAATTTCATCACTTTATATATACGTAAAGCTCTAACACTGGGTACTTTATGTAGGTGGTCTCGAAGAACATTACAAAACTATGTGCAACAAAATCCATTGTCACTGTCGACGGGCAATTCCCTGGGCCAACTCTGTATGCAAGGGAAGATGATACCGTGATATTAAGGGTCACCAACCATGTTACAGACAATGTCACAATCCACTGGTGAGAACAATTCTGCCTCCATTTTCAACAGAGAATATTGGAATTTAGTGGGAACAAGGCTATCTCACATTTAGTCCACTAATCATCAAAAATAAGTCTAGGGACATAAAAACGTTCACACTTATTGAGATAACATAACATGTTACTAACTAGACCATATGAAAATAATATTGTTTCAATCATAACTTGACACGACAGCAGTTGTGAAAAAGATTGTAAATTTTTTTGACCCTGTATCTTTGCTCATCACCAAAATACACAAAAGCCTATTAAAATTTGTATAGGTGACTAATTGCAGCTATATACTATTACTTGAAATGGCAGGCACGGTGTAAGGCAGTTTCTAACTGGTTGGTCAGATGGGCCCGCATATATCACACAATGCCCTATACAGCCAGGGCACAGCTATATTTACAACTTCACACTCACTGGCCAAAGAGGCACACTTCTTTGGCATGCACATATCTCCTGGCTAAGGGCCACAATACATGGTGCTATTGTTATCTTGCCGAAGAGAGGGATTCCTTACCCATTTCCCAAGCCTGATAAGGAAAAAATCATCATTCTAGGTAAGCTAAAATGTTTATTTGGATTGTTTTGATAAGGTTTCTTTAGTACTTGTAAATTGAATTCTAGACTAATCAATAATCATAGACTACAGCTTAAGTCATCCTAGTAAAATGTAGCTATTAATGTGATTTTTTCTTCGAATTGTAGCCGAATGGTGGAAAGCGGACGTTGAAGCTGTGATCAATCAAGCTACCCAATCTGGTCTTCCACCAAATGTATCAGACACACACACCATTAATGGTCATCCAGGACCCGTTCCTGGTTGCTCTTCTCAGGGTACTGACATGGGGTATACATTATCTTGTTATGTCTTTAGAGTTAATAATATACCATCTTAATTCATTTGTTTTCTTTTTACTAAAAAAGATATTGCACCCTTTTGATTCGTTTTTCAAAAGAACAAGCAAAAAAGGTTGGTTGTGTTTCACTAAGAAACACAACCCTTGAAACAAATTCAAAAAACAATTTGCTAAGGACTAAGAGTCATGTAATTCAATGGCATTATTTAGTTCTCTCTATGCGGAGAACCTGAGTTCAAACTTCAAACCCCCCATCCCCACTTATTGTAAGCAGAAGTATGAAAAACAGTCGGTTAAATGCAGACAAACATTGGCAAATTTTCAAGTAAATCTAGTGTAGCATATCCCCAATAGACTTTTTAAGCTTTAATGTACAAAGATAATAGCATACTTATTACCAGCATATATGGCTTACCCTTAATTGTTTACAATTAATCCTACTGCTTTTTTTTTTTTGGGTGAAATTTAATCCTTTCTTGGCATGGTCCTTTAATCTTCCTTTCTGCAAGTGCAGGTTACACTTTACATGTTGAAAGTGGTAAAACCTATTTACTACGAATCATCAATGCAGCAGTGAATGACGAGCTCTTCTTTAAAATTGCTGGTCACAATCTAACAATTGTTGAAGTTGATGCCTCCTATGTCAAGCCCTTCCAAATTGACACAATATTCATCAGTCCTGGCCAAACCACAAATGCCCTTCTAACTGCTAATCAGGGTATTGGCAAGTACATAATAACACTCTCACCTTTCATGGATGCACCTGTTGGCCTTGACAACTTGACCAATTATGCCACATTGCGCTACAAAGGCACCCCTACTAGTCCCCCAACCATCTTAACCAGTGTTCCTGCTCAAAATGCTACTCCAGTAACATATTCTTTCATTGACTCACTTCGAAGCCTTAATTCGCCACAATACCCCACAAAAGTCCCATTAACCATAGACCATTCTCTCTTTTTCACCATGGGGGTTGGTGTTAACCCATGTGATACATGTGTCAATGGAACCAAGCTTGTGGGTGATATTAATAATGTTAGCTTTGTGATGCCAACAATAGGTCTCCTTCAAGCATATCACTATGACATATCAGGAGTTTACACAGTTGATTTTCCTGCAAACCCCACAATACCTTTTAACTATACTGGTAACTCACCATCGAATCTCCAGACCAATAATGGCACAAGACTATATAGGCTGTCATTCAATTCAATAGTCCAGATTGTGCTACAAGACACTGCTGTAATAGCACCAGAGAACCATCCAACCCATTTGCATGGGTTTAATTTCTTTGTGGTTGGGAAGGGATTAGGGAATTTTGATAAAAATAAGGATCCACAGAAGTACAATCTTGTTGATCCCGTTGAGAGGAACACAGTTGCAGTACCAACTGGTGGATGGGTAGCAATCAGATTCAAGGCAGATAATCCAGGTAATTAAACTTACAGCCTCATCAAGCTTTTTCTTTGGAAATTAATTTGAAATGATTTTACATTTCTTTGGAATCACCATTGATGCTGACTCCCAAAAGAGTGGACTATGTTTTAGAAATTAATAGTGCCATGCAATCTGAAAAGAAGTGGCATAACGAAGAACAAATTTTCTCACCTTGAGCTTCTTCTTTTCCTGTAAAATATAGATAATTATTGACTAGGCTACTGAACAACTACATGCGACAAACTAAAAGTCATAACTTCTTGAAGTTTTTCAAACAAATTTTTCTTAGAAAAATGTTAAAGTTACTATCAATTTTACTACAAAATACTTACAAGCTAACTTGCCAATGAATATAATTAATGCCCACTTCAATGACATAGCATTCCTCTTATCCTTAACAATTATTATGTATCCAAAAATTAATCCAATATTCTACATTGGTATCTGCAGGTGTTTGGCTCTTGCATTGCCATTTGGAAGTACACACAACGTGGGGACTAAAGATGGCATTCATAGTAGAAAATGGGAAGGGCCCGAATGAGACTCTACCACCACCTCCAAGTGACCTTCCCAAGTGCTAGGATACTCAAGTTTTTACATCAATGCTTGAGACTTGACATCGGAAGAGAGGGCCAAGTAAATGTATAAATCAGCCAAAGATGCACAAAAACTTTGACATAACCAATAAACAACAAAGAAATGGCTGGGTTGTTTTTGGGAGGGGAAAGAGAGGAACCACCCAAAGAGAGTGAATAAGAATTTGCAAGTTAGTCATGCTGTACAATTTCAGTTTCCTTTTTTGTTTTTACTTTTTTCCTTGTGGTTTGTAATTAATTAATTACACTTTGAGTGCATAGAGTGTATGTGCTTGGTAGAATTTAGAAAGATCTTTCATGGTGATTAATCTCATGTTTTGTTTGTTACATAAATTAATTCCATGTTTAAATTTCAAACTTTTGAATATTTATTATTTGCGTCATGTATGGAGCAGAAACTTTTCATTGCTATATCAATAAACCTAACCATTGCACACCCTTGGTGTAATAGTCATTCCACAAGTACAAAGTTCTTGTTAGGTGGAGATGGTTGTAAGAGTTTAGGTTTAAGTCTCCAAAAAAAAGTTTTACACACACATATATACTTAGGGTGTGTTTTTGTAGAGCGGCTGCGTTTGCGTTTGCATTTGCTTTTGTGTAGGTTGCGTTTTTTTTGGCTTGTCCATGTCACTGTTTATGGACTAGCCAAGTGATAAAAATGCGTGAATAGTAATTTGCAGTAATAAAAAATATTTTGCTACAGTATTTTCAGCAACAAGTTTTCAGTTTTTAGCAAAATAAATGATATCCAAATACACACTTAAATTATGTTAAAGTAGAATTTCTATATTGGTAAAAAAAAAAAAAAAAAAAAAAAACCTAAACTTATATAGTAATGTAATTACTAAGCAAGAAAAAAAAAATTATGGAAGGTGCATGCGCGAGGTGCAACAAACATTATTCAGCATTAACCCAAAAAAAAAAAATACACATAATAACTTTTTAATACATTTCAAGATCAATCATTTACGATTTGTCAAAATGAAATTTTCCCTTTTTTTTTATATCACAGACATTATCTATAATTGATTTTATAATAAATTTCACAACAACTCCCTTTCAATGCACATAATCAAGTAGTTCATTATAAAAATCATCTTCATTTTGTGACAATATGTATGGCTAAATATGCTCATTTCCTGGCAGTATAAATTAGAAGAGTAAGCATAAGTACAACCCCTCTATAAACAAATTGATAGACTATTATTTTTAGGTTTTAAATAGCCATTAGCAAATTTAATAAATATTTGATATGTAAAATTTTGCTGATAAAACTTGTTTGCAAACAAATAATATTAATTTTTTCTATGTTGCGTGCCTTTGAAAAATGATTTCATCATAATGACAAGTAAAGCATCTCATCCATCTTCTCTAAATTTTTTGATAAGCACTTTTGTGGATGAAACTGGATGAATGACTGCCTTCACATGATTTTTCAGTAAGTCAGTAACTTTATGAAGAAAGTTAAAATAATTTCCTATATTCAGAAAAGCACATTTTTTTTTTCTATCCTTAACCTTCTTCTAATTCGTCAACAAGTAAATGCATTATATCTTTGAATTCCAAATAGGTTTTTAAAAATAAATGATGGTAAAAAAAAGTTTACATCTTTATTGGGCAAATATTCATTCCATGAATATCATAGAGCATGAACTACGAAAGGTTGATGGTCATATTTATTATCTCATTCAATATCTAAGATTCTTCTAACTAAAAACTAGTTAGTGTTACTGCTGCCAAATAAAAAAGAGAAAGTCTTAGGACACAAATTTTGCCATCACCATGATATGTGTTTTTGTGAGTGGTGTAAAAAAAGTTATGGATTTATGTAAAAGTGATAGTTCACCAGTCACAGTCAACATTTGCAAATGTCATCAAGTTGTGTTAAATAGTGTAGTCCTTAAAAGATTTAAAAAAAAAAAATAAGAACACTCAAACAATATATGGAGCAAAACAATCTTGTAGTACTCAAACCCCAAAATGTAAAATGTTAACATTAGATCTCATAAACTAAATAATTAAAGGGTCATGCCAAATTCATGTGACTATATTATTTCTTGGGCTACCTTCCAATTTAGGTGTAATATTTTTTTTTATATATAAGATTTAGGGGTAATTATTGAATACTCTTAGAGTACTATAAATGTATACTCTCCCTCTCATATAACTACAAGTCTCATTAATTAAATTTATGGTGAGATCCATAATTTATGTGAGAAAAAAAGAATACACATATATAATATTCTTGAAGTATTCAATAATTTTTTTCAATTTAGTAGGTTAATTACTTATTTTTCAGTTCGGAGGGCCAAATATAAAATATTTATATCCTAACTATCATATTTTATATATGAGTCCGGTTAATGTGTGTCCTAAAGGCACACATTAAACTTTCTATTTTTAGAAACATTTTCTTGAAAATTGAAAAAATTGTTATTACTTTTTCAATTCTAAAATTTTTTTTTTCAAAAATAGAAATTAATGTATGCCTTAAGGGCACACATTAATAGAATCCTTTATATATTAAAGATAGAGCGGTGGCAAGTATCAGTTAACAACAGCTTTTTACCATTTTTTTAATACTTTTTTTTTTTGTCCTCTTTTGTAATTTTCTGCAACTTTATACTATTTTTTACACATTTTTACAATTTTTTGCAACTTTTTAAATGAAAAGTACAGCACCACATCCGTACTGGTCAACATTTGCCTTAAATATATACTATTAAAAAATTTAAAAATTCCGGGGGGGCCGTCCCCTTGGTCTAACTTCAAGCACACTTGTCTTGTGCCTTTGTCTCTGCCACTGAGCTACAGGCACACTTGTCCTGTGTTCAGAATTGCCATGACAAAAGTTGGTGAATTGAAGATATAACCCGTCAGAATTTTTTTTTAATATATATAAATGTTTACCTATATCAATGGATGAATAAATCTTTTGATTAAATGATTTTTTTTTTTTTTTTTTTTTTTTTTTTTTTTTTTTTTTGTTTATGAATAGAATTATCATTCCCCTGCTGCAGCCCCAAGTCTTTCCCTTAATAAATTTTTGTATTACTCCAAAAAAAAAAAAAAAAAAAAAAACTGAATATGGGACGTACTATACGGTAAAGAGGGAGAGTGGTCCTAAATGATATAGACTTACTTTCATATGGTTTGATTGCTCTTTTTTATATATTGGAAAATCAATTTTAAATGATGATTTATCATTCCTAGTGGCCTGTTAGGATTAAGAAGAGAAGAAAAGGAAATGGATGAAAATAGAGTAAAATTAGCCAAAAATAGACCGATTTATCAATTCATTTAGTTCAACCAACCATACAAAACCTATTTGCGGCAAGTTTAGATTTTTTTCCCTTTGAGTGATAAATTGTGCAAGTTCCACATTAATTACCAAAACTAAAAAGTTCTACATTTAATCCCATGATTTTAAAACAAAATGCATCTATGTTTGATCATTATCCTTTTCTGATTTTGGACTTACACAATACTTCAATACTTTACATTTGGCTTGAAAATGGTTTCACATTTACCTACCAAAACAACTTTTCTATTGAAGGAGAAATGGAGGTGAACATGGGTTCAAATCCCTTCTCCACAACCCCCCCACCCCCCCCCCCCCCCCAAACCCAATATATGTTAAAAAAAAAAAAAAAAAAACTTTTAGAGTGTGTTTGTTTGGAGGTAAAATATGATGGATAGAAAATTTTGGAGAGAAAATAAAAGAAAACTTTTTTAGAGTGTGTTTGAATGGGTAGGAAAAAAAGAAAATAAATGGTGTATTAAGGTGTTTTCTCCCTATACCTACCAAAAAGTTTTCTCCCCAAAATAAGAAAAAAATTGAATGGACAAAACTACTTAATGGACAAAAATGTCCATGTGCAAATTCATCCAGTTCCTTTCTTATTAATTCTCCCAAAAAAAAAAAAGTTCCTTTTGTTTTGTGCTTTCCTAGGCGTGGTGCTTTTTTTTTTTTTTTTTTTGGACGTTGTCTTTTTTCTTTTTAATTTCTTGGGTTGTGGGTGTGATAGTTGTTGTTGTTGTTGTTTTTTTTTTTTTTTTTTTTTTTGTTTAACTAGACATGATTTTCTTTGAGGGCAGATTTTTCTTTTTTATTAAATTGGGTGATTGATTTTTTTTTTTGGTTATTTGTCACTTTTTTGTTTTAATTGGCCATCATTTTTTAACAATGGTATATGATTAAATTTATACAAACTCACTTTTTTTATCCCTCCATTTTTTCACTCCTAACCAAACAAAAATGAGAAAAATTAAAATATTTTTTATCTTCTTACTTTTCCATCCTCTCACCGTTTTCTATTCTCTCACTTTTCCACATGTCCAACCAAAAGAACCCTAATGTTGGGTTGCAAGGCCGGGCCTTGGCCTAGGCCACTTAGGTCATGGCCTAAGAAGGCCCCCAAATATGGGGCGGTAAGTGTGTGTGTGCGTGTGCTTTTTTTTTTTTTTTTAAATTAAACAAATAGTGTGAGTTAGGTGTATATTTTTTTTTTTCCCAATCTTAAGAAGACCTAAAATATTAGAGTTATGCTAGTATATTTCAAGTTTTATTACATAGGTCCTACAAATTGATATGTCACCATTGAAGTAATTCAATAATCATTTATTCTTTTGTTGAAGTATCACCTCATTGCTACATTAGTTTGTAAACTTTTTGTAGTAAAATTTGTAATAAGTTTAGCATTTTCTCCACACACAAAAAATAATAATAATAATAATAGAAATACAACATAGTCACCATTACGTGTATGAAAAATACTAAAGCTAATACAAATTTTAGGAAAAAAATTTACAAACTGATGTGATAGGAATATGATTAGTGTTACTTAAATAATATAATAAAATGAATATTTGAATAACTTTTCTTTTATTGGTGATATGCCAATTTGTAAAACCTATATAGTAATTATCATTAGCTCACTTTGGGTGAATTAGTTATATTAATAAGTAAGAATTAATAATAGATTTGAAATTAAATAAAAGTAAATAAATATTATTTAAATGATATTTAGATGTAAAAATGCCCCTATAAAATTCTCACATTAGGCCTCAAACAATCTTGGGCCGGCCCTGTTGGGTTGTTACTACTCAATTGAATGAGGGAGACAAATATGAAATGATTTGTAAAGAGTCATGTAACTCAATGACATTATTTTGTTCTTTCAATAGGAAGAACATAAGTTCAAAACCTCCATCCCCACTTATTGTAAGCAAAAATTTGAGAAAACAATATGTTCAATGCAATCAATTGTTGGATATTTTTTCAATAAATCTCTTTAGTATATCCCCATTCCCTAATAGAATTTTTTAACTTGAATGTAAAAAGATAGTAGCAAAATTGTAGAGTTGGCTCATATTTGTATTTGGGCCATTGGTCAAAGGGTTATTTTGAAAATTTGCATCCAGTAGGGTTATGCTATATAAATATTGTTGTAACCCTAATTTTTTATATAGTATGCAAACTGTAGAACCATGTAAATTCTTTGTATTGATTTCTCTCTTCTCTCATCTTTGATCTTGCTTAACCGATTTTTCATAACAAAAATACATTATCAGCACATATGACATTATGACTCACCAATTTATTGATTACACTTAATCCTGCCACTTTTTTTGTTTTTTCTTGGGTGAAATTTAATCCTTTCTTGGCGATTTGGCATCTTATATGCCCCATATAACAAGAAGCTAAAAGGTTGACATGGTTTTTGCCTTGCCTTTCTACAAGTGCAGGTTACACTTCATAAGTTGAAAGCGGCAAGACCTATATATTTACTACGCATATTTTATTATGCAGCAGTAAATGAAGGGCTCTTCTTCAAAATTGCTGGTCAGAATCTAACAATTGTTGAAGTTGATGCCTCCTACATATGTCAAGCCCTTTCAAACTAACACAGTATTAAACTATTAATCGGTCCTGGCCAAACCACAAATGCCCCTTCTAACTACAAATCAGGGTATTGGCAAGTACATAATAACACTCTCTCCTTTCATGGATGCACCTATTGGCCTTGACAACATGGCCAATTATGCCACATTGCGTTACAAAGGCACCCCTACTAATCCTCCAACCATCTTAACCAGTGTTCCTGCTCAAAATGCTACTCCAGTAAAAGTCCCATTAAACATAGACCATTCTCTTTTATTCACTGTAGGTGTTGGGGTTAACCCATGTGCTACATGTGTAAATGGAAGCCAACTTGTGGCAGATATTAATAATTTTAGCTTTGTGCTACCAACAACAGCTCTCCTTCAAGCACATTACTTTAACATATATACCAGGAGTTTTCACAGATAATTTTCCAGGAAATCCTCCAATACCTTTTAATTATACTGGTAACCCACCAACTAATATCCAGACCATGAATGGCACAAGACTATATAGACTGCCACACAATGCAACACTCCAGATTGTGTTCCAAGGCACAGCTGTAATGGCCCCAGAGAACCATCCAAGCCACTAGCATGGTTATAATTTCTTTGTGGTTGGGAAGGGATTAGGGAACTTTGATTCAAACGAGGACCCCAGAAGTTAATCTTGTTGATCCTGTTGAAAGAAGCACAGTTGCAGTACCAACTGCTGGATGGATTGCAATCAGATTCAAGGCAGATGACCCAGGTAAAACATTTGTATTAGCTGATTTGCTTACGTACAGATTTTTAATGTTTCACTTTTTTTAGATACAATTGTCCGACTTTCAGCAAATTCAACCAAAAGCTAATCCAAACGCACCCTGATTGTCTTTTTCTTGATAACGAGGTTACACCTTCTAGTATGTCTTGTCATGGAAAAAAAACAAAAAACTTTAGCAAGTACTTTCAATTTTCTTTAAAATCACTATTGATGCTGACTCCTGAAAGGAGTGGACTTGTTTTTAGATAGAAGCTAACTAGGGCCATGCAAAAAGATGTGGCATAACCAAGCACAATGTTTCTCAAGTACTTGAGCTTCTTTCTTTTCACTGATTAGGCTACCGAACAACCTTCTGTGACAGACTAGAAACCATAATTTCTTGAAGTTTTTTCAAATTAGACTTAACAATTATTTATGTACCCAAAATCTGATTCAGTATTCTACTTTGATGTCTTTAGGTGTTTGGTTGTTGCATTGCCATTTGGAAGTACACATAACGTGGGGACTTAAGATGGCATATCTAGTAGAAAATGGGGAGGGGCCAAATGAGTCTCTACCACCACCTCCAAGTGACCTTCCCAAGTGCTAGAATGTCATATCCAATCAGTTTTTACATCAATGCTTGAGACTAGACATCAGAAGAGAGGGCCTGCCTAGTAAGACAGCTAAAGATGCACAAAAAAAACTTTGACATAACCAATAAACAACAAAGAAGTCGTCATTGTTTATACTTTTCTACGAGGGGAAAGAGAGCTACCCTTCCAAAGGGTGTGTGAATAAGAAAATGGGCAAAAAGTTAGTCATATCCTGTACAATTTCAATTTTTGTCTTTTGTTTTTTTACTCTTGTCATTGTGGGTTGGAATTTCTACTTTTTAAGTGCATATAAGAGTGTATGTAATTGGTCGAATTTAGAAGGATCTAAGTGGTGATTAATCTCATGTTTGGATTTTACACTTTTGAACATTTATTATTTGCTTCATGTATGGAACCGAAAGTTTTTGTTTTTCTGCAAATGTAAAAAACCTTAGACTTAATAGTGTAATTGAGAAAGAAAAGAAATTAGGAGATATATAAGATGTGTTTGGATATAGTTTATTTTGTTGAAATTGAAAAATTATTATTAAATATATTGTAAATAAAGATAAAAGTTAGTTGAAATAGTACAGTAAAATCCATAAATAATGCCAAAAAGTGCTACACGTAGTTGCAAAAAGACAAAATAAAATAAAAAAGCGCGCCAGGTAGGGGTCGAACCTACGACTTTCTGCTTAGGAAACAGACGCTCTATCCACTGAGCTACAGGCGCAGATGTTTTGTACCCGTGAAGTTAGCATTAAAAAACACTAAATCTTAAGTCACATTCAGCATAGCTACGACAAAATATTCTGACAATGACAAAGATAGGTGAATTGAACATATAAGTTAACCCTGTCATACCAAAACAAAACAGTTCGATTTGGCTTAAAATCGATTTCATAATGACATACCAAAACACGTTTCTATTGGATTTTTACTACCCAATTGATTGAGGGAATCAAACTCAAACAATTGGCTACACAGCTCATTTTCAATTTTTGTTTTATTGGATCAAGTTAATGAAGCCCAATTCTTCTAAAAAAAAGTTAATTAAACCTAATTAAATTTAAGATTAGTTCCATAAAACCCAATTTACGAGTAATTCATTATTTACCTCACTCCTATATAGACTTAGTAAAATTAGAATTTCACTTGTTAACATGCCCAGCCTTTGAAGGATAGAAACATGCATGGGTAGGTATTTTTCGAAAATATAAAAAAAGTCAACACTTTTTGAATCCTAAATGTCTTTGTTATACACAATAAAGTGCCAACTAGTTGGATTATAAGATTCTTAAAAATTTTATGTTTTACATGTCAAGTGCACTTGAAGCTAATCTTTAGATTATAACATCCAATTTTTCTTTTATTTAATTTTTTAAAATCATTAGACTAGTAAAAGGTTAAAGTTAATTATCTTACTAGAAATTTAAAATTTTATGTATTATCTAATATTTATATTTTGAGTTATTTTCTTTGTTCTTTTATTTGTATTAAAAAAATGAAAAAAAAAATGTTCTAAGTTTTTTTTTTTTTTTTTAAAAAAATTTTAGTATTAAACAATAGTATGAATCATAACAAATTTAACTAACAAAACAAAATCCGAGTACAGTCACAAGAATAATAGCTAGTATTCAATAATCCACATCTAATAAGCTCAAATCCCGACCATTCAACTTGACTCATATGCCACGTCTATGTAACTATGCACTTGACCAAAAAAAAAAAAAGTAATAATAATAATTGTAGGGATGAAAGGCCCGGGGGTACATATCTACATATGTATTGGGTTAGGGGCCCAATCTGAGGACAGTAAGTAGTTCAAGAATGGGTAGACGCTATCATAAGGATCCATGTCTGTAGGTAAAGAGTTGAGGTTTGATCATGATTGCCCAAGAGGGCGGTCCGAGGAGGAATGCTACCTCAGCTGCGCAAAGTCGATGTCAGAAGGTGTGGTCTGCCATCAAGAGCAACATTCAGGACCATTTCATGGATGAGGATAAGTATCAAGAAAAAACATGACATAAAAAAGTTATGAAATATCTAGGAGAAAGCTGCTACTACCGCATTGAATACTCTGCAGCTAACTTTCTGGCTGCATTAATGAGGAAGTGATACCTAAACAGTAGTTTTCAACCTTTCAACTTCTACTCAAAGACTTTAGGAAGGTGCTGATGAGACAAGGATTAACACCAATAATCTGATCTGCACATAGAGTGTAGAGATGAAAGGGAAAGATAATATAAAATAGAAGAAATACCTCGAGAGAAAGGGATCGGAGAATTAAGAGAGAAATATTATAACAATTAGAACTGTATTTGTATCCAACAGTAATATATACAAGAATTGATCTCCTCGGACTGTGCCGAGAACAATTTTCTTTAGATAAATCCAGTCTACTTTTACTTTAATGTCATATGAATCCATTATAATTGCTACCAAACTTATTAGAACCTAGTTTTCCAACCCACTTTCTACAAATTCATTGTACTAGGTTTTTTGGGCCTAAATCCTTTTATCATTTGGGCTTAGGATCCAAGTTGTGCCCCTACTACAATAATAATAATGCTTACTTCACTTTAATTGAGAGGGATCCAAAAAGTTGATACCCAATCTCCTTAAGATTTTTTATTAAAGATACGAACCAAGACAACCTTTTGATGCATAAACTACAGAACCTTGGATGATCAACCACAAACTATCATCAATACTGTTATCTAAATGATGGGCTATTGTTCAAAATTAAATTAAAATCAAAATAAACTTTATGAAAAGTCCAAACCCATTTATTACCTTACATATTATGACTCAAGCTTGACCTTTCTACATTAACTTTTTCCCATATTCTCCAAAATATGGGCTGACATCGTAAAATTGGACACACACTTTGAAAGACTCTTTCTATAATCTTCCTAACTATACTCTTATTATTAAGTGTCACATCAATTTACTCTTTCCTCTTCCTATCGCTGATAGTAGTTTTACACAAAAGTGAATTATTTCTACACCATCTTATTTTATAAGATGAAATCTATTAAAAATAAATAAATAAAAAATTTGTATGATAGAAACAATAATTCCCTCAATTTGTTTTTTTGTTTTAATTTCTAATGTAGAAGACTCTTAAAGCCAACAAATTATATACCTAGTTGTCCACTCTCTTTCAATGAATGTAAAAGATAATTTTACACTTTAATTAGCCAAAATAATTAAATAGTTGTAAAATTCATTTAGGGTGTGTTTGTTTGGAGGTCAAATAGGGTGGATGGAAAAATGGGAATGAAAACTTTTTTGAGTGTGTTTGGTTAGGTAAGGAGGAAGGAAAATAAATAGTAAGGCCCATGTGTTTTCTCCCTGAACCTATCAAAAAGTTTTCTCCCTAAAATTGAGAGAAAACTAAAGGGAGAAAATAGGGATTTTTAATGGACAAAAATGCTCATGTCCAATTCTTTTTTTTTTTTTTTTTTTTGACTGTGGGTGTAATAGTTGTTTTGTTTTTATTTTTTTGTTTAACTAGACATGTTTTTTTTTTTTGGACATGATTGTTTTTGGGACATGATTTTTATTTTTTAATAAATAGGGTGATTGCTTTTTTTTTTTTTTTGGTCACCTTTTTGTTTTAATTGGCCATCATTTTTTAATAAGGGTATATAAGTAAATTTATACATACTCACTTTTTCTATTTTCTCACATTTCTTCTCTTTCAACCAAACAGACTCTTAAACTATATATATATATTATTTATGTATATTCATAATAATTTTGGTTCTTTTTATTTTCTTCTTATTAATGATACATATATTATAATTGAACACAAAATGAGTGTTATACGGTCATAAAAAATAGTTAGAAATTATTTTAAAATAAAAATATACAGTTTCCGTGCATCAACTAGTTATGTTAATAAAAAAAAAAAAAAAAGTCTAATTTGACCCATTTAAAAAAAATTAAAACAAAAGGAAAATATGAGAAATTTCAAAATCCATTGACCCTTTTATATATATATATATATATATATATATTTTATTTATTTATTTTGGGCAAAAGAAAAATCCATGCTCTCATCCCCTGAAAAAAAAAATCCATGTTCTCTTTTTTGGAAGGAAAAAAATCCATGTTCAAACACCCAATAATATAATAACAATAAGATGGAGCCAATAGGCCATAGACCCCTAGTGCTACAATCCAATCTCCACTTGCCACATTTCCAGCTACTTTTTTCTGTGGACGATTCTTCTCTCCTTTGAACTCACACTCATCCACAACACAACCGACCGAGAAATCTCAACTGGCTCTGATTCATTTCTTTGATACTCGCTTGCTCACAGGCCCTTTTTCAATTTTCCTATTGTATATAGATTTACCTCTCTCTTTCTCTTTTCTTCTCCTCAAAGAAACGAAGCAGCAAAAAAAAAATAGTTTCCCGCTTCTTTTTTTCTATTTTCTTCCCTGATTCTTCAGAATCGTTCTCTTTTCTCAACTGGGTCATGCTTTTTTATCCAACTTCTAATTCTATTACCACTATCTTGCTCTTGGGTTCTTCATCTTTTACTTACTCTCTTTTTCTTGGTTTTGCTAGAGATTCTTTCACTTGGTGGGCTAAGAAAGTGGCAATCTTGAGTAGCATAAAACTTGTCACTTTTGAGCTTCATTTCTTCAAAGGTTTCAACTTTCAGCCTCTTTGCTTCAAATTCAAAAATTCCATCTTTGGGTTTTGGTTATTCTCTCTCTCTCTCTCTCTTTCTGTAGAGGGACTTAGTTTAGTTACACCATAGCAAACAAAATCAGATCTCTCATGTTTTTCCAAGATTCCCTTCGATTCTTAAAAGGTGGGAGCTTTTTAAGATTCTTCAATTGATGCTATTAAGAAAAAGGAGATTCTTGATTCCCAAGTAAAAGCTTCTGTATTCAATGCCTTTTTAAATCATTGTAAGATCGCATTCTCTCTGCCTTCTGAGTCTCTGTTTGTTTCTTATACTTTAAAAAGAAGCTTGATTTCAATGCTTCTCATATTGACTCATCCAGCTCTTGTTGTATATTAGTTAGTAGTAGTAGCAGTAGTAGTGCTAGTAGAGTAGTGATTATGGAAACTCTATATCCAGCTTCGTTTATGTCAAGCTCCAATTGGTTTATGAGCACTGAATGGACTAAAGAAGAGAACAAGGCCTTTGAGAGTGCTCTTGCTATGTTTGATCAGGAATCGCCTGACCGATGGGTACATATAGCCCAAATGATCCCAGGGAAGACTGTGTGGGATGTGATGAAGAAATATGAGGAGTTGATAGATGATGTTAAGGATATAGAAGAAGGGCGGGTTCCGATTCCGGTTTACCTTGCCTCTTCTTTCACTCTAGAGTTGGTGGATGATCGAAACTTTGATGCCTACAGAAAAAGGTCTTCAAGAGCTGGGGGTCCTGATCAGGAAAGGAAGAAAGGGGTACCTTGGACAGAAGAAGAGCACAGGTGATTTCCTTTCACTTTTCTGTTTCTGATAGTGAGAAATGCATACTGTTTCCAATAATCTTCTATTCAGTTAGTGAGAAAACTAAGGAAAACGAAACTATTAACTTGATGGTTTTAACAATTTCTGCTTTTTCAAAACTTTGTTGATCTTTGAGATTCTGTTTCTAGTGAAAACAAAGGAAAAGAAACTATCAAATTGGTCGTCTTACACTTTAAGTTGTTGAATTATGATATAGCCACATGGTTGTGAATGATAGTTTTTGAGTTTCTTTTCTCCTTGTCATGTGTTTGAGTTTATGAGGATACTGAGGTTGCAACTTTACTCTTCTTTAATTTTCAACTGGTTAGTTATCGACCAAATAAAATTTTCCACTATGCCACATTGTTACTTTAGCCATATTTCTAATTTGGCTGCTAAATGTTCATGAAATGGCAATTTGGAGTTTGAAAACCCAGATGTGTACTTCAAAATTTTCAAACTCATTATAAATATTTCGTAATAGAGATGAACCGCCCAAGAAATCTCAAGCTTGTTAATGTTTTAAATTTCTTGTACATCCCTATTTTGTATGGTCTGCAGTTAAAACTCTCTTGATGCCATGCTATTATTGTTGACATGGGTTGTTTGGGTAATAAATTACAGGCGGTTTCTGATGGGGCTTCTAAAATACGGTAAAGGGGACTGGAGAAATATCTCCCGGAACTATGTAATCTCTAAGACTCCAACTCAAGTGGCAAGTCATGCTCAGAAGTACTTTATTAGGCAACATTCTGGAGGTAAAGATAAGAGGAGGCCAAGCATCCATGACATCACAACTGTCAATCTCACAGACACTACATCAGAAGATAATAAGCCTCCCTCATATGATCAATCTTCTGTATTTCAACCACAGCAAAAGCCCACCAGCACACCAAGAATGTCACTTGATTGGAATCAACCTAATGATGAAGCAGTCATGGTTTTCGGCGCCACCCACGGAAACCATTTAATGTCATCTCCATATGAGTTTGGCTCCAATGACTTTAAAGTGCAAGGGCACAATCTGTATGGCAGTGCTCATTATGGAGCTCTTATCAAACCGCACAACTCAGTGTTTCAATTCCAACCCTCAAGATATCAAATACATGGATAAGGCAGCTGCTTTTAACACAGAGAATTAAAATGCCAAGTCTGATAATGTTCGGTATAACTTCAACATCAGTGCTTATGTCAAGTTTTTGAGTGTGATTACTTAGATGAGGGCTTGAGTTACATTGATTTTGAACATTACGGAAGATGAAATTGCGTAATGGTTCAAAACTCAATCATTGGACTGTGAAAATTAAATGAAAGGTCTTCAATTTCTCTGTATATTTTTAATTCTCTGCTTGGAATCCTTCCCTGTGGATGTTTGACTGATTAGTCCGCCTTACATACTAAGTTACTAACATTAGTCATAGGAGGATGGATTAAGTCATTAAACGCAACTCCATTAATGAGATTCGCTAAGGTGAATATACATATTAACTTGTATTTGGTTTTTAGGCAAATCATTTGTCTAGGGAGTTTATGCTGCTTAGCTAATTTAACCCTTCTTCATTGACCACTTTAAGACAGATCAAACCTTAAATATGATGGCAGTCTAATTCTTCAAACACATGATTTTAGGCCACAAATTAAAAAAATTCTGGATTTCTTGGAGCAATAATGAATAATTGCCTGTGAGTTTCTAAGAATCTGTGTCTCTATTCAAGGTGTAATCCATGTATGCATCATGCTTTAACATGTTGCTGTATTTTAAGGTGGTAATCCATGTATACATTACATTATGCTTTCACATGTGTAATAGTTTGTGATAGCTGCAAAGTAGCAGCCATGTCATTGGATGATGTGGCCAAACTGGCTGACTCACTTGTCACTCTTTCTAATATTCCACGGTATCTGATTGCATACTTTTTCTCTTAGTACGCTTTTCTTTCGGCCAGTCTAAGCTTTATGGTTTAATATGGCCAAGTTGACTGAGCTTCGTCACCATCACTTAGTCGAAGATGAGTTTGCATTCCACTTAGTTAGGCATCCCATGCTTCAATCGGCCGTAGAATATTGGAAGATCCACGTAAGAATGCCAATGTGGTTTTGCATTTTTTTGTAATCATCTTTTCTTGGAACCAATCCAATTCTGCCTTGTATTTGATATTTCTGTTTCCGCCAACCCAGTTGTCGATGGTGGCTAAGACTGTTGCATCAGCATATTTGCTCCCTTTAATAGTCTCTCGAAGCATCATGCTTTGTAGTGATTCTTTATTTTACTTGTAAATCCAAAAAGGGGGTTAAAGGAGTTGTAGTTGTGTCACATTTTTGTGCACGTTGTAACCCTGTTCACATGAATGGAGTATCTAGCTATGAAATGAGGTCTTGACTCAACTTTGCCTCCGTCTATGTTTAGTGTCATATATCTTTTGTTTATAGTTAGTGCCAAGCTCTCTCTCTCTCTCTCTCTCAAAAAAAAAAAAAAGGTTTGTGGTAGATTGATAAAAATTTAGTTACGAATGAATCCACTACAGATACATGTTGAGATGTCTCCAATTAGCGACGGAAGATAATAAAATAAAAGAAAAGAATGCATATGACCAACTCTGACTAACCTATTGAGGATCCATAGCCAACTTTAAAATTTTGGAACTATGGCTTAGTTGTTGATGTTGAAGTAGATTGACTTCAAAATTTCCCTTTTTTGGTTTGGTATTATAGCTTTGATAGATAATGCAACATTTGGTGCAAGCAAGTGAAGACAAACATTGGAGTCTTACTATTCTTTCCATACATAATAGATCCTTTTGGCTTTTTAGTACTAGTGAGTTGATTATACCTTGGTCAATTTATAAGTTGATAATATACCAAGAGAATACTACGGTTACCTAAGGAATGTTCTCATCACAAGTAAGTGGCAAAAAGAAAAATCAGTTGGATTTGACAAGAAAAGAACAATGAATACTACAGTGATCTAAATTCCCTGAAAAACATAATTGTTTTCACTTTTTCATCTAAATTACCTACCCTACCACAAAAGAAAAAAAAAAAAAAAAAAAAAAAAAAAAAGATGCTATTAAGGTACTATTGGTACATTTTAATATTAAAATAAATAAAAGTAACAAATGGATATTTGTCATGATAATACATCTGCTGGATAAATGAGAAAAAAGAAAAGAAAATAAGTTTTATGGGTTAATGAGGATTTATTGGGTTAGTGAAAAATCAATTTCCACATTAACAAGAAAATAGAGTAAGTATTAATATATACTTATGATATTATTGGGCTTAAATGTCTCATCCATAAAATGGGCCTAACCCACAGGCATGGGAGATATGAAGAGGTAGGTAAAATTTCTGCACATCAATTCATTGTATTGATCAAATTATAAATTTGTTGTAATTTCTTTGATTTTCACCATCACGTCCTTCATTGGGCCCTCGCGAAATGGGTAATGATGCATCACCATCTCAAAAAGTAGGCATTCCACAAATGTCAAAATGAAATAAACAAATCATGTTTCCTAATATGCTGTTACTGTGTTTGTTTTCTTCTAGTTGCCATTGTGGGTTCTACTACCACCGAAATTGCTGCTTGCTACTATTATGAAAAAGCTTAGTGCCCACCTAAGTCACTTTGCATATATGAATTTCTAAGCCACACATTGGGCATTAATATTTCCAAGCCAACTTGGTTACTCATGTCAACATTAAAATTTTTTTTTTCTGTTTATTGACATAATTATCAACTTGGTATAATTCTTTAAGAAGAAAAGCATTCTGGCCACTTTATCCTAATTTTTATGAAAGCTTATTTGAAGAGGTTAAATGGTACCCTTTTAGCCCTCTTTACTTATTTTAAAAGTTTCCTCTAAATCTTCCTTTAACAATGTTTTGTTTGTTCTGCAAAATCCTTTTAAAGAACCATGCAAAGGCCATGTTCAGTCACAAACTTCCACTATAGATAAAGTTATACTCAAGGCCATCTTCATTGGCCCACATGGATCTAAGGATAACCTTCAAGGATGCCTTATATCATTTGAAATAATGGATAGAACTTTGGATAAATTATAACCAACTTATTAATATGTTTACAGCCCACAAATTTTGTTAGATATTCAAGTGAAAGTAAGTGCCCATGTGAATAAACAATGCTGTATCATGTTGCTGAGAAAGTCAAAACAAATGATCCAACATAACATCCCTACTATTACTATAAGGCAAAGTCATGCCGATTAGTGCTCCATACTGTGCTATATAGCAAAGTGTGGTTGGACTTCAAGGTGAAAAGGACCTGAGAAGGAAAAAAAATACTATATAACATACTGTGCAGATGATAATTTTCCTAAAAGGAAGTCTGCATTACTGTATTGGCCTTTTGCATCCATAATTAGACATCACAAAATGATGAAAGGAAAGTTTAGATGAAGGATAAGGACAAAACCAATGAGTCAGTTATCTTGGGTACTTGGTTCTATTTATGTTTGAAATTGACTTCATTTCAATGGAGTCGTCCACTAAAGCAATTTAACTTCTACATTGAAAATAAAAAGTTCAATGATGTTTCTTATTTTTCTCTGTTTAATGATTGAAGTATTGAATTTACATTTGTGTCTATACTTAGAGTTACGTATTTTGTTCATAGTTGGTCCCATGTCTAGAAAAAAAGAGAGGGTTGTAGCAACATTCACTATAGATCCATGGGAGTGGGTGACCTTGACTAGCCTGTTGATCCATAATCGATCCAAAAATTTTAGGATTAAAGCTTGGAGGTATTGAAATTTTTATATTTAGCCCATTTTAGTTTTTGTTACTGTCCAATAAATTCGAAATTCTAATACTGCCGATGACCATTTTAAACATGTTTCTTAAACAGCAAGTTCACTTTTGAAACCTCCCCCTTCTCTATAGCTTCACATTTGCTTTGCCGAAAGCATAGGTTAGTGATTTCATAAGGCTCCAAAAACATAACCTTCTTGAGGATGCATACCCAATTAAGGAAAACAAAAAAGACTTTGCAAACATAAATTTTCCACAAACTTTTCATTAATGGTTGAGTACTTGAGTTGTCACTTGTCACGCTGTGTTTGTCCCACTCTAAAGCATCTGGCACAAGAAATTTACAATTAAGAAGATGCTACATCATGGAGCGGACCAATTAACTCAATTTGTAAAAAAATTTGCCGTCAAATAAGAGATTTAGGGTTCAAATCCACCTGCAAAAAAATTAAATTGGTATCTTAGCTTGATGATAAAGAGCAATCATCATAGAGCCGACACCCCAGATTGAAAATCTATTGTATCTAAACAAATAAAGCTACCATGTCAAATTTATTTATTTTTGTTTCCCTTTACATTACATCACAATTCATAGATGTATTATTGCCTTTAGTGATGAATTTTTATTATATACCAATCATTTTAATTTATGTCAGTAATTACGAAAAATGTTTTGTTTATAGGCTTATTCTTCAATTATTTATACTTTTTTTTTCTCACAACTGATCCAACCCTGCCCTTAACCATGGCAACATGGCACATGGGAAGTGTAACCCACCTTTTAACTTCGCACCAATACTGCACATGGGAAGTGTAAATCATTGAAATCTTTTCTAAAATGATTAGGTGATTTAGTTCCACTCAAAAGTCTTGATTGTTTCAAAAATGCTCAACATATTTCTCATTCTTTGTCAAATCACTTCCACAAAAAGAATCCCATAAGAAATCACATTTTCAAAGGGTCAAAACATTTTCAAGACTAGTTTTGAAACAATTTAAAATGCAATATTTACACAGACTAACTTAATAAGCTTGTATAAACCTTTTAATTACACTTTGGAGCTTAAAGGAAATAAAGAATCATGCCCTTTTGAAAAAAGGTCATTGAGAGCAATCCATGGATTCATGGAATTCATCATAAGGTACAAATATGAGATCGGCTTTTTCACGTCCTTTACTCCCAGGCAACCATGCAGCAACACGTGTCCATCCTCTATAGCAGACTTGGTTTTGCAGACAAAGGTTTCCTAGTACTTGCTTATTACAATCATGGTAATGTGGGAATTCTCTGTTGGCTACCACTACCAAGTTGATAAAATCCAAGCCCTTTGTTGTAACTTTTGCTTTCAGCAAATGTTTGAAAATATAAGATCGAGGTTATAAAGACTAGAATTAAGCTTCAATAGGCCCGAATATTTGAAACTTTCAAAGGCCATACTGAGGAAACAAAAGAAGATAAAAAACATAAGTAGACGCATCAAATTTTGGGTTGAAGTAGGCTCATATTTGTTTCTCGGTGAACTAGCCCAAAGGCCTTATGGGGAGAGAGTATACTTATATTGTTGTAATTTGTAATCTAGAAAGCACGGACACAAATACGGATGCGATACAATAACATGAGCAATTTTATAAAAATTATAACATAAAATGGTTGATATGACACTTGTATAACACGGATATGACACTTTAAATGAAGTGTCCGTACTTTCTAGCTTACAACCTTAATCTCTCCTATAGTGGATTGATAGCCGCTTGTTCTCGTGGTTATTGGCACACTACTGAACCACAAAATCTTATTTTTCCCTTCTTTAATCTTGCTTAAACAGAGTTTTCACAACATTTAGAAAATTAATTACCATGTGTTTAGTTATCTATTTTGGATTTTTTTTAATAAAAAAAATTATGTAACTTTTATGATCTAGGCCTTGACAAATAGCATCTCAAAAGCATACTAATCAACATTAATGGGATACCCAGTCAGAGAATGCCTAAACATTTACTATATAATAAAAACTAGATTCCTATGTACAAACCTTTTTTTTTTTTGAGGAAACTATGTACAAACTAATAATATATAATCTTAGCATATTAAAATAAGATGATAATGGTTAACAAGGGGAAAAAAAACATTTTACTTAGTTGACAATTGTTAAACGAGAGGTCTGCATTGCTTTATTGGCCTTTTACACCCATAATTGGACATCACACAAAGGTGAAAGGAGGTATATGTGAAGAATAAGTACAAATCTATGTGATTCTGCTATCTTGGGGAAGAAGTACTTGTTCTATACTTCTATTCATCATTGGATTTTTGGAGTTGACTTCATGGAGTCTCCCACTAATGCAATTTCACTTTTGCACTGAAAATGAAAGTCCTCTCTGTTTAATGGTTGGAGTAATGAAATTTTGATATTTAGCCTTTGTATTTTGTTGTTGTCCAATAAATTCAATGCTTTCAATACAGCTTTGATCACTTTTGTCACTCCACTTGCTTGCTTTAAATTTGACTATTTGATAATAGTACTTCCTCTCATCTACCCATGCCGACAACAAAAAGTTGTTCCATAATGCATCATATTAATTATTCATTATTGATACAAATACTCATTCCTTGGAAAATGATTTGCGGACAAAAATTTTCCACCACTTTCCAACTAGTATAATTTTGTGTAATTACAAAAAAAATCATATCCTTTTGAGACTTTTTAACACAAAATAATGATTCTTAAAAACATATTAATCAACATAAGGGAACAATATCCTCAATTGCTACAAAATAGGAGTACTTAATAGTTCAGTTGGATCAAGGTATTTAAAAAGAAGGATCTGGATTTCATTTTTTAATTTAAATGATTTTAATAAAAGATGAAATGACATTTTTTTATTGATGAAATTTATTGACAGGTTCACGCTTTACTAAATTTGAAATAAATAGTTGAAAGTTGTCATTTCAAATCCAGAATATTACATGTATTTTTACTTGAGAAAAATCTCCAAAACTCAAATCATCATATATTGTTAAATTTCTATAAAGCAATTTTACCAATAATCGCCTTTTAAATCCCTTGATTTATATAAAGCAATTTCTATATGTTCATTACAACTTATAATAGCTGGTACCACCTTCTTTAATTGCTGATGACATATCAACATCATCCTGATATCACTAAATTTTTTCTTCTAATGCAAATAATTAAATAAATGAAGTACATTATTACAAAACATAGCTAATGTTATCATGGCCATCAATTGTACGATTACAACTGGAATTGTTGCACCATCTGATAATCTTCTGTTTAACTTTATAGGCACATTGGAAGACATCCAAATCAAATGTCTTCATGAGGATGAAGGAAAATTCTGTAACTCAGAAATGACTTTAGGTGTCCAGAGTGTTGAGAGGAAAATACTGGTGCCAAAGGCTTGCAAGATCTGTAGCACTTGTGATGTTGGGAAATTTAGCTTTGGTTTTTGGTTATTACTACATAATTTGTGAGTGTGTAAAATGAGTTGAAAACTGAAGATTATCACAGTACAAGACTGCATACTTTGGTCAAGCAAAATCCAGAGCTTTGTAGAGCAAAAATGAAGTTCAAGTAGAAAGTTTTATTAGTCACTCAGTAGACATTCAGCTGAGTGAACTTATTATGGAATGCCATTGATAGTTTGGTAATCATGGCAAGCCCGTTTGACTTCCCTCAAAATCAGGTGTTTCCAGTGCAGAGACATGGCATGCTATCAGGTTTATGCTTCCAAAGTTTGAGTGGTCTAGGCTTGTCTAGTTTTCAATGATAATTTCTAGACAAACTTCCATAATGTGGTTAGCACTCAAGAATAGACTAACTACAGGAGAGAGAGAGAGAGAGTGATTCAGTGGGATACTTGGGAGATGCTGGGATACAGTTTGTGTATTCTTTTTTGAGTGCCCTTTCACTAGCAGACTTTGAAAAGAGGTCATGAAGCTATGTCAGTGCAGTAGACCAGAAAAAAGAAGCTGGGAAGGGATTGTTAATTTAATGGGTTTAAAATATTGGAAAGGAGAAAAATCTAGAGGCTACTTTGTGTAATATTGCTTTGGGATAACAAACAATGTACCACTTATTATGTTCTCAAAGAAGGCTGTTACTATTCATGGAGGGCAAACTAAAGCTAGGGAGAGCATTATGCAGATCATAAAATGGGAATTCAGAGTTTTGATTGCTGGAACAGAGGAGATTGAAAACTTTGTTTTGGATAGTACACTTTGTTGTTGTTGAGGGATTTCTGTCTCTATACTTGAGTGGAAATGTACAAGTAGTTTTGTAGTGTTATTGGGTTTTGCCTATTAGTTAAGTGTTCTTTGAGGTGCAAAGTGCCTTGTTGTCTTGAGGTGCCTACAGTAGTGTGTTCTGCTTTTTAAGTTATATCTGTGAAGTAATTGTTTAGGTTTTTTTAATAAGATATTCTTATTTGGTCATTAAAAAAAATCCCAAATCAGGAGTTGTTTCAAATTAAATCTTATACTTTGAGAAGTTTTAAATTAAAACATACACTTCTAAAAAATATTTCAATTCACATCATAAACTCATTACATGTAATATCGTTAGTGGAAAACTACAATTTACTACCGATTGTTACATAAAAGAACTTCAATTCGTCACATTTTTATTATAAAAATAAAAAAATAAAAACTCTCCAGAAAGCCTGGAGGAAATAGTAAATTGTACCTCTAAGCAAGCCTGGAGGAAATAGTAATCAACAGGCAAATAACCAGTAAAAGCATTTTACAAAGCCCAGCCAGTAGTTCGTTCTTACAAGCTACAACATAGATGAACCACTCATAATCAGTAAAAATTAGTAAAAACATTTCAACCCAGTGGCAGTTCAATCCATCTAGAACACAAAAAACTATATATTAGAATTACTTATGGTGATAAGAATAATCTGTTTAGAGATATATAAAGCTCTACAGGGCAATGCCTCCTGTCGCTTATCATAGTTCAGTGTCACAAGCACGTATGCAATGTACCTCAACCACAATCTCATTTGTTACCTCAAAATAAATAAATAAATAAACAACCACATTTGTATTAGTAATTTATTTTGGGGTACAATGTTATTATGAGTTGTGGATCTGGTTAATACGCTCCTACGGCCATTGTTCTGTAACAGTTGAATATACCACAAAGGCTAGAGGCTTCAATCCAGTCAGTCATCGCAATTATATGACGGCACAAAATCATGGTAAGTAAAACCACTCTTCATTTTTATTCACAAACTTGAAACACCTCAACATTTTACCCAATAACAACAATAATTCCCAATAAGATTGACTCAGCATATTAATAAAAGTCACCAAAGTGTTGAAGTTTAGGCGAACTACCCCCAACAGGACAGTGAGATCGGTAGCACCCAAGTGCTTCCAAATTACGTAAGGAAACCCAAACTTATTACAGGACTAATGTCTAGAACTAGGGCAGAAAAATGTAATTTAAAATAGAAAAACCCCTTATCAAAAGGAGAAAAAAACTACATGAAAATATAAACAAGACGTGGCAAGGAAAGACTCCTCTGCAGAGTAGTATATACAGCTCTACGCGGTGACAAAGGCTTCTGCATCCAAAGGGATAACAGTATTAGTATTGGGAAAATCAGTTCTCGGTCCAGCAAGGGAGTAATATGCAAGTATATGGGCTGGATGCTCAACTATCACGGTCTCCCCAAGAGCATTGGGAACACTTCCTCGTCTAGCAGGAATTAACTCGATATTCCAGAATGGGCGAGCCATTGCCATAAGGTCGCTACCATTTGAAGATCCTCTATATCCTTGCACCCATAAATACCTCAGAGAAGTGAGTTGCAACACAGCATCAGCCAGTGCACGCTCACTGAAGATACAGCCCCTCATTTCCAGTTTTTGCAAGCTAGGACAGCCTTTAGCAAACTCCAAAAGCCCTGCATCAGTCACTCCAACAGAACCAAGAAGCATCCATCTCACATTTTGGCTGTACTTTCCAATATAACCGAGACCATCATCAGTCAAGCCCCCAGGTCGGACATAGAACGCAAACCTCCTAAGCTTTTCACAGCCCCTCAAAAGAGCTCGGACACCATTGTCAAGTGGCAAATCGGTTATGCTCTCTTCTCGGTCAAGCAGGACTAGGCGGAAATCACAAAGGTTTTTTGAGTAAGAGCCAATATATTCCAAAGAGGCATTTGTGATATCAGACACATAAACAGCCAAGTATTCCAGTTCTAGGCATCCCTGAGCCAAGGCAATCAATCCTCTTTGTGAAACTAGACCTTGTTCATCGTCCATTCCCTGCTCATCGGCACCTCGCTCAATCCTAAGCCTCTTTAGTCTCTTACAACTCTGAGCAAGAACTTCTAATCCTCTATCCCCAATAACATTCCTTGTCTGTACTTAAGAAAAACAAATTTAGATATATATAAAAGTTTCAATGCACTAAATACCCACTCCATTGAGCTGAACCGTTTTCTAGGATTTTTTTTAAGAAGTTACATACAACCATTTTAAAGAATATGCACCTAATTTGTCATTTAGCATTGTCGTATAATTTCTAATTTTTTCCCTACAGTTACTTGCCAATTAACATGAAATAATTCAATTTGTGGTTACATAAGTGAAATCACAAACAGGAAATAGTACACTTGCGAAAAATCCTAAGAATTTGATCTTTTAAAACCAAGGTCAATATAGTCATTATAGAGAATAAAGTAACGGGGGATTCTAATGGAAGAAAAGGTTCTATAATAGTTGCAAATAATTCAGATAAGAAAAGCGGAAATGAAAGTCTTTTGGAATGTGGGTTCCAGTTAGCAGAACAGATAAAGTCTCTTGCCAACAAATAAGAAATTTGAGGTTCAAATCCCCTACTTACACTAAAAACCAATTGGTGTCTTAGCCTGATGATAAGGAGAAATCATCATGAAACGAACACCATAGGTTGAAGTACTTTGCATCTATCAAAAAACAATTATAAAAAATTTTCAATTAAAAAAAAAAATGTTCCAGAATATCTATATAGTGCCTTAAAATTTTAGAAATATGATATAAGACATAACTCTGACCAATGAAAAAAAGTATACACACACATAATGATAAAAAAAAGGAGAAAAGATGAGTAGTGGTTTTATGGTTTTACCTCAAGAACTTCCAAGCTGGGGCACCTTTGGATTAACATACAATGGTCATCTGTGTCAAGGAGTGCATAAAGTAGATCCAACTTTTTGAGTTGGGATGCAAAAGGGAATACAATTGGAAATTCATTCTTCCCCATGTATGATAGACCCAAACGGCATAACTTTGGAGGTAATGACACAACTGAGTAATTTTCTGGTTGCTCATTGAAGGAACCCCCACAAAACTCTTCTAAAGCAGTTGCAATACGAAAGAAACCAAGGAGGTCCAAGATTTCTCGATCACTAATTTTCACAGAGATCAAGGAGCGGCAATTTCTAGCAATGAGTTCAAGGTCCTCAAATCTGACTTGGGCAAGGTCCGTCATATAAAAATTTAAAGTTTCAAGAACCGTGTTGTTCAAAGCAAGCTCGTGTAGCCAGTCACCATCATTCTCAGAAATCAAGCTCTCCTCCAAAAACAAAGTTTTTAAATTCCTGAGAAAGCATATAAAGAATAATACATTAGTCATAATGAATATGGATCAGATCAAACTTATCAAAAAAAAAGACTATGGATCAGATCAGTGCCCCAGAATCAATAGCTTCTACCACTATGACAGCAAGCTGTGCTCACACATCCACTAAGTGAAACATAATAGTAGTAGCCCAAATAACAGGCATCATATACAGTCAACACATATATAAATGGTAGTGGGGGCAATCACATGATACATAAAAATGAGAACATAATTCTCAACTTAACAAAACTTATCTGAACTAATTGCAACCACTACATAAGTCACGTTTCTGCAAATCTAGAACTTCTCACTAATAGGTCAACATTTCTATACTGCTATCTCATATCTTCCTCCTTTTTTTTTTCTGGTGGGACAAGCTCATTGTGACTAACTCATACAACATATTTCTAAAATCCATGGAAAAAAAATAGAAGTGAAAAGAAGAAACAAAGCACAAAGAAAACTTTCCAGGGTGTGAAATTCTCCAAGAAAAACAAAATTCTACCAAGGTTTAAGCAGCATTGGAATCCCAGGCAACAGCTAATTTTTATTTTGTGCATCCTGAGCAGCTTTTTTCCTCGTTTTAAATTTCTGTTTTCCTCTGTAGTACAGAAAGTTGCTTAAGAAAGAGTATTGAAGAATGAGTAAATAAAATAGTTTACCAATACATATGTGAGGGTTGGTGTCCAAAGCTCTTTGGGAGTCCAACTATTCCCCTAAGTGTGTGTAGATCCCTTGTCCCACGTACATTAGGAAATTATAGGGAGGAATCCCTTGAAGGTAGTACCAAGATGCTGATTAGAGGTTTCAAAGCCAATACCTCATGGATATCATGAGGCCTTAAAAACCACTAGGCCAATCCCTTGGGGTAACAACATATGTGAGGCCTAAAACTCCACAAACATATCCAAAAGACTAAAGCTTCCCTCTAAAGTTTTTTTTTTTGATAAGTAAATATTCATTGATTAAATGAGAAAAGTGCTCCCCATGTAAAAAAAAGAGGGGAAGGAATATAATTTTACTACTAAAACCCTTTTATATGTCTTTGTCGGAATAGGGATGAAATTGATATTTCATCTCCATTTCATTAAAGGAACGAATGTTCCTCCAACTTCTGTGGGGAATGCTTAGGGTTCTAGACCTAGATGAGCATAGGGATCAAGAAACAGAATCTGCAACTCTAACAAGTCATAAATTTCAACATATAGAATCAAGCTAGTTGACTTTCAAAGACAAAGTAAATGTATAACTTACTTTCATCATTCAAGAGAGAATATATAGATGCAGTTAATTAAAAGGAGAAGCATGGTATCATTGCAAGATCTACCTTTTAAACTCAATTAAATCATTATGCATATATGGTTGATGGTGCACAAACATTTGCTTGTCAAAAGTAATACTTTTTATGTTTTTAGTCTCAGCCTACATTTGATGCATTTTGCAGTAGTAATTAATCTTTTATATTATCTCAGTGTCATCCAATGATTAGACTCTTCCAAGATGTTTGAATTTCTAAATTGAATATATTTTCATTGCCCTATTTTTTTCCATTCTCTAGAATCTTGATTCATTGCTGATCACACCTATAACTCAATCCTGTCAAGCCTGAGTCTTTCATTACCCATTTAAACATCTTGATTACTTATCAAGAAAACTTTCTATTGGTCATTCAAGTGGGAAAGGGAAAAAAAATGGTAGTTTTCTGAATTGATCTCCATTATATAAAACCAAGTCAGTATAGCATTACCCTTTCCAAAACTTGATTGCCTTCAAAAGTGCTCAATCATACTCCCCAGAGTTTTCAAAACATAACTCAGAGATGTGACAATAATTAGTGCAACTTCAACCCTCTGATTAGTGATTAATGAATTCATCACAAAGTTCTAGGGATTTCACAGCCTTTAGAATCTCGGCATTATAGCCATTGTTGTACACAACCATAATTTCAAAAACCTTGTGGACTTTAAAATTAGATAATTTGCAGGATTAAAAGTTCAGAAGCTAAAGCATGAGGAGAGCCAACCTCAACTACCTGAGAAATCCTCGAAGTAACATATAGACAGATCCAGATATATCCAACTATTGTTAATATACACGTTAACAAAACATTCTAGTATATTTTCACTTCCCAATTGTACTTAACTCATCTACTAGTGATAAACTCAATCTATAACTGCCAACAAGCTTTCAGTTACAAACCTATGCGGTACTAAAACAACTATATAGAGAAGAAGTCCACAAATGACTGAAAAATTGTATCAAACCTTTAATTCTTTTAATCGCACGTGCTAATTAATTCAAATTTCAATCAAACTACAACTTCCCGAAGAAGAAACAGAGACACTCTTCTCACTATAACACACGTAATTATCCGAATAGAGACATAATCATAATCAAATGACCTGAAATTTAAGCTAATCATGGAAGACACCAACAATCATTTCGCTCGACATTCAAAAACAAAAACAAAAACAAAAAATCGAAAACAGCATGTCAACTACAAGCCCTGCACTCTATCTATAACTCGCGATAGCAAAAGATTAAGTAAAAATTACACGAGCAATACTCGCGAAGAACTTTAAGCCCTTGAAAATCATATTTAGTCAAGAAATCTCAGTAAGTCAAAAATTAAAGCAACAAAATTTGTACGATCAATCTTCACTTAATAACAAGAAATTGAAAAAAAAAAAAACAAAACAAAAAACAAAAAAAACAAAATAGAAATCACAGTAATTCACACAATAAAGCAACAAAATTTGTTGAGATTAATCTTCAGTTAATAAACAGTCAAAAACAAGTACAAAATCCGAATCCAAATTCAACAGGAATAGAATCAATTCAAGCTCGAAGTATCACAAACAAAGTTTCCGATTAAAGGAACTACCTGCAAGATCGACCGATATGTAGAAGGCCATCGGTGGAGAAGCCAGAGCACTTGTCGAGCTTCAGAGCGAGGAGAACACGGCCGCGAGTGCGAGCGAGAAGTTCCAGATCCGAGTCTCGAACAATCATTCGGCGAAAGTGGAGCGATTTCAAGCAATTGAAAGACTCGGCGATCTCTCTCACCCAGGGAGTGACGTAGCCCCCCCAATCTTCAGGTATGAGGTTGAACATGGCCGCTCGCGGCTTTCCTTTAAGCTTCAGAGATTCAAGGTGCCGAAAACGGCACCGCAGCCGATCGGGACTCGTGGTGTAGCAGAGCGCGATCGTCACGTGCTTGCGCGTGAGCGCGTCGAGCTCGTACCACCTCTTGCAAACCAGAGACACCGCGTCTCGGTCTTTCGGGTCGTGAATATACGGCATCACACAGCCGAGAACCACGTCAGACATTCCGCTATTAATTCTGTTCAAGCTCCGATCCTCCATAGCCAAAAAAAAAAAAAAAAAACCCGAAAAACAACAAAAACAAAATCGGCTCAAAGGTTAAAAATCAATTTAAAGCAGCAACAAAACAAAATCGGATACCGAAACCGATATTTAGAGACCGAATCATTCCGTTATATCTGGAAACGACGAATCGTTTCTTGAAGAGAAACGCGGTTCGAAGAAGATCCACATGGTGTTAGAGAGAGACAGAGAGGAGAATCGGAGAGGATGGACGGTGAGGATCGACGGAGAAAGAGAATCGAACGGCGACGGTTGGAGAAAAAAAAAACAGTTAGTGGAGTGGTGGCCGAGTGATTGGATTGGATCAGACCCTAGTGAGGGGTCTATTGTGCGCCTCAAATAACAAAAGAAGAGAGTGTGTGGTTTTGTTTTGTGAGTGTAAAAAAGAGAGGACTCAAAGGGAGCAGAGGTTTTTAGAGAGAGAGGGAAAGAAAAATAATGAAAAGATAAAAGGGGAAACGACAAAATATACTGGTGCAGACCAATCAAACGTCATTGTTGAGACGATGAAATTTTTTTTTTTTTTTTTTTTTTGGGGGGGTTTATGAATTATTGGGAGAAAAAAAATCGAGTTGGGTGGTTGCAACGTGGTGAGTTTTGATTGCTTGGGTTGGATTTTTGCTTTTATTCATTCACTTTACTGCACCAGATGTTGTCTGGCTCTCTCTTTCACTCCGTGATTGGGTTGTATATTTTGGGAGTTTTTTTTAACGGTAATTAAAAACTTCTGATCACAAATTTTGATAAAAATGGAAACAATAATTAAAAGTGGAAAGTATTTTTGTTTTTGGACATCATTTGAAACGCCCTGGTTAGTGGGGAATTGCCAAAATAACTTGTTTTTACAAACTTTTTCTAAAGTAGGGTTAGCATTTATTAATAAATGAAAAAGTAACATTAGTTATGGATTTAAATGATAACGAGTAACAATTAGGGTACGTTTGGTACGCTGTAATAGCTTTTGTAATAGAATAGCTATTCATGTGTAATATCAATTCGATCATTTGGTTGCATCTTTATTACATGGATTAATTATTACATTAGAATAACTATTCTTTAAATTGAAGAATAGCTATTCCTCTTCAAAATGGATGTAATAGCTATTCCTTAGTGTATATAATAGGTTTTAAAATTAATATATTTCCAAAAATGTAAATTTTCCTTATACATCTTCTTTTACAAGTTTTTCATATGTAACAACCAAACTTATGAATAGTAATAATTATTCCATTACAATGTCTTCTATTCCCAGTAATAAAGATTACTATTCCTAATGTAATCTATATTCAGTGTACCAAACGTACCCTTAGTCATAATAACAATTTGTAAAAAATTATTAAGTACTCTCGGAATACTATAAATATGTACTCTTTTCTCTTACGTGAATAGTGGGTCCTACCATGAATTTAATTAGTGAGATCCATCATTCATGTAAGATGAGGGAATATACGCATTTATGGTACTTCAGAAGTATACAATAATTTTCCAGTATGGAATAACTCATTTTAATTAAGATTCCAAAAACTTACATACTTGTAACATTGATTAAGCTCTATTTCTATTGCAAAGAAAATAAGTACAATTTTTATAAGTTTTTTAAATCCCTCACTTCCACCTCAAGCTATTGAATTATTAAAAAAAAAAAAATTTGACTGAGCTATTTTGAACCCTTAAATGAGAAAAAAGAGTGCTTTTTTTGTATGATTGACAAAAAGGAGGATTAAATTAGTACAAAACAGAAAAGAGTCAAAATATTAGTGACAGATTAGCTGATTAAGGCTGGAACTATTCAATGAGTAAAGAACTAGGATATACGAAAAAATAGCTATTAGCAATCAAGTCAATCTTCTAGAACAAAACCTGATCTTACTCACTCTCTCTCCTCAAGTTTTCTAATTTTTGACCCTTAAAGCAACATGAGACCTAAAAACGGTTTTACATGCAACTACCAAACCGGATACAAATGAAATGATAATGAACGTGTTTTGTAGGCCACTAGTTTTTGTTTTTTAAAGATTCCTTGCAATCTGGCATTTCTTTTATTTATATGTATTTATTTTATTTCCTTCAAAACCATCCACAAAATAAGCAAAAACCTGCTCAGCTTTCTAAAAAGTTTTTTTTTTTTGGTTAATAGGAACTTATATTAGAGCTTTCTAAAAAGTTGCTAATACCATTCATGCTTTTCAATTTTGCTTTTCAAATGCACCTAAAAAAAACAAAGAACTATGTTTGGGTTTGTACTATCTTCATTAAAGTAATAGTGTTTTTTTCCCCCTTATTTTGGAAGATTTTCATTTACATTCTTGAATGAGATGGGTTAGAACATGGCACTAAGCAAAAAAAGGACAAAACCTTGTAAGCTCAAACTTGTGAGTTCAAAATTGCTAATCATTTAGTTTGCCATTTATTTGTTTCAATTGTTTTCAATAAATGTATTGCCAAATCAAGATAAAAAAGGGGGGGTAAACCATCATTATATGGCTAATGTTACTAATTATGCCATATTTTGATTAATTCATAAAAGTCTTCTCTCTCTCTCCACTATGAAGAGTCCATAATCCAATAACCTAATATGCTTTTCAATTTTGCTTTTCAAATGCACCTAAAGAACAAAGAACCATGGAAGGGTTGCACTATCTTCCTTAAAGTAATTAATGTTGCTTTCCCTTATTTTGGAAGATTAATTTTCATTTATATTATTGAATGAGATAGGATAGAATCATAGAACATGGTCCTAATATGCTTTTCAATTTTGCTTTTCAAATGCACCTAAAAAACCAAAGAACTATGGAAGGGTTGCACTATCTTCCTTAAAGTAATTAATGTTGCTTTCACTTATTTTGGAAGATTTGTTTTCTTTTATATTATTGAATGAGATAGTATAGAATCATAGAACATGGTACTAAGCAAAAAAGACAAAACCCTGTAAGCTCAAACTTGTGAGTACTAATCATTAAGTTTGCCATTTATTTGTTTCAATTGTTTTAAAATGAATGTATTGCCAAATCAAGATAAAAATGGATAAACCTTCATTACATGGCTAATGTTTTTTTTATTTATATACAAGATAGAAATTATACTCTAGCCTAATCTAAATTTATATGTGTGTAAAGCTTCTTCTTAGAGACTTGAACTCTAACTCTTACTCTCCCCAACCCTACAAGAACTTTATGGAGTGACCATCACACCAAAAATGCATGGTGATTATGACTAATGTTACTAATTATTCCATATTTTGATTAATACATACAAGTCTTCTCTCTCCTGTATTGATGATGCCAAAAATCATTAGTTAGTCGCACAATCTTCACGTACTCTAGACAGAACCTATGAAACAAAACAAAGAATACCTCGCAGAGACCACCGGTGTGGTACCGGCCAAATATCTTCCGAAGGTTAAGTTAGAGAGAATTTGTACAACTCTAGAGTGCTAGAGTTTGGAGAATTATATGTACCTTAGTTTATGAGGGCTTTGGGATTTTTATAGTAACGTAGAGCTGACATTTGTTTCTTGGCAGAGAAGGTCTTTCTTTGTAGGGAAGATCCTCATTAATACACGTATTTTTCAGGATCCTTTACTTGTATGGATTCATTTGATTGGGTTTGGTCAAGGGACACAAGACATTTCCATGTATAGACATTCATGGAGATCACGCTAAGCCACACTGGACCCGTTGGCCTCTTCAACTCGTTGGTCACTCGCCTCGTCCAAAGATTTCCCGTTAGCTTACGAAGACGCTCATCAGATGTTGTGGGGCCGTCGGCCATATGGTACTGTTGCTTTGGATCCTCGTCTGCTTATACGAAGGTGACCAGTTCAGAGGGACCGTCTGCTTCTTTGTTTGTCATGTCTTGAATCACCCTTATCATGTATCAAAAGTCCATAATCCAATAACTTAATGAAAGGTTGATGTTTGTCCTAGACTCCTAGGCTTACAATATGGTGTACAATTTGCCAACAAGTTACAAGCTACATGACACTTTCATTAATCTATGACAAGCTTCAATAGAATTAACTAAATGTCTCACATCAAGATACACTCGAATAAAGTATTTAGATACACTCGAATAAAGTATAGAATTTACATACATCGTATTTAGATACACCATAAAGTGTAACAACTTATTGATTTATTTTTTTCAATTGAAAGAAACAAAACTAACACAATAAAAAATTAATACAATCAACATCAATTCGATCCAGTTAACTCAATTAATAAAAAATTTTATTGTCAAATAAGAGGTATAAATTTTGAATCCAAACTATACCAAAAATCAAGTAGTGTCTTGAACCTGATGATGAAGAGCAATCATTATAGAGAAAGCATTATATTTTAAAACTCTAACATGTCTATATTAAAAATAAATAAATAAAAATCAACACAATCAACAAATTGCAGACCTATCTTTTACACACATGGTATAAGACTATAAGTTATTAAATATAACCTTTACTCTCTTTTAAAAAAATTACAGGAAAAAGAAAGTATAACCTCTTTCTTTCTTTTTTTTTTAATAGAAAGGGGGTTTATTTATTAACTAAAAAGCACTGTTACAAGTATTTTTTATTAGACAGTGGAAATTAGTGCCTAGTTGCACAATATCACACACACATTTTATATAAACAAAATTTGGACATTCCTTATATTTTCTTGAAATTGCATTGGTGCTTAGAGCATTAGCACTGGAGAATGCTAATACCATATGTAAGGAAAATTTGACATTTTAAGCCTCAAAACACTCTGCATCAGGGAATGCTAAACCCAAGTATTGCAAATTTTTTTACAATACTACTACAGTGCAATCCTACCTTTAGAATTGCATTGTAGCACAATTCTAAACTAAATATTAATTTTTTATTCATCGGTTATCTCTCCTTCAATCCTCTCTCCCTCTCACTCCCACTATGTCTCTCCATCTCCCACTTCATGCAAAGTCCCTCTTTCTCTCATCTCAAATCTCTCTTTCTCATTCAAGGCATGCACCGGAGCTAGGTTGGGTTCGTGGTTTGATCTAAGCATGGTGGTGGGTTGGGATCAATTAATGGTGGGTTTGGATCAGCGTGGATCGGCAGGCTGGGTGTGCTGGAGATGGCTTCGATGGGTTTGACAAAGGTTTGAATCAGAGAGGGTGGATTGCTGGAGATGGCTCTGATGGGTTTGACAGAGGTTTGAATCGGAGAGGGTGGGTTGCTGTGTTTTGACCATAGGTTGCTATGTCGTGCTTGGTTGGCAAGGTCTTGGTTCTGCGTATTGGTCGGCGAGGTCTTGGTTCTGCGTATTGGTCGGCAAGGTCTTGGCTCTGCGTTTTGATCGACATGGGTCACAGAGTGGGGGTTTTTTTTTTTTTTAATATGGGTTTTTGTTCCGGTGGAATTTTGGTGGGCAGTGAGTAGTGGTAGCGTGGTGGGCATGGAGGAGGTGTAGTGATAGAGGTTGAGGGAAGGTGGAGGAGAAAGTTGGAAAAAAAAAATAAAAAAGAAAAAATATATTTTATTATGTAGATATATTATTTTAATGAGTAGAATAATAAAATAAAAGTTTGGGATGTAGGAAATATTATAAAATGGCATAATATAATGATAAAGTGACTTTTTGGAATAGTAAAATAAAGTAAAATTGAAATTCCACAATGCTAATGCTCTTATGTCCCCTCTTTGCTAGTTCATCTTTCACGCCATTTGCTTTACTGAAGACGTGACGTGAAAAGACGATTCATTCTTGGCCAAGTAGCATCTTGCAATCCAAAATTAAAACAGAAAGTTTCACATTAAAACGTACACTATATATTGTTAGCTAATGGAGGAGAATTTGAGAGTTAATTTCTAGGTTTATTTGTCTATATCTTAATTTTCAAGCCATTTTTAAACCATATCTTTTGATAAGTATAACCTCTACTCTACTACGTAATTTATCACCCCTTCTGATGAGTGTAAGGTTGCACCAAAAAAAAAAAAAAAAAAACCAACAAAAGGAAAAGACGAAAAAAAAAATCATAACCATAAAAAGGAAAAAGCAATAATCTGTACAGGTATTGAACAATTGATCGATGCACGGTATTGGTGGAAACAGAATGGTGTCCACGTGGCACGACCACTTGCGACATTGAAGCAATCATGTTTGACAGCAGTAACGCATAAAGATGAGTTGTGTTATGACGTGGTGGTGATCGAGATTGGAAGCGTTTTCAGCTCACTCCAATCACCAAAATGGTGTTTACTACGCAGCAATGTTTGAGACCTATCAGGTTTGATAAGTAGCTGCATATTTTTGACACAATGGTTATTTTATAAGTATAAATATTTGTGTGATGTGGAGTGTAGAAGGTAAGAGTCAGGATTTAAGTCTCTAGAGTTTCATAGATATATACACTTAAATTAAATTAAATTAGAATTTATATCTTATGTAGTATTAAAAAAAATTATAAGTTTTTTTATCTCAATTTTTTTTTTAAGTTTTATAAGTTTTTATTATTATTATTTATTTATTAAAGATGGGAAGTTTTAATTAATTAGTGTTATCTTATTTTTCTAAGAATTTTATTATTGATATTATTTTTATTCTATATATATATATATATTCTAATCTTGAGATTTATTGGTGATTAAGTGATTTATAGATGGAAAGGATATGAGTCTAACCCATAGAAGATGTGTCAAGCTGTCAATATTTTGTACAAAAATATACAGTGATAGTATATCTATAGTATATCTATTTAACTTTTTTTTTTTTTTTTTTGAGAAGAGGCTATTCTATTTAACAAATTTTTGTTGACATTTACAAGATTTACAATTAATATAGCAGTGAATGTTATTGCTATTGTATTATCAACAATATCCCCCTCAAAAAAAAAAAAAGTATTATCAACAATATACTAAATACATTTCTTAGTTACTTTTTTTGTCTTGTATTTAAAAATTAACACGTCAATTTGTAAATTCAAGATAATAAAATGTAAAATAAACCTAACAATATGTACTTTATTAATATTAATGTATAACCCAATACATACGGAAAAATACATTTTTTAAAAATCACAATTATAAACACATATGAATTTAAATTATACTTGGTATTAGAGTTACAACTTACACATTTTTTAAGCAATGAATTTCTAAATATGTAATGGTTTCTCATTATATATATATATATATATATATATATATATATGATTTAGAATCTAATTGGATTTCTCCCTTGAAAAAGAAAATCTAATTAGATTTAAACTCTTCAGTTTTTGCATCCAATAACTCACTTGGCACACAATTTTTTTTTTTTTAAAGAAAGAAAGATAAGACACCTGATGCAAAATTAAACTCTAATTGAAAGTCAATTTACAATCTAATTGGATTTAGACTCTTCGACTTTGCACTTAATAATAAAATTTAGATGGGATATATGGCACAAAATTGGATAGTAATTTGGAATCTAATTAGACTTTCTCTAAGTTTTGGCTTTAAATATATATATATATATATATATATATATATAAAGACTAATCAGTATTCCATAATATCATTAAGAAAAAAAGTTAACAAAAAGTTAAATGGTTTTGAATTTTGAGCTTATATATAGTACTTGATAATTCATGCAATGCACGAGAAAGTTCAACCTTAGATTATTTTTTCTCCTATTTTTTGTTTGTCTAAATATGAAATTTGATCATTATTGTAATTATTAATAAGCACTTCAATAATTGTAGTTATATTTGAAATTGTACATTCTATTGTTTAAAGAAAACACGATGTGCCACGATTCTTAATGGAAAGTTTAAAGGTAGAATATAATTTAAGTTAAATAATTAATTTATATATATATATATATATATATATCTCAGGGGCGGCGTTACTTATGCTCGAGGGGTAGCGTTACTTATGCTCGGGGGTTCAATTGAACCCCCTTACTTGAATTTTTTTAATATATATAATAATTTTTTTATTAGTATAATGTACATTTAAAAATATGTTTGCACACTCTAGCTTAAATCTTGTAAACCCTGGCCACATATCATCTCAACCCAAAGCGAAAACAACACACATGTTATCTCATCCTAAAATTAACCAAACAACAACATAGATCACATGTCTCTCTAAAAGAATAAAAATAGAGTGTTTGTGAGTAGTAGGTGTCTCTCTTTATTATAAATTTATATTATATGTGTGTTAGTGTGTGTCTGATACTGATTGTGTACATTATTTTTTATTTGTTATAATTTTAGATCACAAGTCTCTTTAAATGAGTAAAAATGTTAAAAGAGAGTGTTTGTGAGTAATAGCTGTCTCTTTTTATTGTAAATTTATATTTATGTATATGAGTGTGTGTTTGATGCTGATTGTGTGCGTTATTTTTTATCTGTTATAATGTTATTTGTGTGGATTGTGATGTGTGTGAATATGTGTTGTATACTATAACTTTATATAATTTAATAATTAGAAAATACTTAGTGATTTAAGAAAAAAATAATAAAATTAGTAATTGTTCAAGTATTTGATTAGTTAATTAGACACTTACTGGATTATTTATATATGGATAAGTGTGGTTGTGTAGGCCAATTTAATACAGTGCCAATGGATTGAGTTTTGTTATTTAGTTTAAAATATTTTTATAAAAACAATAACAAATAAATAATAACAACTTCATAAAAACAAAAAATGTTACACAAATTTAATAAAATAAAATGGTTACACTTACCCACATCGACAATAAATAATAACAATAAATAATAAACTATCTTGAAATGATTTTAAAATATTAAAATTTGTAGAAAAAATTGTAAAACTTTATATATATATATATATATATATATATATATTGTCAATATCTCAATATATTCAAGTTCTCTTCAATTAAAAATTCAACTTTTTTTTTTTTGGCATAAAAACTATTTGGTTTTTTATATGTTAAAGATTATAGATTATTAATAGGTAGATATATATATCCACTCAAGTTTCTGTCATAAATAAAAATTAAATATATGACTGAGTATGTGATTGTGAAAGGTGTGAAATATCGACTGTACAGTCATATATCATAATTGATTAATCTAGTGTAGTAAGTGCATGTGTTGCAGGTTAATTAATTAGGGATAACAGGAGGTAACTGAGGCTGATTCATCTGTATTTCCTTGAGATCGAGTCGAGTACTGTTATTGCATCCACTACTGTATGGATATTGATTTTGATGCCAAAATGGTTTTAAAATATGATTAAGGAACATTCCCTTCATAACAAGCTTCATCATTTTTCAACAGCATATGCTGTTGAAAAAATTCCAGGGTCTAGGGCACAACCATATATGAAAGCACTTATATGACTTTGTTGAGGTTTTTGTTTATCTTTATTTTAATATCTCTAATTCGTACTCTATTCCAACTCCCTTGTAGTAATTTTTTTTGGTAAACCCCTTGTATTAATTTGTTGTTTTAATGCACTTTCCTTCTTATCAACACAACAATATACTAGACCCAACTAAGCTTTTGAACCTCACGTACACACACACACACACACACACATATATATATATAACTTATGGCCTATGGGTTACTCAATTGAGTCTCAAATAAAGCAAAAAAAGGAAAAAAAAAAATACGTCTCAATATTATATATACTAGACGGTGGGGAATATATTCAGCAAAAAAAAAGTAGGGAATTTTTTCCTGCAAGATTTTAATATTGCAATTATAAGGGACACAACTTCATCTATATATATATATATATACATAATTGTCAAAACGTGAATCTTACTGTTAATCGATTTTTTATTCTTCTGTATCATGTATTGAATCGTATTGTGTATCGTAAGATACACAAGCACTTAATAAAATTTATAAAAAAAGTTATAGATATACATATATAAAGGGTATATTCATTATAAATTTTGAATATATTCAACTAATAACTAATTTATTCATCACTTATGTAATAATGTTTAATAAGCTAACTAAATAAATTAAAATTGCTTATATATACGTATATTGGTTGTGTTCAAGTTATACCTTATATAATTTTAAACAAATATTATATCATCTAATAACTTGTTATTTATATTTTAAAAATTCCACTATTTGGTTACATGTTCTTAACATGTATACCAATATTTATGTCAATTAGTTGTTATTTACTATTCAATCAATAAACTTATCTTTTATATTATTTTAAACTATAAAAACTTAAATTTAAACAATTGATTGATGACATAACTATTAATAATTAATCATTTTGAAATTTTGCAAGCCCGGAGAATGCACTTTGCCAACTAATACCCCAAATTTCCCCTTAATTCAAGTATGTATTGCTATATTTTTTAGTAACCATGAATAGTGAGTTCTCAAATATACAACCTATATTCATGGGTTGTAAACATATAATATATATATATATATTATTGGAGAGAGAGAGAGAGAGAGAGAGAGAAACAATTTTCTATTTTATTTTATTGGGTTATATGTAAAAATAAAAACTAGGATGTCGAGTGTATTGTTAAATAGATTAGTAAAATATATACGTAGTATACGAGAATGTAAATTATGTATTTTTTTTACATCCTCGAATATGAATATATATATATATATATATATATACATTAATTATAGAAGGGCCTCATGAAAATTATTGAGATGACATTAATGTGATTTTATAAGTGTACGTGAATGAAGTGCAACTTAGGCAGATAAAGTATCAATTTCTAAACTATAAATGAGCAGAAATTAAAATTGCCTCATATTACAAGTAGTCAACGTGTACATGTTTCTTTCTTTTCTTTTTTCTTTTTTAAATGAGCTTTTGCATTTTATAATTCCGGATTATGAAAGTTGTGTTTAGCATAATTTTTATAGTAAACAGTTGGAATTAGAGTTGAGTACACGATGGCAAGTTTGCTGTATGGTTTTTTTTTTTTTTTTTTTGGGTTAAAAGGATAAGACAATGCGCTAGATAACCCGAACCACGTGGGTGGTACAAATAGAAGAGCAACCTAAGTTTAGGATAGCAGTTACATCACTAGGAGGATAAGCACAAGACAAAAAGGAGGAAGCTAGTTTGATGACAGCCAAACTAGCTGTCTTGACTTTTAGAAAGCCAGAGGAGAATTTTCTGTATTCATTCAAAGTCGGGTTAAAGAGCCTGTTAGCATTAAGAGTTGATTGAGAGTAGTGTGACAGCTTCAGTGGCATCGCACTCAATAATTAACTTAGAAAGTTAAGTGCCGAGATTTTCTAGTAATATTGATATTGTTTTATAAAAATATGTGTAAGTAAAAAAATATATAAAAATATATGTAATATTATTTAAATATTAAAAAATATTAGTTAAATAACAATAACAAACATTCCCTAAACCTATATCAGTGTACTATGGATCACTTAAAAAAAAAAAAAAAACTCTGCAATTGTTGATGGAGGGCTAATAGTTAGTAATTATTCAAATCACATTTACACTAAAAGTTAATTGGTGTTTCTTGCTCAAAAAAAAAAAAAAAATTGGTGTTTCAGCTTAATAATATAAACAATCATCATAAAGTAAATAGTATAAGTTTAAATTTTACCATATCTCCATTAAAAAAAAGTTGGTAATTATATTAGCATATACTTCATAGGATGATTTGGTCCAAGCAGTTAGATCAGTTGATAGCATGACAGTGATGACACCAGCATCGTAATTGGTATATTCGCTAGAAATCTATTTTTGAGATACAAACACAAACAAGAGGAAAAAGGAAAATGATTTTACTGCAAAGGCACAACATCGTAATTAGCATAATCACCATAAATCATAGGGAAAATGAATAATAAGTAATAACCGTCTTACCATGGGTCTAAACACTACAATCTACTATGATTAATAGAGTTTAGGGACTAATCGCATGCATTTTACCATCATGGAAAGGAATTAATGGAGAATGATTCAAAGGTTAATGTTTAGTACGCAATTGACGGAGGAGTATTAGCATTTTGCAGATAGGAAATGAAAATTTCAGCAATTTCGGATCTTGTGCCTAAGTGTGCCACTTGGCCGCTTGGTGGGACGTGAAAATGTCCTATCTATAGTCAAGTTTTCAAAGGAAGTGGGCTAGTCATTTTGATACGTATCACAAGATCCAACTATCTAGAGTCTAGACACTTTCACATAGCTGAACATCCTAAAATATGGGTTCATTGTTGTATGTTTATTGCTTTTGGTATGATGACTTGCCTTCTTTTCTTCTTTTTCTTTTTTTTTTTTTTTTTTTTTCTTTTTTTGAGAAGCTAAAATAGGGATTTTTATGGTCATATTACACCCCCGGATAGGAAGTCAGTGGCCTCGGTCAAGGAGTCCGTAGTTGGTGGTTTGATGACTTGCTTGGTATTTTAATTGCTAAAACTATTACAACATAATTGGTTAAATGAAATTTAATTGTCAACCTAATTAACTAAGAGGTCAAATAGGATAGAGAAATGCTATGTTCACAACATTTTTATAATAAATTTTATATGACTGGTTGTTATACGGGTTCTTATTGGTGGACAAAAAAGTAATTTAAGTTGTAAGTTCAATTTAAAACCAATAACAACTTATCACCTATGATTTGTCATTATAAAAGTATTGTGAAAATGTTGTAAATGTAACACTTCTTAACAGGAAATGTCATTGGGCATTGCTAGAGACAATAAATAAATAAACACAATTTTTTATATAATTTGCTGAATTGGCCATTTTTTTCATTGCTAGGGTCGTGTACTCTTTGAGCATTTGATAACTCTCTCGAGTACTGGGTCCATTATGATTAGTACAACATCATTACTACATAAAGAACAGTATTAACACTTCTTATATTGTATAACAATCATAGTGTAGCAACTTAATAGTTCTGAAATTATTTCACTAAATTTATTAAAATGATGCCAAGACTCTATTTGTATCATACCTAGTAGATTACCTGTTAATCCTAATTTTCTAGTTATTTATCTTCTTTTTTATAAGGATGCGACCATGAAGAGGGAAGGAAAAGGCCGAAGGGAAGGTTGTGTAGGTCATAATTTTTTTTTTTTAAAATATTATTTTTCAACGTAGCGTAGGCACTCCGAAAGGAATGTCGCACACAGAGTTGTGCCCAATCTGCCAAATGATCAAGTGTTTAAAAACACATTATACAATCTATACCATAAAGTGATTATTATTACTATTATTATTATTATATTTTTGAGGGAGAAAGATCTAGAGAGATATGTTGATTATGGCCCACGATGCCATTGTTTTGACGGTGTGTTTGGGCTTTAGATTAGATGTTAATCAGATTGGGAATATTTATAAATTTTGACCTAAAAAAGAATTGAATTAATGTGGATCCCAAACCATGAACAAATTGCCATTTTTATAATTCAAGTGGCGAATATATCTATATTTCGTTGAAGCATCCCAGCAAAGCATCATATAACTTTTTTGTCAAATGTGCATGAGTTTTCATATTAGTGAACTCCACTTTATGTCTCATAATGCACATAATAGAAATAAAGTTGGATTAGACTATTGCCCCTTTAGTTACTGTAGTTAGTTGATCCGGTCCACTAGCAGAACCTAACAGTTTATTATAATTAAGAGAGATAGTGAGAGGTCATCTCAAATTTGTAATTGAAGTTACAATAATTGCAAGTCGCAATTTTATTATTTGACAGTTCACAGCTAAGCCCTACTTTTTCTTTTTCTTTTTTTAAAAATTTTTTAGATGGCTTTAGTCTTCTAGAAAAAATAAAACAAAATTTTAAGAGAGTTTCAACTTATAGCGTTTTCTTCTGATGATAACTTTTTATCATCAGACTAAGACACTAATCAGTTTTCAGTATAGGCGGGAATTGAATTTCAGATCTTTCTTCAACCATCAGAAGTTTTTCTAATTGAACTAACTAAAACCCACTAATCTTTTAGAATCTAAAGAATTTATTTATTAATTTATTTAACGTGATCATTCTTTACAACACACGCTACCTCTAATTATTTATTTTACAATACACCACGTTAAAATTATATATGTTTTACCTTGTGCCATGTTAGAATATTTTTTTTACACTTACCAGCAATACAGCAACAGCAGCTGAACCCCATCCACCCAATGCCACATATTCAATGAATAAAATACTCAATATATGCATTTTGGATGCAAAATGACAATGCCAAATTGCCAATGCAAGGGGCCTTTTTTTTTTGTGCATTTGGATTAACAGGATAATCTATTATGCATTTTTAAGGCTTACGCATAAGTCATTGGGAATGCTCTAACGAGTGGAATAACAATTTGATCTTTTAAGTTAACTATTGATTGCATCAATTCAATTTTCCACTTTCAAATTCAAGTCAATTTCATCCTTAAATCTCATCTTCAAGTACATTTTAACCAAAAATAACATGCGTGAAAATGAAGCATATGTTAAAAGGTTAGTGTGAAAAGTGTAAAATTTTCAAAATCACATAAATTTTAACTAACATTGATTTGATTTTAAAATTTTAGAGACTAAATTAATACAATTAATAGTTAAGGGACCAAATTGAAGTTTGTCTAATAATTAGAGGACCAAATTGTATACGAAACCTCTTGTCATGAGAGGCATGCATGTTGCGTAGTTTTGATGTAAAAGATACTTTCTCCTGCAACAGGGTCTCGACTCGTCTTAACTCTTAAGTTCATATCCTTTCATTAGAAAAGAAAATTAAAAATAAAAATATTAAGCTGTACTTGATGTTAAATTTTAGGTTTCACTTACGTTATTGATACGTGTGATTTATCCTTTTACGCTTACTAGTATCTGCTTCTATATTATGAAAAATTGAGCCTCCAGGCTCCTAGGTAGTACCATTGGGTACAAGGGTTGAACTTTGAAGTTTAATCTACCTTAGTTAACAAAATTATTAAACTATGTAGCAAGTACTAAAAAAGGAATGTGAAATTTTGAGTAACTAAGCTCGAACAATCTCAGAATCTCAGCCCTCGACTTATATATATGTCACTGCAAAGATAATGTTTATTTATCTAGATAGACAGTGACTCAATCTTTGGTTAAGATAAAAATATCATTTTATGTATGTCAAAGAACATCGACTTATGTCTCTCAAAAAAAAAAAAAAAAAAAAAAGAACATCGATTTATTGGTCATATTTCAACTACAATCAAAACCCACGTTGGATGGAGTTCTTTTATTTAAAGATTATAGGTAGAATACTAGAATAGCCTTTAGCGGACAAAGAAAGAATGCATATATAATTTAGTGCGTGAGTCACCCCTAGTGATGACTGATGAGAATTCTTTTAGCATGTCTAAAGATTATTGATTATATATATATATATATATATAAAGGACAAATTCAGAGAAGGTTTTTTACTCTATTTTTGCTCAATTTGAGTGCAAATTATGGTTTTTGGTAATAGAACCCACCCACTGCTGAGATTTATAATACTTATAATCCTACCAAGTACCAACTAATTTGTTTAATAATAACATGCTGTCTAGACCCTTAATATGGTTTACCACAAATTTTAATCAATAATTCATAATTAATGGTTCATTTGGATACCACTTATTTTAATAAAAATTAAAAATACTGTAACAAAATAATTTTTAAATGTGTGAATAGTGCTGTGAGATCCATTTTTAATAAAAGTTTTGTTTTAAAAAAAGGTTTGTGAGTCCTATAAACAGTGCACAAGACCCACTGAATAGTGCATAATCACGTGAAAATTGACTTCTCAAAAAAAAAAAAAAAAGCCAAAATGCCAAAACACTGGGGACCAGGAACGCAATCCAAACGGGTACTAAGTCTCAGTAATTTCTTCTAAAAAAAAGTTTAAGTAATTAGTTAACCAATTCAACCACAACATTCACCATGAATGAACAAGAATAAGAAAAACAACACATTAACAACTCTCTCGAAGACATAGATTTGTTCACGGAGTAAAAACCTGTACACAGAGAGAGAGAGAGAATTGTGAGTTTTAAAATTGAAATTTTTTGTATTTAATATTTTTATTTAAAAAATGTAAGTATGTTTTCAGTATTGAAAATGAAAAGAAATTCAAAATTATGTTGTTGGAAAGGAGTTTGACAGTAACTTTACATAGAAAGGGACAGAATGATCAACTTAACAAATATGAACCTAAGTGGTAAAATTAACAAAAAAAAGAATTTTAAAAGATGAAAATAACAATTCATCACAACTTAAAAAAGTGAAATGAATTTCAAAGATGAAAAATAACAATGGGAAATGTTATCAGATGGTCTAAAGATATTTATTAATAAACTATTTTAAAAAAATATGAAGAAAGAAAAAAAAAACAATTAATATTTTAATATTTTTTTTTAAAGTGATATCAATTATTCTAAATACACCCGTTAACAATACCCAATAACAGTACCCAATAACTATTCATCACAGTCACAGCATTAACCTTAATAATACTTGGCAGTATCTGTTTAGAAACAAACATATTTCCCATGGTCTGGAAATGTAAACATCTTAAGAATCTTTGGAACCTACGAAGATGTTAGATGAAACAACAGTCAGTGTCCTAAAGCATAACGAGGTCGGCAAATTAAGGTACAATTTTCTATAGAGTCTAGGGATATGAATGGATAGTCATAGTCTATGGCTAATGTATGAACAGAAATACAGTGAGGGCTTTTTCCTGGGGACCAAGAACACTCACAAACGACTAGCTGGTCCTCCATTATGACTACACTATGGTCCCTCAAAGTAGTCATAAATTAATAACTATGATCTTTGCTTATAATGGAGATAAGACATTTTAACTTCCATCAATCCTATACTATTTCATTTCCAATATCTAATCCCATAATACTTACTTGTCCAAATTCTATTTGATTTTTTAATATACTAATATTTTTGGTTATGTTTGTTTGAAAATTACTTATTTTTAGTAATATATTTGTATAATGTAAACTAAAAAGTTAAAAACTAGTTTATTTTAAAAAAAAAAATTTGAATGTTATAATATTTAAAATAAAGTTAATGCAAAAGGTAGTGTTGGGCCTATAAACAATAAATAATTTAAGAAAAATAAAACTAATTTTTAATCTGTTATCAAAGACTCACTTAATACTCATTTTCTTTTGTTTATATTTGGAGCAACGCTACGTCTAATGTTTACCGTCACAAAATTTTAAACTATTTTTTACAACAATTAAATTAACAAATCTTTACTGATTTCTCTCTAAACTCATGTTAACATTATTATTATTATCTACCGTTAACAATCTGTCATGATGGCTGTTGTGATTTTATTTTATTTTTCTATAAACTTTTTCTTAATGTTTGTTGCGGCGTAACCAACGAGTCGTAGAAAAGACACGACAAAATAGTGGCTGAAGATTAGTAGCTCCAGATTCCTGAGTGTTTAGTCCTGTCGACTGTCATGTCGCAGCAACAAGAATTTTCTGGAAAACCAGTTTTGACTGTTAGTGCATACTCTTAACTTAGCTTGTCGTTTTGAACATTCACAAATAATATAAGCTTGTTTTCCTTGCAATAAGGATTCATTTTAAATTTGGGAAAAAGTTAATTTATTTTTATTTTTAAATTGAGTCTCATTGCACTATTAAATAGAATTCATTGTTTCAAAGCTAGTTTTTAGCTTCTTTTATTTATATATATATATATATATATAAATACTTTCAGTAAAAAAATTTTAATTTTAGTAAAATAAATAGTTCCCTAACGGACTCTAAATAGTTAAAGAAGTTTAAACAAAAATTATTTTATATTTTTACGAAGAGATACTATAAGATTACAAATTGAAGACGGTCATTATGTAAGAGAAATGATTGTTATTTATCATTCTAAGAATCTAAGGCAAATAAGCTTCTTTCTTTCTTTTTTTCCCTTTAATGTAAATGGAATTCAAATTCAAGTATCTCATTTAACAACAAATGTTTTCACAAATTGAATGAATTGAATTAATTAGAAACTAATATTTTAGGGAGAGAATTGAACAATGTTACTCAATTATAAAACTCTTAGCGGACCATCAATTTACTGTTAAGTTTTACTGAATTTGCTTGTTGTGTATAGAAACAAAACCCCCTTCCCCACACCTACAATAAAAGCATATAAAATTTGTTACAATTGGAAATTTGGAATCAAGGTTTCATAGGTAAGAAAAATGCTATGCTTGCTTCATTTTTGTTGACCAACATTTTAATTCTTTTGTGAAGAAGGGCTGGTGGAACTTCCACAAAGAACAAGACCACTAAATATGTAATATTTCTGAAATAATTGGCAATTAAAACATCTACAGTGCAAATTAATTGACTAGGTACAATTATCCATATGAGAAAAAAGAGTAAAAAATGTAGCAACTTTTTTCTTTGAAGAGCGGCTAAAAATTAAGACTTTTAGTGCTAAATCGCCGAAAGCTCCCGGACAAAAAGAAAGAATCACATCAAGGCTGAAGTAATTATGCGGGATCGTGACAATTGACATATAATAGCACTTTTTGCAGTACCATCCATGATAAACCAAGTTCAAGTAACTTTACCATAATCACTGGGAGTGGGTCGCCAAAAGCTTAAAGCCCCTAACTTAAAAAAAAAAAAAAAAAAAAAAAAAAAAAAACCGAAGGAATAAAAATTAAAATCTGACCCTTTTAAATTGAGGGGAGCATTGGCATTGTAATTTGTAACAATTCTAGTTTGGAATTTTGCATGGGCCAGGCCTATAAGAACGCCAGGGGGGAGAAGCTGAACAAAGACCAAGGGTCATCACTAGGCACAATGACCGAACAACTAACCAACAATCGAGTGCAGAGAAATGCACCAATCAACCATCTCATGATAACATGACCATCGGCCTATGAATCTCTTTCTTCTTTTCAATCAGTCAATATAAACATCCTTAAAAGAAGTGGGGGGGGGGGGGGGGGAAGAGAGAGAGAGAAGCTGAACAAAGACCAAGGATCATCGTTGGGCACAATGACCGAACAACTAACCAACAACCGAGTGCAGAGAAATGCACCAATCAACCATCTCATGATAACATGACCATCGGCCTATGAATCCCTTTCTTCTTTTCAATCAGTCAATATAAACATCCTTAAAAGAAATGTCAACTAACCTAATCATATCAGCAATTATTGCACCCCAGTAATCGACCATTACATTTAATGATACTTGATCTATCTCATCCACCTGCATATTAATTAAGGCTACTGCTGTTGCCCATGACACACGCCCCCTCAGCTGACTGGAAAAGATGACTAGTTAGCAAGTCTACTACCAAGTTTTAGGGAGATTTCTTGCTACAAACATCTCAAATTCTCTGTAAATACCCCTCATTCCACTGAACAAGGTAAGGAATATCTTGCACTGATATTATGACATTCTCATTTCTCATTCACTCAATTGGATTAATGAATTAATCATTAATGCCTCATTGGCCAACCCTCAGTTTGGTCAGGGTCAAATTGAAGTTTCTCTTTCTCAGCAAAGTCCTTGCCATATAGCAAAAATCCACCATTGTTCAGTTCTCGTCGAAGTCCTTGTTGCATTCCATCTTATCTCCAAAATTTCATTCAATTACAAAGTAGTTGGAAATTTGGGATGATTTGCTCCTTAATAAGATGGTTATCCAACAATAAATTGAAGGAACTTGGTTTTTCACTTCAATGTCATGGTTACATTTCACGCGGTGACAACCATACACCTTTGCTAAATGAGGTACCTATGCTTTTTCATATTTGGGAGAGGCTATTTCATCTAGATTAGTAGTATATATTAATTCAAATTATATAGATGACCTTATAAATGATTACTCTAAATCTCGAACAAATTCCAAATCTAAGTTTTAAAATCACAAACGTTGTCCCTACTCTCCACACTAGACACAGCCCCATTAGCTGACCTCAAGCAGCACCCAGTTTTCAAGCTGTGGAATCAGTTCTTTTTCCTGAGCCTCTTAGCTATTGGATGGAAGTGGTTTTCAAGAGAATAATTCACTTTCTTTTATTATATATATGTTTAGGAAACTTTATTAGTGAAACCAAGAATGCTTAAAGGTAATTTTCTAAAAAAAAGAATGCTTAAAGGTAAGATGGACAATTGACAAAGAAAGTCACCCTTTGATGTGATAGATTTATTCTTTGGGTATTCTGTTCTATTCTAATCACAATTTTTTTTTTAATTGAAGTTAATGTTTGTAAATTTGATTTTTATGTTAAAATATTGATTAATTGATTAAATTTATAATTTCCTAATAGTTTAAGTTTTTGAGGAAATTAATAATTTTATACACTGAAAATCAATGTTTTTGGCAATAAATATGTGAGTATGAGGAAAAATTATTTTATGAGACTGTTTCATACAAGGCCTTTCTCAAAACATGTAAATCTCACGTGCGTATAGTAGTTGGTGAGAGAAATTTGTATTCTAGCTTTCCACTTGATGACCAAAAGCAACATATAATTTTTACTCCCTTTGTCAACCTATAAACCTTATTGCTTTGCATATGTTATTGTCATTCACATGAAGATGCTATTCTGTTGAACTCTGGTTGCTGCGTTACAGTTAATTTTGTCTACAGAGTTGAATTTTTATTAGTATTCATAGAGATGTCCCTCATTTGAATTTATTTGGGGCCATATAAGACCAAATGTTGGGCAATCTAGCATCAAATAAGACAACTTTATTAATATACCCTAGTTCCAGGCCACCAACCTCTCTGGGAAAGGCCATAGTCCTTTGTACAAGCTCTTCTCTATCATCAATAATCAAGAGATTTGGTATCTCAAAAAAGAAAAGAAAAAGAGAGATAGTATTCTCTACAAATTATTTACTCTCAGAAGAACTCTTGACATTTTAATTCCTGCAAGCAAAAATTTTTCCAATCAAACTTCATACATATGAAGAAAAAAATAATGCCATTGAGAGAGAGAGAGAGAGAGAGAGAGAAGCAATATACAAAGCATGTCATTATCTCTTGTTGGAATGTGACATGAGGCAACTTGCCAGGGCATTGACGTTGTTTAGACAAAATTTAGGTAAAATTCTATAGTTGCTCGTTTTTCTCTAGCTCATCTTTTTAAGCAAAAAAGTAAACTAAATTTTGTCTAATCCATCTTTTTAGCTAGGTTTTTTTTTTTTATTTTTTTTTAATTATTTATAAGTACACTTTTTGTCTCACCCTATATCAAATAAAAAAATAAACCAATTTTTTTTAAAAAAAAAATTTATTGCCTCACATTTCATTAAATGAGCTATTTAAAATTATGGAATACCTAACTCACTCTAGTACTTTAAATTCCCCAAATTAAATTCAACTACGAGATTTTATTGGCTAATGAGCTATATAGTTGAATTTAATTTGTTCTTAAAGAAAAATAACCCATTTTGTACTACATTATTCAATGCAACTATATAGTTGAATTTAATTGTAAAATTTAAGATACAACACTAAAAAACTATACTTTAAATCTTAAGTTTTGCCTACTCACTTTAAACTCAAACTATTTCATATGTGCAATCCTATTTCAAGTCTTCAAAACTCAACCTATTACATGTATATGATCCTATTTTAAGTCCTGAGTGCAAATGAAGAAGAGGTGCACTTGTTATAGTGGAACACAACACGAGCAATTATGGCGTAATACGGTAAAAGTCAAAATTGCGATGGTGGGAGAGAGTTCAATTCTTTCTAGTATCATTTCTACCGTATCAAATAGTAGCTTTTACTTATAGGATTCAAATCCGGTGCAATAATTATCGAAGGCTGAGGTTAAAAGTTAAAAAGTTAATCTCATGCCCTTGATAGGTAGGTGTTCCGTTGGATCTCAATCCCTACTTTTAAATTTTAAGGTCCTCGATGATAATTCATTTGATACCTAACATGTCTTGGGGAAAAAAGTCTAGATGTACTTCTTTGTAGCTTCACTCAACAATCTTAAGCCATTAATACTAAACTAGTAAGTTACTCGTGTAATGTACGGATAATATTGTAATGTTTTATGTAAAATGGTATTGGATAATGTTATATCTGTATTGTAGTATAATTCTTATAAAACTTTATTAGTAATGAGTTCATTAATATAGAATGTGTCTTTCTCTTTCTCTTTAATTCTAAAATAAAATGTACATCCCAAACACTCACATTCAATCACATCATTTACAAAACCCACAAATCCACAACATCCGACCTTAATATCAAAATCGTAATTGCCTTTGTCACTCAATATAAAATGCAAGTCCCCTTCTTTGGTTGTAGCCAACACATACGAGTTAGGATTAGATGAAACAGCAATGTTAGAGCTAGGTAGGTGTCATCGAAAGATTGAAGATAAATAATATCATTTTTGGTCTATGTGTATTTGACATAGAATGGCATGAAGGGCTATGGGTGGGTATTTATAAAGGGAAAGAAGTGTAAGAGGTGAAAATTGTAAATTAAAATGCAAAGAGTTTTGTGTGTATGTGTAAAGAATGAAAAGTCTTGTAACATTGAACCAAAGGATACAAAAAAATATTTATTTTTTTAATTAGAAAAGTCTTGAAATATCAAACCAAATGAAACAAAAAGTCAATATTTAATTTGTTCTTATCTATGATGTGACACTTAAGAATATTTCAATTCTCTTTGCTAGAATACAGTACTTGGCAAAACTTCATATTTTTCCACGTGAGGGCTTTGCTTTTATAGTTCAAAGGATATAAAGAATTTTTTTTTTTTAATTAGAAAAATTTTGAAACATCGAATCAAATGGAACAAAAAGTCAATATTTAATTTGTTATTATCTATAACGTGGCATTTGAGAATATTTCAATTTTCTTTGCATAAAATACGCCACTTGACAGAGTTTCATGCAAAAAGTCTTGAAATATTAAACCAAAGGATACAAAGAATATTTATTTTTTAATTAGAAAAGTCTTGAAACATTGAATCAAAAAGAACAAAAAGTCAATATTTAATTTGTTATTATCTATAACGTGACATTTGAGAATATTTCAATTCTCTTTGCATAAAATACGCCACTTGACAGAACCTCATGTTTTCTCACATGAGGTCTATGTGTGAAGGATAAAAAGTCTTGAAACATTAAACTAAAGGATACAAAGAATTTTTATTTTTTAATTAGAAAAGTCTTAAAAAATCAAGCCAAACAAAACAAAAAGTTAATATTTAATTTGTTCTTATATATGATGTGACACTTAAGAATATTTCAATTCTTTTTGCATAGAATATGTCACTTGGTAGAAACTTGTGCTTTCCCACACGAGGCCTCTACTTTATATATATACTAGTATTATGCTCGTTTGATACACAGCTTAATCAAGAATCATAGGTAAATTAATGAAAAAAAAATTGCTTTAACAAAGTAACCTTTTACTTTAAGTTATATAGTGAATGCATATTGTGTAAGATTAGTTTTTATAAATAAATAAAATCATATATATAAGTCCAAAATTAATTGAATGGAATATGGTAGATAACTATGCAACTAATATAGAGATGCCTAAAAAAATATAAAGGGAGTTTGCATAATTAAATCTCAAGTGCATATTTAAATAAAAAAACATTGAATTCAATAATTAAAAAAAAAATTAAAAGCATATTTAAGTGGTGACCTCAATGTAATAGTTAAGAATTATGAACAACCCAAATTACTAAACATTAAAAAATAAAAGTAGATAAACTTATGTAAGGATTGAGTTTGAGCACTTCTACAATTGGATAAGTGAACTCAGGCCCAATACAATAAATTTATAAAGAATGGGGTTTAAGAAATAGGCCTTAGTGAGGGATACAACAACTAGACATGGTTATGAGTGGGTTTAACAACAAGGACATGGACTAAAGTGTGAAATTCTGTCCTCGGCCCTCATTTGAGGAGTTGGTTTTTCTTATGATTTCTTCCGTGCTTGTTTACTAAGGTTTCATAGATGATACAAATGGCTACTGTATTCTCTATCTTTTTCCTCCCTTTTCTGGAGGATTTCTTACATTATATACCCATTTCCAGTTGATCCTGGCTCTCTATTTGTTGATCATGCAAGTCACCACTCGAGTATTTGTCCCATCAGTCACCTTCCCAAACCTCCTATGAGTTGTAGCAACCAAGGCAGCACTGTTCAGGAGTCATTTTCTCATTAATGCGGCTAGGACGTTAGTTGTGGGCATTTAATGCAGAGGTGACAACTTCTCCTTGAATTACTCCTCCACCATGCTCTCATGGCTGACCCATTGTACTTGTCCTTTTCCTTGGGATGCTTTGGGAGGCTGCCTTTGATGGCGTGCCGATCTTCCCTTCTATGATTTCGATTGGCCGAGGACAGGATCGTCCTTTGCGATGTTTCTTGGCACTTTGGACTTCCTTTGTTCGTCCTCGGACATTTCTTCTTCCTCGGCGCGGGCCTTGGATTTGATATAAAATGGGTCGGGGTTGTCAAATTCTTTGTCCCCACAACTTACATAATAATTGAATTTTTGTCTTTGAAAATGAGGTAAGAGGCACTGAATTTCACCCAATCAAAACAAAATGTGTAAATATAAACTTCAAGAAATATTTTTTGAGAAAAACTCAATAGCAAGAGCATTTTTTGATCAAGTGCTTCAAAACCTTAAGGAAACTCCTTGGAAAAGAAAAAAAAAAAAGAAAAACAAATAACAAATAACAAATAAACCTAAAAAATGATAGATACTTGGACGTTCAAAGTATAAATAAAAAAAATCATGAATCTGGCCTTATTATTCATAGTGTCTTGGAACCCTAAAGTTGAGAGTCACAGTATTATAAAACTATTATCCATAATCATTCTTATATATATATCCAACAAATAAAATTAAATTTCAACCAAAAAACAAAAGTTGATAAGAAGTTGTTTTTATTTAAAACAATAATTTTAAGTTGTGAAGAAGTAGATATAAGCAAAAAAAGAAGAAATTTAAATTAAAACCCAATACCATAAAAGTCAAGTTGTAACGTTAATCACAATTTTTTTATCTTCTATTATACCATTAAAATCATGTTGTTAATTAACGTTATTAGCTTCTTCTTCTTCTTTTTGTCATCCAAAAATTTGATATTTATCCAAAAAAATTAAATTAAAAAAAAATATTTGAAAAAAAAGTAGATTACAAATTTATTATCAATAACTCCCCTTGTGTATATCCTCAATGAAAGTTGTGATGAAGTTGATATAGGCAAAAAATAGAGGAATTTATTTAAAATTAAATACCATAAAAATCAAGTTGTTATACCATTAAATATCATGTTATTATTAGCTTCTTCTTTTTTTAATCCAAAAATTTGATATTTATCCAATAAAATAAATTAAAACAAAATATATTTGAAAAAAAGTAGATAACAAATTTATATCCTCTTTTTATGAAAATAAGAAAGTTGCTGCTTTTTTTTATAATACACTACATGGAAAAAAAAAATAGATGGATTTGATGAAGAAATTGGATTGTAATCAAATTAAGATTTTTGTCAATTTAGAAATTATAGGAGAAGAAAAACTATATATATTTTAAAAAAATCTATAACAAAAAATGCAATTTGATGAAGCTACTTGGCGCAACCACGGCATCTAAACCCAACTTTTATTATATAGTATATGATTGATCTATTAGTTATAGTATTGACACTCCAATCAGTCTTCCAAAATGAAACCCTAAACTTTTTCAAATGCTTTTAAGTTAACCCATATGAGAGCTGGCTGCTTTTTTCAATAGGAGTCCTTTATATTTATGCACATGACAATCCAATCCAAATGGGTACATTCGTAGTATCGAATTGGAATTTTTATGTTCAGAATATATGGCCCCATTGGTTGAACCATTATTTACATATGTTGTCGCAATATCTCGTGTTGGTATTTTATGTTCATTAAAAAAATTCTGCAAAATGGGGCCAAATACTAAAATCAATGTTCCTGAACGAATACAGTACATGCATGCATAAAAGAACCAAATTATTTAAAGCAATTCAAGCATGGTGATGAAGAAAAAGACTTTTAGAGGGAGCAAAAGTGTACATTTGGTACACACATGAATGAACAATGTACATGTCCTTTAAAGGTCCAATCTACATTTGATGTTAAAAGTCCTCGTGGTTGTTGGGCATCTTCTTCTATTCAATAACAGTGCTTCATTCTTTAAATGCTCACGACAATCAATCCATTTGGAGATGATTTATGGCCCGGGAAATGATTTTCTCGAGTGGCTCCAATATTGATTGAACCATCCAAGTTGTCGTTATGTGCTTCGTCTTGGCAGCTCATAATCTTCAGAAAATCCAGGCGAAACTACAATACTGGTCCTTTAAGTTTATCTTGTGTGTGTAATTGGTCCCTTAAGTTTGAAGTGTGCGTAATTGGTCTCTCAAGTTTTCAAAATGAGCAATATTATTCATTTTACTAATTACCATTAATAGTGTTACTTATATGGTTAACGGAATAATAACTTGACATTTTATTTTAATGATGTGGCATATTTTTAATTAAAAAATTACAAACTAAAATTACACATGAGAAACATTATTTACCAAATTAAAAAAACTATTTTCTACCAATTGTAAACACCCAGCTACGGCTTAAAAAAAAAAAAAAAAAACACCCAGCCAGCTACGAGACAGAGAAGGGGAGAGAGAGGGAAGAACAAGCCCTCATCGTCCTCGTCCTTGTTCGACGACGAGAACTTAGGCACTTCCACCAGCTTCACCAAACTACTACTGCTCCGATCCGACGATCTCTTCCACACAAAAACCAAAAGTTCGATTATCACAGCAAACGACGTCGTAACGATCAATAAAACCGAGTCCGATACCGACTTGCCCAGCAAAATTCCCAGCACCGACTCAATAGTCCGCACCAATTCCGAATTCGACCGCATATTCAAACTCAGCTTGTTTTTTTTTTTTTTTGTATTTTTTTTTTAATGCAATTTTAAGTGTGAAATTTGAGCTTCATTCGGATATCTTTTTTTTTTTTTACTTCGTTTGCTGTGTCGTTTGCATTGTTAATCTTTTTCATTTTTTTTAAGCCGTGGCTAGGTGTTTAAAATCAGTAGAAAATATTTTTTTAATTTGATAAATAATGTTTCTCATGTGTAATTTTAGTTTATAATTTTTTAATTACAAATATGCCACATCATTAAAATAAAATGTCAAGTCATTGATTCGTTAGTCACATAAGTAACACTGTTAATGGCAGTTAGTAAAAGGACTTATATTGCTCATTTTGAAAACTTTAGGGACCAATTGTTCACACTTCAAACTTGAGGGACCAATTGCGCACATAGGGTAAACTTAAGGGACCAATATTGTAGTTTCGCCGAAAATCTACAACATGGGGTCAAGTTTTTAAGAAAATTCTCAGATGATGATACGAAGGTTTTTTTTGCCCACCCCAAAGTATTCCTAGCTTTACTCACTACAAATTTTACTACATAATATTTACAAATGTGTTACAAATCATTTAAAAAAAGTAATTTAGACATTTATTTATTATATCTTGAAACCCACCCATTAGTTTTTTTATAATGAAATCTATAAATTATATTCATTGATTCATTTTCATGTTAGTTTGTAAATTTTATTGTGCAAAATTTATAGTATCTTTAACATTATCGAGAGAGAGAGAGAGAGAGAGAGAGAGAGAGAGAGAGAGAGAGAGAGAGAGAGAGAGAGAGAGAGAGAGAGAGAGAGAGAGATGTTTGCAATGGTAAGATGTAGAAACTCATGTTGAATTGACTCTCTTTTTTTTTTTTTTTTTACCATTATTTACTATGAAAATTTTTAAAGCACAATATTTTTAAATTCCAAAAAATTGAATAAAGATCCTTTACTTAATTTTAATATTACACTTTATGCTACACTTGCAGTATGTCATTTGTATAATTTTATTTCAAACTTTGGTTACTTAATAAGAATGTGATAAATTTCAATTGGTGAATCATAAAGTGAATCACTCAAAGTATAATAAAATATTTTAATTTACCATAGATCAATGTTTTAAATATACAAAATATATATATATATATATATATATATTTGATAACTCTTTTTTGTTTAATAATGATATAATTAAACACCAGACAAAATAACAAGACAAAATAACAATCTATCTAACATGAAGATATTATTTTGAATTTGTAAATATACAAATTTTATATTTTTATATTAATCCAAAACAGTACATCAGAATATATCAAAGCAAACGAGAACATTTACTGTATTGGATTCTTATTATTTTAATTCAATATCTACAATTGGAGAGTGATAATTTAAATATTGAATATTTCCATTGGAAATACTAAGAAGGCTACAAGTTCTTGGCTATTATACCGGGTTTTAAACTTTTTCATGGACTCACTTTTTTGGGAACCTTGTCATGGATTCTATTTTACAATGGATTGCTAGGTTTTTGGAGGTAAGGATTTTCCATTTCAAACTTCGCATTCCAGAATTATTTTAATGCAATAAATGTTTATTATTTCAACCTCCAATCCTCTTATATCTGTTAAAGCAATATCATTCATTCATTCTCATGATATATTTGGACCACATAAACTCTCTTTCATGTTGTCTATTTTCTCTTTTTATTTTTTCTATTTCCTTCCTTTAATTATCACAAATTTCTACAACAAACAAAGTGAATAAGAAAAGTTATATTATAAAAATCCTTTTTAAATGGACAATATAATACGAAGTTACGGCATTTAATATATATATATATATATATATATATATATAATTTAAGCTGATTTTGATAATTAAAAAAGAATTAAACACTGGCCTTAAACATAGTTCTTTGGTAAGAATTAAGAAAGTGTATACCTATTACCTATACAAAGATTTGCCGCAAAATTCATCTCCCCTTTATAACTACCACCTCAGCTCTTACCACAAAGACAAACATACCAAACATCTCTCTCTCTCTCTCTCCCCTAGCCTTGTCGGCAAAGGACGAAGCCATGTAAATAACCCTTATGTGATCAATCATCAAGGTCATTGTCATTTCCCCCTTTTATTTGATGGCTCAAATTACCTTTCCGAAATCTCTTTACAAACCGATTAGAAAATTTTATAGTTTCAGTAGACAAAGAGAAATCCTATTTTCAGGAATGAAGTGACCGTAAGTTGGACAATAAATAATAAAAAATGTTAGGTACACAACTTTTGTCACAACTTTTACTACAATTTAAATATTAAACAGTGATGGGTCCATATGAGTTCACGACTCTACCACTCACAACTCACCAAGTGGATAAATTGTGATCCTAGCATTACTTTATTCAAGATGAATATAAAAAAATTTAGGATTGGCTCATTTAATTCTTTTCAAACACAAATTGAATTTGAGCTTATCATCAAGTTCTATATGTTTATCTTCTCCCAAAAAAATAGTTCTATATAATTAAAATTTATTTATGTTTAACAAACTCAAGCTCCTTCACAAACTATTTGTTTAATTTATTATTTTTCTTATATAGTAAACCTAAATATTAAAATTGTTTACTTTCTCACAAATTTATGGTTATAATTAATATATAAATTATATTTTAAAATATATTATGTAAGTTGATTAGATAGAGTGATTATTATTATTTTTTTTTATAAACTTGAGATTAGATCATAAAAAATTTGTAAATAAATTCACAAAATATTAAATTAGTATTTGTTATTTATTGATAAGAAAAATAATTCATTTCATAGCGCGCGCGCGCGCACACACACACACATATATATATATATATATAATATTATATATACTTAAATCAAGTATCATATAATTACAAGATTATTCTAGATAAAACTCCAACTTAAAAAGTTTTTCATAGCCAAATAAACTCGCAAGTCACAATTCAAAACTATAGATAAATTATTGAATATTCTGAAAATATCATAAATGCATACTTTCTTCTCTTAAATAAATTGTAAATCTTACCATAAATTTAATTAGTAAGACCTACAATTATATAAGAGAAAGAAATATATATTTATAGTACTCTAAGAATATTTTATAATTATTAAAATCTATATATCTTATATAATACTATTTTTCAAAATCATGGCACTATGATGTTTCTATGATGTCATTTGTGTGTGACGTGATGTGACCATACTATGACCTGGTTAGGTAACCGCTTGGAGATTTGGCGACCATCGAAATGACAACAACCAACCAAAACAAACAAAAAAGGAGGGAGGGGTGAAGAGAGTTAGCACGCAAGTTTAAATACATGTTTTCAGTTTTTAAATAACATTATACGTATTTTTAAACACTTTCATATATTTTTAAAAAAATTAAAAATTGTTATTTAAACACATGTACCAGATACACCCTTATTATTTGAGAAAGTGACACCAAAAATTGGGCAAAAATAGTAACGGTGGAGGTGAGTTGCTTCATATAATAATAAGAAAAAACTTGTTAATTTGTTCAACCTTGACAAATGCATGTATTTTAGTACTCGTTAACAAGATCTTTTATTTACGGATACTATTTATACACCCAATTTTACATGATGATGGGTCAACCAAAGTTGTAAGCCTACATTCGACTACACCATGTTTTAAAATTTAGTGTTTATTATCGGAAATTTGAAATGTTTATACAAAGACCAAAGCATGTTGGTTCGACTGTTTGGCAGTAAGACACAGAACTTCGAAAAACATCAGCCAAAGGAATGAAAGAGAGACGAAAAAGGAGTTTTAACAGGGCAGCCGCTTTCTAAACCCTCAAAATATTAGCAAACTCAGATACTCGCTTTCTAAACCCTCAAAATATTAGCAAACTCAGATACTCCGCTGTCTAAACAGTGCTCCAAACGTTGGATGCAAAAATCTAAACCTGTTACATGGGAATGAAGGCGCATACACCTGACCAACAAATTCATCAGTCATGATTGATTTCTTCCACTCTTATTTAGGTCTTCAATTGGTGACACATTTCATTATCTTAAATGACCAGTAATAATGGGGAAGAGGAAGGTCATTGTTGCTTATTTCACTAACAATAACATCATCACTCATGATCTATAATAACTCCCGCTCTCCTACACTGAACCTGATTGTAAAGAGAACTCAGAAACAAGTACAAAGATCGACAAATCATACAACATGAGAACAGGATGATACAACAAAAACAAATCCAAATTATTGACATTCTAATCAAGAACTAGTTCGCTTGGAACACAAAAGAGAACAAATTGTGGATTTTCCACTAATTACAGCTCATAAGGCAAAAGCTACGGCCACATATCTACATCGGTGGAAGCAAAAACAGGATCTACAAAAGAAGAAAACATTGTCCGTCGGAAGCATTTTTAGAAATCTTTTTCCCTCAAATCTGAACAAGAGGCGGTTCCCACATCATCTAAACAACATCCACCTGAACCACTAGATTCCACTGGCTGTGTTTCTGTATTATCATGATTGTCTCCTTCAGATCTTCCAGGGAGTGACACCAAACCCATGGCTGCAAAGCTGTTTGCAATGACATTAACATCTCTCGTTCCACAGTAGAGACCCCGGCTCCCAGTAACGAGTATACCTCGACTCTGATCTGCATTTGTTAGAACAGCAGGCAATACATCCATCATCGGTGGGTTAGTCTGGGTTGACCCACTGATGAGCAGACGCAGAGTCTCTCTTGCACCCTTTTCCACCATGGAGTCAGTTTCAGACATCAATGGGTTCACAAGTTTTGGGTGCAATGGAGTGATGGTAGTTGAAATCGCAGGACCAGCACTAACAAGGTAGCCTTGACCTGAAGAGCAAACATCAATAACTGGAATGTGAACAATTGGGTCACACATCAAAGGCGTGAAGGTTGGGATCTGCTGAGAAGTTTGTATTGGAAACCGGAATAATGGGTCTGGCAGCAGAGATGGGAAATTCAAGGGAGCTTCACCTAGATTGAAAGGCGGTGTGGAAGTCAACAAGCTGGACGGCATAGAAGCAGGTAATAAACAAGAAAGTGGGGGAAGGGATGGCAATTCATTGGATGAGGTAGGAAGTTGTTGAGTTGCTGCTGAGCATTGCAGAGTTGATCCGCGAGGAGGGCACCAACAATAATAGGGGGTGAAAAGGGGTGAACCTATGTAAGAGACTTGAGATGTGGGGTTTAGAGCTGGTGGAACACCCAAGCTCCCTAGTGATTCTAGAAAACTGGATGGGGAGAATGACAACCCCCTGGTGGTTTCCGGTAGCTTCTCATTTTCGGAATTATTTGAAGAGGATGTATCAACTGTGATTGTTGAAGTAATGGTCAGATTGTCAACTGCTGAAAGATGGCTATCCCCTCTCCGGCGCAATTTTTCCCTGGCAGCACTCCTTAAAGAAGACAAGCATTTAGGCAGGCCATCTTTAAAGGAACTTGATCTTGGGCTGAGGCTACCCTGATAAAAGGTATTTGCTTTTACTGCTTGACTGCCAGTGTGCCGGGAACGCAGAGATTTAGATGCCGTTGATGAGAATTGTCCATTCTGAGATATATCAGACAGTTCGGTAGTGGTATCCAAGGGAGGAATGGATGAGCCTGAAGAACTCGCTCGTGATCTACCCACTGTTGAACTCACAAGATAAGCACGAAGATGAGTTGCAAAACAGCTAAGGCGTGACTCACTGATTCCCGTAAATTCAGCAATAGAAGGTTTCCTTTTGAGTAAATCCTTCATCTGTTAGAATGGAAAAGGATAAAAAAATTAACGACGACTTTAACAGAGCTAGCAACAAGTAAAAATCAGCCTTAAACTTGGCTGAATGAGAAAAAATGTTAGGACTTAGCATTTTTCATACTCTTGACAACTAGAGCACAATTCTGAGCAACCTCAAGTGGGTGAAGGCCCAATCAAATTATCAAAGGCATACTGGCATATGTAGATAGATGTGAATTATCAGTCATTCATACCTTTGCAAGCAAATCAATTCCCAAGAGCTTTGACTTCTCTGAGAACCAAAAGTAAAAAACTCTGCCTCCTGGGACTTTTATAACAAAGGAACGGCCAGAATTATCTGCTGGGATTTCATCCACTGCCACAGCAGCACATTGGGAATTACTACTTCCAGTAAACAACCTCTCCGTCTGACCATCATCCCCAATGAATGAGAGGCGCAGATCAGATGTTGGCAAAACTGTAAGATTCAGATTTCCCCTGCAACAATGCAAAGAAGAGAATGATATTAGGAGCATTGAATGGTGAAAACAAAGCAAAACAACATCCAACAAAGTAAATAAACACAAAAATACGACACATTATCTAGATAACATATAAAGTGCCTATAAAATCTACTTATATAATAAAAAGAAAAAGGTCCAATCAAAAGTTAATGTCACTTATACTTCGGTTTTTATATAAATCTCATGAATTACAAATAATAAACAAATAACTTTTTAACCGAATTTTGTCTATTAATGCTTTGTCATATAATCGCGGATTTACAGTACTGTCTGCATAGTAATTAGTGCTAAATATAATCTCTAAATCACTTGTAATGAGACCCTAAAGCATATTTGGCCCAATCTTTTTTGGCTGTGAAAATAAAACCACTAAATAAATCCATACATGCTCTCCACTAAGCACAAAGACCTTTTTTTTTTTTTTTTTTTGGGGGGGGGGGGGGGGGGGGGGGGGGGCTTGTAATGATTATCTCCAAGTGGCTTAAATTTCTCCATCCTTTGTTAAACAAAATGCAAGAGGAACCAAGCCTAGGTTCAAAAATATAGCTCCTCATTGACCAGCTTCAATGATGCATTAAGTACCAAACATCCATAATTAATAATCATATTTCAGCAGAGACAGATACACTACTCATACTAAGGAAGTCATAGGCACAAAGAATTCAAAATAAGACATAAACTCATTAGTTACTTATGGTCCTTAGACCAAGTGCTAAAATTCACTACAGAAGATGTTTTTCAATGAAGGAAAAAGCTAGATGTTAAAATGTATAATGCATGAAGTAAACCGTTTTTAAATCAATAAATTCCATGATAGCGACATACAGACAGTGACATTAACTTAGATTCACAAGTATCTAAGAAGAGGCCTTTCACACCCAAAAATTCTATTCCAATTAAATTGCCAAGCCTATTGATCCAGAAAGCAGCAGCAAGCTATATAATATAGGAGCATGAAACTACCTTTACTTCCTCTTAATTCAGAGATCATTATAGAATACGCCCACTTTACCTACAAGTCAAAAGATATATTTATTTGGAAGAATGAACATTGTCACCATCAATAAGCTAAAACATAGATTCCTGCAATTTCTACTAATCATCAACAACCATCAATACGCCTACTTCCCATAAATATTGTATTCGTATGAAACTTGATACTAGAGGAAGAGTTCCAACACCCAACATAAAACCTCTATTCCCCTCACCCCCAAACCAAAAATACATATATACTTTTAAACAAGACACCAAAGAATATATAAGAAAATTTTAAGGTGACTACAATCTATGACATAATTAACATACAGAATGAGTAATTGGGAGTAAGGCTTTGCATCGAATTGTTATTTTATAATCAGCATAACCAGTATAATCAATACACTAACTTCCAGCGTTGCCCCCTGTCAAAATGCAACCACAGCTATGCAATGTCATATCAAGATGCAGCAGTCTATCATAAAAATAAATAGAATCATGGACACGCAGCAATTACATGGCTAAAATGAATGGGCATTTCTATGCATTGAAAACATGCAACCTAGACATGTTCATCAGGAAAATAATTAAATATACTATTTGTCCCCTTGAGTTAAGGGATATCCCAAAGAAACAAGGACATGAAAAATAAATAAACTTAGCACTACCATATACACTATACAAAAATGGAAAAGTAAAAAGACTATCAACCTGGACATCTAGAAGTAGTTGTGCAAGTATCTGCTGAAAACCGAAGCACTCAGAAGGGCTAAAAACAGAAAATATATTAATTATGATCACTGAAATTATATCACACATACACAAACTTACAGGTATATTAACATGTTCCATACACTGCAAAACATCATAACATTACTAAAATCAGGTATATTTTAAACCAGCTTCCTGCATAGAATAACCAAAGCCTAATTGTATAGCACAATGTGATCAATTACCATTAAATAGCTGCAAAAAGGTTTAACAAATCATCCATATATGTATTTTCAACTAAAGGAGTTACAAGAAGCATCACCATTGCATATAACCAACCATAGGGGAAAGGAAACAAACACAGTCCCCTCCTCTCTTATTTGATGAGAAGAATTAATTAAAATGAGATAATAATAAGAGAAATATAAACCACTAAGTTTGTAAATTTAACAAGCAGAAAATTGTTGTGGAGTACAAAGTGAGTGACTGGCGAATGTCTACACCATGGATGATGAAAGCAAAATCGAAATCCTAACTCTTAAACCACAAATAAATGCCCCTACTGAAAAAGAATCACCAGCACAGCATGCCCACTTCAGGGATCATGCTAAAAATAATAATTGACTAAGTGATTTCACTTCAACCACATTACTGCATGAAATGATGAACGCTAGAGATACTACAAATCGTTCATTTTCATTGAATGCTAATGCTAAATCAGTAAATCCAATCAATTTTTTTTGCATTAAAAAGAGGATAACAGCAAAAAAACACAACGATATTCAACTAATTTCACTTCAATCCATATCACAAGCATACAAAACATATATAGACTCACTGATATCAATGTAATTGAAATTACCTTATAGCAGTTGGGCACATGAGAGTCCCTTGCTTGTTGATCTTTCCAACGCGAATCGAAACAAGAGGGATACAGAAGCACCTCGCTAACATACCAACCTCTGCTGGCTCAAAATGCTGTTGTTTTCATCAAAAACACAAAATTAAAAGCACCCATTAGTTCAAGTGTCAATAGCAGAAATACCTAAAATAAGAAACGCGTTAAATCCAAGCTCCTATGGCTAAAACTACAAAATCAACAATTAAACCCTAAGCTCAATCAATTTATTTCTCAATTTTCACTCACGCCAAATTCGTGAAACCGTGCAAAGCCTCAGTGGCCACCACACCAATTTCCTACATAGAATCACGCCAAAAACAAAGCTTCTAACCACAGAACCAGTGAATGATACCAAATCGAAATTTCCCAATTCTTATCCAAAAAAAAAAAAAAAAAAAATCTCTTCGAATTAGCAACATACCTGACTCAAATGAGCCAGCAGGCGATCTTCGGCGACGCCATTCGAAGCGTCCATCTTCAACAACGGCTTCAACCTCTCATCGGCGCGACAAGCTCCCATCACTTGCAAATCCAGAGCCTGTAGCCATTGAAGAACACGGTCCTCTCGATCGCTCCGCTGAAGCAACAGATCTCCGTCCCCTTCGTCCACGAGAATATCCGTCAAACGCTCCGTCAGCCCAATCTCCCTCCTCGACTCGTTGTTCTCCCGCGAACCGCTCGAACTCGCTCCGGATCCAACACCGCACAACGAAACCGAGTCCTCCATCGACATCGACATCGACATCGACGACGACGACGAGTCTTCGTATTCCTCGCCGTCGTATTGGTTCACTCGATCTTGACCGTCGATCTTGTCGTTAGCCATAGCAAATCTCTGAGAAAAAAAAAAATTTTTAAATTTTCCCGGAAAGTTCGGATCAAATCTCAATCGGAAACCCTAAAATCGGGGCTCAAATCTTGAAGAAATGATGGCGATAAGGTATATCTGCGTGTGAGGAAGAGAGAGAAAGAGGGAGTTTTGGAGAGAGAGCGAATATCTCCCACAAAAAATTTTGTTTTGAGGCAGACAAAGTATACGGTAGCGATAAATAAAAAGAAGCGCCTGTGGGTTCGTTGGAAAAACGAAAAAATGACCAAGCGGACCGGAAAGCTGTTTATTAAATACGATTTTTTTGATTCGGTTTCAAGTCCGGGGCATGATTGCCATTTTGTAAAATTATTATACTAATACAAAATTTTATTACGTAACCTTTGGAAATTGATGGGTCAGTCGGCAAAGATTTGGTTTGGTATTTAACTCGTAGCGTAAATTCCACTTAGCTCAACTTATATTAAAAATTAATAAGTGTCTTAATCTTAACAGTGAAAGAATTCTGAAAGACGCATTATTTCCAGAATATCATTTATAACTATCTCAACATTGGACAATTTTGACAGTTTTAGTATACAAAAGCATTGGACCTAAGCTGATAACATAACACATCAACTTATAAATATTATTTTTTTGTAAAATGCTTTTTCTGTATAACATAACTTTTACAATTTTATATGCCCATTTATGTGATTAAATTATAAAGATTAATTTCTAAAATGCTTTTGTTATCGGATTGGATGAATATAATTAAGGTAAAATCAATTGGTAACGTATTGCCAATAAAAAAAATTGGTATTGTATTAGAAATTAATAAAAGTAAATAAACAAATGCTTTTTTAATTATATTGTGCAACTCTTTATAGTTTGCCAAAAAAATATCTCAATCCTATTTCACAGATTCATTTATTAATAATAAGTATGAGTTAGTAAAATTTATAGTATTCTCACCATGACTCTTGCTTCTTCCTTCTTTATTTATATCAATAATTTTGCTACTACAAACTAAGCTACAATTTTTTGCCATAATTTTTCAAATGAAAAACCATAAATAGTAGAGAAAAATTTGTGAGTTTATGTGAAAACGACAGATAATCTATCACAGTTTGTCACATAGGATAGTTATAACCAAAGTTAGAGAATTTGCATAAGCTCGTGCAAAAAATCATGTCTATTTTAGCATAAAAACATACTCTTTTTTTTCAATTTTACATACTCATTTTTCAAATACAACACAACCCAAATCAATTAATCTATTTTACACTATATTTCATTAAGATGTCAGTTTATTTTCTTTATTTTTTTCATTATTAATTTTTTTGAAATATTATTTCTCTTTCTTCACGCATAACAATTATTATTCAATATTTTCCTTCATCCTTGAGATATGTAAAAAAAGAATAAAACTAAACGCAAACTAAATAATATCAGTAAATTTACACATTTATTGTAACAAATTTATAAATTTACACAATTATATATAAATTAATATTGGTCATTTTTAAACAAAACTGTATAAATTATACACACTTTTTTTACTGTTATAATTTAGTTAAATTAACACTCTCTATTTAAATATAGTTCACACATGTTTAATACATTTTTTTTCTAAAAACTGGCACACAATGTGGCCGTTTGGATTCGACATCCACGTTTCCCTTCTGCGTTTTCAGATTTTTTTTTTTCTCCTGCGCGTGAATAGTAATCTCACATAAGTTCACTGTGCAGAGGATAAAAATCACTGTTCACGTACTGTTTAGCACTGTTCACATACTAAAAAATATTAAAAATTGATCTCACGATACTATTTACACATTTAAAAATTATTTTGCTACAATATTTTCAATTTCAACAACGATAAATTCAATCTAAACGGACCCAATAAATCCATCAGTTTAGTTAATTTCAAATCCTAAATTTTAATTTCTTTACTGTATAACTTATAAATAAATTCAAATTAAAAAATTACTTTAAACTCAAAATAATAATAAAAAAAAGCTTTATCATATGTGCCAAGTGTGCATGATGAAGTTAATTAAAATTAAAATAATATTAAGATCATAATTTTTACCGCAATTTAACCACACGCGCGGAAAAAAAATGGTGAGTTAACTGCTCCAACACTCACGATTTGCATAACATTTCCCTTCAAATTTTTTTTTTTTTTTTTGAGAAGTCAAATTATTCTGCTTGCATGTGATGTGATGTGATATGAAAAGTTAACGTCAGCATCAACATAGTGGGTCCTAGCACACACAGACCAAAAAATGGTGGGACCAAGAGTACCACATCAGATGCTTTAGCTGACATTTTTGTCTAATTAAAAGAGTTTAGGTGATTGAAAGGGACAGGTTGGAATAATTAAGAGGTGGAGGGGCAACTGGCCAAGCCTTAAGCATTAGGGAACAGCAACAAAGTACGTTCCTGTGTGGTCCGTTTATAATGGATGAGGTTTCCTAACGTGTGGCTTAGGATATATTAATTATTGTAAGAAAACTTTTGAGAAAAAATAAAAAGTAAAGTCATGTTTAATAATAGTTTTTGTTTTTTATTTTTAAAAACTTGTTTTTAAGAACATAAAGTAGAAATAATTTTCTTATATTTTTGAAATAAAAAATATATTTGGTTAGTTAAAATTAAAAATGTAGTTTTTTGAAAAAATATATATTAAAATATGTTGTTATTAAAATTTAAACTCTAATACTAATTCATTAAATGAAATAAATTCATTAGATTAAATGTGTGTTTTTATTGACTTTTGAAAATTATAAATTGTAAATAATCTTTTGCATGTTTTCAATTTTTTTCACAAATTAAATTTTAGAAGCTATTTTTATTTTCTGTTTATTTTGAGTTGCCAAACAAATTTTTTAATCTTAAAATAAGAAATTATTTTTAGAAATAAAAACTAAATAGAAAAAACAGTTACCAAACATAACATAATTTACTGTTATAAAAAAATTTCAACTCTTCATCAATTTAAAAAAAAAAAATAGATGATTAATATGAGATGGGTTCAAGTTATACCTGGTATAATTTCACAAGAGTTACACCTTTTATGGACCATTGATTACTATTAGATTTAAGGATCAAAAAACACTCATAATAATGTCATTATTACTACCTTGAAATTAATGATTTAAACATTAACTTTTATTATTTAAGGAAAAAGAAAAATCCACAGCATTAATTCTTTTTTTTTTCCTTCCATATCATCATCTTCCTCCTCCGTAAAATATTCGTTGAATAATTTAGTTTTAATAAATGGAAGTAACCATAATTTGGTTAAACTACATGTACTCTTATATGTATTTTCTTTAGTCATGGCCATCTATAACCTAAGTCAAAATTTATTGAACAGTTTATGCCGCCATGAGCACGTGACAAGAAATTTCTTGAAGAATGGGCTACACCCTTGACAAATGTTGATGATATTCAGGAGGTACGGTCTCCATTTTGGGCGTAATAGTCTTTCCCCATTGCCAGTGAATTTTCCATAATTTTACATTGAATTTTTTCTATATCGAAATTTAAGAAATACTGCCTTGGAAAATTGAGAAGCAGTCCATGGTCAGAGTTAGATGGGCTTCAGCCAGAGACACGAATCATAAATGAGCAGCTGGGGAAGATTATTACAAAGGGATCCTCATTGTCAATAGCCAACCAGCAGTCAATGGGGAAAATCTGATTCCCCATCTAGTTGTTAGTAATGATTTAATTTTCTTTTGATTCCTGCTGTTGAGAATCTTACTATGCAGTGTTTAAATTGCTGAAGAATCAAAAGTACATAAAGAACTCTATTGTGCTATAAGCTGATATTGAACTTTGATTCCTGGGATATTATAAAAGAGATTTTGTTTCTATTCCTATTAATGAAGATTAAAATAATACTTTTTTTTGTTAGGGTTCCATAATATTTAGTTCCAAGAGAGAACATATGACTCTAAATTTAAGCATTCGTCCTTTTACCGAGAGTGTTCCCTAGTTATTAAATAAAAACATATGTATACATGAATTGCCATCTTTAGTTTAGTTTTTTTTTTTTTTTTTTTTTTTTTCCTTTAATAAAAAGAGTTAATGCCTAAATCACTAATTTCTAGGGAGTAATAATAACATTACTATGAATGTTTTTTTACCTTTAGATCTAATAGTAATTAATGGCCCATAAAAAGTGTAACTCTTGTGAAGTTACACTAGGTATAACTTGAACCCATCTCGATTAATATATGCACTTAAAGCATAATTAACCGACCATGATGGATTAACCTTGACCGAAATTGCAGGTAATTATTATTAGAGTTCACTATTTCTCTTTTCCTTATTTTGGAGACTGTTTTGGATGAAAGGGAATCGTTACTTTTGGAATTTCAACCTTCTAAATAAGAACAAAGTTTCTCTCCAAACTAGTTTAGAGAGAAACCCTACAAACTCACTATATATCTTTATATTGAGTGTGAATTTTGAAAATCTAACCGTTGAATTTCATGTTCCTTATGTCCTTAACATGCATATCAAATTTCGTTCAAATCGGATGTTATTTACTATTTAATCAATTGACTTATATTTCATACACAACTTTAGATTACAAAAACTTGATATTATAACATTTATTTGATGAAATAGCAATTGATCTTTGATTTTCTTGAAATTTTGTAAGCATTAAGGATGTAATAAGAACATGCAATCTAACGGTTAGATTTTCAAAATTCACACTCAATATAAAGATATATGGTGAGTTTGTAGGGTTTCTCTCCAAACTAGTTTGGAGAGAAACTTTGTTCTCTAAATAATTATTGTACTGTGTTACTTACACATCTGGACCTTAGGTTACTGACAAATTATGAAATGCTATGAAATATCTACTTCTGTGGGTCCCATTGGACTTTAATAATTCATTATTGCGTTCCCAAAAAAGAAAAAATAAACTTGAGTTTGGTAGTTGTTGAATCACGGATAGAAAGTTTTCAAGGGGAAAATAAAAAGTAAAGGCTAATTATTAGAGCTTTTCATAAATAACAGAAAATTAACTAAAATTTCATGACCATTTTCATCTTCTTCTTTTTTTTTTTTTTAAGGGTTTGGTTAATATGTACCTTTAAAGAACACATTAAAATATTTATTTTTTAAAATATTTTCTTGAAAATTAAAAAAAATTGTTAATATTTTTTCAATTTTCAAGAAAATATTTCTAAAAATGATTAATTATTATGTGCCTTTAGGACACACATTAGAAAAATTATTTTTTTTAAATTTTTTTTTTTTGAGAAACTTTTGTTAGTAATATGATTGGTGTTAAAAATTAAAATAGTTATTGGGATGTCATATGTTTGGAACACTTTTTATATAAAATAATAGTAAGATTAGGAACACAAAAAAGTTTATAATTTTTATTACAACTTACTATATGACAAGTTGTAAATAGTGAAAGTATGAAAAAGGTGTGGACTATTCTTTTGTGTCCCAAAAATTTTCCATAAAATAATATAAGAACTCTTTTTATCCTAATATGCAGTTGTTTCTAAAAAAAGAAAAAAAAATCATGCATTACTATTACATATTATATTTTAAATGTAATTATTTTCATTTAACATATGGAATATGTAATAGGTGGGAAAAACTAAGCCAAGGGATAAAATAGGTGACACTTTTTTATGAAATTGTAGGGAAGATGGTGTATTCTCATTGATTGATCAATGTCATTGAAAAAGGTAGTTAGAAAATTGCCCTACCACTTGATTTATTGGGGGGCGGGGCGGGGATAAAGACCTCCTTGGCATATATGATCCGCATATGCTTCGGGATATGCCACAGAATGACATTAATCAAACTACTATTCAACTTTGCCTGCTTTTTGCCAAATTTTCTACGATGAGAATTATTTGTAACCTGGCCTGGATTACTTTTTATTATATTGTTGACAATTTAGTGTTTTAATATATTAAATTAAATTTTTTATATAAATAATAATTAAAAGGTAATTTGCTCTTAGGAATTTTTTTTCTATACATGAGTGATTACGAGGTAAATTCTATTGCGTCATGGCGTCAACAGATTGTTTTCATAATTGCTCCCCAGAACACCCTCATTCTCAGAGTGAATCTTATGTGTAAAAGAATAGATACCAAAGCAAATATTAAAGTTATCAGTATTGTTGTTGCCTAAAGCATTGTCAAATTTTGAAAAATGGGTTCATAGTTCACATAAGCTATTTAACCAATCGGTTGCCTCCATTATGATATGCTTGCTTTCCTTGAAGGACTGATTTTTGCCTTATAATTCGGGAAGCCAATTAGTGTACAGATAACCAGACACGCTATCAATAGATAATGTAATGATTACAAGTAACATCCCTCTCACGTGAGAGTAAACCTCACGTTTGAAACTCACCCCCAATAATATGAGAGTGAACTGTTACACAAATTACCATCTTTGTGAGATGCCATGCCTATAGCCTATAGCCTATAGCCTACAGGTACATGTCTTTTTTTTTTTTTTTTGGTATCAAGAGAGACATAATACATTAACAGCAAATCATTCTATTACAAAATAGCTTAGTATGCGTTTTGAGTACGAGTTTTGCGTTTTTTCTTGAGTCCAGTGTACTATTCACAAAGCCACAAGTACGGAAAACATTGTAAGGGTCAATAAATTTGGGTTCCACAGACATTATTTATGATTTAAAAATTATTTTACTACAGTAAAAACATAATACATTAATAGTAAATCATTCTATTACAAAGTAGCTTAGTGTGCGTTTGAGTACGAGTTTTGCATTTTTTCTTGGTTCCAATGTATTATTCACAAAACTCGCAAGTACGGAAAATGTAATAAGAGTCAATAAATCTGGGTCCCACGAGCATTATTTATAATTTAAAAATTATTTTACTACAGTATTTTCAATAATAAGTTTTCAATTTTCAGCAATAAGCGATATCCAAACAAATACTTAGCCTTATCTCTTCTAAAATATAATTAAAACTCTTTACCAAAAGGCAACAGAGGTTCCATCACACACGCCAAGTTATCAAATACAATATAACATAGTTAAGAGATTGTGAGGAGACTCCTACTTTAGCCAAAGTGTCCACACACGTTAGCTTCTCAAAATATATGCTCAATAGCTGAGTTGAGCAAGGTCCTCGAGAGGCTCCCACATTTAGTTTCAATTGATTTTATCACAAGAATTTTTATTTATTTATTTATTTTTTTGGTTGAGAAGGAAGACTTTTATTGAAAGGAACTAAAGAACGGCCAAATCGGCCAAGCGAGCCTAGCTAAACTGTGACCAACTTTGTTCCCATCTCTCCTTACGTGAAAGTATGACAATTTTTAAAATGATCCGAAAAATAACGACATTCTGTTTATCAAATGAGCATAAGGAGCTAAACCATTATCCTTATATTTTAGGGCCTTCATAACCAACACCTAGTCACCCTTAACAATAGCTCTATGGAGTCCCAATTCACTTCCAAACTCCATTGCCTTACACTCTGCCATAGCCTCAATTTCCACGAGTTGGAATGCCTGACCCAGTTGCTACATAAGTGACGCAATAACCTCCCCTCGATAGTCCCGAACAACTACTCCTATTCCAGATTTGTTGTCTGCATTTGATAGCGCACCATCATAATTGATCTTGTAAGTGTTTGGTGCAAGTGCTGTCCACTTTGTATGAGGTGTTGAAGTGATTCGATTCTGCCTGAGATTGCATCTCCGAATCTCGTTTCAGCTCTCCTCTGCCATTTGTTGCAGATCTTTGGTAAGGCAGCAAGTGTGATTCAGCCTAAGTTTGTTTCGTTGATTCCAAATACTCCACACCTGGATAGCAAATCGGTCCAGTAGCTTCTCATTAACAAGAATCCAGCTGCACAACTCCTTAAAATCAACAAAATGCGTCATTGATCGAAAATTCCATTTGTCACCTTCCCACACCTCATCCAAGCCCAGCCAACTCCATAGTGCATGCAAAGTATCCTCTGCTTTTAGGGAGCAATGGTCACAACTGGGATTTTGAATTATGGTTCTCCGGACCAGATTTTGTTTTGTTGGTAGTGAGTTTTTACATGCACACCACAACATATTTTTATATCTGTTTAGAACTTCCAGAGACCAGATGCACTTCCAAACTTTCTTATCCACCTCCGAAAGAGTGCTAACCTCTGAATTTTCCTTAAAGTCCTTAAGAAACTAATACCCAGACTTGCAATTGTATTGCCCATCTACAATGAATGGCCAATACAAAACATCTTCAGTTTGGCTTCGAGGCAGTGGTATTTTACGAACAAGTTCCGCTTCAGCTGGTATGAACACCCCCTTGATCATTTCATCATCCCATTTACCCGTGCTGTTGTCAATCAAGCAGTCCATTATGGCATTTTCCATAGACTCTATGATTGGGGAAGTGAATAATTGTGGATTCTTTATGGGCAGCCAATGATGCTGCCATATTTTGATATTTTTTCCATTCCCCACCCTGAATCTAGCACCCATTTGGATCACCTCTCTCCCCTTCAAAATACTTTTCCAAGCATAGGAATTGGTTGTCGATTCTTTTGCTTCCATGAACGAACAATGGGGAAAAAAATCTTGCCTTAAAAATTCTGTAAAGAAGAGTGTTTTCATTATGTAAAAGCTGCCATGCTTGCTTGGCAAGAAGAGAGTCATTGAAAAGAGCAAGATCTCTAAATCCCAATTCTCCTTCTAGTTTTGGTTTTGTCAACTTTGACCATTTGACCCAATGTATTTTCCTTTTGTCACCTCGCAGCCCCCAAAATAATTTTTTTACCATTGCTTCAATTTCATGGCATAGGCCCAAGGGTAGTTTAAAGCATCCCATGGCATGTGTTGGAATGGCTTGAACAATGGCTTTGATAAAGACTTCTCTACTGGCTTGAGAAAGGAGCTTCCCCTCCCACCCTTGTAATTTCCTCCAAACTCTCTATTTAATATAGCTAAAGCTTGCTTTTTTTGTCCCTTCCCACCAATGAGGGTAGCCCCTAATATCTTTCATAAGACCTTATTTCATTCACACCCAACACATTTTTGAACTCCTCTTTAACGTCATTTGTGGACTTGCTAAAGAAAAGAGAAGTCTTTTCTTTATTTATTTTTTGGCCCGACACTTCTTCATATTCCGCCAAAATTTTGAGCACGTTTCCACATTCTTGAGAATTTGCCTTACAAAAAAGCAAGTTGTCATCTGCAAAAAAAATAAATGGGTTAGTTTTGGGCCTCTCTTACAAATTGAGAAGTTGTTCATTTCCTTTGCTTGTGTAGCTTTTTTGATTAAGCCATGTAATCCTTCCATGCATAATAGGAAGAGGAAGGGAGAGAGTGGGCCCCCTGGTCTTATGCCTTATTTTGGATTTATTAACCCCTTTGGATCACCATTCACTAGAATTGAGTAGGAGACTGTACAAACACACTCCATGATCAAACCAATCCACCTTGAGCAAAAGCCCATTTTTTCCATCAATTTCTGAAGATAATTCCATTCCACCCGTCATACGCCTTGCTCATGTCTAACTTTAAGCCCATAAAACCTGTTTTCCTGAATTATGATTTTTCATACAATGCAAGGTCTCAAAAGCTATTAAAACATTATTTGAAATAAGCCTATTCTTTGCAAAAGCAGATTAATGCTCAGTTATAAGTTCTGGCATGAATTTTTTTAATTTGTTTGCAAGGACTTTGGAGAATATTTTGTACAAAACATTACATAGGCTAATAGGGTGATATTGGGAGACTAAAACAGGGTTCTTCACTTTTGGAATTAAAGTGACAAAAATATGATTTATTGGGTAAGGTAGTTTACCTGCATTCAACCAATCTAGTATTGTGGAATTCACCTCGCTTTTCATAATCCCCCGAAAATGTTGGTAGAATAGGGGTGGCATCTCATCAGGACTTGGTGCTTTTAGAGGCGCCATTTGGTCAAGCGCTTCTTGAATTTCCCAATCCATGAACTCTCCCATTAGCTGTTCATTAATCTCATCTGTGACTAGCCTTGGAATAAAGAACAGAGAACTTTCTTCAATGGCCAAATTCCTTGTAGTGAACAACTCTTCAAAATACTCCACAATGTTGTCTCCAATCGCTTCTGGTTGCTCTTGCCAAATACCCTTTTTATCTTCAATTCCAAGAATGGAATTTTTCCTAAATCTTTGAGTTACTTTATTATGAAAGAATTTAGAGTTGCTATCACCATTTTTCAACCATAACACCCTTGATCTTTGGCTCTACATTCGAGTTTCCTTGTCCATGAGAACATGAATTTCAGCCTTCAATTCTCTAAGACAAGCATTATCTCCCCTCCTCATTGTCTAGGCCTCTACCTTGGCTAGCATCTTCTTTTTCTTTCTTTTTTTTCCTCCAATTCTCGCCTAACATTTCCAAAAACATTTTTTTTCCCCACCATTCCAAATCCTTGCTGAATTTTTCAAATTTTTTTTTCATGATATCATATTCTTCACCATTCCTCCAATCCGCCTCCACAATTTCTCCACAACGTGTGTCAGATAGCCACATCTCCTCAAACTGAAACACTTTCTTCCTAGGTGGAGCTTCCAATCCCAAAAGATTGATCAGGAGTGGAATATGATCTGATGACATACATCTGAGATGAAACACCCTTGAGCCTTAAAATCTTATGAGAAACTCACTATTCCCCAATCCTCTATCCAACCATTCTCATAAAGAATTACCATTAGTAAAGTGCTTACTCCAAGTAAATTTGGATCCCTCAAAACCTAAATCAATGAAGCCATATTCATCAATTACATCTCGGAATTGTTGCATTTGGATGTGACTCCTCAATGCTCCCCCCAATTTTTCATCTTGTCTACTGATTTCATTGAAATCCCCCGCACAAAGCCATGGAATTTCTAATCTATTGTTTAAACTCCTCAATTTATTCCAAGCTTCCATTCTCTGATGAGTTTTAGGCTCTCCATAGAATCTAGTGAATCTCCATTATGTTTCCCTATTTTTGTCTAAGGTTACATCAATAAAATACCTATGTGAATCCTCAATAGTTACACGAACATCATTTTTTCAGAACAACACCAATCCTCCACCTCTCCTCTCACTACAAACCTCCCACTTGTGATCAAAGTTTATGTTGTGAAGTACTCATTCTAGCCTAGCTTCGTCTGCCCATGTTTTGGCTAAAAACACGATAGAGGGATCTTTTTCCTGGATAATGTTTCCAAGCTCCTTCTTTATACGTAGGTTCCCAAGCCCACGACAATTCCATACTAAGAGATTCATGGCTCCTGACAGGGCTGAGCAACAACCTCCACCATTTGAGAAGAGAATTCAGCATCATCCGTCAAAACCTGTTTCTTGTTGCAAGGTAATTCAGAATGATCATCAATTGTAGAAAAACTTCTTTTACATGGACCTATGTATTCTGCCTGAGCCATCTGTTGCGTGTTCTTGCCTCTGTCCAACCTAGTCCAAGTGCCAATTTTTTTTTTTTTTGTTGCCCTAATAAGTTCATGCCCCTCACGTGACAGAGAGTTAAGGGTGGACATGTGAGCATTAGGGTTTGCTTGAGCCGCTTCTTGGGATTGATTGCTGTTGGAGGGATTACTCGGGGCATTAATTGGAATAAATCCAATTGGTGCCGTTGGAGTTACTAGACAGCTATTAATAGACTTTTCGTGGATGTGTATCCCTATATTTTCTGCATTAGCTCAATCCGGATGTTGTGGAGAGAAATTAGGGTCTTAAGCTTTAATACCCGCGTAAACACTTCCTGAATAATGAGCCTCATTAATTGTGTTGGTTTTCTCCCATAAATGACCCTTGAATGAGTTGTCCGATGAGTCTAGGTTGTGCACCACCGTGACCTCCTCCTTAGCTCGTGGTTCACCATTGATTTCATCGCCATCTTTAGGTCTGGCTTCAGTACTGTGTGGCTTTGATGCTGAACGTTTCTGATTGTAAAAACCTGGAACAGCCACCATACTTCGCTTTGACAAAAAAATGGTGGAGCTCGTAATGAAGGTCTAAATTGCTTTTGTGTTTTTGCTAGACTTCCTTCACTATCCAACCATATCTCGTAGTAACGATCCGAGTGATCCAATTAGCCACACCAATAACAAATATTAGGTAAATGCTCAAATTTGAACGTGACCCAAGATTTTTTTTCCTTTGTCCATAGATACAACTCGGCTATGGCAAAGGGGTAGAGATACATCCATCTCCACTCTAATCCTCATAAAATCACCCCCCTCTGTTTCAGCTAGATCAGTAGAATGTACAATATTCCCAACAACTTCACATATTTTCTTTGCTGCCTTAACATTCATATATCTGTAGGGGAGCCCATGAACTTGAACCCAAAATCGAGTCTTCTCAAATTTCAGTTCTTCCATTGCCACGCTCTTATCATATTTCTACATGATCTTCGAGTGCTTATCAAAACACCATGGTTCGGCATTAAGGACCTTCTCTACTTCATGTTCATTTTCAAAAATGAAAAGAATCACATGATTGCCCAAGTTTTTGATCTTAAATCCACTCCTTGAGCGCCGCAATGGAGTAAACGCTTTTGCAATGGCCTCAATGTTAAGAGCCCGTTTTCTAAGGAACTTTGCTGCTATGATGTGTTCTTGAAGGTGAATTCATCTTCCAAACAGCAGCCTGGTCCCTCTCTCTCCGAAAGCGATAAGTTCGTCCACTTTTGAGATAGTTTTTCCGTGTCTAAACTATCTCTAGGCATAAGCAAAAAAGTTAAAGAAGCACAATGTGTTTCCCTATTCCCTTGAAGAAAAACCCAACTAGCCAACGAACTAACACTGTTAGAATGTGTAGAACAAAAAACCTTCATAGAAGGTGCGGCAATTCTACTGCTTAAGAGAAGTTTGGAGGAATTTCTTGGCTACAGAGAAACTTTTTGTCTCGTATCCCAACATCACTTTGTGGTTTATGAGCAAATATAATATAAGTTCCGCATGTAGTTCCACACAGACAAATAAAAATCCAAAGTTGTTGGCCTATTTGTGAGTTCATCCTTGAGGGCCCAAAGTTCAGCCAAGGTACTAGAAGTTCTTCCCTATTCAGTTTAACCCAAATTGGGTTTGGTCCATTTGACATGGATCAGAGTTCTGGAAAACATCTAAAATTTGCTATGCTTTCCCATCTCTCTAGCATTAGCCAAACAACTAGGATCATTTTAACTCATGCATCACATAGCGTTGGATTGTTGTGAAAACTTGTGTATCATCAGCAGAAGTGAGATAACTCTAAAAAGAAATTGAGAAAAATATTGGAGAAACAACACAGCTATTATTGCTAATTTCACTAGTTGAAACACATTGACTATAATGGAGTAAAATTGTCTAATGTCTCATAAAGCTGGAGATTATAATTCCATTTGTTTGGTTCTATGATGATCAATGCCAACGACCATTATATCAATGAGCAACCATCTATAGTCATGTCAAAATATAACTAGATTTCTTCTGCCAACCAGTGCCCTATCTATCAGACAACGTCTGAAGTCTGAAGCTTTAAATCACTTGCTCTTCTTTGGTTCTCTTGCATATTGATCTATCAATGCTTCGACATCTTTCCAGAACAGTCCCTCCACCAAAACTCCATCCTTTGTGAACCTGTAACATCACAAGAGACTAGAAATATGAACAGGGTGTATACCAATGCACTTCAAACGTCCAAAAACAAAAAGATCAATGTCAGTGTGTGTGTGTGTGAGAGAGAGAGAGAGAGAGAGAGAGAGAGACCATTGAGTAACACTTTTGGTAAATTGTACAGGTTCATTTGCAGAAACTGATTTCGGATCTGAACTTGCTATGATAAGTGTGTACATATCAGAAAATCTGGGCAATTTGGAAGACACCACCAAGCCAGTGCTGGTAAAGGATCCCTGCACAGAGAAATTGCAACAACTAAGATGGGAAACAGATGAAAATATGTCTGAAGTCAAGCACGAAAAATTTAGCAGACATTGATGCATAATACAACCAAGCAATGTAAACAGATGGAGTCTTATTAGGTATTAAATTAGCAGGAATATCTTCTTCTTTTCAGCAACCTGTTGATTTACTAAAGAAGCCAATATTTGGAGAAATTGCCTTTCTATTTGTTTCTACTTGGATAAAGCACAAGTTTCTAGCCTTTAGAAACATATCATGCCATTCCAAGATTTCTGAGCTTACAGGTGGCTTTGAAAGACCATGAAGGCTAGACCTCAAAAAGGGTGTTAAGTTTGCAATGGAAAGATCTAGAAAGAAGCTTAAATAATGAGTATCTTAAGTTGGCTTTATGACAAAGAAAATTTGTCACCCACTCCATCCTGTTTGGAAAGAAGAATTCCCCCCCCCCCCCCCCCCCTTTTTTTTCAAGGATTTTTTTTCTTTTGGCAGCCACCCAGGGGGGGGGGGGGGGGGGGGTGGTGACCTTACCCTACACCCTTTCTTGCAAGTAAGGAGGTGTTGTTTGAACTAGAGTTCATTGGCATAAACATAATTCAATTGATAAAGAAAAATAACACATAAAAATCCTACAGAAAACAGCTATCCAAATGCCTTAAAGCATTAACTTAGACAAAACAAAGATCCAAAATCTACAAAAAAAAGGAACTCCGCAAAATGGATTAGTACAAAGAACTCAATATAAACATCGATCTCAGAAAGACATAATGCATATTTTAATCTTTTTGTTTGATAAGTACGACATATAGCATGTTTTATCTTTAGCAACACTAGTTCCTCATTTTAAAGATTCTTAAGATGAAGATTCTTGTGTACACATCCTGTGTATGAAAGAAACCTTTCTCCATTCTAATGAAATATTAGTACTTAAAAAAAAAAAAAATATATATATATATATATATATATATTCTTGTGTTATCTTCCTGATGCACCAAGTTGTCCTACTACTCTTTCTTCCAGCTTTTCATACTAACCACAGATCCCTCATGAACGTTGGGGGTAAACAATCCAACCAAGTCAAAGATAACTACCAGAAGGTCAAGATCCCTGGATAACAAGAAAGGAAGAAAGATAAGATGTTCTCACTCTTTGTTACATTCACTCATAGAACACGATCATAATTACCAAACCCTCTGCTAACCCCTCCAAACAAAGCCACCTCTGAATTCAGACACAACAAGAGTTCCTGGCAGTTCATTTTTCTACAGAAAATCTAACCTAACATCTCAGCTACTAAGAAAAAAAGATGAAAGCTTTAAGATAAAGAATGAAGTTCCCTAGATGTCTCTCTCTCTCCAGGTCTCTCTTTTTTTTTTTTTTGGATAAGTGCTTTTACTCTCTCCAGGTCATCATGCCTTCTCCAAACCAACTCATGCTAGTACATTGCCTTCCAAAAGAAGATTACAAATGCTTCTAATCCACAACCACAGTGCATTCTATCCCTTGAACAAACTATGTAATCCTCAATAAGGGCTTCCTTTCATAGAGAGCGAGGGTAACACATGCTATTGGCACAGACAGACAGAAGTAAATATAAAAAATTTCATATCTAATCCCATGCCTTTACCATCAAGCCACTATGAGATTAAGAAGCTATAAGTACAAGTGGATATGAATTATGCAACTGATGCTTTAGTTTGAAGAATACAGTATATCATCTAGAAAACTAAACTCTAATGATTCAACAGTTATGCCTCCAGTTGACTATCTTGTGCAAGCAGTGTCAGTATCATCAAAATCAATTATGGAAGGAATGAGAATACTCTTTAACCCTATGTTTGGTTTGAGGGATGAGAATGGCAGAGAAGAGAAAAAGAACAAGGGAGAAGGAAAAAAATGGGCCCCAGTTATAGATTTTTTAACAAATTTAGCTCATTTTCTTCTCTCATGCTATCCAAACAGTGGAAAAGGTTTATTTTCTCTTCATTTCCCTCCTCTTCCTCTCAAACCAAACATAGTGTAATAGATAATAGATGCCACTGAAAGACAACTTAGTACAGAAGATTAATAGCATTACCTCATTGATGAGAGAAGTTCTTAACTAATCTGAGAAGCATAGAACACCACCAAGCAAATTTTGCAGAAAAAAGAAAAACCCAAGGGACTGGCATTACAGCTTAGTTCTTCTCAATTCTTTTAAGAATTTTCTAAATAATCAACATCCAATTATCTCCATCCTAATCAACATCCAATTATCTCCATCCAATTATATATTAACCGTTACCCAACAGCTAAAGCTTTCAGGACATTAGTTATTTATCATAGTATAAGAGCAAGGGGTTCTAAGTTTGAACACCGCACCATTTTCTAACAGCTTAGGTTTTGGGACAATCAATAACATATCATCTTAACAATATATATTGCTTACAAAAAGATTTATAATATGTAAAGGCAATCATGATGTTAGTTAATAAAATGTCTATGGATTCAGAACGATTATGCTTTTCTTAACTTTCCTAGCTGATATGACACTCCACAGAAGTATACATAAATACTCTTTGTGAATCCTTTAAAATTAAGTTACTGACATTTATCTCGTCGCATATATATCGGGTAATCCAATTTTTTCTTTTCACAAACACATAATATGTCTAAAATCTAAATACGAACACATTGTGTACAATTATAGTTCTAAGTTTCCATCTAGAAAAAAGAGAACTCACCGCAGGAGGATAGGTGAACAGAATCGCATTCTTCTCCTTGGTGTATATGATCAAATGCAACAATCCATTGAACACTACATACGTACCCACAGTCAAGGATCACAAACTTCAAAAATCACATCAATAATTGAAAATTAACTTCAGAAAATCACATTTTCTGATCAGCCAAACAGAAATTAACAAAGGAAAAAAGAAAAGAAAAAAAAAAGGATATAATGCGATGCAAGCGATGAGAAAATCTCTGTTCTCAGGGAACTTCTTCTTGTAAAACTGAGCAACAAGAGCAATGACAATGATAATCGTCCCCATCACCAATCTTATATTGCTCATCCTCACGTCCTCCACATATCCACGATTCGTTACGATCTAAAATTCAAAAAAAAAAAATCAAAATCAAAATCACGAAAAGAATAAGAAGAAATTGATTTTGATTTTTCACGGATCTATAATTTAGGGTTTAATTACCTCGGAGACAGACTCGTCGAGGATGTGCTTGATGGAGTGGTGGTCTAAGAGATTGGCCTTCTTAGGGTTTTTGGTGGCCACGGCGTCTGGTTTTTTGTCTGGCATTTTCTTTTTTTCTTTGGGGCTGAGAAAATTGCAGCGAATGTGAAATGGGGGAGCTGAGACTGAGCCGTGAGCGAGCTAGCTAGCTTTGTCGCAGTGTGTAGATTCAATGTCGTTTTTATGGTGCGGTCTAATCATACGCCGGGGTGCGTAATGCGCTGATTTTAAATATGGTAACGTTTACCATATAATAACGTATTGAAGTCTATTGACTCTTTTTTTTTTTTGGGTAAAAATTGACTCTTTGAGTTATGATATGGGCTGTGGCCTTAAAGCACTCACAGCAGTAATACTATATTGTTATATAGCAATATTTTAGCTCCTCAAACACTAAAACCAAGCTGTAACAATGGAGCTAAATCTATTTTTTTTTTAGCTCCATTGCTACAGTGCACATCTATAAATAGATGTGTACTGTTCATGAGAACTAAAAATAATAATAATTTTTTATTCCCTGCCCCATTAAAATATTACCTCTCTCTCAACTCTGATCATCTCTCAACTCTCACCTTTCTCTCTCTCAACTCTTTCAGCTCTCTCTCAACTTCTTCTCACAGCTGCCGGCCCACCCCCATGCCACCGGCTCACACCGCAGATCCGCCGCCGGCTTACACCGCAGACCCCGCCGTTGGCTTACACCGCAGACCTTGCCATCGATCCACGCCACAAACCCCGCCCTCTGATCCATGCCGTAGACCCCACCCTTCGATCCATGCTGCAGACCCTGCCCTCCGATCCACCCCGCCCTCCAATCTACGCCGCAAACCCCGCCTTCCGATCCATGCCGCAGACCTCGTCCTTACTTAGTAGTTTTTTTTTTTTTTTTTTCCTGCTATGGGCTGTGGTGTGGTGGTGGTTGTGGTTGTGTGGGTAGATCGGCGTTGGCGGGTGGCCAGGTTCGTCGACATCAATGGGCTGTGGCTGGTTTCGTCGGCATCAGTGGGTGGCTCGGGTGGGTTTCATGGTGGTAGGTGTGGGTGTTGCCGCCGATCAACCTTAGACCCACGCCGTCGATCGGAGTGCTTGCTTATGGATATTGGGTACCTGACTTGGAGATTTGAGTTTTTTTTTTTTTTGCCTGCTGTGGACTATTGCTGGTGGTGGTGGTTGTGGGTGTGGTTGTGGTTGTGGGTGTGGCTGATGGTAGAGGTGGTTGTGGCTGTGGATGTTTTTTTGGTAGTGGAATATATTATTTTATTGTAGTGATTATATTATTTTATTGTGATGTTTATATTATTTTATTGTGTTGAAAGTTAAAATAGATCTACTGCTATAGCATGTATGTAAGTAAAATAGATAAAATAACTTTTGGTGAAGCTAAAAAACTAAATTTTTAGCTCCACTGCTGTGGATACTCTTAGGAGGTGACTCAAGAGGCAAAGCCAGGTGTAAAAATGAAAATACAAAATCAATAATGTGTGTGTATATATATATATATATATATATTTTAGTATTTGGTTGGAAAAAGATGTAAATGAAAAAAAACAATTTGATAAGTGGAAAATAAGTTCAATAAAGTGGAATTTAAAAAAAAAAAAACTTATTTAACGGAATATTACAAATAAGCCTCACGCTACAAAAAAAACTCTCTCTCTCTTCATATATCGTCTATTGACCGTCATTAAGTACCTTTGGTTGATTTTATTTTATTTTATTTTTCCAAATAACCTTTTTCTACTCAAGCAAGTTACATTCACTGTCTAGTTTCCCAATTTCGGGTATATTTTTCAATTTAAGATTCCTACATGATCAAAAGAAAAAAAAAAAAAAAAATTCTTCACTTGGGGTTTATTTTCTTGAATGAAATATTTTATTTATATATTTATTTAGAATTATAGGAAAAAATATTAATGATTTATATGTAGGCCAAATAATAGAAAATGTTTTTGGGCTTATTTTTAGGGTGGCAAACCACACATAGGAAAGCAAGTCATTTTCTTCCTCTCTTTTTTAAGCAGTAACGTGTGTAGAGTTGGGTATTGAACTAATATAAAACAATTCCAAATGGAAAATTGTATATAAGAAAAATTGGTGTCTTTTAATCAACAGTTAGGTCGTTGGAAAGAAGTACTAGTTATTATAGACCATAAAATAAAAAAAATAAAAAATAAAAAGGTGTTAGAAAATAGAAATAATTATGGGTCACCGCTTCTCCTCCTCCAAAAAATGCTTTAGAAATATTAAAAATCTAAATTTCAATGGTCGTTGTTGAGGCGATTGTCTGTGTTATTGAAGCAGCAGTGTAGGTGTTAAAAGAAAATTAATTTTTTGACGTGACAACCAAGTTTTATTGGCGAAATATTTCGTCTTGAACAGAGCAGACTTTTAATATAAAATGTATTTTTTGAGATGATATTTTGTTTGTAAAGGTAGTAATATTGTTTTAAAATGGACAAGTGTAGCCTCGACTTCTACTAGATTTCTGATTCCATTTATCTTTTTACAAAATGGAAAATGATTGATATTGCATGATAAAGTTGTAGGCACTGTTGACTCGGCGGCGTAAAACGTGAGCGTAAGCAGTGATATGTTATATTGTGCGTCGATGGTATCTTGAATTTACCAAACATATACCTTAAGACAATGATTATAAAATGCGGTTCCTTTTTCTGTTCCTAAAAAAAAAAAAATTGTAGGCACTTCAACCTGGCCCATTGCTAATAATGTGTGCTGACATCTAGACTCTAGTGCGGGGCTGTTTATTAATCATTACTTTTTTGTTGCAGGATCAATTCTCACTAAGCTCTCTCAAGTCTCAACCAGTGATTCATATGGCAGTCCTATCTTATGCACATTAATGTGGGAATGAACGTATGAATGTACTATTGGAGGTATTTTTGCCCCTTGAGAGGGTAAAAATTAATGTTTCAGCACTAGTACTACTACACATCTTTTTGAGAAAAGTTTTGTTGCATATAGAATTAGGTGGCAGCAAAAAGAAAGCAATGTGGTACAAGGTTGCTTAAAGTATGTGTTATGAAATGTAACAGTTGTGAGAAAAACATGATAATTAAGTGTTAAACCTAAGATAGTATGGATAAGTTGTGGAGATCCAACTCCTCTGTCAGCTACAGGACTGGTTGTCCTCCTGATATTGTAAATGAACAAGATCACACTGTTGAAGATTGTGAGCTTCTTGATTTCCGAAAATGGAACATTCCCAAAGTTGATACTAAAGCTATTTACAAAACTAGCTGAGCTGAAACCACTTTTCATCCCATTTACAAAGTGAGAACTGTTGAACAAATATTTTTTACTTCAAAAACTCATGAAAAATGTTGTTCGTTTTCTAAAAGAAATATTAATGACTTCATTGCTAAAAAACTCAGTTATTTGCATATTGGTATGGTTCAAATTACTGTTAAGCCACTCACTAGAAAATGAATAAATGCTTCTACTCTAATGTGTTTAAAAAAAAATAACAAATAAAATTATACACGTTGTTTTCTTTTTACTGCCACATAACCCATTACGCAGCAATTGCTGCATGGTAACATACAGTAAAACCGTTCCCCATCTTTTCTTTTCTTTTTTTTGGTGGCTAAATGGTATCTGTCAAAAAACACACCAATCTTGTTTATGCATTACGTGTACATAAATTTCTACTTAACCAAATAAAGTCATACACGTTGCAAAAGACACTCATTTCGGCGTGATTTGGAAGAGGTGGTTGATTGAAGGCAGATTCCTAGACTCAAATATGAGTCATATTACTTTGGGCAAATCTAATGGTGCGTTTGGATTGAGGGGAAAGGAGGGGGAGTAAAATAGATTTGACCTAAAATTAGCCTATTTTTAGCCAATTCTACTCTACTCTCCTCCACTCCCCCCTCACTCCAAACAAGCCCCAACTGTTCTTGATTCCATTTCCGTAATGATATATCCACAATGAAAGAAGGCTATGTGTCGCATTAGGAAATCTAAAGAATATAACAGGATTATAATCCTAATATAATATTTCCAATCATATATCCTTTTACATGATTTTATTTTGGCATACATGTTTTCTGATGCTGTCTCACACTTTAAATAAACAATTATCTAAGTGACGCCCCACTGTGACTGTGAAAAGAAAAAGAAAAAATGGAGGGGAGGAATCAATATCATAGAGGCTTTGATTTGACTGCACTAGCATCCTTAGTAAGCAAGAACCGAGCACCCTTCACAAGTTCCTCCTTAAACATGAATAGAACAGCAGCAGCAAGAACACTTTGCACGATTTTTGTACTCATCCCCTTGTAAAAGCCATAGAAGCCTTCATAACGGATCATCTTTAGAACTGCATCCAATGTTCCTGAATTGAAGAATAAAATACCTACAGAAATGAGAAATCGATCTCTTTAGCATGAATATGGTTCTGCCTGGAATTATCAAAATTACCCTCACAAAGATTTTTCTAATATTTCAAGGACAACCCAATCAAATAGACACGATCATGCTGCAGAGTGCAGACAAGACATACAACTATAGGAAATAATACTTTTAGAATGCATGGCTCAAGTAAAGATCATCAAAACAATTCAAACCTTTATAATGATGTCTTTTATCTCCTGTAGAAACCTGTCTCACTTGAAGCCTCGACTGCATTTGCAAGAGTATTAACAAGATAAGTTACTAACAAATTGGTGCAAATTTAAATAGGTAAAAATAATACTTTGGTCTTTGAAAGCATCTTTCAATATGTCTACTAACAAGGTTATTAGTTATTACAACCAAGGCAAGGACAGATATGAAGGTTTGTAATACCATTTCATATATCATTGGATGGCCAAATGCCTCGGTGTAATAGTTCTCTTTCCAGTTTTACAGTCATAAGCTAAATCTCAGCCAGGACATCTGCTGAAATTTAATAGTTTTTGCAAGATTTTCCTTTTTTTTCAGGACAGATATTTCTTGCCTGTTATTTACTGAGACAATTTTGTCTCAGCCCACCAAAACCAACACTCAGCTAAAATTAAAAAACAGGGCATGACATGATACTTGGGACTGGTAGGAACTAATATACCCACTTAAGCTTTCTTTATCAAAATTAGTCGAACTTAAGACATTTCAATCAGGTTCACAGAGTTTAACTTGGGAAAGCTTGGTCCAAAACAAGAAGATTTAATTTATCGCAATTCATTCAACTTGTGATTTAAGTCTACACTGCTTCATAAGCTCATTTCTAGAAGCAGATATGTATACCTTAACAACTAAAAGACGATACGTCACAATGGTAGCTCTGAGTTTTGCCAAAGCGCCAAGAAGAAATATCTACCAAAACCAGACATTTTATCAGTTCAAAAAGTAGCATTTGAGGGGGAAAGAAGCAATATATATCTAAAATAGAAACCACCAGAATGGCCAAACCTCAACAGCAGTCACTCCATTGTCGCCCTTCCTATTCAATGCACGTCTTTTCTTCAGCTTCTTCAACATGGTTTCATACAGCATGAATTGAATGGAAGGATTGCTCACCTGCGATCAATAGCAGGAAGAATCAGTGATGCCCCTTGGCACGTGCAAGAGTTACTTATCACGTACCATGAACAACGTTGGGAATACACCTTTCCAGAAACCCCAAACTCCAGCTTCGTCAAAGACTTCTTGAATCTGTTAATGTTCCTCATTAGATTACAAAAAAGAAACAGGCATTGAACCCCACATCATATGAATCATAAAACTTATGTACATGAAGAGGTTAACAGAAAAAAATTATGCCTGTCATCCAAAATTTTATGCCTGTATAGATATAGATATATTGCAAGCTGTCCACAAGTCAGAAACCCAGCAAATGAAAAAAAGAACATTAGCAGCGCTTTAAAATCATCAAACCAATCCTTAATTTCTCTACTCCTAAGATGCACTACTAATGCACTACTTTTAATGCTCAGAGATCCAACTGATCAGTACTTGAACTTAAAGTTATATGTTTGTAAATTTCGGTGTAAGTCTCTCTTCAAGAAACTGATCAGATCATCAAGCAATTGGCTGACCACTCTAGATATCAAATATCTTGGAACACAGTGATAATGTTAACAAATACAATGGATAAATAATTCCCTACTTCCAATCACATATATAAAAGAACAAAATTTTCCTCCAAGCTAGTTTGGATGAAAGTTCTTCCAAGTTTCAACCCAAGACACAGAGTGGTTCAAATGATCATCCACATGTTACATTAATCACACTTATTTAATAGTCATGCAACTTGTTTAAATTATAAATGAGTCATGTGATTAAAATACACGTGAATGGTCATTTAATTGCCACATAATCAGTTGAAGACCATGCCTCATGAAACGAAGGTCACTAGTTCGAATTCCACCTGCCCCCTCCCCTAGAGGCCAAAACAAATTTATTTATTAAAAAAAAATCAGTTGGAGGATATTCCTCCTACCTGGTTCAGAGAAAACTTTATCCAATGTATAAAATATCTTGAATATTATCATTTCCCTATAGCAAATCCTCTACCAGCACAAAATATGATTCATTTAGGTGATATATGACCATGACAGAATCATGAATGTTTTCATACATATTGTATAGAAGTTTGGAACCAATAGGAGAGGTTGTCTTATGAGCTGTAATGTCAACCATAAATGGGGAAAAATTCAAAACAAAAAAATAAATAAAAATTTATTATTGTACCTACCGCACGGTTAGTTCCATAGGGAGGAAGCTCACTTGCATCAAGAATTGTTTTGTTTGGATCTACTGACAGCATCTGACTCTGATCAGGCTGAAATCTTCTTTGAGGTTTTTGTATGCATCCGCTGGGAAAAATTAGTTAAGTGATAAAATTAAAAAGACCGAAGTTGTAGACTAGCTCAGAGTTTTGGGGGAAGAGATTATATTTCAGTTTGTACAAATTAGTTCCAATCATGGAGAAGAATGCGCTTGATGAAATTAGTTATTTAAATCAGAGAAATACAGATCATAAGAACTAAATTTTGAAACAAGAGTATGCTTTGTGACATTAGTAATCCAAATAAAAAATGATTATTAATTCATAGGGAATTTTTAGAAATTTTGAAAGAATATAAAAACAAAAAATAAATATAGGTTAATACTTAAAAACAGGAATTAAAGATATACTTTTAGGCTATTATCCTGCAGTGTTTTTTTGCAATTAGACAAGGTTTAACAGGGGGGAGGGGGAGGGGGGGGGGGGGGGGGATTTATATCTACAGCTCAATGTTCCCTGCTAAATTCATGAGACTCTGCCCCATATGAGTTTCCAACCATCAGTACAACATAACATTATCCTAGGAAACAGAAACCATGATATATCCACCACTAGTAGATTTCTTATACTTACAAAGATATCAGGAATATTATTTCAATGGTCATGTGAAGTGCTATGAAGTCGGCATGGATAAACTTAATCAGAAGTACTTCCGATACTATTTTCAAATGTAACTTAACAACAACAACAAACAGAGCTTAGACCTATAATTTTTGGGGTTGGCTAGGAAAAAATATGAAGAATCCAAAATTTTGTTTCACTTTCATATTTTAATGCATTTAAAAAATAAAAAAAATAAAAAGTTTGAGGCTCATGTCACTTTGCCTTTTACCTGCATGCGTGTGATGACTACCCATATAGGGTTTGTCAAAAGCACATTCACACACCTACAAAAGGAAATTTCCAAGCAACTATTACACAGCAAATCACATGAATTCAAACAAATAATCGGAAGGGAGATGACAATACAACAACTATCATACAAAATCAAATTTGAGACAACTAAGACTTGATTTCTATGCTCATTTGGTTTTTTTTTTGTTTTGGGGGGGGGGGGGGGGGGGGAGATAAAAATCACAGGAAAACAAAGAACTGAAGATATTGGGAGTCTGTGAACTAAATCAATTACCCTGATAAAGCAGCCACCCAAAGTGATGCAAGCATTCCAACTGATCCATCACCGACCCCTTTTTTCATACGTTCAAGCAAAGCAGCTTCGGCCTTGTTCCTGAATATTTGATAGAAATAATAATAAACACCATGTACCATGAAAATTGTAAGTATATAAGAAGCCAGTACTCTAAAACCATTAAGTGCAGATTTATGGAATGCAGGTCAATATACAAAGTTAGAAACTCATTTTTGAGCCAAAAGGACCTAACATGTTCTGTATCACGCGGTACTAGAGAAGTTAAGATTGCCATAGAAGATGCAAGGGAAAAATAAAACGTAATAAAATTATATGGGTAGTCTTCATAACAAATTTTCGATTGTATTAAGAAAAAATGGCAGTTAAATTTGTTATTCCTAATGAGCTAAAATGAGCTCTCTCCGCTTTTAGATAGCCATTACTAGACAACATAAAGTCCATGATATAAAGTTCGGAGGTCCACTAGACATATGGGCTATACAACTGTAGGTACTCATCTCCAATTCATTAAAATCTTAATGCCTGATGATAGTAGAATTTGAAACCAACTCTTTGGAAACAAATAGTACCAGCTAATTAAAACTAAAAAAACTAAGATGCAAAACACTGGGGATTAACATTAAGCAACAATCTAATTACAAATTTATGATTGGTTATGGATAGCAATCTTTTAGGCCGACAGGCGACAAGACAAACTAAAAGCCGAGGGCAGTGCAGATAACATGTTAAAGAAAATGAACGCAAAGAAGTGACTACTGAAACATTGACCATTGGGAAGAAGCATCAACCAACAATCAAATAGTGCATGCCACCTCAGACACCAAGTAGGATAAAAAAAGAAGAGAGTATAATGTTATTACTACACCACTTCAGACACTAGAATTTTATAGAATAATTGAGGCCAGAGAGGTTTGACTTGGTACAACATTTAATATGGGAATTTCTAGTAAGGAAGAATCATCTTAAGAGATGATTAATCCCAATATATTATACCTTTTTGCATTTGATGACACCAACAGAAGCAACTCCAACACTATGTCCTTCCAATACAAGTGTACAGACTCCAGCAGCTTTACATACTCTTAAAGAAGATTTTTTTTTTTTTTAACAAAAAAAGGTTTTGCACATTTGAACTGCCATCATGGAGAAACTAATCAAGTTTTAAAAGTAACAAAGCTCCATATATATAAGATTTAACCAAAAGAAAAAAAAAATACCATTGATTCTCTCATTTTAATCCTGCTTGAAGCATTTGCTTTAGTTTCATACTGTGATTTTTTTTTTGGATAAGTAGTGAAAGAGATTTACTTGCAATGGACTAGATTCGAAGGAATTTTCAAGAAATTCAATTGAGTTGGAGCCCAAAGGCAAAGAGGGAAGCAGCTGGTTGGTTCCAATACCTTAGTAAGCCAGAAGAAAAAAGGACTTGTGGAGGACCTGAAGCTTGGCAGAAAATCTGATCTGGAAGAGAGATCTTCAGATGGTTGAGGGATCACAGGTCCTCAATGATGCTTCTTTTTCCCTTTTTTTTGGAAAATAAAAATAAAAATTCTTTAAACACATAATTGCAAAAGGACATTGAAATAGGTTCCTATATAATCACAGAGGCATTAAAACTACAAAAATGTGACTTAGATGATGGGTAATTTGACATTGCCTTCAATCATGAATCAAACAAAAAATCATAATTATTTTCTATATCCTAGTTAAGATACCCATATAAAATTCAAAACCCCAAAACCCTTAAATCTGTACCACCAATTCTACATAACCCAGAAAGCCAAAAAAAAAGGATCAGAAGCAAATTAATAACCAAACAAATCATCTACATAAGAAGACACTATTTTCTTTTATAAGTACATAAGAAAATACATTCATAATAAATTCCTCTAGCTTCCTAAAGAACTTCACAATGTACAAACCCCAAGTCTGGGACACAGTACCCAAATGCACAAATAGAATTCATTAATGAAGAATTTTGGGGAAAAAAAGTCATGAACAAATGGATTGCACAAATAACTAAGCAACAAGTATTCCTTAAATAATTACAAATGTCTCATTAGTTCCACAAAATAACAAACTAAAATTAGTAAATATGATCTACCACTAGTTAAGCTCATATGCAAGCCCATTTTATGCCAAAAATAAAATTGAATTTCTTCTTTCATACACTTGTTTAAGCATCCACAACATCAAACATTGGATTTTAGATCACCAAATCATCAAGTTATTTTTGCACCATAATGCAACCAAAGTTGCAAATCTTCTTCATTAAGTTCAAAAGCATTTCGAACTACACAAATCTAAATTGGTTCCAACTCCCGAGTCTGGTGTCAATAAATTTCAAGAAAGCATGTGAAACTAAGACAAATTCAACCTAGAAATAGAAGTCAAGTCTTCACTACACCTTACATAATATATATTTTTATTGAATAACATTTAACATGCAACTCCAACACTTAATTTTATTCGAGGAAACAATTATTAATGTTAATTCCACTTGCTAATGGATGTATGACCGCAAAGAAGGCCAAACTTTAGAACAACTACATTTAGCATTAACTATACATTTGACAAAATTGAAATAACTATCCATGAAAATAGGTTGAAAGCAGCAACATAAGTGCACAATTAAATCTCATCAAAAGATAGAACAAACAATCTTGCACATATAAATGAAGAGAAAGTTCATCTTGTAAAAAATATAAAGTTTACTAAAAGAAAATACACGTCACTTATAGATTGACAAGCGATGGGGAAAAATATGAAGCTTGCCCTTGATCTGGAGAAGCTAAAAAACCTTCACACAAACTTGTGAAACAATTCTTGAATGTTCTTATCTACTTGATTAGATGACAACAAGTCAACCAACATGGTTGCAACAGTTGCATTTGCTGAGAAACCCTTGTCGACCATTATTTCGAGATATTTCATTGCCTTTGATGTCTCATTGTGTTGCAATAACCCTTGGATGATTGTGTTATATGTGCAATCATCAGGTGTACAACTGTTCCCATCCATTTTCTCAAGTAGCTCATTCGCTTCATCTATTAGTCCCTCTTTACAAAGCCCTTTGATCATTATGGTGTAAGTTCGAACATTGGGTTGCAATCCTTTTGTAGGTAGACTATAAAAGAGTTCTCTTGCAACTGAAAGTTTCCTGGCATTACACAAACCATGAATCAAGATGTTATAAATCACAATATTGTTGCCCAGTGTTTTGTCTTCCATCCCCTGAAACAATTTTACTGCCTCAACAATTTGTTTATTCTTACAAAGGCCATCCATCAATGTAGCATAGGTTTGGGGATCTGGAGGTTGGCCACAAGCTTGCATCTTACGGAATAGATCTAGTGCAGCCTGGGGTCTCCCCACTAGGCAAAAACCACTTATAAGAGTGTTGTAAGTCACAAAATTGGGAGTCACACCTTTGTTGGACATTTCATGAAAGAGTCTCCTTGCTTCATCAATTCTTTTATTCTTGCAATATCCGTTGATCAATATGCTATAGCTATACACGTTAGGTGAACAACCCCTCTCAACCATCACATTAAATGCTTTGACTGCATCATCCATTTTGTTTTGCAAACAGTATCCATCAATCAAAGAACTGTAAGTGACAGTGTTAGGCTCAATGCCTCTTTGAATCATCACATCAAAAACTTCTTTTGCCTCTGTCAACTTCCCTTCTTTGCAAAGTGTGTCCACCAATATGTTGAAGGTATGCACATTTGGCATGACCTTCCTTTGCACCATCTCACTCAACAAAGTAGTAGCCTCCCTGCATCGGCCAAAATTGCATAGGCCTTGAAATAAGCACGTGTAAGTGATAATGTTTGGTTGAATGCCTTTACTCCTCATTTCAGATAAAAGATTCAAAGCTTCAGTTACTAATTTGTCCTTACATAAATTGTCAATGATTGTGCTATAGTGCACCACATTAGCTTTAAACTTCCCCTCTTCCATCTTCCTAAGCAATCTAATGGCCATATCAGTCTTACCAATCTTACAAAGAGCATTTAGTATCGTTCCACAAGTAACTGCATCCGGTTCATGCCCACTCTTCTCCATTTCTTCAACCAACCTCACAGCTCCAGCAATTTTACCTTGAAGACAGAGGCCTTTGACAAGAGTGTTTAGAGTTATATGGTTTGGTTGATAACCAAGTTTGAAAATTGTTGCTAAGACAGAGAACCCAAAATCCAGACGGTTTAAATGGCAGAAGCAGTTAATCAAAATAGTAAGAGTATAAAGATCAGGAGAGATACCAAATGATTCGATTTGTTTAATTAGAGTAATGACTTGAGAGTAATGTTTCATTCTCGCAATGGCACCCAACAACTGAGTGAAATCCACAATGGAAGGCAAAGGGCTTGAGTGAAGCATTTTATCAAACAGGTCTAAGGCATGATCAAGATTCCTAAAGCTTCCAGATTTGCACTCATTTCTCACATATTCCAACAACCCATTTGGGCTTCCCGCATTTTTACTACTGGCAAGAGTAGAATAATAATGATAATAAGAATGAAATGGAAGGCTTACTCTAATTCTCAAACGATTGGATATAGAAAGAAAAGAGCTTGTTGATTTAGCAGAAAAACCACCCCTACCCATTTCCCTGAAGAAGAAGCAGCAGCAGTTCTGACAGTAATTCCGTTTCGGATCGGATTTCGGTGGAGCTCCGGAGCTTCAATGGAGATAGCCGTGGCAGACAGAAGCAGCAGTGACTAGTGAGAGAAAAAGATACGCGGTGGCAAACCACAGAGTAACATAACATAAGGTGGGTTCTTTTTTTTTGTTTTTTTTAATGACTCGAACTTTCTATATATAAAAAGCACCAATGTGCAAACAATGTCACTTTGGTTTGTTTTGTTCAAGTAGAGGTGTCGATGTTCAACCCAATTCGTGAACACGGCACGAACTCGACATAAATTTTTACAGATTAGAGTTGGGCCTTAATAGGTTTAGGTTATAAATGGGTCGACTCGAAAATGACACAATAAGAAATGTGTCATAAGTGGGTCAACCCGCGTAACCTACAATAAACATATTTGACACGTCAATTTATTTGTGTCAACCCAAAATGACCTACTTAATACAACCTATTTAACTTATATAACAAATAAATATTCATTTTATTTTAGATTGGTCAAATACCTTTTATATCCAACATATATTTTTTTAAAAGAAAAGTAAATAATTACAAAAACTTGTAAGTGATGTAATTGGAAATTGAAACTTTACAAATACTAGATCTCTAAACCCTACAAACCATAAATCTCTAAACCTTCTTATAACTATCATTTTCTTTTCTTTTTCCCAGTTGTACTACTCACTGTACTATCTTATAGACTTACACTCAATTCTCAAACTCAAAGTCTCAAACCAATTATTGCTCTCTCTCTCTCTCTCTCTCTCTCTCTCTCTCTCTCTCTCTCTCATGTGTTTAGTGAATTTTAGAATTAAAGAAAACCCTTTTTTTGATATTTTAAAATTCTGTAGTAATTTTTTCTGCATAATGTTTTTGCTTTATAAAATTTGAACCCATGTGCTGTTATTAATATATGAGATATATTAATTGTTGATTAAGGCCATGATTGTAGCTTTTGTCTTGTGCCGTGTGTTTTTTTTTTTTTTTTTTTTTTTGTTGGACTCCATCTACATATCTTGCGAGTGGGTTTATTAAGATAGTTTATAAACTAGATCTAATGGGTATTGCTTTGAAAATTGCTGAGGCATGATCATATTTTGTAACTTCTAATACTTATATGTATATTTTGGCATAGAACTTGCACAAATGAAATTGGATGAGCTTGTGGAAGATATTATGAATCTGGACATCAACAAAGAATCTATGGATGATAATCATAGTCATAGTCAGGATTAGTCTACTGCTTACTCAAATTCTTTCAATATTGATACTTAGCATTTGAGGAGTTCCAAGGACATTATATTTTTGTTGAACTATGTTATTTCTTTTTTGATAAACTATGTTATTTTGAATTTAAGTTGAAGTGTATGCACTTCTTTTAGAGTGTAAAGAACTTATTTCTATATGAATATCATATTTTTGTTTAACTATATTATTTTGAATGTGGGTTGAAGATTTGAAGTGTATGCACTGTTTTGGAGATGTAAATAAAATTATTTCTAGATGGATGTTATATTTAATATTATGTAGGTTGAAATGGGTTGTGTTACATTTGTGTCAACTCAACATGACTCGTTTATTAAGCATGTTAAATGAGTTGGGTCAGGACAACCTGCCTTATTAATAAGTCGGGTTAGGGTTAAAGGATCATGACACGATTATTAAATGGGTTGGGTTAGGGTTGAGCCATTTAGCCGAATACCCTTACCTCGACATGACACAAACCCGACATGCTAACTCGAATTGACACCCCTATGTTCAAGTGGCACTGTAGCTACTATTTTATTTTTATTTTTTTCATTCAGTTGTCCGTTTGTACTTTTTTTTTCTTTTAAATATTTACATGAACGGGCATGTATATTGTTATTCTAACACTAAAAATTTTACAATATTATTACAATTATTAAAGTGTCAATTTCTATAAGTTGAAATAAAATAATAAAATATGAAACAGTGACCAACCACAATTGAAAATAAATATTTTGTAAAAATGTTGTGACACTTGTTTGGTGTACGTGTAAAAGCTACCGTACTTCTGGTTTGTTCAATAGGTACTGTTCATCATTTTTTTTTTCTTTTTCTTTTCAGTCGTCAGTTTGTGCTCTTTTCAATTATATATATATATATATATATATATATTGATATACAAACGTAACAAATTTCACAATATTTTCATAATTATTAAGGTGTCAATTTCTTATAGATCGAAATAAAATAATAAAATATGAGACTATAACTAACCACAAATAAAAATAAATATTTTGTGAAAATGTTGTAACACTTATTGTTATTATAATATTTTCACAATTTTTGAGATCTCAGTTTCTTAGAGATCAAATTAAAAAAAAAATGTTAAGTGCACGATACTTTCACATTAATTTCACAACAAACCATAGGTAAGCTACTATTGATGGATAAAAAAGTTATATCCGTCATGAGTCTATTTTAAAATCAGTAACAACTTGCCAATTAAAATTTGTTATGAAAATATTATAGAGATAACATTTCTATAAAATAAATAATAATATATCAGACTAAAACTTACAACGGTTAAAAATAAAGGTATTGTGAAAATATTGTGACAATTTATTGTATTGATAGACTTCTTTTTTGGTTTAGTCAATTTTGGCAAGTAAAAATTCATTGTTTCATGCACAATTTTCTTTTGTTGATTTTTTGTTTGTGGTTTTTTTAGTGCATGGTTTAAAGTAATTGTTCCAATTAAAACCAATAACAATTTACTACCTAGGATTTGTTGTGAAAATATTGTGGATGTAGTATTACTCTAAAATAAAATTATAAAATATCATACCAGGGCCCACCATAGCTAAAACAAAGGTATTGAGAAAATATCATGACATTTATTGTGTTCCCGACTTTTTTTTTAGCCAATTTGTTGAGCCAAAACTCATATTTTTACGGACAGTTTTCTTGGGCTAACTTTTTTTTTTTTTGACACATTGTTTAAAGTAAAAAACACATAGTTTTACCAACAAAAAAAAATTATGGAAAAAAGTATTTTCCCCCTTTATGTTTGGGGTAGTTTCATCCCCTCCAATTTTAAAGTTGAATAATTCATTCCTTTATATTTCATAGACAAGTATATAGTTCCTACTATTACTCTCTTAGTTAAATCCTAACAAAATCTTATGATTCCTATAATATTTCATTGTGCAATAACTAAAATGCCTCATTAAATTTTAATGTCCCAATTTTTTTTTTCATGTATTTTGAGTTTTATGTGTTAGTCATACTTAGAAAGTAAAAATGATGATATATGGTATTCTATTTGTTACATAGAGAACACTAATTTATTAGTGGTTTAAATCTTTTAGATTTATAATTTTATCTCATAAATACTTTAATAACATATGTCTTTTGTTATTTTGTTATTTTTTTATTTGTTTTCTTTCTTAAAAATGTGTTCATTAAAAACTAAGTAAGCTAAGCATCATAGTTAAACTCATAAAATAAAATGACAAAGCAAGAAGTATGAATAACAAAATATTCATTACAAACGGTTGTAGGTATTTAATTTGATGAAGAGTTTCAATTGTAGCATATGTCATCATTTATTGTGAAAATTTAAATATTGTGATAATGCTTTATCAAAACTTAGTTGTTAATTGTTGAAAGATGATGACATTTGTTATTGTTCTTAGTAGAATTTTCTCTGTGAGTAGTTACTGTCTTTAGTAAATAGGTTATAAGAAATGAAAAAGTACTTTGTATTAAATGATACCGCGTCATCCATATCAAAATTCAATAAACGAGATACATGTGTACAAAAATAATTACCCACTAACATATCTTTCAATTGTTAGTGGGTTAATTATTTTTTGCTGACATGTTTCATATTTATTAGATTTTGATACCACTAACATGGTATCATTTGATACCAAATACCATCTCCTAAGAAATTATCATACTAAATAGATAGTCATATGTTAAATAAATATTCTAAATTTAAATACATGGTTTGATAATACTTCAAAAAAAGATTCTATCTTAAATTTTCTCACTCAAGGGCATGCATGTGCCTTGCACGTGCAACCCTTACCACGTGCAACCCTTACTAGTTTATTAAAAAAGAGTAAATTATAAGTTAACTAAGTATAATTTATAAAGGTGTGAAAAAATATCCTCGTTAAAACAAAATTATGTTTGCAAAAAATTAATGGAATGCTAGTCTCGTCACATGCTGTCCACTTGCACATGTGATGAGGTTTTTTTTTCTTATCTTTTTTTTTTTTTTTTTTTTTTTTAATTTTGAGTTTAATATAATTTAATTTTTTCAATTTCAATTTTACAAAAGAAACTAAAATTTAAGATTTGAAATAAAGTAAACTACTGGGTTTAATGTGTGCTAGGTTTTTTAGGAAAAAATGTAAGATATATTTAAATAGAAAGTGTGATAATTTTTAGCAAAAACATTTCTCTAGTAGTTTTTTTTTTTTTTTTTTTTTTTTTTATTTTGTTAAATTATAATTTTAACCTCATTTTTTTTCTTAAGAATAAGGATTATTTAATTAGATTAAGAGTATTTTTGAAATTTTCGAAACCATATATTTTTCTTAAGTATATTACTCTTGTTATTTAGTGAAATCAATCATCAATATATATATATATATATATATATATATGTATATATATTATTATATAAAAGTAGAGACTTCATGCAAGAAAATATGAGATTCAGCCAAGTGGCACACTCCTTGAAATGAGAATTAAACTCTCACCACATTCTTCGAAATTGTCATTAATTACTTTTTTTTGGGTGAATGCATCATCATTAATTTAATACTCTTTTTAGATACAACATAAGTAATTTACTAATTAAACTTCAAGTAATCGATAAGATAAAGGGGTGTTAATTATTAATGACTCTTCGTAGCCTTTGGTATAATTTTCTAAAAGCAAATGTTTATTTTTTACCTTGACAGTCGACCATTGGGCTTGAGGCTAATATTCGGTGTTGATACATTGATTGTATACATGATATTATACTGAATAGTAATAAATAGCAGAAATGGTAGTTACAAAATTCTTGGTAAATTAAAAGAATTATCATAAAATTGTTAATCTTTTAAAGTAAGTTCCTGTATTTGAATTTATGAGAAGTAGAAGAATCTATTGGAGGTGCATTGGTCCAAGAGAACTAGGCTGACAAGTTGTGACATCTTGACAAACAAAGCAAATTGTCAAAAAAATTGTTTTTTGGTGCCCAATTTTTTCATTTTGTTGAGGTTGCATCTACAATTGCCACAATTGTATCGATGACAGCGACAATGGTGCCAGTTCTGGCACGTGGTGACACCCACAGCAGCAATATCTGCTACAGTTATTAGTATTGCTGCTACAGTTATTAGTGTTATGGCAATCCAGAATATGGCTTCTGAGTATGAGTATCCATATAAATACTTATGTTTGACAATTTACTATGTAAACTTACAAAATTTTCTTTGTATGATAAAGATTTGAGCTTTACGAGGGCATCCATATATATGTTCTAAGAATCACTTTCAACCATTGTGGTTTTTGGTTGATAAGTGATTGCATATTGCAAAAGGTTATTTTCATATTAGTTTGGGATACATACATAAAATAACAGAAGTGTTGCTAAATTTGAATTTTGCACTAACCATGTTCACTAGAAAATTTTCTTAATTTTGAGTTTTAACAAGATTTGATTAAACATTGCCGTTTGGAGGATAGTGGTACCTTTTTTCTTTTATGTTGATGTCTATAATTTCTTAAACATTGTAATTATCTTTGTCTATTACCCTTCTACAACTCATGATGAAGCTCTAGTACTACTACACATCTTTTTGAGAAAAGTTTTGTTGCATATAGAATTATGTGGCAGTAAAAAGAAAGTGACAAATAAAATTATACACGTTGCTTTCTTTTTGCTGCCACATAACCCATTACGCAGCAATTGCTGCATGCTAACATATAGTAAAACCATTCCCCATCCCTTCTTCCTTTTTTTTTTTTTTTTTTTTTTTTTTTTTTTTTGTGGCTGAATGGTATCTGTCAAAAAACACACCAATCCTGATTATGCATTATGTGTACGTAAATTTCTACTTAACCAAATGAAGTCATACATGTTGCAAAAGACACCCATTTCAGCGTGATTTGGAAGAGGTAGTTGATTGAGGGCCAATTCCTAGACTCAAATGTGAGTCATATTTCTTTGGACAAACCTAATGGTGCGTTTGGATTGAGGAGAAAGGAGGGAGAGTAGAGTAAAGTAGATTTGACCTAAAATTAGTCTATTTTTAGCCAATTCTACTCTACTCCCCTCCACTCCCCCCTCATTCCAAACAAGCCCTAAGTGTTCTTGATTCCATTTCCATAATGACATATCCGCAATGAAAGAAGGCTATGTGTCCCATTAGGAAATCTAAAGAATATAACAGGATTATAATCCTAATATAATATTTCCAATCATACATCCTTTTACATGATTTTATTTTGGCCTACATGTTTTCTGATGCTGTCTCACACTTTAAATAAAAAAATTATCTAAGTGACGCCCTGTGAGAAAAAATGGAGGGGAGGAATCAATATCATAGAGGCTTTGATTTGACTGCACTAGCATCCTTAGTAAGCAAGAACCTAGCACCCTTCACAAGTTCTTCCTTAACCATGAATAGAACAGCAGCAGCAAGAACACTTTGCACGATTTTTGTACCCATCCCTTTGTAAAAGCCATAGAAGCCTTCATAACGTATCATCTTTAGAACTGCATCCAATGTTCCTGAATTGAAGAATAAAATACCCACAGAAATGAGAAATCGATCTCTTTAGCATAAATATGGTTCTGCCTAGAATTATCAAAATTACCCTAACAAAGATTTTTCAAATATTTCAAGGACAATCCAATCAAATAGACACGATCATGCTGCAGAGTGCAGACAAGACATACAACTATAGGAAATAATACTTTGAGAATGCATGGTTCAAGTAAAGATCATCAAAACAATTCAAACCTTTATAATGATGCCTTTTATCTCCTGTAGAAACCTGTTTCGCTTGAAGCCTCGACTGCATTTGCAAGAGTATTAACAAGATAAGTTACTAACAAATTGGTGCAAATTTAAATAGATCAAATAATATTTTGGTCTTTGAAAGCATCCTTCAATATATCTACTTACAAGGTTATTAGTTATTACAACCAAGGCAAGGACAAATATCAAGGTTCATAATACCATTTCATATATTATTGGATGGCCAAATGCCTTGGTGTAATAGTTCTCTTTCCAGTTTTACAGTCATAAGCTAAATCTCAGCCAGGACATCTGCTGCACTCCAATAGTTTTTGCAAGATTTTTCTTTTTTTCAGGACAGATATTTTTTACCTGTTATTTACTGAGACAATTTTGTCCCAGCCCGCCAAAACCAACACTTAGCTAAAATTTAAAAAACAGGGCATGACATGATACTTGGGATTGGGAGGAACTAATATACCCACTTAAGCTTTCTTTATCAAAATTAGTCGAATTTAAGACATTTCAATCAGGTTCACAGAGTTTAACTTGGGAAAGCTTGGTCCAAAACAAGAATTTGTAAATTAATCGCAATTCATTCAACTTGTGACTTAAGTCTACACTGCTTCACAAGCTCATTTCTAGAAGCAGATATGAATACCTTAACAACTAAAAGAGGATATGTCACAACAGTAGCTCCGAGTTTTGCCAAAGCACCAAGAAGAAATATCTACCAAAACCAGACATTTTATCAGTTCAAAAAGTAGCATTTGAGGGGGAAGGAAGCAATATAGATCTAAAATAGAAATCAATAGAATGGCCAAACCTCAACAGCAGTCACTCCATTGTTGCCCTTCCTATTCAATGCACGCCTTTTCTTCAGCTTCTTCAACATGGTTTCATACAGCATGAATTGAATGGAAGGATTGCTCACCTGCGATCAATAGCAGGAAGAATCAGTGATGCCCCTTGGCACGTGCAAGAGTCACTTCTCACGTACCATGAACAACGTCGGGAATACACCTTTCCAGAAACCCCAAACTCCAGCTTCGTCAAAGACTTCTTGAATCTGTTAATGTTCCTCATTAGATTACAAAAAAGAAAGAGGCATTGAACCCCACATCATATGAATCATAAAACTTATATCCATGAAGAAGTCAACAGCAAAAAATTATGCCTGTCATCCAAAATTTTATGCCTGTATAGATATAGATATATTGCAAGCTGTCCACAAGTCAGAAACCCAGCAAATGAAAAAATGAACATTAGCAGCACTTTAAAATCATCAAACCAATCCTTAATTTCTCTACTCCTAAGATGCACTCCTAATGCACTACTTTTAATGCTCTGAGATCCAATTGATCAATACTTGAACTTAAAGTTATATGTTTGTAAATTTTGGTGTAAGTCTCTCTTCAAGAAACTGATCAGATCGTCAAGCAATTGGTTGACCACTCTAGATGTCAAATATCTTGGAACACAGTGATAATGTTAACAAATACAATGGATAAATAATTCCCTACTTCCAATCACAAATATAAAAAGACAAAATTTTCCTTCAAGCTAGTTTGGATGAAAGTTCTTCCAAGTTTCAACCCAAGACACAGAGTGGTTCAAATGATCATCCACATGTTACATTAGTCACACTTATTTAATAGTCATGCAACTTGTTTAAATTATAATGAGTCATGTGATTAAAATACACATGGATGGTCATTAATTGCCACATAATCAGCTGAAGACCATGCTTCATGAAACGAAGGTCACTAGTTCGAATTCTACCTGCCCCCTCCCCTAGAGGCCAAAACAAATTTATTTATTAAAAAAAAAAAATCAGTTGGAGGAATTCCTCCAACCTGGTTCAGAGAAAACTTTATCCAATGTATAAAATATCTTGAATATTATCATTTCCCTATAGCAAATCCTCTGCCAGCACAAAATATGATTCATTTAGGTGATATATGACTATGACAGAATCATGAATGTTTTCATACATATTGTATAGAAGTTTGGAACCAATAGGAGAGGTTGTCTTATGAGCTGTAATGTCAACCATAAATGGGGAAAAATTCAAAAAAAAAAAAAAATTATTATTGTACCTACCGCATGGTTAGTTCCATAGGGAGGAAGCTCACTTGCAGCAAGAATTGTTTCGTTTGGATCTACTGACAGCATCTGACTCTGATCAGGCTGAATCTTCTTTGAGGTTTTTGTATGCGTCTGCTGGGAAAAATTAGTTAAGTGATAAAATTAAAAAGACCAAAGTTGTAGACTAGCTCAGAGTTTTGGGGGAAGAGATTATGTTCAGTTTGTTCAAATTAGTTCCAATCACCGAGAAGAGTGCGCTTGATGAAATTAGTTATTTAAATCAGAGAAATACATATCATAAGATTTAAATTTTGAAACAAGAGTATGCCTTGTGACATTAGTAATCCAAGCAAAAAATGATTATTAATTCATAGGGAATTTTTAGAAATTTTGAAAGAATATAAAAACAAAAAATATATATAGGTTAATACTTACAAACAGGAATTAAAGATATATTTTTAGGCTGTTATCCTGCAGTGCTTTTTTGCAATTAGACAAGGTTTAACCTTGGGGGGGGGGGGGGGGGGGGTGTTATATCTACAGCTCAATGTTCCCTGCTAAATTCATGATACTTTGCCCCATATGAGTTTCCAACCATCAGTACAACATAACATTATCCTAGGAAACAGAAACCATGATATAACCAACACTAGTAGACTTCTTATACTTACAAAGATATCAAGAATATTATTTCAATGGTCATGTGAAATGCTATGAAGTTGGCATGGATAAACTTAATCAGAAGTACTTCCGATACTATTTTCAAATGTAACTTTCTATAAAAGTAACAACAACAACAAACAAGGCTTAGACCTATAATTTTTGGGGTTGGCTACGAAAAAATATGAAGAATTCAAAATTTTGTTTCACTTTCATATTTTAATGCATTTAAAAAATAAAAACATAAAAAGTTTGAGGCTCGTGTCACTTTGCTTTTTACCTGCATGCGTGTGACGACTACCCATATAGGGTTTGTCAAAAGCACATTCACACACCTACAAAAGGAAATTTCCAAGCAACTATTACACGGCAAATCACATGAATTCAAACAAATAATCGGAAGGGAGATGACAATACAACAACTATCATACAAAATCAAATTTGAGACAACTAAGACTTGATTGCTATGCTTGTTTGGGGGGGGGGGGGGGGAGGGGATAAAAATCACAGGAAAACAAAGAACTGAAGATATTGGGAGTCTGTAAACTAAATCAATTACCCTGATAAAGCAGCCACCCAAAGTGATGTAAGCATTCCAACTGATCCATCACCGACCCCTTTTTTCATACGTTCAAGCGAAGCAGCTTCGGCCTTGCTCCTGAATATTTGATAGAAATAATAATAAACACCCTGTACCATGAAAATTATAAGTATATAAGAAGCCAATACTCTAAAACCATTAAGTGCAGATTCATGGAATGCGGGTCAATATTCAAAGTTAGAAACTCATTTTTGAGCCAAAAGGATCTAACATGTTCCGTATCATGTGGTACTAGAGAAGTTAAGATTGTCATGGAAGATGCAAGGGAAAAATAAAACGTAATAAAATTATATGGGTAGTCTTCATAACAAATTTTCGATTGTATTAAGCAAAAATGGCAGTTAAATTTGTTATTCAAACTGCCCAAAATTATTAAAACTAATGAGCTAAAATGAGCTCTCTCCGCTTTTAGATAGCCATTGCTAGACAACATAAAGTCCATGATATAAAGTTTGGAGGTACACTAGACATATGAGCTATACAACTGTAGGCACTCTTCTCCAATTCATTAAAATCTTAATGCCTGATGATAGTAGAATTTGAAACCAACTCTTTGGAAACAAATAGTAACGGTTAATTAAAACTAAAAAAACTAAGATGCAACACACTGGGGATTAACATTAAGTAACATTCTAATTACAAATTTATGATTGGTTATTGATAGCAATCTTTTAGGATGACAGGCGACAAGACAAACTAAAAGCCAAGGGCAGTGCAGATAACATGTTACAGAAAATGAATGCAACACCGGCACATTTTCCACATAGTCCATGGGACCACATTGATACCATATGCTTTGGAAATCACAGTACACCTATCTATTCTATCCCCACCCTGCCCCAATACACATTCTAGTACTACTAACAAGTTCACGCCTAAAAAGCCCAATTACTTTCCAATATAACATAACCAACTTAATTTGCAAGGTTCCACAACCAAAACAAAAAAAAAAAAAAAAAAAAAACAGTTTTACAGTAGTAAAATCATGATGAAGCAGAGCAACCAAAGCTTAATTCAAAGAGAAAGCTAAAAAGAAATCTCACCTGAGAGGCGGCGGTGCCAGCTAGAGATGGTGTTAACCCTCCATACAATCGTCCCCATCCCTCATGTTTTACCACCTACAAATTTCCCAAATTACAAGTAAAATTCAAACTAAAGAAAATGAAATAGTCAAAATTTAAATAAAATTGAAGGTACAGTTCTGTTTGGTTGCCAAGAAAGTAGGAAAAACGAAACCAAAGCCTATTTTCACTTTCACGAATTTTCCAAAAGCAACATAATTATATAATTATTTAAATAACCGCATGGGGAGAGAGAGAGAGAGAGAGACCTGGCACATTTCTGCAATTGTTCCGACCTTCCTCTTTTCTTTCTTCAGATCACGCTCTGTTTGTTGACGAGTATTCACCTACGAATCAATTCAAAACAACAAAAGCTAAAATTATCAAAACTAAAACTACTACAACAATAACAACAACAACAACAAGAAAGTCAAGCTTTGAAAAACTGAAAAACGAAAAGAGAAAATCAGAGAGATGTTGAATTTTGTACAGTTTGAAGAGGATATGTGATGAGCTGAGCTATGATCCCGCCTCCGGCTCCGGAGAGTCCATTGATCAAAGCGTCAGACATTTTTTTCTCGGGAAAAATGTTTTGTTTGGGAAGGTATTTTCTCGGGAAAAATGTATTTTAAGGCATTGAGAGAAAAATAGATCAAATAAACAACAAAGTGGGAGAGAGAGTCTCGACAAAGTGAGAGAGAGAGAGTCTGAGGGACTATCTCAGATTTGGCTGTAGCGAAGTATTTAACACATGCTGAGGTCGTTGGCCATCAGAGTACAAAGTCTCATGGCATGGGCTGCTTGTTGTTCCGTTCAAGAAAGCAGAAATGATCTCTGATTTTACTATTTTAGCCTTCGTGGATCTCCGCTTCAAACGGAGGAAAATTTATTACTAAAAACATTTTTAGCAACGTTTGAGTTGGCAAGTATTAATTAGTTGTCTGGTCGTATTTGTGAATTTTGTAATGAAAATTTTCATAAACAATACCAATTATTTCATGGGCTTCTTCTTTTGAAGTGACCATGGCTTCAAGACGTGTGGTGATACTTATTTTTCTTATATATATAGTAAACAATGTTCACAAATATATCCTATAAATCAAAAAGTAATAACTATTTGATTCTATATATATATATATATATATTATTGTTAATAAGAGATTTGAATTTCAATTTTGACCTACACTAAAAATAATTAGTATTTTAATTTGATGATAAAGAGCACGTTCATCAAAAGTGGACGTTATACGAATATCATAAGTTGAAACTCTATAAAAAATTTATTTTTATAATTTATTAAAAATATAAATATAATATTTGCTCATGGACACACTCTTGTACTTATGAGTGTGTCCATGAGCATATTATTATTTTTTAGTATTGTTTGTTTAATTATCGAGTTTAAACTTAAGCTCAATTCTTTATGTTGGATGATCGAGTGCTTGTACCCTTAAGTTTAAGTTATTGCGTTATGGATTTCATTTTCAGTTGTGTACTTAGGGCATTCCTTGAGTTTAGGGTAAATGATGTCAAGAAAATTCTAGTTATCCTAACATGTGATGAGGCAGTTTGATATGATGAAATTTTCAATATGAATTGTGATTATGATATTAGTGATTGTTATAATAACTAAACAAAATTAAAAACTTTTATTCAATAGTTCTAAAAGAAATGGGATGTTTGAATTCTAAGTGTTTATAATACTCTTGGTAGTTGAATTCCGCACACCACCCACCCCCCCCCCCCCAAAACATAAACACAAGCAATAACGTATTTGTAAAGGTACATATAAAAAAAAAAAAAAAAAAAAAATTGCATGCGTGTAAATGCTAGTCATCAAAATGTTACTATAAATAAGTTATTTACTCATGATTATTACGAATGATGAGTTTTGTTGTTAAAATTTGTCATGGCCTTATCAAGACAGTTTTTTTTTTTGGGAGAAAGTTATCAGAACAAATCTCTCTTAATAATAATGGAAGATTTGGCTTTCAATGAAATTATATCTTACTATATATTATATCACAATCCAGTCCAATTGCAATTCAAATATTCAATGGCCTGTTGTTCAAAAAAAAATATGGTCAATGCCCTATTATGTAGAAGCTTGTAAATTCTTACCATCTTTGATTTGATTTAACAAATTTACCTCAAACTTATCTACCATTTCTTAAAAGGCATAATTAAAAAAAAAAAAAAGGACAAAGAAAAAACAAAAGGGGGCTTCCTGTTTCAAGATTTGAAAATCCCCTCCCAATCATCATTAAAAAAAAAAGGTTTTCTATATTTCATAACAAAGAGACAAAAGAACAAAAAATCTCTTAGAAGTATGAAATTTTATTTAAGCATAAGGAGAAATTGTTTTATAGATTAGTTAAATAGGATTTAGATAAGGTGCAATAGTTAGTAGAAATATAATAAAGCTATCTTGTGTGTTGCTAGAGAAATTATAGAAATATAATATTGGAAGGTGATGCTCTAAATGTTAATGAGCTCTTCAATAACTTAGAATTTATCTCTCACTAGAATATCAAGTCCATATATGATAATATTTTGTATTTAGCTAAATCTTTTGCAAATATTTCTTTTTCTTGAGTAAATAGAGAAATTTATCTCTCACTAGAATATCAAGTCCATATATGATAATATTTTGTATTTAGCTAAATCTTTTGCAAATATTTCTTTTTCTTGAGTAAATGGAGAGGAGAATGTCCATGCTAATTTCCTTGCACAATGAGATGCTTTTGTTACTTTGTTTGACCAGTTGTTTAAGTTGTGAATGCTCTAAATAAAGATGGTTCCAGACTCAAAACCTTTTTGTATTTCTCCTATTTTAGGTTGAGCAATAAAATGTTTATGGGCAAATTGCAAATTGTACCACTAAAGTTTGGGGTGTTTTGATTTTATACCCTAAAGTTTCAGAATTTTGATTTTATCTCTTGAAGTTTAGGATGTTTAGATTTTACACCCTAACGTTTAAAAATTTGGATTTTACCCTCTAAAGTTTAGTAGTATTCAGATTTTACACTCCCAGATTATGAAACTCTAGAGTGTAAAATACAAACAACCAAAATCTTTAGGGAGTAAAATTCAAACACCTTTAAAATATAAGGAGGTAAAATCCAAATTCTAATATATTAAAGTATAAAATTCAAACACTCCTAAACGTTAAGAGGTAAAATTCAAATTCTAAAATTTCAGGGTGTAAAATTTAATTATTCTCAAATTTTAGGGGTGTAATTTGTAATTTAACCAATATTTATTTAGCTACAAAAGATGCAATAGTTGTTTTTTTGGGTTAAAAAAGATGCAATAGTTAGTATATTGCATGAAAGGAATGAGGGGCAATTGGTTTTTTTTTTTTTTTTTTTTATATTTAATAGAGACAAGGGGCAATTGGTTATGCAACTAGAAATTTTTTTTAATTGAAAAAATGTGTTGCCTTTCAAAAAAAATAAAAAATAAAAAATGTGTTATGCACTGGATTTTAGACTATGGTCAAATATAAGGACTAAACACTATTTTTTTTTTTGGGTAATGACACAAACTTAGGACATATGGACCGTAGGATTTGCAAAGCAATGGGCAAGATCGTCACATGACACAGCCAACTACTTTCCCTTTATTACTCCAGAGGACCGATAATCAGAACATTGATATCTCACCCTCTTTTTATCTCCTTCATAAATATCCTACGCCCTGCACGGCGCAAGTTAGCACCGTCTTTTATCCCAAAAAATGGCTTCGTCTCGCCCATCGCCGCCAAAGCCTCTGGACCTGGAGCTCACAATCGTCTCCGCCAAGCACCTGAAGAACGTCAACTGGAAGAACGGCGATCTCAAGCCGTACGCCGTGTTCTGGATCGACCCGGACCGCCGCCTCGCCACCAAATCTGACGAGTCCGGATCGACCCGACCCGTCTGGAACGAGCGGTTCACGCTCCCCCTCATGCTCCCGCTCCACGAGTCGTTCCTCACCCTCGAGATCTTCCACTCCAAGCCCTCCGAGACCCCCAAGCCCTTGGTCGGCACTCTCCGCATTTCGCTCGGCGACATCGACAACAGCGACGACCCGACCCGGATCCGAACGTTCGTCCTCACGCGCCCTTCGGGTCGTCCGCAGGGGAAGATCCGGGTAAAGCTCTCGCTCCGCGAACGGCCATTACCGCCTCCTCCGGATTACCATATTGTCCCTCCGCCAAGCTATTATTACCCCTGTGCCCCTCCCCCTACGCGCGACTACAGAGGATACTCTCCCCCGCCATACACGTCATCGCTCCCAACTCAGTATCCCGACGCGTATTCAGGTTACTATTCTGGGTATTATTCCGGTGCTCCGCCACCGCCTCTACCTCCCAGGCCTTTCTTCGATCGGCAAGCGAGTTATGGGCCTGGCGGGCCCAGTGGGCCATCTGCCCCAGTGGATTACTCGCCCTATGATCAAAAGCCCAAATCTTCCAAATTCGGGACGGGATTGGCTGTGGGCGCGGTGGCTGGAGCTCTCGGTGGGCTCGCTTTGGAAGAGGGAATGAAGTACGAAGAGGAGAAGATCGCTGACAGGGTTGAGAATGACATGGCTGCTCGCGACGATTACAGCGATTACAGAAGTGACTATCGTGCCGATTATTGAAATGACCTAATCGGTGAGAGTCTAAAATAAGTTGAATTTCCGGTTTGTGATTTCGCGGTATATATATGTATATATTATGTGGTGTTGAATTTGCTCTCTTGTTCAAGTACCTTTTTTATTGCTGGATTGAGTATTTCAATTTTCGTCTAGTAAATAAATGATGGATCTTCTATATTTATTGTGGTTACTAATTTGTTAATGCTAGAAGCACTGCAATGACAAGAAGGATTAGGATTTTGTGAATGTGTTAGAATATTGTGTGTGTGAGTTAGATATATGCTCAAAAATGGGATCAAGTTAGCTCAGCTGATAAGTTTGAATCCCGACTAACCTGGTCATAGGTTTTAAATTCTATTATGTTTATAAAAAAATTAAAAATAGAAGATATGGTTTGTTTCTGATGTTACTCTGTTTGATTTTCGAACATGAAAATGACAATGAGCTCTATTGCCATCAGTTGGCCGAATGCATTACTTTTATATGAATTTGGGAAATTGACATTGGCAGCGGGATCGCTTTCATTGAACTCTTTTATTGTCTCTTAGCATGTGTTTTATTTTCCTTCAAAAAATGAGAACAGAAGTTGGCATTATTGGATAAGTGTTTTGTCCTGGCCCTTGGGTTGATAAGGAACAAGAAGAGTGGAGAATTGTGATGGTTAAAAATATTATTGCGTTCTGGGGTCTACTACTCTGGTTCCTTTTTTTTTTTTTTTTTTTTTAGAGTTGAAGACTGAACAAGAACATGGAAGACGTATCTTCCCCAGTTTTGTGTGGGATTTAAACTTGGGTGGGTGATGACTTTGAGTTCCACTTAGGTACAATGATTTTTCAAGTAAGTAGATTATGAGTCCACGAGGAAAGGAATGACTCTGTTCGTTGAGCCACCATGGTTCAATATCTGCACTAAGTAGTGCTATAGATGCTTTAAAGCTAGGAAGCATGGACATTTCATTTGGGGTGCCGTACCTGTGTTATACAAGTATTGTACCCACTGTGTCATGTTCTAATTTTCAAAAATTGCTTGTGTCATTGTGTCGTGTCCGTGTCTGTGCTTCCTAGCTTTAAAGCTTCTTGAAGGTTTCCTCTTTTCTGTTATCCATTGGTGGCTTGGGAAAATGTTTGTTTACCGCACGAGTTGGGTGGTTTGGGAATTTGGAATTTGGAATTTGGCGTCTTTTAATCAAGCCCTATTAGGGAAATGGCTTTGGAGGTATGTTCATGAAATCACTCATCTATGGCCGAGGGTCATAGTCATGAAATATGGGGAGAGGAAAGGGGGTTGGTGCTCTAGAGTTTGTAGAAGGGCTCATGGTTGTGGTTTATGGCAGAGTATTAGTGAAGGGTGGGAAAGTTTTGCTAAGCATTTGTCTTTTGTAGTGGGGGATGGTTCTCGTATTCTTTTTTGGCATGACAAATGGACTGGGGATGTCCCTCTTAAAATTCTTTATCCCTAGTTATTTTTGTGTTTAGCCAATAAAGAAGCTTATGTTTTTGAAGCGTTAAGCCCTTCAGTGGGTGATAATGACAAAGTGTGGTGTTTAAGCTTTTTAAGGGATTTCAATGATTGGGAGTTAGCAGCTTCTTCTTCGCTACTTCATTTCATCCAAATCCGGATTCCTAGGGGTGATGGGGGTGACAGGCTTAGTTGTGGTCTTAATGGAAGTGGGAAGTTTAACATTCGATCTTTTTATCATAAGATTTGAAATGCAGCTTCTTCCACTTTCCCCTGGAAGGGCATTTGGAAAGTCAAGGTTCCTAAAATGGTGGCATTTTTTATGTGGACAGCAGCTCATGGTCAGATTCTAACCTTGGATAACCTTATGCTTTGTGGTTGCCCTTTGGTGAATCGTTGTTGTATGTGCTGTTATTATGTGGAATATGTGGATCACTTGTAACTTTTTTGTCTGATAGCTCATTCTTTGTGAATTTATATGCTTCGGTTGTTTGGGATCGATTGGGTCATGCTAGGTTCAGTAGCGGACTTATTATTTTGTTGGTACCATTGGCTTGGAAACCATAGCTCTGATATTTGAAATTTGGTTCCAGGCTGTTTAATGTGGACTATTTGGATTGAACAGAATCGGCGTTCTTTTGAGGATAATGGGAAAACTGTGGTTTAGTTATTAGATTTATGCCAACGGACCCTCTTTGATTGGTCTTGGTGTTAGGGTCTCTTGGATTGTTTTACCCTTATGGAATTCCTTTCGTCTATTAGTTTTTCTTAGTGGCTGCTTGTGGCTGCTTGTGTCTTTTTGTTCACTACCGTGAACCCTTTGTATTTTCATGCTTTTCCCTTATTAATAATATTTTCTTCTTACTTATCAAAAAAAAGGGTTTTGCACCTATATTTATTTGGTTATCTTTTTTCGTCTTCAGTAAGTTAAAAGGGTGATTTTCTTTATAAAATAATAGGTTAATTAGTGCCTTTGCACATGCCAGATCATGAGTCATTGAAACAAAAGTACGAAAGTGACTCTTTACTTGTATATTGGACTGCTAATTCATCTAAATCCTGCAATTAATAATTAGATTTAGTTTACTAGATTGTCATGTTAGGTTGGGTGGTCTATATATATGTATTGCGCATTCCACCTCCATCAAATGCTGCATTGGTAATTTACTTATCAAAAAAAGAAAAAGAAAAAAGAAAAAGAAAAAGTGGCATTGGTAATTTCTTGATCCATTGCTATACCTTCTGCAGTGCAACTTTGTAGCAGGTAGTTTGGACTTTCTGTGTTTATGGGTTTTGAAGTAGTGGCAATGCTCAAGAAATGAAGTGACATTTACAATTATTGTGCTACTGGGGGAATTGACACCCAGGAACTAAAATTGCAATAGCACCTGAAATTTGTTCATGCATATGATATCCTAACTACAGTTTTGTTGTATCTTTGTCCCCTCTCCCCATCTCTGTTCTTTCTTGTTCCTCTCTATTCTCAGCCTATCTGTATTCTTGTTCTGCTGATATGTCCAAAATCTTTAATATAGTTTAGTAACGTTGGTCTGGGCCACTGCCTAATTTGCTTAAAAGCAATACAAGATGGAAATGGATGTAAAGGTTGGTGAACAAAAATAGAAATGGGATGTAAAGGTTGTGTAGAGTTCAAGAAAGGGTTTTGTCTACATGTATCGCTCGTTCTAGAGACTAGGTAGTGTGGGATGAAATGTATTTATCTGGCCGACTGGTATGTTTAATGGAATCCTAAGGGAAAGCTTGAAATATAATGGGATTTCAAGTCAGGGCAGAAGGGGTACTCTTAGGCATGTGGATGATGAAAATTGAGCTCTAGAATTAATGGGCTGGAGTTAATTTTGATGTTGGGGGATTGGTTTAGTGCTTGCTTTTTATTGTTAGTGGCAGTATTTCTGAAATGGAAAATTTCATAGTTATCAACAACTTTGTAAAAAAGTTTAAACAGATTATAATGCTCTGTAATTCAATTGTGGATGTTGATGAAAATTGAGCTCTAGAATTAATGGGCTGATTTAGTTTTTGATGTTGGTGGTGGATTGGGTGTGTGAATTGGAAAATTTCTTAGCTATCAACAACTTTATAAAAAAGTTTAAGAGGATTATACTGCTCAGTAATTTAATTATTATGGATTTGAGGGCACGGGCTTCTGAAAGCTGGTGATGACAACTGAGCTATTCATAATTGAGTTGATTCAGTCCAAGGTCAGAGTACACTCTATAGACAATTATTTGGATTAGTTTTTGGCTGAAAGTTGACAAAAGTCCTTGCAATTGTACCTTAAAAAAACAGGGGGAGGCTTTAAAAAAGCTTAAACACAAGCAAGTTAATGGAAAAAAAGCTAATCCAGAGGGTTGCAAATTTGACTCATGATTCCTATGGCCAGCTCTATCATAAACCTAGTTCCACATACCGTTTGATCTTTATTTTAGTTTTGAGGTATAATTAGCATATAAAGTTGTAGATTTGGCCAGCGTTTGACCTAAATTCCCTCTGCCAGTGGTACTAATTGTTGTAAACAATACCAGCTTGTTTAAATGGAGGGAACCTATCTGAATATTTTTACTGGGGAGGGGTTTGGAGGGGGGTATCTTATCCCTCCTACTCCAGATATCTCTTTTTAAGTTATTTGAATTTGTAAGTAATTTGGTGGGGAACTTAGATAATACAAAGCTATATGATAGCACCCAATTTTTCCGATTCGGCAATTTGATCTATGATTTCTCATTCATGGACGTTGATAAGATCCTTCCATTTAGTAGCACCTTAGGATGACATAGTAGTTGATTCGAGAGGATGATCAGCCACACTAGGACTGAGACACGACCTAGACTCCTATGGGAGGCAGTAGTGGGGATTTTTTTTGCAATGGGCGAAAGCCTGACAGAGCAATGCCGTGTGGAGGTAGAAGGCCTACGAGTTGTGAACTTCTTTTCCCGGAGAAGAAGCAATAACGGTATATGGGGAATAAGCATCGGCTAACTCTATGCCCGCAGTCGCGGTAATACAGATGATGCAAGCGTTATCCAGAATAATTGGGCGTAAAGCGTATGTAGGTGGCTTTTTAAGTCCGCTATCAAATCCCAAGGCTCAACCCTAAACAGGTAGTGGAAACTACGAAGCTTGAGTACAGTAGGGGTAGAGGGAATTTTCGGTGGAGCGGTGAAATGCGTAGTTTTACATATATTATAAAATTTCATACTATCAAATTTGTGCTTATGATCTCAATTTATATCAATTTTAAAAAAAATTTGAATAATTTTTTTTCTTTAAAATTTGCAAATAAAGGTTATAATTGTCAATTTATAGGATTCCTCCCCTCCTACTAATGGAAATAGAGGGCAATGTCAATATGAAAATGAAAAAAATTAATTTTGAAACGTATAGGATTAAAATGCGAATAACCCTAAACTTGAAGGGTCAAAATGTACTTTAGTGTAAACTTTGTACAAGTTTGGTTGGGCTGGGCTGCACCGTGCCTAGCTTAGTCCAATTAGATACTAAAAAACCTATCCCCAATATATGCACTACAGTCTACACTCATGTATTTTTTATTTATTTTATGGGAGTCAACAGTCATGTATTGATAGTACATATATATCATCGATCTTTGAGCTCAGCCCATCAGCGTAGCACTTCTTTGGGCTTGTGTGCTGCAGGCGTACTCCTCCCTTCCATGAATACGTGATGCCATGCGACTGGAGAGAGTCTCTAAAGATTAAATAATAAATAATAAATTTTAGGCATTTTGTGAAATATTAATAGCACTGGGATGTGGGAAAAAAATTCTTGCCCCACTATCTCTACGGAGTGAAGAAAAATTGTTATTCAATTAAAGGCTCAGATTGAACTAAAATGAAATTGTTACAATTTTGTTCAAATTAACATATTTTAGATTTTGTGGACAAATTTTAGATTACAAATTTGTATTTATTTATTTTGTTGAATAACTTTCCATCACAACTTCATCTCTTGTAGTTTGCTCCTATCATTTTTTTTTTGTTGAGAAGTGGTCCTATCATAAGTTAGTCCCTCAAAAGTTTATTTTATTTTAAATTTAGGGAACCCCACAAAAGTTTTCAAATTGTTATATTTTGACACATTACAATATGACTTAACATAAAATTGTTATGGGGCCTTTGGAATTTCTCAAGATTAGTTGGGGTATTAGGCTTGAGAATGGCACGGGCTTGATATGGCCGAAAAGAAAATAGTAAAAAATTTAAAACACTAACTTTATGTAACGCATGTTTATATATAGATGTGTGTGTGGTTTACATCTATGAATACGTGTATGTCATTCTATTGGCCTAAATAACATAATAATAATAATAATAATCTTGTCATGAATAAGATGTGATTCTAAAGAGCATGAACCACACCTTAGAATTAACAAATCTAGCAATATAACAATCAAATATAATTTTTTTAATATTTTTTTAATCTCTTTCCTACATTCAGATTTGACTCCACTGATATATTCCTAAAAAAAAAAAAAAAAAACCCACCAATATATATATATATATATATAATTAATTTCAAAGTTGTGAAGAGTATCAAATTGTTACTAATAGAACTCACTGTTGGACTAAATAAACTCAACATTAAAAAATTTTCGATTAAATACGTATGGTCCTCTTTAGAATCCTAGACAAACGCTAATTAAATTATATATAATCTCTTATGTGAATTCTTTTATATTTGACTTTTTATATTTAACATTTTTTTTTTGAGAATCTAATTATATGATCTTTTACAAAACTTTTTATTGCATCAAACGGATTAACAAACCATATCACGTATGACTATAGGTTTAGGTATGACATTTAACTAAAGACTTAAAATATTTAAATGAGAAAGAGATAAAAAGTAATTCTTTTGGGAAAAAGTTCTGCTTAAGATTGGTTAGAAATTAAGTATTTTTTTTTAATCTCATTCTGTGACTATTGAAAAGACCATTTACTTGTGGTTTTAGTCACATTAAATTTTTAATGACTCGTGCGACTTGGTTAAAGCTTTTTGTTCATATATATTAACTAATGAGTTTGAATATATTTTGCCTTGATTTTTCCTAGTATTTGATTGACTAAGACACTCATGTATGAATATTGAGAGTCGAAATTTTGCAGTTTAAAAACATGTTGCTTTGTCAAAAGTCATAAACCTTTGTGTAATCATTCATATTTAATGTTCAGTGTATTCACTTTAAAAAATACATAGATTCTAAACATGTTTAGAGCGTTTGATTCCAACTACCAATAATTGGAACAGAAACTTAATATTAAAATCGCCTAAACAATCTTCCTATTTGTCCATTTACTTTTCCTTCCATCTTTATTCATCTTAGTCAAACATCTATCCACTGAACAAATTCAAGTTGAATGCTTAATAAATATTAATTAAGTGGGTTTCGTGGGTACTCCCTCAATCTCCACGACTACATGAAAAGACATTAAAAAAAGTATTTAAAGACCGTCTCTTGCAAACCCTAAATTTTATATATTTGCATCATTATGGCAATAATTTACCAGTTGCAAAGATAACTTAGGTACATGACCTGTGCCACAAATTTCAAACTGGAAGTTTCTTGTGAAATGTATATGAATCTAATGTGGGCAATCAATTGGTAATAATAGCCAAATCCACACTTGCATAGCTCAATTATATTTTATATATTCTTTTTCTTGTCATGTTAAACCAATAAGGTCAAATAACAAAGCTCATCATTACAAAGATAATTTAACAAATATCTACATGGCTCTACCACTAGCATGTGGAATGATCACAATCGGCCCACATGTTTCCATGTAAAAACATGAAGGTTTTGGACTGTGGGACCTGGGTACCCTTAAAATTGCATTTGCAACTTTGAAATGAGAGGAGCACTGTTTATTAGAGTTATTTTCTAGGAAGTATGGATACGGATACAGCTGTAAATAAAGATATGGGTATAACATGGTAACACGAGTAATTTTTAAATAATTATAATATAAAACGGCTAGTATGACACCAGTATAACACGAGTATGACATAGATATGACACGGATTTGATATTTATTGTAAATGAAATGTCAATGTTTTTTAGGTTATCTTATCAATTCGTATATAATCAAAATCTGTTTTTAATCTTTATGTTTGTGCTCTACAACCAGAGCGCGCGCGCATATATATATATATATATACATATATATCTTTGTTTTCATTATTTCTCCCCAAATACATGTTTGTTGTGGAGGCAGAAATAATGGCGTCCAATGTATTATTCTCCAAAATAAGGGGGACATTGTTTTTGTTCTGAAAAGAGACTCCATCATGGGTTGCAAGATTCATCCACCAGACCACGATGATATCTCATGGGACCCATCTCCTCTCCAGGTGGGCTACGTCAGATGTGTGACAATTCACAATTAATATATAAAAATTAAGCTCGACAAAATCCAGTTTTGTAAGGTATTATTTCGAAATAAAGTAGTCTTATCCTCTAGAGTAGGATTAGGAAACTTTCTAGCCTCTTTCAATGTATATACGTAAGGTAAGTTCATCAGTTCTGTCGGGTTATTGACTAAATTGTTAACATATAGTCCAGAGATGATCTGAGACACCAATACATGCTTTATATATGGCTAAAAACCAAAAAGTGAACACTGTTAGATGTAGACAAATACAAATTGTTTAATAAATGTTGAAATTTTCCTTTTCTCTTCTTTATTTTCCATCCAGAAGTAATGTTAAGATACATTCATCTCTTAAGTTAATAAATGCCACATTTTGAATACTTTTTTAACTCTTTAAGGGCGAGGAGAAAATGATTGTTTGATGGGATGTATGAGGAGTACGTATGATCTATAGCATTGATTATGCCAAGATTTTGTGGTGTTGGATCGAACAAAATCAACGATCTTATAATTATTAAAGTATTTCCTGTATTCAAATACATTTAATTGCGTTGGGTTTATTTATTAGAATTTTCCAAATGTGTAATCTATAAGTAATATTAGAGAAATATATATGCTAATAATTCATATAACTTTTGTTGTAATTGTTATGTTAAAATTATAAATGTAACCCTAATTTTGGGTAACTCATGTAAATTTGTGCACATTTGTATATGCGCGTTGAATTTTATTTTTATTCTTTCTTTTCTATTGTTTGCATCCCATAGAACTGCGTTATTATCATAATTCATTTGAACAGCTGCATTAGGTGAAACGTACAGTAGGACTCTCTATGTATGGAACCACCTAATAATTTGAGCAACAGATAGAAAGTCTTTGTTTTTTTTACCTAGATATTTTTAAGGAAAATCTACATACAGGAGAAAAGAAATGATTACTTCAATTCTTTTTACCTAGATATTTTTAAGGAAAATTTACATACAGGAGAAAAGAAATGATTACTTCAATTTTTTGAACGACACAGTAATCTGTCATTATGTTTTTTTTTTGATGGAATAATCTGTCATTATGTTACACACACTGAATTAATTTCGATTGATCAATGACAAACTTAGCCGCCGATAGGACTTGAATTTGATAGTTAGGGAATATGGGTTGGAGTCGAAACTTGAAAGCCAGCAATGTCCCTGTGATAAGACAAACTTACAGATCTTCTCCCCCAGCATTATATAACATATCAAATATAATTTTGTTTGTTGGTACGTACCACTTTCAAAACAATATATATTTCTCTACCGCCAAATGATGACTATGGTGTTCTTATGCGATGTTTGTGTCAGTGTTTTCAACTTTTCTTGGTGGGAGTTCTAGTGATAGTGGGGCTTGAGGTGCATTGGCGTGGAAAATAAAAAGTTCATCGATAGAGAGCACATATAATGGGAGTGGGGAACGCATGGTTCTTATTATGTTCTTTCGTGCAATCCATTCTCTCCCACCAATAAATAATGTTACGTATGTTGAAATTTTATTATGTTCTTTAAAGTACTTTACCAGTGTTCTATAGTGTTTTTCCTATGTGATTCCATTTCAAGAATAATAGCTTTATAAAGCTTTGTACCAGTACTACTTTATATGACAGTGAACTAAAAATTTGTTTAGACTTGAGAGAAGCTTTTATGATCATTATTTATAGGTAAAAACTAGGTACACTAGTATTCTTTAATTTAAAGAAGCTTATCATAGTTCTCCAAGCATGAAATTTTTATTTGCTTTTCATTAGTTGGATCAGATTGTTCTTGATTTTCCCAACAGCCCTGCACTACCACAGCTCGCATATATAATTAACCATTATTACTATTGCTGTATTATTTTTGTTGATGTGATTAACTTTTTTTTGTTTTCAGTTTATAAATTAAGCACAAACATCACCATCGGGCGGTACCAAGAGCCCTTCCCTTTGATGCTTTTTATGTTCTTCTAGTGTTTTAGAAAACAAGAGAACACAAGAATATTATCTATATAGATATATTTGTGTTATTATTCGTTGAGATATACAAATGGTATGCGCCTCTTTAAATAGAAAACAAAGATAAACTCCCAATTTTATAATTAATATGCAAGTTATTTTGTTTTGCGTTTGATGAAAAGTTAGAAAATCAATATGTATGTTAGAAATTTATATTTTTTTTTTGAGAAAAAAAATTTTAGAATTTTAATTTAGGGGTTTGGGAAAAAAAAAGGTTATATATAAAATTTTCACTACATAAGATTTCAATACAAGATAAAATAATAATTTAAAAAATAATTTATTACATATTTAATGTCACGATAATGTATAATTTTTTGAACAAAATTTTTAATAGTACTAATATTTTTCAAATAAAAATAGACGGCCTCATAAAAAAGAGCTTGTGGGTAGGGGGCAACCCTAGGCCCGCAAGAAACAAAACCAAACTATACTTTATTACAAGTGTGCCCCGACCTAACTTGTAATATATATATATATATATTTGGGTGAGTTTTCTGTATGCACTTCTTGTTGATATTACAAATTAAGAGATTCCCTTATATATATATATATATAAGAGAACTGTTTTATAGTAAAAGTGCACATTTTTAATCAAAGAGAAACAAAAAAGAACATTATATAGTTACATTTCAAAAGTGAAAGAAATAATGATAATAAAACTTCAAATTTTTATATGTAATAATTCATTTTCGTTTATAAGAATTGTGTATAAACAATAAAATATAGTGATAATTACATAATAAGCTCCAAAGTTTCTTGTTGTTTTTAGGTTCAACTTTGAAGTTTCAAGTATGCAAATGTTCATAAAATTTGTTATGATAAGCTTATTTGTATCGACTTAATTTTTTTTTTTTTAACAATAATTTGTGTTAAATTAATAAAGTTGTAATACTTAAAGAGTAAGGCTTTAAAAACTATACATAAGGTAGAGGTGAAAATAAATGGACATTTTATACTCAAATAAATAGAGTTGCATATAGTATAGTTTTATCAAAATAAAATAAATTGATATAAATGGTAAGTGGTATCTATTTGATCTCTAAAAACCTTTTTTAAAGTTAAAAATTTGGAAATTTTTTTTCCAAACTTGGATCAGTAATATATGTAAAAAAATCCTAACGGTTTTATTGTGATTTTTCTTTTATTAATTAAAATATCATGTAGTATTCACATAAATGTCGTTTTATCTTACGTACAAATGGTCTTATTTATTATAAACACGTTTGAATTCATGAATCATGTGTATTGTGTGTCAAATATTAAGTTTGCCCTCCTTCAAGTCCATTTTGACTGTCACTCATGGTCTTGATATAGCGAGTAAAAAGCAATTAATGCATTTAATACATTTTGGACCACACTATCAACATTATTATCAAAATTCTTGATAACATGCATGCATTTGGGTGAGTTACAGAGTCTTGCACGAATACAGTCTTGTTGCCATAATATTCTAGCTAGCTAGCTAGAAATACGTATCTACAAATGCGGCTTGTAGCCATTATTAGTGGTCCATTTCACATTTTCAGCATGCGTAGCTACCCTAAATTTTCAATGAACTCTAGCATTTCCACTCCTTAGTAAACTGACTCTTCCTTAGCCCTAAGGTTGCAAGATCAAGAAGAAGAATCTTGCTTTTGATACATTGTTTCCTTATCTGTTATCTTTGCCCTTTATCACATTCTAAGGTTCTGAATAAAAGAATTCACTGTGTCGACATTGTAAATATCTGAGCACCAAGATGATGGTGGAGATAGATTGATAGAATAGATATTCAAAGTCATTTTCTATTGCTTTCAATAAATTTGCGTGTGTGGGGTCGCTGGGGTACAAGGTGTAGTTATAAGAATAAGAATAAGTACATAAACAAATAAATAAATTAGTGTTCTTAATTTACTCGAAATTTGCTTCACGACAGTTATAGTAGTTGATGGGAAAAGACTACGTTCAGCCTGCCAGTTTGTTAGATTGTTTGGTACAATGGGTATGGGGGGCCTGGGGGGACCTCTATACCTACAACGAATAAGCGTTTAGGAATTAACTTATCCTTGGAATTTCTTATAAAATATATATAGGACCTTTTGCCGTTGGACAAGCTGCCCAAGAACCCCCATTTTTTTTTTTGTGCTGAATACATATAATTATAAATCCTAGAACCCTAGCTTGTAATTAGTCAACATCTTCTCCGTCCAAACTACGTACCTAACCATTTTTTTTTGGTTACTAAAACCTCAAAATCTCCAAACAGAACCTAATCACCTCACTATCTAGCAACTCTAATAGTTAACATGCTCGTTCTTCATTATATTCTTCTCATGATAAGGTTTTGTTCCTTAATCCCTTTGGAGTATATAGATGTTTAATTTTATTCTCAGAAAAATGATCATTGATATATATATATATATATATATGCTTAATTTATAAATAATCTATAAATTTTTTTTTTATAAGTATGGAATCTTAATTAAGAAATTATTAATACTTAGATTATGAAATATTGAAGGATTATTTGTAGTCTCTATTGTCATGTTTTTTAGGTTTGCACTTTACAATTAATGTTAATTTGTATAAAAGAAAAATGAATTAAGTCCTAGAAAAGTGCCATTGCAAAGAGTGTACAAGATTACTAAATAGGGCAAAAACAATGCTTAAGTTTCATTGTGTTATAGTCAGTGGCGGCCCTAGGATATATTTTTAGGGGGCTCAGTAAGAAGATGTATTTTGGGTAAAAAAAAAAGTGAATCTTGCAGTCTATATGATTTCTTTATTACAAAATTTTTCATAATACATAGTAGTAAGAGAATAAAAGATGAGAAGTGCTACATCTAAAACATTTTCACAATACATTTTCAACAATTTTTAGACTATAAATTGTTATTAGTTTTAATTTAAACTCACTACTGAAATCACTTTTTTTTTTTTTTCTCATTAGTAATAACTAGTAATAATTTGCCAATTAGACTTTATTATGAGCGTATTATGAACATAACATTCCTCATATAAGATAAATTATAAGTTCATTGCATATTGTTTATTAATATGATGAAGATAATAATTATTGTTATTAAGATTAAATCTTAGAAATCATCTATTGTTTTTAAATACAATCAACATATGAATTATTATTGTTAAGTGAACTCCAAGTGAGATCTAAATACAATAAAATTTTATGTATTAGTTTATTTTAAATTTGTTAAGATGTAAATGATTTTTTTAAGATTTAAGATGAAAAAATTTATACTTTTGTTGTTAAGTTTACTATTTTTTCCCTCCATATTTTAGATCATATTGGTTTTTATTTTTTTATTTATTTTTTATTATTTTGTGTGTGTGTGTGTGTGTGTTTAAAAAGACCAAGATATTATCTAGATGATCATATTCAAATTCATTTAAGCTAGGCTTAAAAAAAATTTAAGTTTAGGAGGTTCAAAATTCATTTTAAGAGGATCAAATTTAAAAAAAAAAATTATATAATTTTTTTTTTTTTTGGCCCAGCTCAGGGGGTTCATTTGAACCCGCTGGGCTGCACCTAGAGGCGCCCGTGGTTGTAGTTGACATAAATTCTTTGAAAGGTATCATTATACCAATAATAGTTTGGTCGATAGGGTAAGACAAAAGGATAAAAAAGAAAAGGACTGGTTTGGTCGCGTGAACCTTTCAGTGTAGAGGCTAGGCCGGCCCATGGCTTAGTTCAAAGAACGTCAACGAGAGAACACTCATGCAGAGTCCACATGATTAATGGTGCATGAATGATTACCCCTACAAACAAAGCCTTTAAAAAACTAATAATAAATATATACCTAAAAGCTATAGTGTCAACCTTTTGACTCGGGTCGTCATTCAAAAAACGATAATTGGACATAAAATAAACCCATTAACGACACAAAGGTATTAGGTACCATGTATGGGCTATATTTTTTTTTCTTTCACAAAAAAAGGTTCATTGTTCCATCTATCTAGATCTAGTGGAAAATTCTAAAATTCCTTTTCTATGAGTCCTCCATTTCGTTTTGTCTCACCAGTTGAATATGTTGGATATATATTTGGATCTCTGTGCTTTTTAAAGACCTGTTTATATATTTCTTAAGCAGAATTGGATAGAACTAATTGAATTTTTTTAGGGTTAGAACTTAGAACTGATCTAATTAACATAGTTGTGGCACTGCCTTGAACTGAAGTGAGAAAAACTACAGTCAATAAAGTGGCTCAGTCGTAAGCCATGAATTGAACTTTTTGTTCAACCCGAAAAGTGGGTTGATCTCTATGCACTATGTATTTGTGATTTGCGTGATTCGAATTCAAAGCTAAAGTTGACGTTAAAAATATTGACCACCACGTTCGCGGTGCCAGACATCGATAGTGACAATCACGACCTCTGTATGAAGACGGAGAACCACTTTTGTGCAATATTGGCATGTGGTGTGGGAATAGGGTTGAGATTAACAGAGGAGATAGCGTCTAAATGGAGAAATTCATTACTATTATTTTTGTTAGCTTATTTGTCTAATACGAGACAAAAAGTTAGAAAATAACTTATTTTAAAAAAACTTTGTAGATATGTAGTAGACTAAGTGACCAAGGTAATAACCAAGTCATGAAACTTAGATTTGAGGCCTTTGAGAATGCATATGATGAAGTCTTGAGGTGGGAGTGGATGGCTTGTAGCTGTGATCACCAACAAGGATTTTGCTTTGTGTAGAAATTGAGTGAGGGAAAGATCATCTTGTTTGAGACTTTGTAATTGCGTATGAATCTGAAAGATACGAGTATTGGAAGCAGAGGCAAGTGAGATGCTTTAAGAGTGGTCCATATTTCTTGGGAGAAATTACATTTTGCTCTCCTAAATTATGGGAGTGCATACTTTATCCATAAATTATGAAAGTGCACACTAATTGAAACTATTATCTATGGGATAAGATGCAAGGTGTTACAATAATATTTTAGGAGGTAGGTGTGCACTAATATAGCTTAAGGGGGACAAATGTTATACGGGTAATAGTTTAGGGAGTAAGTGTTAAAAGGAGTATAGTTTAAGGAGGTAAAATATAATTTTCTATATTCTTTTAGATAAAGAGAGGCCAACAACTAGTGGTATGATTTCATCATTTCATCAGATAAGGAAAAAATGAGAAGGCTCATGAGATGTTGGTCTTGTTTAGTCCAAGGGATTAAAACATTGTTTATGCAAGATGGAAAGCACAGGTTAGAACCATCAATGAAACCAAGAAGATCTCGACCTTTAAGACAAGGAAGCGATGGGATTTTCCGGTAGAGATAATTGTTGTTGGTAATTTTAATGGAGAGAAAATAATAAGCATTTGACAAGGAAGGAAGAGAAGAAGTGGGTAAGGTGTGGTGGTGGTGTTTTTTTTTTTTTTTTGAGAAACATACTAATTGCTAAACACACACACACTTTAATCGAACACACACTTTAATCGAAGAAGACGTAGAAGAAGAGAAGTCGAAGGCCAAAAGTGCACTAATACCAAATAGAAATAGACATGTATAATTGATTGTAGCCTCCTTCTCACAATCTATTGAGTGTTTTGTATTATACTTATATAAATAAATATACACGATAATTAAGTATTGTAACAAATAAAATTAATTACATGAACTCAAAATTTTAAATTTGCTAAATACAAAATAAGGAGATATGGTTTTTTTTTTTTTTTTTTTTTTTTTTTTTTTTTTTTTTTTTTGAGAAACAAACACACACACACATAAAGGAAAGGGAAAGAGGTTCAAATACAAAATGAAATGAAATAATACGTGCATGGCTGGGCCTAAATCGTAAATTGAAAAGAAAATGAAATGTCTCTTTAAGCTTGTTTCAAGAGCATACTTAAAAAATGGACAATTATAGACATTTTATTTTGCACCTCATACAACTTAAGCCCTCCTTCCCAATGACAATACACTTGGTTCTTGTTATATATTGAAAGGCTCTCGTCAAATAACACACTCAAAGTACTTCAAAAAAATCATATTTATGTGCATGTTGTTAAATTTCCATTTGTTCTAAAAGTTTAAACTAATGAAATATAGTAAATTTAATCATTTAACCGCATTTAACACTTACCTTCATGTGTAAGCTCAAAGTCCCTTTTAATAAATGAAGCCCAATATGTGAGATTTTAAATGAAAGGTAGAGTAAAAAAAAAATGGATTGAACTCAAGATTTCCTTCTTACCATGTTAAATTACAAATTCTTTCTAAAGCTTAATGAACTATTTGTTAGGATTAATGTCCTTAAATCCTATTATATGATATTATATATGACATTATGTATGACTTAATGTTGTGATTAATAAATTTATTTTATTATTATCTAAAATAATGATAACATGAATATTTGGACATTATCATATAGTCCATGAGAGTCGACGCATAGTATGTGATTTAGTCATAGAAGATATAAGTCACAAGTTCTTTGTAAACTCAGAATTTTAGTTCGTAATCAGTGATAAAATTGGGCATTTCATTTGCGAAGACTATAACATATCAGCTAAGATGATTTGTTTTGATCATAGAAGTGGAGACTTCTAGTTGATGTGTTAATATGTTTTAAGAGTTAAGACATATTGAACTGGACCGCTGTGAGATTTATTATTCTCCTCACGACTATCAAATGAATAATAAATCTCACGACTTCTATTTACGTGAACTTTTAATCCTGAGAGAATAATGGATTTGATCATAAAATGTAGGTTGTTTTGATATATTAGGAGTGAGATCTAAAGTCACAATCAAAACCTCAGTATGTTGGGCAGCCACATTTAGTGTTGATGGAACATATATTCTCAAGATGGAATTCATAATCTCTTAACGGAGATATAAATATTTCCTTAAAATAAGTTTAATGGGTTTGGTTATTCAGAGTGTTAGGCTTAACCACTTTAGTAATATATTTATGAAATTGGATTTTATAAATATATGATGAATAACTTAAAGGATTAAATAGGGTACTCAAGAATTAAGATGTAGTAATTTTTAAATTAGCAGTATATATTCATGAATTTGAATTACTATGAATATTTTATGAAAGAGTTGCATGTATAATAAAGTCTTGAGATATAATTTATTAATAAGACCTAGTGTGCAATTATATTATATAGTGGGTATTAAATATAATTAATGGTAACTTTGGATTTGTTAAGAGTAGACAGAAAAGCCCAAGGTCCATTGGAGCTAGTGTCTTATTGGTCACTTTTGGTCCTACTCCAAACTACACACTAAAGCCTAATTAGATAATCAGTTAAATATAAAGGGAGAGACATACAAAATTTTTTATTAGAAAAAAGAAAAAGAAAAGAGACATCATTGTGAAATGGTGTGTATGTATGAGTGAAACCACTCGATTATTATTCTTTGGAAACTGATTGAGAGATCACATTTCTTGGGCGTAAAGTGGAATTGGAGTGAAGATTAAAAATGTTCCCAAGTACTTATAATATTTTGTTTTGAAATTCACTGCACCGAGGTACGCTATCTTGTTCTTAATTCTAAAATTTACATAGTGCATGTTATCAATCATGAATGAAATAAATCCATGTTTGTTACTTCCGCTATGTATTTTGTATGAGATACAAAACTAGATTTACCAACACTGTTCCAGTTGCATATGCAAATCGAGCTTGGTAGAATCATTTGAGGAATTTTTCTCTTGAAAATCCAATACAAAGCTAATCTCACATCATTAGAAGCAAGGTTTGCACTTACATTTTCTAGTATAAAAAGCCCAACTAACCCAATTTTTCAAACAAAAGCAATCATGAAGAGAAACACCCACAAAAATCTCAATCGAAGTGATTTTTGAGAGTAAAGAGAGTTTGTATTTAAAATCTCAATAAAAAAGCGCACTGGATCTCAATAGGAAATATCGAGCTAAGAAAACTTCCTCGTCTTCCTAAATCCTTGTTTTAATCTATTTTCTTTTATTTCCCAATATCAAATTAACAAGCTGTTAGTGCAGCAAGCACTAGTTAACCCTCATTAAATAATTACAAAATCAAAGAACCTGAATCACCGAGGGAGGTGAACATAATAAAAAGCCATAATATATATAAAGCACTGCAATATTGGGAGGCCCTTTCATGGTTGGACTTGAACTGGAAGACACGTGGCAAGTGTCAAAGTTCATTGCAAATACATTGTGTTTGGGATTGTGAGTGTTTGTGAGGCCCTTAGTCCTTATACCGATATACACAACTTGGTCTTGAACTGTCATACACGTGGAAAATGACAGAGCAATGTTTTGGGTCCTATAGTTATTGAACCCCATGGCTTTACAAATCGTACTATTTTTTTTTTTAATATAAAGACTACAAAATAAACAATAATTAATGTTGGGCCTCCTAAGTCAAACAATTAATTAAGCCACATATGCAGCTAGCTAGCTAGCTAATACTACTAGTTAGCTAATACCAAATGTGTAGTTTTAATTAATTAAGATGTCACATTTAAAATTTTAATCACTCTGCCAAAAACGCCGACAAATAAAAAATGGCGGTTGTAAGAGATTCTTAGTTAACCGACTTTTTTTTTTTTTTTCCCCCAACAGGTATATAACCTCAAACATAAGCTATATTAAAATGCATTACGTGTATCAATCAGTATAATTAAGTAATATATAACATAATAATCTATATGTATATATTCCAAGTAGACGTAATTAATTTTCTCTTAATTAAAAGACAGTTCAGGATTAGCTAAACAGTTAAAAAGATTTTAAAAGCCGACCTTTCTTGGGATTTGGAGAATGATTGACAGCCAACATACAGAACGTAAATAGTCGGCGCTCCGTATATGATTAATTAACTTTTTGCATGGGCAAATTTGGTTTGTCGTGGAATCTTCTCAAACCTTATTTTACAGTTCCAATTGACAACAAGTATACTGGTTGATTAAGCAAACTAATTCAGCAATGATGATTCTCATTAAAAAAAAAAAAAAAAAATCAGCAATGACAGTTTTGTTTTTTGTTTTAATTATATCATAAAAAGAGCTATGGAATAATTAAGATCTCTCTTTTTCTCTCTCTCTCTCTGCTTATAATCCATTAAATAGAAATTTAATCTAACAGAAATATTTTTAGCTAATTCTTATATGCAAATAAATAATGAAAACGAATTTTGTTTTGAGATGAATGCACTTTCTGTTTTATTAAGTGATTAATTAAGAGAAAAAAAAGTGGATAAAAGATATTGAATGAGTGACCCCAATCCTGGTTATTTTAATTTTTTTTTAAATAATTAAATATTTGGAAATAACAGATTTGAACTTCATACGCCTTTATTAAGAACATTAAAAAATGTAGGTTGAATTGCAAAGCTTTTGACTTTAACTTGATATGACTTTATTATTTTATTTTGCATTTGACTTTTGTTAAAAAGTCTAAGACATATATATACATTTAAAAAAATATTTTTGCTTAGAATCTAGTTTAAAAAATTATAATATTTAGTCATGTAACTAATAACATTTAAAAATATTAAAATTGTCATTTCCTATTTAAAAATTGATGAGGCATCACATAGATTAAAGTTAATAACATTGTTTCTCCAAACCCTCTATTCAAGTTTTTACCTCCAACACAAACGACAATGATAGAGAGGTATTAATACTCCAAAAAAAATCAGTCATTCAAGTTTTCTAATTGACCAATCATGGGAGGAGGGAGGAGGGGGGGGGGGGGGGGTGATGGTGGGGGGCCTAAGTCAATATAGTTTTATTTCTATTAGATAGTGGACAAAGAGAAATGGTGTCTAATTGTCAATTTGTATAAAATATAAAATTTTTCCATTATGGGAGTTGTTTAAAAGGAAATCTAGATTCATACAAAGTGGGATTGAGAGGGATTGAGAATGTTAGTGACATTTTCAACAATTTTAGGAATTTTAAAGTGAGGTAATATTCTATAAAAACTTGGCGTAAATTCTTTAGTTTATAGTTTTCAATAAGAATATGTCACATCATCGTATTACTAAAACATAAATACATATGATTATATACGATAATATCTCAATAAACATAATATTTCATATTTTAAGTAAAAAGTTGATGCGGTATTATTAAGTGTAGTAAGATGTATTAAGTTTTAAGTAAAAAATTGATGTGACAATTTCTCATTGTATGATTTAAAAAATGGGTGTCCTTTTTTTTAATGGACATTTAATTTTTGGGATAAGTAGTAGCGACTCCAAAAATTTTGTCCAGGGTGTTCCTATTTTCAAATTTCAGGTCATTTTAGTCTATTTTAAGTGTTTTAGGATGTTTCAGTAAATGCCGGCCAAAATTCAAGATTTGGCCGGTATAAAGTTTGTGCTTTAAAGTTTTTTTTTTTTTTTTTTAAATGTTCTTAAAACTAAAATAAATTTTTGCATTCTATATATCAAAAAACCTCAAAAGGAAAAAAAAATGAAAAGAAAAGAAATTAACAAAGGTACATGTATAATAAACTATAAGTTCATTTAAAATATTAATAAAATTATTAATTATTGTTGTTTAGTTGTTTTATTAATTTGTTTGTCTTTTATAAACTATAATTTGTTATATTGCTATTTCATTAATTATAAAATTATTAATCGATGTTTAGCCTAACATAATTTAATTTATTTGTCTTTTATAATGTATTAATTAATTAAATTATTAATTGTTAGGATCATGAGCCAATCAGAAAATTTCACAATTACAAATCACAATAACGTTACACTAAAAGACAATATCTCACCAATTGACCAACACCAACACACACCAACCAACGGATAAGAATCATAAGATAAGCCAAATTCAAAAAGTCAAAAAAAGGGCAAAATATTAATAAAGCTTCAGTCAATCACAATTCAAATAAAGTTACTCTTCACAGTTCAGATGATAAAGTAGAATAAAGAGAGAGAGTTAGAGACAGCGACCCATTTATTTCATTTTAGATTTTAGAGAGAGAGAGAGAGAGAGAGAGAGAGAGAGAGAGAGAGAGAGTGATACCTTGAGGGAGCACCGGAGCAGCCGAGCAGGGAGGGAGGCTTGAAGAGTGAAGGTTAAGGCTGAGGCAATGACCGTCGAGCGATGTGCGACGATGTACAAGCGATCTTTGATGAGCGACGATGTGCTCTGGACTGCGATTGGACCAATCTCCGAAGAGGGGCATCAGGCAACGATGTGCTCTGGAGTCTGGACTATAACTAGACTGATCTAACTTCTAAAGGGAGGCATTGCTTTGTTGCTCTGTTTTTATGTTTGCTTTAGCTTTAGTGATTTCTGATGTACTGATTTAAGGTTTTTGATTTAGCGATTTGCTCTGTATTGGGGTTTTGTTTTTTTTTTTTTTTTTTTTTTGAGAAACCGGGGGTTTGCTTCCTCTATAATATGTTGGGCTTGTTGTGGGTTTAATGTTGGGCTTGCCATCCATTGTTTTGCACTGTTACAATTTTTTTTTTTTTTTTTTTTTTTTTTTTTTTTTTTTTTTTTTTTTTTCAGATTTTAGTTGAAGTTATTTTTTGGGCTTTTTTTTTTTTTTTTTGCTTGAAAGTAGAACAAATATATATATATATATATATTTTTTTTTTTTTAATTTGAGAGTGTTCCTAATTTGGATGGAGGGTGTTCCTATTTTTTTTTTAAAGGGTAAACAACTAATTTTTTTTTTAATTATTATATATAAATTTTTTTTTTCCAGCTTAGGGTGTTCCTGGGAACACTCTGAGCATAACGTGGCGTCGCCATTGGGGATAAGGTTGCCATCTCTTAGGTTCTATCATCATAAATATTTAATTGATGCTTGTTAATTATGTAACGAGCATGTGTATATAGTAATTTGCAAGAAATTTTTTTTTTTGGTTCTATTATAATAAATACTGTAACTCCAAGTCATAACTTGGCGTGGGGGGAATCTCGTAATAATTTCCTTTCTTTATGAATACTTATTTATTTATTTATTTTGAATCACTTATCCTCGTAGATTTTCTTTTGTTTTTTTGTGACCAAAAAAAAAAAAGAGTAAAATCTTTTGTTAGTCCACCTATTTTTTTGGTTTTTGTCTCTTGTAAAAGACGTGTTTGTATCGAATTACGTATAAACGTGAGATTAGGATCGCAATTGGGTAAGGTGGAGATCAAATTAAGCACTTTCCATTGAAAATATTTCTTGGTCTGGTAAAAAGATCCATGTGGATTGCTTTTCAATTGATTTAATAATTGAAACCAATAACAAAATCATGTAAGATTAACTGTCGCAAAAAATGAGGTCTCCCTAGTATAAGACTATTCCATACGTGGTGACAAGTGGGGCAAGTTGGAGGTACTTCTAAGTCGATCTGTACTAATTTTTCTCTTGGTAATTGCTCCTTTTTGGCAGCTAATACTGTTGTTAAGATTATAGTAGTAACATGCGGCAAATATCTAAATTTTGAGTAGAAAATGGATCCTTATGAGTTGGAAGCAGATCTGGTATGTGTGTAACTCAAGGCAGAGTCTAGTGGTGTGTGGGATACTCCTGAGATTTGAAGAAAAATCTAATCTTCTGGAGATTCTATTGTAATCTGATCTCCAAACTGTATCTGCAGTACCTCTCAAACAGAGACAATATCTCTCTCTCTCTCTCATGAGTCTAATGGCCGCCCTTTCCATAAATGGCCATTATTTGTCGCACCATACACCTTCATGGTCCCACCATTCTATTGCTTGTTAACGCCCGCCAAACTTCAACATGCCACGTGGCTGTACACGTGTCATTACAATAAAAATAATACTAAAAATACAAGGAAAATTGTGAGTTTCATCGGCTTAGAGCATTCACATCAGCCCAGTTAAAGTCTTCTAAAATAAATGTACAGTGTAAATTTTATATATTTTGAGCAAAAAAACACTCACATCAGTGGGTGTAAAAATGAGCAAAATCATGTATATATTTCCATGAGCTACAGTACTTGTGTAAATATACACGGGTACTGTAACTCGTGTATTTATTATTTTAATGATTTTCGTTTGCCCCAATTTTTCTCTCTCTTCTCCGATGCACAACTACCTTAGAAACACATTTTCTTTTTCTCAGATGCACACAAACACAAACACACCCACACACAAACACATCCACACAAACAGACCCACGCACAAACAAACCCACACAGACAAACCAACGGAGAGATAGATCGGTGCTTGTGGTGCTTGGTTTGTGGATCGGCTGGTGAAGACACGATCTGGGTCGCCGGAGCTTGGTTTTGGGTCGCCAGACCTTGGTTTTGGGTCTTTGGAGCTTGGTTTGTTAGTCGTGGGAGCTTGGTTTATGGATCGGTGGGTGAGACATGATTTGGGTCACCGTGAAGCTCGGTTTGTGGGTTGCTGTGAAACTCGGTTCGTGGGTCGTCGGAGCTCGGTTCGTGGGCCTCGTGAACCTGGGTTAGTGGGTCGCCTGAAGCTCGGTTCGTGGGTCATCGGAGCTCGATTTGTGGGTCGCCGTGAACCTCGGTTTGTGGGCTGCCGGAGCTCGGTTCATGGGTCGCTGTGAACCTAGGTTCATGGGTCGTCGTGAAGCTCGATTTGTGGGTCATCGAAGCTCGGTTCGTGGGTCACCGTGAACCTCTGTTTGTGGGTCGTCGAAGCTCAGTTCGGCCAGTGAAGAACTAATCTGGGTTGTAGTTTTTGAGAGAGAGAGAGAGAGAGAGAGAGAGAGAGAGAGAGAGAGAGAGAGAGAGAGAGAGAGAGAGAGAGCTGTTCAGCAAAAATGAATAAAGAGAGAGAGAGAGATAATGCGTGTATATAAGAGTCAGTTGAGGGAAATAATAAAAAAATGAGAAGAATGAATATTTTATTGAAATAACTTGTAAAATAAATGAATTGATATGGGTGTTTTGTAAAAGTGGTAATGTAAAATAGAAAAAGTAAGTTTTTAGTGTAAAAATGGATGTGTAAAATGCAAATACTGATGTGAATGCTCTTACATTGTAAGATTTACCGTATAGATTAAATAAAATTTATTGTATAAGTTAAATAAATATGTACAATTTTATATAAATATGTACAACATTGTACATATTTGTTTAATTTACAATATAAATCTTACATTGATAATTCAGTGTAAACCAATAATTGTTCAAAATGCAATTTTGTTTTTTATTTTAATTAACTATCTTTTTTTTTCTTTTCTTTTTTGAGAAAGAGTAAGTAACTATCTTGATTCCTTTTAGTGATCTTTTGTGAATAAGATACTCTTTGTTTTCTATAAGATATATATATATATATATATATATTAAGAACCATATCTAAGAAATGTTTTTATTTATTTATTTAATAGTATATTAAAGATTCATTTAGAAATAGTTTATTTAGCTAAAATTAAATATTTTTTGCCCAAAGTATAGGAAGAAAAGTTAAAAACTAACTCAATAGTACAATGAAAACCCATATGTAGTACCAAAAAGAAGCTAAAAACTTAAATAAGCTGAACTTTTCATCACATCTTAAACAATCTCCAAATATCACTTTATTTAATATTTAAAATAATGCAATACTAGCAAAATTTGATATTTTATAAATTTTTTTGAGAATAATATTTTATAATATTTGATGTAATGTAATGTCATGTCATTTGATTATTTGTAAGAATTTATTTAACACTTGCATGTGACTTTTGGTGAAAAGCTTTAAATTCTTTTGCAAATTGCTTCCAAGTTAGTACTATGCTGCATTGATGCTATTCTAACTTTAAAAAAAGAAGAAGGCAATCAAAGTTAGTACCACGCTAAATATTGATAATTGATACTCAATTGTCATTTGTGGTTAACATATATATAATTAGGATTCATTGTCTTAGTGCTCAACTCATCCACGTGTTTCTTTTGATATACATCACTCACCTACTTATGACTAGGTGCTTAATTTGAGTCCAAATCTTCTGTCCCACTTTTCCTGCTCCACTTTATACTCCACCAATAAATACTTGCTACGTATTCATCTAATTAATTAAATACTACTATTAATTAATAACTATAGTATTAATAAGTCAATAATGATAATATTTAATTAATTAGGGGAATATGTGTCAAGTATTTATTAGTGGAGTATAGAGTGGAGTAGAAAAAGTGAGACAGAAAAAACACTTTCACTTAATTTATGTTCCCGTTTCTATTTTGTTTGTCTTTTTAAAAAAATTCAATTATTTTTTTAAAAAAATATCATTTAGCAATATCCATCATCAAGGATATGATTTTCATCCTCAACGGGATATTGAAGTGGTGGGCTTATTAGCATGTACTATGGGAGTGCGACATAAATTTGGTGATCCTAATAACTCCTAAGTTAAATTTATCTTACTATTGATTCGTGGAATTCTTAAATTGTCTAATAGACATAAAGTGTAATAGTTAAGTGACTCAGGCCAAAAATAGAAGCACAATTTCTTACCAAAAGAAAAAAGGATACGTCCTTTTTATTTTCTTTTTCTTTTTAGTTTTAATTTTATTTTTATGAACTGTTTTTATTAAGTTATACCCAACAAACAATGAAGCTTTAAAAAGTTGTTTTTAAGACAAGAAGATAACGTAAATTCTAAATTAAGCCCTAATAAATGACACTTAAAACTCATAATAAAAGCCTATAATGACTAAAAGAATTACAATTTTCAATGAAATAAATGAAATCTTAATAAATTAATTACAATTATGGTTTCTATTCTTGGGAACACTTCAAAATGGAATATGGAATATAGTAGATAAACAAAATAAGACCAAAGGATTTCTCAAAAAAAAAAAAAAAAAGGACCAAAGGAATAACTTTTTTCATCCCTTTTAAATTAAAGAGGGGAGAGGTGGAGAAGGGAAGGGAAAGAAACTTTAGAACCTATACCATGCATGTTTATCTTTATGCTTAAAAGATTATTTATGAAAAATAAATATAAATACAATTTTATGTTAAAAAAAAAACTTATTAAAATATACACTAAAAACATCAAACTGTTTCAATAAATTTCTTTGGCATTAAAATACTGTTATAGCATAAAAGCATGAATTTATTCATTTGTGCGTACTGTGTCTTCAATTTAAATAATTATTACCAGAAGCAGACATCATAAATTGAAACTAAAAAAAAAAAAAAAAAAGTCTCTCTATTAAGATTTTTGTAATGTATTTCCTTGGCCTTTCCTTCTGACATATTAAAGCATTCACATTTGGGCTGCCAAATGCCAAATGCCAAATGTAAGCATATTTTAGCATTAAGGCCCACTTTGTCTCAACATCTAAAAGTGGAAACATGGAAAATTGTAAATTTTTTGGGCATAGTGCTACAGTACCATCGTAACTATGCCAAAAATAATATTAATATTTTATTCTTACCTTTCTCTCTCATCTCTCATCTCTCTCTATCTCCCACTTCCCTCTCATCTCAGCCTCCGTCCCTCACTCTCTTCCCACCCACTGTGTCTCAGTCTCTCTATCCTTCCTCATTCTCAGATTGGAGCTTAGTTTTTTTTCTTTTTTGGAGAACCAAACGGTCCTCACTCTCAGATTGGTATGGAGCTTAGACTAGTGTGGATTGTGAGATATCTCCATTGAGTGAAATGAAAAACAAATCAGTAATGGTTAATTGGGGTTTAGTGGCAAGTGGCAACTCTGATCATGGCAAAGATCGACATGGATTGATAGTGGGTTTTTCACCAAAATTTTGTTTTGGGATCGTTCTTGTATGTGGGAGTTATCTGTGGGTGCTGATTGGGTTTGTTTAGATCAACAGGTGGCTGATGTGGTGGTTTTGCCGTGGGGGTTATGGTGTGGTAGTTGCTATGGATTTGTTCTAATTTGGTATTTGTTCGGTGGTGGTTTCGTGGCGGCAATGGGTGGTGGGTTTTTGGGTTCGGCGTTGTGGTTGTTGTCGATGAGGTCAGCGGTGGTGGCTGATCTCTGGTGTTAGGTTTCTAGTTCGGCTTTGTGTGTGTGTGTTTTTGTTTTTGTTTTTTTGGTTTTTTTGTTTTTTGTTTTTTGTTTTTTGCTTTTGTGTTGTTTTGTTTTGTTTTGTTTTATATTTTTTTTTTGTTCTTTTTTTTTTTTTTTTTTTTTTTCTCTTGGTGGTTCTTGTAGTGGTTGTTTCTTGTGGTTGTTGGTTGTGATTTTCGGTGAGTTTTTTTTTTTTTTTTTTTTTTTTTTTTTTTTTCTTGGTGGTTTTTGTGGTGGCTGTTTCTTGTGGGGGTTGTTGTTGGTGGTGGGTTTGGTGATTTTTTTAATGGGTTTTGGTGGTTGGCATGGCGGTGGCGTGGTGATGGCTATTGTGGTTGTGGTGGTGGTTGCTAATTAGTGGCGTGGTGGGTATGCTGGGATGTGAGTGATAGTGGTTTTATGATGGTGGTGATCTTTTAGACCCAGAAAAATGAAGATGAAGAGAGACTATGGGAAAAGACAAAGAGATGAGATGAAGAGGGAGAAAGAGGTTGTGAAATTAATATTTTAATTAATAAATGATGTAAATAAAAAATGGAATGTTGAGTGTATTGTAAAATTATATGGTATAAATGATAAAGTAGTTTTTTGGGATGATAAAATAGAATAGGATGACTTTTTTGGATACGAATGCTCTTATCGTGATGGTCGAACTGATCTCACGTCAGCCAATAAAAAAAAATAATAATAATATCAAAATACAAATACAGAGCAAAACCTCCACAATGACACGTGGTTGCCAATCATATGCTCCAACCCATCAAAATATTTGCAGTCAAAGCACCAGATAACACCCAAAAAAAAACAAAAATTAAAAAATTAAAAAATTAAATTAAATTAAAACAGTCTCGCCCACCATCTCAGCAAGTGCATGAACCAAAACTCATCTCAGTTCCTATAAATACCATTTCCAACTCTATCTCTGTACTCACTCCTCACTCGCAATCCCACATACACACACAGAAGCGAAAGCGAGAGCGAAAGCCACGTTAATATATATTTCCAGAAAATGCCTTGCCCAACAGCTTTCTCTACTTCTTCTTCATCACTAACAAGTGTGGTGTCGAAATGTGTTATAGTTCCAGACCAAAAGTCCACACTTGGAGACTTGAAACTCACCGTTTCAGACCTCCCTATGCTCTCCGTTCACTACATCCAAAAGGGTGTGCTCTTCAATCTCCCACCTTTCCCCATCGAAACCCTTCTCTCTCTCCTCAAACTCGGCCTCTCTCAAACTCTCTCTCACTTCCCTCCTCTCGCCGGCCGATTGGTCACCGACTCCAACGGCCACGTGTACATCGCCTGCAACGACGCCGGAGCCGAGTTCTTCCACGTCACTGCCAACGGTAATTTATTCATTAGCGACGTTTTGGCTCCGGGTCACACTCCGGATTGCGTCAAGGAGTTTTACCCGTTTGACTTTGACCGAACAGTTAGTTACAGCGCACACTTCAAGCCGATCTTGGCCGTTCAGGTCACCGAGCTCGCTGACGGCGTTTTCGTCGGCTGCGCCGTGTGCCACTCCGTGGTGGACGGCACGTCGTTTTGGAATTTCTTCAACTCCTTCGCCGAACTCTGCCGCGGAGCGAACAAAATCAACAAGCGACCAGACTTCACCAGAGACTCCGCTTTGATTTCCTCCTCCGTGTTAAAATTACCCGAAGGCGGACCGGAAGTAACGTTCGACGCTAACCAACCGTTACTCGAGAGAGTTTTCAGCTTCAGCAGGGAAGCAATTCAGAAACTCAAGGCAACGACGAACAAGAAACGAAGCAGCGATAACGGAGACATCAACGCCGTCGAGTTAATGGGGAAGCAGAGTAACGACACGTACCTGAAAAGCTGGCTCAGTAGTAATAATAATAACAACAACAAAAACAATCAAAACGACAATAAAACCGGCGAGATTTCGTCGTTTCAGTCCCTCTGCGCGCTGCTGTGGCAAGCAGTGACACGTGCGAGGAAGCTGCCGAGTCAGAAAACGACAACGTTTAAGATGGCAGTGAATGTTCGACACAGGTTAGAGCCGAAGCTGGACGCGTATTACTTCGGGAACGCAATTCAGAGCATAGTAACTCATGCGTCAGTGGGTGACGTGTCGTCTAGGGATCCACGTTGGATCGCGGACCAGCTGAGTGTGAACGTGAAGGCACACAACGACAGGATGGTGCGTCGTTTTGTTGGGGATTGGGCGAGCAACCCCAAGTGTTTCCCATTGGGGAACTTCGACGGTGCAACAATCACGATGGGCAGCTCGCCCAGATTTCCAATGTACGACAATGATTTCGGGTGGGGCCGACCTTTGGCTGTTAGGAGCGGTGGGGCCAATAAATTCGACGGTAAGATCTCTGCTTTTCCTGGAAGAGAAGGCACCGGAGCCGTTGATTTAGAAGTGGTTTTGAGTCCCCAAACAATGCTTGCACTTGAGTCCGATTCCGAGTTCATGCAATACGTGTCCAATTAATAAAAGGAAAATCAAAATCACACATGTTTAATGGAGAAATGCTATGTTTACAATATTTTTATAATAAAATATAAGTGATTAGTTATTATTGGTTCAAATTTAAACTTAACAATAAAACTACTTTTTTACCTCAATAATAATAATTTATCATTTAAAATTTATTATAAAAATATTGTAAAAAAGTTATAAACATACCATTTCTGTATGGGAAATTTGGGGCTGCTGATAGGGTAGCAACTTTTTGTATTATGTAGGGGGAGAAAAGGTTGACGTGAATTAATGTGTGGAAACGTGTGGAATTGTGAGTGGATGAGGCTGGGGTGATTTGTTTTCCTGTTTTTGTGACATAATTTTTGGTTTTATCTGATTAATTTTTGTTGCCTTGTCTGTTTGTCATTTTGTGAATTTTTTGTTGGTTGTGTGAATTTTTGTGCACTAATGCGGCTATACATTGTACAGTCGCTGAATTTTGTTTTGGTAATAAACATCAGAATCGGATGAAAGCCAAAAGAAGATAGGTTATTTCAAGTTAGACCGGCTAGAACTTTGACTTGGAAGACATTTATTTCTATTCTTTTTCAGTTTTTACCCAGAAAAAGATGGAGCACTTTACATTTGTGGGACATGAAAATATATCATTGTATAATGTGATTTTCTTTTTTCTTTATTTAAAGAAGACTTATCTCAACTAGTTGAAATACATCCAGAAACCTCTCTCTCAGTCACTGGGTTAAGTAACATAAAAAAAAAAAAAAAAAAAAAAAAAAAAAAAAAAAAAAAAAACTACAATGAGAGAATGGGATAAGATAAACTTTTATTAAATGCCAAATTGCCATATTCTATAAAGGGAGGACATGTTATTAAAATAGAAACAATTTGTCATTCAAGTTAATGCCCATTCCGCTACATGACTCTCTAAGCAATCCCAGCCTGTGCGCATTATTAATAGAGTGAACACACACTAGGTAGCCCAACTAATACTAATATTTCGACACCTACCCCAATCCGTTGGCACCATATTGAGCCTAAGGGTCCAATTAACCCAATTCATTAAAGCAGACCCATTGAATTGGACCCAAGCACACACGTCCATAAGATTAAGGCAGGATGTTTTGTTTGTCTGTTTGTTGTTAGGGTTTGCGCCTTGAAATTCAATTTATTGGTATGTTATAAATAATTAAATTGTTTAATTATATGAGACTATTTATAAATGAACTAATGAAACATTATTATAGTCCATGAAATGTATAGTATGTGATTTAATCATAGAAGATATAAATTACAGGTTCGAATTTTAGTTCGTAGTTAGTGATAAAATTAGGCATTTCATTTGCGAAGATTATAACATATCAATTAAGATGATTTTTCTTGATTATAGAAGTAAAGACTTCTAGTTGATATGTTGATATATTTTAAAAGTTAAGACATATTGGACTGGACTGCTGTGAGATTTATTATTCTCCTAATGACTGTCAAATGAATAATAAATCTCATGACTTTATTTACATGAACTCTTAATCTTGAGAGAATAATAAACATGATCATGAAGTGTAGGTTGCTTTGATATATTAGGAGTGAGATCTAAAGTCACGATCAAAACCTTAGTACGTTAGGCAGTTGCATTTAATGTTGATGGAATATATATTTTCAAGATGAAATTTATAATCTCTTAACGGATATATAAAATATTTCATTAAGATAAGTTTAATGAGTTTAGTTATTCAAAGTGTTAAGCTTAACTACTTTAATAAGGAGTTACTAAAGTATATATTTGTGAAATTGGATTTTATAAATATATGATGAATAATTTAAAAAGATTAAACCGGATACTCAATGATTAATATGTAGTAATCTTTAAAGTGGCAGTCAACATTCATGATTTTGTATTATTACAAATATTTTTGAATGAAGGGGTTGCATGTATAATAAAGTCTTGAGATATAATTTATTAATAAAACCTAGAGTGCAATTATATTTATATAGTGGCATTAAATATAATTAATGGTAACTTTAAACTTGTCAAGAGTTTACAGAAAAGCCCAAGGCCCATAAGACCTAAAGTCTTATTTGTTCTTTTTTTGTCCCACTCCAAGCCACGTACTAAAGCCCAATTGAAATGGTTTAAAAGGCTAACCCAATTAGATAATCAGTTATATATAAGGAAAGAAACATATAGAATTTCATAAGGTTATATAAAGAATGAAATGATGTGTATGTGAGTGTAAGCCACTCTCTTATTCTCTCTTGAACACATACGTGTAAACTGATTGAGAGACCACACTTCTTAGGCGGAAGTGGAATTGGAGTGAAGATTAAAAGCATTTCCAAGTACTTCTAATATTTGGTTTTGAATTTCACCGCACTAAGGTACGCTTTCTTGTTGTTAAATTCTAAAACTTATATAGTACATATTATCAATTGTGAATGAAGTAGATCCGTTAAATTTCTGTTGTGTATATTTTGTATCCAATATAAACTATGTTTTTCCCAACATTTGTGCCATAATTTAGTTTCTAATTAGTTCTTTTACTTTGTTTCCTTCTCTCTTTGTCATTTTGCTAATTTTTTGTCGGTAAAGTTTGAATTTTGATGCACTAATACTGCTGTACATATACATTGTAGACTTACTGAAGATAGGTTATGCCAAAAGAAGATAGGTTATTTCAGGTCACAGCGTTTAGCACTGAAACATTGATTTGAAAGACACTTTTCCAATCCATTTTTAACTTTGAAAAGGCAAGAGCACCTTGTGACTTTGATGGCACTTTGAATTTGTGGAAAATGAAAAGATGTCATTATTATTTGAATAACTTATCCTATAATTATAAAAAGGAATGCAAGCCACTTGAGGAATTTTTTTTTGCTGTGAGCCCATTTGTGCTTTTAAGTTTTGTACAATTCAAATACAATAAGAAACTTAGAAACCTTTATTTTGTTTTAATTTTTGTCCTCTTGTGTAGGTAACATAATAAATAAAATTGACAGAATGGGATAGGATAGGATAAACTTTAAAAATAAATTAAAAAAAAAAAAAAAAAAAAGCCAAATTGCCATTTAATAAAAGCTTGGAGCCTTGGACAAGTTATTTAAAATTAAAACGTTATGTCTGGGCCATTGCTGTGGGTTATCATACAGAGGACACTTTGCGCAATAAATAAAAACAATTGGGCCCAAGAATGAGATATTTAAACTCGAGCCCATTATTTCTACATTGGACTCAAACTAGAGAGTCATGTCGTTTGGTTTGTTGAGACGGAGTGTTTTTTTTTTTTTTTTGGGTAAGAAAGGAATTGCATTAACAAAAACTAAACAGCCAAAGGCTCAGCAGGGCAACGCCTGCTTAAATACAACCCAGCAAGTTCAAAGTTGAAAATAGCTAGCAAATCCACAGGCGGGTTTTCAAACAGGAAAAAAAAAAAAAATCAGCATTTTGCTGAGCTACCTTTCTAGCAAGATGGTCAGCATTTTGTCGTTTACGGTTTTCGCACCTTCCAAATCTAAAATCCGATAGCTGAGGAGGGATCGACGGTGATTTTGATTTGGGTCGAGAAACACGGGCGGAGAAAGACTGTTTGATCTACAAGAAGAAAATTATTGAAAAGATAAACCTGCCCCTCAACATCTCAATAATCTCAGGTAACATCTTGTAACAACAACCTTGTTCGATCTTCGAATTATGTTGTCTTTTTTCACTTACTTCTGTTTGGTTTTTGAAAAATAAATAAATAAAAAGATTGGGTTTTGTTTTTTCTGTTATTTTAGTTAGTTAGACTAAGCTCATTTTAGTTAGTTAGTAAGTGTTTTTTCTGTTATCATTTGATTCTAAAAAAAAAGACTAAGCTCATTTGGCTTGAGGATTTATTTTTGATCTTAAAAAAAAGGGGGGGGGGGGGGGGGGTCAAATTTAAATTCCTGTTCATTTTACTATGTTTTCTCTGCTGCCAAACAGGAACTGATTGTTGAATTAAGTTCTTGGCTTTGACATGTGATTTTGTGGGGCCTCGTCAACTTGAAGGTTCTTGTGATATAGGTGTTTTTTGGATGTAAGAATGATTTAATCATATGCTTTGGCTTGCAATATGAAAAGGGTTGGAAGGGTAATATAATATAGATGAACAATTTGAAGTGCTGGAAGAGTTGAATATGTTGTTGGGTAAGTTTAATCTGTTTTGCTAGGGAGGTTTTGCATGTTTTTAATGGTTAAAGTTGAGCAGGAATGTGATACTACTCAAACCTGGATTTTGTAAGCTTAGAGATTAAATCATGCTCAAGATAAGTTGCAAGTTATGGAACTATCAAAGAAGAAGATGAGGAGAGGTCATTTTTCGAAGAATTCAATTGCTTTTGTATGCATAGTTGTGTCTGTTTGTTGCCTTTTTGTTGTTTTTATTTCAGTGTTTCGGCTTCCCGAAGTACCAGTTGGAAGTTGGGCAGTTGGATTGTATCAAACTGCAAAAAGGGGAAGAGTTTCCGAGAATGAGAAGTTTATTGGGAGGTTTGGGGGGATGATGATTGAGATGTTGCCTGAAGACCTTGCTTTTACCGTCTTTGTCCCTTCACAGAAAGCTTTTGAGCGCGATTTGAGGCTAAGGGTGAATGATAGTCTGGTGGGGGAGAAGATGAATGACACTTACGCAATAGTTTCTCGAGTTATGGGTTTTTCAGCTGTTCCTCGGACTCTTTCATCAGTTATGGTACCAGTTGGTAGGGAGGTCTCATATGATTCCATTTCCGGGTTTCCATTGTACATTACAAAGGATATAGATGGGATGCTGGTTGTTAATAGAATTCGGTCAGAAAGGGTAGATATTATGAAGGGAGAGATTGTTGTGCATGTTATGGATGGAGTCGTCATGGATGCTGAGTTTGAGCAATCAGTTCAACCTGATTACAGTGAAGAATGAGTGGAAACAAACAAATGAAACCATTCAAACTCTACTGAATTGACTGCATTCTTGGCTTTGTACTACAGGTTCAATACATGTTTTAACGTGTAGTACATCATGAATGATGTATTTTTGCACACTAGGAAATTTGTAGCTCAGTTATTAACCAGAGAAATATTTTGCCTATATTCAGTCCCCCATTATACTGCTGATTGATCATAATTTCAGTCAAAGTCGGAGCTTTCGCTATTTTGTTTGTGTCAATGAAGCACCTAGTGATGTAATTCATTATTATCAGTGTAAGTAATGGCACGCTGTAACCTTTCAAAAAGAGGCTTTTCTGCTCTCTTTTTTTTTTGTCCAATGGATGTTGTATTTTTGGACATGGGGTTCATCATCATAGGGTCAAAGGTAATGTTCTAAGTTCTAACCCAACAGAGGCCATGATCTGTGCAAGCTTTTGAATATGGCGACACCACCATCATACATATGGAGATCCCCACCAGTCAAATTATGTTTCCCTAACATCATTCCATTCTGATACTTGAAAGAAAATATTATCTGACCACAAAACTGCATTCACCAGGTCAACTAGAGAAAACATCAAGTATCCAATTGGCACAAAAATTCCAGCTACAAAATTTCTGAGCAAGCAGTGGAGTTTCTTGAAGATATCAAGGAAAGCAGAAGCTTGCTGTCAAGCCAAAGCATTATATTCAAGGCTTCATTACTAAAGATTTACCCAAGTTGGAAACTAATGACCTTTTTTTGCAGTATTTTAATTGAATCATGACTTGTTGATTTACATATGATGTTCAGGTTCATTTGTTTCAGTCAAGATTTCTATGTATTAATTACATACATTCAAGATATCTTTCTTGATGGTAAAAAAATAAAAAATCACACTTATGTAATAGTTCATAAGGCTAATATGACAAATGAAATTATAGGGAACAACTGGAAACCAAAAGAGAAGTATTTGAAAAAAGGAGCAGCAATCAAATACTGAAAACAACGAAAATCTCTGTTATCAACCTGGGAATTTAGACAACAAATGGGGCCAAGGCTCATTAGGAGCATAGTAAATCCTAAGGGGCTACCAAATGAGATCAATGTTACGTGTATACCCCATCTGGACAGAAGAATTCTCCAAGCCTGTATGAGAAGACATTTGGTGGTCAACAGTCAGAAGGCCCTCACGAATTGGAGTCTGGTCAGTTCTTCATATTTAGCTTCCAGCGGTAGCTGGTACAGCAACTGGCTTAGAGTCTTCTGCCTTTTCATGTTCTTTATTGAGTATCTGCAATCATATACCAAATTTCAAGTCATCAGGACATAAAATAGAATTATGAGGTCAGAATATGCAAATCCTTTGTTTTTTATTTTTTATATTTTAAAAAAATTGTGTTCACATACGGATTTGGAGCCGAGAGTATTAACAAGATCAAATTGTTGATCATAATATCAAAATAACGTACTAGAATCAAGATTCAGGAACTGTATCTCACCTTGTTGTTGATCAGGTTGTGGAGAGCGACTACACTTCGGATAAGGGAAGAAAGATAAATAACCAACATCATATCATTTGTTTTCACTGCACAGTAAACAAATTAAGGGCATGGATCCACAATTTATAAACAAAGCAGCACAAATGAAAATCCCAGAAAATCCAGCAATGTAAGTGTGGCACGATATATTCACCTGAAAAGGCCTTGATTAACTCAGTCACATTGAGATTTGGTAGTAGATTGAACACATCCTGTAGAATTTCAAAAAGGTACAAACATACAATAATGAATGACTACAACAGAAAAATATAAAATACCCATATGATATTTCACACATTCAACTGTAATAATTTGGGGAGAATTGTGGACAAGGACAGAGAGAGTCAGATTATCAAACAATGGAATATATAAGAAGCAGTGGGACATGATTTTCTCAGGAAGTTCTCAAGGGTTGGTTCCATGCAATCCCATGATACTCAAGATGAACATGTGTTAAGTATCATGGGTTCCATGCAATCCCATGATACTCAAGAAATATACACAGAGGTGATATAGTAACTTGATAGAATCCCAACTTAAGGCTTAAATTCAAAGTTGAGTGCATCCATAAATAAAATTCATGCTGATTCTCCCAATCATCCATGCATCAGGTAACTGAAGACTTGTGGAACGTGGAGAGAACATATGTCGTAAGAAGCTTAGTAAGAATCCCTATAACATAGTCGTATCCCTTTTGGAAACATAAATCACTAAAAAGCAACAACAACAACAACAAAGACTTAGTCCCAATAACTTGTTCGAGAAGACCAATTAAAACTCCCAAACAATTACACACCTAAGCTAATGTTTGGTTGGGATGAAAGAGGAGGGAAGGGAAGTAGATGGAATGAAAGTGAAGAGAAGAGAGAGACATACTTTTCTTTGATTGGTAGACAGAAAAAAGAGAGAGAAGGGTTTCTGATGGGAGGCCCTTTCCATTGGCCAAATTGAACCAGAAGGGAGGGAAAAGATGGGACTGGAGCTGAAAATACTTATACACCCTAATAATTTTTTTAATAATTAATTAATTAATTTAAATAAGAGTGTTAAGGGGCACAAGTCTAGTTAAACACCTTTATAATTCTTTATTTACTACCACATTTTTTCCCTTTAAAGGCATAAAAGCAAAATCAAGTAAAATTGTGCGTCCCCCACTCCCCCTTTCTTTTCTCTCCCCTATCCAAATGTAAAAAGACACACTTCTCTTCTTTGTTCCTTTCCTCTCTCAACTAACCAAAGTACCAAACACAAAAAAAGACCATATCTTTCCTTTCCCTTCCCTTCAATTTTCTGTATGCAGCCAAACATGGCATAACACGGGTGTGAATTTTTCAAGCTGGAAACAACAGAATATAATAAGCAACAAAGCACAATCAACAGATGCAGGCACATGAACACCTACAACAAATAAGTTGAAGAAAAAGAACTAATTCACTCAAAGAGATGCCTCACATTTCAGAATCAGCATTCTAACCTCCAATGAACAGTAAAACTAGTATTGATTTTACTAAAATTAGGAACTATAAATACATCTTGTTTCTTTTTTCATTGGTAAGTTACTCTTGCACCTGATAGGTATAAAACCCATGGACTTCATCCTCCACTCTGGACTTTACAAAGGGAGGAGGTGTCCTTTAATTGATCTATGTTTATGGTGATAAATTTTGTTATATATTCAAATAATGTGTAGACACGTAAATGTTGATCAAGAAAGTCCTTGATCTAGAATACATGAGACAAACTAGAAATGTACCTGTAAATGGTAAAGAATCTCGTGGTTTAATGGGATCTTTCCATCTATAACAAGGTCAAGATAACTACGTATCTCTTTAAGTCGGGCATCCAACCCCTTCAGTGCTGCCAGTTTCCCAGTCACCTGTTGAAGACAAAAGAAGGCTAAGATCTTGTTTCCCACTTTTCTCTTTTTTATAAAGTACCACTGTGTAATTCTTATTGATCAGCAAGATAAAACAAGATGTGTAAAAAAATAAAATGAACACAAAGATGTGAACAGAGAGAGAGAGAGAGAGAGAGCAAAAAAAAAAAAAAAAAACCTCTGTTGCAAGAGTGCTAATGGTAGTATCTTTCACGTCCCTGAGCAAGTGTTCCACCCCTGTCAGAGGGAAAGGTGGAAGGTAAATCAAAATGATTAATTAAGGATCTAGTTGATACACACACACATATACGCACACATATGAGCACACATGAATTTTAAAAAAATGCTTATTCGAAACTTTCAAGTGTTTTGCATTTTATACTAAAAGAATATGAACACATTGAATTTAATTGAAGCTCAGCTTTGTGTACAATGAGAATACCAATTTCTTTGCATGAATTTTAAATAAATAAAAAATGATTATTCACAACCTTACAAGTGTTTTGCATTTTATACTAAAAGAACATGAACACATTGAATTTAATTGAAGCTCAGCTTTGTGTACAATGAGAATACCAATTTCCTCAACTTCATGGGCAGCAATTACTGAAGGCACATGCACAAACACCTTTTGGCTTTTCTGTGTGGCATTCTGTAACCATATAAAACTATTAGTTCTTGTTCCGTCCACATATGAATCAGGCTTTATCAAAAACAAGCGTTTGCCACTAACGGCAACAAGAATACTAGAATATACTAATCAATAGCTAAATATGAGAAGACCAACAACACATCCATGCTTATATATAAAGAAGTTTGGTCTACCTCTTTAACTTCTTCAACAGCATAGTAAGCTTTTGATGGTATACCCAGTTCCTTAGGTTGGACATCAATTATAACCAGGACAGGATTCGGAACATAGCTGCAAAATAAGAAAACTTGATTAATACTAGAGAAAAGACACAGAATCTAAGATTTTGGGGTCAGCTATGGACCCTCAACAAACTAATTAGGATCGGTCATTCTATTCTATCTAAATTCATACCCTCATTTACTTCCTTAATTGCCATATCCTTTTCAACTACTCTAGTTGTGAACAATGCTTAACTTTTGCACAACAGTAACAACCTCAATTTCAACAACCTTCTAGGAAAAAGTCATAGGATTAGCACAAGTCGAAACTAAGCAAAACTAGGATAGTTGTAACTAAACAAGCAAAATGTCAAATAAGAGTAGTTAGAAACAGTTACTATTGAAAATCAAAATTAGTAATAACATCTTACTCATTAAACAGTCCATGAATATCCAAGTCGTTTTCGCGCAGCTTTGGACCCGTGCTGTACCAACCCACAACATGCTCCTTGGCTTGTTAAAAAAAAAAAAAAAAAAAAACAAAAAACAAAACAAGTAAATTTTTTTAACCACATTAGTTTCTCAAAACTACAAAACTAATTACTCAATCATCTGAATTTAGAGAGCATAAAAATACATAGTATTAGGTTAAAAACACAAAATTGAAGTAATTACCGTTAATTCTCTTGAACATGGAGAACATGGATTCATGGTAGTTATGGTCAAGGAACCATATGCTAGGGTCCCTATCATCTTCCTCAAACGGCACTGTAATTATATTAAAACAATCAAATTTTACAGCCTAATTCACAATCAATACTGTAAATTGTTAAAAGGTTTGAGATCGAAATTGTAGAATTTGACCTGCGTAGCTGTTGGTGACATCGACGGTGCCTTTGAAAGTGGAGCCGAGCAAAACCCCAACGACGCGTTTGCGAGTGTCCTTGGCAACTCGGTTGTAGTTGTCGACGATGCTGAGCAGAACCAGCGGGTGTACTATCACTTTCTCTATCGATTTCCCAGATATTTGCTGTGTCTTTATCACGTCCATTGCTTCAATTCGATTTCGATTTCAGCTTCGATTTTGATTCTCTCTCTCTCTCTCTCCCTCTTCTGTTTTTACGATTTGTATTTGCTTGCTTGTTCGCCAGGAAACCCTGACCTGAATGTGAATGTAAAATATTATTATAGCTTTTGCTTTGCTTTCTCCTCAGTTGCCTTTTCCTTTTTTTTTTTTTTTTTTTTAACTTGAGAACGAGGATTGGGTCGAAAGGGCTAGGATATGGGCTGGACTGTCCATATGATTCTTATTGTGTAACATTCGGTGCACCGAAAGCAGCCCATAAGAGGAAATTTTAGTGCTCGATGAAATTTTACAAGCCCAACTAGGACTCTTAAGATTTGGGCCTAACTTGCGGCCTTCCTCTAATTTTTTTCCACACTCCTCTACTATCACAACTAATAGGTTAATGTCTGTTATTCTCCCCAAAAAAAAAAAAAAAAAGTTAATGTCTGTCAGGTCAAAATAAAATGAAATAAAATTTAAAAATATTTATGATGGATTCTTAGAAACTAGTAGGCTAAAAATCTCAAGCGTTGATGATCTTAAGGTCCTAAAAGAAAACAAACACAAAATCAGAGGAGACTGGTAGAGGCCGGACAAGAATCCTCCGATGATAAAGTCAGTGGATTTGTAATTCACCGTAAGAAGGAAGTGTTATTAAAAGTTATGGAAAAATGTCTGAATGCCTTACCACTTCATTTGGGAATGCTTATATATTGTTCACAGAGTAGTTACTTGTTTAATAACCGTTCCTATTGTTGAGGAATTCAGAAGATTCGAAGATAACTTCCATAACTGCCATGGAATTTATTTCGATGGGACCTGTACTCCATAACGGTTGGCAAAGGGTTTGGTTCGTAATGACACAATCCGTCCCTGATGGATCCTTTGGTGAAAACTTGAGTTATTAAAAAGCCCAATATGATTAGGGCCTAGTAACCTCATCCGTCCATTACTAGGGACGGACGACGTTCATATTAGAGAGGAGCATAGGAGGGACGACATAAGACTCCGAGCATTTTCCTTACACTATCAATTTATATTGGGCCCCACTATGGTTACCACAAATCAAAATAAGAGTATTATAAAATTGTTGTAAAATTTTGTTAGGTCTTTAGACTTCCTCCATATCCATTATTTCTTCCACCCACACTCCTTTTTATTTTTATTTTTATTTTACAATGAAATATATTATATTTCATAATCATTTTAAAGTTATTTTGTTGATGAAAATATATTGATTTTTGTTGTTGAAATCTTTTAATTGACATGAAGCATTGAAAATAAATTACAATTTATATTTACAATATATTTTGTGTGAAAAATAATTTTTTTTATTTTAATTTATTTTTCTAATTGTAAGGTTGAATTTAATCAACCATTTTAATTAGCTTTATTCCGTGACCAATTTGCTTGTAATTTAGCACTTAGTAACATTGTATTTAGGTGGGAAAATTGTAAGGGTAGTGTGTGAGAAGATGTGAAGAAAAGCTCAAGAGTGTGCAAAAAAAAACAAAGGTTTGCGGCTAGGGCTCGCAGGTGGATCGCGACTGGCAAGCCGCCAAAAGCTGGCACGTGAGAGGCAAACTGGGAAGCTGAAGGATTGCGCCAGCTGTCACGCTACAGGACAAAAGTCCCAAGCTGGCCAAGCCGTTACGTAGCGACTTGAACTCGCGACTTGGACAAGCTGCGAGACCAAGTTACCAACTTGCCATGTTTGGCAAAAATTGATGTTTTGCATTCCCTTCTCACCCTACTATATATATACATCCTTATACCTATCATATTGAGAGAGCTTCCAGAGAGAATTTTGTGAGAGAAAACCCTATAGAAAAACAAAATTGCCTCATCCCCAATCTTCATCTAAGAGACTCTACAAATTCCTTTACTCTCTTCCTCTCCATTGTCATACCCTTGAGAGGTTATTTACCAAACCCTTATCTCACCACACCTACGTCTGTGAGAAGGTCCATTTGGTGCTTACGAAAGCAGTTTGGGAAGAAACCAATGGTGATTGGTTGATGCTATAGGCTATAGTGGAATCCGGCAAGCTAGAAAATAAAAAAGTTCGGCGCAACCTCGTTAGAGCAGGAAACTTGGAGGGCTTAGGTATCTAGGTAGATTTGGAGGTTTATTGCTGTTCATGTATCCCAACTACATTTTCTAGTGGATTATTGACCACTTGGAGGGCGGCGGAGAGGTTTTACGCTGAGGACTTCGGTTTCCTCTTCGATAACACATCGTGTGTTGTCCGTGTATTTGCATCTCTCTTTCCTTTATCTTTGCCTTATATTTACTGTTGTGGATGTGTTTATATTTGGCTTAGATTGTTTTATCAATTCTGTTATAAGTTTGTTATCATATTCCGCACATTAATTGTTTGATATAAAGCTTGAATTGGTATTTTTGTAATTTGGGGGTCTAAACGTTCAAGAGTGTTTCATACCCATTTTGAACTTTCACTGATGTAATATACATTTCTCAAAAAAAACTTATGAGAATTTCTAGGTCCACAACAATTTTATAATAAATCTTAGGTAATCCCTATTAAATTTTAAGAATTCCATCCCCAAAACCATGTATATTTCAACCATGATATCCCAAAACCTTGCATTTAACTGAGTCACTAGTCAAATCAAACAAGTCAAATTTTGTTGGCTATTGGTTTAACCTAAAATTGAACATTTGAATAGTCTTACCATAGTTTTTGAGTGAAATTTGTAAGGAGTTTTCATGTTAAAATCCTATTACCTCTCACTTGTGTGTCTGTTTATTTCTCAAAAGTAATTTTATACTAAATTAAATAGTATCTTAATTAATAAAGAAAGAGAGGTACACTTTAAAAAACAAATAGTTAGAGGTATTACATAATTGAGATTGGATACTTGATATATGTATAAAAATCAAACTCTTCCCGAGTCATAGTGGATTTAAAAATGTGAATTTGAATTCATCGTAACCTTATTGTACTCTTCTTATTTGAACTACAATCTTGACCCTGTCAATAATAATAATGAATTAAAAATAAGAATATTGGTTTTTTTCTGGGGATTGATTTGATTAAATTTGAAAGGAGACATTACCAATGAGTTAGAACTCAGAAAAATATAGTTCTTCTGTAGTTAACCTTAACCCAAGAAAAGGAGTAGAGAAAGAAGAAAAAGACAACTAATTTAGCCCATTCAAAGTTTCAAAAGACTTTGGTCTCCTCCTTGACTAAGAACTGTACTGGTACATAAAATTCAAAGTTGGAATCAGACTCCAAGGTATGACTCATTTGTGTAGCAGTATATATATTTATGCACTCCAAGAAGACATCTCTCGTGAGATGAAGCGAATTCCGATTTCCAAGCTTTCACGGAAACTAAAATCCAACAGAGTAAACACAGAGAGATAAAACATTAAAACAATATTGTTTTGTGAGCATGTAGAGAAGAATGTCGAAGCATTTTCAATAAGTCAAAGAGAAAAATCTATCACTACGTAAATTTTTTCAGCTACAAATATTAAAAAAAAAAAAAAAAAATATTGCCCTTTCCTTCCCTTCCAAAAGACAAACAACTGGTGAATGAGAACAATTTTTCTTTGTTCCCCTAAGATTCAAAGCTTAATTATTGTTTACAGAAAGCTTAAACGCAGATCCAACGGTGGATGATCCATTTCAGTCCCAAAATTGTATGAATAAGCTGTAGTATCCATGAAGTACTCATGAGCATGTAGTCCCAGCTTCTCAGACTCATCAAAGGAATTTAATGGGAAAAGTTGAAGGGTCTCAATCACTCTTTCAGGCTCCGAAACCTCATGTATTTCTGCGAAATCTGTTAAAAACAAAATAAATCAAATCAGTGACAGCCTAATGCAACAGATAAGGATAAGTGTTAAACTTGGTTTTTGAAAACAGTGAGAGAAAATGAAAGAAATTTTTTGTATAGTCTTAGATCGATCTTCATATTATACGTACGTTTTGCAGATGAAACTTTTTCCTGCTGATCTTGCCTGATGAAATCTTTATCATCAATGGAAACTCTACGCCGCTTCTGTCTTTCCCTAGCTTTATGGTTCTGAAACCAGTAAAAGACGTTCTTACTCTCAATCTTTCCGTAAAAGCTGAGCTGAGTTGAGATCTTCTGAATCTGATCAGTGCTCGGAGTTCGAAGTCCGGACCTGAACAAGTCAGTGAGAACTTTAACCTGTTCAGTAGTTGGATTCCAACGCCCGCACTTGGTTCCAGTGCTTCCATTACCACCACCACGAGCTTTAATGCAAAAACCTGACATTCCATCTTCCATGATTCAGCTTCAAGTGCCTTTGAGCGCTTCTGTGCCTCTGAACTTTCACTTTGAGCTTCTGAACTCAAAAGATGCATGCCACTTCGTGTGCATATATAATACAATAAACAATAAACTAATGCACATAACACAACATTTCTAAAACATTATTTTTATTATGCATCAATCACAATAGATCATACACACAATTGTAAAAAAAAAAAAAATTGAAAGTTATATTGTTTTTACACTCATAACAAGACATATCAACATGCATGAAAAATATTGTAAACCTAGCATTGTTCTACATAATTGAATAGTTTATTCTGTATTTTTTTTGTGGTTTTTGCTTTTGTAACTTTTGTTTTATTCAATAAGAGAGATCAAGGAATAGCAGTATAAATTAGACCATTTTGTTTAATTCAGTTTGCTTTGATTTTAGGGAGTCCGAGAATTGAATTATGCGCATTTGATCTCTTTGTTTTTGCCCGGTTTTTAGTGCGGAGAGATAGAAATAGAGAGACAAGCGTAAAAGCTGCCACTCTTGAACGTTTCGGTCGGCGAGCAGACAAGATGTAAATTTCACTTGCTATGATTAAATTATATCTTGGTCTCTATATAAAATCTTTGTGAATTCCTTGAGTTCATGAACCCTGATAAATTATAGGTAGGACGCTTTGTGTTTTTCAGTAAAGTAGGTATTTGCTTCTATTATATACATGCCTCATGAGACTAATCTAGTAAGTCCAAACTCCACCAGGACATGAGAGTAATCCGAGTTTTGTTTTTTAAACAAAAGGGTGTCTGCTAAAGAACATGTAGAACAGTTCAAATTTCATATTATTATTATATCTTTTAAGTGGGTGTTAGGCCAAAAAGAGATTGATGCAAGTGAAAGTCAAAGTTACACATTGTTTGATTTGGGTTGGACGGTTGTGATCACAACAGACTGACAAAGATACTCGGTTAGGTTGACCATATGTACACCCTTAGTCAGAAAAATTGTTAAGAGTTTAAAGAGTTAAAGCTTCTTTTAAGAGTGTGGGAACATAAACTAAGAGACAACGAAGCCACCAAATAGAGATTTTGGGAGAGACAACTCATGACCAGCCAAAAGGGGAGCAACTTGGCTTTTCTTATGTCATGTGGCTCCTGTCTCAGGCAACTCAATGCCTTTTTTTAAGTCATCTGTTTGCTTTTTCTTTTTGTTCGAAACTTAGGCAACCTTTTTTTTTTTTGTTTGGGAATTTAAAAAAGAAAAAAAAAAGAGAGGATAAGTTTCTATTTGATAATGGGTGACTAGGTGAATGATCTAATGGTAAGTGGGAAATATATTATATTTAGGCCTTGTCTGTGATTAGGAATTTGATTTTGATTACTTTAAGTAATTGAGTTTGGGAAGATTAGACTCGAGGAGGTTGCAAAATCATAATACAAATTCTTATGAGATATGGGAATTGAAAGACTGAATGTTCTGAATTATTTTATGTTTCTGAAGCTATGTTAGTTTCGATATTACCAAAATTTGGTCACGTTTTGGACCTCTCTTAAGTAATTGAGTTTGGGAAGATTAGACTCGAGGAGATTGCAAAATCATCATACAAATCCTTATGAGATATGGGAATTAAAAGACTAAATGTTTTGAATTATTTTATGTTTCTAAAGCCATGTTAGTTTCGATATTACCAAAATTTGGTCACGTTTTGCACCTCTCTTTTTTATTTTTTTTTCTTTGGAAGGTGGTAATATTTAAATAAATGCATGCAATTATTGTTATTTTTATATCCTTAAGTTTGGCAAAAAGTGGCCAAAAGAAGTAGCTAGAAAATTAGAAATACATACAGTGAAAGCTCTTTCTTAAAAAACAAATATTTCTAGGACTACAAATTTCTGACAAGAAAAGTTCAATTAACTTCATGTTAGTTCAAGTAAAAGAAGATAGTTTCTACAAGCAAAGCTTATTCTTCCTTAACAATTTTTTTTTTCTTTTATTTTTCTGAGACTGGCTTTATCTGACCCCAAAAAAAATGCTCGTTTTCCTACTTGTTTTATTCATCCTTTGCTCTGTATTGGAAGAACACTTTTGAAATTTTTTGTTTTCACTTTAGAAAAGAAAGTGCAGCGGTAAATTGTTTTGCGCACAATTCTACAATTCCCGATGATGTTCTATTCACGAGCATGAGATTTGTCGTTTTGTACTTAGCGCTATTGTTTGCCTTGATCTAACTCCTAGGACTTCTTTGACTAAAATAAAGCCAAGTCTACATGTCATGCAGGTGGCTGTGTACCAAATCGAACAACAAGGTATATCTGTGCGAAACCTCCTCATTATCCGTGGAGCCTTTTATCATATTTTAATGTATCTGTCTGTCCATTCTTAGAGCTACCTTATTGAACATAAATTCCCAAAATACAACAATCTTGATGTTAAATTAATTCATTTTTTTCAAAAAAATTGCAGAGAGTTTCAAAGTTTGATGAAGAATGAAAGTTAGTGAATTGTTACATGTCTATCAACAAAATCCTACGAAACTTCTCTCTTTTGTGAATATGAATTTTAAAACTTAAATATCTTTCTATGAAACTTCTCTCTTTCATTAATGTGGATTTTAAATCTTTAAATTTCTTTCCAAGAAACTTCTCTCTTTCGTGAATGTGAATTTTAAACCTTAAGAATAATGTTATAGATACAAACTATTTTACAATATTTTTAAAAACTATTAATTTAGTAAATTCTTATTAGTTCTAATTTTTATTTACCAATAATTATTTGAAAAATGCTTAAGTCACATCAGTAATTTGTAAAAATTTTGTAAAATAATTTGTATCTGTCACATTACTCAAACCTTAAATGTCTTTCTACAAAATTTCTATCTTTTATGAGTGTGAATTTTAAACATTAAGTGTGAATTTTAAACATTAAATGTCTTCGCTTGAATCAACGGAAAATACCAGTTAAATTACACGATATTATTGGGCAAAACTTCTCTCTTTCTTAGTAAAATTTGGAGACTTGTTATTGTCGATAAAAGGACCACATGTCGTGTTCTAATGTCCTTACTGATTGTCCACGCTACAGCAACTCTACAATCTCATCTCTTTGAGAAAAGGAAATAGAAAGAGAGGGTTTTAGTTTAGATCTATCCGACAGACATGAACGAGGAAAATGTTATTCAGTGAGATTCGAGAAGTCTTAAAGCTAGAAATATAGGGCACGCGTGAAATATAGGGCACCCCATACCTACGTCTTTTTTGAACTTTTTTGTCTCCACCACGTTTGTCTTGTACCTTGTATTAAGGTTAGAAGAGAAAAACTTCCACTACAGGGACAAAAGGCAAAAGTCACTAATCATCCCATGACAGCATGATCAGGAGAAATTTTTTTGAAGGCCCAATCATATGTGTTGTCCCAGCAATGACACAATAGAATAATCACTTTAAAAAGCAATAGTGATGGTACCACAGGATCCAAGCATGAATATTCATTACCATGTGTCATAAACTGAAGATGCAAAACTCATTTTTACCGATTGTTTAGTTTTGGAAGAGAGGATTTGGAACCTATGTCATGTTTGGATTAGAGGATACTCATTTTTCATATCTTAATACTCAAATTTAACCAATCTAATTTATTGCCCAATTCTCATATTTGTAATTGACATTTTTTTCATAACTCTACTTGGAATGTGTTTGAACGGAAGTTCTCAGTGGGGTTTTCATTTCAAAAACTCAACTTTAAGCAAAGTTGTGAGACTCATGAAAATTAGTGTTCTGCAGAATGCACAAATCGGCTCTCTTGAGTACCCGCGTAGAACTTCTCTCTCCTTTTCTTTTCTTAACCTTTTCACTCCCTCTTAATCTGCTTTCACAAAACCTATTATTTCTCTTAAAAATCCTTACCCCTCTTTCTCTGCCTCTCTTTTTCCGCTCCTCTCTTCTCTTCCTCTCACTTTGCCTCTATCTCTCCTTTTTTGTTTTTTTTTTTCAATTATCAAGTAGTGCATTGAACGAGTTTCTCCTCCATTTTCCCTTCATCTTCGAAGTTTGCAAGACCCAGACCAGTATTCCAATCGGAGATGTTCTTCACTTCTTCAATTGCAAGAGGGAAAGAGATCTCTTTAGTTTTTCGAAAGAGATGAAGGTCCAAACCAAAAGAAATGAGTTCAGGAAAGTGAAAGTAAAGTAAAATGAAACTAAGGAACACTAAAGAAGAAGAAGAAGAAAAAAAAAAGAAAAAAAAGAAAAGATAAGAGGCTGGTGTGTGCACAGTGAAAGACCCATTGGAGTGCAATTAATGCTTTGAATTTTATGACCCATGTAGATGAGCAAAATTATGAAATTGCCATGGTAACTCAATTTTGACAATCTAAAAACAACAAAAATATGTTCTCATTTTTCACAACTCTAGCTCAGTTTTTTGAGTTATGTGTTATGAAAATTGAAAATGGATATCAAACCAAACAGCTACTAGTGGTATGAGCCTCACGAAAAGTTAGTGATGAAAATAGGTCAATTAAACTAGAAAGTGTCAATTGAACTATAGAACTTTTAACCAACTAGCGAGGAAAAGAAATACTATGGACCCTTTCTTTCTCTAATCACAATATACAACTTTATTTGTGAAAATTTGAGTAGATTGATACGGTGCATTGGGCTTGAAACAAAACAGTATGATCCTATGGAGTCAAACTCTAGTGCCAAAAGGGTGCAACATGAACCCTTCTGGCACCATGCATGTCAAGTAGAACTCAACCTCACCATGTGCATTTGAGGTACCCAATGCAGCATTACTTATTTTAATTATGTGTATTTGGCAGTTGTTTCCCGAGTGGAGCATTTCAACTGAAAAATTCGTATCTTGCAAACGGGGGGCAGCATGTGGTAAGCCCATAAACACCCGTTTACCAAGTACAGATCCTGGACTAAAATAATGAAAGAAAGAAAAAGCCCACAAAAATTCATAGCCACTCTGCGCTGAATTAGAACAAGAGGTAAAATTCCAAAGAGGTATTTACTTATACCCTACAGTTTCTGGATGCTTGCGTATATATTAATATCTATATCTTCAAAACCTCTTCCGCCATTTTGAAAATTACTAGAACAGACACATGGAACATTTGGATGAGATATTTCCTACCCCAATCTCTACTAAACCGAGATGGAATCTTTTTTTTTTTTTTAATTTTTTTATTTAAATAATTCTCGCTGATATCTTATATAACAAGTATGTGCAAAATGACTACAGGTACAAGCTACGATGTCATTTTGGATCAGATATATACGTTAAAGATAGGGCATGTTTCTCAAATCTGTGAGAACTGTAACCACCAGAGAGCAATATTTGGAAAATAGATTATAGCAGCTTTGTAGTGATATTCTCATCCAAGATTAAACCTAGTTACAATCATCCAAGCTTGAAACCCGCGCGGAAAAAAATAAATCAAAGAAAATCTATGGTAACATTCTTGCCCAATAGAGAAACAGTTACTAACATCAACCACAAAATTTTGCTCAAACTTAACATGTTTCTAGAAAACATCTGAAAGCTACAAAGCAATCTTTGTATAATTGAGGACAACCTACCTATTCAAAATCATGCAAGAAATATTACAAACTCTTCTGGATAAAAGGTCAGCATTCCTCAAACTTGGCCATATAACAATAATGCAGAACAATTTTTGTAAATTGCCTTGGCACATGATTTTTTGAATCAATTGGAATTACAGGATCTGAGCAGCTGTGTTCAACTTTTCAGCTAAGCTGAGCTGTGTCCTGGTGATGCTTGACAAATAGAGCAAGAGCAAATTGTCCTGTGAGGGGAAAAAAAGGGAGCAAACTTAGCATCAGATTAATACCCAACACACTAATATCCCAATTTGGAAGCGACTGAACCTACGGAATGAAACAAACATGTAACTATGCAAACATCCATTAATATCTATTAAAAACTAGTTCCATAACTATCAATAACATTAGGCCATTGAGTTCATGGACCGAGCCATTTTGAATGTTAAGCTGGTCCACAAACTTAACTTTTATGAACTAAATAGCCCAATAAATTTCGTTACCTGCAGGCTGTCATTTACAAGCTTATCAAAAGCTGGTGGTGACAGTTTGGGAAGTGATGATACAGTCTCCGATATAAATCTCCCTATGCTGTTATCCGGAGCAACATGCCCTTCCTGAGAAGAAAAATAGTTATAATATGAAATGAAAAATAGGTGAGCATTAATGGAGAAGGTAGTGCCACCTTACCACAACATTGTCAACATATTTGTAGACATCATCAATTAGAGCTAACAGCCTTTCCATTGAAGCTTCCATCCCTTCTAAATCATTTGGAAGTTTGTCCACCATTGTTGTCTTTAGAATATCAACTGCCATCATAATATTTATTCTCAATCAGATTTGCTTAAAAAATACATGTCAAAATCAATCACACAAATGATTCTCTAGAAAATTTTGGATTTAGTGTAAACAAGCATACATGAAATCAGTAACAGGTTAACAACAGAACTAGCTGAGACATAAAATGCAATGCACTGTCAGCAAAAATGCACATTGGTGAGTGCAGGCAGTTATAAGATGAGTCAGATTAAATTCAGAGATTTACTATTCCATTTTGACATAGTAAGAAACTATTAAAAAAATGGCAGAGTAATTGTTTTTTTTTTTTTTTTTTTACTAATGAAGTAAAGTATGCAGTCCCTCTAGGTTTAAAGACATTTTCAAAATCTATAAGCTAAAGGATTTTGAAAAATTGCTTGCATGAGAGAGGCCTTTAACAATCTGCCAAGGATGGGAAATTAGATGCAGTGATTTTAGTCTGTTACTTCACTTAGATGATCAACAAAAGAAGACAATTGGATACTGCCCTAAACAGCTATCCACTAGTTAAGAGACCTCAAAATCATTTGACAAACTATATGATTAGCCCGCTCAACAACATCAAGGGCCATACTATTCCCATTCAAGGTGTGCCTTCTAACATATATAAATATCAAGGGAATAAGACGGTGACAATTCCTAGTCCCACTATGACAACAAAGTGAAATAATCTCAACCAAGAAGAACTGATTATTATTGTTTTGAGCATGAGGACTCAAAATTCATCTTATCTAGGGCAATCTTGCACCTACGTCCATAAAACTTCCTTTAACAACACTTCAAGAAAGAATTCTTTCATCATCTCAGGAAGATAATCACAGCACACACACACGTATGCATATGTTAAGTATGTGTGGCTGCAGGCTTTTGGGGTTGAGAGGAAAGGGTTGGGGGCAATGATGATCAACAATTTTACAATGAATGAGTGTATTCAATTGAATCTTACATCCAACTCGTTCAGCTTCAACCATACGAAGATCCAGCGGAACTTCCTGAAATTGTGCAGCAAGTTGCCGGTCTCCAAGTGACAAATTGGAAGAAACATAAGCCTTTATGGTACCCTCTCCATTGTTGAATCCCGTGTCGACAGTCAAATGAATAGGGTTGGGAACTTCTCTTGAATAAAATTCATGTATCAGTGCACTACCACCGGTAACTCCAAGACCAGTTGAATACCTGCATACATTAATAGAGGTAACATGGAAAACTTTAGAAACTCTTTTCACACAAAACCCTATATAATCCAGTAAGCAGTGAGCAAGCATCAATTCTAAGAAAATTCAAAATACCATGAATCTGAGAAGTTTTCCCAAGCTGAATTTTCCTTTTGTTTTTATAATCAACAGTTAAGACAGGTTTCATTTTGCTTTTCTAAAAGTAGATGAGAAATTGGTCTGATGTTGAGAAACTATCCCCATACTATATATTTATACTATTTTTCCATGCTTTTCTTATCTAAGTTCACTTCACCCAATGCAGAAGTTAGGATCCACAAAAAAAGTAGAACAGGATCATGCAAATTTGAAAAAGTTCCTAATCTTCTAGAGCCTATTTGTCAAAGAAACTGCATGCTTTAGTGTGTGCAGTGTGCACTGCAGGTTTACTGGACAAGCATAACAATTGAATTTTAAAACTTTGCCTAGAACTACAGCAAGTGCAATCAGAATACTCTGTCTACATAAATATCAATAGCTAAACAGTTTTTTTTCTTTTTTTTTATTGGTTACTTGCACACTCGATGGGTCTTCAACCCACGGCCTCCACCTAGAACTTATAAGGTGAGGGCCGAGGAGGTGCCAATTGAGCTAGAGCTCATTAACAATCAATAACTAAACATTTTTAAAAAGTTAAAATAAGTATCATGAAATTTACCATCCAACAATGACTTCCTTCGGATTCACTTTCTGATGGGACACTAACATATTGTGATGGTACTCAATATCCAAAGCAACCTGCAATTCCAAAAAACAAAACCACATCAGAAAATCTGAAACTTGTTGATGTTCAAAAACATTAGCACTAAATTCCATTCCTAAAAGCTCTTCACATTACGAATTTCAATTCAAACGTTTCCTTATCTCAGATCCCAAACAACGAAAACCCAACGTCTAAAATTTTAAGCATATATTCCGTTTCTACTTTCTATATTTTCTCAGCAACCAAACAGAAACCAATAAATAGCTAAAAAACCTGATCGGCGGACTCGCTGTGAGGAACGGCATAAGAGTTGCGGATGTCGACGGTGCCATCAGGTAAGATCGAACCGAGGAGAGTGCCGATGACGCGCTCGGCTTGGTCAGGGCGTCTGACGTAGCAGTCGCAGATGTTGAAGATGACCAGAGGGTGAATTTTGGCTGTCAAGGTCGACGACGACGTTCCGAACTGCAACACGGTGTGCTCGCTCGCCGCCATTCTCTCTCTCTCTCTGAGCTCGAGACTGGTCTGGCGAGAGAGATTGAGAGCGTAGCTAGGGTTTTTGGAAAGAGGGATGAAACTGAGAATACAGTGCAAGATATTGGACACCGGACAGTTTCGATTTCGATTGTGATTGGGCTGAGAGTGTGTAAATATGGGCCCAAATTGGCCCAAATTAGGAGGCCTCTGCGTCCTCTTTAATTCTAGCCCAACTTCAGCTTACTATTTTATCTATCAACCGAGTTTAATTATTTTTACACAATATTTTCAAAATAAATTCTGTGTAATAAGTTATTACCGATTTAATGGGTTTTAATCTGTTTCAAGTACTGAAATTACTATTTTATCCACTAGTAACAATAAATAACAATTTGACACATAAAATTTATTTTAAAAATGTTGTGGACATAACATATTTCATAAGTCTAATATTCTTTTGTTTTGAAGTAAAATATTTTTCGAATTTTTTTTTTTTTTTAGGTATTTGGTTTGCATGTAAAATATGGTCAAACTTGTAAAATATTTTCTGTTGATTATAAAATCTTTTATAAATATTTGTAAAACGTTTTACATTTAAAATTTTTGTAAAATATTTAACAAAAACAAAAAGTAGCTTTCCCTCCCCACTCTGGTGATTAATTCACCAATCTGGTGGTCAAAGTCACCTCTCTAGCAGTCGATGCCTTGGGTTTGGTCATTGAGGGATGTCGTTCTGCCCACTAGTGTTGGTGGTCCAATTGTTTGGTGTTGGAGGTTCGGTAAACAAAGCATAAGAATTGTGACATAATTGCTAAAAGCTTGCAACTTGACTGACATTTTTTGTGGTTCCAAAAAAAACATATAGAAAATCTCCCATCCCAAAAAACAAAAATTATAATGATAAAACACATGTATATTTTAAAATTATATTTTAAGTTCCTCAATTAAATTCAACTAAATGGTTATATTAAAAAAAATGACTCGTATAGATATAACTATTTTCTTGAAACCACCAAGCATGACCTAGTGGCTTGTCCACCACTAGGTAAGGCTTTAGGGTTCGATTGGATTTGCTTCCCAATTCGAGGCTTAACAGTTGCAACACCTTGGAATCAGCGATAGGCTCTCACTTGGAACAAAGATTAGTTGAGGTGCACGTAAGCTGGCTTGGACACCCTGTGAGAAACTAAAAAAAAAAAAAAAACTATTTTCCTAGAAAAAATATTAATTCTTTAGGTTGCATTGGTTATTATAATAATGTGCCTGAATTTGATTTAAGCCCCCCCAAAAAGAAAGTATTGGCATCTGCTTGATTTGATTCAGCCCAACTAAAAAAAAAAAAAAAGACCCTTTATCTGCTTGGTTCTGTTTTAGACTGGATCAGGCTTTGAAATTTAACGGCCCAGTAAACAAAGGTTTGGGCTAAAATGCTAGACCCTATCACATATTGGTTAGCCCATTAATCAAAATCTCATGTAATATTCTTCATGTCTCACTGTCGAAAGTGCCCAAATGCATTGAGAGTTTGAGACTAGTACTCACGAAGATGTTTGATTGACACGTTAACTCCCAAAAATTACTAAAGCAAATTCTATATTTCTATATCTTATCTTGTTTCCGGTTACCCATTCTCCCTCTTTTCTAAATTAGAAAATTTAGTATTACAACTTATTTCATAATTTCTTTACAATAATTGTAATGTGCCAAAGTGTGAGCGATGGAAGAAAATTATAAATCCATATATAAATGATAAACAACCACTTAAGGTTTGTTTGATATTGTTGTTTAAACAACGGTTTTCGTTGTTTAAACATTACAACGTGTATTTCTACAACACATATTTTCACAACATTTTTTCACTTCACACATATTTCTACAATACTTAAATAACATTATTAAAAATTTCTTACCAAATAGGCCCTAAAGTCTGTCATATCAAAATTGTGACAAAAAATTATGAAAGAGTGTGATTTTAGAACTACCTGAATGAATGATTTGTAATGGTACACATCATCCAATTTTTTTCCCCACATGTAACATGTTCACCGTCAAATAGAGAACTTCTTTTTCCAGAAAGTCTGTATTTTCAAAGCTCCGACAAGTCACATTTTTATAGACCAGGTGGACAGTTTAGCCTAACTTATTAGTACTATTCATGTCTTTGGTCCTTGTCCTACAATTTATTATTTTTAGGACCTAGCTATGGGAGGCGATACATGCATGCTAGGCAAGCACGGTCCAAAACCTTAAAGTGCTTTCTTTTATATTTTAGTCCCCCAAACTTTCTTATTCCTTATATAACTTCCAAGTTTGTTTACTTTGTTTTTATAAATGTTCTTCTTACTTTGCCTCCTCATTCTTGAAATATGCCCTTAGACCAAACTTTGGACTACTTGGAGTACTTTTTATTTCATGTGATCTCGAGCTTAAACATTACGGCATAATAATATTTTAAGTGAATTTTTTAGCAATGACAATTTGTTAATGCCTATTCGACATTCATAGAGTTTCAGAGTTCTGACATTTTATTTTGTTGTTTCCATTAATTTCTTTTTGGCGCAGAAACTGATTGAGTTAGACAGGTTTTGAATATAATATCAATCTCAGTGTTAGGTAGATATCAGTATCTACCTATAATGAACAGTATTATTAGAAATTAGGTTGGGTTTGGATTTTGTCTCGCTCAGAATTATGAAGCAACCACATAAGAATATAAAATGAATTATGCGTTTGAATTAGAGTTAATACGTAACGTCGTAACAACTGCAATAGACTAATAATAATTAAAAAAAAGTCAAAAATGTATTTTTTTTATCTTTATATTTTGGGCCAATTCTCATTTTGGTTTCTAAATTAATTTTGCGCCTACTCCAATTCTTGAAAATAGAAAATCGTTTCTATTTTGGTCCCTACTATCAATCCACTAACATAAAAGAATACGTGGCAGACAGAATGCTTTGGAGTAGGTGCAAAATCAATTTAAAAATCAAAATAAGAATTGGCTAAAAATGATTGGACCAAAAGTATATTTTTGCCCCAAAAAAAAAAAAAAAATCACCCACTGTATTCAAAACTTAAAGTATTTTTCAAAATGTGCAGTTCTCTTTCTCTGACCATCTCTTTAAGGTTATCATCTATCCTAAAACTTGGAGTGGGAAATTATTAAGGAGACTCGGATAATCTTTATATGAAATCCGTACTTGTGTGGTCCTCATTGTGTTGTTCATGAAATTGTGAGTGATACGAATCTCACAAAACAAGTTAAATATTCAATTTCAACCCAAGTTGTGTGAAGTATGCACCAAAAGTTAAAAAGAATAAAACAAATTGTTACAAGTTATTTAAAATCTATTTTATGTTTCTTATGAACAATTAAAAAAGAAAAAAGTTTTTCTTTCTAGATATATAATTACTTTTGCCCAACTAATCTGTTCCAATTTCCAATATAGATGGTGCCAAATGAGTACCTAATCTTCGCGTTAAACTACTAATAATTAGGATTAAAAAAGGTGAGAGAGCAGGGCATGATATTGAAGTAGGTTTGGTCGGTGTTATTTCTGAATTGACAATACACAAATTCACAACCAAACATACAAGCCCACCAACAGAGATGGGGCCCATCAGAAACCTCCCTTTGCACAAAATAGACAAGGAAAGAAGGCTATTTGAAAAAGAAGCATGATAGTAGTATTACACATCTTACATACACATACACATTAAAACAAAAAACAAAAACCAAAAAAAAAAAAACAGAGAAACTGAACGAACTCCGCTTGATCGTTATCTTGAAACATCAACGGCCACAAATAGAAGCATCATGTGTTCTGTGATCAATCAATCATCACTTTGATTTGAAAGGAAGGGCTCTAATCACAACCTGGTGGTATAGAGCTGCAAGTGCTGCCCCAATGAATGGTCCCACCCAGAAAATCCACTGCACCCACAGGTTAAGAAAAAAAAAGTGTTAGGAACATATCGAAAAAGTGTTACAAAGACATATGATTGTTTTCAATACGTGGTCCAATTATAGATTCTTAGACAAAGAGAAGAGATGGGTTTAATTACTTGATCATCCCAGGCGTGGTCCCTGTTGTAGATGATTGCGGCACCTAGACTCCGAGCTGGGTTAATACCGGTTCCAGTAATAGGTATGGTAGCCAAATGGACCAAAAATACAGCGAACCCAATAGGTAGAGGTGCCAAAATCTGACCATTAAATTCAATACATATATATGTTAAAACAGTGATTAAACTATTACATTCACCCTTTCTTATTAATTTGCTTAGTAATCTTTATAAAATCCTCATCAACAATCACAATCCAATCATGAATATTTTAGGCGTGCAAGGTAAGAATCATATGGACATAGTGACAAAATTATGATAAAATGTAAAAACAATATTGTCGTTTTCATGTGGTCAATTATTGGTACTAATATACTAGTATCAATCAGAGATCATGACAAATTTTGCAGTAAATTTAAAACCACAAATGTTAATAAAGATGAAAACTTTGAAAACCTACTAACTTAACCGTTTTGTTATGAAAATTGTTATGCCGTTAACATTAATCTAAATTTTGTTCTATTCTAGAAAGGAAAATGTAGGTATTACAGGAACTCGACTGTTTATGAAAATTGTTATGTCGGTAACATTAATCTAAATTTTGGTCTATTCTAGAGAGGAAAATGTATGTACTTACAGGAACATGGGAGTCCCTAGCGCTACGCTTGGCATCGGTGGCTGAGAAGACAGTGTAAACAAGGACAAAGGTACCAACAATTTCAGCACCAAGGCCATCACCTTTGGTGTAGCCAGGGGCAACAAAGTTGGCTCCACCGTTTAAAATTTCGTACTGGCTCTTCTCGAACCCTTTCACAACCCCAGCACCACAAATTGCACCCAGGCACTGCATCACCATGTAGTACACTGCTCTTGTCAATGATAGTTTCCGTGCCAGAAATAGCCCAAATGTCACGGCTGGGTTAATGTGACCCCCTGCACCACCATGATCAAAAAGATTATTTCAGAGTTAAAGAACGTAAGCCCGTCTAGCTCAGTTGGTAGAGCGCAAGGCTCTTAACCTTGTGGTCGTGGGTTCGAGCCCCACGGTGGGCGTTTTCTTTTTATTTTTTTTTTTCACCATGAACTAACCAAGAAAAAACAAAGGATAAAATCATTATTTTTGCTTTCAATTTTTGAAGGCAACCAATAATTGAAGGATGAAATTGTACTTTAATATATAACTTTTTTTTTTTTTGAGAAAGATTTAATATATAACTTAGTCTGTAAGATTGTTTTATTTGTTTTTCACTTTTTTGTGTGAAACCAAGGACACGCAAGGATCAAACCACTGTTTGGCTTTGAATTATTGACACAACACAAGTACACAATCTATAACCATGAACCAACCAAGAAAATACCAAGGGTAAAATCTTTATTTTTGCTTTCAATTTTTGAGGGCAACCAATAATTGAAGGATGAAATTATAATTTAATATAACTTAAGAAGTAAAATTGTTTTATTTGTTTTTTGCGTGCAAGCAAGGAAACTCACGGATCAAACCACTGTTTGGCTTTGAATTATCGACACAACACAAGTACACTGTCTATAATTTAAAATGGAATTGGACATATGCACTTCAAAATATCATTTTAAAATTAAATTTTCAGCTTCTAATTGATGCAACGGCAACCAATAATTGAAGGTTGAAACCCTTAATTTTTATTTATTTTTTTGCGTCCAACCAAGGAAAGACAACAATCAAACTACTATTTCGGCTTTGAATTATTGACACAAGGACACATGCAGCCTATATTTTAAAAAATTGAATTGGACTTCAGTATATAATTTTAAAACTATATTTGTAGCTTCTAGTGTTTTTGGAGCTTCTAGTTGATAAATATATTTTTGATGGAAACTTCTAGCTGATACTTGATACAATTCATAATTTAAGAATGAAACTAGACTTTAATATAATTTAAAAATTAATTTTTTTTTCCAACACCCAATTAACCAAGACTTTTAATATAATTTATAAATTAATTTTTTCCAACAACCAACCAAGGAAAAACAAAAGCATCAAACTTTTCCTTTGTCCCCAAGTTAGCTCAAATATTTGAAACGAAATGATTACTAACGAAGAACTAAAAATATGATGATCTATCTTTTTTTTTTTAAATTTTTTTTTTATTTTATATTAAAGCGAGACCACTTTAAATCTAAGAATTCAACAGCAAATTGAACTTCTAGTTTTAGAAATAAATTGTATTTCAAGATAGAATTTAAAAACATAAATCGTAGCTCATAATCGATAATTAAAGCACATAATTAAACTTCAAAAATATAACTTTAAAAGAAAAATTGGTAACTTCTAAAGGTTGAACTCTAAAGGCCAAATTACTTCAAAATTATTGACACAATCAATAACCATAGTTGTAAAAATAGGCATAATAAAAAGAAAACAAGATAATACTACAACAAACAGACAAATAAAACGAAATTCTAAATAATGTAACACTAAGGGTTTAAAGCTATCAAACCTGAGATACCAGCGGTACAGTAGACAAGAGCAAAGATCATGCCACCAAAGGCCCAAGCGATCCCTTGAATTCCAACAGTTGAACACTTGGTTGGAGACTTAACAACGCCCATGACAGTCAAAATGGTGATGTAGAGAAACAAAAAGGTGGCCACAAACTCAGCGATCCCAGCCCTGTAAAAGGACCAAGAAGTAAGCTCACCAGGCTCAAACAACGGTGCCGGTGGTGGCTCCTTGTAGTCCTTACCCTCATCATCTTGGCTCTGAGCCGCTGTCCCTATGGGCTGCCTTTCTGGGAACTTGTTGGCTCCCAATCTAACATCCTCTTCTTTACCTTCCATTTTTTTCTCTAGCTCTAGCTCTTGCTCTCTTGCTTTGTTTTTAGTTGAGTGGGTACTTTGAACTCTGGTGTGAGAGTGGTGAGTGGGTGTGGTGGGATTATATAAAGTATTATGAGCTACGTTGATGAAGAAATGAGGGAGGTGGTGGGACCTATGTCTATGGGTGTGAGAGAGGTGGCGGGACCTATGTCTATGGGTGTGTTTTTTAATTGAATTTGTTTACTTATTTTATGACCGACCAATTAAATTTAGGTAAAACCTTTTAAGTTTTTTCAAATTTTATTTCAGTCTTTTAATTTTGTTTTTGTTCATTTTAGTCTTCTAACTTTTAAGTTTATTTGATTAGGACTTTTTCATCATTTTTTGTTGTATATTGTTGTTAATTTTTCAATTTATAAATTTTTCTTGAATTTTTTTAAATTAAAAATTTTCAATTAATAATTGAAAAATAATTTTCAGATTTTTTTTTTCAAAAAATTTTAACAAAAGTTTACGAAAAGGCTTTAATTAAATAAATCTGAAACTTAGAGGATTAAAATGAACGAAAGTAAAATTAAAATACTGAAATGAAATCGAAAGAAAGTTAGAGGGTCAGTTTTGCATTTTAATCTTATATTTATTTTTGGGCATTTCATGAGTTTTTATTTAAATGGACTTTAATGCGCCCCATAGGTTTGGTAATAACGAAATTTGCATGGTCCTATTTGGCACAATGATGTCCACACACGTGTCTATGCGAATGAGGCCACCGTCCATATCTAGAATGGCGCATGCAATGCATAATATACTTTAATTTTGGTTTTTGTTTTTTATGTTGAACAATATTTTGATCTTTGCCTTGATCTTTTGAGACCTAGAGTAACTTTACCTTCCAATTCCATCAATTGGTGTGATCGTTAAATATCGTGTAAGCTCAAAAAACTATATAATTTTAATATTGTAAAATCATATATTTTAAGTAAATAAAAATAGTTTTTTCTGCGATTTTTAGTGATGCTTAAAATAAAAAACTATCATATACCTCACCACATCAAACGGCATACGATTAAACGATATCACTTCACTTGAACTCACCCAAAGTGGTGTGCGAGGTCCTCATCATTGAAGTTAAACCCTACCCTAGCCTCATGACACCAATTACAAGTTTACAACCAAAACAAATCCCAAACAAATCACATCCTAGTATGGCCGCATTCAAAACAAATCGAAATACCTACTTCTATCAATTTATATCTCTAAAATCTCCATGATTAATCAAATCTTATCAACAATGTTGTCATTAGCCACCTAAAACCCTAACTTGATAACTAATTACCATTGCCCAAAAGGTGTGAAACTCTTAATCAGTAGTAGAAAACGTCAATCACAATCTATCACTTGTGTCATGGAGTTATAATTGAAACCACTACATATTAACCTCTAACACTCCGTTTGGAGAGAAGAATTTAATATATATATATATATATATATGTTTCTTTTTTATATATAAAGAGTTAGACAAATTTTTATGTGCTTGACTTGTACCTCTATGATGTTGTGGATTTTAATTGAACTAATTCAATTTTTATATAACGGTCATGTCATCAGCGGAAATATACCCCAAAAAAACAACATTATAATAAATCTAAAATGTTAAAAATAAAAATTTAAACATTGGGTTCAACTTATATTTAGTCTAAACATAATTTGTGCTTAAATTAATTGGAGGATTAAAGAATGACAAAAAACATTGGGTTTCATTTTTTTCAGCTTAGGTCCACGTCCAGGTCAGTTTCATAAACTATGGGTCGGTTCCTGGTTGGACTGCGATATGTGCTACAGCAATAACAGCACATCACATTTGGCACGTGTTACACATGACACGTGGCTACCAAAGATTGGACGAAATATGCCCATTACATTGTTCATTATTGGCACATACGCGCTTATCCTGGAAATAGAAAGGGATGTTTGATTTTGCTCCTCATCAATTATGAATCATGAACATCTATAATTATTGCAAGATGCACCCTTGAATTCAAGAAGCTCCGAGAAGTTAATGTCTTCCTTTCCTTTTTTGGCCTTCCTGTAAAAGAGTAATTCCCTTTAATTTTCAAGAGTTTTGTGACTCGGTAATATAATTTATTCTCTTTTATTAGAAGAATTAGGATTCAAATGTCCTATTCCCTAATTCTAGTAATTATAAATACAAAATAGAGATTTCCTTGGACCCTTGGTCATGGCGACAATAATACAAACATTTCAATAAAGACAAGATTGGATAATACTGATACATATTATTATCCCCATATTAGGTTTTTGTCTGGTTATTTTTTATTTTGTTTTTTGACAAATAAGACCACGAAGGTATTTAGACATTTTCGAGTATCTGAATATTCTTTTGAGTGTATACGCAATCTCCATATTTCACACATACAAGATTATTACAGAGAGAAATTTCATGAGGTGATCCCAAAATGTTGGCAAGAGATTTAGAACTAAGAATCTCATGAATATCATGAGACCTTAGGATAGTCAACTGTTTGCATTAACTTTCTAAAGCAATTTATTTAATATTTTTTAAAAAAATTAACTTATTAATTATTTATATACACCTCTTTAGGAATGATTGATTAATCATTTTCTATTGAATGATATACCTTCTAGTTTTGTTTTTATATACTCAGGCGAGGGCTAATGATTATCTGTTCATGATGCAAAACAGCAGACATTCATGCTGGCAGTACTGTTCTGATTGTAATAATGGATTTCTGTGATTTGATTACATTAATCTCGTCAACTAATTGATGTTAGTTTAATCCTCTAGTTGTAGTAACATGCCTGAATAATATATTTCTTTAAAATGCGCATGTCTTGTGCCATGTAGTCTCCGAATCTTTTTGTGATTTTATCTTCATCATCGGGTTCTGGAAAAAGCTATAGGGTAGAGGCTTCCACATCTGTCTCTGACTAGAAATTTGATGGCAATAGGGGCATGCCCAATTGTTATACATGTGGTTCAAAAATAGAGATGCACTTCTGCAACTTCACGACAACTAATATCGGGCCAGGGTCTTATCTGGACCACATGAGGACTTTTGGTTGTCGATTTCACTAGGGGGCTACCAAAGTTTGTAGGAGAACTGTGTTTTAGTTGAATTTGTCTTCCCATGTGTGCGTGAGAGAGAGAGAAAAAGAGATCGAGTTACATTCAAAATAATTCTTGCTTAATGTTACACTGGTTAATAACATAGTTTTTCCTATTTTAGAGGATTGCAGACTACTGATGTCTCGGTTTTGACGGATTCAATTTAAGCATTGCTATCGCCAAGCAAACAGCTGTGTACGGATATGCTTGCTAGGATGGGTGTTGACCTAAACCTTGATTTTATTTCTTTTGATTGTTTGCTTGTGGACATTATGTATATTTTTGTGTGGAAGACCTCAATGGAATGTACTTAAACAGGCTTTGCCTTGAACTTGATGTAGTTTCTTAGTTTTTATTCAATGAACCGTCTTTTAACCAAAAAAACAAAATAAAATACACATGTTTTATTTGTTTTTAACAAACTCACCAAATTTCATATTAATCGAATATAATGTACCACCTAATCATAACTCATATTTTTTGTATAATTTTAAAATACCAAAAAAAAAAAAAACTCTAGAAATTTAAACATTCAATAAATGAAATATGGTTATTAATTTTTTATTATTTTGATATTCCGCGTGTATATATATATTGCATCAAAAGTCTCCAAAATATATATATATATATATATATTGCATCGAAAGTTATTAAGTGATATAATATTGAAAAAAAATTCACCATACGTAAATTCCAACCTAACCTCAAAATGTATACACGCATTCTATGTGAGGATAAGGTATATATCTTAAGAGAACTAGTTGGTTACAAAGACGGCTTCATTCCTCTCTCTAAATCAATCCATTCTCAATGAGACTTCACATTTCAGAAAGGGTGAGAGAAAATTGAGAAGCTAGTGGTGTAGCTTAATCTATACGATTATTACAAATTGTAATTTCCAGTTACAATTGGATTATCCAACTCATTATTGAACATTGCATATTATTTAACTGGTTGACAATTTAATATTACACAAGCTCTCTTTTTGTTTTATTTGTTAACAGATTAGTTGCACGACAATATTAATTTAAGTTATTAAATATATTTGTGGATAACATTTCCACAATGGACCACTATTCCCAACTAAAACACAATAAATGGTGACGAAACACAATACCGAATTCTTTGATGATAAATTATATTTTACTCTGAAACCGCCTATTTAATTTGGGCCATAGCTTTAGCTGAGAAGTTTAATAAAAAGTCACAATCCCATGCCTTAAAATAAGCACGTTCTGCCAATTGCCAGACCTAACGAGAAAAAAAGAGCAGATGATTGACGAGGACGAGCTAATCCAGAGGAAACAAATCCAATTAATATTGCGAACTCATCTATTCGATGCCAATAATTCATTGCATTGAAGCCTGTTTGTTTGTTCGTCCAAATGAATATGGTGATTTGATACTTTGTTTTGTATACAACAATTAATCTTCATGATAGAGACAACAAGATAAAATTAGTCACCCTGCCTAGTCGAGCTTATATATCCTATGCCACAGGTAGCTATGTAGTCCTAAACGTGGGATGTCGAGTATGTGTCTGAACCGACATAAGATAATCTTCATCTCGCTTCAAACAAAATGATACCGTTATAATTTTATTTTCTAAATTTATCTGTGTATAAATGCCGTATCATTTCAAAATTTAAATAATATAACACTGAACTACAATTTTAGATCGATAATATTTAATCTAAACTACAAAATTGATCCATTTTAAATAGAGCCGGTCATTTTCGGTTGAACCATAGTGATTATATAATTTATATTACTATGTATCGCAGGAAGTCTTTAGAAGTTTCTGTGCAATCGATTAGTTTTTTTTTTGGTTAAACGACTATATCATTAAATCAAAAAACTACATCAAGTTCAGTACAAAGTCTATTAAAAAAGATACCATTACAATCATCCTCCAAAGCCTTAGCAAAGTTCACAGGCGGACTTGAAAACAAAATGTAATCTAGCTCTTGATCAGCCCCTAGTCTAGCTAATAGTAATTAGAATCTAAAGTGGCACTAATTTTAATTGGATTTACAAAAGGCTATAATAAATTTTGTAGGGTCAGAATTTGTAGCCCAAGCCTAAAACAATGAATTTGTAGAGAGTGGGTGAAAGAGTTGGGTTAGTTGTGAATTTAGCAACTGTTAACTATAAGATCTGGGAATGAACCAACGTAAAAACAGACTTAAAAGCTAAACAAATTGATGTTCAAAGAGGAATATTATTGATTGAATAGTTAATACAGTTCTTAGAGCTACAGTAAAATCTTCCTTCCTCTTTTATTCTCTTTTTTCCAATCCCCCCTTTCTTTAGAGACCTTTCCCGTTTATATAGCCTTCTTCTACACCATCTTCATCGTACATTTATTTTTCATTCAGGCAATCACTTAAGTACATGTCACATCAGGTATCTTCTTTAGTTCTCTAAGAGTATTGGCAGTTGAAGTTGTACTGTTTAGGGGTCTTCTTCACATAAATACGTCCAGAAAAGTTGTTGCAGTGCATTAAACACGGTGGTAGTAGCTTTTTTCTTTAGACATTTCTCCGTTCTTGTCATCTTTAGACATGCCCAGAGCTTATCCTTATCATTGAAATTGCCAGGAAGATCACTTGAACCTCTCAGGTACTTGCTTAATTGAGGCTCTTTATATCCGAAGATAATACTCTCTTTGGCCTAGTGATAATCTCTTTGGATTGTCCTTCCCGATCATTTCCAGGTATATTTCTCCCATTTAGAATCCTTCTCAATCATTTTCTTCTCTTTGGACATACTTTAACCCAAGAAAGGGGCCCTAGGCCCAATACACAATGCTGGGCTTTCACCCCCACAATAGCCCCTCAAAATTTTAATTTTTCTCTCGCATTCGAGGAGAAAAAAAATAAGATTTTAATTTGTTACGAAATAAAAACACAAGTATTTGAATTCACACGTGTATGAGCATAGGTTTTACGCGCTTCATCATTGTTGCTGTCGTTTCAGTATTAGCGCTATTAATTACTCCAGGCGGTGTTCTGTCTTGTATCTAACGATGGACCATCGATCCGACGGATGATGTTCTTCCTCGTAATTTGGGCGGGATGACTCTTACTCTTTCATTTACCCCTATATAAAGCTTTAAAAGGGGTTATTTCTTCTTTACTTTGCAAACTCTCAGATTATTCAATGAACTCAAGCATTCAAATCCACCAAGCTCTTCCAATCATCAATCCTAGTTCTTCCCAGAATCTGTAAGAATCTCTCTCCGAGTTCAAGGATCATTCTTCGATTTAGTTTGCGTAAGTTCTCCTTTATTCAAGCCTTTCATCTTCTTTTTTGCCAGCTTCCTCGGCCTTCAAGCTCTCGTTTCCCAATTATTATTCTGCATTTTCTTCTAGTTAACTAAAAATGGGTAGATTTCAGTATCTCGTCGATAGTTCTGCCTTAATAGAGGAATTTAAGGAGACATACGGCATACCACAGGGGGTAAACCTGAGGTATTGTCCCCAGAAAGGATATTAACCGACTGAAGAGAGGGGAAAGTCGTAATCCCTACGATAGCCTTTGTAGAAGGAGGAATGACTCTCCCCATGGGTTCTATTACCCAAAATTATCTTCGTAACCATAGGCTTTCTCCTGATCAGTGCGCACCCAATGTCTTTAGGATCCTAGGAGCAATTGACGCTTTGATCCGTCATCTAGGATTAGAACTCACTTAGCTTGACGTGGTACATATGTACGAGTGTCATAGCTAGAAGGGAGTGGGATACTATCTTAAATCCCGATCTGATATCATTAAGCTCATCTCCTGCCTTCCCAAGTCCAACAAAGGGATGAAAGATAACTGCCTGATTGTCTCGGGCGCGTGGCATGACGGTCTTCATTGCCTGACCCAACTAGGAGAGCTAGGTGGGATATCCTAGATTTAGGTTTCCTAACAATAGATTTAGGATCCCCGTTTTTTAACAATTTGCCTTCTCTTTGTATCATTACTTTCAAGTTTCTGACTAAGTTTTGTTATGGTGTTAACAGATAAGGATCACGTTTCTCCTCAGCTTAACCTCATAAATGTATGCGCGCTCAACTACTTACTACGATCAGAAATTTTTGTAAGTGAAGATGGGCAGCTCCGGTTCATTCCTCTTATTCTTGGTTTCACGCCAAAATCAACTAATTTTCAGCCGGTCGGCAACGCTATCACTCAAGGAGATAAGGGCTCAGACGAATAGACATCTCTCGGCGCAATTTTTTAGCACTGTTCGATCTTGCCTCCGTGTCACATCCAAATTTGCAGGGTATACCATTGCTGGTCCAGCTGGTTCAGTAGATTCCTCTTGAACCAGTAGCAGAAGGCGAAGGTGTTGCTTCCTCGACTTATTCACTTGAAGAGCAAATTGATAAGTTTAAATTTGAGGGAGAGGCTTTGGGAGAGATTCAAGGGATACAAGTTTCGGACGCCGAGGAGGAAATTGACAGGCAGTCTAGTGTTCGCCCTCCTGTTTTGATAACTGCTCTTCTAGAAGACTCTTCGGAAGAAGAAGAAGACATGGCGAGCTTAAAGGATTTGATGAAGAATAGAGGTAAAAAAGCTGGGCTCAAAGAGACTGGTATGTCTCAACCAGCTGTTAGTCTTCCTCCACCACCTCTCCAGGTTCCTTTGGATCTCGGCGCAAAGCAATTTCCATATCCGAAGAAGAAGAGACCTCTCGCTGACAATGAAGAAAGGAAGGTAGCACCTCCGAAAGGAACCAAAGAACAGAAGGTGGTCAAAGACCACCGAAGCAAAAAGGCTTCGTCTATAGAGAGCCATGATAATGCCTTCGTAGCTGATGTGCGCTGAGGACCTCGCACCTGGTCCCCAAGGCTGGAATTGGATGGTGCTCCAATCCCCTGGGAGACTTCCCACAGAAAATATGATGGGGGGAGAGCAGGTCTCGTTGCTGAGGCTTTGGAGCAACCACTGTTCTTCCTATGAGACATGGATTCTTACAGGCGTTTCAGCCAGTATGACCTCTTTTTATCCCTAAAAAGGGATTTAGCCATGGTAAGTAAATTAATCCACTTCTTCAGCTAGGATATTAATGATTTTTTTTTTTATTGAAAATTTTCCTTCTGCTACGTAGATTACCCAGCAGGTTTATGTGACTGAGGAGTGGAACAAAAAGGTCTACACTGAAGCCCAAGCAGAGGCCCACTCTTGGTTTGAGGCAGAAAAATCGCTAGGTAATTTGAAGGAAGACTATGCTCATCTGTTCGAGTAATTGAAAGAGATGACCAAGCAGAGGAATAGTCTAGATGCTGGTCTTCAAAATGCTGAGAAGCAAGCCGAAGACCAACGCTAGCTGCTGAATTTGACCGAGATCAATCTGGAAACAAAGAGAGCGCTAGTAAAGGATCTGCGGATTGAGGTTCAAAAAACCAAGGAGACTGCCAAATTGGCCGAGAAGAATGCTCAGTTGGCCAAGGAGGCGGTCGAGGCTAAAAGGTAGGTAGCGTATAAGCTGGGGGTGGAGGAGACCCAAGCCAACCTTACTGAGCAATTTGCCACGGTCAGCCTAGAGTATTGCGACATAACTTGGGGAAAAGCACTTGATGCTACTAGGGTCTCTGCGGAATCTGACTTGAGGCAACATGGGAGGATATACTACGATCCTGATATTCACGAACTCCCAAGGTCTGATTCCTCTCACCCCATACAACTCTAAGAGGCTTCAGAGCAATCGCTGATCGATCAAGTCCCTCCTATTAACCCTGAGGCCCTCAAGGAGTCTGGTCAACCTAGTGATCAGGGCAAGCCTGCTGAGGCTCCCAGGATAAGGGCAAAGACTTGGGAAAAAAGAAATCCCCTTCAGAATCTAAGGAACAAGCCCCAGAAGTTGCTGCTGCTCAATCCAGTCAGGCTATTAACCCTTTAGCCCCTCAGATGAAGGCTTAGACATTTAGGAGTTTTTATTTCATACTTGTATTAGTTTTTCTTTTATGTAAGGAATTGTGAACTATTTTCTTTTGATCAATAAATCGTTTATCTTTTATTCTTATTGTAAATAACTATAACTTGTAATTACAGTAATATAGGCAGACTTAACAATGATATCGTGCTAGTGATGCAAGCATCTTATTCAAATACTGGAAGAAGTAGGTCATACAAGAATTATTAACAAACATTGAATGCAATGAATGATGTGAAGGTATTACAAGTTTTCTTGGATACCCACAAGGAATATTGCTAAGCACTGATTTCGGATTATTCAAATATTTACGACTATAAGATGAGGTTATTTAGGCATGATTTATTAAATTTAAACATTGATAATGACTATAAGACAATGTTAGCTAACCCAAATTATCTGGTTCGAGGACTTCAGGCATGATTACATTTAAGTTTAAACACTTAGAAGAACTGTAAATGAGTGTTAACTAACCCAAATCATCTGGTCCGAGGATTTCAGGCATGACTGGATTTAAGTTTAAACATTTAGGAGAACTGTAAACGAATGTTAACTAACCCAAATCATCTGGTTCGAGAACTTCAAACATGATTGGATTTAAGTTTAAACACTTAGGAAAACTATAAACGAGTGTTAACTAACCTAAATCATCTAGTCTGAGAACTTCAGGCATGATTGGATTTAAGTTTAAACACTTAGGAGAACTGTAAACGAGTGTTAACTAACCCAAATCATATGATTCGAGGACTTCAGGCATGATTGGATTTAAGTTTAAACACTTAGGAGAATTGTAAACAAGTGTTAATTAACCCAAATCATCTGGTCCGAGGACTTCAGGCATGATTGGATTTAAGTTTAAACACTTATGAGAAGTCCAAAAACTTTACATAATAAACTGGCATATTGATTAAAGTAAAGATTTGATTAATAATAGTACCTTTTAAGGTTGTTTACATTTCAGGGGCGTGGTATTAAATGACTATCCAAATCTTCCAAGAAATATGCTACAATGCCAGCCCTTGAAGTAATACGATATGACCCTTCCCAATTGGGTCCTAACTTTCTCCAAGATGGATTCTTTACAGTGCCCATAACTTTCCTGAGTACCAAATCACCAGGCTATAGAGGCCTTAGCTTTACGTTAGCATCATAGCCCTGCCTGAGTTTTTGTTGGTAATGTGCTAATCAGACCATTGCATTTTCTCTTCTTTCCTTAATCAGATCCAAACTCTTTTCTAGCTGCTCATTGTTGCCAGTTGGACTGAACGAACTAGTTCTCATGGTTGGGAACCTCATCTCCAGAGGTATGACATCTTCAGCTCCATAGGTCATTGAAAAATGGGTCTTTCCAGTAGACTTACGAGGTGTAGTTCTGTATACCCAAAGTACATATGGCAGTTCTTCCACCCATTTGCCTTTTGCATTGTCTAGTCTCTTCTTTAATCTATTAACTATGACCTTGTTAACCGCTTCTGCTTGCCCATTCCCCTGGGGATAGACAGGGGTAGAGTATCAGTTTGTGATTCCCAGTTCACTACAATAATTTTTGAATGCTTTGCTATCGAATTGTAGGCTATTGTCCGAGATAACAATATGAGGAACCCCAAACCGAGTGACAATATTCTTCCACATAAATTTTTGCACATCTACGTTTATGATATTGGCCAGAGGTTCAGTTTCGACCCATTTGGTGAAATAATATGTGCTGACCAAAACGTATTTCTTGTTTCTTGCGGTTTTAGGGAATGAACCCATGATATCTAAGGCCCATTGAGTGAAAGGCCATAGGCAGGATAGCAGATTAAGGGTTCCCCCTGACTGATGAATGTTTGGGGCAAATCGTTGACATTGGTCACACTTCTTAACATACTCATGAGCTTCTTTTTGCATATTCGGCCACTAATAACCTTGGGTAATAGCTCGGTGAGCCAAGGACCTATCTCTAGTATGGCTCCCACAAATTTCTTCATGTAGCTCTTCTAGTAGTAACTCAGTCGCTTCAGGATGCATGCATAATAAGTACGGTCCTAAATAGGAGCGCTTATATAGTTTCTAGTCCTCGGATAGCCAAAACCTGGTCACCTTCCTCCAAACTTTGTCAGCTTCGCCCCTTTCTTTGGGCAAAGTATCCTCCTTCAAGAATTTAATTATAGGATCCATCTAGCTAAGTTCGGCCCTAATTTGGTGAACTTGGACTACCTCTCTTCTTGCCTCTATAGACCCATGCAGGTCCTCGACGAGGATAACTCTCAGCAAATCTTGCGCCGAAGAGGTAGCGAGCGTCGCTAAAGAATCAGCATACGCATTACCATTTCTGGGGATGTGTAGCAAATTAAAAGAGTCAAACTCCGACTGTAGACGCTTAACTCGGCTCAGGTATCCCTGCATTCTTTCGTCCTTCGCCTCAAACTCACCTTGTACTTGACCAACGACTAATCTTGAGTCCGAGAACACCTCCACTGACTTTCCTCCCATTTTTCGAATCATAGCCATTCCCATTAGTAAAGCTTCGTACTCAGCCTAATTATTTATGGCCGTGATGTTTAGTCTTATTGACTTTTCGATAACGATATTTTCTGGAGATACTAACACCAGCCTTACACTAGAACCCTTCTGATTTGCTGCACCATCTACATAAACTTTCCAGGGTGATGGGCCTCGTTGAGAAATCATGCCAACTGATTTTTCATCCATATCCTTCTCCACTATTACCTCTTCTAAACTAGGCTTTGTGAACTCGGCCACCAGATTTGCGAGAACCTGGCCCTTGACCGAAGTGCGGGGCATGTATTTGATGTCAAAAGCCCTTAGGATAGTGCCCTATTTAGCTATTCTTCCCGTGTAGTCAGCACTTTTAAGTACGGTTTTGAGCGGAAGTTGTGTGAGTACAACGACTGTATGTGCTTGAAAATAGTGAGGCAATTTTCATGTACCAAGTACTACTGCCAAGATAGCTTTCTCCAGCGACAGGTATCGAATCTCGGCCTCATGTAATGACTTACTCACATAATAAACTGGCCTTTGCACACCTTGGTCCACGCGTATCAGTACCAAACTTATAGCACAAGGAGTGACCGTAATATAGGCAAACAAGACTTCATTTGGTTCAGGACTGGACATAATTGGTGGCTGAGCCAAATAGTCTTTAAGTTGTTGGAATGCTAAAGCACATTCTTCAATCCACTCAAACCCTTTCCATTTATTGATTAACGAGAAGAAATGTTTACACATATCTGCTGATCGAGAGATGAATCGGTTCAAGGCAGCTGTCATTCCTACCAATTTCTGAACTTCTTTGGGATTTCAAGGAGTCTGTAGATTGTGGATGGCCTTTATTTGATCGGGGTTAACTTCAATTCCCCTGTCAGTTATCATGTACCCCAAGAACTTGCCTGACCCCACACCAAATGAGCATTTGGAAGTGTTTAGACGTAGCTTGTGCCTTCTTTGAACTTCAAAAATGTTTTCAAGGTCCTTTATATGTTCAGAAACGATCTTGCTTTTCACCACCATGTCATATATATAAATTTCGATACTTTTGCCCAACTGTGGTTTAAACATACTCGTTATCATTCTTTGGAAAGTGGATCTTGCATTTTTCAAACCAAAGGGCATCACCTTGTAATGTCGATAGGGGTGACAAATGCAATCTTCTCTTGATCATCCAGGGCTAACGGTATTTGGTGGTAACCTTGGAAAGCATCCAGGAAACTCATCCGAGGGTGGCCGATAGTGGCATCTACTAGCTGATCAATTTTTGGCATAGGGAATGGATCCTTAGGACAAACCTTATTTAAGTCAGTGAAGTCTATACATACTCGCCATTTCCTATTCTTTTTCTTCACCACCACAGTGTTTGCTAGCCACTCAGGATAAAAAACTTCTTTAATAGCTCCAGCTTATTTGAGCTTTTTTTACTTCTTCTTTTACTGCATCAGCGTGCTCCTTAGATGGGTGCCGAGGAGGCTGCTTCTTAGGTGTAATCAATGGGTTAACCTTCAGATGATGACTAATGAATTCTGGATCCACCCCTAAGGTCTCGTAAGTGTTCCAGGCAAATACATCAAGGTTTCTTTTAAGGAACTCTATTAGCTCTTCTTTCTCCTGCAGAGGCATCTGAGATCTGACTTTAAAGAACTTTTCAGGATTGTCTCCAATAACAACTTTTATTAAATCTTCGCATCTAGCGCCCTCGTCTGGATCTTCGACGGGCGGTACTCGATGTTTTAACTGCATAAATCCCTTTCGGCCTTGGCCGAGGACTCAGTTTCGGGCTTATACTGGATGGCAGCCACTAAGCACTGTCTAACTGTGGACTGATCTCTTCGAATTTTACAAACCTGTCATTTGGATGGATATTTAACTTTCTAATGCAAAGTAGAGGAAACAGCCCCTAGCGTATGAAGCCAAGGTCTGGCTACAATTGCCGTATAGAGGGAATACACATCTAGAACAATGAAATCCACCTCCACTACCTCTGAGCCAGTCTGTATGGGTAGTCGTATTTGGCCCTTCGGGGTGACAATTCTTCCTTCAAAGCTAACAAGGGGAGAATTGTATGGTGTTAAGTCATTAGGTTTTAGGTTCAACCCCTTGTAAAGATCAGGGTACATTATCTCTACCGCACTACCGTGGTCCACCATTACTCTCTTCACATCATACCATCAAATTTTGAGGGTGATTACTAAAGCATCATCATGGGGTTGGATGGTTCCAATCTTGTCTTCGTCCGAGAACCCTAAAACCGGTTGAGTATCTAGTCTAGCCCTCTTTGGACCTTGGCCAGAGTCCCCTGTGGGTAACCGGGCTACCGACATAACCTTGGATGGCTAGGATCCTGTTCTCCCCGGTATGGTGAAGATGACAATGATAGTTCCCAATGAAGGCTTTGCAGAGTCATCTCTTCAGGGCTCTGAGTTCATTTGACTTCTTCGACTACTGGAGTGGTGCAAGAGGTGTCTCAATTTACTTTCACGGACTAGTTGGTCCAAATGATCCCACAGGCTCTTGCAATCCTCTATGGTATGCCCATGGTCTTGGTAGTACTGGTAATACACCATCTTATTCGGCCACTTGAAGAATGGTTCATTCTTAATCTTTTCCAAAACTTGGTGTACTAGCTCTTTGAATACAGTGTTGACTGTTTGAAAATTTGTTGATCTTGATTGCCCAACAAAATCTCTCCGTGGTTTACTGTTAGCGTCATTTCCTAGACCTTTGTGAGGTGGACTCCTACACCTACGTTTGTGGTGGCACTCTTCCTTGTAGGAGAAAGACTCACTAGGCGGGTCCTCGACCTTCGCTTATAATTGGCATCCTCTCCATCATTAGAGGAAGCGTCGGAGTTGGAGGGGGTTTGTTTTTGTCGTGCATGGCACAGCCTTTTCTTTAGCCAATCAACTTCCAGTTGCAAGGCTTTGGTACCTTCCTCATGGGAGAGATGGCTCTTACCCCGTGAGCGACTCTTTCTAGATTGGACAACGTGCATGCTTCCATCCCAGTCCCTTCTACATTCAAGGTTGACAAAAGGATTTTCACATTGGGATCCTATAGATTCTGCCTGTTGTGGACCTGAACCTACCATCATTAGCCGTAACACTCACTATTACACAAGTTCTCCCCCTAGACGGCGCCAATTGTAGGGACCCAATTTGAACTCTTGGCCCAAAAGTAGTATGGACTTAAGCCTAAAGCAATAAATTTGTAGAGAGCGGATTGAAGAACTGGTCTTTAGCGAATTAAGCAACGAGCTAATAGATTTTAGTGATGGAGAAAAAAGGATGATAGACGTTCATTAAAGAAAAAACGTCCTCGGCCAAATCCGAGGAGACTGATTCTAGTATATTGTTTCCGAGGGTTGCTTACAAGTTTGGTTCTAGAGTGCTACAGTATTTCTCTCTTGATTTTTCGATCCCCTTTCCTTCAGGCGTCTCTCACATTATATATCTCCTCCCAGGTGGTCTTAGCCCTCCATTTATCAACCGTCCAAGTCACTACTCAAGTACCCGTCCCATCAGACACCCCTTCTGGCTCTTTGTGAGTTGCGGTGGCCAAGAAAACACTGTTCAGGGGTCTTCTCCACATAAATGCGGTCAGAAAAGTAGCTGCAGCGTATTTAATGTGGAGGTGGCACCTTTTCCTTAGATATTTTTGGGTTTCCTTCCTTCTCGTGTGTTTACGAAACATGCTTCTGACACTGGTGCCTCTATTGAGGTCATTTTCGTTGTTGCAACATGTATCAGAGTAATGTTTGTCATGGTCGAGGAGGGATACCTTCTTCTCCTTTCTTACTCGTGAGGCACTGAGCTGGAATCCCTCAACTATTCGTCTCTCCTCGGACATGCCAACGTCCTCGGATAAGACCCAAGGCCCAATATACCGTTTTGGGCCTTGTCTCCACAATTATTATTCTTTAGTTTTATTTCTATTGGTTAAAGGGTAAAGGAAAATGAGTAAAATTGTCAGTTTAGAAAAAATTAATGTAACTTTTTTTTCTTACATGGGAATGCAAATATCTCTATGTTTTGAAGGGAATCCACATTTCTATAAAAATGGGGTTAAGTGAGAATCCAGATTCCCCTAAACATTGATTTCCTTGTGCAATTTGCAACCAAATATGAGAATGATATAGAGTCTTCCAACATTCTTGAGAATCTTAAAATATTACCCCATACCCAACCCCTCCTTAGAGTATTGTGGGTAAAGAGAAAGGACGCTTATAAAGATGTCAGTTGTTTTTTTTTACTATGTAAATTATTTTCGTGTGCTACTCCTCCTTTTAGCATGTGTTGGAAAGAGCATACTCTAGATAAACAAGGAAAAAAAAAAAAAACTTAAAATGTCATGGTGATTATTCTCTTGTACTCATTTTACACCATTTTTTTTACATAATATCTATAATTGTACACATTAATTTACACATTTTAAAGAGTGAAAATGTGATATCCACATTTAAATATAAAAATTGGATATAAAAGACAGATGTCATAATTGTTCACATTTGAAAGGTTCAAATAAGTTGTGTGAGACCATAATTACTCTCTACCATCAATGTACACTCAACTCTCAAAGTAGTTGGCAAAACATGATGTTAAAATTGTATACCCACCTTTTCTCTACTCTTTACCACTTATGGTGTAGGCAAATCTATCTACAACTCCTTTCCTCTCTTTATATGCAAACCTACTTGTCTCTTCTCTATTGCTGATAGTATCACCTATAACTCCTTAGCCTCCTCTCTTTATAGACTATTTGTCGTTCTTGACATCATCTCAAACAGCTCAAAATCATTCAATTCAATAAAAATAAAAATAACAATTGTCCTTCATTCCATAAATTCATGTTTTGTGTAATCAATTCCAAACCAGTTTGGAAAAATCTTCTCTAACCCTATACATGGCAATTTATAAGACCATTCATGTAAGACGTGTTTTCTCCAAACTAATTTAGAGGAATCTCTTCTAGCCCAACACGTGATGATTTCTAAAACTATCTACATGTATTATTTAAACAAGTTATACAACCTTTTAGTCCTCTAAAAAAAAAATTATACAACTTTTTAAAAATGTAATACGACTAAAGCTCCGCATGGCTGCTCTTTTTAACCAACACTTAGTTGGAGTAAGTTTTCTTCAAACAGGTTTGGAGACAAACTTTCTTCATCCAAATATCTTATTTAAATAAATTATATGACTCATTAAAAAAGTCATGTAATTAAAATTACACATAAACAATCTCTTGAATCGCTACATAATAGGTTAGAGAAAGATAGCTCCAAACCAGATTGGAGCTAAACTTTTTCCTTTGTGTATTATTTCAAAAGGCAAAAAAAACTTGAAATTTAAATATGTATAAATAAAAGAATATTGATTGTTGATCATTTTGATCTTTTGCAAGCAGGTATAAAGTGACAACGTAATTCAACAATACAATTATACGATTATAAAAAAAAACTACATAAAGTTATTAAGTGAAGTAAAGTTACTCTAAAACGATGTTTATGGAGAAACTAGCAAAAAGTCCATAACACCGACACACCTGCACACATGTACAGCTGTCATTGATATGCTCTTTTTAAGCACAAAAAATTATCCAAATGTTTTCACAAAGAAATTTGATATGCTCTTCCTTAAGAATGAAGCTTTTCCCAAGGTCTTCACAAAATAACTACAAAAGGCTCTTAACATTTAGAGAAAGACACTGCTCTGCAATTGCCTAAAAATCAGAATCTAATTGGAATAAACCAAAGTGCCAGTCCATATTTTCTAAAATCGATTCCTTCTTAGATCCTTATGTAGCCAGCTAAAAAGCTACTGGATGGTCCCAACTTCAAGTGCTCCATGACAGCTTCTGCACTGCCCATTCACTTGAGGATGACGGATGGACAAAGTTCCAATAATGCTCATAGTTCTGTTTTATCATACTGTTATTCTTTCCTCTTAGCCCAAATCATCACATGAGAGAAGCCTATCAAAGACATGATTATAGTCTGTAAATCATAGAAACAATGTGGATATTCCTCAAAATCCCCCCGCACACTAATATTCAACACCTAATGTAGCCTAATTCAAAAGGTGTGTTGTGTGAGTGTGAGTGTGAGTATATGTGTACATTATGTATGCATAAGTAAGAGCAAAAAGGAGAGCTTTGAATAAATTTTGGTGGAATTTTGTCAATGATCTTTAGCTCAATTAGAGTTTCCTCCATCCATTAAAGATTGTAGTGTAAGGTGAGATCACAAGTTCAAAGCCCATAACATGTATGTGTAATCTTACAAATCAAAAGAAAAAAAAAATTGATGTAGTTCGGTAAAATCTTCAGCAAGATTTTCTTATCATGTGATATATGCTACGATCCTATATTTGCTATAAACATATTCCTAGCAAATCATACCATAGCAGGTCATTATAGCCAATGAATATGATAAATTACCGATTCTTCCAAAAGCTTAAATTATAAGGAAATGGCAAATTAATCACTTAACTATAATTTTATCACTCCCCCCTTACGTGTGGACCCAAACTCTTCCTTAATAAGTGAGGCCCAACACATGAGATTTTTAACATTTTAATTGGGAGGTATAGTGGAGGCAAGGATCAAAATCAAGATCTCTTACTCTGATACTATAATAAATTATTGATTCTCCCAAAAACTTAATTTGTTAGGAAATGATGAATTTAATCATGTAAACATAATTCTAACAAGATAACTCAAAAATACGAAGCTTTTAGATTGTGGTGTGAGTAGCTACAACAGTTATTCCAATGGGGAGAGCACAATAGATGAAAAAAAGTGCAAAATTCAAGAGGGATGAGAATGCTATCGCAGAAATGCAGTCATGTGCAAGTCATTAAGGCTAATTTCAAGATCTATTTTATAAGTAGATCTCATCAGGCATTGAACATGCAAATTGAAGTCACAAGCAAGAAGAAGCTCATTTGTAACTATTTATAGGGTAATATTAAAATTTCAACAACCAATTCAATACAAGTCTGACATGCTCTGCATGGTCACATTAAATTCCCATGCAAAAGTGCCTGTTCTTACTTTAAAAATTCTTCATATATTTGTTATATTTGCTTATGGAATTTAAGATGATAATATAGCCGCAAAAAGAGATGCACATTCGATACATGATGTATGTCTAATATGTACCCACAAAATTAAAAAACTGGATATTTCAGTGACAAAAAATAGTGATACTCAAAAATCATCAAACCCATTGTAACACCATGACAGATATACCATGTTTATGTCCCAAAATAATTGCCTCCATTAGTAGTAGAAAAAACTAGATTTTGAATTTTTGATCCATTGCAGTCAAACTATTCGGAGATGGAGTTGCTACATAGGGAGTTAATATCATTTTATTAAAAATAAAATAAAATAAAATAAAATAAAATAAAAATCTACTTCTAGTAAGAAGGTTGACTAGATTTGCAATTTTGTGTTTGGAGGAAAAAATATAAAATGATTGATAAAAAAGCAACAGTATGGACTCATCGAGACTGCGGGAGGCACGCTCACAAGTGGACCTTGGAAGAACCTATTTCCAAGTGCAAGGGCCAGAAGACTGCTTTGTATACCTACAAAAGGAAAAATATTAGTTAGCCAGAATATTATGTTGCCAAGTACTATATTTTGATGATAATCAATAATGCCAAAACTTGTCTCATAGGAAAGTGTTCTTTGCAACTCTTTCACATCAAGTGGCTTATGGAACACTAAACTGGTAAAGACATAACCAGCTATGAATGCTGACAAAAGGAATGCAACAATGAGCAAAAAAATGGTTGCTCCGAAAGGAGATAGAACAGACTAGGTGTTAATCGCAAGTGGGGCTCCAATATAGAGAGCTGTCACTAATACTGATAGTGGAGGCAAAAATGGCCGAATAACATTACAGATTTTGGGGAAGAACCTGTAAGCACAAATATAAGAGGCAGGTAAGGAACCCTAAAAGAAAAGAGCTCGATATGTTATCATCAAGAGTGAATATATTACCGATTCAATAGCAATCCTACAACAATCGGTGCAACTACAATCTGCATAATGCTAAACACCATTCCTTTACATCAACAGGAAGCCTTTTTCCAATGAGCCAGAGTGATAACATTGGTGTGACAAATACTACAGTAGTAGTAGACAATGATGTCATAATAATGCTTAGAGGGGCCATTTGTGGGTCTGTGAGAAAAGTAGCATACTTTGAGAGCTGAGCCCCACTAACACATGAAACCAACATAATCCTAGCACCTGATACATGATAAGACTGACAAGATGTTAGCACAGTGACTGATCCTACCAATCAAGAGAGAGAGAGAGAGAGAGAGAGAGAGAGAGATCCTGACCGATGGAGGTTGGAAGACCAAAAAGTGTGACTGAGATAATGCCAAAAAAATATCCTAGTAGAGGTTTTACAACAAATTGGCCAACATAACCAGCAAAAAGAGCTGCTGGTCTCTTGAATGCTTCAAGGAAATCATTCTCTCTGGAATTAACCCCTATTGCAAACATTAGAAACCCCAGTGCAGGTGCATAGTACTTGGAAATAGAAAACAAATAAATTATGAATTACAAACATATGATTGGGATAAACATTTTAACATCTTTTTATTGCAAATCAACATTTATGTTCAGATGAACTAATCCAAATTTTTAACTTCTATCACTCAATGGTTGTACCCAAGAATATGGCAAAGTAAAAAAGTTCAATAGATCAAGAATGAGAGCTCATCCTAGTTTAGACTAGTTTAAATGGATAAAAATTTGTCATAAAAGTCCAATTTTTTGTCCCTAAGGACCTTTAGCGATGAAACTCATTTCGTTGCTGAAACCCCATTGTTAAAAATCCTGGCAATGAAAAATTTCATCACTAAAAGTCCGATTTGTTTTTTTCTAAAAAAACTTTTAGCGATGAAAACGTTTTGTCGCTAAATGCTTTCCTCACCAAAAATACTTTAGTTTATTAAATCATATTTAGCGATGAACAATTTCATCACTAAAACTGTAGGGACCAGGTTTGGGCCTTTCTGCGTGTTGAGAGAGTGGACCCAAGCCCAGCTAGCCCTGCAATGAATTTATAGAGAGTGGGGTCAAGAACTAGGCCCTAGTAAGGGATGCAACGACAATGCATGGTTGCTCGTGGATTTAAATAGTACGAACGTAGATAAAAATGAACAATGATGCTCCTCGGCCTTTCTCTTGGGAGCTTGCAGTTCTTATTACTTCTTTAGTGATTGGTTACAATTGCTTTTGGGAGAATAAAGGTTGCTACCGTCTTCCTCTTCTTTTTTCCATCCCCCATTTCCAAGAGGGATTCCTTACATTATATACTCCTTTCTTAATTGATCCTAGCCCTACATTTGCTGAGTAACCAGGCCACTACTTGAGTGCCTGTCCCATCATCCACCTTCCCATTCTTCATGTGGGTTGCAGCAACTAAGGCAGCACTGTTTTAGAATCCCCTCCTCATTAATGCGGCCAGGACATTAGTTGTGGGCATTTAATGTGGAGGTGACAGTTCGTCCTAGACTTGCTCCTCCACCGCGCTTCCATTGCTGACGCGTGGTACTTGCTCTTTCCTCTTTGGATATTCAGGAAGACCCCCCTTAATGGTGTGTTGCCTGTTCACTTTTATGGTCTTGGATGGCCAAGGACAGAGTCGTCCTCGGACCAGTTTCTTGGACACTAGGCTTCTAACTTTCATCCTTGGACCCTACATACATCCTCGGCGTGGGCTTTTGGGCCCGATTCAAAGTGGGCCGAGGCTATCTGGCTTTCTGGCCCCACAATAGGCCCTCAAAGTCTTGTTGTCCGCATCCTCGAGCGGGAAGAAGGATTTTGACATTCTCGGGCCTATTTTGTGTCCAGTCGAGTCTTGCCCCCTGTCAGTGCTGGGGTCTTTTCATCTGCACAAGGCACGTTGCTGACGCTTCAGTGAGCGCAAGGTGTCCTTCATTAAATTCAGACGGCTCTGTGCTCCCCACGTTCAACGAGGTGATGCCAATCTAACGGTGGAGGTTCGCCTCGCATTTATGGGCGAGAAAACCCGCACGGTTCCTCAATTTGGGGTATAAATACCCACTCAAACTGCTTTTTCCGCTTTTTCATTCGCAATCAAAAGTTCTTACGCGTATATCCTGAGTCCAGCCAAATTTTCACTTACATCTCCAGCACAAAAAGCCTGTCTGAAGAGCTCCTCCTCATTCCAGTAAGTCACTCTATCCCTCTTTGAGCTCTCTTCCTCTCTACTCCTCATTCTCTTTCATTTGCTCTTTCTTAGTTCTCTTAGGCGTCACTTGGGATGGGTAGATTTAAGAAGTATGTTTACACTGAGGAGGCGATAGAGAAATTCATCGCCGACTACAAGATACCTAGCAATGTGGGCTTGAGGTATTGTGAGGAGGGGGAGTGGCTCCTTCGGAGGAAGGAGGGTGAGGTGGTGATTCCCATCATTGCCTTCCTCGAAGGTGGCATAAGAATCCCCATGGGGTCGGTGATGAGGGGCTACCTTACGCACTTTCGGCTAGCCCCCACCTAGTGCACAACCAACGTTTTCAAAATTCTGGGTTGTGTAGACGCCTTGAATGAGAAGATGGGGTTAAGGTTGACCCACCACGACGTAAACTGGTGTTATAACCTTCAGCACCTAAAGGGCAAGTCGTATTACATGAAGACAAGGGACGATAGGGTCCAGCTTATCCAGTGCCTCACTGAGTCTAGTAAGGGGCTGAACGAGGATTTCCTCATTGTGTCTAGAGAGTGGCACGATGGCCTTCACTGCCTAACGACGGAGGGGACACCAGGTGGGGCAGTGGGAATAGAAGGGGGTTCAAGTTCTCTTTTCTTCTTTTTATTTATTTTTTATTTTTTTATTTTTTTTACTGTTGGTGCAATTTACCCCGTTTGGTTACTAACATGAATGTGTCTTCTTTCTGCAGACTCACACGCCCACGAGCGTCACTTCAACCTGGTCAACATGGAGGATTTGCAGAAAGTGCTAAGGGCGGCAGTTTTCGAGAACGAAGCCGACCATCAAGTTAGGGCCGCCCACAAAATCCTGGGATGCACTCCTGCTCAAAAATCATTTGCGGCTACGAAGCATGTGATCAGAGCAAAAGACCGTCGGTTGCAAAAAATCACTGTAACCGGGCACGAGTTTCTGTTCCCCGAGGAGCCCTTCATTACAGAAGTCATCACATCATCAGGCCTTTCTTCCTTCCACAGATTCGCAAAGGCCACAGAGGAAAATCCAGAGAGGGAAGAGGAAGTAGTTGATTTCGGTCCTGTCGAGGAAGAGTTTGACATTTTTGGCCAAGTTAGTCAGTCCAAGGATCCTCTTGGAGATTTGGGTGATCCTCGTCTGACCGAAGCGGACTTCCTAACGTCAGAGACCTCTCCTCGACTTGACATGAGTTACAAGAGGAAATCCCACACCAGTCTACTGGATCTGATCGAAGGCCAACCGGGGAAGTCCCAGCCAAAGCTTCCCCCTCCTTCTCCCAAGACTCAGTCTGCCCAGACCAGGTTAGCCTCTGCCCAGTCTAGGCTTCCTCTTCCTCTACCTCAGATGAGTCTGCCCTCTAGGTTCGTGCCCATTGATCCCAAGCAGAAGAAGGACAAGGGCAAAAGGCTTATGGAGGACAAGTCAGTGCCCTCACAGGATGGGGACAACACTCTGCGACCCTCTAAGCAGATAAGGATAGGCCCTAAAAGCCAAGATAGGCAGGTCATTACCCCGCCCGAGGCTTAGGCCTGGCTTCCTGCCCCAATGCTTCATGGGGAGCCTATGAGGGATGACTTCTCCCTCAGGGATTTTAGGGAAGGCGAAGGTGCGCACGTGGCCGACGCGCTGGAGAGGTGCCTGTTGCTTCCTGCAGATATGGCTGAGTCGGATTCTTTGAGGAGCAAGCAGATCTTCCTCAGCCTCAAGCGGTACCTGGGAATGGTAAGACCCCCAGTGCTTATGATTTTTCTGACTTCAATTTTTCTTCCTTTTTCTGAGCTTGACTTATTATGCATTCATTTTGTCTGGTAGGCCGTCCAGGCCACCTTTAGGTTGGAGGTGGCAGCCAACGACCAAGGAAGGGCCCTGGATGTGGAACGTGAAAAGCGCTTAGAGGCCATTCGGACTTTCAAGACATCTGAGGCTGACCTCGCCACGGCCAGGGAAAAGTTAACGGTGATGACCAGGGCTCGAGATAGCACGGAGTCGAGGCTCGTTGGTGCCCAGAAGTAGGCCAAAGAGTAGACGAGGCGTCTGGGCGAGGCAAAGAGCAGCTAAAGATCGCAAAGGAGCTGATTGATGATCTGACAGTGAAGGTGGTTGCTGCCGAGGGGGCCAAAAAGGAAGCGAAATGGGCCAAAGACGAGGCCTTGAAGGCTAAGGCTGAGGTGGATTTTGGTACGGAAGAGGCTCTGGCTTCTAAGGAGGATGCCAAGGTGGCAGCTTATGCCGAGGGGGTAGCCGAGATAGAAGCTGCCTACAAAGCTCAAGTTCCTGGCATATGCAAGCGCGATTGTTCCCAGGTTTGGGGTGAGGCCCTTAAACAAGCCGGGGTCGAGGCCTCGTTCAACTTGTGGAAGGTGGAGAGCGTATACTACCCCCCTGCTATCTGCAAGGCCGCTCCTGATAGCTCCGAGGCTGAGGAGGTTGTTGAGAAGGTTGGGGCTACTCTAGGTAAGGGAGCTTCGGTTGCTGGACCTGCCGGCGAGCCTATCAAGGGGAGTGGTCCTCCTGGGGTAGTTGAATCAAGGGAAGGCCGCAACGAGGAGGCGCCCCAAGAGGTAGCAAATCCCCCCTCCGGCGCCCAGGTCCCCACAACCGAGGAGGCAGCCATACTTGTCGTGCCTCTACGGGCTATCCTTCTAAGCCAGAGCTCAGAGGACCCTGAGGCTGCCACGAACCAGCCACCCACTAGAAGCGAGATTAAGCAGAAGGAATAGGCCCCCTAGCGCTTCGCTCTACTTTGCATTTGCCCTTTGCCTTGTCTTTATATCTTTCTTCTTCTTTTTTTTCTCTTTTTTTTTTTTTTTTTTTTTTTTTTTTAACAATGTAATGCGACTCTTGTCTTGTAACTTTTAAGGACTTATCGCAATGCAAGTTTCATTTCCCTTTTTATCTATTCTGGCTATTTATTCACTTGCATGGTATCCGCTTTCCTTTTTTTTACTTGCATAATTTTAACTTCAATTGTATCTCGGCCAATCACGGCAGTAATTATAATAACGTGAGGGCGTGTATGCCTGGGTAGACCCTTTATGTCCTAAGGACTAGGTAGGGCTTTGGTCCTTCCTAGCACAAGTCCCCTTTGGGGTAGTTATTTTCCCGTAGGCTTGAGTCCGAGGACCATGCAAAGCCTTGGTCCTGTCTAACACTTAGAATCCTTTTGAAATAGAAAGTTTCTCCATAGGCTTGAGTCCGAGGACCATGCAACGCCTTGGTTTTGTCTAACACTTAGAACCTTTTTGAAGTAGTTAGTTTCCTCATAGGCTTGAGTCCGAGGACCATGCAAGGCCTTAGTTCTGTCTAACACTTAGAATCTTTTTGAAGTAGTTAGTTTCCCCATAGGCTTGAGTCCGAGGACCATGCAAGGCTTTGGTTCTATCCACTTAGAATCTTTTTGAAGTAGTTAGTTTACCAATAGGCTTGAGTCTGAGGACCATGCAAGGCCTTGGTTCTTTCTAACACTTAGAATCTTTTTAAAGTAGTTAGTTTCCCAATAGGCTTGAGTCCGAGGACCATGCAAGGTCTTGGTTTTGTCTAACACTTAGAATCTTTTTGAAGTAGTTAGTTTCCCCATAGGTTTGAGTCCGAGAACCATGCAAGACCTTGGTTCTGTCTAACACTTAGAATCTTTTTGAAGTAGTTAGTTTCCCATAGGCTTGAGTCCTAGAACCATGCAAGGCCTTGATTCTGTTCAACACTTAGAATCTTTTTGAAGTAGTTAGTTTCCCCATAGGCTTGAGTCCGAGGACCATGTAAGGCCTTGGTTCTGTCTAACATTTAGAATCTTTTTTAAATAGTTAGTAACACTTAGAATGGCCATCGAAATGCGAGATACATAATCAGGACAGGCTTAAAATCTGGATCAAAAGAAACTTTTTCATTAATAATAATACCTTTTCAGGTTATTTACATTCTATAGGCGAGGTACAGGTTTCTCATCTAAATCTTCTAAATAGTATGCACCTATCCCTACTATTGAGGTAATTCGGTAGGGCCCTTCCCAGTTTGGTCCCAGCTTTCCCCAGGAAGGGTTCTTGGCAGCCCTTACGACTTTCCTTAGTACCAAGTCCCCCAATGCTAATGATCTGAGCTTTACATTGGCGTCATATCCCTGCTTGAGTTTTTGTTGGTAATAGGCCAACTAGATCATTGCTCGTTCTCTTCGTTCGTCAACTAGGTCCAGGCTCCCCCCCAACAGTTCGTAATTTTTGCCTGGAGTGAAAGACCTCGTCCTTAGCGTTGGGAAGTTTGTCTCCAGGGGGATCACCGCCTCGGCACCATAACTCATGGCAAATGGTGTTTCCCCTGTTGACCGCTGGGGCGTAGTCCGATACATCTAGAGAACGTAGGGTAGCTCCTCTACCCATCTTCCCTTGGCGTCATCCAGTCTCTTCTTAAGCCCATTGACGATGACCTTGTTGCCTGTCCATTTCCCTGAGGGTAGGCGGGCGTTGAGTATCTATTTGTGATCCCAAGTTCACAACAGTACCTTCTGAAGGCCTTGCTGTCAAATTGGAGCCCATTATTCTAGATGAGGGTATGCGGGACATCGAATCATGTGACAATGTTCCTCTAAAGGAATTTCTTTGCGTCCACGTCCCTGATGTTGGCCTGTGGCTCTGCCTCGACCCACTTGGTGAAGTAGTCCGTGGCCACTAAGAGATACCTCTTATTCCATGGCGCTTTGGGGAAAGGTCCTACAATGTCCAAGCCCCACTGGGCAAACAACCATGGACTGGACAAAGGATTGAGGACCCCTCAAGTTTGATTAATATTCGGGGCGAACCTTTGGCATTGGTCACACTTCTTGACATAATCCAGGGCCTCATTCTGCATTCCCGGCCATTAGTATCCTTGCGTGACGGCTTGATGGGACAGGGATCTTCCTCCCATGTGGCTCCCACAGATTCCCTCGTGCAGCTCTTCGAGCAGTAATTCAGCTGCTTCGGGGTGGACACACAGTAGGTATGGTCCAGAGTAAGAGCGCCTATACAACTTGTGGTCCTCGGACAACCAGAACTGAGAAACACTTCTTCGTATTTTCTCTGCCTCTGACCTCTCCTCAGGCAAAACATTATCTTTGAGGAATCTCGTTATGGTGTCCATCCAACTAGGGCCCATCCCAATCTGATGGATGGGGATTGCTCCCTTTACCACCTCACTCGCTATCTCCAAATGCTCCATAAGTATAATCCGAGGTAGACCCCCTGCCGAGGAAGTCGCGAGTGTGGCTAATGAATCAGTGTGGCTGTTCCCACCACTGGGAATATGAGACAAGCTGAAGGGGCCGAACTCCGACTACAAGTGCTTGACCTGGCTCAGGTACTCTTGCATTCTCGATTCTCTGGCCTTCATCTCTCCCTTTACCTATCCTACCACCAATCTCGAGTCTGGGAATATCTCCACCGACTTTCCTCCCATCTTTTGTACCATGACCATTCCTTGCAGTAATGCCTCGTACTCGGCCTCATTGTTTGTGGTCGAGAATCCGAGCCTCAGAGACTTCTCTATGACATGATCTTCAGAGGATGCTAAGACTAGTCCTACTCCAGACCCTCTCTGGTTTGCCGCGCCATCAACATATACCCTCCAACATGGTGACCCCGGGACAGGGACTGCCCCAACTGACTTCTCATCAAAGATCCTCTCCTGGGCCGCCACTTCTATAGTCGATTCAGCGAACTCTGCCGTCAAGTCTGCCAGAACCTGGCCCTTTATGGAGGTCTGAGGCATGTATTTAACGTCGTAGGCCCCTAGAATGGTGTTCCACTTTGCGATTCTTCCTGTATTATCGGCAACCCGAAGTACGGACTTCAAGGGTAATTGGGTTAAAATGACCATCGTGTGAGCCTGGAAATAATGGGGCAGCTTTTGCGCAGCGTGGACCACGATAAGTGTGGCTTTCTCCAAGGGTAAGTACTTGACCTTAGCTTCATGTAATGACTTGCTAATGTAGTAGACTGGTTTTTGAATGCCACTGTCATCTTGTATCAGCACCAAGCTCACAATGTGGTGCGCCACGGCAATGTATGCGTATAGGACCTCGTCAGCCTCCGGATTAGACATGATAAGTGGCCGGGCTAGGTACTCTTTGAGTTGCTGGAAGGCCATGGCACATTCTTCGGACCACTCGAATCCTTTCCATTTATTGATCAGGAGATAGAAGGGTCTGCACTTGTCAGTCGACCTGGAAATGAATCGATTCAGAGCCGCGATCATTCTAGCGAGCTTTTGGATCTCCTTGGGTTTCCACAGAGGCTTTAGGTTTTGGATAGCCCTGATTTGGTCGGGGTCAACCTTGATCCCCCGGTGGGTAATGATGTAGCCTAAGAACTTACTAGATCCCACGCCAAACGAGCACTTGGAAGCATTTAGGCGTAGCCTGTGCTTTCTCAGGACATCGAATATACAGCCGAGGTCCCCTAGATGCTCGGACACTAGTTTGCTCTTCACCACCATATCGTCAACATAGATCTCGATGTTTTTGCCCAACAACGGCTCGAACATTCTTATCATCATCCTTTAATAAGTAGATCCAGCGTTTTTCAAGCCAAATGGCATTACCTTGTAATGGTAGTTCCTGATGGGTGTCACGAAGGCTATCTTCTCTTGATCCTCCAAGGCTAGTGGGATCTTATGATAGCCCTGAAAGGCATCTAGGAAGCTCATCTGAGGATGGCCTGCGGTCGCATCTATCAGCTGGTCTATTCGTGGCATTGGGAAGAGGTCCTTTGGGCATGCTTTATTCAGGTCCGTGAAGTCTACACAAACCCTCCATTTCCCGCTTTTCTTCTTAACCACCATAGTGTTGGCCAATCACTCGGGGTAAAAAACTTCTTTGATAGCCCCTGCACACTTAATCTTATTGACCTCTTCCCTAATTGCATCAGCGTGCTCTTTTGATGGGCCCCGGGGTGGCTGCTTCTTGGGGATCACAGACGGGTTGACGTTAAGGTGGTGACAGATGAAAGATGGATCAATCCCTAGGGCATCGTAGGGATCCCATGCGAACACGTCAAGGTTCCTCTTGAGGAACTCAAGCAACTCCTCCTTCTCCTGGGAAGGCAGTTGGGCTCCAACCTAAAAGAACCTCTTCGGGTCATTGTCGACAACCACTCTTTCTAGGTCTTCACGTTTTGCTTCCTCGGCGGCCGTATCAGTTGGCGCCCCTGAGGTCATTAATTGCTATAAGTTTTCGACCGCGGTGGCCGAGGACTCTGTATCGTGTCGATGTGAGGTGGCTGCCACCATACACCACCTTGCTGTGGACTGGCATCCCCGGATCTCGAGGACTCGGCCCCCTAACGGGAATTTCACCTTCTGGTGCAAGAAAGAGGCAACGCCCCCCAAGGTGTGGAGCCAAGGCCTTCCTACAATGGCAATGTAGGGGGAGTACATGTCCACCACTATAAAGTCCACCTCCACTACTTCCGGGCCGGTCTGGATGGGCAGCCTGATCACGCCCTTTGGGATGATTAGCTTCCCATCAAAACTCATCAAGGGAGAGCTATAGGGCGCCAGGTCTTCCGGCTTTAGCCCCAGCCCCTTATAAAGATCGGGATACATGACCTCAGTCGCGCTGCCACTATCCACCATCACCCTTCTTACATTGTAGTCCCCAATTCTAAGGGTGACCACCAAAGCATCGTTGTGGGGTTGGGTGGTCCCGTCCTTGTCCTCCTCGGAAAAGTTTAGGGTCAGGTGAAAGCCTCTCTTAGCTCTCTTTGGCTCAGACTGGGACTCCCCGGCGGGCACTTGGGTCACAGACAGCACTCGCGAAGGGCACGTGCCTGTTCTTCCTAGCGCAGCCAGGATCACATTAATCGTACCAGCGGGCTGCCTCATGGCAGTGTCCCTCCGTGGCTCCTAGTATGTTTGGCCCGGATGGCTGCTAGAATGGTGCAGGAGGTGCTTCAGCTTCCCCTCCTAGACTAACTGGTCTAAATAGTTCCAGAGGTTCCTGCAGTCCTCTGTAGCATGTTCGTGGTCCTGGTGGTATTGGCAGTAGCAGTCCTAATTGCGCCTCTTAGGATCCCCCGACATCTTATTCGGCCACTTGAAGTATGATTCATTCCTGATCTTTTCCAGCACCCTGTGTATTGGTTCTCGGAACACGGGGCCGACAGCTTGGGCGTTTGTCGCCCCAGATCGTCCTATGAAATATCTCCTCGGACGGGCGTTGTTATACTGGTCCGACCTGGAATCCCTCCTCTCTTGAGGGATAACCTTCTCCTTCCCTTTGCCCTGTAGCAAGTCTTCCTCTACCTACTTGTATTTATCGATCCGATCCATTAATTGCCGCACGTTGGTGGCGGGCTTACTAGTTAAGGACTTCCTCAGGCCGTGCCCCATCGGCAGTCCGTTCTTGAATGTATTGATGGCGACATCATCGTACTTTCCGTCCAGCTCGTTGTAAATCTCCTAATACTTGTCTGAGTAAGCCTTGAGAGTCTCCCCGTCGCGCATGGTCAGGGACAGTAACGCCCTCATGGGCTGAGGAGGTCTGCTGTTTGTAACAAATGGGAACCAAAGGCCTAGGTCAGCTGTCTGTACAAGTCTATGGAATTCGTCCTCAAGTCGTTGAAGCACCTCATTGCCACAGGTCCCAAGCTGGATGGGAAGACTTTGCACATCAGCGCCTCGTTCTTAGAGTGGACAGCCATCCTCTGGTTGAACTGGCTCACGTGCTTCACGGGGTCCATTTTGCCATTGTAAACGGTGAAGGTTGGCTGCTGGAACCATTAAAGGAGCACTGCCGCTTCTATGCGACGCGTAAAGGGTAATCTGGAGAGCTGGTCCAGTGCCCTACTCATGGCGTCACTTCCTAAGCCCCTAGGAGTTGGGCTGTCACGTTTATGCCTTTGATAGCGCTCATCCTCGTGGGAGAAAGTTTCGCTCGGGGGTGTTCTCGACCTTTGCCTGTAGTCGTCATCATTTTCGTCGTTAGAGAGTCAGTCAGGGCTGGGTTCGGATTGCCTACGCCATGCATGGCACAGCTTTCTCTTCAAATCATCTATCTCTTGTTGCATGGCCACATTATCGTCTTGTCTCTAAGATGCGTGACTCTTAACCTCTTGTGATCGCGTGGCCTAGCCATTATCATGCCTCTGGGGCACGTGGCCGCTCCTATAGGTGTGGTTTTCGCTAGTTTGTGAGGTATGCACGCTTGCCTCTCGAAATCGTCTGTTCTCCTTGTTTTGGTCGTGCCCGGTGTCACCATAGTTATTCTGATGCTGGGATTTAGCCGGTTCATGTTGATGGGAACTCCCCTGGTGAGGGCCTGATCCTACCATGCCTAGCTGTTGTCCTTACTAATGCACGAGTTCTCCCCATAGACGGCGCCAATTGTAGGGACTAGGTTCGGTCCTTTCTGCGTGTTGAGAGAGTGGACCCAAGCCTAGCTAGCCCTGTAATGAATTTATAGAGAACGGGGTCAAGAACTAGGCCCTAGTAAGAGATGCAACGGCCATGCATGGTTGCTCGTGGATTTAAATAGTACGAACGTAGATAAAAATAAACAATGATGCTCCTCGACCTTTCTCTTGGGAGCTTGCAGTTCTTATTACTTCTTTAGTGATTGGTTACAATTGCTTCTGGGAGAATACAAGTTGCTACCAACTTCCTCTTCTTTTTTCCATCCCCCCTTTCCAAGAGGGATTCCTTACATTATATACTCTTTTCTCAATTGATCCTAGCCCTACATTTGTTGAGCAACCAGGCCACTACTTGAGTACCTGTCCCATCAGCCACCTTTCCATTCTTCCTGTGGATTGCAGCAACCAAGGCAGCACTGCTCTGGAATCCCCTCCTCATTAATGCGGCCAGGACATTAATTGTGGGCATTTAATATGGAGGTAACAGTTTGTCCTAGACTTGCTCCTCCACCGTGCTTCCATTGCTGACGCGTGGTACTTGCTCTGTCCTCTTTGGATATTCAAGAAGACCCCCCTTGATGGTGTGTTGCCTATTCACTTTTATGGTCTCGGATGTCCGAGGACAAAGTTGTCCTCGGACCAGTTTCTTGAACACTGGGCTTCTTACTTTCATCCTCGGACCCTACAAACATCCTCGGCATGGGCTTTTGGGCCCGGTTCAAAGGGGGCCGAGGCTGTCTGACTTTCTGGCCTCACAAAAACTATTTTCAGGTACATATAGTGACGAAAAAGTTCGTCGCTAAAACTATTTTTAAGAAAATCCAGGAACATGTAGCGACGAAAATTTTCATCACTAAAATCATTTCTTACAAAATTCTAATACATTTAGCGACAAAATATTTCGTCACTAAAACAATTTTTTATTGCTATATTTGTGACATAAAAATTAGCCGCTAAAACTTATTTTCAGTTTTTATTTTTTTCATGACTTTGATATTAACCTGTAACCTGTTATTACATTATTAAAATCTCACATTTGAATAACATATTTATTTCTACAACACATTTATAAAAAAAAGATCTATACATTCCACAAGTAAAAAATAAAACAAGTATCAAATTTAAACTCCTTCCATACAATAATTGTTTGCAGCACATATAATAACTCAAGAAGTTTTATAACAATACAAAAAGTGTAGCATAATATAATTAGAACCAACGGAAGATATCCTCGTATGTCTTTAAGTAATGCCAAATGTAAATCTCCTGAAAGCCACCAATAAGAAATCTACACAAATATAAAAACAGTACTACATTAAAATCGTAAAGTAAAAACATTAACTATTATAAGAAACATTTCTAACAATGCATTAAGAGTAGCCAAACCAATGAATTAAAATCACAACTCCTCGTATATAAGTTGTAGAAAGCAAATATAGATTTTCAAATGTAATATAATTCAATTAGTTTCAAATAATGTATCAAAAAAAGTAGTCACACCATGTAGTGCGGGTCAATTGCTAAAATAAAGTACTAACCAATAAGTGTTTTAACTTGAAGATAAACCACCCCCATAGGTAAGAGCGTCATCATAACCCTTACTCCTCAAAAAGTTAAGAATATTCTTTTGGATCTCTTCTTGCTTAGCTCGCGCTTCTTGGTCCCTGGCTCGCTCCTTTTGGTCCCTAACTCTTGCCTCTTTGAGCTCAATTATCTCATTTTCTAGCTAATGGATATACTCCACCGAGAACTAGATGAGGCAGTGGTTACTAGAGGAGAGGAAAGTCTCATGCTAAGTCCTTTTATAATACCAAACTTCTTCTTAAAAACAAAGTTTGAGATCTAAGTCTATAAGCTACTTTGATAAAATTTTATCCCATTCATGAATGCACAAATCTATATTAATACTTAAACAAATATACATTGCGCAATTAAACACCCCCAATATGAATTTAAACCACCTTATAACATCACACAAGCCATCTGTTTGCTCCAACACAACAACCCACTACAAAACCAATCACAAACATCACAACTATAATGCTTACAAGTATTGAAATCAAATAAAATGCTATTCATCACATCTAATTAACAACACTCATTGACATTTGCAAAAAATGAAAAGCAGTCTCAATATGTATTTAAACCACCTTATAACACCATGCAAGTCACCTGCTTGTTCCAACACAATAACTCACCATAAAATCAATCACAAACATCCCAACTATAATGCTTACAAGTATTTAAATAAAATAAAATACTATTCATCACATCTAATCAACAATACTCATTCACATTTGCAAGAAATGAAAAACACTCCCAATATGTATTTAAATCACCTTATAATACCATGCAAGCCACTCGCTTGCTCCAACACAACATACCACAACAAATTCAATTTTCAACATCACTAGTATAGAGTTTACAAGTATTTAAATCAAATAAATACTATTCATTATATCTAATCAACAATACTCATTCACGCAAGAAATGAAAAACACTCTCAATATGTATTTAAACCACTTTAACACTATGCAAGCCATTCGCTTGCTCCAACACAACATACCACCACAAATCCAATTTCCAACATCACAAGTATAGAGTTTTATAAGTTTTTAACTAGAATTTACTTATTTTGCTCAAGCTAAGCTTACAACTTTCAAAAAAAAAATCTAAAGTTATTGCAAACAATGTGCATTTAGCTTGCAAAAGAAAAGTTAAATTTATAAGTACTTCAGTCTTGAAAATGATACAACTACCAGAAACAATAAAAAAGATTGAATTAGCAAACATATGTTACTTCATAATTGTCAGGCCAGAAAGCTTACCAAACACAATATGTTCATATGTTCCTGAGAAACATCATTAAACTTCACAATTGAAACAAAAAACAACACAACTTACAATAAAATAAGCCTTCCACAAGAACAGGGAAGACCAACCCATCCTCAAAGCAAAACCTACTTACTCAAAATTAACATTTTCCAAAAAGAAAAATTATACTTGTGAAAATTAGTGAAGAAGAGTTAGTTGGATTGAGAGATATATATATATATATATATTTATATAAATTACAAACTTAATTCACTTTTCAAATTCCTTTTATGAAAAAACAATGGAGAAAAAAATGTAAACAAACCGAAAAAAAAAAAAAAAAAAAAAGAAAAAAAAAAAAAAGAAAAATAAACAAACCAAAAAAATATAAATCAAACAAAATAAAAATGGAGAAAAATAAGCAACAAAAAAAAGGGAATACATGGGTATCAACTGAAATGTGAACTTCTCAAATGTGAAGCTAGGAGATTAGTTAATGACTGAAAGGAATACATGGGTATCAACATGGAATTAAACTATTAATTATTACAAGGAGTGCCCAACATTTCTACTTATATAAAAGAATGCTTTTACTTTGCCTTTGGTCTGAATTATAAAACTTCCCAGGACTTTTTTCCTTTGATTTAGGCCCATGCTGTAAGTGCTGAATTAAAAAAATAAAAAATAAAAGGCCCTACTTCAACATCAATTGCAATACCACCTACTATAAAGATGCTGTGAGGATGTGGAGAGATAAAAATTGATGAAAAGCTAATTTAAAAAATCAGCGAAATCATAAACCCAGAAAACTAGCTGAGAAATATTAAAAGATGGGACATGTTACAGAGGATGTTAATGGTACTAGTTGTGCCACCAGCCAAGAGAAATGTTTCCACATAATAAAGTATGAAGATTGAACACAACATCACCATAATTATAAGAGGACACAAGGCTTAAGTAAAATGTAAATTTTTGTAAGCAATAATAATACAAACCACAAGCATCCACAAAATAAAAAAGAACCTAACCAAAGGAGATGATAATATAAAAACATAAAAAGAGGCAATTAAAAAAAAAATGGTGCCAAAATCTTCTCACAATTAAAGGGGTGGAGGGTAAGTTTTACCTATCAATAAGGCTTGACTTTTCTTTGTAAGGTTTCACCAGAACATGAGCCCCGCATACAAAATGAGGATTCCCCTTGGCTAAAATTTGCTTGACAGTCTCTGCATAAACCAAAGTGACAAAACCAAACATCCTCTTCTATTGGCAAGGAATCCTAACATCTTGAACAAACCCAAATTTGCTACAAAACATGAAATTTTGATTAGCTTAGAAACCAAAAAAGAAAAGCAATAAATAAATATAATTTCAGAGTCTCTTGCTTGAAGTAGTTAGAAACAAAAACAAAAACAAAAACAAAAACAAAAAAAAAAAAAAACAAAAAAAAAAAAACCTTCAAATGGAGCCTATATGATCTAAGATCAATTTTATGGCACTTGTATAGCTTTAAATATTTAATTATAATAAAAATCAGTCACTCAAAAGTCAAAACCCTAACAAGAATTGAAGAAACACAGTATCCAATTGCCATAAAAATTTATAACTAAAATTCAAATAAATTTACATTTTCCCAGGATATATAAAGATACTAACTTACCAAGTTAACTTATTCCTTACACGATTTTCTACTTTTCTTAGCATCCAAACAAAAGCTTAGTAGTGCAAAAGAAAATCAGAATAGAGAGAGTGTGATTTACGTTCCGAAGTCTTCAAATGAAATTGTAACGCTATCTAAGATCTCTCCGTTTGATTTGTTCACGGAGATCCATGGTGCCGTTGATGACTTGGAGTCTGCGAAGCCTTGAATCTTCGCTACAACTCGAACCTTACGGGTCGGGTTAACGGCCTTGGTGCGGTCAAGTCGGCTCAATGGAGTAGAAGCCATGGAACACAAAGAAAGAGTCGAGTCTGAGTCTGAGTTTTAGAGTAGAGAGCCAAAAAAAAAAAAAAAAGAATGAAATTTGAAATTTCAAAGAAAGAGAGAGTGTGTGTTGAGATTGAGAAAGAGAGAGAATTGGCGAAGGGAAGGCGAAGGGTCGTCAGTTGGGAGTGGAAGGCTATTGGTTGGCAGTTAGGAGTGGGAGGCGAAGGGTTGGTTAGGGGTGGGAGGCGAAGGGTCAATTGGGGGTGGAATCGGCAATGACGAGCTAAGGCTTCGGTGGCGACGATGAGTTGAATCGACGACTGGATGGGCATGCTAATGCGACGGTGGGCTATGAGGGAGAGAGTGAAGGAAGGAGAGAAAAAAAACCAAAAAAAGAGGGAAGTGAAACCAAAAAAAAAAAGGGTTGAAGCTGATATTAGTATAAAACTTTTAGTGATGACTTGTATTTCATCACTATTGGCTGCCTTTAGCGACGAATTTCATCGCTGATAATGATACTGATGTTTATGATTTTATTTTTAGCAACGACTTATTTTCGTCACTATTTGACACATTCAGCGACAAAAGTTTGTGTCACAAAAAGCTTAAACTTTTAGCGACGAAATAATTTGTCGCTATAGATGAATTTAGTTTGGCACATTTTTTGTTTGGCGCCTTAGTTCAACACAACATACAATGACGAAATCTAATTTTCCTCGCTAAATGTTACTATTTTTTTTTTTTTTTATAAACAGCGATGAAATATAAATTTCGTCACTATATGGTACTTTTTTGTGATGAAAAAATTTTCCTTACTAAAATTCGTCACTGAAAATACATTTTGTTGTAGTGCCATCAGATCAGCGCACTGGTTAGCCTGGCAGTAGCAGTGTTTAACTTGAACTTGTTGAAATCTAGCCATCAAATGCCTGCAATCGAATAGTTTTTTAACTACCTCTAGTGCGTTGAATGATACGGAGCACGTACTGTGACTACCAAACCTCGGCTTTGAAGCAAGATGTTCACTGTGGCAGAAAAAATTGAATTTGTAGCCTACAACTCCAGCTCCATGAGTCATGACAATGATGGCCTATTCGTTACCATGCACAAGGCCCGCCCTTCTATTCTGCACTTGACTATTCCGTGTGGCACTGGCCTTGGAAGTTATAGCTGGCCACATGCCCATGTCTCTATCACACTTTCATTGCTCCTTTGCTTCAAAAATCAAGTCAAATAGTGCAACCTCGTACAGTCATACCACACTAATATACAGTTATACCTTCAAAATTTTCCTTTTTATAATTAATACAATAGTTACAACGAGACAGAAGGATTTAAACCTTGAATATATAAATACACCTAAAGATACCAACTATAGTTGAGTTACATGACTCTTGATAGTCACACCATATACACTTCGATCAAATATAGTATGGCTCAAAATTCATATATACCATCCGAGTAAGGATTGGAATATTAATTAACTCAAAAGTTTACAACTATAGGTTTAAGTCTAAATTCAATTATATTATTAAAATTTTCAATTTATTTTTTATAGGACTTTTACTCACATCTTTTTACCTAACAATGATATAATAAAGGGAAAAAAATTGTAGTTTAAAGATATTTTTATTGTATCTTTCCACCTTTTCAAATGTAAACATCTGGTACTTCATCCATTATAAGTCGATATTTATACAAGTTAAGGTTTTCATGTGATAAAATATAAAACGTTTTATAAGTAAACATTTTAGTTTTAAAAAAAAGGCCATGCGTGCTTCTAAAAAAAACAAAAATGAAAGAGCATGTTAATCATACATAAAGACCGAATAAGAAGTCATGTTCAGTAACATTTTTTCCTAATTTGTGATTTCTTAGCTCTAATATTTGTTGTGGGAGCACGACAAAAGCAGCATGTATTTACAAAATAAAAACTACGGAATGTAGTTTGAATTTCGAAAACTGTCAATAATATGACAATCTTACAAAATAACGGCAGTTTTTTTTTAATCATAAATAATTTGATGATGAACTTATATTGAGTGAAGAATGATTAAGTTGAATTCTAAATATTTTCATTAAAAATATTTGTAGTATTTGGAGATAGATGTTTGGTAACAACAGTTTTTAGTATTTTAATATTAAAATACATATTTTCAAAATACTTTTTAAATCACATATATTTTCATAATATTTAAACATCAATACTAAAAATCTCTAACCAATCGACTGTAATTTCCTGAAACATAAGTGCACTGGGTCTGTGGGTACACACTGAATGGGACAAGTGACATATTTTTAACAGATGAGGTGTACATGTCACGTCCAAGTGCAAACCAAACAAAAACATTCGTGTGGAACTGGGCTAGCACGCGCAGGTTGTACATGGATTTAGCAGCCCAGTTAGCATATGTCATCAGAGGTCGACTTCCACAAATATCATACATATGGTAGAGAAAGTAGAGATGGGTTGCAGCCGACTTTCACCGCCATGTTATATAATTCTAATGCTCATGTAAATGATTAATACTTTTTGTTAATTATATTCAGAAACTGAGTTGCATTTATCTATTCTTTGAATTCAATTGAGTGGAGGACTTGTGGCCACTGATTAGTCCGAAGTTGTGAGTGAATTTCTCCAAATATTTATTTGCGTATAATTTGTGAGTTGCTTTCAATAGACGAACTATACAGAGAGAAGGGACAAATGTGTTATTGTCTTCCAAATTTTATTATTTTTGGGGGTGGCTTTGCTACCTTGGCACGTGTCTATGTGTGAATGGATCTGGTTTTTGGACTATGAAGAAAATGAGAGTAAACCTACTCTTAAATACGTTGTTTCAAAAATAATAAATTGACTCGTGAGTTCTGATTAGCTCAATTGATAGAGTCTCTGATAGTTGAATAAGAGATCTGAGATTCAATCTTCACCTACACTAATAACTGATTGATGTTTTGGTATGATAATAAATAACTATCACCAAGAGCGGACGCCATAAGTTAAAATTCTGAAGAAAAAAAAATAATGAACCGATTTTGGATTAAGGGGAATAAATGTGGCTAGTTGATGGGAGGTAAAAGCTTGGTTAATGCTTTCACTCGGTCATGTTTAAGACCTGTTTTTAGTCATTGATAATATTATTTTTATTGCTGAATTTTTGAAAGGATGGCAACCTTGAGCAGTGGATTTCGTGGGATGTTGCAACTTGCAACAATATGGTTTGATCAATTGATGTCGATTTGGGCATGTTGGTTAGCCAAACTGCACTTAGATTGCTTTACCGAAGAGATTGGTCTCTCTTGAAATTGATATGTTGAATTCAAGGGATCATATTAGTAAGCATTGAAGAATGGCAAGCAAGCTTTTAACGACTAGAGGAAATTAATTTGTCTAAGAATTATGGTAATACAATAGAATTTTAGGGTGGGCTTAATGTATGTTATTGGCTTGCATGTGAGCTTTGCTTATGGACTCACGGGTTTTGCAAGTGCTTCAAACCTTTTAAAACCACGGGTAAGGTTTTTTTTTTTTTTTTTTCTGAGAGTGAAAACAGATTCCATTCATTAATTTAAATTTAGAGAGTTACAGTACATAGCTTCAACAGCTGGCAGGGGAGGGGATCTTCCTCCAGCCAAACAACCTCCCCGTACTTCCTCTAAAAAAAAAAAAAAAAAAAAAAAAAAAAACCTCCTCGTCTATTTGCCTAGAATATTTTGCCACCAACGCATGGGCCACGGGTAAGTTTGGAGGCTATGTTTCTTAATTTTTTTTCAAATGGGTTGAGGTCACATGGGTGTGAAGGAAAAAAAAAAAAAAAAAGGGTATGTTGCCAAGTCTGATTGGGCTTGGCCTTTATTGGGCTTTGCAAAATGTGCCTTAGCAATTATTTATATATTTTAACTGTATCTATTCTATTTTGAGCTAGAGACCAATTGGGAGAGCCCAACCAATAAAGAAATGAAACTAAGAGGCTGTTTGGGTGAGTGGGAATTTGGATCATATCACTCAATTTTCATAATTGAGTTCTCAAAATACATGGGTTTCACAAAAAATTTTGCGTTTGACTTAATTTTCAACACTTGTTTCCATTACTCTAACTCAAATTTTTGAGTTAGAGTGATGGAAACAGGAAACAGCAAATGAGTGTTTTCAAAAACTGAAAACTGAGTTATGAGTTTTGAAATCTAAATTATAAAAATTGACTTATCTCTAAATCAAACGTGCCCTAAGATGGAAGGTCTCAACGACTCAACCACTAGCTGGTTGGTTTGAAAATCGGGCTTTGGTTCATAATAAGAAAGTTCTAATAGTTTTTAAAACAAAGTAACAAACCCAAGTCATCCAAGCAAAACTTATGACTCCTGAGTTCTGACTGGCCACGATTTTTTATTACAAAATCAAGAATCAGCATAGAACTTTGAATTTTGTAGGTATAAGAAATTGAATATTTCTCGCTGTATGGTCACTATGATCTTTGAGTCTCTAAGTGGTGGTAAAGAACATATAAAATATATATGTATTAATTTTAATTAGAAACCTAGTCTCCTTCTTCCTGGATGGTTGAGCTGAATTTTGATCTAACTGTATAAGAATTGCAACCATCTATAGAAATCACAAAGCTTGACTTGAACAACAAAATCAAACCATTTTTTCCTGCTTTAAAGGCTAATGAGGAAGAATTACATATAGTCTTTCTATTTCTGATTGGTAAATACTAAATAGCACCCATCATTAAAGATTAAAAGATATCAAACTCGTTTCCTTTCTCATGTAAATATAGAAGACCAACATGGACTTGTACAGATAGTTCATCTCCTTATAAAATGTTTCTGTTTTGAGGGTTGCAACAAAATTTTATTCAAGAGAAGAAAAAAAATGATTGGCTCTAGAACTGACCAAAATAATTATAAAAGCAGAGTATTCAGATAGAAAATGATTGATGATTTGAGATAACAAGCTTAGAATTCAGAGAATTCGATGATGCAAAGCTTGTGACTACTAGCTATGGCAGTTTCAAAGTTGCTGCATTTTTTTAATCTTTTACAAATGCCGTCTTTGATGGGTTACCCAATGCGTGGACTTGGGAATTCATGAACCACGTGTTCGTGGACAAAAAAAACAAAGGGCCGTACTGCTAGTACTGAAAAGTCAAAAAGTCACAATGAAATACCGTGTGAATTGTGGAAGTTTCCAGTGATTGCAAAAGTCAGTTCCTAAACCCGCGTGCAATTTCGCGGTTGCAATTAATGATGACATACGGTTCGTAAGGAAGTGATCATTGGAACAAATTAAAAGCAATTGCTTTGGTTGCTAATTGCTATAATAATTTTGTGTTAATATGGTCCCTGTTTATAATAATAGTCGCATTAGTGTTTATCACTGCTATAGGATTGAGTTATCTCTAGCTATTAAACATATCAAGTCAAAGCTCAACTCTACTTCTACTATACTCTTTCTTTCTTTCCATCCAAATAGATTATTAGTCAACAAACAAAGCCGACTCAAGATAGTTTAAGGCCTAAGACAAAATTTTTAAAGAGGCATTTTTTATTATCTAAATATCATTTAAATAATATTTAGTTGATTTTTTTATATTATAATTTTTTTAATTTCAAATTTATTATTAATTCTTACTAATTAATATGTCTAAATCGCTTAAAGTGAGCTAGTGATACTTATTATTTAGGCTTTACAAAATGGCGTGTTACCAATAAAAAATAGTTGTTCAAACATTTATTTAGTATATTGTTTAAGTGGCACTGAACATATTCCTGCAACATTAATGTGTAAGTTTTTTGTCATAAGATTTGCATTAGTTTTAGCATTTTTCATTCACTTAATAGTATTTGGGTTGTATTTCTTTCTTTTCTTTTTTTTTTCTTTTTTTATAAGAGTTTGGATTGTATTTCTATTAATTCATAAATTGTTTATGGAGAAAATGCTAAAATTATTTCAAATTTTACTGCAAAAAATGTACAAATTGATGTGGCAATGAAATGATAATTCCAAAAAAAAAAAAGTATTGAATTACTTTTTATGATAGGAGACATATCAATTTATAAGAACTACATAATAAAACTTTTAATATACTAACATTACTCTAATATTTTAGGCCTTCATATTTCTTAAGAGTGGTAAAAAAAATTTTACACTGTAACTCACATTTTTTTTGTTTAATTAAAAAACATATATATACCTTAATTTTATATATATATATATATATATATATATTATATAGATATATACCTTACTGCCCCCATATTTGGGGGCCTTTCAATGTTAAGGGGGCCTTAGGCCATGGCCTAAATGGCCTAGGCCTAGGGCCGGCCCTGTGTGCAAGCAAAGTATTTTGCTTATACCACATGCATTTCTCACCAAAAAAATTTTAAAAATTTAAAAAATTAAAAAAAAAAAGAAAAAAAACTTGCACCACACATCTGTTAATCATAGTTTAATGCACGATTAATCTTAGTCAAGAGTTTTATATCTCAACTAATTGACATATCCTAATGTTTCCAACATAGACATCTAGACTTTAAATCCCCCACCCTTAACTATCAAATTATAATAAAATAAAATAAAAAAGATTAATCTAGTGTTTATCCTTCTATAAATACCCCACGTTTGGGATTCATTGTAACATATAATTTAATATGGTTAAGATGGAGCAATCAACTACTTTTGTCCATAGTGAGCCCTAAAGGAAACTCTGGGGTGAGCCATAGTGCCTAATTCAATATTAATAGAGTTTTTCAAAGAAAAAAAAAATTATGATATTTTTCTCATTTGATTTTCCAATATATGGGCAAATTCACGTAATCTTTTTTTTTTTTTTTTTTTAATTTTATCATTTTTTTTTTATGGCTATAATTAACCATGTTGAGGGACATAATTGCCTCCATCAGATCAGGGGCCAAAATTTGAATTCCCTTCGTTACGGGCATAGATTTTGGGCATGCAAACATTATTTCTAATTATAAGAAGCTGATTGGATTTTCTAATGCACATCAAGTTTAAATAGTTTTTTTTTTTTTTAGTCTTGATAAAAATAGTCCAAACCTCATGATCCAACTCAACTCATAGGGTTTAAGTTAGATTTTCCTTTTAGACCTATCACTTATTTGGTTGGAGTGAAGATCTCATAATTCGAAGAAATCAGGTTTAGTTGAAAAATAATTCAAATGATCCGACCCATTTACATCTCAATCTTAAAATTTTTGTTTTTTTGGAATTTTTAAAAAAAAATTTCTTTAAGCAACAACATGAAAAATATTAAAGTGATAATTTGATCGAGATATTAGAGTGAAAACATTATATTGCTTGGCAATTAAATTTTTCTTTTTCTTTTAATAATTTGATAGTACAATAGATAACGTGAGATTTGTGAAACTGCAACCAAATTGCTAGCCCGATAGGAACATGTCATTTGACCTAAACCTAATTTCAACCATTCTAGTAATTTTTGGAATCAAAATCCAGGACAGATTGAAACCACAAATATGATTAAAGAAGAATATTCAAATAACACACTCCCAACTTATTACATCAACCAATACTTTGAAATGTACTGAAATATCCAATAATAGAACTCATCAGATTATGCTAATATATCAAGCAGACTTATTTTGAAAATTTAACCTTGTCATGTCTTATTTGAGTCAAATGGCCGCTCCAAATCACTAGAAAAACAAAAACAAAAAAACAGAAACAAAATCTTGAAGAGCCAATAAATGGAGCACAGGCAGAGCTGTAGAGGATAAGAGTTACATGTCAGAAACAACTCAATTTATATGTTTGGATTTTACACCTAAAAGTTTCAGAATTTAGAATTTACCTTTTGAAATTTGTAGTGTTTGGATTTTACACTATAGTGTTTCAGAATTTAGATTTTATCCTAAAAAGTTTAGGAGTGTTTGGATTTTACACCAAAAAATTTGAAACTTTAGGGTATAAAATCCAAATAACCCTAAAATTTAGTGGGTATAATCCAAATCTTGAAACATTAGGGTGTAAAGTTTAAACACCTGTAAATTTTATGAGGTAAAATCTAAATTCTAAAATTTCAAAGTGTAAAATCTAAACAGCTTCAAACTTTAGAAGTGTAATTTATAATTTACCATTTATTTTATCCTTTATTTTATGTGATATAGATATAGATATAGTTTTTGTTTTTTTTTTTTTGTTTTTAACAGATGGGCCATTCGTAAAAAGATAGATCCCAATACAAGTATGAAACAGATGGGAATTAGAGGGAACAGAAAATGAGGCTCTTATTATAGCAGTGGTCCGTCAAAATTGGCTGCTATCAAATTTAGCATAATTTAATTATCTAACTGATAAACATTAGAAAGTCCACATTTCCAGTGGGGTACCATGAGGGGATATTTACTGTCGGTTTATCCCTGGTTTGATTTTTAAGTTATTTAAGAAAGTGGATAATGACTTAATCTGTTAATAATGACACCTACGATAAAAAGGAGAATTTGAAAGGATATCTCAAGTCGTAGAATACGTTTTTGGTGGAAAAAAACTTAAAAGAGTTTATTTATTTATTTATTTATTTTAGCTCCCATAGTATTTTAAATTTATGGTCCCGGATCAAGATTTAAGAAATTTATAAGTTTTTGGTATAGGTGAAGATCGAATTTCAAAATTCTTAAGATTTGAATATTCCATATGTATTTTGTTCCTTTATATTAAATATTAGTAGCAGAGTTATTAGGGGCCGTTACTTGATTTATAATTATCATGATAATTATTGATTGGGTCAACGAGCCTATTCTTTAGACGAGAAGTGTGAGAGTTTTTTTTTTTTTTTTTTTTTTTTTTTATTTTATATATATTGGAAATAAATAAGCAAATATATTATTGAGAACCAACACAATTACAACTAGTAATAACAAAGAATTGCATGGAGAATCAATTACAATTCATTGCATTTGTGTACATCGAACTCATGAATTATTAAGCTAAGTATCTGCTCAACATTCATTTATTTAACGTAACTAGGTTGGATTTTGTTCAACTCGATCGACTTGTGTTGAGATTTTGAGTTAAATACATATATTAATTTATTCAACATTTTTTGCAAACTAGGCAATGCTAGATTCCATTTTGCCAAACCAAACTAAGGAGGAGTTTTGACATTTGAGTAGGATATGTTACATGTCTTATCCTAAACTTCAAAAAAAAAAAAAAACAAAACAAAACAAAACAAAACCAAATTATATCTTTCCATTTACGGCACCCTATATTTTCAAAAAAAAAAAAAAACAAGTACCAAATGTGTAAAACCTACTAATTATCATTATTTTTATTTGTTTTGGGAGGTTAGTACTTGGTAGTTTACATCCTCATTGTATGTGATTGTAAAAAAGGACAACGTTTATTTATAGAAAATGATTGTCAAAACCAAAAAAAAAAAAAAAAAAAAAAAGAGAAATGATATATTTAGAATATGATTTCTAAATTCTATTACAAGATATATTCTTTCCACTTCCTGTTTAAAAAAAGAAAAAAGAAAAGAGAGAGTAACTTTATCAAATCAAATTCGTGTACTAAACACCGTTCTTTTACGTCCGCTGTTTAACACTTTATACAAATCTCTCTCTCCGTCACTAATCAGTGGAGATTCCGAAAACCTCAAAACTCAAACAAACAACCTTCGCCTGAGATATTTTAAAACACACAAAAAAAAAAACCGTACAAGTTATTCCAACGTGAACGAGAAATTAAATATTATTATTATTCTCAGGGTGATGAAATCAGTGACATCATCGAATCATCTCCACCGTCCATTTCTACTCCTTTCACTTCGTAGCCACACCATATAATTACCCCCCTTCCCCCCCGCACTGTTGTCGCCGGAACCGTATGGAACAATTGTTAGTGATATAGAGACCGAGCCTTGCCGGGTCGGGTCGAATCGACTCGTTTATCGAATTGGATCGAGTCTCAGGCTGAGTTGGTTTTTTTTTTTTAGAATGAGGGGTAGCTTGCTGAGTCGTCGTACGGAACAGAGGCTCCGGCAACTCGCGATCTCGACCGTCGGATCGGTTAAGATCAAGCTCCTGCTCTTCCTCTGCATCGCCTTCACTCTCTTCGCGCTACTGAGTCGCGGGTCGGGTTTCACGGGATGGACCAGCCCGAGTGGTCCTCCGGATCTGTTACCTTTCCCAAGGTTCGTTAAATATTCTCTCTTTCTCTCTCTCTCTCTGATTACCAACTAAATTAGTTTACTAATAATATATTTATTCTCTCTAATCTATTTGTATATTCGAAAATCAATATATTTGTTTATTTTTACGGAGTCATTGAATAGCTTATATAAACAAAAATAGTAATAAGTGACTGAGTCTTGGGGTTTTGAGTTTGTGTTTCATTTTGATTATTCTAGGTTCATTTGGTTTTAGTTATAACTGATTTTATTCAGCTTTAGTAATGAATCTTTAAAATACTTTTAAAACTTTAACCAAGTAAGCAAAGTTTAAGGTTTAAATTCAAAGGTAACATGTTGAGAAGTTTCAAAGTCGTGTCTTTTTGTTTTTGGTGTCAAGCAAGTTTTGTTTTGTTTTGTTTTTTTTTTTTTGGGTATATCCCTTTTTGTTCAAAGGTTTGATTATGTGGATGGCAATATTGGTGGTGTTGAAAATCATGCATACCTTATTTTAGAATGTTACAACTTGAAAAGTTTAAGCTCTTTTAAACACATCCTTTTGTATTAGTCCTCAAAGAAGCATAGAGCTGAGAGATATGACTTCACATCCATTGCTTAAAGAATTCATTAGTCATTACATTAAATGAAATCTTTTTTTTTTTTTTTTTTTTTTTTTAAAAAGATACAATAGGATTTGAAGCCTAAGGCCACAAGAAATTCTCGATTAGTAGAGATATTTTTGTATGGTTTGAAAGAGAAATTTTTTTTCTTGATATTGTTGACCATTTGATTAGTAGAGAATGCTTGTAGTTCTTATGTAATCACACTGGGTGTACATTTTATGCACAGGAAAGGATATGCCATTGTAATGAATACATGGAAAAGATATGATCTTTTGAAGCAGTCAATTTCTCACTATTCATTGTGTCCTGGACTTGAATCTATCCATATTGTGTGGAGTGAGCCTGATCCTCCGTTGGATTCTCTTAGAAAATTTCTGCAGCACATTGTAGAGTCCAACTCAAGAGATGGTCGACAAGTTGAATTGGTATTTGATATTAACAAGGAAGACAGTTTGAACAATAGATTCAAAGAGATTAAGGATTTGAAGACGGATGCTGTTTTTTCAATTGATGACGATGTTATATTTCCTTGCTCGTCTGTAGAACTTTCATTTAATGTTTGGCAGAGTGCACCTGATACAATGGTGGGTTTTGTGCCACGTGCGCATTGGGTTGATCAATCGGTACGTCTACATCTTATGTTTATATACCGTCTTGCTTGAACCTTTGTTCTAAGAATTCCTTAACCTCAACCTCGAGCTAGTTAATCAAAAGTCTTGCCCTGATGCCTATATGAAGTTTACGGCCTGAAAAAAGAAATGGTACCATAGTTAGAATTATGCATGATTCTGCTCCTTTTCTCTGGCTATTAAGAATGAAAACCTCATTTACATCATAACTATACCCCTTAACAGAGAGATGACTTTGTATGGAATGGTTGGTAATTTCTGTGTCTGGCATAGCAGTTGGAACCTGTTGTAGACTATAGGTGGAAGAGTGGAATACTTGCCTCATTATCCACCATACAAGTTTCTGTCCTACCAAATATGATAAAACACACCTGATCTTATAGTACACTGAATTGCAATGTTCCATTTGCATTTTAAATTAGATATACAATGAAGGAAAAGAAAGTTGACAACTTCTTATAGATCAAAGCTTACAGATCAATCTGAAGAAGCAAGGAACCTGTGTATGTGGTAGTGTATGGCTTGTAGCACAAGTATCAAATCATGAACAAAGTGTGGAATTGGGATTGCTGTACCAATTTATTTTAAATCTAAGAGAGTTAGAAAGCCTCCTGCATGTGAATATCGAAATCTGTCAAAACTTGCCATACTAATAAGCCTTATCTCTATCTATATGCAGAAAGGCAACAATGATTACTACATATATGGTGGGTGGTGGTCAGTTTGGTGGTCGGGTACATACAGTATGGTACTCTCAAAGGCAGCCTTCTTCCACAAAAAGTATTTCAGGATATACACAAATGAAATGCCGGCATCAATTAGAGAATATGTAACCAAGAACAGGTTATTCTTCCATATGATTAACCTTTTGCACTTCATTCCCCCCCCCCCCCCCCTTTCTTTTGTCAACAATACGTCAATCCACAAGTACTTTTACTAAATCTGGGAATGGATATACCAGGAACTGTGAGGACATTGCAATGTCTTTTCTTGTTGCGAATGCCACTGGTGCTCCCCCTATATGGGTGAAAGGTAAATGATGTACCTGATACAAATTATGTTATTGTCCATTAGTTTTATCTCTTGTTTAATAGGTTGCAAGTTATGCCAGATTTGCTTAATATGATAATTGGAATCTGGTTAGTTGTTGATAAAAAAATTTGTGCAATAGAACTCAAAAGCTGTATATCTTAACTTGGATAGGGGAGTGGAGTTCCGACTTAGTGATGATTATGTTATCTTGATCCATTAAAGTCACTGTTGGAAACATATTTTAGCAACAGTACCTTAAAAAGGCACAATTTTCTCAACTTTGCAGTCCTTTTGAAGTCCTATAGGGCAGTGGTTTGTATTGTGTTGGTATATGGGAACTTCTAACTTAGATATGCATAAAAAATGTTTGTTGTTGCTCCAAATCAAAGCACTACAAAAGTATGCAACTGACTCTGCCTTTGTACACATGGAAGGAAAGCTAATTGTATTAGGTTAGGGTAGTAGCATCTGTGTTAAACTTGTGTCCTGATTTTGGTGATAGTGGCAAGTCAATTATTTCCACATCCTAAACTGCATCTAATATAAGTGATTACTGTGTTTTCATGCACATTTTGTATATATTGAATCAAATATGTTATTGGTGTTATCATTGTAGGTAAGATATTTGAGATTGGCTCAACCGGAATCAGTAGCATGGGAGGTCATAGTGAAAGAAGAACCCAATGTGTCAATCGATTTGTTGCGGAGTTTGGACGAATGCCTTTAGTATCTACTTCTGCAAAGGCTGTTGATAGCCGCAACATCTGGTTTTGGTGATGCAGGAATTCATCCTTCCTTTTTAATTGCTGAATTTCTGCTCTTTTTTGTTTCCCACGTTTGGTTATTAATATTATTCCCATTCTTATTGGTTCATGACTTGTATAATATTGAAATTTCTTACTTAGTGTTTTGGAGATAGGAGTTAGCACATCAATTAGATTGATTTCTTGTATTCTGATCTTGTAACACGTGGCAGTTGCCTTTTAGATTTACTTATATTAACCTTCTGAGTTAAATGAAGACAATACTTCTGATGTTTTGTCTGAATAGTGAATACTCCCTTGGACTTTTAACAGCTAGATGCAATTTTCCTTAAATGATATTATAAATGAGGAATGTTGACTTGCACTGCTCTACTTCTAGAATGATAGACGGCATAAAGCTATGAAAGACCAATTTTTATCGACTTCATGGAGAGAAGATTACAGGAACAAGCCATATTGAAAACAAACGTATTACTATCATTAAGGTCGTCATATTATCCAAATAAATACATAAATAAATAAAAATTCATAAAGGTGTCATTCTACACGCTACCTTGTCAGCATCTGTTTTGTCTCAATTAAGTGACCCGTAAGTTGTCTTCTTTTTCTTCTTCTTCTTCCTTCTTCCATTTTTTTTTTTTTTTTTTTTAGAAAAAGTTACCCGTAAGCGATTCTGTCTTTAATCTCCCATAGCTGCGTTCTTAACTTATAAAAGAGCATAATATGCTTTCAAAAATTCTAAGACCACGTAATAAATTACAATTGTAACACTGTTCATGTGACAGATTGTGAGTAATAGAGAAAAAGTTGTGGGTTTATGTAAAAATAACATATAACTAATTACAATCTGCTACGTAAGATATTTGTGATAAAAATTGTCAATTTTTATGTAGTACTAGAATTACTCATATGCTTTATCTAGACTGGAAAGAAGGTACATTGTTGATTGTTCATGATAGAACAAGACCATTTACATTTGAATGCTTGAAAATCAAAGGGTGTGTCCAATTTTAAAATCTTAATGGAAAGGATGGGCGATTTGTAAATTGCATGTCTTTGTTTGCATTCATGATGGAAACAAGAAAGAGATTCATGCTTATGTAGAGTATCATTTTGAAGCTTCTTTGAGCCTGCACTGATATTTAGTACAGAATAAAGGGTGTCATAGATTATATATTTTCACCCCTTTCAAAGAAAACACATTTCACTGTGATTAGGAGATAGATCTCCACCAAAATATCATTGCAAAACTTATTTAAAGTCTCTTCTCCACTCTCTCTTCTTACTAAGCAATACAAGTAGCCGCTAGAGATCTTATTAAAATTTTTAGTGTTTAATTTTTAGCAACTGAAATAGTTAGTAGTGATAGCAATCCGACTGTTCTTGAATAACTTCTTTCAGAAGGTTTTCCATTTCTTTTGGTGGATGGAATTGGCATGCACTAAATCCAACATAACATATATGGAGTGATAAACTAATACATGGATTTTAGTGGTATGCTACATTGCTACCACCCCTCATTTACAAAACTTTATTGTAGTCATCATTGGATGTGTTAAGTGATACGCAAGTCTCTTCGGCACCGGTGTTCCAAAGGAAATTGGCATACTTAGATATATGAGTAGGGTTGTCTGGCTCAGCTGCCATGGCTTGCTGGTACCTCTCCTCTGCTTCCCACATGTTCTTTCTTGCCATCCACAAGAAGTCTGCATATTGACTCAGTGCCTCACCATCTGCCGGTTCTACCAACACAGCACGCTTAAAGCACTCTTCTGCCCTGCAAACCCCGCAGAAAGATTAAAGGAAACAAACTCAGCAACATGTCACCCCAGTAAAAGTTGTATAACATAAATTTCATAAAATTGATCCAATAAACTAAAGTATATGCTCAAGTCAAAGGAAGAACGATTGAACCAATTCTACTAGTGTGAAGTAGTTTAAGGTCATTCCAAATTAAAGATATTTCCCAATAAACTAAAGTATATGCTCAAGTCAAAAGAAGAACGGTTGAACCAATTCTTCTAGTGTCAAGTAGTTTAAGGTCATTCCAAATTAAAGATATTTCAGCTAAATTAGATATATTTCAAGCATTTGATTCTCAAACTAATTCTTCAAGCCAAGCACTGATATTTTATTTAGCAAAGAATATCATACTTAATTGCTATGAACTGGTCTAACTAGGCTCTCGTTTTCAGTCATGTTAAATGGTGAATTTTGTGGGGAGAAACACAGAGGGCTCGTTTTGGGGAGTCAAAAATACCCCCACTATATAAAGCAAAATATGCCATCTAGCTATAAAAGGGAATCAAGGATTATTCCTATTTCTCTAAGGTAACAAGTACTACCCAAAAAGATGACATAACACGAAAAAGTATCCTATCACTGTCCATTGGAAGATATCGTCTCGCAGGTTTGGCTTTACCTCTTAATGCATATCATCTTCACTTAACTGACCATCAATGGAGTTAAGATGCCTCACTCTACTGAGTAGCATATAGTTTGCAAGCTAAACCGTGCAAGCAAGGAACAACCATCTAATGAGTCCCACTCAAAGCCTAACTTTGTAAGCTATAAGGACCCAATCTATTCAAATGTCGATTCAAGTGGTTAGTCTGAGTCTCTTTCACAAAATGGTTTAGTTTTCAATAAGGAAACAAAATAGAATGAATTCAAACACTAAGAATAGTAAATTAAACACGTACCTATCATTGTCATGAGCAACCAGGAAGAGGTATTGCGCATAGTTAGACAACAGAAGAGGATTATTTGGGTCCTGGGATAAACTCATCTGGTAAAAAAGATCTGTCCTAAAGTAATCCACATAATCATCTGATTCAATCTCCACGGTCACCGGCGATACCAACTGTTGCATTGTTTGATGATCAAGACCTACCCCTCTCATTTGTACCCTCATTCTTGAAGCTTCCTCTACCAGTGATTCCCACAAACTTACCTCCTCTGAGGTCAACAAATCATTCGTAGACAAAGAAACCTCAAATATCTCATTAGGAACAACATTAGGATATTGAATTGACACTGATGATGTACCTAAGTTATTGTCCCCACCCCCAGTACCACTAGCAATAGGGCTTACTTTGCCACCATCACCACCGCTACCACTACCATTGTTATCTACGCTAGAAGATGAAGTTGAAAATGACCTAATTGTTATTGCACCGAACTGTGGTTGAACTTGATTCTCTTTCTCATTCTCTGTGATAACCATGTTATCACTCATCGAATACACAGTGAAATTAGCCAGAAGAACCATCACATCAACCATGAGAGTCGGCGTTTGCGAAAAGACCTGTTGAAATAGCCAAACGAATGATGCATTTATATCTCTCTGCGCCTTATCAATAATCACTTGTAAATCCTCATAGTAAATGCTTTCCCTTATATGCAACGCATAGCTTTGAAGCTCTCTGATCATAAACACCATTGAAGAGAAGGCCCTTTTCAAAGAACAGCAAGTGAAGTCCCCTGATTCTTTCAAACCCTCTTCCCATTGTTGCTTCCTCTTGATTATGCGAAGTGATAGAGGAATTTCCACTCTGTTCACTCTCCGTTCAATGTTAATGCGCACAATTTCATCTCGCTCTGTCCAGTGAGGTGGCTCGGGCTCAATACCAAACAACGAAGGCTCCAAAGAATCAAACTTCAAACTTGAAAACTCCCTCAAGTTTACTTCATCTTCTCCTTCCAAAAGTCTGCCTTTTCCGAACGTTTCTGATACTGTGCAAGTAGTTTCCTTTTCAATTTCGTTCTCATCATCGACAAGACTGAACCTCCTGGCTAATTCTTCAATCTGCTTCGATGATTCTGTGTCGAAAATCTCATCAGAACTTGCACTACAAGCTCGTTTTAGACTATTTCCTCTAGAAGAACATGACCCAGAAAGAGAAGGTAGATAAGCTAAGCCATAAGCAAGACCTTTATTGCTTTCTCTACGTGCTGGCAATAAGGAATAAGAAATTTTATAGTTCGGTTTCAAAGCAGAACAGACTGAAGAAGGTACCGTGACCTGAAAAGTCTGCCAAATGTTTGAATTTGGACCAATTCCCAATCCCATAACTCAACTATCAACCCTGAATTTGCTAAGCTTCAAACTCTAAACAGAGGAAAAACAGAGAACCCAGAAGCAGAGCATAGGAGAGAGGGAGAGAGAGAGAGCTGGTTATCGATATATTATTAGTCAAACTCCCGAGAAATCCGTGTAATAAAGAAGTCTAATGCTATTGCTTTCAAGGAAGGGAAAGTCGAAACTTTGAAAAGCATTATATACAGAAAAGATCACCGGAAAGCAAATCTAGAAGCTGGTGCCCATTCTTCCAATATACAACCTGGAAAGAGATAAAGGGCAACACATTTTGTCAAAAAGGGTCACAATCCCACCACTGTTCAAGACACAAAATCCAAAAATCAAATTTTTTGGTAGAAAAAATTTCTACCAAAAAATTTGATTTTTGGATTTTGTGTCTTGAACAGTGGTGAAAATTCACAAATTACAACAAAAACTTGTTAATTGGTTCAACTTAATTGTAATATATAAAAAATTAAAAGTTAAAAAAGAAAAAAGAAAAAAGAAAAAGACTCACAACTAGTAAGTGATACAGAATGGGATTTTGATTGCTTCAATCTCAGAAAATATGAATCTGGGCTCTGGCTTTAGGAGTTAATTCATTTCCAGGAGGAGTCTGGAACATGAACGAGTCAAAATACATTTTGGATTTTTAGACAAATGTAATAAATTTTCCGGGTTCATGACTGAAGCGGGGAAACCATTACACGTGGACGTAAAATGAAAGACACGTGGTGGGTAGATACGAAGCAGAATTAATCTCGTGTGTGGGTGGTTCTTTTACATCGATTTGGTGGGTGACAGAGTTATCGCACAGGCATGTGAGGGGATCAACTTTTGATGTGCACGTGGCTGTTGCTACGTGTTTTTAACGTTTCATTTCCGAGAAAATATCACGGTCGGTATGGACTATGGACACGTAGTAACTTAGAAACTGATTGTTGACACTTTCGGATTAAGGTAATGTTTTGGATCCAATTTAGGTCTTAGTCTCTCATCTTATCTTTTGGATCTCCTAAAAGAAAAAATTTATTAGGACAAAAAATATGTTTACTCCTTAAGATTTGGGTCACGTTTCTATTTTTAGATTCTGATATTTGAAAGTTTCTGTTTAGCTCTCAAAAAATATAAAATTACCAAATTAATCTTTTGGTAGTCGTCTTATATATATTTTTCCCTTGATATTATTAAGGATCAGGGGTGTCTTAGGTTTTTGACCAAGAAATATTGATAATAAGTAATAACCCCTGTGAGATCAGATGCCTCATACTCACATGGTCACATAGATAATAATAACTAAAAAGAAATTAAACTAATGAACTTTTGAGAGCATACTCAGGATTTGAGACCAGCTCAACTAATCTTGCAAGGACATAGTCTTATATAGCTATAATTCTTGTCTATATTGAAGCAGGGATAGCTCTGCTTCAATAGTTTACAAGGAAAAATTCAATATAAAGTTTTGTAGCCTTGTAGCATTTATTTTCTGTTGGAAATTGAGATATTGAATCAAAGCAGTAGAGTCCAAGTGTTGGCTACTCCTATTAAAAGACCTAGTCTAAGTGATGATAATAAGAACTTAGATAGCATAATTCAATAGAATAATTACACTAATATATATCTAAAATCAATTGGTCAAAAGCTGCACGACATAGAAGACAGAATAACACCCCCCCTCCACCTCCATAAAAAAAGAAAATGAGTCGAACACCCCCTTTGTTTATCCCTTATGAAATACCCCCTCACCTTAGATCACCTTTAAAGAGACTTGTGACAGAGAAAATTGATGATCTACATAATGAAATAAATAAAAGTTGGACTTAATGAAACTAGAATCACAAAAAGACATGGAGCCACTAAAGAACAAAAATATGACGTTAAATACAATAGGAAGAACTGAGTCTTTAGAGGATGAAGAATCAAGACAATCAATTGATAGACTTGACAGACTCATCAGACATAAATAATTTAGAATCACAATTTACAGATAAATTACAAATTAATAAATTAACTTTAGGATCTTCTTTGCAAGATCGCAAAAAATGAAGAATTGATGAAATTTACCCCAAAAAGAATTGGTATCCTAAACCTACTCTCCCTGATTTACAATTTGAAGAAAGACATACTTTTGTTAATTCATCATATTCGCCAAATTTGATATATGAGTGGAATATTGATGGAATGTCATAATATGAAATAATAAACCTTCTACATGAAATGACATTACTCACTAATGTTTATAAAAATCAGGGAAAATCAGACCACCAGATAGCCCATCGAATTGTCATTGGTTTTACTGGCCAACTAAAAGGATGGTGGGATCACTACTTAAATAATGATGACAGAAATCAAATATTGACAGCTGTTAAAAGAGAAATAGATGGAAGTGTTATAATGACAGATATAAAGCTTTCACAAGATGCAATTAATACTTTAATTTTTATCATAACCAAACATTTTGTTGAAGATCCTAATCAATATAAAGAAAGAGTTTCAGATGTTCTAATTAATTTAAGATGTCCACAACTTTCAGGCTTTAGATGTTTATAAGAATCATGGAAAATTAGACCACCAGATAGCCCATCTAATTGCATGTCACCAGTTTTACTGGCCAACTGAAAGGATGGTGGGATCATTACTTAAATAATGATGACAGAAATCAAATATTGACAGCTGTTAAAAGAGAAATAGATGGAAGTGTTATAATGACAGATAGACAACCTTCACAAGATGCAGTTAATACTTTAATTTTTACCATATCTAAACATTTTGTTGGAGATCCTAATCAATATAAAGAAAGAGCTTTAGATGTTCTAATTAATTTAAGATGTCTACAACTTTCAGACTTTAGATGATATAAAGATGTTTTTATTTCAAAAGTTTTAAGTAGGAATGACTGTCAACAATTCTACTGGAAAGAAAAATTTATTGCTGGTTTACCTTATTTCTTTGCTAAAAAAGTTAGACTTGATATAGCTAATAATGATGGAACTATAGACTATCCTATCTTAACATATGGTGACATAATATCCCCAATCAATAAAATAGGTCTATGGTTGTGTAATGATTTAAGGCTAAAAAATCAGATAGAGAAAGAAAAAATATATGGTAAAAAGGAGCTAGGAACTTTTTGTGAACAATATGACTTTGATCCGTTAATTGCTCCCTCTAGGAAAAGAAGGAAAGAAAAGAAAGATTATACATATAACAACAATAATAAAATATATAATTAAAGTAGGTCTAAAGAAGAGAAAGAAGAGTCCAAAAGAAAGAAACATGACAGACATAAAGATGACATTATTTGCTTCAAATGTGGTAAAAAGGGACACACTAGTAAATACCGTAACTTTCAAAAAATGATAAATAAACTTGACATATCAGGAAAGTTAAAAGATAAATTGATGAATATACTGACAGTTAGTGATGAATTAGATAATGAAATTCACCAGATAGATAATTGTGATAGCGCTTCATCATCATCATCGACAGAAATTTCATCAAATAATGAAAATGTTAAATTATGTAATTGTAATAATCTTGATAATTGTTATTGTAAAGGAAAACTAAAAATATGTGTTTTAACAAAATAAGAAGATATAATAATGGACTTAATAGACAAACTTCCGGATTTACAATCTAAGAAAGATTATTTATATAAACTAAAGAATCTTTAACTCAAACTGACAGATTTGAAATAGATTTGAAAGATTATAAGTCAACCTATAATTTTGCCTAAATTACTGACAGATTTAAACCCAGTAAACTTGTAACGGTGGTAGTTTTACAAATAGATATTAATGATTTAAGAAAAGAACTGAAAGAATTAAAATCAGATAATTTCATTTTAAAAGACATGGTTGACCAAATAGCCGCACAAGTAATTAGTGTAGAGGATAGAATTAAATATTGTAATGGACCTTTGACAAATTCCTCTATCCTAACCAGACATGATTATACTGATAAAAGTTCTTATAAAGATGAATATTTAAATATAATTGATAGAATGATATTCCAGAAATGATATGCTGAAATAACTCTGGTTGTTCATAAGGAATTTTCGTTAATTATTGTTGCACTTGTTGATTCAGATGTTGACATGAATTGCATACAAGAAGGATTAATACCTTCCAAATATTATGAATAAAAAACAAACATATTAATTGAGGCTAATGGTGATAGACTTAAAATAAGTAATAAATTGACAAAGGCATACGTATATAATAATGGAATCAATTTCAGAACACCATTCTTTTTAGTAGACAAGTTCTCCTCTAAAGTTATTTTAGGGAATTATTTTTTGGCTTTACTTTATCCTTTCTCCATGACAGACAATGGAATATGTACTAATATTTTGCAAACAGAAGTATTCTTTAAGTTCATTCTACCTCCAATCCCTAAGGATATACATTCGCTGAAAGAAATCTCCATATTTAAAGACATGAGTACTAATGAGCCAATAACAAACAATGATATTATTACTACAAATCCAAAGATAGATGATACTATAAACTCTACCCAGTAACACTTACATATATACATATTATTTTCAAAAAGAATTATATATCTCTTTTCAAAAGTTTATTTAAAGTATTTTTTCAGAAAGATTTTATGCTAAGATTTTACTCAATTTAAGTCGTTCTCAGATCTTCTCAAAAAATTTTATGTCCTTCTCAGAAGTAGACATCCTTCTGAAAGGACCCTTTGGCAGATTCCCTCAGTAACATTTAAAGCTACACTACCCAAATTTAATTGTCATTTGCATGAAGGCCTTTAGCTAAGGTGTACTTGCACTATATTATTTGTTAATTTTTAAAATTAATGGTCAAATGCCTAGCAAGCAAGATAGCCATCCTAAGGCTAAAATTTTAGACCAAATTTTGCCAAAACAGAAGATTTCAAATAAAGCGTGAAGGCGTCTCAATTGAGGCAACATCCCTTCAGAATACAAGGTCAGCAATGTCAATGTATTCAAATGGTGATTATCAAAAAGGTCTGACAGATATAATGATTGAATAGCTACTATAGCCACCATAGCTACTATAGCTACAAACAGACAGAATTGAGAAAGAAAATTACAGAATAGCTACTATAGCCACCATCAGACAATTCCAGAAAGGAAATGACAGTTGCAACATATTACTATCACTATACACCAGCACACGTGAATAGCTTCCAGACAGTCTAGACAAATACAAATAGATTTTTCATAGGTCTCTACTATTTACTAGCATGCGTACCCTAACAGATTCCTAGACAGATTGCTATTCATGAATAGTAAAACTTTTACTATTCATTTTCACAAAATTCTACAAGGTTCTACGAACAGAATAACTTGAGTTAACTTTACTTACTCAGGTTACTTTTGAAGACATACCATGATTTATTTTATCTATAAAAAGACAGACTTTGAAGACAGAGGACAGATTCCAATTCTCAAGCTCAAAATTAAGGTCCAAACTCCATAAAGAAGATAAGTCTCTCCCTCTTCGTTAGAAAGACTCTTGTAATCCTTCCTCTTTTGTAATTTTGTAACCCTTCCTTTCAAACAAATTTAACTTTGTAATCTTGTAACTCTTCAGACAGAAGTTTATTTTCAAAGCTTGTAACAAACAAAAGTATTTTCAATATAGTTTTAATCAAAGACAGAAGTTTTTATTAAAGGAAGATTTTACTAGTTTTTTTTTTTTTTTTTTCATATTTCATACTCTGTTTTAACTTATTTTGAATATATCTATTTTGCTATTTTCTTCTTTATCGTCTATTTTATCATTGTTTATGCTTCCATATTACTATTGTTCTCTCTCCTGGGTACGTTATGGTATCAAAGCCAAGTGTTGGGTACGTTACGGTATCAGAGCCATGGATGGTAGATGTATGAGTTTTATTTCTTTGCAATTAAGAAGTTATTGGGAATAGATATTACTACATAGCCACTATTTGCTCCTTGATAGTGTTGGTCAACCTCATACTCATTGGCAAACCATAGTTTTGCGTTGGTCAGCCCATTTTGTTAGTCGAAGGACAGGCGTTGTTTGGGTGGTCCCGCAATGGAATTTCTCGAGGAGGTGGTGCTGATAGCAAGGATACCAGTAGCTAGTAATAGTTCTGCAAGTAATTATTAATTGCTTAAAAGTAGAATGAATATGTTTAGTCGCTCATCTTCTGGTTCTAAGTCACACTTAGGTCAGGCACACACTAATACGAACATGGAAATGATAGAATAGTTAATTCTAAGGAATATAGCATGAAAGCTACATATAGGAATTTGTTAGAATGGAATAAATGGAATATACCGACAGAAAGAATTGATAAAATCTACAAACAGACTTCTTTTTCCAAATTATCCTTCATGACAGACTACACTATAAAAATTGTTGAAAGTACTTACTCTTTATTTAATGAATATGAAACAATTCAGTTATTTTCAATAGACTCAATTAATCAACATAGAGAAAAATATGCCTTTTTACATGTTGGTTTGGTTCAGGTAGCTGTAAAACCTTTAATAAGGGAAGCTTTGAATACAAGTGTTATACTTTGTTTGAGAGATGATAGATATTTAAGATTTAATGACTCACTCCTAGGAATGATGGAAACAAGTTTACATAATGGACCAATATACTTTAATTGTTATCCTAATTTTGCTTTAAGGGTGCGTTTGTTTTAGTGTAAAATATTTTGAAAATATTTTCGGGAAAAGAAAATATTTTCAAGTGTTTGGCTGCATTATGAAAATTATTTTAGAAAATATTTTCAAGTGTTTGGTTGCATTCTGAAAATGTTATTTTCCTACAAGTTTCTCACATTTTCTCAACTTCCAAACAAATTTCATAATACAAAATTTCAATATATAAACTTGAAAGAAACAAAAATCAAAACAAAACATTCATTAAACTCAAAAATTCAGTCAAACAGAGAGAGAGGAAGGAAGAGAGAGTGATCGACAATTGAGGGAAAGGGAGAGGTAGATCGAGAAAGAGAGAGATCAGGCATGGGTGGGTCATGGGTGCGATCTCGCCGTTGCTAGGGTGCGATGAGATTGGTGCGATCTGAGGTTGTGGTGTGATCTGGGGTTGTGTGCGATCTTGCCGGCTCTACTCTCTCTTCTTGCTCTTGGTTCGGTTCCTTTTTTTTTTTTTTTTTTTTTTTTTTTTTTTTTTTTTTTTTTTTTTTTCTGGAAATGGTTTGAAGGTAGCTTGGAGATGGGTTTTGGACTGTGGAGTGGCACGATCTAGGCTGGCTGGAGCTTGGCTGAGGTGAGCTTGGATATGGGTTTTGGACTGTGTGAGGAGTGTGCTCGAGCTCTCTCTCTTCAGGTGTGATTTTCGTGAATGGTTTGAAGGTAAAATCAAATCATAAATGATTTTACGCTCAAAGTGGCTTATTTTCCAGTCAAAGGGTAAATGATTTTCCGTTGACTGTATTTTTCGTAGCTGCCAAACACGTAGAAGAGTGTAAAATAATTTTCTGAAAGTGTTTTACACTGAAACAAATGCACCCTAAGTCTATTTGACAAAAATATTATGGATGCGTTAACTTTGAATATAAAGACAGATGGTTATTATATGAGAGAAGGCTTAGAACCTTTAGCTATTATTTATAGGATTTATTATAAATTTATGAAAACCACCATAGACCCTTAATCCATGGTTAAACCTTCCCCCAAAGGACATACTCTTCTTCTTCAAGCCTCAACCCCAAATAGTAGACTTCATGTACCCCGACAGATACAATGGAAAGACATAAACCTTTCTAGACGATGACAACTAGAGGCCATTGCTCCCACACCAAAGATAGAAAACAAAGAGCCAGATTTCATAGCCTAAAAGACAAACGATACAGTTATTATTTCTTTCAATAATAATGACAAACAAATTGATAGCCTTATTAGACCTAGTAGTTCCTTAGGTAGAAAGACCCCGATGATGTTTACCCCTAGAAGCTCCTCTCCTCTAGGAAATCTTTCTCTAATTCTAGACCTTTACTTGCTCAAAATCTTCCTCAAGTTATACACCTTCCTCCTATAAACACCAAAAAAACCCCAGTCCAAACTAAGACAGCTTATTGTCCGGTAGAAACCACATAACCAACCCCTAATGTTCACCAAGCCCTTTATGAGCCCCAACCTTAACCTGATTTTCCTACTCAAATAGACATATTAGGATTTACAGATCATGACACGCAAATTAATGTTTTATCGAAGGAATTTGTTTTAGATAAAGAATTATTAAAACATGACTGCTTAAAACCTGAAAACACTGAAAGAAAAAATTAGTTTTTTGAAGAATATAATGAACAAAAAAGGAGTAATTTAAGAACTAAATATTATGAAATTGTGACAGATTTGCAGACACACTTTAATTTCTGACTTTTTGGATTATAATAACAAAAAGATAAGTGTAATAGAGAAAACACTGTCATGGACGAAGATAGAAAATCATGAAAAGGTGTACCAAACTTATCCACTCTTTGAATCAGTTATATTGAATCAAAACAGTGGAGTCCAAGTGTTGACTACTCCTATTAAAACACAAAATCCCACCACTGTTCAAGACACAAAATCCAAAAACCAAATTAAAATTCACATATTACAACAAAAAATTGTTAATTGGTTCAACTTAATTGTAATATATGAAAAATTATTTAAAAAAAAAAAAAAAAAAACTCGCGACTAGTAAGTGATACAGAATGGGATTTTTGATTGCTTCAATCTCAGAAAATATGAATCTGGGCTCTGGCTTTAGGAGTTAATTCATTTCCAGGAGGAGTCTGGAACATGAACGAGTCAAAATACTTTTTGGATTTTTAGACAAATGTAAAAATTTTCCGGGTTCATGACTGAAGCGGGGAAACCATTACACGTGGACGTAAAATGAAAGACACGTGGCGGGTAGACAGAGTTATCACACAGGCATGTGAAGGGATCAACTTTTGATGTGCACGTGGCTGTTGTTACGTGTTTTTAACGTTTCAGTTCCGAGAAAATATCACGGTCGGTATGGACACGTGGTAATGTTTACTCCTTTTGATTTGGGTCACGTTTCTATTTTTAGATTCTGATATTTTAAAGTTTCTGATATTTTGGTAGTAGTCTTATATATATATATATTTTTTTTCCCCTTAATATTATTAAGGATTAGGGGTGTCTTAGTTTTTTGGCCAAGAAATATTGATAATAAGTAATAACCCATGTGAGATCAGATGCCTCATACTCACATGGTCACATAAATAATAATAACTACAAAGAAGTCAAACTAATGAACTTTTGAGAGCAGACTCAGGATTTGAGACCAACTCGACTAATCTTGCAAGGACATTGTCTTATATAATTATAATTCTTGTCTATATTGAAGAAGGGATAGCTCTGCTTCAATAGTTTACAAGGAAAAATTCAATATAAAGTTTTGTAGCCTTGTAGCATTTATTTTCTGTTGGAAATTGAGGTAAGTACTAGCTTGATAGCTGGATATTTCTCTGATGTCGGCCTTATGAGTTTTAATAAATTGCAGCCTTTAGCAGGTAGGCTTTCAACTACCACAACATCCCCCAATCAAATGTAATACTCCTTACCCCTCAAAGAAAAAAAAATGTAGTACTCCTTTCAAAATTGCCGACTTTGTATATCTATATATATAGAAGCTAGATATTTAGATATTTACAAAGAAGTACTTTAGATATTTAGGTAGAACATTGAAAGATATTATGGAAGGCAAAAAATTTACCTTTTGGTGGGAATGTGCTAATTTTGGGAAGAGATTTTCGTCAACTATTTTTGGTTGTTTCAAATGATACAAAGATAGAAATGATTGATGTATGCATAGTCAAGTGTTCCCATTATAGAAAGATGTCAAAGTGTTATATTTGAAGCAGAATATGAGATCGGTCAACGATGAAGAGTTTGTTGAGTATATACAATGCATTGGTGATGGGAATGAACCATTTAAAATGGATGATTTGATTAAACTACCCTCTTCAATGGCAATGCAATGGGAGAGTCAGCATTCTATTTACAACTTGACTGATCAAGTTTTTTCAAGTTTGCAAGAACATGTCAATGATGCAAGATATATGGTTGATAGAGCTTTGCTAACACCTATAAATGATGATGTTGAACAACTTAATGCAAAGATAATTTCTCAATTCCCAAGAGATGAGTTTACGTTACATTCTTTTTAATTGGGGTAAATTTACATCTAGTTAAGCCTGAAATAGAAGTAACTGGAACCTATTAATGTTAACTAGCTTGTAATATCATGCATATGTATGAATATACTTAAAATATGTACATTAAAATGCATAGTATAATTCTTACCTATATAATTTAAATATTATTAATATTCATTTTTATATATTTTTTTAACTCTTTAAAAAGTATTGTAAGAATATTATTAGGTAGAAAATATAAATTGTCCATATTTTTCAAAAAAAAAAAAATATATGTTCATTAATTCTAAAATTTTTGGTTTTTGTATGGGACTTTAGTTTCAAGAAATCAAATACTGAGTATTTTTTTTTTCACTTTTTTTTTTCTTTTGTAAATTTTATATTATTAAATAGATTATAATTGTGGAGCCCGAGGGCCCAGAACCCCCGGCCCACCTTTAGGTTGGCCCAAGGCCCAAGCCGAGGAGGGCAATCACCCCAGATGGTCGGCCTAGGGGTTTCAGCTCTTCTCTGACCCGAGCCGAGGATACACTCCTCCTCGGCTCACCTGGTCTAATCCAGGTAGGGGGCCGGCCCAGAATAGGTGGTCACATCCCCACCTAACGATTCTGCCAGGCCCTCCAGGCCCCATTAATGATGACAAGACCCTTCACTGAGAAACCTTGGAAACAGCAACCCCCAGTATGGGGAGGAGCCTGTCTGATGGGACAAGTCCTGAACCAGTGGCCCGGATGGCCAACAGCTGTAAGGCCAGGATCGAGCTAAAGGGCATATATAAGGCAAAGAACCCCCCTGGTGAAAGGGGGGCCTCCTCGGACTCCAGCCGAGGAGCAACCCCAGGCGTAGAGCAAATAAACCAGAAGTTCGAAGAAGACCGGCGCAGGGCCGGCCGGAGCCAAACCCTTTGCCCCACTCTCTACAAATTCATTGTCGGGGGCCCACCTCCGAAAAAGGAGCCCCTACAATTGGCGCCGTCTGTGGGAAGGGTTAGTGCGCCGGCCGGCGCAACCGGCGATCGTTCTAAGGCAGTTATTACTCAGAAGTTGGCGGTGCAAAAAAAAAAAAAGAAAAGAAAAGGAAAAGAAGAGGAGAAGAATGGCAGTGCGAAAAGAAAACTCAACAACAAGTAAACGAAAAGTCCTTTATTATTTCAAAAAAGATTACAAAAGATTACAAGTACAACAATCATCATTATTTCATAAAAGAAAAGCTACAAATACAATCAGAGGCTCAGACAGGCATGTTTTACAAAAATTCCTACCAACTAATCCTACAATCAGAGGCTCAGGCGGACCGGTGTTGGAACTGGCCGGGCAAGAGGCTCGCAAAGAATTAATATCAGGAATAAGGGAAGTGTCAACCCGTGCTTTTATTGGCGTCAAGAGAATGGGAGAACTTGACGGTAAAAGCACGGGAAGGGGGGCTAGGGGCTGGCTCACCTTCAAACCAAAGCTTGAACAAAGTGAGGAGCCCCTAGACCCCGGAACACCCTCCCTCGTGATGCTTCCTCGACCCCCTCCGAACTGCACGAGCATTGACCGTCTCAGACGGCAATACTCGGGCACCAGCCATGACGAGAGTTCGCGTGCCCCCTTCGTCGGAGGTGCGCTCTGGGGAAAGACGTTAGGTACTTCAACGAGGTCCCCCCTGGCCACCATGCGAGACTCGGCCAGTGTTACGCCTAAACTCTGCCGCGCCGGCAGCCTAGTGGGGGCTGCGGCCACGGCGGCGCTTAACTCCAGGTCTGCTAACTGCGGTCACAACCCTGGTGGCAGTATCAAAAGGGCTCAAAAAGGTGAAGGTGTATATGTCTGTTTGCGGGGGAGAATTCATGGGATGAGGAGAAACACTCCCCCTAGAACGCCTTTTATGGAGGGCGAAAACCAGCGGGAGTTGAATCGCGTGGAATTCGAAGGGGGAGTTGTCAAAGGGAATTAATTCCCACCCAATTCCAAGGGGATTGCCAGCTGCCTGATGCATGTTAATTCACGAAGGCATTAATGGAGGCGCGTTACGGGCACTGAAGCGTCAAAAGGGGAGCGCGGAAGGCCAAGCGACGCCTCGTAAACCAGAAAGATGAGGAATGCAAGATCAGCCCCATGTGCGAAGTCACAATCCGACCCGAGGAAGGACAACTCACAGGAAAAGACCCGTGGACGTCCTCACACCAAAAAACAAAGTCCTCGGATCCGAGGACAAACTCCTATTGGAGGCAACTGTACAGTAGTGGTACAATGACTCGCTCCATCGTCCTGCAAGGGGCTAGGAGGATGGGCTTCTATCCGACGTGAGACTGAGTTGCCCGAAGAGGTGAACACTGTGTCCTCATGCTCGGGGCCCAATTGGAAACGATGGCAGCAATTGTACCTAGGACTTGCATGGTCCTCGGACTCAAGCCTACGGGGAGCTGGCCACTCGTACTTAAGGCAGCAACTGTACCTAGGTCTTGCATGGTCTACGGACTCAAGCCTAAGGGGAGCTAGCCAATTGGAAACGATGGCAACAATTGTACCTAGGACTTGCATGGTCCTCGGACTCAAGCCTACGGGGAGCTGGCCACTCGTACTTAAGGCAGCAACTGTACCTAGGTCTTGCATGGTCTACGGACTCAAGCCTAAGGGGAGCTAGCCAATTGGAAACGATGGCAGCAATTGTACCTAGGACTTGCATGGTCCTTTGACTCAAGCCTACGGGGAGCTGGCCACTCGTACTTAAGGCAGCAACTGTACCTAGGTCTTGCATGGTCTACGGATTCAAGCCTAAGGGGAGCTAGCCAATTGGAAACGATGGCAGCAATTGTACCTAGGACTTGCATGGTCCTCGGACTCAAGCCTACGGGGAGCTGGCCACTCGTACTTAAGGCAGCAACTGTACCTAGGTCTTGCATGGTCTACGGACTCAAGCCTAAGGGGAGCTAGCCAATTGGAAACGATGGCAGCAATTGTACCTAGGACTTGCATGGTCCTCGGACTCAAGCCTACGGGGAGCTGGTCACTCGTACTTAAAGCAGCAACTGTACCTCGGTCTTGCATGGTCTACGGACTTAAGCCTATGGGGAACTACCTATTTACGACGGAGCCAAGGTACTGCTCGGTCCGAAGACCTGTCCCCGTGAAGGAGCTAACTCCCTATTGAAGAGCCTAAGGGTCGATCCAACCACTCATGGAAGAACCAGCCGACTGAAGGCCTTCCGGACCGTAGGGGCCGAGGTTTGCAAAACCCTCCTCCCCGTCCAAGGGTACGTGCAGCAGGGTTTTGAGGGGCTATTGTGGAGCCCGAGGGCCCAGAACCCCCGGCCCACCTTTAGGTTGGCCCAAGGCCCAAGCCGAGGAGGGCAATCACCCCAGATGGTCGGCCTAGGGGTTTCAGCTCTTCTCTGACCCGAGCCGAGGATAGGGGGCCGGCCCAGAATAGGTGGTCACATCCCCACCTAACGATTCTGCCAGGCCCTCCAGGCCCCATTAATGATGACAAGACCCTTCACTGAGAAACCTTGGAAACAGTAACCCCCAGTATGGGGAGGAACCTGTCTGATGGGACAAGTCCTGAACCAGTGGCCCGGATGGCCAACAGCTGTAAGGCCAGGATCGAGCTAAAGGGCGTATATAAGGCAAAGAACCCCCCTGGTGAAAGGGGGGCCTCCTCGGACTCCAGCCGAGGAGCAACCCCAGGCGTAGAGCAAATAAACCAAAAGTTCGAAGAAGACCGGCGCAGGGCCGGCCGGAGCCAAACCCTTTGCCCCACTCTCTACAAATTCATTGTCGGGGGCTCACCTCCGAAAAAGGAGCCCCTACAATAATTATTTAAGATAGTGATTAGTAGTTAAATTGTGAACTGTGGACTGTGGAGTGATTTATCTTTATCTTTTTTTTTTTTTTTTTCTTTTTGTATAGTGCTTTACTTTCAAGAAATCAAGTACTGGGTATTTTTTTTTTCACTTTTTTTTTTCTTTTGTAAATTTTATATTAATAAGTGGATTATAAATATTTAAAATAATAATTAGTATTTAGATTGTGGATTGTAAAGTGATTTATCTTTTTTTTTTTTTTTTTCCTTTTTGTATGGTACGTTACTTTCAAGAAATCAAGTAATGTATTTTTTTTTTAATTATAAATTTTATTCATTTATTCATTTCTAGCAACTATATTTTTCAAATTCTCAACTAGTATATCTTTTAAATCTCCCAAGGTTATCATTTTTGGTAACATTTTAATTTGAAATTTATCAAATCTATATAATTTGTAATGAAATTATTCATTACTTTCTCCCTACAGAATTCATTAATTTTTTTTGTCTAGTTTTATTTTTTAGGTTATGATTATTATTCATTAATTTATCATTATCCCTTTCTAATTTTTCTTTTAAAAAACCTATCAAAATTTAATTTAAGGGATTATTATTACTATTTATTAGAAAATATCTTAGATCATAATCCAGTAATCTTCAACTAGCCTCTAAGCACATGCAACACATGCTCAGAGGCTCTTCTATTTTTTTGGTGTTAATAATTTGAATCCATTATAATTTGGGATTACTACATTTTTTAATCATAAAATACCTAGAGGTGTGATAAGTGTTATGTATTTATGGATGAAATATTTTTTTCATTACACCCCTAGATCTTTTATGATTAGAAAATGTAGTAACTCCAAATTATAATGAATTCAAATTATTAATCTTTACCCAAAAAATAAAAGATCCTCACGTGCGTGCTCAAATGTTAGTTATTAATAAATAAAAATGTGATGTTAGTGGGGATCCAAATTAGTACTGGTAAAAATTTGTTACATCAATAATTTGTAAAAATGTTGTAAAATAGTTTGTAGTGTAGCATTACTCTTTTTTTTTTTTTTTTACTTTTTTTTTTTAAATTTTATTTATCTACTCTTTCTTAGGATTGGGGTATTGGACTATTGAAGGAGCAATGTTAGGACTACAAAGAATCACACAGCTTTTGCCACAACTCATCACATAGCGAGTTATGAGTGGTGGAAGTGTAGACCCACATGGCCTGCAGAGAGTGTACCACAAAATACGTGCCCCTCTTTATAGTACACGAGTGTTTGTGTTGCCATTAGTTTCATAGGCGAATGGTGCATGATGCATGAACCGCAGGCCTCTATTTGCAGAAAAAAGTTCATGAACATGGCCTGCAAATAACACAAGACTAATTTGAGAGCCCAAAGGCCCCAAAGATCTACACTAGACGTGAGGCCTATTTTGATATCCAATCCTATCTGTCTAAGCTTCTGGAAAGACCACTATAAAGAATTGGGCCCTAATAACAGTTCCATTTTTATTTCATTCTTTAAATATTTGATATTTTTATTTTATGAATTTTAGATTATGGAAGAGAATTGCTACATCTACAATATTTTCATAATAAATCATAAGTAGTAAGTTATTACTGGTTCTAATTTGAATCTACAATTTAAATTATTTTTTTGCCTACCTATAACAACATATCACTTAAAATTTGTTGTCAAAAATCAAAATATTGTGGACATAATGCTCAGTTAGTCAGATAGTCACCTTCTAATAGCCCCTTTTTTCCTCCTAGTAATTAGAATAAAAGTGAATTTTACAATGATGCTTGTCGCGTGCCTTTGGACATACTATTCAATTTAGTAATGATTTTCATCTACTTCACATTTAATTGTCAACTACCAAGTTGGCAATTTGAACGAGTGACTATGCCAACACAAATTTGAAAAAAAGGTCATACATATCTGATTTCCTCTTAAATACGTTGCACCACTTAAATGTAAATAGATATGGAATAACAATATATAAATGAGAAATGCTAACGAGTGCCTTTAGGGCACTCATTAATAATCCATTTAAAGAAAGTTTTTATAGGAAATGAAAGAAAAAAGTAATTCATATTTTGATAACTTTTTTCATTTCCCATAAAAGTGGTATCAAAACTTTCCTAAAATTGATTATTAATGAGTGTCCTAAGGGCACTCGTTAGCATGACCCTATATAAATATATTTCTACCCTAAGACAAGTGATTGATGGGTAATAATCCCAAGGGGTGTGGTGTATTGGTCAGGCGAACTCTAGGATGAGCAATAAAAATCTAATGTCTTGGGTTCGAGTAGCTATATGTGCATTCACTCCTTTGGGGCCATCAAACCGGGAGAATTTAATTGCCTCTTGAATTACCTGAGATGCATTTGCGAGAAACTCCTTGTCGAGGGTCTGTGCGCCCCAAGATTAGTCAAGACAAAGTCCTAACACCTAGTGCCAATAAATAAAAAAAAAAAAAAAAGTGATTGATGGGTAATTATCGGTGAAAACATAATTATTTAGCTTTGTTTGGTCTTCTTTGGTCCCTCCTCCCAAGATCAAAAGTTTCATATAGTTTACCCACTAGACTAAAATCATTTGATAGGAAAATCTCAAAACTCTTTTTTCTCATGCATGTTGTATTCCGATGCAGCAGAATCATGCAACCATTTTTTATGGGAATGTTATTTTGCTCAAGCCGTTTGGCATCAGGCTTCTTTCTGGAATTCATTTAGTTTTTCTTTGCATATTCAGTTAGTTAAAATTATAGATGCTGCCATTCACAAATTACAATCTCCTGAATTTGAAATTTTATGTGTGGCCTGTTGGATGATATGGAATTGCCGCAACAAATAGATCTTTGAAAACAAATCTTCTAGTTTTGTTGGTCTATAGTCTAGAGCTTCTACTTACACTACGGAATTCATGGAGTTTAACAAGATTAACATTGTTTCGACTGGGCCTACTGTTGCTAAATGGTCACCACCCTCTTCAGATACATCCTTTAAAATGAATATTGCTGTATCTCAATCCTAATCTTCTTCTTCTGTTGGGCTGGGTTTAGTCATTCCGAATTCAAAGGGTGAAGTTATGGTGGTCTTGTGTGTAGTGTGAACACGAGGAAAGAACTACATGCTCTATGGACAACAACTTCGGTATTGGGTATTGCTTCTGTTTTGCCAAAATACCAGTTCGTCAAATATCATCGTGGAATGTAACTTTGCTGAATTGGTAGATCTGTTGTACTCGGATAGGATTTGTTCTTTGGAAGTGACTTGGATTTTGGAGGATATTAAGCTAATTTATGAACAAATATTTACTATATTTTTTGTTACGATTACATCTCAACCTTTGATATGTAATCGTGTTGCTCTAGCCCTTTTTAGTGTTGCAAAATAAAATAAGAAGACTATTATTCATTAAAAGAATGCCTCATTTTTCTATTTGTTTAGACTAATCTATAGGGAAAGTTTGTTAAAGTAAGTCTTCCTCTCAAAATAGCAAATGGTGGGCAGTGATAGATGATGTGGTTTCCTAGGTTTCAAACCTACTTTAATGAGAACTTTTGTTCATGTTAAACGGATCTTAAATTTCATTTTAAGCTAGAATCACGGCACTTATCCTTTATTTCTTTTTGTTTCAAATGCGTCTTTTTTAAAGCCAATGTCTCCCGAATGTCTCCCTTAATCCAAACATATACTTTAAGAGTATGACAAGGATAGTTGAAAATTTTTGCACTCTGCAATGTGTAACTTATCTCAAAGGAATTAGAAACCCTGTTTTGAGCATTCGCTCTCTCAATAAACTAACCAAAAAAGCATTGCGATTCAATGCATAACTATTCTCCAAGCTTTTCAATAATTTTCTAATGGAGCACAACTTTAAAAAAAAGGAACAATGTAGCGTACACTCCTGCATAAGATAGGCTGTCACCAAATTGAGGACTTTGTAATCCATCATGTCCTATTAATGTAGCTCTTGTTTTGGCATTAATAGATATCAAACATTATTGAATATCTTCATTGGTGTATGAAGTCCTCTCCTCCTTTACAAACCAAGTTATTTTCTTTACAAATTAAGTTATTATAGAAAATGCCTCGTGGTTCTTTTTGAGAATATCTCGTGTTCCCATACAAACCAAGTTATTACAAAAAATGTCTCATAATCTCAAGATGTTGGTAACAAGTTTCAAATTTAAATTTAAGTTTAAAATTTCATGAGTATTGTGAGAAGCCACCTTTTTGGAGTTTACGCCCTCTAACTTGTTGGTTTTTAATTGTTTTGAGTTTCTCAAGCATATCCATTGTGCCGAGAGTTTGTGGTAATTGACACTTCTTATCTGTCTTCAAATTTCTCCTGTCCCAATTGAAGGGGAAAAAAAAAACCTTAGTGAGAGAGAGAGATAGATCTTTTCGAAAAAATCTCCATTCATCAAGCACCATTAAAAACAATATTAGGACCAGAAAAATTTTACAAGATCAAAGGAAAAACTAGTGGTACAAATACTGGCCAAAAAAAGCTAATGGTACAATAATAGAAATTCAGAATGTATAATAATAATACAAAGAATAATTAAATTTTCAATTTCCATGTGTAAAACCCGAAACTAATTAGGTTTCCCTATAAGAGTAAAATACGAGTCAATCGAGTCGTTGACTCTCACGTCAAACCTAGTACGATTCACCGAGTCCTCCGAGTTGATCTTTCCAAGCCAGAAGCACCGTGTTCATGGTTCCAAAAATCCCCCAAAAACGTCTTCGCCGCATCCAAACTCGGAAAGTAAGTAGGCTCGAGGAAGATCCGACTCAGCGAGTCACACAAGTCGGAGCTCACCACAACTCGGTTCGCATTAGCCTCCAAGCTCCCCATTACAACCACAAGCAATTGCTTGTACGCGAAGTAGAACCTTTTCATTGCTGACTCGATCGATTGCAAAGCTTGAAGAAGATAAACCTTCTCGAACTCTCTCTTCTCGCTGTAAAGCTTCATAGCCGATTCTTGAACCCTAGGTCCGCCTTTTGGGTCCACTTCAACGCCTAGTATGTACGGCACTTTGTGTTTCAGATCCTTGCATTGCTGCGTGATCTCCACCAACGCTTTCGATCTGAAACAAAACGGTTGCGTTTCGTTGATCGAGTTAACGTTGAGTTGGTTCTTGAGTCGGAGAAAATCGTCCGGGTCCATTAACACGTGAAGATCTTCGATCTCGGAGAGAAGCTTCCAGATCCGCTCGATCAAATAACAATCACTCGCGGCTTTTTCGAATTTCTGAGCTTCGACTCGCTCAGTGACTCGCTTCAACATCTGTTGAGTCACGTAGATCCACGACTCGAGGATTTGAAGCGTGGTGTACACCGTCTGATTCTCGTAGTTCTGGATCTGATCGTACGGACTCCTTTTCAAGCGGTGAAGCTCGCTGGGCTTGCAAACGGCGTCGTATTCTAGGTTCGGCTTTCCATCTAGGTTCGGCTCTCCCAAGCCTAGAGTGTACGGACACCTCCTCATCTCGCACTCGATGGAATACAATATCTTCTCAGCGATGTCTTTGGATTTGTGCCACGTGGCGAGACGAGGGAGCAAGCTGGTCTCGCTCGTACGGCTCACCACGGTGGCTTCCGCTTCGCCTGGAAGCTTCCACACCTCAGCGTAGCTCCCATCGCGAACCAACACGCCGTTAGATGATCTCAAATCGACGATCGGAGCCTTGCCACGTGTCTCGCTGTCTTCCTCTTCGTCTTCGCAGAGATTCGCTATGAGCTGTATCTGACTCGTCGTGAGCGACTCGAGCCTCCGCTTCCACTCGCGACGGTTCGCGTACGGTCTCGGGTCGGACAAAACCGTGGAAACGAACCGGAACGAAATCTCTAAAGCTTGCAAGGCCGGTTTGAGCACAGACTCGTTTTTCCAACTCGGGAAATCCTTGGAGCTCCACAACTTTCGGAGCTCCGGTAAGCGAAGATAGTTCTCGTAAGCTGAGCAAGAAGTATCGGAAGCAGCCGATATTTCGGCGGCACGATAGGTAAACGGAACCGAAAGTTGGAACTTATTAGAGAATTTTGGAGATTTGTTAGGCATGTCGGGTGAGACGATCTTTGCTTTCCAATCTAAATCAACCATTTTCTTTGTAAGTGAGAAATTGGAATGAGAGGAAAAGGAAATATATAAATCGGTAATTTTGGAATTTTGTATTTCTGAGCTTGTTTCAATTTGAAAGAGCAGGAGCCTCACAAAGGGTATTTATAGAAGGCTGAGAGATATTTGAGTAAGAAAAGGCGTGTGGAATAAGAGATTAGCATGGAATTTGAAAGCCGCGGTAGTGCGGAAATTTTTAAAAAATAAAAAATTCATTTTTTTTTTAATTTCAAAATTTTATTTTAAAAAAATATAATAATAATCACGAGTCAATACACATCTAAATTTACACTCATTTTCACGTCAATAACCGGATGAAACTTCATTATTAGGTTTATTACCTACATATGTTGTGAATTTGGAGGATACATTAATCACAAGATAACAGTTAAGTGTGTTGTGGATTTAGCGGTAAAAATTGGTATCTGGAGTTTTCGATAAAAATATTTGAAGGAAAATTTAAAAAAGAAAAAAGAAAAAAAAGAATGGGCACATGAAGCTTATCCACCTCACCTAACGTGGACGGTGTCTATGTACGTATAAAGGAGGGAAGCTGCACTTATTGGAATCGTTGAAGTTGGACTTGGGTCATTGCACGTTCTTGTGGTTCAATTCAATCCGCCTAGGAAGCTGATCATCTGCTTCCCAAATTTTTTTGTCTTCTGGCTTAATTACCAATCGGACGTTGACACATGTAACGAACTAGGATTAAGTTAAGTAAAACCGTACTGTTTCAACTTGTTTTGTTAGACCATTGGATTATCTGGATTTTTTATTCTTAAGCTTTTCCTAGGATGCTTCCTTAAGTATTCGGTACCAAGTCCACTGTTGAATTGTTTACCTGTTGACACAAAGTTTGTGCGCCCGCAATTACATACTCTTGCCATTGTCGGTTTACATTGGAATAGTGAACTCAGGAATTTGTCCTTTCTTTTAATGCTTATCCTCTAAATTAACACTATTTTAGGATACATTCGGCCTTTTGTTAAATTGGAAAGCTAAAATAATTTTCTAACATTTCATGCGTCCACAAAACGAGGAAAACCAAAAACCCATAATTTATTGGGTCTATTGGATTGAATTTGAAGATGAATTATTTAAGAAAATAGTACCTACTGATAAAGATAATGCCGACTATTATGTTCTTAAAAAAAAAAAAAAAGCTAATGCCGACTATTCTCTAATATAAAATATAGCAGTTTGATGAGTCTTTACCTTCTCGGATTATATTGAAGCCAATTCAACTTTTAAAAAGTCTTTATTTAAATTGCAATGGGTAAGAAATATAATAGAGCAGCTTGGTTTAGTTTGCGACGTGATAGAACATAGAAGTATAAAACAATTTGATTAGGTTCTACCTTGTTCAGTGGACTTCCAGAGATTGAGCCCAAAATATTTGTTGTTTGAGTTTTGACATCTAAAGGGCAAGAAATTGTTTATCCAAATATCAGGAATTAGCATTTGACCTTTTAAATTTTTATTCATTTAAAACTTTTTTTTTAATGAAACCAAGGATTAAGGTCCATTTTCAAATATGTACAACCTTTGCAAACAACAATAAATGTCAATTTACATGTTAGAGAACCTTTTTAGAACATATTCCACCATTTAATGACAAAGACAGATCTGCTGAAACAAACCGTTTAAGCAAAACTCTTTTATGTATAAGAAACTAATTCACTTTTTTTTTCTTTGTATCCTCTACTTATCTCCAAACTCCAAAGGGTCGAATTCAAGTAGTGGTGTATGTAACAATTACTATTTCTTCTTTGTTCTTTGTGATATTCCCCTAGTGTTTGTCACCATCAATAGTGCATCTTTACCAAACAATGATATAGAGTGATTTAATTGAAGAAATTGAGTTGATGTATCCCGGCCCCTATGACTTATGTTTGCTAAATTGGATGACCCTATCCGGCTATCCAAACCAGAAAATAGTATAGAGTAAAAATTGGACCAAATATATAGAACCTCATAGTTAGCTATAAAAACACCCTCCATTTTTTTTTCTTCTAGAGATTTAAACCTAACATGAATTTGATTTTTCTTTATGCATAGGTCAAAAGGAAAAATAAATGTCAATGGAAGACCATTTCATTTCATTCACATCGGTCTTTATAGTCCATCGAAATCCAGAACATGGGGTATAGCTAATTTTCCCCCATTCAAATAATGGGAATTGGTTCTCTTTGCTTTTGGAATTTGGATAAGCCTCCATTCCTTTTGTCCCATTCCCACACTGCCCAAATTCAATGGCAGCAGGCTCTAAAAAAAACATTGTTGTTTGCCGATTGGACTCAATCACCGCGTTTACCGCTTCAAATTTTAGCCAATCCCACCGCCTTTGATTGGTACACGTATCACCTATAATTGCGCCCTCTAACTAAAAAAGCAAGAGTCATGGCGTTTATTATTTAGTGAGTGGCATCCAACTCGGCACAGAACAAGCCAACTCTTCTTTTGATTTCGATATTTCTCGAGCCAACTGGAAAAATCACGCGAGGAAAACCACGTGACATGTCCACACTAATTTCCCGACACGTGGCGTGCACAGCACGTGACCCACACCCACTATATCATCTACTCGTACCTGTCTGGATTTAGGTGGACAGATCAAGTTCCACTGGCGGTGCCAAATCGACACTCGAGATCGTGCCACGTGGAGGCTACGGTTGGGATAGTAACGGTTATTTGGCTTCCACGTCCCGCGATGGGACATGTGTCGTTGAACAAAGTGGCCGTTGATTCTTCATTCTTCGGTATGGGCCGCCAAACCTCGAAAAAAAAGTGTGTAAAATATAAAAATGTTATTTTGTGTATTTTTGACTTTGAAGAGAGTCAATTATTTAATGCTTTGGCATAGGTCTCCTAGCAAGGAAGCATGTTTTCTGGATTATCATGATTCATGGGGCATTACCTATAATGCACTAACAATGAGGAATTGGACCTTTTATCCATTAATAATAATAATAATAAGTCTTTGTAGAAGAGGATAGGGACGAATCAAAATTTCCTGGCATATTCTTGAGATGGTGTCGGTATAAAAGCACCCCAAAAAAAAAAAAAAGGGCTATTGTTGGGCTTGCTTGCCCCTTGATTAGAGATTTATATGATTATATTTTTATCCTTTTCAGCATGCCGTGCTTCCACAGTGATTCAATTTCAAAGTCTCTTTTATGAATTTGCCCCCAAAAAAAAAAAAAGAGTGGGAGAGAGTTAAAAGCTGATGATTATGATTTTTGATACGATTTTTGTGCTCGCTTTTGTAGCAAAAAAGATTGTCATGGAAAAATAATGGCTATACTAAACTTTTTTAGAAGAATGGGCATACTAAATTTATTGAGAGTATGATGCCTTCCGGATAAAACATGGCTCCAAATCCTTTATTGTGATTTGACAATTGTGCGGCTTACCTCCTCATAAAATTTGGGGAATTTTTTTTCTTCAAATTTTTGAAGGGTAACCAATTAAGTGTGCGTTTAGATTATAATGAAAAATTAAAATTATTTTAGTATTAGCTTATTTTTGCTACTATTTATAGGTCTCGTTGTACTTTTTGGTACTATTCATGGGTCTTACTGTATTATTTCAACTAACTTTTACTTTTATCTACAGTACTTTCAGTATTAAGTTTTCAGTTTCAGCAAAATAAGATATATCTAAACACACCCTAAATTTTATTGTTTAAAAGTAATAAATTAAACTTGTAGATTTTAAATTCTCAAAAAAAAAAAAAAATTGTAGATTTTAAAAAATATCAAATGAAACCTGCAAGTTACAACCCATATTAAATTCTAAACACTATCCTTGTTCAATTTAAATGATTTGAGCTATTTTCATTTGTTAGATCATTCACATCCGGTCTTTCATATGCTATATGTTAGTATATTTTATTTAGTATTAAAGCACAAAAATAACTCATTATTCAATCTTGCAAAGTCTTGCAATTGCAAAAATATTTGCAATTGTGATACAGTGCCATCATACATTTTACGATGGCACTGTAGCTCAATTATAAACCAAAATATAATTTTTTATTCCAGTTTCCCTTTTGTTCTCTCTCTCTCTCTCTCTCTCTCTCTCTCTCTCTCTCTCTCATCACTATTTGCTCTCTCTTTCTCTCCCATGCCTCTGTTGGTGTGGTGGGCTGTGGGTGGTGTTGGCTTTGATTCTTTTTTCCTCTTTTTTTTCTTAGTGGTGGTGGGTTTGATGAGTGTGGGTATGGTTAGATTGGTTCATGGGTTGCTCTCTTAGTGATGGGTTTTGGCCGTGGGTATGGGTGTTGGGTTTGCTTGATAATGGGTTCTAGTGATGTTTTGGTCGTGGGTGGGGTTGGGTTTGCTTTTTCTTTTTCTTTTTTCCTAGTGGCGGTGGGTTTATGACTGATGTGGTGGTGGTGGTAAGGGTTGCCATGGTGGTGGTGATTTTTGTTGGCCGTGGGTGATGTTCATGGGTGTGGTTGAGATGTGTTTTGGCCATGGGTGGTATTGGGTGGTGGCGGTGGTGGGGGGGTTGTCGTCGTGGTGGTGGGTTTGATGAGTGTGGATATGGTTGAGCTTTTTTTGGTGTTGCTAATCAGTTGTGGCTGTAGGTTGCTTAAGAGGTAGAGGGAGAAAGAGAGGAAGAGGAAGAGAGAGAGAGAAATAGTAAAAAAAAAAATTTAAATAAAGTGGCAAAAAAAAAAGTTTGGGATGTTGGGTGTTTTGAAACATGGTATGGTATAAATGATAAAGTAGCTTTGAAATGGTAAAATGAATTTTTTTTTTAGAAACTAGATGTGAATACTCTTACATTTTAAAAAAACCTCGTGATTTTAATTTATAATTTAATTTCTTATACCTCTTTTAAGTAGGGGATTGGTTTTTAGAATCCTTTGACTATAGGATTTAAAATGTACATTTTATTAAAATTAGCATTTAATGCTTCCAAGTTGGAACATGCTTTCAGTACTTTATCAACTGGTTTAGCTAACTTTTACTACATTTTGTTATAGTGTTTGTATCATTGAAGTGTGATCTCTTATTAAATTTTGTTCTCACCCGGAATAATTATAATGGCATTTGGTGTGGGGAAATGTTTTAGAATTTTTGGGAATGTTAAATGGGGTAATGTTTTAGGATTTTCGGAAATGTTGAAAATTTTTCACATTTGGTTGTAAATCACACAAGGAAGTTAACCTCCTTTTTATAGGAATTTAAACTCTCTTTGAAACAGGTGAGTATCCAGATTCCTAAGCTTAAAAGAAATTACATATGTTATATATGAACATTTTTACTATTTTTCCCTTATCGTTTAACCAATGGAAATCATATTATACCATATACCATATGTAGGGACTGTTTTTATGGCCCAAGCCCAAAAGATATGGGTTGAAAGCCCAACGAACCCAGAACAATGAATTTGTAGAGAGTGGGCGCAAGAGCTGGGCTGGTTATGAAGTAAACGATGGTGGGTTAGGTTACTTAGTGTGATGATAACATGAAATAATGCTTAATTAACTCCATGAAAGAATATCCGAAGAGATGTTTTATTGAACGAACAATGGTTACAACATTCAGAGTTACAATACAGCTTCTCTCTCTCTCTCTTTGTTCTTTCTTTTTTCCCCTCCCCCCTTATTAGGGACCTTTCTTCTTTATATAGCATCATTTCCCATCATCTCCTACCGTCCACCTATTCCTCATCTGCGTATCCACTCAATTGCACGTCACGTTAGGTGTCTGCTTTAGCTCTTGGTGAGTGGCGGTAGCTGAGGTTGCATTGTTCAGGGGTCTTCTCCACATAAATGCGGCCAGAAAAGCTGTTGCAGTGCATTAAATACGGTGGTGACAGCTTTTCCTTTAGATGTCTCATCGTTCTGATCTTCCCCAGGCCTACCTAGAACTTATTATTATCATTGGGATCGTTAGGGAGATCATATGGACCTTCCTCACGTTTGTTTGATCAAGACTATTTGTGGCAGAGGAGTGAGACGTCTTCGGACAAGTGGTGACCTCTTCGGACGGTACTCCCCCTCTACTTATGGGTTTCTTGCCCTCAAATGAGCCGTCCCTACCCATCTATTGCTCCTCAGAAATAAGATACTTCTTAACATGGTGTCCCGGACCCATTAAGTAGCTCTGGGCTTTCACCCCCCACAATAGCCCCTCAAAATCTCTATTTTTCCCTCGTGACCGAAGAGGAGAAATGAGATTTTGACTTGTCACGGAATAAAAGCTTGAAAAATAGACAAAGATTCGGCCTGGCACGTGTGTAGGTATAGATGCGTGCGCTCCATCATTGCTGCCGCTGTTTTCCATATTCCCAAAGCGCCACATTAATTACTCTAAGAGGCGCCTTGTCCTTTACATCCAACAGTAGGCTACTAATCCAACGGATGGGGTTCTTCCTCGGGACTCAGGTGAAATAACTTCCGCCCCTTCGTTTGGCCTCGTATAAAGTCTCAGAGCTAGACCTTTCTCCTTTACTCTGCAACTTTCAGATCATCCCACAAGAACAAGCACTCAAACGCCCAGAGCTCTTCCAATCGCCGATTTCGCTTCTCCTCAGTCCTCAGGAATCCTTCTGCGAGTTCAGAGATCGGTCTCTAGTCCAGTTCCTGTAAGTTTTCATCGTTTCAATCCTTCAGTTTTCTCTTCGACCGTCCATTTTTCAGTTTGAGCGACCATTTCCTCACTGCTACGTTATACCTCCATTTTTCCGTTGAGTGATGGGTAAGCTCGAGTATTTGGTAGACAGCCCCTCCTAGTTGGAGAAGTTTAGGGCCACGTACCGTATACCTCCAAACGTGGGTGTGAGGTATTGCCCTCCGGAAAAGATATTAACCGATCGAGAAATGGGGGAAGTTGTGATTCCGGTTATCGCCTTCCTAGAGGGGGGAATGACGATCCCCATGGGCCCTATTACCACTAACTACCTTCGAAACCATAGGATTACCCCCTGGCAATGCGGGCCTAATATGTTTAGGATTCTAGAAGCGATTGAGGACCTTAACCGCCTCCTGGGATTAGGGCTCACTTGGCTTGACGTGGTGCACATGTATGAGTTCCATAGCCAACAAGGAGCGGGATATTATTTAAAATCCCGGTCCGACATTGTTAGGCTCATTTCTTGCCTCCCCAAATCTAATAAAGGGATGAAGGATGACTACGTGATCATCTCGGGCGCGTGGCATGACGGCCATCACTGTCCGACCAGACCAGGAGAGCCAGGTGGGACACATTAGGCTTAGGCACACTAACCATAGGCTCAGGACCTTCGTCTTTTAACAGTTTTTTATTCTTCTTGTATTGCCGCTTTCCAGTTTCTAACAAAGCTCTGCTGTGACTTGTAACAGATAGAAGAAACATCTCTCCTCGGCTCAGCCTTACCAACTTCGCCGTGCTCAACTATTTGCTGCGGTCCGAGATCTTCGTAAGCGAGGACGGACAACTCCGATCGGCTCCCCTCATCCTAGGGTACAAAGCAAGGTGAAAAGATCTCCAACCGGTCGGCAACACGATAATCCAGGGAGACGAACGTCTCAACCATATCGACGTTTCGTTCAAGGGTTTTTTGGCACCGCACGACCTTCCACCAGTACCACACCCAAACCCCCAGGGTATACCCCCTCTCGTCCAGCCACTACAGCAAGCTCCCCTCGGACCAGAGGTTGAGGGTGAAAAGGTTGGTTCCTCCACCTCCTCGCTAGAAGAACAGATAGACAAGTTCCACTTCGAAGGGGAAGCTTCAGGGGCAAATCAAATGGTAGAGGTCTCGGACGCCGAGGAGGGAGGTGATAGGCATTCCAGTGTTCACCCATTTTTGGTAACTGCCCTCCTCGATGACTCTTCGGACGAGGACATGGCGGATTTGAAACGCCTGATGAGGAACAGGGGCCAAAAGGCCGAGCAAAAAGGCGTTGGGACCTCTCATCCAATAGAGATCCCACCTCAAGCGCCCCCCGAGGCTCCTGAACTCGGCTCGAAGCCCATACCAAACCTACAGAAGAAGAGGCCTCACGAGCCTGAAGAAAGGGAGGTGGAGGTGCCACCAAAAGTGAGTAAGTAGCAGAAGACGGCGAGGGACCGAGGAAAAAGGGCCACTTCCACCGAAAGCCGAGACGAGGTACTCGGGGCTGAGGTACGCCGAGGAGTAGGACCTCGCACGTGGTCCCCAAGACTTGAGCTGGATGGCGCCCCCATTCTTTGGGATACCTCCCTCAAGAATTATGATGGGGGAAGGGCAGGGTACGTCGCTGAGGCCCTGCAGCAACCACTCCTCCTCCCTCACGACATGGAGTCCTACAGGTGTTTCAACTAGCAGGAGCTCTTCTTATCCCTTAAGAGGGATATGGCCATGGTAAATGAACTTGCTCTCTTAATTTGAGTTCCATTTTTAATTCGCTCTGCTTCCTTTTTTCACCTTGTGCTAAAAATGTTGTCACGCAGATTACTCAGCAGATCTACGTGGCTGAGGAATGGAACAAAAAGTCCTACCTCGAGGCCCAAGTAGCAGTCCAGTCTCAATCTGAGGCGGAGAGGGCTCTCGGCCAGCTGAAGGATGACTATGCTCGCCTATCCGAGCAGCTTAAGGCCGTGACCCGGGAGAGGGACAACAATAAGGCCGACCTCCAAAACGCCGAGACCCAGGCCGAGGAGCAGCGCAAACAATTGCGCGCGTCAGAGATCAACCTGGCAACCGAAAGGGAGCTGGTGAAGGGTCTCAACGCTGAACTCCAAAAAGCCAGGGAGAGCGCCCGAGTAGCCGAGCAGGAGGTTCAACTGGCCAAGGAGTCAGTTGAAGCTGAGAGGAGAGCGGCATATCAGCTGGGAGTGGATGAGACTGGGAAACTGCTTACGGAGCAATTTGCTTTGGTTGCTCGTGAGTACTGCGACGTAACCTGGCAAAAGGCACTGGACGTCGCTGGGGTCTCTTCAAACTCTCCCCTGAGGCTTCCTGGGAGCATATACTACGATCCAAAGATCCGAGAACTCCCGGAGACTGACCCTCCTGCTCAACAGCCTTTTTAGGCCACGAAGCAAGGCTTAGTCAGTGTAGCTTCCCCATCCGCCTTCGGTGCACCTAGAGAGGCTAGTCAGCCAGTTAAACCAGCCAAAGACAAAGGTCATGGGTTGGACGAAGAGAAAACTCCTGCTGAGTCCAAGAGCCAAGCCTCAGAAGCTGCTACTTAGACGGGCCAGGTTGCTGACCCTGTGGTCCCTTCAGCTCGAGAGTAGATGCATAAGGCCCCCCTTTTCCCTCTTGTTTTTCTTTTTGTAAGAGGTTGCAATCTACTCTTTTGATTAATGAAGCAGTTTTTCCTTAGCATTTATTTCCTTTGTTGCGTGTAATACAACTTGTTGTTATTATGAAGTCTTGTACTTTAACTTTATTGTGATCCTTTCCAAGTTTGCACGAAAGAATAAGAGGCGATGTAGGTTAGGGTTAACTTTAACACATTCAAGAACTTCAATCATAGCTCATCAGAGAATGATACTTCAATAAAAACTGCTATATTTGGATTTAGAGTCTAACACTTAAAGGAATTGTAGCGAAGTGTTAACTAACCCATATCATCTGGTCCGAGGACTACAGGCATGAATGGATTTACGTTTAAACACTTAAAGGAATTGTAACGGAGTGTTAACTAACCCATATCATCTGGTCCGAGGACTACAAGTATAAATGGATTTACGTTTAAACACTTAAAGGAATTGTAACGGAGTGTTAACTAACCCATATCATCTAGTCCGAGGACTACAGGCATGAATGGATTTAAGTTTAAATATTTAAAGGAGTTGTAACGGAGTGTTAACTTTAAAGGAGTTGTAACGGAGTGTTAACTAACCCATATCATCTGGTCCGAGGACTACAGGCATGAATGGATTTAAGTTTAAACACTTAAAGGAGTTGTAACGGAGTATTAACTAACCCATATCATCTGGTCCGAGGACTACAGGCATGAATGGATTTAATTTTAAACACTTAAAGGAGTTGTAATGGAGTGTTAACTAACCCATATCATCTGGTCCGAGGACTACAGGCATGAATGGATTTAAGTTTAAACACTTAAAGGAATTGTAACGGAGTGTTAACTAACCCATATCATCTGGTCCGAGGACTACAGGCATGAATGGATTTAAGTTTAAACACTTAAAGGAGTTGTAACGAAGTGTTAACTAACCCATATCATTTGGTCCGAGGACTACAGGCATGAATGGATTTAAGTTTAAACACTTAAAGGAATTGTAACGGAATGTTAACTAACCCATATCATCTGGTCCGAGGATTACAGGCACAAAAGGATTTAAGTTTAAACACTTAAAGGAATTGTAACGGAGTGTTAACTAACCCATATCATCTGGTCCGAGGACTACAGGCATGAATGGATTTAAATTTAAACACTTAAAGGGATTGTAACAGTTCAATATGCTGATTAAAAGAAAAGCTTGATCAATAATAATACCTTTTGAGGTTGTTTACATTCCATGGGCATGGTATCACATGATTGTCCAGGTCTTCAAGGAAATATGCCCCAAAGCCAGCTCCTGAAGTAATACGGTATAGTCCTTTCCAGTTAGGCCCTAGTTTACCCCAAGCTTGGTTCTTGGCAGTGCCAACCACCTTTCTTAGTACCAGATCGCCAAGTTCCAGAGGCCTGAGCCTTACGTTGGCGTCGTAGCCCTGTCTAAGCTTTTGTTGGTAATGCGCCAATCGAACCATTGCGTTTTCCCTCATTTCATCAATTAGGTCCAAGCTCTTCTCTAGTTGTTCATTGTTACCCGTCAGATTGAATGAGCTAGTTCTCAGCGTCGGGAACCCAGTTTCCAAAGGTATGACAGCTTTAGCCCCGTAGGTCATCGAGAAAGGGGTCTCTCCGGTAGACCTGCGTGGAGTAGTTCTGTAGACCCAGAGCACATGTGGCAATTCTTCTACCCATTTACCCTTCGCGTCGTCTAGTCTCTTTTTCAAGCCATTCACAATGACCTTGTTGACAGCTTCAGCCTGGCCATTACCCTGGGGATAAGTTAGGGTGGAGTACCTATTTATGATCCCCAGCTCGCTACAATAGCTCCTAAATGTTTTGCTATCAAACTGCAGACCATTGTCCGAGATGAGAACGCATGGGACTCCAAATTGAGTAACTATACTCTTCCACACAAACTTTTGCACGTCTACGTCTCGGATGTTTGCAAGTGATTTTGCTTCGACCCACTTGGTGAAGTAGTCAGTGCCGACCAGCAGATATTTCTTGTTTCCTGCAGTCTTAGGGAATGGTCCCACGATATCCAAGCCCCATTGGGCGAAAGGCCACGGGCTGGATAGCGGTTGAGAGTCCCCCCTGGCTGATGAATGTGTGGGGCAAATCGCTGACACTGATCACATTCTTTAACATAATCCAGGACTTCCTTTTGCATGTTTGGCCACCAATAACCTTGAGTGATGGCTCGGTGAGCCAAGGATCTTCCTCCAGTGTGGCTTCCACAGATTCCTTTATGCAGTTCTTCTAACAACAGCTTAGCCTTTTCAGGATGCACGCACAACAAGTACGGCCCTGAATAGGAACGTTTGTATAGCTTCTGATCCTCAGACAACCAGAACCTGACTGCTTTCCTCCAAATTTTATCGGCTTCTCCCTTCTCTTCAGGCAGGATATCTTCCTTCAGAAACTTAACCAACGGGTCCATCCAACTGGGTCTAGCCCTGACCTGATGCACTTGAATTACCCCTTTTCCTGCTTCGGTAGGCTTATGCAGGTCCTCAACGAGGATAACTCTCGGCAAATCTTGTGCCGAAGAGGTGGCTAGAATGGCCAAGGAGTCAGCGTGTGAGTTGCCACTCCTAGGAATATGCAGCAAGCTGAAAGACTCAAACCCTGACTACAGATGTTTAGCTCGGCTCAGGTATCCCTGCATTCTTTCGTCCTTTGCCTCAAACTCTCCCTGAACTTGACCCACAATCAACCTTGAGTCCGAGAATACTTTTACTGCCTTTCCTCCCATCCTTTGGACCATACTCATCCCCATCAACAGGGCTTCGTATTCCACCTCATTATTGGTCGCCGAGAAGCCCAGCCTTAACGCCTTTTCAATAATGATTCCCTCGGGGGATATCAGCACTAGCCTCACTCCGGAGCCCCTCAAGTTTGCGGCCCCAACCACGTACGCCTCCCAATGGGAGGGGCCTTGTTGAGAAATCACGCCAACCAATTTTCCGTCCATGTCCGTTGTCAGCTTTACCTCTTCTAACCGGGGCTCTGTGAACTTGGCTACCAAATCAGCAAGCACCTGGCCCTTGACTGAGGTACGTGGCATATACTTGATGTCAAAAACCCCTAGGATCGTCCCCCATTTTGCAATTCTCCCTGTGTAGTCTGCACTTCGGAGTATAGCCCTGAGCGGAAGCTGGGTGAGGACGACGACTGTATGGGCTTAGAAGTAATGTGGGAGCTTTCGTGTACCGTGCACTACTGCTAAAATAGCCTTTTTCAACAGTAAATAATGGACCTCGGCTTCATGAAGTGACTTGCTTACGCAATAAACGGGTTTCTGCACACCGCCCTCTGCTCGGATCAGCACCAAGCTTACGGCATGGGTAGCTACAGCGATATATGCAAACAAGACCTCGTCGGGCTCAGGGTTGGACATGATTGGTGGTCGAGCTAGATAATCTTTCAACTGTTGGAAGGCCACAGCACACTCCTCTGTCCACTCGAACCCTTTCCACTTGTTAATCAAGGAAAAGAAAGGTTGGCACCTATCCGCTGATCGAGAGATAAATCGATTTAGGGCTGCCGTCATCCCCGTTAGTTTTTTGAATCTCGTTGGGGTTCCGAGGAGGTTGTAACTCATTAATGACCATTATCTGATCAGGGTTGACCTCGATTCCCCTGTGAGTCACCATATATCCCAGAAACTTGCCTGACCCCACACCAAATGAGCACTTAGCAGCGTTCAAGCGTAGCTTGTACTTCCTGAGAACTTCAAAGGTGCTTTCTAGGTCCTTCACGTGCTCGGACACCACTTTGCTCTTCACCACCATGTCATCTATGTAAATCTCGATATTCCTTCCCAGCTGTGGTTCAAACATCCTCGTCATCATCCTCTGGTAAGTAGAACCCGCATTTTTTAAGCCGAAAGGCATCACCTTATAGTGATAGTTGCCCATGGGAGTCAGAAAAGCAGTCTTCTCCTGATCTTCCTGGGCTAAGGGTATCTGATGATAGCCTTGGAACGCGTCCAAGAAGCTCATTCGGGGGTGCCAGACGATGGCATCTACTAGCCGATCGATTTTAGGTATGGGGAATGGATCCTTAAGGCATGCCTTATTTAAGTCGGTGAAGTCCACACACATTTGCCATTTCCCACTCTTCTTCTTCACCACCACGGTATTTGCCAACCACTCTGGGTAGAAGACTTCTTTAATAACCCTAGCTTGCTTAAGCTTTGCTACCTCTTCTTCGACCGCTTTAGCGTGTTCCTTGGATGGACGCCGAGGTGGCTGCTTCTTAGGGGTGATCATGGGGTTTACCCTCAAATGGTGGCATATAAAGTCTGGATCCACCCTAGGGGCTTCATAAGCGTTCTAGGCGAACACATCGAGGTTTTCCTTAAGAAGTCGCATTAACTCCTCTTTTTCCTGCAAGGGTAGCCGGGATCCGACTTGGAAGAATTTTTCGGGATTATCCCCAATGGGGACTTTTGTCAAATCTTCGCACCCTGCGCCCTTGTCCGGATCTTTTGTGGGCGATAACCGGTGCTTTAGTTGCTATAAGCCCCTTTCGGCTATGGTCGATGACTCAGCTCCGGGTTCGTGCTGAATGGCAGCCACTAAGCATTGTCTAGCTACAAATTGGTCCCCTCAGATTTCGCAAAGTCGGCCTTCGGAAGGATATTTGATTTTCTGATGCAAGGTGGAAGAAATCGCCCCCAGCGCATGAAGCCAAGTTCTGGCTACAATCGCCGTATAGGGTGAAAACACGTCCACGACTATGAAATCCACCTCCACCACCTCTGAGCCAGTCTGCACAGGTATGATGTTAAGTCACTAAGTTTGAGGTTCAACCCCTTGTAGAGATCAGGGTACATTATTTCCACAGCGCTACCTTGGTCAACCATCACCCGTTTCACATCGTACCCCCCAATTCTGAGGGTGACGACCAACGCATCATCATGAGGCTGGACAGTGCCCACCTTGTCGGCGTCCAAGAAACCTAAAACCAGTTGATCATCAAGTTTGCACCTCTTCGGACCCTGGCGAGATTCTCCCGCAGGTAACCGATCCACCGACATGACCTTGGATGGCCAGGATCCTGTTTTCCCTGAGGCCGTAAAGATAAAGTTAATAGTTCCCAGAGGGGGTTTTAGAGGATCATCCCTCCGGGAGTTCACGCTCATCGGACCTCCTCGGCCACTGGTGTGATGTAGGAGATGTCGCAATTTCTCCTCGCTGACTAGTTGTTCCAAATGAACCCACAAGTTCCTGCAGTCCTCATTCGTGTGCCCATGATCCTGGTGGTATTGGCAGTAGAGATTACGATTACGTCTGTCAGGATTCCCTGCCATCTTGTTCGGCCACTTGAAGAACGGCTCGTTCTTGACCTTTTCTAAAACTTGGTGGACTGGGTCTCTAAATACGGTGTTGACAGTCTGGGGATTGGCTGTTCCTGACTGCGCAGGAAAATCTTTCCTCGGTTTGCTGCTGGTGTATCGATCCGACCTGAAATCCCTCCTTTCTAGGGGGATAACCTTCTCCTTACCTTTCCCTTATTGTTGGTCTTCTTCAACTCTCTTGTACTTCTCAATGCGGTCCATTAGCTGACGAATGCTAGTAACGGGTTTACCAGACAAGGATGTCCTTAAACCGTGATCGGTAGGGAGGCCGAGCTTAAACGTTTCTAGGGCCATTGCGTCAAAATTGCCTTCTATGTCATTAAACATTTCCCAATATCTATCCGAATATACCTTCAGGGATTCTCCTTCCTGCATGGTCAAAGATAGTAGAGAAGACAGAGGTCGGGCCACTCTTCGGCAGGTGACAAACCGTGAACCAAAAGCTTGGGTGAGCTCTTTGAAGGAGCTGATTGAATTTGGGTTCAGCCCATTGAACCACCTTATGGCAACTAGCCCAAGATTAGAAGGGAAAACCTTGTACATCAGCGCTTCATCCCTGGAGTAGACAGCCATCCTTTGGTTAAAATGACTCACGTGTTCCACGGGGTCTGTTTTGCCGTTGTAGATGGTGAACGTTGGTTGGTTAAAGTGCCGAGGAAGTCTGGCCTCTTCAATCCTGCGCGTGAAGGGTGACCTGAAAATCTGGTTTAGAGCCCTGCTCATGGCGTCGTTTCCGATGTCTCCACGTGATGGGCTTCTGCGTTGCCCCTTGTGAGGAGATTCCTCTTCATAGGTATATGACTTGTTGGCTGGTGTCCTGGATTTGGGTTGATAAGTGACGTCCGGCTCGTCATCAGGGTCCTCATCAGAGTACGAAGGAGCCCATTTCCTCTTTGCATGGCGTAACTCCCTTTTTAGCTTTTCAACCTCCCGCTACAAATCTCGGTTCTTCTCTGCATGGGACATGTGGCTCCCGCCATGTGACTAGCTCTGACCAGGGGGTATGGTGTGCACGCTACCCTCGCGGTCTTGTCTTCGCTCTAGGTTAAGAAAATGATCCTCGTGCTGAGATGCCCTAGACTCCGCTTCTTGTTCACCGTGTTCAGCCATCACCTGCCGTTGTCTTCGCTCCTACACGAGCTCTCCCCACAGACGGCGCCAATTGTAGGGACTGTTTTTATAGCCCAAGCCCAAAAGATATGGGTCGAAGGCCCAACGAATCTAGAACAATGAATTTGTAGAGAGTTGGCGCAAGAACTGGGCTGGTTATGAAGTAAACGATGGTGGGCTAGGTTACTTAGTGTGATGATAACATGAAATAATGCTTAGTTAACTCCATGAAAGAATATCTGAAGAGATGTTTTATTGAACAAACAATGGTTACAACATTCAGAGCTACAGTACAACATCTCTCTCTCTCTCTTTGTTCTTTCTTTTTTCCCCTCCCCCTTTATTAGGGACCTTTCTTCTTTATATAGCATCATTTCCCATCATCTCCTACCGTCCACCTGTTCCTCATCTGCGTATCCACTCAAATGCACGTCACGTCTGGTGTCTGCTTTAGCTCTTGGTGAGTGGCGGTAGCTGAGGTTGCACTGTTCAGGGGTCTTCTCCACATAAATGCGGCCAGAAAAGCTGTTGCAGTGCATTAAATACGGTGGTGGCAGCTTTTCCTTTAGATGTCTCATCGTTCTGATCATCCCAGGCCTACCCAGAACTTATCATTATCATTGGGATCGTTAGGGAGATTATATGAACCTTCCTCACGTTTGTTTGATCAAGACTATTTGTGGCCGAGGAGTGAGACGTCTTTGGACAAGTGGTGACCTCTTCGGACGGTACTCCCCTTCTACTTATGGGTTTCTTGCCCTCAAATGAGCCGTCCCTACCCAATTATTGCTCCTCGGAAATATGATACTTCTTAACATGGTGCCCTGGGCCCATTAAGTAGCTCTGGGCTTTCATCCCCCACACCATATAATAAAAGTCGGGCTAAAAAAGTTGTAGTTGCACCAAGTGGCAACATCAAATTGTAGAAAATTCATTAAATTTCTTTTTTTTTAAAAAAATTTAATTTAGTTGTTTGGTGCCATACAACTACCATACTTAGGGGAGACCTATTGTAGTTCCTTAGATAATTTTCTCAAAAGAAAAAAACCATCTTGGAATAAAAATATTATAAGTATTTAAAAAAAAAATGTGCATCTAACGTTATCTTTAAAAGCTGTTGTTTTGCTACACGATATAAAGGATAAGCACATTTTCTATCTCGAAAAAAAGAAAAAGAAAAGGATAATCACATTTAAAGTTCTTAATAAAACACCATTTAGTTTGTTTTCTTGGTAAAAGAGGTTTGGCTCAAAAAAAACCCTACACTCTAGTTAGAGAGGTTTGGATTAAAAAAAAAAAACACCATAGTTTGTATTGCATCTAAATTCAAATCTATAAATATGGTACATCAATGCTTCGGATAAAAAAGCTAATCTATAAATTGTTCTTATCAACTTTGTTATGCTTATAAACCTTTTCATTTCACCATTATCAACAATTTCCTCTTTAATAATTGAGTGTTGATTAGGAATCCTCAAATGTTAACCTTCAGTAAATTTAATAATGCATCATTTGAAGTCGAAAATAGAAGGGAGAATTTGAGAAGAGCATTGAGCTTTGATTGTGGGAGTATGTAATAGCAAATCGTCAATTATTATGTATCTGGTAATTCGATTTATATATCTTTTGTTTTTTGTGATTTGGACGGATTTACAAATTTGTATGTTTCTATTGCTTCTTTGTTTTTTATTCCTAAGGTTTGGATATCAATTATTAAGTACTAAACAATTAAAATTCAACAATAAAAATCATAGATATTGTGACTCTTATTCTAGAAATTGGATTTTGACAGATATATTTGTGCTTTTTGTCTCAATTTTGTCTTCTTCTTTTTTATATGAACTTTTGGTCTCAATTTTAGCCCTTTCTTTGTTTTGGATTACAAGTTTGGCCTTGTAGTGGATCTCAATAGCATTACATTGGTCTTTATCTTAAAGATAAGGCTTTCATTGCTATAGCAAGAATGGTAGATAGGTATGTATCCCTTGCATGCATACATTTTTTTTTTTTTTTTTTGATACGAAATGCGCAATTTTTTATTGAACTGGAGAAAATAATAAAGCGTCTTGAATCACTAACGATTCAATGAAAGATGGACAATCCTCCATCCAGGTTACAAAAGAGTCTAAATCTTTAGCATAAGCTGCTAAGATATGAGCTGGCTTATTAGCCTGTCCTCTCACATGCAATGATTCAAAAGTGCGAAAAGCATGAAGTCTTCGGTGGGTCCCAAAGATTAGACTTGAGATAGAAGTTGGTGCAGCTGTAGGTTCCAGAAGTGCCAGCCATGCATTACGTGAATCAGTTTCAAGTATAATATCTCTGATACCAACCTCCCATGCAAAGAGAACCGCTTCGTCCATGGCCTTGGCTTCAGCCTCCAAAGGTCCCAACGGCAAAGGAAGGCGCTTGCTCATGGCAGCAATCACGGAACCTTCATGGTCGCGAATGAGCACTCCGATGCCAGATGTACCAAGGTCTGAGAAAACCGCAGCATCTACATTTACTTTGTACCAAGGAAACACCGGTGGAACCCATCTAGTATCGGAGTCGTCCTTGAACAGTGGTGGACGAAGATGAGCGTGATGATATTCTAGAAGCAAAACTCGAGCTTTGTGGACAATCTCGTGAGGGGATTGGCAAGCACTACCCAGTCGGGCTTTGTTTCTATTGAACCAGATGCTCCATGCTGTGGTGACCGTTAGTTCTAATAGTTCAGAGCACAAGTGCTGCTTGAAAATCAGGTGTCAAAGGAGATCTTTGAAATGCATGAAACTGAGTCCGTTGCTATCAAATGGGATATCCGAATTGCTCCAAACTTTCTTGGTGAAAGGGCAGTCCCAAAGAAGATGTCCCACCGTTTTTGGCTCACTATTACAGGTTTCACAAGTTGGTGAGTCAAGGACATGGCGATGGCAGAGGTTGGCTTTGGTGGGGAGAATATCTTGACATGCTCTCCAGGTGAAAAGCTTTATCTTGCTTGGAGTATGAAGATTCCATATTTTCCTCCAAAAGCTGGTGTGGAGCGTGCTATTGGAAGTTTCTTCAACCGGGTTACACCGAGTCATGGAGATGGCCACCTTGTACGCACTGTTCACTGTGAAGTTGCCTCTAGTAGTATAAGCCCAAACAAGCTTATCTCTTGGCTTGTGGTGACTGAGTGGAATGCCTAAGATGGCAGTGGCATCCACGGGTAGGAACAACTGTTGGATCATGTGGACATTCCAATCGCCATTGTTTGGGTTGATGAGGGAGCTTACCATGGCGTTAGCCAAATGAGAGGGTGGAGGTGTCAGCACCCGAAAGGTGGAAGGTCGCGGCAACCATCGGTTAGTCCATATGGCAATGGACTCTCCATTTCCAACCTGCCAACGACAGCCAGCTTGCACAATCCTTTGAGCCGAATGGATGCTGCGCCATGCATACGATGGTCGCGAACCCAACTCAGCATGTAGGAAATCTGTTTGTGGGAAATAACGTGCCTTTAGGACTCGGTGAACTAAGGAGTTTGGGTTGTTTTCTAGACGCCAGCCTTGTTTAGCAAGAAGTGATAAATTGAAAGCTTTCAAGTCCCGGAAACCTAGCCCACCCTTATCTTTAGGGGCACACATTTTCTCCCAACTAAGCCATGCCATTTTATTTTTTCCATCCTTTATGCCCCACCAAAATCTTCGAATTATTCCGGTCAAGTCATCACATAGAGAGTCTGGAAGTTTGAAGACACTCATCGTGTATGTTGGTATAGCCTGTGCAACTGCCTTTATCAGCACCTCTTTCCCGGCTTGTGATAGCAGTTTTTCCTTCCACCCCGATAGTTTGTTATCAAGCTTCTCTTTTAAGGCTCTGAAAGTATTTTGTTTTGATCTACCCACTAGTGATGGTAAGCCCAAATAAGTTTCATGTTGTCGAATTACCTCTGCTCCAAAGCGATTTTTTATGGCTTCCTGTATGTCATGTGGGGTATTTCTGCTAAAGAACAGGGCTGTCTTGTCCTTGTTGAGCTGTTGGCCTGATGCTTGTTCATACACTGTCAAGAGATGCTCAAGATGGCTGCATTGTTCTGGTGTTGCTTGACAAAAGATGATACTGTCGTCAGCAAAGAATAAATGTGAAATCCGAGGACCAAGAGGACAAGCCGAAACACCTCTAAGGAGACCCCGTGATGTGGATTGATGTAGGAGTGCTGACAATCCCTCTGCACAGAAAAGAAATAAAAAGGGGGAAATGGGGTCCCCTTGTCTCAAACCACGAGAAGGGATGATGTGGCCACGAGGTTGTCCATTGATCCTGACAGAGTAAGGAACCGAAGTAATACACTGCATCATAAGATTTATCCATTTAGTAGCAAAGCCCATTTTTAACATAATACCCTCTAAGCACCTCCATTCAACACGATCAAAAGCTTTGCTCATGTCTAATTTTAAAGCCATCTCACCAACTTTACCACAGGTTTTTTGATTGAGATAATGCATATTTTCAAAAGCCACAAGTATATTATCTGTGATGAGGCGATCCGACATAAAGGCACTTTGGTTTTCACTAATAATGGATGGCAAAAACCGTTTTAGTCTATTGGCAATAACTTTGGATGTAATACGAGAGGTAACATTACATAGACTAATAGGCCGGTATTGAGTAATCTTTGTGGGGTTCTTGATCTTAGGGATGAGTACAATGTGTGTCTCATTGAATTTTGGAGGTATAACACCTAAGTTCAAAAAATCAAGAATAGTTTTTGTGACACACTGACCTGTAAGAGACCAAAAGTGCTGATAAAATAGTGGAGGCATACCATCGGGGCCGGGGGATTTTTTTGGATGCATCTGTTTGAGTGCTTTGTGTACTTCCTCCGCTGTGAAAGTTTGAGTCAAAGCACTATTCATCTCCTCTGTAATCACTGGCTGAATGGCGTCAACAAGCTGTGATATGTCAGCATGTCCATTTGAACGGAAAATATTCTCAAAATACTCCAAGATGATGGTTTCAGTAGTATTGTCATCCTCCTGCCACTGCCCTGTTGAGTCACAAATGCCAGTAATTGAATTTCTATCCTTTCGGTTTGAAGCCTTCTGGTGAAAGAAAGCGGTGTTGCGGTCCCCATCTGTAATCCACAAGTTCCTGGACCGCTGATGCCACATGGTATTTTCTGCATCCATCCATTTGTTTAAAGCAGCCCGTACTTCGCATATTTCAACTTCATTTTGGATCGGATTCTTTTCAAGGAATTGTAACTTACGATCAAGCCTCTCAATTTGGTTTCCCACATGGCCGAACTCCTTTTTGTTCCATTCTGTCAGGCGATGGCTGCATGTGCTGTGACAATTTATGAGTGGATCACCATTTGCCATATAGAGTCCCTCGTGCCAGGCTTCTTGGTACATGAACTTAAATTATCTTCTAATATATGCATGCTTTTTTAATTTGTTAGATGTCTTTAGGCACAAACGTACATGTTTTATTATATATATTTTTAGATACTTTACCAGATTCAAACATTTAGATACACCACAATTAGACTTGGCCAAGTTAACAACTATAAGCCTTTTAAATATATGTATATAAACTTCTATCCTTTCGGTCCAAAAAAAAAAAAAAAGGTATATAAACAGATTTACTGTACAATTTGCTTAAGTTGAATTATAGTATCAATTGAATATAAATAAAGCAAAGAATTTTTCAATAATTAAATATTAAACATTATTAATTCCAATAAATTATTTAGAGTCCTAATTATTATTATTATTAGTATTGTAAGGACGCAGTTCGGGTACCTGGCGCAAATGATAATTGAACTTAGGTTCAAAAAGGCCAATACAATGAATTTGTAGAGAGTGGATTGGAAAACTGGGCTTTAATGAATTAGTCAACAAATAAAGTGAATTCAGATGACAAGAAAATGCAAATAGACTAGTTTATTTTTAAAGAAAGCTGTCTTCGGCACGATCCCAGGAGATCAGTTCTTATATATTAATTTTTAAGTTTGATTACAAGTTCGGTTCTTGATTGCTATAGTGTTTTTTCCTCTCATTTCCAATCTCCTTTTCCTCAGGGGTTTCTTATGTTATATATCTCCCTTTAAATGATTGTGGCCCTCCATTTGTTGATCATTTAGGCCACTACTTGAGTACTTGTCCTATCAGACACTCTTTCTGGCCCTTTGTGAGTTGGGTAGCCAAGGCAACACTGTTCAAAGGTCTTCTCCATATAAATGCGGTCAGAAATTTACCTGTAGAGCATTTAATACGGTGATAGCAGCTTTTCCTCATATATTTTCTAGCTCCCATTCTTCCTGTATGTTCATAATGCATGTCTTTATCAATAAAACTTCCTGGAACGTCATCCTAGATGACAAAAGGCACATCTTGATCATTGTTGTATTTAGCCGAGGGAATATTCCTCCTTGGACAACTTCTCTCAGCCTCTACAATCATAGTTTGCTCGTGAAGTTCGAAGTATTACGTCTTTCTTGCTATTGATTTATTCTCGGATCACAAAACCTCCTCGGACAAAGCCCAAGGCCCAATATACATTTGGACTTGCGTCCACACAATTATTATTATTATTATTGCTATTCAGAAAAAATTGAAAAAATATGACTAGAATCAATGTGATGTTTTAAAGATTTTTTATCCGAAAAAAAATATCAGTGAAAGTGGAGAAGATTAGCCCTCGAGTGCAAACACAGAAGGGAGCTTGATTGCAAGACCCACCAACTATTATGCACATATAAAAATGATATATGAATAAATAAATTATAAATATTGGCAAAATAAAATTATATAATAATCAATTATTTAATTATTATTTATCAATAAAATTACTTACTCTATAAGTTTATGACAAACGCTGTGCAACACATGGAATTTTAACTAGTAAAATATGAAACAAATCATCAATATTTCTTCCATTGTCTTTATCTTTTCCCCGCAACATATATGCTAAAATAAAATATTTATATCTCCTATTTGGGATTGGTTAGATGCTAAGTCAAAATAATATTTTTGTTTTTATTTACAAGTCATGATGCTGTGACTTCCATAAAGAACCAAAATTTAAATAGTTATTTTTGCATTATACATGTCATTTAAGTTTTAATGAATTTTTCATAATTTGTGGTTTATATTTTGTTTGTCATTATTTATTTGGAGGAAGATTAAAAATAAAAATAAAGATTTGATATTGGGTTAATAAATCTATAGATTGTTTGAGAAAAATAAATAATTCCTTTAAGATTATTAGGAATAAACAAAACATAATAAGCTCAAATTTGTAGGAATTTATTAGATTCCTAGTTAAACCAAACATCGGATAGTTGTATTCTTAAGTATCCAAATTATAAGATATCACATTTCAAGGTATCTAGATGCTAGAGGAATGTGGATTCTCCAATACGAAAAGCCACTAAAAGGTGTTTAAGATACGAATATCCTCCCATTTACTGGAGGAGTACTAGACTTTTTTGAATATTTTTGGAGTTCTAACATTAATTTATATATGTAATGTAGGATATCATATCATGTTATCATTGAGAAATGATATGTCTATAAGATTTTTACAACAAATTCTACGTTGCAGATTGTTACTGGTTGTTATTGTTGGGGTAAAAAAGTAATCTTAGTGTTAGTTTCAAATTTGAACCAATAACAACTAACCACCTGTGATTTGTTGTAAAAATATTATAAAATTGTTGTAAATGTAGCATTTCTCATTATTATTTAAAGGATAGCATACTCAGTCAAAACAAAACATTAAAAGGATATATAAGTCGATAACATAATGTAACTCCTGTTAGCTTATTTCTTTCTTTCTTTTTTATATGTCTCTGTTTTCTTATTTCACTAGAATTCGAATTCAGGCATTTTGAGATGCGAAGCAAACATATAAATAATACCTACAATATCTTCAAAGATCTCGGTTGTCAATAACCCAACAATTTTTCCACATTAAGCGACAAATCAATCATGTTCTGCTACCAATTTTTTCTCTTTTCTTTACCTTGCATTGCACACTTCCTATACTCAATAATATTTTTTTATGATACATTATTAGAACTCGTTACTATAAGCATAACAATAGTAGTCCCCAAAAAATATTCTATAAAAAGTGTTTACAAACTAGTACTATTTTTTTTCTTCTTCCTTTTATTTTTATATTTTTTTGGGAGAAAAAAAACATACTAGCAATCTAGTAGCATAACTTCCTGAATTGGTTTCTCAAAAAAAAAAAAAAAAAAAAACTTCCTGAATTGGAACACGTATAGATGTACTTCTGCTTACTTGTGAGTTGTGACTTGTGATTGGCCAATGTCCCATTCAATTATATATAGCGTAAATGTTTAATTGTAGATTCTAGTTAACTAAATTGATAACAGTTTATTTTAGAACAAGAGACATTTTTCTAAAGGAATAAACAAGAAACTTTTTTGAAGATTAAAAAAAAAAAACCCTCGTTTAAGGCTTAAAATGATGAAAATATTAAAGAACAACCATCACAGATTAAACATCATAAATTTTTAATCCTATAATATCTCAAATTAAAAAAAGTGAATAAAATGCCTTATTTGCCTTACAAGGCATCACGTTGAACCTAAGGAACAAAATTCTGTATATGTAGTTTCTCAAAAAAAAAAAATTCTGTATATGTCGTGTCCCGCTTAAACTCATCTTGCTGGATTCTATGATTGTCTAGTGCAATCAAGGTCTATAATAATAAACATGAAATTTTTTAATAACCAATAAGTTAATTCCAGTCAACTATTAATTAACCTTGGTTTATAGGATTTTTAGCCTCAGCATTGCGTTAAGTATTCTTGCGTCATCACTTGGGAAATCTTAATTATTAATTTTATTCCTTTTAAGATAACTTCTAAACATCTCTACCGCCAACAAACTCAAAAGCGATATATATTTTATGGATTTTATATATATGAGCAACATCATTTGTCGGTGTTAATAATAGCGATTATAATAATTATTAAAAAAACCGCTGCTTTTCTCCTACGTGATGATTTGGGATAGACACTAGTACTAGCAATTGATAAGAACTGGTGCAAGTCAAACTTTGACAAAACTCGATCTTCATTAATATTTGATTGGAAAATGGACCGGCCCTTCTTTCAGAAACAGCATACTTATCACGGTTTAGCCATAAAAAAAAAAAAAAAAAAAAAAAACATACTTATCACGGATATTATTAGATATTTCCGAATACAATACTGTTGTACTTCCTTTCATGTTAATAATTTATAATTTTATATTACTATAAATTTAATTAGTAAAATGCATTATCATATGAGATGGAAAGTAAAGTTTTCAACTCTCTAATTTTAGCTAAATATGTGACACGTAATAGTGATTTGATTTTTATGTACCACGTCTTACATTTACATAAAATTAAAAAAAATAGGAAGATTTAATGGGAGGAGATAAGATCATCCTCTTCGACTTGGAGTGCTGCATATTCACTCCTTTATCGCACTTCACGTTATTACCTTTGTCTTCATTATTATTATTTATATTAATCTACATTTATCTTATGGTATTGTTACATGTCATTTGAGACTTATTATTTTGTATGATTTTTTTTTTTTTTTTTTTTTTGAGAATCTGGTATGAAATCTATCTCTATATGAGAGGAATGCCGCAACAGCTATACATAATATCACCTTGTTAGTTGGATTGAATTTTGGTTCTAATTACATGTATTTATGCTTCAACCTCTCAGACTAGCTGTGGCCTTTTGTTTTCTTGGGGCCTATTACCCAACTTCACCCTTTACTTCATTGCTCAGCCGGTGAAAATTGGGCTCAACTCCCAATCAATAGTTGTTTGGGCTAGTAGGCCGGCCCAAAATGTTTGATGATTGAGGTTTTCCACTATTAAACTAGTAAATTTTTTCTATTTGTTAAAAAGAAAAGAAAGACGTCACATAACTACCAAAATAAAAAGGAACTTGTCGTGTTTGTTCAAAGTTCAAACTCCATAATTCTATATCGGAGTTACGCTTGTACTTGGGCCAATGGCCCATGGGTATTGCCGAGGATTCAGGCGCTTGTAGAGATAAATGAATTTATCTTTCCAGCCCGAATTTTCACTCACTAGATTGTGGGTTCAAGTCTTGTAGAGGTGTTGAATGGGCTTGGATCAAGCACCACATGACCACATAAGAGTCAAGACCTGCCCAAGCCACTAAAAGCAGGCTTTTTAATGGCAATATGGAAGTTGATAAGATTTAAAAAATAAAAAATAAAAATTGTAAGATAGTAAGATTAGAATACAAATTACATGTTTCTCCAAAAAAAAAAAAAAAAAGAATACAAATTACATGTCCCATTTTTTATGTTCACTTTATGTTCTATTAATTACAACTTACAATGTATTTGTTTAACTTTCCTTATAATATAGCCAAAGTTTAAAATGGAAAAAAAAATAAACACATGACAATTTGTGATTGATAGAACATAAAGTGAAATATAAAATATAGTACTAAGAATTTGTATTAGTAAGATATCCAATGAATGGGGTGAAATTGGTTATGTTGGCAATTTTGGGGGGAAATGGATCCAAGATTTGAGGATTCAATTTAATTTTGCCAATTTGGCAATCAATGCCAATTGATATTCCTACTAAATGCGCCAGACTCACCAAAAATAGTCCTGGTTCAAACTTCCATGTGATTGGTGCTTTCAGATTCATTCACTCTTGTTTTTTGGTTCCATGCGCTTTGGTTTGTTTCGATAGAAAAATACGTGTAAAGATAGTTTTTCTTATTTTTCTGTGTTTAGTAGTATAATAAAAAATAAATCAAAGGAAATATATTTTTGGTCGACATAAAATGTATGATTTATTTTTAAAAATTGTTTTCCATAAATATATTTTGTAAGACAACTCTATTAAATGGTAAATTAAATAATGGAAATTATAAGATAATTTTTTTAACTCATTTAAGGTTGGTACCAAATATAAGAAAATAAGATAATTTTATAGAAATTTCTTTTATCGAACAATGACTCATTTTTTTAGAAAATATTAACATCAAAACAAACAAACCCAAACGTAATTAGTTGGTAATTACCAGTCTATCCAAAAAGAGTATTACGTGTATGTAAGTGTCAAATTGGAAATGTAAGTGTCAAATTGGAAAAAAACATTTAAACTTTTGTGATTCACCTATGTTTCACAAAACTTGGGGGGGGGGGGGGGGGGCGAGGGGGGCCACCTGCCCCCTGGACTTTCAAATGTTTTGTGTCCCCCCCCCCCCCCCCCCCCCCCTCCTAAACAAAAGACCAAAAAAAAAAATTCCAATTATGTGAATTCATGTTACCTTTCCAACTTTTTTTAGTAGTAGACGACTTCTACTCCTAGTACAATTCTATATATAAAATTAATGGATTCCACTTAGTAAACTTGATGGACTAGACAAAGCCACCTGTATAATTTTTTTATATGTCAAGTTTCTTTCTTGGATAGCCAATTTGAGACATACATCCATGACATGCAGTCCATTGAAGAGTTTTCAATAGTTAAAATAATTGGATAGCTTGCTAAAAGGATGGTAGAAATGAAAAAGAATGTTTCATATCCATTGGTTTACTTATTAGTGACTTTGGCATTGATCTTACCAGTTGCAATAGCTACTGTTGAAAGAGCTTTTTCAGTAATGAACATTATTAAAAATCAATTACGCAATCGAATAGGAGATCAATGATGAATGATTGCTTAGTCACATATATTGAGAAAGATATATTCAAGACTATTGAGTGTGAAGAAATCATGCAGCGGTTTCAAAATATAAAAAATCGTCAAGGGCAATTGAGTAAAATAAGCTAGATGTGAAAAAATAAATTAAAGTTTACATTTTATGTTAGATTCTGTATAACAATTATGTTATCATATAGTTGTTTACTTATTTTGTTATTAATATCGATTAATTTTTTTAGATTAATTTTTTACTTCCAATCTTGCCTTTTAATCTTGCCCCCCCTGACCTAAATTCTTGGCTCCGCCACTGCTTGGGAGTATAGTCAGTAATTACACGTACAATACGATACACATACATACGTAATATTTAAAAGCACTTTCATCTCCCATCTTGCTTCCAATTGTACGTGAATAATGAATATACTCGACTTTTCCGAACTAAGAATACATTACGCGCTCTTAATTAAAAATGTTAGAATCGGCTACTAAAATACGGTGCCGTTATACCAAACTCCACATGCAAATGACTAAATCATTCTTAGAAAATATAAATATACAAGCTAACGCCAAACGCAGGTACTCATCCAAGGACAATTTAGGTACAATATCTTAGATGTTGTTCTTTAGGTTCTCTTTTTAAAATTCAGTCACATAACTATTTAATTAAAAAATACACTTCTATTCTATGAAAAAAAATTCACATTGCAAAATTTTAAAAGGGGAATCTAGGGAACAACACTTAAGTACTGTACTTAAGTCTTACCCTTCACTCAATAGTCAATATATTCATAATTTTTTTTTTTTTAATTTATAGAAAGAGTTTGGTGATATGATATGAACTCAAAAAGTTAGAAAGCTGCCATATGTAGTTAGTAACGAAGCCAGGATTTCACTTCATGGAGGGTAAGATTTAAAGACAATTTTGATAATCATGTAAAATTGTATATGCACTACTTTAATTGCTTTCAAAACATATGTAGAATTTAGCCTTTTTCTTTTCTATTCTATAAATGGTTTAAATTTGAGTTCATAGAAGAAAGTCAAAATTTAAACCATTTGTCATCTCGGTGTACCATTGACATTTTATCTACCAATATTAGTTTATCACTTAGCTTTATCATGATTTTGTTGTGAAAATATTGAGACTACAGCTTTATTGTTGTGTATAAAATATAAGAGCCACAAAAAATTGAAATTCCATGAACAAAAAAAAAAAGGGATAAACTTTTAAAATGCCGTGAATAAACATGATATAATTCAGGTACAAGATAATTTTTTTTTAAAAAAACAAAAGTGACATTAGTTTTTGTTTAAAAAGTGTTGAATCTCCCAATTGTTTTCTTTGGTGTCAGAGTGTATTAAGTAGGGTCTGCCTTTTATTTTATTATGGGACAAAGTATTTAAGAGGTCTATACATAATACTACTACTAGACTTACAAGATCTTATCAGCTTTTTTAGGTGGAGTCGGGGGGCAAGTGCCCCCCCTCGACCCCCCTGGCTTCGCCCCTATATGTAGTTATGAACCCTACAATCTACCAGTCTAATGGTTGTGTGGTTGTGTCTCACAATTTTTGAATCCAATTTCTTTGCTACAATAAATTTTAGAGTTATTCTAGTACTTCAAAGAAATGCAATTTATTACTTTTATATGTAACTATTATTTTTTCTCAATAATCACAGTTAGCCACAAGGAAGTTGTAGCAAAAGTTGTGTATTTTTTTGGGTACTATATATATATATATATATATATATATATATATTGTAAATTTTACTCCTTTTTTACTTTTTTTTTTTAATAAAAATTTTAAAATCTCTCTTATCTATTATTATAGTTACTCCCCTTTTCATGATTTAATATTTTATTATAATTTGTTAGCATTTTTTTTTTAAATAATTTGTCCGTATCAGTGCTTGTATAATAGAATAAGGATCCCATTTTAATCAATTAATCCCAAAATTTACCCACATCAGACTATGCAAAATCGTGTAAAAATACATTGTTGCTACATTAGATTCAAACTTGTATTTAATTTGAATTACATAATTCTTTTTATGTATTTATTATAAATAAGAAATATGGTTGGAAAGTAAGATCGCTTTGGGAGTATGTTGGATTATTGTATTTATGTTCATAAAAGTATACGGCAAATAGTTCATATTTTTGTTGAAAAATTTTAAAATATAAATGTTTTATACACATTCCGTTATTTAATCGTTTTCGTTTTGTTCAGCCGAATATTTAATTCGTACTTTTCTTAAAGATTTTGAATTATATATTTATATATACTTATTGTATTGTACACGCATTGTATTTTACTAACTATGCTATGGAGAAACATTAATTTAACCATTTGCACTAATTCACATGTGTTCCACAAAACTGGGAAGAAGCATTTAAATTGTCAATCTGCAGTAATTTACACATGTTTCACAAGTTTTTATTTATTTATATGATCTAATTCAATAATCATGTGAATTACTTAAATAATTTAGGTAATGTAATATATGTTGATGGTCTTCTAGATCACAACGTAATAAGTTTAAAAAAATTTCTCCTACCTTATTTGAACGGAAACTCTGTCCTCACCTACCCCTATTTTTTGAAGTAAAAAGATTTGAATCACTAGTATTGTTAAGTTATTACTAAAATTAAAAAGAAATAGATTTATTTCATGATTTAGATTAAATATTAGAATTCTAATCCTTTCATATAGAACAAATCCTAATACATCCTATATAAGGCCAAAGGTAATGAAAGGAAATAAAAATCGGTTACATGCACAGCTTTATATATGTGTCCCTTCCCAAGTAAATCACTCTTCACTGCTAGACACTGAGTTTTTTTCAATTACAATAAAGTTAGATCTCAGTTTCCGGAGAGCCACGCCAATTACCGAGACAACATGCAGACCCTCTCTAACCACTTGGTCATGTCCAGCCACTGGCAGTCTCCATTTCTGGTCACCGGCATCACCAGAAGAAGCTCAAGCTCACTTGCATTTGCTCGTAGAATCCCCACGGTGAAATGCTCCTCTATCAGTAGCTCATCGTTAGGTACGAGTCACAAGCTTTACAACTTGTATAAAAATTGAGTTTATATGCATTTGGAACCTATTATTTTTAAAAGGCTTATTGGTTTATGTAACCCTTTTAAAGTTTTACTTTTTTAAAATATAATTATACTTCTGTCAACTTTCAATAAAATAGATAATTAAACCACCCCATTTAAATGAGGAAGCAAAGTTGAAAGTCAAAATTTTTGTAGATTTTCATTTACATAATTTCCTCAGCAACCAAATTTAATGTTTTCTTTTTAGTTCGAACGTCTAAGGGATTTTGTTGATTCAGGTGAAGATGGAGCAAAGTTTGTGGAAGCGTCTAAAAATGCAAATGTTGTTCCACTTTATCGATGCATATTCTCTGATCATCTTACTCCGGTTCTAGCATATCGGTGCTTGGTTGAAGAAGACAATCGAGAGGCTCCAAGTTTTCTTTTTGAGTCAGTTGAGCCACATCCTATTGTTTCTAGAATTGTAAGTGTGCCCTAAGATTTATACTTTTTTTAATAAAATTGAATTAATTAGAAAAGATGAAATATAATTCTAATACCATGATAAAATGTATGAAAAAAAAAAAAAGAGAAAGAAAGAGGAAAAAAGAAAAGAAAAAAAGAGAATGCATTGAATTAACATGATCTAGTCTTAAGTTAAATGGCTAAGTCCATAGACAAAATGACTTGATTGAAGGCTACGTATTATTGAAAGTAAAGTAGAATTTATGAGTCTCCATAATCATATTTTAAAATTCAATACTGCATTAATTGTATTAGGGACGTTATAGTGTAGTTGGAGCTCAACCAACAAAAGAAATTGTTGCAAAAGAAAATAAGGTAACGATAATGGACCATGAGGAAGGGACTTTGATTGAAGAGTTGGTTGAAGATCCAATGGTGATTCCTAGAAGAATCTCAGAGGGCTGGAAACCTCAACTTATTAATGAACTCCCAGGCACATTTTGTGGTAAGAAAACTTTGTTGTTGACTTGTACATGCCTTTTTTTTTTTTAAATAAAATCTTGTTAGGTATGTCTGGATATAGATCATAACTTCGTGAGTTATTAAAATTTGGCTCTTGAGTCTTGACTGTACATTCCGCATATAATTTGAGAGTTGCTTGGCATGGATTTACTAGCTAGGATCAAGCTAAAATGGAAGTGAAAATTAGTTCATGTTTATTGCTGATTCAACACTGCCATGCATTTCTATTATTACAACCCACTTTGGATAGGAACAAGATCCTAGCTATTTATAAAGTTTCCATTTTATTGTGTCGTACAACTCTTTCACAAACTTGGGTTTAGAAGTAGCTAGGGATGGTGAAAATTCCCTTACCTACTTTAGTTGTTCTGCTTCATTCTATCTCACGTTAGTTTCCCTACTTTAATTAGGAGATAAGATAATAAGGACAGGTTTTGCTAACCCCACCTTACCTTGGATGTGTGTATATATTTACACACATTTTTATTTAATACATATTTATATATTATTTAATCTATTTTATATTGATCTAAGATATAATTGATTTATTGTAACTATTTTATTATCATCCTCTAATTAAGCATGAGTTTTTTTTTTTTTTTTTTCTTTCTTTTAGTATTCTCTCAACTAACAATCCCTTTTGTATTCAAATAACAAAATACCTCTAACTTACCATGTCCCATCCTGCATGAATTTCCTTGTCTAGAAAAGGAGATGGGAAGGGGACAAGGCACCCCTATCCAATCCCATTTCACCTCATTGCCATCCCTATATAAGAGTTATTAGTGCTAGCAATCAGTTGAGATTGGTCAAGAAGGATTATGATGCTCTAGACCTATTGGGAAATGTGTGAATTGAATTTTGTCAGGTAATTATGATTTAAACAAATATTAGCTAGCTAATACTTTTTTGTTAAAATTTTAAATTATTGATGTGCAAAATCGGATTCATTTAATTAATAATGATTGATTAGTATTTCAAGAACTTTACGATAAAATTATCTTAAGAACTCAAAAGTATCTTAAACCATATTTAAAAATACAAATCTGTCTCAATTTTAGATATTTCATCTCACAATTTCTTATGGCTTGCTCATTATCTTACAAACAGCAAACCTATGGTAGGTTTCATTCATAGGAAGAATCCAACAGTGAGTGATGTTAAGTATATTACAAATTTTACTAAATAAACTTTATAAGTTAATGATGTGTCAAATCTTAAACATAATGAGAAAAATTAAAAAATATATATATATTTATTTATTGTGTTGATGATGTGCTACCAATCATATTTATTACCGATGATTGCATGTAAACACTTTGTAACAAAGCGTTAGCATTTTTCAAAATGAATTCCCCCTTTGCATTTTTGTCATGAAATCCTCCTTAGTGGTACATTTTTGTCATGAATAGGTGGCTGGGTAGGATACTTCTCATACGACACAGTTCGCTATGCCGAGAAGAAAAAACTGCCATTCTCTAAGGCTCCGAAGGATGACAGAAATCTTGCTGACATACATCTTGGCCTCTATGACGATGTGATCGTTTTTGATCATGTAGAGAAGGTAATCTGATTTTGTTGCATTAACAATTTTTGACCTCTTACAGTGGATGATCATAAAAGGTTTTAACGTTATTAGTGTACTTACTCTTTTGTGCGAGGCCACTAGATTTCTTATGACTAATTAGCTTGAAGATTTTTTTTCTTAATTAAAAACGTTATTAAGGTAATCTGTATATTTTTATTTCTTCAGAAAACTTATGTGATTCACTGGGTGAGGATAGATCGGTACTCCTCTGTTGAGAAGGCTTATAAAGATGGGATGAAACGCTTGGAAGTGTTAGTGTCCAAAGTACACGATGTAGATCCGTGAGTAACTATTGTGCTTTGTATGAAAATTATAATAATAATTAATAAATAATAAATTACTCGAGGTTGTAAAATTCTTAAGAAATTTTTTGACCTGGTTGTCCTTTTTTAGCCCAAGGCTTTCTCCAGGTTATGTGAGTTTGGACACACACACATTCGGAGCTTCTTTAGAGAAGTCCACCATGAAAAGTGAAGAATTCAAAGATGCAGTTATAAAAGCAAAAGAACATATTAAAGCAGGAGATATATTTCAGGTTGTTTTAAGTCAACGTTTTGAGCGGCGAACATTTGCTGATCCATTTGAAGTGTATAGGGCACTGAGAATAGTCAATCCAAGTCCCTATATGACATACTTGCAGGTTTGTATCTTATAAAGCTTTTCTAATTGCAGTTTTTTAGCATTTTTCATATCAGTTTGCTAAATTGTTCTAAACTTGCTTTTTATGAAATTGTTCTTGATCAGGCTAGAGGGTGTATCCTGGTTGCTTCAAGTCCGGAAATTCTTACACGCTCAAAGGAGGTAAATTGTATAAACTAATTCCAAGTCCTTATAAACAAAAAAGATTTATTGATGACTATATGTTGCTGACACTAAAATATATTTGGAACTAAGGCTTAGATGTTGTAAACCAAAAATATGTTCCTTGGTTAGCCTAGTATGATTTTTCTAGCTATAAGTTTAAGCTAGCTTATGGATACATGTGAATTTTTGTGCATGAAGAATGTATTCCTCTTATTCTCTGAATATCTATAAACAAATATCTCCATCCTTACAATGTTATGAACAGAATAAGATTATCAATCGGCCATTGGCTGGAACTGTGAGAAGAGGGAAGACAAAGGAAGAAGATGAGAGTTTGGAAGTTCAGCTACTAAGCGATGCAAAGCAATGCGCAGAACACGTCATGCTTGTTGATCTGGGTCGAAATGATGTTGGAAAGGTTTCTCTTAACTTATCCCAATCACAGTGTCTCTTAAGATTCTCCTCTATGTTTTTGCTAGAAAGGGTGCATGTGACTTTTCGTTTTAATATTAGCTGCATATATAAAACTGGTATTGGTGACAAGATTCTTGGTGTAGGTCTCAAAAAATGGTTCGGTGAAGGTGGAAAAGCTTATGAATGTTGAACGGTATTCCCATGTGATGCACATAAGCTCCACGGTGAGAATTTGCTTTTATTGTGTCTGTTGTTGGTTCAATAGGAGCATGAAAAAATTTGTTTCTTATTGAGAATGATTATCTGCATAAATCATGCATAACAATAAGATGTTACTATGTCATTTCCTTCCTTAACTCGATAGCGATTTAGGACAGAAAATGAAGACGATCCTTTTCCTGGGTATCATATAGCTTCTAAATGCTCCATATTATCAAAGAAAATTCTTTAAAAGCATTACAAAGCAATGCGCATAATAGATTTATAATGAAAAAAATCATGCTAATTTATCTAATGCAGGTTACGGGAGAGTTAAATGATGATCTCACTTGCTGGGATGCTCTGCGTGCTGCATTGCCTGTTGGAACCGTTAGTGGAGCACCCAAGGTTTTTATTTTCATCACTTGTTTCCCTTCTTTTCATTTACCACTTTGCTTCATTTTTAGTTCTAATTATTCAAAGGCAAAGTACTGCCAAAACATTAGGCTGTTATAGGAGATTTGAGATCACAATTTCCATGAGTATTCCATGTTATGCTCCATCAATCGCAGTCTGTCACAAGTCCTTAATTTTTTTCCCCCTAAAGTAACCAAATTTTAGATTGGAAAAATCATACACGATAAAATTAACAATTTTGCTTATCTGCCCAGGTGAGAGCCATGGAAATAATTGACCATTTGGAAGTAACAAGGCGCGGCCCATATAGTGGTGGGTTCGGTAGTGTATCTTTCTCTGGGGACATGGATATTGCTTTAGCTTTGAGGACAATGGTATTCCCTACAGGAAATCAATATAACACAATGTACTCTTATAACAAGGATGGAACCAAGCGCCAGGAATGGATTGCTAACCTTCAAACTGGTGCTGGCATAGTGGCTGACAGTAATCCTGATGATGAACAACAAGAATGTCAGAACAAAGCTGCTGGTCTTGCTCGTGCCATTGACTTGGCCGAATCTGCTTTTCTTGATAAATGAGGTTCAGTTCTAGCTGTGCCAATGTAGGTGTTCATTTGGGCTGAGTTGTAACTAGAATATCAATAATTTTGTACTTTTTACTATTTAATTAGAATTTTGATAAAGGTATTTGAGTGAATTGTGATGTTTTCATTTCAGGTTCAGCTAGTCTTTGGATTTTTAATTGGTTGAAAAGTTGATTAAAATATAATTTTATTAAATACATAAAACTTTAAAAAGTTGTACATAAATAAATAAATAAAATAAAATAAAATTCTAAAGAAAATTTAGACATGAATCAAGGATATAATGAAGTGACAAACAGAGCGGAAAATTTAAAAATCTTGCAGTGTGGCAAACACGGTGGAAATGATCATGGTCCAAAGTTCATCCAATGTGTAAAAGGCAACGTAACAAATAGGGCAGGAAGATTTAATATCTTGTGAGTGTCAAACACGATGGAAAATTATTTGCTCCTAACATCTTGAAACTTATATAACCGTCCAAGGCTGCAAGCATCCAAATTCAAACGTGAAATTATTTACAAAGATTATAGGTTCCATTATAACAAACTTGTGTGTGTAACCTCGTGTATATGCATAGGTACATTTAAAAACAATCACAATTTATATATATATATATATATAAATTAGAATCTAATTGGATGATTTGGATTTAGACTCTTCGGTTTTTGCACTCAATAATTTACTTGCCACAAAAATTAAAAAAAAAAAAAATTAGATAGGATACAGGGCACAAAATTGAACTCCTATTAAAATTCAATTTAGAATCTAATTGAATTTGGACTCTTTAATTTTTGCAACTAATAATTCATTTAACACACAAATTTAAAATTTAGATGAGACATGTGGCGCAAAATTAGATTCTAATTTAGAATTTAATTGGATTTTCTCTCACCTTTGGCTATGAACATACACACACACACTGATATATATATATATATATATATATAAATGAGGAAATTTAGTATGGAATAAAGGGAGAGAGATTCCAGCTAGCGCAACAAGATCACCTTTATGTTATGCCATGCTTAAGATAATCGTATATTTTGTGAGTAGTGAAGGCCATTTTAGTAGTATGGGTAAGTAATGATGGAAAAGAGAGAATGTCTAGCTAATTATGTATGCTAGACATTTGTATTATTGGGATTTTTCTACTAGAAGAGAGATAAGCATTTATGGGTGAATGTTTGAGGGGTATTTATGAGTTAAGGCTTGAGAAGCTTCGTTATTGAGTTAAGAACTAAGAATTCAAAGCTCAAAACCTCATTAAAGAACCAATAAGCACCACCGTACACCCTTGGTGCGATGGTCACTCCACAAGTATAAATGCTTGTGGGGTGTGGGGGGGTAAGGGCCGGGGTTCAAGTCTCCAGGAGGGAGTTTCACACACATATACACTTAGATTAGGCTAGAGTAGAATTCTATCTTGTATAAAAAAAAAAAGAAAAAGAAAAAGAAAAAAGAACCAATAAGCTGATTTATGAACTAGAAGCAAGAGAGTAAGTAGAGAATTTATGAGAGGTTGGTATGTCTGGTGTTTTGGTAAATGACTCTATTTATAGCTGAGTTTAAGGAAGTATTTAGCAAAGAATGACTCAGAAAAAATCATTCTTAATTAGCAATATATCTTCAGAAGAATATCCATTCTAGGGTTCGGCCAAGAATAGTAGGTTTAGCTCTTAGGAATATTTGTTGTTTCAGGAATGTCATCTGGAGGTTCAAATTTAGCTAATCTTGGCATTTAATGTTGGGATTTTGAGGATTGTCCCCAACCAATGAGATTAAAGCATGCATTAGGGCTAGTAATCTTGGTTAGCTGCTATTAGGATTAGAGTTCCAAGGGCTGATTGTGTTACCCCAAGCCTGGTGTCAATCTTTGAGCTCCTTACTAGAGACTCTACTAGAGATTTCCTTGATGCCCTCCAGATTCCAAACCACATTTCCCTTAATTTACCTATTAAGGTTCATGTGCTTAGTTCATGAACCAAATAATACATATTTTTATTAAGAGAATGAGCTATTAGGTTGAGAATTTTTGAAGCTTTTGAGGTTTGATTATGGCTTCATTTGCTTCTTGACCAAAACTTAGAGAGGAAGAAGATAGTGAGCTGACTTCAACTCTTATATGTCATTCTCAGCCTTAGGTATTGTCATATTCAGTAGGTATCAGCTTGTAAGGGAAGTTTTAATCCCAGCTTGACACATGTCCTTCTTAGATCTGATTTAATGAGCCGAATTCTAACTGTTATGGGTTTAAGCTATTATCTAATTAGGCTGAAACTAAATGAGTAATCTGTCCAGCTGTCTTAGTTACATGTGTGGGCTCTATTGCTGGAATTTGGCATATGGGCAACTGGGCTTTATCCTTGAGCTTTTGGGCTTGCACCATTGAAATAGCTCTTTGGACCCTACAAAATAAACAGTCTTGCCATGATTTTATAATATATGCAAGTGCTTTTGTTAACTGTAATGTAATTGTAAAATAATTATTTTGGTAATGTGTGGGGCTGTTTGGTATTGTTGTTTAAACAACATTTTTTGGTGTAACAACAATAACACTTTTGACATGTATTTCTATAACACTCAAACATGTATTTCCACAACACTGAAAACTGAACAACAATACTTAAACACTGCTATCAAAGGGGCCCTTCCCATGGTTAAAATCAGCATAATTGCCATAGTTTTTGTAAAATGAGTGTAGATTTTTTTTTTTTTTTTTTGCTTCAATGTAAAATGAATGTAGTTGCCATAAGTCTTGAATGTAACTTTTATAGGCTTAAGTATTAGAAACATATATTCATATTTCTCCGTGGGCTTAAGGTATGCTTGTCATGGATTTTGGAAAAATGAATAGTATTATAGAATAAATGATTCTGCGAGATAAGTAATATGGTGTAAATGATTGTCTTGAACCATGGGCTTATATGTTTGCTAGGAAATTTGATTTGTCTAAGATTATTAACCTTGAGCTTTGAAATATGATTTTTTATGTAGGAAAATATATTTTTTGCCAAACTTTATTAATTTTGGTTTTTGAGTATAATATAATATTTTTTCCAAATAATATTTTGGTTTTTATGAAATAATTGTTTGCCAAAAATTAATAGTTTTGGGCTTTTGATAAAATCTTGCCAAGTATAGTATTTTGGCTTTTTGAAATAATGGTTTGTCAAAAATAGTATTTGAGTTTTTAATAAGATATTGTCAAGAATAGTATTTGGGCTTTTATAGATATTGTCAAGTGTGGGCTTGGGCTTTGATAGATATTGCTAGGTGTTTCTTTGGGCTATAATAGATGGTGTCATGTAGCAATTAGCTTTTGATGGTATAATGTAGTAATGAGCTTTTGGTAGTGCCATGTAGTAATGGACTTTTAGTAGTGCCATGTAGCAATGGGTTTTTGATGGTGCCATGTAGCCATGGTTGTTAAAATCGTGATCCGGATCGTAAAATCGCACGATTTTACGACCCCACCTCACCAAAAAGTTTAAAATCGTAACAGGATCGCAAAAATGGTAGGATCGTATGTCGGATCACATAGGATCGTAGGATCATATGGGATTCCACCGATCCTACCGATCCTACCATTTTGCTTGATTTTTTTTTTTTTTTTATTAAGTGGAATTCATTTAGGTAAGATAATCCACCTAAACCCACAAGCCCAATGGGTTATCAAAAGCCCAATAATGAATTTAAGTCCCAAATTTACCCCTATATCAATATAAAATCTCAAAAAAACCTATTGTACTTAAGTTTAACGTTTTCAAAAACAAAACGTAAAATATTTAGATGATGAAATGGGATATGACAATGATAGTGATTAGATTAGAAGAACCTTAGAATGAGAATTCTCTTTTGGATTTCATATTTGTAATTAGCTAGTTTACCTTAGATTGAGAATTCTCTTTTGGATTGCATATTGTAAATTTGTAGTTAGCTAGTTTTTATATGCTAATTAGCCTAACTTATTTTAGATTTGGAACTTAGAATTTGGAAAACATTTTTCATATGTGTAGATAATATTTTGGTACTTAATTGCTAATTAAACATGTACTGAACTTTTTAGATACATTATGTCAAAAGTTAAATATATTTTGTTTCGTTAGAATGACATAAGAACAATGTAGTATGTGCAAATTACATTTTATGATGCAATTTTTTTTTAACGGATGGATTCATAATTTAAGTGGTTATATAACATAGAAAGTCACTATCAATAGGTTTTTTGCTTAAAATATGAAAATAGGTAGGATCTTACGATCTACGATCCGATCCTATGATCCACGATCCTACCTACCTCCCATGATCCTACGTAGGATTCTGATTTTGACAACCTTGCATGTAGCAATTGGTTTTTGATATGTTTGTTGGGCTCTTGAGTTTTGCCAAGAAGGTAAATAGGTTTGGGCGTAATGTATTTGTTGGGCTTTTTGAGTTTTTCCAACAAGATAAATGGGTTTGATCATATTGTACTTATTGGGCTTTTTGGGTTTTGCCAACAAGATAAATGAATTTCTTGCAAAATTTGCTGAAATCATCAATGATACAAGTCTAAATGGAAGAGATTACAATTTGTGTGACCCACCAATTCATCAATGATGTAAATCTTTCAAATTAATGAAATACTACTATCTATCTTAAAAAAAAAAGAAAAAAGAAAAAAAAAAAAAAAAGAAACAATCCAAATCTCATCAGATTAAAATTGGGTTGTCCTAGTCATGGATTTTTCTTCTTCATGTCAATATCTATTATGATATTATCTACATATATATTTCTACATTTAATAGATAAAAACTAAAGATTAGAGAAAGTTTAACTTAACATTAAAAATTCGAGAATGGTCTAAAATCTACCGCACAACTATGTTAAAAGGCCTAAAATTTTGCCATGCGTCATTTGAGTATCTATATATCTATTTGATTTATGATTTATAATAAATTTTATTTTTTAATTTATAAATTTGATTATAGTAGTTATAAACATATTATATTTGAAAAAAAAGAGAGATTATTTTCTTTGCATTGGTATCTTAAAATAATTTGGGAAATTAATCTTTTTCACACGTACTTCATTATTCTTTATTATGTATAAAATTTTTGTTTAAAAAAAATATATTATTACATCATTATTTTGTTTATTTATTGTTTAAACTATAAGCATATATACTTACAGTTGAATTTAATATTTTGATACAAATAAAAGTATCTTGCATGACATGGGACGATCACAGGCTAGTTAAAAAAAAAAAAAAAACTCAACAAAGACAAAAATAAGAATAAAAATACATCATTCATAACACGGCTTGCATGATAGTCTAAGTTAGAAGTCAAAGAAATAAGAAGAAAAAGAAGCTCTGCACCTAATTCAATTAGCCAGGGATGTATCAAATAAAAAAAAAAAAAATTAGCCAGGGAAAGGGTTAAAGAGACTCATGAACTTTATTGGGTCGTAATAAAATATTCCTAATCCAATTTCCAAACTACCCCACGTGGGTCAGCCAGTTATTCTTATTACATTAGCAATATTATATGATTTAAAATGGAATATAAATTTAGGAAAATGTTAACAGATGTCCTAAGAGCATTTGCTAATGAACCATTTTAAGAAAGTTTTTATCAGAAAAGAAAAAAAAAAACAATTAATTTTTTGACGGCTTCTTCTATTTCTCATAAAGAGTAATGATACAATCACAAATTATTTTACAACATTTTTACAAACTATTGATGTGGCAAATTCTTATTCGTTCTAATATGGGTTTACCACTAACAACACATTTATGTTTACCAATGATTATTTGAAAATTACTAAAACCACATCAGCAATTTGTTAACTAATGTCCTAAAATAGTTTGTGTCTGTAGTATTACTCTTTTCATAAAAGTGTTGTAAAAACTTTTCTAAAATGGTTTACTAACAATTGCTCTAAGGGCACTCGTTAACATAACCCGTAAATTTAATCTCTTAGAGACCTTTGGCACTTGAAAGTCTCTTGGATCATATGGGAGGATTACAGGCTAGTTAAAATTAAAAAAGAAACCCAACAAAAACAAAAGTAAAAATACTGTTAATAACACGACTTACAGATAGTCAAGTTAAAAGTAAAAGAAATAAGTACCAAATCCAATTACCCAAAGAAAGGGTTAGAAATAAGGGCATTTGTTAATGAACTATTTTAATGAAGTGTTTATAAGAAAAGAAAAAAATAATTAAGTTTTTGACAGTTTTTTTAATTTTCCATAAAAGTTTTGTAATAACTTTTTTAAAATGGTTTACTAACAATTGCTCTAAGGGCACCCGTTAACATGAACTATAAATTTAATCTCTTAGAGACCTTGGGCACTTGAAAGTCTCTTGGATCACATGGTAGGATTATAGGCTGGTCAAAATTAAAAAAGAAACCCAAAAAAAAAAAAAATACTGTTAATAACACGGCTTACATGATAGTCAAGTTAAAAGTAAAAGAAATAAGAAGAATAAGAAAAAGTAGCTCTATACCAAATCCAATTACCCAGAGAAAGGGTTAGAAATAAGGACATTTGTTAATGAACGATTTTAATAAAATTTTTATAAGGAAAGAAAAAAAAATTAATTTTTTAACAATTTTTTCAATTTTCTATAAAAGTATTGTGAAAACTTTTTTAAAATGATTTACTAACAATTGCTCTAAGGGCTCTTGTTAATATGACCTGTAAATTTAATCTCTTAGAAACCTTTGGCTGTTAAAGTCTCTTGCATCACATGGGAGGATTACAGGCTAGTCAAAATTAAAAAAGAAAATACTGTTAATAACATGGCTTACATGATAGTCAAGTTGAAAGTAAAAGAAATAAGAAGAAGAAGGAAAAGTAGAAGGGTTAAAGAGGCTTGTGAAGTTTGGGTCGTAATAAAATATTCTAAATCCAATTTCCAAACTACCCCACATGGACCCTTACGCAGTTCCTTTGCAAATGTCACTACTTGACTTGCTGCCATGGCCTTGCAAGTTCAACTGAATGTGGATCATTAATTATGAGCCCTCCAACAATTAGCACTAATTAAGCCTAAACAAAGACAACAAGTCAACAACAAAACTTTAGTTCCAAAATTAGGGATCGATTATGGATCCTTGATAGATTAGATTGGGTTGGCTACATGAATTCTTTTTCTCAATTTTATTGTATCTAAAGTTATGCTCTCTATTACTTCCCAAATTAACATTTTTTTTTAATTGTTACTTTTATTAATTTTAATTGACATATTTTTTTATTATCTACGAATTAAGTCTAGACAAATTATAAATTGGACAAAGTTTGACTACAATTTTCACTAAAAAAATTAACAAAACTTCATATTTTTAAAATGTAACCATTAGATTTTATGTTTTTTTTTTTTTTTTTAATGTTCTTAGTATACATATCAAATTTTATGTCAATTAGATGTTATTTACAACTCAATTAAAAACTTAATTTTTATGCATAATTTTAGATTACAAAAATTTAAAATTTGAACATTTAATTGATGACCTAACTATTGAACTTTTCTTGTTACAAATGAGAATGGAATCAAAACCACCCCACCATCCAAATTGTCATATTGATATAATTAGGCAATGAAAATGGTAACAAAACCACCCCACCATCCAGATTTTCACGTTGACATGATTAGTCAATGAAAATGGATACAAAACCAACCCACCATCCAACTTGTCATTTTATATCATTGGGGACATAGTGGTCATTTCAATTTGTTGATATATGTATATATGCTATAAGTGAGCCAACATTCCACTAGTTTGCCTATACAACACCAAATATATCATCACCAGCTTCCTTAACCCTTCTCCAAACCAAATGACGCTTCACCAAACCAATTTGTGTGCATCCTTGTCTTATTCCATATACCTTCATCTCATGATTCTTCTCTTTCTCATTTCCCTACTCTGCTTGCAACCCACCGTTACTGCTGCTACTCCAACAAATGAGACTGATCGTTTCGCTTTGCTCAAATTCAAAGATTCTGTACCTCAAGATCCCTATAACATATTGAGCTCATGGAATGAATCCATGCACTTCTGCAACTGGCTAGGAGTCAAATGCGGCCGTCGGCACCAGAGAGTCACAGTTTTAGACCTACAAGGCCACAAGTTAGGTGGAACTCTATCACCTTACATTGGCAACCTTAGCTTTCTAAGGTCCATCATCCTCCAGAATAATAGCTTCTATGGCGAAATTCCACAAGAAATCAGTCATTTGTTCAGACTGCAAGGGCTCTATCTCCACAATAACACAGTGGAAGGGGAAATACCATCTAGCTTGTCCAACTGCTCCAATCTCAAGTTCTTATATCTTTATGGGAATAAGCTTAAAGGGAAGATTCCAACTGAGCTAGGCTCTTTGATGAAACTCAAATTACTTCAGCTTGGCAGTAACAATTTGGTAGGAGGGATCCCACCTTCCCTAGGAAATCTTTCTTCAATCACAAAGTTTGGCGTGGCAGAAAATAATTTGGTGGGAAATATTCCAGATGCCATAGGCCAATTAAAGGGCTTAGTACTTTTCACAATTTCGTCTAATAAATTGTCAGGTACGATCCCTTCCTCTCTTTATAATGTGTCATCTCTCCAAATCTTTTCAGTTTCATTCAACCAACTTAATGGCACACTTCCAGCCAACATAGGCCTAGATCTTCCAAATCTCCAAATTTTCTATTTTGGTATCAATGAGTTCTCTGGGCCAATCCCTAGTTCATTATTCAATGCAACTCAGCTTCAACTAATTGATTTAGGTCATAATAAGTTTTTGGGATCAGTTCCAACAAATTTGGGAAATCTGCTGAATCTTTTATTTCTTAGTTTTTATACGAATTATCTAGGAAAGAACCTCCATTTCTTAACATCGTTGACAAATTGTAGCAGACTTTATGCATTGGATTTAGCTGCAAACCAATTTGATGGTGTTCTGCCCAATTCTGTATCAAACTTGTCCACCCAACTCACTAAATTATATCTTGCAGAAAATGAAATATCTGGAACTATTCCTGGATCATTAATGAATCTCGTTAACTTAATTGTCTTGGACTTAAATGAAAATCACTTCACAGGCATCATTCCTACTACTTTTGGAAAGTTTGAGAAGATGCAATTTTTGGGTTTAATTGGAAATAGATTGTCAGGAGAAATACCAGCCTCCTTAGGCAACCTTACCCAGTTGTTTAAAATCGACTTACATGATAACAGATTTGAAGGAACCATACCTCCAAGTTTAGTAAACTGCCAAAATTTGCAAATCTTGTACATTTCACAAAATAACCTTAATGGATCCATACCCCAGCAGCTTATTGGTACTTCTTCACCACTACTAGACATCAATTTATCTCACAACTCATTCACGGGCAAAATACCATTTGAAGTAGGTAACTTGAAAAGTATCTACAAACTGGATATCTCATACAATAATTTGTCTGGTGAAATTCCTATATCTATAGGAAATTGTTTGGTCTTGGAACATCTTGAACTGCAAGGGAATTCCTTTCATGGAGCCATACCATCATCTATGGCTTCTTTGAAAGATCTTCAACATTTAGATGTTTCACAAAATAACCTTTCAGGACTCATTCCAAAGGGTTTAGAGAAGCTGCTTTTCTTAGAAAATTTGAATCTTTCATTCAATAATTTTGAGGGTGAGGTACCAATGGAAGGGGTTTTCAAAAACGTAAGTGTCATATCATTGATTGGAAATACTAAACTTTGTGGTGGTATACCAAAATTGCAGTTGCCAAAATGCCCTGTAAATGTTATGAAACCAAGAAAATCCATTGGATTCAAACTAGCAATTGTAATTATTTCTATTGTTCAAAGTTTCCTTATATTTTCATCTATTCTTCTTGTTTGGATGAAAAAATCAAAAAAGAAATCACCTTCAACGGTTCCAACGATGGACCTCCTTCCAAATGTTTCATATAAAGAACTCTATCAGGCAACTAGTGGATTTTCTCCAAGTAATTTAATTGGATCTGGCGGTTTTGGCTCTGTATATAAAGGACTTATTCATCCAAAAGAAAGGCCAATTGCTGTAAAGGTCCTTGATCTTCAACAAAAGGGTGCTTCCAAGAGCTTTATGGTTGAATGTAATGTCTTAAGAAATATCCGGCACAGAAATCTTGTTAAGATACTAACATGTTGCTTTAGCATGGATTACAATGGGAATCAATTCAAAGCTCTAGTATTTGAATTCATGACAAATGGAAGCTTAGATTTTTGGCTTCATCAAGGGCTAGACAATGAAAACCAACCAAGGAACTTGAGCCTTCTTCAAAGATTAAATGTTGCAATTGATGTGGCTTCTGCAATAGATTATCTTCACAACCATTCTTTGCAACCTATCATTCACTGTGATTTAAAACCAAGCAATGTTCTTCTTGACAATGACATGGTTGCTCATGTAAGCGATTTTGGTTTAGCAAGGCTCCTCCCAATCACCAATGATTCTTCTGGAAAGCAAACTAGTACAATTGGGATAAAAGGATCAATTGGTTACGTTGCTCCAGGTAACTTCTTTTGAATTCTTCTAGTTAAACCCTCAAAAACAACTTTACATGTATTGTATTATTTTATTTCAGAAAATTACCTTACTATAGGCACCTAGCCACTCAATTCACAATTTTATTTTAATTGAAGAATTTAAAAAGAAACAAAATTAGATTCTCAAAACAAAAACAAAAAACAAAAAAAAATAAATAGCAAACAAAAGCTTTAAGCATGTTTTAAGCCTTGATAAATTTGATTAGTTGAGACATTGCTTTCTCCATTGACTAAGTATCTTCGTTTTTTAGGGATTTATTTCCCCAACACTATATGTTTGTGATGACTGATGATAGCTTGTCAATTTATTATATCAAATATGGTAGATCTGGTCTCAAAACAGTTTTGTGCTATGGTTTGTGACAATAACTCATAACTCTTGTCCTATACTGAAGAGGTTGTGCTATAGCTTTTGGTTGAACATGGGGCAGCCACGGCATTCGTTACTACGGAGTCCAGTCCAACTAGTCCATACCATTAACCACATTTTCCATGCTACACATAAATCACAAATATTGTCTGCTTTTTATGAGTCTAATGTAGATTGTGATACTGATATGGAAGGGAGTGAATTTTTTTTTTTTTTTGGTTAAAAAAAAAAAAAGATTTGTCCCGCATGAAAAAGTTTACAAAATTTATGTAAAATAACAGAAACACCAACAATGTTTGATAGATAGAATCTATGAACATATCATACTAAAACATGCACACACGCACAAATTATCAATGCTTCTAACTTGGAAGTTGGAAATGATGGCTTTTGTCTTCATGTTCTTCTTTAGGTTCAACATTTGTTTTGCTATTTTGAATATACAATGGAAATGAAGTTGTACATGCATTAAATTCCAAATATAATTGTATGAAACTGAAAATTTTCCCATACATCATAATTAAATTATAGAGTATGGCATGGGCAGTGAGGCATCAATAGAGGCGGATGTGTATAGCTATGGTATATTACTATTGGAGATCTTCTTAGGAAAAAAACCCACTAATGACATGTTTAAAGATGGTCTCAATCTCCACAATTTTGCTAAGATGGCACTGCCTGAAAAACTTGTTCAAATTGTGGATCCAATCCTTCTACCAAGAGAAGTTGATGAAGCTCCAACAGCAATAGTGGCAGCTAGAGAATATAATAATGGCAATGAAATTCAAGTAGATGTGGAAGCTCAACGTATTCCAAACTTGTGCCAAATGGATCCCAATGTGCATAAATGCCTAGTATCAATCCTTGAAACTGGAATTGCTTGTTCAATGGAGTCACCAAAAGATAGAATGAAGATGAAGGAAGTTACCAGAGAACTACATATGATCAAAAAATCTTTTCTTGGTTGCTATCTGCAAATGTGAATTTAGAGGAATCCGAGTTTAAGGTACTTCTTGATATTTCAAATTTTAATTTTCCTATATAATAAAATCAATAATGATAATTATCTCCTAAAATGATCAAATATTGTCCAGAATTGAATTGTGAACGTCATTTTTTTTATATAAAAAAAAAAAAAAATCATGAACTTCTTTTATTATTTTGATAAATGATTTTAATTTATAAATAGATATATTTTTCGATTCTCATCAACAATCAAATGTTGGATTCTTTCATATTTAGTTTTTTGAAATGGTCTCATACAAATGCAATAGTTGTTCTTGTTTCTACTTTCATGGTTTTTCTTTATAGTTTGGAAAATAACGAATATAACTAACTTTGTACTTGGACTGCAGAGCATGAAACTACCAAAAGAGGTCACTGAAACTTCTTTTATGTCCCTGTGGAGCATATAATATAGGTGTGCTTGTTCAATCTCCTTTGCCAAAATGTTTAAGGAATGATTTTCTTATATTTTCTTCTTTGGGATATGGTTGTCCTATAGTGTGTCTATGTATTTTGTTTTCTATTGAAACTCAGTCTAGTTACAGAAAGCCCTATTGTATTAGGAATATCAACCACGATGCTTTTATTTGAATGTTTATTAAAGATATGACATGTATCCAAATTCTCGAAATATAGAGATTTTTAATCATTTTGTTTATTCTATATTTTTATTATTATTAATATCTCTAAAAAGGTTCAAAATATTTTTTATTTTATAATTCAATAATTACAATAATGAGAAATGGAGATTTGAAGGTTTTTCTCATAATGAGGAGAAGACAAGTCACAACTATAAGGCTCTTGACACATGAAACATAATTATTAAAACATTTAAACAAGTTGGAAGGGAGAAAATGAAATAACAAAGAAAAATTATATAGGACAACTGTTCTCTAAACAATCTTCTCCAACCCATTTTGGAAATTTGTGAAGCATAGACATTACAGAGGTTAAATAAATCTTTTCCCTAGAGCACTAACAACATTTCTTAGTTCCCCATTCTGAGTAAACCGACCATACATACTCTAAATTATTTTATATAATTTATAATAAATCATTTTTTTATCAAGTGAACATCTTCTTTATTTTTCTTCTTTATATGATTTCTGACTCTTCTTATGTCGTTTGGGATATTACGAACATATTAAAATTATTTACACAATTTGGTCTAAGCCTAATTCTAAAACTATTACCCATATCAAAATTCTATTTCCAACCGTTTTTTTTTATAGATATTACAAACCATTTAGAAATTTAAATAAGCTTTATGTTTCTTTAATCATCTATTACAGTTGATCTTTTTAAATAATAAAATTTAGATCATGCCTACAATGCTTACTATGTAATTTGGAAATTATGTGTTCCTATCATGTAGTTTATCATAATTCATAACAAACAAAATGAAAATTCAATGATCTTGACCAACTTTGGCATCATAATTCATAACAAAGGAAATGAAAATTCAATAATCTTGACCAACTTTACCAGTATATTTTTGTAGATTTCCAAATTGAGGACGGTGATCTTGCAAATAATTTCCTAAGAAACAAACTGGGGCGACAAAATTATTCACTACATTTATATTTATAGATTAATTTGGTAATCTATTAATGTGAATCACGCATATAATATACTTGATGGTATAACTCAAAAAATGTGGCACCCATTTCCTATTCTATATAATCTCCACCCCTCAACAGTTTTGCATTATACTAATCAATCTTATGAGTTGTGAGCAAGAACAAATAAAGAGTTAGAAAAAGAGAGTAAAAGCTCCTTAATTATCTATGCTTGTTCATCCTAAGTTCAAGGACTTTAAGGCTGAAGACAAACTCTTCATCATAGACTGAAAGTACAACGAGGCCATAAGAGAACGGCCTTTTGCCAAGCTTCGCAAGAAGGGCAGCCTTGGAAGACCCAACCTTGTCACCCTTCTTAATCAGCTCTACGAGGGTAATGATTTTAACGGTACCCTTACTGATTTTGGTGCTGAACATCCCCCAATATCAATAAGGAAACTATTAATGACATCAAGACAAAATGTTTCATACAAATAGAAAACTCGAATCCATGTAATAATTGTTAAATAACTGTTTGGTTTTAATAACTAGGTCAAAGTATGAGAGTAAACTCGATCGAATCAGGTGGAGTTAGGCGTAAGGGTAAATGAAACCGTGCTCTAAGGTAGAAAATTGAATAATAATTATCCACGTCTATTCAAGGGAAAAAGAGAGTAACAATCCAAGACTTCCTTGGTAACTTATGGTCTGTTGCGATTGTATGATATTTTGTATAAGATTTTATTATCTCTTTTAGAATTCTTTAAAAAAATAAATAATGTTTACATATTTTGCATTCTATTGAAAATCAATCCTATTACCAAAAACCGAATATAACCATGCATTCTATTGAAAATCAATCCTGTTACAAAAAACCGAATAAAACTATGATCCTTTCATCTGAATGTATTGAAGATTTGACATAGTATCCAAAATTCTCAGAATATTTAAGGATGAGGCACTGAGAATTTTGAATCCAATCCTAAATTTGAGGACTACTTTTTTTGTTATTATTTTTTAGTATTACTATAAGACAAATATCATATTATTCTATTTCCGTTGTTCGGGTTTGTAAAATAATGGGCGAGTAAAAAACGCTATATTCCTATTATAGAGGGCCTTCTTCATTTGGGCACCTTCAGGTTATTGCCTTACTGGCCCATCCTAGTCAAGGGACAGTGCTTATAAGGCATTTTGCGCTGTCTACCAATCGCATTGGGAAATAAACAGATTTTTCCAATAAAAAGATGTGGAAAAATCTGGGTTCACAGAGGTGGCATAGATGGGAAATAACTCAAATAGATCAATAACCACTACAAACTCAAGATACACTCTAAAATAAAACCAACTAAGCACATCCATGAAAAAACAAAACTGCAAAATGACATCAAAATTAATAATTCTCTCAACTGGAGGAAATATTTTGCAAGTCCAAGTAAAATGGCATATTAAACTTAAAAATTATCCATAAAACAAAACATTTCTAAAGTAAACCATCAAGGAATAATCACCACTAACACAAGGTTTAGTCAAATAAACTAAAACCCATGTCATCATCAGATTCTTCTGTGGGCTCCTCTTTCTTCTCTTCCTCCTTGGCAGAAGGAGCAGCAGGGGCACCACAAGAAGCAGCTGCTGCAACAGGGGCAGCGGCAACAGCAAACTTGCTAGGATCCTGCATTTATACTCAAAACAATTAATCTATTGAACAAAGGATGGGACTTGACTATATGTGAAAAAGTGAGAGCCTAACTAATGCAGAAGAATCAAATACCTTTAGGTACTCCTTAACTTTCTCTGCCTGAGGGAAGGAATACTCAGTAGCAACAGCAACTGCAAGAACATTCTTGTAGGCATTGGTGAACATGTGTGGTGCAGCTGCGAGGGTTGGATATGAGAGAGCAAGCGACAGTGATGTCACCATAGAGACACCAATGAAGAACTTCTCTATCAGGTCCTCATCTGTAAGATCAAGGACTTCAGGGCTGAAGACAGACCCAACATCATAAACTTCAAGAACAACAAGGCCATAAGAGAACGGCCTTATGCCAAGCTTTGCAAGGAGGGCAGCCTCAGAGGACCCAACCTTGTCACCCTTCTTAATAAGCTCTACAGGGGTGATGATTTCAACAGTCCCCTTACTAATCTTAGTGGGGATATTAAGTAACTGAACGAGAATGGCATAAGGACAAATGTTTCACACAAATAGAAAACCAAATGACTTTTAAGACATGATTACAAACTTGGAAAAAGGATGTCTGCAATGGATCCAGACCGGTGTTGCCTGGAGGGACAACAACATCAATTGGTGCTACCAACCCGACAGAAGCAGGACCCCCAACCTGTTTAGTTCAAAATTGTTACAGCCAAGTTAGTTAAACTTCAGGATAGGATAAAGCATTTAGAACATGACTCTATGAAATCCTCAGCCTCAAAAAGAATGATTCAGATTTCAAAAATAACAAAAACAAAACAATCACCTTGCTCACTAAGCAAATGGTTAAATGGAACAACCAATAACTTAAGCTCATTCAAGAGTTACTTGATTAATTTTCTCTTTTCTGTATATAGTAAATAAAAACCACAACTTGCAAGTTGTTAGTTCTTCACACATCTATGCTTATGATAGATAACTACCTTATTATTAAAATTACACTATTTGAGTAGATTAGATAAAAAAAAAAAAAAAAAAAAAATAGTTCCATTTATGTAATTTTTAACAGGTTATAGCTTAACAACAAAATGGGCTATTTATATTATCAATAAATTATAAATATTAATTTGATATCTTATCTACAAAACCTACGAGAAATTGAGCAGAATCGAGGGCCAAGACGAAGCTCTGTGCTCGGTCAAGGCGGACAGCGAAACGGCGCCGTCTCTTTAACCTCTGATTCTAGTGAGAGCTTTTGGTTTGGGGGTTTTCTGAGGTGAGAGGCTTGCAGAAAATGAAAGAGCACAGAGGTTTGGATTACGGTTTTTTAGGATGATTTGGATCTGACGGTTAGGATTTTTTTTTTTTGCTTGGATCAGACGGTTAGGACGTTTTTAAACGGTGGTCTTAGCTTAGGAATTTTAGTGGGCTTGTGGTGTAAATTGGGCCTGTGAGTGGCTCAATGGGATCAGAAGCAAGTCCAGAAAATCAAGTCAGGAGTTAAACGACACAAGTCCTAGTAAAACGGCAGGATTATGTAATGCTACAAGTAGTTTAGTGCATTAAGTATTTTCACACATCTGCAGAGCTTTTAGTTGTGTTCACACGTGATGTAACTAACAGAATTTAATTAGTGTGTATATGTAAACAGGGAATGCTCTTTCCCACTGGGATGTGCAATGGTGGAGATCAGTGTGGTGGAGATCGGTGGGTCAAGATTGGCGAGTGGAGATCGGCGTGGGTTTTGAGAGTGGGTTGTACAACGGTGGAGATTGGCTTGGCAGAAATTAGTGGGTGGCGAGATCAGTGGATTAGGTTTTGATTTTGCTATGATTTTTGAGTTTTGATTTTGCTATTGATTTTAGCCGGATGGCGAGACTAGGTTTTGATTTTGCTCAAAGAGAGTGACATTGGGTTTTGTTTGGTTATTTTTTAATGGGTTTGTGGTCGGCTTGTGGGTTGGTATTTGCTGGGATTGTGGTGGGTTTGGGGTCACGGTGGTGGATGTTTGGAGGTGGTGTGGTTGAGAGGATGGTTGCTGTGTGGTGCTGTGGTTGAGAGAGTGACAAAGAGACAAAAATTAGAAAGGAGAGAGATATAATTTGTTTATTATTTTATTGTATAATTTATTTTATTTTAAAGTATGGTATTGTAAAATAAAAGTTGGGATGTTGGGAGTATTGTAAAATGATATGGTATAATTGATAAAGTAGCTTTTTGAGATAATAAAATAGGATATGATACAATTTTTGGATGGGGATGCTCTTAGTGATAAGGTACTTCTTGATATATTAAATTTCAATTTGCCTAAATAATAAAATTATCAATAACAATTACATCCAATCAACAAGGTTTTTTTAATTATTGAATGGGTTAATTTTATGATCTTGATGAATTGTTAGAGAAAAAAATGACTTTCTTATCAATTTTATCAATTATTTGATAATTATTTAACTCGGTCTTATTATTTTTATTCCTATTGGTGACGTTATCGATATCGACCCATTCCATAATATTGATCTTCTTTCTAAGACAAAATTGAGAATTTCCAGCGCAAATATTTTCTATTTGAATTTTTTTTCTATATATCTATGCTATCATCTTCAACGAGAGAATTATGGATTTACTAAAATGATTGAAGACCATCTTAAGAGTTATTGATTGGCCATTAAGTTTTACAATATTTCTTTTGTTTCCTATTAATTTTGCATTAACGGAATCATTGACGTCAATTTTTCTTAAGAGTTATCTATACTATTTTTCTTTCATATTCTATTTTTGTAAATGGTATCATGCAAATGCAATAGTTGTTCTTGTTTCTACTTTCATGGTTTTTCCTTATAATCTGGGAAGTAACGAAATAACTAATTTTGTACTTGGATTGTAGAACATGAAACTATCAGAAGAGGTCACCCAAACTTCTTTCACATCCTTATTGAGCATATATAGGTATGTTAGTTCAATCTCATTTGCCGAAATGTTTATGGAATGATTTCCTTATATTTTCTTCTTCAGGATATGGTAGTACAAGCATATTAAACACTTCTACTACAGGTTTTAGTATGGTGTGTATGTGTGTATGTATTTTGTTTTCTATTGAAAATCAATCCTATTAATAAAAACCCTTTTGTATTAGGAATATCAAGTACAATGCTTTTATTTGAATGTTTATTTAAGACATGACATATATCCATAATTCTTGAAAAATAAAGTTTTTTTATAAATAATTTTGTATTCTATATTTTAATAATTTTTTATAATTTTAAAATCTCTAACACAGGCTTTAAATATTTTTATAGTCATTCAATAATTTACAATAATGAGTAATGAAGATTTGAAGGTTTTTCTCATAAAGGGGAGAAGGCAAGTCACTAAACTATAAGGCTCTTGATGCATTAAACATAATTATTAAGGCACTTTAAACAAGATGAAAGGGAGAAAATGGAGTAAGGGAAAATTTTACATAGAACAATTGTTCTCCTAACCAATCTCCTCCAACTCATTACCTATCGTTCATAAGACCATTAGCATGTATTAAAATTTAAATCATGTGATTCAATAAATCATTTAAATAAGTTATGTGATTGTTAAACAGATCATGTGATTAAATGTATACTTAGGTTCTCTTATGAGTTGTCGAGTAGTGGTCAAAAGTAATTTCTTCCAAACTAATCTAAAGGAAATTTCTTCATTTACATAATTCCTCCATGTGATTTGGCTTATTTTACCTTACTTCACATTTAGAAACATACAATCGACCTCCCTATAATTTGGAAAGTGGAATCCTTAATGTTTCGTCTAAAAAAATAGCATGTGAGAATTAGGAATCAGATGGTGCGGTCAACTTTAGGAAAATTTTTTGCCCCGTATCAACCTTATTGAAGAGGTTTTTTTTTTTTTTTTTTTTTTTTAAGGTTTTTTTTTTCTTATATAATTTTTAATTTGGAAAGGAAAAAAAGAAAAAGAAAAAAAAGCACAACTCAAAGTCAGTGATTTCTAGTTCATGCCTCTTGGAAGTCTGAAGGGCTCATCTATTTATTTATTTTTTTGTAATATGTTGTTACCGCACAACTCACATATTAAGCTATCATTTTAAAAGATTTTCACATGCTCTAGAACCAACCTATAAAAAGTATAAATGGCCATTGAAGCATATATTATAAACTAGTTGCTAACCCATGATGCACGGGAAATGTATTGAGTATTATATATGATTTAATCTTGGTTTATTTTACTATAATTGCAGATATTGAATTTGTAAATAACACTATATAGCTAAAACATATATTAAACAATTATATGTTATAAAATGAAGAAAATAAATGTCTTGTATAATTATTATTATTATTATTTACAATGCATAAAAAATGCTACGGAATAAAAAAAAAAAATATATATATATATATATATATAATTTATTACAAACTAACATAATTTGTTAACACACCTAAAATTAATAAGTGCAGCTCTTGAATCTTGATAAAATAAAATCTACAAATTAGGAATTTAACACATTAAAAAAGTTTTGTATCCCAAAATTTATTTTTTAATGGGTGTCTACTGTAGTAACCTATTGCAATACTTGTCGATAAAACCACAAACTCCTTAATCCCACACTATCATTTGATTTGAGAAATTTGTTAAAATCCATAATTAATAACCCATAGATTTTCAATTTACATAAATAAATAAAAACAAATAATTAAAAAAAGCATAAAAAAATCAAATTCTATTCCCATTTAACAAAATTTGCTTCATATTGAATATTTCCTAATTATTTAACAAATAGACAATCTCTTCTACAATATCCAACAACAAAACCTTAAAATAACCCAACTTAAAATTTGGAATGATGAATCCTATTAGTGGATAGCAAGAACCACAAAGGCACAAAGATTATTCCTTTTGATAGCCTATAACAGAGGCTAAATGACTATAATAGATTTTTGTATATAGAGCTAAACTAAATGACTGGATCAATAAAACATTTTTACCAAAAAGAAAAAGAGAAAGCAAAAAAAAAAAAAAAAAAAAAGAAACATTTTATATAGACAATTTAAAGAAAGCTTTTGAGAACCTAAGACCAAAAACTTAATCTCTACAGAATAACATAGCTTTTTTTCACCTAAAATGACAGGTAACATAGTTGGGTTTACGGTTTACATATTGATTATTTGTAAGACATGGAGCATGTATTGACGTGTGTGCTTCTTAGACATTGAGCATGCTTTGTCATGTATTCCATAATTGATTAGTAATGTGAGTCAAATGACTCAAACCTGAATTCAAGCTAATGAGACCTGCAAAAATGGACATGGTACAAATTCCAAACTATGGAATAGGAACAAAACAATCAAGTATTTTGTCAGCCAATTTTAATGCATGCAACATAGAGTCTCGTTAATTAAGTCCACACCAAAATAACCAAGAAATTTCTTTTAGAGGGGTGATTGACAGAGAGAGACAAACAAATCAAAATTTCAAAAAAAAAAAAAAAAAAATAGTCAAGCACTAAATTAAAAGGTGAAATCAAGGTGACCTAATTTTGCTCTGATTGGGTTAGACAGAGGTCAAGAAAAGCAGCTGCAAAAAAGAGATTGAACGTTGATTAGAATTAGAGAGGAATACAATGAGAAGTGTGAAGAAGAAGGGGAAAAAGAGAGAGAGAGAAAGAGAAAAAGCAAGCTGATCTTTTTAAATAATAAAATTTAGATCATGCCTACCACCATGCTTATTGTATGCTTTGGAAATTACAATGTATTCATGTCATGTGGTGTATCATAATCCATAGCAAAGGAGTTCATCCAAAAAAATATTCATAACAAAGGAAATGAAAATTCAATTATCTTGACCAACTTTGGCGGTATAGTTTTTGTAGATTTTCAAATAGAGGCTAGTGATCTTGCAAATAATTCTTTAAGAAACAACATGGGGTGACAAAATTATTCATAACATTTAAATTTATAGGTTAATTTGGTAATCTATTAATGTGAATCACATAAAATACATTTGATGGGATAACTCACAAAAAATGTGGCACCAATCCAGATCCAATCAAATGAATGCTGGGTTTTAATAATCGTTTGGTACAGGTGATGGAGACGGGTCAAACTATGCTCTAAGGTAGAAAATTGGAAAATAATTATCCACGTCTATGAGAGAGAGAGAGTTTTTTTAAAAGAGAATGTGAGAGATAACAACAAATTTATAGAAAATTAGATGAGAAGAAAAAGAGTTAAAAGATATAGTAATAATTAATAAACATCAAATTATCATAGCCATGCTGATAAAATTATATTTGTATATAGTATATTTATAATGCAATTGCATAACATTTATGAAATTAAATAAAATTAAAAAAAAAAAAAAAGATAACAACTTAAAAACAGAAAATTAAATCACATAAAAAGCAGAGTTCTAAAGAACACAAAAGTTTATAATCAACCTAAAATAGAGATGCAAGATTTAAAAAAAAAAAAATCTACCAAAAAATGGAAAAAAAAAATGAGAGAGAGATGGATAACCTTTTTATGTAGGAATTGGGAAAGCTATGCATAGAATGTGAGAGAATTGCAAATTTATAGTAAAATGATGAGAATAAGAAGAATGAAAGTAAAGGAAGATAAAATGTTAGGAAAGAGTGATATTAAAGTAGATAGTAGTGAGGATATGAAAATGTAAAAGGGAGGAGAAATGTTAGAAAGAGTGTAACAATGATTTGGGAATTAATAAGAAGTAAAAGAGTTAAAAAATAAGAGAGAGAGAGAGAGAGAGAGAGAGAGAGAGATTGATTATTTATTTTGGATATATCACTAGTGTAGACTGCGGTGCTAGAAGAAGAAAAAAGGATAGGTTACAATTCACAAAAGAAATTGAAGATGAGGCAAATACAAGGCCAAGAGAGACCATGATTTGAGTCATGAGTAACATGGAAAAGCCGAACCTCAATGAAGTTTTGAGGAAAGAAACTCTTGTGAGACAGTGAAACTGGTCGTAATAAGGAGCGAAAGAAAGATACGAGTATAAAAATAAATAAATAAAATCTAATGTTATTTCAATTATACCATGTAATATTGTTCAGATAGTTGGATAAAAGATTCCCTTGCATGATTAATCTTGATTAGTTACTTTAATAAAACAAAAGCAATCCATTAATCACTTTGTGACCTCTACAAAGCCACTTTATCTGCATTTGCCAAACAACTTTTCCTCACTATTATAATTTCTCAGCATCTTCCGCAAAAGGAGAGATGACTCCATTGATGTCCCCTTCTTGTCCTTCAGCAAATTGACCTGAAAAGAAAGTCCACATGATTCCTTCCTCATCTTCTTCACTTATGCTACATGGAAAAGCCAAACATCAATGAAGTTTTGAGGAAAGAAACTCATGCAAGGCAGTGAAACTGATTGTAATAGGGAATGAAAGAAAGTTAAGAATAAAAAATTTAAAAAAATCTAATTTTATTTCAATTATACCATGTAATCATGTTCACCTAGTTGTATAAAGATTCTCTTCTATGATTAATCTTGAATTGCTTTAATAAAACAAAAGCAATCCGTACACTTCACTTTGTGAACTCAACAAAGCCACTTTATCCAGCGTCTTCCGCAGTGCAATGACCTGAAAAGCAAGTCCACATGATCTCTTCCTCATCTATTTCCACGTATTATTATGCTACATTAATACCTTCACTCGCTTTTAGTATTTGTACATTTTTCCAAAAGACCAGCATTTAGCAAGAACGGTTGCTTTGTGTTATTTTATTGCCGTCTGTGTTTTTATTTTTTCTTGTATGTTATCATGACTAATAGCCAATCAGCCAAAAAAAAATGTCTAATTTGTTCCGTTTGGAATTGTACTCTTGGTGTTTTTTTTTTTTTTAAGGAAAAAGAGTTACACTTTTTTATTTTCAATTTCTTTTTTTATATTTTAAATTGTATTTTTGCTGAGTTTTATTAATTTTTTAGATACATTTCTTGGTGTTTAAGATTGTATGGTAGAAAAAATTGGGCTTCAAAAAGTTTGTTTAAAACTAAAAGAATAATTTCCAAATTTTATATATTTTTTAATGATACACAATATTATAAATAACTTTTATTAAAAAATTAATATTTTCATTAACTTACCCTTTGAATTCTTGAGAAAAATTGTATTGGTTTGATTTTGGTACAACATAAATTAAATATGCTACATTTGTGATTGTCCCTATAATAAATAAAAATATTATTATGAATTACATTACTATTTATTTATTAAATTAGTCCAAATTGAAGAAAAAAAAGGTTAATAAAACCATTCTAAAAATTTATCATGCACAACGTGCGAGGTCCGTGGCTAATATTAATAAGCACAAATACTTACTTTCTGTTTGCGAGATTGGCCTTACTTGTTCATTGGAATCACCAAAAGAAAGAATGAGTATGTAAGATGTCACTAGGGAGTTGCATCAGATAAAAAATGCTTTTCTTGGTATTGGAATTCATGGAAACGACCAAGGTACCACACCATATTTCCCTACAGTACTGAAGTTTAGCCAATAACAGATAACCCATGGAGTGACTAAAGACTGACCTAGTAGCATACAAGCCTTAAATTTGACACATTTCAATTCCCAAATAATTCTTTCAAACCACAATCACAACACTTTCTGTACATAAAGTGCTAGTACAGACGTTTAGACAATAATAGATTACAGAGTATTTTTATTTATTCAATCATGGAATTTTGTTACCATATGGCAAACATAACTAAGTACTACTTCTGCAGGATCATGAATTTAGAAGAAATCAAATTGTGAGTGATCAACAAGTTTATGACAATATAGTTTCAATTTAAACATGAATTAAGGATAAAATAAAGTAACAAACAGAGGAGAAATTTTAAAAAATTTGTAGTGTCAAACATGGTGGAAGATGATCATGATTAAAAGTTCATCGAATGTGGAAAAGGCAACGTAACATACAGGGCCGGTAAATTTAATATCTTGTGAAGTGTCAAGTTGAAAATTATTTGCTCCTAATTATATAATATAAGCACCCCACCATCCAAATTGTCATGTTGATATAATTAGGCAATGAAAATGGGAACAAAACTACCCCACCGTCCGGATTTTCACGTTGACATGACTAGACAATGAAGATGAATACAAAACCTCCCCACCATCCAACTTGTCATTTTTATATAGACAATGAAGATGAATACAAAACCCGCCCGCCATCCAACTTGTCATTTTTTGTATTCATCTTCATTGTCTAGTCATGTCAATGTGAAAATCCGGATGGTGGGGTAGTTTTGATATAACAATGACAAGTTGGATGGTGGGGTGGTTTTGTATTCATCTTCATTGTCTAGTCATGTCAACGTGAAATTCCGGATGGTGGGATAGTTTTGTTCCCATTTTCATTGCGTAATTATATCAACATTCCACTAGTTTGCCTATACAACACCAAATATATCACCAGCTTCCATTATCCTTCTCCAAACCAAATGATGCTTCACCAAACCAATTTGTGTGCATCCTCGTCCTATTCCATATACCTTCATCTCATGATATAGTGGTCATTTCAACAAATTGAAATGACCACTATATCCTCAACGATATAAAAATGACAAGTTGGATGGTGGGGTGGTTTTGTATTCATCTTCATTGTCTAGTCATGTCAACGGGAAAATCCGGATGGCGGGGTAGTTTTGTTCCCATTTTCATTGCCTAATTATATCAACATTCCACTAGTTTGCCTATACAACACCAAACATACCACCAGCTTCCTTTATCCTTCTCCAAACCAAATGACGCTTCACCAAACCAATTTGTGTGCATCCTTGTCTTATTCCATATTCCTTCATCTCATGATTCCTCTCTTTCTCATTTGCCTACTCTGCTTGCAACCCACCATTACTGCCACTGCTCCAACAAACGAGACTGATCGTTTTGCTTTGCTCAAATTCAAAGAATCTGTACCTCAAGATCCCTATAACATATTGAGCTCATGGAATGACTCTATGCACTTCTGCAACTGGTTAGGAGTCAAATGCGGCCGTCGGCACCAAAGAGTCACAGTCTTAGACCTAAGTGGCCACAAGTTACGTGGAACTCTATCACCTTACATCGGCAACCTTAGCTTTCTTAGGTCCATCATCCTCCAAAATAATAGCTTCTATGGTGAAATTCCACAAGAAATAGGTCATTTGTTCCAATTGCGAGAGCTCTATCTTACCAATAACACATTGGAAGGGGAAATACTATCCAGCTTATCCAACTGCTCCAATCTCAAGTTCCTAGATCTTTATGGGAATAAGCTTAAAGGGAAGATTCCAACTAAGCTAGGCTCTTTAATGAAACTCAAATCTCTTCAGCTTGGCGCTAACAATTTGGTAGGAAGAATCCCACCTTCTTTAGGAAATCTTTCTTCACTCACAATGTTCGCTGTAGCGGAAAATAATTTGGTGGGAAATATTCCAGATGCCATAAGCCAATTAAATGGCTTAGTAGTTTTCTCAGTTTCAGATAATAAATTGTCAGGTACGATCCCTTCCTCCCTTTACAATGTGTCATCTCTCCAAACCTTTTCAGTTTCAATCAACCAATTTAATGGCACACTTCCAGCCAACATAGGCCTAACTCTTCCAAATCTCCAATGTTTCTATTTTGCTGCAAATGAGTTCTCTGGACCAATCCCTACTTCATTATGCAATGCAACTCAGCTTCAACAAATTGAATTAGGTGGCAATAAGTTTTTAGGATCAGTTCCAACAAATTTGGGAAATCTACAGAATCTTTTATTGCTAAATTTGGGGAACAATTATCTAGGAAAGAGCCTCCATTTCTTATCATCGTTTACTAATCGTAGTAGACTTCAAACATTGGAGTTAGAGGTAAACCAATTTGATGGTGTTTTGCCCAATTCTATTTCAAACTTGTCAAACGAACTCATTGAATTATATTTTGGAAACAATGAAATATCTGGAACTATTCCTGAATCATTAACGAATCTTGTTAACTTAATTATCTTGGGCTTAAATGACAATCACTTCATAGGCGTCATTCCTATTGCTTTTGGGAAGTTTGAGAAGATGCAATCATTGGGTTTATTTGGAAATAGACTATCAGGAGAAATACCTGCCTCTATAGGCAACCTTACTCAGTTGTTCGAAATCTACTTAGATGATAACAGATTCGAAGGAACCATACCTCCAAGTTTAGAAAACTGCCAACATTTGCAAAGCTTGGACATTTCGCAAAATAACCTTAATGGATCCATACCCCAGCAGCTTATAGGTGCTTCTTCGTTACCACTACTATTCATCAATTTATCTCACAACTCATTCACGGGCAAACTACCATTTGAAGTAGGTAATTTGAAAAATATCAACCAAATGGATATCTCTAACAATAATTTGTCTGGTGAAATTCCTACATCTATAGGAAATTGTTTGATCTTGGAACATCTTGAAATGCAAGGGAATTCGTTTCATGGAGCCATACCATCATCTATGGCTTCTTTGAAAAGTCTTCGACATTTAGATGTTTCACAAAACAACCTTTCAGGACCCATTCCAGAGGGTTTAGAGAAGCTGCTTTTCTTAGAAAATTTGAATCTTTCATTTAATAATTTTGAGGGTGAGGTACCAATGGAAGGGGTTTTCAAAAACATAAGTGTTGTATCATTGATTGGAAATACTAAACTTTGTGGTGGTATACCAAAATTGCAGTTGCCAAAATGCCCTGTAAATGTTATGAAACCAAGAAAATCCATTGGATTCAAACTAGCAATTGTAATTATTTCTATTGTTTCAAGTTTCCTTATATTTTCATCTATTCTTCTTGTTTGGATGAAAAAATCAAAAAAGAAATCACCTTCAACGGTTCCAACAATGGACTTCCTTCCAAATGTTTCATATAAAGAACTCTATCAGGCAACTAGTAGATTTTCTCCAAGTAATTTAATTGGATCTGGTGGTTTTGGCTCTGTATATAAAGGACTTATTCATCCAAAAGAAAGGCCAATTGCTGTAAAGGTCCTTGATCTTCAACAAAAGGGTGCTTCCAAGAGCTTTATGGTTGAATGTAATGTCTTAAGAAATATCCGGCACAGAAATCTTGTTAAGATACTAACATGTTGCTCTAGCATGGATTACAATGGGAATCAATTCAAAGCTCTAGTATTTGAATTCATGACAAATGGAAGCTTAGATTTTTGGCTTCATCAAGGGCTAGACAATGAAAACCAATCAAGGAACTTGAGCCTTCTTCAAAGATTAAATGTTGCAATTGATGTGGCTTCTGCAATAGATTATCTTCACAACCATTCTTTGCAACCTATCATTCACTGTGATTTAAAACCAAGCAATGTTCTTCTTGACAATGACATGGTTGCTCATGTAAGCGATTTTGGTTTAGCAAGGCTCCTCCCAATCACCAATGATTCTTCTGGAAAGCAAACTAGTACAATTGGGATAAAAGGATCAATTGGTTACGTTGCTCCAGGTAACTTCTTTTGAATTCTTCTAGTTAAACCCTCAAAAACATCTTTACATGTATTGTATTATTTTATTTCAGAAAATTACCTTACTATAGGCACCTAGCCACTCAATTCACAATTTTATTTTAATTGAAGAATTTAAAAAGAAACAAAATCAGATTCTCAAAACAAAAACAAAAAACAAAAAAAATAAATAGCAAACAAAAGCTTTAAGCATGTTTTAAGCCTTGATAAATTTGATTAGTTGAGACATTGCTTTCTCCGTTGACTAAGTATCTTCGTTTTTTAGGGATTTATTTCCCCAACACTATATGTTTGTGATGACTGATGATAGCTTGTCAATTTATTATATCAAATATGGTAGATCTGGTCTCAAAACAGTTTTGTGCTATAGTTTGTGACAATAACTCATAACTCTTGTCCTATACTGAAGAGGTTGTGCTGTAGCTTTTGGTTGAACATGGGGCAGCCAAGGCATTCGTTACTACGGAGTCCAGTCCAACTAGTCCATACCATTAACCACATTTTCCATGCTACACATAAATCACAAATATTGTCTGCTTTTTATGAGCCTAATGTAGATTGTGATACTGATATGAAAAAGTTTACAAAATTTATGTAAAATAACAGAAACACCAACAATGTTTGATAGATAGAATCTATGAACATATCATACTAAAACATGCACACACGCACAAATTATCAATGCTTCTAACTTGGAAGTTGGAAATGATGGCTTTTGTCTTCATGTTCTTCTTTAGGTTCAACATTTGTTTTGCTATTTTGAATATACAATGGAAATGAAGTTGTACATGCATTAAATTCCAAATATCATTGTATGAAACTGAAAATTTTCCCATACATCATAATCAAATTATAGAGTATGGCATGGGCGGTGAGGCATCAATAGAGGCAGACATGTATAGCTATGGTATATTACTATTGGAGATCTTCTTAGGAAAAAAACCCACTGATGAAATGTTTAAAGATGGTCTCAATCTCCACAATTTTGCTAAGATGGCACTGCCTGAAAAACTTGTTCAAATTGTGGATCCAATCCTTCTACCAAGAGAAGTTGATGAAGCTCCAACAGCAATAGTGGCAGCTAGAGAATATAATAATGGCAATGAAATTCAAGTAGATGTGGAAGCTCAACGTACTCCAAACTTGTGCCAAATGGATCCCAATGTGCATAAATGCTTAGTATCAATCCTTGAAACTGGAATTGCTTGTTCAATGGAGTCACCAAAAGATAGAATGAAGATGAAGGAAGTTACCAGGGAACTACATATGATCAAAAAATCTTTTCTTGGTTGCTATCTGCAAATTTGAATTTAGAGGAATCCAAGTTTAAGGTACTTCTCGATATTTCAAATTTTAATTTTCCTATATAATAAAATCAATAATGATAATTATCTCCTAAAATGATCAAATATTGTCCAGAATGGAATTGTGAACGTCATTTTTTTTATATAAAAAAAAAAATCATGAACTTCTTTTATTATTTTGATAAATGATTTTAATTTATAAATAGATATATTTTTCGATTCTCATCAACAATCAAATGTTAGGTTCTTTCATGAACTTCTTTTATTGTTCTTGTTTCTACTTTCATGGTTTTTCTTTATAGTTTGGAAAATAACGAATATAACTAACTTTGTACTTGGACTGCAGAGCATGAAACTACCAAAAGAGGTCACTGAAACTTCTTTTATGTCCCTGTGGAGCATATAATATAGGTGTGCTTGTTCAATCTCCTTTGCCAAAATGTTTAAGGAATGATTTTCTTATATTTTCTTCTTTGGGATATGGTTGTCCTATAGTGTGTCTATGTATTTTGTTTTCTATTGAAACTCAGTCTAGTTACAGAAAACCCTATTGTATTAGGAATATCAACTACGATGCTTTTATTTGAATGTTTATTAAAGATATGACATGTATCCAAATTCTCGAAATATAGAGATTTTTAATAATTTTGTTTATTCTATATATTTTTTTATTATTAATATCTCTAAAAAGGTTCTAAATATATTTTATTTTATAATTTGATAATTACAATAATGAGAAATGGAGATTTGAAGGTTTTTCTCATAATGAGGAGAAGACAAGTCACAACTATAAGGCTCGTGACACATGAAACATAATTATTAAAACATTTAAACAAGATGGAAGGGAGAAAATGAAATAACAAAGAAAAATTATATATGACAACTGTTCTCCTAAACAATCTTCCCCAACCCATTTTGGAAGTTTGTGAAGCATAGACATTACAGAGGTTAAATAAATCTTTTCCCTAGAGCACTAACAACATTTCTTAGTTTCCCATTCTGAGTAGACCGACCATACATACTCTAAATTATTTTATATAATTTATAATAAATCATTTTTTTATCAAGTGAACATCTTCTTTATTTTTCTTCTTTATATGATTTCTGACTCTTCTTATGTCATTTGGGATATTACGAACATATTAAAATTATTAACACAATTTGGTCTAAGCCTAATTCTAAAACTATTACCCATATCAAAATTCTATTTCCAACCGTTTTTTATAGATATTACAAACCATTTAGAAATTTAAATAAGCTTTATGTTTCTTTAATCATCTATTACAGATGATCTTTTTAAATAATAAAATTTAGATCATGCCTACCATGCTTACTATGTAATTTGGAAATTATGTGTTCCTGTCATGTAGTGTATCATAATTCATAACAAACAAAATGAAAATTCAATGATCTTGACCAACTTTGGCATCATAATTCATAACAAAGGAAATGAAAATTCAATAATCTTGACCAACTTTACCAGTATATTTTTGTAGATTTCCAAATTGAGGACGATGATCTTGCCAATAATTTCCTAAGAAACAAACTGGGGTGGCAAAATTATTCACAACATTTATATTTATAGATTAATTTGGTAATCTATAAATGTGAATCACACATATAATATATTTGATGGTATAACTCAAAAAATGTGGCACCCATTTCCTATTCTATATAAACTCCACCCCTCAACAGTTTTGCATTGTACTAATCAATCTTATGAGTTGTGAGCAAGAACAAATAAAGAGTTAGAAAAAGAAAGTAAAAGCTCCTTAATTATCGGTGCTTGTTCATCCGTAAGTTCAAGGACTTTAAGGCTGAAGACAAACCCTTCATCATAAACTGAAAGTACAACAAGGCCATAAGAGAACGGCCTCTTGCCAAGCTTCGCAAGAAGGGCAGCCTCGGAAGACCCAACCTTGTCACCCTTCTTAATCAGCTCTACGAGGGTAATGATTTTAACGGTACCCTTACTGATTTTGGTGCTGAACATCCCCCAATATCAATAAGAAAACTATTAATGACATCAAGACAAAATGTTTCATACAAATAGAAAACTCGAATCCATGTAATAATTGTTAAATAACTGTTTGGTTTTAATAACTAGGTCAAAGTATGAGAGTAAACTCGATCGAATCAGGTGCAGTTAGGCGTAAGGGTAGATGAAACCGTGTTTTAAGGTAGAAAATTGAATAATAATTATCCACGTCTATTCTAGGGAAAAAGAGAGTAACAATCCAAGACTTCCTTGGTAACTTATGGTCTGTTGCGATTGTATGATATTTTGTATAAGATTTTATTATCTCTTTTAGAATTCTTTAAAAAAAATAAATAATGTTTACATATTTTGCATTCTATTGAAAATCAGTCCTATTACCAAAAACCGAATATAACCATGCATTCTATTGAAAATCAATCCTGTTACAAAAAACCGAATATAACTATGATCCTTTCATCTGAATGTTTATTGAAGATTTGACGTAGTATCCAAAATTCTCAGAATATTTAAGGAAGGGGCACTGAGAATTTTAAATCCAATCCTAAATTTGAGGACTACATTTTTTGTTATTATTTTTTAGTATTACTATAAGACAAATATCATATGATTCCATTTCCGTTGTTCGGGTTTGTAAAATAATGGGCGAGTAAAAAACGCTATATTCCTATTATAGAGGGCCTTCTTCATTTGGGCACCTTCAGGTTATTGCCTTACTGGCCCATCCTAGTCAAGGGATAGTGCTTATAAGGCATTTTGCGCTGTCTACCAATCGCATTGGGAAATAAACAGATTTTTCCAATAAACAGATGTGGAAAAATCTGGGTTCACAGAGGTGGCATAGATGGGAAATAACTCAAATAGATCAATAACCACTACAAACTCAAGATACACTCTAAAATAAGACCAACTAAGCACATCCATGAAAAAACAAAACTGCAAAACGACATCAAAATTAATAATTCTCTCAACTGGAGGAAATATTTTGCAAGTCCAAGTAAAATGACATATTAAACTTAAAAATTATCCATAAAACAAAACATTTCTAAAGTAAACCATCAAGGAATAATCACCACTAACAAAGGTTTAGTCAAATAAACTAAAACCCATGTCATCATCAGATTCTTCTGCGGGCTCCGCTTTCTTCTCTTCCTCCTTGGCAGCAGCAGCAGCAGGGGCACCACCAGAAGCAGCTGCTGCAACAGGGGCAGCAGCAACAGCAAACTTGCTAGGATCCTGCATTTATACTCAAAACAATTAATCTATTGAACAAAGGATGGGACTTGACCATATGTGAAAAAGTGAGAGCCTAACTAATGCTGAAGAATCAAATACCTTTAGGTACTCCTTAACTTTCTCTGCCTGAGGGAAGGAATACTCAGTAGCAACGGCAACTGCAAGAACGTTCTTGTAGGCATTGGCGAACATGTGTGGTGCAGCAGCTAGGGTTGGATATGAGATAGCAAGCGACAGTGACGTCACCATAGAGACACCAACAAAGAACTTCTCAATGAGGTCTTCGTCGGTAAGATCAAGGACTTCAGGGCTGAAGACAGACCCATCATCATAAACTTGAAGAACAACAAGGCCATAAGAGAATGGCCTAATGCCAAGCTTTGCAAGGAGGGCAGCCTCAGAGGACCCAACCTTGTCACCTTTCTTAATAAGCTCTACAGGGGTGATGATTTCAACAGTCCCCTTGTTAATTTTGGTCGGTATATTTAAAACCTGAAAGATTATGGCGTAAGGACAAATGTTTCACACAAATAGAAAACCAATTGAATTTTAAGACAGGATTACAAACTTGGAAAAAGGACGTCTGCGATGGATCCAGACCAGTGTTGCCCGGAGGGACAACAACATCAATTGGTGCTACCAACCCGACACGAGCAGGAGCCCCAACCTGTTTAGTTCAAAATTGTTACAACCAAGTTAGTTTAACTTCAGAATAGGATAAAGCATTTAGAACATGACTCTAAGACATCCTCAGCCTCAAAAAGAATGATTCAGATTTCAAAAATAACAAAAACAAAACAATCACCTTGCTCAGTAAGCAAATGGTTAAATGGAACAACCAATAACTTAAGCTCATTCAAGAGTTACTTGATTAATTTATTCTTTTCTGTATATAGTAAATAAAAACCACGACTTACAAGTTGTTAGTTCTTCACGCATTTATGCTTATGATAGATAAGCACCTTATAATTAAAATTACACTATTTGAGTAGATTAGATAAAAAGAAAATAGTTCCATTTATATAATTTTTAACCGGTTATAGCTTAACAACAAAATGGGCTATATATATTATCAATAAATTATAAATATTAATTTGATATCTTACCTACAAAATAAGTAATCCACTATCAATTCTATTAATCATTGATATGCAGAACTCGGCTTGTTTAATATTACAAGCATATGTAGTTAAATATATGTCATTCACAAGAGCTTGCTCATAAATTAATTTTCTTCTCAAATAAATATATAAAACTAAGGAACCAATCATCTAATTAAAAGTAAAAAAAAAAAATTACCTTGTACTTGCCGACCTCTTCACTGACCTCCTTCAAATCACCCTTGGTGAAAATCAGGCCCACGTTGCCCTAATAAAAAAAAAAACCAAACAAAACACAATTTTTTAACTATGAATGAAACAAACAAAAAAATGAAAAGGAGAGAGAGAAAGCGAAACTTACGACAAGGAGAGGAATGAGATTGAGGAAGGCATTGTTGCCAGTGTTGTCAGCATGGATCCTGATAGACCTCTTCATCATGGTGTTTTTACCCATGAGAACCACCGAGTCGCCACGTAGACCCTTGCGAATACTCTGTAGCTGGGTGGATCCGACGTTGTCGGCCGCCACAATAAGGATCTGGTTGTACTCGTCCAACAGCTGGCATAGCTTGGAGTCGTATGCGATCTTCTTCTCGGCTTTTGATGGCTTGTGCACCATTGTTACGATGGAGATGAAGAACAAGAATGATGTTTTGGGTTTTCTAAGGTTAAAATATATATTTTTTTTAAAAAACCTGCGAGAAAATGAGCAAAATCGAGGGCCAAGACGAAGCTCTGTGCTCGGTCAAGGCGGACAGCGAAACGGCGCCGTCTCTTTAACCTCTGATTCTACAAAGAGCTTTAGGGTTTGGGGAGGTTTTCTGAAGTAAAAGAAGCTCGTAGAAAATGAGAGCAGAGAGTTTAGGATTATATATACGGTGGGAAGTGAGATGAGGATTAGGGTTTTTTTAGGATGATTTGGATCTGACGGTTAGGATGTTTTCTTTGTTTGGATCTGACGGTGATTAAATGGGGTCTTAATTTGGGAATTTTAGTGGGCTTGTGGTGTAAATTGGGCTTGCAGAGTGGCTCAGTGGGTCTAGCATTATTGAGAAATTACTTCTGGCTTGACCGTGCATTAGGCCCAATCTCAAGACAGAATATGATTAGGTTTTGAAGTAATGCTGTAGCACTCAGTTTTGTTATCGAAACCTTTTTTTTTTTTTTTTTGGAGAGGGAGTTTCAATTTATGGCGTTCACTCCTGATAAACGCTTTTTATCATCAAATTAAGACACCAATCAGTTTTTTGTGTAAGTGGATATTTTTTTGTTATTAAATTTTTAATCTTGTGTCAATTTAATGGGCTTCATTTAAATATCGAGTGATTGAAAATAATAAATATTTTTATTGTAGTGTGAATAGTTATTAAATGTAGCTAATTTTTATAGTTAATAATAATAAAATATCAATGGGTTTGAAGAAGGAACGACGTATTTAATTGTAATCGTTAAATTTGTGGTATTCAATTAGATCTAGTGAAAATCTCTTGATCTCCAACGAAATATACTGAAAGCATTTTTCATCGCCATTTTTATTAGGCTTTGATTAGATCCAACAACCACTTGTGAACAACTAAATGGTTGAACCATTGCTTCTCTTTAATCGACAGCAGGTCTTGTCTTTTACCTCTCGATGTGATTGAGTCTAGCCTAGGTTTAGTCCAAAACCAACTCAAATCAACTCGTGAACACCTTTAGAGAAATCACTTGTGAGTTTCCCATATGTTACATTTAAAATTTTGCTTTAGGTTCATATCACATTACACTAGTTATTAACAGACCTATTAGAGTAATGAAAGATGAAATTATAAGTGAATACTCTTTATTGGCAATATAGTTTTAGTGAATGAAATTAGACATAAAGCCAATACATAGATGGATGCTCTAGAATTTAAAGACTTTTGGCTAAGTATGTATAAAACACAATAGATGAAATTGAAGTTTAGTAAATTGAGAGAAAATAATAAAGAAGCTATAAACTTGATGATCAATAGATAACAAATAGAAATTATTTTTGATATCTTACTTCAATAATTTACAAAGATCGAATAATATATGAATCATATGTTAAGAACATGGTAGGCAATGTAGAGAAATGCATCGAAAGTATTATATGGTGAATACTTATTAATTTAAAAGGAAATAATTACGAAATTACAATGTTTTGATTCAAGAAAGATAAGCGATAATAGGTATAAGAAGACCTAAAACAGCACACATAATTTTTTTTTTTTTTTTAAGAAAAATAAAAAGGAAAACATAATGCTAACTATTGAAGCAATGAACAATATAATTTTGGGGGACAAGATCTTCTCCCTTTGAATCTTCCATTTCCATCCCAATCTTATTTAGATATAAGACATGTGGAATTTAAAAATTAAATAATTGTCACATGTCACACATCTCATTAAAATATGAGGAAATTAGATAATTCAATTAGAAGAATCCATTCTCTAATTTTAGAAATATTAAAATGCGAAGAAAAAATACATATAATTAGGTTGTTAACGGCATGTTAACTTATTAAGGGTGTATTTGTTTACCAAAATATAGTTTTCTAAAACCTCAATCCTTCATAAGTCATAACTTTTTGAAAACAAGATTTATGAAATTAAAATAAAATAATAAATTGGGCCTAATAAATGTAAATAGGTTGTTAAAAATGTAATTTCACCAAGAAGGTGTTGAGGGGTCCATTCTTCATTCCAACCCGTTTAGGTCGTTATGTAAAATGAAATTGAAGTGGTTAGATGAACAGGGCCACGAGTAAAGAGCACGAAGCCCAAATCCCACACCACCACCAATCCAACACTGCGAAAATTTCACACGAGTAGCTCCGGCCAGCTCGCGATCCCAACACCCACTCACCGACACCAAGCGCTAATCACGTGCATATATATATATATATATATTGTTCTATTGTCTCCGACAACAGTTTCATTTCCGACCAATACAAGAAATGGCGTCCACGTACAGAGATCGGACGGCGGAGTTCAGATCACTCTCGGAGACTCTGAAGAAGATCGGAGGAATCACAGCCGTTCATCAACAGCAACCCGAAAATGACCCAGCTTCATCGAAACCATTGACAACACCACCACCACCACCACCAGCAGCAGCTGTAGCAGCAGCAAACTCTGCTAGATCCGAATTCAACAAGAAGGCCTCGCGAATCGGGTTGGGGATCCAAGAGATCTCACACAAGATCACAAGGCTCGCCCAATGTAAGCTTATCTGTATTGTATTCTATACTGTTATAGTTTATCTGGTTGCTGCCAAAATTAGTTGGTTAAAGTCAAAATAACCCAAAAAAAAAAAAATGTAAACGACATGTCGTAGAAGGTACAACGTCTCTGGTTCAAACTTAGTCTTATTGGTTTATGCTAGAGATAGTTCAAATTTTAGTACATATGTTCATATGTTTTATAAATTGATGTGTTATCCATTACAAAAAAGTAAGCCAGCTTGTTGTAATAAAATTGATTATAGCTTTAGCATTTTCCATAGGAGAAAGTATCTCATGCAATATGTGTGAAACCTCATACAAGTGGATCCCATATGCATGTAAGGGTGATGTTGTAAGTTGTATGTATCTGTTACATAAAAATAGCACTTCATGAAAGAGATCTTCTAAAACTAGAAACATGAGTTGTATAAAATGTTGTGTCAACTTTGTTCTCCGTTGTAGTCGAGGGGTTGGCAAAAATAAAAAAATGTTTCAATGAAGCCTTGACAGGGCAATGGTTATGGTGATTTGGGAACGAGAGAGATATGCTTTGGACGAGGGTGATAGAAGTTAAGTATGGATGTGATTGGGGGAGTTGGTGCTCTAATTCAGTACCTGGCCTGTATGGAGTGAGTTTGTGGAAGACCATTAGGCAGGGTTGGCCTATGTTTTTGCATTATATTCAGTATGAGGTAGGTGATGGGTTTAGAGTGAAGTTTTGGCAGGATGTCTGGTGTGGGGAGAGTTCTCTTTAGGTATGTTTCTCAGATATCTAGGATTAGTCATGATAAGGAGGCTTATGTGGTGGATCTCATGAAATTCTCTAATGCGGTTCTCCATTGGGATTTGTCTTTTATGAGAGTTGTTCAAGACTAGGGACTAGAGTCGTTGTCGAACGTTATGAATGTTATTTATAGTGCTCCTTTGCGTGGGGGTTGGGATGATAAGATGTGTTGGAGACTATCCAAGAGTAGGGGCTTTGAGGTTGAAGGCTATTACTGGGTTTGACCCATTCTATTGTTTAGTTGTTTCCTCGGAGGAGCATCAGGAAGCCGAAGGTCCCTTCTAGAGTTGCATTCTTTGTGTGGATTGTGGCATTGGGGAGAATTTTGACAATTGACTATTTACACAAAAGGCATATTTGGATTTGGATTGGTGTTTTATTTGCAAATGTAATGGGGAGAAAATGGATCATTTGTTGCTTCGCTGCCCTATTGCAATGGAGTTATGGTCAATGATGCTTGGATTGTTTGCAGTTTCTTTGGTGATTCCGAAGTCTGTTGTTGATTTACTAGCATGTTGGCAAGGGAGGTTTGGCTAACATCACTGGTGTTGTTTGGAGGGCTGCTCCTCATTGTATGATACTATGATGTGGTGTCTTTGGAGGGAGAGTAACAACTGGTGCTTTGAGGATTTTGGTGCTTGGATTGTTTGCAGTTTCTTTGGTGATTCCGAAGTCTGTTGTTGATTTACTAACGTGTTGGCAAGGGAGGTTTGGCTGACATCACTGGTGTTGCTTGGAGGTCTACTCCTCATTGTATGATACTATGATGTGGTGCCTTTGGAGGGAGAGTAACAACTGGTGCTTTGAGGATTTTGAGCGGCCTTTGCCAATTCTAAATTTATTTTTCTTCCAAACATTGTTAGACTGAATGTATGTTGTGGGAACTATGTATCTATGTTCAGTTTGTGATTTGTTTGATCATTGTAATTTGCATGATTGATTGTACTTAGGTGACTTTTTTTATTTTTTTATTTTTATTTTTTTGGGTTTCAATAAAATTTATTACCTAAAAAAAAACTGTTGTGTCAACTTTTGAACGTATCAGAAAAAAGTAGTTAAATTATTTATCTATTTTATTGTTGACATGGCACCAATCTTATTTATCGTTATGTCAGATTGTAAGCTTTTTGTAGTAAACTTGGTAGTAAATTTTAAGTATTTTCCCTTGAAATGTAGTCCTATGATTTTTGGACTAAACACTTTGTGTAATTCACCGTTGTTGGGTTGACCATAATGGTTTATGATTATAACATTTCATTCCTTGTTTCTGCCCCTTTATAACTGAACTGAGTTATCTAACTTTGCTCAAAAGAAAGAGGATGCTAAAGAAAAGAAAACTTTATAGTGTCTAGTTTGGCGAATGCTTATTTTCCAGTTGGATCCAAAAGCAATTGAGATCTTATAGAGCTGGATGATACTATGCTGACCCTGGGTTTTGCTTTGTATGTTTATATTGATGTGCAGTAGCGAAAAGGTCAACAATGTTTGATGATCCAATTGTGGAAATACAGGAATTAACTTCTCTGATAAAGAATGATATTACGGCGCTGAATGTAGCTCTTTCAGATTTACAAACCATTCAAAACATTGAAATAGCGGATGGGAAGTATTCTGAGGATAGAGTCGGACATTCCACAGCAGTTTTTGGTGACTTGAAGAGCAAACTTATGGGGGCTACAAAACAGCTACAAAATGTTTTGACAACAAGAACAGAGGTTTGTTTCAATAAGCACCTACCTTTTATCGTTTACTCTTTTTTTAATTTTTTTTATTTATTTTAAACATTTGCAACTCTTAATTATTTGAAAATTGCCCCCCACAGCATATCAAGGCTCATGAAAATAGGAAACAAATGTTTTCCAAGAATGCTTTAAGAGAGAACCCTTTTCAGCATCATGCAAAAACTGTGACTGAGCCACCCCCTTGGTCCAATTCATCAAATGGAGATGCAAATGCACAACCATCAGCGTAAGTATATACTATTTAAATTTAAGGTGCACATCAATTATTATATTGATTTACCACTTTCCCTTTGCCTATCTCCTATAAAGAATTCTCACACAGGCTCAGATACCACCCTTTTGAAAAATACTAGTTCAGCGTAAGTACATACTATTTAAATTTCGGGTGCACATCAATGATCATATTGATTTACCACTTTCCCTTTCCTATGTGCTATAAAGAATTCTCACATAGGCTCAGATACCACCCTTTTGAAAAATAATTGTTTCTAGTGTACTAGAATCTAGTATTTCGGTAGTGTAGAAGCTTCACTGAACACTATATTTATCAGCCATTGGATGGGCTAACAATCTAAACAAGTACAAAAATACATGTAGTTGCATTGCTGACCAGTTTAGAAGCTTTAGGTTTATAATTTTCAAGTAAAGTATTTAATGATATCTATGAGGAACTCAGCTGGGACAGAAGATATGAAGAAGATATTGGTCAAGATGAAATGTCGTCTTTAAGATGGATTGTCATCACTTAGCAGTGCTGAATACTAAAAGTTTACTGTCCAAAGGAATTGTCATGTATCAATTGGAATTTAGGATGTAATAATATTCTTTCTGTTAGGCTAGATTTAGGCTGAAGACTTTTCCAATCTCATCCCAGCTCATCCCTTTACTACTTCTGTCAATGCCAAGGGCAAGTGTACAACCATTTTGTTTTGACATTTATTTGTTTTGAATCCTGCCAAGAAACAAACTTGTTGCTTGATAATTAAAACTAGTATAACACCTCAAACCATCTTACTGATCCTCATCTTCATGTGCTTTTGAAGCTGTCCTAGTTTATGTTTACAGATGCTGCTTCAGTAGATTTGCTCAGGGGAATAGTTGAACAATAATTTAATTGTATGCTAGTCATATCATAAAGGTTTAATACAAAAAAGCATTTAAGCATCAGTTACGTGCCTGATATGGCAGCAGATCCAAATTAGAAGGGTGTCATAATGAACCGTATATAATCCGGTCATTGTAATTCTGTTTTAGGTTGAAGGTTTTAGATTACACTTATTCACAGAAGTCTTAGCTGTCAGAAATGATAAATCTATCTGTGTAGAAGTCTACGAGTGTAACTGTCTTTCTTAATGCTTGATATTATATTTATTTATGAAACCTTAATTGATGTCAAACAAATTTACCATTTCTAGAATAATAGGGCTTCCACAGTTTATTGCTGATAAATGATACTTGTATATCTCTCTCTCTTCAATCAGATTGCCACCAAATGGAGTTCAAGTTGGCAGCCAGCTGAGGTGTGTTTCCTGCGACTACCACCCTAGATCAAGTTTGACCTTTTTACATTTTGTGTAGAGCATGTATTTTTGTGTTTGACCATGTTATTTGATATTTGTGATCTCCCACTCACGCACGCATGGACACATTATAACGTTCTTTTTGTCATTGGTCTTGCATGTTTTTTTTTCTTTTTTTTTTTTTTTACTTATCAAAGAAATCCATGTAGGGAGCACTTTCTGGAGCCATTTAAGCTGGCTTTGAATGGCTTGCTTCTGGTTTTTCTACTCTTAGTTTCTTTGTTAATAGTTGAGCAGTCCCCCCCCCCCTCACATTTGTCTTTTCTCTCCCTTTCTCCCTGGGAGTTCCCCTGCTTTCAGCCATCCTGGTGCTGTCTAACTTCTGCCTTTTTTTACTGATACTATTGAAAAGGCTCTATGTAGGGCCTTCATTATTTTGTACAACTTCCCCACTTCCAAGCTCGCTTGATTATCAAAATGGCAGCCACCAAAATCATATTCAATAATTTTGCATGTTTAATTTTTTTTTTAATTCAATAGTTACAATGAACCCACCAGGAGATTCCAATTGAGCTACAAGGCTCTTGGCAATTTGCATATTTATTTTCATGATTTATCTGTTTCCCTACCATGGCAATAACTTGAGTTCGCTTTTGTAATGTAACTGATGTTACATATATGATATAATATTGCCAAGCCAGACGAAGGTTAGCTGTTGAGAATACTCCATCCCAGCATATGGAAATGTCAATGTTACAGCAGGTGGTTCCAAGGCAGGAAAATTATGCACAAAACCGGGCAGTTGCTCTTCACAATGTGGAATCCACTATTTCAGAACTCAGTGGAATCTTTACACATTTGGCTACAATGGTTGCACAGCAAGGGGAACTGGCAATCAGGTTCGCCTTTTTGCTTCAATGCGTGATGTCTTGACTGGTTGCCTTATAGTTTGGAATTTATCTGTTTTAGATGTATTAAATTGGAAAAAAAAAAATGAAAACCATGGAAAGTATTTAATTTGGTTAGATTTCAAACTTCAAGTCCTGTAGCATTTGACCATCCCTGATTGTTATGAGCAGGATTGATGATAACATGGATGAGTCACTGGCAAATGTTGAAGGTGCTCGCAGTTCTCTTTTGAGGCATCTTAACCAAATATCATCGAATAGGTGGCTTATGATAAAGATATTTGCCATTTTGATATTTTTCCTTGTGTTATTCATTTTCTTTGTGGCATAAATGTCATTATGGGAACCAACATACAATTCTTGCTGCATGGGGTTTCCAGGCTTTCTCCATGTCCATCTATTGGCTAACTTGTCAGGAATAGGTTACCTTTATGTGGGAATGAGTAGGCTCACTTATTGTGTATATTTACTTGGCATTTTCATTTTACAATTTTTTGCTATATCTTGTAAAAGCTTCTAGCTATCTCTAGAGAAGCATATATATAGCAGTATTTGTTTTTGAGTTGTGTGCATTCATCAAGTGATTGAGCTTGGAAATGTATATGTGATTGCGTATTAATATTGATACGAAATTTTGACAACATTATGGTATATTGTCTTCAATCCTTATAAATACCAGTGAGCATCACTTTTTTATTTCCTTCTTCAGATCATGGGGGTTGTCTCTACTATACTCTTTTGATAGAAATGATTGGGTATGAATTCAACTCTCTCCTTCTGACAATTGTATCATTATGCAAGCTGATATATGCAAAATACAATGACTTCAGGGTAGTTTAGTGGTTAGATGTTTCAAGCTTGCTTGAGGAATAGTCTGCGAGTTTGGATCTTCTTTGTGCTCATTCATGGGTAGTCCTTAAGATGTCCAGAGTGGCAGTGGGTAGTGACCTGGCAGTGCAAGATGAAACTTTTGCATCTCAATTTTCAAATTTAAATCAAGGATAGCAGGAAGAACCTTCCAGTCCTCAAGTAGTTAGGTAGATGGTTCTCATGTAGATAACTTCAGTGACTTGTTTTATTTTAGTCTTATAGCCAAGTGAGCAGATTACCGCAGCATTCACAAAGCTCTTTTGAGAGTTTTGAATCTGCATCTTAGGCATAAGATATAGATTTGGATTTTCTGACACAATACATGTATATGCGTTTTTAATACATTTTTTATACTTGGAAATACCAGAAAATATCATTTGGCGTAAACATCATTGGCGCATGACTTATGAGCGACCTAAAGCACACATGATTTCTTCTTCTTCAGATGCAAAAACTTTCAAGCAGTTTTGTATTTGTAATTAGTAATCATGTAGTACATTTGTCTTAATTATAGAAACTGATGTATTTTGAGCCTAAGATCGGCTTCAAACTCTCTCTAACCCAATTCTTTTGTTACCTAAGCTGAGGCCATCCAGGGTCTCAAGCCAAGTTTGGCCAGTCAGAGAACTTTATAAAACATATTAAGGAACCTAGTGCATAGTAGTCTTGAAGAACTGAGAAACATGTCTGTGGAGCAATTCTTGGTCATCAGACAGCTATATCCCCACACACATCTACTTTTTATTTTTGCACTGTTTCAGGAATGAGTTAAACTGTTTGAGGTGGAGTTGTGTAATCCTTTAAATTTTGTAATTATCACAATTTCATAAAATAGTGTGCCTTGTGTGTGGGGAACAACTTGGACGGGCATGCTCACCCATGGACTAACATGTTGAGTCACTTCTTAGATGTCTCCTCCATTAAAAAGCCTAGGAATCAATCAAGTCCTGAATGGGCTTTTTTACTTAGTGCTAGCAATTACTTTCGGTGGGCTAGTGACTTCTGAGTCCTCTTGTCATCATTTGGGCACGTGTGTAGGATATGGCAAGTTACTGAACTTGAGCAAATAGAAGAGTGTGTTTGGAGGAAGCAAGAGCTTTATAGTTTATAGCTCAACTTATTGGCATTTTTTGGTGTCTAAAAATATTCAAAGTTTAAAACCCTCGTCCCCCATATCAAATGACCAAGAAAAAGTGGAGTTTATTTTTGATGACTTATTTTGTTTAAAAAATAAGCTCTGTTTAGGGGGGAAGGGCGGAAGGTGAAATTTAAGAACTCATTCTGAGCAAAATTAGCTAAAAGATAGGCTTAGCTGAACACTACTTAAATGCTTTTGGATTAAATGTTGTCTAACCAGCTTCTTGTGCACATAACAAACCCCAAGGTATGGCTGATTATAATGTGAGATTTTAAGATATTATATTTGAAATAGACTCAAGTTGTGATTGGCAAGTGCTTTTGGAAAATCAGGTTGCTAATTGCTGTTAGTACCTCAAGGTTATGTCTTATTGCATAACATCCTAGTACTAGTCTCATGCTTCACTTAGCAGCTATATTAGGTTTATATTCCTATACTTTTTTATTATTAAATTAAAGAAACAAAAATGAAATTGGAATGTTTTGGTCCTGTTATTTAACAATTTATGCAAACCATGTTTGTGTTTTTTACAGAAACTAGAATATCAAATTCAAAGGAAAAAAAAAACTATATATACTGTATAGTATTTAGGTAGCTGCCAAATCACATTTTCGTGTGGTATCATTTAAGCACAGCATTCTAAACAGATGGTGGAGGAATCCACTCACATCCTTTTTGGCAAAGAATATTCTTTTCCATTTGAATGCTTTGCCAGTTTCTTAATGTCTATTATTGTTTGCCACATCTATTAGTGGAGAAATGAAAGAGGAAAAGAACGTGCTAGACAAGCCAACATTCAAAACTGTGACTAGCTTTTCTTACGCATATTCAAAGGAAAACTCTATTTTACATGATTAAAGAAATAACATTTTGTTTTGGTAATCAAACAGGCTTTGGCAATTATGAATTCATGAATTGCATATTGGGAGAGATATATATTAGGGACTTCCTTTTCCGAGCAACTATCTTTTTTGCTCGTGAAAAGGATAATAATCTTTACCAAGGGCTTCAAGTATAGAGAAAGAGATGAAGTAAAAAGCTGGATATAAAGGTGAAAGTTGATTTTATACGTAAAGAGCAGAAAAGGAAAAAGACCCAACTTTTCTTTCTTTTGCAGTGTATAAGATAAGGCTTTTCCATGTTACTAAAAGAATCTTTATTTTTACGAAATTTCTGAAAGAGTTAAAAAAGTATTGTGGCCCTTAAGTTCTTCTGTCGCATAAAGCGTTTCCAATAATCTTACATTATTGCTGGTGACTCAATTTTTAGCCTCCTAAGTCCTAACAAAGTCGCGGCTAAACAGTGATGGTATGAAATGGAAACGGATTATTCAAACTTCTTTCCATTTGTTGTGAAATGGAGATTTTACATTTTATGAGTATAAAGCTATCACTTAAAATCTTTTTAAGCTTTAAAAGATAGTTTCAACTTTTAACGTCCTTTCATGTTAATTGTTTTTTATAATCAAATCAATATATTAATTAGTTTTTAGTATAGTTGATGGTCAAGCTCCAAATCTCTTTTTTTACTACAAAAAACTTTATTAAATAAACTAATTGGAATCCACAAAATCTTATTAAATAACGTGACTCTATAACTCCATTGTAATTTATAAAATTTTAAATATTTATTACGAAATGGTCAATCCCCAATCAAAATAAATCAATAAATAACCTAATACCTTTGTTAACAAGGCTATTTTGGATCACCCACGACATAAAAATGTGGACGCTGGACACTGGTAAAGCTGAAGCCGACGTGGGATAAGATTACAGTATTTATTTGGAGCTAAAAAGACAAAATAAGAAGCTGGGCTTGGAAATTGGGTCGGTTTGGTATCAGACTACTGGTGTTTGTTTAAGCCTGAGTTGAGATTCAGACAACTAAAGTTAGGTCCAATTATCTGTGACTCTGAGGAAACTAACTCCCCATGATAAAGGGGAAAACCACAGCAACATAAAACATTTACTTAGGTTAAAAAAAAAAAAAAAACCATACCTAGGTAGACTAGTTTGTAAGTTTTCAAGGGTTTGAACCTCATTTTGTCTACTATTCAAAGGAATTAGGGTTGTAACTGAGCCAAGTATTAAATTTAAGGTTGTTTATTTAGTTTTTTTTTTTTTTTTTTTTTTTAACACAAATCAAGTTTGAGTTCATCACCTAATTAGTTATATGATCAACCTTAGTTCAATTTCTTGCTGAACAAACTCTAACTTGTTTTTGAACAACTCGTTTAACCTATTTATTTCCCATATATGTTGAAGACCACAACAACAATTTTTTTTATCCATTCACAAATCTACACTAATAATTAACAAATAAATTATTGTTGAAATTGTATTATTTTAGTTAAAGAAATGGAATCACTTTTGTTACTAACTTATAAAATTTACATTCATGTCAATAAATTTAAAATAATATATAGAATCGTTTAAAAATAACTTGATTCTTTTAAATTCTTAAAAGGAATCATTTTGTGAATATATTCTTTCTGATTCTTCGAGATTTAGTCTAGTTAGTGTAATATCTTGAAACCCAAACCACTTCCCTCCTCCAAAAACCAAAAACAAAACAACAAAAAAGCAAGACTAGAGTTTTTTATTTCATATAAGAAGATTAGTTATGGCATCCCTAACTCTGGATTAAAAAACAAAAATCATTTTAGATTTTTTTATTGTAACTCCATTGAAACTCCAAGCAATTTTTTTTTTTCCTAATAAAAAAGTAGTCGTATCAATTTATTAAAAACTAGAGAAGTGATACGTTAAAGTAGAAATAATAAAAACATGGAAGGAACCAAGCCAAAAAGCACGGTCCTTCATATGCAAAGCATGGTTCGCCAAAACGTCCCCAATTCTATTGCCTTCACGATACACACGTTTAATATCTAAAGTTCTAAACTCCGGAGTTTTTTCAGGTTACTCTACCCTTTACATATGAACTATCCTAGCCACAAGCGAATGTTTTAGGTTACTCTCTAATTTCACGGTGAAGCTACCTTAAAAATATTGGAGGATTTTGATACACCTACCAAAAAAGAAAAAAAAAATTAAAAAAAAAAAAAGAAAAAGAAAAAAAAAAGATCATTATTTGTGATCAATCATTTCTAGCATAGGAATGACATTATCATAGCCTTTCCTGATTACACTTTTTCCATCTTCTGGTGGTAGGTAAAGGACCCCAATTAATTATTAATTAAACTTATGCCAAAATGGAAGTAAAAGATTTAAGTTTGGCATCAATCATTTCCAGTATAGGAAAGAGATTACCTTCCCGGATCATTCCACTTTTTCCGTTTTCTGGTAGTAGGTTAGGATCCTAATTAATTAAATTTATGCTGAAATTGAAGCAGTGAAGTAAAATAAAAGTTAAAATTTACTGCTTTTTTATTATAAAAAAATAAACTTCTGTTGAAATGGACACAGTGAAGTAAAATAAAAGTTAAATTTACTGTTTAAGAAAAAAAAAAACATTTTCAGATACCATAAACTTAGCGTAAAATCATTGAGGTTAGATTCTAAAAGATTAAGTGTTAGTTTGCCATGAGTTTAATGTACAATTTTTTTAATTTTCAATTTTGTCTAAAAATAATTACACGGGATCTTGTATCTTGTCTAATATAAAAAATTATTGTGAACGCTTGGAATACGTCGCAATCCCTCTTCTCACAAGTATGATGAGTTTCATGTGTATTTAATTATTGGGGTCTGCTATTTATGCCAAAGGAGAGAGTGCACTATTACTGTACTCCCAAAGATTTGTATAATTATTGGTTGCTTAGGCATGTTAGACAAGTAATTCATAATATGACTTACTATTTATATGAAAAGAATGAGTAAGTTATTATCGTACACTCAAATGTATAAATTTTCAATACACAAGGGTACTAAATGAAAGTCTTGCTTAAATATAATGGATTTTTTTTTAATGAAAGAAAAGGTAGGAGGGAGCAACCAAGGTGACTTCCCTATCTGGCCGTTATTATAGTAATATTCTACCTACTGGGTCTAAGTGTGCGCACACATTACGTGAATTGACATTTCTTTTATTTATATTTATTTATTGGTATGGTAAACTCAAATGCAAGTAAAGTCACCAAATGTTAGACGAAAGTCCATAAATCAAGTCCTTATATCCATGATAGATGGTGGAAGATGCCCATTGAAAAGACTAATGGATACTGATACCATGGAATTTTATTCCACTATGCCTAAAAGAAGCAAAGCCTTGTGCAGTGGTTGATAATGATGCATTAGATACCCACTATAATAATAAGTAGACATATTGGAGACAAGCCCTTCAATTTTAGAATGCTAGGACAACAAAGGAAGAGGCAGAGCTGTTTGTTGTGGTCGCCATGTGTGAATGGTGGGATGAGATTTTGTTATGACTTTGTATCATTTGATGGTCCTTGCCTGCTTTGTTTTCTCTGTGCATATCAAATTTGATGTTACATTTCCTTGATTTTTGTGCAATAATGATGCCGCATTTGAGTTTCTTGCTAAGAAAATTTTTCTCCATAATGTCTGCTCACTAATCTTCTCAGAAGAAAAATCTTCAAAATGTGATTATTTCATGAATCCTCACATCTCTTAGATTAGGACGTGACTCACATTAAATTGTCTTCCAAAGGTTTATGAAAATCATTATCAAAGATATTTGGAGATACCCAAATGCAATGAGCTCATCAACAACTAAGTTTGTGAAAAAAAATCTAATCACAAACATGTATGGTGCAAAATATTAATGTGTAATACACTATCAACAATAAAACTGAATTATAAGAGGCGGTTCAGTTGGTTTGGATTTTCTTTTTACTTTAGTTAGATTTATGTGACCTACAAGTAACTTTTTTTTTTTCAATGTTAGAGTCTGTTTAGTTCAACTTATTTTCATTTTAAAAGAAAGAATACAGTTTTTTATTTATTTAATTTTCATGAAAAACTATTATAAATTACAGGATACCAAAAAATATGAACCAATTTTATACCAAACAAGAACTTTTCCATTAATTCCTAATGACTTTGTTAATTTTCTTCCCCAAGTATAATAATACCCCATGTCTAAATCATACTCTAGATCTAAATCCTACATAAGCTAGTGGATGCCAGTAGGCCATACAGGCATTAGACTCCATCCCTGCTGGTTTTATATTTCTTGTCAATATATTAAAATATATATATATATATATATATTTTGTAACGAAATAATGTAAATTAACTATTGTACACTTCCACACTTCAACTTTTTAAAATTTCTTTCCATTTTCTTCTTACTCTTGAAATTTTCCCAAATAAGAGTCTAAAAAGAGGAAAAACTCTCCCACAACAACAAAGTTTTTTTCCAAAGCAATTTCCTTTAACTTATCATATGGTGAATAAAATAACCATTTACATGTATTATTTAAACAAATCATATAACTCATTTAAAAAGTTATATGACTAAAAGTACACATGGATGGTCATTTCAACTACCACATAATGAGTTGAAGAAATTTTCTTCCAAATCGGTTTGGAGGTAAACTCTGCCCCTCTGATAGTCTGATAATGTCATCAAGATCTCTACATGACATTATTTGTTTCTCATATATCCTCAAGTTTCTTTAGCTTAAGCTATATGACTCTATACCAGTTTCTTCTTCCTGAAGCTTATTATTATTATTGTTATTATTATTATTATTATTATTATACATCAGTAATACTAATTATACAAGGTATGATAAGTTGTAAATTTAATTTGGAGAAATATTGCTTTTTTAAAAATCCACTACTGATATACATATTTATTCACATCAATCACCACCTCAATAATTATGGGGAAAAAAGTTTAAAAATTTGTATTCTAAATATATATTTTTTGATAGATAGGTTAATATCAATATATGGTGCCCATAATGAAAAAGTTTTCTCAATTATCATGTCAAAACATCTTTTTGGTCTAGGCAAAATTTGCATTTTAGATATTTTATTTGACCATAAGAGACACTAATTAAGTTAAGTAGAACCCACTTATTTTTAAATATATTGATGATATATTTTTGATAACTCTATAATATATTAATGCAGTCATGTCCCTTTTCTTTCTTTTCATGTGTCTCCTATTTCATTAGAATGCTTTCTATTTGTTTTTAAACAAAGATATCTATGTTTTAAAGATTACAAGTTAATTATAACAACTGCAACAATTAAGAATGGGCCCCTAGCCCATAATTTTCATAAGCTTAATCCTCGGCCCCATACCACTATACCAGTGATTTGTGATTACTAGTTAGTCATGCTGGTAAAAATTAATGATAACCTGTGACCGGAAAAAAAAAAAAAAAAAAAAAAAAGGAAATTAATGATAGCCCTATTCTCTTATAAAAAAAAAAAAATGATAGCCCTATTCCACATGAATATGAACAGTCAGTGCTTTAAATCCAACCTATTTTTCTGATTGATTACTAGACAATACAGTGTAATAAGAATGTTCCTCTTAACGTCTTATTTTTTGGGGATTTTTTAATCCATAAAAATGTTTTTATTTTTCGTGTTTATTTATGACTATAAAATGACATCGAAGACCATTTTCACCATTTGATTGTTACAAAAAAAATCATTAAGTTTAAATGTTAGCATGGTGGCCATAGTGAGAGCTGTGAAAAAATTAGAACCCTAAAATTAGTTGCAGTGACAATTCAGTAGTTATAATAGGAAAGCGAGAATTTAAACTATGAACATTTCTATTAAAAGAAAAAATTAATTGAGTTACAAAATTCATAATAATGGAAGAGTGATACATTAGAGAAAAAAAAAATACATATATATATTAACTCTTTTGGATTTTTGTTTTTGCTTTGGAAAAGTTTTCTCTTGTCAAAATGTTCACTCGCACCCATTACACCAGAAAATTTGAAAGACATTTATTTTTTGGAAAACAACTAGCGGACCGCGGTAGCTTAGCTATGAACAGAGATCATGTCAATGTCAACATCGCCAATCGCACAGTGCCACCACCAATAATCTATTATGTCAATGATTATTATGATAAATAAAAAGTGTATTACACACCTTTAAATTTGATAAATTGGTGAAGCACTTTATTTTTAAAACCATGATAAAAGTTTCATGGCCAACCCAATACAACCTCTTGTCCTGTGTTCATAATTGTCCCAATGCGAGTGTGTATTTATAAACCAAAATTTGGGGCATTGGAAATGGTATGAATAATAAAAATTGAATAGAATTATGACACTGCTACATGATGATTTATTTCGCAGCATTAGATACATAATTGAACCTTTAAATAAATCAACTTTGTGGGGACTTGGAACTAAAGCATGTCCTAGGATGCTTGTTCAGTGACTCCAATCAAAACAGATTCTGGGTGGGACAAGTGACTGAAAATACCAAACAGTGAAGCTTGCAGCACACAGTTTTTTTTTTTTTTTTTTTTTTTTTTTAAATAATTTAAATAAATTCTAAATCCAAAGTTTTGTAGAGTGTAAAAAGCAAAATAAATCCTATCTTTTTCTTTTCCAATGGTATTTCAAGGAATATTCTCTCTCTTGTGGGTACCCTTAAAAAAAAAAAAAAAAAAAAAATCCTTCTAATCATAATGGTATGTTTGGACCATTTTTCTTTCGTATGAAAACCGAAACAAATACACCCCACCCGCCAATTTGTCATGCAGATATGATTAGAGATATAGTGGTAGTTGCAATTTGTTGAGATGGTAGAATTGGAAGGGTCCAATCCTTTAATCAAGACCAAACAATTATAGATACGCAAATAGAAAAGAAATTGGGTTTGTTGCCCATGGATTTGAATCTAAGCACGCTGTTCTTTCGCATTAATTATTATTTATATGCGTAGAGTTGAAATTTTACTATGAGATGATTATTTTGGTAAGACGAGCGAGTTAATTCGTATTTTAAAAGGAATCTCATACAATCTCACGCGACTATAAAGAAAGAATGTATGGTAGAGATTTCATATCTCACATATAATATCTTGTAGCTCAACTAGCATTTCTGATAAATGCTTAGGGTTCAATTCTTTTTTTTTTTTATGCCGTAAATATTGAATATTTTTTTCAAAGCTATAAAAGTTACCATTATTTATAACTTTTTTATGAAGAATAGGGCCTAGTAACTCATCCCATTAATCATTACTATCCCACCAATCCCGAAGTTAAATTGTTTATTGTTGGCATGTTTAGGAATAGTCGATCATGGTGCTTTAGAAAAAGGAAAAAAATGGGGCTTAATTTTTGAATGAAATGCTGCATCACCTTCCTTTTTATGATGTTTAAAATTGCATTGAGAAGCGCATTGGATGGTGAAATGGGATTTGATAGGTGCATTAAGATTAGGATATATAAAATGGTCCTGTAAAATCACCAAGATGGGGGAGCCATGCAAATTACCATATGGTATTATTTATTAGTCAACAGTCAGAGAAAAAGGGAGACAAGGAGCATATTAAGGAAAAGTTAAATAAAGAATAGGAACCGAGTGAGAAGTTGGACCCTCCACCCACTAAGCATGTTTATTTTAGCTCATGATAAGGGGAAAATAGACGCTAATGGAGGTTTTAATAAAGATCAATTCACCAATTGAATGTTTGCATGCTGAAAAACTTTTGACTAATTAAGGCCCCTTGGTCACTTAAGAGTGGTTCAAACAAATTCTTCTAAGCTTAGTGTTATATGTTTTTTTTTTGGGTCAAAGTTCAAATCCAACAAATCCCTCGTATTTTCACAACATGTATTATTCCTTTTGTTATTTGGCCCTCCATTATGTTCATGTGAATGCACACCATGATAATTAATGCTAAAGAATTAGGGAGAAGAAAAGAAATGAAATCAAAAGGACGCCGCATATTGCACCTTGTTTTACTTTATCAAATGATACAAATGTGAACATTATTGGGGATGGGTACTATCTAAGTTTGATGATATCCAAATAGAAAAGAAAAATAAAATAGTGTTAAAGAGAAAAAGTGGAAGAAACAAAAATACCATGATTCGGCTGGGTGACAACCAAAAAGAAAAAAAAAAAGAAAAAGAAAAAGAAAAAAACCCAAACATTTACATTTTTATTATTTTAATTTGTGTTACAATAAACCCGAAATAGAACATATGTAGAAGTATATATATAAGATTGTGAAAATAGTTTTCGCATTAAATTTAACTTGGTAGGGGATAAAATTGTCTTCTACTAAAATTTTATGTAAAACAAATAAGTCTCACACAAAACTAAATAAGAAAAATAACTTTATCTCATGCTAAACTAAATAAGGAAAATAGCTCTATTCCACGCAAAACTAAATAAAAAAAGTGAGAAGATGGTTTTCTAATCCATTTTAAGGTTACAACCAAATATAGGGAAATGATATGGTTTTTTATTATATTTATAAAAAAAAAAAAAAAAAAAAAGGGAAAATGATTCAGTTTATGAAAAATGTTGATCTCAAAACAAATAGTGGTTTTCTAAAACAATAACTCAAGGAGTCTCAACTTTTTTCACATAATATTTCACAATTATCAAGATGAAGTTAATAAAGAGATGTCCGTGGTGATATAGATAAAAATCAATAAAAACCATATAAGTATTTATAAGAATATGTTAATATACTAGAACCTCTTACTGTCATTCTTTTTTTTGTTTTGTTTTGTGCATGCATTCAAATATTAGCAACATTACTTAAAAGGCCTATTTTTGTTCATTTAAGTGGCAGATTTTTTATTTTTTATTTTTTATATAATGAATAGATAATACATGGAAAATTTTGATAGAGTAGCACTAATATTTGTTGTTTTTGATAGAGTGGCAATTGATATGGTTTAGAAACTTTAATTTGCTTCAAAGTTTTTTTAATAAAGAAATTGAAAATGATTTTGATTAACCATCACAAAACTATAAGGCAATTATATAATCTACTTTTTTTTAAGGGCCAGTGGATTGAACTTTGAATTCATCTCTTTGAGGGGGGAATTAGAAGTACCACTGAACCAAGAGGCCTTTGACAACATATCCCTCTCTCTTGAATATTTGAAAGATGAAAAAGGTTAGAAGCTTTAAAATGTTATATTTCTCCTTAATAAAAATTTTATATTATACTTTCATGTTCCAATTTATGTTTCACCAACTGTAACATGATACATTTTCCTCTTTTATAAAGTAATCAAAGTTTTTAAAATAGAAATAAATCAAACATAATAATTAAATACATTTTCCCCTTTATAAAGTAATCAAAGTTTAAAATAAAAATAAATCAAGCATAATAATTGGTGGAATGTAAATATTAAGAGGGAGACAGAATTATGATTCCATTCCTCATAAGTCAAAACTGCTAAGGCATATTGTAGGGTACCCAAGAAACAAAAAAGCTACTAAAGAAACTAGTTGAAGCCGAAGCTGTAATCTTCAACAGAGACAGCCCAATCTTCAAACAAAATTTTGTTGTTTCCTCTGCGGTGGATTTTCATTTTATCACAACTCAAACTTTCTAACTTTTGTGAGTTCGAATGCTCATTCAGTCTGGGGTCAGTGACTCGCAACTTGACAGTATGTCTTTGCCGAAAGAATAGTGGTCACTAAAGAATAAAGATCGGAATTACATAGTTTTTCACTTTTCATTTTCCATGTGTTTATATTCTAGCCTTTATTATTATTTTTTTACTGGTTGAGGTGGCTCGGATTTCTAACTTCATTTTGTACGAGCTGTCCTGTTATTAAGCATCACAGTCCTAGAATAATTGGACACGACTTACAAGGATTGGAATTGTGAATAGAGTAGTACTAGGGTTATAATTATTTTTTTCACAGTTACCTATCTGAATGATTGAGACACAATAAAATAGAAATAAATGAGACATCCAGGTAAATATGTTCTTGATTCTCGTTAAAAACAAAAGGGGTTAATATGATTTTGCTAATGGTAAAAAATGTTGTGGCCTAAGACTAAGAATGACAGGAGCAGGAGGATAAAATCACTTTGTCATGGATTGCGACACAACATTTTTTACGATTTTTTTTTTTGAAGGAACATTTTTTACGATTATTAATAGGATGGGTCGAGATCATTTTACCTTATTTTTAGAATCTAGATCATATTAATCAGTAAAAATTCTTTGTATATTTTTGTGTTTCACTTTGTATAGATGGCATACCATAATTAGTAGAATAAAAAAAAAAAAAAAAACAACGATGAAATTGATTTATATTCTAACTTTTTTTTACAAGTTTTAATAGGAAAATGTTAACCAATATCCTTTAGAAACTTTTTTAGAAACATTTTGTTAATAGAATAAAAAAAAAAAAAAAGTTGTTGACAACTTTTTATATTTTACATAAAAGTTGTGTCTAAACTTTTCTATTAAAATTTATTAACAATTGTTCTAAGAGCATCTGTTAACATGACTCGTTTTAATATAACATGATGCCATTGATGTATAATAAAAGTAATAAAAATGAAATAGACATATGCCCACATCATGTCGTATTTAGTGCATTAAAACATTGGATGCAAACCAAACCCTAAGAGCACTTACATCAATAAGTGCAAAAATTTACACAATATAGCCTATAACTCACACGCATTAGACAATGTATTATTCTGTAAATATACACAGTTATTGTACCTTTGCAAATCAATATATCATAACATTATAAATGTATCTTATTAAAATATACTACTTTTTTTTATCATTTATGTACGGGGCTTAGCCACAAGCCCCCCTGGCTTGTACGGGGCTGGGCCGTCCCCTCTGGACCTTTTGCCTTGATTCAGATGCCTCAGGGCCCAACTTGGGCCCAAAAGCTTAAATGAGGCTGCATCGTCTTAGATACCCGAAGCAAGCCCCTCCCAATTGTCTCTAACCTAGTCGGATGTGTTATTGCTCGGAGACACCCTGTACTCGGCTGGCTGATAGCTCCTTTAAGAATATCGCTGCTGAGCGGGCTTCTAGAGGTGGGAATTAGTTCCAATGCCATTACCACCTTTTCCGATGGAACAACCACTTTGAGATGATGGAATTGAACCCCCATTCGCACTAGTAAGGGGGAGTAATCATGACACTTCCACTTATCTTAGCCTATAAATAGGAGAAGAGAACGAGGAATGTTGGTTGGGAATTCTAGAGAGAAAACGAAGAAGAGAAGAGTGACTAAACCAAGAGGGAAAAGGAGCGACTCTGTGAGGTAAAGAGAAGGGTTTAAAGAAACCGAAGTGTATTTGGGTCACCGAGCATAGGGCCACCCATAGTAGGAAACTCAAAGCCCACAATACAAATAGATTGTGAACCCAAGTAGAGGTTGAGCCCAATAACCATATATTGGGTACACACAATTTAATTTATAAATAAAATAATGTAACATGTATTTGGTTGTAGTTTATTAGATTTTTTTAATGTATTAAAATTTGAATGATTTTTTTTCTTCTGTTTAGCAATCTTTAAATTATTAGTATTTTTTAAATTTTAGTCATTATATTTAATGGGTGATAAATTAATTTTAAAAATTTAGGTTCAAGGAGAAGTTTAAGACTACTAACTCGTTCTTTAAATAAATAAAAAAAGATATTAATTCAAAAATAGTGCACTTTTGGGTTCTTATTATTAAGTTGTATGTACATTACTATTAGTATGGATATAATTAATATATACATAGAGGGAAAAAAAATTATCGTCTAATATTATGTTTGGCTCTTATAAATTCCTGGTTCAGCCATTGATTTGTGATAATTGAATAAAAAAAAAAAAGCAGCAAAAAATGTGAAAAGAGTTGGGAAATTGAATTCTCATAATTATTTTAGGGTAAAATTACAACTTATTCACCTGTGGTTTAATTGAAATTTAAGTTGTCTGTCTGTGGTTTGAAATTCTATGATACAAGTGTTTCGCTCGATTATTTTTAATCTTATTTGATCTTGTATCTTTATGTAGTTTTATGTTTTTTTGAGGAGAGAGGCATAAAAGTGAAACAAAATTATATTATTTAGCCATGTTTTTAACATAAGTGAGTAATGAAAATTTAACTGAATTAACCTCAAATAAGTAAAATATCGAATTTTAAACTACAAGTAGACAATTTAAATTTTAGGCAAACCAAAAACCACTAATTTGCCCTCTATTTTACTAAGATTTGGATCTGCCCCTGTACATAGAGCCATAGGGTAATCTAACCATTTTATATAGCATACTCTCCGAGACAAAGTGACAGAGGGAGAGAGAGAAAACAGAAAAGAAAATAGTAGAACAAGTACATTGATAGAAGCTAAGCCTAAGATCTCTGCTAGCAACTGCTAACAGAAAACACAGTGAGACAGAGTTAAAGAGAGAAAGAAACATAAAGATTTCGTGCTGTGTGGTATTCACTTTGTATTCTCGGTTTCTTAAAGACTAGCATCAACGGTTGCTCTCTGTACTGCAAAAGTACCTCTCTCCCTAATTCACTCTTTCAGGTCCTCCTTTTTTGTCAGATCTCGCTTCTCAAAGCCCAGGAATCAAGCTCCAAGAACCAACTACCTTGGCTCACTCTTCGTTCGTTGTATCCAAATCAAAGTTTCCCTTTTGAGATAGTGGCACTATTTTCTTTATTAGGTTCTTTCTGTCTTGCCTATTCCTCCGGATAAAGCCACATTTAATAAGTTGTTTAGGTGAGCGAGTGAGTGAGATAGAGATAAGATTGTGTGACAATTAAGACACTGACTGACAATATTGGAATTGTGTGTGACTTTTACGAGTCCAATGCACTACAACTCTACACAGATTGTAATTTACTTGGCAAAGCTGTAACAGACAGCCAAACCAATAAAAGAGTCGTAGTTCTGTTACCCTTCACTCATTTTTGTTTATTCAAAAGGCAAAAAAAACGAGATAAAGCCCAATTTCTATGCTGCTTGAGCAGTTAAAGAAGGCAGCTGATTGCGGACTGTCACACATTTGTCATTAAAGTGTTGCTGGCTCACTCTTCTTTTCACAGTATAAATTACCTACTAGTTGTGACTGACCTCTCAAGCACAAAGCCACAAAGACTGAGATTTGGGGTATCTTCTAGTCTTCTAAGTAGCAAGAAATGTTATTTTTTTTTAAAGAAATATTCTTGGGGTTCAATTTTTGAGCTTTGTCTGATTTTACTTTTAATATATGTTGCAGATCTATTTGTTGAGTCTGTAAAAAATGTTGCCTCAGAAGCAAGCAGAGGAAGCCATGGTCTCAAGCTCCAACTTGACTCAACATGATGACAGGGATGAAGAGATGCCAAATGAGTCTGGTTTGGGGCTCAAAAGCCTTCTCTGGCATGGTGGTTCTGTCTATGATGCCTGGTTCAGCTGTGCATCCAATCAAGTAATACCAAAAAAAAAAAAAAACCCAAATCATAATTTGGATTCATAACACTATTTTCCTTTAGTTTGTCATGAAAAGATTGGCTTTTGATTGGTTTTTTGGTTATTGGTTATACAGGTTGCTCAGGTTCTGTTAACACTGCCATACTCTTTCTCTCAAATGGGTATGCTTTCAGGGATTTTACTGCAAATCTTCTATGGTCTGATGGGAAGCTGGACTGCTTACTTGATCAGTATCCTATACGTTGAGTACCGGAGTCGAAAGGAAAAAGAGAATGTCAGCTTCAAGAACCATGTCATCCAGGTAAGTTTTTCAACACCACCACCATCAATCACCAAAAGTAATACAATTTCCACACAAGTCAAATTTACAGTCTGAATTTCAATGCAAAAAATGACCTCTTTTTTTTAATAACCCTTTTTGAATATTTGGACAGTGGTTTGAAGTGCTTGATGGTTTATTGGGTCCGTACTGGAAAGCCGTTGGGTTGGCCTTCAACTGTACCTTTCTCCTATTTGGTTCTGTTATTCAGCTTATAGCTTGTGCAAGGTCTTCTTTTTTTCTTTTTATTTATTTCTTTTCCTTCAATTTATTTAACTCCAAAGGGATAATAAGAAATGGGTTGTGCTTAAATTACTCTTTTTCTTTTTCTTTTTTTCTTTTTTTTTTGCAGTAACATATACTACATAGATGACCATTTAGACAAGAGGACATGGACTTATATCTTTGGAGCTTGCTGTGCCACTACAGTGTTCATACCCTCATTCCACAACTACAGGATTTGGTCCTTTCTTGGACTTGGAATGACCACATACACTGCTTGGTATCTCACTGTTGCAGCCCTTGCTAATGGCCAGGTAGTTTCTGGGTACTGTTTATTACGTGTTATACTTAGATTTCTCAATTAAATTCAACCAAAAGTTATAATTATATGGAATTGCATTGACTAATAAGTCAATAAAATATATGGTTGTACTGAATTAACCTAATAATATACATGATTGAATTAATTTAATTGAAAAGTTTAAAAGACAACACCTATGGCTATGCCTATTCCTAAGTTTTGACATTTTATTTTTTATTTGTGTGCTTGATTTAATCATTTAAGCTGCTCATTTTTATTCACGTATGATTTTTTTTTTTTTTTTAACTGGTTTACAGGTTGAGGGTGTAACACACTCTGGCCCAAAAAAGTTGGTTTTGTATTTCACAGGCGCTACCAATATACTGTACACTTTCGGCGGGCACGCCGTCACTGTGTGAGTTTGATACCTTGATTCAATTCACTTTTTTTTTTTTTTTTAATTTATTTTATGAGATCATATATAATGCTATTTTCTTTTTCAAAAAATCAGAGAAAATGTAAGGTAGAAATTCATTGCATAGCAGTTTCTTTTAGAAGCTAGCAGGCCATTAATGAGTTATAAGAAAAGGGACCGACTTGTGTAAAACTTTCACTGGACACAAGCCTTCTACAAAATTATGAAACAAACTATTTATTTGAGTCATTGATGATCTCTATGGAGTTAAATCTTAAATGCACGTTTGGAGGCTAAGTTATATTAAAAGAGTTATTTTTTCACAAAAATAAAAAAGAGTGAAATTAATTTTACAAATTGATATATTAATTTTTAAACACAATAGAAAATGTAATTTTTAAAAATTGATTGCGTGGCGGTTCCTTTAAGAAGCTAGCAGGGCATTAATGGGTTTTGAGAAAAAACTCAAAAAGACAAAATTATGAAACAACCTATTTGTTGGACCCATTAATGATCTCTACTCTACGTAGTGTTTTTTTTTTTTTTTTTTTTTTTTGGGAGATAGAATGATCTCACGTTAGGGATAAATTTAGTTTTACAAATTGATGCATTGATTTTTAAACATATTACAAAAATATAATTAATTTTCTTTATTAATATTATTAATATGATATTTTTCGTATGAATCGTTACATCAATTTGTATATTTATTTTTTAAGGAAAGTTAGTAGTAATTTTAATATTTTTATAATCTTAAAAAAGGAAAAAGAAAAGAGAGATCTTGATTGACTTAAAACCTATGCTTTGTCGTTTATAATAGGCAGTGAAAGTGAGGTTCCATCAATAAAATAAAGGTTAGCATAGCATGGGATCTGGTCTTACTGCCATGAGTTAATAGTTAATACTGATGACTGATCTCAAAAGCTTTGTCAGTAGGCTTTCATTAAAAATTGCTATGCCATTATAAACGGGAATTCGATTTTTATGGGTTCATTTAATGGGTGTAGCAAGAATCGCGCGTTTAATATTTCCAGGTGGGTGGTTCTGTATAGTTCATTCAATTAATGGGGTTTCTTAATAAAATAGTGAATCTTTCTCTCTATTTCTTTATGAGGACTTGATACGATTTTATTGAAATCCATTATATTTGTAAAATTTTAATAAGTGTTCCACACACTTAATTCATTGTATCCGGATCAAGTCAGGTCAAGTGCTTAAGATTTGACATTAACTCAGTCCTCTGTCTCTCTTCCTTTTTTTATCTTTCTAATCCTGGTCAAATTCAAAGTATTAATATTAATATAAATATATATATATATATATATTATCATATTCCCTTGTCATCTCAAATTAGATATCACCCATTGTTTCTTGTCTCTCATTTTTATAACAACGGTTAAATGATTAAATAAACTACTTTCTAACAAATTAAGTTTTTGGGATCAAGTGCTAGTTTATCATGGTATTATATCAAGTAATAGTTTTAATCATATCTTCACTTTACCTTTCATTTAATACATCATCGTTTATTCATTTATTTGATTGGTAGATCCGTAAGTAACTTTACATGAGAAAAAAAAAAAAAAAGCCTTCATCAATCTTTTGGGGGAAAATAAAAGGAAGAGGGAATTTGTATATGATAATTGGCATGTGTGATGGGTGGAACTAAACTTTCTAGGATCATGCTATTTACAGGGAAATCATGCATGCAATGTGGAAGCCTCAGAAATTCAAGTACATATATCTCATTGCCACTCTCTATGTATTCACCCTTACTCTTCCATCTTCTGCCGCTATGTACTGGGCCTATGGTGACCAGCTCCTCACCCATTCCAATGCCTTCGCTCTCCTTCCCCGGAATGCATGGCGTGACGCTGCAGTCATTTTGATGCTCATTCATCAGGTCCATACATTTTCCCTATATGACTAAATTGTTGTTACAAAATTAGGCTAATGTACTAATTTAGCCTAATGTTACTAAGGAATTGCATAGAGTTTTTATTGACAGAGCTATAATTGCTGCTAGATAGTAGAGACATGCACGTGAAAGACCTCAGTAAATACTCACAAATTAACTGGTAGTATTTAATAAATGACCCATAACATGATGCTAAAATAGCTATTAATTTTACTATAAAACATTAGTTTATGAGCTATTTTTAGAAACATTTTATTGGAAAAATGATTAAAAAATAAATGTTGTTGACAGCTTTTTTATAATTCCTATAAAAGTGGTGTCAAAACTTTTCTATTATGGTTTATTAATAATTGTCCTAAGGACATCTGTAAAAACATGACCCATAACATGATACTAAAATAGCTATTAATTTTACTATAATCTTGCAATCTAAAATGACAATCAATGTAATTGATGTCATGTCACTTACTCACTTTAATAACATAAGAAATAAATGTCAAAATTACTTTTTTGTAATTGTAAACACATAAGTTTGTTAGAATTATTGTTAAAATTTGTAGTATTCTTAACATTACTCTTCGAAAATCGGACGTTTTCCTTGTACAAAATTTACATGTTTGAGCTAATGTATTACATGTGTGATTTGGCAGTTCATAACATTTGGGTTCGCATGTACGCCATTGTATTTCGTGTGGGAGAAAGTTATAGGAATGCATGACACAAAGAGCATATTTTTGAGAGCACTGGTGCGGTTGCCTGTGGTGATACCAATATGGTTCTTGGCCATTATATTTCCTTTCTTTGGTCCAATTAACTCAGCTGTGGGGGCTCTTTTGGTCAGCTTCACCGTCTACATCATCCCCTCTTTAGCACATATGTTAACTTTCAGATCTGCCTCAGCCAGACAGGTAAAAATGGTCCAATCTCTCCACTTCTTATCTTCATTTCTAACCATTGTGACCACTCTTAGTCTTATCCAACTGGCATTGTCTAGTCCACCATGAAGTTCTTTAGTGCATTACCACCTGCCTCACTTTGAACCCATAATGACTATAACAAATGTGATGGATACACATGCTTGTAGCTTACATGGTGACCAACCAAATAGTTTCCATGTTGATGTGTGTGTGTGTGTTTGGGGGGGGGGGGGGGGGGGAGTGGGCATATTGGTCATTTAGACAGTTATGTTGGGTCCTAATTGCTGTTTAGTGTTTATTAGTACTTGATCAGGTAATTTTATTGACTGAATTATTAGACACGGTTCTAATTTTGACTTCCTAGGAATTTAGTGGGATCCATGCTGGGCCTATGAGCTGTTAATCACAAAATCAGGGCCTACCTAACTATAATCTATGGGGTTATGGCTATAGATTTTCTGGTAGCCTGTCAATTAGTCATTGTGTCAATGTTAGTACTAATTACTTTCTAAGATTCTTTAGAACTTCAATTCTAAACCCTTTTTCTTTTATCCTTTGAAAATATTGGAAACTCTGTAGTTTTACACCGTTTCTTGGAGTAAAATTCAGAATTTGTGTATGGCATACAGTACTCTCTATGGCTTTGCCTATCTTACACTCACAATTTGTCTACTAGGGAGCACATGGAAGAATCCAAATATGTGAGGATACAAAATCAAAGGGTGTTGTTACCTAAAATGAGAAAATAAAAGGGGAAAGTTAATTGATTTAAGGAATCAGCATATGAATCCAGCTTTCAATTTTGGCTCTGAAGTGACTTACAGTATCATTAACAAATTCTAGCCCCAATAATTCTTTGGGAATTTTATGAGACAAAGATGAATTTGGTGGCATCTCCTTGTCATTCAGTTATTAGATACCATCACATTTCTACTTTTACGTCTTGGAATGCTATTTGGGCCAAGCCATCTAATAACTATATCTGGGTTGACCCTACTTAGTTCATCAGTCTTTGTCGAAGATACAGCTTCCAATGACTGCAAGCTAACACATGGAACAGACTCAGGTTATAAATAAAAGATAAAATGTAATTAATTAAGTACAGATTAGATTAACAATTTGAAAGTACTTTCTTTTAAAATTGTTTATGCAAAATCTTAAAGTATTTTGCTCTCGAAAACAACAGAAATACTAGCAATTAGCTAATCAAATTATGCCTAAAGCTTTATAGTACACTTCTTTTTCTAGTCCTCTGATATTTAATGGAGTAACTTTCGTGTATGCAGAATGCGGCTGAGAAGCTTCCATTTTTCCTCCCTAGCTGGACGGCCGTGTATGTGGTGAACACATTTATAGTGATATGGGTGCTGGTAGTTGGCTTTGGATTTGGAGGATGGGCTAGCGTGACCAATTTCATCAGGCAGGTTGACACTTTTGGACTCTTTGCCAAGTGCTATCAGTGCCCCGTCCGAGCCCCAACTGGAAGTCACTAAACACTCATGTATTATATACATAAGGAGCATCAGCATTTCCTCCTAATGTGGTGTGCTGTGTTTTCCCCTTCTTTTTGTTTAATCTACAGTATTGTGAATGGTGATGTTTCTTTAGTAATTTTGATTCCTTCTCTTTTAATAAGTGAAGATATGTTCAAAAGATGCCAAGGGAATGCAAAGAAAGTACATTTATATTTTGCAAGATCTCCAATGTTGGTTTTTGTGAATTGTGGTAGGTTTCTAAATACTAAAACTTTGTGGAGCACTGAATTGAGGTATCTGCTTCACATGGCTTGCACATTGACAAACTTCTGTCTAGCATCCAGCTCCCTAGCATGTGAGTCACATGAATACAAAACTGTATGATTATGATTAATAATCTATATTATGCCCCCTTTGACTGGCTCTTTTTTTTTTCTTCTTTTCTTTCCTCAATTCACTTGAACCCATAACTTGTATGTCGTTTTGCTGCATAATTTTGTTCTCTTATAGGGTTGACTAGTCAAATTACAATGGATTAAACTTGGGACCCTTGTTGATGTGGATGGTGGCTTGAAAAAGTTGTTTCCATGTGTTTGGTTTTTGTAGCTTTCATCTTTATCACCATACTCTGAATTGCTTCTTATCAAGCCTCGTTTATTTATTTATTGCATCTATGGGTTATGCTAATCATTGGCATGGGGATACACAAAGACAATGACAAACCAAAGATGATAGAAAAAAAAAAGTTATTCTTTTGAGTTGGGAAGGAGCAAAATGGTCCAACTGCCAATGACATATTATACTGCATACATTTTGAATCCGCCAAGGAACTTGCTATTCTTCACCATAAATATGGAGGACCAACACATCCCCCTCACCGACAGTCCTTTAAGACCAAATTGTAAATAAAATCATTTAATGTCGTTTTCAATTTCACCGGATTGGATCTTCTCAAATTGTCAAATTAACTTGAAGTAGAGAGAGTACATTTCACGGTTAGTAACATTTAAAGTTTTAATAATAATTTTTACAAGACATTTTGTATCCCTTTAAATTTCTTATATTTAATTTAAAGATACATTTTAAATGAAGAGGAGGCAGTCATATGTTTTCCAAAAAAGAAAAGAAAAGAATAGGGAGGCAGTCATTGTTATGCTCTTCCCATTGAATGTGGCCTTCAAATGCACAACTTATCTTTAGAATAAAAAGGTTACAATCCCTGCCATAGATATCAATCTTTGTTTTTTGTTTTTTTAAAGCTTTTAATTCCTTTACACATCTATAAGATGATGACAGACCAACTTTTGGAAAAGTTTTTAAGGAAACGAGAGGGCATTACCTGATTGAGTCACTCGTTTACGTCCTGTTCTTATCTTCCTTTCTTTTCTCCTTACAAAAGCATATTTCTTTACACTAACTAAAGTGTGAAAACAGCAGTTTTCAACTTTCTTTTGTTTTTTGTTTTCTTTTCCATTGTTGTGAGGACAGATATCCAAATTATTGAGTATGGGTTATTAACAGTAAAACTCTCAACGTTTAACACACAAAGTTTTGTCTCATCATCATCTTATTTTATTCAAATTCTTCTCATTAGTTCAAATTAATTGGTCTTTTCTCTCAGAAATACAATAAACAAACAAGTCCTTCAACTTAGATTCAATATGAAAACGTGTGTGATAGACATTAACATGATAATGAGAATTCTGGGCTTCAAGCCTTCAACGAAAATACGAAGCCCTGGCCCTTTCTTCTTTTCTATGTTAAAGGCCTGCATTGGGCTTGGATGTTATAGAGAAATGTAGCCCATATTACAGAGGGGAGCTAATCCATTATGAAGTGAAGAGTACTACGCACATAACATTTTATATAAGTTTGGGAAAAAAAGAAGAAAAAAGAGGGGTGTTACATAATTTCTATGAGTTTTGACAAAGTACACCAAAACTTATTAGAGTTTTGGTTTAATGATAAAAAAATTATCATTATTAGATGACGCTATAAGTTAAAACTCTTTAAAAATAAATAAATAAAGAAATGCAACATTATTATGGCCCAAAAAGTAAATAATAAACACTCATTAGTATTAACTCTTTGGATACGGTCCACGGATAAGGGGCTTTATTTTTGTATAAGCCCCAAAACACATTCACTCTACCAGACCTCCAAGTCCACCAAAAGTAAAGACCCTCATCAACTACTAGTACTAGACACCAAAACCCAATTACTTCAACTAGCAGCATACAAAAATGGTAGATTACAAAGGACCCATGGCTAAAGAAGCAAAGCCACTATCAAATTTGGGCAACTCATTTTCCATCTTTGCTACCTCCTTAAGCACTTCCACCATAGCAACCTGCTCTTTCTCAATCTGTATCGGTAGGCCCAAAATAACACTTTCCAACCTACTCATCTCCATTCTATGAGACTCAGCTTTGACCTTCAATCTCCTAATCTCCAACTGAGACAGCTTTTGCTGCACCATCACCTCTGTTAACTCCACCAACCTTTTCCTCAGCTTAAACACATTGTAGCCCAAACTCTGAAGCTCCTCCATAGTCTTCCACAGCTCACTGGCTCTGACCCAGAAGTCATTTGCTGTCAAAGAATGTATTTCTTCCACTGTTTCTTCAAATGCTCGATCCCACCCTGCCATTAAATTCTTTCTTGCTGCTTCAGAGTGGCTACGAAGCTGAAGAAAATGAGGACTGTGAGGAATGCCTTTCAGGATTCGCGAAATGCGTACTAGTGGTAAAGGTGGACATGAAACTGGTTCAGAATTTTCTTCTATCCCTTTCAGGGTGTTCTGCTGATTGAGTCCACTGTCTTTTCCTGAGTTCTCTGCGTGATCTGTGCCTGCTACTTCAACCATTTTTTCTGCATCGCAATGTTTAATGTTCAGACAAATTAACTCATATATATGCAGTCTCTTTTTAAATGAGTTAGAAATTTAGAAAAGTGACATGTTTGAAGTTACATTCTTTTTTGGTTACATTCATCATACTCTACACCATGATAAATTATCTATAAAAAATTAATTATTTAAATATTATTCTAACAAAGCTATATCGTCTAATCGTCCCAAAATCTTAAAATTTTAGAAAAAATAATATTTTTTTAAAAAAGAATTCTACAATACACACCAATTTTAATAGTCTTAAATAATAATAAAAAATTAATGTACCATACTACCAATAATTAATTTTTTTTTATGTGGACCAATAATTAATTTGGTATAACTTAAATTTATATATATATATATATATAGTTTTATTTAATATATATAGTCTATAGTGATATGTGACTAGTTAAGATTAAGTAGAAAAAAAAAAAGTAGATATTACTAAAAAAAATTTTAAAAAAAAATACATGGTTGGTATGTAAAGTTTAACTCATCACTGATTTTTTAGCCTTTGAAATTAAAAATACCTATTAAAAAAATTAATATTTATATTTATATGCAAACATAATCATAATGATTGCCTATTACTAATTTAGTATTTACCATAATTATCAAATTTTATATTTATACGAAAAATAAAAGAGTGAAAAATCTTTTTTTTTTTTTTTGAGTTAAAATTTCCCAATCTAGCAATGACCATGAATTCAATCATTATTCTAAAATTAATTGTGAAATTTAAATCTTTAATCATGATTATAAACATAAAGGTAGAAACCATAGAATGACCTAAATTTAAAAACATAATGATTATAATCCAAGAAGTTTTAAAATTGTATACAAAATAAATACACGCAAGCATTGAAATTACCGGGAGTAGTATGAGGAAGAACTGATGAAGTAGCGAACGCAAAGGGATTGCAAAACGGTGTTGTTGGAGTGTAATTTGACAAGTTTTGATTTGTTGCAGAAGAAACTGTGTGAGCCCCGAAAGAGTGACTTCTAGTTTTACCACCTTTCCTTGTGACTCTACAAATCCGACTGTCTCTTTTGTCTTTGACATCAATGGTTCCTGATTATAGTAAACGTTGTTACAATAAGTTTGCGACTTTGCAAGAGAGAGAGATAGATGAAGTGATTACCAGAAGAAAAAGAAAGAGATTGTGTTGCTGCGAAAACGAATGAGTTTGTGTCTGCCATGGTTGATTGGTTTCCAAGTTCAAGAGAGGCAATTGGTATATCAAAGAGCATATATAGTACAGAATGGTGTCCCAAGGCTTAGCTTTGCAAAGAAGGAAAACACAGTGCTAGCATGTGTTTTCTTTTCCCATAAGCTTTTATTTCAAGTGTGATAAGTAAAGCAAACATTGGGTCACAGTCTTACATTGGAGGACCAATGGTTGAGCACAATTTCAACCGGGTCTTTAGTTAAACTTCTTGTAATACGTACCAACTTTTTCGAGACTAAAAACTGAAAAGAGAAACAAGGAATTTGAAAGTGAGAAAGAATTAAGGAGATGATAGCAATCAACGGTGGAATTAGAGAGAAGAAATAGGAAGTCAATATATCTTAAAGATTATGGTACTTGATTGAGACTAATCATATGATCCTTATCAGTTATTTGAATTTAATTATATTCTGGATAAGAAAAGAGAAAATGTTAATAGATATCTTGAGGGAATTAGTTTATAAATTATTTTTAAAAAAAAATTATGAGAAAAAAAAAGAATTGATTATTTTGACAACTTTTTAATTTAAAAGTGGTGTTAAAACTTTTATAAAATTCATTGTTTGCACCATCTCTATTTGTGAGAGAGTTTATATTATCGGTATAATAAAACATTTAAGATTTTCTCTTGACTTGGGCAGACAATATGGTTAGGAAAGGTGACCACTTATAGAGTTTGGACCTACATTTATGAGTTTCATGGAAAAAAAGAAAGCTACTTTAACTTTTATAGGGAAAAAATAACATTATCTAAAATAAAAAGCAAAAAAAAAAAAAAAAAAAATCACGACAATATTATTCCTCCCCCTCCCCCCTCCAAATCTTTTACCTCACTTTTTGTATTCTAAAAATCTTTTATCCCCTTTTGTATTCTATTTTATGCTCCACCAATTACGGTATGTGGATGGTTTTTTTACTTTTTTTTTTTTTTTCAATTTTAAACTTAAGATTATTTTAGAAGAAAATTTAAATAGATACACGATAAATTATGATTGATGAAACATAAGTGGAACTCAAAAAGTGAGATAGAAACTTTATATTCATTTTTCGGGTTAAATGTTGTCCTATATGTATTGACTACTCATCTCAATTAGGGCTTTCCAATTTTTTTTTTTTTTTAATATATGATAGTAATCCTATTCTAGCAAAGACTTGAACTCGAGTGTGTGAAACTCTACCTCCTGCAGACTTAAATCCTGACCCTTACCCCTCACCTTACAATAACTTTGTACTTGTAAACTAACAATCATGCTTAAGGTGCGAAATCGTGGTTTTCCAAAATATTAATCAATTTAATCTCCCCAACACATATATAAACGACTAATTTGGAGTATGATTTCCTAAAAGTAAACTACATATTTGCATTTTTGTTAAGGAAATCTAGCATTTTTCCTTTTGAGTTTAGGGAAAAAAAATCCTTTTGATAAACCGGAAAAAGAAAAAAAAAATTTATTTATCTTAATTACACCCTTTTCAGTTGGAATCACAATTGAAAAATTCTGGAGTTACACTCAAAACCACAACTTTTTCCATAACTTGCTTATATGGTGAGTTATGATTGATGGAGGGGTGATGGTAGATCTATGTGGGGACACTTTTTTCACTAATTACAACTTGTCACATGGCTGAGTTGTGAGGAAAGATGTAATTTTAGATATAGCACCATCACAACTATTCATCTGGGCCGTCTAGTCATTCTAACAAAATCTCCATAGCCGGGTCCACTGCAAAATAAACGGTCCAGATTGATCTAAAAAAACAAACAGTAACTGCTCATGATCCTAGGCGTCTAGTGAATCTTTCTCAGCAACGGAGCTGACTAAAGACACCGACAAATGGCTCCAACAGGCGGTGGAAGAACGCGACAGGTCAGATACGTCAACGTTTCGTTTCCTTCCTCTACTCCTCTCACCCCTTTTGTTTTTTTTTTTTTTTCTTTCTTACAAAATTTTCTCGGGAAAATTTTCAGGTGGGTTTAAGACGCATTGATGCTGCACTTGATGCTTTACGTCCCATGGGCTTCGCTGAAGATTTGGTTCGCAGTACTGTTAGTGAACTCCTCGAGGTCAGTGTTTTTAAACTACTCGTTTGGCTGCCGAGAAAACTCGGAAAAAGAAAAAGAAAAAGTGTTTCTGGTTATTGTTTTTAAATATTTGGATATGGGTTCGGGAAATGTAACATCTTTTTGGAAGTGGGTTTAGAATGATATTGGAAATATATTTATTTTCTGGGCAACCAAACAGTGATTTTTAACGTTTATTGTGTTTTGTGTGATATATGAGGAATTAGGATTTTGGTTTAGGCTTATGGCGGAGATGAAGGGTGGGCTTTTATAGAAGAGGCTTCATATAAGTTGGTTATTGATACCATTTTACCAGAAAGTGAGGAATCTAAGCGGGAAGATACTCAACCGAAACTTGTTCGGAATTTTTCAACCAAGGTAATGGAGCTTTTATTTATTCAACTTTCTTTTATGTATTATTTTATCAATTTAAAAATTTCTTTACGTAGTAGCTCCATATGTAAAGACTCTTGTGGTGAATAAATGATAAAAAGTAATTATTAAGGGTAAATGTCATAAGTTAAAATTATCTTTAAAAAAAAAAAATCTTTTTGTATGTATATATTTTTTAAAAATGTAAATTTAATGTGGTTCTCTATGTTTATATACTTTTTGTGAAATTTACTTAACTGCTCTTTTGGTTTGCTTACTGCTGAGGAATGAAAAGAAAAGAAACAGGGAAAATTACATTATAAACCATACATATTAGGGGGAGTGTCAAAATTTTTAAATTAAAAACTGAAGTTTTAGACTGATTCAGATCTAATAGTTCTGCTAGTTTTAAATCGAACCCTTAAATTTTTAAATCATATTAATTTAAATCCTATAATTTTGTTTAATTGGGGATTTAAATTGATTGAAATCAAATAAATGAAAGACTGTGTGATGATATCACACCTACAAGTGCCTTCATTAGACCTGTGAAAGTCAGCTCCAACAGAACCACATCTAAATGATAATCAACACCATAGCATAGAAACTTATAATAATCAAGGCTGGCATGATTTCAACAATCTTTTCTTACAGCCATGATAGATAATTCCTGAGTGAAAGCAGTTTGTCCTTTATTCAAAAGTCCTAAAGATTGTAGGTTGTCTATGAAATTTGGTTCAAATAACATTTCCTCTTTTCAGTTTTCATACAGAATAGAGTTGAGGATGAAGTCATGGTTACAAGATCCACCATGTGTGTGTGTGTAACTTATTAATCAAAGTAGTCCTAAGAGAACAGAGAATAAGCTTGTTCTGTATATGACATAACTATTCTTAAACAATCTTGTAAAGAACTGCTTTCTTGATCACCACATTTTTGGTAAGTACTTTCTTGATCATCCCATGAAAGCTCATTTAAATAAGTTGTTTTACATGGAGGAGGACCGTGTTATGTTTTAGTTCAATATATCCTGTCATTGCATGTTGTTTTCATAATGCCATTTTGTGCTTTATATGTTTTTAATAAGATATTTAAAATGTGTATGGTTTGTCCCGTAGACATAAGGATATGATAATGGGTTCAGGATGTGTGCATAACTCTATTATTAATTACATACCTGATTGGACTGTTTAAAAATGGAGGAAGAAACATAAATTTAGATCTACGAGAAGTAAGTTGAAGCATTTTCTTCTTCTATGTGATTGTTTGTAGCTCCCATGTTCACTACTTTGTAGTTTGTACCTGTTTCCTAAGAATTGATCTTAGAAGTTACCAACACCGAGACACATACCAAATCCTGTCAAGGAGGTTTCACCACATTTCTATGTGCCTTTTTCTTACTCTATGCTTTGAGAGTGGTTTGGTTGTGTTACAGCTTTTATGGTGGATGCCTTCTTTTTCTTGATTGTATTGGGCCATCCCTGTAGACTTGTTTATTAGATATGATTTAGCTTTATGATCTGTTTTTATATGCATTATGTCATATGAGGTTCAACATTTCCTGCAGACATGTGACTACATGTCTATTTCCTTTCTAAAATGCAATTTGAGGGTTAATGAAAGTATATAGTTCCAAGTAGTTGTCCCAAGACTTGGCTTATTTCAGCATGTTATTTGTCTATGAACAGTGATGTGATGCTATCTATTATTAAAACATAATTCCCTGAATTTTGAAGGATTTTACTTTAGACGAGCCTGGAGTACAATGCCATTCCCCAGATGTCCATTCTATGCAAATCCATTCCTTGCACAATCACTCCCCGCCCCCAAAAGACATCATGAACCGTTCTCTAAAGGATGATGCATCACAAGAGAAACTCAGTGCACCGATTCAATCCCAATTTGTCGATTCCCCACCACTTGTTGACATTAGACCTGTGACAGATGATACCTTACAAGATAGGCTTGGAGTACAGATGAACTACTCCCAAATTGTAAATCACTCTCTAAAGGATGATGCATCACGAGAGAAACTCAGCGCACGGATTCAATCCCAATTTGTCGATTCCCCGCCACTGGTTGACATTAGACCTGTGACAGATGATACCTTACAAGATAAGCTTGGAGTACAAGTGAACTACTCACATATCAGCCCTGTGGTAGCTGACTCTGCAAGTATGAATCCCCCACCACTGGCAGACTCTTGTTTTGTTGGAAGGCGTAAACCTTGCTATGGGTGGATAAGCAGTGATGATGATGAAGATTTTTTGTATTTAACGCCAGCCACATAAAATCATCATTGCCTGTTAATGATGATAAGATGGTTTAATTTTGTTAAAATTTTCTTAATGGGTTGGAGTTGATATCTTATGCTCAATTGAATGTGGATTTGTGGGATGTTCACCACTGTCAACTGTATATGTTAATGTGATGTTCTAGGTGTCTGCCTACGCAGCATGGAAATAATAGTTTATTCAGTTCATTAAATACATTAGTAATTTGCATCCAACACTTCATAGTAGGGACCAAATTGACATTGCATTGAAAGGTTAAGGATAAAATTGACACAATTGAAAGGTTAGGAACCAAATTAAAATATGTTGCAAATTGCAAAGGATAAGGACTAACTTTGTAATTTACTCAAGATTTTAATATGATGTTACTTCAGATTTTCCACTTCTTAAATATTGCAAATTTTCCTACAATCTTATTAAGGACAAAACTTACATGCACTTACTTCAGTGTTGTAACATATAGTATAAGTTTTCCAATTAGATTCAATTATATGATTTATTAACCAATACAATACAATACAATTGTAGTTATGCTCTTATTTACTTTCCCTCCAAACTCTCAATCATAATACAATCAAAATTCCAGTGCAATGTCTTCCTTGATTTTAAAAGGTTACAAACAATATAGGATTGGGTTAACTATTTTGCTATTTAAGGGGATTGGATACTGAAAGTCTGAAACACATTTTCCACAGTATCTTACTAACGTAATGATATTGATTCTCAACACGAGTAGAAATTAACTAGTGCTATACATGTTCTATGTACATGCTTATATTTTTTAGTAAATTAGACATGAAAGTGAGGGCCTTGTATGCCTGTCTCAGTTTGATGAGAGAATGAATTAAAGTGCTATTTGAGTCAAAGTTCATACCAGAGATGAAATGTAGGATATGAAGTTATATATAATAATTTTTTTTTTCAATTTTTTTTATTTTACTTTTTATATTTTATTCTAAAGTATATTTTAGCTATCTAAGTATCTATCAAATAGTCTTAATTGATCTAATTAAACTACAAGTAGTGCTAAGAGTTTAGTGGTTATTTTTTCCCATTTTGGCAGTGTTTATTTCACACTTCTACACATGCCCAAATTGGACCGAACAGGTGACTTTAAGTCAATTCAATTCGCATAACGTGCGCAACAAGTTTTTTATTTTTATTTTTATTTTCTTATTAAGAACACAGTGTTGTTAGACTTGTACTAGAATCCAATTGCACTGCAACACATGGCAATCCACGGCCCAGTGATTACATGCTCAGAACAATATTTCATTAGTCTCTGACATGGCAGGAGGCAAGTATGCACATTTGGACTTCGGAATCGGCACAGAGAGAGAGAGAGAGAGAGAGAGAGAGAGAGTCTGTGTGTCTGTATTGCGTAGCAAATACTAGCAATGGCTCCGAGAAGAAAACCCAAGGCTGAGTCTCTCATCCACTTAACATTTTCTTGCACTTTCTCATACTTTCCCGAGCTTTCACACTTTCTCACATTCACATTTTCCTTAGTTTCTCTCATTTTCTCACCCCTTTCAATACTTGCCCACCTCTTCTTTTCTCTTTTCCTTCAAATGGGTTATCTTCGACTCACATCAATATTCTCTCATATATCTTCCCAAGTTCAAAGCTTTTTAGACTTTTCTCCCCTGTTCATACTTTCTTTGCAAAATTTTCGCTTTATCAAACTATTTTCTATTAAGTTTTCTTTCTCACTTGCATTTTCTCATCTCCTTCTTTCTTTTGGTTCTCTTTTGCAGGTTACACGCATGGATGGCGCCCTTGAACATATGCGTCAGTTTGGATTTCGTGATCGCTTGGTTAAAGAAACTGTGAAAGAGCTCCTGAAAGTGGGTTTTTATTTATTTGTTTTTTGTTTTTGCTAAAGCAAGGACATTCATGGGGTTTATTTGTATTTGACATAAATAAGGTGTATTTTACTTCAGGTTTATGGAAATGATGGGTGGTACTTCTTTGAAAGTGATTCTTACAAGGTTCTACTTGAAGCCCTCCTTGAAAAACAAAAAAATGGTGAGCAAGGGGAGGTAAATATTTACTGTTCTCTGCTAACTCTTTTTTTAAAAATAATAACTTTATATGGTTGAAATTTTAGTTATAAAGTAGATATATATATATATATATATATATGCTGGATATGTTAGTTTAGTTCTTGTTTTCCTGAGACAAATTAGGAAAAGAAAATAATTTGTTTTTAGAATCCAGTTCCTTGGTGATTGAAGATTTCCAATTAATTGCGCCTATCACACGTGGCTTAACAAGTTAACAGGGCAGAACTTAAAAAATCTAAACAACCTAAGGTTAAAAATTCAAATTTTCCCCTTCTTGCCAACCACACCTAGGGTTGAGAGCTTCATTGCTGGAATGATGGAGAAACAGGAAAGAACTTGGATATCAAATGGTGCATTAGGCAATTTGTATATGACCTTTTAGCTATAATCTGTCCATTGTGGTTTATGGGGGCATTAGGACTTAGAAATTCAATCTTCCCTTGTTTTGTGTAGACAAATTTTAGAGTTCAAATATTTGTGAAAAAAAAAAAAAAAAAACTTTATTATTGTTAATTTCCCAAAAATGCGAGTTGAAACTACGTCCAATACAGTGGAAGTTAAGTTTGTTGTTCTTTCTAGTCTTGTGCAATCACTATTTACTAACCATAAAAAGGCCTTCAGATTAACTAAAATGCAAAGAAGGAACTCTTCCTACTCCAATAGGTGCTGCAAACTTGCTGTTGCTGAAATTCTTTCTATTTCCAACAGGCGCATGTTGGAAGTTCAAAATCTTAGGAAAGAGGCCACTTTGTTAATATCATCAATGTTAAAAAGAAGTATAGTGCACGTCTATCATGTTTTAATGTTTTAAGCTTTGGGGCCTAGGATTAATACAATGGACCTGTGTCTCATTGCTTTGTAAGTTTGTTTGAGATTATTAGAGTTGCTAGCAGTCTTCCTAAAGAATGCTCTGGTCGACCCTTTTGCATTTTTCTGTGTTGTATTATAACTTCAGGGTCTATTGATGATACTTTTATATAGCTTGATTTGGTGGCTGATCTGTGTTGTGAACTGCTGTTTTTTATGCTCTTGAACTGAAAACATTATGCTGTTATATTAGTGCTAAGTTGCTTTGAAAGTCAAAAGAAATGGCCCTTCCCCCAAGTGCTGTTACTGTTCTCATATTATCGTATTTGTGGTACATTTTTTTAATTATCTCTTATGCTACTAATTGTGTGTGTGTGTGTGTGTGTTTGGCTTGTAGTCCTGCTACTCTTGAGATTAAAAGCTGACTTGAACATTGACCTAAAGTAATTAATTCTACAAAGAATATTCATGATGCTAATTCAGACCTTGAATCTCAATAGCAAGAACATTATAAATGCAATTGCTTACTTTTCATGCACTCATAAGTATTAATATATTTTCTTCTGAAGGATGCGTCACAAGATGATACAGGAGGCAGAGATGATATCAAGGCACTATCTGCTGGGCCCTCTCCATCAAGTGAACCTATTCATCCATCCCATTCTAAGCTGGAGGCTGAAAATGCTACAATTCAAACTAATGAGGCTTTAGACTCTGCATCACAGACTATTGAAACCCCTGGCGCTTCATCATTAACTAATCAACTTGGTAATCAACTTCCAAAGCATTTCTCAGAATTTAACTGTGTTACTGATTACTAAGTACTAACAACAATAACTACCCCCTAAACACTCTCATTTTTCCAGTTAATTGAGTGAGGCCAAACTGTCTTCTCTGTAAAGTCAAGTCCCATGAATCTATTTTTAATATAACTTAAGGGTGGTCATCAACTAGTGATGTAATCTTGTTTTCAATTTCCTTCCATTCAACCAAGAAAAATTGGAGATAAAAGTGCTTTAAAATCAACAAATATAGCTTCTCATGCATTGATGACGCTGTAACAGATTTGCACCAAACATCGTTTATAATTTCCATGTTAATTCCTTTGTATATCGTATGCTCTTGTTATGCAGATGGCAAGGAACAATCCTCACTGGAGGAAGGAGAAACAAGGGACTCTGGTGGTAGTAAACATCTTGGGAACAATCCTACCTGCTCTCCTCCTGGTTTGCACACCCCACAGCGGGTGGATACTCTCCCCGCCTGTACACGTAGACCTTGCTATGGGTGGATCAGCAGCAATGAAGAGCAGGGTCCTTTGCATGGAACAAAAGCGCCATTTCCAAAAGACATAGCAAGGTTTCTTCTTCGAACGGAAGGGCGAAGAAAGCGCAAGACCAGGTGGGATGTTAGGCCTGAAGATATGTAATGTAGCTGCCTCTTTTGTACTCCATCGACTAGGTTTTTGTAGAAGCCGAAAACTTGGCTGCGCTTGTGAATCCTGAATTGCAGTTTATCCTGATAACAATAGGATTTTATTTTGTAAACCATCACGAAGAGACTCAACTGTAACTTGACCAGCTTTTTTGGAATATAGTTTAGACTTAGCTAGCATTTTCTTGAATCGTGACAACCTATGTACATATATCTCCACTAAATTTATTAGAGTAACATTGCGATTGACATTGGCTGAAAATGCAGCTTTTATTACTCTTTAGCTTATTTTTGTTACTACTTATGAATTCTATTGCACTTTTTAATATTATTTATAGGCTTTATTGTACCATTTTAAATAGCTTTTAGCTTTTTTTACAGTACTTTTAGTAAAAAGTTTTTAGTTTCAACTAAATAAGTTATTTCCAAACAAATACTAACTACAGTCATTCAACTAATTGATATGAAATCAAAGCAATCCGTGGGACAGAGAGAAGAAAATTATCCATATTTGATGTGCCTGTTTGAGAACAGCTTATTTCATTAAAACTAAAATTTTTTGGTTATAAATATTGTAAATAAAATAGTTAAAATAATATAGTGTGACATGTGAATAATATTAAAAAGTATAAAAAGAGTTGTAAATAATAATATATTAAAAAGTATAAAAAGAGTTGTAAATAATAATAAAAATAAATTAAATAGGAAAAAATACTTTTTATAACAGGTAGCCTCGGTAACTACATTTATTTCTATCGTTTACAAAAACAAATTTCACAGCGATATTTGGCGTCTTTTAACAAATTGAATGCCGTCACGAAAAGTGAACTAGCTCGATGTAGAAACAGCCACGTGGACTAAAATATATATCGCCAGGATATCCACGCGATGTACACGTGTCCATTTATAATTCGTTAGCCGACGGTTCTCCTTTCTACAATGTCCAAAAAAGGCCAAAATATCATTACGCGGGCAACGAACAAAAAACAAAATAATATCAGATAATTCAGTTTGCCTCTCTCTTTAGCTACAGCTCTCACAATCTCACTGGATAAGCCTTTGGCTCTGAATTCTTCAATTTTATTAAACCCTAATAATTCAAATCTCTCTTTCTTTTCTATGGCGCTACGGTTTCAATTGGATTAAAAAGCCCTCTCTACGTTACGCTCCGAGAGAAGAATAAAAAAATGAATTTTCCGGCAACTTTTCGCGGGAATTTCGTCCCCATATCGCAGTGCAGCTCTTGTTGTGATTTTCGTTTTCGGCCCTATTTTGCTTGCTTAACTGGTTCTCGGCGAAAACGGTGTCGTTTCAGTACCTTGAAGTCGTACCAGGTCTCGAGGTAACTGTTTTGAATGGTATAGTGATTTATATAAAGGTTATCAAATTTGATTCACATTTTATTTTATTTTTAAAATTTTGATTAATTTTGGTTATTAATATGTTAGATTAAGACCTTGTGGGAAGCGAGAGATTGCGTGTAGAGTGACTGATTCTGAGACACAGACTGACCCAGATGGCAATGACGATAAGGTACAACTTTTTAATATATTTATGATAGGTTTGGTTTAAATTTACCATATTGATATACCATATTATCAGTAAAACCTAGGTACAGTTACTTAGGCTTGCAGTAACTCATGGCCGTATTAACCAATGTGGAAAAACCAATGTTATCTTTTACAATGACAATTAAATTTAACCATGTGGTTTGTTGGTTGACACAACCATATTGTTGAATTCAATTGGGTAACTTAAGGAACTGTACCTAAGTTTTATATTTATGCATGTTGATTTTTCCCATTAGGTTAGGCCACTTATGGTTGCAATAAGTTTAGATTTGAATTTAAATTCCATTTATTTGGGATTGGAAAACTGTGCTTTTATTGTGGAATTGGAACTTGGTGTTATTAAGGCCTATGGTGAATGAAGCGATGTAATTGCTAATTTGGAATTAGAGTCCACACAATCAACTAGAGCTTGAGTTTAAAATTGTTTGACTTGATTATGTTTTACGTAGTAGGTGAAAGCATAGCCAATCTTTTAGAACACTTGGTGCATTTCCTAGAGGGTACTCTAATTATGACTGCTCATATTAAATCCAATTATGGATGCATGAAGTGGTGCTATTTTTTTTTTCAAAGTGTTTGTTTGTAACTCTTTTTCTTTATCTTAACTTTTTTTTTTTTTTAAAGTTTCCAAATTGTGATGTTCAATGCATTATGTAAGGATTTAATGATGAATTTGTTTAGAAAGTGATAGAGAATTCATGACTAGACATTCATCTTGTCTAGAACACACATACACTTCCTCGTAAAATTTATGCTCTTACATAATTTCTGTTCTTGGTTCAATAAAACAGAAGTGTTCTTTTCAACATTGTTATACCCTTTATGGATTTTGATATTATCTGGTTATTTCTAGGAAAAAGAATTACAGAAAGACGGAGAAAAGTCACCTTCCACTTCTTCCTTTGTGCAAAATGACCCCCAACTTGATTCTCAGCCTATTAACGGGGAAAAAATAAACAATAGTGATGAGGAAAATCAAGCTCAAGGTGGTGTACAGGTACTTTTCCCTAATATATAGAATCACTACTTCACCCTTGGAATAGTCTAATTGTTATATTTACTTCTTGATCAGAATATGATTGCATTCCCAAGCAATGAGATGTCACTTTCATATTATGCGTATTTTCCTTTTCAAATTCTGCTTTTTTAAAGGGGAAATGGCCCCTGGCCACTTTGTATACAAAAAAAAGGAAGAAGAAAAGACTCCTACTTGCAAATTAGCCCTTTAACTTGCATTCATGACTTATGTATTTTGGCATAAATCTATCTCCTCAAGGGTTCATGTAAGACCTGCAATTTGGACATGGATTTAGCATTTGAATCCCACTATGAAACTTCCATCTTTAGGCTGATTATAAAGTTTAATTCCCAAATATAAAAAGGTAGCGTATTTAGGATTGGTTCTCATTGTAGGATTTTCTTTGTTGTCAGAAAGTTGTTCTAGTAAGCATGGCATTTTGATCCTTACTGTCTTAAGATTTTGTATGAAACAGGATGTTGATAGTGTAGAAATTGCTAGTGGATCTCCTCTGCCAGGTGTGAAGGTGATCGTGATGAGCACTGTAATATTTCCTGCATAAGAAAATATTTCTGTTATTTATCTCTCCTTTTTGACATTTTGTTAGTAAACAATTTCTGAACAGCCACAGCAACTGGATGAATCAATCAGGATTTCAAAGGAAACAATTGAAATTCTTAAGAATCAAGTATTTGGCTTTGATACTTTCTTCATCACAAGCCAGGATCCATATGAGGTGAGATATTTACATTGATAGCTTTGAATTCCATTCCCACTTCCTCCCATAATGGCAGGTTGTCAACTTCCATTTGAAGGGAAGTTAAAAAAAATACAAGTTGCAATATCTATCAGGAACTTCACTTGATTCAGGTTCATATCATTGTTTTATTAGGGGTTAGAAATTCTTTTTGGAATTATGTACCTCTCTCAGGTAACTTTGAGAGGAATCAAAGGATTATGCTACAATAGATGATATTGATAACCATTGGAAGTCATGTTGTACTCTTTCTAGCCCCAGTAATCCTACATCTCTCTCTAGTTATATCTGTCTTGGGTTTTTTTTTTTTTTTTTTTGGGATAAGTAATAAGATTATATAAATTAGGAAGAATGAGTCTCCCAAGAATACTTTTTTTTTTTTTTTTGATAGGTAAACTCTATTAGTATCTTCATCATAAGCATGTTGAGTTTATTGTGTTACTTTACCTAGGGTGGAGTCTTGTTTAAAGGAAACCTGCGAGGACAGGCTGCAAAAAGTTATGAAAAGATAAGACAGAGAATGCAGGTACTTGTAACCCCCCCCCCCCCCCCCCCCTCCCTTCTTTTGTTTACATTTATGAAGGTTCTTGTTGATTCTTTATTCAACTCAATCTCTACACCATCTATTTTAGGATAAATTTGGGGATCTATATAAGCTTTTTTTTCTCATCAATCCTGAGGATGATAAACCAGTTGCAGTTGTTGTTCCACGAATGACCTTGCAACCAGAGACAACTGGTAGTTATTCAGCTCCTGCATTGAAGTTACTTTTATTTTTGTATTAAATTTATTTATTAGAATTTCCATCACGTGCTGTAGGGCTGAATGACTAACAGACAGCCTATGATTTTTGTACTATAATGGACTTGGTAATATGTTGCAGCTGTCCCGGAGTGGTTTGCTGCTGGAGCCTTTGGATTGGTCACATTGTTTACCTTACTGCTTCGAAATGTGCCTGCATTGCAGTCCAACTTACTGTACGCAATCCCTTTTTGTATGTTTTATATGATATTCTTAAGTAAATGCAAAGCATGGTTTGTATTTAACCCTCAAATCAATATTACTTTCTTGTTCATTTTTCCATTTTAGATAGTAAACTTTTCAAATTTTATTAAATGCTTGTCATATTTTAGATATAGATCTTTCTTTCTTTCCCTTTTTTTTTTTTTTTTTTTTTTTTTTTGGTGAAGTAAACAAATTTATTCAAGGCCGGTACTTCCAAGATGATATTGCTATGCAATTATGTGATTCCTTTAAGCTGAGCTTAATTTTAGTCTGTGAGGATGATAACTTCATCCGATATTTCTCTACTTGAAATTTTCAACTTGTGAATTCTGATTGGCTGTTTTGTAATCCTTATATTGATGTAAGTCTACATTAGCTGTATATATATATATATATTTTTTTTTCTGACTATGAAGGTTATGATATTAATTTCTCAGATCAACTTTTGACAATCTCGACTTGTTAAAGGATGGGCTACCTGGTGCCTTAGTAACTGCACTTGTCCTGGCAGTACATGAAGTCAGCCACATTATAGTTGCAAATAGTACTGGAATTAAGCTTGGGGTTCCCTACTTTGTTCCTAGTTGGCAGGTGATATATATGATCGTCCCGTATTAATTCTTTTCTATAAACAAATATTTTATAATTATTATTTTTTGCTTTTAAGTTGGTGGATCTTTGTTTCCGTCTCTTAGGTGAAGTTTTCAAGTCTGCACAAATCCAAATCTTTATCCCATTTCTCCTGACATACATATCACTAGAAGCCAGTAGTAAAGCTGCATTTTGATTCAACTTGACTGGAGAATGACTTTTAACTGCTGCTAGATTGGCTTTAAATAATCTAATTAGGAAACTATCTTCTGGAACTGTTATCTTCTATACCCAGCAAAATATAAGTGCAGCATCTGAATTTATTTTTCATTAAGTCTAGTTACAAGTTGCAAGAAATGCCAAAGAAAGTTTAAACAATGGATAATGGATGTAATTTAACTTAAGGTGTAGTTAGAATGAGTATATTAGTTCTTCACTTCTTCTGAATTTTCTGCTAACTGTTTTGATATGGAATTACTTTAACCATCATGCCCAAAGATATTTGTACAGCAAACTGGTCTCATTATTACCAGTCAGATTGTGACTGTTTTGGCTGTTAAGTGTTAAGCCATGCTTTCTTCTGTAAAGTGGGCTTTCTTTTTTGTTTTTTGTGAGTAAATTGTGTATTGAAAATCTAACGAGTTGTTTTGGTGGCAGATAGGCTCATTTGGTGCTATTACAAGGATTGTAAATATTGTATCTAAGCGTGAAGATCTTCTGAAGGTTGCAATAGCAGGACCTTTAGCTGGGTTTTCGTTAGGTCTTGTTCTTTTGCTTTTAGGGTTCATCTTACCACCAACAGATGGTCTTGGTGTTGTTGTTGATGCTTCTGTATTTCATGAATCACTTCTTGCTGGTGGCATTGGTAAGCTCTTACTTTGAAAATATGTTGCATGCAGAGAGATGTAAAGACATATTTAATGAGAAATGTTTTGGTATATTCCTTTTTCAAGTAAATTACTTAATTTATCCTTATTATATTAACAAAATTACACAAGGGGAAGGGCTAATTACTCCCTTCCCCCTTACTAATTTTAAAAATATCCAAATAAGATGGAGGTGAATCATTCTCCTCTACTCTCCTCCCCACTACTCCCCTTCTCTCTACTCCCCTCTACTCTCCTCCTTCTCTAAACTTCCAAACAAGCCATAAATCATGGGTTGGAGGAGCATCTCAATTTTCATTTTTTTTTACCTGAATATGCCAGCAATCATATTTATTTTTCAAGTCTTGTGCATTCTATATTTCAGCAATCATGTTATTGTTTTCATTAATTTGGAGATACATCGTTGTATACTTAAATTGACTCTTGCTTATTTTATAGCAAAGCTGCTTCTTGGCAACGTGCTCAAGGAAGGCACTCCCATATCTGTTAATCCTCTCGTATTATGGGCATGGGCTGGACTACTTATTAATGCCATCAACAGCATCCCTGCAGGAGAGCTTGATGGGGGGAGAATCTCTTTCGCCATATGGGGAAGAAAGGTATGCAATTTGAAGTTGAATATATTACTGGAAATTCATTTTTACATGGCTAATAAGCTGGCTAAGACCCTTGAAAGACCTAAGCTACTATGAAACTTCAAAATATAGAGAGTGAAAAATTGCTAAACTGATTAAAAATAAAAACATTTGCCAGGCTTCATCTCGCTTCACAGCTGCCTCAATTGTGCTGCTTGGATTATCGTCACTCTTTAACGATGTGGCATTTTATTGGGTTGTTCTGATATTCTTCTTACAGAGGGGGCCAATAGCTCCACTTTCTGAGGAAGTAACTGATCCTGATGGAAAGTATGTTGCCCTTGGAGTACTAGTTTTGTTTTTAGGTTTGTTGGTATGCTTACCATACCCATTTCCCTTTACAGATGAAGTAATTACAAGTTTCTAGTAACAATTCCTTATATAGTTTAAAAGATCTTATAGAATTAAAGAATCCATTTTTGTAGGATTTGTCTTAGAAAATTACTCAAATGTATTGGTTTGACAGAAATAATATTTCATAAAGATGTCTCCATGCTTTCTTAATTTCATCATTAATGAAAGAAAAAAATGTCTCAGGATTTTTTCTTGTGTCTATAAGCCATTTTGGATATTATGGTAGAAACATGGGTTCTAGAAGACTCTTTTTGCTTTTTATTTCCCCCCATTATTGTTACCCTTTTTTTGGGTCAATAACGATAAATTTATTAAGAAAAGGCAAAAGAGGAACATGCTCGTTAGAATCAACAAGGGACCAAAGTGGGATAGAGGTGATGGATTGGGGTCCAAGTCTGTCAAAAAGATGTCCAACGGGCAAATTATGGGCCAAACAATTGTTAACTCTAGGAAAAAAGAAAAGAAAAGAAAGATCAAGCAGGAAAATCACAAATATGAGAATCTCTACAGATAGAGGCTAGGAAAGATCTCGTGTCAGTAACAGGCATCAAAATTGACCTGGGACCAGCCTATGGTAGGAGACAAGGTAGGAGGCTGCTTTGGATAGTAGTAGAGGCCTGGGCTTTGACGACTAGCTTTAGGTCCATTAGGTAATGTTATTATAGTAATATTGTTTGTATTTTTTAAAAATTCATGTAAATGAAAAAGTATGCAAAAAATGTGTAAAGTTGTTTAAATACTGAAAATTGTTGTTTAAACAACGGTAACAAATGGGCCTTTATTGATTCCAATGGTAAACAAGTATGTACAAAATTTTAGAGTCATTTGGGAACAGTTTATTTATTTTTTTGCTAGAAATGTGCTAAAGTATATTAGTACTTTTGAAAAAGTGAAAAAAAGAAACAGAAAAAAAGAAGAAGAGGTTTTAGAGCATTTGCATTTGGTTTTTTCAAAAAATTCTATTTTACCATCTCAAAACTTACATTATTGATTATACTATACCATTTTACAATACACTTAACATTCTAACTTTTATTTTCCTATACAACACATTAAAATAATATATCTACACAACAAAATATATAACCAAAAAGTAGGAGAGTAAAATTTTGTTGGAATCATTAATAAAAAGTAGGAGAGAGACAATTAAAAAAAATGCTTTTTAGGAATACTATTGTGCTATAGTAGTATCACATAAATAAGATGCTACTGTAGCACAATTGTAAATTTTTTTACAATTACAACACCGGATAGTGCATACTTTTGCACATTTGTATGGTTTTGATGCTAAAATCCTCTAACATATATTATTTACAAGCTCTAATACTAATTCTATAAAAAGTTGTACATTAAAGCTAGAAGTTGAGCCTATAAGCTAACTTTTTGTTTATTTTATGTTCTGTTTGGAGGTTTCATAATCTCAATTTTATTTCAAGTAATTCAATTTTCAGCTTCCTTTCAAGTAATTAAACTTTCAATTTTTTTGTCTCACATTAAACAAATATGCTATAAAAAATAATTAATTTCCAAACGGATACGAAATTGTACAAACATCGCTTTTTGTTTAATTTTTGAAGAGGCTTAGTGGCTTAAGACCTGTCATGAGGGGAAAAAGGAGTTTGTTGTGGATTGTGTTCTATGCTACTAGGAACAATATTTTCTCCAATTGTTTTGAGAATACTGTTGTAAATGTGTTGTAAACATAACATTTCTCATTTTTTATTAATAATATTTTCTTCACAAGTAGGAATAAAATACAATACTTGATTTTGATTGAAATTGCAAGTTGTGGTTAATGGAGTCGAGTCTTTTGGCTAAATATTGCTAAATTTAAAACATATTTGCGTTATAGGCACTGTTACCAATTATTTGGGAAAATGAGGAGAGAGATTGAATTTCGGCAACAGTGTTGTCGAAATTCAAGAAAAAGTAGGAGAGAGAATGAGAAAAAGGGGGAAAGAGAAAATTCTAATTTCGGCAAGAGTAAACCTTGAATTTCGACAACAGTATTGCTGAAATTCATCTGTCCAATTTGTCTATGCCTGCCCGGATGTGTGAGTATGAGAAGTGCAATAATGAGTGAGTGCCCCAAAAAAAAAAAAAAAAAGAAGTAATTTGTGGCAATGGTATTGCCGAAAATGGTAGGAAAAAAACAAGTGAATGCCAAAATCTGGGGAAGAATTAAAGAAAAATATAATGTGCTACGTATACAATATTTTCACAATAAATCACAGGTAACTAGTTATTATTAGTTCAAATTTAAATTTGACATTGAGATTACTATTTTAATCTAACAATAATAACAAGTAACAACCTGATACTTAGAATTTGTTGTAAAAATATTGTAAAAATTGTGTGCACTTATTATTTCTTAAAAAAAAAAAAAAAAAAAAACTGTAATGGAGTTGCCGAAAATTTTGTGGCAATTGTGGCAATGGTATTGCTGAAATTGTGGGAAAATTTTTTTCCCACAATTTCGGCAATACCATTTGGGGAATAAGTTTTTTTTTTTTTTTTTTTTTTCAATTGTGGCAATGGGATTGCCGAAATTGTGGGGAAAAATTGAAAAAAAAAAAAATTCCAAAATTGGGAAAAAAAAAAAAAACTTATTCCCCAAATTGTATTGTCGAAATTGTGGGAAAAAAATTTTCCCACAATTTCCGCAATACCATTGCCACAATTGGGGAAAAAAAAAATTTTTCCCAATTGTGGGGAAAATTTTTTTTTTCCCTAATTTTGGCAATGCCATTGCCACAAATGGAAAAATAAAAATAAAAAAAAAAACTTTTTTTTTTTCCAATTGTGGCAATGGTATTGCCGAAATTGTGGAGAAAAATTTTTTACTACAATTTTGGCAATGCCATTGCCACAATTGAGAAAAAATAAAATAAAAACTATTTTTCCCCGTTGTGGGGAAAAATTTCATTACCATAGTTGGAAAAAATAAATAAATAAACTTTTTTTTTTCAATTGTGGCAATGGTATTGCTAAAATTGTGGGGAAAAGAATTTTTGTGGTAAGTTTCATCCAAATTTACAGTAGCAACTTGTGAGTTAATTTCGGCCAACAAATTTTGTGAATTTCAAAAAACTCAAAACATAAAAGTTGTAGATATTTAAGTCACGGTTTCATCCCATCTGGCCTTTAGTTAATTGGATTTTTGAAGAGAGAGATACGTCTAAAATACTGAGTAGTACTGAAATTTGATTTTTCCTCTTTAGATTATGGCCCTTTGATTCATTTCCTTATTTCAAACTTTCAAACATGGTAAATGATCCAAGCACTCCATAAAACGTATACATTTTAAGGTGTCATCGAAACCCTAAACTATAATACACAATATATATATATACACACACAGACACAAAATAAATAAACATACACCCCAATCCAACTTGCAGTGATAGAAAACATTGTATCATATGGAATTAGTACCATGTTCTTTCAAATAATACAAACTAATAATATGGTCCAACTCCTAAAAAAAAAAATGGTCCAACCAATCCACTGAAGTAGATTGAATACTTATGGTAGGTCATTCAGTTTAGCCACTAGTGGAGCCAGCCACAGTTCGAGTGTGGCATGTTCTTCTATTATGGCCTTCTTGCCTACAGAGACTGCACAATGGCCTTGGTTGATGCTCTGCCCCTTCGTCCATTTCATTTCGAAGCCGAGTTGTTCTTGGTCGACCTTTTTCACGGCGCAGCTTGACATTAGGATACAAAACCGGAAAATCAGGCTCATTCCAATGTACACTGTCTAGAACCATGCGAAATCTAGGTACATAACAAGTAACTTGTTCTTCCAAATGGTAGCAACAGTCGATATATCACATTGCAGAGATGCCTTGATATTTACACAGGGCAATGACACGTGAGCACGGCATCTTATAAACCTGCCATTTTTGACAACTACAAGTGTTCTGCCTCAAATTTACCTCATGACGATAATTACCCTTATATGCAGAGTTAGGATTTATTGGTGTTCTGACTTCAAACAGACCATCTTTATGATTGAACACAGTAACTGAATGCTTTGGTGCCTTTTTTTCCCATTTATTGAATTTATTTTTTGCATAGGCCGTAATGAGTTCCCTAGCAGTAATCTCTGTGCGTGCCTTAGTATATCGATCAGCAAAGTAGGCTACACAACGGTAGTATGTAAATTCAACTAATGCAGTTATGGGCAGATTCCTAGCACTCTTTAGAATTTCGTTGAAACTTTCAGACAAGTTTGTCGTCATTGCCCCGTAACGATGTCCACCATCGTGTGCTAACGTCCACTTGTCCACCGGTATTTTCGATAAATACTCCTCACCATCTGCACTTAATTGAGTAATTCTATCCCTGGTTATTTGATACTTTCGTAACTGATTCTCCATGCCTGCCTACATTACCATAGCCTTCAAGTTTTTATTCCCAATTTGTTGATTGAAATTGCTAACCAAATGGCGAAGGCAAAAACGATGATACCAACGTGTCGATTAACATATAGTCCGTATCGCTGCCATTATACTAGGGTGACGATCAGATATGACACATAACCCTTCCTGATTAGTGACATTAATCTGAATACAACGCAAAAACCAATACCAGCTATCATCAAATTCCTTCTCCACAATGGCAAAGGCAAGTGGAAAAAGTCTGTTCTCACCATCCCACGCTGATGCAATCAGTAACGTACCTTTATACTTACCATATAGGAAAGTTCCATCTATACTAATCACTAGCCTACAATGTTGAAAACCTTCAATTGATGGACCAAAAGCCCAGAACACTCTCTCAAATATTGCACAGCTTAGCATAGTAGCAGGTACTGTTCTCCAAATAACCCTACTGCCTGGGTTTGAATCAGTCAAAGCTTTCAACCATTTTGGCAATAATTGGTAAGATTTGTCCCAATCGCGAAACGCTCTTCCAATTGATTTTTCTTTCGCCTCCCACACCTTAAAATAAGAAGGCCGATATTGGTACTTATTGTAAAGAGTCTGTTGAAGGGAAGAAATTTTGATGGTTCGATCATTTTTGACAACATCCCTCAACTCTTTCTCAATAATATGGGTGTCTAATTGCTCATGATCTTGTGTGAGCATGGACTCTGTACATGTGTGTGGACCATTGTATTTTCTAACCTCAAACAACCTAAGTGTAGCCCGGAAGCATGCTCGAAGACACTAAGAACAATTTTTGCATCTTACAGACCAACATGCTGGATCTGACTCTCTTACACAAAATGTTTGGTTCCTCTTGATGTGATAGTGTTTAACAGCAACTTGTAGTTCATTCTTATCGGCAAAAAGCAAGCCCACATAAAACTCTTGGGTAGGGTCCCAAATACTCTGAGTGGGCTTTTCAAATGGTGGGGTTGGATCAATCATATTATTTTAAGGCTACCATATTTCAATGCTGTTGCAGGTGGTGCCACCCCAAGTAAATTATTACAAACATCTCTCTATTTCAAATTAGTGGGCCTGCACACTGCTTTGCCATTAATAGGCAATCCTGTAAGGATTGCTATATCTTGTAAAGTGATTGACATTTCACAAGTACGTAAGTGAAATGTATGGGTATCAAATTGTCACCGCTCCACTAAAGAAGTGATAAGACCTCAATCAATATCTATATGTGGGAGGCGGGTAACACGGTATAGTCTACATTGCCGCAAATATGGGATAATACGCTCGCATAACTCCCCGGGGGGGGGGGGGGGGGAAGGGGCGTGCAAACGGTTGGGGTCACACTTGTAAGGTGGAAACTTGATTTTTTTTAAATGTACAATGTTATATTACTAATGTTGAAATTATTTTCATGTAAATTGAATAATTGTAGATATTATTAGGACATTAATAAATTTGGATCACGCAACGTACATTGCCTTCTATTGCATCATTAGAGATGTGATATTGTTGTCGCTCCATTTCAAATATATCCTACATTAAATGCTACAATGAGTTAAACCATGCAACTTCCATTTGTAGTAAATAATAATAATAATAATAATAATACACATACATATCTTTATTATAAACCAACAAACATATTATGCAATATATTTTTTCCAAGTAATAAATGTAATAATTGATAATAACAAAACACATATTGATTATAAAAAGATCACAATAATACAATTTATTAATTTTTGTGGTCATGTACTAATAATAACAATAAATAATATTAAATAATTTCAAAAATAAAAAATACAAATTTAATTAGAGAGTTGAGATGCTTACCACAATTGTGATACCAACTGAAACAGTAAGAATTATAGAGTGATACTTGCCAAAAAAAAAAAAAACACAATCAGATAACCATAAAAAATAATTCATTAATCTAAAATTTGAATAACAGCAACAACAACAACAACAATAATCATAATTGTGAGGTCTAATTTGGCAGCCCAAGCCTAAGAAGGATGGGTTATGAGCCCAATGAACCCAAGACAATAAATTTGTAGAGAGTGGGCGAAAGAGCTGGGCTGGATGCGAATTAAACAGTGATTGATTATAATGTTTAAGGATTCATTGACACAAGATCATGCTCATCTTCCTTGACAAATGTCTATCCGAAGAGGTATGTTATTGAATGAAATATGATTACAACTCTTGGAGCTACAGTAAAATTATCTAATTCTTCTCTCCACCTTTTTTCCGATCCCTCTTATCAGAGACCTCTTCTGCTTATATAGCACCCTTTCCCATCATCTTCATCGTCCATTTGTTCTTCATTTAAGCATCCACTTGAGTGCATGTCCCATCAGGTGTTCTCTTTATCCCTCCGTGAGTGGTAGTAGCTGAGATTACACTGTTCAAGGGTCTTCTCCATATTAATGCGGCCAGAAAAGCAGCTGCAGTGCATTTAATGCGGTGATGACAACTTTTCCTTGAGATATTTTCTCATTCTAATCATCCCCAGACATGCCCAGAGCTTATCTTTGTCGTTGGGATTGCCAGAGAGTCCATTCAGACCTTCTATTCGTTGGCTGGGTCAAGACTATTCACGTTCAAGGAGTATAACCTCTTTGGACAAAAGGTGACTTCTTCGGACGCTACTCTTCCTACACTTTTAGGTTGGCTGTGTTCAGATGAATTCTACCCCGACCTGCTATTACTCTTCGAACGTACAGTACTCCTCAAGACGGGGCCCCCAGCCCAATAGGTATGTTTGGGCTTTTACCCCCCACAATAATCATAGGCATACAAATAATATTAACTACAACTACAACAATACATAATATTTTACAATGTATTAGCTTTTAATATTTACAAAGCAAAAAAACTTACATTAACAAAAAACTTACAATTCTTAGTTGTTCACCTAAAGCAAAGTAAAAGACTAACTGAACAATTGGAAGACCTTCTATGTGAGGAGATACAATTCTTCAACGAAGGAGGAGAAATAAAAAGATGCTTGCACTTGCACTTGACTTGCCTTTTGTTACTTCATTGAAGAAGACGTCTTTTATTACACAAGAAGAAGACAAAAAAAAACTATCTCTGAGAGAGATTACAATTAAGAAGAAAACAAAAAAGAATAGAGGTCTATCTGAGGGATTACAAAAGTGAAGAAAACAAAAAAAAAAAATCTCTCAGAGAGATTACAACAGTGAAGAAGACAAAAACAAATCCCTCTGAGAGTTATGAATAGGTAAAATATATTCAATGCCGAGAATAAGAATCAGATGAGATGAGAAGTTGAGGTGATTGGTTGATTGAAGCTTTGTTTTTTTGTTTACAGCGTGCACATAAGAATCTATGTACTTTCTTTAGTTTCTTTTTGTTTATAGTGTGCACATCAATCATTTTTTTCTTTCATATTATAAAAATCTATGTACTTTCTTTACTTTTTTTTGATTTACAACGTGCACGTCAATCATTTTTTTTCCTCCATTTTCGACAACGGCATGGCCACAATTGTCAAAAAAGATTCTACTCACAATTTCGGCAATGCATTGCCACAAACCCATTGAAACATTTTTTTTTTTCTCCTATTTTCGGCAATACCAAGGCCACAATTGGGAAAAAAGTTTTTATTTTTATTTTTTCTCAATTGTGGCAATGACATTGCAAACTGTGGAAAAAAAATTTCCCCACAATTTCGGTAATACCATTGCCACAATTGGGAAAAAAAGTTTTTTTTTTTTTTTTAAATTTTTTTTCTAATTGTGACAATGGCTTTCCCGAAATTGTGGGAAAAAATTTTCCTCACAATTTCGGCAATACCATTGCCACAATTGGACGAAAAAGTTTTTATTTTTATTTTCCCAATTGTGGCAATAGTATTGATGAAATTGTGGAGAAAAATTTTCCCCCACAATTTCGGCAATATCATTGCCAAAATTGGGGAAATTTTTTTTTTTGGCAATATTATTGCCACAATTGGGAAAAAAAAGTTTTTTTTTTGTTACTAATTGGGGCAATGGCATTGCCGAAATTATGGAGAAAATTTTTTTCCCCACAATTTTGGCAATACCATTTGGGGAAAGTTTTTTTTTTTTTTTTTTTTTTTCCTTTCAATTGTGGTAATGGCATTGACGAAATTGTGGAGAAATTTTTTTTCCCACAATTTCGGCAAAATACCATTTGGGGAAAATTTTTATTTTTTTTTATTTTTCCCTAATTATGGCAATGGCATTGCCAAAATTGTGGGGAAAAATTTTTCCCTACAATTTCGGCAATGCTATTGTCACAATTGGAAAAAAAAAAAAGTTTTTCCCCCAATTGTGGCAATGCCATTGCCGAAATTGTGGATTCGGCAATGCCATTACCACAATTGGGAATTTTTTTTTTTTTTTTACTAATTGTGGCAATGGCATTGCCGAATTTCGGCAATACCATTTGGAAAAAAAAGTTTTTATTTTTATTTTTTTTTTCCAATTGTGGCAATGGCATTGCCAAAATTGTGGGGAAAAATTTTCCCCCACAATTTCAGCAATACCATTGCCACAATTAGGAAAAAAAAAGTTTTTATTTTTTTTCCCATTTTCGGCAATGGCATTGCCACAATTGCCAAAAAAAACTTTCGGCACAAACCCATTGAAACTTTTTTTTTTTCCTCTCATTTTTGGCAAGCCACAATTGCCATAAAATTTTCGGCAAATCCATTACTCTTTTTTTTTTTTTTAAGAAATAATAAGTGCACACAATTTTTACAATATTTTTATAACAAATTCTAAGTATCAGGTTGTTACTTGTTATTATTGTTAAATTAAAATAGTAATCTCAATGTCAAATTTAAATTGTGATTTATTGTGAAAATATTGTAAAAATATTGTGTACGTAGCACATTATATTTTTCTTTAATTCTTCCCCAAATTTTGGCATTCACTTTTTTTTTTTCTACCATTTTCGGTAATACCATTGCCACAATTATTTTTTTTTTTGAGGCACTCACTCATTATTGCACTTCTCACACTCACACATCTGGGTAGGCATAGGAAAATTGGGCAAATGAATTTCGACAACACTGTTGCCGAAATTCAAGATTTACTGTTGCCGAAATTAGGATTTTCTCTTTTCTCTTTTTTGTCATTCTCTCTCCTACTTTTTGTTGAATTTCGGCAACACTGTTGCCGAAATTTAATCTCTCCTCATTCCCTTAAATAACTTGAAACAGTATCTATAACGCAAATATATTTTAAAGTTAGTAATATTTAGCTAAAAGACTCTAATGGAGTCCTGTCTCCTCCACTGTCTATCTAACTAAAAAAATAAAAAAAAGCACGATGTGGTCCTTGTCTAATGAACAGTGATCCAGTTCTATCAAATGTCTCCGATACGAAGAAATCTAACTAAAAAAAAGAAAAAAGAAAAAAAAGCACGATGTGGTCCTTGTCTAATGAACAGTGATCCAGTTCTATCAAATGTCTCCGATACGAAGAAAACACAATGTTTCACAAAGATAGTTAACAAAATGACATTTTTGTGTGAGAACATGATAAAGACCGGAGTAGGCCAAATCAAATGCATCGATATCTCGTGCCAATGGTCCATAAGATCGATAAAGAAGTGAGGTTTCACCTTTTAGAGAAGATATTTGTATGTATAAGATACATGTTGGCAATGTGAAGATCATGTATAAGATGCGTGTTGGCAATGGGCACTAAGAACTGACGAGGTCTTGTAAAATCAATTTTCTTAGACTGAGCTTCATTGCCTTTCTCATCACCCAGCCCTTAATCACGTGGTACGTGTGACACTTATCTATTTGTGTGTTTTGGATTTTATAAAATACAAAAATAGAATGGATTATATAGATCATAAAGCAACTGAAAGGAATTGAATGTGATGCATTTTTTTTCCTGATGTGTTTTATAGTTTGGGATAAGATTCTCTCCCATTTAAATCATCTAATTCATTCTAAATTTTTAGTCTGATGTGAAACACATGAAATTTATCTGATTTTGTATAGTTTACATGGATTTTTTAAATACTACTTGTCTTATATCTGGATTAAAATATTTCTACTAAAAATCAATCACCCTAGATGAAAAGGAATTTACGCTATACATAGTTTTATATAGAAAAACTCTAGAGAACAAAATTATGATAATCCACCTGAAAAGATCAAATTTATATGGTACAAACTGAAATTTTTAGGAAAAAAACAGAATAAAAAAGGATAAAAAGGAAATTCAAAACTCCATATTGGTGTTGATGAAACCATGGAACTTGGAGTTACAAGTGAGCTTATTTGATATGGATTATATTATTATCATAATGAGTTGCTTAACTTTATCACAAGTATTATAGTCAAGAACTTCGTTGCTTAATTAATATTTCTTTCAATGGACATATTCAGGATTCAAGTTTCCTCTTCTCCAATAATTAAGTTATCCCAATAAAAAAAAAAAAAAAAAAATTAAAGTTTAGTAGGGGAGCCATGTTCCTCGTTTTACGTGTAGATGTGGCTCTTAACCATCCTGCATGGCCTCTTGTTAGACAGTAACACCGAAAGAAAATCATATATATATATATATATATACATATGATGATACATCCTTAAAGGTTGGACCTAATCCAAGTATATATCGGAGTACAAGATAGGTGCTTTTGTGTCTTTTAAAAAAACAAAAAGATGGTCCTGGCATTCTTGTCTAATTGAGTGTTTTTTTATTCATCGAACTTGGGTCTGTTTAGATAGAACTTATTTTGTTGAAATTAAAAACTAAAAACTAAAATTATTGTAGCAAAATAATTTTTAAATATATAAATAGTGCTGTTGGACTAATTTTTAATAAAAAAGTAATTAAAGAGTAAAATCTATAGATCCCATGCACTGATTACGAAATCTACAAAACTAATAAAAATCTGAAAAGTCAACCAAATACGGCTAGTCCTTATAAACAGTAGCCGTTTGTCTCCTACACATGTGTGCAGCAGCAGAAAAAAAAAAAAATGAAAAAGGAAACGTGAAATAGAAAACTTTTTTGATTGTGATCTGGTAGAAAAGAAGCTTAAATACGCTTTCAAGAACTCAAAAAGAAAAAAACCTTTGTTGAAAATGACTGTGAATTAGAAAAGTCTAATTGATTGAGACGTTTCCAACAACTATTATCTTAAAGAGATGAACTTCCTTGGACAATATGTTTTAGGATTTTTTTTTCAATTCAAAATTTGAGATAACAAAAGTATCAACTGACCATATATATTAAAATAGATTCTTAAATCATAAATCTACATAATTCATACACTTAACTGATATTTTTGTTAAAATAGATTCTTAAGTCACATTCCCCTACTTTATATGCGGCTCTTCATCCTCCTGCATAGCCTCCCCAGTCCCGCTTGATACTTTAGAGCATTAGTATTGGAAAATGCTAATGCTACTCTATTTTACCATTTCAAAACTTCACTTTATCATTATAACATCCAATTTTACAATACCTCCCACATCCCAAACTTCTATTTCACTCTTTTATTCATTAAAATATTATTTTTTAACCTTTCTTTATTATTTACTTCCAACCGTTTTTTCCTGGGTTTTTCAACAGTCTCACACACACACACAGCCACACACAGAGGAAACCCATTCAAACCCACACAGAGAGCCACACACAGAGAGCAAACCCACACACGCAGCCACTCACACACAGCATCCCATCACCACACACACACCGATCAAAAAAATCATCAACAGAGCAAACCCATTCAAAAAAAAAAAAATCATCCCCAAAGCCACCAGAGCAAACCAATTAAAAAAAAATCATCACCGGAGCCACCGGAGCAAACCCATTCAAAAAAAATATCCCCAAAGCCACTGGAGCAAACCCATTCAAAAAAAATCATCACCGGAGCAAACCCATTAAAAAAAAATCATCACCGGAGCCACCATCGAAGCTCGCCATCAACCGATCCCAGCCCACCGATCCAAACCCAGCTCGTCGATTCACGCTGATCCAACCTCCAACCTCAAAAATCCAAAACCCAGCACCGGTGCAATGAGAGAGAGGTCGTGCGATGAGAGATGAGAGAGAGGCCATGTGAGATGGGTGAGAAATTTCGGCGAAGCTTCAAAGATGAGAGAGCAGATGGAGAAACAGAGAAGGAAGAGAGAGAAGAGAACAGAAAAAATGAGAGAGATGAGAGAGAAATTTCGGGTATAAAAAGGAGTAAAATATATATATATATATATATATTTTTTTTTGCAATACTGTGAACAGTGCAATTCTATGTTTAGAATTGCACTGTAGCACTATTGCAAAAAATTTTGCAATAGTGTTGTTTGCAATCCTCTGATGCAGCTGGTTTTAAGACCAAAAATGCTAAATATTCCTTAGATTTGGCTTTAGCATTTGCCAATGCTAATGCTCTAATACCGAAAGAAAATCAGTATTCCTTAAAAACAGTTCTGTTGTATTCTTAAAAGGTCGGACCTAATCCAAATATATAGGAGTACAATATAGGTGTCAGGTGAAGAGGGTTTAGTTTCAAACTGATTTAAAGTTGTCTTCCTCCGACTCACTATGTGGTGGCAATTAAAAAGACCATTCATATATAATTTTAATTATACGACTATTTTAATAAGTTGTATGACTTGTTTAAATAATGCATATGAATATTTTTAGGATAAAATTTAGATTCAAAATTAGTTGTAACCTAAGGTTACAACCTTATTTAATATCTTTTTACTGGAGAGTGAATTTTGACAAATCTACCATAGGATTACATCTTATTCTTATATCCTCTATATTTGTAAAATTTCTAGAAATTTAAATATCAATAATTATGTCATCAATAAATTGTTTAAATTGTAAGTTTTTGTAGTTTAAAATTATGCATAAAACATAAGTTTATAGATCATACAGTAAATAATATCTGATTAACACAAAATTTGATATGTATATTATGAGCATAAAGAACATGCAATTCAATAATTAGATTTTCAAAATATGTAGTAATGTTTATTTTATTGAGTAAGGTTATAGTCTAAAGCCATAACCAATTTTGTAGCTAGGCTTTGTCCATAATTTTATAAGGACAAATTTTGGTTATAAACTTGGTTGTAGCCATATAAACTTGGTTGTAGTCATTATTTTGAAAATCTAATAGTTGAATTACATGTTATTTTTATTCTTAACATATATATCAAATTTCATGCCAATCTTATAATATTTACTAAATGATTCATAAACTTTTTTTTTAATGCATAATTCTAGACTACAAAAACTTAAAATTCAAATATTTAATTGATAATATAACTATTGATCTTTGATTTTTTAGAATTTTTGCAAGCATGGATGATATGAGAAGTAAATGTAATCCAATTGTGGATTTATCAAAATTCATATTCAATAAAAAATAAATATTGAATATAGTTGTAGTCATTGATTACATCTAAATTTGTAGCCAAACTTTATGTATTTTATAAATCACAATGTAATGGACTAAACGAGATAGCTCCAAACCGGTTTGAAGCCAAATATTATCCTAATATTATAGTGTTATATCATTTAAAATTTTTAATGGAATGATATATATATATATATATATATATTTTTTTTTTTTCTTTTGAGAATAAAAAAAAGGGGCTTGCATGTATAACCATTGCCCCACATTTCATGATAATTTACCACTTGGACTTTTTAGTAAGCTCATGGATACCACCATGGCTCAACAAGGTGCCACTTCGGGACTTTATTACCACAATTTCTACGTATTAAGAAGTATGGGTTACTATTAGTAATCAAACCCACAAATACTATGATATTAAATGTAAATTTACATTTGTTATATTTAATCGCAACTATAAAAAAGTTTGGTTACAAACTTGGTTGCAACTAATAGCTACAAATTTTATTAAAAAAATTAACATGATTATATATTTTAAAAATTTAATTATTAGATTGTATATTTTTTATGTTCTTAACATGCATGTTAAATTTTGTGTCAATTAAATATTATTTACCATGACATAGCTATTGATCTTTGATTTTATGTTATTTTTTAAATTGCATGCATGAAAAATGTAAAAAGAAAATGTTATTTAATAGTATATTTTTCAAAATTTACGTACAATAAAAAGATATTGAACGGAGTTATAATTATTGGTTAAAAAAATTTTAAATTGTAAAATAACAAGGAAGGTTTTTATTTTTATTTTTTTTTTGTCTTGAATAACAGTCTATAATATGAGGAATTCCTATAAAAAAAATTAAAACTGTAAAATAACAAATAAGGTTTTAAAAAAATATTAAAATTCTTGAATAACATAATAACACATCAGGAATTAAACACAAAACTACAACAAAACCCTTAGAAAAAATGGCACGTGAAGGTATCGGATGATTCGGATCCACATATGCACCTTATTCATGTTTTTCACGCTAGTCTTTAACTTTTTATAAAAAAATTACAAAAACGTGTTCTGCAAAAGCATAATTCAAAACTTGACCCTGCGTGTTTGTCACTAAAAGTTTGTTTTTTTATATGTAGAAATAAGAAGTGAGAATGAATGAGGGCGTTTTTTTTTTTTTTTTTTTTTTTTAATTTTTTTTTTCTGTTTTTTGTTTTTAATTTGATTGCTAGGAAGGATGATTTAAACACTCAACGTCTTTATTGAAAATACACAAGTTTTAACGTCCCCATTGAAAACACACCAATTTATTACTGGAAGAAGTCAATAGAGCAGAACAAGCACGAGGTTTTGATGCTCTTTTGTCAAGTGAAAATGACCATCATATATGAGTATGACTAGTGAGTAACCCATGGCCTAAAACTTTGTGGATGGTCGATCCTGACATTCGTCTAACTGGGGGTCTTTCCTTTTTTACTTGAAAGAAGCTCCAATATTTAGCCAAAAAAAGAAAAGAAAAGAAAAAGAAAATGAAAGAAGCTCAAATACGCTTTCAAAAACTTAAAAGCCGTTTGTTGGAAAATGACTGAATTGGACAAATCTAATTGATTGAGACATTTATAATAATAGAGTGTAATTTTTTTTTTTTTGAGAAGGAAATAGTGTAAGTTAACTACTATATTAAAGAGATGAACTTCCTGAACAATATATATATATATATATATATATATGGTTAGAGAGAGGTAACCTGTGTGACTAGATTTGTAAATATTTAATATTGTTTAAGATTTTTTTTCAATTTGAAATTGGAGATACCAAAAGTATTAATTAACTATATTTAAATAGATTCTTAAATTACAAGAGGGACATGGGAATGTAAAAAAGGAAAGAGAGGGATGAGCTTTCTCTTGCTTTTGGCATAGTGGCCCCGGTAAATTTACATAATTCAAATAATTATTGATATATTTGTTGTAATTTTTTTGAGAGAGTTTTAACATATATCATCCATTCTTAATGATGACTATTTATCATCAGACCAAAATAATAATCGATATATTCATTGTAATTTAATACTACATAAAATACTAATGTCATGAAAAACTTTGAAAAGTTTTAATTGGATCAATTTTGGGTATTGTTGATATCTAAATGCGTTATATATTTGCTATTTTTTTTTTTTTTTTTTTTATGAAAATAAATTTTTATATATGATTGATCATACATGCTTAATAAGAATCGAATGGAAAGGAGCCTATAAATAATGCATTCTTGAAACACACACTATATTTTGAGAGGATATAGGATTTTTATACCTTAAATTTAGATTATAAAGAAACAATGTCCACAACATTTTTGTCCAAAATTTTAGGTGGGACCACACACCCATATGCTATAAGGAAAAAAATTAGTCCCGAAATACTGATCGAAGACTACCTATGAATTACCCATGCTATAAGACATCTTTCTAGTTGTGCCCATATGCTAAATTGGTGGGTACAAAAGTTGTGTTATTTATTGTGGTATTAGATTTTTTGATTTTACAACACGAATCTTGCCAAACCTGACACCAATGAAAAAAAGGAAAAAGAAAATACTAAAGTTATTATAAACTAATTACAAACTGGCTTAGTAATACAATACAAGTAATTGGTGTCTCTTCAACCCATAATACTAAAATTATCATTATTACTATTATTTTTATTATTGACACATAAACTTAAGACTTATATAGTGAAATTTATAATATTTCAAGCATCATTCAAAAGAAAATGCTAAAGAAAATATACCTCTCCTCCAGTTATCAAATTATAAATAAAAATTAAAAAAGAAAAAAGGAAAAGAAAGCCTAAACTTGGTTATTTTGTTCTTCTAAATTAATAATTGAGATTTGTGAGAACTAAGGTTTGAACTAAAATAGTAAAATGTAGTCCAAAACACTAAATTGTTTTAGCTAAATAAAGATCATTATTGCATACTCCGGTAACTGAGACTTGAGAGAAATAAGATTTGAACTAAAATAGTAAAATGTAGTCCAAAACACTAAAATTTTTTAACTAAATAAAAATTGTCATGAGAGGAAGAAAGTATACTACCGAGTAAAACTCATCCCTCTATAAAATGAATGGTTAATACTACCAAAATATACAACAATTTTCTAGCCAAATAAAGGACAGAAGATTCTTTTTATTATATGTGTGTTTCAAGAGTGGTAAGACCCACATCTCTATGAGAGTAAAACTCATCCCTCTATAAAAGGGTGTATCCTACCATAATATACAATAATTTTCTAGCCAAATAAAGGACAGAAGATCCACCCTGTATCGCGAGCAAGACCCATCCCTCTATATAAGTGGAAGAGACTATAATTTTGTTGCCAAATAAAGGATAGAAGATCCCTTTATTTATATGTGCGTCTCAAGAGTCAAGAGACAAGAGTAAGAATGCACGCAGTGCGCGCTACAGTTGCAGCACAGACATCTCATTTTCTTATTTAGTTGTTTTTTTTTTTTTCAGTTACGGAGGCCACAACTTCCAATAGCATATACACGCCTGACACTACCATCTCTCTGCTACCGGTTACCCGCAGTTCCAGTACTTCTTCCAAATGCATTCCGAGATGACAATGCGAACCCTAGGTGCCCTTTCCTTCCCGTCCAGCCACTGGCGTTCCCCGTTCCCGGTCACCGGCCTCCCCACCACTAGAACCTCAACCTCACTCTCATTCTTCCGTACACTGAAATGCTGCGCTCTCACAAGCTCCCCTTTAGGTATTAAATTTTTTTTTTCTTTTCTATGTTTTTATTTGAAAGTTATGATTGCTGAGAAAATTAGAGAAAGTACTAATTCAAAACAATATGAAGAATTTTTTATTTATTTTTAATTGTACTTTGTCTGTCTTCAAAAAAAAAAAAGTGTACTTTGTCTCATTTTCACAGTCACTAACTGAAAAGGCTAAGACTTATTAAAGTGAAAGCGATAGTTTTAATCATTAAATTCTATATGCTAAGACTTTTGAATACTATATGCTAAGACTTTTTTTTTTTTTTTTTTTTTTTTTTTTTTTTTTTTTTTTTTTTATTTCAAGAAGATTAGAAGCAACCGAAAAAAAAAAAAGAAAAAGAAAAAAGAAAATTAAGGATTTAAGTTATAAGTGATTCTGTTATTTCAGTTGACAATGAGATAAAATTTGTGGAAGCGGCTAAAAGATCGAATCTAGTGCCACTTTATCAATGCATATTCTCCGATCAGCTCACTCCGGTTCTAGCTTATCGGTGCTTGGTTAAAGAAGATGATCGGGAGGCTCCGAGCTTTCTTTTCGAGTCAGTGGAGCCTCATCCTATTGTTTCGAGTGTTGTAAGTGTGTTTCGGGATTTTTGTTATTTTGGTTTTGAATTTCGAGTGGTGTAACCATATTTTATAATTGAACGCTGCATTGGTTGTAACAGGGGCGTTATAGTGTAGTTGGAGCTCAACCAACAATGGAAATCGTTGCAAAAGAACATAAGGTAGTGATAATGGACCACGAGGAAGGTCGCTTGACTGAAGAGTTTGTTGAAGATCCAATGGTGATTCCGAGAAGAATCTCGGAGGATTGGAAGCCTCAACTTATTGACGAACTCCCGGGCACATTTTGTGGTATGAGAATTATGCTACATAATATAGGCCTGTTTGGATACTGTTTATTTTTAAAAACTGAATACTGTAGCAAAATAATTTTTAAATGTATGAATTGAAGAAAAATTTGCTGAATTAGACAATTTCAGCGCAATCCAAACAGAGGCTATATATACCTTGATTAGTGTTGAAATTCGATATACATTTTAAGTATGATTGGATCATGACTCTGTGCTAATTCTGTTTTAAAGTTGGATATACTATGCTCAAGCTGAAACAAAAGTGCACAGAGAAATAACTTTTTTTGTTTATTGCTGATTCAGCAGATAACTTATTCAAACAATTTCCTCAATAACCCTCTTAATTGGAATATTGCATTAATGTATGCTAGAGACATATAAATGTGTAAGTTTCTCTCATGGCATTCTGATTGTCCTACAAGTTGGCAAATCCATGGTGGGTCTCGTTCATAATAGGAATTGGGTATTTGGGATTCACTTGATTGTCTATTGATGGAAGTAAACTATAAAAGTGTTGTATTCCTCTTTCTATTTCTAAAATACCTTGCTTTGTGGTAAATTGCTGTCATGACTAGGTGGCTGGGTAGGATATTTCTCTTACGATACAGTTCGGTATGTTGAGAAGAAAAAGCTTCCATTCTCTGGCGCTCCAAAGGATGATAGAAATCTTGCTGACATACATCTTGGCCTCTATGATGATGTGATTGTTTTTGATCATGTGGAGAAGGTAATCTTGTTTTGTTGCATTAACAGTGTCTGACCTTATACAGGTGATCATAATTCTTGGTTCTGATGTTTCCGTGTGTGAATCATTTGTCAAATACCACCTAAATTTTCTTTGTAATTATTTTTTGGTTTCCATTTGAATGTTTGAAATTTTTTTTTGGCCCCCTTTGTAGTGCTCATGTCCTAATTTGTACACATTAAGATGTCCATGTCCCTCAGAAATGTTATGGGCATGATCATTCCTATTAGAGGTGAAAAGAAGGGAAATAATAAATTAAAATATGCACGTATACACTTCCCAAGATTTTGCTTATAATAAATGGCAGTGTATACTGCCTAGGAGCTCTAGCTCAACTGGCACCTCCTTCACTTAGAGGTGTTAGGTGGATGGTAAGGCGGTGGGTTCAAAACCCATTGAGTGTGTTTGTAACTTGCCAATAAAAAATAAATAAATAAATTGCAGCATATATGATTGTACATTAAGGTATTATATTGCCATTTGTGATGGGTTTTTAAAAGTTGATTTGTGGTTACTTTGCTTCTGCTTTTGGGTAGTTGAGTTTCATAATTTATGGGCATCTTGGTGTTCTGTTCATATGCAGAAAGCATATGTGATTCACTGGGTGAGGCTAGATCGGTACTCCTCAGTCGAGAAGGCTTATAATGATGGGGTGAAACGCTTGGAAGTATTACTGTCCAAAGTACAAGATATTGACCCGTGAGTAATTGTTGTTCTTGTTCTTTGTATGAAAATACTGGAGGTCATAAAATTGGTAAGTAATTTTTTGATTTTATTGTCAATTTTTAGCCCGAGGCTTTCTCCAGGGTCTGTGAAATTACACACTCACCATTTTGGCCCTGCTTTAAAGAAGTCAACCATGACAAGTGAAGAATACAAGAATGCCGTACTACAGGCCAAAGAACATATTTTGTCAGGAGATATCTTCCAGGTCGTATTAAGTCAACGTTTTGAACGGAGAACATTTGCAGACCCATTTGAAGTTTATAGGGCTTTGAGAGTTGTGAATCCAAGTCCATATATGACTTACTTGCAGGTTTTGTATCTCTTAAACATTTTCTAATCTCAGGCCTTGGTTTTATGAGTTTGCTAAGTTGTTCTTTCTGATTTATTTTTCTTTTAACTTGTTCTCAATCAGGCTAGAGGGTGTATTCTGGTTGCTTCAAGTCCAGAAATTCTTACACGTGTAAAGAAGGTATATTATAACACTAATTTGAAGTCCAACAAAAAGATTTGCTCCTTGTTTAGCTTTAAAATTATTTTTCTACCCATAAATTTAAGCAAGTTTGTGGATGCCAGTGATTTTTTATGTAATTAGAATTTATTTTTCTTGTTTGAATATTTACAAACAAAGATATCCATTTCTGTTATGAACAGAATAAGATTGTCAATCGGCCATTGGCTGGAACTGTGAGAAGAGGAAAGACAAAGAAAGAAGATCATATGTTGGAAGATCAGCTGCTAAGTGATGAAAAGCAATGTGCAGAACATGTCATGCTTGTTGATCTGGGTCGAAATGATGTTGGAAAGGTTTCTCTTAAATCATTCTAATCACATCTCTCTTAAGAGTCTCTTCTTTGTTTTCGCTAGAAAGGGTGTGACTTCTCTTTTTATTGTTAGCTGCATGTATAAAACTGGTCTTGGTGACATAGATTCTAAATGTAGGTCTCAAAATCTGGTTCTGTGAACGTGGAAAAGCTCATGAATGTTGAACGGTATTCCCATGTGATGCACATAAGCTCCACGGTGAGAATCTGCACTCTAGTGTCTGTTATTAGTTGAATAGGAACCTGGAAATGTTTTTTCTTCCAGAGAATGATTATCTGCATAAAGCATGCATAACATGTTATTATGTCATTTGCACTGGTTTTCCTTCTATAACTGGATGGTGTAGGACAGGAACCTAGAGTTGGGAGACACTACATGATTTTGACATCCTGTATACATATGACATTTAAAATGAGTAAGTGAGAGCAACTGAAGAACTAAATGGTTGCGATGTGGGTGACAACCATGTTGTAATCGCCAATTTCGGGTTGAATGTGCATTTATTCCCCTAAGAGCATCCACATTGGTGGTGTCATAAATTTAGCTATTTGGTATAACAAAAAGCTACTTTATCTATTTTGCCTTCTCATTTTACAAAACACCCAATATTAGTGGTTTTATTTTAGTTTTCAACACAATAAAATAATATATCCACTACAATAAACTATCACAACTGCTATTGCAGTGGGTTTGGCCTTTTATTTTTCTTCCGATTTGAACACGCTAACACACAAATTTGCCAAAAAAAAAAAAAAAAATCACAAAATCACAAAATCACAAAATTCCAATTTGCAAATCCCTTAAAACAACCCAACATACCAAATCTAAAAACTGAAGAGAGCTGAGAGTCTTTAGCTGAAAAATAGCGTGCAAGGGAGAAAGAGGTCCCAAAAAAAAAAAAAGAAGAAGAAGAAGAAGAAGAAAACAGCATGCAAGAGAGAAAGAGGAAAAGAAAAAAAGAAAAAAAGAAGATGAGCGTGCAAGGGAGAAAGAGAGTGTGGAAGTGTAATAAAATAAAATTTTTTGCTTTAGCTATTTTGCTACAGTGCACAACTATAGATAGCTGTGCACTGTAGCAAGAAGCTAAAAATTTTTAGGTATGGCACCACCATTGCAACATGCTTTTTAGTATTGGTGGTGCTAAAAATAGCAATATACACTACATAATATAGATGAAATGCCTTGCTTCAAGTTTGGTTGATTAATGGTTACTGGGGTTAGGTCTGGCACTCAAGACATCAAATGAACTGAAATATATAATTGTTTTGTTTTGTTAGTTGTACAAGTCCATTTTGCCTCTTTTGCAACATTGTATTATTTCCTTTCTTGACTTTCCTAACTTGAGGAAATTTAGGATTTTGCTAAATTTCCTATATTCAATTACCATATTGATTCCAGGGATGATTATGCACTTGTTCCACATTGGTTCTATACACTATTATCCAAGAATATTCTTTGGAAGCACTACAAAGCAATGTGACCTTATAGATTCATAGTGACAAACGCATGCTGATTTATCTTATGCAGGTTACGGGAGAGTTGCAAGATCACCTCACTTGCTGGGATGCCCTTAGTGCTGCATTGCCTGTTGGAACTGTTAGTGGAGCTCCCAAGGTTTGTGGTTATTTTGCTTGTTTTTGTTCTTTTCATTTACCCTGTGGCTGCATATTTGGTTCTAAATCAATGACAAAGTGTTGCCAAAACAAGAGCAATACTAGGATACAACTTGTTTCACAAATTTTTTCACTACTTGATAAGATAATTAGTTGTGATTAGTGCAATGTCACTTTCACATGAGCTTATCACTGATACAACTTTTATTATGTACTAATTATAATATATCACCTTAATAGTTATAAATAATTGTATCGCTCTAGTTATTGCAAAAACAATTGGGGCTGTTGTAAGAGAGTCAAGATCATTGCGTATGAATTAGCCATGTGTAATCTTACCAAGTTTACTGTTCTAAATTTGCAGTCTCTGATCAAGATTTATTCCCCCACTTTGTTCTGGTTGTCATTGATGATTTGTCCAGGTCAGGGCCATGGAGATAATTGACGAGCTGGAAGTGACAAGACGTGGACCATACGGTGGAGGCTTTGGAAGCATTTCTTTTTCAGGTGACATGGACATTGCTTTAGCTCTAAGGACAATGGTATTCTCCACGGCAACCCGATATGACACAATGTACTCTTATAAGGATGCAACCAAACGCCAAGAATGGGTTGCTAACCTTCAAACTGGTGCTGGTATAGTGGCTGACAGTAGTCCCGAAGACGAACAACAGGAATGTCAGAACAAAGCTGCTGGTCTTGCCCGTGCCATTGACTTGGCGGAATCAGCATTTGTTAATACTAGCTGATACTCTATGCAATGGCACGGCCCCCCTTTCCCCACCTTTTTTTTTTTTATTTGTTTGAGAGGGGAGGTAGAGCGGGTCAAACCCGATATAGGGACGGAGAGTAGCTTAGTATGTCCCAACGGCCAACTAAGCTATAAGGCCGTTGGGGCATACTGTAATTTTATTTTGAAATAATTTGTAGCAAGTTTTCGGTATGATCGATCTATATGTAGTTTTCATATTTTGATATATGATATTATTTAACATTTAGAGAAGTAATTTTAATTAGAATTTTATTAATGATTGCTATAAGGGCACACAATAATAAACTAATTTTATACTACATAAAATTTATCGGAAATTGAAAAAGTTTTGACAACTTTTTTAATTCCTAATAAAACTTTTTCAAAAATAAATTTGTTAAACCTATTATATTGCAAGATGAAAAACATTGTCAAAAAAGGCAAAATGGGAATGCGAAAGGAGAAATGAAAGGAAAGTAAGAAAGAGAAAAGAAAAAAAAAAAAAAGAGAGATAGAACATAGAACAATAAAATAAAAAAAGAAAAGTTATTTTTTTATTGGAGAACGAGAATCCTTAGCTTGGCTAATATAGCAAATGGGTAGCAAATGGGAATGCAAAATGCATTTCGCATAAACTAATAAATCAAAGGCTACCAAAATTTATAAGATCCATTTCATTTTATAAAAATATGTGAAATATATATATATATATATATATATATTAATTTAAAGATCAGAATCCAGGATAATTGACTTATTATATCGTTAAAAGAAAAAAAAAAAAAAAAAAAAAAAAAGAGAGACATTTATGACTTTATTCAAACGACGACGTCTTACATGTCCCTTTTATAAATTTCTCCTGGTTGCACTCTACCCAAAAAAAAAAAAAAAAAATCATATCCATGGCGTCGTTGCTACTGAGAGCACTTCCAATTCCAACTCTGGCACCCGATATCTCCTCCAATTTATCGTTTTCTCAATCCGAAACTCTCTCTCTTCCAAAACCCATATCCCCAAATTCTGTTTCACTCACTGTGACCTCTCCAACACTACCATTAATAAGTAACTACTTCTATCATAAACCCTCCAAAAACATATTACATAACATTCATATGTATATGTATATGTGTTTGTTTATGTTTCTTTTTTATAAAAAATTTTGGGCTAAAATTTCTTTGTTTTGCTTTGGTTTCAGTTCACTGTGGCAGAGGTGACAGAAAGACCGCCAAGGGCAAGCGTTTTGCTCACTCCTTTGGAAATGTGAGTTTCTTCAATTCGTGATTTTCTTTTCTCTTTATTTAAAATTTGGATGTTTTTGTTCTATGTTTGGGTGCTGAGAAGACCCAGGAAAAGCTAGGAAAACATAGGGAATATGAAAATGAAACACTAACTTATGGTGTCAGCTCTATCATGACTGCTTTTATAGTAGTTTACGGGATTCGAATCCAGGTCTGTTGTTTTACAACAAGAGACTTTACTAATTTAGCAAACTGAAACACAGTTTGTTTTTTTATTAGACTTATTGAGCAAACTATGAAGTATCAAAGATTTCAAATTTGATATATTATATATTTTTAATATTTTGGGCAACCAAATGGAGTGCTTTCATCTTTGATGAATGATTATGAGAATGGTTTTGGGTTTTGATTGTGTTTGTCTGTCATCATTAGGCAAGGCCTAGGGGCAAGAAGAAAGGGAGAGGTCCACCGAAGCCACCTATGCCCCCGTTGGAGCCTAAGAAAGATCGCTTTGATAATGATTAGAGATGGTGAAGGTTGATATTGATGGCTTATTGTTTTCTAAAAGATTGTTGAGCTCGACATCTTTTTATTTGTTTGTTTGTGTCTGTGTGTGTAATTTCTGACAATTACCTGAAATTGTGGTTAAGATCACAATTTGTTAGCTATTCCATTTTGTAAAATTCAGGGTTTGGATAATGTGTGTTAAAAGAAAACAGATGTGAAGCCCCAGCATGCGGGTTTTATGGTAAGAAAACTGGGAGACAGCAAACAGAATTTGAGTGAAGCAATCTACAACAGTTTGAAATTAAATGCATGAATTGTTGTTGATTGAGACAGATTTGGGAGTTACTATGTGATATTTTTAATTATAAGTTGGGTTTCCTATTTGGTGTTGAATTAGTGAATTACCAATGTGCTTGTGTGAGCCTGTGTGGATTGACTTGAATACCTAAGTATTTGTGGAGAGAGAGTGATTCTGATACATTTATTAATGTTGCTTAGGAAAGTATAATGGATTTGTTTTTCTCAATTGTTACATGGATTTACAAATATTAGTTAAAGAAAACACTAAATACTTTAAAAACGAGTTTCACAGAAAATATATATCTTACATATATAACTTGATTTATTTTTATTTTTATTTTTTATTGAGATTTAGACGGATACAAACATTGAAATTGGTATTTCGTTGCTCTTAATAACTAATCTTCTAGTGTTGGAGTTCTCAACTCATAGAAATCATTTTGGTGAAATTGCAATTTACATTATCTTTTTGTAGGTAATTTTCTTGTCTGTCTCACTTATAGCATTGACATGGATTGAACTTGGTTGCTTCTATGATATTGTTGAATTAGCACTTTGATGATCTATATTGTTTTTGTGGGCATTCAGACTGTTTTGCAATGTGGTTCTAGTGTGTTTTACTAAATTTAGAGTTTTGTAATGTTTTAAAATCTAGCCTCGGACTCTAGACTTTTTGCCAAAAAGCCAATTGTTGAAAAAGGTTAATCAGTGCATACTTTAATCTTGATACTCATAGACCGGTGCTTTATTTTAATTCAGGTTAATCATGTTTATAGTTATATACTGTATAAAAGGTTGAAATGTTGTTTATAAGTGTTTTAACGAGTTAGTATTCATAGTTGGAACCCATTCCCCCACTAAAATGCAAATGGATTGCGCCTGAAGCAAGAGTAGCTTTATTTGCTGCAACAAAAGCAGTTGAACGGGGATATAAATTTGTAATTTGTGAAGGAGACACCATGAATGTAATCTTCCCACTACAAAGTTCCTGGACTGCTCTCCATTGGACTCCATTGAGAGTATCTCTGCTAGAACTATACTTGTCTTAAATTCATTTTATTTAATGCTCTGTAACTCAATTAGGGAAGCTAATTTTGTGACCAGTAATGTAATTAGATGGAGATGGATTCATTCACCAATATTTGTAATTTTTTCTTTCTTAGTTTTAATTTGTGAGAAGTATTATTCAGGAAAAAAAAAAATGGTGCATGGCATGTATGCCCAAAGAGACTTTATCACTTAATTAATAATTTTCTTATGTAGGAAAGAATGTCAAGAGGCTTGTTTGGTTTGTGTGTGTGTGTGTGTGTATATGTATATTTGCAGAGAGTTACTTTCATATATTAGTTACATTCCTTCATTACTTGCATATATTAGTGCTTCATTACATCCCTTTGCAGAGAGAGTTTTGGACATTAAGATACTGCACACCCTTGTGTCTTGCTGCAAACTAGATATTTACCGAAGTTTATTTTGTAGTAATCTTACTGGATAAGGTTGCTTACCCAAAGTGAAATCTTCTCGTTTCATTCTGTGAACACAATTTATATCATGCTCTTTTGAGTTTCAGCTGAAATTATGCAGTGAAATATCCTATGCAGCAATTTCTGCTCGTGCTGATAAGGATAGGCCACAGGAAATGTACTGCTAATCTTTTATAGGTACTCTAGTTTGCAAATGAGTGTCAGGAAACATAGTTACTAGAAACTAATGGCACACTTGAGAGTTGAGGCATTAAAGGTTGCCTCTACAAATACATCCAAAGTAATGCACATGATGATATGAAATTGATTGACAACAAGCAACTGATTGGTCTTGTAACAGAGACGTATTACCAACCATAAGATTTACAACATATTTGTTTATTTGTGAACATAAATAGAAGATTCATAGGGGTTGAAAAACACCAAGATTTTGAAAGTCACCAAAATTTTTTCTTCCCTTCTTATTAAAATATCAAATAAATCAACTGTTTAATTTAATGCGCATATAGAAGCTGTAAAATAAGACGCAAATAGAGAAGAAAAATACCAAACATAAAAGCATATGCAAAAAGAGAATGAAGATGAAACTCTAATCAGTATATATATAGATGATATGACTGTAGCTTTAAAAACTAAGTCAGGTTTGCCACATTTATTTTAGAATATGATCTACCTCAACCGAGTTGGTTGGTTACTTAACTAAATAGTGTTAGTAACCATAATAATAACATCCTAACAATTTGTACCTAGTGACACGTTATATATAATCTAGCATAAAATCAAAGTATAAAATCAAAGTAAACTCCTATGCAAATAACGAATTACACCAAGTTTTAAAATCTTTATCTTTCTCCTCATTCAATGGTGACACCTAATGTGATACACTATCCATGCTTATAACTTTAACCCAATCAATATTACTGAAATCCAAAGGTGGTATCTCAGGAGTGGCCCCTATCTAAGGAGTGCTCATCTCTGAAATTAGTGATGGAAGTTTCAGATTCTCAGATGAAGTAGTATCCTCTATTTGGTGTAAATTGTCTTTTACAACCCTTCCTCGTTTTTTAAATTTATTAATCTGGCAGAGGACATAATCATCTTGAAATTTAAGAAAAAATGTCATTTAAAGACAGACTGATAATATGATAAAAGACACAAGATATTGATTTTGCATGAGAATTAACTAAACTGTCCTAGATGTATACTCCAATTTATTTATTTATTTTTAAATTTAATTTACTTTTAGTAATAACAAATCAAGAAACAGTATAAACAATAAAAAGAAATTGCTTATAGAAACAGAACATGTTGAAAGACAAAAGAAAAAAAAGAAGAAAAAAAAAAAGAAAGATAATAATTAGAAATACAACATGTTGAAAGACAAAAAAAAAAAAAACAAAAAAACAAAAAAACAAAAATTTTATTATATCAATAAACCTAATGGCTTGTTTGGTTTGTATCTTTTTTTTTAATTTTTTTAAAAGCTAGAAATAAAATGCAGTGGAACCTGCTTTAAAAATGAATTTGGTTGGAGTTTTTAAAAATACAACTTATAACTTTGTTTCGAAGGACGAAGATCACTACACAGATGCGAAAACTGAAATCATCTCCTACATGTTTTCATTGTTCATCATTTTGTTCTTTCAAATGTATTGTGGCAATTGGGTAATATCTAAAATTTGAAATATCAAGCTGTTACAAGAAATTGATTATCAATAATGATTTGATGCATCCACAACTTATTTTTATGAAATTTCTTAAAATTTCACTCTAAGTTTAATTTTGTCTCAAAATTGAATAAATTTTATTGTGGAAAATTAAGATGAACTTGACGTATGCTTGGATAAATTTGATTTTTAATTATTGATTTAATTTTAAAATATTGGAGCATTTTAAATATTAAAAAAAATGCAAATGAATTAATTGATGGAATATAATAAGTTGGCAAATTGAGAAGAAGTGAGGAGCAGAGTTGAGCTTAAACATGGGCCACTGGTTGGAGAGGTTTTAAAATGGCTAGGTCCGTTTGGATCGTGTAGGGTCAAGTCAATTCCGACCCAGCTTATCCTAAATACTATTTTGAAAAATTGCTCTGTCAAGATTTGATATCTCTGATGTAACTCATTTGGATGGGAGCAACTCAACAAAGCATGGTGAATTTATTGTTTGTGGTGCGTACAATATGGATGTTCAAAGTTGACAAATTGCGACCCGGGGTGGATCATTAGTTGCTTCTTCTAGAACTATTATTTGGAGAGTTTTTTTGATCCTTGAAAATCCCTCAGAAAATCAAGAATTCAAGTCTCAACAATTCCATTCTCACCATGTCTAATCTGTGCATGCTCTATGGCCTATGGTCTTGTGCGGAAACTGTTGTTCTATGGTCCTGTGGAGTGGCAAATGATGTACTGGCTGGTTCAAATATAAAGCTTCAGACCGTGATTTCCACATGCTGTTTGATTTCTTAGTTGAGAAATTGACGAAGGACAAGTTGTCTTTTCTACAATATCGGCATAGCAGATTTGGTCTCGTGTCGTGTTCATGGCAGCGAGTTCCATAATCCTCTGGTGTAAATAAAATATGCTCAACAACTTTGGCATGGCTATAGGCAGATTTGTGAGTTGAGGAGATTGTACATCCTGCTGTTCCAACTAACATGGAGTGATTATCAAAAAACTAACATGGAGTGATTCGGGATGTTGATGGTATCATGGTCATTGCTGCAAAGTCCTCTAGTGTGCCACAGTTACATAGTAGAATGGATGCTTATGGCTATGGACTATGCAGTAGTTGATGCACTGAATTTTTGCCTGAAGGTTGGTGTTTTTGATATCCTTATGGACTGAGATGATCTCACTTCGATCAAAGTATTGAAGGCTGGTCGAAATCCATCAACTTAGATTGTGCTCTGGTTTAGATCCTTCTATTTTAATTATGTTTGTAAATCTTCCAATAATGTGGCTAGTTTGTCAGCTTCTACTGCAGAAACCCAAACTGATGTTGTCGTTGGATGGAGGAGTTACCTCCTCATTTTGGTGTTACTGTTGCAGCTGATGTACCTTGATGAATTATACCAATTAACTTTCTAATCTTTATTCAGATAAATAAATATCTTGTATTGTACTATACATGGACACTATAAATTTGAATAGTCCATTTTCTTGTGTAAAGAAGTTGCAAAGCTAAAAAAAATTTGAACTTCATTTTCTTAAACTTTCTCGTGGACCCAACAAAGTGTTATTTTCCATGATATTATTAAAAAAAAAAAAAAAAAAAAAAAACTACACATTTTTAACCTCAAAACGACCACATTCCATACAAACTAAATTCAAATATTCACAATCATAATTAATCAAATTCCAATAAAGCAATTTTACTTATAACCAATATATATTGGAGAAAATGGGGCTTTTGCCCTTATTATTATTATTATTTTTTTTTTTAAATCTAGCAATATGTCCTTATTTTGAAACTATTTAGGTCTGTGTCCCTTTTTTGAAACTCGATTTTGAGATAATCAAGTTTCAATGTAAAACTTGATTTGTAAAAAATCGAGTATAGGCGATCAATCTTACAAAAAAAGAAAAAAAATTTATGGAACTCAAGTTACATGAAATCGAGTTCCTTGAATGGAACTCGAGCTCCATGAACTCTCATTTGGCATAACTCAATTTTACCAATCGAGTTTTACATTGAAACTCGATTTTAAGAAAATCGAATTTCAAAACAGAGACACGATCCTAAATAGTTTCAAAACAGGGATATATTGCTAGATTTTTAAAAAAAATAAGGGCAAAAGCCTAGAATTCCATATAGGAGAAAAAAAAAAAAAATATATATATATATATATATATATCAAATTCCAAAAATGTTTGACATATTAAAACACAACACTAAGTAATAAACCCAAAAATATCCATTGGCTACAAGATAGGACAAGGTAACAACAAGATACTCTAGACCAAAACTAAAGTTGCCAAACACAACAGAAACAGAGAATTAGTAGAGGAATGCTTGCTGTTGAAACCTAGCTCAAGTTACTCTGCTCTACTTTAGGGTAAAAAAAATTTCGACTAAACGAGGGAATGATAGGAATATGATACCTATCACAACCTCCAATCCATGTGGTTGGAAGCTAACATCCGCATTTAGACTTAAAAGTATGCTACTTCCACTTTTTATTTACTTGTATACAGTTTTCATTTATGTATATTTCTATATGTATGTATTGATGTATGCAAATACAGATGTACACAAAGTTGCAATAGAATTTAGATGAATGAGGCGGTTGCAGAAGCTTAATGTTGATGGCAGCAAGAACCTAGTCATAGTCAGAATAACTAAACTTGTAGGTAGATGGCCACCCCTGCTCCCATTCCAACCTTATGTTATTCAAAATTACATAGGGAAAATGCTTTTTCTGACTCCACCAATTTTAGGGGTTCCAATATCACCTAAAATTTCTACCAGTTGCATGTTATACTTCTAATCATAGCGATCAAATTAATTTATTAAAAATTATTTCTTTTTATATTCCACATTAATATTGATCATGAATCCTTGAAGCCCAAGTGATCAAGTTGAAGGGATAATAAATCCTTACCTTGAAACATGTTATCTTGAGTACAAAGGTCACATGAATGCTATTATGTCCATTTCCACTGAAGCGACAAGAGAGTGGATTGCTTAAAGCCCTGCTACTCATATTTTTATTGCATTTTCATTCGGGATACTAGACAAAAGCATCATTGGATGTGGGTATCTAGGAGGTTGAAATTGGTAGCTGTCTAAACTCTAAAGAGTCCAGGAGGTTGGTGAAGTAGCTCAATGTGCGGCATAGAATCTTCTGCATGAGCTTCCAATCTTAGCTGTCTCTGTGTAAGGCTGATTACATACATTTGTAGTTCCTTTTCTGGGTTACTTTAAAAATTAAAAGAAAAAAAATGAAGATGAAATTTGATTTTCCTATCAGTTTAAATCAACTAGTGAGAGTTTAGTAGGAGACAAGAGTTATTTTGAACACTGATTATTCACGTTAGTATGATATATCTATTATTTTCAATATCCTATATTAAATGAATTTTTTTCCTGAACTCTACACAATATATTTCATGTGCTTAGGCAACAAGATGTCTATTTCAAGCTGGCTTCAAGATGATAAGCATGGAGGAATCATGTTAAGGCACAATGTTGGTAAAAGCGTGATGCACACTTAAGTACAAAGGCCTCCTAGAGCCTAAACACAAAGTGCAAGCATGCTCAATCTTAATAGACAATCAAGCGATCAACTAATCATATAAAATTTTATATAATTCTCTTGTGCTTTACAGAATATACACTATGATATTTGATATCTATGATCAAAATAAAGACAAGATGTACATGGTCAAATCACTATACACCCACGCTAAAAGGTGCTACAATGTTAAGTAACAATTCCTATGCCTAACAAAGGCCATGCACAGCAATGCAATACTATTAAGAATAGGGCCATTACAATTGTCATCTCAATATTTGTAACCCTCATCATCTTCCTTATCTACTTCATGTAAATTAATAGTCTCTCTCTCATGAGGTTCTAAGTGTAAATTTGATTGTGCAGTGAGGTTCTGTGTTTACTGTCTAGTGACTAATGATTACTTACCATACACCAATTTGTCCCTATTTAGAAAGCAACACATTCAATAAGGAGTTTGAAAAAGAGATTTACTGTAAATTCAAGATCTGAGAAGTGATCATTGATTCATTACCAAACAGAGAGAAACGGAGAAAGTATTCTTACAATTACAATTACAAAGAGCCACCAAACGAAACGATTCGCATAGATATACAAACAAAATATCTGAAAATTAAAAGTACAAAGAAACCGAGCTCACCAATTATCATCATCATCGCTTGCTATCGTAATCGACGATCTCGGAGTCGGTGACTGATCTAGAGTGCTGCACTATGGACCGTCCGATGGAGTTGATCCAATCCTCCTTCTCCTTCTCGGAATCGGCGATGAAGTACATGGTATCGGATCGGGTGGAGAGTTCGAAAGCGTACTGTCTGTTGAGGATGTCTTCGGCGCCCTTAACTGTGAGGCAAGTGGCCACGGGGATGACGCCACGTGGCTTAGAGACGCGGGTGACGGTTGAGTCTTTAAACCAGAACAGCTTGCCTTGCTTCAACACGAACCAGCGGCGACGCCAGGTTTTGATGTACTCGCCTTGCTTGGTTAGCCACCCGGTGCGCTCCGGGTTGGCCCAATACTCCACGCCGTCGTAGTTGTTGGGCTGCTCCGCCTGGCCCGTCGCGGCCCGCCACAGGCTCGCCATCGGAACTTCTTCTTTTTTGGAGGAGCGTTGAGTGGTCGGTGATGAGAGTGAAACTGAAAGAATATTTTAGGATTTTTTTTTTTTGGGTCGTCCTTTTATTTTCTTTTGTTAGGAGAATTTGTAAATGTGGCCGTTAAATTTTGTGTATTTATGAACTAACCCAATGATTTCAGGATATTTTCATAGAGTAACGGATCATGGATTTGTTTTATTTTTTGGGTGCTAAGTAAAATAGGACTGACACATGAGAAATGAGAAGATAACCTAAAAGTTTTCCTCTAAATCAGTTTAAAGGAATCTACTTTTTTAACTTCTTAATGATAACTTATAAAACCATTCACTTGCAATTTTTTTAACAAGTTACATTACTTATTAAGTTGATTGCGTGACTAAAAGTACATAGTGATGATTATAAGTCGAGAGTCATTCACTTATTCCAAACTTAGAAAACATGATTCTCTATATTAACCTTTTCACTTTGTTCTCCTCCTTCCATCTTGTTCAAGCCGATTCGGCTATTCATCAATAAAATTACAGTGTTCTTTCTCAAAAAAAAAAAAAAAAGCCTTATTAATAATAATTCTCAGATATTCATAGAAAAAAGAATGGAAATTGCATGAACCTCCTTGGCAATAAAGAAACTACAATAACCAATAATATTTTGTGGAAATGACAATATCATCCTTGAGTTTTGTGATAAATGTTAGATATATGATGAAATCCAATGTTGCTCGAGTTATCGAATTTTTGTAGACTAACATATATTGGGTTCAGCAAAATGTTCCTAATTTTTCTGTTAGCTTACTGATGAAGTCTTCATTTTTCCCTTTACTTTTCCAATTTATATGATTTAATTTACCCAACAATTTTTTTTTTTTTTTTGTTATTGAAATAATTATAATATGCAGCTAATCTTGCAATTCAAATTCTTTACCCTTTAAGTAATTTGAGGGCAAATAAGAGATTTAATAGTAAATGTTATTCTTCTTATAAAGTTTAAGGGAGATTATGATTCCCAATAAGGGACCCCTCCAAAAAAAAAAAAAAAACTTATGTTAAGAACTAAGAACCAAAGAAGTCATACATTGATCCTTCAAACAAAGGAGATTAAACAAGAACGCCACATACAAATGCCAAATCTTTGCTCAACAAGGGTAACATGTAGATTCCACTGATCTCTTCAGGTAGCTTATTGCACCTAGAATTTAAATAAAAAATTAGTTATGTTCTATGATTGTAAATAAATATCATGATACCAAAAACATTAACACGTTTTGCATGTGCTCATTAAAAAATAAATGAAAATTATAGTACCCTTATCCATTAAGGTTCTTGGTTTAAATAGTCAAAAATTTCAATGAGAACAGCGAAATCAATTAAACAATCATGATTATCAAACAAAAAAGAATTTTCTTTTATAAAAAAATATACGCTTGTGTACTTATGGAAAATTAATTGGAACAAGGAAAGAAAACATATGTCTAAAAAAAAACACATAATGGCTTGTAATTATTTTATGAGTAAATTGTCATACGATATTCTACTTAAGCAAATTCAAAATTGAAATATAGCATTACCTCAACTTGGATTCTATTAGATAAGTCCACCTCTATGGATCTTGGAACTAAGAAAGGCATTTTTAATTAAATGCATTTCTCTAGTAACTTCCTCCATATTCATTCTTTCTTTTGGCGACTCCATTGAATAGGCAAGTCCAATTTCAAGGATTGAGACTAAGCACTTATGCAAATTGGCATCAATGTGGTAGAGGTTCACAATATCAAGAGCTTCTTCATCTGTTTGAATTTCATTTTCGTTGTTATATTCTCTAGCCAATGTTGATGTTTGCGTTTCTTCAACTTCTCTTGGTAGAAGGACTGAGTCTACAATTTGAACAAGCCTTTTTGGCAATGTCATTTTAGCAAAATTAGGGAGATTTAGACCATCTTTAAACATTTCGTTAGTGGGTCTCTTCCTCAAGAACATCTCTAGTAGAAATATACCGTAGCTATACACGTCCCCTTTTGTTGAAGCCTCATGCCATACTCTACACATTATGTTATGTAAGGAGATTTTGCAGTTCTTGTTTATAATGAGATTTGGGATTTGAGGAGAGTGCAAATTCATTTGATTCATATAAAAAAAAAAAATGAAGGTAGAAACAAATTGAACCTAAGGAAAAACATGATGATAGATACCATGATTACAAAATTTCAAGTTAAGAAAATGTTAATATGTCCATTAGAATAAAACTTTTGGGGTCTAGTAGAAGGAGGTAATATTAATGGTTTAGATGTAGTAGTAAAGGAAATATGGTTAATGGTTAGGATTAGGATAATTTAATCAAGTTAATTTTTAAATTGTATGGTCATACAATCATCTTGGATACATTAGATACTGGCCTTCCTAAATGCCTTGGGCCCTTGGCTCCACGGTCCACCCATATATGTTAAAAAAAAAAAAAATCATATGTCCTATATTATTATCCATTACTTGAACGTTTGTTCGTTGAAAACTTGTTTAGATGAATAAAATACACAACATTGTAGCACAGATCTGTTTTGAGGGCAACTACACCATATTTGATATAGCCGATTGGGCTATTTTCACAAAGACGTAGTGTTGAGAAAACAAATGCTTAATAAAACAAAGTAAGTGAATGGATAGTCAATGACATTTGTCAATCAATTAAATCATGTTTAAAGCTTTTCATACTTTGAGTTTATTTAAAAAATAAATTCAATGTGTGTATTTGTGTTTCCATGTTGCAGTTGAGAGAGAGAATCTTGTGTTGATAGTAAGGTAATTGTGAAAGTAAAAATAAAAAAAATTATACAAAATTGGAAAGGCATTACCTGGAGCAGCATAGCCAATAGATCTATTAGGATATTTTAGAATTTATACAAAATTGGAAAGGCATTACCTGGAGCAGCATAGCCAATAGATCCCTTCATCCCAATTGTACTAGATTGCTTTTGAGAAGAATCATTAGTGGTTGGGAGGAGTCTTGCTAAGCCAAAATCACTTACATAAGCAACCATATTATTATCAAGAAGAATATTGTTTGGCTTTAAATCACAATGAATGATTGGTTGTGCTAAATGATTATGAAGATAATCTATTATAGAAGCCACATCAATTGCAATATTTAGTCTTTGAAGAAGGCTTAAGTTACTTGATTGATTTTTGTTGTCTCTCTCGGGATGTAGCCAAATATCTAAGCTTCCATTTGTCATGAATTCAAAGGCTAGAGCTTTGAATTGATTCCCACTGTAATCCATGCTAGAGCAACATGTTAATATCTAAACAAGATTCCTATGCTGAATGTTTCGTAATGCATTGCATTCAGCCATGAAACTTTTGGAAGCTCTTTTGTGTTGAAGGTTAAGGACTTTGATAGCAACTAGTCTTTCATCCTGACCAAGAGCTCCTTTGTAAACATCACCAAAACTACCATATCCAATTAAATTACTTGGAGAGAACCCACCAGTTGCTTGATAAAGTTCTTTGTATGAAACATTCGGAAGGAGGCTTGTTGTTGAAACCATAGAAGGCAATTTCTTTTTTGATTTTTTCATCCAATAAAGAACAAGAAAGGATGAAAACAAAAAGAAAAATATAACAAAGGAAACAACTACAATTGCTAGTTTGAAGCCAGTGGATTTTCATGGTTTCATGACGCTTATAGGGCATTTTGGCAACTGCAACCACCACAAAGTTTAGTATTTCCAATCAATGATATGATACTTGTGTTTTTGAAAACCCCTTCAGTTGGTACCTCTCCCTCAAAATTATTGAACGAAATATTCAAATATTTGAGAAAAAAAAGCTTTTCTATACCCTTTGGAATGGATCTTGATAGGTTATTTTGTGAAACATCTAGATGTTGGAGGCCTTTCAAAGAAGCAATAGATGATAGTGGTGATCCTTCAAAAGAATTCCCTAGCAGGTTAAGGCGTTCCAAGACTAAACAATTTCCTATAGATGTAGGAATTTCACCAGATAAATTATTGTTAGAGACATCCAATTCGTTAACATTTTTCAAATTACCCACTTCAAATGGTAATTTCCCCGTAAAAGAGTTGTATGACAAATCAAGGAATAATATTTGTAGGGAAGAAGGACCAATAAGCTATTGGGGTATAGATCCATTTAGGTTATTTTGAAAAATGTTTAAGATTTGCAGATTTTGACAGTTTACAATTGTTGGAGGTATGGTTCCTTCAAATTTGTTTTCACTTAATTCAAGATAAGGTTGCCGATGTAGGTTGGTATTTCTCGACAGTTTGTTTTCACTTAAACCCAATAATTGCATATTTTGAAACTTCCCGAAGGTAGTAGGAATGATGCCCGTGAAGTGATTATCATATAAGGTCAAGACAATTAAGTTGACAAGATTCTCTAATGATGCAGGAAGAGTTCCAAATATTTCATTGAATCCAAGATATAATTGAGTGAGTTGGGTGGACAAGTTGGATATTGAATTGGGCAAAACACCTTCGAATTGGTTTGAATATAAATCCAATATTTGAAGTCTGCTACAGTTTGTTAAAGATGTTATGAAATGGAAGTCCCTTCCTAGGTAATTTCTACCCAACCGTAGCCGGTAAAGATCCAAAAGATTTCCCAAATTAGTTGGAACTGGTCCTATAAAATTGTTTTCACCTAAATCAATGCTTTGAAGTTGAGTTGCTTTGCATAATGAAACAGGGATTATGCAAAAAGTAAAAATTTATTGTACCTAGAATTTAAAAGTAAAAATTTAGTTATGTTCTATGATTATAAATAAATATCATGATACCAAAAACAAGAACACGTTTTGCAAGCCTTTTTTTTTTTTTTTAAAGCACATATTCTGTTTTTGTAAAAACCTTTTTTGAAAAGTCTCCATCTAACCTTATTTAGTTATGTAATACCTTTTGAAACTTGAATTTGCTAAATTTTAGTTACAAGTGAAATTTGAATTTACCAAACTCGAGTTTGACATAATGCTTGAAACTTTTTTAGTTATGTAGCAATTTTTTCCATAATACTTGGAACTCGAGTTTAGTAAATTCAAGTTGGAGGCTTCTCAGTAATTTTTTTTTTCTTTTTGGTAAAAATAGAATATTTGGCAAAAAGAAAAAAAAGCATGTTTTGCTTGAGGCCATTGAAAACTAAATGAAAACTAAAGTACCTTATACTTTAAAGTTCTTGGTCTAAATAGTCAAAATATTTAATGAGAACGGCGAAATCAATTGAACAATCATGATTCCCATAAAAAAATAAAATAAACAATCATGATTATCTAACAAAAGAGATTAAAAAAAAATAAAAATCTATGCTAGTGTTTATGGAGAATTAATTGGAACAAAGAAAGAAAACATGTATCTAAGAAAACATATAATGTCTAGTAATTATTTTACGAAATAATTGTCATGCGATATTCTACTTAAGTGAATTCAAAATTGAAATATAGCTTTACCTCAACTTGGATTCTACTAGATAGGTCCACCTCTGTAGATCCTAAGACCAAGAAAAGCTTTTTTTAGCTAATGTAGTTCACTGGTAACTTATGCATTGAACAAGCAAGTCCAATTTCAAGGATTGAGACTAAGCACTTATGCACATTGGCATCAATTTGACACAGGTTCACAATACCACGAGTTTCTTCATCTGCTTGAATTTCATTTTCATATTATTTTCTTGGGCCATGGTTGATGTTGCTGTTTCTTCAACTTCTCTTGATAGAAGGATTGGGTCTACAATCTGACCAACCCTTTCTGCAGAGCCGTCTTAGCAAAATTATGGAGATTGAGACCATCTTTAAACATTTTGTTAGTGGGTCTCTTCTCCAAGAACATCTCTAGTAAAAATATCCTGTAGCTATACACGTCTCCCTCTGTTGAAGCCTCACAGCCCATGCCATACTCTATACACATTATGTTATGAAAGGAGATTTTGCAGTTCTTGTTCATAATGAGATTTTTGATTTAAGGAGAGTGCAAATTCATTTGATTCGTCAAAGAGGGAAAAGAAGAAGAAGAAGAAGAAGAAGAAGAAGGTAAAAAAAAATTGAACCCAAGGAAAAACATGATGATAGATACCATGATTGTAAAAATTTCAAGCTAAAAAAAATGGTAAATATGCCCTTTAGAATAAAACTTTTGAGGTCTAGTAGAAGGAGGTAATATTAACGGTTTAGATGTAGTAGTAAAGGAAATTATATGGTTAATGGTTAGTGTAATGACGCAATTTGGGTCCTCGGCCCAAAAAGTAAAAGAATTTAGGCCCAAAGAGTCCAATACAATGAATTTGTAGAGAATGAGTTGAAAAACTGGACTCTAATGAGTTGGGCAGCAATTACAGTGGATCCAAATGATAATAAAGTAAAAATAGACAAGTTTTATCTAAAGAAAATTGTCATCAGCACAGTTCAAGGAGATCAGTTCTTGTATATATTTCTTGAAGTTAATTACAAGTATAATTCTTATTGCTACAGTGTTTCTCTCTCAATTCTTTGATCCTTTTCTTTCAGGGTCCTCTTTTCGTTTTATACTCTCTTCCTCCTTTCATTTTTATCCTCCACGTGAAATGTAGATTATTGGTGTTAATCCTTGCCGCATTAGCACATTCCTGAAGTCCCTGGTAGTAGCTGTAAGGCTGAAAATTACTGTTTAAGTATCACTTCCTCATTAATGCGGCCAGAGAGTTAGTTATAGAGCATTCAATGCGGTGGTAACTGCTTTCTCTTAGATATTTTAGAACTTCCCACTGTCTTATGCTTCTATAATGCTTATCCTTATTAATAGAATCTCCCGGAATGTTGCCCTGGATGGCAGACCATACATTCAGACCTCGGCCTTGCTCAGCCGAGGAAGCATTCATCTTCGAACCAACCTCTTGGACTCTTATGACCAAAACTAACCTCTTCATTTATTAACACGGACTTCTATGATAGTGTTTACCCTTACACGGACTACTTCATGTTCTTGGATTAGGTCCCTGACCCAATATATACAGAGATATATAGTGCTGGGCCTAACACCCCTATAGTTAGGATTAGGATAATCTAAAAAAATTAATTTTTAAATGGTATGGTCATATAATCATATTAGACACATTAGATACTAGCCTTCCTAAATGCCTTGGCACCACAATCCACCTATGTTCAAAACAAAATCATGTGTCCTATATTATAATTAATTATCCATTACTTGAACTTCTGTTTGATGAAAACTTGTTTAGATTAGGAAACATGAATAAAATAGTAAAATTACACAACACGTTTTGAGAGCAACTACACTATATTTGATATAGCCGATTGGAAAGCTATCATCACAAAGATATGGCGTTGAGGAAATAAATGCTTAAAAAAAAAAAAACTAAGTGAATGGATAGTCAGTAATATTTGTCAACTAATTTAATCGATGCTTAAATCATGTTTAAAGCTTTTCTTACTTTGAGTTTTTTTTTTTTAATAAAAAATAAATAAATTGAGTCTGTATTCGTGTTTCCATGTTGCATGTGAGAAAGAGAATTTTTGTGTTGAGAGTAAGGTAACAGCAATTAAAAAAAAAAGTTTCAAAAACTAATTTTAATGTTAGGATTTAGACATAATTGGAAAGACATTACCCGGAGCAGCATAGCCAATAGATCCCTTTATCCCAATTGTACTAATTTGCTTCTAAGAAGAATCATCATTAGTTAGGAAGAGTCTTGCTAAGCCAAAATCGCTTACACGAGCAATCATATCATTATCAAGGAGAATATTGCTTGGCTTTAAATCACTATGAATAATTGGTTGTGTCGAATGATTGTGAACATAATCTATTGCAGAATCCACATCAATGGCAACATTAAGTCTTTGAAGAAGGCTTAAGTTCCTTGACTATTTTTCGTTGTCTATCACTGGATGCAGCCAAATATCTAAGCTCCCATTTGTCATGAATTCATAGACTAGAGTTTTGAATTGATTCCCACTATAGTCCATGCTAGAGCTACATGTTAATATCTTAACAAGATTCCGATGCCAGATGTTTCGTAAGACATTGCATTCAGCCATGAAACTTTTGGAAGCTCCCTTGTGTTGAAGGTTAAGGACCTTTATAGCAACTAGTCTTTCTTCTTGATCAAGGGCTCCTTTATATACAAACCCAAAACTGCCAGATCCAATTAAATTATTAGGAGAGAATCAACAAGTTGCTTGATAGAGTTCTTTGATTAATCATAATTAATCAAATTCCAATAAAGCAATTATACTTACTTATCATCGTGAGTATAAAGTGTTTTTATTTCAACAAAGCAATTCTACATATAACCCCATATATATATATATATATATATATCAAATTCCAAAAAACAAAAATCCCCAAAAAAATTGTATACATCATGTTTGACATATTAAAACACAATACTAAATAAAAAACCCAAAAACATCCATTGGCTGCAAGATAGGACAAGGTAACAACAAGATACTCTAGACCAAAACTAAAGTTGCCAAACACAACAAAAACAGAGAATTAGTAGAAGAATGCCTTAGATTGCAGTTGAAACCTAGCTCAAGTTACTCTGCTCTACTTTAGGGAAACAAATATTTCGACTAAACAAGGGAATGATAGGGATATGATACCTATCACAACCTCCAATCCATGATGTTGGAAGCTAACATCCGCATTTAGACTTAAAAGTACGCTACTTCTGCATTTATACTTGTATACAGTTTTCATTTATGTCTATTTCTATATGTATGTATTGATGTATGTAAATAAAGATGTACACAAAAATCGCAATACAAATTACATGATGGTGACAGAAGCTTAATGTTGATGGCAGCAAGAACCTAATCATAGTGACAAGGTCAGAATAACTAACCTTGTCGGTGGCCACCCCTGCTCCCATTCCAATCTTATGTTATTCAAAATTACATAGGGAAAATGCTTTGTTTGACTCCTCCAATTTCAGTGGTTCCAATATCACCTTAAATTTCTACCAATTGTATGTTATACTTCTAATCATAGTGATTAAATTAATTTATTAAAAAATATTTCTTTTTTATATTCCACATTAATATTGATCATGAATCTTTGAAGCCCAAGTGATCAAGTTGAAGGGATATTAAATCCTTAGTCTGAAACATTATATCTTGAGTACAAAGGTCACATGAATGCTATTATGTCCATTTCCATTGAAGCTACAAGAGAGTGGATTGCATTAAGCCTAGGTACTGCTCTTATATTTTTATTGCATTTTCATTCAGGATACTAGACAAGAGAATGATTGGATATGGGTATCTAGTAGGTTGAAATTGATAGCAGTCTAAAGAGTCCAGAAGGTTGGTGAAGAAGTTCAATGTGTAGCATAGAAGCTTCTGCATGAACTTCCAATCTTAGCTGTCTCTGTGTAAGGCTGATTACATGACTCTGTTGTTCCTTTTTTGGCTTCCTTTAAAAAATAAAAGAAAAAACAATGAAGATGAAAATTGCTTTGCCTGTCAGTTTAAATCAACTAGTTAGTAGAGGACAAGATGTACTTCTTTTGAAAACTGGTTTGGAGATGAAAAGAAAAAGCTAAGGACTTTATCCCCGTTGAGACACTTATAGCACTAGATGATTTGCGTTAGTATGATATATCTATTATTTTCAACATCCTATCTTAAATGAATTTTTTTTCCTGAACTCTACACAATATATTTCATGTGCTAAGGCAACAAGATGCCTGTTTCAAGTTGGCTTCAAGATGATAAGCATGGAGGAATCATGTTAAGGCACAATGTAGGTAAAAGCGTGATGCACACTTAAATACAAAGACTTACTAGAGCCTAAACACAAAGTGCAAGCGCACACAATCTTAATAGGACAATCAAGCAATCAACTAATCACATAAAGTTTTATATAATTCTCTTATGCTTTACAAAATATAAAGACAAGATGTACATGGTCGAATCAGTATACACCCAAAAGGCAAACGCTAAAAGGCGCTACAATGTTAAGTAACAATTCCTATGCCTAACAAAGGCCATGCAAAGCAATGCAATACTAAAGTATATAATCATCATCCTCATTAAGAATAGGGCCATTATAATTGTCATCTCAATATTTGTAACCCTCATCATCTTCCTTATCTACTATGTAAATTAATAGTCTCTCTCTCATAAGGTTCTAAGTGTAAATTTGATTGTGCAGTGAGGTTCTGTGTTTACTGTTCAGTGACTAATGATTAATTACCATACACCAATTTGTCCCTATTTAGAAAGCAACACATTGAATTTAGCAAAAATCAAGGGATTGAAAAAGAGATTTACTGTGAATTCAAGATCTGAGAAGTGATCATTGATTCATTACCAAATAGAGAGAAACAGAGAAAGTATTGTTACAATTACAAAAAGCCACCAAATGAAACGATCCACATAGATATACAAACAAAATATCCGAAAATTAAAAATACAAAGAAACTGAGCACACCAATTATTATTGATGGGATAACAAATTTGACCATCTCTGGTTAGTCCATAGGGATCGTCTATGAGTATTGATTAACCAAATAAACCTTAGGCAAATCAGTCGTCCATGTGCAAAGCGCATGGACGACCACACGACATCTGCCTGTATATAAAGAGTTGTCCATGCGCAAAGCACATGGACGACCCCTCAGGCAATTAGGACAGATGAGTCATCTATGTGTAAAGCACATGGACGACCTGTGTTCATTGCCACCACTTTCTCCTAAGTATGTAACTCCATTAGCGGTTACAACTTCTGTAGCCGTTGAAGAAGTTATTTTCGGAATTTCGGACTTCCACAAATCTTGGGAAAGTTACTTAACCAAATAATTGCTTTAAGGTTCCCTATATAAGGATTGGTCTAAATCAAGTAAAGGTATGAGAGCATTCTAACATTACTCCAATACAGTTGGAATTCCATTTGTGGGAAGATACTAACTTAGTCATCGGAGGGTCTTAGGCCGGTCCACCCCAGTCTCCTTTGATATTTTTATTTTTATTTTTCAGGCCTTCGCTACCACTTTCAGCCCATCGAAGCCGAGTTATCCAGCCTACTGATTTTGTTTAGCATCAGTTGGTGTTGTCTATGGGAAAAAAGAAAACTTCAAGTTTGATAGTTTATTGTTCTCCGACAAAAGGCTAGTATGGTTCGGACTAGATCAAGGGCCACTAGCCCAGGCCACCAAGAGAGTAAGGATGCTTCTAGCCATCCCAACCGAGATCACCAATTAGCGCTTGTCACATAACCGCCTTCCATCCAACATATATAATCCATGGTAGCCGCTATGGCAGAGTTAACTTGTTAGAATCAAGAGTTGACTAGGGAGATAGAGAGGCAGCATCGTGAAGGACATGCTGAAGAACAAGCCCAAAGTTAAGAAGATAGAAGGAGAAATGCTGAGTCCGAGAATCAATCAAGGGGCACCACTTTGCGAAGGGTGCCACACTTGGAGAAAAAGATGGATCAGATAAGGAAGGTTATGGATGAGATGAAGGAGAACATGAGAAGGACAAATCCCGTAGAGGATTTGGTTCACCGAATAGATTCCCCTTTCACGGCTTCCATCAATGGCCATCCCTTACCTCCAAAGTTTAAAATGCCTTCCTTAGATTCATACGATGGAACACGTGATCCTTTTGATCATATTGCAACTTTTAAGACAACTATGCATCTTCAAGGAGTTCCAGACGAAATTATGTGTAGGGCTTTCCTTACCACCCTTAAATGACCAAGGCGAGTGTGGTTTAGCAAAATACCTCCGGGCATAGTTAGTTCTTTTGAAGAGTTGAGTAAGTTGTTTGTCAACAACTTCATTAGAGGACAAAGGCATAAGTGATCCTCGTCCAGTCTTTTAACTATAGAACAAGGGGAGAATGAAAGTCTGCGGTCCTTCATCACTCGTTTCAACAGGGAAGCACTAACAATGGATGAGGTGGATGACAAGCTATTGTTGGCAGCCTTCCACAATGGGGTTAACTCAGATTTATTCATTCACAAGCTTTATGAGAAAGAACCTCAGTCCATAGCTGAACTTATCCATTCAGTCCAAAACTTTATGAATGCAGAAGATGCAATTATTGCTAAGAAGAGGAAAAGGGCTGAAAACAAGGGCCTCGTCCAAAGAAGGGACGAATAGAAGATAAAAAAGGCCAAGACAACAGAAAGGCAGGTCCTTCAGCGAGGAATTAGAATTATACACCCCTAAATGCCCCACTTGATCAGGTCCTCATGCAAATTAAGGATGATCATTCCTTGAAGTGGCTAAAGAAGATGAAAGGAGACCCTAACAAGCGCAATAAGAATAAATATTGTTGCTTTCATAGAGACCATAGGCATGACACGGACGAGTGTTTTGACTTGAAGTAGCAGATTGAGAACCTCATTAGACAAGGGAAATTGAGGCACTTTGTTGGAAGGGATCATAAAGACGAGAAGCTAAAGGGGAAGGTAGAAGAATCATCACGACCTCCACTTGGAGAGATAAGGGTTATCATAGGAGGGACTTTTGAAGGACAATCTTCCAAATCAAGGAAGACATATCTCAAAGTGGTGCAAAATGTCTAACTCTTTAGACGATCCCCAAGGATGAACGAGGCAGATGAGCAAGTCATTTCTTTCACGGACGAAGAAGCTAAAAAAATTCATCATCCACATGACGATGCAATTGTCATTACCCTACTTATTGCAGATTACAGAACCAGGAGGGTGTTGGTGGATAATGGAAGCTCAGCAGATATATTGTATTATCCTGCCATCTAGTAGATGAGGTTTGGATGAGATCAACTTCGTCCAGCATGTTCACCATTGGTAGGATTTGGAGGAATGAAAGTACAGCCTGTGGGTACCATTACCTTGCCTATAGTGGTGGGGTCATATCCACATCAAATAACCAAAGAAGTGAATTTCCTTATGGTGGATTGTTCATCCTCATACAATGCCATCATTGGAAGACTGACTTTAAACAGTTGGAAGGCAGTAACATCTACCTACCACTTATCAGTCAAATTTCCTACAGAGTACGGGATAGGACAAGCACAAGGAGATCAGTTGGCAATCAGAGAATGTTATCTAGCCATGTTGGCTTTGGATGAGCAGGTGCAGACTATAAGTATAGAAGAGTTGTCGCAGAACCTATTGAAGTATTGGAAGACGTTTTATTGCAAGAGAATGATTTTGAGAAGTTCACTAGAATTGGAACAAGCATGAATGAGAAGACAAAAAAGACCTTGTCCAGTTTCTAAAGAATAGTATCGATGTTTTTTCATGGAGTAATGATGACATGCCAGGTATTGATTCAAGTGTAATTACCCATTGATTGAATGTGTCCCCCTCTTCTAAGCCTATTCGTCAAAAGAAGAGGGTGTTAGCTCTTGAACGAGAAAAGGCTATCAAGGAAGAGGTTCTGAAACTAACCACAACACAGTTTATCCAGGAAGTCTATTACTCGAACTGGTTGGCAAATGTAGTGATGGTGAAGAAGGCAAATGACAAGTGGAGGATGTGCGTTAACTTTACTGACTTGAACAAAGCTTGCCTTAAGGATAGTTATCCTTTGCCACGTATTGATCAGCTAGTTGATTCTATAGCTGGCCATTAGTTGTTGAGCTTCATGGACGCCTTCTCAGGATATAACCAGATAAAGATGGACGAGGCTGCCCAAGAAAAGACCTCTTTTATTACCAATCAAGGTTTGTTTTGTTACAAGGTGATGCCTTTCGGTCTAAAGAATGCAGGGACAACTTATCAAAGGTTAGTGAATCACATGTTTCGTCCACAAATAGGGTGAAATGTGGAGGTTTATGTTGATGACATGCTTGTGAAGAGCTTAGAAGAGGGAAGCCACTTGGACGATCTTTAGGAAACTTTTGAAACACTTAGGTGATATAAGATGAAATTGAACCCAAGTAAATGTGCCTTCGAAGTATCATCAAGAAAGTTCCTAGGTTTCATGGTTTCATAGAGAGGAATTAAAGCAAATCTAGACAAAATTCAAGCAATATTGAACATGGAACCACCGAAGAACATCAAGGAAGTCCAATCCCTCACTGGAAGAATAGTAGCTTTAAACAGGTTTGTTTCAAAAGCCACAGATAAGTGTTTTCCCTTCTTCAAAGTTCTTAGGAAGGCATTCGAATGGACGGACGAGTGTCAAAAAGCCTTCCATGATCTGAAGAACTATCTTACCACAACTCCATTGTTAAGTCCATCCGTGCTAGGAGAAGAATTATATCTATACTTAGCAGTGTCCCCACATGCCATGAGTTCAGCATTAATCAGAGAGGAAGGGAAGGTGTAAAAGCCTGTGTATTACACTAGCCGAGCATTAAGAGGAGCAGAATAAAGGTACCAACTAATAGAGAAGTTAGCTTTTGCACTAATAATAGCTTCTAGGAAGTTAAGATACAACTTCCAAGTTCATGTCATCAATGTTATGGCGGACCATCCACTCAAGAAGGCAATGAACAAACTAGAAGTTGCGGGACGACTAATCCAATGGGCAGTTGAACTTAGTGAATTCGACATTCGGTACCAACCGAGAACTGTAATAAAGGCTCAAGCCTTGGCAGATTTCATTGCAGAATTCACTCCAATTTGTGAGGACTTGGATGAGAAAGAAGACAATAAAAAAATGGGTCGTCCATGTAGATGGATCATCTACACTACATGTAGGAGGTATAGGAGTTGTTTTGCAGTCACCAGAAGGAGATAACCTGAAGCACAATGTTCGCTTACAGTACTAAATAACTAATAATGAAGCAGAGTATGAGACCCTTCTTAAAGGGTTGGAGTTGGCTAAATCAATGGAAGTAGATTCAATACTTGTCTTAGGAGACTCTTAGTTAGTTATAGGGCAAGTAAACGGGACATGTGAAGCCAAGGAAGATAGAATGAAGAGATATTTGAAAAAGGTGGTACGCCTTATGAAAAAATTCAAAGAAGCTGATTTCGTTCAAATCCCAAGGGAAGAGAACATGGAAGCAGATACTCTAGCAAAGGAAGCCTCCACAAATGAAGCCAGGGATGGGTTTGATGAAATCCAGTACATGCCAAGCGTAGATTTCCCCGAAATGTTACAACTAGAAGATGAAGAAAATTGGATGGCCCCGATAGTTTCATACTTGAAGGACGGAAGGCTTCTAGAGGGGAAGGAAGAGGCCAAAAAACTAAGGGTTAAATCAGCTAGGTACATTCTTATGGACGAGGTACTATACAAACAAGGTTTTTCCCAGCCATACCTAAGATGCTTAGCTCTAGGCGAGGCAAATTACGTGTTGAGGGAAGTTCATGAAGGAGCATGTGGGAACCACTCAGGAGCTAGATCTCTCATCCATAAGGTCATCCGTGCAGGATACTATTGGCTAACCATCCAAGCTAATGCTAAGGCATATGTAAAGGCATGTGATCAATATCAACGCTTTAGTAATATTCCTAGATAGTCATCAGTATATCTCACTCCAATGATGGCCCCTTGGCCTTTTGCACAATGGGGTTTGGATATATTAGGCCCTTTCCCTACTAGAATTGGACAGATGAAGTTTTTGGTGGTGGGAATAGATTATTTCACTAAGTGGGTGGAAGCTGAACTCTTAGCGAAAATTACGCAATAGAATGTCAAAAACTTCGTTTGGAAGAGTATTGTGTGTAGATTTGGAGTACCTAGGGTGCTAGTGTCTGACAATGGACGACAGTTCGACAATACACCCTTTAAGGAATTTTATGAACAAATGGGAATCAAGAATCATTATTCTTCACCCTCCCACCCACAGGCCAATGGACAAGCAGAAGTGGCAAATCGATCCTTGTTGAAAATCATCAAGACTCGGCTTAAAGGAGCAAAGGGAGTATGACCAGATGAATTACCAGGTGTTTTGTGAGCTTATAGAATAATGGTGAGGACCCCCATTGGAGAAACTCCTTTCAAACTAGCTTATGGGAGCAAAGTAGTCATACCTGCAGAGGTGCACATGGCCAACCATAGGGTGATGAAGTATCAAGATGAAGGAAACAAGGAGCAATTCGTCTTAACCTTGATCTTATAGACAAGGTAAGGATGGAAACAGAGAAGAGAACAGCAAGATACAAAAATCTCATGGCAAAGCAGCATGATGCCATGGTGAAGCCTAAGCATTTTAACATTGGGGATCTCGTCCTAAAAAGGGTTTCTTTGGCCACCAAAAACTCGGCCCACAGGAAACTGAGAGCAAATTGGGAAGGACCTTATAGGGTTATCAACTTCAAGAGGTAAGGATCCTACTACTTGGAAGCCTTGGATGGAAGGAAGCTCGAACACCCTTGGAATGTTGAACACCTAAGAAGGTACTATCAATAAAGGGTAACCACGGACGAACATTGCCACAGGACGATTTGAAGTATTTTATTGAAATGTTATTTTTTGTGTTTGCTTATTACTACTACTACGTGTTTTACATGTATAAGTATTATGTTATTCATGGACGAATCTATGTTGTATAAGTACTTTTAATTCCCTAAAGGCACTAGCTCTTAACATGTGCCATGCCTATAGATGAATGATTACATAGTATGGATTTCCAAATATATATATGTGATGTATTTTCAAGTATATGCATGATTGTATGGGAATCCTACATTTTTGTGATTTCATTCAAAATAATCAACAGAAGGCAAAACAGCCAAAGACGAATAAAATCCTTGGACGCAAGGATGTACCGTCTATATGCTTTCCTTCGAATAAGGATAAAGCAGGAAAAATAAAACCTAAAGTATGTCCGTTTAAGCTTAAGACAAGGCAAAACCTAAGGTATCTCCGTCTAAAGCTCAAGACAAGATAAAACTTGATGTATATTTGTCCAAGCTCAAGGCGAGATAAAACCTGAGATATGATCGTCTAAACCGTGGACGAATATTGTGCTTGAAGAAACACCTAGTCCATAGCAAATCTAAACAGAAAAACAATCCAACGCATGGACGAGCATTTATTGAAATTACTCTCGTTAAGGACGAATAAATAATCGCCCCAAGTTTAAGTAAATGATAGAGCTAGCCAAAAGACGATGTTTATGGATGAATGGGAGATGGGGCGTGTTAAGGGTTCATTTTTACTCCAGCTTTGTGATGAAAGAACTTCGTCCATAAGCTCAAGACGAGATAAAATGTTTTCCTAATAGCATGGACGATACTAATAAAGTATGTCCATAAATCTTTAAACATGTTCAAATATGATAGAAACAATGAAAATAAAAAGCATTCATTCATTCATTCATAAATTCTAAGGGTAGACGACCACCATCCAAAAACCCTTGAAAGTAATGAGTAATTGTTCATAAAAGCTCGTCCATAAACTTGGATGAGAGAATTGTACTTGAATGAATTTTAAAAGAAATAAAGCCCAAAACAACGGGCATCTATAACAAAGTTAAAACATAAATTTTCTAAAAGGAAAATAAAATCACTTGGGCTCATCCTGAGTAACTTCATTGTTAGCATCGTCCATGATGTTGACATCTTCAGAATTCATATGCAGCAAGGAGCTTTTTGTAGCAAGGGGAAGCTTGAAGGAGTCAAAGTTTAAATCAGGAAAAGCTTCCTTGGCATCAGCACGGAAGTCCTCATACCAGCAGCATAGTGACTGTCTAGATGATTCTTGTACTCGTTAGACTTTTTGAAGGCTAGAATGGCTTCCTCATGTGCTTTCTCTAAGGACGAGGCAAATACTAAAACTTTTCCCTCCAAGTAAGCAATACGAGTGTCCTTCTCGACACCATCTACTTTGAGCTCTTCCACCTCGTCCTTTAACTTCGTTTCACTTGCTAGCAGACGATTGAAGTCATCAGTCAACTTAATCACCTCCCCCTTCTTTAACAAAATTTCATTGCTCAGCTCCTTAGCCTTCTCTTTCGCCGTCTTTGCCTCCTTAGCAAGTTCCTTGGCCTAGCACGTTGCTGTGTAAAACTTTGACATAGCCTATGCATGGACGAATGAAAGTTAGAAATTTCATTTCTGAAAAACTTATTGAAAACACACAAAGACGAATAAAACTCATACCTTGAAGAGATCATGGATACTGGAACGTTCAAATTCCTTCACTGACATATTATAACATTCATTAATTTCATTATCAGTGACGATTCCTTTGAACGTCCTCCATGCGTATCCCTCATCTAGCACCTGGTTTGAGGACGATCAGATGACTCAGATGGATGAGGCTTGCGAGGAGTCTTGGCTGGAGGAGGAGTAGGGTTAGTCTAGATGAGATGAACTATCTGGACGGGTTCCACATCCACCTGAGGGTCGTCTAGATTAACCGTCGGAGCTGTGAATTTGGGAACCTTGGGGAGAGAATTTTTGCCAGGTTTTTGTTTCTTAGAACCTTGACGACTTGGAAGATCGTCCAGATCCACAGCATTGGATATGGATTTAGATTTTCTCTTCCTTATCTGGACGGAAGGCTTCTGGATGACAAGTGGTGCAGTTACATCCTCATCCCCACTAGCTGTAGTTTTTTCTTTGTTCCCCCTCATTGTAGTTATTCCTACGATGAGGAAAATCAGTTTAAAAAAAAAGGGAGAAAGAGGGAAGAGAAAAGAAAGGATAGACGACACTTACTTCGACGAGTGATTTCCTTGTGACCTAAATTCTCGGCGGTAGGTTTTGGGCCAAGCCCCCACATGGCTAGACGATTGAGAGTGACTAAATCGTGGAAGGTTCTCCCAGGGAAGCCACGCACTTGGTCTATCCGATCCAAGTAGAATTTGTCCAAACTTGGACGAACAACAGCTGCATCAATAAGAAAAGGGGTTAGACGACTAAGAGTTGGAAAATATATAAAGAAAAATAAAATAAAATAGAAGGAAACATACCCTCAGGACGAAGACGACCTAGAGGGCCAGTAAAAGGTGGGAAGGGGGCATTACCCACATCAGCTGAGTCCCCAGCCTAATTTCCAGAAATAATAAAAAATTCTTTTTTCCATAGCCTATCAGACGAGCTACGACCCTTAATTAAACTATAATAGGAGCCTTTGGACGAGAACTGGTAAATAGCAGACTTCTTTATTTCTGAAGGCTTATAGCAATAAAGGAACTCATCCACTGTGATAGGACAGTTCCCTTCTAACGCTTCACGCCATAGCACTTGCATGGCAACTATCGTCCTCCATCCATTGGGGTTGAGTTGATTAGGTCCAATACTTAACCTATGGAGAAGACCTCTACAAAAAGAATTAAGAGGAAACCTAAGGCTAGCTAAAAGGTATGAAGCATATACTCCTAAACCAGAAGAAGGAGAGTAACACCATTCTCCTTCCTTGGGTAGATGAGGGTTGAATTCAAGAGGGATCTGGTATCTATCCACAAGAGTTTTTAATTTTGGGGTGTCAAGAGTGGACGATATCTCGGGGGCACAACTATATATAACATTCTCCTCTTCCTCATCCTCGTCTTGAGAAATGCTAGGTGGCTCCCTAGACGAGCTAGTCCCAGCGCCGGATGCCATCCTACGTTGCATTTCTTGGAATTCCTCGAAGGGAATGCCAGGAACCCCAAATGAGTATTGCTCGTTCGAGGAACTACTATTGTAGCTTGTGCTACCATCACCACTTTCATAACTTCTAGAAGAAACGTCCTAGTACTCGTCAATCTCTCTCTATACTACTAGACGAAGACGTAACTAAAGTAAAGATTAAGATGAAAAACCTAAAAAAGGAAAAGGAAGTACCTGAGAACTAGGATTAAGAGCTAGATGAGACTGTTGGACGAGATGGCAAAAGGGAGATTATGAAAAAGGTGAAGGGCAGGAAAGAGAATGTACATATTTATAGGGCTTAGAAGCAGGTCAACAAAGTGACGCCAGCCATTCAGAACAAGACACGTGGTTGTCCTTTTGAAAAATGCAATGGATGTGAGGGGTCAACCAATGAAATCAAGACACGTGGCAAAAAAAAAAAAAAAAAAAAAACTTTTTTAACCTTCTGGCTAATGAAAATTGAATCTTTCCTTAGACGACCCCTAGACGAAGGGGGCAACTGATGGGATAACAAATTTGACCATCTCTGGTTCGTCCATAGGGATCGTCCATGAGTATTGATTAACCAAATAAACCTTTGGCAAATCAGTCATCCATGTGCAAAGCGCATGGATGACCATATGACATCTGCCTGTATATAAAGAGTCGTCCATGCGCAAAGCACATGGATGGATGACCACACGACATCTACCTATATATAAAGAGTCGTCCATGTGCAAAGCACATGGACGACCCCTTAGGCAATTAGGACAGATGAGTCGTCTATGTGTAAAGCACATGGACGGCCTGTGTTCATCGCCACCAATTTCTCCTAAGTATGTAACTTCTATTAGCGGTTACAACTTCTGTAGCCGTTAAAGAAGTTATTTCTGGAATTTTGGACTTTTACAAATCTTGGGGAAGTTACTTAACCAAATAACTGCTCCAAGGTTCCTTATATAAGGACTGGTTTGAATTGAGCAAAGGTATAAGAGCATTCTGACATTACTCCGATCTGATACCATTTGTGGGAAGGTACTAACTTAGTCATCGGAGGGTCTTAGGCCGGTCCACCTCGGTCTCCTTTGATATTTTGTTTATTTTTTAGGCCTTCGCTACCACTTTTAGCCCATCAAAGCTGAGTTTTCCAGCCTACTGATTCTGTTCAGCATCAATTATCATCATTATCATCATCGCTTGCTATCGCAATCAACGATCTCGGAGTCAGTGACTGATCTAGAGTGCTGCACTATGGACCGTCCGATGGAGTTGATCCAATCCTCCTTCTCCTTCTCAGAATCGGCGATGAAGTACATGGTATCAGATCGGGTGGAGAGTTCGTAAGCGTACTGTCTATTAAGGATGTCTTCGGTGCCCTTGATTGTGAGGCAAGTGGCCATGGGGATGACGCCACGTAGCTTAGAGACGTGGGTGATGGTTGAGTCTTTGAACCAAAACAGCTTGCCTTGTTTCAACACGAACCAGCAGCGATGCCAAGTTTTGATGTACTCGCCTTGCTTGGTTAGCCACCCGGTGTGCTCCGAGTTGGCCCAGTACTCCACGCCATCGTAGTTGTTGGGCTGCTCCGCCTGTCCTGTCGCGGACCGCCACAGGCTTGTCATTGGAACTACTTCTTTTTTGGAGGAGTGTTGAGTGGTCGGCAGTGAGAGTGAAATTGAAAGAATATTAGGATTTTGTTTTGGTCGTCCTTTTATTTTCTTTTGTTGGGGGAATTTGTAAATGTGGCCGTTAAATTTTGTGTATTTATGAACTAACCTAATGATTTCATGATATTTTCATAGACTAATGGATCATGGATTTGTTTTTTTCGGTGCTAACTAATATAAGACTGGCACATGAGAAATGAGATGGTAAAGTTAAAAAAGAATAAAGTTTTACTCTAAATCAATTTAAGGGAATCTCGTTTTAACTTTTTAATGGCAACTTATAAAACTATTTATTTGCAATTTTTTTAACAAGTTGCATAATTTATTAAATAGATTATGTGACTAAAAGTACATGTTGATGATTATAAGTTAAGAGTCATTCACTTATTCCAGACCTAGAAAAACATGATTCTCTTTACTAACCTTTTCACTTTGTTCTCTTCCTTTCATCTTGTTCAAGTGCCTCATTAATTATAATGCACAGATGTTCATAGAAAAAAGAAAAGAAAAGAAAAAGGACAGAAATTACATGAACCTCTTTGGCAATAAAGAAACTACAATAATCAATAATATTTTGTGGAAATGACAATATCCTCCTTGAGTTTTGTGATAAACATAAGATATATGAGGAAATCCAATATTGCTCGAGTTATCGTATTTTTGTAGAGTAACAACTAACAAGTAACATGTATTGGGGTCAGCAAAAATGTCCCTAATTTGTCTGATAGCTTATTGATGAAATCTTCATTTTTCCCTTTACTTATCCAATTTATATAATTTAATTTACACAACAAATTTTGTTGTTGTTGTTGAAATAGTTATAATCTGCAACTAATCTCGCAGTTTGGATTCTTTACCCTTTTTTAGGGCGAAAAAGTCTTCCTTCTGACAAATGAGATTTGCATTGGGTTAGGGGCCTAAACCTAAACTCGAAAGAAGTTATCGTATTTTTGTAGACTAACAACTAACAAGTAACCTGTATTGGGTTTAGCAAAAATGTCCCTAATTTGTCTGATAGCTTATTGATGAAATCTTAATTTTTCCCTTTACTTATCCAATTTATATGATTTAATTTACCCAACGAATTTTGTTGTTGTTGTTGAAATAGTTATAATATGCAGCTAATCTTGCAATTTGAATTCTTTACCCTTTGTCGGGGGTGAAAAAGTCTTCCTTCTAACAAATGAGATTTGTATTGGGTTGGGGGCCTAAACCAAAACTCAATGATGGGCTTAAATCACAGACCAAAGGCTATCAGTGAAGATTTGGAGAATTCGCCTTATTCTATGCCTTGGGCCTAGGTTGGGACTGACAAGGATTATGGGATGACCCAAAAAATATTTCCTACAGTAGACACATCAGCACAGCTAAAAAGCATACTGCAATAAAGAAATAGCCCAACAATAAAATATTCCAGCGGTAATTATTCCAGCGGTAAAATGAGACAAAACAAAATAAACCTCCAGCTGTAATTATTTCACAGGTTAAGAAGAGTGTCTACATTTCCAAAATCATCATCCATAGGTTCCAATGAGAAAAAGTCCTCTAATACAATGACATGAGGGAAAAACTCTATAGTAATAATTACATTATAACCCTCAATAGTAAATGAATAAACAAACACTATGGGTTCCATTGTAACAAATAATAGAGAAAGTTTAATGTGAAATGAAGGGAGAGAGAGAGATTCCAGCTAGTGCAGCAAGATCATTATGATGCTAGAGTATGCCCATGGGCATAGTATATGTAGTGAGTAGTGAGGGTCATTTTGGGTAGTATGAGTAGTGAGAGAGAAAGTATTTAGTAGAATTGCCAGGGCTTTCTGCTAGGGATAGATAAGAGCTTATAAGTAAAAGTGTGAGGGGTATTTGTGAGCTAGGGGTTGAAGAGCTTAGTTTCTAAGTTTGAAACTAAGAATTCAGAGGCTTAGAACCTCACTAAGAACTTAAAGAAAATTAGAGAGAAAGGAAAATACAGAAGTTTTTGAGAGAGTTCTTCTCTAGGTGTGTGTTGAAGTGTTGGTGGAGAGCTTTATTTAAAGTTGAGTTTGAGGGGGTAATTAGCAAATAATTTCTGCCAAATCAGTCTCAATCTTCAAAAAATCCTTGGAAAATCATTCCAAGGATTTAGCTAAGAGTGGTAAGTTTAGCTTTAGAATGTTCTTGCTATTTTGGGTAATAGCAGATGGAGTTCTGACTTAGTATTAAATGCTGATTGTTCTTAACCAATGGGATTAGAGCATGTATTAGGCTAATGATCTTGGTTATCTGCTGCTAGAACCAGAGCTCCCTAGAGCAGATTATGTCACCCCAAGCCAGGTGTCAATCTTGGAGCCTTTTGCTAGGAACTTTGCTAGAGATTCATTTGGTGCCCTCCAAACCACATTTCCCTAAGTTTTCCCATTTGGATTCATATGCTTGGTCCACGAACCAGAAAGTACACATTTTTAGCATAATAATGAACTATTTTCAAGCTATTCCAAAAGCTTTCATGGCTGCCCCTAATTCCTTGACTGATTGTGTTGGAGAAGAGGGAGAGAATGGCTGGCAGCACTTTCTCAGCTTTGTGTCTTGTTACCACAGCTTTATATCACATCAATAATCATGAAAATCAACTTGCCAAAAGAAGGTGTAGGCTTAGCTGGACACATGTCCTCTTCTACTCTGACTCGACAAGCTAAAAATGATGGTAATGGGCCCCAGCTGTCAGCATAGCTGTGCTGAAACTTGGCTGGTGGTTAGTCTAACCATTTCAGTTGGTCAAGTGAACTTTTAGTTGCTGGGATTAGCACATGGGCTTGGCTGTCTTGGTTGGGCCTTGTTGTTAGGCTTCTTTGGGCTTGTTCATCCCTATAAAATGAATAGTTTTGCCATGGGTGACATACATGGGCTTTCATAATTAGAGTTTCTTATGGAAGAATAAGTATAGATCCATAATTTTTGTAGAAGAATTAGTTCTAAAAGATGAGTAATGTATCGTAGGTAGTTTTATGCTTCCCATAAGTTAGGAACTTTAGTATATAAAAATATGTTTTTTTTGTCAAGGAATAGTTTTAGGCTTTGAGCATAATGTAATTGTTTTTGCCAAATGGTATTTGGGCTTTTGTAAATAGTTGTCAAAATAATATTTGGCTTTTATAAATAGTTGCCAAAATAATATTGAGCTTTTATAAATAGTTGAAACAACAGTATTTGGGCTTTTGTAAATAGTTGCCAAAATAATATTGAGTTTTTATAGATAGGTGCCAAAATAGTATTTGGGCTTTAAAAATAGTTGCCAAAGTAATATTGGACTTTTATAAATAGGTGCCAAAATAGTATTTGGGCTTTTATAAATATTTGCCAAAATAATATTGGGCTTTTATAAATATGTGCCAAAATAGTATTTGGGCTTTTATAAATAGTTGCCAAAATATTATTTGGGCTTTTTCAAGATTTTGTAAAAATATTATTGTGTAGTAACGGATTTAGTAAAAGTGCCGTGCAGCAACGGGCTTTTAGAGGTGTCGTGTAGCAACGGGCTTTAGGGTGCCGTGTAGCAACGGGCTTTTAGAGTTTCCGTGTAGCAATGGGCTTTAGGGTGCCATGTAGTAATGGACTTTTAGAGGTGTCGTGTAGCAATGGGCTTTTAGAGGTGCCATGTAGCAACGGGCTTTGTAAGAGGGTTTTGTTGGACTTTTTGGGTTTTGCTTACAAGGTAAATGAGTTTGGGCCTTTTTGAGGAGATAGTATAATTTTGTGGCCCAAATTTGGTAATGATATGATAAGTATTTGTGTGAAAACCCAAATTGGATAATATGTGGGCTATAATGGGAAATATTTGTGAGAGGGCTCAAGATAATTTATGGGGCTTATATGGGAAATATTTGTGGGAGCCTAATATGGGTAATAATATGGGAAAATATTTGGTTAATATATGGGAAGTATGTAGGAAATATTTGTGTAGGCCCAAAATAGTTTATGGGCCTGTATGGGTATTTTAGTTAGTGGGCTAGTGAGATTAGGGCCCGAAAATTTGTACCTCAACACCCTTTAAGTAATTTGATGGCAAATAAGAGATTTTATAGTATATGTTATTCTTCTCATAAATTTTAAGGGAGATTATGATTCCCAATAAGGGACCCCTCCAAAAAAAAAAAAAAAAAAACTTATGTTAAGAACTAAGAACCAAAGAAGTCATACATTGATCCTTCAAACAAAGGAGATTAAACAAGAATGCCACATACAAATGCCAAATCTTTGCTCAACAAGGGTAACAAGTAGATTCCACTGATCTCTTCAAGTAGCTTATTGCACCTAGAATTTAAGTAAAAAATTAGTTATGTTCTATGATTGTAAATAAATATCATGATACCAAAAACAATAACACGTTTTGCATGTGGTCATTAAAAAATAAATAAAAATTAAAGTACCCTTATCCATTAAGGTTCTTGGTTTAAATAGTTAAAAATTTCAGTGAGAATAGCGAAATCAATTAAACAATCATGATGTGGGTTCCAGTTAGCTCAACTGGTAAAGTCTCTGATGGTTGTATAAGAGATCTGGGGTTCAATCCCCGCCTACACCAAAAACTGATTGGTGTCTTGGTCTGATGATAAAGAGCTATCATCAGGAGCGGACGCCATAGGTTAAAACTCTCTCAAAAAAAAAAAAAATTAAACAATCATGATTATTAAAAAAAAAAAAGATTTTTCTTTTATTAAAAAAAAAAAAAAAAATCTACGCTAGTGTTTATGGAAAATTAATTGGAACAAGTAAAGAAAACATGTCTAAAAAAAACACATAATGGCTTGTAATTATTTTTTGAGATAATTGTCATGCGATATTCTACTTGAGAAAATTCAAAATTGAAATATAGCATTACCTCAACTTGGATTCTACTAGGTAAGTCCGCCTCTGCGGATCTTGGAACCAAGAAAAGCATTTTTAATCAAATGCATTTCTCTAGTAACTTCCTCCATATTCATTCTTTCTTTTGGCGACTCCATTGAACAGGCAAGTCCAATTTCAAGGACCGAGACTAAGCACTTATGCACATTGGCATCAATTTGGCAGAGGTTCACAATATCAAGAGTGTCTTCATCTGTTTGAATTTCATTTTTGTTGTTATATTCTCTAGCCAATGTTGATGTTTGCGTTTCTTCAACTTCTCTTGGTAGAAGGATTGAGTCTACAATCTGAACAAGCCTTTCTGGCAATGCCATTTTAGCAAAATTATGGAGATTGAGGCCTTCTTTAAACATTTCGTCAGTGGGTCTCTTCCTCAAGAACATCTCCAGTAGAAATATACCGTAGCTATACACGTCCCCTTCTGTTGAAGCCTCACCACCCATGCCATACTCTACACATTATGTTATGTAAGGAGATTTTGTAGTTCTTGTTTATAATGAGATTTGGGATTTAAGGAGAGTGCAAATTCATTTGATTCATTAAAAAAAAAGAAAAATGAAGGTAGAAACAAATTGAACCTAAGGAAGAACATGATGATAGATACCATGATTACAAAATTTCAAGTTAAGAAAATGGTAATATGTCCATCAGAATAAAACTTTTGGGGTCTAGTAGAAGGAGGTAATATTAATGGTTTAGATGTAGTAGTAAAGGAAATATGGTTAACGGTTAGGATTAGGATAATCTAATCAAGTTAATTTTTAAATGGTATGGTCATACAATCATATTGGACACATTAGATACTGGCCTTCCTAAATGCCTTGGGCTCTTGGCTCCATGGTCCACCCATATATGTTCCAAAAAAAAATCATGTCATATATTACTATCCATTACTTGAACGTTTGTTCATTGAAAACTTGTTTAGATGAATAAAATACACAAAATTGTAGCACATATCTGTTTTGAGGGCAACTACACCATATTTGATATAGCTGATTGGCGAGCTATTATCACTAAGACGTAGTGTTGAGGAAATAAATGCTTAAAAAAACAAAATTAGTGAATGGATAGTCAATGGCATTTGTCAACCAATTTAAATCATGTTTAAAACTTTTCATACTTTGAGTTTATTTAAAAAATAAATTCAATGTTTATTTAAAAAATAAATTCAATGTGTGTATTCGTGTTTCCATGTTGCGTTTGAGAGAGAGAATCTTGCGTTGATAGTAACGTAATTGTAAAAGTAAAAATAAAAAATTAATAATTTTCAAACAATTAATTTAACTATATCTATTAGGATATTTTAGAATTTATACACAATTGGAAAGGCATTACCTGGAGCAGCATAGCCAATAGATCCCTTTATCCCAATTGTACTAGGTTGCTTTTGTGAAGAATCATCAGTGGTTGGGAGGAATCTTGCTAAACCAAAATCGCTTACATGAGCAACCATATCATCATCAAGAAGAATATTGCTTGGCTTTAAATCACAATGAATGATTGGTTGTGCAGAATGATTATGAAGATAATCAATTGCAGAACCCACATCAATTGCAATATTTAGTCTTTGAAGAAGGCTTAAGTTACTTGATTGATTTTCATTGTCTCTCTCGGGATGTAGCCAAAAATCTAAGCTCCCATTTGTCATGAATTCATAGACTAGAGCTTTGAATTGATTCCCACTGTAATCCATACTAGAGCAACATGTTAATATCTTAACAAGATTCCGATGCCGAATGTTTTGTAATGCATTGCATTCAGCCATGAAACTTTTGGAAGCTCTTTTGTGTTGAAGGTTAAGGACCTTTATAGCAACTAGTCTTTTTCTTTCTTCCTGACCAAGAGCTCCTTTATAAACAGCACCAAAACTGCCATATCCAATTAAATTACTTGGAGAGAACCCACTAGTCGCTTGATAAAGTTCTTTGTATGAAACATTCGGAAGGAGGCTTATTGTTGAAATCATAGAAGGGGATTTCTTTTTTGATTTTTTCTTCCAATAAAGAACAAGAAAGGATGAAAACAAAATGAAAAATATAACAATTGAAACAACTACAATTGTTAGTTTGAAGCTAGGGGATTTTCGTGTTTTCATGATGCTTATAGGGCATTTTGGCAATCGCAATTTTGATATACCACCACAAAGTTTAGTATTTCCGATCAATGATATGACACTTGTGTTTTTGAAAACCCCTTCAATTGGTACCTCCCCCTCAAAATTATTGAACGAAATATTCAAATATTTGAGAAAAGGAAGCTTCTCTATACCCTTTGGAATGAATCCTGATAGGTTATTTTGTGAAACATCTAGATTTTGGAGGCCTTTCAAAGAAGCCATAGATGATGGTAGTGATCCTTCAAAGGAATTCCCTTGCAAGTAAAGGTCTTCCAAGATCAAACAATTTCCTATAGATGTAGGAATTTCACTAGATAAATTATTGTTAGAGACATCCAGTTCGTTAACATTTTTCAGATTACCTACTTCGAATGGTAATTTGCCTGTAAAACAGTTGTGTGACAAATTGAGGAATAGAAGGGAAGAAGGACGAATAAGCTGTTGGGGTATGGATCCATTTAGGTTATTTTGTGAAATGTCTAAGATTTGTAGGTTTTGATAGTTTCCAATTGTTGGAGGTATGGTTCCTTCAAATTTGTTATCACTTAATCCAAGAAAGAACAAATGAGTAAGGTTGCCAATGGAGGCTGGTATTTCTCCTGACAGTTTGTTTTCACTTAAACCCAATATCTGAATCTTTTGAAATTTCCCGAAAGAAGTAGGAATGGTGCCCGTGAAGTGATTATTATAGAAGGTCAAGACAATTAAGTTGACAAGATTCTCTAATGATGCAGGAAGAGTTCCAGATATTTCATTGTATCCAAGATATAATCCAGTGAGTTGGGTGGACAAATTGGATATTGAATTGGGCAAAACACCTTCGAATTGGTTTGTATCTAAATCCAATACGTGAAGTCTGCTACAATTTGTTAAAGATGTTATGAAATGGAAGTCCCTTCCAAGGTAATTGCTACCCAACTGTAGCCAGTAAAGATCTAACAGATTTCCCAAATTAGTTGGAACTGACCCTATAAAATTGTTTTTACCTAACTCAATGTATTGAAGCTGAGTTGCGTTGCATAATGAAGCAGGAATTGGCCCAAAGAAATCATTGATAGCAAGTTCAAGATGTTGGATATTAGGAAGATTGAGGCCTATGTTAAGTGGAAGTGTGCCATTAAGTTGGTTGGCAGTAACGGACAACGTTTGGAGAGATGATGAATTGTAAAGAGAGGAAGGGATTGTACCTGACAATTTATTCTTCCCAATTGCGAGTACTCTTAAGCCTTTTAATTGGCCTATGGCATCTGGAATATTTCCCACCAAATTATTGTACGTTGCACTGAAATATTTGAGTGATGAAATATTTCCAAAAGATTGTGGAATACCTCCTGTTAGATTGTTTATAGAAAGATGAAGTTTTTCAAGCTTCATCAAAGAGCCTAGCTCAGTTGGAATCTTCCCTTTAAGGTTGTTCACAAGAAGATCTATGAACTTGAAATTGGAGCAGTTGGACAAGCTGGATGGAATCTCCCCTTCCAACGTGTTATTGTTGAGACTAAGCTGTTGTAGTTGGCATAAATGACCGACTTCTTGTGGAATTTTGCCATAGAAGCTGTTATTTTGGAGGTTGATCAACCTAAGAAAGGTGAGGTTTCCAATATTAGGTGATATGGATCCACGCAACTTATAGCCCTCTAGGTTCAAGGCTGTGACTCTTTGGTGCCGATGGCCGCATGTGATTCCATGCCAATTGCAGAAGTTCATAGAATCATTCCATGAGCTCAATATGTTAAAGGGATCATGAGGTACAGATTCTTTAAATTTGAGCAAGGCCAAACGATCAGTCTCGTTTGTTAGAGCAGTGGCTATAATGGCGGTCTGAAAGCAGAGTAGGCATGTGGAAAAAAGAAGAATCACATGAAGGTATATAGAACTAGATGATGCACACAAATTGGTTTGCTGAAGTGTCATTTGGTTTGGAGGAGAAGGAAGCTGGTGACTAAGTGAAATGGAGACTGATGAATCCATTGGGGTTAAGGGCGAAATATGCACTTATATTGAAATCGTACTCCACTAAATACGTTAGCTTATAGTCTTATACTAATAAAAATTCTGTATACCCCACAAATCATAATAACATGACATTCTTTTTTTCTTTATAAAGTAACTAAGATTTAAAATAAAATAAAAATCAGATACATCTCCGACTACCATAAAATTTGATGAAATATAAAAATCAAACATTAAATGGTTTTTCCACCATTTCTCCCCCGTTCCCATACCTTTCTTTGTTTACTTTTTAAAATTTTCATCATTCTTAATTTTTAGTGGGGGTGCAGATTTTCTGTCACTCTCCTCCTTTCCCATTTAAATCTAATTTCTTTTCTTAATTCTTTCAATATTTTATTCTTATTGGCAAATGAACAAGATGGGCTTAAAATATTTGAAGATGTTTGTCCACCACTCATTCCACGTTCCCATGCCTTTCCTTCTTTTCTTCACCTCTTCAACTTTTCTTCAATTTGAAATTTTAATGGGAGAGAGAAGAGTGTAATTTTCCTTAGGTTTTGTTTAGTTGAGAGATGGGAAAGTGGGGGATAGAAGATATTTTCTCTTACGTGTGTTTAGTTGGGAATGAAAACTCTTTTGTTTGATTGAGAAGAAAAATAAGACAATAAAAAATATAGTTTAAATAAAGGGTAAACTACATATATGGTCTCTAGGCTTTATACCATATGCCAATTTGGTCCTTAACCTTTTAAATTTCCTAATTTGGTCTCTAACCTTTTGGTATTGTGTCAAAATGGTCCCCGTTGTTAAGTGCTGGATGAAAAATGTTGATGTGGCTAACGGTAAAATTAATATATTATTTTTATGCCACCTAGGTTTCCACATAAGCTTCCATGTGGAATTAATTTAAAAAATCAAAGTTTTTCTATAAGAGTTTTTCTATAAGAGTTGCTATGTCCACAACATTTTTACAACAAATCACAGGTAGTTAGTTGTTATAGGTTCAAATTTGAACCTAATACTAAGATTACTTTTTTGCCCTAACAATAACAACCAATAACAATCTGTCACTTAAGATTTCTTGTAAAAATGTTGTGAAAATGTTGTGGACATATCATTTCTCTTTTTCTATCTCAGTCCAACTCTCTCTCTTTCTCTGATATATCCCTCTCTCCCTCTCTCTATGCTTATTGCTCAGCCTCCACGACCAAAGCTTACTCAAGGCTAAGCAAATACAAAAATACCCATTCCAAGTCCAAATCTATTTTGATGGAGCTCCTTTTGTCTCATACCATATAACTTCTTGGCTCCTTCAAAGCTCCATGATCAAACTCCATGAAAGAAGTCGATAAAATACAATCTATTCACATTGTAGATGTGTAATTTGTATCCTTCATTCTCTTTGAATAATTTTTATTTAAAAAAAAAAAAAAAAACCCCTTCATTTCTATTCCGTCAAATGGAAAAAGTGAAAGAATGGATAGTATTGGGAAACTTAATTTTAGAAGATGGAAATAGAATAGAAGTTAAAATACCCAGACCTTTGCTATTCACATTGTAGATGTGTAATTTGTATCCTTCATTCTCTTTGAATAATTTTTATTTAAAAAAAAAAAAAAACCTTCATTTCTATTCCGTCAAATAGAAAAATGAAAGAATGGATAGTATTGGGAAACTTAATTTTAGAAGATGGAAATAGAATAGAAGTTAAAATACCTAGACCTTTGCAAAAATAATTTGTTTTTGATTTTGCAAAGCTAAGTTGAAAATACCCAAAGCTTTATACCAAAACAAAAAATTTTAGCCAAATCACATAGATCGCTTTCTCATATCCATACCCATTTACAAAGCAACTTAGAATCGGAAACATCCAAACCCATGTATCCATTTTGAAAAACAAAACAAAATCTAAATCAAATCATACCATCTATATGGCTTGCAAAAATGAATATTACCCACAAATGCAAAGGGCTTCATCCACTCGAAACATACCCATCTTAAATCACCAAACCCTTCTCCTTTAGATTCCCCTCAAGCATAGTTCAAAGACAGATAGAGGCTTAGAACTTTGATCTTGGTAGATTGATGAGAGAAAGCAAGTAAGAGTGAGAGAGCGGGATGTTACAAAAGAGGGTTTGGATTTGGCAACCATTGGTATGATGGCGGTGGCAAGCGGTGGAGAATAGTAGTGGTGTTGAAGGAACTTAGAGAGTGAGCTTCGGTCATGCCATCATGGAGGCTGAGCATAGAAGAGAGAGAGTGAGTCTGAGTTAGATCAAAGAGACAAAGAGAGTAAGAGGGATTGAGTTAGAAAATTGTTGATTTTTTTTAATAATGCCACATGGAAGCTTATGTGGAAATTGCCGTGGCATAAAAGATAATATATTAATTTTACCGTTAGCCACATCAGCATTTTCCATTTAGTACTTAATAGTAGGGGCTATTTTGATACAATACCAAAAGGTTAGGGACCAAATTGACACATTTAAAATGTTAAGGATCAAATTGATATTAAGTGTAAAGACTAGGAACCAAATATGTAGTTTACTCTTAAATAAATTTATTTACATCCTCGTATTACATAAAAAGATTAACAATTTAAAAGAAAAAAATTGTTGCAAAAAAAAAAAATACAATAATGCGTGGGAGGAGAGAGGGGTAGATGAGTAATTTTCCATAAGCCCCTCTTTCCCATATTTTCTCCCCAAAGGAGGAGATTCCAAAATCACACAAAATGGTGGGCCCATAGAGAAAACTACCGGGTCCCCCATTTTCCCCACTCAACCAAACACCCATTTTCTCTCCATTTTTCACCATCTCCATCCTCCAATAATCACCTCAACCAAATGGGCCTTTAAGGTTTAGGATAGAGTTTCATTTCCCCATATGTCAAGTGAATTTTTTGTAATTTTATTTTTTTAAAAATATTTTATTAACATTTTTATCAATTTTGAGGTTTTGGGTATTTTGGTCAAAACAAAGCTTTCAGAGTATTTCAATCGTTTTAGGCGTTTTTTGAATTATTATAGAGTTTGGTTAGATTTTTTGAATTTTAAGTGATTGGATGCCATTGCAAATATGAGGATTTTGTTTTGGGTCTTAAAATCCTAAGTGAATTTGGCATAAAACCAAATCTTTGCTCTTTTAAACTATCAGTACGATATGAGGTCTATTTTCCCTTGGCCCTTGGATTCTAAACTTTATCAAAACCAAAAACAAAACAAAACAAAAAAGAGACCACAATAACCAATAATATTCGGTTGAAATGACAATATCCTCCTTGAATTTTGTGATAAATATATGATGAAATACGATGTTGCAGAATTTTGTGATAAATGCATTTTGGTCAAAACAAAGTGTTATAGAAATACGTATTGGGCTCAACAAAAATGTTCCTAACTTCTTTGTTAGCTTATTGATGAAATCTTTATTTTTTCCTTTACTTATCCAATTTATATGATTTCTCAAAAATTAGGAATGTTTAATTAGGTAATTTGAGGGCATAAGAGATTTTAGCTAGATTTAATATATTTGGACGAAACTTAGGAACAACACTGTAGGTGCTTATCCTTAGGTTCCTCTTTTAAGATTTAATTATGTGGTTATTTAATTAAAAAAATACACTTCCATTACTGGATGAAACTATGTCCAGTATACTTTTATTATGTACCTAAATTAGTTACAGCTAACTTATTAAGATCCATAGCATTAGAAGTTCCGATATCCTTTATTTTTCTCTCGTGGCCCTTGCTCTTTGTGGGAGAGTTTGTCTCATGCTTTTTTTTTTTTTTTTTTTCCTGAAATTCTCTAATGCTTATATATATATATATATATATATATATATTAAGTTGTTAATTATATTAATCTTTTCTCCTTTCAGTGGGAAAAAAAAAGGTTGCGTATTGACTAGCGACTACACGAGTCTACGACTAGTTCGTTTTAGTCGTGTAAATTATTGAAGGTCTATACCTCCCAATAAAACATTTACCAAGAATATATTTTTCCAATGCATCGGTGCTATCAGCTATGTGTGAACATTTGCAGATAGGAAATCATGACCGTGCTGAATTATATAAGTAGTCAGCTTTCCACTCACACTTGAATTCGCAATGGACATTGGGGATTAGAGACCTGGAAGTGAACTGTAATTCACAGTGTTTGACAACTGACAAGTGACAACGGAGCTCTCAACTCACACCACCATGTACGTTAAGCCTTGGTCAACTTATGCATGATATAAAAATCCTACCGAGTAGTTTCCGCGATACAAGCTTAGGAACTGTGTCTAGTCAAGGAAATAAGGTTAGGCTGCAAAGCAACTGGCAGTGATGATGTAGACTACTGCCAGTTGCTTTGCAGCCTAACCTTATTTCCTTGACTAGACACAGTTCCAAAGCTTGTGTTGTGGAAATTACTCAGGATTTTTATATCATGCATAAGTTGACCAAGGCTTAAGTGCTCCATTGTCACTTGTCACACACTGAATTAAAGTTCACTTCCAGGTCTCTAATCGATCCCCAATGTCCACTGTGAATTCATTTTGCATTTGAAAATAAGGTTAGGCTGCAAAGCAACTGGCAGTAGGGTCCCAATACACTACATGATGTTTAAGGCTCTGCTTGGGAGTTTATAAAGGAATGGAATGGAATGGAATAGAATAATCATTAAAGGAATGGAATGGAATAGAATGGAATGGAATGGATTTAGTAGGGAAAGGAATGGAATGGAATAGAATGAAATTTAAAAATCTTGTTTGGATGTTATAAAATAGAGGAATGGAAAGGAATGGAAAGTAAGTAACACTGTTTGGAAGTGACATTGGAAGGAATGGAATGAAATCATTTTATAATAACATTACTATTATACCCCTCATTTTAAAGAACATAAAAAATAATCAATGACAACTTATAATTGCTTTGAAATATTTAGTATTTAGTGGATAATGTGAAACTAGTTAGCCACAATTGGGTCTATGTTAGATTATTGAATTACAATATAGATTTTCAAGGTGAATAGATTGCATCATGCTAAGACCAGAGGTGATAAAACTATTAACATATCAATTTCTTGATATAAAACTAAAATAATTCTAGTTTAAGGAAAAAAGAAAAATTTATTGTAGCTAAAAAACAAGTTATATATATTTCTATGTTGTAAAGCAATTCACGCATCACATATTTATTCTCAACAAAATAAATAGTCTAAAAATGCAAACAAATATCTTTAAAATATATATATATATATATATATATATATATATTTGTACTAAACTACTATCAAATATAAGTTATATGCATGATACATTTACCTTAAAATATGGGTTGAACCTACTACTTTGTAGTGTTTCAAGTGGCACTTGGGTTCCGTTAGGTTGTCGAAGGAATTGATCCTCTAACATAATTATTGATCTTAACACCTTATGAAAATGGCGACTAATGGTCTCACGGGAACGACAAAAAAAGGACATTGTACGATGCGTTTGATTATGTGCTAGCATGTGAAGAGTCTTGCCAACTTGCTCTTCAACCGTGGCACGCTGTGTGTCTTGGAGATCACCATCTCTCCGTAAAATGTCACACAAACCTTGAAAAGCTTGTGGACCCATGCGTATAACATCATAGCATTTTTCACTATTCCTAAGTCGAGACATTATTTCATCACGCACTTTCTGTCTTTCTATGGCTGACTGTGTAGGAATGTGCAGAACACGCCTTCTTTTTAGTCGTTGCCTTTGATGGATAATGTAACACAAATAACGGCATGCAGCATGAACCAAGGCTAGTTTTCGCATAAAGTCTGAAAAAATTATGGTCTTAAGTACCTCATCATTCAAATCCATCTATGTACAAAAAATAGTTATGTTATCAGTCCAACTCAAAAAAATTATGGGCACATGTTCTAAAAAAAATAGTTACGTTATTAGTCTAACTAATTATAAGTTTAGATTTAGCTGGAGCTGCCTCTAACCGAGTCAGGGTTCAAAGTCAAAAAAGGATGTAAAGTATATGCTTAATTAAATGGAGGGCTCTAAGAGAAAGTTGCTAGTTTCATACCTAACTGATATTATTTTTTATAACAAATTGAGAAACTCTAATTAAATAATTATTACACCACATATAGGACTTCTTGTGCCTTTTGTTGAATTCATATTATATTTTCTCAATTATGAGTTAGGATTTTAGTTCAGTGGGGCAAGGTTACAAGATAATAAATAAATAAATAAATAAATACATAATATACATGTATTTTAGTACATTATTAATACAAAATTTGGCGAACTAGACATGATCAGCAGAAGGCCAATGCCAACAAGCATTTGTATTCTTACAACGTAGAACAATCACTTATATATATAAGTGATTGTTCTACGTTGTAAGAATGTTGGCATTTGTATTCTTACAACGTAGAACAATCACTTATATATATAAGTGTTCTACGTTGTAAGAATGTTGGCATTTGTATTCTTACAACGTGAACAATCACTTATATATAAGTGATTGTTCTACGTTGTAAGAATACAAATGCATGTTGGCATTGGCCTTCTGCTAATCATGAGTTAGCATTTGTATTCTTACATTATTAATCTTCGAGGAATTCCCTCATACATCTGTACCAGTATAGTCCACATCCTTTATTTCCTCAACTACGAAGCTATAGCTGACCCAACCTTTCCTGAAACATCTGCATTATATTAGCTTAAACTAATATAATATATTAGTTTAAACTAAATTCATTAACCTGAGAGGAATATCATCTAACAAAAACCCTCTCTATAGCCCTCACCCTCGCCTAATAAAAAGATGGCTGACTTAAAAAATACTCTGTTTCTTGACCGAAAAACAGAGCATATCTCCTAACATGAAAGGCAAATAGCACTATTTGGATAGCCCCCAACGAGTGTAAAATTTGTAAACCAACTAAAACCCTTCCTCTCTTACTCACTAACATGTTATGCCTATATCTTTATAGGAAGACAAACTAACAAGTGTATAGGCAATAAAACAGTCAAGCCACCATTTGCTTTTCATTACATACTACGAAAACTTACTAGCCTAACTATATATAAGGTGATGCTGGATTTACCAAAGGCTGTGACTTAATTACAAGACTAGTCATTACCATGTTACTCTTTTTAAGTAATGTATCAGTATCACCCTACACAACGAAGAGTACTATAAAAAAAATGTTTCAAACTTCTGGGAGAGCAAGATCAAGTTGAGGAGAAAGAGGGTTCTTTTCAAAATCAAGCAGTTTGTGATCAAATCCAGAAGACAAGTCAACTAATCAACTAATCAATCCAGCATACCGAATACAGGGGAATGAAAGGAAAAAAAAAAAAGGAAACAAAACAATTGAAACAATGAAAGCAAAACAATTGAAACAATTGAAAAAATTTTTAAAAGTAAATAAATCAATGAAATCAAAACAGTTGAAAAACTCACAGTTGGGATTAGCAGCAACGTGAGAAAGGAGCGGCAAAGAGAGAGCAAAAATATTGGTACGGCTGGTTGTGATTAGCAGCAGTGTGAGAAAGGAGCGGCAAAGTGAGAGCAAAAATATTGGTACAGCTGGCTGAGAATAAAGAGGGCTAAGATTCAAGGGGTAGTTTAGGGATTTCAATAAAAATTTCATTAAACCTAAATCCATTCCCTCCTATTCCTCCCAATTTGGGGGGAACAAAAATTTGAGAATTTGAGGGCTTAGGAGGGAATGAGTATTCCCTCTTAACCATTCCATTCCCTCCTACCTAAACTCGCAAACAAGGGAATGAACTTTCCATTCCCTCCGTTAAAACTCCCAAGCAAGAGGAAGGGAAGAATATTCTAAAAATATTCTTTTCTTTCCATTCCATTCCATTCTATTCCCTCCTCCCAAGCGGAGCCTAAGGTGTACATCATGTAGTGTTTTGGGTGGAACAGTGGTAGAAATCTATACCTCCCTGAATTTCGAATATTAAATACCATGTTCTGGCTAGATATGCTAAGGATATAGTGGAAGATGTTGTATGGATTGAAGATTCACCTCCCTTTGCTGTGGAGGCGTTGTGTTATGATGCTGTTTCTATTTAATGAATTGTGAGGATGTTGTCCTCTTCCAAAAAAAAAAAAAAAAAAAAAAAAAAAAAAGAAAAAAGAAAGAAAGAAAAAAGTTTAAGTTTGTTCTAGATTTCAATAAAAAGTTTAATGGTGATGATGTCATAAAAAAATTAAAGAATACGCAAGCCCTACGTCTAAAAAAATATGAAGGAAAATGTTTTTAAAAAAATGTTGCAAGTTCCATATGAAAAGGAAAAAAAAAAAAACGTTATGCTTCTTTCTTTATAAATAGTACACTGCTTCATGATTTTTATAAATAAGTATTAAATGAATATGTCAAAATTTTTGTAGCATAACTAGTTAGGCAATTCTAATTTTTAACAATGATATTTATAGTTTAAATTTTCTATTTTTTTTTAATTGTAAGTGTAACTATTGAATTATCAAAAATAAATAAGTGTCAGAGTATTTTTAGTATTAGTAAGTCAAATGAATAACTTAACCCATTTATTCTTAGTAATAATTTATGATAAAATGACATATTATCATTTTTATTTATTACTACTAAATAATAATGATAATATGTCATTTTTTTTAAATAATAAAAAAATGAAGAAAAACAACAGTTTTTTTGAGGAGGAAGAAAAACAACAGTTGAAATCGGTTTTGGTTCCTCATTTTGACGTGTCACTAGTAATTAGTTTTAATCAATTTTTGACCAATTTTACAGTTGGCTAGTTTTTACTAGCTAGGATCGCATCGGCCTAGATAATAATTCATTGTTAATTTAATCAGATCGATCGATTTGATTCCATTTTTAAAACCATGTTATTTTATGCAAGACAAATACCAAATAATAATTTAAGATGTTGGTAGACCTTGGCAAAATTGAACCCCAACCCAAGATTTTTTGACTCAGAGAAACAGACGAGTCAACTCGTGCCAATTGGAATGTTGGGTTCGGTCAAATCAACCCATGACCCAACCGAACCTGTTTTTAAAAGAATGGACTTAAAAGGAAATTCCTTTGCTTATTATTATTTATAATCTATAAATTTTGAAGGTCATATACAAAGTTGTATGATTTTCCTTATTGGAAAGAGAATTATGGTTAGTTTTCAAAGCTTTTGTTAACGGCATGCGACCTCTTAAGCATTTCAATAACCGTGATCACTTCTTACTCAACTTTTAGCATTAGAGGTAAAATTCGTACTTAAGGTCTGTTTGGATTGAACTTATTGTTACTGAAACTGAAAACTGAAAACTAAAAACACTGTAGCAAAATAATTTTTAAATTGTAAATAGTACCGGTGGACCCATTTTTAATATTTTTTTAGTACATAAACAGTATATGCACATGCACTATTCATAAACTGTACCTTTTGTCTCTGAAAGTCAACATAAGCGGCTGAAAAGAAAAAAAAAAAGAAAAAAAAAAGAGAACCAAAACGCCAACGCTAGACGCAGACGTGCAATCCAAATCGCACCTTAGGGTCCGTTTGTTTTGGGTGAAAACAATTTCAGAAAAGCATTTTTCGTAAAATAGGCTGTTTGGATGCAAAGGAAAATTCGGTCAAACGGAAAATCATTTCCGTTGACCTCCAAAAATACCCTCTGATTACGGAAAATCATTTTCGTTGTCATTTTACCTTCAATTTACTTCCGGAGAGAGAGAGAGAGAGAGAGAGAGAGAGAGAGAGAGAGAGAGAGAGAGAGAGAGAGAGAGAGAGAGAGAGACCCACGACCCACTGATCCGGCGACCCACCGCCACTCGTCGTCGACCCATGAAGACCCACGACCCACTGATCTTCGAACCAGAGCCGGCGACCCATGATCCCAGAGCCTAGAGCTTTCGAGCCAAACCCAGACCGTCGACCCAGACCTTCGACCGACGACCCATCGCCTTCGACCTTCGACCGATGACCTATCACCTTTGACCTTCGACCTTCGAACCATCGCCTTCGACCCAGACCCAAATGGCGACCCATCGCTCTCTCTTCCTCGATCTCGTCGACGACTCAGTGTTGTTGTCGTTGTTGCTGGAATTTTTTGTTGTTGTTGGTGTTGTTGTTGTTGCTGGAGCCGGAATTTGTTGTTGTTGTTGTCGGAATTTTGTTGTTGTTGTTGTTGTTGGTGTTGTTGTTGTCGCCGGAGCCGGAATTTGTTGTTGTTGTTGCCGGAATATGTTTTTGTTGTTGTTGTTGTTGGTGTTGTTGTTGTTGCCGGAAAATGTGAAAAAATTTAGGAAAATAGCATTTTCCTAATAGAACCAAACACATGAAAATGTTTTTCACAACAATTTTCATAATACAACCAAACACATGAAAATATTTTCCTTTTCCGAAAAATAGCATTTTTGGAAAATAGGTATTTTTCGAAAAATATTTTACGGGAACCAAACGGACCCTTAGTATCAATCTTGTCTTTTGCTCAATAATGTGAGAGATTTGCAGTCAAATTAGGTTGTATGGATTTTGCGGTGATATATATATATATATATATAAATAGATTTATAGATTTAGTCATAATTATAAAATTTAAACCCTTTATTGACTTGGTTACTTTGTATACTTAATTTATATTAAAATTTTGCATTGTAAATGAAAATTTTAATGAAATTACTCGCCAACTTAAGAAGCAATAATTAAGTATGAATATTTCTACTTGTTGAGGTCCAAAATTTCACAACAAAGCCCATTTCATAAAAAAAAAATAATAATAAAGAAGGCCCAATTCGTTTAACAAGAAGAATCGACGTCAATGCCCTATGTATGTTTAGATTTCCAGCAAAAAAGGCCATTAAAATTTCCAGCAAATTCCAGTGAAAGAGTTGGGACGAGATCCCAGAGGCTACCAGAGGCTCGGGATTCTCAGGACGTGCAGCACAGCTAAAGTGAAGTAAAGCAGATTTGAAGAGAAAAAAGAGACAAAAGGCACGCGGACTTTATGACCCAGATACACAGTGGAAGTACAAAGCAAAACACAGGAGCTTTGGTTCCAACCATTTGAAGAAAGAGACAAGGAAAAGTACGACTGGAAAAGCTGGAGCAAAAGCCAAAAAGCCTCAGGTCAGCCAACGGGAAAATCTGAAAATAGGAAGCTAGCTGGGAGACTTTCATCTGGTCGCAACAAAAAGAAAGAAACTATGGATAAAAGGAAACGACATGATCCTGAAGCAACCAGGCACGGGACAAACTCTAAGGGGCAAAAGGGAGAAATCACTAGTACCCCAGAGCTCGATTTGTGCTATAAAAGAAGGAATGATGCAGAATAGAAGGGGGAAGGGGAATCGTTAAGATAACTCTGTAAAACTCAAGAAAAACAGAGGAACCACTCCTGGTATCCCAGAGACAGCCACTATAGCACATATTTAGATTCAACAAATTCAAACTTTGCAAGTCTTGGAAGCTTGAATAGCTATCAAAGTCTGTAATTTTTGAACTTAGTTGAACCTTGTATCACGTCTTAGTGAGCATATTGTAATCCATGATCAAGAAAATAATGAAATACCTCATATTGATTTGAGGATCTCTAACAATTATTTCATGCATTTCTTTATTGCATTGTCTTCCTTTACTATTTCTTGCTAAAATCCTTCTCATCTAACTATCTTGGAAGGCAAAGCTTAAGCAAAGCCACTCGGACTTGAGTTCCAAATCCCACAAGTCTTGTGCAAAAGCACCAAGTCTGTGAGAATTGGGGTCAGGATCCTTGTGGCAAAATCATTTTCATGAAACTCATTTACATATATGTATATGTATTAAATGTATATCCTAATCTAAGAAACTAACAATTATTTGAAGATATGTGTAGTGTGTTTTGTTTTTTTTTATGTAGCACCTATAGAGATAAAGGGAAAGGGCAAAGCTCTATTACATAATAAACATGGAAAAGATCATATAGTTCAGAGAACCAGAGATTCTGGATTCTTACAGGCCTAATACGCCTCGGAATCCCACGACAGTATGCCCGGGATCCCACGACAGTACGCCCTGAGGTACCAAGAGGAATTGCATTTTTCATCTTGAGGAGTTTTATGTGACTTGCGCACAACTTGGTTCGTAATCAGCCCCATTTAGCTGCAATGAACCAAGCCCAGTCCACCAAAACAACAAGTATTTGGGCCCGGGATCCTTGTCTCTACTTGGGCCTGTGTGCCAAGAAAAAAAGGCACCCTCACATTTTGGCGACTCCACTGGGGACTGGGAAAAAGGAGAGGGAAAAAGCAGTCCCTTCGCAAGCATGGCTTCAAAGCTAGGAAACACCTAGAGGAAGGAAAGTTCCTCTTAGTGCATTCAACATCAAGATCCTGAAAGTGCGGGTTCCTTCAATGAACGTTCTACCAAGGGACTCTATATGGAATTTTGGGAAACTTCCCAACATAAGATAAGTTTTATGCATCATTATTTTCTCCATTTTATATTTTGACCATAATGGACTGAAATCTATGGTTTTCAAAAGGATAGCTATCACTATGTTGCATGAAAGCAAAAGCATTGTCTTGTTTAATAATAGAAGTGGACACTTGTTCTATATAGAATCATAAATAAGTTTAGTTGTCATACTCATCCTCCAATTAAATGGACCTCATTTAAAGATGTTCATAAAAGAAAACTGCCCAGCTGAATCAATTAGTTTTGAAGAATAATAAATAAATAAAATGAGGTCCTAAACTTTGATTAGCATTTATGTAGTTAGTTTAGTCCTAAACTTTGAAGTCCAAAACTTGAAGATGCTTATTAAATGAGGTATTGGTGGTGTGAAACTACTTTGTACCATTGATCTCTAAAGGCAACTCACTAATCTCATAAAACTTAACTAATACTAAAGGTGTTTTGAGAGTACAGCCAACCTATATAGTACAACCAAAAAGTTGAAAAAAATAAATGTTGAACTTAGCTAGAAGAAACAAAATCTTGTTTCTCATGAGGATTCTACTCTTTACAAAAATGGGGGTAAGAGGGGTCATGTAATAATATTTTAACAATCAAAACATTGTCTCATTGCTAAAAAAAAAAATGGAGAAGTGAGCAAAAAAAAAAAAAAGAAGATTGATGGAATGAAGATTGTATGAGCTACACAGTAAAGCAATTACCTCATGTTTGGGGGCTGATTTATTTTCTTTAAAAAAAAAAAATTCATAATATTGTTTCATTTCTTTTTTTTAAAAAAAAAAGAGAAAAAAAAAAAAAAAAAGAGAAAGAGAAGTAAGTGAATCAAAGAGGCTTGATGAAATGTAAATTACATAGCAAAGCAATCGCCTCACATTGTGAGGCTAAATAATTTTGCAGCAACTTGATAATAATGTCATATGGTGTAGGTTCACAAAATGGACAAGTTTTCTTGGCTCCGCCCATGGATTTGGCAAAATGGAGTAGTTCCATGATCCCAGCAAAGCCTAGGAGATCCTTGACTCCAGGAAGCAAAGCCTGGGAGATCCTTGATCCCAACAAAGCTGAGGGGATCCTTTATTCCAGCAAGGCTGAGTACACCCTCGATTCCAGCAAAGCCTAGGAGATCCTTGACTCCAGGAAGCAAAGCCTGAGAGATCCTTGATCCCAACAAAGCTGAGGAGATCCTTGATTCCAAATGAGATCCTAGATTTCAAAAAAAAAAAGAAAAAAGAAAAAAAAAAAAGAGTAGCTCCCTGGGTCTAGACACGAATCCAACAAAAATGGAGTAGCTCCTTGATTTCAAAGAAGTTGAGTAGTTCCTTGGTTCCAACCATGGTTCTAGCAAAATGAATTAGTTCTTTGGTTCCAGAAAATTTTTTGAGTTGTTCCTTGATGGAATAGTTTTTTGATTCTAGCAAAGTGGAAGAATTTTTTTGGTTCCAACAAAGTTGAAGTACCTCCATGGTTCCAGCAAAGTTAAATGGTTATAAAAAAAAATGGAGGCATAAATTTTTTTTTTTTTTTTTATAGAAGTTCCACAATAGCATCAAGAGAAGGTGGATCAAGCATGGTTCAAAAACTACCCTATATCTTGGGGGCTAAAGCCTATTGCGCGATGGGCCTTGAATATATTTTGAAGAAAATCAATAGAGACACTACGTTGCAAGTCAGCAGCAAAATCAACATTATTGAAAGCTCAACAACTATACAATACATCTATCATTTCTTATATCTCAACAAATGGGCCCACCCATGGAAATAACAAGATTTGGAGGAGATACAGAGACCACTGAAGGACACCGACAACTAGCTCTAAAGGCCAACCATGAGATCACGAGTATTGCCTAATCCTCTCAATGTACCACTAGTACATGAAAGAGGAATTGAATGGGAAGTCCACAAAAAGTCACTGCCAATCCTAGTCCTTTCATCCAGTACAAAGTAAACTTTGTGAAAAATATACTTTATGATGAATCGGCTCCAACTGGAGAATATCCTATTGTTAGGATCCTGGGGGGCTCCCATCTTAAGGATCCCGAGGGGCTCCTATCTCAGAAGAAGAAGAAACCTGGAGGGAAGACAAAATTTTACTTATGAAGGCACGAGGGACCTGAATGTAGCCTACAAAAGGATCTTGGACCACCATCTTACATAATAGCCCAGGAAGAGATCTTGGAGGAACTTGGGGATACGATGAGTCAGAATATCCCATCTCCAGGATCCCGAGGGGCTCCTATCCCAGAAGAATGAAACAATACCCATGGTTTGAGGGATCCCTAGGACAGAAAAAAAAAAAAAAAAAAAGACAGAAGAAGGAAGGCTAATATACTGCTTTTGAAGATCATGGAGAAACTTATGGATATGGAAAGGAAAGCATAAATCCTACCAAAGGAAAAACTAGGAGAGGTGAACTTGGGGGCTGACCCAAGGAACCCGGGGCCTATCCTAATCAACAGTTAGTTATCGGTACAAAAAAAAAAGGCAACTAGTAGAGCTATTGTAAATATGAAGATTTATTGGCGTGAACTCCTTCAAATTAAATAAGGCACGTCCAAAGGATAAATTTCCTTTGCCTAACATCGATCTCCTCATAGATCCAGCCAAGGCAACAACAATATCAACCATAAAGAGGCATACCATGGTCGAGGAACTTAAGAGCTTCTTGGAAAGAGTTTCTTACATTAGGAAGTTCACACCAAGACCAGCCTTGGTCACTAGTGGACTATCCAAACTGTTGAAAAAGGAGAATGTCCTCATATGGGGAGCTGAGCATCCAATCATAAAACTTCAACATGAGTCATTCGCCTACCTTATGGGTACTAGTCCATGGCAAAATCATTATTGTTGTACCTGGGATCCTGATCCTAAGCATACAGAGCATTAAAGGAAACCGAAATGAGGTATCCCAACATAGAAAGAGCGCATTTGGCGGTCATGCATCTCAACAACTGAATCATTACTTTTTACCACCAAATCCTATTAGTGATAAGCTCTCATCCAATAAAAACCCTCCTCCATCAGCCTTTGCGATCTTGAAGAGTGGCCCAGTGGCTAATATTAATTTCCCAATACAACATAGGTCCTAAGGATCCCCAGAGCTGTCAAGAGCTAAGTTGTAGCAAACTTACTGGTCTAGTTCCTTGAAGAAGAGGAGTACCTATCGAGTGAGAAGATCTCTAAAAAAAAAAAGCAGTAGCGATAGAGATCCTTGTAAAGAAACAGACTATGAGATTTGTAAAGACAGCCTTCAACGAGCACGCCTAGAGGAATCCTTCCTCTTCCAGGATCCCCGTAAGAGGATCACCCACTTGAAGAAAACACCATGATAGAATCATCTTGGTGGAGCTCCTGGCCACCAATTCACCAGTGAAAGCAACCTTAGATGACTCATAAAAAAAGTTTATTTTCATAAAAGATTTGTTCACAACCAAGAGAGGATATTATAGAAGATCCTCGGAGAAGGAAACAAATCCTCAACCCTTTAAAGAAAAGAAAAGAAATCAGTTCAGTGAGTCCACTTGAGAACGAGGGGCTACGAAGGAACTTTCTTTGAAAATTGAAAAAATTCGATGGTCATGAATGAATTTTCCAAGTAGCATGGCCTAGGACTTGGGAAAGGAAAAATTTTCCATGTACCTAGCCTAGGACTTGAACAAAACAGAATTTTCCAAGTGACATGGCCTAGGACTTGGGAAAGGGAAAATTTTCCATGTACCTAGCCCAGAACTTAAACAAAACAGAATTTTCCAAGTGGCATGGCCTAGGACTTGGGAAAGGGAAAATTTTCCATGTACCTAGCCCAGGACTTGAACAAAACAGAATTTTCCAAGTGACATGGCCTAGGACTTGGGAAAGGGAAAATTTTCCATGTACCTAGCCCAGGACTTGAACAAAACAGAATTTTCCAAGTGGCATGGCCTAGGACTTAGGAAAGGGAAAATTTTCTATGTACCTAGCCCAGGACTTGATCAAAACAAAAATTTTCCAAGTGACATGGCCTAGGACTTGGGAAGAGCAAACTTTCCATGTACCTAGCCCAGGACTTGGCCTAGAACAAATTTTCTAAATACATGGCTCAGATATTGGCCAAGACCAAAAGTTTCCAAGTACAACCAAGAAAATGGTCAAAAGCAAAAGTTTATGGGTATAAGCTGTAGCATGTACCAACAATAGGTACAAGTGCAGATTGTAAGCATATCCCAATCATGGCTGCAACTTGTAGCACGTACTAGCAATAGGTACAAGCCATACCACGTCCTAGCAAAGGGTGCAAATTGTAAGCAAGTCCCAACGAGGGGTACAAAGAGAAAGAGCCTCGAGTGGGTATGAAAACCCAAAAGTGGGTGTATAAAGTACACAAGATTGACCTCCTTGAAAGAAATTGGCTCAAGGGAGCCTAAGGAAACAAGGAAAAGCATGGATACTTTTGCAAATCTCTATACAAAGAGGTTAGTCAATGACATTGCAAACCAGCTAGTAACATTTCCCTCCTCCTACAAGCTGTAAACTCACCAAAGGCTTGGAGGTACTTCAATTCAACAAAAGAAAGGTACCCTTTCGGTAAGCCCACTCATTAATACCATGTTTGAATATATCAAAACACTACAGAAAGTTGTGCAAGAGGTATCACCCATGCACTAATACTTTATGCATATAGATTAAAGTGAAAATTCTAATATTTTGGTTTTTCTTACTTGACCAATTATCAAAAATCAAAATTTGGAATTCTTGTGTGGTTGAAATCCTCACATGGTTTCATATACATGAAATAATTTTATTGCTATGTCTTTGTTGAGGTTCAAAAATAATTAAATAGCCACAAATAGGCCCAAAAAAAAAAGAGAGATGGAAAAAGACTCTAAGCCCATTTCACACAAAAGAAAAAAGAGAGGAAATAAAGGGTGGGTTCTCACAATAAAAGGAAGAAGAAAAGAAAGAAAAGGAAAGGAGCCTAGAGGACCTAATCCAAAGGTCCACAAAGAAAAGGGCCCAAGAAAACAGATAAAAGAAATAGCAAGCCGAAGGAAGCCCAGAAAGAAGAATTGAGTCGGGACGCCCAGAAGCAGTACCAGAGGCAGAGGATCCCTGGACGCGTGAAGTGAAACTAAAGGAGATTTGAAGAGAGAAAAGAGACAAAAGGCACGCAGACCTTATGACCCAGGCACACAGTGGAAGTACAAAGCAAAAATGCAGGAGCTTTGGTTCCAACAATTTGAAGAAAGAGACAAGAAAAGTACAACTGGGAAAGCTGGAGCAAAAGCCAAAAGGCCTCAGGTCAGCCAACGGGAAAATCTGGAAATGGGAAGCTAGCTGAGAGACTTTCACCTGGTTGCAACAAAAAGAAAGAAACTATGAAGAAAAGGGAAACGACATGATCCTGAAGCAACCAGGCACGGAACCGACTTCAAAGGGCAAAAGGGAAAATCGGTAGTACCTCGAGAGCCCGAGGCTGTGCTATAAAAGAGGGGGAAGGAAAAAGGATAGGACATTGAATTCTGGACGATTAGATCATTTGCTAAGGCATTTAAAATTGGTTTTCGGAAGTCTCATAAAAGTTGTAAAAGAGGCTCTGTAAAACTGAGGGAAAACAGGGGAATTCGTTCCCGATATCCCAGAGACAGCCGTTACAGTACGCGCTCGGATTCAACGAATTCAAACTTTGCAAGTCTTTGAAGCTTGAATGGCTATCAAAGTCTGTAATTTTTGAACTCATTTGAACCTTGCATCATGTCTTAGTGAGCTTTGTAATTGCAATTAAAAGAAAACTAATGAAACACACCTCACTAATTAGAGGATCCCTAACGTATTCTTTATATTGTATTTCATTTACCATGCATTTCCTTTACTGTTAAAAGCTCATTCAATACGAATACTTTTTTTTTTTGTTAGTTGTTTGTATTGTAGGAAGTTTGTTCTGTGCGCCAATCAATTCTTAAAACAGCCCGTTAGCTGCGGAGAATTGATCCCAGTCCACCAAGAACATCTCACACGGCCCAGGATCCTTGGGCCATAGTGCTAAAGAAAAAAAGGCACGCTCACAGTCTTATGTGGCAATTGGCTTTTCCAGTGCATACACTGGGGGCTAAGATAAGATTAAAAATTTTCATTAGATATATCTTTCACTTGATAAAAATTGAGAAGCCTAGTGCAAACTTTACTATACTAAGTTCAACCATTGTTATTTTCTTTAGCTCATGAATAGCAATATAATTGGTGGCGCGATATGTGAATAATTTGCTACAATCTGAAATATTACACAATCTCTCACAATTTGGAAAAAAAAAAAAAATAAGGCAAAGATCAAGAGCATCCACAAGAAGAGCAAGGTCTTTAGCTAAAGCAAGGCATGGAGATGTTCTTAAGCATTCTAAGCCATGTCCTCAGGGAAGTTTCTATCTCTTAATACATTTTGAGAAGAATAGCTAGCCTTGATTAGACTTTAAATCAGCATGTTTATATGATTCAATGACTTATTATATCATGGCCTCATTAGTAAGTCACTATTCATGGACAAAAATCTCATGTGGCGAACATTTGGGTATTATTCACCTTAGCCATAGCAAGCATGTACTACAATGCATAGAATATCTTTGGCAAAGTTCATGGGGGCTGCTCTCACTCAACCTATTTTGTAAAACAAACAAAATCTTGTTGACAAAGCAATGCAATCTGATATTGATATTTAATTTTTGTATGCTACTTTCAAAAAGCATATCCTAGAATTACTAGCAAAAAACACTAGTGCTAGAAATATACTTTTGGCATCAAATGCAATACCAATATAATTTTGGCTATATATGAATATCTCATTTTTGGCCTGACAAAATTGACTTGTTTTATGGAAAATTGAATACCAATCTACAGCTTAATATTAACATGAAGGTGAATTCTAATCTTTGGCAACATGTTAGTTCATTCCATGAAGGAAGTGTAGCAATTCACTTGGAGTTTCCCTCAAGAATTATTTGATCTACACATTGGTTCTACAAAACAGGAAAGTGTCCAAAAACAATTTATTTTCTCGCGCGTGGGCTACAGTTAACCCACGAGCTCGGGGGGTTAATGTTGAGGTCCAAAATTTCACAACAAACCCCATTCCATAAAAAAAAAAAAAATAAAGAAGTCCCAATTCGTTTAGCAAGAAGAATCAACGTCAAGGCCCTATGTATGTTCAGATTTCCAGCAAAAAAGGCCATTAAAAAGTTCAGCAAATTCCAGTGAAAGAGCTGGGACGGGATCCCCAGAGGCTACCAGAGGCTCGGGATCCTCAGGACGTGCAGCACAGCTAAAGTGAAGTAAAGCAGATTTGAAGAGAGAAAAGAGACAAAAGGCACGCGGACCTTATGACCCAGACACGCAGTGGAAGTACAAAGCAAAATGTAGGAGCTTTGGTTCCAACCATTTGAAGAAAGAGACAAGGAAAAGTACGACTGGAAAAGCTGGAGCAAAAGCCAAAAAGCCTCAGGTCAGCCAACGGGAAAATCTGGAAATAGGAAGCTAGCTGGGAGACTTTCATCTGGTCGCAACATAAAGAAAGAAACTATGGAGAAAAGGAAACGACATGATCCTGAAGCAACCAGGCATGGGACAAACTCTAAGGGGCAAAAGGGAGAAATCACTAGTACCCCAGAGCTCGATTTGTGCTATAAAAGAAGGCATGATGCAGAATAGAAGGGGGAAGGGGAATCGTTAAGATAACTCTGTAAAACTCAAGAAAAACAGAGGAACCGCTCCCGGTATCCCAGAGACAGCCACTATAGCACATACTCGGATTCAACAAATTCAAACTTTGCAAGTCTTGGAAGCTTGAATAGCTATCAAAGTCTGTAATTTTTGAACTTAGTTGAACCTTGTATCACGTCTTAGTGAGCATATTGTAATCCACGATCAAGAAAATAATGAAATACCTCATATTGATTTGAGGATCTTTAACAATTATTTCGTGCATTTCTTTATTGCATTGTCTTCCTTTACTATTTCTTGCTAAAATCCTTCTCATCTAACTATCTTGGAAGGCAAAGCTTAAGCAAAGCCACTCGGACTTGAGTTCCAAATCCCACAAGTCTTGTGCAAAAGCACCAAGTCTGTGAGAATTGGGGCCAGGATCCTCGTGGCAGAATCATTTTCATGAAACTCATTTACATATATGTATATGTATTAAAATGTATATCCTAATCTAAGAAACTAACAATTATTTGAAGATATGTGTAGTGTGTTTTGTTTTTTTATGTAGCACCTATAGAGATAAAGGGAAAGGACAAAGCTCTATTACATAATAAACATGGAAAAGATCATATAGTTCAGAGAACCAGAGATTCTGGATTCTTACAGGCCTAATACGCCTCGAGATCCCACGACAGTACGCCCTGAGGTACCAAGAGGAATTGCATTTTTCATCTTGAGGAGCTTTATGTGACTTGCGCACAACTTGGTTCGTAATCAGCCCCATTTAGCTGCGGTAAACCAAGCCCAGTCCACCAAAACAACAAGTATTTGGGCCCGGGATCCTTGTCTCTACTTGGGCCTGTGTGCCAAGAAAAAAAGGCACCCTCACACTACTATAAGATCTACCTACCAACATTGAGTAGATTGAGGTGTTATTCAAATTAAATATTTAACTTTTTTTTTCTTTACCTAATGTGTTAGGTTTTATTCTTAAAGTTTTACTTGCTTAGTTATCTTTTTTGGTAATTTAACTTCATTATTATTTTATATGCAACAAGTGCATTTGAGGAGCTTGATATGGTCCACATCTTTTATAATGTGTGTGTATATATATATGGTCCACATCATCTTTTTTTTTTTTTTCTTTTTTTTTTTTTTTGTGGTGATGATAATATTTGTGAGTTTTGGATTGTGAAAAACTAAAAGAAATTGTGTTTTATAATTTTTATTCAACTTTTACTTTTGCTTAGTTCTCTTTTTTTGGTTCACTTATTTGTATTGAAAAAGAAGATAAAGACAATATCATATTATTGTTATTGTTGTTGTTGTTGTTGTTGTTATTTGAAAAAATACTAGTCAACCTGATCGAACCCAACTGATTCAACATGTAACTAGATGGACTCAGCTTGTTTTGTAATCTGTTTTGGATAACTTGTTTCTTACCCAAATCCGAATAAGTCTAATTCTAATTTTATCAACCCAACCCGTTTGCCAAATCTACCAATTAGTTCCATTGCAAAAGGTTTGTAACTTAAAAGTGCAGTAGGCTATAATATAGCTTTAAAAAGATAAGAATGAAACAAAGATATAGAATAATTGGACACGAATGAACTTTTCACCATCTTTGAATTTTGCCTTAAGCATAAGAATAATATGTCTAATGACATAAAAAATTTTATGATATTTTTTATAATTTATGAGGTGATAGATTATGATTGATGTATGTAGAATTGATGGTAGTGTTGGTTCAAAAAAATTGATGTTGACTAATTACAATTTGTCATCTACAACGAGTATTGTAGGGTGTCCATTAAGGTTTTTTTTTTTTTTTTTTTTTCTTTTATGTCAGATTTTTTATTAGTTTTATATGGTATGAAGCCAGTGGAACTAACTTTTTAAATTCCAGTTATTATTTCAGCCATATTATTAGCTAATCTCATTAATTTATGCAACTTTTTTATTGGTTGAATTCCATGACAACTCATCCTTAACTGCAAGCACCTTATGATGCTTATTAACATTGCCCTTTATTATATGTGTACCACTCTTGAATTGAAAAAAATAGCATGGTTTGATACTAACATGAAGAAGAATCAATTATTTTCACATTGAATGTTCCACATTTTTCCAACGGGAATGGTTTGATAGTTTCATGTAGGGGTGAAAATTTGTGTTCGTGTGTCGGATTCGTTTCGTGACAACTCATGAGTATCCAACTATATAGGTCAACACTAACCCGACATATTTATTAAACAGGTTAAGATTCCTCAACTCTAAAACGATCTATTTATTAAACGGGTCAGTTGTGTTGACTTATTTATCAGATTTTATCAAAATGAAATAAAAACAAATTATGAAAAAACAAACAAATAAATATCTTTAATATAAAATCTAGAACTAACAAGTAGCTGCATCACAAATAATCAATTACAATATGTCAAAGAAAATAGATCACAACAACTAATAAGTTTATATACCTAGGGTTTGAAGGGTATATTGGTATAATGTCATTTAATCAGACGAGTCAAATAGGTTCCATTGGTTGAACACTAACTTAATCCATTTATTAAACGGGCCAATCGTGTCAATCCAAATATAACATGAATCCATCAAGTTTCAACCCATAACCTGCTAATTTTGTATCGTATTGTGTCGAGTTTACGGGTCGTGTCCAATTTTACCGCCCCTAGTTTCACATGGGTTGCTTGGACGATGTTTAACATTATCATAAAGTCATTGACTCCACACTTGACGTTTGAATCATGATTTTCCACCGTGTTTGACACTTCGCATGGTAATAAATTTGTCCCTGCTGCCTTGCAAAAAACGATGATAGTAATTTCGAAAGTCTCAACTTTCAAGTCATTGTTTTACTAACAGATTTGGGTCTAACGTTCCACTCGATTTCCTCACTGAATAAAGAACATTTGTAAGTCACATTTTCAGTTCATAAAAACAGTCTACGTAATACACAGTGTGAAATAAAAAATACCAAGAAATAGTAATACTGTCTTAAAAGGAATATCGGCTAGCAACAATGCCGTGAGGTGTTAGAAATGAAAAATGATTTTCCTCTCTCAAATGAGGTGCCCCTACCATCTCTTTAGAAAGGCTTTAGGCTTGGGGTTCAAGTAATAATTTAGCAACAATAGTGTAATTTGGGATGCTTTAGGCCTGTTTGATTAGATATTTTTAGTAACGTTGTTTAAGTTTTGTAAAAATATGTGTAGGTAAAAAAGTTTGTGGATATACGTATTTTGGTGTTTAAACAACAGTTGACATTGTTTAAACACCGTTACCAAATGGGGCCTTTATGTTTGTAATTCAAATCTCATTTTTCCCTCTTTTGTAGTTTTTATGCCATACACCATATCAATCATACTTAATTACTTTAGGCTTTGTTTGATTGGATGGTAGAAGAGATAGTTTTACCTTATGTGAGTTGGGTTGGGGGATGAAAAAGTGGAGAAATAAAAAATTCTTTTGTTTGGCTGAGAAGAAAATTGAGATGGTAGAAAATGTAGTTTATATAAATTTATTTCATACTCCTATTATATTAAAAAAATATTAATAGTTGAAAAGAAAAAAGAAATTGTCAGGGAAATTTAGACCCTATTTGATAGAATTAACCAATTTTAAGTCAAGTGATTAATTAGTCAAATTATGAATAGTCCTTAGTTAAATAAACAAATATCAATATCATGGATAGCAGAATAGTAAATAAGACAAGACATGACGATTCATGAAAACTAATGAAACAGACTAATTTCACACACAAAAAAAAAAAGGGAGAAAATCTTCCCAAAAAGTAATCCACTATAATAAATAAAAGTTTAAGAGCTAGTACAAAATCCTTTGTGCCTACACTCTACAATCTCATTTGGTGTACTTACAGTAGAAACTTTCCATCATTTTAGAACCTCTTACCTCTTCAATATATGAACACTCCATGGATGATGTATCCACAATTACAATTAGAACCTCCGACTAACTCCGATTTTATTTTTTGAATTTGATAATATACAAAATGTTATATTATTTAAAAATTTTAAATAATGTGATACTGGATACACATTTAAATTTATAATATTTAATGTGAATCACAAAATGAATATATTTCAAATGGATATGACCCAAATACGTATGGTGGATAGTTAGAAAAAAAGCACATGTTAGTGTGAGATCATTCAAATCAGGAAATGGTGTGGTTTTTTTTTTTTATTGAATTTAGTATCATAAATATTGAAATGTCACAAAATATGTCGAGAGTTTTGTGATTTAGTACAATTTTTTTTTTTTTTTTTTATATGGGTTTAGTATCATTTTCACTCTCCCTTATGAGGAGACTTTGGATCCTAACCCCCTAGGGGAGAATAATATTACCATAATAGACAAAAAAAAAAAAAAAAAAAAAAAGAGACTACAGTGAAAATCATATTAATAAGTAGATGCTCGCGTTTCAAGCTGGGAGCCTGGAAAATGGAGATGGTGATATTAGAGGATCTAAAGTTTTCGGCAAAGGCCTTTATAAGTTGTCAGATCTCTTGTAGTGGCCCATGGATTACGAAAATGGGTCTTATCTTGCCTAGTCAACTCTCACTAGTAGGGGTGCTGTTATTGTGTGGTACGGAACTCCCTCTAGAGGGATGGGCGGGCCCCATGGGAGGGGTGGGTCAAGGCCTTCAGCGAGTTGATCCATCTATTGATTGTTGGACTCTACTTTTTTTTGTAAATTATTATTAAGTGGTTGGGATTGCCTTGTATTTATTTTTAATCAAAATGAATAAATATTCTTTACTTATCTATTTATATAATATTTAAAAATTGAAGTGTATCAGTTATTATTTTTAGTCTCATTTTAAGCCACATCAATGTAACATTTTGATCAGTAAAAAAAAAAAGAATTGTAACATTTTGATATAATTTGGTCTAGTTCGGTACATTTTGAACTAATTGAATCTTAAATTGATTCTTTTGTAAGTTGCTTTTTCGGTTTTTGGCTCAAAATTTAATTTTTTCTTCTTCTTAATTTAGGTTCAAAAGTACAAAATTTTATTATATTTAGGTCAAACACTTTAGCTTTTTGGCTAAAAAATACAAACAAAATAAATATAAAAAATTAGAGAAATGAACCCTAAAAAGTAATAAAAATGATAAATAGTGATTAGAGAAACAAACCTTAGTTACGTGAGTTTGTGACTAGTCAAAATATTGATTAGAGTAAAAATAATGTATTTATATGAATATTTACATTCAATTAAAATAGAATGAGTAATTGTCTCACATTATTTAAGAGAGTATGTTGTGTGTAATATAACTTGCTCCACTCCTTTAAAAGTTGCTATGAATTTTGAGTAGAGTTTGTGGTGTATTTTTGTATTAGAACTCACTTTCCTCTTCTTTGTGTGTGTGTTTTTCAAAAAAGTTAAAATATTCCATATTCTCACAAATCTAAAAAGATTGGTTTAGTGATTCTCAACACTCATTCAATTTATAAGATATTCAATTTATAAGATCTAAGATTCAAATTTGGGCCACTCTTTAGGAACTTTTATTGTAATTACTCAGTGTGTGTTTAGGACGGGACACACTCAAAAATACTAGTAAAATGCTCTAAAAATTTTGGAACATAATTTGTTTTCTAGACCCCAACCTTCAAAGAATTTTGCAACCAAAGTTCACAGTCACGTCTCTAACATTCTTTGCCAAGAGATTGCCCATGCTTACCTTTGGTCTTCCTTTCATACTTTTTAAATGCCTTATTAACAATGTTATTAAAATTAAGAAAAAAAATAGATAGAGAGTTTATGGATACAATTTTTATCACAACTTTGAACTAGTTAATTGTGAGTGATGGAAAAAATGTGAATGGACTTATATGAAGTGATTGTCCACTACTCACATTTGACCACTTCATAAGTTTTGACGAAAAATTTGGTCCTAGAAGAACAAAAAATTAAAAAAGAGAGGAGAAATTACATCAATTTCCATGTAAGGGAACGATGGTGACCCATTATGCTTTGTAGAAATGCTATCATACTCTTCAAACTTGTATAAGCATAATATATAATGAAATTTTTATCTATATATTACTAAAAGCTGAAGCGTAGAATTTAATGTTGCTACGCTCACATTAAGCCACTCAGCCACCATGTCATTTCCATCCTATTTTCTGAATTTTTAATTCAATTTTAAAATAGTTTTTACCAATTAATAAAATACTAATAAAACTAAAATTATATCCAGCCTTATCTCTACTTTAAAGTCTACTTTTTATACATTTAAATCCACTATAAAGCCCAAGCCCACATCTAAAGCCTTTTCAACTAACTCCCTTTGTCAAACCTGATTGCTTTTCATGGTTACAACTTGTGCTATTCCCTTGCCTTCTGTTACAACTTATACAACTTAATGCTTTAAGTTTTCATGGTTACAACTTATTCATCTTTTCAGGTTTAGTTTCTTCCCCTTCCCCACCTTTTGTTTCTCACGGTTTCATCTTCCCATTCTAAGGTTTCAGCTTCTGTTTTGGATTCTAACGGTAGCCTCTCTGTCTTCCTTCCTCTCCTCACATCTATATAAATACTAATGTAAGCTGATTGGTTCAGTTGAGGTATCCCTACATCCTAATTTCTTGCTCTATTATTTTGCTTGATGGTTTCTTTTTTCCTTTCTACGTTTGTTTTTGCCTATTTCATCTGTGGTGTGGATGGTTTCATTTTTGTTAGGGTGTTGAAATTGTTACTATTGGGTTACTTTCTATTACGTTACATGCCTAGGTATCCCTACATCCCAATTTCTTGCTCTATTATTTTGCTTGATGGTTTCTTTTTTGTAAAAAAAATATATTCTTTAATTTCTTTTATTTTCGCCTTTGCCCTTGAGTCCTTCTCTAGAAAACTGCCCACTTCTCTCTCTTTACATCTCCCTATATCTTTTAAATTTTGCTTTTGTTAGATGCATGCCAATTGTTTGATAAAATAGCTAAGTGTTTCAATTGTTTATTTATTATATATTCAAAACTCAATAGATTTAGTATGATTATATAGCGCAGTTTTATTTTAAGATGGGTTGGTAGATTGTTTCCTAATTCTTAAGCATATTTTTGCGAAAGTATATATTCTCTTAGTCCCACCACCCAAATTGGATTATGCAACTAAACTTATAAATTTAATATCCATTGATATGTCAAAACCAATGGTAGCTAGACTTGATATTTAGATGAACCCCATGATGTGGCTTGGTGACAAATGGGCATAGGTACAACTAACAATACAATGCAATACAATTTGATGAACAAGTACTTCACCATTACTAGATGCAAAACAAATTAGGAGTTTGAATTAACTGTAAAATTTGAAATTTCTCTGTTAGGACTGTATGATTCTGGGTGTTGGTATTTTTTTTTTTTTAACATGTTGCAATACCTTTAGACTAATATTCAGATTTTGAGATAACGTCAGATGAGATTGTAATATGTTCAGAGATTAGATATTTTCTATTGCAAAACATGACTGGTGCAAAATATCACATAATTTTTATCTATGTTTTGCAGCCACAATACTTAATAAAAGGTATTTATATTTTCATTAAATTAAATGAAGCAGTTTTATGCCCCAATGCAAAAAAATAAAAACTGTAAATTCAATTTGGGGTTTTCCTCATTAAATGTTAAAAATGGTTTTGTATTTTCTTAATATAATGAAAGATGCATAATGAGCATATGTGCATATAAAATAAATTTAAATGTAAATGCAAATATGCCTTAGATGGTATCAATATTTTAGTAATGATCTGCGTGTCAAATTAAGTTGCATTTTTTTGTAAATCATCTACAACATTGGTGTGGTTCACATTAGGGTTAGCAATCAAGATTCATGAGTAACCTTGCACACCTTTTTATGGACTAAATGTTTTTTGAAATGCCTTTAAAGGAATTTCAAATCCAGGTTTATGACCATGAATGATGGGAATATTTGGCGTTGGAAGAGAAAACGACACAATGCACATTTGAAGGTTTGTCTTTTTAATCCCTTACAAAATTGGACTATTAACTCCATATGCATGTTTTTTTTTTCAAAGCAAATTTGCATCATTGTAGTTTCCTCTCTTGGTATATTTTACCTCACGCCATTTATGAGGCCCGAGGTTCCCAAAATGATTTGGTAGGTGAAGGAGATTCCCTTTTGATGTAGCTTTAATGAACCAAACACACATCTAAGATTTAATGGTAACGATGCTCTCTCCACTATATCTACTCCTCAATTTCTTAGATTGGTTTTTACTTAAAAACGTTGGTTTTTGTAGCACAGATTGTCATCACCTCTGATTTTGAAGTTGGCCCCCTGTTTGATTGTCCCTTTTAATAGTCATAAATCATATATATTTTTACAAAAAAATCTGTATTATTTTATTAGGAAGAAATGATGACTAACTAGATTCCAAAAAGTTCTAAATGATTGATATTCTAAATTTCCAATAATGAATCTCATTGTCTTATATGTGATTTATCTGAGTTTGATCTTCCTCATTCTATGCTAACGTGCATATTTTAAGGACAACACAATTTCTAGAAAGTGTCTTATGCATTGAGGTATCAATTTACTATTTATTTATTTGAAATTACATTTTCAATTCCCTAATGAACCCCACCCAGAGAAGTTCCAATCTTCAAAGAAATTTGTCACATTGGGTTGATATATCTTTTGTAACAAACTCTACTGAGAGCTTGAAATCAAAGCATATATAGGGGTTAGTTACTGTGAAGATAATATTACTTTATAGAAGAACCTGCTTGGGTTTCAACCCTCTGGATCAATGTCGTAGTTATGAGGTTACTTGGGATTCTAAGATATTTTGGTCTTAATTTTCTTAAACTGGGGTTTCAATTGCTGAACATATTTTATGCTTTACTTGCGCAGGGTAAAGTTTCAATATCGTTTATCTTCAATTAATGAGGAATTCTTTGTAAGCATGATTGCATGAGTCATTAGCTCACGTTGACTACAACCATGACCTTTGTAGACAGTGCTCATCGCTCTTATCCATTGAATAGTTTGGTGAATTGTTTGGATCGCAGCAATGTGGGTGGTTAGTTGGTATATCTTCTGTAGTCTAGCTCCTTGTCCAGAAATTTTTGTGCTCTCATAATAAACTAAATGCTATTGTTATTTGAGAGAGGTAAATTGTCTAATGTATGCTTATTGAGAAAAAATTTCTTTTTAACTATTAGTTAGGAATGAACAACTTTTAGCTTTACCATTTGAGTTCTTAAAATAGAAATAGTAGTTTTCACTATAGTAAATAAAAATTATCAGAGCGCAATTCGTAGGTCTACTATTATAAAAGAGGTAACCCACGATTCTCTTTATTGTTATTATTATTATTATTCAAGGCAAAAGGGGGGCTTACACCCATCTTTAGCACCTGCGAGTCAGGGAGAAAATAGATGTTTATGGGACCATTTCACATACAATAAGCAACCCAAGAGGCTAAATTATGGGTGAGGAAATTAAAGTTTCTAATAACAAAATGGAAACCCTAACAAGTCAAAGGGATGAACTATAAAGAACTAAGAACTAAGGAAGTCATACGCTGATCGTTCAAACGAAGGAGATTAAACAAGCAAGCCACACACAAATGCCAAATCTTTGCTCAACAGAGGTAACAAGTAGATTCCAATGATGACCTCTTTGAGAGTGCTTAATAATTTTCCGATATCTTTATGTAATTTATTGCACCTAGAATTTAAAAGTAAAAATTTAGTTATGTTCTATTATTATAAATAAATATCATGATACCAAAGACAGGAACATGTTTTGCAGGCCTTTTATTTATTTATTTATTTTTAAGCAAATAATCTGTTTTTGCAAAAACCTTTACTGAAAAGTCTCCATCTAAACTTATTTAGTTATGTAATACCTTTTGAAACTTGAATTTGCTAAACTTTAGTTCCCAGTGAAACTTGAATTTACCAAACTCGAGTTTGACATAATGCTTGAAACTTTTTTAGTTATGTAGCAATTTTTTCCATAATACTTGGAACTTGGGTTTAGTAAACTCAAGTTCTATATAACTAAATAAGTTTGAGTGGAGGCTTCTTAGTTTTTTTTTTTTTTTTTTTGTAAAAATAGAATATTTGGCAAAAAGAAAAAAGCATGTTTTGCTTGAGGCCATTGAAAAATAAATGAAAACTAAAGTACCTTATTCATTAAAGTTCTTGGTCTAAATAGTCAAAATATTTAGTGAGAACAATCATGATTCCCATAAAAAAGAAAAAAGAAAAAAAAAAAGAACAATCATGATTATCTAACAAAAAAGATTAAAACAAAAAAAAAAAAAAAATCTATGCTAGTGTTTATGGAAAATTAATTCGAACAAAGAAAGAAAACATGTATATAAAAAAACATAAAATGTCTAGTAATTATTTTACGAAATAATTGTCATGCAATATTCTACTTAAGTGAATTCAAAATTGAAATACAGCTTTACCTCAACTTGGATTCTACTAGATAGGTCCACCTCTACAGATCCTAGAACCAAGAAAAGCCTTTTTTAGCTAATGTAGTTCTCTGGTAACTTTCTCCATATTCATTCTTTCTTTTGGCGACTCCACAAAACAAGCAAGCCCAATTTCAAGGACTGAGACTAAGCACTTATGCACATTGGCATCAATCTGACATAGGTTCACAATACCAGGAGTTTCTTCATTTGCTTGAATTTCATTTTCATTATTATTTTCTTGGGCCACGGTTGATGTTGCCGTTTACTTCTCTTGGTAGAAGGATTGGGTCTACAATCTGACCAACCCTTTCTGGCAGAGCCATCTTAGCAAAATTATGGAGATTGAGACAATCTTTAAACATTTTGTCAGTCGGTCTCTTCCTCAAGAACATCTCTAGTAAAAATATCCTGTACCTATACATGTCCCCCTCTGTTGAAGCCTCACAGCCCATACCATACTCTACTCACATTATGTTATGAAAGGAGATTTTACAATTCTTGTTCATAATGAGATTTTTGATTTAAGGATAGTGCAAATTCATATGATTTGTCAAAAAAAAAAAAGTAAAAAGAAGAAGAAGAAGAAGAAGAAGAAGGTAAAAAAAAATTGAACCCAAGGAAAAATATGATGATAGAGACCATGACTGTAAAAATTTTAAGCTAAAAAAATGGTAAATATGCCCTTTAGAATAAAACTTTTGGGGTCTAGTAGAAGGAGGTAGTATTATCGGTTTAGATGTAGTAGTAAAGGAAATTATATGGTTAATGGTTAGGATTAGGATAATCTAAACAAATTAATTTTTAAATGGTATGGCCATATAATCATATTGGACACATTAGATACTAGCCTTCTTAAATGCCTTGGCACCACAATCCACCCATGTTCAAAACAATATCATGTGTCCTATATTACTAATTAATTATCCATTTCTTGAACTTCTGTTTGATGAAAACTTGTTTAGATTAGGACACATGAATAAAATAGTAAAATTACACAACATGTTTTGAGAGCAAGTACACCATATTTGATATAGCCGATTGGAAAGCTATCATCACAAAGATATGGTGTTGAGGAAATAAATGCTTAAAAAAAAAAACTAAGTGAATGGATAGTCAGTAATATTTGTCAACTAATTTAATCAATGCTTAAATCATGTTTAATGCTTTTCTTACTTTGAGGTTTTTTTTTTTTTTTTTTTTTTTTTTTTTTTTTTTTTTAATTAATAAAAAAATAAATAAATTGAGTGTGTATTCATGTTTCCATGTTGCATGTGAGAGAGAGAATTTTTGTGTTGATAGTAAGGTAACTGCAATTAAAAAAAAAAAAAAAAAAAGGTTTCAAAAACTAATTTTAATGTTAGGATTTAGACATAAATGGAAAGACATTACCTAGAGCAGCATAGCCAATAGATCCCTTTATCCCAATTGTACTAGTTTGCTTCTGAGAAGAATCATCAGTAGTTGAGAAGAGTCTTGCTAAGCCAAAATCACTTACACAAGTAATCATATCATTATCAAGGAGAATATTGCTCGGCTTTAAATCACAATGAATAATTGGTTGTGCCAAATGATTGTGAACATAATCTATTGTAGAATCCACATCAATGGCAACATTAAGTCTTTGAAGAAGGCTTAAGTTCCTTGACTGTTTTTCGTTGTCTATCACCGGATGCAGCCAAATATCTAAGCTCCCATTTGTCATGAATTCATAGACTAGAGCTTTGAATTGATTCTCACTATAGTCCATGCTAGAGCAACATGTTAATATCTTAACAAGATTCCGATGCTGGATGTTTCATAAGGCATTGCATTCAGCCATGAAACTTTTGGAAGCTCCCTTGTGTTGAAGGTTAAGGACCTTTATAGCAACTAGTCTTTCTTCTTGATCAAGGGCTCCTTTATATGCAAACCCAAAACTGCAAGATCCAATTAAATTATTAGGAGAGAATCCACAAGTTGCTTGATAGAGTTCTTTGATTAATCATAATTAATCAAATTCCAATAAAGCAATTTTACTTATTTGTCATCATGAGTATAAAGTGTTTTTATTTCAACAAAACAATTCTACTTATAACCATATATGTATATATATATATATCAAATTCCAAAAAACAAAAATCCCCAAAAAAATTGTATATATCATGTTTGACATATTAAAACACAATACAAAATAATAAACCCAAAATATCCATCGGCTGCAAGATAGGACAAGGTAACAACAAGATACTCTAGACCAAAACTAAAGTTGCCAAACACAACAGAAACAGAGAATTAGTAGAGATTCCTTAGATTGCTGTTGAAAACTAGTTCAAGTTGCTCTGCTCTACTTTAGGGTAACAAATATTTCGGTTAAACGAGGGTAATATGATACCTATCACAACCTCCAATCTATGTGTTTGAAAGCTAACATCAACATTTAGACTTAAAAAGTACGCTACTTCTGCATTTATACTTGTATACAGTCCTCATTTATGTATATTTCTATATGTATGTATTGATGTATGCAAATAAAGATGTACACAAAAATCGCAATATAAATTACATGAATGAGGTGGTGGCAGAAGCTTAATGTTGATGGCAGCAAGAACCTAATCATGGTGACAAGGTCAGAATAACTAACCTTGTCGGTGGCCACCCCTGCTCCCATTCCAATCTTATGTTATTCAAAATAACATAGGGAAAACGCTTTGTCTGACTCCACCAATTTCAGTGGTTCCAACATCACCTTAAATTTCTACCAATTGTATGTTATACTTCTAATCATAGTGATTAAATTAATTTATTAAAAAATATTTCTTTTTTATATTCCACATTAATATTGATCATGAATCTTTGAAGCCCAAGTGATCAAGTTGAAGGGATATTAAATCCTTACTCTGAAACATTTTATCTTGAGTACAAAGGTCACATGAATGCTATTATGTCCATTTCCATTGAATCTACAAGAGAGTGGATTGCATTAAGCCTAGATACTGCTCTTATATTTTTATTGCATTTTCGTTCAGGATACTAGACAATAGCATGATTGGATATGGGTATCTAGTAGGTTGAAATTGATAGCAGTCTAAAGAGTCCAGAAGGTTGGTGAAGAAGTTCAATGTAGCATAGAAGCTTCTGCATGAACTTCCAATCTTAGCTGTCTCTGTGTAAGGCTGATTACATGACTCTGTTGTTCTTTTTCTGGCTTACTTTAAAAAATAAAAGAAAAAAAAATGAAGATGAAAATTGCTTTGCCTGTCAGTTTAAATCAACTAGATAGTAGGGGACAAGATGTACTTATTTTGAACACTGGTTTGGAGATGAAAAGAAAAAGATAAAGGGCTTTATCCCTGTTGAGACACTTATAGCATCTAGAGCCTAAACACAAAGTGCAAGTGCACACAATCTTAATAGACAATCAAGCGATCAACTAATCATATAAAATTTTATATAATTCTCTTATGCTTTACAAAATATAAACTATGATATCATATTTGATATCGATGATCAAAATAAAGACAAGATGTACATGGTCGAATCAGTATACGCCCAAAGAGACCGAGCTCACCAATTATTATTTCATCATCATCATCGCTTGCTATCGTAATCGACGATCTCGGAGTCGGTGACTGATCTAGAGTGCTGCACTATGGACTGTCCGATGGAGTTGATCCAACCCTCCTTCTCCTTCTCGGAATCGGCGATGAAGTACATGGTATCGGATCGGGTGGAGAGTTCGAAAGCGTACTGTCTGTTGAGGATGTCTTCGGCGCCCTTGACTGTGAAGCAAGTGGCCACGGGGTGACGCCACGTGGCTAAGAGACGCGGGTGACGGTAGAGTCTTTGAACCAGAACAGCTTGCCTTGCTTCAACAAGAACCAGCGGCGACGCCAGGTTTTGATGTACTCGCCTTGCTTGGTTAGCCACCCGGTGCGCCCCGGGTTGACCCAATACTCCACGCCGTCGTAATTGTTGGGCTGTCCCGTCGCGGTCCGCCATCGGAACTTCTTCTTTTTTGGAGGAGCGTTGAGCGGTCGGTGGTGAGAGTGAAACTGAAAGAATACTAGGAATTTTTTTTTGTCGTCCTTTTATTTTCTTTTGTTGGGAGAATTTTTAAATGTGGCCGTTAAATTTTGTGTATTTATGAACTAACCCAATGATTTCATGATATTTTCATAGACTAATGGATCATGGATTTTTTTTTTTTCTTTTTTCGGTGCTAAGTAAAATAGGATTGACACATGAGAAATGAGAAGATAAAGTTTTCCTCTAAATTGGTTTAAAGGAATCTACTTTTTTAACTTCTTAATGATAACTTATAAAATAGATTACTTACAATAGATTACTAACTTATAAAATAGATAACTTATAAATTTAAGGGCAAATAAGAGATTTAATAGTATATGTTATTCTTCTCATAAAGTTTAAGGGAGATTATGGTTCCCAATAAGGGACCCCTCCCCAAAAAAAAAAAAAAAAAAAAAAAAAAAACTTATGTTAAGAACTAAGAACCAAAGAAGTCTTACATTGATCCTTCAAACAAAGGAGATTAAACAAGAATGCCACATACAAATGCTAAATCTTTGCTTAACAAGGGTAACATGCAGATTCCACTGATCTCTTCAAGTAGCTTATTGCACCTAGAATTTAAGTAAAAAATTAGTCATGTTCTACGATTGTAAATAAATATCATGATACCGAAAACAATAACACGTTTTGCATGTGCTCATTAAAATATAAATGAAAATTAAAGTACCCTTTGAGCATCTCCAGCAAATTTATCAAATTTTTGTACTGTTTAGAGAATGAACAGTGACTTTTACCTTTTATCTACTCACTTTTTTAAATACACTTTCCAACAGATTCTCTATCACATTCTCTATCTCATTTAAATATTATTTCTTCATTCATTATTTTTTTTTAACAACTATACATCTTCCAACATTTTTTTATTCAACACCTGATTATTATAATAGAAAAAAATATATTTGAAGAATGAATAGTAGCTTATCAAATTTGATGAGCTACTGTTCATGAGCCAAAAAAAATTTAGAGTTTAGAGAATTTATTGGAGACCATTTTTTTGGTCTCATTCTCTATTATAGGGAATATTTTACCTTTAGCTATATCATTGGAGATGCTCTTATCCATTAAGGTTCTTGGTTTAAATAGTCAAAAATTTCAATGAGAACAGCGAAATCAATTAAACAATCATGATTATCAAACAAAAAAGAATTTTCTTTTATAAAAAATAAAGATACACTTGTGTTTATGGAAAGTTAATTGGAACAAGGAAAGAAAACATATGTCTAAAAAAATCACATAATGGCTTGTAATTATTTTACGAGATAATTGTCATGCGATATTCTACTTAAGCAAATTCAAAATTGAAATATAGCATTACCTCAACTTGGATTCTACTAGATAAGTCCACCTCTGCGGATCTTGGAACCAAGAAAGGCATTTTTAATCAAACACATTTCTCTAGTAACTTCCTCCACATTCATTCTTTCTTTTGGTGACTCCATTGAACAGGCAAGTCCAATTTCAAGGACCGAGACTAAGCACTTATGCAGATCGGCATCAATGTGGCAGAAGTTCACAATATCAAGAGTTTCTTCATCTGTTTGAATTTCATTTTCGTTGTTATATTCGCTAGACAATGTTGATGTTTGCATTTCTTCAACTTCTCTTGGTAGAAGGACTGGGTCTACAATCTGAACAAGCCTTTCTGGCAATGCCATTTTAGCAAAATTATGGAGACTGAGACCATCTTTAAACATTTCGTCAGTGGGTCTCTTTCCCAAGAACATCTCCAGTAGAAATATACCGTAGCTATACACGTCCCCTGCTGTTGAAGCCTCAGCGCCCATGCCATACTCTACACATTATGTTATGTAAGGAGATTTTGCAGTTCTTGTTTATAATGAGATTTGAGATTTAAGGAAAGTGCAAATTCATTTGATTCATATAAAAAAAAATGAAGGTAAAAACAAATTGAACCTAAGGAAAAACATGATAATAGATACCATGATTACAAAATTTCAAGTTAAGAAAATGGTAATATGTCCATTAGAATAAAACTTTTGGGGTCTAGTAAAAGGAGGTAATAATAATGGTTTAGATGTAGTAGTAAAGGAAATATGGTTAATGGTTAGGATTAGGATAATCTAATCAAGTTAATTTTTTAATGGTACCATTAGATACTGGCCTTCCTAAATGCCTTGGGCCCTTGGCTCCACGGTCCACCCATATATGTTAAAAAAAAAAATCATATGTCCTATATTATTATCCATTACTTGAACGTTTGTTCATTGAAAACATGTTTAGATTAATAAAATACACAAAATTGTAGAATAGATCTGTTTTGAGGGCAACTACACCATATTTGATATAGCCAATTGGCGAGCTATTATCACAAAGACATTGTGTTGAGGAAATAAATACTTAAAAAACCAAAGTAAGTGAATGGATAGTTGATAACATTTGCCAACTAATTTAATCGATGCTTAAATCATGTTTAAAGCTTTTCATACTTTGAGTTTATTTAAAAAATAAATTGAGTGTTTGTATCGTGTTTCCATGTTGCATGTGAGAGAGAGAATCTTGTGTTGATAGTAAGGTAATTGCAAAAGTAAAAATAAAAAATTAATATGTTTCAAACAATTATTTTAACGATGTCTATTAGGATATTTTAGAATTTATACACAATTGGAAAGGCATTACCTGGAGCAGTATAGCCAATAGATCCCTTTATCCCAATTGTACTAGATGGCTTTTGAGAAGAATCATCAGTGGTTGGAAGGAGTCTTGCTAAGCCAAAATCGTTTACATGAGCAACCATATCATTATCAAGAAGAATATTGCTTGGCTTTAAATCACAATGAATGATTATTTGTGCTGAATGATTATGAAGATAATCTATCGCAGAAGCCACATCAATTGCAATATTAAGTCTTTGAAGAAGGCTTAAGTTACTTGATTGATTTTCGTTGTCTCTCTTGGGATGTAGCCAAATATCTAAGCTCCCATTTGTCATGAATTCAAAGACTAGAGCTTTGAATTCATTCCCACTGTAATCCATGCTAGAGCAACATGTTAATATCTTAACAAGATTCCGATGCCGAATGTTTCGTAATGCATTGCATTCAGCCATGAAACTTTTGGACGCTCTTTTGTGTTGAAGGTTAAGGACCTTGATAGCAACTAATCTTTCTTCCTGACCAAGAGCTCCCTTATAAACAACACCAAAACTGCCATATCCAATTAAATTACTTGGAGAGAACCCACTAGTTGCCTGATAAAGTTCTTTGTATGAAACATTTGGAAGGAGGCCTATTGTTGAAACCATTGAAGGTGATTTCTTTTTTGATTTTTTCATCCAATAAAGAACAAGAAAGGATGAAAACAAAAAGAAAAATATAACAATGGAAACAACTACAATTGCTAGTTTGAAGTCAGTGGATTTTCGTGGTTTCATGACACTTATATGGCATTTTGGCAACTGCAATTTTGATATACCACCACAAAGTTTAGTATTTCGAATCAGTGATATGACACTTATGTTTTTGAAAACCCCTTCAATTGGTACCTCTCCCTCAAAATTATTGATTGAAATATTCAAATATTTGAGAAAAGGAAGCTTCTCTATACCCTTTGGAATGGATCCTGATAGGTTATTTTGTGAAACATCTAGATGTTGGAGTCCTTTCAAAGAAGCAATAGATGATGGTAGTGATCCTTCAAAAGAATTGCCTTGCAAGTAAAGGTATTCCAAGATCAAACAATTTCCTATAGATGTAGGAATTTCACCAGATAAATTATTGTTAGAGACATCTAGTTCGTTAAGATTTTTCAAATTACCCACTTCAAATGGTAATTTGCCTGTAAAAGAGTTGTGTGACAAATTGAGGAATATTAATTGAAGGGAAGAAGGACCAATAAGCTGATGGGGTATGGATCCATTTAAGTTATTTTGTGAAATGTTGAAGTATTGTAGATTTTGACAGTTTACAATTGTTGGAGGTATGGTTCCTTCAAATTTGTTTTCACCTAATTCAATTCCGAACAATTGAGTAAGGTTGCCTATAGAGGCTGGTATTTCTCCTGATAGTTTGTTTCCACTTAAACCTAATATTTGCAGCTTTTGAAACTTCCCGAAAGTAGTAGGAATGTTGCCCGTGAAGTGATTATAATATATGGTCAAGATAATTAAGTTGACAAGATTCTCTAATGATGCAGGAAGAGTTCCATATATTTTATTGTGTCCAAGATATAAATCAGTGAGTTGGGTGGACAAGTTGGATATTGAATTGGGCAAAACACCTTCGAATTGGTTTGCTTCTAAATCCAATATGTAAAGTCTGCTACAATTTGTTAAAGATGTTACGAAATGGAAGTCCCTTCCTAGGTAATTGCTAACCAACCGTAGCCGGCAAAGATCCAACAGATTTCCCAAATTAGTTGGAACTGATCCTATAAAATTGTTATAACCTAAATCAATGTATTTAAGCTGAGTTGCGTTGCATAATGAAGTAGGGATTGACCCAAAGAAATCATTGGCAGCAACTTGAAGAAGTTGGAGATTAGGAAGATTGAGGCCTATGTTAAGTGGAAGTGTGCCATTAAGTTGGTTGCCTGGAACTGACAAGATTTGGAGAGATGACACATTGTAAAGAGAGGAAGGAATTGTACCTGAAAATTTATTGGCCCCAATTGCAAATACTCTTAAGCCTTTTAATTGGCCTATGACACCTGGAATAGTTCCCACCAAATTATTGTACGATGCCAAGAAATATTCGAGTGACGAAAGATTTCCAAAATATGGTGGAATACCTCCTGTTAGATTGTTTACAGAAAGATAAAGTCTTTCAAGCTTCATCATAGAGCCTAGTTCAGCTGGAATCTTCCCTTTAAGGTTATTCACAATAAGATTTATGAACTTGAGATTGGAGCAGTTGGACAAGCTGGTTGGAATTTCCCCTTCCAACGTGTTATTGTTGAGACTGAGCTGTTGTAGCCGGTATAAATGACCGACTTCTTGTGGTATTTCGCCATAGAAGCTATTATTTCGGAGGTTGATCAACCTAAGAAAGGTGAGGTTTCCAATATTAGGTGATATGAATCCACGTAACTTATAACCCTCTAGGTTCAAAGCCGTGACTCTTTGGTGCTGACGGCCGCATGTGATTCCATGCCAGTTGCAGAAGTTTATAGAATCATTCCATGAGCTCAACATGTTAAAGGGATCTTGAGGTACAGATTCTTTGAATTTGAGCAAAGCCAAACGATCAGTCTTGTTGGTTAGAGCAGTGGCTGTAATGGCGGTCCGCAAGCAGAGTAGGCATGTGAAAAAGAGAAGAATCACATTAAGGTATATAGAACTAGATGATGCACACAAATTGGTTTGCTGAAGCGTCATTTGGTTTGGAGGAGAAGGAAGCTGGTGACTATGTGAAATGGAGGCTGATGAATCCATTGGGGTCAAGGGCGGAATATGCACTTATATATATTGAAATTGTACTCCACTAATTACGTTAGCTTATAGTCTCTTACTAATAAAAATTCTGTATACCCCACAAATCATAATAACATGACATTCTTTTTTTCTTTATAAAGTAACTAAGATTTAAAATAAAATAAAAATCAGATACATCTCCTACTGCCATATAATTTGATGAAATATAAAAATCAAACATTAAATGGTTTTTCCACCATTTCTCCCCCGTTCCCATACCTTTCTTTGTTTACTTTTTAAAATTTTCATCATTCTTAACTTTTAGTGGGGGGCAGATTTTTTGTCACTCTCCTCCTTTCACATTGGATATTCCACAATTTTCCAATGGGAAAGGTTTAATAGTTTCACATGGGTTGCTTGGACGATGTTTAACATTGTCATAAAGTCATTGGCTCACTCTGCGGATTCTGACGGAGGCAACCATAATATGGCTCCACACTTGACGTCTGAATCATGATTTTCCACCGTGTTTGACACTTACCATGGTATTAAATTTGTCCTTGCTGCCTTGCGAAAAACGATGCGAGTAATTTCAAAAGGTCTCAACTTTGCAGTCATGTTTTAACAGATTAACATGAAGAAGATTAGAAGAATCATATTATTTTCACATTGGATATTCCACAATTTTCCAACGGGAAAGGTTTGATAGTTTCACATGGGTTGCTTGGACGATGTTTAACATTGTCATAAAGTCATTGGCTCACTCTGCGGATTCTGACGGAGGCAACCATAATATGGCTCCACACTTGACGTCTGAATCATGATTTTCCACTGTGTTTGACACTTCGCATGGTATTAAATTTGTCCTTACTGCCTTGCGAAAAACGATGCGAGTAATTTCAAAAAGTCTCAACTTTGAAGTCATGTTTTAACAGATTTGGGTCTAATCTTCCGCTTGATTTTCTCACCGAATAAAGAAAATGATAAAGCTCTTGTAAGTCAAGTCTTTGGTTTATAAAAACACACCTAGTGAAATAAACAATACCAGGCAGAAAATACTCTCTTAAAAGAAATGTCGGCCAACATGCCATGTCGGGTTTACACGGCAACAATGCCGTGAGGTGTAAGAAAGGAAAAATGATTTTCCTCTCTCTCAAATGAGGTGTCACTACCATCTCTTTAGAAAGGCTTTAAGCTTAGGGTTCAAGTAATAATTCGGCAACAATGGTGTCATTTGGGATGTTTTAGGTTTGTAATTTAAATCTTATCTTTCTCTCAGCTTTTATAGTTTTTATGCCATACACCATATCAATCATACTTAATTACTTTAAGCTTTTGTTTGATTAGATGATAGAAAATATTTAGTTTTACTTTATGTGTGTTTGGTTGGAGGATGGAAAAATATTAGATAAATAGAAAATTATTTTGTTTAGCTGAGAAGAAAATTGAGAGGATAAAAAATGTATTTTGTATAAATTTACTTTTATGCTCTTATTATATTAAAAAAATAGTTTAAAAGAAAAAAAAAATCTATTGGGAAATTTAAACACCACTTGATAGAATTAACCAATTTTAAGTCAAGTGATTAATTAGACAAATTATGAATAGTCATTGGTTAAACAAATATTAATATCATGCATAGCAAAATAATAAATAAGATAAGATATGATGACCTAGAAAAACCAAATAAATAAACTAATTTCATAATAAATAAAAAAAAATCTAGGGGGAAACATTCCCACTAAGCAATTTATTATAGTAAAGAAAAGTTTAATATCTAGTACAGAGAAGTTTAATATCTAGTACAATTGCAGTACTAAAAAAAAGAAAATGAAAATGAAAGAAAAGAAGAACATTGCAGTACAGGACATTTTTGTCCAAATCATTGGCCTAGTTCTTTGTCTATTTTTCTCCCCATTTTTGGGAAATTACATTTTGTTAGGCCCATGGAGAAAAAGCTTGGGCCCACCAAAATTTTTTAACCTTTATCTCCTTACCAAATAACACCAAATCCTATTTTCTCTCATTTCTTTTTTATCCTCCTTGTTCCACCTCCAACCAAATGCAGTCTAAAGTAGTGTTAGGATATAAGGGGAGGCGCATAAAAAGAGACCTTGAGCAAATGGTATTAAAGCCACAGTCTTACTTGTTGCAAGAAAAGGTTGTTGAGTGTGTTGTGTTGGGTGAAGAGAATATAGCATGTAGAAGTTTAAGAGCACTAGCATTAGGAGTGCTAAATGCAAAAATTTTAGCATTTAGCACACCAAACATCAAAAATGCCCCTACAATTGTTTTCTTTTTCATGTTAAGAGAACCATGGTATAGTGTCCTCATGAGTTTTTTTGGCTAAATATTGGTAAAAATAGAGTTTAGAGCATTTACAATAAATGTGTTAAAATAGCTAAAAAACAATTTTAACCCCTCAAACACCAAAAAACACCCTTTAATCAATGGTGTTAAAGCTAAAAAATTTTAAGCAACTTGCTAAAATGAGTAGTAGCAGGTTCTTGCAGCAAGTTGCGAACTGCTAAGGTCGTCATGGTCATCATGGCACCAAGTCCATCTCTCCTTTCTTTGCTATGATGATCAGGAGTAAGATCAAAATTTAGGTATATATTGGTTGTGATTGGGTTTTTGTTTTTATGTGTATTCATATGGGTTTTGTGGTGGTGGTGGTGGTGGTGGTTAATTTTGGTAGTGGGTTTTGTGGGTTTGGCTATGACGGTGGGTTGTTGTGGCTAGTGGTAGCAGTGGCTAGTGATGGTGGTGACTATAGCTGGTTGCTAAAGGTGTTTGTGGTGCGGTTGTTTACATTATTTTAAATGAAGTGGTAAAAAAATTGAGTATTTGATGGTGGGTGTATTGTCTAAGTGAGATGTTAAAATAGATAAAGTACTTTTTTGAGTTGTTAAAAATTAAAATTTTTAGAAGTTTTGATGTGAATGCTCTTGCAGTTGATATTTGAACTATGGAAAGTTATTTTGGAAACTGAGGAGAAAGAAAATTTCTGCAATGTCAGTACCGAATTTACATAGCAATTTGGGGGAAAATGAGGAGAGAGAAATACAGAATTACAGGAAAGAAGAGAGATAAATTTACATCAATTTTGGTGTTAGAGTTGCCGAATTTCAACTCCCAAAGTGCCACATAAGCTGCCCAAACCTCTTCCCACACTGATATGGGCATTAGTTTTTTCGATTAAGGTCCATTTGGTTGAAGGGGTAGAAAATTATAAGGATAAAAAATGGAAAAAATATTGAAAAGTGGGAGAATAGAAAAGATTTAGTTTTCTCTCATATGTGTTTGGTTGGAAGGATAGAAAAGTGGAGAGATAGAAAACTCACTTGTTTGGTTGAAAAGAAAAATAAGAAGATGGAAAATAAAGTTGATATAAATTTACAATTATGTCCATATAAAATAAAACAAAACAAAATTCAACACTTTTTTTATTAAAAAATTGTGTATGGACACTTCAATTTATTTATTTTTTAAAATTTTAAAATAGCACAAGCCAAAGGATCCAAAACAAATGAGCACCAAAAAAAAAAAACTTACCGAGAAGCACAGAAAAAGACAAAAACCAAAGAATAAAACATGAAAAAGAAAAAAAAGAAAATGACAAACCATGTGCTTTGCACATGAGTTTTTTTTTTTTTTTTTGGTTCAGTTTTTTGGTCCACATTTTTCTCTCCAGGATTCTCCTTGATTTGGGAATAAAATATTTGGTGGGTTAGGAGAGAAAACACTTGTGTCTCACCAATTTTCTTTTCAATCAAACACCCACAAAACTCATTTTCTCTCCACTTTTCTCTCACATTTTTTCCATCCTAAAATCTCCCCAACCAAACAAACACTTAACAACCACCTAACTTTTTGATTGATTGTTGTTAATTTTGGAAACTAAAATTATTTATTCCTAAAATGATTAGATATTTCAAAACAAAAATGATATGTTTTATTTTATTTTATTAAAATAGATAGATTCAAGGTTTTGAGTTAAATTAAACCTCAACCAAGATGATATCATAATTAATTTAATATTAACTAAATGGAATAAATTTTTTAAAAGTTAATAACCTTGATTAATAAATAGTTGAAGCTAAAATTATTTATCTCTAAAACGATTAGATATTTCAAAACAAAAAGTATTAGTTTTTTTGTTTATTTTAGCATAAGAACTTAATTTTTTTTACTTTACATACTCATTTTTTTTAAGGACAAAATTTAATTACAAAATTGGTTGTAGCCTTAATAACCTTGATTAATAAATAGTTGAAGCTAAAATTATTTATTCCTAAAATGATTAGATATTTCAAAACAAAAATGATATGTTTTATTTTATTTTATTAAAATAAATAGATTCAAGGTTTTGAGTTAAATTAAACCTCAACCAAGATGATATCATAATTAATTTAATATTAACTAAATGGAATAAATTTTTTAAAAGTTAATAACCTTGATTAATAAATAGTTGAAGCTAAAATTATTTATCCCTAAAACGATTAGATATTTCAAAACAAAAAGTATTAGTTTTTTGTTTATTTTAGCATAAGAACTTAATTTTTTTACTTTACATACTCATTTTTTTTAAGGACAAAATTTAGCTATAAAATTAGTTGTATCTTGAGATTACAAACTTACTCAATATCTTTTTATTAAAGGTGAATTTTGACAAATCCACCATTGAATTACACTTTCTTCTTATATCCTCCATATTTGCAAAATTTCAAAAAAATTAAGGATCAAAAGCTATATCATCAATAAATTTTTAAATTGCAAATTTTTGTAATTTAAAATTATGCATAAAATATAAGTTTAAAGATTATATAGTAAATAATATCCAATTGACATAAAATTTGACATGTGTATTAAGAGCGTAAAGAACATGCAATTTAACGGTTAGATTTTCAAAATATATAGTAATATTTATTTTATTGAGTGAGTTTGTAGCGTAAGGCTAGAACCAATTTTATAACTAAACTTTGTCTTTTTTTTTTAAAACCACTCATTTTATTCTACATTTCATTAAAATATCAAATTTTCTTGATTTTTTAATTGTTTATCTTTCTTCATACACAACAATTACAATCTATTCTCTTTTTTCATTCTCGTAGAAAAAAAATAAAAAGTTAAATACAAAATGAATAGTGCTAATGTAAATTTACATAGTTACTGTAACAACCACGTATTTGTATACGACTTTATATGACTTGATGGGAGAATTTTGAGCTTGGTTGACTAAAATTCTGTACTTTACACCCCTGGACTTTTATTTTAGTCAATTATATGCTAGATACAACATATAATTTTCATCTCCTAACAATAGAAGCCGTTTGTCACTGTTGTTTAAATAATAATTTTCAGTATTTAAACAACATTACACGTATTTTCACCAACTTTTTCACTCACGCATATTTTTCAAAAAATACAAACCTCAACTTTGTTTTGCTGAAAAAGAGAGACACACAGAGGCGGTGAAAGAGAGAGAGAAAGTGGCGAATGGAGGTAATAATGATTTGTTGCTTTTAGAGCAAAGTACGCTGGTTCGCTGTTATAATTTTCGTATTTTGTTTATATATAAAAAAAAATATATATATATATATATATTGTATTTTGTGGTGTTAGGGTTTTGAAATTTGATGGCTTTAATTGATCTGTTAGGGTTGGTGTGATTGTTTTGTTCTAGGATTTTAAAACCACGCTAATTTGTTTATTATCCTCTGCAACAACAAATTATTCGATTAATTTTTGAAGTTGGCGTTAGTAATAGCCACTTGCTTTAGTTTAATCCGATATTGGATCGGATTTGTGCAAATCCATGTCGTATTAGGGTTTGTTGATGGTTTCATAATTAGATATGATCAAGTCCTTACTTTCTTGTAATTAGTGACATAATAATACTTTTTTGTTTTGTTTTGTTTTGCATGCCTGATAATTATTATTTTTCTGACTTTGTGGTACATTAAATGAAGAAGGCGGGGATGAAGGTAGAGATTGAAGAAACCACGGAGTTGGACAAGCGATTCAAGCACGACCCATCTCTACTGGCAGCAATGGAGTCCAGCACAGAGCTTGTCACAGAGTCTGCAATGGAGCCCGTCAAAAAACCACCAATGACCATTTGGAAGTCCATGTAAAAATTGCTAATCCTTAAACTACTTTCACTTCCTTTTTAATTTTTAAATTTTGGTCTCATCTCACCGTAACGTTAAATCACCACTTATTTTTGGTTTGTTTGTTTGTTTGTTTTTTTTTTTTTTTTTTTTTGCAAGACGTGACCGGGTATTGCGAAAATCAGATTTGCCACTTGCTTCAGAGGAAGGTGTGAATACAAGTTAGCCAACTCAAATTGGATCATATTTGTCCATCTCTATCTCATCATCCTTTATTTAATTTTTTCAAGGGTATGACAATGTACATATCTTTTATCCTGCCTGGACCAACAGTGACCGTCTTCTAATAAAAATTGGCCAGTCTGGACTTGATCTAAATGAGGTTGATAGGGAGTTTGCTAAACTGGTGCCACCACCACCACCAGAGGAGAAAACCAACCTTGTTCTTAGGATTTGCTTTTTTGACAAACGCCCGGTACGTACTATTTTCCACTTTGTCACATCGCCACTTTCCTTTTTATGAATACATTCAGGAAAGTTAATTTGATTATTCCTGCATTTTGGACATTAATTCTTGTGTATTGACGTAGAGGCATTCATTTACATTATTGCTTTGCACAATTCTTCTAAAGATTTTAATGCCATAACATGATGATATCTAACTTCTTTTTTTCTTTTTTTCCATAGGAAAAAGGCTATACCTTTGCTTGGGTTAGAGATTTCTCAAGTATGATTTAAATAAGATTTGTTGGTTTTCCTCACTTTTTAATTATTGTTATCGTAATTTCTAACTTAGCTCATATATTTTTGTTTCCTTGGTTGCCCCTCATTGAATATTTTTACCCTTTAGATTTTGATCTCTTGCATGATGATTATACTCTTCGTGACTTTGAAGTGTGTTGGGTTTATTGTAGGTCGTTGGAATGCTGGAGAAGAAAGTTATGATTCTGGTGATGATGGTTTGATTGATGATGAGGTTGAGGTTGATAAGGGTGAGGTTGATGAGGTTGGTAAGGTTGAGGTTTATGAGGTTGAGGTTGATGAGTTTGATGAGATTGAGGTTGATGAGGATGAGGATGATGATTTTCTATATGCACTTAAATCTGATAGGGATGTTTTTGAGAGGGAAGATTATACTGTTGACAGATATTGCAACTTTCTCCGCACTTATGAGGGACGTTTAGCATTTCGCATCAGAAAAGAGATGTCGATGCGGACAGAGTGTAGGTACGTTTAGCAGAGCAAGTCCAGGAAGCATTAGTGGAGGGCTCTTTTGAAGGCTAAATTGCTAGGTTTACGACGGACAGATCATTGTCTTAGCTAACAGAAGGAGTTTGGAGATTTTATGTATTAAATGGTAGCAGTGCGGATGTTTAATATCTGAACTTAAAACATAATCTATGCCTCCCTAAATTTGTTGTCTTTTGTGTTTTGGACTCGTTATCTTTAACCTCAAAATTTCTGGGTATATACCTTCTCCTGCTTGAACGGTGGCTCTTTCTAGTTTGGTACGTGATAAATTATGAATAGTTTTCTTATCTGTTGTGAACGATGAATTGAGTTCTTTTATTAAGAGGCCATTACTGCCAAATGCATTCTGATTGAGAATCATTATAAGGATTGCAACCTTTGTAACCCCACGCAGACAGAGACATACAAACACACACATAAATTATAGCAAACTGGTTTATTCTACTATTTTGGTACTGAAGCAATAATTGTGGGAGAAAGAAACGGTCCCAGAGGACTTGCTTTGAACTTTTTTACACAGTTCTTGCTGCATCTGTAACATGTCATTATGACACTTTAAAAGAGGGATAAATACGCTGGTTATTGCACACACAGTTTGTGTATTCGTTTGTCTGCAATAAGCAATATCGTGATTATTGAGTTTACTCAAACGATAGCGATGATGCCAATTACCACAAATGAAAATTCAAAAAGAAACTTAGTTGAACCTACTGTGGCAGAGATGCGGATTAAGTGGGCATTAGAATGAACTTTTTGTTGATTTGCTAAAAGTTGAAAAAATTACAATCATACCTAGAACCAGTAAAGCTATAAATAAATAAAACTTTACATAAATAAATTAAAAAACTAAAAATCTGAAATAAAAAAGTTAATCCAAACACATCGTATAATATGAATTTAAAAGGTACGTACCCATCTCCATATGCATGGAGTCTAGTGTGTTTTTGGCCAAAGGGGAATTTAATGAATTAATGTACCAAAATTCTCAAATGCTTGGTCAAGCAACAATACTCTTACTACTTTTGGGATTTATTTACTAAACAATGCAGTACACATATAATGCCAAACATAAACTTTTTACCTTCTAAACCAGTCTAATTGATAAATGGAAGCTGGCAAAGATCAGAGGACCCTCTTAAAAGAACCATCAGCTCCCACTGTTTAGGAGATTTGCAACAAGATCAGGACCTTAAAAATTCTAAACCAAATATATGACACTGAAGGTTAAAAATGACCTCATTCTATGGTCAATACTACAAAGGGTACGTATGAACTACATGAATTCTTTGATGTCATTGCAAACAATATAACAATTATGAACAATGTGCCAACAAATGCCTCCATTGCAATTCTGTTTTCCATTGCTGATCTTGAAGCCAGCACGACTGGCATTAGAATGAAGTATGACTAGCACGTGGATTAGAAGAGGAACAAATATATGAATGAAAGAAATGGCTGCAGAAAGAACAAGAATATGTTAGAAACAGAGACTTTGTAGCGGAATATAAATAATCAGTTTTTCAGTGTACCTCTCTTGACCTAAGCCATCCATTTTCAATTATGTGGTAGCATTGACTAATCAATAATAAATTAGTATAGTACCTAAGGAACTATACCTAGGTTATTCTTTTCTGTTATATCCATTTTGCCCAATAATTCTCCAATATGTGTGGTGCTTTAGCTGTGTGGACATCTATGAGCCTTGGTGAGTTTTGTTATCATTCATTAGTCATTGAGGCTGCCTAGACTAGTCACTTGGGATTATTCGTTTGCTACAGGAAAATATTTTTGGTCACAAACTACAGAAAAATGGACTGTAGCTATCAGATCCTTCCATAGTCCTCAACTTGCTTGTAATAAAAGTCAGAAATTTACGAGAACTTGTTCATTGTATTTTGTGCTTTTTATAGTTTTTCTGAACTGGGTTACCATTTCTATTTCATTGTATTTTGTGCCTTTCATAGTTTTTTGAGTATAAGATACGTATTGTAGCTCATCTTAAGCCATGACTATTGTGATAGCAGAAACTGCTTGAATTGACAATAGGCTTCCTGGATCTGCGGCTCAATAATCCAGATACTCTATCCAAAATCTTCGAACAAACATCATTCTTTGCCACCAATTTGATGTCATTCAAGTAGTACTACACTGCATGTGCAACAGCACGGTTTTTGCAATCTCTTGTTCTACAACGTGCACAGAAATAAATGTGAGGCAAAAAAAAAAAAGAAAAAAAAAGAGGCAGTTTTTGGCTAATTTAGTGATCTAAAATGCTATTAACCAAGACCATCCATAACCATTGGCCATAACTACATAACTTGAACAGTAATTTGCAAATTCTATATGTTAAACTTTGTGCCTCAAGACTTTTCTTAGCATAATTTGCTTAGACAATCTTTTGTTAATCAAAAGACAATAAATAAAAAAAAAAAAACCAAAAGAACATAACAACTAACTAACAGCAAGCATATATTGCTCACGATTTTTATATGCTCAAAGATTTTAAAACTCTTCTTTCTCTCACACACACATTCATTTGGGCTGAATTCATGATGAGAGAGCTTGAATGTACGAATACAAGTTATGTTCAACATGTTTTGGTTTTTGGAACTCAAATAGTATAATGTAGGATTAAACAACAACAGCGTTACAAACATCCCTCTTTAAACCTTAATACATCTGTACTAACTGGGGTAAAGATAAAGAAGGGAAAAAACCAAAAAAACTAAAAGAAGTACATCAAAGAGATCATTCACCTAGAAGGTGAGCTGCAGCGTTTACTTCCCCATTAGTCCAGCATAAGGAAACCTTCTCAAACTTCTTAGATAGTTGCTAGACATTTCTTATTGAGGTCTCAAGCTCCCAAGGCAAGCTTGTTGATCTTCTTATTTCGAGGGACTCTATACACTCTTTAGAGTTAAAACTCCACAATGATCCTTTGGAGTTGTTGATGTTCTGCTAACTCTAGAACCCACCTGATAGCTATGGCTTTATCAACAGCAGGGGAGCATAAAGGATTTTTTTTAGAAGCAGCTTTACGAGGTCTTTCTTCCCAATTTCAAATAACTACCGCCACCACAGTGTTGTTATGTTCAACTGCCGCATCACAAATAATCACATTGAGTCCTTCTGGTGGTCTTAACCATAGTAATGGTTGCTTGCTTCACTCCAAGGACAATTGGATCCATATCCCACCTCACTATGAAGAACATTAAATAGATTGATTTCTAACTATCATCTCTGTTGCATTTACTTTCCCTTTTGAAAATAGCACTTTGTTTCTCAACTCCCACATTGATCTCAAATCTATCAGTCATAAGGATGAATTGATCTTTAGGAATGCTTTCGTCCAACATACCTAGAGGTGCAATAAAAATACCTCTAAATAACATGGCAATTGGCAAAATAGCCCCATAATTCTGGGAGAAGGGATGCCTCCGCACAAAGGAGTCACAGTGACTAGGCTCGCACAACTGTTATCATCAAAAAGGTTTTAAAAGAATACAATATTAATTCCATATGAGAATCAAAGTGAAAGTCATTCATAGGAAGGCCCCAATCTAAACCAAACAAAACTGCTTCAGCCATAGGACAGTAGCGGAAAAAGTGCAGACACAGTTCCTCCCTGTACCATGAAGAGGACAGTGGAGAACAAAATCAATACCTCCCTCCTTCAAGCAAGCTCTGGTTAGCAAAATATTCATTACAAATCTCCACAAAAAAAAATAATAATAATAAATAAATTTTAAGCCGTTTGTGTAACTTAGATTTCAAAAAGAGTTTCCATACCTCCATATTATTGTAATTGAACCTGTGGCTTTGACTGGCCCCATAAGCTGATTTAACTGAAAAAGGCTACTTTCTTATTCAGCACCCAAATTAACTTATCTTCCTAGTGGCTCATAGGAAGAGGTATCCTTCTAGTTGTTTGCACAGATTCCAATTCAAAATTTTCATTGAGTTTTTGCACATCCCACTGAGGTGTTTATGGGATAATAAGGCTTGCTGTAAGCTATGAATAAAAGTTATGTCAACAAAGGCCTAGTTGACTTCAAACCATACCTCGCAGTCATCCTAATCATTTAACCTAAATTGGGTCACTCAAATCATGATAGAATTGTCCGTGATTATGGGGGAAAAAGTCTCTGTAATTAAAAGATGTGGTTGCATAACTCTAAATTACATTTATAATGGCACAAAGGTAGCTAACATTGTTTACTTTTACAAAGAAGAGAAAATATGGTGATTACACTTCACAAAAACCTATACGCCAAATATATTATAACAATGGATGAGTTTTACCAACATATACACATAACATATCTTGAAACAGAGATATTTTCTCTTTTGCATGACCTAGTGTACATAAAAACTCAAGCACTTGCCTTGGTAAATAACAGGCAGAATCTTCAAATACAAGACACAGGGTGACACTTGGAAACCTACACTTAGTTATGGCTGTGAAGTCTCACTACTAGCATGTCAATGTTGAGGACATATACATAATCCTAAAACGATGGAAAACCTTGTAACTACCAACAGTTTTTAAAAAAGGTCAGCTAGCACTCTATCAATTGAGTCACCCATTGCCTATGCAATAGTTTTTTCAAAAAAGTCTAGCTTAGTTATAATTCGATCAATCCACTTGCCTGTCAATTTGGTGATGTTCTGGCTTTCAAGTCAAATGCCAGTAGACAAAGACCTGAAATTCTCAGGTTTGATATTTGATGTAATACTGTCAATGTAGCACATAAAATTAATTTATCTCCATTTCTAATTCTGTCCCATATCAGACTGTGTTGTCCTGGTTTTCTTCATTAGGAATGCGATAGTCTAGCGCTAACACACAAGATCACCTTTTAGCAAAGCTTAAAAATTCTCGTCCAAAATCATATGGAATCCCATTCAGCAAGCCGATCCCAGGATTTTTTAATAACCCCTTCATCTTCAGAATCGACGTCAATGATTCAGCTTCCTGAAACCTACCAACTGATGCATGCACATCTGAAAGAAGCACAACTTGGTTGGATCCTTCTGGATCTTGCTCAAATATCCTGCTTGCTGCAAGTTCTGCAAGCCCTACATTGCCATGAAGAAGACATCCACTAAGCAAAGCTCTCCAAACATCTGGACTTGTTCCATCCAAAAATTTTCTGGCAAACACAATTGCATCAGGCAAGCAGCCTGCTCTTGAAAGCAAGTCAACTACACACCCATAATGCTCTCGGCTTGGCCTTATTCTGTTCTCTTCCCCCATTTGATTGAATATCAGTAGACCATTGTGCACTAAACCTGCATGACTGCAAGCACTCAAAATGCTCTGGCAGGTTGCACTATCAGGACCTTCTCCACAACTCCTCATCTCATAGTAGAGAGCAATTGCAGTATCTCCATCACCATTGATCCCATACCCATTTATAATTGCATTCCAAGAGATTACATCTTGAAGATAACCCATCTCCTTAAAAACAGTGTGGGCAAGTTCCACAGTCCCACACTTTGAGAATGTTGATATGAGACTGTTCTGAACCGGTCTATGTGAGGAGAAACCAGCCTCAAAAGCAAAACAGTGGAGCTGCTGGAGTTCTAAAGCAGCAAGTCCACCAGAAGCAGTTAAAGTACTAACCGACATTGTTGGAGGAAGGAAAAAGTTTTCCTCTAGTCTTACTTCAACTAAGAGATTCAAAGCCTCTTCTGGGTGTCCATTCTGTGCGTAGCCCAAAATCATTGCCATCCATGAAACTAAACTCTTCTGAGAAGTTTGATCAAAAATAGTTCTAGAAGAATTCAAGTCACCACACCTGGAATACATTGCAATTAGAGAGTTCACAAGAGTGAGCTCAGAACCAAATCCACAAACAACAGCTTGAGCATGGACTTTTCTGCCTCTCTTCAAATCCCCAATGATTGCACAAGCTGAAATGAGATTCATGATAACCACTGTGTCATGACTGATCCCACCATACCTAATTCTGCTGAAAAGCTCTAGTGCATCAGAGGCATATTCAAGATCAATCAACAAACCTATCATTGTTGTCCAACTGATAACATTTTTGCATTCCATCTCATCAAATATTTTAGCTGCAGCATCTAAATCCAACAAACTTGAGTACATATCAAGAACTGAATTATTAATGGATACATCCAAAACAAGAGGAACTTTAACAATGAAGCCATGAACACATTCACAAAGCCTTTGTGACTCCAAACCAATGCAACCCCTCATAAGAGTTAACATCGAAGCGCATTAGGTACCAAACCAAACTTCCGGAACTGGTTAAAAACTACAAGGCCCTCTTCAAAGAGTCCATTACGTACAAACCCAGCTACCACTGCATTGCAGGAAATCAAACCCGGTTCTTCATTCCCTCAAATACTTTATATGAATTAATCATACTTCCATTCTTAGCATACATATCTAACATAGCTGTACCTACAATCATATCAGACTCTAACCCAGTTTTAACAACCAGTCCATGAATGGATTGTCCAAGCACCAAGCTTTGCAAGCCTGCAGTGCCAACAAGCACACCAACAACGGTGAAAGAATTCGGAGCCAAACCAGAAATTCGCATATGGGAATATAAATCAATGGATCTTTTGTGGAACCCATTTTTAGCATAGCCATGAATCATTATAGAATATGAGACAACATCTCTGTCAGGCATATTGTCGAACAGGTTCTCTGCATCTGTAATCCTTCCGAATTTCAAGTAGTTGCTTAAGAGTTTGGAAGAGTCACGTGGGTCAATGCTTGGACAATAACGTTGTGATGTAATGGAAAAGTTTTTGAACTGCAGAATAACGTAGAGTTGCATTTGATTTTAGCATGTTATAAAGAACTGGGTGTTAATGTTGCTAATAAAATGTAAGTTCAGGCAATGGGCTTATTTGAGACTTCGGCCTGGCCTAGTATTTTGTCCGACATGTGGGGTTGGACCAATTAAGGACCTCGGCCAGTCCAAAGCTCTAGGTCCATTAATGTGTAGACTTGAAGTGAAAGCTGTATCCCTCGGCCCAAAGGAAAAAAAAAATTAGAAAAGGTAGATTAATGGAGCCATTGAATGAAGGGTTTGAATTTAGTAAGAATGGAGTGTAAAACTCCTGTTTCACATATTCAATAATAGATTGGCACGTCAGTATTTTACTTAATGAGAAATATATCATAGCACACCTAATAACATCTCAATTAATGTTAGGAATAATACGCAAAGTAATAATGGAAGAACAAAATTAACATAAAAGACAAAACAGAAATAGATCATTTGGAGGCAAAAAATTGTTATCCTCAAACAATATTTGTCTCCACACTCTTGTTGCTAAAGGGTTATTGCAAACTTGTCCATAAGATATAACTAAATTGTTGGGTTTTACAGATAACAATTTTGGATGTAACGACTCTGCTTCAACTGTGTAGATATTGTCCGCTTTAGGACCCATACCCTTCACGGTTTTGTTCTTCCCCAGGTTGCGCTAGGGAAAAAGCCTCTACACATTGAAGGGAGATCATTCCTTATAAACACATTTTCATGTGCTTCCCTAGGCGATGTGGGATTCCATGGATTGCAAGACCCCCTTTCGGGTCACTACAATCCACCCCCCTTACGAGCACACGCGTCCTCGCGTGTGGGACCCACACTTCCGGCTAGGGCATGGCTCTGATACCATCTATAACGACCCCGCTTCAACTGTGTAGATATTGTCCGCTTTAGGACCCATACCCTTCACAGTTTTGTTCTTCCCCAGGTTGCGCTAGGGAAAAGGCCTCTACACATTGAAGGGAGATCATTCCTTATAAACACATTTTCATGTGCTTCCCTAGGTGATGTGGGATTCCATTGATTGTAAGACCCCCTTTCGGGTCACTACATTGGAGAATGAGGATTTCTAGTGTTTCTTTGGGAGAAAAATGATATGTTTCAAGTGAACATTAGCCTCTATTTATACCCATAGGGTCATATTTTATCAAAAGACACATATGGAGAGTTAAAATGTTTCATAAAACTGTTCACAAGGTTTGAAACTTTTTCAAACTTTCAGAACAATTACTAGAAAATTCTGCAAAAAATTCAGTTTCACGAGACTCGATTGATCGAGAGGAATTGAGCATTGATCGAAAGCTCTTTTCAATAGATTGAATAGGAATCAAGTATCAATCGAACTATACAGTGACTCTAGGATTATTTTCTTCATCACTTCGATCGATCGAGCAAAAACTTCGACCAATTGAAAATACTGAACTTCAAATTTCACTTAGAAAATTTCAAAACTTGAATTTTCAATTTATGAAACAATATTCTCCAAACTCAAATATCATTATTACAACCTATCCATTTATATACCTATATATACAACAATTAACTCCCACTTTCACCATCTTTAATTTCAAAACAAACTTTAACTCAAATCTCATCCTTTCCTACCCAAAAAACAAAATGAAATCTCATCGTTTCAGGTTTGCTCAAGTTTTATTCAGTGAGACTTCAATGTAAAAGTTCCATGATCCTGCAAAAATAGTAGTTAGTTATGTTTTCCATGTTGAGACTATAAGAATATTTCATGATACAAGAAACAAAAACAACATTAGGACAAAAAAATCCTAAGTCACTTAGACTTGGTTTAATCTTTCTATCCTAATAAAAGCACCAGAAAATTTACTTGTACTAGCAGGTCAGGTACCTAAGAAAGTTTTGTGTTTGTGGTTTGAAGGATTCATCTGAAAACTAAAATGTGTGAAATTTAGTCACTCTATGGGTTATCTGTTATTGGCTAAACTTCTGTATGACTGTATGGAAACATGCTATAGTACCTTGTTCATTATCCATAAATCCCTATACCAAGAAAAGTATTTTTGATATGGTGTAGCTCCCTGGTGACATTCTCCATATTTATTCTTTCTTGTGGTGATTCCAATGAACAAACAAGGCCGATCTTGAAAACTGAAAATAAGCACTTGTGCATATTAGCATTCATCTGGTGTAGGTTCTCAATGTAGTTTCTTCCTTCCTCTGCCTCTGGATCACTGTGATCATAATTGTCATGGTAGTCTTCTTCTGTTTCTATTTCTGTTTCATCTACTTCTCTTGTGGAAAGGTTTGGGTCCACAATCTGCACAAGTCTTTCTGGCAATGCCATCCTAACAAAGTTATGGAGGATGAAACTATCTTTATGTAACACCCCAAAATTTTGACACCAATTTAATCATTATACATAAATTATAAGGAGGCCTACAATTAAATGGATTAAATTGAATTGGGCCTAAGATATTAAAAATAGAATAAATACTATGGAATATGAAGCCCAAGTGAAGTGGCATAAGTAAATATATGGGCCTTGATAACCCTAGCCTTTTACCTTTTAAGTTACACGTGTAAGTACATAAAGAAGTTCCTTTTTGTTTTTAGCCGCAACACATGTTTGAGCTGTTTCCTTTCTCCTCTACGGCTGTGCAAAGTATCTCAGGTATGGTTGTCTTGCTGAATTTTTTTGGAAGTTGAAAGATTTACAGAGTTGGAATTAATCTATGGCTAGTAATTGTCCTCACATGGGTCTGTGCAGTTGTTCTTTTGGTACCAAGTAAAATAACTGCTCATAACATCTAAACGTATCACCTATATTGATGGGAAAGCCGGCTAGGATGATTACATATTATAATAGGAATTGTATATATATATATATATATAGCTGTATGGTCCTCCATAGGCTTTGAAATTGGTTTGACCGAATTATAGTATTGGGATAGAAATCATCCCACGTTCTCAGGGAGAAATTTTGCTTGAATTTGCTTTAGTTGCTAATAGGACAAAAAGGCATGACTTCATAAAATCTACCTAGCAATATATCAAAGGAAAAATTGTAGGCACTAGATTGACAGATTGAAGCCATCACGTGGCTTTCAATGTTAAGTTGAATATATATATATATATATATAATATTAGAGTGAAATAGATAGTTAAGTGAATGAATAGAGAATTTGGATAAATCAATATTTTCTAGGATAAAATTTTTTAAGTGTGAAAACTTATTTTAAGTGGGAAATTGTGTATTGATGAACCTATTTTTGGTGTTGCTAGGTTCTAATTCTACTGAATTGTTGTGACTCAAGGGTGATTGATTCCTTTTATTTTGCAATTAAGAAGTAAGTGGTGTTTACTAATTTTGGGAGTTTTCCCAAAACAATGTCGATTGTTAAACTATTTTATACCAAAGAAATACGTTGATATTCTATGTATAAATTGATATTTTATAAATGGTTGATGTGCACGTTTACTATTCGTTTTATGAAAAACTTGTGGGACAACCTAAATTTACTTAAACTTGTATGTGTGTATATATATATCTTTATATTTTGAGAATTATGAATGGATTATTTTTTTGTGAGCATATTGAAATGTGTTTTGGAAACCTATGGCAAGTCGCGAATAGAAGCTCAGTATAGTATCTAGTCCTTAGCAAGGGACAATCATACTGCAGCTAGTCCTTAAGAAGGGACGGTCCCAGAAAAGGGGATAGTGCACATTTGATAGCTCCTTAGCAAGGGAGAATACAATTAAGGATCCAAAAAGGAAGCTCCTTAGCAAGGGAGTGCACCTTTAGGTTCCAAGGGAACCATCCTTAAGAAAGGAGATGAAAGGAGGTTCTAGTCCCAAAAAGGGGATAGCACAACCCTGTCAACGAGGCGTAAACGTTGACCACGAGAAAAATCTAGGAAATTGTTATGTGATTGTATTGATATATGTATTATGATGGCTCACAATATAAAGATATTTTCTTTTTATATATGAAGTATTCGTTGATGAATATTGATGAGTTACAAGTTATGAAATTGTTGTAAAAATTATTTATTTGAAAGGTTTGTTCCCACACCCCAATGTTAGTGAATTCCACTTATTGAGTTATCTCACCCCCCCCCCTTTTTATTTCCCATTACAGATACATTAGAGGAATTATTGGAGTAGAGATGCTTGGGAGATAGCAGTTACGAACTATTTTGTGGAATTAAGGATTTTATTGTTACTTTTATGGCATTAAATATTGTATTGGAGAATTATTTTAAGGATGTTTTATCTTTGGTGAATTAGAGCTCTGACATTTTGTGATGAGATTTAAGATTGCTGGTTTCTTTTATTTAATATTTTTAGGGATTATTCAAATTAAATAGACTTTTATTTTTTATGATTTTGGGGCATTACAATTGTGGTATCAGAGCTTAGGATATGATTCTATAGACACATGAAAATTTAGGATATGATTCTGTAGACACATGAAAATTTAGGTTATGATTCTGTAGACATTTGAAAACTAGGTTATGATTTTGCAGATATTTGAAACTAGGTTATGATCTTGATTTTGTCAGAGCATTTGATATTTAGGTTATGTTTGATGTAATATTTTAAATAATCTTAGCAATGTTACTTCTTATGTTTAGTAATAATAATTATTGCACCGTCTGTATTTCTTGATTTTCTTGTTAACTAGGTATCATGCCACCCAAAAAGAAGAGAGTAGCTAATTCCAATAGCGAGGAACCTATTGTTAATTTGCGAAGGCCAACCAAAGCAAGGGTTGGTACTGAGGCTGAAGTCACTCAAGACATGAGAAATACTGAACGTCCTAGGGTGACACGCGCTAATCCGTTGGATGAAGCTGCTGCCCGACTGTTGGATAGGTTAGCCCATGTTGCTAGTAGAGGCGCAAGTAGGGTAGAGGCAAGGGCTGGTTGCTCTTTTGAGACTTTTATGAAGCAGAATCCCCCTTCCTTTGATGGGAAGCCAGATCCTACAAAAGCTGAGAATTGGTTCTTACAGATGGAGAAGTTGTTAGAAGCTTTAGATTGCACTAACCCTCAAAAGGTGCGGTTTGCAACTTTCAAGTTAATTGGGGAAGCTGAGCGTTGGTGGAGATCCACTAAGGCCATTTTGGAGGGAATGGACACTGAAGGAAACCCCATTACTTGGGAGAAATTTAAAGGGGTTTTCTATGATAACTACTTCCCTGAGGTGGTTCGGGAACGAAAAGAGAGGGAATTTGCTGATTTGGTGCAAGGAAGTATGACTGTTGAGTAGTATGTTGCTAAATTCATCGAGTTATCTCACTTTGGACCCCACTTAATCCTTACTGAGGCAAAGAAAGCAAGTAGATTTCAAAAAGGGTTGAATGAGAGACTTCGACACCATTTGATTGCATCAGGGATTAATAATTATGCGGAGTCAGTTAAGAGAGCTATGAGGCTGGAGGAAGATTTCAAGAACAATGTTAGGAAGGAGAACCCACCTAGAAACACTGGACAGACAGGCTTTCGACAAGGTACTACTCAAAGTCATTGGAACAAGAAAGGATCTTTTGGGAGGTTTGGGAGTAATTCATCATCAAATAAGCCAGAAAATAAGAATCCACCCCAGAATGCTCAAGGTAGAAGTTCGAATGCTTGCCCTACATGTGGAAGATTTCATGGAGATAAGCCATGTTTCTTTGAAAGAAAGGCTTGTTATAATTGTGGGAAGACAGGACACCTAGCTAGAAGCTGTACTTCTCCTCAACAAAACTCAATGGCACAACCTGGAAAGAATGATCAGAGGAGGAAAGCACAAGGGAGAGTGTTTGCACTCACACCACAAGATGTTCAAGCTTCGGATACTGTGGTTACAAGTATCCTCCCTTTATTCTCAAACTTTGCTAAAACTTTATTTGATTCTGGATCTACACACTCTTTCATCTCCTCTCGATATGCTAAGTTATGTGATAAGAAACCTGGACTTATGGATTATGACTTGTCTGTGGCCACACCTATGGGTGATTCCTTGGTGTGTAACTCTATGCTTAAGTCTTGTGTCATCCAAATTGAGGATAGGGAAATGTTAGCAGATTTGATTTTGATGGACATGTATGACTATGATGTAATTTTGGGAATGGATTGGCTGGTAGCTTATCATGCTAGTGTAGATTGTTTTAGAAAAGAAGTGGTGTTTCGGCCTCTAGGAGAACCTGAATTTCGGTTTAAGGGCTCTAGGATGCATTCTTTACCTAGGTTGATATCAGCCTTTCGAGCTAAGCGCCTAATACGGAAAGGATGCCAAGGGTACCTAGCTCATGTGGTGGACACTAGGAAAGAGGTATTGAAGTTGGATGATATCCCTGTTGTAAGGGAGTTTCCTGATGTCCTTCCTGATGACCTACCAGGGATACCTATAGATAGGGAGATTGAATTCTCTATTGATTTGCTCCCTGGAACTTGTCCTATTTCGAAAGCACCATATCGGATGGCACCAACTGAACTTAAGGAGCTCAAGGAACAGTTACAAGAACTCCTTGATAAGGGGTTCATTAGACCAAGTGCATCTCCTTGGGGTGCACCAGTTTTATTTGTGAAGAAGAAGGATGGGACTATGAGGTTGTGTATTGACTACCGTGAGTTAAACCGGGTTACTGTGAGAAACAAATACCCTCTCCCTCGTATTGATGACTTGTTTGATCAATTGCAAGGGCACAAGTCTTCTCTAAGATTGACCTTCGTTCTGGGTATCACCAGTTGAAAATCAAGAGTGAAGACATACCCAAGATAGCTTTTAGGACGAGGTATGGGCACTATGAATTCTTGGTAATGCCTTTTGGATTGACCAATGCTCCTGCTGCATTTATGGACTTGATGAACAGGGTGTTTCATGAGTACTTAGACCGCTTTGTTATTGTCTTTATTAATGACATCCTAATCTTCTCCAAAAGCATAGAAGAACATGAAGAGCACTTAAGAATCGTTTTTCAGATTTTGAGGGAGAAGAAGCTATATGCCAAGTTTAAGAAGTGTGAATTTTGGCTTGACCAAGTGGTGTTCCTAGGGCATGTGATATCTAAGGCAGGGATTTCTGTAGACCCTAGTAAGGTTAAAGCTGTGGTTGATTGGGCAAGACCGACAAATGTGAGTGAGATTAGAAGCTTTTTGGGCCTTGCTGGCTATTATAGGAGGTTTGTGGAGGGATTTTCCCGTATTGCAGCCCCTTTGACTCAACTAACTCGTAAGAATGCCAAGTTTGTGTGGACAGAAGAATGTGAGAAGAGTTTTCAAGAACTTAAGCAAAGGTTGGTCACTGCACCAGTACTAACCATCCCTAGCAACTTGGGAGGCTTTGTCATTTATAGTGATGCTTCAAAAAAAGGGCTGGGTTGTGTGTTGATGCAGCATGGTAAAGTCATAGCTTATGCTTCCCGCCAATTAAAGAGTTATGAACAAAATTATCCCACCCATGATTTGGAGTTGGCTGCAGTGGTGTTTGCATTGAAGATTTGGAGACATTATTTGTATGGTGAAAGGTGTGAGATTTATACAGATCATAAGAGCTTGAAGTACTTCTTTACTCAGAAAGAATTGAATATAAGACAACGAAGGTGGCTTGAGTTGATTAAAAATTATGATTGCTCAATCAATTACCATCCGGGCAAGGCTAATGTGGTAGCTGATGCACTTAGTCGGAAGTCCTCTGGTTTCTCAGCTGCCTTGTTAACTACTCAAAAGGAGATTATTAATGACTTGAAGAGGATGGGAATTGAAATTGTTATGGGTGATTCCCAAGCCTTTATGGCCAGTTTGATAATACAACCCACCTTGATTGAGAAGATTAAGAGGTCACAGGTCGAAGATGCACAAATTGTAAAGATCATAGGAGAAGTACAAAAAGGGAAGAGACCAGAATTTAATGTGTCTAATGATGGTGTTTTGAGGTTTGGAAAAAGACTTTGGGTGCCAAATGATCTTGCATTAAAGAAGGAGATTATGGAAGAAGCCCATCGTACCCCATACTCAGTGCACCCTGGTAGCACTAAAATGTATCGTGACGTTCGAGAAACTTATTGGTGGAATAACATGAAGAGAGAGATAGCTCAGTTTGTGGAGCAATGCTTGACTTGTCAACAAATTAAGGCATTACACCAGAAATCTTCAGGATTGCTACAACCACTTCCCATTCCTGAGTGGAAGTGGGAGTGTATATGTATGGATTTTGTGACTGGTTTGCCAAGATCTCCTAAGGGACATGAGGCCATTTGGGTAATTGTGGATAGGATGACAAAAACAACACATTTTATTCCGGTTAAGATGACTTACTCACTTGATCAACTAGCACAGATATATATTGATGAGGTTATGAGTCTTCACGGAGTTCCAGCATCAATTGTGTCTGATCGAGACCCAAGATTCACCTCAAGGTTTTGGGAAAGCCTACATAAAGCTTTGGGTACTAGTCTTAGCTTTAGTACAGCTTTCCACCCACAATCAGATGGTCTATCAGAAAGGACTATTCGTACTTTGGAGGATATGTTAAGGGCTTGTGTATTGGATTTCAAAGAGAGTTGGGAAAAATACTTGTCTTTAGTGGAATTTGCCTATAATAATAGCTACCACTCTAGTATTGAGATGGCTCCCTATGAGGCTTTGTATGGTAGAAAATGCAGATCCCCGTTGTGTTGGGAAGATGTTGGTGAGAGAAAATTGTTGGGACCAGAAATCATTCAGATGACATCTGAGAAGATTGATCTGATTCGTAAAAGATTGCAAACCGCACAAAGTCGACAGAAGAGTTATTATGACAACTCGAGAAGGAAAGTTGAATTTGAAGTTGGAGATATGGTATTTTTGAAAGTCTCCCCAATGAAGGGTGTGATGAGATTAGGAAGAAGGGGAAGTTGAGTCCTAGATTTGTTGGTCCATTTGAGATCCTGAAACGTATTGGTAAAGTTGCCTACGAGTTGGCCTTACCGCCTACACTTGCAGGAGTACATAATGTGTTTCATGTTTCCATGCTGAGAAAGTACATCCCGGATCCTTCACATGTCTTGAACTATGAGCCACTTAAGATCAAAGACAACTTAACTTATGAGGAAGTTCCAATCCAAATTCTTGACCGCAAGGATCATGTGCTACGCGCCAAGACAATATCATTGGTTAAGGTTCTTTGGAAGAATCACATAGTGGAGGAGGCATCTTGGGAGCGAGAAGATGAGATGAAATCAAAGTATCCAGAGTTGTTTGTTAATGAAGGTATGTACAATTTCGAGGACGAAATTTTTTTAAGGGGGGAAGGATGTAACACCCCAAAATTTTGACACCAATTTAATTATTATACATAAATTATAAGGAGGCCTACAATTAAATGGATTAAATTGAATTGGGCCTAAGATATTAAAAATAGAATAAATACTATGGAATATGAAGCCCAAGTGAAGTGGCATAAGTAAATATATGGGCCTTGATAACCCTAGCCTTTTACCTTTTAAGTTACACGTGTAAGTACATAAAGAAGTTCCTTTTTGTTTTTAGCCGCAACACATGTTTGAGCTGTTTCCTTTCTCCTCTACGGCTGTGCAAAGTATCTCAGGTATGGTTGTCTTGCTGAATTTTTTTGGAAGTTGAAAGATTTACAGAGTTGGAATTAATCTATGGCTAGTAATTGTCCTCACATGGGTCTGTGCAGTTGTTCTTTTGGTACCAAGTAAAATAACTGCTCATAACATCTAAACGTATCACCTATATTGATGGGAAAGCCGGCTAGGATGATTACATATTATAATAGGAATTGTATATATATATATATATAGCTGTATGGTCCTCCATAGGCTTTAAAATTGGTTTGACTGAATTATAGTATTGGGATAGAAATCATCCCACGTTCTCAGGAAGAAATTTTGCTTGAATTTGCTTTAGTTGCTAATAGGACAAAAAGGCATGACTTCATAAAATCTACCTAGCAATATATCAAAGGAAAATTTGTAGGCACTAGATTGACAGATTGAAGCCATCACGTGGCTTTCAATGTTAAGTTGAATATATATATATATATATATATATATATAATATTAGAGTGAAATAGATAGTTAAGTGAATGAATAGAGAATTTGGATAAATCAATATTGTCTAGGATAAAATTGTTTAAGTGTGAAAACTTATTTTAAGTGGGAAATTGTGTATTGATAAACCTATTTTTGATGTTGCTAGGTTCTAATTCTACTGAATTGTTGTGACTCAAGGGTGATTGATTCCTTTTATTTTGCAATTAAGAAGTAAGTGGTGTTTACTAATTTTGGGGATTTTCTCAAAACAATGTCGATTGTTAAACTATTTTATACCAAAGAAATACGTTGATATTCTATGTATAAATTGATATTTTATAAATGGTTGATGTGCATGTTTACTATTCGTTTTATGAAAAACTTGTGGGACAACCTAAATTTAGTTAAACTTGTATGTGTGTATATATATCTTTATATTTTGAGAATTATGAATGAATTATTTTTTTGTGAGCATATTGAAATGTGTCTTGGAAACCTATGGCAAGTCGTGAATAGAAGCTCAGTATGGTATCTAGTCCTTAGCAAGGGACAATCATACTGCAGCTAGTGCTTAACAAGGGATGATCCCAGAAAAGGGGACAGTGCACATTTGATAGCTCCTTAGCAAGGGAGAATACAATTAAGGATCCAAAAAGGAAGCTCCTTAGCAAGGGAGTGCACCTTTAGGTTCCAAGGGAACCATCCTTAAGAAAGGAGATGAAAGGAGGTTCTAGTCCCAAAAAGGGGATAGCACAACCCTGTCAACGGGGCGTAAACGTTGACCACGAGAAAAGCCTAAGAAATTGTTATGTGATTGTATTGATATATGTATTATGATGGCTCACAATATAAAGATATTTTCTTTTTATATATGAAGTATTCGTTGATGAATATTGATGAGTTACAAGTTATGAAATTGTTGTAAAAATTATTTATTTGAAAGGTTTGTTCCCACACCCCAATGTTAGTGAATTCCACTTATTGAGTTATCTCACCCCCCCCCCCCCTTTTATTTCCCATTACAAATACATTAGAGGGATTATTGGAGTAGAGATGCTTGGGAGACAGCAATTACGAACTATTTTGTGGAATTAAGGATTTTATTGTTACTTTTATGGCATTAAATATTGTATTGGAGAATTATTTTAAGGATGTTTTATCTTTGGTGAATTAGAGCTCTAACATTTTGTGATGAGATTTAAGATTGCTGATTTCTTTTATTTAATATTTTTAGGGATTGTTCAAATTAAATAGACTTTTATTGTTTATGATTTTGGGGCGTTACACTTTAAACATTTTGTCAGTGAGTCTTCGTCCTGTGAACATCTCCAACACTAGTATTCCATAGCTGTAGACATCACGCTGCCTTGACGTCTCACCACTCATTCCGTATTCTGCAATTTATATGTTTCACATGCTTAGTTAATGTGAGGGAAATTTCTTATAGCAGCTTAATACTTGCTTTTTGTGATCTGAGATGCAATATTTAGAGGTTAAATGTCTTGTTTAATATTTTGAAATATGTGATACAGAATCTGCATTCTAAAGTCGGACCTGTAAAAACTATGACAAATTGCATGAGAGAAGGGGGCAACATTCATAATTGCATCTAACAATACAAAATACAAGTTAATTATTAGGATCATTTGATCATCATATTTCCTTTACTTATTTGTAATTAAGTAGTAAATAAAGGCCTCCCAACAAGCCCTGGCTGCATGTATGGCTACAGAAAGTAATAGGCCTGGATATTATTGGATGACAACCAAATTAGCCATTTAGGAATCTGTTCAATACCAGCTATACCGTCTATACATCAATAAAGCTTCTTGACATAGATAAATTGAAAATTATGAAATTAAATACAAATTTGAAAAAGCAAAGGCACAAAAGGCTACTAGCGAAAAAGGAAGAACGGGGCAAACTTGCTAAAAAAATAAAATTTTCTTGTTGAACCATGAAGGTTTTCAATCGTCAGTCCATCCTGCATTTGGTCAAAAAAGTTTACAACTTCAATGGCTTCGCCTCCAATCTAAGCGTTCTTTTATCTTGGGATTATTGGTGTGAATCTTTCTTCATCTCTACTTGTTTGTCTCCTCTTGACCAATATTCATTTTCTTGTGTAACAAAAGGCTATTCTTTGATCTTAAATACTTTTTTCGGTTTGCATTTTCGGCTTTAGCTTCTAATCTCATGTACTATTCCCAAATGAAAGAGACATGCCATTGTTTTCTCATATTTAAGACTCTTTTTTATTGGTAGTAATTTATTAAAGATTTATGACTTCTTCAATAGTGGCCAATCGCCAATGGCCTGTTGACCAAGTGGCACTGGCACCTCCACCCTAACGTGAGTAAACTACCGATTTAATCCCTGATGTTTTCACCTAGGGGAAAAAAAGTTGTCAAATCCTCCCTGGCAATTCCTACTAATCTATACCTAAGCCTTAAAATCCTAGCTGGAACCAAATATTCCCAGGCTACAGAGAGACCAATTCTCTCTACTAAAAGGTTGCCTGCACCATTTTTATGCAGGGTCTGCATAATTCTATATTTTGGTAGTCTACCTATTTGATAAACCTGATTGGCATGCTATCAGGATAATCATAGAGAGGCCTGAGGGAATAAATCGATAATGCTAAAATGAATATGTAAATCTTAGTCAGAAGACTGTTAGAGATGCTGGTCAACTTGATCACATTCATTATTTAAAATATTTGAGGAGTTTAGTTATTTACTTGGAGCAGCGTAAACAATCAAACCTTTTAGTCCAAATGTGCTAGTTTGATTTTGAGAAACATCATTGGTTGAGGAAAGGAGCCTTGCCAAGCCAAAGTCATTAATGCGAGCAATCATGTCATTGTCAAGAAGAACATTGCTTGGCTTTAAATCACAATGAATGATTGGTCTTTTACAATGTTCATGAAGATAATGTAATCCAGAAGCAACATCAATTGCAATATTTAGTCTCTGAAGAAGGTTCAAATTCTTGATTGATTTTCATTGTCTATATATGGATGCTGCCACTTCTCTAAGCTTCCATTCGCCATGAACTCAAACACTAGTGCTTTGAATTCATTACCATTGTAGTCCATGCAGGAGCAACAAGTTAAGGATTTATCAAGATTCTGATGCCAAATATTTCTTAACACATTGCATTCAGCAGTGAAACTCTTTGAAGCTCCTTTCCGTTGAAGGTTCAAGACCTTTACAGAAACTATCATTTCTTCTTGATCAAGAATTCCTATTCCTCTATATACAGGGCCAAAACTACCAGATCCAATTAGATTGTCAAGAGAGAATCCACCAGTCACCCAATAGAGCCTCTTGTATGAAAATTTGCAATGAGGTCTGTAACTGAGAGTGCAGAAGATGATTTCTTTTTTGATTTTATCCTCCAATAGAGAACAAGAAAGAGTTAAGAAAAAATGATGAAAAAAATCCTACAAACAATTATGACTCTAAATTTGAAAGCTTGGGATTTTCCTTCTTTCATAACTATAATATAGCATGCTTGCAGCTGCAGTTCTGGGATACCCCCACAAAGCTTTTTATTTCCATTCACTGATATGATACTTGCATTTCTGAAGATGCCTTCTGTTAATACACAACCCACCCCCCCCCCCCCCCCCCCCAAACAGATTATTAAAAGAAAGATTCAAATGTTGTAAAAGGGAGAGTTTCTGTAGATCTTTAGGAATTGGCCCTGACAAGTTGTTTTGTGAAAGATCTAAGAACTGAAGGCCTCTCAAAGAAGCCAAAGATGGAGGTAAGGTGGCTTGAAATAAATTTCCTTGCAGGTAAAGGTACTCCAAGCTCAAGCAATCTGAAATGGCTCTAGGAATCTCACTAGGCAATTTGTTTTCAGAGACGTCCAATTGATTGATATTTTTGAAAATGCCTACTTCCACAGATAGGGTGCTAGTTAATGAGTTCTGTGATTAGTTGAGTACTAGTAATTGGGGAAGACTGATTTTGGGTTTGGCTCCACTAAGGTTATTTTCTGAAATGTCTAAGTACTGCAAATATTTGCAGTTTCCAAAACTGGATGGAACGCTTCCTTCCAAATTGTTCTGTGATAATTAAAGTTTGACCAATTGACTCTTTGATGCTGGTGGCTGCATGTAACTCCATGCCAGTTGCACAAGTGGATAGAATCATTGCAAGAGCTCAAGATTTTATGTGGATCATTGGCTATCAGTTCTTTGAATTTAAGCAAAGCCAACTGATCAGTCTCATTTGTTGGATCAGAAACAATGTTGGTCGTTAGCAAGTGTAGTAGACTTATAGAAAAGAGAAGAATAGCATAAAGGTATTTAAGCTATATCACACGAAACTTGGGGTGTAGTGAAGCTTTATTGGTATCAAGCAGATGGGGAAATGTTGGTGCAGTGCTAGGCAAAGAGAGATATAGAGAATTATGTTGAGCAAAAATGAGACTTTTAGCAGGGGTCAGTTATGGTATGAACTTAACTATAATACTTCTTTTGAAATTTTCTCTAACCACAATATTTTTTTCATGTAAATTATATGATTTTTTTGCTACTGAACTCACTGTCCTCATGCAAGACTTAAAAAGTCGTTTCTCACATTCCTCCACAAACCAAAAAAACCACTTATGATACTTTAACTGATTTGTTAATGATAAATTATGGTAGTAAATTTGTGAGAAAGTAGAAGCTGAACCAAAAAAAAAAAAAAAAAAGAAAACAAACGCGGTTGTTATTGTATGTTGTTTTGATGCTAAACACGCTATATTATTCATCCAGGTTAGGTAAATTATGACCCTATTCCAAAGTTTATTCTTCTTCTTTTGTTTTTTTTTTTTTCCCCTATTTTCCTTTTCATATGATTTGATAAGAAGACTAAATCAATATTTTATTTAACTGGATTAAGATTGGCGTAATTAATATTGACCTGTCAAATTCATAGTATGCATGTTGAGGATGAAAATTTCATCATGCGCTCCTATAAGAACCATACACATCTTTCCCACACAACATGCACTACAAAGTTTCAACTAGTCAAGTGCAATAAATAAGTTCATCAAAGTTAAACAAGGTACACAAGACATGACATGTGTAAAAAGATAGACCAACCTTGTTTTTCAAAGATCAAGAAAAATAGTGTTAAACATAATTTTTGCTTTCTCCCTTTTTTTTTTTTTTTTTTTTTTTTATTTATATAAGAGAAAACAAATAAATCCTAGAATGAAATGCATGAATATAATGCAATGCAAATCCTAGAACAAAACAAAAGAAAACACAAAAACCAAAGAACAATGGTCATAGAGGAATGAGCAATGAAGCACAAGGACCATGTCAGAAAGACTCAATTAGGTCGAGTCTTTTGCATCCAAAACCTTTTAGATGCATCACGAGCATTGGAGTTCTTATTCACATTCGAGTGATTTCCAACTCCAAGATTGGAATAAAGGTTCAAAGCCTTTACCAATTCACCAATAAGTGTCATAGGATCTTGTGCTTGTGACACAGACACTTTTGGTTTGTTTGCTCTCTTAGCAGCTTGAAGCTTGTAACAGTTAGGACGAATGTGTCCAGACTTACCACAAAAATGACAGACCCAAGCAGGTTTACCATGCATCTTGTCCTTAGAAAGGGTAGGTTTAGTTTCTCTCAGATCAACCCTATTCTTCTTAGGAGGTGAAACTTCTACGGGTTTGACTACCTCACTCACAGGTGGTTTGACAGTTTCACTCACAACCTCACTCACGGAAGGTTTAGAAGAAGAAGGAACAAAATTTGTGGAATGCGGTGCAGAGTCAAAGATGCTTTCAACATAACCTAACCCAGAAACATTCAGCATGTGATCAAGTTTAGAAGTAGCAGATCTAGCAACAGATAAATCATGTTCCAAAGTTTTAACTTTATCAAGCAAAAGCATGTTCTCAGATTTAACATTGTTCAAAAGATCATTAGCATCAAATAGTTTAACAAGCAAATTTTTCTTTTCAAGCTCAAGAGAATCAATTTTCTTCAGGCCAAATTCTACATTCATAGCATCCCTAGCAGCAATTTTGCAGAGTTTATTGTAGGCCTCTTGAAGATCTACATCCTCAAAGAGTTTCCCATCAGAAGGGTTCTCTTCAATAGATATGCTTTCATTGACTACAGCAGAAGCAGTGAAAGCAATGAAGTTTCCATCCTCATCACATCCAGACTCATCATCGAAAACCTCATTATTGCTAAGGGTTACAGCCATAGCTTTACCCTTAGTCCTTAAGAATGTAGGACATTCAGATTTCACATGACCATACCCTTGACAACCAAAACACTGAGGACCCAAAGAATTATTTGAAGACTGACCAACTTTTTCTTTTGGTTTTTCAAGGTTATTAACCTTAGTGAGATCATTCTTCCTAAAATTTCTAGGTTCAGTAGTGTATGTACCTCTTGCCTTTCTATTGGTATTTCTAAGAAAGTTTTTGAAATTTTTGGCAAGATAGGCAATCTCTGTAGCAAAGAGCTCATCATCAAATCCACCACCATCAACATCATCAACTGACTTAAGAGCCATTGATTTGGATTTGTTCACTTTAGGTAGGTCAGACTCATAAGACTGAAGAGATCCTACAAGCTCATCAACAGGGATGGAGTCCACATCCTTGCTTTCAATGATGGCAGTCACTTTGGGTCTAAAGTTTTCAGTTAAGGATCTAAGTATCTTCCTAACAATTTTAGGTTGATCATAGACTTCACCCAAATTAAAAGCAGAATTGACAATATCATTTAATTTAGCATAGAATTCATCAAAAGATTCATCATCAGACATTCTAATGCTTTCAAATCTAGAGGTCAATTGTTGCAATTTATTGATCTTAACTGTCTTTGTACCTTCATGCACAGTCTGGAGGATTTTCCAAGCAATATGAGCAACCTCAACATTAGAGATCCTCTTAAATTCCTACATGGAAACAGCGTTGAAGATGGCATTCATAACTTTGCTATTGAAACCAGCTGCTTCTTTTTCAGAAGTTTGTCACTCACTCACAGGAGTAGTGGGCTTCTCCCATCCGTACTCAACGGAATTCCAGACTCTCTCATCGATGGATTTCAGGAATGCTTTCATCCTTACTTTCCAATAAGCATAGTTGTTCCCATCAAAGTGAGGAGGAACAAACAGAGAGTGTCCATGCTCCATGACAACAGGGGTCAAGGATCAGCTCAGAGATCAAGAAATCTCCAACAAAAGAGCTACCCGCTCTGATACCACTTGTACGGTTTTAAACCTCTTAAAACACAACCAGATTGGTAAGCCTAGATTAATTAGCCAAGTTGTTACTTAGTCAAATTATACAATTCTAGGTTAAAGCAATCAAATAATCATATCAAGATATAAAGCAGTGGAAAATAAATGAACACAAGATATGATGACCTAGGAAACCACACGGTAAAAACCTGGGGAGGATTTGACCTAGCTATCCTCAAGGTAAACCTGAATCCACTATGCAAAAGAATCGAAGTTCATACAGAAGGACTACAAGCTCCCCGCTTGACTTCCTAACGCTACCCACCAGTAGAACTTACTGACACGACCACGTGCAAGCTCTGAATCCACGGACTCCTTCTTTCTTAGATTCTTCAATCAGCTACAAGCACCTCCGCTTGATATTCTTTAAGCTTCAATGGTAGCAACCAAGTTAATCATCAAGATGTAGATAAGATCTCCAACTTGAAAACCCTAAGCTTTGTGTAAAGGAAAGCTCCTCTAGATCTCACAAGAGATTTACACAAAACAGCAATGTATGAGCAACAATACAATTGGAGCAACCTTCAAAAACGTGGCTAGGGTTTAGTTTATATACCTAGGGTAAAAACATAAAACCCTAAACGTTTAATAAAGTAGGGCTGAGTTGGAAATTCTATAGAAAAGTCAACATGTGCGATTTTCGATCGATCGAGGCGATTTTCGATCGATCGAGTCTATTCTTCGATCGATCGAGCCAGGCCGAAAGTCCCAAATACTTCTGCAGCCACTCGATTCCAACTTTACAATAATAAACCAACTTTGAGCAAGCCTAAACAAGACTAAATACATTATTTTGATCATGGTTTGCCAACATTACAAATTAGAGTTCTAAATACATAATATCCTAAGACCTTAGAACCTAACAAAACTGACAAGCAATCATTAGTCACTCATCACAAGCATATGGTGTTGGGGAAATCAATGCCTGAAAAACAAAGATACTTAGTCAAAAGATAGTCAGCAATGTCTCAAGACTCAACTAATAAAGCAAATTTCTCAAGGCTTAAAACATGTTTAATGCTTTGGTTTGATTTAAATATTTCAATTAAAAGAAAATTGTAAATTAAGTGGCTAGGTGAGCTTCTATGTGTGCAAGTTGAGAGAGATGTTACATGGAGCAGCATAACCAATTGATCCCTTTATCCCAATTGTACTACTTTGCTTTCTAGAAGAATCATCAATAATTGGGAGGAGCCTTGCTAAACCAAAATCGCTTACATGAGCAACCATGTCATTATCAAGAAGAACATTGCTTGGCTTTAAGTCACAATGAATTATTGGTTGCATAGAATGGTTGTGAAAATAATCCATTGCAAAAGCCACATCAATTGCAATATTTAGTCTTTGAAGAAGGCTCAAGTTCCTTGGTTGATTTTCGTTGGCAAACTCTGGATGCAGCCAAATATCTAAGCTCCCATTTTTCATGAATTCAAAGACTAGAGCTTTGAATTGATTCCCACTGTAATCTATGCTAGAGCAACATGTTAATATCTTAACAAGATTCCAATGCCAGATATTTCGTAATGCATTGCATTCAGCCATGAAACTTTTGGAAGCTCCCTTGTGTTGAAGGTTAAGGACCTTTATAGCAACTATCCTTTCTTCTGGATCAGGAGCTCCTTTATATACAGAGCCAAAACTGCCAGATCCAATTAAATTATTTGGAGAAAGTCCACTAGTTGCTTGAAAGAGTTCTTTGTAAGAAACATTTGGAAGAAGGTCTTTTGTTGAAACCATAGAAGATGGTTTCTTTCTTGATCTTTTTATCCAATAAAGAACAAAAATGGATGAAAACAAAATGAAAAAGAGAACAATGGAAATAATATCATCTATTGTACTACTTTGCTTTCTATAGGGCATTTTGGCAACTGCAATCTTGGTATACCACCACAAAGTTTAGCATTACCAATCAATAATATCACACTTGTGTTTCCAAAAACACCTTCAGTAGGTACCTCACCCACAAAATTATTGAATGAAAGATTCAATTTTTCTAAAAGAGGAAGCTTCTCTAAACCCTTTGGAATGGATCCTAATAGGTTATTTTGAGAAAAATCTAGACGTTGAAGACTTTTCAAAGAAGCCATAGATGATGGTATGGTTCCTTCAAAAGAATTCCCTTCAAGGTATAGGAGTTCCAACATCGAACAATTTCCTATAGATACAGGAATTTCACCAGAAAAATTATTGTTAGAGATATCTAGTTCGATAATATGTTTCAGATTGCCTACTTCAAATGGTAGTGTGCTAGTGAATGAGTTGTGAGATAAATTGAGGTGTAGTAGTTGAAGGGCAGAAGGACCAACAAGCTGCTGGGGTATGGGTACGTTAAGGTTATTTTGTGAGATGTCCAAGAGTTGCAAATTTTGACAATTTACTAGGAGGCGTGGTTCCTTCAAATTTGTTTTCTTGTAGGTCGAGTTGGAACAACTAAGTAAGGTTGCCTATGAAGGTTGGTATTTCTCCAGACAATCTATTGCCACCTAATTCCAATAGTTGCATCTTTGGAAACCCCCCAAAACTAGTAGGAATGACACCTGTGAAATGATTATTTCCCATGCCCAAGATATATAAATTGACGAGATTCTCTAATGATGCAGGAATAGTTCTAGATATTTCATTGCCTCCTAAGTATAATGTAGTGAGTTGGGTTGACAAGTTGGATACAGAATTGGACAGAACACCTCCAAATTGATTATGACTTAAATCCAACACACTAAGTTTACTACAATTTCTCAAAGATGTTAAACGAAAATCCCATCTTAGAAAATTGTTACCCAAACTTAGCCAATTAAGATCCAACAAATTACCCAAATTATTTGAAACTAGTCCTAGAAAATTGTTCTTACTTAAATCAATAGATTCAAGTTGAGTTGCATTGCATAATGAAGTAGGGAGTGGCCCAGAGAACTCATTTTCACCAAAATAAAGAAATCAGAGATCAGGAAGAGTGAGGGCTACGTTGGCTGGAAGTGTGCCACTATGTTAGTAACTTGAAACTGAAACGAGTTGGAGAGATGACACATTGTAAAGAGAGGAAGGGATTGTACCTGACAATTTATTACTCAAAATTGTGAGTGCAAATAAGCCTTGTAATTGGCCTACGGAATTTGGAATATTTCCCACCAAATTATTAACCTCAACATCAAAATGTGAGAGCATTGAAAGATTTCCTAGAGAAGATGGGGTCTCTCCTTCCAAATTGTTATTAGGAAGCCAAAGTAGTTCTAGTTTCGTTAAAGAGCCTAGCTCCACTGGAATCTTCCCTTTAAGCTTATTATCACCAAGCTGTATGAACCAGAGATTGGAGCAGTTGGACAAGATGGTTGGTATTTCCCCCTCTAATGTGTTATTGTTAAGAGAGAGCTGTTGCAATCAGAACAAATGACTAACTTCTTGTGGAATTTCGCCATAGAAGCTGTTACTTTGGAGGTTGATGAACCCAAGAAAGCTGAGGTTTCCAATATAAGGTGATATGGATCCATGTAAGCCATGGCTCTGTAGGTCCAAGACTGTGACTCTTTGGTGCCAATGGCCGCATGTGATTCCACGCCAGTTGCAGAAGTGCATAGAGTCATTCCATGAGCTCAAAATGTTATATGGATCATGATCTACAAATTCTTTGAATTTGAGCAAAGCCAAATGATCAATCTCATTTGTTAGAGTAGTGGCAGTAATGGAGGGTTGCAAACAGAGGAGACTGCTTGTGGAGAAGAGAAGAATCACATGATGGTACATTAAACAAAATGCGTAAAAATTGGTTTGGTGAAGCATCATTTGGTTTGGAAAATCAAGGAAGCTAGTGAAATATTTGGTGTCAGGCAACCAAGTGGAGTGTTCGACTTTTTTGTCAAAACCATTTGTGGCAATATCAATCGTTTATTAAGATAGAGATGATATGAGGAGACTTAACCTTAAAGGTCTGTTTGTTACTTCAAATAGAACTTATTTTGCTAAAACTGAAAATTAAAAATTAAAAACATTGTAACAAAATAATTTTTAAATATGTAAATAATGCCGTGAAACTCATTTTTAATGAAAAATTATTGAAAAATAAAGTTTGTGGGTCTCATAAACAGTACACGAATATACTGTTTACGGAAGAATTAGTCAACAATTGCGCTGAAAAAAAAAATAAAAAAAAAAAATAAGAAGGCTGAAAACGCGCTAGAGCTGAAAACGTGGACGTGTAGCAGCAATTGTTCTTCCACTCTCTCTTTCTACTTATTTTATTTTTCCTTTTTGTCTCTTCCTGATTTAATCAATCATCTACATCAAATTTCTCAAAAGATTTTTTTTTTTTTTTTTTTTGAGAAATTCAGTGAGTAAACAGAAAGTAGCTGTAAGCATGTAACATCACCCTAAAACTTGAATATCTTGCGTAAACGTCAAACGTGGTGTAAAAATAATCTTGGTCCATTCATTGAATGTGGAAAAAGGCAAAGAGCGAACTGACAAGTACCGAGGTTTGCAGAGTGTCAAACATGGTGGAAAATTATGATGGTCCAAATTCATTCAATGGGGAAAAGGCAACTTGGCAAACAGGGCAGGAAAATTTGATATCTTGTGAAGTGTCCAACACGATGGAAATTTTCTGGTCCCAAACATCCAATGTGGAGCTGCTAAAACTGCCCAAGCATCCAAATTCAAATGTGAAACTATTAAGATCAATTAATTATGAGCTCTCCCGTTAAAGAGCCATCCAAACATTTTTCATTATTCATTAAATCTTTTAAACAACTAAAAATACTGGTGGATAATTTAATAGTTGTCATGTTGTGAGTTGGAAAAACTTTCTTCCAAACTAGTTTAAAAGAAAATTATCTTTTAAACTTTCTTAATTCTTGTGTAAATTGGAAAACTAAAGGGAAAAATAAGGATTTCATCAATAAGTTAACGAGCAAATTAAGAACACTTTTGCTTATCCCATTGCAAATTAGCATACAAAAACATAGCAACTCTAGCAAAATCCGATTTAAACAACTAAAAGAAGTCATTGTCGTTTCTATAAACCTCAGGGAGATTGCTGTAATAAGTCATTTGAACAAGATGAAATAGGAAGAATAAAGATGTGATTAAAAGGAGTCATTGGCCTAGTGATACATGTGATATTACCCTTACCATTACATGACATGGAGTCGATGAGTCAACTCCACAGACCCCATTTTTTTATTCAGCAAGAGAGAGAGAGAGAGAGAGAGAGAGAGACTAGGATCATCTATTATTCAAGCATTCAAATAAAAATATTTTTCCAGACATCCAGGTTTTCAGAAATTGCATAGATTATACTCAAGTACAACACAAGAATACACACATATAGCACATCATATTTTGCATACATGAGTAAGAACCAAAAGAAGCCACCAGCTGATTGTTTCAACAAAGGAGATTAAACAAGCGCGCATGAGACCACATGTCACGTACAAATACAAATGCCAAGTCTTTACTCAACAGGGGTAACAAGGAGATTCCACTGATCTCTTCAAGTAGTTTATTGCTCCTAAAATTCAAGTAAAAAGGAGTTATGTTCTACTAAATATCATTATACCAGAAACAAGAACATGTTTTGCACGCCTGGGTCTAAATAACCACACACAAAAAAAAAAAAAAAAAAAAAAAAAAAAAAAAAAAAACAAAACAAAAGAAAAAATAGTGAGAATAGATATCTATCAAAAAAAGTTTTAAAAATATTTCATGCTTGTGTTTGTGGAATATAATTGTGACAAAGAAAGAAGACATAATGGCTAGTAATTAGTTTATGAAATAATTGTCATGTGCAATTTTACTTGAGCAAATTCAAATTTGAAATATAGCAATACCTCAACTTGAATTCTACTAGCTAAGCCCTCCTCTTTGGATCCTGGAGCCAAGAAAAGTATTTTTTATCAAATGTAATTCCCTGGTAACTTCCTCCATATTCATTCTCTCTTTTGGGGACTCTGAGGAACAGGCAAGACCAATTTCAAGGACTGAGACTAAGCACTTATGCACATTAGCATCCATTTGGCATTGGTTCACAATACCATGAGTTTCTTCATCTGCTTCAATTTCATTTTCATTATTATCTTCTCTAGCTACCACTGTTGTTGTTGGCATTTCTTTAACTTCTCTTTGGAGAAGGATTGGTTCTACAATCTGAACAAGTCTTTCTGGCAATGCCATCTTAACAAAATTATGAAGATTGAGACCATCTTTGAACATTTCATCAGTGGGTCTCTTTCCCAAGAACATCTCTAGTAGAAATATTCCATAGCTATACGTGTCACCCTCCGTTGAAGCCTCACCACCCATGCCATACTCTATACACATTATGTTATGTTAGGAGATTTTTTAGATCTTGTTTAACAAAAAAATTAAAATTAAATTGAATTCAAGGAAAATCATGATGAGAGATGCCATGATTTCAAAATTTCTAATAAGAAAAGAGAGAGAGAGAGAGAGAGAGAGAGAGAGAGAGAGAGAGAGAGAGAGAGAAGTTCTACTTCAGAAAAATACTTTAGGGCCTAGCCTAGTGCAAGGAGGCAATATCTATGGTTTAGATATATAGAAAAGGAAATATGGCTAATGGATAGATTAGGATAATCTAATCAAGCATTGGACGCATTTGATATCGCCTAGGCCCCATGTTCACTACAAATTCATGTCCTCTAATTATCCATTATTTGAACTTTATTTATTGATAACTTGTTCAGATTAAGATACGTACATGAATAAAATGCACAAAATTGTAGCATAGATCTGTTTTGAGGGCAGCTATACCATATTTGATATAGCCGATTGGCAATCTATCATCACAAACACATAGTGTTGAGGAAATAAATGCTTTAAAAAAAGCAAGCCAAGTGAATGGATAGCGAGTAATATCTGTCAACTAATCAAATTTATGATTTATCAAGGCTTAAATCATATTTAAAGCTTTTCTTACTTTGAATTTTTTATGTAGAAATTAAATTTTGCGTATGTGTGTTTCCATGTTGCATGTTGTGAGAGATAATGTTATGTTGCTTGCATGTTATGAGAGATCATCTTATTTTGATAGCAAGGTAATTGCTAAAAATAACATACAATATGTTTCAAACAATTTATATATCTGTTAGGATAATTTAGGATTTAGATAGTCAAAAAGACATTACCTGGAGCAACATAGCCAATAGATCCCTTTATTCCAATTGTGCTCGTTTGTTTTTGAGAAGAATCATCCGTAGTTGAGAGGAGCCTTGCTAAGCCAAAATCGCTTACATGAGCAACCATATCATTATCAAGAAGAATATTGCTTGGCTTTAAATCACAATGAATGATTGGTGGAACAGAATGGTTGTGAAGATAATTCAATGCTGAAGCAACATCAATTGCAACATTTAGTCTTTGAAGAAGGCTTAAGTCTCGCGTTTGATCTTCACCGTCTATCTCTGGATGCAACCAGATATCTAGACTCCCATTTGTCATGAATTCAAAGACTAGAGCTTTGAATTGGTTTCCACCATAATCCATGCTGGAGCAACATGTTAATATCTTGACAAGATTCCTATGTCGGATATTTCTTAAGATATTACATTCGGCCATAAAGCTCTTGGAAGCACCCTTGTGTTTAAGGTTAAGGACCTTCACGGCAATTAATGTTTCCTCTGGATGAAGAACTCCTTTATATACAGAGCCAAAACTGCCAGATCCAATCAAATTACTCGAAGAAAATCCATTAGTTGCCTGTTCAAGCATTCCATAGGAAACATTTGGAAGGAGATCTATTGTTGAGGCTAGAGAAGACAAATTCTTTTTTGGTTTTTTCCTCCAATAATGAACAAGAAAGAATGAAAACAGGAGGACAAGTAGAACAAAAAATACAGCTGCAATTATTAGCTTGAAAGCAAGGGAATTTCTTGACTTCTTAACTTTGATAGGACATGCAGGCAACTGCAATTCCAGGACACCCCCACAAAGTTTAGCATTTCCTATCACTGATGTTGCACTTTTATTTTTGAAAACTCCTCCTATTGGTACCTCACCCTCAATGTCATTGAATAAGAGATTCAAATTTTCTAAATATCGAAGTTTCTCTAAACCCTTTGGAATCAATCCTAATAGGTTATTTCTTGAAACATCTAGATATTGAAGGCCTTTCAAGGAAGCAATAGATGAAGGTATGGATCCTTTAAAGGAATTCCATTGCAGGCTAAGATATTCCAAGTTCAAACAATTTCCTATGGAACTAGGAATGTTCCCAGACAAATTATTTGCAGAGATGTCCAGATAGTTAATATTTTTTAGACTGTCTACTTCAGAAGGGAGTTCTCCGGTAAATGAGTTGTATGATAAATCGAGTAACGTAAGTGAAGAAAGATCAATAACCGGCTGGGGAATGGATCCATTAAGGTTATTTTGTGAAATGTTGAAGAGCTGCAAATTTCGGCAGTTTATAATACTTGGAGGTATGGTTCCTTCAAATCTATTTTCATCTAAATTGAGTCAGAACATTTGAGTAAGATTGCCTATGGAGGCTGGTATTTCTCCTGAAAGTTTGTTTCCATTTAAAGTCAATACTTGTATCTTTTTAAACCCTCCGAAACTAGTGGGAATGACACCTGTGAAGTGATTGTTATCTAAGCCCAAGACAATTAAGTTGACAAGATTCCCTAATGATGCAGGAATAGGTCCAGATATTTTGTTGTCTCCAAAATATAAATTAGTGAGTTGGGTTGACAAGTTGGATACAGAATTGGGCAAAACACTACCGAATTGGTTTGTAGTTATATCCAATAATTTAAGTATACTACAATTTCCTAAAGATGTTAAGAAATTGAGATCCCCTCCTAGGTAATTGGCTCTCAATCGTAGTGTGAAAAGATTTGGGAGATTTCCTAAATTTGTTGGAACTAATCCCGAAAATTTGTTCTCACCTAAATCAATTCTTTGAAGCTGAGTTGCATTGCATAATGAAGTAGGGATTGGCCCAGAGAACTCATTTCTTGCAAATGGAAGAAGTAGGACATTAGGAAGATTGAGGCCTATGTTGGCTGGAATTGTGCCACTAAGTTGGTTGTATGAAACTGAAATGACTTGGAGAGATGACACATTGTAAAGAGAGGAAGGGATCATACCTGAAATTTTATTAACGGAAATTGAAAACCGTTCTAAGCCTTTTAATCGGCCTATGGCATCTGGAATATTTCCCACCAAATTATTGCTGGCCATGGTAAGTATTCTTAGTGATGAAATATTTCCTAAAGATGAAGGAATGCCTCCTGTCAGATTGTTTCTAGAAACTTGAAATACTTCAAGCTTCAGCAAAAGGCCTAGCTCAGCTGGAATCTTCCCTTTAAGCTTATTCAGATGAAGATTTATGAACCTGAGATTGGAGCAGTTGGACAAGCTAGATGGTATATTCCCTTCCAGCGTGTTATTGTTAAGATTGAGTGCTTGTAGTCGGGACAAATGTTTGACTTCTTGTGGAATTTTACCATAGAAGCTGGTGTTTTGGAGATTGATGAACCTAAGAAAGCTGAGGTTGCCAATGTAAGGTGATATCGGTCCACGTAACTTAAAGTTATTTAAGTTCAAGGCCGTGACTCTTTGGTGCCTGCGGCCACATATGATTCCAAGCCAATTGCAGAAGTGCATAGAGTCATTCCATGAGCTCAATCTGTTATCTGGATCATGAGTTACAGATTCCTTGAATTTGAGCAAAGCCAATCGATCAGTCTCGTTTGTTGGAGCAATAGCAGTAATGGTGGGTTGCAAGCAAAGTAGGCATATGGAAAAGAGAAAAAACACATGAAGGTATATAGAACAAGATGATGCACACAAATTGGTTTGGTGAAGTGCCATTTGATTTGGAGAAGAAGATAGCTGGTGAAATATTTGATGTCGGGCAAATAGGTGAAATGGAGATAGCGGATTAATCCCTTTAGGTAACCAAACATTCGTGGCAATATCAAACGTTTATTAGAATGGCATTATATAAGGAAACTTGACCTCTACTTGGTTTTATTTATTTTTTTTTTTTTCTTTTTTATAGAATGGCATTATAGACTTGACCTAGCCTTTCTACTTGGTTTATTCTTTCTTTTTGTCTCTTCCTAATTTTTAGAATTACATTATATGAGGAGACTTGATCTTAGTCTTTCTACTTTGAATGATTCTTACTTTTCTTTTTCTTTTCCTAATCTTAATTATTCATCAACATCGAATGCGAAACCATTTAGTTGAATTAAGAATTCCAGGAGGACCCGAGAAAGAGAAAGAGAAGCAAATTTGTTTTAGTTGGTCCCAAAACTCTTGGGTTTAAGAAAGATTGGTATAGGACCCACGTTCAGCTGAGAAAATTTCTTCCAAGTAATAGTCTACATGGTCTGCCAGCACCGGGTTTCCACAGCTTGGACCATCAAGGTTCTGTACATGGCCCACATTTGACAAACTATATATTCTACATACCCTCTTCCAACCATTTTGGGCTCTTCTTAATTCCTTCACCCGATGGACCAACCTCTTGCTCTCTTTCCCTACATGAACCACCAACTCCATGACCACGAGTCCATGAAAAAGTCCTCTGCATTCAATGCCATTCGTTTTTTCTGCCTCCAATAACCCTGTTAATGCTTGCCTTGTGATACACTTTTAGGATGGTAAACAAACCAAGTATTAAAAATTCAAGCTCCTTCATTTAATTTTATTTTGAACACAAATCGAGTTCAAGCTCATCACCAAATAAGATTATTTATATGTTCAAATTTGTTTCATTTACTTGATTAACTTACTTTTTTCTTATATATAATAAAATCAAGACTAAAATGTTTTACCACTTCACAAATTACCACTTCACAAATCTATAATTTTTTACTATAAATAATAATTTTATATCATATGAACCAATTTATAAATTTATACAACCCAATTTTCAAGTCTATATAAATATATTTTTAGACGAGTATATATATAAATAAATAAACATATATATAACATTGACAATGTAAACACTGTGGTAAATAATTTTGGATGCATCAGTTTTATCAGAAATTGTGTTAATAATGATGGATTTCTCATTGCGCAAGAGATCAGAATAATAATTTAAATTCTTATCTTTATGCTCAGGGATCCAATGAAATCTTGGAGGAAAATAGCTTTTTGCAAGATTAAGAGGATCAGAAATTGAGGCTCTATTGGGTTCAATATAAAACATGCTTTGAAAATATTGTTTCTTAACATATTGAGGGATATTGGAACTTTTTGGGTAAACAGTTTTAATAGGTCGGTTAACAGGGGTAATAGCATAGGGATCATAACATGAGGCAAGAACAGAGGAGTAATTAGGCTTAGGAATAGTACCTAGTGGAGTGAAACGGTTAACAATATCCAAAGAGGACACAGGTTCAGTTTTAACAGTTGGATTAGGTGTGGCAGGTGTCTTGTCCTTAGACCTTCTACTTGCCATTGGGACACTGCAGAAATTCACGAGTAAGGAAATCAGGGATTGAGTTTTGAGATCCTTTAATGTATTCAATATCGAAATCAAAAACACTTAAAATAGCTTGCCAACGGGCAAAAATATGTTTTGAAGCAATATTTTCAACATCTTTTTCAATAACATATTTAGCACTTTTACAATCAATACGTAGCAAAAATCTTTGGTTTAACAAATCACTTTGAAATTTTGAAATACATAGTACTATAGATAAAATCTCTTTTTTAATAGTACTATAATTTAACTGTGCATTATTCCATATTCCAGAATAGAATCGGACAATTTGTTCAGGTGAGTCTGGAGAGACTCTTTGTTTTAGAATACCACCATAACCAATATCAGAGGCATCAGTTTCAACAATTTTGAAAGCATCAATAGTTGGGATGCCAAGACACGGCAACGTCTTAACATGAGACTTGATTTGTTTAACAATAGAAGTATGGACATCAGACCAAGGTGAAGGGCTACTTTTTAATCGATCAAAAAGAGGTTTACATTGTTTTCTCATATCCTTGTAGAAATCAGCAACATAATTTAATGACCCAAGAAATCTTTGGAGCTGAGTTTTATCAGTGATAACATCAGGAAACTTATCAGCAAATTGAATGGCTCTATCAATAGGACGAATTTGTCCTTCAGCGATGTCATAGCCAAGGAAACGAACTTTTGTTTGAAACAGTTTGATTTTCTTAGCAGAGACAACGAGACCATTTCTTTTAATAGTATCTAGAAACGAATACAAATGTTTCCAGTGTTCATCAATGGATTTGGAGTAAACAAGAACATCATCAATATAAACAATGGTGAAGTGGCTAAAGGAGTTAAAAATATCATTCATAATATTTTGGAACTCACTAGGGGCATTCTTGAGACCGAAAGGCATAACATTCCACTCATAATGTCCAAAAGGAGTGGTAAAAGCAGTTTTGTACCTATCATTCTCACTTATCTGGATTTGCCAGAATCCTGATTTCATATCAAATTTTGAAAATACAACAGCCTCACACAATCTATGGACCAAGTCATTTTTGTTGGGAATAGGATACCGGATCCATTCCAAAACCTTGTTCAAAGGCTTATAGTTAATAACTAGACGAGGAGTTCCTCTCTCTATTTCAGCATTCTTTTGAACATAGAAAGCAGAGCAAGACCAAGGGGACTTGCTATTGCTAATAAGTTTCTTTTCAAGCAAATCATGGATTTCTTTCTTGCAAAATTCAACAGTTTCAACATTCATTTGAATTGGACGAGCCTTAGTAGGAATGTTTTTCTCATCAAAATCTTTAACATAAGGCAAGTTAACAATATGTTTCTTCCTATGCCAAAAGGCATTAGGAATATCAGAGCAAACATCATCAATTAACAATTTTTGAAAATTATCAATTTTGGACTGCAACAATTTATTGGACAGTTGTTCAGTAATTTTTTTGTATTTAACTTCTTGTTGAAGGAAGTTAAGATGTTTGATTTTAGCATAAAGCAGATTGGAAGCATTAGCAGTATTAATCTCAGATTTTGAAACAAATTTGAATTTGACTTTTTGACCAAAAGGGTCAGTAGTGATGCCATCATGTTCAACAAGAAAAGGATACAAAGCATTTATAAAAGGCAAACCAAGTATCACTTTATCAGTCATATTTTTGACTAAAACAGAGGGAATCTTGAAACATATATTATCATGGCAAACATGAGCATTGTTTAATTCATATTTAATCTTCATATGAGAACCATTAGCAGAAACCAATTTCTCGGTGGATTTTTCAAAATATTTTGAAGGAATCAATCCTTCTTGGATACAGTTTATATCCGCACCAGAATCAATCATAGCAATAACAAAGAAATGATAATCATGAGAAACAACAATTCTTACTTTAGTAAACCATTTTGGAGGAAGTATTTTATTAATAAGAGCAAGTTGAGAATTATCAATATTACCTTTATCAGAAAGAAGAGACTGTTGACAGGATTCATCTCCATCCTTGTGCTCATTTTGTTCATTATCAGATTTATTTTGGTCATTTTTAAATACATGTTTTAATTCACTTATCTCTTGTTTAACAATATTAATTTCATGTTGGAAATCATTAACTGTTAAATCTTTCGGTTTTCTTCTATTAAATCCTTCCAAAGTTTTTTCTTCACTTTTAGTGAGAACATTAATAGTTTTAGTAGTATTACAACATGAATTTCCGCAACCAAGTTTAATATCAGAAGAATCAGAAAATTCATCAGAAGATTGATAACAAGAAGTAGTTGAAGAAGAAGAATCATCTTCCAAGGAATCAGACGAATTGTTTAACATGTGGAACTTGTTTTTCAATTTACTAGGTTTCTGTTTACAGTCCTTACTAAAATGACCAAATTTTCCACAATTGAAACATTTACCTTTTCCAGATTTTTGGTTAACATATTTTTTCGAAACATTTTTCTTTTTAACATGAAAATTATCAGTTTTGTATTTTTTATAATTTTTATGGCTTTTATCATGTTTTTTACCCTTTTGCCTAGAAGGAGCAATTGGAGGTAAACCATATTGTTCACAGAAATTACCCATTTCATATTTAGCTTTTCTTTTATTTTTTAATTGGTGTTTTAACAGTTTTTCATCATGGCACATATTAATACCAAGTTTTTTAATAGTGCTTAAAATATCACCATATGTTAAATTATCATAATCAATAGAATCATTTTTGCCAATTAATTCTTGTTTTACCTTATGAGCAAAGATAGGAGGCAGACCGTCAATAAACTTTTCTTTCCAATAAGGTTTGTAACAGTCTTTCCGCTGCATCACTCTAGAAAGGAAAACATCTTGGTACCATCTATAATCAGACATAGTAGGACATCTCAAATTATTTAGTAAATCAGAAATTCGAGATGAAACATTAGGTGGAGCACCCACAAAATATTTGATAATATTATAAATCAAGGTATTGACACCATCAGGAATACTTCGACCAATACGGTCATCAAAAATAGGTAAACCTTCATCATTCTTTTTAACAGCATGTTTAATAGAGTCTCTGGAGTCTCCTGTGAGATATGAATCCCACCAACCACGAAGAGTGCCAGAAAAACCAGTAGCAAGCAAGTCAACAATTTCATGTTGTTCTAAATTATGATTATTTTGATAAACAACGCTAACCATCGACATATGTCCCATTTTGTTAATAATCTCTTGTTCAGAAAAACCATCAATATTCCATTCATAAATTTTATCAGCAGAGACAGAGAACTGAGTTTGAAAAGGTCTTTCTTCAAACTGAATATCAGGAGGAGTAGGTCTTAAATACCAATTTTTTGTGAGAAACATGGGTTTGGAAGAACTTCCAACAAATCTTTTAATTTCTGGAAAATCATCAAAAGCCTTTTTAGCAGAAACAGAGGAAACAGTATCAGAATCTGTATTTTCATCAGAAACAATTTCTTTTTCATTTTTTGAAATAGTGCGAGTAGCATGAGGACTTGTAGAAGTATCCTCAGTTTTAACTTTTAAACCAGCAAGCATTTCCTCAACAATATCCAAAGTTTTGGATAGAGAAGACTTGAATTTGTTATCAAAACTGGGTAAATTGATCAAAGGTTTCTTAGTTTTCACTGAAACAGGAATTTCAACAGGAGCAGGTTTCTCAACAATTTTGTTTTGTTCAATAAGAGTTTGATCCTCAGCAATTTTCAAAGGAGAAGGTTTAACATCGGTGTTATTAGTATTTATCAAAATGGTTTCAAAAGAAGGATGGCTAGTCTTAACAATGGTCTTGTTACTTTTAACAAAATTTGACTTCTTTATTTCATCCAAAAGCTTTTTTGAAGCTTCATCTTTTGAAACATAATAATTTTCAAGAAAATCAAAGAACAAAATATGTTTTTTCAATTGAAGCATTTTTTCTTTCCATTTTCTTTTAACACGGTCTTTTTCAGACTGAGCAAAATTATTTTGGAAATATTTCCTTTTTGGTCTATTTTTTGAAAGCATGAACTCATTGAACAAAGAAACCATATCGATTTCAAAATCTCTGTTTAGGACAGTCAAAGTTCTCAATTGGTTAACATTATTATCAACAGGAGGAAAATCAGAAATTTTAGTATCATCATTTTTCATATGATAACCAAATGAAGTAATATTCAAGGCCAAAGTCTTAGCAACATTAAAACCATCCAAAGCATCCAAAGCAAGAGTAATATCAGGAGAACAATTAACATGATTCAGAGAAGTAATATCCATACAAAGAATGCTTTCTTTAAAGTGATAAGATCTAGCATGAAACTTACTATCTTCAACAGTATGATCTTCTTCATTTACAATATCAGGAGGACAACCAGTCCTGGAGCTGATAGAGGAATTGGATCTCCACAACTTATCCATACTATCCTAGTTTTAACACTCAGTTATCATGTTTTTCTCACAACCGTTGCATTTCGTAACACATACCCTAAGCAACTCTATACCACACACATGCCCTACACGCCCTCTCTTGGCTCAAACGGGCCTTACAGTCAGGTTCTGGGAATTCACTTTACACCTAGGGTGGCGCCAACGACAGTAAGAAAGAGACACAACAACGAAGCACCAAAGGGTCGGACAAGCACAGATAAACTACAAAGACACAACAACACTACCACCGGCCAGAAAAGAGTGGCTCTGATACCATAAAGGGGGAAGGGGACGCACAGCTGAAGGGAAGAGACAGAGAAATGGAGATGGAAGCACAGTAATGTATAAACTTGAAAGTAGTGTTAGCAAAATAAGGCGGTAGAACCAGCCAAGCAGTATATAACAAAATAATTCAAAGTAAATGAAAGCAATTTAACAATTTAGAACCGTCCAGTATGGCGGTAATCCGTCCATGGTGGCGGTAGCAACAAATAGTATAATGAACATAATGTTAACTGAAAATACTTCTTTATTGAAAGTAGAGTTAAACACTTACAGTAGTAGTAGTGAATACAAGATCTCAGAGAAGATCAACAGTTACAAAGCTTGAACTAGTCCTAGTTACAAGGTTTGTAGAAACAAGGTAGTAGGAGAACAAGGTTGTAGTGAACAATGTAGCAAAGAACTCTCTCAAAGAAGGCTTTCTAGGAAGAAGGCTCTCTAAAACTATTGAGTTCTAAAATGAGTTCTAACAATTGAGTTCTAAATGTAACTTAAGGGACAGCCCCCCTTAAATAGGCAAAATTCGGAGTGAACAGTGTCATGAACAGTAAAAGTGAACAGTAAAAAGTGAACAGTAATCCGTGAACAGTAATCCATGAACAGTAATCCGTGAACAGTAATCCGTGAACAGTAATCCATGAACAGTGATTTTTCTCACTTTTTGAAGTCTTCTGCAAATTTGGAGTATTTGATGGACATTCCTCTGACTTGGAGGTGACAAAAAGCAAGAATGATGAGCATTGCATGTGAGAATAAAAGCAATAATAGTGAAATTGAATAACATGTGCCGAAATAGATCTTCGGAATATTTGAAAATAGCTTTGGAAACATGAAGAATCTTCTTTTCAGAAGTAACATCTTAGCATGGGAAGGAACAGTAACATGTTGGCCATTTAGGCAGGCCAGGCCAATAAGATGAATCTATCAGTTTTGTGCCAAGTCCTCATCAGCATCCTCATCATGTCCAAACCACTCTTCATTGTAAGGGTAGTAAGGATCTTTTGTAACAGAACCCTCAGAGGACCTTTCATCATCCAAACTAGCTTTTTCTGCTTTTAACATTTTGATGAGAGCATTGAGAGCTTCAGGGTCCTTGCGGATTTCATCCAAAGGAGAACTCACTTTTCTAGGCTTAGCTGATGATTTAACAGTTTTAGAAGAGGAAGCAGGTGCCTCAAGAACAGGGGATTGACCAAGTGAACAATCTTTGGCAATGGGGAGAACATCTGGGGATGAATAATCTCTGGAGACAGTAGCAATAATTCCTTGAACATGTGGGAATTTACCCCACCATTTCACGTACCAGTGTCTGGAGAGAATATCACCGTCTATTTCATATTGCCATTTTAGTATCCATGGTATCTTGAAACGTTTAACAAAGTGTAGCAAGGGAGGGAACTTAGCACCATGAGCGTTAACCTTGTAAAATTTCTTGAAACATTCATAAGCATTAAGTAATGGGTCAGGAAATATGTTATCAAGAGGGCCATGTTGATACCACCAACGGATGAACCAGAGAGGCAGAGATCCAGTGAAATTTTTATCAAAGTTAACAAACCAGGAATGAGACATGTTTTCATTCTGGTGAAGCATAAATCTTGACCAAGCATTGATGTAATCAAAGTAAGAATAGGGGATGGGAGAGGAAGACATTGTTCTTGTAATACTGTGACACTGATAAAGTTATTTCCTTGCTGCTCAAAAACTGTTTTGGTCAAGATTCTACTGACCCCTTGCAAATTATTGGTAACTAGTTTCTCTATTTGTCTGGCCTGCACAATGGCTAAAAAGTTTGTTTCAATATTCACGTGTTCCTGCTGTTTCAATCTTCACGAGCTGCTATGTTTTCCCTTACTATTCAAGAGCATGCGTCTGACATATTCCTCCTATTATGTTTCCACATCCACATGCAATATTCTTCTTACTTTTTGTCACCTCCAAGTCAGAAGAATGTCCATCTAATGCTCCAAAATTGTTGAAGACTCCAAGTCAAAAAGTGAGAAAAATTACTGTTCACGGATTACTGTTCACGGATCACTGTTCACGGATTACTGTTCATGGATTACTGTTCACGGATTACTGTTCACTTTTTACTGTTCACTTTTACTGTTCATGACACTGTTCACTCCGAATTTTGCCTATTTAAGGGGGGCTGTCCCTTAAGTTACATTTAGAACTCAATTGTTAGAACTCATTTTAGAACTCAATAATTTTAGAGAGCCTTCTTCCTAGAAAGCCTTCTTTGAGAGAGTTCTTTGCTACATTGTTCACTACAACCTTGTTCTCCTACTACCTTGTTTCTACAAACCTTGTAACTAGTATATATATATAATTTGAGCTCTCATGTTCATAAATTTGTTTATGAACACATTATTATATTTGAATTTGGCTCATTTAATAATCGAGTCTAAAGTTGGGTATGAGCTTAACTTTTTACAAAACAAACGAACATAAACAAGTTTTTTCTTGAGCCAAGCTCAAACTGTTCATATATAATCATAAACAACGATCTCTTATTCACTTGCTCAATAAGTAAACAATCAGACTTAGCTGAACTTATTAGACGTGCCACCATAATTATTTGGGATGAAGCACCAATGGTAAATCAATATGCACTCAAATCTTTAGATAGAACACTGAAAGATATTACGGAAGTAAATTTACCTTTTGGTGGGAATGTGCTAATTTTGGGGGGAGATTTTCATCAAATACTTCCGGTTGTTCCAAATGGTACAAAGGCAGAAATGATTGATGCATGCATAGTCAAGTCCCCATTATGGAAAGATGTCAAAGTGTTACATTTGAAGCAGAATATGAGGTTTGTCAACGATGAAGAGTTTGCTGAGTATATACAACACATCGATGATGGGAATGAACCATTTATAAAGGATGAGTTGATTAAACTACCCCCTTCAATGGCAATGCAATGGGAGGGTCAGCATTCTATATACAACTTGATTGATTAAGTTTTTCCAAGTTTGCAAGAACATGCCAATGATGCAAGATACATGGTTGATAGGGCTTTGCTAACACCTATAAATGATGATGTTGAACAACTTAATGCAAAGACAATTTCTCAATTTCCAAGAGATGAGTTTACGTTACATTCTTTTTAATTGGGGTAAATTTGGAACTGATTAAGTCTGAAATGGAAGTAATTAGAGCATATTAATGTTAATTAGCTTGTAACCACATACATATGCATGAATATACTTAAAATATATACATTAAAATGCATAGTATAATTCTTACCTATATAATTTAAATATTATTGATAGTCAATCTTATATATTTTTTTAACTCTTTAAAAAGTCTTGTAAGAATATTATTAGATAGAAAATGTAAATTGTTCATATTTTTTAAATTTTTTATGTTCATTAATGTAACACCCCAAACCCATACCAAAGATTTAGATGCACAACCCGTCTTATAAATAATCAGCACTAATATAACGGAATAGAGCGTAATTAAATATCCACAAATATACTTCAAGACCATCAAAATATTTCCTATGAAATCCATAAAACAAAAACTTTAACAATAAAGGCTCCAAATACAAACTCAAAGAGTTCCACAAATGCCAAACTCACTATCCTAAGAAAATATGCTAAAACAGTCCATCAACTAACATAGCTCCAAAAGAAGTCTTCAATCTATGTCTCCAAAGATCTACCACCAAAAGATATTTCACTACTCTAACCTGAAAGGGTGGAGAAAGGGGGGTGAGCTAGAAGCCCAATAAGAGACCACATAACATGAGGATGTCTTTCAAAAGATATTTCACTACTCTAATCTGAAAGGGTGGAGAAAGGGGGGATGAGCTAGAAACCCAATAAGAGACTACATAACATGAGGATGTCTTTCAAAACAAAACATTAGTATCATTGACAAAATATAGTCTTTGCAAAACATTTACAAATAGTTTTAATAGTAATATAATAATTCTATAAAACTGTCAAGAGTTAAAAGCTGTAATCATTAAATAAAATAATAATCATTTTAGTTAGCCAAAATACACTAAATAGGTAGAAACAATGTATTATAACGATAAACAATTTTTCCACTTATAAAGATCAATAACAATATAATAGTATTTTGATATGGAAAACATTAAACACCAGCCAGACAAAAACATAAGCTGCTAAACACTTGGTGGGTGATTCCCATAGGCAACAATAACACTAACCTCAAAGAGGAAACACTGGCTCCAAAAAGCAAACAATAACACTCCACCACACCATAATAACACTACTTCGACTGAAGACCAACACTTAACCTTGTGTTGGCAAAGGTTGTAGACTGTCTAACTGACCGTTTGAAAACATTCTTACTTTATTACGATATTGCCAATATTAATCATATATCATATAACAAATACTTTCTCAAAAATATAGTTTTGAGTCATTCTTAACTTATACAGTTTCAAAGTAATTTATAAGAAATAATAAAATTTAGGTATGTATAAAGCATTAATAATGGTATAAGTTTTTGGAAACTTTACTTTTGCAATTATGTATATATAAATATATTTTTACCAAAATTATATATGAATATATATGTCTTGAGAGACGCCATGTTCTAAAGTCCACTTACCTCAAATCACCAAAACACGTTAGATCTCAACTATCCAAGCTGATGTCACTCGAACCTAATACACAAATAGATGATTTTGCTATGTTAAGCCATACTTACTATTTTTATAAACCATTCATGCTATCCCTCTTCCAAAATCACATATGGACCTTTATACACCATACTTACATCTCATGATAGTCTATTGGATATAGGGAATTCGATCTCAATTAGGGTATTGATATCACTCACCATGCTATGTACATCAATTTTGACTCTTTACTCTCTACATATACATAGGTACCTATCATGCCACTTAATAAAGTCATAACGTAGAAACTTCGAGAAATCTTATACCATCGACTTAGAGATATCTTGCACCATGTAATATTTTAATATAAACTCTACTATATGGAGATAAACAACATGTATCTTTAACCTATGATACCACACGCAATCAATAATCAACTTGTTAATAGTTACCTTGATGTCGTCTTTGTCAAGTTTGGCAATAATCCTTTTTGCCGTAGCTTTTAGTATCCAGCGTCTCTCTCTACCTTTCATGTGACTAACTTAAAAGACCCAGTATATATACCTCTAAAATAACACTCCAATTCAGTCTAGGAAGATCAATCCCACTCCAATTAGTACTCTTAAATAACACTCCTACTTGGGCTAGAATTTAAGACCCACTAAAACTTAAATAAGCTTCGAAGACTTTAATTCCCACTAAAACTCATATTAAAGTTGTTTGGATGGGTTAAAACTCTAAAGAATTCCAATAACACTTAAACTCTTAATCCAAATAGAAAATCTCTTATCCTTTTCCTTAACTGATAAGGAGACTAAAAGTTAAATATGAATAATCTACAAAATAACTATTCACGTTACATCTTCTTTTATTTATTTTCTTTGTAGTGACCTTAATATAGAATAATATCACCTTCAAAATAAATTAAATAATTCATCAATTCCACTCTAGAAGCAATTAAATTCAATTTAAGTGAGGCGAGTGTTACAATTAATTCTAAATTCTTTGGTTTTTGTATGGTACTTTACTTTCAAGAAATCAAGTACTAGATAATTTTTTTTTTTTCACTTTTTTTTCTTTTGTAAATTTTATATTATTAAATGGATTATAAATACTCCCTCCGTCCCAAATTGTTTGGCCTTATTCCATTTTAGGATGTCCCAAAATTATGTCTTATTTGAAAAGTCAAATATCATTAATTTACTAACATCCCTTTATGCCTTTAATTTATTTGTGGGAGCATTTTTTTAAATTAAAAAAAAAAATAAAAAACCTAAATTTTAAAATCCACTATACATGCCATCTTTATTCCAAAAAAAAACCTTCAACAAAGAAAAAAAAAAATTGTTTAAGGGTAATTTAGGAAATTTATAACTTTTTTCAAAGAGATAAGGCAGTTAATGATGTTTCCCTAAATAATTGAGTTTTTCTAACCAGGCCAAACAATTTAGGATGGAAGGAGTATTTAAGATAGTAATTAGTATTTAGATTATAAACTGTAGAGTGATTTATCTTTTTTTTTTTTTTTTTGTACTTTACTTTCAAGAAATCAAGCACTGAGTAATTTTTTTTTCTTTCATAAATTTTATATTATTAAGTAAATTATAAATATTTAAGATGGTAATTAGTATTTAGAATGTGGACTGTAGAGTGATTTATCTTTATCTTTTCTTTTTTTTCTTTTTCTTTTTGTATGGTACGTTACTTTCAAGAAATCAAGTACTTGGTAGTTTTTTTTTTTTTTTTGGTAAATTTTTTTCATTTATTCATTTCTAGCAACTATATTTTTCAAATTCTCAACCACTATATTTTTTAAATCTCCAAGGTTATCATTTTTGGTAACATTTTAATTTGAAATTTATCAAATCTATATAATTTGGAATGAAATTATTCATTACTTGTTCCCTACAAAATTCATTAATTATTCAAATTCTCAGCCACTATATTTTTTTCCCTACAGCTCTTGAATTGAAAAAAGGGCAAAACTTAGATACAGTACCTTAGGTTCCCTACTTAAAATTTTGACATCTGTCCTATTTAACAACCCAAGCAAACGGCGTTAAAATTAAAAATTACTTCCTTCTTTCTTTTTTTTCTTTTTTTTTTTCTTTCTTCCTTCTTTTTCCCATACCCATGGCTTAAAATCTCCAATTTTCTCAGTAACCAAACAGGAAAGATCAAAAAATAAAAGCTAGATCTACTCGGTTTCAAACCAAAAAACACACACAAGAGAGAAAGAGATCTGAAAGCGGGGAAAGGAGGTAAGGCTTAGATTGGGGTAGAGGCGGAGGACGAAGGGACAGTGAGCGGTGGAGGAGGATGAGGAGGAGAAGTAGTAGACAAAGAAGGGAGATGTGGGGCTGAGTGCGAGCGGTGATGGTGGTGAGAAACCTCGCCATAAGCGTAGTCGCTAAGGGCGGTGCCGATGTTCTTGAGATACGTGGCGTAAGAAGTGTGCGCGGCGGTGAAGGCGTTGCACACAGGCACTACCTCTTTCATGTAGAGTTGTTGATCTTTGCATCGAGACACGACTTCTTCATTCTCGATCTTGGACTGACTACCTTCTACTTTTTTTTTTTTCTCTCTTTCTTCTCTGAATTTCAAACACCCATAGAGAGAAGAAAGAGAGCGAAAGATAGAGCAGAGAGAAAACCTAAATTCGATTGAGTTTAGAAATGGGGATTGGGATGAAAAGTTGGAAGAATCAAAGACGTAAAAGACAAATTAGTAGAAGTAAACACATACACACACACCGAGAGCGAGAGAGAGAGAGAGAGAGAGAGAGAGAGAGAGAGAGAGAGAATCATATATCAGAAAAGAAAGAAAGGAAATAGATACACGCATACATAGTGCACACACCGAGAGAGAGATATTAGATATTCCTTTTCTTTTCTTTTTTAACGTCGTTTGTTTGGTTGTTAAATTGGACAAATGTCAAAATTTTAAGTATGAAACTTAAGGTACTATACCTAAGTTTTGCCCTTGAAAAAATAACACGGTTTGATGCTAACATGAAGAAGAATTGAATTATTTTCACATTAGATGTTCCACATTTTTCCAATCCAATGGGAATGGTATTAATTAGTAATGTTTGATAGTTTCACATGGGTTGCTTGGACGATGTTTAACAATGTCATAACTCACCCTGCTTTTAAAGGAAATGTATGCGGATTTGGACAGATCGAGGCGACGATAACACACCAATTGAATGCTGAGTTGGTATTCCAATGTCAGCTTTTATTTTCTCCCACAGTTGATGTGTTTAATTCATGATTTTCCACTGTGTTTGACACTTCGCAAGGTATTAAATTTGTCCTTGTTGCTTGCGAAAAACGATGCGAGTAATTTCAACAGTCTCAAGTTTCAAGTCGTCTTTTAACAGATTTGGTTCTAATGGTCCGCCGATTTTCTCACCGAATAAAGAAAATACTATCGTAAAATTAATATCGGGCAGCACGCCCATATTGTGTTTACACAGCAACTATGACCTGAGGTCTTTAGACAGGAAAAAAGGGATTTGGACTTTGTTACATACGCCATCCTCTCTCACAAGGGGTGTTCCTGCTGAGTAATTCTTAGGTGAAGAAGTGTGTTTTCTCCTCTCGAATTCATAGTAAAATCTCTGCTCATTAAATTTATGATAGAGTCTACCATAAATGTAAGAAGATGAAACAACATTTTTCTGTGGTGCTCCAAAAGTACTTAAAAATTTTTCGTTTCTACCACCATCTCTTTAGAAAGGCTTTAGGTGTGGGGTCCGAGTAATAATTCAGTAGTAACTGTATCATATAAGATGTCTTACTTTTGTAATTCCAATCTCATCTTCTTCTCCTTTTTTGTAGCTTTTACCACACCTACACTATGGTTGTACACGGTGCAATGCAACCGGTTTTAGGGGGTTATTTTGCACCACCCTTGCAGGGGCAGTTTTCCTACATGTATAACCATACCTCAACTGTGGAGGGGTTGAGAACCAACCTATACAAGGTGCGGTGCACTATACCGATTCAGTACGGTTATTTTGGTTATTCCTCCATTTTTTCATGAACCAAACACAATAAAGTTAACACCCCAAACTACATCATAATCATTAAAATACTTCAAATATTCCCCAAAAAAAAATCAAACAAACAACTTCGCTCTTGTTCCATTAACAATCCCATTTCTAATCACAAAAACTAAACTAAATAAATAAAAAAACAAAACAAAACCCATAATATATATATATAATGCACATACAAACTTGGCAGAAAGTATGATAGGAATTCAGCATCAGTTAAACCTTCTCCAAAAACTTTGAGAAAGCTATATGGTGGCCTTAGAGAATGACGGCTTCAAGGGGCAAGGGCAAAAGCAGAGAGGAGAAACAGGTTCTTACATGAGAGAGAGAGAGAGAGAGTATGATGATCTTACTGAGATTTGAGAAATTTAACCTAAACTTAAATGAGTTAAAATGATGCCATTCCATTTTATTTTAAATTTTAAATTTTGATACTAAAACGACGTAATTTTGGACCTAATATTAATTTAAATAACAAGTCCAGAACGATGTTATTTAGTATCAATTTTTTAACTATAAAGAAGCTAAACGACATCGTTTTAACCTGTATTAAATTAAAACAAGCGTCTTCTTCCTTCAATCTTCACTCGCAATTCTCTCTCTCTCTCTCTCTCTCTCTCTCTCTCTCTCTCTCTCTCTCTCTCTCTCTCTCTCTCTCTCTCTCTCTCTCTCTCTCTCTCTCTCTCTCTCTGTGATACGCTCAACACACACATATCGGTATTGTGCAGATGTTATGGGTGTGCACAACTCATCATTGATCAGTGTCGACACTCGAAAAACTCTGTCGACCACCACGCTTGAAACTTCCAGTGGAGCCATGAGGTGGGCAATGAGGGGCAGTTCCATTGGTAGCAAAAAGTTGCTCGCAGTCCCATTGGTAGCAAGCGGTGGCTGAACATGCCTACTCCACACCAATTAATTTAGGTTTTGTTTGGTTAAGAGATGGAAAAGTAGGGAAATATAAGAAATTTAGTTTTCTCTTGTGTTTGGTTAGGAGATAGTGGTGGCTTTACGAATTTTTTTCAAGGTAGCCATTAAAAAAATTAATTATACAAAATTTAATAAAAAGATAACTTGAATAAATTTGCATAAAAAAAATATAATAATAATAACCATAAACATATGAAATTTTACATTTTCTTTCTACTTACAAAATGTAAAAGCAAAATGGACTAAAGAGTGATAAAATGAGAACAAAGGATACTGAAATGAGTAAGACAATGATAAAGTCTAAAATGATGATAGAAAAGAGAAAATGGGGGGGGGGGGGGGGGAGGGGAGAGAGAGAGAGAGAGAGCAACAAATGATTCTTGCTACGACTGTGAGTTGAGTTGAGCAAGTTATGAACTTGAATGATTAGGGATCTTTATTTTTTATTTTTGAATATGCATTTTGTTGATTTTTTTTTTTTTTTTTTAATTTGTTGTAGTTGTTTGTTTGTTTTTATTTTTTCCTTAAGGAACAAACACACACACACAAGGGAGAGGGATTAATTTTCTAACACAAAGAAACACCATAAATTCCACTCAAAAGTCATTGTAACTTTTAAGAGAGGAATGAACATATTATACTACGCACAATATACACTTTTTAAGCAATGTGAGATAGCTACCTTCTTTTTTTAACCTTTTTTTAAGAGGAAAAAAACACACACACATATACACATAAAAGGGAGAGTGAATAAGATTCTAATACAAATTTACACCACAAACTCCACTCAAAAATCATGGTAACTTTAAATACTATACATAACACACTCTCTTATGTAATGTGGGACATAACCCTTTCTTTTTTCATTTTTGGAGAAAAAAAAAAGAGATTCTAACGTAAAAATACACCACAAAATTTACTAAAAAGCCATGGTACATTTTTGTTTATTTTTTGTTGTTATGAGTATTTTTGTTTTATTTTGAGTTAATTGTTGTTGATGTTATTTGGACTTATATTATTTTGTTTAAGGGGTTAAGGATATTTGTGAAATCAAAGATTATTTTTCTTGAACCCAAATTTTTGGGGTTCTCAAGTAAGGTGTTCAATGTTTTCTTTTAGGGTGGTGATAGATTAGTTTAAAAATAATTATGTATATACTTTTTCTTTTTTTTTTGCAAGTAAATTTTTTTTTCCTTTTGAAAGTCTAGTTGTTCATCTGATCACCTTGAGCTCAATGTGCAACAACCCCTATTAAGAGATGAAAAAGTAGAAGGAAGGAAAACTATGTTGTTTGGTTGATAAGAAAATTGAGAAAATAAAAAATAGAGTTTGTATAAATTTACTCTTATGCCTCTATTACAAAATAATAATAATAATAATAATAGTTTAAAAGAAAAAAAAAAATCTTCAATATTAAAAATTAAAATTTTGAAAATAAAAAATAAATAAATAAATAAACCCAACGTGAACACAAGTAAAACTCCACTTTCCACCACATTTTCTCCCCAAAAATCATCCAAAATAGTGGGCCTGTGGAGAGAACTCCTCGGAGGTCCAATTCCCCTTGGATTCTAAACTTTTATAATACCGAAAAAAAAAAAAAAAAAAAAAAAAAAAAGGGTCCTTGGGCTTGCAGTTATTGTGAGTGACAAAGGGTGTGCAATGCAAGGCTTTCAAGATTCAAGTTAAAAGGAAATGGACACAGTGACTACATTGATATGGGCGTCCAACTGGTATGGGTAAGGGCTTTACATTAGCATTTAGCAACCAAGCATCTTTAAGCTAAAGTACTCCTTATCTAGGACCGATACCCTTTGTAATTAAGCCCATCTTGAAAATGTTCTCACTTATTCTACCGAACATACCCCCTGCCCTATTTCCTATAGGCGTTGGCAAATGGTTCTTCAATTTTTGCCACGTGGTCATTGATTTGTAACAAATCGTTCTAGAATTGCACTTCAAAGTCCAAATGCCCAGTAATCATTCTCAATTTCTCATGCACCAGTTATTGAGGTCCGCACTTGGCAGAAAAGGTCATTTGATTGCGAACATTGAGTGTAAAAATGAGTATTTTTTTAAGCTATCCGAATGCTAATCCTTACATTGCACGCATGCATTCAGCCCGACAAAGAATCTCAATAATGGTTTTTTAGAACAAGTTTTCTGAAGTTGCACAAACAGTCTGGCTCAGGGCATTGAAGACTGAACAGTGAATTTCTTACCTTTATTCAAATTATTATTATTTTTTTACCTATTGCTTTACGTTCAAATGCTGTCAGTTCATTTATAGTACAAAATGTGTTTTGATTCAAGGTTTTAATTTTATCAAATAACTCCTGACTTTTTTCTTATTAGCATGTAATTTGTGCAGTGCTATAGCCTTAATACATGTCTACATTATAACTATTTTGTCACAAACATGTTGATAACTTACAAAATCCGGTTTGATTTATTTCCAACAAAGAACATACACGTAAATACAGTAGAGGTTACGCTCAACTCTCAAGGCGGCTATTTAAAGGGGATTTCCTGCAATCTGATTTCTTCACAAAGTTCCATGATCCTGCAAAAAGAGTAGTTAGTTATGTTTTCCAATGTTGAGACTACAAGAAACAAAAACAACATTAGGAAGAAAAAATCCAACGTGGCTTAGACTTGGTTTAATCTTTCTATCCTAATAAAACCACCAGAAAATCTACTTGTACTAGCAGATCAGGTACCTAAGAAAGTTTTCTGTTTGTGGTTTGAAAGATTCATCTGAAAACTATAATGTGTGAAATTTCATCACTCTATGGGTTATCTGTTATTGGCTAAACTTCTGTATGACTGAATCGAAACATGCTATAATACCTTGTTCATTATCCATAAATCCCTATACCAAGAAAAGCATTTTTGATATGATGAAGCTCCCTGGTGACATTCTCCATATTCATTCTTTCTTGTGGTAATTCCAATGAACAAGCAAGGCCGATCTTGAAAACTGAAAATAAGCACTTATGCATATTAGCATTCATCTGGTGTAGGTTCTCAATGTGGTTATTTCCTTCCTCTGCCTCTGGTTCCTTGTGATCATAATTGTCATGGTTGTCTTCTTCTGTTTCTGTTTCATCTACTTCTCTTGGGGAAATGTTTGGGTCCACAATCTGCACAAGTCTTTCTGGCAATGCTATCCTAACAAAGTTATGGAGGTTGAAACTATCTTTAAACATTTTGTCAGTGGGTCTTCGTCCTGTGAACATCTCCAACACTAGTATTCCATAGCTGTAGACATCGCCCTGCCTTGATGCCTCACCACCTATTCCGTATTCTGCAATTTATATGTTTCACATGCTTAGTTAAAGTGAGGGAAATTTCATATTGCAGCTTAATACTTGCTTTTTGTGATCTGATATACAATATTTAGAGGTTAAATGTTTTGTTTAATATTATTTTGAAAATATGTGATAGAGAATCTGCATTCTAAAGTCACAACTTGTAAAAATTCTGACAAATTGCATGATAGAAGGGAACAACATTCATGCTTGCATCTTACAGTGGAAAATGTAAGTTAATGATTAGGATCATTTGATCATCATATCCTTTACTTATTTGTAATTAAGTAGTAGATAAAGGCCTCTCAACAAGCCATGACTGCATGTATGGCTACAGAGAGTAATAGGCCCTGATTTTATCCGATGACAACCAAATTATTTAGCTATTTAGGAATCTGTTAAATACCAGCTATGCTATGTCTATTTGTATGTTCCTTTTTTTCCAAGTCACATATAAAGCTGCTTGAAATAGCTAAACTGAAAATTTGAAATTAAATACAAATTCGAAAAAGAAAAGGCACAAAAAGCTACCAGAGAAAAAGGAAGAAGGGGGCAAACTTTTAATAAGCTGAAATAAAATTTTCTTGTTGAACCATGCAGGATTTCAATCATCAGTCCATCCTGCATTTGGTCAAAAAAGTTTACAAATTCAATGGCTGTGTCTCCAATCTAAGCATTCTTTTATCTTGGGATTATTGGAGTGAATTTTTCTTCATCTCTACTTGTTTTGTTTTGTTTGTCTCCTCTTGACCAATATTCAATTTCTTGTTTAAATAAAGGCTATTCTTTGATCTTAAAATCTTTTTCTGGTTTGCATTTTCAGCTTTAGATTCTAATCTCAATGTACTATTCCCAAACGAAAGAGACATGCCATTGTCTTCTCATATTTAAGCCTCTTTTTTTATTGGTTGTAATTTATGAAAGATTTGCAACTTCTTTAATAATGGTCAAATCGCCAATGGCCTGTTGCCCTAGTGGCACTGGCACCTCTACCCTAAGGTGGGTAAACTACTGGTTCAATCCCTGGTGCCTTCACCTAGGGGAAAAAAAATAGTGGTCAAATCCTCCCTTGCAATTCCTATTAATCTGCACCCAAGCCTTAAAATCCTAGCTGGAACCAATAGTCCCAGGCTAAAAAGAGACCAATTCTCTCAACTAAAAAGTTGTCCGCACAATTTTTATGCAGGGGCTGCATAATTCTATTTATTGGTAGTCTGCATATTTGATAAACCTGATTGGCATGCTATCAGCATAATCATAGATAAGCCTGAAGAAATAAATTAACAGTGCTAAATGAGTAAATCTTAGTCAGAAGACTGTTAGAGATGCTAGTCAACTTGATCAAAATCATGATTTAGAATAATTGAGAGTTAAGTAGTTATTTACCTGGAGCAGCATAACCAATTGAACCTTTTAGTCCAACTGTGCTAGTTCGATTTTGAGAAACATCATTGGTTGAGGAAAGGAGCCTTGCCAAGCCAAAGTCACTAACGTGAGCAATCATGTCATTGTCAAGAAGAACATTGCTTGGCTTTAAATCACAATGAATGATTGGTCTTTTACAGTGCTCGTGAAGATAATATAATGCAGAAGCAACATCAATTGCAATATTTAGTCTTTGAAGAAGGTTCAAATGCCTTGATTGATTTTCATTGTCTATATATGGATGCAGCCACTTCTCTAGGCTTCCATTCGCCATGAACTCAAACACTAGAGCTTTGAATTCATTACCATTGTAGTCCATGCTGGAGCAACATGTTAAGGTTTTAACAAGATTCCGATGCCGAATATTTCTTAACACATTGCATTCAGCAATGAAACTCTTGGAAGCTCCTTTTTGTTGAAGGTTCAACACCTTTACAGCAACTATCATTTCTTCTTGATCAAGAATTCCTATTCCTTTATATACAGATCCAAAACTACCAGATCCAATTAGATTGTCAGGAGAGAATCCGCCAGTCACCTGATAGAGCCTCTTGTATGAAACCTTTGAAATGAGTTCAGTACTTGAGAGTGTAGAAGATGATTTCTTTTTTGATTTTCTCCTCCAATAGAGAACAAGAAAGAGTGAAGACAAAGTGATGAAAAAAATCCCACAAACAATTATGACTATTAATTTGAAAGCATTGGATTTTCCTTCTTTCATAACTTTAATTTCGCACGCTTGCAGCTGCAGTTCTGGGATACCCCCACAAAGCTTTTTATTTCCCTTCACTGATATGTTACTTGCATTTCTAAAGATGCCTTCTGTTGGAACTTCACCCTCCAAATTATTAAAAGAAAGATTCAAATATTGTAAAAGGGAGAGTTTCTGCAGATCTTTAGGAATTGGCCCTGACAAGTTGTTTTGTGAAAGATCTAAGAACTGAAGGCCTCTCAAAGAAGCCAAAGATGGAGGTAAGGTGCCTTGAAATAAATTACCTTGCAGGTAAAGGTACTCCAAGCTCAAACAATCTGAAATGGCTCTAGGAATCTCACCAGTCAATTTGTTTTCAGAGACATCCAATTGATAGATATTTTTGAAAATGCCTACTTCCACAGGTAGGGTGCTGGTTAATGAGTTCTGTGATAAGATGAGTACTAGTAATTGGGGAAGACTGATTTTGGGTATGGCTCCACTAATGTTATTTTCTGAAATGTCTAAGTACTGCAAATATTTGCAGTTTCCAAAACTGGGTGGAATGTTTCCTTCCAAATTGTTCTGTGACAGGTAAAGTTTGACCAATTGAGTGAGGTTACCTATAGAGGATGGTATGGGTCCTGACAATCTGTTTCCATTCAAAGCCAATCCTTCCAGCTTTTGAAACTTTGTAAAATGATTGGGAATGCTGCCTGTGAACAGGTTACGTGCCATGTTTAAGGAAGTTAAGTTGATGAGATTCTCTAATGCCTCAGGAATAATTCCAGATAGTTTATTTCCGTCAAGATATAGTGCACGGAGTTGCATGGACAAATTTCCTATAGAATTGGGTAAACTACCTCCAAAATTGTTATTAGAAAAATCAAGCATTTCCAGTTTGGTGCAGTTTTTCACAGATGTTAAGAAATCCAAGTCCTTAGCTGAATTACTTCCAAGATTATTTCGTCCAACACCTAGCCACCGGAGGTGTAGCAGGTTTCCCAGATTGGTTGGAACTTGTCCTACAAAATTGTTTCCTGAGAGAGCAAGTATTTCAAGTCGAGAAGCATTGGATAGTGAAACGGGGATTGGACCAAAGAACTTATTAGTAGAGATGGACAAATATTTGAGATTAGGGAGAGTGAGTCCTATGTTGTCTGGAAGAGTGCCATTAAGTTGGTTAACTGCTGTAGAGATGATGCTCATAGTTGATATATTGTAAAGGGAATAAGGGATCATACCGGAAAGATTATTGCCTACAACTTCAAAGAAAGATAATTTCTGCAAACGGCCTATTTCATCCGGAATATTTCCCACAAAATTATTGAGTGCTAAGGAGAGTTCCTGGAGTGAAGAAATATTTCCTAAAAAAGGCGAGATGCCTCCTGTCAAATTATTTCCACCAATTTGAAGCATCGCAAGCTTCTTCAAAGAGCCCAGCTCAATAGGAATATTCCCTGAAAGTTTATTCCTAGTGAAATCAATGACTCTGAGTTCAGGACAGTTGGTCAAGTTACCTGGAATTCTCCCTGTCAACGAGTTATTGCTGAGAAGAAGATCTTGCAGTCGGAACAAATGACTAACTTCTTGTGGAATATCTCCATATAAGTTGTTGTCACGGAGGTTGACCAACTTGAGAAAGCTAAGGTTGCCAACATAAGGCGATATGGATCCACGCAAAGTATAGCCTTGTAGGTTCAAGGCTGTGACTCTTTGATGCTGGTGGCTGCATGTAACTCCATGCCAGTTGCAGAAGTGGATAGAATCATTCCAAGAGCTCAAGGTTTTATGTGAATCATTGGCTATCAATTCTTTGAATTTGAGCAAAGCCAACCTATCAGTCGCATTTGTTGGAGCAGCTGTAATATTGGTTGTTTGCAAGTGTAGTAGGCATATAGGAAAGAGAAGAATAGCATGAAGGTATGTAGGCCATATCACATGAAACTTGGTGTTATGAAGTTTCATTGGTTTCAAGCAGATGGTGAAATATTGGTGCAAGGCAAAGGGGGATATAGAGAATTATGTTAAGCAAAAATGAGACTTTAAGCAGGGGTCAGTTATGGCATGAACTTAACTGGAATACTTTCTTTGAAATTTTCTCTAACCACATTTTTTATCATGTAAATTAAATGATTTTTTTGCTGCTAGGTCTGACTTTGCATTCCATGAAGCCGAAGTTTGACTATTGTACTCACTGTCCTCATGTGAGACATAAAATGCTGTTTCTCACATTCCTCCACACACCAAAAAGCAATTATGATACTTTAACTGATTCGTTAATGATTAATTATAGTAGTCATTTGTGACAAACTAGATGCTGAACCGGGAAAAAAAAAAAACAAACAAACAAACGTGGTTGGCATTGTATGTTGTTTTGATGCTAAATACACTAAATTATACATCCAGGTTAGGTAAAGTATGACCTTATTCCATGGGCTAGGTAGTGCAAAGTTTCTTCTTCTTCTTTTGTTTTTTTCCCTAATGTATTTCTCTTTTCCTTTTAATTCAATAAGATGACTAAATCAATATTTTATTTAATTGGATTAAGATTGGTGTAATATTGACCGGTCAAATTCATTGTATGCTTGTTGAAGATGAAAATTTCATGCTCTCTTATAAAAGATGATAATGGTTGGTTGATTCCATTTGTTTCTTGACATATCTTTTTATATTCCTCATTTTCAATTCCTCCGTTTGAAGTTGAACCCATTTTTCACTGATTAAAGTTGAATGATATATAATATGTGAGTCAATGGCCGTTTTTATACGTTAATTCCAGAGAATGCGGCAATCTTTTAAAACGACAGCATAATATGTGAGTTGTGCTGTAACATAGCTTGATAAACAACACATTACAGAAAAATAAATAAATAGATAAGCCCTTCATACGTCCAAGAGGTATGAACTAGAAATCATTGACTTTGACTGGTGTTTATAATACTCTAAAGTTGATTGTTCTCTTTAAGGATTTTCTTTCAGACGTCCAAGAGGCATGAACTAGAAATCATTTACTTGGTAATGAAGATTGAGTACCATGACTGCTACTTCCTACCCATTTACATTCATCTTTTAAAAAAATGATTATCTAGTAGTATGTCCGTGTTCCCTTGTAGCTTGTATACAGAACCATGACTCCCTGCCCAATCAGATAACCTTTTGGATTTTTGGTCATTTACTTCTGTTCTCCCAAAAGTTTGAGCTACCCAAAATTCTCCTAAAATCGACCGCACCATCTGATGATCATTCCTAGTTCTCACATGCTATCTTTTCGCCGAAATATTAAGGATTCCACTTTCCAAATTATAGGGTGGTTGATTGTAAGTTTCTAAATGTGAAGGTAAAATAAGCCAAATGACATGGAGGTATTATGTAAATAGATGGAAATTTCCTCTAAATTGGTTTGGTGGAAATTTCTTCCAACCACTACTCGATGACTCAAACGAATATCTATGTATATATTTAATCACATGGCCTATTTAATAATCATATGACTTATTTAAATGATTTATTGAATCATGTGATGTAAATTTCAATACATGTTGTGGTCTTATGAACATTAGGTAATAGGTTGGAGGAGATTTTATGGAGAATAATTGTCCTGTGCAATTTTTTTTCTTTTATTCCACTTTCTCCATTTCATCTTGTTTAAATGCCTTAATAACTACGTTTAATGTGCCAAGAGACTTATAGTTTTTTTTTTTTTTTTATTATTATTATTATAATTATATAGAAAGCTACCTACCTGTGGTAGATGGGAGTGCCCTTTATCCCAAGGGCTAGGGGCAAGCCAAAGCCTTATAGTTTAGTTCAAATCTTCATTCCCCATCTATATATTACTAAAAGCTGAAATGTAGCGTTTAATTCTGCTGCTCTCACGTTGTGTCACATCAGCTGCCACATCATTTTCTTTATAAAAAAAAATAATTTTTCCTTCAATTTTTAATTGGTTTTTACAATTTGCAGCCCTATAAATCCCAGCCCTATAACTGCAGTCCACTACTTATTTATTTACTCCCACTATCACCCTATAATAAATTTGTATAATTAATTCAACCCACCTCTTATTTATTTAGTTCTACTATCAAGCCCAACCCAAAGCCTTTTCAATTCAGCTTAAAGGAAAAAGAAATTAAAAATATCAAACTTTCAAGCTAGTTTGGAAAAAAAAAGGAAGCATTCAGGGTTTTGAAATATGTCATGTAGAGGGAAGCTTAAAGGGAGGAAAAAAAAAAAAAGGTACGTTCAAGCCGGTTTGGAAGAAAGAAAAAAGGAAAAAAAAAAAAAAAAAGGAAAAAAAGAAAAAGGGAAGCGTTCAAGTTTTGCATTCAGGGTTTTGAAATATTGCGTTCAGGGTTTTGAAATATGTAACGTAGAGGGAAGCTCAAAGGGAGGAAAAAAAAAAAAAACATTGAAGCCTTCAGGTATTGCGTGAGAAAATAGAGAGTTTAAAAGCTACCCACCTTCCTGCTCTACCGTTTCTCAGTAACGGCTGCCTATCTGATTTCCTTCCTCCCTTTATTCCTTTCCACACGGTTTATAAATACTAATAGAATCTCCCTGCTTTGGTTGAGGTATCTCTACATCTCAATTCTTTTTTTTTTTGTGCAAAACTTTTATTCTCTGTTTCAATTCTTTTTTTTTTTTTTTTGCAAAACTTTTATGCTTTGTTTATATTAATATGAGACGCTTTTTTTTTTCGTTTGTTTATGTTTGTGTTTATATTAGACGAGCATCTTTGGCATGCCATTGATGTGTATGTGAGATTGCATTAATGTCGTTTCAATAGTGCTACAATTTTACTGCCAAAAAAACTATTTTATTTTACCTTGGTTTGTTTGGAAATATCTTAGGTGTCATTTTTTTAATGTGTTGTGGCTTATTGGAAGAATGAAAGACTCTAAAGTAGTGAAGTATAAAGTGTTGGTGGCACATCTCATCCATTCCAAGGGGATTTAAAGGTGAGTTTTCATCTCTCTCGATTGTTTATATTCCATGACTGAGAGAAGTAGTTTGATAGTGGTATACTGGAGTTTGAGTGGTTGTTAGGAGTGGGTATGGCTGGATTTTAGGGAGTCATTGGATGTCAAGTATGTGAGTTTCTGTTGTATTTTAGACTAAATACAAGTACATGGTGAATTAGGGAGAAATTTTATTAAACAGATAAAATTGAGCATGGGAGCCCAATATAGTGAACTGAATGGAAGTTATCACTTGTGGCTTTAATTTAAATCAAGTTTTGGCCTGATTTTTTGAGGGGAAAAAAAAAACCCTGATTGTTATCAATGCATTAATCATATATGTACCCCACATCTACATGACTTCTATATCCTATATATCATAATGACAAATTTAATAAGATATGCCTAAATCTCAGTTATAAGATACGAATCCAATTATTAATTTTGTTGATGTTGAAATAGTTTAGGGTGCATATCAAAGATATGATGCATTTGTCTTCACATCTAACCAAAAGCAGCAGCCAACTATGATCCTATGCTAACACATGATATGTGTGTTGGTGAGAATCAAAAGTAGTAATTGAAGATATCATGTTGAGGCTCTTCTTTAATTCTTTTTTCTTTAGTCAATTGCACTCAAAATTAAGGGTAGTAATTAAAGATATCATCTTAAGGTTCTTCCTTAATTCTTTTTTCTTTTGTGAATTGCACTCAAAGTCTTAGCAAACCACTCCTCTCTACCCTTAACTATAGCTACAATACATAATTGACCACCATTGTGAATTTGCATAAACTCCTAGAACAAGCTTAGCTCACATACAAAGAAGAACACTAGTAGTACATAATGACTCAAAATCCATTTAACTGATGCAGCAAAAGCCGACATTGGACAAAAGACATTTCAATGTTAGCTGGAAACAATAAAAATGATAAAAACAAAGAACAAATATATATATATATATATATATATATATATATATATATATAAACAAACCTGCCAGCAACAATTAAAATATTAACTGGAACTTCCCAGCAACAAAACTTAGGCCAAGGGACGACAAACATACATGGCCTACTACCACCAAAATTTATATACTGAGAGAGTCCCAACAAATTTGACTTATATATTTATATAATAATAAATAAATAAATAAAAAGAGAGTCCCAATGGATTTGTTTAAGCACATATATTTGAATGAGGTTAGACTTTTGGAATTTTTAGGCACCTAGGTTTGGTAGATCCAAATTTTGCTACTAAAGTTGAATTTTTTTTTTTTTTTTTTTTTTTAAATTTGGAAAGGTTGGGGAGGGGGGCATTCATGTTGAGATGAATTTTCTTTGATATTTAGGGAATTGAGCATGGAAGCCTAATATAGTGAAGTGAATGAAAGTTAACACTTGTGGCTTTAATTTAAATCAAGTTTTGGACCTGATTTTTCCGGGGGAAAAAAAAAAAAAAAAAGAGATCTATCACCTTACATAAATATTAATAAATTTTGAATTAAGATTGTGAGTTGCTTTCATTTGAGGTCAGACTTTTGGAATTTTTAGGCACCTAGGTTTGGTAGATCCAAATTTTGCTACTAAAGTTGAAAATCCCTTTTTTTTTTCTTTTTTTCTTTTTTTCATTTTGAAAGGTTTGGGGGGGGGGGGGGGGGGGGGGGGCATTCATGTTGAGATGAATTTTCTTTGATATTTTGGTAGCTTGGATCTTAGTTGGATAACATTATTGTTTCAAGTGTATTACAAAGTGCTGGATAATAGTGTGACAATCATGTAGTGCAAAATTAGGCAATATTGTACTAGCTGGAGAAAATTTCCCAATACAGCCCTATAATTCCTTTTTTTTTTTTTTTTTTCTACTAAAGTTGATATTCCTTTTCTTTTTTTCATTTGGAAAGGTTGGGGAGGGGGGCATTCATGTTGAGATTTTAGGCAATATTGTAGTAGCTGGAGAAAATTTCCCAATACAGCATTTATACCGGTAAACTTTCATCCGAACCATTGTCTCTTGCCACAAACTGTGATACAAAAGCCACATCATCACCTTCCATATTATCCCATATGCCTTTTGGGATATGATTTTGCAAATTCTCCTTTGTAACACACAATAAATAACCAAAGTACATCAACCATGTGCCTCTTTGGTCCACAAGTGTCATTGATAGATCCAGAGCTATTACCACTATGGATGCAGAGGTAGCAGTCTATCTAGATAAAAAAACAAATATGCGAGCGGTCAAAGCTTGATACAGTTGCACATAGTCAAAACATATTACTTCTACTATACTTCAATGTATTGTTTAATAAGTTGCTTTGCTGGGAAATTCCACATTTGGCCGAACAGTTTGTGTAACCAAAGAAAATAACCAAAAAAAAAAAGGGACATTGTTGAATAAGTTGCTTTGCTGGGAAATTCCATTGTAAATAAAGTTGGAATGTTTCTTCAAGTATGTCCAACACTCAATTATAAATAAAATGAAAAGGCTATGCTAAAATATTTTTATATTATCTTTTGGTATGCTTGAATAATTTTATATTATCTTTTGGTTGTGTAGGGTGTTTAGTTCAAAAATTGGATTGTTTCTTCAAGTATTTGTAACTTTTAATTATAAATAAAATGAAAAGGCTATGATAAAATATTATTTATATTTTCTTTTAGTTGTGTAGGTTATTCATATTTTATACCAATTGATTACGGATTATCTATTAAATTGCAAGTTCAGTAGCTAGATTGTTTCGTACAATATGTCCAAATCTCAATTAATGAAAAGGCTATTATAGAATTGAGGTTGAATTATTTTTTGGTGTGCTAAACTAATTTTTATATTATCTTTTGGTTTCTACCAAATTATAATGGATTATTTTGGGGGAATTTTATAAATTAAAAATTTTCCAAATACTTTAAAGCCACATGATAATCAAATTTTGAGATAACCATCAGATGATATTGTAAAATAATTTAGTAAAAATTCCAAATTCTTTAGGATCACATGATGTTCGGATTTTGAAATAACCATTAGACAAGATTGTAATATGTTTAGAGATTAGATATTTTCTATTGAAAAACATGAATGGTGCAAAAATATCACATTAAAGGTCTTGGTGTTGAATGATGTGGACACCTGTCATCGTTCTGATTACTATTTTGATCACCAATTCCTCACAAGTTACCGGTTAATTTACATGTTTTTAAGCTGGATTGTTTCTTCAAGTATTTGTAACTTTTAATTATAAATAAAATGAAAAGGCTATGCTAAAATATTTTTTAACTTTTTATTTGGTTGTGTAAGTCATGCATTATTCCTAGTGGTTGATTACGGAATATCTATTAAGTTGCAAGTTGAACAACTATAAAATGAAAAGGCTATGCTAAAATATTTTTTATTTTTATTTTTTGGTTATGTAGGTGGTTCATATTTTGTACCAGTTGATTACGGATTGTCTATTAAATTGCAAGTTCAACTGCTAGATTGTTTCGTAAAGTATGTCCAACTCTCAATTAATGAAAATGCTATTATAAAATTAAGATTATATTATCTTTTCGTGTGCTAAAATAATTTTTATATTATCTTTTGGTTTCTACCAAATCATAATGGATTACCTATTAAATTACAAGTTCACACGAGCTGGAATATTTCTTCAGGTCTCTCTAAAATGGAATTCTTAGCTAAAATAGTCCTCATATTATTGGTAGAGTGTTCATGTTATCTACCAGTTATTTCAAATGATCTTTTACTATAATGACGGTTAGTAAATGATGGTTGGTAGGTACTATGAAGTCATATCAGCAGCTATGGTGTCTATCTTTCAATATGAAATTTTACTGAATTACATATACAAAAGAATTTAAAACCCAGACAAGTTGGGAAAATGGGGAAATTTTATAAATAACATATGTTCCAAATACTCTAGAACCACATGATATTCAAATTTAGAGATAACTGTTAGATGAGATTGTAAAATAATTCAATAAAAATTCTTAATTTTTTAGAACTACATGATGTTCAGATTTTGAGATAACCGTTAGATGAGATTGTAATATGTTCAGAGATTAGATATTTTCTATCGAAAAACATGATTGGTGCAAAAATATCTCATAATTTTGTTTTATGTTTTGCAGCCACAATGCTTATTATTTTATTTATATTTACATTTTGAATGCACTTGCATAAAAGGCTGGAATGTCCAAATAGTCTTATAAATAACTTGGGAAGATGGATGATCATCTCTTGACTAACTACAAGGCCAACTATAGTTGTACCCTTTCCACATCTAATTCCAAGACAATACATTCTATCATCACGAATCCTACAATATATTGTTTATACATATATAATGCAACTTAAGTAGTAACACATTCAAAAATATTTCAAATAATAACACAATCATAATAAAAAAATAATCACGCGCAACGCACGGGTCCGCGACTAGTTATTGTGATTTTTGAATTATCAACAATATATATATATATATATATATATATTGAGCTCTTTTTAGGAGATTTTAAAATATTTTTAAAAATAATTATTAAAAAAAAAACTTTGGAGAAATTTGGATGCATGTGATGTCTTTAATAAACATTCAAATACATACAATACAAAATGATATTCCCAATACAAAATGACTTTCTGCAACTAGATAATTGATTATCAATAGAAAACAAAATACATACACACAATAGTTTTTTTTTTTTTTTTTTTTTAAATACATACACACTATACTACAACATGTAATAGAAGTGTTCAACAAGCTTGTACTGTCAAAAAGTGGTGATATGCGTACAAAAGTAGGACTGCCATATCCCAAACAAGAAAATATAAGGAAATCATTCCAAAAACATCTCGAGATTGAACTAGCATGCCTATATATGCTCAATGGGGACATGAAAGAGGTTTCAATGACCTCTTCTGATAGTTTCATGCTATGCAATCCAAGAACAAAGTTAGTTATATTCGTTATTTCCCAAACCATAAGGAAAAACCATGAAAGTAGAAACAAGAACAAGTATTGCATCTTCATGAGACCATTTTTTAATAATTGAATATGAAAGAACATTTCGTAAGGTTTTGGGTCTAAAGTGTGAAACTTTTAGTATTTGCACAATTAACATCATTTATCAAAATAATAAAAGACATCCACAATTTTGTTTATCCAAAATTAATAGGAAACAAAAGAAATAAAATCTAATGGCTAATCTATAACCCTTAGGACGGTCTTCAGTCATTTTAGGAGATATCATTGATGGTTTTATTATTTAGGCAAATTAAAATTTAAAATATCTAGAAGTACCTTAAATGCGGATACCAAAACCAAGAAAAGCACTTTTTATCAAATGTAGCTCCCTGGTTACTTACTTCATTTTCTTTGTGTCTTTTGGTGACTCCATTGAACATGCAAGTCCAATTTCAATGATTGATACTAAGCATTTATGCACATTGGGATCCATTTGGCACAAATTCGCAATACCTTGAGCTTCCTTGTCCGCTTGTATTTCATTGCCATTAGTATCTTCTCTAGCTGCCACTGTTGCTGTTGGAGCTTCATCAACTTCTCTTGGTAGAAGGATTGGGTCCACAATTTGAACAAGTTTTTCTAGTAGTGCCATCTTTGCAAAATTGTGGAGATTGAGACCATCTTTAAGCATTTCATCAGTGGGTCTCTTTTCCCAAGAACATCTCTAGCAATAATATTCCATAGCCATACACATTCCCCTTTATTGATGCCTTACCACCCATGCCATACTCTACAATTTTATGAAATGTAAGAAAATTTTACAATTGTTGTCTATAATGATATTTGGAATTTAATGCAAGTGAAGTTTGACTTGATTTGTGAAAAAGAAAAAGAAAAATGAATTTTAACCTAAAAACAGGAAGATAGAAGCCATCATTTCAAATTTTCTAGTGAGAAGAATTGATCAGTAGTACATTACAACAATACTTTAGGGCTGTTAGATGGAGGCAACATTTATAATTTATATTCAGCACTAAAAATATGTGGTTAAAAAATACAAACAGGAAAATTTAATCAATTTATATTTTGTAATCGGTATGGACTTGTTGGACACGTCTTGGCTGCACCCGTGTTTAACTAAAATCTTGGTTCCTATTATTTCCCATTATTTGAATGTTGTTTGTTAACAACTTCTTCAGTATTGGACACATGAGTAAATGTCACAAAACTATAGCACATCTGTTTTGAGACTAGCTCTACCATAATAATATAACAAATTGACAAGCTACCATCAATATCACAAACATACAGTGTTGCAGAAATAAATGCCCGAAAAAAGAAGATACAAAGCTTTAAGTCATCACTCAGCAATGTCTCAACTAATAAAATTTATCAAGGCTTAAATCATTTTTAATGCTAGGCGCACTTCTAAGTATGAGAGAGAGAGAGAGAGAGAGAGAATTTAAGTGTCCTCTCTTGAATCCTTGATAGTAGTAAGGTAATTGCCAAAAATATATAGTCCAATATCTGTGGAAATGTTTAGGGGTGTAGCTAGAAGATTTGTAAAGATGTTACCTGGAGGAGCGTAACCAATTGATCCCTTTATCCCAATTGTGCTGGTTTCCTTTCTAGAAGAATCATTGGTGACTGAAAGGAGTCTTGCTAGACCAAAATCACTTACATGAGCAACCATGTCATTGTCAAGAAGAGTATTGCTTGGCTTTCAATCACAATGAATAATTGGTTGCACAGAATGGTTGTGAAGATAATATATCGCAAAAGCTACATCAATTGCAACATTTAGTCTTTGAAGAATGCTCAAGCTCCTTGATTGATTTACTTTGTCTAACCCTGGATGCAGCCATATATCTAAGCTCCCATTTGTCATGAATTCAAAGACTAGAGCTTTGAATTGATTCCCACTACAATCCATGCTAGAGCAACATGTTAATATCTTAACTAGATTCCGATGCCAGATGTTTCGTAATGCATTATTCAGCCATAAAACTTGAGGAAGCTCCCTTGCATTGAAGGTTAAGGACCTTTATAGCAACTAGTCTTTCTTCTTGATCAAGAGCTCCTTTATATACAAAGCCAAAACTGCCAGATCCAATTAAATTATTTGGAGAAAATCCACTAGTTGTCTGATAGAGTTCTTTGTATGAAACATTTGGAAGGAGGTCCATTGTTGAAGCCACACAAAGTGATTCCTTTTTTGATTTTGTCATCCAGCGAAGAAAAAGAAAGGATGAAAACAAAAATAAAAACAAAACAATGGAAATAATTACAATTGCTAGTTTAAACCCAATTGAGTTTCTTGGTTTCATGACTTTTACAAGGCATTTTGGCAATTGCAATTTTGGAATACCGCCACAAAGTTTAGTATATCCAATCAATGATATCACACTTGTGTTTTTGAAAACTCCTTCTGTTGGCACCTCACTCACAAGATTATTGAACGGAAGATTCAAATTTTCTAAAAAATGAAGCTTCTCTAATTCCTTTGGAATTGATCTTCATAGGTTATTTTGTGAAACATCTAGACGTTAAAGACCTTCTCTAATTCCTATAGATGTAGGAATTTCACCAGATAAATTATTGTTAGAGACATCCAATTTGTTAATATTTTTCAGATTCCCTACTTCAAATGGTAGTTTGCCACTGAATGAGTTGTGAGATAAATTGAGAAATACTAATGGAAGAGAAGAAGGACCAATGAGCTGTGGGGGTATGGATCCATTAAAGTTATTTTGTGAAATGTCAAAGTGCTGCAAATGTTGACAGTTTACAATACTTGGAGGTATTGTTCCTTTGAACTTGTTTTCTCTAAAAAGAGTTCAAACAATAGAGTAAGGTTGCCTATGGAGGCAGGATATCTCCTGACAATTTATTTCCTGGTAAACTCAATGATTGCATATTCTACAACTTCCCAAGAGTCTTAGGAATGATGCCCTCAAAGTGATTATAAAGCTCAAGGCAATTAAGTTCACAAAATTCTCTAATGATGCAGGAATAGTTCTAGATATATCATTGAAGTCTAACTGTAATGTTATAAGCTAATTATACTCATCATTTATGTATAAAAATAATAATAGATCAGAATTATTTACATTAAAAAAAATACATATTAATTTCAAAGTTCATTCCAAGATGTGAACTGCTAGGGTATTGCAATAACAAGTAACATTGGTACAACAATAGGTTGTTATTACATTTTGTACGTACTTTGTGAAGGGATTGTCAAATTACAAATAGGATCATTTTGGTGTGCAAAATGTAAAACAAAAATAAATCTTTCTATCCCAAAGTTAGAGGCACTTACATTAATTACATACTCTCCAAATATTTATAATATATTTATCTCACTATAACTACTATATATATACAATTGCAAACTACTTTAGATACATGATTCAAATTAAAGTTTTTAATGCAACTAACAAAACAAAGTTTGTGATATTTGATCAAGATGCCGAAAAAATCCTAAATAAATCTACAAGATCGAGATCTTGCTAAAAAATAAACTAAGGTACAACTTATTTAAATTATTGTAAAAATATTGATATTGGAGAAGGAATTTCACATTATTTGAAAAAATAATTAGGAAAAAAATGGATTTCCCTACTTTATTTGAATGAATTCAATCTAAAAGATGATTTTGAAAATTATATAGTTGCTAAGATTTTTTATGCACCTTCAAATGATAAAAAGGTATGGAAGAAAAAAAAAAAAAACACAATTCAACATGCTATGTTAATTCTTTTTGCTACACTATTCCAAAATTAACAAAATAAAAAATTTACAAAAAAACTGTCACATCATTGAAATTTAATATAAATGCAAATATCTATGAAAAATCTTAGCGACAAAGTCCAAACTTTGTAAGATCTAATCAAGAATCTCTCGGTGCCAATTCATTAGTAATTAACACAAATGATGCAACAAAAGGAAAAAATGATGAAAGCTCAAAAATTGAATAAATATAGACGGACTAAATTTCAAATGTTGAAGATGGAGAAACTGATAATGACAACAGGCATCACCATACTACAATAACAAAGCATTGAAGAAAAAAAAAATTGTAATGAAACTTTTTATTACATCACATAATAAAAATCAATAATATAGACTGAATTAATATGCTTTTATCAACTTTTATTATACAATATTACTCCAAGTTGTTTTCATTTTTGCTCATTACTTGAACAAAATAATTATAATAGATATATGTGTGCAATTTATAATTGTTACTTTTTATGATGAACTCATTACTAACAAAGTTTTATAATAAATATGCTATAATATATATATAATATTTTCCAAAAACAAATTTACATAAAACATTATAACATTATTAGTTGTGGAAAGATAGAGAAGGGAAAAAACCAAAAAAAAAAAACAAAAGAATTACATTGAAGAGATCATTTACCTAGAAGGTGAGCTGCAGTTTTTACTTCCCCATTAGTCCAGCATAAGGAAACCTTCTCAAACCTCTTAGTTAGTTGCTAGACATTTCTTATTGAGGTCTCAAGCTCCCAAGGCAAGCTTGTTGATCTTCTTATTTCGAGGGACTCTATACACTCTTTAGAGTTAAAACTCCACAATGATCCTTTGGGGTTGTTGATGTTCTGCTAACTCTAGAGCCCACCGGATAGCTATGGCTTTATCAACAGCAGGGGAGCATAAAGGATTTTTTTAGAAGCAGCTTTACGAGGTCTTTCTTCCCAATTTCAAATAATTACCGCCACCACAGTGTTGTTATGTTCAACTGCCGCATCACAAATAATCATATTGAGTCCTTCTGGTGGTCTTAACCATAGTAATGGTTGCTTGCTTCACTCCAAGGACAATTGGATCCATATCCCACCTCACTATGAAGAACACTAAATAGGTTGATTTCTAACTATCATCTCTGTTACATTTACTTTCCCTTTTGAATAGCACTTTGTTTCTCAACTCCCACATTGATCTCAAATCTATCAGTCATAAGGATGAATTGATCTTTAGGAATGCTTTTTTCCAACATACCTAGAGGTGCAATAAAAATCCCTCTAAATAACATAGCAATTGGCAAAATAGCCCCATAATTTTGGGAGAAGAGATGCCTCCACACAAAGGAGTCACAGTGACTAGGCTCGGGCAACTGTTATCATCAAAAAGGTTTTAAAAGAATACAATATTAATTCCATATGAGAATCAAAGTGAAAGTCATTCATAGGAAGGCCCCAGTCTAAACCAAACAAAACTGCTTAATCCATAGGACAGTAGCAGAACAAGTGCAGACACATTTCCTCCCTGTGCCATGAAGAGGACAGTAGAGAACAAAATCAATACCTCCCTCCTTCAAGCAAGCTCTGGTTGGCAAAATATTCATTACAAATCTCCACAAAAAAAGAAAAAAAAAAAAAAAAAAAGCCGTTTGTGTAACTTTGATTTCAAAAAGAGTTTACATACCTCCATATTATTGTAATTGAACCTGTGGCTTTGACTGGCCCCATAAGCTGATTTAACTGAAAAAAGGCTCCTTTCTTATTCAGCACCCAAATTAACTTACCTTCCTAGTGGCTCATAGGAAGAGGTATCCTTCTAGTTGTTTACACAGATTCCAAATCAAAATTTTCATTGAGTTTTTGCACATCCCACTCAGGTGTTTATGGGACAATAAGGATTGCTGTAAGCTATGGATACATGTTATGTCAACAAAGGCCTAGCTGACTTCAAACCATACCTCGCAGTCATCCTAATCATTTAACCTAAATTGGGTCACTCAAATCATGATAGAATTGTCTGTGATTATGGGGGAAAAAGCCTCTGTAATTGAAAGATGTGGTTGCATAACTCTAAATTACATTTATAATGGCACAAAGGTAGCTAACATTGTTTACTTTTACAAAGAAGAGTATGGTAATTACACTTTACAAAAACCTATACGCCAGATATATTATAACAATGGATGAGTTTTACCAACATATATCATAACATATCTTGAAACAGAGAAATTTTCTCTTTCGCATGACCTAGTGTACATAAAAAATCAAGCACTTGCCTTGGTAAATAACAGGCAGAATCTTCAAATACAAGACACAGGGTGACACTTGGAAACCTACACTTAGTTATGGCTGTGAAGTCTCACTACTAGCATGTCAATGTTGAGGACATATACATAATCCTAAAACGATGGAAAACGTTGTAACTACTAACAGTTTTTAAAAAAGTTCAGCTAGCACTCTATCAATTGAGTCACCCATTGCCTATGCAATAGTTTTTTCAAAAAGGTCTAGCTTAGTTATAATTTGATCAATCCACTTGCCTATCAATTTGGTGATGTTCTGGCTTTCAAGTCAAATGCAAGTAGACAAAGACCTGATATTCTCAGGTTTGATATTTGATGTAATACTGTCAACGTAGCACATAAAATTAATTTATCTCCATTTCTAATTCTGTCCCATATCAGACTGTGTTGTCCTGGTTTTCTTCATTAGGAATGCGATAGTCTAGAGCTAACACACAAGATCACCTTTTAGCAAAGCTTAAAAATTCTCATCCAAAATCATATGGAATCCCATTCAGCAAGCTGGTCGCAGGATTTTTTAATAACCCCTTCATCTTCAGACTCAACCTCAACGATTCAGCTTCCTGAAACCCACCAACTGATGCATGCAAATCTGAAAGAAGCACAACTTGGTCAGATCCTTCTGGATCTTACTAAAATATATTGCTTGCTGCAAGTTCTGCAAGCCCTACATTTCCATGAAGAAGACATCCACTAAGCAAAGCTCTCCAAACATCTGGACCTGTTCCATCCAAAAAATTTCTGGCAAACACAATTGCATCAGGCAAGCAGCCTGCTCTTGAAAGCAAGTCAACTACACACCCATAATGCTGTCGGCTTGGCCTTATTTTATTCTCTTCCCCCATTTGATTGAATATCAGTAGACCATTGTCCACTAAACCTGCATGACTGCAAGCACTCAAAATGCTCTGGTAGGTTGCACTATCAGGACCTTCTCCATAACTCCTCACCTCATAGTAGAGAGCAATTGCAGTATCTCCATCACCATTGATCCCATACCCATTTATAATTGCATTCCAAGAGATTACATCTCGAAGATAACCCATCTCCTTAAAAACAGTGTGAGCGAGTTCCACAGTCCCACACTATGAGTATGTTGATATGAGACTGTTCTGAACCAGTCTATGCGAGGAGAAACCAGCCTCAAAAGCAAAACAGTGGAGCTGCTGGAGTTCTAAAGCAGCAAGTCCACCAGAAGCAGTTAAAGCACTAACCAACATTGTTGGATGAAGGAGAAAGTTTTCCTCTAGTCTTACTTCAACTAAGAGATTCAAAGCCTCTCTTGGGTGTCCATTCTGTGCGTAGCCCAAAATCATTGCCGTCCATGAAACTAAACTCTTCTGAGATGTTTGATCAAAAACAGTTCTAGAAGAATTCAAGTCACCACACCTGGAATACATTGCAATTAGAGAGTTCACAAGAGTGAGCTCAGAACCAAATCCACAAACAACAGCTTGAGCATGGACTTTTCTGCCTCTCTTCAAACCCCCAATGATTGCACAAGCTGAAATGAGATTCATGATAACCACTGTGTCATGACTGATCCCACCATACCTAATTCTGCTGAAAAGCTCTAGTGCATCAGAGGCATATTCAAGATCAACCAACAAACCTATCATTGTTGTCCAACTGATAACATTTTTGCATTCCATCTCATCAAATATTTTAGCTGCAGCATCTAAATCCAACAAACTTGAGTACATACCAAGAACTGAATTATTGATGGATACATCCAAAACAAGAGGAACTTTACAATGAAGCCATGAACACATTCACAAAGCCTTTGTGACTCCAAACCAATGCAACCCCTCATAAGAGTTAACATCGAAGTGCATTAGGCACCAAACCAAACTTCCGGAACTGGTTAAAAACCACAAGGCCCTCTTTTAAAGAGTCCATTACGTACAAACCCGGCTACCACTGCATTGCAGGAAATCAAGCCCGGGTTCTTCATTCCCTCAAATACTTTATATGAATTAATCATACTTCCACACTTAGCATACATATCTAACATAGCTGTACCTACAATCATATCAGACTCTAACCCAGTTTTAACAACCAGTCCATGAATGGATTGTCCAAGCACCAAGCTTTGCAAGCCTTCAGTGCCAACAAGCACACCAACATTGGTGAAAGAATTCGGAGCCAAACCTGAAATTCGCATATGGGAATATAAATCCATGGATTTTTTGTGCAACCCATTTTTAGCATAGCCATATATCATTATAGAATATGAGACAACATCTCTGTCAGGGAATAGGCATATTGTCGAACAGGTTCTCTGCATCTGTAATCCTTCCGAATTTCCAGTAGTTGCTTAAGAGTTTGGAAGAGTCACGTAGGTCAATGCTTGGACAATAACGTTGTGATGTAATGGAAAAGTTTTTGAATTGCAGAATAGCAACTGGGATTCTCTTAATCTGCTTTAAGATCATGAATCACGTAGAGTTGCTTTTGATTTTTAGCATGTTTTAAAGAACTGGATGTTAATGTTGCTAATAAAATATAAGTTCAGGCAATGAGCTTAGTTGAGACTTCGGCCTGGCCTAGTATTTTGTCCGACATGTGGGGTTGGACCAATTAAGGGCCTCGGCCAGTCCAAAGCTCTAAGCCCATTAATGTGTAGACTTGAAGTGAAAGCTGTATCCCTCGGCCCAAAGGAGAAAAAATTAGAAAAGGTAGATTAATGGAGCCATAGAATTAAGAAGGGTTTGAATTTAGTAAGAATGGAGTCTAAACTCTTGTTTTACACATTTAATAATAGATTTCCACTTCAGTATTTTACTTAATGAAAAATACATCTTATTACACTTAATAACATCTCAATTAATGTTACGGATAATACATAAAGTAATAATAGAAGAACAAGATTAACACAAAAAACAAAACAAAAATATATAGTTTTTGGAGGCACAAAATTGTTATCCTTAGAGAATATTTGTCTCCACACTTTTATTGCTAAAGAGTTACTGCAAACTTGTCCCCAAAATACAACTAAGTTGTTGGGTTTTACCGATAACAATTCTGGAGAATGACCATAGGATTTCTTATGTTTATTTAGGAGAAAAATGATATGTTTCAAGTGAACATAAGTCTCTATTTATACTCATAGGGTCATATTTTACCAAAGACACATATGGAGAGTTAAAATGTTTTATAAAATCGTTCACAAGGCTTGAAACCTTTTCAAACGTTCAGAACAATTATCAAAAAATTTTGCAGAAAATTCAGTTTCACGAGTCTTGATCGATCGAGAGGAATCGAGCATTGATCGAAAGCTCTTTTCGATAGATCGAACAGGAATCAAGTATCAATCGAACTATACAGCGACTCCAGGATTATTTTCATCATCACTTTCATCAATCGAGCAAAAGATTCGACCGATCAAAAATACTGCATTTCGAATTTCACTTAGAAAATTTTAGAACTTGAATTTTCACTTTATAAAACAATATTCTCCAAACTCAATTATTATTATTACAACCTATCCATGTATATATCTATATATACAACAATTAACTCCTACTTTCATCAACGTCTTTAATTTCATAACAAACTGAAACTCAAATCTCATCCTTTCATATCCAAAAAAAAATCTGAAATCTAATCATTTCAAGTTTGCTCAAGTTTTATTCAATGAGACTTCAATGTAAAGGTTCCATGATCCTGCAAAAATAGTAGTTAGTTATGTTTTTCATGTTGAGACTATAAGACTATTTCATGATACAAGAAACAAAAACAACATTAGGTCAAAAAAATCCTAAGTCGCTTAGACTTGGTTTAATCTTTCTATCATAATAAAAGCACCAGAAAATCTACTTGTACTAGCAGATCAGGTACCTAAGAAAGTTTGGTGTTTGTGGTTTGAAAGATTCATCTGAAAACTAAAATATGTGAAATTTAGTCACTCTATGGATTATCTGTTATTGGCTAAACTTCTGTATGACTCTATGGAAACATGCTATAGTACCTTGTTCATTATCCATAAATCCCAATACCAAGAATAGCATTTTTCATATGGTGTAGCTCCCTGGTGACATTCTCCATATTTATTCTTTCTTGTGGTGATTCCAATGACCAAGCAAGGCCGATCTCGAAAACTGAAAATAAGCACTTGTGCATATTAGCATTCATCTGGTATAGGTTCTCAATGTGGTTTCTTCCTTCCTCTGCCTCTGCCTCTGGATCACAGTGATCATAATTGTCATGGTAGTCTTCTTCTGTTTCTGTTTCTGTTTCATCTACTTCTCTTGTGGAAAGGTTTGGGTCCACAATCTGCACAAGTCTTTCTGGCAATGCCATCCAAACAAAGCTATGGAGGTTGAAACTATCTTTAAACATTTTGTCAGTGGGTCTTCATCCTGTGAACATCTCCAACACTAGTATTCCATAGGTGTAGACATCACCCTGCCTTGACGTCTCACCACCCATTCCGTATTCTGCAATTTATATGTTTCACATGCTTAGTTAATGTGAGGGAAATTTCTTATAGCAGCTTAATACTTGCTTTTTGTGATCTGAGATGCAATATTTAGAGGTTAAATGTCTTGTTTAATATTTTGAAATATGTGATACAGAATCTGCATTCTAAAGTCGGACTTGTAAAAACTATGACAAATTGCATGAGAGAAGGGAGCAACATTCATAATTGCATCTTACAATGGAAAATATAAGTTAATTATTAGGATCATTTGATCATCATATTTCCTTTACTTATTTATAATTAAGTAGTAGGTAAAGGCCTCCCAACAAGCCGTGGCTACAGAAAGTAATAGGCCCGGATATTATTGGATGACAACCAAATTAGCCATTTGAAAAAGTAAAGGCACAAAAGGCTACCAGCGAAAAAGGAAGAATGGGGCAAACTTTTAACTTGCTAAAAAAATAAAATTTTCTTGTTGAACCATGAAGGTTTTCAATCGTCAGTCCATCCTGCATTTGGTCAAAGAAGTTTACAACTTCAATGCATTTGATTGATATTTTTGAAAATGCCTACTTCCACAGATAGGGTGCTGGTTAATGAGTTCTGTGATTAGTTGAGTACTAGTAATTGGGGAAGACTGATTTTGGGTTTGGCTCCACTAAGGTTATTTTCTGAAATGTCTAAGTACTGCAAATATTTGCAGTTTCCAAAACTGGATGGAATGCTTCCTTCCAAATTGTTCTGTGATAATTAAAGTTTGACCAATTGAGTGAGGTTACCTATAAGTTATTGTCACGGAGGTTGACCAACTTGAGAAAGCTAAAATTTCCAACATAAGGTGATATGGATCCATGCAAAGTATAGCCTTGTAGGTTCAAGGCTGTGACTCTTTGATGCTGGGTGGCTGCATGTAACTCCGTGCCAGTTGCACAAGTGGATAGAATCATTCCAAGAGCTCAAGATTTTATGTGGATCATTGGCTATCAGTTCTTTGAATTTAAGCAAAGCCAACTGATCAGTCTCATTTGTTGGATCAGAAACAATGTTGGTCGTTAGCAAGTGTAGTAGACTTACAGAAAAGAGAAGAATAGCACGAAGGTATTTAAGCCATATCACACGAAACTTGGGGTGCAGTGAAGCTTTATTGGTATCAAGCAGATGGTGAAATGTTGGTGCTAGGCAAAGAGAGATATAGAGAATTATGTTAAGCAAAAATGAGACTTTTAGCAGGGGTCAGTTATGGTATGAACTTAACTGTAATACTTTTGAAATTTTCTCTAACCACAATATTTTTTTCATGTAAATTATATGATTTCTTTTGCTACTGAGCTCACTGTCCTAATGCAAGACTTAAAAAGTCGTTTCTCACATTCCTCCACACACCAAAAAAAAAGCACGTATGATACTTTAACTGATTTGTTAATGATAAATTATGGTAGTAAATTTGTGAGAAAGTAGAATCTGAACCCCAAAAAAAAAAAAAAAAAAAAACAAGCGTGGTTGTTATTGTATGTTGTTTTGATGCTAAACACGCTAGTTTATTCATCCAGGTTAGGTAAATTATGACCCTATTCCAAAGTTTCTTCTTCTTCTTTTGTTTTGTTTTTTTTTTTTTTTTTTTTCCTATTTTCCTTTTCATATGATTTGATAAGAAGACTAAATCAATATATTATTTAACTGGATTAAGATTGGCGTAATTAATATTGACCTGTCAAATTCATAGTATGCATGTTGAAGATGAAAATTTCATCATGCGCTCCTATAAAAGATGATAATGGTTGGTTAATTCCATTTGTTACTTGACACATCTTATTCCTCATTTTCAATTCCTCTGTTTGAAGTTGAACCTATTTTTTACTTAATCTTCATTTCCCGAGCATGTAACAATCTTTTAAAACAATAGTATAATATGTGAGTTGTGCTGTAACATAGCTTGATAAACAACACATTACACAAAAATAAATAGATAAACCCTTCAGAGATTTTAAAACCTCTCTTCCCCACTATATTTAGATCCCTTTTTAGAGATTTTAAAATTTTTTAAAAATCATTAAAAAAAACTCTATTTTTGGAGAAACTTATAGATACATGTCATGTGTTTAATAAAAATTCAAATAAAAGCATCGTCGTTGATATTCCCAATACAAAAGGGCTTTCAGCAATTGGATTGATTATCAATAGAAAACAAAATACATACGCACCATAGTTTTTCTTTTTCCTTTTTTCTGAATACAAAGAAACTATTGACTATACTCTAGAACTTGAAGTAGAAGTGTTCAATATTCTTGTACTTCAAAAAAGTGGCAATATGCATACACAAGTAGGACCACCATATCCCAAAGAAGAAAATATAAGAAAATCATTCCACGAACATTTTGACAAAGGAGATTGAACTTGCACACCTATATATGCTCAACAGGGACATGAAAGAGGTTTCAGTGATCTCTTCTGATAGTTTCATGCTCTGCAGTCAAAGCACAAAGTTCGTTTTTTTTATTATTCCCCTTATTATAAAGTAAAACCATGAAAGTAGAAACAAGAACAACTATTGCATCTGCATGAGAGCGTTAAAAAAATTGAATATGAAAGAACCTTTTGTAAGATTTTGGGTCTAAAAATGAGAAAATTCTAGTCTAGCATTTGATTGTTAGTAAGAATTGAAAAATCTAATTATTTATACAACTAAGATCATTTATCAAAAAAAAAAAAAAAAAAAAAAAAGGGCCACGATTCCATTTATGCAAAATTAGTAGGAAACAAAAGAAATAAAACTCAGTGGCCAATCTATAACTCTTAGGACAGTCTTTAATCATTTTAGAAGAAAATTGTCATTGATGATTTTATTATTTAGCCATATTTAAATTTAAAATATTTGGAAGTACCTTAAACTTGGATTCTCCTAAATCCACCTCTATTGATACCAGAACCAAGAAAAGCACTTTTGATCAAATGTAGTTCTCTAGTAACTTCCTTCATCTTCATTCTGTCTTTTGGTGACTCCATTGAACAAGCAAGTCCAGTTTCAAGGATTGATGCTAAGCACTTATGCACATTGGGATCCATTTGGCAGAAGTTCGAAATACCTTGAGCTTCTTCGTCTACTTGCATTCCATTGCCATTATTATCTTCTGTGGTTGCCATTATTGCTGTTGGAGCTTCATCAACTTCTCTTGGAAGAAGGATTGGGTTCACAATTTGAACAAGATTTTCAGGCAGTGCCATCTTAGCAAAATTGTGAAGATTGAGACCATTTTTAAACATATCATCAGTCGGTCTCCTTCCTATGAACATCTCCAGTAATAATATACCATAACTATACACGTCCCCCTCTATTGATGCCTTACCACCCATGCCATACTCTACAATTTAATTATGATATGTAAGAAAACAGTGGCAATAGCAAAAAAAATGTTGAACCTAAAGAAGAACATGAAAACAGAAGCCATCATTTCAAAATTTCAAGTTAAAAGCAGTGGCAATATGTGCGTGCATGTGTGCATGTTCTAGTGTGACATGTTCATAAATTCTCTTTATTATATATTTTTTGGTATATCTGTTACTTTATATACCCATCAAAAAGTTTGTAAACTTCTTCATGTGGAAAAAATCTATTTAAAAAACAGATTCACTTCCTTCTATATCAGTATCACAATCTACATTAGATTTATAACCAGGAGGCAATATTTTTTAATTTTTTGTAGGACGGAAAATGTGGTTAATGGTTAGGAATAGGATAGTCTAATCAAATTATATTTGCAATTGGTATGAACATTGAAGGTACTAAGGCCTTGGCTGCCCCATGTTCAACTAAAATCATGGTTCCTATTACTTGTCGTTACTTGAATAATGTCTGTTGACAAGTATTTCAGGACACGAGTTAATGTCACAAAATTATAGCACAGATCTGTTTTGAGACCAGCTCTACCATATTTGCTATGACAAACTGACAAGCAATCATTAGTCACTCATCACAAACATATGGTGTTGGGGAAATCAATGCCTGAAAAACAAAGATACTTAGTCAAAAGATAGTCAGCAATGTCTCAAGACTCTCAACTAATAAAGCAAATTTATCAAGGCTTAAAACATGTTTAATGCTTTGGTTTGCTTTAAATACTTCAATTAAAAGAAAATTGTAAATGAAGTGGCAAGGTGAGCTTCTATGTGTGCAAGTTGAGAGAGAGGGAAAGAGAGAATTTTAGTATTCTCTCTTGATAATAAGCTAATTTCAAAAAATAGGAAAAAAAAATATCTGTATAGATGTTGCGGGCGTTTAGGTAGAAGAAATGGAAAGATGTTACCTGGAGCAGCATAACCAATTGATCCCTTTATCCCAATTGTACTACTTTGCTTTCTAGAAGAATCATCAGTAATTGGGAGGAGCCTTGCTAAACCAAAATCGCTTACATGAGCAACCATGTCATTATCAAGAAGAACGTTACTTGGCTTTAAGTCACAATGAATTATTGGTTGCATAGAATGGTTGTGAAGATAATCCATTGCAAAAGCCACATCAATTGCAATATTTAGTCTTTGAAGAAGGCTCAAGTTCCTTGGTTGATTTTTGTTGGCAAACTCAGGATGCAGCCAAATATCTAAGCTCCCATTTGTCATGAATTCAAAGACTAGAGCTTTGAATTGATTCCCACTGTAATCTATGCTGGAGCAACATGTTAATATCTTAACAAGATTCCGATGCCGGATATTTCGTAATGCATTGCATTCAGCCATGAAACTTTTGGAAGCTCCCTTGTGTTGAAGGTTAAGGACCTTTATAGCAACTATCCTTTCTTCCGGATCAAGAGCTCCTTTGTATACAGAGCCAAAACTGCCGGATCCAATTAAATTATTTGGAGAAAATCCACTAGTTGCTTGAAAGAGTTCTTTGTAAGAAACATTTGGAAGAAGATCTTTTGTTGAAATCATAGAAGATGGTTTCTTTCTTGATCTTTTTATCCAATAAAGAACAAAAATGGATGAAAACAAAAAGAAAAATAGAACAATGGAAATAATTGCAATTGCTATTTTGAATCCAATGGACTTTCTTGGTTTCATGGCATTTATAGGGCATTTTGGCAACTGCAATTTTGGTATACCACCACAAAGTTTAGCATTACCAATCAATAATATCACACTTGTGTTTCCGAAAACACCTTCAGTAGGTACCTCGCCCTCAAAATTATTGAATGAAAGATTCAATTTTTCTAAAAGAGGAATCTTCTCTAAACCCTTTGGAATGGATCCTGATAGGTTATTTTGAGAAATATCTAGACGTTGAAGACTTTTCAAAGAAGCCATAGATGATGGTATGGCTCCTTCAAAAGAATTCCCTTCAAGGTATAGGAGTTCCAATGTCGAACAATTTCCTATAGATACAGGAATTTCACCAGAAAAATTATTGTGAGAGATATCTAGTTCGATAATATGTTTCAGATTGCCTACTTCAAATGGTAGTGTGCTAGTGAATGAGTTGTGAGATAAATTGAGGTGTAGTAGTTGAAGGGCAGAAGGACCAATAAGCTGCTGGGGTATGGGTCCGTTAAGGTTATTTTGTGAGATGTCCAAGAGTTGCAAAGTTTGACAATTTACTATACTTGGAGGCATGGTTCCTTCAAATCTGTTTTCTTGTAGGTCGAGTTGGAACAACCGAGTAAGGTTGCCTATGAAGGTTGGTATTTCTCCAGACAATCTATTGCCACCTAATTCCAATAGTTGCATCTTTTGAAACCCCCCAAAACTAGTAGGAATGACACCTGTGAAATGATTATTTCCCATGCCCAAGATATATAAATTGACGAGATTCTCTAATGATGCAGGAATAGTTCCAGATATTTCATTGCCTCCTAAATATAATGTAGTGAGTTGGGTTGACAAGTTGGTTACAGAATTGGACAGAGCACCTCCAAATTGATTATGACTTAAATCCAACACGCTAAGTTTACTGCAATTTCTCAAAGATGTTAAGAAACGGAAATCCCATCTTAGAAAATTGTTACCCAAACTTAGATAATTAAGATCCAACAAATTACCCAAATTATTTGAAACTGGTCCTAGAAAATTGTTCTCACTTAAATCAATAGATTGAAGTTGAGTTGCATTGCATAATGAAGTAGGGAGTGGCCCAGAGAACTCATTTTCACTAAAATAAAGAAATCGGAGATCAGGAAGAGTGAGGCCTATGTTGGCTGGAAGTGTGCCACTAAGTTGGTTACTTGCAACTGAAACGAGTTGGAGAGATGACACATTGTAAATAGAGGAAGGGATTGTACCTGACAATTTATTGCTCAAAATTGTGAACGCAAATAAGCCTTGTAATTGGCCTATGGAATTTGGAATATTTCCCACTAAATTATTAACCTCAACATCAAAATGTGAGAGCACTGAAAGATTTCCTAGAGAAGATGGGATCTCTCCTTCCAAATTGTTATTAGGAAGCCAAAGCAGTTCCAGTTTCGTTAAAGAGCCTAGCTCCACTGGAATCTTCCCTTTAAGCTTATTATCACCAAGCTGTATGAACCAGAGATTGGAGCAATTGGACAAGATGGTTGGTATTCCCCCCTCTAACGTGTTATTGTTAAGAGAGAGCTGTTGCAGTCGGAACAAATGACTGACTTCTTGTGGAATTTCGCCATAGAAGCTGTTACTTTGGAGGTTGATGAACCCAAGAAAGCTGAGGTTTCCAATATAAGGTGATATGGATCCACGTAAGCCATGGCTCTGTAGGTCCAAGGCTGTGACTCTTTGGTGCCGACGGCCACATGTGATTCCACGCCAGTTGCAGAAGTGCATAGAGTCATTCCATGAGCTCAAAATGTTATATGGATCATGATCTACAGATTCTTTGAATTTGAGCAAAGCCAAACGATCGGTCTCGTTTGTTAGAGTAGTGGCAGTAATGGAGGGTTGCAAACAGAGGAGACTGCTTGTGGAGAAGAGAAGAATCACACGAAGGTACATTAAACAAAATGCGTAAAAATTGGTTTGGTGAAGCATCATTTGGTTTGGAAAATCAAGGAAGCTAGTGAAAAATTTGGTGTCAGGCAACCAAGTGGAGTGTTCGACTTTTATGTCAAAACCATATGTGGCAATATCAATCGTTTATTAAGATAGAAATGATATGAGGAGACTTGACCTTAAGTCTTCCACTCTCTCTCTTTCTACTTATTTTATTTTTTTCCTTTTTGTCTCTTCCTGATTTAATCAATCATCTACATCAAATTTCTCAAAAGATTTTTTTTTGAGAAATCCAGTGTGTAAACAGAGAGTAGCTGTAAGCATGTAACATCATCCTGAAACTTGAATATCTTTGCGTAAACGTCAAACGCGGTGTAAAATTATCTTGGTCCATACATTGGATGTGGAAAAAGGCAAAAAGCGAAGTGACAAACACCGAGGATTGCAGAGCGTCAAACACGGTGGAAAATTATCATGGTCCAAATTCATTCAACGTGGAAGAGGCAACTTGGCAAACAGGGCAGGAAAAATTGATATCTTGTGAAGTGTCAAACACGATGGAAATTATCTAGTCCCAAACATCCAATGTGGAGCTGCTAAAACTGTCCAAGCATCCAAATTCAAATGTGAAACTATTAAGATCAATTAATTATGAACTCTCCCGTTAAAGAGCCATCCAAACATTTTTCATTATTCATTAAATCATTTAAACAACTAACATGTGGACATTTTAAAAGTTGTCATGTTGTGAGTTGGAAAAACTTTCTTCCAAACTAGTTTATAGGAAAATTATCTTTTAAACTTTCTTAATTCTTGTGTAAATTGGATTAAATTGGACAACTAAAGGGAAAAATAAGGATTTCATCAATAAGTTAACAAGCAAATTAAGAACACTTTTGCTTATCCCATTGCAAGTTAGCATACAAAAACATAGCAACACTAGCAAAATACGATTTAAACAACTAAAAGAAGTCATTGTCGTTTCTATAAACCTCAGGGAGATGCTGTAATAAGCCATTTGAACAAGATGAGATAGGAAGAATAAAGATGTGACTAAAAGGAGTTGTTGCCCTGGTGGTACACGTGATATTACCCTTACCATCATGTGGCATAGGGTCGACGAGTCAACTCTAGAGACCCCATTTTTTTATTCAGCAAGAGAGAGAGAGAGAGAGAGAGAGAGAGACTTGGATCATCAATTATCCAAACATTCAAATAAAAATATTTTTCGAGACATCCAGGTTTTCAGAAATTGCATAGATTATACACAAGTACAACACAAAAATACACGCATATAGCACATCATATTTTGCATACATGAGTAAGAACCAAAAGAAGCCACCAACTGATTGTTTCAACAAAGGAGATTAAACAAGCGCGCATGAGAGCACATGTCACGTACAAATACAAATGCCAAGTCTTTATTGGGGTAACAAGGAGATTCCACTGATCTCTTCAGGTAGTTTATTGCTCCTAAAATCCAAGTAAAAAGGAGTTATATTCTACTAAATATCATGAAACCAGAAACAAGAACACGTTTTGCCCGAGACCATTAAAAAACAAATGAGAATTAAAGTACCTTATCCAGTAGGGTCCTGGGTCTAAATAACCACCAAAAAAAAAATAGTGAGAATAGATATCTATCAAAAAAAATTTTAAAAATATTTCATGCTTGTGTTTGTGGAATATAATTGTGACAAAGAAAGAAGACATAATGGCCAGTAATTAGTATATGAAATAATTGTCATGTGCAATTTTACTTGAGCAAATTCAAATTTGAAATATAGAAATACCTCCACTTGAATTCTACTAGCTAAGCCTGCCTCTTCGGATCCTCGAGCCAAGAAAAGTATTTTTTATCAAATGTAATTCCCTTGTGTAAAGTTGTGATTTCCAACTATGTTGCGTTGGCTTTAATTATGTGCCAAATTTTATTGTAATTTCTTCAATCATTTTCCCTATATGTATGTGGGTTTAATTAGAAGGGATGAGTGTGAGAGATCGGTGAAGAATCAAGCTTCAAAAGTTGATCAAGTGGATTTCGCAATTGGTTCGCGAGTATCTCGCGAGAAGCAACCTGCGAAAAAGCCACAAGTAGAACACATGACTGGAAGATGAAGAGTCGTGTCAGGCTGTCATTTTCGCGACTGTTTTGCGGGTAAGGCCAACCTGCGAAGGACCCGCGAAATTCTCTGTTTGGCAAAAAGTTGTGTTTTGTTTTACCAAGTCTTTACCCACACTATATATACCCTCATTACCCATAAAGTGTAAAGAGTGCATTTTAGATAGAAAACCCTAGAAAATACACTTGAGAGTTAGAGATTGTTATACCCACAATCATCTACACATTTCCTTGTGATTTTCCTCAACTCCTACCTCTCCATCTCTAGATCTTTGAAAGTTGCTAGCCCAAACACTTACCACACCCATTCTGAGTGGAAAGTGAGATTTTGGTGCTGCTAGGAAGCATTGGAAGAAGCCATTCATTGGCGAATGCTATCGGGCTGAATTGCGGGATCCGGAAAGCTAGAGAAGACTAGGCTTGAAGGGTCTTTTGTTATTCGTGTACTCCAACTTTATTCTCTAGTGGATTAATTTTGACTCGGAAGGTTTTGGAAAGGTTTTTGGCCGAGTTCTTCGGTTTCCTCTTCAATAACACATCTTGGTGTTATTTTGTGTTTGCATCTATCTTCCCTACTCTTTAAGCTTTCTTTTTATTGTTGATGATGGATGAATATGGCTTAGGGTAGTGTTATCGGTTCATTGCACTTATTTACTCTTGTTCCAAACTTAGTCTAAGTTAGAGTAAAAGCAATCTAGCCGTAATTTTTAATTGGGAGTTTGAACAAGCTCTTGTGTTTTAGCACAAAATCCAAGCTTTCACTTGGTAACTTCCTCCATATTCATTCTTTCTTTTGGGGACTCCACTAAACAAGCAAGGCCAATTTCAAGAACTAAGACTAAGCACTTATGCACATTAGCATCCATTTGGCACTGGTTCACAACACCATGAGTTTCTTCATCTGCTTCAATTTCATTTTCATTATTATCTTCTCTAGCTACCACTATTGTTGTTGGCATTTCTTTAACTTCTCTTTGGAGAAGGATTGGTTCTACAATCTGAACAAGTCTTTCTGGCAATGCCATCTTAACAAAATTATAGAGATTGAGACCATCTTTAAACATTTCATCAATGGGTCTCTTCCCCAAGAACATCTCTAGCAGAAATATTCCATAGCTATACATGTCACCCTCTATTGAAGCCTCACCACCCATGCCATACTCTATACACATTATGTTATGTTAGGAGATTTTTTAGATCTTGTTTAACAAAAAATTAAAATTAAATTGAATTCAAGGAAAATCACGATGAGAGATATCATGATTTCAAAATTTCAAATAAGAGAGAGAGAGAGAGAGAGAGAGAGAGAGAGAATTTCTACTTCAGATTAATACTTTAGGGCCTAGCCTAGTGCAAGGAGGCAATATTTATGGTTTGGATATATAAAAAAGGAAATATGGCTAATGGATAGATTAGGATAGTCTAATCAAGCATTGGATGCATTTGATATCGCCTAGGCCCCATGTTCACTAAAATCATATGTCCTCTAATTATCCGTTATTAGCCACAAACCCGCGCGTTGCGCATGATAATTATTTTTATGGTGGTTTTATTATTATAATTTGAACTTTGTTTATTGATAACTTGTTCAGATTAAGATACGTACATGAATAAAATGCACAAAATTGTAGCATAGATCTGTTTTGAGGGCAGCTATACCATATTTGATATAGCCGATTGGCAATCTATCATCACAAACACATAGTGTTGAGGAAATAAATGCTTTAAAAAAAGCAAGCTAAGTGAATGGATAGCCAGTAATATTTGTCAACTAATCAAATTTATGATTTATCAAGGCTTAAATCATATTTAAAGCTTTTCTTACTTTGAATTTTTTATGTAGAAATTAAATTTTGCGTATGCATGTTTCCATGCTGCATGTTATGAGAGAGAATATTATGTTGCTTGCATGTTGTGAGACAATTTATTTACTATATTTTTTAGAATAATTTAGGATTTTGACAATCAAAAAGACGTTACCTGGAGCAACATATCTAATAGATCCCTATATTCCAATTGTGCTAGTTTGTTTATGAGAAGAATCATCCGTAGTTGAGAGGAGCCTCGCTAAGCCAAAATCGCTTACATGAGCAAACATATCAACATCAAGAAGAATATTACTTGGCTTTAAATCACAATGAATGATTGGTGGAATAGAATGGTTGTGAAGGTAATTCAATGCTGAAGCAACATCAATTGCAACATTCAGCCTTTGAAGAAGGCTTAAGTCTCGCATTTGATCTTCACCGTCTATCTCTGGATGCAACCATATATCTAGACTCCCATTTGTCATGAATTCAAAGACTAGAGCTTTGAATTGATTTCCAACATAATCCATGTTAGAGCAACATGTTAATATCTTGACGAGATTACTATGTCGGATATTTCTTAAGACATTACGCTCGGCCATAAAGCTCTTGGAAGCACCCTTGTGTTTAAGGTTAAGGACCTTCACAACAATTAATGTTTCTTTTGGATGAAGAACTCCTTTATATATAGAGCCAAAACTTCCAGATCCAATCAAATTACTCGGAGAAAATCCATTAGTTGCCTGTTCGAGCATTTCGTAGGAAACATTCGGAAGGAGGTCTATTGTTGAGGCCATAGAAGATGAATTATTTTTTGGTTTTTTCCTCCAATAATGAAGAAGAAAGAATGAAACTAGGAGGAAAAGTAGAACAAAAAATACAGTTGCAATTATTAGCTTGAAAGCAAGGGAATTTCTTGACTTCTTGACTTTGATAGAACATGCAGGCAATTGCAATTTCAGGACACCCCCACAAAGTTTAGCATTTCCAATCACTAATATTGCACTTTATTTTTAAAAACTCCTCCTATTGGTACCGCACCCTCAATATCATTGAATGAGAGATTCAAATTTTCTAAAAATCGAAGTTTCTCTAAACCCTTTGGAATCAATCCTGATAGGTTATTTCTTGAAACATCTAGATATCGAAGGCCTTTCAAGGAAGCGATAGATGAAGGTATGGATCCTTTAAAGGAATTCCATTGTAGGCTAAGATATTCCAAGCTCAAACAGTTTCCTATGGAACTAGGAATGTTCCCAGACAAATTATTTGTAGAGATGTCCAAATAGTTAATATTTTTCAGACTGTCTATTTTAGAAGGGAGTTCTCCGGTAAATGATTTGTATGATAAATCGAGTAACGTAAGTGAAGAAAGATCAATAACCAGCTGGGGAATCGATCCATTAAGGTTATTTTGTGAAATGTTGAAGAGCTGCAAATTTTGGCAATTTATAATACTTAGAGGTATGGTTCCTTCAAATCTATTTTCATCTAAATTGAGTTGGAACATCTGAGTAAGATTGTCCATGGAGGCTGGTATTTCTCCTGAAAGTTAGTTTCCATTTAAAGCCAATACTTGTATCTTTTTAAACCCTTCGAAACTAGTGGGAATGACACCTGTGAAGTGATTATTATCTAAGCCCAAGACAATTAATTTGACAAGATTCTTTAATGATGCAGGAATAGGTCCAGATATTTTGTTGTCTCCAAAATATAATCTTGTGAGTTGGGTTGACAAGTTGGATATAGAATTGGGCAAAACATTGCCGAATTGGTTTGTAGTTTTATCCAATACTTTAAGTATACTACAGTTTCCTAAAGATGTTAAGAAATTGAGATCCCTTCCTAGGTAATTGGCTCTCAAACGTAGTGTGGAAAGATTTGGCAGATTTCCTAAATTTGTTGGAACTAATCCCAAAAATTTGTTCTCGCCTAAATCAATTCTTTGAAGCTGAGTTGCATTGCATAAAAAAAGTAGGGATTGGCCTAGAGAACTCATTTCCAGCGAAATAGAAATTTTGGAGATTTGGAAGATTTAGGCATATGTTGGTTGGAACTGTGCCACTAAGTTGGTTGTATGAAACTGAAACGATTTGGAGAGATGACACATTGTAAAGAGAGGAAGGGATCATACCTGACATTTTATTAGTCGAAATTGAACAACGTTCTAAGCCTTTTAATTGACCTATGGCATTTGGAATATTTCCCACCAAATTATTACTGGCCATGGTAAGTATTCTTAGTGATGAAATATTTCCTAAAGAAGGTGGAATACCTCGTGTCAAATTGTTTCTAGAAACTTGAAGTACTTCAAGCCTCAACAAAAAGCCTAGCTCAACTAGAATCTTCCCTTTAAGCTTATTTAGATGAAGATTTATGAACCTGAGATTGGAGCAGTTGGACAAGCTAGATGGTATATTCCCTTCCAGCGTGTTATTGTTAAGATTGAGTGCTTGCAGTCGAGACAAATGTCTGACTTCTTGTTGAATTTCACCATAGAAGCTAGCGTTTTGGAGATTGATGGACCTAAGAAAGCTGAGGTTGCCAATGTAAGGTGATATCGGTCCACATAACTTTAAGTTATTTAGGTTCAAGGCCGTGACACTTTAGTGCCTACGGCCATATGTGATTCCAAGCCAATTGCAAAAGTGCATAGAGTCATTCCATGAGCTTAATCTGTTATCTGGATCATGAGTTATAGATTCCTTGAATTTGAGCAAAGCCAATCGATCAGTCTCATTTGTTGGAGCAATAGCAGTAATGGTGGGTTGCAAGTGGAGTAGGCATATGGAAAAGAGAAGAAACACATGAAGGTATATAGAACAAGATGATGCACACAAATTGGTTGGTGAAGCGTCATTTGGTTTGGAGAAAAAGATAGCTAGTGAAATATTTGATGTCAGGAAATTAGGTGAAATGGAGGCAGCGGATTAATCCCTTCAGGTAACTGAACATTCGCGGCAATATCAAACGTTTATTAGAATGGCATTATATGAGGAGACTTGACCTAGTCTTTCTACTTGGTTTTTTTTTTTTTTTTTTTTTCCAAATTTTATAGAATTACATTATATGAGGAGACTTGATCTTAGTCTTTCTACTTTGAATTATTTTTACTTTTTCTTTTCTTTTCCTAATCTTAATTAATCATCAACATCAAATGAAAATGAAAATTCAGGGTGTAAAGATCGAATGATGAAACCATTTATCTAATTGAGTTTTACTTAATTCAATATTTAGAGAAAAAAGAAATTAGGTTTAAAAAAATGAGTTTAATCGTTCCATATGTGAACTCTTGTAGCAAAAGAATAAATATCTTTGTGAAATTGGGACAATTATAATAATAATTGTTATATAAAAGCAGTAACTGAGAAAAGCCCAAAATTACAAGTTCAAAGGCATAAGAATCAATCATTCTCATGAAAATCTTAAGTAGCATTGGGAAGAAGAAGAAGGCGTGTAAAAAGGGACCCAGAGGTAGAATTTGTCGAATTAAGAATTCCAGTAGGACCCGCGAAAGAGAAAGAGAAGCAAATTTCTTTTAGTTGGTCCCAAAACTCGCAAAACTCTTGGGTTGAAGAAAGATTGGTGTGGGACCCACGTTCATACACGGTCTGCCAACTCCCGGTTTCCACAGCTTGGACCTTCAAGGTTCTGTACATGGCCCACATTTGACAAACTATACATTCTACACACCCTTTTCCAACCATTTTGGGCTCTTCTTCTTAATTCCTTCACCCGATGGGCCAACCTCTTGCTCTCTTTCCCTACGTGAATCACTACTCCTTGACAACGAGTCCATGAAAAAGTCCACTGCATTCAATACCATTCGTTTTTTCTGCTTCCAATAACCCTGTTAATGCTTGCCTTGCGATGCCTTTTTAGGACAGAAAACAAATCGTGTATTAAAAATTCAGATTCGTTCATTTAATTTTATTTCAAACATAAGTTGGGTTTAAGCTCATCACCAAATAAGATTATATATTCAAATTTGTTTTAAAAATTCAGATTCATTCATTTAATTTTATTTCAAACATAAGTCGAGTTTAAGCTCATCACCAAATAAGATTATATATTCAAATTTGTTTCAATTACTTGTCGAGTAAGCTCTAACTTATTCATGAGCTACTTGATTAACTTCTTTTTTTCTTTATATATAATAAAATCATGACTAAAATGTTTTAACACTTCACAAATCTATGATTTTTTACAATAAATAATAATTTTATATCATATAAACCAATTTGTAAATTTATACAACCCAATTTCAAGTCTATATAAATATATTTTTAGACAATTATACCTATAAATATTTATATTTTTATATATAATTAATTTGAGCCCCTATCTCCTGATCCTATTAAAAAAAAATTTCTTTATTTTTATTTTTAAAAGAATTGCTCCTTCAGCACTTGAGTCTTCAGCCCCTATCTCTTTACCGTTTCTCTTCCTCAACTTTCACTCTCTCTTCTTTCAACATCGATTGGCATCTATTAGGTATGTTGCAACTGCAGTGACTTCAGTACATGAGATGGAAAATGGTTTCAACATATTGTCCTTCAATGAAGGATCAATTCTTTCGGTTAATCTTACTAATATTCAACGGTTTAAACTTTGAACCATGTCTTGTATATACATTAACTCAATTATTACATGTGAAATTATTTTCTGTATACTTGTTCTCATACTGTTTTTGACAGTTCTTGTGGTGCCCAAGACCGCAGTCATTCTTGGGTCTTGAGAAAGATGAAGAGATTGCAAAGAACTTAAAGAAGTACAAGGCAGAGGACCAGGATGTTTCAATGCTATTGAGTGAGAAAGATCGTGAAAAGCATAGGATGTTGAAGAATGAATGGAACAAATGGGTGAATGAGTGGAAGCAGTTGAACGAAGTTGAAATCAAGGAGATATTGGATGTTTCAGAAGAGTGATATTTGTGATAATTTGGACTAATATTTTGAGGTTTAAGCTATTTTTTCTTACTATTTTTCCCTGTTTTTTTTAGGGTAAAATTTTAGAATAAGTGTTTGATAAGATTTATTTTAAAGTAAAATTTAGATACAGTTCTTTAATTGTAATATCTTAAAAGCCCAATTAAAATCAAACAAATGGTTACATCGACTAATGTAGCACAAATGATATAGGAATTTTACTTAATATTTGTCTCCTTGGACAGGTCCAATGGTTTTTCACCTTGTTATCCAAATACCTGTGCCAATCTTTATCGCATTATTGGTTATTTGGTAACATATTTTATTGTGGTCAAATAACCAGAAATTGAATTAAATCATATAATTCCTTAATGTGCAAAGTTGATTTAATTCATCTAAAATCAATCAACATGGTCTAAATTCTTCTTTCAGTTTTCTTATTCCATTTTCTCCCTTTCCCTTTCATTTTGTTCAAATGCCTTAATAACCATGTTTGGAGCACCAAGAGCCTTATATTCAGCGGCATTGCCTCCATTTTTTGTTTGAGGAGAATCAAGGTTCAAATCTCTTCCGTCATCTGTTGTAAACTATCAAATTATTTTAATAAAAAATCTATGATCGGAGAAACTTGGATGCATACAGATTCAAAGAAAAGCATGTCACCAATATTCCCAATACAAAAAGGCTTTCAGCATCTCTATAAATTATCAATAGAACACAAAACCCATACATACACACTATACTTTTTATTTTTTATGCTGAATAGTGAATACATACACACCATACCAGAACCTGTAGTAGAAGTGTTCAATATACTTGTACTATCAAGATACACATACACAAGTAGGACTGTTATATCTCGAAGAGGAAAATACCTTGAGGAAATCATTCCCTGAATGTTTCTACAAATGAGATTGAACTAGCACAGAAATGCTCAACAGTGACATGAACTGACGAAAGAGGTTTCATTGATCTGTTTTGGTAGTTTCATGCTCTGCAGTCCAAGGAAAAAGTTAGTTATATTCATTATTTCCAGGACTATATAAGAAAAAACAATTAATGTACACACAAGAACAACTATTGCATTGCCTGAGACCATTTTAAAAAATGAATATGAAAGAACCATTCGTAAGGTTGTGGGTCTTAAAAGGTGAAAATGTTAGTCGGAAAATCTAATTTGACAATTAAGATAGTTTATCAAAATAGTAAAAGGCATAAACGCTTGCGTTTATGCAGAATTAATAGGAATCAAAAGAAATATAACTTAAATGGCCAATTCATGACTCTTACGATGGTCTTCAATCATTTAATGAGATAACTCATAACTGTCATTGATGATTTTATTATTTAGGCAACTTAAAATTTAAAATATCTAAAAGTACCTTAAACTTGGATTCTACCAAGTCCACCTCTACGTATACCAGAACCAAGAAAAGCTTTTTTGATCAAATGCAGTTCGTTGGTAACTTCCTCCATCTTCATTCTATCTTTTGGTGACTCCATTGAACAAGCAAGTCCAATTTCAAGGATTGAGACTAAGCACTTATGCATATTGGCATCCATTTGGCACAAATCCGCAATACCTTGACCTTCTTTGTCTACTTGAATTTCGTTGTCATCATTATCTTCTCTAGATGCCATTTTTGTTGTTGGCACTGCATCATCTTCTCTTGGTAGAAGGATCGGGTCTATAATTTCAACAACTCTGTCTGGAAGTCCCATCTTAACAAAATTATGGAGATTGAGGCTATCTTTAAACATTTCATCTGTGGGTCTCTTTCCTAGGAACATCTCTAGCAGTAATATTCCATAGCTATACACGTCACCCTCTATTGATGCCTTGCCACCCATGCCATACTCTACAATTTATGAAATGTAAGGAAATTTTATAGTTCTTGTTCATAATGATATTTGGAATTTAATGCAATTGAAATTTCATTTAATTTTTCAAAATGCAAAAATAAATTGAACCTAAAAACATGAGGATAGAAGTCATTATATCAAAATTTCAAGTTAGAAGAACTGATCTTTTGTACGTCATATAATACTTTCGGGTTGTTGGAAGGAGGCATATGATTTATATGTAGCAAAAAAAATATGGTTAATGGTTAGGATTAGGATAATCTAATAAGTTATACTTTGTAATTGGTATAGAGTATGGACTTGTTGGACACAGGTATGAATGTCTTGGCTACACCCATGTGCAACTAAAATTATGGTTCCTATTATTATGCATTACTTGAAAATTGTCTATTGACAACTTTTTCTGTATATGAAACAAGAATAAATTTCACAAAACTATAGCACAAATATGTTGTGAAAACTAGGTCTACCATACTTGCTAATGCCATAACAAATTGACAAGTTATCACTAGTCATCATAGATTCACAAACATATAGTGTTCGGGAAATAAATGCCTCAAAAACGATGATACTTAGTCAATGGATAATCAGCAATGTCTCTAGTAATCTAAATTATCAAGGCTAAAATCATGTTTAATGCTAGGTGCGCTTCTATATGTGCAAGTTGAGGGAGAGAGAGAAAGAGAATTTCAGTATCCTCTCTTTATGGTAGTAAGGCAATTGCCAAAAATAAAACAAGATATGTAAAAACGTTTAAGGTTTTAGCTAGAAGAATTGGAAAGATGTTACCTGGAGCAGAGTAACCAATCGATCCCTTTATTCCAATTGTACTACTTTGCTTTCCAGAAGAATCATTGGTGATTGAGAGGGGTCTCGCTAAACCAAAATCACTTACATGAGCAACCATGTCATTGTCAAGAAGAACATTACTTGGCTTTAAATCACAATGAATGATTGGTTGTGTAGAATAGTTGTGAAGATAATCTATTGCAGAAGCTACATCAATTGCAACATTTAGTCTTTGAAGAAGGTCTAAGTTCCTTGTTTGAATTTTGCTATCTATCCTGTGATGCAGCCAAATATCTAAGCTCCCATTTGTCATGAATTCAAAGACTAGAGCTATGAATTGATTTCCACTGTAATCCATGCTAGAGCAACAAGTTAATATCTTAATAAGATTCCTATGCCGGATATTTCTTAAGACATTACATTCGGCCATGAAACTCTTCAAAGCACTCTTGTGTTGAAGGTTAAGGACTTTTACAGCAATTGATTTTTCTTCAGGATAAAGAAGTCCTTTATATACAGAACCAAAACTGCCAGATCCAATTAAATTATTCGGAGAAAATCCACTAGTCGCTTGATAGAGTTCTCTGTATGAAACATTTGGGAGGAGCTCTATTGTTGAAACCATAGAAACCGATTTCCTTTTCGATTTTTTCATCCAGTAAAGAACAATAAAGGATGAAAATAGAGAGAAAAATAGAACAATGGAAATAATTGCAACTGCAAGTTTGAAGCTATTGGACTTTCTTGGTTTCATGATTTTTTCACTGCATTTTGGCAACTGCAATTTTGGTATACCACCACAAAGTTTAGTATTTCCAATCAATGATATCACATTTGTGTTTTTGAAAACCCCTTCAATTGGTACCTCACCCTCAAAGTTATTGAATGAAATATTCAAATTTTCTAAAAAAGTAAGCTTCTCTAAACCCTCTGGAATGAGTCCTGATAGGTTATTTTGTGAAAGATCTAAATGCCGAAGACCTTTCAAAGAAGCCATAGATGATGATATGGCTCCTTCAAAGGAATTCCCTTGCAAGTAAAGGTTTTCCAACATCAAACAATTTCCTATGGATGTAGGAATTTCACCAGACAGGTTATTGTTAGAGACATCAAGTCCAATAATAATTTTCAGATTACCTACTTCAAATGGTAGTTTGCCACTGAATGAGTTGTGAGATAAATTAAGGAGTAGTAATGGAAGGGAAGAAGGACCAATAAGCTGTTGGGGTATGGATCCATTGAGGTTATTTTGTGAAATGTCCAAGAGTTGTAAATGTTGGCAATTTACTATACTAAGAGGTATGGTTCCTTCAAATCTGTTTTCTTCTAAATCGAGTCGAAACAACTGAGTAAGGTTGCCTATGATGGTTGGTATTTCTCCAAACAATCTGTTTCCACTTAAAACTAATGCTTGCATCTTCTGAAACCTCCCAAAGCTAGTAGGAATGACGCTTGTGAAGTGATTATCATCTAAGCCGAAGATATATAAATTGATGAAATTCCCTAATGATGCAGGAATAGTTCCAGATATTTCATTGCCTCCAAGATAGATTTCTGTGAGTTGGGTTGACAAGTTGGACAGAGAATTGGGTAGAACGCCTCCAAATTGATTTGCAGATAAATCCAACATAGTAAGTTTACTACAGTTTGCCAATGATGTCAAGAAAGGGAAGCCCCTTCCTAGATAATTATCACTCAAATCTAACCAGAAAAGATTCAACAAATTACCCAAATTAGTTGGAACTGATCCTAGAAATTTATTCCCACTTAAATCAACTATTTGAAGTTGAGTTGCATTGCATAATGAAGTAGGAATTGTCCCCGAGAACTCATTTCCACCAAAGAAAATACGTTTCAGAATAGGAAGAGTGAGGCCCATGTTGGCTGGAAGTGTGCCATGAAGTTGGTTGCCTACAACTGAAAAGGTTCGGAGAGATGACACATTGTAAAGAGAGGAAGGGATCGTACCTGACAATTTATTGAGCCCAATTGCGAATAGTGTTAAGCAATTTAATTGGAATATGGCATCTGGAACATTTCCCACCAAATTATTGTACTCTACATTGAAATTATTGAGCAATGAAAGATTTCCAAGAGAAGAAGGGATCCCCCCTGCCAAATTGTTTATTTGAAGCCTGAGATGTTTCAGCTTCATTAAAGAGCCTAGCTCCACTGGAATTTTTCCTGTAAGCTTATTCACAGCAAGATATATGTATATGAGATTGGAGCAATTGGACAAGTCGGATGGTATTTCCCCTTCCAACGTGTTATTGTTAAGATAAAGCCATTGCAGTCGGAACAAATGACCAATTTCTCGTGGAATTTGACCATAGAAGCTGTTATTTTGGAGGCTAATGAACCTAAGAAAGCTGAGGTTGCCTATGTAAGGTGATAAAGATCCATGTAACTTGTAGCCTTGTAGGTCTAAGACTGTGATTCTTTGGTGTCGACGGCTGCATTTGATCCCAAGCCAGTTACAGAAGTGCATAGAGTCATTCCATGAGTTCAATATGTTATATGGATCATGAGATACAGATTCTTTAAATTTGAGCAAAGCCAAACGGTCAGTCCCATTTGTTGGAGCAGTGGCGGTAAAGTTGGGTTGCAAGCAGAGTAGGCATATGGAAAAGAGTAGAATCACATGAAGGTATATAGAAAAAGACGATTCACTCAAATTGGTTTGGTGAATCGTCATTTGCTTTGGAGAAGAAGAAAGCGGGTGAAATATTTGGTGTCAGGCTACCAGGTGAAATGGAGGCTGCTTAACCCCTTGGGAGTTGGGACCACGGCATATGCGTTTATATTGAAACAAAATCCACCATACAGCTAAGAGTGTTCAACTTTTTGTCAAAATCACTTGTGGCAAATGACAATGGGTGTGTTTGGATTGAGCTTATTGTTGCTGAAATTGAAAACTGAAAACTGAAAACACTGTAGCAAAATAATTTTTAAATGTGTGAATAGTACTGTGGGACCTATTTTTAATATTTTTTAATGCGTGAACAGTGCCAAACAGTGCATGAACAGTATTTTTTGTCTGTGAACAGTAAAATCATGTGATTTTACTGTTCATTTTCCGGAGAAAAAAAAAAAAAAAGAAAGAGGAAAACGCAGAAGTTGGACTCAGACTCTGAGCCCAAACACTACCAATGAGGGGGTTTGGATTCCACGTTTGCGTTTCAGCAAACGCGTTTTCCTCCTCTTTTTTTTTTTTTTTTTGCCGCATTTTTTTTACTTTTGGAGACAAAAAATCTATGCATGAATAGTGTGTGTACTGTTTACGTACTGTTTATGTAATAAAAAAATATTAAAATGGGTTTCACTGTACTATTTACACATTTAAAAATTATTTTGCTACAGTGTTTTCAGTTTTCAGTTTTCAGTTTCAGCAACAATAAATTCAATCCAAACACACCAATGTTTAATTTATTCGCGATTATGGGAGAGGGATAAGACCCTTGGACTTGCGACAAGTATTTAAATTTAGGCATAATTAATGTCAAATTATATATATATATAGGCTCAAATCGTTCAACTATAGTGTTCATCACTGCCAACAACTCAAATAAGCCTCCTAGATTGCAGGCCCAAATCAAGTGAAGTGATAAAAAAAACCATGCCTGGGTGGTCTAAATTGAAAACAGATGGAATATCTTCTATTTAATTGCGGGAACTTTTTGAGGACATTCCATAATTCTTCAATGAAGCTTGTTTACCTTTAAGCAAATCAATGTGCAGATGGATTTGCAAATTAAGTTGGGAAGCTCTCAAACTTTAGATTTTGTAATATTCATAACCCATTGATTGTGGTGGTTCATCTGTTGACTTTTAATAAGAATTTTAATGCACCTTTATTTTGTGGAAAATATTAAAATATTATCAACTTTCATAAAAGAAACTAAAATGACAATTTATGTAATGGAGGACTTGAGATCACATAAAATTATAAAAAGTTAACAACAATTATTGATAAAAAAAAAAAAAAAAAAAAAAAAGTAAACAACAATTAAGTTTCAAAATTTTGGAATTGTTTTATTTTTGCTAATTTTGGAATTGTTTATGGCTCTCTATTTAACTTATTAATTGAATGATTGATGTGTACATTAACAATTAAGACCATAATAAATAAAATGTTAATTTGTGTTTAAATAATGTCTTCTCAAATATTTTAATTTTTAGGGCCTTAACAATAATTTTTAGGGCCTTAACAATTTATTGATAAAGATTTGACAAATAAGACGTGTGACGGAAGCTACTAGGAGAAGATACCAGTCATATACCAACCCACTTGCTAGACGACATGGACTTACATTTAAAAAGGAACCCCATATTTAAGGAAATTTATAAATAATTCGTGGTCCAGACTTCAGTCTCATGACTGGCAGTATGCCATGTGATATTTGAGGGTACAGATGATGACACTTGTCAGATCAAAAGAACCAATTCAAGCTTGTGGTCTTTTTTCCTCTTTTTTTTTTGGCTAAACATTTGGTTCTATTGTCTTGAACTTTCTTTGTGCTTGACTGACTAGAATTCTACGAATCATTCATTAAGATTTGTACCCTTTTTCCTGTTTAAACTTTGAAGACAAATCATTTTATGGGTTGTATAAAATGTATCATTGTCTTGTTAATTAAGTCATCCATATCTTGGTGCAAAATTCCAAATTGACATAGAGCTTAAAGAAAAATGGAATGCATGACAGCGTAAGCTCTTTGAAGTTTTGATCCTTATCCAAAGGAAAGTAAAAAATGGGAGAAAAAAAAATGCATACACAAACAAATAAAATAACTCTACAATCCTATCACAATTCACAACTCACGAGTCTTTTGGATGATTTATATATGTTTGAAAACTCTTCCAGACACAAGTGATTCTGTTAACCATTTTTATCTCCTCAATTCATGCCCTTAATGAACTTTATTAATTCTCCAAATTAAAACTCAATCATGAGAAGTTTAAATTTAGTACTATCGGTATTAAATTTTTTGAGAAAAAGGATAGAAAGAAAGGCAAGAGTAGCATTACTGTTAAAGTTCTTTCGATTTGTGAACACAGGTTGCTCTACATGCCGAAAAGTAATAAAGAAAAATTTTGATCTCAATCAAAATCCTGAAGAACTTAAAGTCTTAAACTGTCTAGGTGCTTTTCCACAATTCCTCATTACTGTAAATACGAGGAGATTTCTATAATATGTTCGTGCCACTCAGTATTTTTCTTCAAGGCAAGGACAAAAATATTAAAGAACGTATGGTTAAGAATCTTACAAAAGCAAGCAACTTTTGCTTAAAAATACAAATATCATACTTAATTTTTTTTTTTTGGTGAGTTTCAGTTTTGATAATTAACCTTTTTGTTTGATAGTATGTTTGGGTGTTAATTTAATACATGTGTTATGCATATCAAAACGTTTATTATTCAACTATTATCTTCTAATATTTATAACAAAAATATTCACTATTCAAATTTTTCCACTCTTAAATATTGTTTTTAGAATATATATATATATATATATATCACATGAGTGGTACTTTTGTCAATTGGTAGATCCATATAATTAGTAGTATATAAAAAGTATTTATCACTCACAATTACACAAATTAATAAATTGTAAAATTAGGTATGTTTCTATAATTATTTGATGTAATCAACTCCATTAAAATTTAATAGAAGATTTTGACATGGCGTTTTATTTGTCAAAATAATAATATCCACTGATAGATTGCTTAAATTGAAAATGCAAGAATCTCTCAAAATTTTATATTATTTCTTTTTAAAATGCAAGGGTTAGACTAATACTACAAATAAATAAAAATATTTTTTAAAAAAAAAAGGGGGAAAGAGACGGGAAGAGTAGTTATTACATAGGACAAATCAGCAGCAACTTAAAAAAGGTATCGACAATGGACGTCACCCTCAAATTTTGATCCTTGGAAGTAATCTCCAAATTGTGTAAGTATCCAACAGCTACCAGAGTTGCCTTTAATTTTTTTGTCCAGGACAAGGTCGTAATGTATGCATTATATATTGGCTTCTGACTCTAACTCTATGATTCATTTTGGCTCCATATGGGACTTTAGTTTATGGTTTATACACTTGGGCTAAATCTAATGCAACTTCAGAAACTTATTGCCAAAGTTTTATCCAAAAAAAATAATAATAATAACCTTATTGCCAAAGTTTTATTTAAAAAACAAGCCGAAGAACTTATAGCTAAAGTTTCTTATCAATACAAATATCATTCCAAGTTAATTGCTCTTTGTTTTTTTCTTTTTCTTTTTCTTTTTCCTTTTTTTAGGGGGGGGGGGGGGGGGTTGTCTAGCTTGGCGTTAGTTGTAAATTAAAATTTTTTTAATTAATTTAATTTACCTTTAAATTTTCTTTTATACCCTAACTTAAATTTTGCACACTCTGACGTAAATCAATCTAGCCCAAAACTAAGCAACACAAATCAATCTATCTAAAAACCAACCAACAACATAGATAGCAGATCTCTCTCTCATAAATCTCTTTTCTTTATTTGACTATCAGTATCTTCAACTTTAAGAGTTCATTTGGTTAAAGAGGTGAAAAAGTTGGAAGATAGAAAATAGTGGAATGATAAAAAAGTAGGAGGATAAAAAAAATTTTAATTTCTCTTATTTTTGTTTAGTTGGAAGTGAAAAAGTTGAGGAATAGAAAAAAGCAAGTTTATATAAATTTACTCGTATATCCTTATTAAAAATGATGGCCAACTAAAACCAAAAAAAAAAATTGACAAACAACCAAGAAAGAAAGAAGGAAAGAACAGGCAACTGCAACGTCCAGTGGAAAGCAAAAGAAAAAAAAAATGAGAACAAAAAGTTTTCACTTGTTAAAAAAATAAAAAAAATAAAAACACGTAGAGGTCAGCCCATGTACAACTTGCACATGGGCATTTTTGTCATTCAACCATCAAATTTTTTTTCACCAAGTTTTCTCTTCATTTTGGTGGACCCAATAAGAAAACCTTTTGATAGGCCCAAAGAGAAAACATCCTTCAAAAAGTTTTCCTTTCTTAATTTCTCTCTTTCTTTCTTTTTTTTTTTTTTTTTTTATCCTTTCTAAAATCCACTCTACCAAACATACTCTAAGTAAAGAGTGAGTGTTTTGTGAGTTGTAAGTGTATCTCTTTTTATTATAAATTTATATATTATTTGTGTGAGTGTGTATTTGATATTGATTGCATGTGCTATTTATTTATTTTTGTTATAATATTATTTGTGTAAATATGTGCATGTATAGTATAAATATAATATAATTTTATATAATTTAACAATTAGAAAATATAAAGGGTTTGTTACATGTGTGTGTTGTTATCATATTATAATAACATTTTGTTATAAAGTTAGTGATTCAAAAAGATAGTAAAGTTAATGAATCTTCAAACATTTGATTGATTAAGTAAATATATAGTGTATTATTTATATTTGTATGGTTGGGTGTGGCTTTTTGGGCCAATAATTAATACAATGCACGTGAGTTGAGTTTTTTTTTTTTTTTTTTTTTTCATTCAGTTTAAAATATTTTTATAAAAATAATAACAAAAAAATAATTACGATTGCATAAAAATAAAAATAAAAATAAAAATATTATACAAACCTGATAAAATAAAATAGTTACACATATCCACATTGACAATAAATAATGACAACTTATAATGAATTATTATATAAAGAATTTAAAATATGAAAACTTGTAAAATGAAATGGTAAAATATTATGTATTTGCGTGTGACCTTTTTTTTTTTTTTTAATTTTTATCGATAATTCGATATATTAATTTTTGTTTAATTTAAATTTTTTAATGATCCTAAAAAAAAAAAAAAAATTTAAAATTCCTCGAGCCGTGTCAGCGGGATTGTCAAAAGCTACTTGGTCATCCTTGCCTGGTAGTGGTAGTAGATACATTAGCCATCGTACTTGTTATTCACGTGGGGTAGTTATGGATTGTGCTAGACCTCGGCCTATTTGGGCCATAGATGCGGTGAACATTTATAGAACTAAATGGGTCTATTTTTATAGCGGGTGTGTTTGGATTGAACTTATTATTGCTAAAACTGAAAATTGAAAACTGAAAATATTGTAGCAAAATAATTTTTAAATGTGTGAATAGTACCGTGGGATCCATTTTTAATATTTTTTATTATATAAACAGTGCATGAACAGTGCGTGATTTTTGTCCCCAAAAGTAAAAAAATGCGGCAAAAAAAAAAAAAAAGAGGAGGAAAACGTGTTTGCTAAAACGCAAACGCGGAATCCAAACCCCCTCAATATCAAACTTTTACTGAGATAAATGGGCATCTTAGTGTTGGTTTTTTTTTTTTTTTTTTTTTTTAATGAAAAGACTGAGAAACTTTATAAAGTCTGAAAAGCTATTGTAATATCTTGGTGTAGAGCTTGTTCAATGAAATAAAGATTTTCTTTGATTTAAGTAAAAAAATTAGTAATGTTTGAAACATGTTTTGCTAATAAATGAGCAAATTTATTACCTTGTCTATATACATAGGAGATATCAACTTGACCGAACTCACGAATGACAACCTTTAAACCATAGACAAAACCATAGACAACAGCAGCTACAGAGGAGGGGAGGAGGGGATAAATCTTGTAACGCGTTTGTCAAAACAAAAGATCGAGTGTAAGTTTGGTTTCAAATTAAAAAGTTAGTTTATTTTACTATTCAGCTTATTTTTATTACTATTCATAAGTTCCACTATACTTTTTAATACTGTAGGGGCTCCTTTTTCGGAGGTGGGCCCCCGACAATGAATTTGTAGAGAGTGGGGCAAAGGGTTTGGCTCCGGCCGGCCCTTTAGCCGGTCTTCCTCCAACTTTTCGTCCATTTGCTCTCCGTCTGGGGTTGCTCCTCGGCTGGGGTCCGAGGAGGCCCCCCCTTCACCAGGGGGGTTCTTCACCTTATATACCCACTTTTAGCTCGATCCTGGCCTTACAGCTGTTGGCCATCCGGGCTAATGGCTCAGGACTTGTCCCATCAGACAGGTTATTTCCCATGCCGGGGGTTGCTGCCCCCAAGACTTTTCAGTGAAGGGTCTTGTCAGCATTGATGGGACCTGGAGGGCCTGGCAGGATGGCTAAGTGTGGATGTGACCACATGCAGTAAGTCTGCCCCCTAACTAGATTAGGCTAGGTGTGCCGAGGATAGGTGTATCCTCGGCTCGGGCCTTGGAAGGACTGAAACCTTTAGGCCGACCATCTGGGGAGATCTCCCTCCTCGGCTTGGGCCCTGGGCCTGCCCAAGGGTGGGCCGGGGATTCTGGGCCCTCGGGCCCCACAAATACTATTTATGAGTTCTACTATATTATTTCAGTTAATTTTTACCTTTATCTATAGTATTTTTAACAAAATTCCATACTGACCCCGAATCTCCCTCGATAATAAATTCGTGAATTCCAGCCTTTAGTGTTTCTACTTGTTTTATTTTTACTTTTTGTCTCTTTTCTGATTTTAATTAATCATCAACATGTCATTTCAAACGAAATTTAATGTGTAAAGTAAACATGTAGTAAGCAGCCTGTTAACATCACCCGAAGTTTTATAGTCTTCTTGGTGCGTACGTTATCTGGAAAAGGATAAAAAATAGAGGAAGAGCACTTGTAGCAGTGAAGCTAAAAAGTGATATAGCTACTTTAGTTTCACCAAAATATAAAAATAACTATACAGTAGTGGAGTTAAAACTATTTTTTTTAGCTTCATTGCTATAGTGTACACAGCTATCTATAGCTATACACTGTAGCTTAGAGCTAAAAAAAATAAAAATAAATTTTATTCCTGTCCGGTTGTGTGTGTGGCTGAGATGGTTATGTGTAGTGGATTTATTATTTTATTGTAGTAAATATCTTATTTTATTGTGATGTTTATATTATTTTATTGTGTTGAAAGCTAAAATATATCCACTGCTACAGCATGTGTATAGGTAAAATATATAAAGTAACTTTTTGTGGTGCCAAATAGCTAAATTTTTAGCTCTACTGCTGTGGATGCTTTGACAATCAGGGATTGAGATTCGATCCACGCAATCTATTCTATATATTATTATATAATATAATAATAAAAGGAAAATGTTAATGGTATAATAAATTTTAGTTTGGTATTTTATCCTTAAAAAAAAAAGTTTTAGATCGGTAGGATTTAATTACTTTATAAATGAATATGGTAAAATTTGTAATACTTATAACACTCCACATAATAAAAAAAGTAACAATTAAATGCTACTCTTTCTAATGCACATCATTGGTCACATTATCATTATTTTTCAATTTTTTCCCAATATTAAAATATTTAATAGTACACCATAATTTTACACATTTTCTTTCATCAAAAAATTTTACACATTTTCTAGATCGGTTGTAACTTATCAATCATAATAATTGCTACTATTAATTTTTTTTTTTTTATGGGAAGATAACGAACTTTATTAAGATTGAAAAAGCAACAATAACAGATTGAAGAAGAGCTTGTTTAACAAAATAAGGATTCTCTTCGATCCAAGCAGCATAATCAACTATGCCTAAGACATATTTTGCTAGCAAATGAGCAAGCTTATTGCCTAGCCTACGAACATGAGGTTTATAACCATCATCGAATATAAGCAATCATAATTTTTCCTTTTTTTCCCTTTTTTTTACAATAATAAATATATACAAGGCTAATATGTCAATTGCACCCTTTAAGTTCAACTTAAATTCAATTCGATCATTTAACTTTACTTTCGTACAATTAAATCCTTTAAGTTTCAAATTATTCAATTTAAGACTTTTGTTCAATTTCGTTTTAAAAAAATTTCCATAAGTATGTAATTAACTAATTAAAAATTTGAAAAAATATCACACAAAAAACCTATATAATATTTTTATTAATTTTATAGATTTTTTTATGTGAAAATATTTTTTTTTAATGACAATTTTTTAAGAAAAATTGACAGAATGCCTAAATTGAATAGATTTTAAACTTAGAGTACTCTAATGAACAAAAGTAAAGTTAAAGGACTAAAATGAACTTAGATGGTACAATTTGCATTTTAGCCTATATAAAATATTAAAATATACAATAATGCAGTATGATTTTACACATTTTCTAAGCTAGTTTTAACGTACAAATCATAATAATTGCTTCTATTTGGTTTATAATTATCATTGAATGTAAGCAATCATAATATATATATATATATATATATATATAACAGGGGGTGCCCCTATGGTCATGCCCAAGAAAATGAGTCACAATGGTCGTTCCCACCCCTCCTTTTGTTCATCAATATATATATATATATATATATATATATATATATATATATATAACTTGTTGAAGCTTTACGTTGAATCTTTTAATGACTATTGTAGGGACTCAGTTTGGATTGGACCCAGAGTATGAACGGGTTTTCAGTCCAACAAGCCCAACAATAAATTTGTAGAGAATGGATTGAAGGTTTAGGCGCCGGCCCTCGTTCACCAAGCCTGAATCTTCTTCTTTTATATAAAAGAATACTTATAACTGTTTGCAACCGGGGGTTGCTCCTCGGCTCGTGGCCGAGGAGCCCTTTTTCTTCCGCCTTTTTTCTCCCCCCTGCTTTACTTTACTCGCTTTTCTTATATAGTCTTCATCGTCCTATCTCGTTCTTCCATCTATTGATCACCTATTCGCCTTTCTTCTGATTGCCCATCCCATCAAAGGTCTTATCAGCACTCAAGTGGTTCACTCTGATCAACATTGCCCTGCTAAGGGGTTGTATCACCATTAATGCGGCCAGAGGGGTTAGGTGAATGCATTAAGTGTGAAGGTGACAGCTTGCCCTGGGTTTGTCCCTTCCAAAAATCATCCTTGGCATGCCGAGGACAAAGAGGTCCTCGGCGTGGATCTAAAAAAGAGGCTTTCCCCAACTTAGCCTCGAATGGTTAGTCTTCCTCGGCGTGGGCCTTGGGCCTACTACATGATGGGCTGAGGTTATCAGGCCCATGGACCCCACAATAGCCCCTCAAAACCCTGCTGCACGTTCCCTGGGACGGGGAGGAGGGTTTTGATATCTACGGGCCCTCTAGACGCATCGCCCCGCTTCGGTTCGCGATAACGCTGGCGACCTTTCGACTGCCCGATGTGCGTTTTTGGCATTTCAAGACTTAACGTGTGCCCACATTAAATTTTGGCGGCACCACGTCTCCCACTTTCAACGGTGTGATGGTAATCGTTCGGTGGAGATCTCCTGCTTTTATGGGCAGGCGGTTACATTTGAGGGAACTTAAGGGGGAGTATAAGTACCTGTTTGAATCGCCTGGTTTTCTCATTTTCGCGCTTACAACCATTGATGCGTATGATTTAAATCTGGTTCAACCTGCATACTACCTGAAGAGAATCGTCATATTTCTGTAAGTCTTCTTCTTCTTCTGGTGACTCCGAATTTTTCTTGATTCCATTCCTTCTTTTCTTCTTTTAGAATCTTTAGTCATCCTTGGGGGATGGGTAAGTTTAAGAAGCTGGTTGAGTCCGACGAGATGATGAACAAGTTCATTGTTTACTATGGAATACCCAATAATGTGAGTTTGAAGTACTGTGAAGAAGGGGAGTGGTACCTTAAGAGGAGAGAAGGTGAAGTCGTGATCCCGATAGTCGCTTTCGTAGAGGGAGGGATGAGAATCCCTATGAGGCCAGTGACTCTCAATTACCTTAGGCATTTCCGCCTGGCTCCTACCCAATGTGCCGTGAATGTATTTAGGATATTAGGGTGTGTAGATATCTTGAATGAGAAAATGGGGCTGAGACTGACTCACCATGATGTAAACTAGTGCTACAACCTTCATCATCTTAGGGGTAAGACGTACTATATGAAGACGATGGACGATAGGGTCCGACTCATCCAGTGTCTTCCTGATTCTAATAAGGGGTTGACTCAAGATTTCCTCATAGTGTCAGGGGAGTGGCACAACGGCTTTCATTGCCCAACAGTAGAGGGGGAGCCAGGTAGGATACCTGAAGCAGGGATTTTAGTATTTTTATTTTTTTATAATTGTATATCTGTTTTGGTTGATTAACCACAGGAGTTTCACTTTTCTTTTCGCAGATCCGCACGCATTCGTACGTCATTTCCACCTGGTCAACAAAGCGGATTTGGATACCGTTCTTAGATCAGAACTTTTCTTGAACGAAACTGATAACCAGGTTCGAGCTGCTCACAAAATCCTCAAATGCGACCCAGCTCAGAAATCACTCCCAGTCCCGAAGCACGTAATTAGAGCTCATGACCCTCGGCTTATGCAGATTACCGTGGTAGAGAACGGTTTTACATTTTCCGAGGGGTCTCATATACCTGAAGGTATTCCGCTAACAGGTCCCCCCTCATCTCAACAAATAACGGTGGCCGAGGAAGGACAACCTAAGAAGGCGGGGGAGGTAGTTGAACCAAGCTCTTCTGAAGACGAATATAGTGTGTTCAATCTAGCTGATCAGTCCGAGGATCCCTCTGGTGATCTAGGAGACCCTCATCTATCCGAAGCCGACCTCCGGTCTCTAAGAGTTGGTACTTAAGCTGAGATGGGTTTAAAAAGACAGCCCCAAACTAATCTTCTTGACTTGCTTGAAGGCGATTCCAAGAGGGGTGCACCGGAAGAGTCGCAGCCCAAGCCCCCAACACCTCTGCCCCAGATTTTGACTGTGCAAACCAGGTCATCCTCTGTCCCCACAGTATCAGACCCTCAGACCAAGTCTTATGACCCTAAAAGGAAGAGACCTTCCAAGGGTAAGGAGCCAATGGATGGGAGCAAATCCTACTCCCCATCCGAGGAGGGTAAATTTCGCAGGCCTCCGAAACAACTGAAACTCGGTGGTCAACGGAAAGGTAAGAAGATCGTCCAACAGTCTGAGACCCAAGCCTGGCTGCCCGCTACCATGCTCCATGATCAGCCCCTGATGGATGACGCATCGATACGGGAATCTCAAGGGGCTAAGGGGGCTCTCGTAGCCGATGCCTTGGAAAAGTCTCTCCTCCTTCCCACTGACATGGCCGAGCTAGAAAATATGAGTGGGTCAGAGGTTGTCCTTGACCTTAAGAAGTATCTGAGCATGGTGGGTCCTTTGGTACCTATTTGTTTTATTCAAACTTTGTTGCTTAGTACCCTCCCTTTTCTTTACGGAGTTACTTGTTTTTATTGGCAGGCTATCCAGGCTCTTTTCAGGTTGGACGAGGAGGTCGATGGCCAAAGCAGTGCCTTAGCACGAGAGCGTGACAAATTCTTGAAAGCTGTCAGTACCCTCAAGAAATCTGAGGCTGACCTAAAAAAGGCGACCAAGGATCTGGAGGAGATGACAAGGGTCAAGGACACTGCTGCCTCCGACCTGGTCGTGGCTAGGAAGCAAGCTAAGGACCAAGCCAATCGTTTGCAAGACGTTGAGGGCCAGCTACAAACTGCCAAGGAAGACAATGTCTACTTGAAGAAAAAGTTGACCGAGGCAATCCATGAGAAAGGTATTGCCGAGTATGCCAGGGACGTGGCTGTGAGAGCCAAAGATGAGGCGGTATTTGCAAAAATAGATGTTGAGCGCTCTGTAGAACAGGCGGAGGAGGTGGCCTTCGCAGATGGGGTGGCTAAGACTGAAGCCACCCTTCGGGCGCAAGTTCCTGCAGTGTGCAAGCATTACTGTTCTCAGACCTGGCATGAAGCCCTCAACCAAGTAGGGGTTGATGCCTCATCCGACCTTAGGAGGGAGGACATGGTATATTACCCTATTGCGATTCGTGAGACTGCCCCTGATGCTCCCGAGGAGGGGTCCTTATTACCAGCGACTGAGAGTTGCAGTAAGACCGCCGAAGATATACCTGTCGCTAACCAACCCCCCGAGGAAGTTGAACCCCCGAGAACGTTGGGGGGAGTTAAAGCTGAGGGTCAGGAAATAACACAAGACGTGGCAAGGCCTCCTGCGGATCCTTCGAGACAAGGCCCTTAGGCATTGGTTAAAGTCTTTTGATCTGTTTGTCGAATTAATTTGCCTACTGAGTTGGGGAGACTGGTGTATGACATAGGATAGTTTTGTTTACTTTCTCTTTCATTTCATTCTATTTCTTGCCTTAGTGACGTTGTAAGGAGACTGTATATTTTCTGTTTGAACTAAATACTCAACACCTTACTTCCAATTTATGGATATTTTCTTTTACTTGCTTTTCTCTATTATTCTGCTCAATACTTGTATTCTATTCTGGAGTTAGTCTCATAAGACCACCTGCTATCCTTCAAATATAAATCTAAGGACCGTATTATAGCTTGAATCTAGGTGACACTCTGGTTTTTCTACAGATAGTTATTTTCTTCAAAGGTTCAAGTCCCCATAGGTTTGAGTCCGAGGACCATGCAATACCTTGGTTCTGTCTACCACTTCTATTTTTCTGCAGGTATCTAGTTTCCCTATAGGTTTGAGTTCGAGGACCATGCAATACCTTAGTTCTGTCTAGTACCCAAGTATAATGGTGTGAATAGTTTTACCATAGGCTTGGGTCCGAGGACCATGCAATGCCTTGGTTCTGTCTACCACTTCTATTTTTCTGTAAGTATCTAGTTTCCCCATAGGTTTGAGTCCGAGAACCATGCAATACCTTGGTTCTGTCTAGTACTCAGGTATAATGGTGTGAATAGTTTTACCATAGGCTTGGGTCCGAGAACCATGCAATGCCTTGGTTCTGTCTACCACTTCTATGCTGTAAGTATCTAGTTTCCCCATAGGTTTGAGTCCGAGGACCATGCAATACCTTGGTTCTGTCTAGTACCCAAGTATAATGGTGTGAATAGTTTTACCATAGGCTTGGGTCCGAGGACCATGCAATGTCTTGGTTCTGTCTACCACTTCTATTTTTCTGTAAGTATCTAGTTTCCCCATAGGTTTGAGTCCGAGGACCATGCAATACCTTGGTTCTGTCTAGTACCCAGATATAATGGTGTGAATAGTTTTACCATAGGCTTGGGTCCGAGGACCATGCAATGCCTTGGTTCTGTCTACCACTTCTATTTTTCTGTAAGGAGGGGTTTGTCTTCGGACTGCTTCACTGGAGACGATTCCTCTTCGGGTTAGGTTATGACCTTACACGTGGCGTTTTATCCCGCCTCCAATTCGAGTCCCACCTCTTTCATTTACGAGGCGCCCTTTGGCAGTTCGTTTTTCGCGCTTGACATTTCGGTGCGCGAGACGCGCCCTCATTAATGTCCTCGTGAATTAGCACACATCCATCGGTTTACGGCCCCTCGGAATTTGATGGCTCCGTGATTTGCACTGTTGACAATTCTCCTTTCGAATTTTACGCGAATTAACTCCCACCAACATTTATTCCCTATATAAGACTCTTTTGGGGGAAAGGTTTCTTCACATTCCATGAATTCCCATACGCCAACAGAGAGAATACACACCCTTAGCTCCCCAAGCCCCTTGAATAACCCTGCCGAAGTTGGTAGCTATAGGGCGGCTTTAGGCGGGTGTGAGGACATCCGTGCCAAGAGCCGCCGTGGCCGCAGCCCCCACTGGGTTCCCGGCACGGCAGAGTTTAGGCGTAACCCCGATGGTGCCATGCATGGTGGCCCGGAGGGAGGTCGTTGAAGTACCTAATGTCTCTCCTCGGAGCGTACCCCCGACGGAGGAAATGTGTGAATTCACGTCATGGCCGGTGCCTGAGTGTTGCCGTCTCCTACGGCCAACACTCGTAAGGGTTGGAGAGAATCAAGGGAACATCATGAGGAAGGGTGGCCGGTGCGCCTGCATCTGCTCCTCACTTTGTTCAAACTTTGGTGCACTTGGCCCTCCCCGTCCCCTGCTTTTATTGTCAAGCTCTCCCATTCTCTTGATACCAATAAAAGCACGGGTTGACACTTCCCTCCGGCTAGTTTTAGGGCAGCTCCACCTGGGCCTCTGATTGTAGAACTAGCTGGTAGGAATAGTTGTAAAGCAAGCCTGCCTGAGCCTCTGATTGTAATCTGTAACTTTTCTTTTTATGAAATATCTCTGATTGTAATTTGTAATAATTTTTTTTTTTATGAAATAATATCAATCGTTCTCTTTTCGCTGCCAAATCTTTTTTTTTTTTTTTACTTCGCCAACTTACTGTAAAAAGACCACCTAGAGCAATCGCCTGAAGCGCCGGCCAGCGCACTAATCCTTCCCACAGACGGCGCCAATTGTAGGGACTCAGTTTGGATTGGACCCAGAGTATGAACGGGTTTTCAGTCCAACAAGCCCAACAATAAATTTGTAGAGAATGGATTGAAGGTTTAGGCGCCGGCCCTCGTTCACCAAGCCTGAATCTTCTTCTTTTATATAAAAGAATACTTATAACTGTTTGCAACCGGGGGATGCTCCTCGGCCACGGGCCGAGGAGCCCTTTTTCTTCCGCCTTTTTTCTCCCCCCCTGCTTTACTTTACTCGCTTTTCTTATATAGTCTTCATCGTCCTATCTCGTTCTTCCATCTGTTGATCACCTATTCCCCTTTCTTCTGATTGTCCATCCCATCAGAGGTCTTATCAGCACTCAAGTGGTTCACTCTGATTAACGTTGCCCTGCTAAGGGGTTGTATCACCATTAATGCGGCCAGAGGGGTTAGGTGAATGCTTTAAGCGTGAAGGTGACAGCTTGCCCTGGGCTTGTCCCTTCCAAAAATCATCCTTGGCATACCGGGGACAAAGAGGTCCTCGGCATGGATCCGAAAAAGAGGCTTTCCCCAACTTAGCCTCGGATGGTTAGTCTTCCTCGGCGTGGGCCTTAAGCCTACTACACGATGGGCTGAGGTTATCAGGCCCATGGACCCCACAACTATTATTCAATATTGCTTAACTCTCAGTCTTTAAAATTTTTTTTTTTTTAAAAAAAACCCTAATCTTATTATGTTTCCAATTGACATATAGCTTTAACTTTAAACTTTTATAGCTGGGGAAAAAATGGACAATTCTTGAAAGTCTATTGCACTACCACTAATACAATAATTGTTCTTACCTTTCTCCATTTCTTAATTCTTTTTCTTCTAATCATTGCGCATTCTTGGTGTGATAGTCACTCCGCAAGTATAAATATTTGTGGGGTGTGGAGGAAGATAAATGCTAGGGTTCAAATCTCCAAAAGAAAATTTCATACACATACACTAGATTAAGTTAGAGTAGAATTCTATCTCAAATAAAATAATAATAATTAATTAATTTAATAATAAATAAATAAATAAACTCTTCTTCTTCGCTATAATTCTTCACCTTACCATTACTTTTCCTCAAATTCTACATCTCATTTTTTTTTATAATTTTATTCTCCCCATCTTCTCTTCTATAAATTTCCAATTACTTCCACTGCAGCTCTCTCACAGTCATTCCATTTCTGTCTTATAACAAAAAAAAGGTGATTACTCTCTCTCTTTGTCTTTGATTTTCTTCTTTTATTTTGGTGGATTTTGCCACCTTTGCGGTAAAGTTCTTATTCTTTCTTGTAGTTTTGCTTCGGGTTTATACATTTTAGTGCTTTTTCCCTTCTCTTTTGAATTTAGTTTGGATTAATATATATAGATATATAAACAAGCTTGGGTTAACATTTAGTTGGTTTAGAAGTGAGAATTTAAGTTTTATATCATAACACACTTGGTTTGACTATGTATTTAATGAATCTACTAACTATTTGAGTAATTAATTATTACAAACTCTATCTCTTATAGCTTTATTAGCGTATAACTCATGCTTATTTACGGTACAATTAAAACAATCACAATTACACACATATATAGGTTCAAATTATATACACTTGAGTTTACTCTTCTTCCTTTTTTGGTTTATTGGGTTTTTTATGGTTTAATTATATTAGATTTTTTGTCTTTTGTACAGCATTAACTCACCTAAAACAAAATTTTTTTTAAAATTACTTAGAACACGTGACACAAAATTAGACAACAATTAGAATTCAATTAAGAATTTAATTAGATTTTCTCTCAACTTTGACTTTAATTTTATATATATAAAAACTATCAATTTAATTTTGGTTTGTTATAAATTTTTAAGATACATTTTCTCTATTTTAGATATTAAGGGGAGAAAGTTTGGATTTTGATGTTTTTTTTTTTTTTTTTCCTTTTTGTGTTTGAATCATGTTCCTGTTGGGTTTTGGGTCCTAAAATGTTTGTTTCATTTTTTTGCCTTGATTTATAAATTTTTAAGGTGGTAATATATTTTTAAGGATATAGAATGAAAAAGTTTGGATTTCAAGAAATTTTTGTTTGGGAAAATAATTGTTAATATCTAAATTACTTTGATGATGCATAAACTTTTCTAGGCACATGTTGATTAAGAATGAACATTTTCTCTCACTTGTCTTTTGAGTTTTTGAGCAACCGTTTTGCATTTTAACTTAATAATAGATAAATAATAATTATAATGTATATAAATATATATTAACTTTAAGAAAAATTTTACCGTACACCACACTAGTTAACGGCTAATAATTTTTTTTTTTTTTGGATAAAACGGCTAATAATTATTAAATGGCTTAAATTGGAAGTTAAAAATTTTACTTTTAATTCCAACAATTGGATAAAAAATTTAATTTGTTTTCTTTTTACCTTTTCACTGTTACTTTTATATTTCTTCACATTTTTTTACTTCTCTTTCACACATGGGTAATTGCATGGTGCATTAAAAATCCAACAACCGACAACCAGTGTCAAACACGTGGAAAATTTCTTGGGTGTAGGTGACCCAGTACAGCATACATCCAAGGTGAGTGAGACCCATGCGTGGGGCCACGTCTTTTGTGAGAGTACCAGCTAAGTATTCCGCATAGGACATGCTCATTTAATGGAGTAGACTGAGCAGTATAGTCCGGGAGCAATGCTTTCGTACTATTCAATAAATTTCCAATTTGATGAGCTTGTCTTTATCCTAAAAATAAAAGTCTCTAAAGTAAACCTTTACTTTATCTTTTTGCTTTTTTAGATAAAGTTAACCTTTACTTTATATTTTTGGTTTTTTAGATAAAGTCATCTTTCATGACTCTGCTTAAGTGAGTTCAAACTTACATTTTTATATTTTAAATAATATTATATTTTTATATTTTTTTTATTTATATATATTTTAAAAAATTATAAATAATAATTTTTAAATTACTCTACTAAGAGCATCTCTAATGACTTATTTAAAGCTAAATTTAGAGCATCAACACCCCCAAAACCCACTCCAACAGTGCCTTTATCTCTATTTTTTAGAGTAGAGTTGCTACAGTGCTTCTCTATAAGTAGAGAACACTGTAGCTTTTACTATTCATCTTTCAAATGTTTTTTCTATTATAATAATCAAGTATTGAATAAAAAAAATGTTGGAAGATGTGTAGTTGTTAAAAAAATAATAAAGAATGAATAAAAAAATAATATTTAAATAAGATAGAGAATGAGATAGAGAATCTGTTGAAAAATATATTTGAAAAAGTGAGTAATTATAGATAAAAATTACAGTTCATTTTTTAAATAATACAAAAATTTTAAAAATATGTTGAAGATGCTCTATCAAAATCTCCAAAGTCTTCCTTTACTTTATCTTTTTGTTTTTTTTTGGATAAAGTCATCGTTCACGACTCTGTGCGTGTAGGGACACACGCTGAAGGAGAGAAAAACTACTACTCAGCAAATTTCCAATTTAATGAGCTTGTCTTCATCCTAAAAATCAAAGTCTTCAAACTAATCTACCAAATATTCCCAAAATCTCCAAAGTCTTCCTTTACTTTATCTTTTTGTTTTTTTTGGATAAAGTCATCCTTCACGACTCTGTGCGTGTAGGGACCAACACTGAAGGAGAGAAAAACTACTGCTCAGCAAATTTCCAATTTAATGAGCTTGTCTTCGTCAGGGCGGCCCTATATATTTTAGGGTCTTAGACAAGAACAAAAAATTAAACTTTTTTTATGTTTATATATTAATTAAATTAATATTTATTTAATATTTTTATATTGTAATATATTTTATTTAAAATCTATTTTTCTTGTCTTTTGAGATGTAAATTGACTAATTAAATTTTTGTATTCAAGTTCTTCTAACATGCTCTCTAGTTATTTCATGGTTTCTAATTCTAGAACTAATATTTTTCCAATCTCGAGTTCTTTCATTACATAGTTGGCCAATACATTTAGACTCAAAGAACTTCCAACAAAAACAAAATATTTGGTCCGTATCTTTTTAATACACTAGCCATTTTCTATCATGTTTCTCCCCATTTGATAATATGCGAGTGTAATGAATAGTATAAAAATGTCTAGTGTCATCGCCTATAGGAAAAATTATATCATTGTCTCTAATTGGACATTTTTCAACTAATAAATCTCTTAATTTTGTGTCAATATTTTTCCAATTACCTAGATTATAAATATTGGAAGGAATATAATTCAACATGTCATTATTATTTTCATTTTCTTCTAGTTGCACATCATTATGGTGAACTTGTTCATTTGTGACATTTTCATCATTATTTTCATTTTCTTCTAAATTATTTTGAAGTTCATTGTCAAGATTTGTTGTTGTAAGGGCCTTTTTTGTGTTGTGCGTTGGGTTAGGCTGCCTCCTGCGATAGTGGACCCAAGTATTTTGAGTAAGAGAGTTAAGACCGATCCAACTGTAACTCAATTTGGGCCGACTTGTGCACAAACTTATGCCTCGTCTGCCAGAAGTGTACTTATGGCAAGCAGAGCTGTTTCAGATGAGTTATGGCAGGCAGATATAATAACAACAAAACAGAGTCCTCTAACTTTTTAATAGAAAATGACCGAATAATCCCTATTTATGAAACATAATCACAGTGATAACAATGACTTTTACAAAGAAGATAAAGGAGTAAGTGATAATATGAGTTAATCAAGAATAAATACGAATCAAGTCAAGTTTGGTCCGCAGAAGCAAAAAACTAAAGAGGAAGAATGCTTCCTCTCAATGCAGCTAATCTCCTAGGAAAAGATCCTGTAGTGGGGATTAATGGCTTTGAGGGAACTGGACCTGAATGGTTAGTGCCCAAAGGAATCCTTTTTACTCTCTAGGAAGAGAGTAGGATTTTGAGAGGGAGAAAGGGAGAAAAGGAAATCGACCTACTGATGCATGCCCACCGTATTAACTCTCTTTGTTTTCTGTTTTCTCTCTTATCTTTTTTTTTTTTTCCTTTGTTTTTACTTTCTTTCTTTTTTATTTCGTGATCGTCCCCTGTTTTTTCGATCCTCTTTTCTGGGCACGGCAAGGGTCTTCTTATAGTGCCTGCCGTGACCAGATTTTACTACTTTTCCCCTTAACCACCTTTGTTTGGTCTGGGTGTACTTGCCGACCACCAAAAGTTCGTCTGTGTGCCACTCCCCCTTACTAGACAAAGGCAGGTTTTTTTATTCATTAGTCTGCCATGGCACCCTTTCCTACCACGGTGTAGGTGCTTTCTTCATCTATCCCTCATGGCATGCACCTAACAGTTCCTCCCTCAACCTTGCTTCTTTTAGGTGGTCTGTCATCCCAACAGGACGTACCCCCCAAAAGAGCTTAGGTAGGAGCCGCAGAATAGGTCTTTTCCCCTCTTCCCACCACCAAACCATACCCCCTTACCTCTGACCCATGACCCCACCACGTCCCATATTGGCTGGGTACAGGCTGGTGGTGCCTGGGCCTTGCACGTGCTTCCCTTTCATGTATGTCCAAAATCTGTCTGCTGCTCATGCGTTTGTCGCAGTCTAGAGGCTTGCTTGCACAGTCTGCCACCCTTCTTCGTCCTTTTGTGTAGGCTGTTTTATAATTCTCTGCTCCCCTTAGGGGCTGGGCTTCATTTGATACTGGGCTTTATATTTCTTCCAGCCTATTTCTTGATTATCATCATGTCCTGCCATATTACTCTATCATTCCTACTGTAATGACTTGATCCTGCCAGGTCTTTTTACGCCTACCGTGTATTCTTTCGCCAATGGCTTAGCATGACCATGAGTTTTCTTAATTATGGGCTCCTGTGTCCCTTTTGTTTTCCCTTAGGCATCCTCGGCCCATTTGCTTGCATTGGGCTTCCTCGGCCCTTTTCCTAACTTTGTGTTCCCATGGGCTTTTACTAACTTCATTGGGCTTCCTCGGCCCAATTTTCATACTCATCTTTGGGGTTTATGGGTCTGCCATCAATCCCCTACTCTCTTTGCTTGCATTGCTTTGGGCCTGCCACGGCCCATTCTTACTTTTCCACATCGTACACTGCCCATAGGTTTGCTATTTGCTATTTCTCTCTTTCCGGGCTCTTTTGAGCCCATTTGCTTTCTCAATGCCCATTTATTTATTTTATGGACCTGTGATCCATTATTCCCGCCACTTGAACTTAATAGTTCTTATTTTCTATCTTTATGCCAACTTCTTTTCGGTCTGTGTTGCTGGGATTCTTTCCTTCTTTATGACTTCTCACAAATGGCCATCAACAGTTGTATTGCAAAATTGAACATCATTGTTATCTTGCAATTGTATCATTTCATTATCTTCTAACTCTTTTTGGTGAATTTCTTGCTCATTTGTGATATTTTCATCTAAATTTTGTGTTATATTTTGTTTATTACTAATAACAAATTTATCCATTGATCCTTTTTGAGACTCAATTAATTTTTCTTCTTTTTTTCTTTTTTTAAGTTTTTCATATCCAGATGCATATTTTCTAATAGACATTTCTAATCAAACAATATATTTATAAAGACTAAAATAAAAAATAACTTTCAAGTGTAGAGCAAATGAGAAATAGAACCTGATTTATATAAAAAGTATTGTTCTAGTTTCACCAAACAATAACAAGTTTTTAGCAATCTCAACCTGCATAAATAAAGACTTATTCAATATATTACCACTAACTAAAATATATATATATATATAAAAACACAAGATTAAAATTAAAAAATTAAAAAAAAAATTTAAGCACAAGCATAACAAAAATTTAAGCACAACCATAACATAAGGCTTATTAATAAGACCCACCTAAAAAAAAAACACAAAACAAATCATATCTAATATCTATAACCCAAAAAAAAAAAAAAAAAAAAAAAAAACACTTTAAGGCCCAAACAACGTGAAACATCCAGGCAAGAGGCAGGCAGCCCAATCTTTTTATCTTAAGTCTTAGCATATAAAATGAAGAGAAAGGCTAAAACTGAAGCCAAGACAGCCTGTACCCAGCCAATACAAGACACGGTGAGGTCATGGGTCAAAAGTAAGAGAGCATGATCTGGCAATAGGGAGAAGGGAAAACCTATTTTGGGGCTCCTGCTCAGGCTCTTTTGGGGGAAATGTCCTGCTGGGATGACATATCGCCCAAAAAAAGTAAGGATGAGTTGGAGCCACTAGGTGCATGCCATGAGGGATAGAAAAAGAGAGAGCACCCGCACCGTAACAGGTAGGAGGGCCACAGCAAACAAACAAACAAAATAGCTTTCTTTTTCTGATAATGGGAAGTGGCATAGCCAGCACAGGTAAGTGGTGATAGCTGAACGACTGACGAATCAGTAGTGGTCGGCAAGGACACTCATACCAGACAAAGGTAGTTAAAGGCTAAAATAGTAAAAACCAATCACGGCAGGCACTATAAAAAGGGCCCTTGCTGTGCACAGCAGGGGGATCACAATCACGGTAAGTGGTGATAGCTGAACGACTGACAAACCAGTAGTGGTCGGCAAGGACACTGATACCAGACAAAGGTAGTTAAAGGCTAAAATAGTAAAAACCAATCACGGCAGGCACTATAAAAAGGGCCCTTGCTGTGCATAGCAGAGGGATCACAATCTCGGTAATAGTAATCTCTAGGAGAGAATCATAAGATAGGAGTAAGCACTAAGAAAGGAAAAGGGAAAAACAAAGGAAAAATAGAGAACTTAGAATGGCAAGCATGCATCAATAGGTTGATCTCCTCTCTCCCTTTAAAGCCCTGCTCTTTATCAAAGAAACAGGATCCTCATTAAACATAAACCATTTAGGCCCATTCCCTCAAAGCAAATAATTTCTTTTCCTGAGGAGATTATTCGCATTGAGGAAGTGGTTTCCCTTCTCGGTTTCAAGTTCTGTACCCTTACTTGGCGTAGCAGACTGATATTTCCTTCCTTGATTCGAGAAGGCCATTATTATTATTTCCCCATTTATTTCTGTTACTTTTGTGTACGGGGGTGCTTCTTGCCACTTCCTTTTATTTATTCTGTCTAGTATTTCTTATGTTATCTTTATTATATCTATCTGCCATAACTTCCCAGTAACAATTCTGCCTGCCATGGGTATGTGATCAAAACCTGGCAAAATGGGACACAGTTTGTGCATAAGCCAAACCAAAGTGAGTTGCAGTTGGACCGGTCTCAACTCCCTTACTTAACACTTGGAGCCCAATACCACAAGAGGCAGCCCAGCCCAACATTGTAAAATGGCCCACTACATTAAATTGGTGACTTCACTGGGGAGTTGAGAAGCAGATAGGGATAGAAGCCCTCGCAAACAAATGCCTCCAAAATCCAGGACAATGCGAAACATGAACATCGTGTCCTCACAAGCAGAGTCCAGGCCAACAACGCCTCACCAACAATAGTCGAACCAGACGGAAGGTGCCAATAAAATAGGGGCTGAACCCCAACCACAACCAAGAATCCCTACTGACAATGCCAACATCTTCATTGAGGTGTTGCAGTCCCTGCGACACTCACAACAGCAAATGATGGAAGAAATTCGTCAACTGAAAACCGATAAAACAAAGAACAAAGGAAGACAATATGAATCGAAGCATGCAGTAGACAAAGAGGAGACACTAGCAAGAGGTGTCCCATAAAATGCGGAATAACACTTCATCACTATGGCCGAAGTAGCAGCCCTTCTGGATCAGGAGAAGGACAGAGCACCTAAGGAAAAATTCTATGCACGAAAACCCCCGTACCCACTAAGGGTACTCGACAAACCATACCCCGTAAGGTATGAGCCGCGGACCTTTGCGCAGTATGATGTCAGGAAAGGAAGTGTCGTTGAGCACATGAGCAAGTTTATTGATACCCTTGGCCCTTACACCGCAGACAAAGACTTATGTCTTCAAGAGTTTTCTAAATCACTATGTGACCGGGCATACACCTGGTACATCGGCCTAAAGCCAGGATCAATCCCAACTTGGGATGACATGGTGGATGTATTTTGCACTAAATACTTTCACGGGGAAGGAACAGTAACGCTTGCAACCCTGCAAGCAACCAAGCAAAGAAGTGGTGAGGATTTAATGGAATATATTAAAAGCCTTGCACTAAATACTCAACTGCTATGATCATTGTGAAGAAAGAACGTTGGTGGAAATGTGTATGACAAACATGATCAGGGAGTACAGGGCAGTCCTAGAAAATTTAGAAATCTCCTAGTTTACACAGTTGTTGCAAAAGGCCAAGAAGACTGGCCAGTCGATGAAACCAAGTTCCGATAAGAGGAATGCTTCACAGGCTATGGCAGTATCCATTAGCGAACGGAAAAGGAAGACTGACGGAAGGGAGTACGATACTCCCCCACCAATACCATGTACCCCAAAGGAGTTAGATGTGCTGCTAGACAAATGGATAGCAGACGGAGTCTTTAAGCCTAATCAAGTTTCTAGAGAGCCCACAGAAGAGGAGCGAAGGGACCCACGCTTCTACCGTTTGCACAACTACGTGCAACATCCTACCGCAGAATATTGGGCGCTCCGCAGACTGGTGCACTGCAGGATCAAAGAAGTGACTCTAGAACTATCACAGCAGGAAGTTCAAAGAAACTCACTCCCAAACCACAAAGGGAAGGGTGTAGTAGTGGTAGTAATCTGTGCAGATCTAGGGGAAGACGAAGAGGAGAATCTAGCCCTGCTTGTCGCAACAATTACCACCTTACAGCAAAGCTTCAAATTCAAAATTTGTTTGACCAGTTGGGGCTTACGACAAAAGAAAGAAAGATAGCCACAGAGGCTCTGGTGAGCATTGCCTTCGGGGTAGGAATAGAATGTTTATCAACGGAAGTCACAAATGACAGGGCCCTCTTACAGGAATCAAGTGAAATCACTTTTAGCAATGAGGATATAAAGGTGGGGTACCCAAACCACAAGAGGCCCCTCTACTTAGCAGCATCCATAAATCAAATCCCTAACAAGAGAGCTTTGGTGGATACAGGTGCTTCTGTAAATCTCATTCCATTGAGCACCTTACAAGCGGCAGAAATCTCAGAAAGAAAGATTCAGGGGTGCCCAATGGAAGTGACAGGGTTTGGCGGAAGGGGCAAATACATTGCACGCCACATCCAACTGTGGTTAAAGGTAGGCCCTATAGCTTCCTTAGCTCGGTTCTATGTGGTAAAGACAGAGGTCTCATATCACGTGCTGTTAGGAATGCCATGGTTGCACAAATACTGACTAGTCCCATCCACCTACCACCAGTGTGTGAAGGGAAGGTTGAATGGCAGAATGATACACATAGTAGCAAAACCCTTGCCATTTGAGCAGACAGAGGCTCATTTAGTAGAAACTATGTTCTACGACCAATGGGCTCTATCTGGGGAAAGCTTAGTATCAAAACCACGAGGCACCTTCGTACCTAAGTGGGAAGACATCCAAAGTGATCTGGAGCCTAATCTAAGGGAGTTTCTAGCACGAAAAAAGAAAAGGAAGGAGGCGCCCGCCGAAGAATCAGATGACACATCGCATTGTGTCAAGGTCCGAGGCCCTAATGGCAGGATTATGTACAAATTAGGAAGGCGCATGGGGCCCACGAGTGGAATACAAGCGAGCCCCACCCAAAAGTGGCAGCACAGGAGTTTGGTGTGTTGCGTGGCTCAAGAAAGTTTGGAGGAAGAAGGTAATGAAGAGAAAGATGAGGAAGTTGTGGCAGAAAGTGATGTACAAGTTGTGGCGGAAGAAGAGTTGGAGAAGGTTGACCTAGGGTCTAGCTCACAAGAACCAAGGCCTATCTCAATTAGTGCAAGTCTGACGGAAAAGGAAAAATCAGAGCTGATATTGTTGCTGAAAGAGTTCAATGACGTCTTTGGATGGGATTACAGTGAAATGCCAAGGTTAGATCCTGGGCTAGTGGCGCATACGTTGAATGTGGACCCAAAGGCCAAGCCAATGCCCTAGTCTGCCAGGATATTCCACACTGAGATAGAAGGGCAAATAGTCAAGGAAGTATAGAAATTGCTGGCCGCAAGATTCATCAAGCCTATTCAACACCCGCACTGGCTATCTAACATAGTACCAGTAAAGAAGAAGAACAGACAAATAAGATTTTGTGTAGATTTCAAAAATCTCAACAGAGTCTATCCGAAGGATAAGTTCCCATTGCCAAACATGGATTTACTAATAGATTTTGCGGCAAGAAGCGTCATGTTTTCATTCATGGACAGGTACTGTGGGAATGGTAGAAACAGGTACAGAAGGTACGGCAGGAACTGGCGCTGTGGGAACAATAGTAACAGATGCTATAGGTGTGGCAGGAGGAGCGGCTATGGGCATCCCTACGTCTGCTGCAACTCCTGACCCCTTAAATGTCTCTGCAAGCAGGGAAATAGGCATACAAATAAAAGGAGACCGCAGCAAAGGGGGTGACACAAATACATATGTATAAGGAAGAGATAACAAAAAAGAGAGAAGAGTGAACTTAGCAAAAAAAAAAGGGGGGGGGGGGGTAGAGGCATATACCCATGAATTCGGTCTCAAGGTCAGCACTCTCATCTTCATCGGAATCAGAAATCCTCTTCTTCATGATAGGCTCGTCGTTAGGATCCCCAAGAACGTCCTCAGACCCCTTAGAGGACAAGTCTGCATCAGGCCCACGTGTAGCAGAGCTAGGAATGGAAGAAGGGGCAACCACCAAGGAGGAACCATCCTTCACAGCTTGAGATAGAGCGGCGAAGGGGTCACTGGTGGAGATAACAAGGGGTGTGATAGGAGAAGCAACCTCGGTCTAGGTAGCAGTAGCAGGAACGACTCAATGGAGGGGATAGAAGCCTCAGCAGGAACTCCGTGTGCAGCAGTAGGAGGGGCAGGTGTTGCAAATACTACATCAGCCCCGTCGAAGAAACTTTCCATAGGTGTGCCCATGGAGGCAGAAAGCTCCTCGACCATGGGGTGGTATACAGAGATAAGGTCGGGCTCATCCTGGAAAAAAAAAATGGAACGAAGGAATCCGTAACTAGTGATGATGCTGAAAGAAGGATGAAACAACCAACAGTATCTGGTAGAGGAAATATGGGCAGAAGAGAAGAAAAAAGGAGGAAGAAAAGAAGGAAACATACCTCAAACTTAAGCTCATCGAGTAATATGGGACGCGTGGCAGATACGTCCTTCTTATGCTTAGACTGCAAAAGAAAAGAAGACAGAAGATAGAAATGAAGAGATGGGTTAACAAGTGTACGAAGGTTAACCGTAAAAAAAGCTCTATATATAATAAAAAATAAAAAAATAAAAAAGCAAAGTTAGAGATAACATACTCTCTGCTCAGCGATGGTGGACACAGGAGGAGGAAAGGTCTTTCTCTTGCTGCCTCGTGTCCTACTGGAAGGTGGAGCACCGGTAGACGGCCGCGGAGCAATAAATTTAGGCCTACTAGGGCACACGCTAGAACGAGTACGGGTGGAAGCAAGAGAAGGGCTCTCCAAAGCTATATTGCCTATGGGAGGGAGGCCACTCTCAAAAGATACAACGAATGAATAAGCTTCAGAAAAATCACCACCTTTTTTGGCGGATTTAGGCTTAGCAGAACCTTTCTTACCTAGCGCAGAAATGTTCGTCACTTTCACTTTCTTCTCCCAACCCGGAGGATAATCACCGACATGCCAATACCACCCTTTATTCCCCTCATCCCGCTCAAAGATGGCAGACTGACTCTGCTTCTTGGCATATGCTAACACAGACTTGGAAGACAGGAGCAACCGAGGATTAGCCGAAATGATCGCACTGAGCCCATTAGGAGGGATAAGGGAGAAACCACGACTACCCATCAATTCCTGCTCAAACGAAGTCATCACAGCCTGCCAGTATCCGTGCATTGCAGGAGTACAAATGCCCTCCTTCAGCGAGCTTGGAATGGTAACTGCAGTAAAACGCTGGCTCCAAAATTCAAAATCAGTATGCCGTAGGAATGGTCGGAAGGAAGTAAGAGACTCTATAAGAAAAGAAAGATCATCGGGAATGTCCTGATTTAACCCAAACTGTCTTCTCACCAGGTTAGCAGGATAATGCATAAACCTAATGCCTTCGTTGGCCAAATAAGGCAACGACCCAGTATTAGTGGCCGCCAAGTAAATAATTCCTGTCTCCTCAAAATCGGTCAAGGGGGTGATGGTCCCGGCAGTGTCAACAAATAGACCCATAACAGAGTCTGCACATGTGTAACTTGTACCTAAGTTCCTATAAGCTCTCCAAGAAAACCCAACTCCTTTATCAAAGAATTCAACAACAGAATGATCAATTGGCTTTAAACTGGCCCAACGAAAAGCCAATGGGAAGTCAAACTCAAATTTGTCACAGAAATCGGTAATGACTCTCGGACACGACTGATATTTCTCTTTAGCAAAACAGACGGGCCTACACTTCGCCAAGTGCCTGGCACAACGCTCATATAACAAGTGCTGCAAAATAGTACTATGAACAGAAGAAGTGACTATGTGGCAAGAGCCTGCCTAACTCTCATCACTCCACAAAATGTCTAACTGAACATGCAAATGCCCCAAGAACATAGGAGCCAATGGCAAGCTTACCCCAGCAGATATCTTGATAGCTAATCAAAAGTATAAAGGCTTCACAGCATAGTGGGGATAAGAGCCAAAGATAAACTTACAGAGCCAGAACGTGATAAAGGTCACACGACGAGCAGCAACGAAGATCTTAGCAGTGGAACTAACCCAAAATGACAACTTTGCATTGCCACTCATCCTTTTCTTCAACTCGGCCTCCACAGCCTCTTCCTGTAGAGAAAGCTCCAAAGTGCCAAGATCAACATCACCAAGGATGGGCAAAAGCAACTGATTGGCTACATCTTCTGTCGAACCGTGTGCCTTACCAATCCATCCAACGACCAATTAGTGAAGGATAAGGGGGCACAAGTCTTTTATAACATTTGATCGCAGACCAAGCCTATTGGTATTAGAGCGAATTGTGAAATCCCTCACATCTTCCAAAGTCACGGTGATCTCACCGCAGGCAAAGAAGAAAGTATGAGTGGTGGTACACCACCGGCAGACCAAATGGCGGAGGTTAAAGAGGTCCCTAAAGTTGGATAAACAGTAGGATGAAATGATAGCCTTCAATACACCAGCCCACTGTAGCAACCCCATGAAACCCGTGTCAAATAACTCATTATCCACCCATTCCCTCCAACCCAAAGCGGTGCCCGACCCAAATTCGAAGTGAATAGGGACGGGGAGTGAAGTGCCTTGGCAGATGATGAGATCGGGGATCGAGGAGGCTAACGGAGCCCAAGAAACATCTGTGTTTCGCTAGCAAAGAGCAAGCCACACACGGCCCGGCGGCAACAGCGTGTAATCATCAGGAACCTTTGGGAAATGGGGATGGATATCGTACCAAGGATCAATAAGAGGAGTGCACTCACTATCCGGGGTATGCTGCGCTTCTTCCTCGTCAGAATGGTCAGATTCGGAGTACACAGCCTCTTCGCCTACATCATGTGCGACGAGAGGATCAAAGGCAATCTCTTTTCCCTTACGGCGGGAAGAGCTTTGGCCTTTCACCGGCATCATGGTCCAGGGGTTGATCGGAGTAAACGGATAGGAGTGTTTGAGAAGTAGAAAACGGTGAAGAACGGGAAACGAAAAAAGTGTTTGTGTTGGAAAGGGGAGAAGATGTTTGTGTGATGAATGGATTTTCTCTTAAATACCAACGTCATTAATACCGGCACGAAAGGATGCGATGGGTTAGCCATCAGAAGAGGGATGAAATTAATGAAATGGCGGCTGCGTTTCAAAATAACTGCTAATCTAGGAAATTCGAAGAGTCAACACTGTTCACGACAAGAAAGAAAATATATATATATATATATATATATATATATATATGTATAAGTTAGGGTCCACTGTTCGAAAAAGCTCGCGAAGGAAAAGAAGAAGGAAAGACAGAAAGGGCAGGGAAGTCTTTTATTCACATATGAACCGCAGGAACGCTTCATATGTTCAGGGGGCTAAATGTTGATGCTCATTTTGGGTAGCCCAATAGAAAGAAGAAGCCCAGCAACATGGGCAGAAAAGAGTTAGTAAGAGGAAAGAAAAACAATTAAGCCCAAGTGGCAGGAATAATAGATCATAGGCCCATGAGATAAACAAATGGGCATTGAGGAAGCAAATGGGTCTAAAGGAGCCTAGAAAGAGAGAAGTAGCCAACCCATGGGCGGTATGTGATGTAGAAAAGTGAGAATGGGCCATAGCAAGTCCGAAGTAATGCAGGCAAAGAAAGTAAGGGGTTGATGGTAAGCCCATGAGCCCCAAGGATGAAGAATGAGGTAATTAGGTCATGGAAGCCCAAATGAGTTAGTAAAAGCCCATGGGAACACAGAGTTAGGAAAAATGGCCAAGGAAGCCTAAGGAAAGAAAATGGGCCAAGGATGCCCAGGAAGAAATAAATGGGACAAAAGAGCCCACGAGCAATGTAATGCTAAGCCCAAATGACCATATTGAGTCATTGAGAGAAGAATAAGCAGCAGGTCCAAAGAGGCCCAGCAGGCTGAGGTCAAATAACATCATAGCAGAAATGGCAGAATGGAAAGGCAAGAACAGGCAGCAAAACTGCAGAGAGGATTAAAAGGGAATGATGAAAAAAGGAAAAGCCTACCATCAAATAAAGTCCAGCCCCTAAGGGGAGCAAGCCATAAAAGGATGGGAAATCAGAAAATAGCTCACACCATAAGAAGTCAAGGACGGACGGCAGACTGTGCAGACGAGCCTCTAGACCATGGCGAATGCATGAGCAGTAGACAGATTTTGGACATACATAGAGGTGAAGCATGCGCAAGGCCTAGACATCACCAGCCTGTACCTAGCTAATACAAGACACGGTGAGGTCATGGATCAAAGGTAAGAAGGCATGGTCTGGCAGTGAGGAGAGGGGAAAACCTATTTTGGGGCTCCTGCTCAGGCTCTTTTGGGGAAATGTCATGCTGGGATGACATGCTGCCCAAAAGAAGTAAGGATGGGTTGGAGCCACTAGGTGCATGCCATGAGGGATAGAGAAAGGGAGAGCACCCGCACCGTAACAGGTAGGAGGGTCACGACAGACAAACAAACAAAATAGCCTTCTTTGTCTGGTAATGGGAAGTGACACAACCAGCACAGGTAAGTGGTGATGGCTGAACGACTGACAAACCAGTAGTGGTCGGCAAGGACACCCATACCAGACAAAGGTAGTTAAAGGCTAAAATAGTAAAAACCAATCACAGCAGGCACTATAAAAAGGGCCCTTGCCGTGCACAGCAGGGGGATCACAATCACGGTAATAGTAATCTCTAAGAGAAAATCATAAGACAGGAGTAAGCACTAAGAAAGGAAACGAGAAAAACAAAGGAAAAAGAGAGAACTTAGAATGGCAGGCATGCACCAATAAGTTGATCTCCTCTCTCCCTCTAAAGCCCTGCTCTCTATCAAAGAAACAAGATCCTCATTAAACATAAACCATTTAGGCCTATTCCCTCAAAGCAAATAATTTCTTTTCCTAGGGAGATTATTCGCATTGAGGAAGTGGTTTCCCTTCTCGGTTTCCAGTTCCGTAGCCTTACTTGGCATGGCAGACTGATATTTCCTTCCTTAATTCGGGAAGCCCATTATTATTATTTCCCCATTTATTTCTATTACTTTTGTGTACAAGGGTGCTTCTTGCCACTTCCTTTTATTTATTCTGTCTAGTATTTCTTATATTATCTTTATTATATCTGCCTGCCATAACTTTCCTGTAGCAGTTCTTCCTACCATGGGTATGTGATCAAAACCTAGCAAAAGCGGGCATAGTTTGTGCACAAGTCAGACCAAAGTGAGTTGCAGTTGGACCGGTCTCAACTCCCTTACTTAGAACACTTGGGGCCCAGTACCGCAGGAGGCAGCAAAGCCCAACATTGTAAAAGGGCCCACTACACAGGTTTAATTCCCAATTTTGGCCTAAGCAATAGAGCCGAAAGCCGAAATCTGAAATCATGGCATATAATTAACAATAAAACCGCTCCCCCTAACTCTAAGTCCTGACACCGTCCCTGAGCTGTAGTATTCAAAATGAAGATTTTGAATCTTTTAATTTATTGTAAACTCAAGTTTGGATATTAACTTCATTGTTGTAATCTCTATTTCATATGGACGAAATTTGTCCAAACTGTCTCATGATTTTTATCTCCACGTTGGAAGAGTTTTCACGTAATTTTGGTGTTATTGTATTGTTGTGTTTATTTCCATATTCCTTTTGGTGTTTCTAAATTTATCTCTAATTTAAACATGAGAGGATTTAACTTTTCTCCTGCACAATTATCTTGCAGAGTACGGGGAAATATTAGCATGGCCCAAAGTTCAATCAATGGGAAAAAGGTGTCGTGGCAGGGCAGGAAAATATAATACGTCTTGAAGTGTCAAACACGTAGACGTGACGTGACAAAATTGGACCAAAACTGAATTACAGGTTCAGTCAGGTCGACCCGTAAGGCTTTAACCCAATTAACTCAACATTTTTCTAACCTATATTTGACCCATTCCAACCCTTTTTCCATGTCTACAAACGCGATGGAAAGTATCTGGTCCAGACATCCAATGTGAAGCTGCTAAAACGGTCCATGCAAGCATCCAAATTAGAATGTGCAACTATTGAGATCATTAATTAAGAACTCTCCCCTTAAAGAATAATCCAAGAATATTTCATGAGTCGTTAAGAGTACATGTGAATACTATTAAAAGTTGTCACTTAGTGTTGGTTTGGGATGAGTTCAAATTTTCAGCTTATTTGCAATTTTAGTTTATTTTTACTACTATTTATAGGTCATACTGCATTTTTTGATACTATTCATGGGTCTTATTGTACTATTCAGTTTATTTTTCAACTTTTTTTTTCTATACTTTCAGTAAAAAGATTTCAGCTTTATCTAAATAAACTGTTCCTAAACAGACCATTAGTTAGTTAGAGAAAGCTTTTATCCAAACTAGTATACAAAAAAACTGTCTTTTAAACGATCTTAATTGATTACAAATATTTTATTCTATTTTTTGTGTTCCACTTTTTTCTTCATTAATCGAGGTATGTCACGTTTTTTTTTTAACTTTGGTTATTTGATAAGGAAAGTCAAATAAATAAATGACAAGTTTTGATTAATAGAGCATATAAACTGGAGTATAAAAAGTGGGAGATAGAATTTTTTTTCGTCTTAATTATTATGTAAACTAGTTGCAAACTCATGCGATGCATGAGGATAGATAATCATTTTATAATTGTAATACAATGTATAATTTGTTATCAAAAATTTAAATTATTTTTCATCTTCTTATCTCTACCAATATATCATTTTATTATGTTGGGTGCGTTTGATTGATATTATTCTTGTATAAGGTGGTCCATACTCTTCAAATTTATGTTATGGTATGCTATTTTTTTTTTTTTTTCTACAACTAAACTTTTTCAGTTTCAAATAAATTATTCAAATATTTCATTTTCTTAAACGAGATTATCGTGATAATCAAAACTCATAACAAACTTATACTGAATATGTATAATTTATTCTCTAAATTTTATTGTACATAATTTTTCCTTCCAAAAAATTAAACAATTTCAAAAAGTAATTTCCATCACTCTATTTATACAAATATATAATTTTATAATTTTATATGTTTTTTTTATTGATATTATTATTCTTTTTTGAAATTGTCCATATTCTTCTAACTATTGTTATTATGCATTTTATTTTCCTAATTACTTTTGGTACAACTAAAATTTTTAAATTTTAAAGTTATCATTCAAATTCTCATTTTCTTAAGGTGATTATTAAAAATAACAAAAACTTATTTTATAATTACAATTAATATTACTCAAATAATTGATAGTACTCTCAACCAAAACTTGTATTTTTCCATTCTTAAGTAAGTACACCGAATTGAACCAAATGAACCGAAGTGAACTGAAATTAACCAAAATAGACCAAATGGACCGAAATAGACAAATTGGACCGAATATACCAAATTGGATAGATGTGGACCAAATAGACCGAGTAGACTGAATTGGACCGAAATAGACCAAATTAAACCGAAGTGAACAAAGTAGATCAAATGGACCGAATTGGACTGAATTGGACCAAAATGGACGAAATTAGACTGGATGAACTGAAGTGGATCAAACAGGACCGATTTGATATGTTTCCTTTTTTTTTTTTTTTTTTTCTTTACAACTAAAGTTTTAAGTTTCAAATTCAATTATCACTTTCAAAATTACTAAGTATTATCTCAAACAAAAATCAAACCAAAGTTGGAAGAGGGAGAGAGACTACATGTGATGAGGAACTCAAAAATACAACACCAATATATATTAACCCAAAATAGAGTTTCAAAAAACACACTGATTTATTAACCTAAAGTAGAGTTACAAGCAAGAATATAAAATCAAGAGAAAAAGAATAATCACTTCTTCAAGAGAGAATATGATAGAGAATAAAAAATTTATAGAAAATAAGATGAGAAGAAAAAGAGTAAAAATAAAAGATATAGTAATAAACATCAAATTATCCAAGTCATGCTATGTGATAGAATAACATTATATTTCTTATATACAATCTTTATAATTCAATAAGATAACATCTATGAAATCAAAGAAAATAAAAAAGATAATAACTTAAAAATACAAAACCAAATCACATCAACCTAAAGTAGAGGTGCAAGAAAAATAATAAAATCCAAAAAATGAAACAAAAAAATTAGAGAGAGAGAGAGAGAGAGAGAGAGAGAGAGAGAGAGAGAGAGAGGGAACCTTTTGTGTGTGGGAAAACTATGCATAGAATGAGAGAGTAAATTGCAAATTTATAGTAAGAGGATAGGAATAAGAAGAGCCAAAAATAAAAAATGAAGATAAAGAGATAGAGGAAGAGTGATATTAAGGTAGATAGTAGAGGGGAATGAGGATATGAAAATGTAAAAGGGAAGGGAAAGGTTGGAGAATGTGTAAAAATAAGTTGGGAAATTAATTATGGGAAGATGATGAGTTAAGAGAAAGAAAAAAATTATTGATTATAGAGAATGTGTGAAGTGAAAACCCATAAAAAATAAAAAAAATTGTGACATGGCAATGATGCGGCTCAACTGGAACATAGTAACAATAAATGCTACATTTCAACTTCTAAATATATAAAAATATACATCAAGGAGTAGTAAAGGTCAATCTAAGGATTTTATCAATAAGCTAAGGAGAAAATTAAGGACATTTTCGCTTAACCCATGACTTGTTAGCATACAAAAATACAACTCAAGAGTCAAGAGCAAAATAGGCTTTCTTATATGCTTAATAGTTGCCACAAAGTTCAAAAATGATATTGTCATTTCTTCAAACCCTTAGAAGGTTATTGTCATTTCCTTTTACTTCAGGGAGATTAGTGTAATAAGGCATTGAACAATGTAGGGGGAAAACAAAGTTAATCAAGTGATTAAAAATATACGTGAATCAGTGAATGACATCTAGTGGGTTGATATAATTTTTTTTCCATACCGGTTTGGAGGTAAACTCTATCTATGTTTAAATAGGTAATTCCAAAAAAAAAAAAAGAGGCAGTTTTCTTGGTAGATTTTATTCTTCACATAAAGTTTCAGGGGGGATTGTCATTCTTGCAAAATATAGGTTATTTCTTTTCTTTTATACCTGTAAAAGATGTTGGTATAATAATACACCCCATCCACCCCAAAAAAAAAATCCTACATTATGAGAAACTTGGATCATCTATTAGTCATGATTTTAGTGCAAATTTTGCTTGTGTACGGTTGTGCACAAGAGTGTGTGTAACACCAGTTACCGTTTGCATAGATGATTCACAAAGTACAACACAAATACACGGATATAGCATACCATACTCTGCATACATGAGTAAAAACCAAAAGAAGTCATCCATTGATTAACAAAGCATTAATCAACAGAGTAATGACCACATTCTAAGATTTCTGTTTTTCCTTATTTTTTCACATACCATATTTTTTAATAATATCCTTAGATATCTGGCACATATTTGTATTCTCATGTAGCGTAACATGTTTTGCAGCTTATTATGTGCAGATCTTCAAATTTTCCTCACTGAAACAAGCGAAAGTATTTTGATTTGAATAATCATTCCCTTAATTTCTTTAGATTGGTTCTATATATAAAATTCTGGTTTACCAACAATGTAGTAATTAGGGCTCTTTAGGTCCTATAAAATTGTCTTTACTGTTAGGCCCTGACTTTCAATTTTTCAGAAATAAGGGTCTCTAGTTGCTCAAATTTTCTTAGGTAATTTCACAGTTTCACGTTCCCTGTTATATGGACTTTCTGGGGAAAAAACGTTGAATGTATGACTATGAATCTTAATATGGTGATTAAGCGAACCTGGAATTTTTTTTCAAACTCATAGTTTGTTAATCTTCTGAATATATTTGAAGTTTAGTTCCAAACTTGAGAAATAATCATTGACATAAATTATTTATTTTGCCATAATTAGAGTTGTAAACGAACTTAAAGTCCAGTACAGTTTACATGCAACGTGAGATTCAAATCAAATTAGATGAAAGGATGATTGTCTCTTCATTATATTCCTTCTTTTTGTTCCCCTCTGAGATCAAGTTATAATTTTGGGTAAGCCCTAATACTCTGAAATGGCTTGCTTCAAGATTGCAATGATCCTCTTAACTTTATTATCTTGAGTTTTCTTTTATTTCTTCCTAAAACATTTCAGGTTGTAGCCTTGTAGGTCACCCGGAACAATCGTAGATGTATCTGCAAGTGTTGTTGAATATACCACACTTGGCATCACTACAAACATCCATCATGTAAGACATAGGTTTCTCCAGGGCTTACACTATAGTTGCATCCATCTCCTATCCAAATAATTAGTAGTGAATCTTTTCTTTCCTGATATATAGGATTCTTAACAATTCTTCCGATTTTCAAATCTCAAATTTGTCATCGTTTCCTAACTTAAAGCCTCCACAGCAGTTACTTTAAAGGTAGACATATGTGATTACTATTAGTTTCTTTAGGTTAGCTACCATGTAAGCTTTGCACATGCACCAAACCTGAAAATTACAGTAGTGGGCTTGAAACAAAAAGTAAAATGTAATAATTTGGGGCCCGTCCTATTAATTTGAGTTCATACATAGAGAAACACGACATATATCCTCACAAACTCAAATATAGCCTGTGAATGATGTTCGAAGGTCTAAACTTAACATAATCTAACAATTAACAAAGTATTATCTTTCTCTTGCAGTGAAATATCCTGACTATTAAAGACCGACACAACAGAAAAATATCAAGCTGCAGCAACAGCCTCAGGAGAAGCCACAACAGCTGCAGCCTTAGCCTCAGCTGCAACAGCCGTACAGCTGGTTTTAGCATCTTTTACGGGGGCTGGTGCTGGTGGTGAAGGCTTCAGGTGAGGAGGTGTGCTGTGCTTTAGTTTCAAGATTATCTGCCGCATCCTTGAAAGGTCAGTTGGCTTTCCAGGCTTTGGACCTTGGACAATGACAACCAAAGGCTTCTTCTCCCGATCTTTCTTCCCTCTTTTCTTTTCTATAGCAGGAACTTCATTAGGAACTAACTCTGCAATGGCCTTCCAGTAATTCTTATCAGCCTCAGCATGGAACTTCTCTTGGTTGGCCAGAAATATCTGACAGAAAAGAAAATAACTGAGTCCAAAAAGATGCAATTCAGGAAAAAGCAGGATGTTAAGTTTAAAATTTAAGATATTAAGATTAGATTTCTCTAAAACATACAAGTCTTGCCCTTAATAATTAACCAAACAAAATTAATTCAATTACCATTTTAAAAATTCTACAGAACCTTTTTTAAAAGAAATACTGACAAATATAGCAGGGATACTGCAGGTTCACAGGCCACATAATAGGTGACCCATAAAGAAAAAATTACAAGGGTAAAGAATCCAAAAACTCCAGAAAAGGACTACTACTGCCTAGAGACATCCACTGAAGGAACAATCTCAAATGTAGATGCTTCAGTCTGTCTTACAAAAGCAGTTTGCTTCCTTTCACACTAATCGCACGGTTGTTAAAACCGGGATATACGGTCTGAAATCCCTTATACTATTCAAATTGTTTAAAAATCATAAAGTTATAGGATCAGATCGAGATCAAAATCTGAATCATAAAATCAGGAGTCAATGTGCCGTCAATTAAACAATGGTATAATAATATTATATTGCTATCTATCTCTTTGGTTTTCTGGTAAAAATGTGATGGGATTTGAATTTGCAACAAGCCTATTATTATTCATAAATTTTAGTTGAATGAGAATTTGACATCTGGACTTGGTTGAGATTAATAATACAACAACAACAAAGCCTTAATACCAATTTTTTTAGGGTCGGCTATGGATCCTCAACAAGATTATTTAGGGCCGGCCACATGTATTGTATTCCTCCATCCTATTCCATCCAAACTCATAACCTCTGTTACTTACTTAATTGACATGTCCAAATTAACTACTTCCTTCCAATAATGTTAGTTTTTATTTTCCTCTACTTTTTTTTTGCTCCCTTAACTTGAATTAATTCACACTTTCTTACTAGTGCCTTAATCTCTCTCCTCTACACATAACCAAACCATCTCAAGAAATATTATATTATTTTTTTAATATTGAATCATACTTTGTTAGATTTTTAGTTATGTCAGCTTCTAGGTATAGATGAAGGCTCTACCTTTTGAGCTACAAGCCTACAACCCTATTTATTTTATTGCAATAGTTTGTGGTGAAAATATGTTTCCTAAGCTTTGGATATGATTTCTTAAAATATGTCTACTACTCAACACTAATTTGTATATTTCATAAAATCTTACAATCCTTGATCCAATCTTATGATTCAATCTAGAAGACCCTCCTTCCAATCAAAAGTAAAATCCGGATTTTAAAGACCATAATTAATCACATAATTTGCTTCCTTTCTAAGTTATGAGTGTGCAATTAAATCTAGAAAAGCCACTGCTGATCTACTTCCAGAATAACTGACATGAGATACCTCTTTCAAGTGGGAATGAGTGACCGAATCACCAATGTGTCTTACACACTCATGAGATACCTCTTAAGGACTTATATGAAAGACTCCTTCTATTGCTGACAGCCCTTTGAGGCAGACTAGCATGTACGAGAATGAAAAAAAGGAAGATTGTTGTCTTGCTCTTACTCTTCTTAGGACTCTAAGCAGAAGTCCTTGATCTACTCTTAGCAGCTAAAAGAAGTATGCTTTAGTCCTACTGAGATGGTAGAGTTGGAATAAGTAATATGGCTTAAAGGTATCTCTTTAGTTTCCCCGTCTCGCCATTCCTGACTTTGGGAGGAAATTCTTATCATATATATAATATGAAATAATAAATAATAAATAAGAAGAGAAAAAGAAAAAAAAAATGGGAAATTTGTGTAATTGGAGCATTTCAACCATGTGCCAGAAGCTTCGCCAGCGGAAAAAATTCAAATAATGACATAAATCTGGTGCTAGAAATGTAATTTTTTTGCAGGCCTGAAAACACACACACACACACATATATAACAAAGTTAAAGCAAAGGTAACAGAGATCCTACTCATGCTCTCTAAAACCATGATCAGCTGTATTTCATGGCAATGGATTAAATTTCAAACTAATTTGGAATTTCAAAGCAGCATGATAAAAGCCACAACCAGATTTTAAGGCCACGGAAATACCACCATAGAGGAGGCAGCATAATAAAAAATTCCACAACATCCTACTTAATATATTTGTTAATACTAAATACCAGTAAGTACATTTTTTCCTGGTATTCTGCACCTAATAAAAAAATCTCTATTTTGTTAAAAACTTTTAAAGGTGCATCATTTAATCTAATAAGAAAACTCTTATTTATCAACAATGCAGGGTCAGCATTATCTCCATTGAGATTCTGTAAGCTCTCATATCTTGTTTGCATCAATGTGGCAGAAAAAAAAAAACCATCATTACATCCTTCAAAACTGAATAAATTCCATCCAACTAATCTCTGAAACCATCATATTCTAATTCCACTAATTACACTATAATTCTATTTTGCTCAAAATACTTTAAAAAGTAAAACATATTCTACACTCTTCCAATACCCAATCAACAACTACTTAACCTTCAAGATCAAAGTAATGATACAGTGATGTAATCTTGTGAATCTAAAGCAAAGTAACAGAGTAAATACAGAACAACATAGAATCTAATGATTAACCGCAACAACCAAATATATATATGCACACTCTTTACCTTCTCCTTCTCCCTATTAGTGACTATGTTGTGTTCACAAGTGATCTTCCTCCTCCTGTAGAAATCAACTTTGTATTCATCGGCTTCGTTGATTATCTGGCTCAACACTTCCTTCTCCCTCTTCTCCTTCTCCTCTAGAAGGATCGCATTCTCTCTGCTCACCACAAATTCAATGCAAAACATTAAATCCCACTCAATTACTTCACAACATACCACTCTATCAAATTCAATAAGCAAACCAAACATTACATCAAAGACAATATATAAATAATTAAAAGCGCTTAATCCATAAATGATACAATTTCCACAAATTTGGCTTAACAAAAACCTGAAATCTTAAATTTTCAATCGCAATTCGAATTTAACCTAACAAAGCCAATTGTTTTAGTAAAGTGAGTCAGTCATTATGGGATGGAAACGCAAAATAGGACAATTTTCCCTAATTTTCTCGGCAACCAAACAGATTGCAAATTTAAGAAGAGTATTATTTTCCAAATCGCTTCGATGAATCTATCAGAGAAACAAAGTGAAATTCGAAAACGTACCTCCTCCATTCCCTGAGAGCGAAGCCTTCCTCAGGCTCCATCTCCGTCGGAGGGGGCAAAATCGGACCGTCCGATCCAGGAAACCCTCCATCGAAGTCCTCACCGATCGCTTCATCGGCGTAGATCTCCGAGACTGGCTGCGACGCGAACGCGTCATCGCCGGCGGAGAAAGAGTTGTCGTTGTTGTTGTTATTGTTGTTGTGGAAGATCGGTGAATCGGTGGCCGAGTCCTTGAGTGAGTCAGAGTCGGCGAAATGAGTTGCGGCGAACGAGTCGAATCGCTGGGAGGGGAGACGAGGGTCGTAACCTTGGTAACCATCGTCGTCGAACGGACGAGTCGACCCGGTTGAGGGGACCGAGTCGTCGCCGGGTTGAGTAAACGATTCGGGAAACGATGACATGGCTGGCTGGCTGGCTGTTTGTGTACGGACACTAAACTGTGTGAAATGCTCCTAAGAGAGAGAGAAGAGAATTGTATGCTTCTGTGTCTTGGTGGGCCTAAATACTAGGACTATTTAGCAGGCATGATTCGTTATGTGGACTAGGCCCAACTACATTACTTTTCAACTATTGGCCCAATATCTCAGTATTAGAACATGGATGGGACAAGCCGATAAGGTGAGCTGCATTGTTTGTTCCCTAAGAATTATTAGATAACGATGAACGAAAGAAAATCAATAAACTGGAATACTTCGGGCTATAGTAATGGGTTTAGAACCTAAAAGGAAATAAAAGACTGTCAAGGGTGATCAGTGTGATGATGCCGAAAATCTCACCAGTGAGCCACACGGTCCTCGCACGCTCAAAGCAGCACCTGCACAACAAAAAGGAGATGACCTAACAGAGAGCACCGGTGTGGTGCCGGCCAAATACCCTCCGAATGTCAAGTTAGAACTTCTTTCAACTCTAGAGTGCTAGAGAGGGTGTAATCATGCGTACCTTGATTTGTGAGGGTATTGAGGTTTTTATAGTAGTCGAGGATTGACCTTTTTTCCTTGGAGTAGAAGTCTTTTCCTTATAGGAATCCTCATAAGCGTAGATTGCGGGATCCTTTCCTTATAGGACTCTGATACTGGGCATGGAGTACAAGCAATCTTCCTATACGTGGTGGCCAAGTCTTAACTTTCATGGAGCCACCGGCCTTGGAACCGTCAACCTTCTTTCTCTCCTTCAGCCAAGTTGGCGTCAGCTTCTCGCTATACGAGTATCCAAGGAGGTTTGAATAACCATCGGTTTAGAACTGGAGCTTTCAACCCCAGTTTACCTTGGCCCCGTCAGCATGACTTTGCCCGTTACCTACGATTGGCCCGTCAGCCGAAGCCCGTGCTGACGGGTTAAGCCATGACGGTTGCTATGATTATTTTTCCATATCAGTTGCCCCCTACTCCATATCTCCGTCGGCTATACCTGATGGGTTATGGAGTTTGCTTTCGTCACTACCTGCCACTTTGATCAAGAGAGCGAAAAATAATTGCTGCTGACACTTTTAGTATTAAATGCTAGGACAGGTGGCGCGCTTGGATTGGCTCCGTGTCTGAACGCGGGCGTCGCTTCGTCTTCCGTGCGTTTAACTTATATATATGTGGCCCCCTCTTCCCATTTTCACTATTTCATCTACTTGATTCCTGGAGAGCACATCCGTCGCCCATATTCCGTCAGTTCTACCAACGTTTCTGCCGTCGCTTTTTCAAACGTCACTTCTAGAAGAACTTGTAAGTTTCCCTTCTTTTCTCTCGTGCTTTCAATTTCTTTTTTAAAGTGAGGTCGTCATCCTACGTGCTTAGTTTACACCCGTCACTTGTAGGTAGATGTCGAGTGACGCGTCGAGTGACCAGTCGTCGGTCCGCGAAGGAGCGGGCTACGACGAAGTGTTTGGTTCAGGCTCAAGTAGTGAGTCTGAGAGTTCCTCCTAGTCGTCAGAGAGGGAGACGTCAGCCCATGTTGCCGTCGAAGAAATAGAGGGCCAGGGAAATGGTGGCCAGGAGGAGGAAGTAGGCGAGGGGAGCGAAGTTGAATTAGGAGGGGGGGAACAGTGACGGGGATGAAGGCAACGAGGAGTCTAGTGAAGGGGAGTCTGAAGGTCCTGAAGGTAGTCGTCCCTTCATCCTTCCCAAGGACTGGGCTGTAAATAAATTTCTTCCAAAGATGACGCTTAAAATTTTTAATGAACTACGTACCTGTTTTCAAATCCCCGATCATATTCCCATCCGTCTACCTATGGAGGGTGAAAAGTGTTATACGGGAAAAACTGCAGACGTTGGCATGTATGAAGCCATGTTTGCTGCCAGATTGAGATTGCCCCTGACGGCTTTGCACCGTCAGCTGGCTGACTACCTTGGCATATCAATCAGTCAGATTGCCCCAAACTCATGGAGAATTTTTATAAGTGCTGAGGTGTTGTGGGGTCGTCTAAGCGAAGGTCACCGTCAGCTTACCTTGGATGAATTTTTCTATTGCTATAGACCTCGGCACCTTTCTTCATCAAGAGGGATGTATTACTTCGCCGTTAGGGAGAAGGAGTTAAGGCTGGTGTCTGAAATGCCAGATTCCAATAGAGCCTGGAAGAGTAGGTTCTTTTTCGTAGAGGGGACGGACTGGGTGTGCCGTCAGGACGAATGGGAAACGATTCCCTTTGGTTGTTTTGACAACACTTGGGGGTTTGTCAAGGAGTCAGGTTTTAGTCGTCACCTTTTATCCTCGTCAGTTTGCCACATTTCACTTTTCCTTTGAAAAGATACTAACGCAACCAAGTTGTTTTTTCAGCTTTCGCTCGTCCATTAATAACTGACGAGCAAGAGGATTTCATCCGTCGGGTTCTGGGGATACCCATAGAAGAGCGATCGTGTCGGGACTTGATTACCCTCGATACTCTTTATACATACTGTGGGGGTCCCGAACCAACGCCCGAGGCTCGTAGGTTGGAAGATTTTGCCCGTCACCGTGAGTCTTTACCTATCCGTCAGTTTTTATACTTCTAATCGTCGGCTTCCCTTATGTTTGTTTTTTGTTTGCCTTTGTTGCAGAAATAGATGCTGCTAAGGAACAGATCAAGGCCGCCGCTGCCCGTCAGCGGGAGGAAAAGAAGGCGAGGGGGGAGACGACGTCTACGTCTGCCCTCAAAACCGTCGCCAAGGGCTCCCAGAAGAGGAAATCTGACGGAGTGGTCATTCGTCCGTCGAAAAGACCAACCGTCACTCCCGTGAAGTCGCCCCCCACGTTGGGCCATAAAGCTGGGAAAGGCGTCATGACCTCTTCTGGTCCCGTCCTGCAGGGACCTCAGAGCTTGTTGACGCACAAGAATTTCACCGTCGAGGCCGTCGGGGTACTCATAAGGCCGACGGATATGGATCCTTGTGCTCAGCCAGGGACGGAAGAGCTGGGGTCGTCGGCTTTGTTCGACCTTTCGCGGGTAAGCCGTCAGTTTAACCTTTTTCACTTTGACTGACGTTCATAACCTTTTAATAGCTGACGGTTACGTCTTTTTCCAGGCTTTGGTTCGTGTGAAGGCGCTGCAGGAGCGATGCGTGACCAAGGAGGGGGTCGTCTCGCGTGTTAGCAAGCATAATGCCAACATGCGAGACCAGCAGGCCCAGTACAAGGGGGCGGTACGCACACTTAACTAGGAGCTGAAAAAGATGAAGGAGGAGCTGGAAGAGGTGAGGCGTCAGCGGGTCGAGATAGAAGGAAAGCTGACGGCTCTTTATGACCAGTTGGAGACGGTAGGGGCTGACGCTGTTAAGAATTTCAAGGCGTCAGATGCCTTTATCGATTCCTGTGGCAGCTATTATGGCACGGGATTCGACGACTGTCTTAAACAAGTAGCGTCAGCTTTTCCCGAGTTGGACCTATCTGGTATTACCATAGATGACGCTCAGCCCATAACGCCTGCGACAGTTGTCGTCACTCCTGGTGTTGACGACTCGGTTGGTTCCCCCCCTCCTGGAGAGAGTGGGGTTGTCTTGGCCCAACCTGCTGCGAACCCTCCGACGACTGCCGTCACTCCCCCTACGGTGCTGCTTGACGAAGAGGAGCCTGCTGCCAAATAGAAAGAATTTTTGAAGTGTCGTTTTTTTTTTTTTTTTTTTTTTTTTTTTTTTGTTCATCATCATATTTTTTATCTATGTAGAAGACAATCTTATTAAGTGCCCTTTTGGGTACCGTTGTGTAATATTTTGACAGCTTTTTAAATGCCCTTTTTTAGGCTTGGATTTGTTTATAACGCCGTCAGTTTTTTTATTACCTGCGTGTAGCTTATTTTACTTGGTTTTCTTGTATGTTTTGAAACCAAGATTGTGGGCCTTCTTATTTTAGTTGTACCGTTAGCTTCACTAACCGTCAGTCAATTTTAATGAACCCGTCAGTTTTTGATCATTTTGCTTTAATGATTGTAGAAAGTTTTGGCAAAATCCCATCATCTCGTGACGAGGTTATCTACCTTATGGTTGTCTGTTTGCGGCCTGACGGATTCGGACTTTTTTAGACCGTTAGCCTATTTATTGGTCCGTGTATTCCGTCAGTGTTTAGTCCGTTAATCTTGGTTGCCTTGTTCATTTCGTGGATCCGGTCATTTTTATACCGTCGGCTTAGTAGGTTTAATTTTTTGGTCATTTAGACCGTCAGCCTCTCGCCCGTTTTTGGTCTTGGCCATTTTCAGCCTGCCAGCTTTTTTGCTCGTCCATTTATAGACCGTCAGCTTTTTGGCTTGTCTAATTTTGGACTTAGGTTATTTTTAGATCGTCAGGTATTCCAGTTTGTGGATTAGACCGTCAGCCTTTCGTCCATCTTTGGACTTGGTTGTTTTTAGTCCGTCGGCTTTTTTAGCCTAATCCATTTTGTGGACTTGGTCATTTAGACCATCAGCCTCTCATCCATCTTTGGCCTTGGCTTTTTTCTTTTTTAGTTCGTCGGCTGTTTTTGCTCATCCATTTTTGGACCGTCAGCCTTTTGGCAATCCAGCTTGTGGATTTGGTCGTTTAGACCGTCAGCCTCTCGTCCTTTGGACTTGGCCTTTTTTAGACCGTCGGCTGTTTTTGCTCGTCTATTTTTGGACCGTCAGCCTTTTGGCAATCCAGCTTGTGGATTTGGTCATTTAGACCGTCAGCCTCTCGTCCTTTGGACTTGGCCTTTTTTAGACCGTCGGCTGTTTTTGCTCGTCCATTTTTGGACCGTCAGCCTTTTTTTGGCTTGCCCAATTTTGGACTTCGTTGTTTTTGACCTCATGTTTGTAAGTAAAAATTTGTCTTGAGTAAACTCTCATCGTTATGCATAAATATAAAAGGTAGTCTAGGAACAAAATCTGCCCCTTTTGGGCTTGTTGTAGGAAAAACATAAGTAGGAAAGAACTGCCCTTTGGGCTTATTGTAACAAACGCTTAAAAAGGTAATTGAAAAAGTCTTATTCCGAAAAGAAACATGCTGCTGCTCCTACTGGTAGTACTTTCGTAGGTGTTCCGCATTCCATGGATGTGGTAGCTTTCGTCCGTCCAGAGTCTCTAAATGGTAGGTGCCCTTCCTTTGCCATGCCGTAACTCGGTAGGGTCCTTCCCAATTCGGGCCGAGCTTTCCTTGGGTGGGGTCTCTTGCCGCACCCATTACCTTTCTTAGAACGAGGTCTCCTTCCTGGAAGTTTCTGTGTCTGACCCTGAAGTTGTAATTCTTGGCCATGCGATCCTGGTATCGCGCGAGCCTTTGTTCTGCTGCCATTCTGACTTCATCCACCAGATCGAGCTGCAGACGTATGGCTTTGTCGTTCCTTTTTTCGTCATGGTTGTGCACCCTGTAGCTTGTGAGGCCGACTTCGGCTGGGATGACCGCTTCGTTCCCGTACGTTAATCGGAACGGTGTTTCTCCTGTTGGTGTCCTCAATGTCGTCCTGTAGGCCCATAGTATGCTCGGCAACTCTTCAGCCCATATGCCCTTTGCCCCCTCGAGCCGGGTCTTGATGATTTTGAGCAAGGACCGGTTTGTAACTTCGACCTGCCCATTGGCTTGGAGGTGGGCGGGGGAGGAGTAGTGGTTTCGTATCCCTAACTGCGAGCAGAAGTCCCTGAAGGAGTCGTTGTCGAACTGCTTCCCGTTGTCCGAGACTAAGACTCTTGGAATGCCAAACCAGCATATGATGCATCGCCAAACAAAGCTCCGTACGTTTTTCTCTGTGATGGTGGCCAATGCTTCAGCTTCTACCCACTTCGTGAAGTAGTCAATACCGACAACTAGAAACTTCAGTTGTCGTATTGCCGTGGGGAACGGCCCCATAATGTCCAATCCCTACTGAGCGAACGACCATGGTGCCGTCATTGGGGTTAGTTCTTCGGGTGGTTGCCTGATGATGTTGCTAAACCTTTGGCATTTGTCGCAAGCCTTCACATAAGCCTCGGCATCCTTCTGCATTGTTGGCCAAAAGTACCCAGTCCGTACTAACTTGTGTACTAGCGACCTCAATCCTGAGTGGTTTCCACAAATTCCTTCGTGCACTTCTCTCATGACGTAATTCGCTTCTTTAGGGCCTAAGCATCCTAAGTAGGGGCGGGAGAAACCTCTTTTGTATAGAACATCTCTAATCAGCACGAATCTCGCCGCTTGAACCTTCAGCTTCCTTACTGCCTCTTTATCATTTGGTAGCATGCCATTTTTCAAAAAGGAGGTTAATGGCGTGGTCCAATCATTCTGGGGATCGAGCTCCTGTATGTCGACCGTGTCGATGAGTGGAGAGAGCTGCGTGAAGGAGAGTGCACTGCTAGTGGCCACCATGTGCTCGGCGGAGGCGGCTTTGGCCAAGCGGTCGGCTCACTCGTTTTCCCCCCGGGGAATTTGCATAATTTTGACCTTTAGCTCATTTACTCTCCTCCTTGCTTGTTCCAGATACTTCTTCATTTTCTCGCCTTTGCATTCATACTCCCCGCTTATCTGGTTAACTATAATTTGGGAGTCATAGTAAACAATCACTTTCTCGGCTCCTGCTGCTTTAACGAGGTCGAGCCCTGCTATCAAAGCTTCGTATTCTGCCTCGTTGTTGGTAGTGGGGAAGGCGAGACGGACCATACACTTTACCGTATCTCCTTCGGGTGACTGTAGTACGATGCCGGCTCCGCTGGCCTGTCTGTTGGAGGATCCATCCACATGTATGCTCCATTGCGGGGATTCCTCTGCCCCCTCATCCTCGCCATTCGTGAATTCTGCTATGAAGTCTGCCACGACCTGCCCCTTGATAGCGGTGCGCGGGCGATATTGGATGTCATATTCGCTCAATTCTATAGCCCAAAGTGTCAGGCGCCCGGCAGCATCTGGGTTGCTCATTGCCCGTCGCAAAGGCTTGTCGGTTAAGACAATAACTGTGTGAGCTTGAAAGTACGGCTTCAGTTTGCGTGCCGCTGTAACCAGCGCGAAAGCAAGTTTCTCCAAGGGTGGATACCTTTCTTCAGCTCCGTGTAACGCCCGGCTGGTGTAATACACGGGTTTCTGTATTTTCCCTTCTTCTCTGATCAAGGCGGCACTGACGGCGGCCGGAGAGACAGCGAGATAAAGGAAGAGTTCTTCTCCTGGCTGTGAGGGACTCAGCAGTGGTGGGGAAGACAGGTAAGCTTTCATTTCTTCAAACGCTCGCTGGCATTCATTGGTCCATTCGAAAGACCTTTTTAACGTGCAGAAGAAGGGTAAGCACTTGTCTGTTGCTCTGGAGACGAACCTGTTTAGTGCTGCTATCTTGCCGTTGAGGCTTTGTACTTCCTTCACATTTCTTGGTGGTGCCATCTCCATTATAGCCCGGATCTTGTCCGGATTGGCCTCGATGCCTCTCTGGGACACCATGAATCCTAGGAATTTTCCTGCCGTCACCCCAAAGGCACATTTTCCCGGATTGAGCTTCATGTTGTAAGAGCGAAGGGTGTCGAATGTTTCCTTGAGGTCTTCTAGATGATTTTCTTCCCTTTGACTTTTAACCAACATGTCGTTGACATATACCTGGACGTTTCTCCCAATCTGCTGTGCAAACATCTTGTTCATAAGCCTTTGGTAAGTTGCGCCCGCATTTTTCAAACCAAACGGCATTACCTTGTAGCAGAATAGGCATTGGCTGGTAACAAAGGACGTCTTTTCCTGATCATCCTCGTGCATCTTGATTTGGTTGTAGCCGGAGAAAGCGTCCATGAAACTTAACAGCTGGTGCTGAGCCGTAGAGTCTACCAGAGTGTCGACTCTCGGGAGGGGGTAGCTGTCTTTAGGACATGCTTTGTTTAAATCGGTGAAGTCAACACACATCCTCCATTTCCCGGAAGCTTTCTTGACCATTACTACGTTTGCTAGCCAGTCAGGGTAGTATACTTCTCTAATGAAACTTGCCTCCCGTAGCTTGCGGACTTCTTCGGCTATGGCTTGATCTCGTTCCGGGGCGAAGACCCGCTTCTTCTGTCGGATGGGCGGAAAGGATGCTGATACATTCAGCCTATGCACCATGACGGAAGGGTCTATTCCTGGCATATCCTCGTGACTCCAGGCGAATATGTCCCGATTCTTCTTGAGGAATGCCGCAAGCGCTTGCCGAGTGACGGGGCTTGCGAGGGTCCCAATCCTTGTTGTCTGGTCAGGTACAGAGTCGTTTAGAGGTATCTCCTCAAGCCTCTCGGCCGGCTCCGTTGTGCTCCGGTGCTCTTCTATGTTCATGGTCTGGAGGTGATCGTCCATTTCCATCATGGCCACATAGCACTCTCGTGCGGCAATCTGGTTTCCACGTAGCTCTCCGACTCCGTATGCTGTTGGGAACTTAATCATCAAATGATAAGTTGAAGTGGCCGCCTTCCATGCGTTAAGGGTGGGCCGCCCTAGGATGGCATTATAGGTGGACGAATGGTCAACCACGAGGAATGTTACATCCTTCGTGATTTGTTGGGGGTAGTCGCCTGCTGTCACAGCCAACGTGACTACGCCTAACGGAAACACCTTTGCACCCCCAAAATCGATGAGTGGGGCGTTCGTCGGGACCAGTTGTTCCTTACTGATTTTCATCTGCTGATACGCTGGGTAGTATAAGATGTCTGCCGAGCTGCCATTGTCGACCAATACCCGATGCAAGTTGTAGTTCCCAACCCGTAGGCTGACAACAAGTGCGTCGTCGTGTGGATGGTGGATACGTCGCGCGTCTTCTTCCGAGAACTCGATCACGGGGCTTTCCCTTTGGGTTACGTTTCGCGCTGGATCCGCCATTTGGACGTTTTGGACCATTCGGAGGTACGTCTTTCGAGCCTTTTTTGACGGTCTGGTAGCCATCCCTCCTACGATCATTCGTATATCACCAATGGGAGGCCTGGGACGATCATGGTCTCGCCGGGGAGGGTGCTCCTGAGGTGCCGGGTCCGCTCTTTCCTTGCTTACAAATTTCTGTAACTTCCCTTGCCTTATCAGAGCCTCGATTTGTTGCTTCAAGTCGTAGCAGTCGGCTGTGTCATGACCGTGATCTCGGTGAAAGCGGCAGTACTTGTCTTTGGAACGCTTATTAGGATCCCCCTTCAGCTTTCTAGGGAAAGTCAGGGCCCCTTCGTCCTTAATTTGCATTAGGACTTGATCTATTGGGGTGGTCAGCGGGGTGAAGCTCGTGAATCTCCCTCCCGGAGGCTTGGATCGTCTTTCGTCTCTCCGATCCCCCGTTCTAGGTCTTTTTCTCCCTTGGTCTGATCGGGCGTCTTCCTGCCTCTCCCTTTTTCTTGGCTTCTCTTCTCGGGCCTGCAATGCGTCCTCAGCATTCATATACTTGGTAGCCCTATAGAGCACTTCCGACATGGTCTTCGGGTCGTTTTTGTATAGGGAGAACAAAAATTTGCCCTTTCGTAGCCCGTTTGTGAATGCTGCTACAAGTATTTTATCGTCGGCCTCGTCGATTGATAGCGCTTCCTTATTAAAGCGCGTTATGTAGGATCGCAACGTTTCGTCCTCTCTTTGCTTGATGCTCATCAGGCACGCCGTGGACTTCTTATACCTGTGTCCTCCAATGAAGTGTGTAGTGAATTGGGCGCTTAGTTCTTTGAAGGTGCTAATAGAGTTGGGCGTCAGCCAGCTGAACCATACCCTCGCGGGGCCTTTGAGTGTTGTGGGGAAGGCCCTGCACATAATCTCATCTGCTACCCCTGAAGATGCATCAAGGTCTTGAAAGTTTCCAGGTGGTCCAGAGGATCCTTCACTCCGTCATAGCTATCTATATTTGGCATGCGAAACTTGTAGGGTAAGGGGAAGGAGTTCACAGCGACAGTGAAGGGTGAGTCGGTACGGTTGATTAGATCGTCAAGATCACTAGAAACTCTCCCCTTGAGGGCGTTCATCATGACCTCCATCTGTTCCTTCATTGCCTGCATCTCGGCGGCGATATGTGGTGGAGTTGCATCCATGAGGGATGGCGTGCTCACGAGCTGCCTTTCCGGTCTGCTTGGGGCGCGGCTGCCCTCAGGTCTTTCCTGGTTCCCCCTTGGAGCGCTATTTTCTTCCTGGTCTTCGGGTTGGCCATTTTGTGCTGCATCCTTCTGGCGTAGCTGTTCTTCCAAGTCGAGGTTCCGTTTGGTAAGACGCTTCACGGCGGCGCCGAGAGTTCGAACTTGTCTTTCGAGGGCATTCGTGGGCAATTCCTCTCCTTGTACGTCATTAGTAGTTGCCATTGAACAAGTGAGTACCATGCAACCCTTTAGTCCGGGAAACGATAGTGCGGCTTAATTGCTTCACGTTTCCCACAGACAGCGCCAACTGATGATGCCGAAAATCTCACCAGTGAGCCACACGGTCCTCGCACGCTCGAAGCAGCACCTGCACAACAAAAAGGAGATGACCTAACAGAGAGCACCGGTGTGGTGCCGGCCAAATACCCTCCGAAGGTCAAGTTAGAACTTCTTTTAACTCTAGAGTGCTAGAGAGGGTGTAATCATGCGTACCTTGATTTGTGAAGGTATTGGGGTTTTTATAGTAGTCGAGGATTGACCTTTTTTCCTTGGAGTAGAAGTCTTTTCCTTATAGGAATCCTCATAAGCGTAGATTGCGGGATCCTTTCCTTATAGGACTCTGATACTGGGCGTGGAGTACAAGCAATCTTCCTATACGTGGTGGCCAAGTCTTAACTTTCATGGAGCCGCCGGCCTTGGAACCGTCAACCTTCTTTCTCTCCTTCAGCCAAGTTGGCGTCAGCTTCTCGCTATACAAGTATCCAAGGAGGTTTGAATAACCGTCGGTTTAGAACTGGAGCTTTCAACCCCAGTTTACCTTGGCCCCGTCAGCATGACTTTGCCCGTTACCTGCGATTGGCCCGTCAGCCGAAGCCCATGCTGACGGGTTAAGCCCATGACGGCTGCTATGATTATTTTTCCATATCACAGTGTAACCCGGCTAAAAACTCTTCTATGATTAAGTCATTTTTCTCTCTAGAACATAAGGATGAGAAACTATGAATGGTAGAATTTACCTCAGGTAAATGGGATTTGCTACTTTTATAGAGAGTTAGAAGTGGGTCTACTTGTTTAAACCCACTACTATCATGAGTGATGTGTGTGATTCTTGGAGAAAATGGGGTCCGTGGAGCAAATTACAAAGAATCCTCTTCACGTTTTAGGAGTAATGCATTATGATTTGATTATAGAGAACCTTTTGAGAATTTTTCGTACAATTCACTAAATGCACGTTTGGATAGTGTTTATGGTTGGCATTTGTGCGTTTTGCTAAAAGATGTGGGTCCCACAACACTGTTCACGGACCCATAAAAGTCATTCAAACACAAATTTCAATATAAATTTAGGTCCCACAGCACTATTCACACATTTAAAAATTATTTTTCTACAATGTTTTCAGTTTTCAGTTTTCAGTTTTCAGTTTTCAGTTTTCAACAAATAAGCGGTATCCAAATACACTTTAAGTGTCATCTGGTTGTCCATGCCCTTGTGTCATGGACAACTATCCTAAGATTGGATGGTCTTGTTATCAACGGATGGGTGCTATTTACGCACGCGATGCCATTGTTGGGTTTCTCTCCTCTCAAAACTTTCTGGATGTGGTCAGGTCATGGACGACTACCTTAAATGAATTGACCTTAGTTTGATCCCTATCAGATAACACTTCACCTAATAAGGTATTTGTGGTTCGTTGGTGAAGTCTTCTTTTTTTTTTTTTTTTTGAATAAATATTTTATTACTCAACCCGAATCAGGGGAAAACAGAGTTGTTGAATCAACTTATTTTTAATTATATATATATATATATATATATATTGGGGCTTAAGATGACAACTATAAGCGCCTTTTTTATATTTAAATTTAAAACAAAATTGAGAAGAATATTTGAATTTGAATTAAATAATATATTATTATTATTATTTAAAAATTTAGATGTAAAATTAATAATTAAGACTATGTACTGAATGAAAAGAGATCGTGTACATTTTACAGTAATTTCATCCAGCCTTGAAGCATATCTGATTTTGCTATAAAGATTAGTACACAGGTAACATAACGTGTAAAAACTAGAAACTTAAAAAATAAATAAATAAATAAATAATAAAAAATAAAAGAAGAAGAAGAAGAAGAAGAAGCTAATTAAAAAAAAAAAAAAATTTGCTTTTGTACAATATAATCTACGGAAGCCAAAACTAACTAATAAAGAAAAAAAAAATTTCTCTCTATACACAAGAGCACTTGCAATAGTGGTGCTAAAAATCTATTTTTAGAACATTAGCATTGAAAAATTCCAATTCTATTCTATTTTACCATTCCAAAAAGTCAATTTATCATTATACCATATCATTTTACAATACCTCCAGCATCCCAAAATTCTATTTTTATTAAAATATTATTTTTTTAATCTTTCTTTATTATTTCTTTCCAACCGTCACTTTTTTTCAAACTTCATGATTCATCACACTTTCCTGAGCACCATCAAAAAAGCCACACCCACAAACACAAAACATCAACAGAGCCACACACACACACACAAACTATCAAACCAGTTGGAGCCAACAACGACCACCACACCCACCACCTAAGACACCAATCAGCAAACCTAAGCCACCGATCAGAAACCCAAGGCGTCGATTTGAAACTCAGGTTGTTGATCAGCAAACCCAAGCCACCGATCAGAAACCTACACTATCGGAGCAAACCCATTAAAAAAAAAATCATCACCAGAGCCACCATCGGAGCTATTGATGATCTCGCAACCGATCCACCCACCAATCAACATCCACCGTTTCAAACCCACCGATCAACCAATCTAAACCCACCATCAACCAATCCCAGCCCACCGATTAACCGATCCAAACCCACCATCAACCAATCCCAGCCCATCGATCAACCAATCCAAACCCACTGATCAATTGAGCTATAATGCGATGAGAGATGAGAGAGAGGCCGTGTGAAGCTTCAGCGATAGAGATGGGTGAGAGTCTTGGTGAAGCTTCAGCAATGGAGGATGGTGTGTGATAGTGTTTGGGTCTGAAGAAAGGAGAGAGCAGAAGGAGAAACAGAGAAGGAAGAGAGAGAAGAGAACAACAAAAATGAGAGAGTTGAGAGAGAAATTTCAGGGGAAAAAGGCATCATAATTTTTTTTTTTTTTTTTACAATACTACTACAGTGCAATTCTACCTTTAGAATTGCACTATAGTAGTATTGCAAAAAAATTTGCAATACCTAAGTTTAGAGTTATCTAATACAAGGCATTTTGGGGCTGCAAATGCCAAATTCTCCTTACATTTGGCATTTGCATTCCCCAATGCTAATGTTCTTAGCACCACAAACTTAAAAATTGGGGCTGCAGCAGTGGAAGCATATCTAAAATTTTTAGCTTTTGAGCTATAGTGCACATCCAAAGATAGATGTGCACTGTAGCTCAAAGCTATACCAAAATAATAATATTTTATTTATCTTTTCAATTAAATAATATAAATTACTCTCATCTATAGCACAACCCGAACACACTTCAGCTTTTCTCCCTTTCTTTCTTTTTTTCCCCCTCTCCTCCTCCATGGAAAGATCAGAGATGGACAGTGTTGATGATTTCAGTGAGGATCTCGGTGCTAAAACGGTGAGACTAAGCTCGGCAACGGTTGGGTTCAGTGCCAAAACGATTCGTGGGTGGTCTCAGTGCTGAAACGGTTGGTGCTCTTCTTACTTCACCTCCACCCCGCCACTGGGCGTGGTTGTGCTCCGGCCTCGTAGATTGAAGTGGCTTTCTGTGGATCGGAGTGCTTGCTCATGGTTGTGCTTGCTCGTGGATCAGAGTGGTTATCGCTCATGGTTGTGCTTGCTCATGGATAGGAGTGGGTTTCGGCGTACCAGTGTGGTGGGTTTCGGTTTTGGGTTGTTGGATTTTCGGGTTGTTGTGGGTTTGTTTTGTGGGGGCTATATTTGTATTATTTTATTGTATGAGATATATTATTTTATTGTGATGTTTATATTATTTTATTATGTTGAAAACTAAAATAAATCCAATGCTGCAGCATGTAAGTAGGTAAAATAGATAAAGTAATTTTTTGTGATGCCAAATAGCTAAAAATATAGCTCCTGCTGTGGATGCTCTAAGGTGTAGAAAGTGTTAAAAAGCTATATAGATTAGGATATGCATTGAATAGATAAGTTCTAAAGAGGTGTAATTTTTGTTGTGTTCCTAGTATTTTTTTTTTTTCAAAAAAAATAATTATTTATTGTTTAAATTTTTTGGACAGATCTATTATTTTTTTGCTAAGTGAAAAGCCCTTAATAAAGGGGGTCTTCTTCCAACTGGGGGCCTTAGGCGACTGGCTCGGTTGCCTATATTGTTAAGCCAACTCTGTCAATATATATATATATATATATATATATATAGCTTATTAGTTATTTTTGCCCAACTTGTTTTGAGCAAAATAAATAAACATAAACTCGTCCAAATATACATGCATTTTTTTATATTAAAATAATACACATGATGCATTTGCTAACGGAGGCTTTGCTTGCAGCTGTAGCTATTTCTTATATCTTCGTTTTCAGTGTTTGGATGTTGAAAGTGGATAGAAATATAAATGTACATCAAGGGAGAAAAAGAAAAGTTATAAAAAAAAAAAAAGTTAAATAAAAACGCACACTATTTAGGCTTATTTGTGTTTGAATAAGATTACTCATTCATAAAAATAATTAAAAAATCTTGCCCAGGTATTCAAAGAGTTCGACACTAGTAAATGTTCTATTGATTTATGCAAACTAATTTAAAGTAGTTCCACATGTGCCTTATGTGATGGGAGCGAAATTGAAGATCTTCATGGAGCTTCAAGAGGGGGAGTATATAAGTGAACACAGATTACCAAAATTGACAGTAGTTTACAAATTCAGCGCAAGCCCAAAGCATTAGGTGGGGATATGGATTATGACGGCCCAGCTTCTTTCGCCATCCGTATGCGCTTTGGTGCCATGCTAGAATGCTGTCTTCAGTAGTTTTATAACTTATACCAGTCTGAAAAGACAGGTGAGTTTTTTTTTTTTTTTTTTTTTTTTGTGAAATAAAATTTTAACTTATGACATCTACTTTTAATAATAATTTTTTATTATCAACACCAATAAATTTTTAGTATAAGCTTTTAGTATAAGCGAGAATTAAACCTCAAATCTCTCATTCATCGATAAGAGACTTTGAGCTTTGAAATTCCATGCAAACTAGGAATTCTTCTTATTATCATTGGCTAATAACAACGCAGACCATGAGAGTATCAAAAGTCTGTTATTTTCATTATTATTATGTTCTTTTCATTATTATTAATAATGCGAACTAGTTTTTAAAAAAAACATTTGAAACACATACAAGTGCAATGAAATTTTTTTATCAGATCCTGGGCTACACTCACAAAAATAGGTGCGCAATTTGATGGATTAGAATTACTCTTACCACTGGCCCAAAAATACACAGACACACCCCACATATAAGCGTGCTGCTCCGTTTACCTTGAATGTTTTCTCAGCAAAGTATAGAAGAGAGAATGGGGGATCGAGGTAATTTGATTTCTAGTTTTCAGTGACAAGGGTCCAACCTTCCAAAGGAAGTACCACAACCCATAACCGTGTAGAAAAAGGGGCAAGAGAGGCTGTCCAGTACAAAACTACTTACCCTAATTTAACAACAATCATGAATTACATAGGCTTAGATCCCAACAATTTGAATAACTTTACATTAATCATAGAAGCATGACTCTGTCAGTTCTTTCAGGGAATTCAATTCCCTCTTTAGCAGTCAGGATGATTCAAATTCAAAACGGGAATAAAGGAGATGAGAATGCAGTTTATATCTCAGGAGAGTGCACTCAGAACTATCACCTTCCACGCATACTAGCAGGTGATCGACCACCTCTCTCACTGCTGATATCATCTTCTACTTCACTCCCTTCTAAACATAGGCCATTATTGTTCACACTAACTTCAGAACTAGCGTTGCTGCTTGTGGCAAGAGGAGAGTCTGAAACACTAATAGCTCTGCTTCGTCCAGGCCCAGACCTCACACTGTACATAGAGGATGCTGGAATATTTGTCATTAATGGCCGTAAATTACCTGGAATGCTTCGTCTGATATCCTGCTCAAGGGGAAACTCATATCAGAAAAATGACTTTGAAAATGAAAAGGAAAAAAATTCTGAGGATACAAAGTAGAGTAAATACTAAATATAGCACCAATTAGCATGAATGTACACAAAAAAAGGGGATGAGCATGCTATGCCATGGTAACATTAATAGATTATCTAATAAACAAAGGTGTAAGATGCAAATTTTTGTAATATAGCACCAAAGAATCCAATCTGATCTGGTACAAATGCAACTTCCTATAACACGGAAAGACAAACATACCATATGCCTTAGTAACATTAATAGATTATCTAATAAACAATGGTATAAGATGGACATTTTTGCAATATAGCGCCAAAGAATCCAATCTGATATGGAACAAATGCAACTTCCTATAATACGGAAAGACATACATACCATATGCCTTATAGCCATATCTAGAGACTTCTTTGAGAGTGTTCTTCCAAAGCCCGAGCTGTCTGGGGATGAGGATGACTTCCCTGAGAGATTACCGTGAGGAGAATGTTTGTCATCTTGCCTTGGTGGTGCCAGTTTACGCATGTTTATTACCCTTTCAACCATTTTCGTTCCAATTAAGACAGGGCTCACATTGTCATTAACTTTAGAATGCCCACGATTCACTGCTGGAACAGAACTCCCACTGGCATGAAGAATGCCATTCAAAGCCCTTCCTCTTGAAGGAGAGCATGATTGCCGTCTTGGTCTTCCATTAGAACTGGGCTCAATGGAGGACGATCGAGAGCTAGGTGCCCCAGGCCTACCCCTAGTGGCTGACAGTGGCCTTTCAGGTACTGATGTCCTTAAGTTTGGTGGAGCATCAAGTGAGAAACCAGGCATCTCTGACGGTTTCCATGGTCTGGACTTCACCGTTGGGGAAGTTCCTCGTGATGGTGCAGGATTTCTTGATGTCATTGGAACGGACTTTGAAATTGAAGAAGATGACTTAATTGGAAGAGCAGATACAGTCGGTGCACTTGATGGTGTAGACGGTCTACGAGTTGGTGTTGCTGCTCTTGATACGGGCTTGGATGAAGGTAAAGTGGGTCTTGCAGTTGGAGTTGAAGATCTTGCTGTAGACCTTGACGGTGTAGAGGATCTCGCGGGTACTGTGGGCTTAGCTGCAGGAACTGTAGGCTTAGTTGCAGAAATTGTGGGCTTAGTTGCCGTAACTGTGGGCCTTGCTGCTGAGACTGTGGGCTTTGTTGCTGAAACTGAGGGCCTAGTTGAAGGTAATGAAGCCCTGGACGTAGGTGTGGAGGATCTTGAAGGTTTAGACGTTGTTGTCAATGTGGGCCGCCCAGTTGGTGTTGCAGGTCTTGATCCTGGACCCCCTGATGATGAAGGCCTGCGAATCCCAGCACTTGAAGTGTTCAAACCAGGGGAGGAAGTTGCTTGTTTAGATACTAAGTTGCTCCTTGTAGTAGGCTCTAGCTGTGGGTTAGCCAACTACATAGACAATGAAGGAATGACTTAGCAAATTGACTTCATGAATTCAAGCATAATGTTATCTCGAAAATCCTAAACAGTATGTTGCCTCGCGGCCATGAAATTCAAATCACTGACATAAATATAGAACAAGCATCATCATATCTAAGTGAAACTACAACAATTTTTCAACTTCAATAGCAGCCGAGGTCTTAAGATTGGTCAATAGTCCTAAACCTTAGATGTGTTAGTACAATGTGAAGTTTCAATTTAAGCATTCCTGAGACCACCCTGTGAGACATGAAAGTATTAACGGTTTGAATAGTTTGAATGTTTGGTAGAATGTACATGTGACATTCTGATCCACAAGCAGCCTTCATTTACTGAGTATAAAAGAGTAACAGAAACTTTAGAAAATTTAGGACTGCTCACCCTAGATTTCAGGGCAGTGGGGCGAGCCTTTGGGGTACCAAGCTGACTCATTACAGTCTTTTGTGATTCCTTCTCCAAAGAAGGAAATAGAGGGGTACCAGGAGGCGTTAGAAGCCTGAAAACAGAAGAAAAATCAATAAATTCCAACTTGAACAACTCCATATGCACCTTGCTACACATCTGTATAAATAAACCTAAATCTAATAAAACCACACACATAGAAGGAGCAGAGACAAACAAACACAGTCACACTACTCCATTATCTGTAACCATGAAAAGCACTTTCCATTTAATTACTAATGAATCTAAGAATTTGAAAGTGTTGCAACAAAAACTGAAATCTTTCACTCAATAGGAAATCCAATGATAATATATGGATGCAGATTAAAATTTAGGAAGGAAAATCCCTCTCAAGTTCTTAGAAAGATCATCATACAACATTGCTAAAGTTTATAAATAACAAGAAAAGGGAAAAAGACACTGATTCTTTTAAAGATGAAAAGAATGCCTTTATTGTGATAATAGAATTTAGAAACACATGAAAATGTCTTTTTGTCACATCTACAGCCTGTCCACTTCCATTGACTACACATGTATTAATAACTAATTTAAAAAAATTTCTTTCTTCACTGTTTTCCACTATTTGGAACTGCATCCCATAATAGATGTTTATATTCTCCCAAAACTCAGAACTAAAAGAAAGACCAAGTGAAATTGCTGAGAAGCCTGAGATAACAAATGGGAGGATGCAACCTAGTCATAGAGGAATCTATGTATAATTTGCAAGCGCAAGAGTATAATATCTCCCTAATTCTCTATAATTCTATCCTGGCTAATGAAAGCTATAACCCACAAGAGAAAACAGAAACCCTAGTAAAATTGGTAATGCTTACTATATGAATCTAAAAGAACACAAACACATTACCAGTAATAGTCATGGAGGATGCAAACTAATATTAAATGAATTTATGTCTAATTTGCAAGCGCAAAACTTATAATATCTCCCTAATTCTCTAGAATTCCATCTCAGCAAATGGCAGCTATAGCCCACAAGGGAAAAAATAAACCCTAGTAAAATTAGTAATGCTTACTAAATGAATCTAAAAGAACACAACCACATTACCAGTCATAGTCATTTTTATCATTTTCAGAATTGAGGAAATCATCAGCACCCGTCTTGCGTGTTGGTGCCGGTGTCGATGATGAAATATTAAATATCGGAGAAGTTCCGGGTTTTGATCCTACAATACAAAGAACACCAAATTAGATACACAATAGCAATCATCTAGACCAATTGCGTCATCTAAAATCAGAAAATTTCCATGCAATTAAGTGGAGAGCCATTAGGGCCATAAAATGAGCCAAGTATTACAAGTTCAAGATTGGTCCATTAAATTTTATTTCAAACACAGCTACACAAGCCAAACTCGAGCTCATCGCCAAGCTAGATTACACATTCAAGCTTAGTTCATTTTCTAGTCAAACAAGCTCGAGCTTATTCACTAGATACTTGATTAAATTATTCTTTACAAACCAAGACTACAAAATTAATGGCTTTTTGTTTATGAATTTATAAAAATTAAATTCACTAATCTTGTTTGAAATTATATTATTCGAATAAAAAAAAAAATTATATTCACAAATCCCATATACAAGTTTTTTAAGCCCTAAGAACCATGAGCAAAATCAACCTTCTTGCAATTTCTATATTCTATCAGACATAACAAAAGCAAATAACATTGAAGTGAGAACACTAACACTACATTGCACCACATCAAAAGGGAAAAATGGATTTCGAAGAAATCATTACCTAATGGCGCATCGAACTCTTCCGAGCCATTTAGAAGAAGATCATTCCGTTCCTTCTCGCGCTTCTTCATCTCAAGGAACAATGCGAGCTCTTCTTCCTTCTCCTTCATCACCGAAACCCTAAGACCTCCCAATTGCTGTTGCCTCTGTCTCATCGCCGCTTGCATTTGCGACTCGTGTGCCCTAAAACTCCGATTCATCGCCGAAAAAACCCTAGCTCCACGACTCTCCAATAATCGCAGATCAAAAATAGTAGTAAACAAAAGCCCTAAGCCACTAACCTAAACAAAACCATAGCTTAGCTTCTCACTCACTTCTCCAACCACTGCCAACGATTTCTACACCAAACGCACCGTTCTGAGTCATCATGAACTTCCTCCAAACAAAAACCAGCACGAATTAGATCTGAAATCGAAGCGTAAACTAGTGCATTCACCTTGGATTTCTCCAAACTAGAACTTTGACCTCATATAAAGCCAAAGACTTGTAGAAGCTCAAGAGAGAGAAAGAAGAGAGTGGAGTATAGTATACTGGCTTCAGCTCAAGAAAACCGCCATTGTTGCAGAGCGAAGCTGAAGCTTTAGAGGAGAAGTAGAGAGATTGAGCTTGAAGGAACCGCCTATGAAGTTGAACAAAGCTGAAGAGCAAGAGCTAGAGAGAGAGAGAGATCGGAGACTTCACAGTAGAGAGAGAGAGAGAGGGAGAGTGGCATTAAATGGTAAATATGTGAGGAATGGGGTCCGAAATGGGAAGGTGGACCTTCCAGCTCTCGTGGTTTCCATCACTTAAAGCCTACGTTTTCAGGTCGGGCTATTAGGTGGGGGTGTAATTACAATAACGCCCTGAACTATTATTATTTCTTTAAAACTCTTTTTTGAATTTTGAAACGGGGACATTGCAGTTTTGCCCTTGGTTTCTTCTATAACTCTAATTGATACATTTCCATTTTTTTTTTCCATGTCCGGAGTCCGGTGTCCCGCGTACTTCAATATTTGCACGATGTGTTACAAGGGTTGTGGCCCTTCTGGGTGTGAGAGGAAGGTTTAAGAAAAATAACTAAATTAAATTGATAGATTAATATAATTAAGCTTAAACCATTGAGTTAAGTGATGTCTTAATAGGTAGGGCTATTCACGATAATCCCACCATAGATCACATCAACCATGATGGCATCAAATCGAGCATTAGCCTCCAATAGCAACAACAATGGTGGTTCCACACCCCCTCCCCCCTTTCACTGGTGGTGTACAAAACTAGCCATAGTAGTGTAGTGGTAAGCAAGAGATTTAAAAAGGCCAACCAAACCGTATTGATATTTCCCTTTCAACCTCTCTTCCCTTTGATTTAAAATCAATCACATGAGTCTACCATTGTTACAGGTCACGTATATTATAAATCCCCTTAAATCCATATAGATCAGCCACTCAAATTTTAGATTAACCATCCAAATTTCAGATTAACTACTAAAAATAGTTAAAAATCTCATCACTGACAGCCTAAATAAGAAAACTCATGTTGAATAACTCACATAATTCATTTTTCCTTTTTCATATTTCTTATCAGCAACAACCATCGACCATGGTGACAAAAAATCTGCCATCGCTGACTTAAACTTCCCTACCTCTTTTGTTGCAACCTTTTTGGTGCAACAACGGTTCTTGTTTTTGAGATATTAATCTTCTCGATACAATGCAAAAACGCTTCTAAAAACTGGATTCTTTATAATAGGTCATCTCCTTAATAGGTTGTATCATATAAGGTGAATAGGGTAGATAATGATACATCATACATTTCTTAGTTAAGCATGAGTGGTATTAGAAATCAACAAATTTTTTTTTATAAGTTGTATAACATTTAAATTCTTCACGTGTAAAGCACTATAAAAGGATATTTAAATCAATTTGGAAAAAAAAATGGATATTAAAAAAAAGTGCATGTGAGAGGTGGTTACAAAAAATTAAATATTTTATTTAGATTCCTAAATTCGAACCTTTGTTTTTTATTTTAGGCGTGGTTCATACAATGGGAACTTGCATTTTATAACATGCAAGAGTGGAGGGAACTTCAATACATTAGCAAAAACAATCGGCTGCGTATGGAATGCGTTCCATCAGTTTATCAGAGCATCATCAGTGGGCTTGCCATATGCCAAATGTAAGATACATTTGGCATTCAGGCCTAAAAAATGCTCAGCAACTGGAAGGCAAAACTTGGGAAATGCCAAAATTTTTTTGCATAGAGCTATAGTACCATTTTACATTTAAGATGATACTATAGTAAGATAATACTGTAGCTAAATGGTATAAAAAATAATAATTTTTTAATACTCTCTAGACTTTTTAACCCGGGAATTTCTCTCTCCTCCCTCATTTTTTCTCCTCTTTTTGCTTTCTTCCTTCTCTCTTTCTCATCTGCTCTCTGCTCTCTTTAGACCCAAGACCCCGCAGGCTTTGACAACGATGGCTCGGCGTGAGGGCTCTGATAGTGATTTCGACGAGCTCCAATGGGTTTGACAACGGTGGATCGGTGGGCTAGGGTGAGGGCTCCAATGAGTTTGAATCTACGTGAGGGCTCTAGTGGGCCTGAATGGGTTTGGATCGGCATGAGGGCTCTAGTGGTAGGGTTTTTTTTTTTTTTTTTTTTTTAAGGGTTTGAAACTCTTGAATTGTGTTTAGTTTTTGTTTGGTGTGAAGATGAAAGAAAATAAGAGAAGGTTCTGGATAGGTGGATCGGTGTGTGTGGTGATGGGATTGTGTTTTGTTTTTGTTTTTGTTTTGGGTTTCTATTTTTGTTTTTGTGTGTGTGTGTGTGTGTGTGGTGATGGGTTTGGGTAGGTGGATTGGTCTATCATGGGTCTCTGTGTGTGTGGCTTTGTGTGTTGAAACCGGTGCTAGAGGTTGGGGGAAAAAGAGAGGAAAAGGAATAGAAAAGGAGAAATAGTAAAAAAAGAATAAAATAGAATATTTAAATAAAATGGGAAAAAGAAAAGAATTTTGGGATGTTGGGTGTGTTGTAAAATGGTATGGTATAAGTGATAAAGTAGCTTTTTGGAATGGTAAAATGAGATGAGATAGCATTTTCGGATGTTGATGCTCTCATCACCTCAAATAAGCCAAATGGTAAAACTCATCTAGCCCATTCCTATTGAGCATCGGTTCAACAATTCAATCAATGAGTTTGTTTCTTGTTGCATGATTTATTGATGTGTAAAACATGCAAAATGATACCAATGTTTATCATTGGCAAAGGTGATTGGAATTAGGAAAAAGAGATTTTACCGATCGAGCTTATTGTGTCTTATAATTATTTATAAAAAAATTATATATTATTTATGGATTGTGCTAAGGAATGTTTTTGTGCACTCTTTAACACTAATGTGACATTTGGTACGGGGTAATGTTTTATGGTTCTCAGGAATGTTTAAAAATTCTCATGTTTAGTTGCAATTTACGCCAGAGAATTAGATGCAGGCGAATCTAGATTCCCTCTTTAAACCTCTCTCAATAGCTCTCTCAATAGGAATGTGGATTCCCTTTAAAACAGGTGGGTATCCAGATTCCCAAGCTTAAAGGAAATTGTATTTTTTATAAATTAATAATTTTAACCCTTTTTCCTTATCATTTAAGCAATTAAGATAAAATATAAAACAAATCATCAATATCTTTTCTCTTATCTTTATTTTTCCCACCAAAATAACATAAACAGAATAAACAACTCTATTAATATATTTTTTTAACAAAGTTCTATTTAGGTTTCACATGTGGAAAAAAAAAAAAAAGTTTGAAGGGGACCCTCCATTATTGCCAAGTATTCACTTTTGTTGTTATGTGTGTTTCTTAACAAATTATTAATAATTTATATATTTTTTTCATTATTTATTTAGAGGAAGATTTTTTTTAAAGGACTTGGTAGTTCACTTTCAAATCTAAGAATAGAATGGAAAAAATAAATCATTCATTTAAGATTTCTGGGAATAAACCAAATATTATCATCTCACATTCCTAGTAATCTTAAGAAATTACTAATGAAACCAAACATAGGAATAGCTACATTCATAGGCATCCAGATTGCAAGGAATCATATTCCTAAGAGTCTGGATGCTAAGAGTAATGTGAATTCCCCCATACCAAACACCACATAATAGTTTTGTGCTAAGGGATGCATATGCTCTTGTGTACTTGTTAACACTAACCAATCCATGTCTAGCCTTTGGGCACATTGGAATCACATGAGCTCACCGTGGTGGAGCATGGTGACGAAGGAAGAACCATGGTAGTCTGGTTTTTAAAAAATCTCTCCTCCATCTTACAATTTTTATTAATTTTACTTATTAGCCCCTTACAAAATCTTTTTTTGATTTTACACGGTTGATTAAGGAGACACAAAAGGGTTTTTATTGGAAAATAATAATATAACAACTAATAAAAATACAGACTTTAATTGTGGCTTTACTCTCCATAAGAAATGCACAAATCAAATTATAGATTTCTATTATAGCAAGTTCACAAGGACACCAATTAACAAAACTCACTCCTGATTTGTAATTTAATTATATATATATATATATATATATATTTGTTTATTTATTTATTGATAATCATACATTTTTACACATATTATATTAAAGTCCTCAAACACTTTCTTTTTTCTTTTGGGACAATTTGATAGTTGGTGAGAAGAGATTTTAATCCTCAATGTTCTATAAAAATACCATAAGTTTGCCCTAGAGTTCATGGTTTGCCCTCTCTCAATATCTGCCAAAAAACAAAACCATTCTTCTCATTTCTTTTTCATATTTAGGCTGCGTTTGAATCGGTGGTAATGCATTTCCGGAAATCAATTTCCGGATTTTCCGCGCGTTTGGCAGTTCCGGAAAATGGAATTTTCCGGAAATTCACTTCCTATTTTCCCTTAACCAACGGAAATTCATTTCCGTTCCTATTTTCACTTCAAATATCATTTTCCGGAAAATCCAGAAGCAGAGAGCACGAAGAGGGAGAGGGAGAAAGAAACAGAGAGCCCAGCGCCGGACTCGATCCAAGCCCAGCGCCCAGCGCCCATCGCCGGCGGACTTGAACCCACGAATCGCCGATCCAAGCCGAGAGATCATCGTCGGCAACCACGAACCGTCGAGCTTCGTCCCCATCGCACCGCGCCGATCCAGTCACGAGCAGTCCAGTTCTGGAAAATCGATCGCACCGCGCCGTCGATCGTCGATCGTCGATCGCATCGCACCGCACCGCGCCCATCGCCGGAGTCGCGCCACGCCGTGCCGTCGAGCTTCGTCTTCCTCGAGCTCTCCGGTTTTTTTTTTTTTTTTTTTTTTTTTTTAAGTTTGATTGTTGTTTTTGTTTTTTTTTTGAGGAACTGATTGTTGTTGTTGTGGTTGTTGTGTTGTGGTTGTTGCGTTGGTGTTGCCGGAATTTGGTGGTGTTGTTGTTGTTGTTGTGGTGTGGTTGCCGGAATTTTTTGTTGGCGTTGTTGTTGTGTTGTGTTTTTATTGCCGGAATTTGTTGTTGAATTAGTTGTAATATTGAAATTTTTTGTAATAAAATTTGTTTGGATGCTAAGAAAATGTAAAAAATTTTCCGAAAAATAGTATTTTCAGAATACATCCAAACACATAAAAATATTTTCCACAACAATTTTCATAATTCACCCAAACACTTAAACATATTTTCCTTTTCCGGAAAATAACATTTCCGGAAAATACATATTTTCCGGAAAACGTTTTACCCGAAACAAACACAGCCTTAATTACTTCATTAATGACCAACTCGAAATCATCTTACTAGGAAAATAAAATACCTCCAATCATCTCTTTGATCTCATTAGGATAACAAATACTGACCCCACAATTTATTTTTTCCCATCCAGAAAAGAGGATGCAACATTATCAACTATTCACCAAAGAACGAGAAGCATGGATGGTGGCGACTGGTGAGCCACAAAAGTTGCTTTTGCAGGTTTTGGATCAGCAGTGGTTGAAGTGTAAAGAATACGAAGTTGGATAGTATTTTTATGCCTTTTGATGGGCACGTATGGAAATGATGTTGATTGGTTGAAGTACCATGCCTTTTGATGACACAGTCGAACCTGAACCTGACGAAAACACGAAGACATTTCGAGGTACATGACCTTTAATGGCCCCCCAAAAAAATGTACATTCATGATTTAATGCTTTAACATGTCTAAAAAATTACTAGCAGAATTTTAAATTCGACTTGGCTAAATTCAGTGATTCCAGACAATCTAAATATAAAAGTAATCTTTTCCATTGCCTTTACAAGTTACCATATTTCTTTTCCCTAATATTTAGTTTAACTGATCTTTTTATCTTCTACATCCAGTCAACAATTTGTGTAAAGACAAATTGCTACTTGCACTCGGACTCAGCCATGCACTCAGACCAAATCACAAAGACCCTCCTTACAAGATTAGCAACCCAAACTACTAGATTTCCTTTTGAAGCTATAAGAATTTTCTTGGTGGGAGCTCAATCACCATCCGAAGTATACTCATCCACGTTCCATATATTTTGAGAAATAATTACAATATGCTGCTAATCTTGTAACTCGAACTATTTCCTCTCTAAACCCTCAAGCACTTTGTATATGGAGATGTGTCAAATCAGTTACAAGGTCTTTAGTCACTCATCTATATTGAGTAAGCTACATTTTTCATAATTTGTAAAAAAATTGTCTTGCTTTAGTCTAAAAAAATTAAATTCGTGTATGCAACAATTTAATAATCATAAACATTTCTCTCTCTCTCTCTCTCTCTCTCTCTCTCTCTCTCTATTGATTTAAATTATGTTTTAAACATATAATATTGTTTGTATTTTATTGGTCAAATCAATAATATGTTTGCATTTAACAAAGAAACCTAATATACAACATTAAATCTAAGTTAAATATATTAGTTTTTTTTTAATATATCTAGGCCGAGTTTAACTTAAGAGGTATTCATGAATCATATATTTAAATTGACATTCCTAACATTGAGGCTAGGGGGCATGGCCCCATAAGCTCTTAGCTTTCAAAGAACTCAATGTTTACGTTTATTTTTGGTTAAAATTTGTAATAAATATGTAGATGGTCCCTCAAACTTTTATTATTTCTTATGTGTCCTCCGTAAATTGGTTAATTTGATGTACTTGTTATTACTTTTTTTTTTTTTTTTTAAAGGAATACTTGTTATTACTTAGTCTCCCTCAATCTTGAAATTATAGCTTTACCTCTTAAATGTTGGCAAAAAAGATACATTGACACTATGGTAATATTTGATGACAGGCATTTCTAACCATCCGCCCATTTTTGTTAAACTTGTCACTTTATGGTGATACACTGATAAATACGAACACTAATGAAAACTGTGGGGGAGGAGAATCCAGGCCCAACATTATTAAAGCCCAACATTATGAACTAAGGGCCCATGAAACGGCTGTCTTGCATCCGAAGAGAGGGAAAAAGAGAAAAAGGGTGAGGCCTAGCTAGGAATGGGATCTTCATGAAAGATCATCGCTATCTGAGGAAGGCATTTCCTGTCCGAGGAGAGTATTACTTGTCCGAGGATGACGCATCACTTCAGCAGGAAGTCCCAAGCCATTTGGGTACGAGAAAAACCAGTGGCTGTCCGAAGACTTCATCAGATCAGGATAAGCTCAGAACGAAGGATGGGAACGATAAGAATGAAGAAATATCTAATAGAAAGGCTGCTACCACCATATTTAATGCACTACAACAGCTTTTCTAGCCGCATTTATGTGGAGAAGACCTCTGAACAGTGCACCCTCAGCTACCGTCACTCCCAAATAACTAAAGCATACCCATGATGTGACATACACTCAAGTAGATACACAGATGAAGAACAAGTGGACGATGAAGATGGTAGAGAAGGGCACTATATAAAGAAGAAGAGATCCTGATAGAAAGGGGGATAAAAAAGAAGAAAGAAGAAGGAAGAGAATAACTTTACTGTAGCCCTAAACCTTGTAACCATTGATTGTTCAATGAAACACCTCCTCGGACACTGGCAAAATAGTTTCCTTGGCGTTATTTTGTGTCTCTTTTCTGTTTAATATAATCCTGTCCATCATTGTTTATATCAGACCCAGTCCAGCTCTTTCACCCACTCTCTACAAATTCATTGTGCAAGGTCCGTTGGGCCTTTGGTCCAGACTCGTGGGCTTAGGTTCCAAATCCGCTCCTTACAAAAACTTTTATTATGGTTGATTTTTTGAACTTGCTTCAAATTAGGATGACATGAGTAATCAACCAATCTTAGGGTAAATGAGTATTCTCTTTATGCTTATTTAAGGAAAACTTTAAAATTCTTCTCATACATCTAAGTTTTTATTGTTAATACATAAAAATTCAAAAATTATTATTCCACTGTTCTTGAATGACTTAAATTCACCTAGAAAAATGTTGTGTTCACAATGTTTTTACAACAAATACTACTGTAATAGGTTATTATGAGTTGATATTGGTGGACAAAAAAGTATTTCTAATGGCAAATTCAAATTAGAAATGATAAGAACTTATTACCTATGAGTTGTTGTAAAAGTATTGTAAAAAATATCATGAAGGTAACCACTCTTATTAATTTATCAATTGTTTTTATAGGAAGTAAAAGATTTTGACTAAAGATTCCAACCATAGCACATGATTTAGTTTTTTTTTTTTTTTTTTTGAGAAGAAGCACATGGTTTAGTTAAACTGTCAAATAACCTATTCCAAAAAAATGATCCAGCTAATTGATTCATTCTAACTAACTTGAGTGGATGACCACATCATTCCTTTTTATCAATAGGACCCGTATTATGACCATTTTATGTGACTCTCACAATATAATGAATCAATGACACGACCATGACTGAAAATATTGCACAACAAGAAAAGCACATGCGGACATGCCCTGTAAATTGCACTAAAAGTTAAAGATATGCCACTACTCTTGTCTTGGCATCATTCTCCGAATATGTGAGACCCAAAAAGCAATAATACCTTCCCAAAATTATTCCAAATTTCCAATTCCAAACCCTCCTTATTCTAAATCCTAGTTTATGTTAATTAATGATAAATTGAAAACTACACCCTTATAGTTCAGAATTATTTAAATTTTACGCTATAAAATTTTAGACTTTAAGTTTTACTCTTAAAATTCTATTCTGTTTACATCAACAGTTCTTCTGTCTATATTTTTTGTTACGTGTTATGTAAACTTATTATGTATATTTCGTTTGTTCAAAAAAATGATGACACAACATTTTTTAGTCCGAAAAAATTAAATAATTAAAAGTGAGAAGTAAATAAATAATTAAAAGAGATACGATATAATAAAAATGATTTGACATTTTTTTATACTTTTATTTGATGAACTAAATCAATATAATAAACTTATGTAACATTTAACGAAAAATATATATAGAAGGACTGCTGATACAAACAGAATAGAAAATTTAAAAGATAAAATCTAAATTTTAAAATTTTCAAATGGAAAAGTTCAAGAACCCTACAACTTTATAGGTTCCGTGCATCGTTTGCCATTTTAGCCTATTTATTCATAACAGATAAATAACACACGATAAGTAAAAATATCGGATCACTTTAAGCCCGGTGATCCGGTCTGCGATATTACTTGCTATAAGAGAGACGGACGGAACGAACGAGCGACGTCGTTTGAGAGCACAAAGAGAGAGAGAGAGAGAAGATGAGGAGCGATGGAAGTAGCAGTAGCAGAAATAATAGCGCAGGAGTGGAGAGCGTTGTGGTCGATTGCGGAAGGCACAAAAGCTCTTGTGGCTATTGCAAATCCTCTGGTCAAACCAGTATCTCTCACGGTCCGTCTCGTCTCGTATTTCTCTTCAATTTTTTCATTATTTTGCTTAATTATTATACAAATTTTTTTTTTTAACCGATTGCTTCGTTTATGTGCGCACTTTTGGATTATTAGTTCATTTCTTGTGAGCTCAGATTGAACCATTTGTGTTAATTTTATTGAATTTGGGGTAGTTTTCAGGGTATTATTGTTATAATTATGATTATTATGTGAAAGTCAACGAGGTTTTGTTTGCGCAATTGTCCTTGTGAGCTAGTTTTGACTCTCAAAATTCTAACTTATTATGGTCTTTAATTCATTTCTGATATGTATTGTAAAGAATTTTTAACATAGGCAGAGACTCGTGTCGATTAATTCTTTCAAAACGCAATCAATTGAAAGACGGAATTTTATATATATACATGTGCAATCAATTGAAAGACGGAATTGTGTGTGTGTGTGTGTGTGCGTGAAGGTTTGAGTTTCATTTCAGAATTTATTTTATTTCTAAGTTACTCGTGCACTTAATAGGTTTTCAAATTGACAATCTTACCATCCACCCATTTTTATGGGAGGAGGAGGAAGTGTTGTTTGAGTCAGGGCTCATTGTCTTCCATTTCTGAATGTGCCACCAGCAAAATCTTGAAACCTAACTATAATAGTTGTCCCGAGGTTTAAGTTTCATTTTAGAAAGTAACATCATTGGGATTTTGGAAGCTAGCTAGACTAGTTGTGTTCACATGAGCATATACATACATGTGCGTGTGTGGGTGGACTTTTTATCTTATATTTCATTGTGTTTTAAACAACCATGAACATACGATGCAAAATTTATAATTTCCTTCTTTTTTCCCATTGATCTAATTTTGCAGGTTTATGGGCACATAGCGTTACGGTTTATGACTACCAAGGTTGGTTGTATTGTCTCCTTGCTCTATTTGGCAAAATCAACATTCTTTATTTCGCACATATGTATAGGACTTGAGATTGCACCTCGTGCTGTCTCAGTCTGTTGAGTATTATGTCCTTATCATTGTTAGCCATTGCAATTCTAATGTTATCTATATACAAAGCCTTCCCCTTAATCCCTGGAGGCCCTGGTGAGTGTTGAATGGTGATACTACCAAAGACCTTCATGTATGTTTGAATAAGAATAAGTAGGGCTCAGAGTAAAAATATGGTTGGTTTTGTTACCTTATAGACTTGCTTTATTGAATAATTTCTTTTGTTCTTGCCCTAAATAAGTAGGGCATTGAGCGAGAGTGATGATGTTGTGCAGATGCATATACTATGCTTCTATTTTTCTTTTATCAATGTCATTACATTTGCCAGGGGATTCATGATGTCTCTTTTCACTTATATTTTCTGGTTTAACATTCCGGCTTTCATAGCGCAGCAACCTTAGTAAGACATTCTGTTAATTTATATTTCAGGCATTATAATTTTATCTTGATTGCCCTGTCATTTTTCTAATGGTCCTTTGGCAGATCTTCTTGACCGGGGATGGAGAAGATCTGGCTCCTTCTTGTACAAACCTGAGATGGAAAGAACATGCTGCCCTGCTTATACTATTCGTCTGAGGGCAGCTGATTTTGTTCATTCTAAGGAGCAACTTCGAGTGTCTAGACGATTGCAAAGGTAAATCTAAGTTCAAGTTTGTTAAGTCATTTGCTACTTAATACTTTTTACTGTTAACAGCCACGTTTTCGTAGATTCTACTTTGACTGAAGATATTGACAGTAGATCCATTTGACTTTATTAGAAAATTTTGAGTTAACTAATTGATGGGCATCATGATTCATGAATGGCCCAAAAAGGTGAGAGGGCTGGTTTCAGTCCTTTGTTAGAGTCCAACTTTGCAAGTTAAAATCACCTCATCTTATAAGCAAACCCCCCTCCCCCCTTTTTCCTCTTAATTTTTTGAATGTTTTCTAAATTATGTCACATATTAGACCATGGGGGTTTCTTTTCTATCTGTGAATTCCTATAAATTTTAGTAGACTGTGGACTGGTTGATAACATCCACCTTCAGTATGAGCATGGTAATTTGCTGACGTTGCTAAATTTGTGAGTGTCATTCCATATTGGTACTGACAGCCTTACGTGCCTAGGTTTTTAGATGGCACGTTGGATATTAAGAAACCAGTCGAGCTAATGAAGGATCCAAATACTTCAAAGGATTCATGCAACCGTGCTGACAATGAAGTTTTGAACTTGTCCACAGAAGAATCCTTGTCCAATAACAGTGAAAAGAGGAGTGAAGCAGAACAGATATTGCATTATTTGTCTGACCAAATTGACAATGTGGTACAAACATGCGTGAAAAGTGGGGTATTTCCTTTGGATATTCAATTGCCAAAAGCTTCTGTCAAAAAGGTTTTACAGGCCAAAAGGAAGCTACTTGTTGAAGAATCAGAAGATCTCCAGTATACCAGCAATATTGCATTCCAAATAGCAGCCACCATAAGGCGTGGACAATCATGTGATAACGACCAGTTAAGACTATCTAGGCATTCTGCAGAACAAAATGAGTTGTCTCCAAAAGCTATTGCAGAAAAACTGACAAGTTCTTTAACTCAGCTGGCAGAAACTTCTGGTCTGTTAATCAAGGCCTGCAATGGACACATAAATTTTTATTCTTCTAACAAGCAATCTTCATCAGATGGAAGTGTTCAAGTTAAAACAGTTTTGGAAGAAGCTGCAGCAGGTTGTCCAAGTAAAAAGTGTTGTTTAAAGAGGAGCTCTGAACAATCTCCGCCAAAAAAGCGGACGCTTGAGATCCGTCTGAATAGGTCCAGTTTTGATAAAGAAGAATTTGCTTTATATAAAAAATATCAGATTAAAGTGCATGATGATACACCAGATCATGTCACAGAAAGCTCATACAGGAGGTTTTTGGTTGACACTCCCTTAGTATTTGTTCCTCCAACTAGTGATGGTACTGTTCCTCCTTGTGGCTTTGGTTCTTTCCATCAACAATATTTGATTGATGGCAGGCTAGTTGCTGTTGGTGTAATAGATATCCTCCCTAAATGTTTGTCAAGTAAATATTTGTTCTGGGACCCAGACTTTGCCTTCCTGTCACTAGGAAAGTACTCTGCTCTGCAAGAGATAGGTTGGGTGAGAGAGAATCAAATCCATTGCCCTAGTCTTAAATATTACTATCTTGGCTATTATATTCATTCCTGCAGCAAAATGAGATATAAAGCGGCATATCACCCGTCTGAGCTTCTCTGCCCTCTTCGGTACCAGTAAGTTCTTCTTTATCTATCAGCTGTTTAATCCCCTGTTCTATTTTATCTCGTAATGTTATTTAGGATCACCATCCATTCCAATCTTTAATTCTTAAACTTGGTTTCCAAACCTCATATTGTCAGACTAACACTATACTCCTTGATCTAGATGTTACTCTATTTTTGGTTAGCCTCAATATCTATAAGAGAAGAAAAGTTTGTTTATAATCCCTGGACATTTGTCATAAAAGCTATATATCAAGCTAACATTTTTGGGTAAGTTTTTTTAATCTAGAAACCATGTTTAAACTAAAGCATTTAAAACGAACAAACAAATGCAAGGAAGAGAAATTTTTAACTTTAAACAATCTAGATGTTGTTGATGAATTTTATTTTCCTTTTTTGGCTGCATTAGGTGGGACTCTTTTACTTTTGCTTGTCTCTGTGGCTATCAAAGATTTAAATTGGGCTGACAAGCTGATAAATCATATCTCCAGGTGGATTTCTTTTGATATTGCCAGGCCTTTGCTTGATAAAAAGCCATATGTAGTCTTATCAGATTTTGCCAATTTACAAAACGGAGAGTTGTTACCACCTGATGTGTCTGACAATGTCAAGGAAGTGCAATATGATGACATTCACCAAGACTCAAATGATCCTTTTATGTGTGAAGAGGATGAAATGATTGATCATGAATATGAGAGCCTCAATGATGAATCAGACACAGAAAGCAGTGGTCTGAGATCTGTTGAAATAGAAGATGGTGACATCAGTAATATCCTAATTGGGCTGAAGGGTTCTCGTTTGAGATACAAGGTATGCGTTAGTCATTGCAGGTGCATCAATGACTCTGCAGCAGCTTATAATTTTGACTATTAAAGAGATTTTTTCTTTATTAATTTTTTTTTTTAAAGTTTATTAAGTAGTCAGTATCATATTCATTTATTTTGAAGTTATAATGGCTGCCAGTGTTGCTGGTTTCCAGTGTTCCTCCTAGATAGGTGTCATTCCAAAATTCTACTTACAGAAGCTTGACGCTAAAAAGTTATATGATATCTGATATTGTTATGTAGAACTAAACCTGCATCCAGTTGAAGGAATTATCATTTAGTTGAACCTTTTTCTTTTGTCGTTGCCCCCCACCCCCCCGTCTTTACAGTTTCACTCACTCTGGCATTGTTGCTTCTTTTCTTTAGGATCTACAGCAAGATTTTGATTCCAGTGAAAGGAGTTACCTGGAAGCCCAATTGCAAAGGTACATGAGGCTTGTAGGTGCGGAGCTGTCTGAGCGAATGGTTTATTTACTAGGACGATTTTTCTAAGGCCATTCCCTACAATCTCATCTCAAATATGGGATGTATGTTCCTGAAAGGAGTCTCAATTGGCTCAATTTGCTGCCCAATTGTCTGTTGATCATATTGGGAGCTAGAAAGTGCTATTGTGAAATTTCATTATTACCTGGATTGGAGATTGTTTTAGTTTGATCCATTATCCATGCCCAATAATGAAGTAAAGATTCCCAACCAGGTTCATGTAGCTTGTAAATTACACCCTTTTAACTTTGATTTGTTTTCAACTCTGTCCTTTAAGCCCTTTTTTTTTTTTCATTGAACTCCTTTAACTTCCATTCTCATTGCGACTAATATGTATTGTTTTGGTGAGTTAAGTATACCAATCGTCATTTGGTGAAAGTGAAAAATACCAAAACTAATGCCAAGATTGGGTTAGAACTACAAAACAAGACTAAATTAAAAATGGATTAAAGTTAAAGTATTAAAAAAATTGAATATAAAGGACTAAATTGAAAACACGACAAAGTTATAAGGGTTTAACTTATAATGTAGTATTTTATTTTATTAAATAATATTGCATTCAAAAGAGAAAAATATGAGAAAAAATGTTACTGAAAGTCTGAAACTAATGCTATTTGTATATTTATACCTTGCGAGGGCTTGGGTCCTTCATTTATAGGTTTGAATCTTAGGAGGTTCTGGACCAAGTTGCTTTCGATTTCGGCTTCAGTGATTTTACTGAGGGCTGATTTTGCTTTGATGGGTATTTTGAGTGACTTTTAATGAGGTATGGGTTCCCTGGGCTGATTTGTTTTAGGTTGGACTTTAAGTTGATTAGAATTGAGTTGGGCAGAAACTCAGCCAGCCATACATGTAATGTATGTGTGTGTTTCCAGATTGGGTTATATTCTGATATGGGCCAAGCCGCCCGAACCTAACAAACATAGGCCGACTTTAGGTGAATTGGTTTTTGCTATTTAATTAAATTGAGTGGTTATTACAGAACAGAAGGTTCACTCAAAGTCGTCTTGTAGTTGGTTGCAAAATTTCCACTTCTACAGACTTATTTTCCTTTAGGTTAATTATGTTAAAGTTAAACTACTTTCGTTTTTTGTTTTTAAATAAGTAATAAAAACAATAAAAGAAATCGCTTTATCGTTTACAAATAGAAAAGAAAACTATTCACAATTTCAAATAATAATTTGAGGAGATGCTTGCAATGAGATGAATAATATCACTTACCAAACTAGTAAGTAATACTTAAAAGTAGTTATAACATATAACGTAACAAGGACCTTAGTTCAAACAGGAGAAGGTATTCCCAGAAATTTTGAAGCTAAAGATGCCCAGTCCAAAACATGAAAGAAAACAAATTTAGGGACATATATTAAAGATCTGCATTGCTACCACTGGTTTTTCCTGCCATAGTGGTTTCCTCCTATCATCAATACATAAAATCTCCAAACTCCTGCTGTTAGCTAAGACAATGATCCATCCGTCGTAAACCTAGCAATTTAGCCTTCAAAAGAGCCCTCCACCAATGCTTCCTGGACTTGTTCTGCTAATCGAATCCAAAAACGTACCTACACTCTGTTCGCTTCGACATTGCTCTTCTGACACGCGCTGCTAAAGTTCTCTCATAATTGCGGCGGAACCCAAATCTGTCACCACTGTCATCTTCTCTATCAAAAGGATCCCTATTAGATTTAACTACATATAGAAAATCATCATCATCATCCTCATCCTCAACCTCAACCTCAACCTCAACCTCATCCTCATCCTCATCCTCATCTTCATCCTCATCCTCATCCTCATCAACCTCAGCCTTATCAGGGTCATCAACCTCAGCCTCACCAGGGTCATCAGCCTCATCAGGGTCATCATCACTCCAATCATCTTCATCACAAGCATTCCCAGTATTATAAAGACCTACCATAAACTCAACACACGTCAAAGTTAAAGGAGAGTATAATCACCACGCAAGAAATCAAAATCTAAAGATTACAAATGTTCAATGAGGGGCAACCAAAGAAATAAAAATATCTGAGCTAAGTTAGAAATTAAGATAACAATAATTAAAAAGTGAGGAAAACCAAAAAATCTTATTTAAATCATACTTGAGAAATCTCTAACCCAAGCAAAGGTATAACCATTTTCCTACGGAAAAAAAGAAAAAAAGAAGTTAGATATCATCATATTATGAAATTAAAATCTTTAGAAGAATTGTGCAAAGCAACAATGTAAATGAATGCCTATAAGTCAATACACAAGAATTAATGGCCAAAATGCAGGAATAATCAAATTAATTTTCCTAAATGTATTCATAAAAAGGAGAGTGGCAATGTGACAATGTGGAAAATAGTACGTACCGGGTGGTCGTCAAAATAGCAAATCACAAGAACAAGGTTGGTTTTCTCCTCTGGTGGTGGTATTAGAAATCAACAATTTTTTTTATTAGTTGTATAACATTTAAATTCTTCACGTGTAAAGCACTATAAAAGGATATTTAAATCAATTTGAAAAAAAAAAAGGATATTAAAAAAAAAAAATGCATGTGAGAGGTGGTTACAAAAAATTAAATATTTTATTTAGATTCCTAAATTTGAACCTTTGTTTTTTATTTTAGGCGTGGTTCATACAATGGGAACTTGCATTTTATAACATGCAAGAGTGGAGGGAACTTCAATACATTAGCAAAAACAATCATCTGCGTATAGAATGTGTTCCATTGTGTCCTCAACCAGTTTATCAGAGCATCAGCAGTGGGCTTGCCATATGCCAAATGTAAGATACATTTGGCATTCAGGCCCAAAAAATGCTCAGCAACTGAAAGGCAAAACTTGGGAAATGCCAAATTTTTTTGGCATAGAGTTACAGTACCATCTTACATTTAAGATGATACTATAGTAAGATGATACTGTAGCTGAATGACGTAAAAAATAATAATTTTTTAATACTCTCTAGACTTTTTAACCCAGGAATTTCTCTCTCCTCTCTCATTTTTTCTCCTCTTTTCGCTCTCTTCCTTCTCTCTTTCTGATCTGCTCTCTGCTCTCTTCAGACCCAAGACCCTGCGGGCTTTGACAATGATGGCTTGGTGTGAAGGCTCCGATAGTGATTCCGACGAGCTCCAATGGGTTTGACAACGGTGGGTCGGTGGGCAGGGGTGAGGGCTCCGATGAGTTTGAATCGGCGTGAGGGCTCTAGTGGGCCTGAATGGGTTTGGATCGGCGTGAGGGCTCCGGTGGTGGGTTCTTTTTTTTTTTTTTTTTTTTTTTTTTTTTTTTTTTTTTTTTTTTTTTTTAAGGGTTTGAAACTCTTGGATTGTGTTTAGTTTTTATTTGGTGTGAAGATGAAAGAAAATAAGAGAAGGTTCTAGATAGGTGGATCAGTGTGTGTGGTGATGGGATTGTGTTTTGTTTTTGTTTTTGTTTTGGGTTTCTATTTTTGTTTGTGTTTTTGTTTGTGTGTGTGTGTGTGTGTGTGTGTGTGTGGTGATGGGTTTGGATAGGTGGATTGGTCTATCATGGGTCTCTGTGTGTGTGGATCTGTGTGTTGAAACCGGTGTAGAGGTTGGGGGAGAAAGAGAGGAAAAGGAATAGAAAAAGAGAAATAGTAAAAAAAGAATTAAATAGAATATTTAAATAAAATGGGGAAAAAGAAAAGAATTTTGAGATGTTGGGTGTGTTATAAAATGGTTTGGTATAATTGATAAAGTAGCTTTTTGGAATGGTAAAATGAGATGAGATAGCATTTTCGGATGCTGATGCTCTCATCACCTCAAAAATAAAACTCATCTAGTCCATTCCTATTGAGCATCGGTTCCAACGATTCAATCAATGAGTTTGTTTCTTGTTGCATGATTTATTGATGTGTAAAACATGCAAAATGATACCAATTTTTATCATCGGCAAAGGTGATTGGAATTAGGAAAAAGAGATTTTACCGATCGAGCTTATTGTGTCTTATAATTATTTATAAAAAATTATATATTATTTATGGATTGTGCTAAGGAATGTTTTCGTGCACTCTTTAACACTAATGTGGCATTTGGTACGGGGTAATGTTTTATGGTTCTCAGGAATGTTTAAAAATTCTCATGTTTAGTTGCAAATCACGCCAGAGAATCAGATGCAGGAGAATCTGGATTCCCCCTTTAAACCTCTCTTAGTAGGAATGTGGATTCCCTTTAAAACAGGTGGGTATCCAGATTCCCAAGTTTAAAGGAAATTGTATTTTTTATAAATTAACAATTTTAACACCTTTTTCCTTATCATTTAAGCAATTAAGATAAAATATCTTTTCCCTTATCTTTATCTTTTCCCACCAAAATAACATAAACAGAATAGACAACTCTATTAATATATTTTTTAACAAAGTTCTATTTAGGTTTCACATGTGGAAAAAAAAAAGTTTGAAGGGGACCCTCTATTATTGCCAGGTATTCACTTTTATTGTTATGTGTGTTTCTCAACAAATTATTAATAATTTATATTTTGTTTTTCATTATTTATTTAGAGGAAATTTTTTTTTACAAGACTTGGTAGTTCACTTTCAAATCTAAGGATAGAATGGAAAAAATAAATCATTCATTTAAGATTTTTGGGAATAAACCAAATATTATCATCTCACACTCCTAGTAATCTTAAGAGATTACCAATAAAACCAAACATATGAATAGCTACATTCATAGGCATCCATATTGCAAGGAATCACATTCCTAAGAATTTGGATGCTAGGAGTAATGTGGATTCTCCCATACCAAATGCCACGTAATAGTTTTGTGCTAAGGGATGCATATGCTCTTGTGTACTTGTTAACACTAACCGATCCAAGTCTAGCCTTTGGGCACATCGGAATGACATGAGCTCACCGTGGTGGAGCATGGTGACAAAGGGAGAACCATGGTAGTTTGGTTTTTAAAAAATCTCTCCTCCATCTTACAATTTTTATTAAATATAAAACATATAAAATTTTACTTATTAGGCCCTCACAAAATCTTTTTTTTTGGTTTTACCACGGTTGATTAAGGAGACACAAAAGGGTTTTTATTGGAAAATAATAATATAATAACTAATAAAAATACAGACTTTAATTGTGCCTTTACTCTCCATAAGAAATGCACAAATCAAATTATAGATTTCTATTATAGCAGGTTCACAAGGACACCAATTAACAAAACTCATTCCTGATTTGTAATTTAATTTTATATATATATATATATATATTTGTTTATTTATTTATTGATAATCATACATTTTTACATATATTATATTAAAGTCCTCAAACACTTTCTTTTTTCTTTTGGGACAATTTGATAGTTGGTGAGAAGAGATTTTAATCCTCAATGTTCTATAAAAATACCATAAGTTTGCCCTAGAGTTTATGGTTTGCCCTCTCTCAATATCTGCCAAAAAAACAAAACCATTCTTCTCATTTCTTTTTCATATTTAATTACTTCATTAATGACCAACTCGAAATCATCTTACTAGGAAAATAAAATACCTCCAACCATCTCTTTGATCTCATTAGGATAATAAAAACTGACCCCACAATTTATTTTTTCCCATCCAGAAAAGAGGATGCAACATTATCAACTATTCACCAAAGAACGAGAAGCATGGATGGTGGTGACTGGTGAGCCACAAAAGTTGCTTTTGCAGGTTTTGGATCAGCAGTGGTTGAAGTGTAAAGAATACGAAGTTGGATAGTATTTTTTTGCCTATTGATGGGCACGTATGGAAATGATGTTGATTGGCTGAAGTGCCATGCCTTTTGATGACACAGTTGAACCCGAACTTGATGAAAACCTAAGAAGCATGGGTGCGTTTCGGGACTCGGGTGCGGGTGCTTGTGCAGGTGCGGGACTCGGTAATTTTTGAAAAAGGTGAGTGCGGGTGCGGCGATTAAAAAATTATTAAAAATATTTTTATTTATATTTTTAATATATTGCTAAGTATATAAACATATACGATCCTTTTTCACATTATATAAACATATACCAAATTTACTAACTAAAACATGATGGTCATAAATTAAATACAATCCAGACTCTAGAGTGGCTGGAATGCAGGACTGAGTGGCTGGTTCAGTGAAGTGCAGCCCAGACAGCACAGAGAAGAGAGAAAAAGCGATGGAGTTGGAGTGAGAAGGCTGTTTTGGAGTCTTTGGACGAAGTGTGAGGGAGTTTTAGGTTTTAGGGTAAGTAAAATGGTGCATTTTGCACCCTTTTTTTTTTTTTTAATAAATTTCGGCCTGAACCAGCCGTTTCAGCGGTTTCGGCCGAAAAGGCCGATACGACCCGAATCGAGCTGATTCGAGCCGTGTCGACATGCGTCGGCTTTGCCACGTGGCCCGACGCAGCACGGATGCGCGTCACCGCGTCAGGCCGCGTCCGACGCGGGTGCGGCGCCTTTGGCGCCGCGTCTGTGCTTTCTAGACGAAAACACGAAGACATTTCGAGGTACATGACCTTTAATGGCCCCCCAAAAAAATGTACACTCATGATTTAATGCTTTAACATGTCTACAAAATTACTAGCATAATTTTAAATTCGACTTGGCTAAATTCAATGATTCCAAACAATCTAAATATAAAAGCTGGAAAGCACGGACGCGGCGACGCGCGTCGGACGCCGTTGACCGCGCGTCCGTGCCGCGTCGGGCCACGTGGCAAAGCCGACGCGCGCTGACGCGGCTCGAATCGGCCCGATTCAGGCCACATGGCAAAGCCAACGCGCGCCGACGCGGCTCGAATCGGCTCGATTCGGGCCGTATCGGCCTTTTCGGCCAAAACCGCCGAAACGGCCGGTTTAGGCCGAAATTAAAAAAAAAAAGGTGCAAAACGCACCGTTTTACTTACCCTAAAACCTAAAACTCCCTCACACTTCATCCAGAGACTCCAAAACAGCCTTCTCACTCCAACTCCATCGCTCTTTCTCTCTTCTCTATGCTGTCTGGGCTGTGCTTCACTGAACCAGCCACTCAGTCCTGCATTCCAGCCACTCTAGAGTCTGGATTGTATTTAATTTATGAACATCATGTTTTAGTTATTAAATTTGGCATATGTTTATATAATGTGAAAAAATATCGTATATGTTTATATACTTAGCAATATATTAAAAATATAAATAAAAATATTTTTAATAATTTTTTAATCGCCGAGTCCCGCTGCACCCGCACCCACCTTTTTCAAAAATTACCGAGTCCCACACCCGCACCCGCACTCGCACCCGAGTCCTGAAACGCACCCGTGCTTCTTAGTATAAAAGTAATCTTTTCCATTGCCTTTACAAGTTACCATATTTCTTTTCCCTAATATTTAGTTTAACTGATCTTTTTTTCTTCTACGTCCAGTTAATAATTTGTGTAAGGACAAATTGCTACTTGCACTCGGAATCAGCCATGCACTCAGACCAAATCACAAAGACCCTCCTTACAAGATTAGCAACCCAAACTACTAGATTTCTTTTTGAAACTATAAGAATTTTCTTGGTGGGAGCTCAATCACCATCCGAAATATACTCATCCACATTCCATATATTTTGAGAAATAATTACAATATGCTACTAATCTTGCAGCTCGAACTATTTCCTCTCTAAACTCTCAAGCACTTTGTGTATGAAGATGTGTCAAATCAGTTATAAGGCCCTTACCCACTCGTCTATATTGAGTAAGCTACATTTTTCATAATTTGTAAAAAATTGTCTTGCTTTAGTCTAAAAAAATTAAATTCGTGTATGCAACAATTTAATAATCATAAACATCTCTCTCTCTCTCTCTCTCTCTCTATTGATTTAAATTATGTTTTAAACATATAATATTATTTGTATTTTATTGGTCAAATCAATAATATGTTTGCATTTAACTAAGAAACCTAATATACAACATTAAATCTAAGTTAAATATATTAGTTTTTTTGAATATATCTAGGCCGAGTTTAACTTAAGAGGTATTCATGAATCATATTTTTAAATTGACATTCCTAACATTGAGGCTAGGGGGCATGGCCCCATAAGCTCTTAGCTTTCAAAGAACTCAATGTTTACGTTTATTTTTGGTTAAAATTTGTAATAAATATATAGATGGTCCCTCAAACTTTTATTATTTCTTATGTGTCCTCCGTAAATTGGTTAATTTGATGTACTTGTTATTACTTTTTTTTTTAAGGAATACTTTTTATTACTTAGTCTCCCTCAATCTTGAAATTATAGCTTTACCTCTTAAATGTTGGCAAAAAAGATACATTGACGTTATGGTAATATTTGATGACAGGCATTTCTAACCATCCGCCCACTTTTGTTAAACTTGTCACTTTATGGTGATACACTGATAAATACAAACACTAATGAAAACTTTTATTATGATTGATTTTTTGAACTTGCTTCAAATTAGGATGACATGAGTAACCAACCAATCTTAGGGTAAATGAGTATTCTCTTTATGTTTATTTAAGGAAAACTTTAAAATTCTTCTCATACATCTAAGTTTTTATTGTGAATACATAAAAATTCAAAAATTATTATTTCACCGTTCTCGAATGACTTAAATTCACTTAAAGAAATGTTGTGTTCACAATATTTTTATAATAAATACTACTGTAATAGGTTATTATGAGTTGATATTTGTGGACAAAAAAGTATTTCCAATGGCAAATTCAAATTAGAACCGATAAGAACTTATTACCTATGATTTGTTGTAAAAATATTTTAAAAAATATCATGAAGGTAACAACTCTTATTAATTTATCAATTGTTTTTATAGGAAGTAAAAGATTTTGACTAAAGATTCCAACCATAGCACATGGTTTAGTTTTTTTTTTTTTTTTTTTTTTTTTTTTTTTTTTTTTTGAGAAGAAGCACATGGTTTAGTTAAACTGTCAAATAACCTATTCCAAAAAAATGATCCAGCTAATTGATTCATTCTAACTAACTTGAGTGGATGACCACATCATTTCTTTTTATCAATAGGACCCGTATTATGACCATTTTATGTGACTCTCACAATATAATGAATCAATGACACGACCATGACTGAAAATATTGCACAACCAGAAAAGCACATGCGGACATGCCCTGTAAATTGCACTAAAAGTTAAAGATATGCCACTACTCTTGTCTTGGCATCATTCTCCGAATATGTGAGACCCAAAAAACAATAATACCTTCCCAAAATTATTCCAAATTTCCGATTCCAAACCCTCCTTATTCTAATTCCTAGTTTATGTTAATTAATGTTAAATTGAAAACTACACATAGTTCAGAATTATTTAAATTTTACGCTATAAAATTTTAGACTTTAAGTTTTACTCTTAAAATTCTATTCTATTTACATCAATAGTTCTTCTGTCTATATTTTCTGTTACATGTTATGTAAACTTATCATGTGTATTTCGTTTGTTCAAAAAAAATGATGACACAACATTTTTTAGTCTGAAAAAATTAAATAATTAAAAGTGAGAAGTAAATAAATAATTAAAAGGGATATGATATAATAAAAATGATTTGACATTATTTTATACTGTAGGGATCGTTTTCATAGCCCAAGCCCACAAGATGTGCGTTGAAGGCCCAACGAACTCAGAACAATGAATTTGTAGAGAGTGGATCGAAGGTTTAGGCACTGGCCAGCCTTCACCGGGCCGGAACTACTTTATCTTTTATTGAAAGAACGCTTAGACCAGTTTACAACTGAGGGATGCTCCTCGGCCTATGGCCGAGGAGGCTTGTTTCCCAGGCCTCTCTCTTTCTTCCTCTCTCTTACACTTTGCTCATCTTCCTTATATATTACTCTCTTCCTCTCTCTGTTGATCACCCATTAGAATCTCCTCTAGCTGCCTATCCCATCAGAGGTCGTATCCATACTCAAGTGGTTCACCCTGATCGATGTAGCCCTGCCCAGGGGTTACATCCCCATTAATGCGGCCAGAAGGGTTAGGTGAGCGTATTAAGTGTGGAGGTGACAGCTTGCTCTGGGCTTGTCCCCACCTCCAATTATCCTTAGTATGCCGAGAATGAAGGGGTCCTCGACGTGGATCCAAAAAAGAGTTTCTCCCTAAATTGGCCTCAAATAGTCATCCTTCCTTGGAGTGGGCCATTTAGGCCTGGCTTGGAGTGGGCCAAGGCTACACAATTTCCTGACCCCACAATAGCCCCTCAAAATTTTGCTGCACGCATCCTCGGGCGGGGAGTAGGATTTTGACATCCTCGGCCTTACCTCTGTCAGGATTGGGGTCTATTCACCTGCCTAATGCACATTGCTGACGTTTCGGAGTACGTAACGTGCCCATTATTAAGTTCAGGCAGCTCTGGGCTCCCCACGTCCAGTGAGGCGTTATCTATCCAACAGTGGGGGTTCGTTTTGCATTTATGGGTGGGAAAGCCCGCATCGTTCCTCAATTTGGGGTATAAATACCCGTACGAACTGCTTCTCCCTGTTCCTGATTCGTAATCAAGAGTTTCTCGTGCGTCCTTTCTGAGTCCAGCCACACTCTCACATTTTCAGCACAAAAAGCCTGTCCGAGGAGCTCCTCCTATTTTCAGTAAGTTGCTCTATCTCTCTCTGAGCTCTCTTTCCCGTTATTCCTTCTCCTTCATTTGTCCCTTTTTAGTTCCTTTAGGTGTCAATTGGGATGGGTAGGTTTAAGAAATATGTCCACACCGAGGAGACGATGGAGAAATTCATCGTCGACTACTGAATTCCCGCTAATATGGGTTTGAGATATAGTGAGGATGGGGATTGGCGCTTACATAAGCAGGAGGGTGAAGTGGTAATTCCCATTGCCGCCTTCCTCGAAGGGGGAATGATGATCCCAATGGGGCCGGTGATGAGGGACTATCTCACGCACTTCCGGTTGGCCCCTATCCAGTGTTGGATAAACGTCTTTAGGATTTTGGGCTGTGTGGACGCCTTGAATGAGAAGATGGGGCTAAGGTTGACCCACCACGACGTGAATTGGTGCTATAACCTTCAGCATCTTAGGGGCAAGTCTTATTATCTGAAAACGAGGGATGACAGGGTGCGGCTCATCTAGTGCCTCCCTGAGTCCAACAAGGGGCTTAGCGAGGACTTCCTCATCGTGTCAGGGGAGTGGCACGATGGCCTTCGCTACCCAACGACAGAAGGGGTACCAGGTGGGGCAGTAGGAGTAGGAGGGGTTTTGAGTTTTCTTGCCCTTTTTCTTTTTGCTAACATGGCAGTGTTCTCCGTTTGTAGACCCGCACGCTTTTGAGTGCCACTTCCATTTGACCAACCAGGAAGATTTGCAGAAGGTGCTAAAGGCGCTGGCCTACGTAAACGAGGATGACAATCAAGTTAGAGCCACCCATTTAATCTTGGGGTATACGCCCACCCAGAAGTCGTTCCCGGTTCCAAAGCACGTCATCCTAGCCAACGATCCTCGGCTTCAGAGGATTACTGTGACCGAGGATGAATTTTCGTTTCCCGAGGAGCCCTCCGATCAGGAAGCTGTCACACTAGCCGTCCCTTCCTCTTCCCAACCGTTCGCTAAGGCTGCCGAGGAAGGTCCAGAGAGGGAAAGGGACCCGTTTGACGTTTTTGCTCAGCTTGATCGGTCTGAGGATCCACCTGGGGACTTGGGTGACCTTAATCTGAGCGAAGCAGACCTCCTTGCTTTTGAAACCCCTTCTCCACCAACAATGGGTTACAAGAGGAAGCCCACTACCGACTTGCTGGACTTGATCGAGGGCCAGCCAGGGAAGTCCCAACAAAAGCTTCCTTCTACCCCACCGAAGATTAGGTCGATTTCCGCTCAGCAGAAGCTCCCTTCTCCCCCTCCTCAGACTCGCTCGCCTTCTCAGTCTATGCCTGTCGCATCCAAGAAGAAGAAGGACAAGGGCAAGGAGCCTATAGAGGATAAGACGGTGTCCTCGCAGAAGGGGGACACTACTCTACGGCCGTCCAAGCAGCTGAAGATAGGCGACAGGAGTCAGGATAGGCAGGTTGCCGACACTACCTCGCCCGAGGCTCAGGCCTGGCTCCCAGCCCCGATGCTCCGTGGGGAGCCCTTGAGGGATAACGCCTTCCTCAGGGACTTCAACGAGGGCGAAGGTACGCACGTGGCCGATGCACTGGAGAAGAGCCTGCTGCTCCTGACAGATATGGCGGAGCTTAACTCTTTGACGAGTGAGCAAGTCTTCCTCAGCTTTAAGCGATATGTGGGGATGGTAAGGGCTTTAGCCTCGGATCTTCTCCCACTCTTTTTCTTTTATTGGGCTTATAGCACGTTGGTTATTCTGGCAGGCTATCCAAGCTATCTTTGTGTTGGACGGGGCGGCAAACGACCAGAAGGAGGCCCTTAAAAAGGAGCGCAACTGGCGATACCAGGCCACCGGGGCTCTGAAGAATTTCGAAGCTGACCTCATCAAGGCCCGAGAGGCTTTGAAAGAGGTGACCAGGGAGCGGGACAATGCGCTGTCTGGTCTTGAGGGCGCCCAGACCTAGGCCACAGAGTAGACGAGGCGCCTAGGTAAGGCGGAGGAGCAATTGCGGATCGCGAGGGATCTGATCGCTGATCTGCAGACTAAGGCAACAAAGGCCGAGGGGGCCCAGAGGGAGGCCGAATGGGCCAGAGAACAGGCTCGGCGGGCCAAGGACGAGGCTGACCATGGCAGGGAAATGGTCGAGCGTGCCAAGGAGGAGGCTGAAGCCGCAACCAACGCTGCTGGGGTGGCTGCGGTAGAGGCCCTCTACAAGGCTCAAGTCCCGGGGGTGTGTAAGCGATACTGTTCCCAGGTCTGGGCTGAGGCCCTCAAACGAGCTGGGGTGGAGGCCATGTCAGACCTATGGAAGGCTGAGAGCGTGTATTACCCGCCTGCTATTCGCGAGGTTGCCCCTGATGGCGCTAATGCCGGGGAAATCGTTGAAGAGATGGGGGCTACTGAATTGGGGGAGTGTTCGAGCGAGGAGGTGCCCCAAGAGGTAGTGGAGGTCCCTTCCGGTGATCCAACCTCGACCACCGAGGCAGCAGCTGTTCTCGCCGCGCCATTGTAGGCTGCCCCCTCAGGCCTGGGCCCGGAGGGATCGAAGGTCGCCCCTGTCCATCCTGATCAAAAGGAGTAGACTCTCTAGTGCCTCGGCTCTTCTCACATCATTTTATCCTATTTTGTTGTGCTCTTCCTTTATGTACCATGGCTCTTGCCATGCAACTTTTATGGACTAGTTATTGTAATGTGAATTTACTTTCCCCTTCTGCTTATTTCAATTGCTTATTTGTGTGTGCGCTGCCTGCTTTCCCTCTTTTCCTTTGCTCTGCACGTTTTTAGCTTGAATTGTATGCCAACCAATTGTGGCAGTAACGATGAGAAGGAGAGAGTACGTATGCATGGGCAGCCTTCTGGTGCCTTAAAGGCTAGGTGGGGCTTGATCATTTCCTAATTTGGGATATTTTGTAGTTAAGTCTCCCCGTGGGCCTGAGTCCGAGGACCAAGCAGTGTTCCTGCTTTGTCTAGCCCCCAAGTGTAACCGAGTGGTTAGTTTCCCATAGGCTTGAGTCCGAGGACCATGCAATGCCTTGGTTCTGTCTAACGCTTTCATTTCTCTGTAAGTATCTAGTTTCCCCATAGGTTTGAGTCCGAGGACCATGCAATATCTTGGTTCTGTCTAGTACCCAGGTATAGCTGAGCGGTTAGTTTTCCCATAGGCTTGAGCCCGAGGACCATGCAATGCCTTGGTTCTGCCTAACGCTTTCATTTCTCTGTAAGTATCTAGTTTCCCCATAGGTTTGAGTCCGAGGACCATGCAATACCTTGGTTCTGTCTAGTACCCAGGTATATCTGAGCGGTTAGTTTCACAATAGGCTTGAGTCCGAGGACCATACAATGCCTTAGTTCTGTCTAACGCTTTCATTTCTCTGTAAGTATCTAGTTTCCCCATAGGTTTGAGTCTGAGGACCATGCAATACTTTGGTTCTGTCTAGTACCCAGGTATAGCTGAGCGGTTAGTTTCCCCATAGGCTTGAGTTCGAGGACCATGCAATGCCTTGGTTCTGTCTAACGCTTTCATTTCTTTGTAAGTATCTAGTTTCCCCATAGGTTTGAGTCTGAGGACCATGCAATACCTTGGTTCTGTCTAGTACCCAGGTATATCTGAGCGGTTAGTTTCCCCATAGGCTTGAGTTCGAGGACCATGCAATGCCTTGGTTCTGTCTAACACTTTCATTTCTCTGTAAGTATCTAGTTTCCCCATAGGTTTGAGTTCGAGGACCATGCAATACCTTGGTTCTGTCTAGTACCCAGGTATAGCTGAGCGGTTAGTTTCCCCATAGGCTTGAGTCCGAGGACCATGCAATGCCTTGGTTCTGTCTAACGCTTTCATTTCTCTATAAGTATCTAGTTTCCCCATAGGTTTGAGTCCGAGGACCATGCAATACCTTGGTTCTGTCTAGTACCCAGGTATAGCTGAGCGGTTAGTTTCCCCATAGGCTTGAGTCCGAGGACCATGCAATGCCTTGGTTCTGTCTAACGCTTTCATTTCTCTATAAGTATCTAGTTTCCCCATAGGTTTGAGTCCAAGGACCATGCAATACCTTGGTTCTGTCTAGTACCCAGGTATATCTGAGCGGTTAGTTTTCCCATAGGCTTGAGTTCGAGGACCATGCAATGCCTTGGTTTTGTCTAACGCTTTCATTTCTCTATAAGTATCTAGTTTCCCCATAGGTTTGAGTCCGAGGACCATGTAATACCTTGGTTCTGTCTAGTACCCAGGTATAGCTGAGCGGTTAGTTTCCCTATAGGCTTGAGTCCGAGGACCATGTAATGCCTTGGTTCTGTCTAACGCTTTCATTTCTCTGTAAGTATCTATTTTCCCCATAGGTTTGAGTCCGAGGACCATGCAATACCTTGGTTTTGTCTAGTACCTAGGTATAGCTGAGCGGTTAGTTTCCCTATAGGCTTGAGTCCGAGGACCATGCAATGTCTTGGTTCTGTCTAACGCTTTTATTTCTCTGTAAGTAGGGGTTTGTCTTTGGACTGCTTCATTGGAGATGATTCCTCCTCGGGTCGGATTATGACCTTACACGTGGCGTTCTGTTTCGCCTCCAGCTCGAGTCCCATCTTTTTCATTTACGAGGTGTCTTCTGGCGATTCGTTCTCCGCGCTTGACGTTTCGGTGCGCGAGATGCGCCCTCATTAATGTCCTCGTGAATTAGCACAAATCCAGCGGTCTATGGCCCCTCGAAATTTGGTAGCTCCGTGATTAGCACTGTTGACAACTCTCTTTTCAAATTCTGTGTGGATTAATTCTTACTAACCTTTATTCTCTATATAAGACTCTTCGGGGGGAAGGTTTCTTCACACTCCATGAACTCCCAAACGCAGTTAGAAACGCGTCCCTACAATTTCCCTAGCCCCTTCAATAACCCTGTCAGGATTGTGGCCGGAGTTGGAGGACATATGGCGGCTTTGGGCAGGTGTGAGGACATCCGGGCCAAGGGCCGTCGTGACCGCAGCCCCTACTATGTTTCCGGCACGGCAGAGTTTAGGCGTAACCCTGACGGTGCCATACACGGTGGCCCGGAGGGATGTCGTTGAAGTACCTGATGTCTCTCCTCGGAGCGCAACCTCGACGGAGGAGACGCGCGAATTCATGTCATGGCTGGTGCCCGAGCGTTGCCGTCTCCAACGGCCAACGCTCATGAAGGTTGGAGAGAATCAAGGGATCATCATGAGGGAGGGCGTCTCGGTGCGCCTGCATCTGCTCCTCGCTTTGTTCAAGCTCCACTGCACCGGACAAGGAGTTGCTGGTGGCCTTGAAGTAAGCCAGCCTCAGCCCCCTTCCCCCCTCTTATTGTCAAGTTCTCCCATTCTCTTGATGCCAATAAGAGCACGGGTTGACACTTCCCTCTAGCTAGTTCTAGAATCGGTCCACCTGGGCCTCTGATTGTAGGATTAGCATATAAATTTGTTTGTAAAACACGCCTGCCTGAGCCGCTGATTGTATTTTATACTTTTCTTCTTATGAAATAATATCAATCTTTCTTTCTTTGCTGTTGAATCTTCTACTTTTCTGCGATTTTTTTTTTGATACGTCGCCAACTTTCTGTGAAGTGATCCCTTAGAACGATTGCTGGTTGCGCCGGCCAGCGCACTAATCCTTCCCACAGACAGCGCCAATTGTAGGGACCGTTTTCGTAGCCCAAGCCCATAGGATGTGGGTTGAAGGCCCAACGAACCCAGAACAATGAATTTGTAGAGAGTAGATCGAAGGTTTAGGCACTGGCCGGCCTTCACCGGGCCGGAACTACTTTATCTTTTATTGAAAGAACACTTAGACCAGTTTACAATTAAGGGATGCTCCTCGGCCTATGGCCGAGAAGGCTTGTTTCCCAGGCTTCTCTCTTTCTTCCTCCCTCTTACACTTTGCTCATTTTCCTTATATATTACTCTCTTCCTCTCTCTGTTGATCACCCATTGGCCTCTCCTCTGGCCGCTTGTCCCATCAGAGGTCGTATCCATGCTCAAGTGGTTCACCCTGATCGATGTAGCCCTGCCCAGGGGTTACATCCTCATTAATGCGGTCAGAAGGGTTATGTGAGCGTATTAAGTGTGGAGGTAACAGCTTGCTCTGGGCTTGTCCCCACCTCCAATTATCCTCAGTATGCCGAGGACGAAGGGGTCCTCGGCGTGGATCAAAAAAAAGTTTCTCTCTAAATTGGCCTCGGATAATCATCCTCCCTCGGAGTGGGTCATTTGGGCCTGGCTTGGAGTGGGCCAAGGCTACACAATTTCCTGGCCCCACATATACTTTTATTAGATGAACTAAATCAATATGACAAACTTATGTAACATTTAACGAAAAATATGAATAAAAAGATTGCTGATACAAACGGAATAAAAAATTTAAAAGGTAAAATCTAAATTTTAAAATTTAAAATGGTAAAGTTCAAGAACCCTACAACTTTATAGGTTCCGTGCATCGTTTGCCATTTTAGCCTATTTATTCATAACAAATAAATAACACACGATAAGTAAAAATATCGGATCACTTTAAGCCCGGTGATCCGGTCTGCGATATTACTTGCTATAAAAGAGACGGACGGAACGAACGAGCGACGTCGTTTGAGAGCAGAGAGAGAGAGAGAGAGAGAAGATGAGGAGCGATGGAAGTAGCAGTAGCAGAAATAATAGCGCAGGAGTGGAGAGCGTTGTGGACGATTGGGGAAGGCACAAAAGCTCTTGTGGCTATTGCAAATCCTCTGGTCAAACCAGTATCTCTCACCGTCCGTCTCGTCTCATCTCGTGTTTCTCTTGAATTTTTTTTTTTTTTTTTTTTTTTATTTTGCTTAATTATTATACAATTTTTTTTTTTACCGATTGCTTCGTTTATGTGCGCACTTTTGGATTATTAGTTCATTTCTTATGAGCTCAGATTGAACCATTTGTGTTAATTTTATTGAATTTGGGGTAGTTTTCAGGGTATTATTGTAATAATTATGATTATTATGAGAAATTTGTGAAAGTCAACGAGGTTTTGTTTGCGCAATTGTCCTTGTGAGCTAGTTTTGACCCTCAAAATTCTAACTTATTATGGTCTTTAATTCATTCCTGATATGTATTGTAAAGAATTTTTAACATAGGCAGAGACTCGTGTCGATTAATTCTTTAAAAACGCAATCAATTGAAAGACGGAATTTTATATATACACATATGCAATCAATTGAAAGACGGAATTGTGTGTGTGTGAAGGTTTGAGTTTCATTTCAGAATTTATTTTATTTCTAAGTTACTCGTGCACTTAATAGGTTTTCGAATTGACAATCTTACCATCCACCCATTTTTATGGGAGGAGGAGGAAGTGTCGTTTGAGTCAGGGCTCATTGTCTTCCATTTCTGAATGTGCCACCAGCAAAATCTTGAAACCTAACTATAATAGTTGTCCCGAGGTTTAAGTTTCATTTTAGAAAGTAACATCATTGGGATTTTGGAAGCTAGCTAGACTAGTTGTGCTCACATGAGCATATACATACATGTGCGTGTGTGGGTGGACTTTTTATCTTATATTTCATTGTGTTTTAAACAACCATGAACACACGATGCAATATTTATTATTTCCTTCTTTTTTCCCATTGATCTAATTTTGCAGGTTTATGGGCACATAGCGTTACGGTTTATGACTACCAAGGTTGGTTGTACTGTCTCCTTGCTCTATTTGGCAAAATCAACATTCTTTATTTCGCACATATGTATAGGACTTGAGATTGCACCTCGTGCTGTCTCAGTCAGTTGAGTATTATGTCCTTATCATTGTTAGCCATTGCAATTCTAATGTTATCTATCTACAAAGCCTTCCCCTTAATCCCTGGAGGCCCTGGTGAGTGTTGAATGGTGATACTACCAAAGACCTTGATGTATGTTTGAATAAGAATAAGTAGGGCTCAGAGTAAAAATATGGTTGGTTTTGTTACCTTATAGACTTGCTTTATTGAATAATTTCTTTTGTTCTTGCCCTAAATAAGTAGGGCATTGAGCGAGAGTGATGATGTTGTGCAGATGCATATACTATGCTTCTATTTTTCTTTTATCAATGTCATTACATTTGCCAGGGGATTCATGATGTTTCTTTTCACTTCTATTTTCTGGTTTAACATTCCAGCTTTCATAGTGCAGCAACCTTAGTAAGACATTCTGTTAATTTATATTTCAGGCATTATAATTTTATCTTGATTGCCCTGTCATTTTTCTAATGGTCCTTTGGCAGATCTTCTTGACCGGGGATGGAGAAGAGCTGGCTCCTTATTGTACAAACCTCAGATGGAAAGAACATGCTGCCCTGCTTATACTATTCGTCTGAGGGCAGCTGATTTTGTTCATTCTAAGGAGCAACTTCGAGTGTCTAGACGATTGCAAAGGTAAATCTAAGTTCAAGGTTGTTAAGTCATTTGCAACTTAATACTTTTTACTGTTAGCAGCCTCGTTTTCGTAGACTCTGCTTTGACTGAAGATATTGACGGTAGATCCATTTGACTTTATTAGAAAATTTTGAGTTAACTAATTGATGGGCATCGTGATTAATGAATGGCCCAAAAATGTGAGAGGGCTAGTTTCAGTCCTTTGTTAGAGTCCAACTTTGCAAGTTAAAATCACCTCATCTTATAAGCAACCCCCCCCCCCCCCCCCTCTTTTTTTCCTCTTAATTTTTTGAATGTTTTCTAAATTATGTCACATATTAGACGATGGGGGTTTCTTTTCTATCTGTGAATTCCTATAAATTTTAGTAGACTGTGGACTAGTTGATGACATCCACCTTCAGTATGAGCATGGTAATTTGCTGATGTTGCTAAATTTGTGAATGTCATTCCATATTGGTACTGACAGCCTTACATGCCTAGGTTTTTAGATGGCACGTTGGATATTAAGAAACCAGTCGAGCTAATGAAGGATCCAAATGCTTCAAAGGATTCATGCAACCGTGCTGACAATGAAGTTTTGAACTTGTCCACAGAAGAATCCTTGTCCAATAACAGTGAAAAGAAGAGTGAAGCAGAACAGATATTGCATTATTTGTCTGACCAAATTGACAATGTGGTACAAACATGCGTGAAAAGTGGGGTATTTCCTTTGGATATTCAATTGCCTAAAGCTTCTGTCAAAAAGGTTTTACAGGCCAAAAGGAAGCTACTTGTTGAAGAATCAGAAGATCTCCAGTATACCAGCAATATTGCATTCCAAATAGCAGCCACCATAAGGCGTGGACAATCATGTGATAACGACCAGTTAAGACTATCTAGGCATTCTGCAGAACAAAATGAGTTGTCTCCAAAAGCCATTGCAGAAAAACTGACAAGTTCTTTAACTCAGCTGTCAGAAACTTCTGGTCTGTTAATCAAGGCTTGCAATGGACACATAAATTTTTATTCTTCTAACAAGCAATCTTCATCAGATGGAAGTGTTCAAGTTAAAACAGTTTTGGAAGAAGCTGCAGCAGGTTGTCCAAGTAAAAAGTGTTGTTTAAAGAGGAGCTCTGAACAACCTCCGCCAAAAAAGCGGATGCTTGAGATCCGTCTGAATAGGTCCAGTTTTGATAAAGAAGAATTTGCTTTATATAAAAAATATCAGATTAAAGTGCATGATGATACACCAGATCGTGTCACAGAAAGCTCATACAGGAGGTTTTTGGTTGACACTCCCTTAGTATTTGTTCCTCCAACTAGTGATGGTACTGTTCCTCCTTGTGGCTTTGGTTCTTTCCATCAGCAATATTTTATTGATGGCAGGCTAGTTGCTGTTGGTGTAATAGATATCCTCCCTAAATGTTTGTCAAGTAAATATTTGTTCTGGGACCCAGACTTTGCCTTCCTATCACTAGGAAAGTACTCTGCTCTGCAAGAGATAGGTTGGGTGAGAGAGAATCAAATCCATTGCCCTAGTCTTAAATATTACTATCTTGGCTATTATATTCATTCCTGCAGCAAAATGAGATATAAAGCAGCATATCACCCGTCTGAGCTTCTCTGCCCTCTTCGGTACCAGTAAGTTCTTCTGTATCTATCAGCTGTTTAATCCCCTGTTCTATTTTATCTTGTAATGTTATTTAGGATCACCATCCATTCCAATCTTTAATTCTTAAACTTGGTTTCCAAACCTCATATTGTCAGCTAACACTATACTCCTTGATCTAGATGTTACTCTATTTTTGGTTAGCCTCAATATCTATAAGAGAAGAAAAGTTTGTTTATAATCCCTGGACATTTGTCATAAAAGCTATATATCAAGCTAACATTTTTGGGTAAGTTTTTTTAATCTAGAAACCATGTTTAAACTAAAACATTTAAAACGAACAAACAAATGCAAGGAAGAGAAATTTTTAACTTTAAACAATCTAGATGTTGTCGATGAATTTTATTTTCCTTTTTTGGCTGCATTAGGTGGGACTCTTTTACTTTTGCTTGTCTCTGTGGCTATCAAAGATTTAAATTGGGCTGACAAGCTGATAAATCATATCTCCAGGTGGATTTCTTTTGATATTGCCAGGCCTTTGCTTGATAAAAAGCCGTATGTAGTCTTATCAGATTTTGCCAATTTACAAAACGGAGAGTTGTTACCACCTGATGTGTCTGACAATGTCAAGGAAGTGCAATATGATGAAATTCACCAAGACTCAAATGATCCTTTTATGTGAGAAGAGGATGAAATGATTGATCATGAATATGAGAGCCTCAATGATGAATCAGGCACAGAAAGCAGTGGTCTGAGATCTGTTGAAATAGAAGATGGTGACATCAGTAATATCCTAATTGGGCTGAAGGGTTCTCGTTTGAGATACAAGGTATGCGTTAGTCAATGCAGGTGCATCAATGACTCTGCAGCAGCTTATAATTTTGACCATTAAAGAGATTTTTTCTTTATTAATTTTTTTTTTTTTTAGTTTATTAAGTAGTCAGTATCATATTCATTTATTTGAAGTTATAATGGCTGCTAGTGTTGCTGGTCTCCAGTGTTCCTCCTAGATAGGTGTCATCCCAAAAGTCTACTTACAGAAGCTTGATGCTAAAAATTTATATGATATCTGATATCTGATATTGTTATATAGAACTAAACCTGCATCCAGTGGAAGGAATTATCATTTAGTTGAACCTTTTTCTTTTGTCGTTGCCCCCCACTCCACACCACCACCCCCCCCCCCCCTCCCCCCCCCCCCCCAAATCTTTACGGTTTCACTCACTCTGGCATTGTTGCTTCTTTTCTTTAGGATCTACAACGAAATTTTGATTCCAGTAAAAGGAGTTACCTGGAAGCCCAATTGCATAGGTACATGAGGCTTGTAGGTGCGGAGCTGTCTGAGCGAATGGTTTATTACTAGGATGATTTTTCTAAGGCCATTCCCTTCAATCTTATCTCAGATATGGGATGTATGTTCCTGAAAGGAGTCTCAATTGGCTCAATTTGCTGCCCAGTTGTCTGCTGATCATATTGGGAGCTAGAAAGTACTATTGTGAAATTTCATTATTTCCTGGATTGGAAATTGTTTTAGTTTGATCCATTATCCATGCCCAATAATGAAGTAAAGATTCCCAATCAGGTTCATGTAGCTTGTAAATTACACCCTTTTTAACTTTGATTTGTTTTCAACTCTGTCCTTTAAGCCTTTTTTTTTTTTTTTTTTTCATTCATTTAACTCCTTTAACTTCCATTCTCATTGCGACTAATATATATTTTTTTGGTGAGTTAAGTATACCAATCGTCATTTTGGTGAAAGTGAAAAATACTAAAACTAATGCCAAGATTGGATTAGAACTACAAAACAAGACTAAATTAAAAATGGATTAAAGTTAAAGTATTAAAAAAATTCAATTTAAAGGACTAAATTGAAAACACGACAAAGTTATAAGGGTTTAACTTATAATGTAGTATTTTATTTTATTAAATTATATTGCATTCAAAAGAGAAAAATATGAGAAAAAAAGTTAATGAAACTAATACTATTTGTCTATTTATACCTTGTGATTGAGGGCTTGGGTCCTTCATTTATAGGTTTGAATCTTCCTTCATTTATAGGTTTGAATCTTAGGAGGTTCTGGACCAAGTTGCTTTCGATTTAGGCTTGAGTGATTTTACTGAGGGCTGATTTTGGTTTGATGGGTATTTTGAGTGACTTTTAATGAGGTATGGGTTCCCTGGGCTGATTTGTTTTAGGTTGGACTTTAAGTTGATTAGTATTGAGTTTGGCAGGAAGTCAGCCAGCCGTATATGTGTGTGTTTCCAGATTGGGTTATATTCTGAAATGGGCCAAGCCGCCCGAACCTAACAAACATAGGCCGACTTTAGGTGAATTCGTTTTTGCTTTTTAATTAAATTGAGTGGTTATTACAGAACAGAAGGTTCACTCAAAGACAAAGTCGTCTTGTAGTTGGTTGCAAAATTTCCACTTCTACAGACTTATTTTCCTTTAGGTTAATTATGTTAAACTTCTTTCGTTTTTTGTTTTTAAATAAGTAATAAAAACAATAAAAGAAATCGCTTTATCGTTTACAAGTAGAAAAGAAAACTATTCACAATTTCAAATGATAATTTGAGGAGATGCTTGCAATGAGATGAATAATATCACTTACCAAACTAGTAAGTAGTACTTAAAAAGTAGTTATAACAGAACAAGGACCTTAGTTCATACAGAAGAAGGTATTCCCAGAAATTTTGAAGCTAAAGATGCCCAGTCCAAAACATGAAAGAAAACAAATTTAGGGACATATATTAAAGATCTGCATTGCTACCACTGGTTTTTCCTGCCAAAGTGGTTTCCTCCTATCATCAATACATAAAATCTCCAAACTTCTGCTGTTAGCTTAGACAATAATCCATCCGTCGTAAACCTAGCAATTTAGCCTTCAAAAGAGCCCTCCACCAATGCTTCCTGGACTTGTTCTGCTAATCGAATCCAAAAACGTACCTACACTCTGTTCGCTTCGACATCGCTCTTCTGACACGCGCTGCTAAAGTTCTCTCATAATTGCGGCGGAACCCAAATCTGTCACCACTATCATCTTCTCTATCAAAAGGATCCCTATTAGATTTAACTACATATAGAAAATCATCACCATCATCCTCATCCTCATCCTCAACCTCAACCTCAACCTCATCCTCATCCTCATCCTCATCTTCATCCTCATCCTCATCAACCTCAGCCTCATCAACCTCAGCCTTATCAGGGTCATCAACCTCAGCCTCATCCGGGTCATCATCAATCAAATCATCATCATCATCACAAGCATAACTTTTCCCAGCATTATAAAGACCTACAATAATCAAACCCAACACACGTCAAAGTTAAGGAGAGTATAATCACCACGCAAGAAATCAAAATCTATAGATTACAAATGTTCAATGAAGGGCAACCAAAGAAATAAAAATATCTGAGCTAAGTTAGAAATTAAGATAATAATAATTAAAAAGTGAGGAAAACCAAAAAATCTTATTTAAATCATACTTGAGAAATCTCTAACCCAAGCAAAGGTATAGCCTTTTTCCTACGGAAAAAAAGAAAAAAAGAAGTTAGATTTCATCATATTATGGCATTAAAATCTTTAGAAGAATTGTGCAAAGCAACAATGTAAATGAATGCCTATAAGTCAATACACAAGAATTAATGGCCAAAATGCAGGGAATAATCAAATTAATTTTCCTAAATGTATTCATAAAAAGGAAAGTGGCAATGTGACAATGTGGAAAATAGTACGTACCGGGTGGTCGTCAAAATAGCAAATCACAAGAACAAGGTTGGTTTTCTCCTCTGGTGGTGGTGGTGGCACCAGTTTAGCAAACTCCCTATCAACCTCATTTAGATCAAGTCCAGTCTGACTAATTTTTATTAGAAGACGGTCACTGTTGGTCCAGTAAGGATAAAAGATATATTCCATGTCATACCCTGAAATAATTAATCAATATAAAGGATGATATGAGATAGAGATAGGCAAACATGATCCAATTTTCAGTTGGCTAACTTAATTGGCTCACACCTTTCTCTGAAGTAAGGGGTAAATCTGATGATCGTAATACCCGGTCACGTCTTGCAATAATAAAAACAAACAAACCAAAACAAAAATAAGTGGTGATTTAACTTTACAATGAGATGATACCAAACATTAAAAAGGAAGTGAAAGTAGTTTAAGGATTAGCAATTTTTACATGGACTTCCAAATGGTCTCTGGTGGTTTTGTGACGGACTCCATTGCAGATTCTTTGATGGCCTCCATTGCAGAATCCATAGCAGGCTCTATGACGGACTCCATTGCAGACTCCACAGCAGGCTCTGTGACGGACTCCATCGCAGAGTCCATTGCAGGCTCTGTGACGGACTCCATTGTTGCCAGTAGAGATGGGTTGGGCTTGAATCGCTTGTGAAGTTGGTCCTCCGACTCCATGGATTCTTCAATCTCCATCTTCATCCCTGCCTTCTTCTTTAAATTATCACAGACATGCAAAACCCAAAAAAAAAAAAAAATTACAAACGCGACAATAATTACAAGAATGTGAAAATTTGATAACAGCAAAACCATCAATAAACCCTACTATAACATGGATTTACACAAATATCGGATTAAACCTGAACAAATTACCTCCATTTGCCACCCTCTCTCTCTCTCTCTCTTTGTTTCTCTGCAAAACGAAACAGAGGTTTGAAGTGGCTGAGAGTATATATAGCGCGCGAACTGTGACTGGAATATAGTATAAGGCTAGGATTTGGATTTGGATTTGGATTTGGATTTGGTTTTGGAGTTTTGGGTAGCGACGCAGATTGTAACTCGTGAACGCTCAGAATTCTATTCCTATGTACAGGCAACCTATTTATTTATGCGTTTTGTTCTTTTTATTTTTCTAAAATATTGTTTCTGCCTCTAAAATTTACGTGAATTACATCTTTTATTACTAAACTTAGAAATATTTGCTTTTTATCACTAAATCTTTTTAAGATCTCTTTTCAATAGTTTTTATATAAATTTTCCAAAATTTTATGAAAAAATATCGAGAGAAATTTAAAAAAAAAAATAGGGATGAAAAAACAAATATTTTAAAAGCTTTATAACAAAAGGATCAAAGTTTGTAAAATAATATTATTTTAAAAACAATTCTAAATTGGCATTATTTTGGAATTGGTGATCTAGCCTCTTTTTTTTAAAAAATTGTGTATTCAAATCACTACTGTGGGTTTTGTATAGGCAGTTTTGATTTTGAACATTGCGTTTTAAAAATATAAAATTTTTAAAATGTGCGTTTTAAAAACACAAGTTTGAAAGTTACAATTAAACGTTTGGTAAAACATGTAAAAATTGGAATTCAGATATTCTAGATTTTCCAAGGTACTCTACTAAATAGATTTCCTTAAATTTTAACCATTCTTTAATGATTTAATGGCCTAGATTTTGTCATATCAGTATTGCACTAACAATAATCTTAATTGTTTTGTTTGCAACGTTATTTTATTATTTTAAGAATATTGTTAGTGGAATGCTGATATGATAGAATCTAGATCATTAAATCATTAAAATGTGGTTAGGATTTAAGGAAATCTATTGATAGAGTACCCTAAGAAATCTAGAGGATCTGAATTCTTAAAAATTGCGATTTGAAAATAAATTTTTTGTTGTGGATGCAAATTACCAAAAAAGACTTTTTTTTTTTTTTTTTTAAGAAGAAATACCAAAACGGGCTCAATTTTGATGTTAGGGATATACTGTTTGTGGGGAGTGGAAGAGTCCTCACCCAGACCTGAGGCCCAAATACTTGTTGGACCCCGTGGAGTGGAATGGGCCAAACCCATCTACTTAAGGTAAGGCCCAATAACTTAGAAGACCTTGTAAAGTGGAATAAGGCTGGCCCGAGCTTCTAAGAGGCCAAGGGAATCCTTACGGATTGTTCCTGCAAATTTGACAATAAAATACATGGAGCAAAGTCTTGTCCGAGGAAATGTACACGGATAATCCATGGCGTACTTACAGTTGGCACTTTGGACCATAGGAAATCTTCTAGACGCATAAGAATGACAAAGATTTTTACCTCCGCATTAACGAGGGGATCTCCTCCTAACCTCTATTGCATTGAATGCATATGAGACAAGATGAACAATGGAAACACCCCCAAGAGTCATGTTCCAAGATAAGGAAGGGGATGAAACCAATAAAGAAGATGGAAAAAATCCCTAAGAATTCGGCTGGAGATAAGACAGTTGGAAAGATAAGGGCAAAAAACATGCTTATATAAAGGAAGAAACAGGCAAAGAGAAGGGGGATCAGATAAAAATGATAGAGAGAGAAAAATAAAGAGAACTTCTAATTTGTTATAGTGCAACACCTCGGGAAAGAGAGTTTTTCCTATTGTAATATTCTAGGTTCAATTGAAATACAAGTGGTGGTCATTAAATCAATTGTTTGAGTTTCCCATTGTGGAATTGTTTTCCTACCTTTTTACATAAATAAATTGTGACTGTCATTTAAACACCATCCCTAAGATACTTTCTATATACATAGTCTTAGAATAGTTTTTAACACCCACACTGTTATTTTAAACATTAATAATAATAATAATAATTTGCTAAGGGTCTGTTTGGTTGGCGTAAAATAATTTCCAGAAAATAGGCTATTTTTCAGAAATGCTATTTTCAGGAAAGAAAAATAGCTTCAAGTGTTTGGTTGCATTATGAAAATTATGTGTAGAAAATATTTTCATGTATTTGGTTCTATTCTGAAAATACTATTTTCCTACAATTTTTTCACATTTTTTTAGCCATTTTCTCACAATCCAAACAAATTTTATCACAAAAATTTTCAAAATCACAGCAAGGCAATCAAAAGCAGAAACAAAACCAAAGAATAAAAATATCAAATCCGGTCAAATGCTTCTGGGTTCTGGGTTCACATCGAAGACGATCGAAGGCGACGACTTCTGGGTTCAATCGGCGCAGTGCTCAAGGTTCGATCGGCGACGGCTTTTGGGTTCATCGGTGCGAGATCGAAGGCTAGATCGCGAGATCGAGCAGAGGCGATGGCGCGGTGCAATGTCGAGGTGCGATGGCTCGGTGCTGCGATCAACGCGAGACCGGTGCGATGGCGCGGTGCAATGGCGAGATTGAGGATCGGCGCGAGATCGGTGCGATCGTCAAACCGATGCAATGGCGAGCTCTCCTTCTCTCTTCTTTCTCTCGTTCTCTCCCTCTTTTGCGTTTTTCGGAAATGGTTTGAAGGTAAAATAAAACTGTAAAACCATTTCCGAGTCAAAGCCATATTTTACACGGTCAAAGGAAATTGATTTTTGGAAAATGCTATTTTCAAAACCAACCAAACAGCCTATTTTACGGAAAATGATTTCCTGAAATCATTTTCACCCAAAACAATGCAGCCTAAATATGTTAACACAATTACATAGTAACATCACTTTCTTTGTGCGGCTGTACCCCACTGCAAAGTTTTTATTTTATTTTATTTTATTTATATATGATCCCCACTACAAGGCTAAACAAAGTAATAGTATTATATATGTCGCTATTCAATAGAGGGCTAAACAAAGTAATAGTATTATATATGTCGCTATTCAATATCAACCACGCACAAAAAGGAGAGAGAGAGAGAGAGAGAGAGAGAGAGAGAGAGAGAGAGAGAGAGAGAGAGAGAGAGAGCAGTGGGTCTCTTTTCAACCAAATAGTTTGCAAAGTTCACCATTGAACTCGTTCTTACAACTTTTAGTGTGTGTCGCATGATCTTCTTTCTGACAAAATAACTTGTGCCAAGAAGTTTTAGGCGCTAGAGTGTCAGATCAAATACAAGTGAGGATTTTCTAGGCTGATAAATTTGCTATCAAGCAAATACTTGAGGGTATTTTAAGTATTGAGACACCTAAAACATATGTGTTGAGAAAACATGAGTTGGGTCTCTTTTCAACCAAATAGTTTGCAAAGTTCACCATTGAACTCGTTCTTACAACTTCTAGCGTGTGTCGCATGATCTTCTTTCTGACAAAATAACTTGTGCCAAGAAGTTTTAGGCGCTAGAGTGTCAGATCAAATACAAGTGACGATTTTCTAGGCTGATAAATTTGTTATCAAGCAAATACTTGAGGGTATTTTAAGTATTGAGACACCTAAAACATATGTGTTGAGAAAACATGAGTTTGAAACTAGCGTTCTCATAAAAAGTTAGTCGGACATACGGTTTTAAAATGCAATTTCTCATTGTTTTGGAAAACGAATTTTCCTGAAAACTGTGAGGCCAAATGTGTATTTCGTGTTTTCTTATGGAAATGCCATTTGCTCCACACAAACGCCTATCCAATAGGCGTTTGTGTAAGTGTTATTATTGTGTTTTCAAAACATAATTTCACTTAAAATGCATTATAAGTTAACTAAAATCGTATTTTGAAAACATAATTTTAAAAAAAGATGTTAGATTTGCAAATAACTTCAAAATGGTCACTTTTAAATAATGAATATTAAAAGTACACTACTTTGCAAAATTTTTCCTAACAGAAAGTGTAGTAATTCAATAGTCTAAGAACAAAGGCAAACTTTTTATAGGTTAAACGAAAACGAAATTCATGCAAAATTTAGCCTAGTTTGTAAATATTAAACTCTACTACAAATATACAATATAACTGGGACGTGTTTTAAATCGCTAATATAAATAAGTTAAATAACTACATAGCTAAACATGTATATAAAAAAATTCTAACCAACCCAACCCCCCATCCCCCGAACAGAAGAAAAACCAAAAAAGAAAGGGGGAAAAACCCTAAAAGAGGACAGAATATTAAAGAAGCAAGACCCTTCAGAAATCTCAATCCATGATAGAATTCACATAGATGTGCCATAAGAGATTTGAGATTCTATCCTCCCTCCATAATAAATAAATAAATAAAGGATAGATAGAAAGAGAGAACGAGATTTGAGATTGGATCGGTATATCAGCATCAATTTTATCTTAGCATTACCCCATGTTTAGAATTTTATGCAGAACCAGTATATTCTCTAGGAACAACAGTCTGACACAAACTACCAATCCAAAAATCAGTAGGCAGGGCAAGGACAATAGCTCTTTTAGCTCCATTGCCATACCAAACTAGAAGGACTTTTCTTGATAGAAAGCATGCTATAAATATAATTCATTTAGGTTCTTCAAAGACACGAGCTTTAAAAATAGCATATCGAAAGACCCTTTACAATGACACTGCAGTCCAGAAGTGATCCGTGGACCATGTGTCTAAAAAGTGAACTGGTCACATAAGGTGAAAGTAAACTTCAACACAAGATAAATAAGAAATTAAGACTGGCTGCATCTTTGTATTTATTTCTGGTGCGAGTTACATTAAGAGAGCACATCGTAGTCATTCTGTGGAATGACTACAACAGACAAATAATAGGCAGCGACTACACCCTAATTAAGATTGAGAATTTACCAGCAACTGAGCCTTCAAGAAGTAACAGAAGATTCAACGAGAGTTTGAAGAACAACTAATTCTGTATCAACAATCAGATATCTTTCAGTAATGTTACTGACAGCAAGTTGGATATGCTGCTGAAATGAGAAATTACAACTTTGAAATTCACATAAGTTGAATAAGAACATCTGGGGTTCAAGAATGTACAATTGAAAATGAAATGTAATCAAGCATCATCTGCATCACTTCCACCAATATGTGCTCCATGACTGTGCCAGTAATTGCTTCCATCAGGACCGGACACCTTGTACCTGCACGAAAATACAAATTCTACAACTATTATTTTACCCCCTAAAACAACAAAAAAACAAAAACTAGAATTGGTATTTTTCTTTCTCCAAATATCCACTGACCTCTCAAGTACAGATTTTCCTTCCTTGTACTTCTGGTTCTTTTCATGGGCAGTCTCCTGGAGAGAGAGAGAGAGAGAGAGAGAGAGAGAGAGAGAGAGAAAGAGAGAGAGAACCATCAAAATGACTAACAGCTACAATAGAGAAACATATATAAACCACAAAATTTTAAATTACTGCCTCTAAATCTTACATATGTCCACCCAACTATTGATCCACAACCAACACAAAAGATGTCAGCTACGGTGTGCAGGCCAGTAATCATCATTCTCTCCTCTTTTTCACCAATGGAGACATTCACTCTGTCAAAGAATGGAAATGAGAATTAGACATGATGTATCAAATGTTGACATTTATTTTCAGACAAGCACATGAGTTGGGATGCTCATAAAATTCATCCTTGACTATCCTAGTTCACATTTTAGCTCATTAAAATAGTACACCTGCAAATGCATCATGTCATATTTCCTCCTGCAATCACATATACTAAAATGGTAAAGGGAAAATTACACCAAAAAAAAAAACTAATGCACAAAAAGTAAATATGCAACATTTTTATAAACAATCCACAGTTCCCCATTGCATATATTTAAGTAAAGCATACAGGCAACTGTTAAATGTATATCTCCAGGCACAATTCCATATTAAGCAAGACATATCCAATCTGCATCTTTTTCATGCATTAGAGCATTAATGATTAAACAGCATCACTAGCACAGCTTTTTCTTGGTTGGTGTCAGCTCAAAATTTGTAGCTGGAACCTTATGGCATTGGCAAGTTATAGGATTGTTGATCCAATACAAGGTTACTAAATCGATCAGGGAAACTTACACCTTATTGAAGAGATAAGCTTTCCCATGCCTGCAGTGGAAAGACTGAATAAAACAACACAGACAAAACATGTAGTCAGAACATTTGCTTCTTATAGAATTTCCAATCAACATTTGTTAGCCGCCAAAAATTAAAAGTTTAGACGGTAGGTAAAAATAAACAAGAAAAAAGAAAAAGAGCCTTTAAATACTGAATTAACATCAAAATACATCTTGAGTGGCATCATCCCAAACCTCATCAAATTATTATAGGTAGCCTATCATCTGCAATTTCAATTTAATAGCACTATCTCCTGTTATATTGTCTTACAATACATGCATATACCATAGACTTATGCATCCATGCATAAACTCAAGTATGTGTATGCTAGACACAATTAGTTTCAAAAGGTTAAAGATGCTTTTCCCCCATTAAAATTGTTCCTGAGGAAAGTGATGGTCCAGTCCTCTGCATGCACGCAGCTCATCCTACTAGAAACTGATTTGAATCATGTTTTGGTAAGTTGAGAAGCACAACTTGACCACAGAAAATATAATAATGCAATCACTTCTCATGAACAAAAAATTTCTTCCAAAATTTTCAAGCTACTGGAGGGCAAAAATATTGCTGCCACATTGTTTCACCTCATTAAGATCCAAAAGATGAAGGTGTAACATCCACTTATTAAGCCTCAAAATCTATTATAAACCAAAAACAGAATTAAATCAAACACATAATCTGCCATAAAAATTTTACTAAAAAAACAAGTCCCAGCTTCCAGATTACAAATTATCATAAATTACAATTTAGTTCTTCGTGCTTAGGCCTAATATTCACTTTACATCCTTGAATTGAAGAAAGTTCCACTAAAACATCTTATAGTCTGGATTAAATTAATAAGTTTTGATTTTGGTGAACCAATCAAGTGATGGCACATCCATCATCTAATTGACACCCTAATCACACAAAATCTTGTTTCCTTCTTCTTTTTCCTCAATAACTGTCACGTCCTTGTGGAGTTGATTAAAATACTACATTTTGGCATAAAGTTTTGAGGAAAAAGAAGGTAGAAAGTTTGTCTGCAACTAAGGTGTCATATCAAATAGATACCGATGCTGCGTCAATTGAATGGTTCACCAAATTATATCAATTTAACTATAAGAAGGTTTATTGTAATTTTTTAAGAATTCAGGGAAGAAAGATGCAATTAGGCCTTATCATTATCAGGGGGAGGTCATTGAAATTTATCCTGAAAATTATTTCATCAAAAGATGGCTTTTACTCAGGAGGCATTTATCAAGCACGCTTTCACGCGTACTTAAGAACAAACCACATAACAATGTAGAATTCAACTCCTCATTTGTAGACTCTAATCAAGTATCAACCCAGAAGAACACAGGTATCAATTACTACCTACACATAATCAATGAAATACGCTATGCAATTGCAAGGATTATCACACACGTGCAACCCTTGTATAGATCTTTCCATTTTTACCCATATCTAACAAAATTACTAATAAAATTCATTATTACATAAATACAACTTTAAAACAATAATAATCAAAAGGGTACTAACAAAAGTAAAGAAAAGCAACATAAACCAAACAAATTAACAACACCCATATGATTATCAAAAATTAAAAAAAGAAAAACATATGGTAATTTCTTATGATATCACAAAATTAGATGAATCTAACTGATCAAAAACGAGGTAAGAGATCAAAACAACCTTGGAAGCGATGTCTTCACAAAGTGCGAGATGGGTGCGGCAATGCCTGCAGCTATAGATCTTCCCTTCAAGATTCACCACAAACAACCTCCCCATGCCTTCAATCAAGTAATCCTACGAAAATCTATGGACAATTCTGAAGAGTACGTGAAAATTCAGGATGTGGGTCGTTCAGAAAAAATCAACAAAAGACGCTAAGATTGATTGATTGATTATGAGTTAATTAGCATCAATATTAAAGAAGATGACGCTATTGTGCCTTCAATCAAGTAATTCTACGAAAATCTATGGACAATTTTGAAGAGTACGTGAAAATTCAGGATGTGGGTCGTTGAGAAAATCAACAAAAGACGCTAAGGTTGATTGATTATGAGTTAATTAGTATCAATATTAAAGAAGATGACGCTATTGTGGGTGAAGAAATGGAAAACAAACACCGAAACAAAGGAAAGAATATGCTATAAAGAAGAAGGAAAGAGAGGAAAGAATCAGAGATTCGTTGAATTTTATTACCTTCTCCGTTTTGCTAGAGACTGTAGTTTGCAAGAAATGTGGACCGAGACGCTATCACACACACTTCACCAATTATATAGTACTGTTCTCTTTTTTCTTTTCCTTTTTCTGCAAAAGTGGAACGTGACAATACGTGTATACCACGGTTTTATTTTCTATCTTTTCCTTCTTTCTTTCTTTTTAAGCAAGCAACTACATTTTTTTGGAATCTTTTTTCCGTTTATAGATTTAGTTCTCACACCTTTTTATTAAAGTACAATAGGCCGGATCAGCAAATCATTAAAATATAAATACATCTAGTTACAAAAGTTAACATTTCAATAAATATTTTATTTCAAGCTTTTAAGTAAAAGACTAATGTAGTGTTATTAAGTGTAGTAAGATGCATTGAATTTTAATGTGGCAATCTCTTATTAGATAGTGTAAAATATGCGTTTCGTTTTCCCTCCTTATTAAATTCGGACTTTTTAATCAGACTATTTTGCTTTCTGTTCATAACACATTAAAGAATCCTTGTGAATTGATAATGCTATAAATACAATTTAGATCCTTTGTATTTATGACATATCTTTTAAGTCTATAGATCATTTTCTTATTAAGGATATAAATTATGGTTACATCAATTTCATTTTTAAAATAATTTATATGTTTTGGATCAGAAGTTAGTATAATTCAATTTTGGTATTTAAGTTTAATGAGTTTAGATTTAGTCTATAAAATTTAGAGTCAATTTGGTTTTGGTCCCTTAAATATATAGTTTGTTTGATTTGTTCCCAAAAAATGGTCCATTATCATTTTAAGGACCAAAATCAAAATTGCACCCAATGCCAAAATGAATTAGTTTTATACAAATTTTCTAGTAAAAATGATGTTATAGTTAAGATTATATCTCTTGTTTCTGAGAGTATATATGATGTCTTTAAATGACATTATACTAGATTAACTTGTAGATATTTAGAAAGTGGACAACAAAAAAGATTAATAATATTGGCAAATTAACTTATTTGTCCTCAATTCTTTTTTCCTTAATGACATATTAATGGTATTTTAGAGAGTATAGTAAAATTGTTACCAAATGATACTATCTATGTAAGATGTACGGCTTTTTGTGTCCTTGATTATCTAAATAATTTTAATTTAGGAATGTTGTATTGCAATTTTATCATTGGACAAATGTATAAAACACAAATTGGGATGAGTCAAAAGTACTTTTAAGCATGTTCGTTCCATGAAATTAGTAAATTAACATTCAAATAATAATATATAATCTAAATTATGAAATAAAAACTACATTATGCAATTATGAAATATTTCTATTACTATGCTTATTTTATTTGTATGGTTTTCCAATTATCTAATTATAGGGATACTTTGACTTTTTTTTATTCAATAGAAAGATAGAAAGGCATCTCTTGATTTGGTCCCTTATATTTTAATGCTTATGGTTCAAATCCTCACTCCCCCGACTATTGATGACAATAATATTAAAAAACTAATGTTGTGTGTATTGGCATGTGTTTACTTATATTTATGACTATCTTGTCCACATGAATCCAAAGTTTGAAACTTCACATTGAAGGAAAACTCAACTTAATATTAGTATTTTTTTAAGTATGATTTATTTCAAATTACAATATACAAAATAAATTTGAATATTCTTTAGGTAAAGATAGATATTTCCTCAAATTTTATTGTAAGTATTCATACTAATTCTCATAAATTTGAGAAAAAGAGAATTTTATAAAAGTGGAAGCCTTAGTCATGGGAAATATTTAAATTTGATACTTTTGAAACTATTTGAAAATTTAGTGTTTTTTAATTATTAAATAATCAATAGTGTCTATAGTTGATATTAGATAACAACTATATGCATAAACTATGAAATTATACAATATTCTACGAGTGCAATAAAATAATAGTGGAGATTGGAAATTGACATTCAAAAACGCGCTTATTCAAAAAACGCGCTTATTGGTAGGTACTCGTAATAAAAAGGCTCATTGTTTCTTTCTTTCTTGTTTTTTTGCTTACTAGAAGCGCATTATTCTTGAATATAGTCTTTGTCGGTTGCTATCTTTTTTGGATGTGCAAGCTTGTGACTATTTAAATGATATAATGAGAATATGAAATCCGAAAGAGTCTATCATCTTAGCTCAAAAAGAAATCCGAAAGAGATTTTTTTTTCCCCCCAAAGGAAAATGACATGATTTGAACAGAAATATAGCCCTTTCGACAGTAAAACCAGGGGAGGGGGAAGGCTCTTGAAGTCTTGATGCAATGAACGGTCAAATTGGAGAAAAGAAAAAATTGTCTAAGCCAAAGGAAATGTAGTTCGGACTTGACTTCTTCTTTTCTTTTCATTTCTTATTTATTATTATTATTTTATTGTGGGTTTGAGAACCTGCTCAATGATACTTGATACCAATTTAATCTGGTAAAGTTGTTGCAATGTAGGTCTTCACTTAACTTAATTGGTAATATTTCTTATATAACTCTCAAATAAAAAATATAAGATTTTTTTTAAAGGAACATTGGCAGAAATTTTTTATTATTAAAATAAATAATTAAAAGTAAAAGGAATAAAACAACAACATATGTTAGGGAGATCAAACTCTTAAAGAAAATGTACAAATTAAATTTATTTAAACAAACTATGGATACAACTGAGTCATGCTCTTCAAAAATTCACTTCAAAGCCATTAGAGCCACACAAGAAAAGCTATAGATCTAGAAAAGAAAGCTCACCCTTGCTGTGAAAATACTAGGTGCTTGGAAGCTAAGAGGGGGAACCCATCCGGTACTAGAGTTTTAGCCATGAGATATAACCATTTTGATGTGAAGGAATTTATATCTAGACCAATTAATTACTAAATTGGATTGAAACCACCTCAAGGGCTTTTAAAGGGGCTTTTTGAGAGAGTTTTAACTTATGACATCCGTTCTTGATGATAATTTTTTATCATCAGACTAAGACACCAATTGGTTTTTGGTGTAGACAGAGATTGAACCCCAGATCTTTTGTTTAATTATTAAAAAATTTATCAATTGAGTTAACTGAAACCCACACACTGTCTCTCAATTTAATATTAATATAATTTTTTTTGGGGTTAAAATATGTTATGTTGATCATAATTCTACGAGTTATGTGGGGAATGCAATATTACCTAATACTTACCCCATTCCACCACCAAAAAAGAGGATTCAATTGCAAAATCTTGGATGGGTAGGAGTAATAATTGTTCCAAAGTTGTTCATTATACATTAGTTAATAACTAGCTTGTAACTCCATGCATATGCATAGATACACTAAAAACTATACAATAAGACGCATAATATAATTCATATATATATATATATATATATATTTTAAATACTATTGATAGTCATTTTTATATTTTGTTAACTCTTTAAAAAAATTTATAAGGATATTATTAGATATAAAATGTAAATTGTCCATGTTTATTTATTTATTTATTTATTTATTATTGTGAAGCACTTTTTTTTTTTACAATTCATTTATTCTAAATTCTTTGATTTTTGTACTTAGTAACTCATTTAGATGAATATTTATGATATGGTTCCACATTTGATTCTAAAATTAAGAAATAAAACTCTTTAAGAATAAATATTTAGGACACATGGTGCAAAATTGAAACTCTAATTTGAAATTCTAATTTGAGTTTCTCTCAATTTCACATGTTATTATATATATATATATATATAGATTAAAGCTAAAAGTAATATTTGATTCATTCTTTAGATTTTACAAACTATTATCCTCTTCTTTACTTTTTTTCTAATACAAGCAATTGGTTCATTTTCTCCTCTTTCCGTGGGATGCTGTTGCCATGTTGGCTAGTTGCCATTACTATTCAAGCATAGTAGCATCCCCCCACCCCCCCAAAAAAAAGAAGAGCATACAATGATAAATCATCATTCATTCTAAAAGCTTGAACTAATCATTTGATTATCAATCTCAAATTAATCATTGTTCTTTTTCATATTAAAAATTAAAAAGAAAATAGAAAATTTATAAAATTAACTGTAGGGACATTGGGCCCCAAAGCCCATTATTTATGTATATAATGAACCTAAGACCCAACCCGAGGACTGAAGGCATCCGAGGGGGAGTAAACGATGTCAAAAGAATCCATGTTGGCAAACAGAGAAGTCAGTTAAATCACAACGGCCTAGGGGGTTGTGCCGAGGATAAAAACTCCTCGGCTAACTGAAGCTGAGGTTCGTAGAGGTGGTTTGTCGTCTGAGGGAACATCACAGAAACGCTCAGTAGATACGGATAAGCACTATGGGAGCTCAAGACAAGGAAGTGTCCTAAAATATCTAACGAGCAAGCTGCTACCTCGGCATTAAATGTACTGCAGTTAACTCCCTGGCCGCATTAATTTGGAAGTGATATCTAAACAGTAGATTTCAACCTTACAGCTACTGCATGAAGACTTATAGGGGTTGTTAATAGAACAAGTATCAACACCAACCATCTGGCATGACCTCCGCATTAAATGTGCTGCAGCTAACTCCCTGGCCGCATTAATGTGGAGATGATACCTGAACAGTGGATTTCAGCCTTACAACTACTATATGAAGACTTATAGGAGGTGTTAATGGGACAAGTATCAACACTAACCATCTGGCATGCACGTGGAAGATAGGGATGAAAATGAAAAACAGTATAAAAAAAGGAGGGGGCAATGAGACTAAAGGATTGGAAGATCAAGGAATAAACATTGTAGCAATCTAGAACCAAACTTGTAACCACATTTAAGAGCATTATACAAGAACCAGTCTCCTCGGACATCGCCGATGACATTTTTTCTTCAGTTTAAACTTGTCTATCTTCACTCTTTTGTCATCAACCTACTTAACTTGTTGTTCGATTAACTAAAACCCAGTTTTCTAACCCATTTTTCTACAAATTTATTATTTTGAACTTTTTGGGCCTAAGTCCATTCACATTTTGGACTAGGAATTTTGATCAGATTCTTACATTAACATTATCAAAAGATAAATGTTAGAGACACAACTATTTTCCTAATTTGTTAATATGTTAATTTGTAATTAATGCAATATCACTTTTAAATGATTTCATCATTGAGACATTAATAGTACCATGTCTATTATGCAAGAGTTATAATAAACATGTGAAAATTTTCACATATCTAGACTTAATTGTTATTAAAAAAAAAATCAAACAATTGAAATAAGAAGGTGAGAGGAGCCATCACCGACTTCATCAGACTTTTGAGGCAACTTGTGCTCCATTATTACTCCTAAGCTCTCGAGCTCATAGCTTACCACACTTTCACTCACAATATAATAAGTTAATAACTCGTTTTAGGTAGCTGGGCGGCCACCTATACCATTGGATATAAAAAATTGTTAGTGGGACAATTTCTTCCCTTTCTGCTTTTGGACTGACATTAGCTCTCTCTTTCTCGTGTTTGTAGACTATCAACTACTCTGTCATCACTATGAATTATCCCAATCATACTGCATTAACTTTAAGGATGGCAATGAGAAAACCTATACAGGACCAGAGCGAGACAGCTCAGGAACGAGGCATTTAATCATTTTTGTTAGTGGCCCCAAGGCCCCCAACATTAATAACATAGATAAGAAACAGAAAATGGAAAGAATGATCATGAGAATGCTGACTGCTATGAGGGAAAGAGGCACATATTTTAGGGATTGTATGTGGGTAAAATTTTAAAGAGGAGAATGAACTCCAATAAAGATTTCGGCAAGGAACAAATAATGATGGGTCCCGGCTAGCCTTACAAACACCTTGTTCGGCTATGACCAACTTAAGGTTGACCAAAGCTCCGATGATTAAGTCAGTAAACTAGTGAAAGAATAGGAGAAATGAAAGTATATTTTTTGGAAATCAAATATGAGCCAACCAACTCAACCTATGGAAGAGTAGTATGAATTTACAAAAAGACTAGATGCATCAAGCTTGGCATCCTGTTTTGAAATTACATTTTCTTTCTACTGTTACACTTTACATCATGAGAGTGCCTTTGGCAAGCCCAGAAAGATGCAATTTTTAGGCTTTTTGAGCTAAAATCACCGTTCTCTACTGAGATACTCTCGACAAACTAGTGACTCAATGTTTTTTCGGACATATCATAGTGGGGTTTAAAAAATAAAAATAAAATCCCCCAGATATTATCAATGCCAATTATGCCATATAAAATAAATGGAACTAGCAAGCAATGGCTAAAGAGGGTGAATGATCAATGATGCCGTATCTTCAAGTTTACGATAACATACAAATACTATGCAACAGTTCCAAACTGAGTATCCAAGAAGAAATTAAAGAAAAGGTCGAGAATATATTTCAAGAAGTGGGTGGTCACTTGTTAAAGGTAGCTACAAAACTAATTGGGCCTTTTCCAGTTACAGCAGCTTGGATTCCAAAGATGAGGAAAGCCACCATAGCAAGGCGAGCATGCTTGATCTCTGCCAATTGAAGCCTTTCCTTTTCATCAGGGTCTTCGGCCAAGCCAAGGGGATCGAAGAATTTGCCACCAGGGTATAGCCTTTTCTCCGCATCAAGTTCTGCATTCCTTTGGAATTCAATGTATCCAATTACTATCACCTCAATCCATATCAATGTGGTCAATGAGAATGGAAGTGAAAAGCCCAAGTAGGATGCTCCTTCCACTAGCTCTACCTGAAAACAGTCCATGACTTTGCAGCTTCAAGTTCATGGTTTTTTTTTATGGGTGACCATGACTAGGCCAAAGGTTAGAAAAACAAAAATGTAAATATTGGAACATGCATTTTTAACAATCATTGACATGACCTGACATAAGTGGTGTGTAATAAAGATTGTGTTGATAAATCTGAAAAAATGATGTTACTTTAATCACAACAAACTATATCAATAATTATGAAAAAACTTGTGTTGATAAAATTACTCTTCCAAAAAAAAAAAAAAAAGTTTCGTATTATCATTGTCGATAGTCACAATATCATTGTCTTCGTTATCGTCATCAACAACAAAGACCATAAGTTTTGGGTGGATGTACAATGAGACACGCACGTTGACCGCCAACAGGTGTGCTCGATATTTTAGGTTCCATATATTCAGCTTACCATCTCATTGGGTGACATATTCAAGTTTTCAAGTTCCAAGTTCCAACCGATTGCCATATATAAAAAAATAAAAATAAAAACCTTCATGCGAGGAAGGAAATTAAGGATTTATTCCCCCCCCCCCCCCCCTCCCCCCCCCACATAAAATTTATTTGCGATAGTTTTTGTTTTGATTTTTTTTAGAGCCTCTGCTTATTACTAAAACGGGCCAATAGGCAAATCCTAATTCCATTATAAATCTCAAAGTACTTGCTAGTCATTAGACATTTTCTACCTACATGCTAAATTATAGATAAATTGCCTTACCACATTATAAATAATTTCCACTTCAATTCTTTTATGGACTTCCTGTGGCATGCGGTCATGGTAGCTAAATGGGAACAAGACACGGTAGAAAAGATTATCATGATTTCATGGGTGATGTGGAATAATAGGAATGAGGTGAGGAATGGCGGGGTGAAGAAAAATGGGCAGTCAGTTAATCCATGGTGCCTTAGATTATTTGGGGGAGTATCAGTCCAGTCAAGCAGTCCCCTTTATGCAGAAAACGAAGTGTCCTGCAACTTGGACTCCTCCACCTCCTAATTCTTATAAGATAAACGTGGATGGAGCTGTTTTTGCAGCTCACAAATCGGCTGGAGTGGGAATTCTGATCCGGGATGATGGTGGAAGAGTGGTTGGGGCTTGCAGCAAGAAGTTATTGGCTCCCCTTGGTGCTGTAGAGGCCGAAGCTAAGGCCATAGAGCTTGGATTACAGTTTGCAAAGGATATGCTCATCCAGGAGTTTGTGCTTGAGTCAGACTCTCTAATCTTAGTTAACACATTGAAGGAAGTATCACCTCCTCCCACTGCTGTTGCTGCTCTGGTGTATGGCTCCCTGGCTGCATCGCATGAGTTTTGCCGGGTAGATTTTTCACATGTAGGAAGGCAGGGCAACAGGCCCGCTTATCATTTATTAGCAAAACAGGCCTTGGCATTGTTGATTTCTCTATTTGGATTGAAGAGACCTATTGTTTTCTTGAACAAGCTCTTCTCTATGATGTAAATGTTGGTCTTCATTCTTAATAAAGTTTGGCAGTTTCCCATAAAAAAAGAAAAAAAAAAAAAGATACATGCTAAGACAAAGAAATGTAAACCAAAATACCTAGGCCACAAACGGCAGTTCTCTAATCACCATGCCATTCTAATAAGTGGCTAACTACTACTCAATTCCAAATTATGTGCCCAAATCCAAACCATTTGTTAGAATATAATAAACCCAATAGGCCAAGTGCCCAAGGTCAAGAACTGTCTTGGTTCATATTATTGTTTTTACAATTTTTAAAAAATAATTCAATAGTTACAATGGGGAAGGGGATATGAATCCTGAATATCATGAAAATACGAAAAAATTTCAATCTATTGAATTACAAGACTCTTGACACTCTTGTTCTTTTTTTTTTTTTTTTTTTGCTGAAAACTCTTGTTCTTATTCTATTACCTCTTTTTGTATACTTTTATATTAGTATTTGCCAAAAATATATATATTGTTCTTAACCAATCTTTTCAAAGAGTGTATATGTGTGTGGAGGGATTTCATTGAGGAAAAACAAATTGTTTATAAAATGGATTCACCTGCATATACAATTTCACAAGCAACATCACTCTTTTTTTTATTAGCCACAAGCATGAAGCAACACCTTAATTCAAAATAAATTTAAAATGTGCATTGCACCATCCAAATTAGGAAGTTGACTGCAGAAATTTTTTAAAGTTTATAAAGAACATTGTTAATATCCTTGTAGTTGAATAACGATACACTCTTATTAATTTAGAAACTAATTTATACAATAATAGGTACATCATGAATGGATTTTGAACTAGAAGTTTTGATGGTAATAGGTACATTATAAATTAATCTTGAATTATAAATTGGATGGTTGAGTAATTGAGTTTTCCTAATCTTAAAAATAAAACACTTACAAGCTGAAATGACATCCACAAGAAAGAGTGCCACATGATCAAGTATTATTTTTTATCAGTATCAATAAATTTAAAAATGATCGATTGTGAGTGTTAGACACATTTTGTCCACCATGTTTCCTCGTTTACTCAATCAACTAAATCAACAAGTTGAAAATGAGTGTATTGTTGGTAATGTATATAAGGTTAACTTCAATATAAATAAATAAATAAAACTAAACAAAATTAGAATATAAAAAAAACAAAAACAAAAACAAAAAGTGTTTTAAAGGTTTGAAAAAAAGAATTAGAATGCGTTACATATACATACCTTTCCAGCATCTTGCCATGCAACACCAGTGAGAGCTTCGACAGCAAGCGCACCAAGTACACCTAACATAGCCCATCTCCCATGAATAAGCTCACACTCCCTAAACCTCTGCAACCCAAACACCTCCGAGTACGGCTGAAACGGCGTCGGATTCACCTCCTGGTTCTCAAACCTCGACACACCTATCACGTCCCCAGCCACATTCTTCGCCAAGTTCTGGTCCAGCGAGTCAAAATCGTATTGCAAGTACTCCGCCGGTTTTCCAAACCCGAACGGGTCGAAACCCCGGTCCCCAATCATGGTCCCGTCTAGCCACTCTGGCGGTTCAGCCCCCGGGAACCAAACAGGCCGGTCCAAGTCGACAGTCTTTTTGGGAGCACGTGGTGGGGACTTTTTTTTGGGGCCGCCGAAGCCGCCGAATCCGAACCTGGCTTGGATTCTTCCGGAGTTTTTGCTCGGGTTTATGATTCGGGTTCCAAAGAAGTGTGACGTGGCCGATGATGCTGTTGTGAAGAATGTGGTGGCCATGGTTTTCTGGGATTGAGTGAGTCAGTGAGTGTACGTACAAAGCTGAGGAATATGGTTTATATAGTGAAGGGTGTGGACGTTTGGGCCTTATCTATCTTTTTGCCTTATCTGCTGGAGTGGTGGGCGAGGCTGAATGGTTTTATGGCTACTTTACCTTTGTTTGTGGGGTCGTTCCAAAATGTATTTTTGGATAAAGTCCAAACAATACCTATAGTTTTACTTACATAGTTACACTTGTGCCCCCCGGACTTTTCTTTCTTTCTTTCTTTCTTTTTCTTTTTTTTTTTTTTTTTTTTTGGGTAAGTTTCCTTTCCCTCTATTAGAGGTAAATGTCATTTTAAGTGTGTATAGAAGTTATCATTGAGAATAAGTATTGATTCTCACACACTTCTTTTTATATATCACTCATTTCACATTTTAAAATTTAGATGTGGATTATAGACATCAATACACAAACAAACACAAATTGTGAAAATAAAAAAGTTTTTCTTTTCTTCTTTATAAATAATTTTAATGATCAACACAATTTCCACACATTTATTGGTAGCTTCCTACCACATTTACCCTTTGTTATGATTTTCTTTTTTCTCTTTTTGCTAAATCAAGAGAAGAATAAGATTAACTAAGCATTGAATAACTTAACTTTATTGAGAATTAGGATCATCTTTGTTTCAAGTAGGAAAAAAAGGGTCATTTTACAATTAAGATTTTTTTTTTTATAGGAAATACTTCACTTTATTAAAACCAAATCAATGGGTTACATTTCTGTCGTGCACAAAATCATGCTCGATCAGGCTAGGACATTCCTCTAGCCATGCAACATAATCCTCAACGTTTTTTATCTGTTGAGCTAATAAGTGAGAAGGGACATTTCCCTGTTGTTTAAGTAACCTTCCATTGCCTGAAATACAACATTTGGTTCATCACTCCAGCCAGCACGTTCATTACTAAAGAGGGCGGTGAACCCAATCCTTGTAGAGCATTACAAACTAACAGTAAGTCACTCTCAAACTCAGCCTCTCTAATGCCAACATCTTTTGCGAACTCGACTCCAACTTCCAAGGCTTTAGCTTCCGCTTCTATCGCACCCAAAGCACACTTCCATTTCTTACTCAATGTAGCAATCACCTCCCCAGCGCCATCCCTAATCATCACTCCGGCCCCTGCTTGTTTCCTGCTCAAGAAAACTGAGCCATCTAAGTAGTAGCCTTGGCTTGGAGGTTTCTAAGAAACCGGAGATATTGGATCGGTTTGATGCTCTGTTTTTCCTTCATTTGCAGCTCGAAACTCCTCCACCAGGTGTATGGCGTTCCTCAGCACTGTCCTACCTGCCCTTCCATTTCCTCCCATCTGAAGGTCATTCCGATTCTTCCATATACCCCAACAAACCGTGATGAACTGCTCCAACTGTCCAAGCCGAGATTGATCGCTCCTCTATAAATTCGCAACCACATCCAAGAAACTCCAATGCGACGAGATATCAAACGGTAAAGCGAATTTACTATTCTTCCAAACTTCTTTAGCATGTTCACAAGTCCACAATAAATGGCATATCGTTTCCTCCTCTTGTCCACAAAGGTCACATATACCATTTGGTATGATTCTCCGCTGAGCTAAATTGGATTTTGTAGCTAGGATACCACGACCTGCCTTCCAAGCAAAATGTTTTATTTTCTGTGGGGTCTTCATTTGCCATATGGTCTTCCAAATCTTCCTCCTAGTTGACTCATCTGAACAATCTGCCTTGGTATCATGTAGCTTCTCTTCTAGCGCTAACGCATAAGCACTTTTGACAATAAACTTCCCACTTCTATTTTCAACCCATATTAGTCTGTCATGCGTGCTGCTTGAGCTCAAAGGAATACTTAGAATGGCCTCTCTACCTTTGGGTAGAAACCAACTCTCCAACTTGTCTTTATTCCACTCGTTGGTTGCTTTGTTTATGAGTTCAGAAACCAGAGCATTTGATGATTGTGGTTTTTCTGTTGTGATCACCTTGTACGTTGAAGGTCTGGGAACCCTCTTGTCATGCCACACCCATATCTTCTCTCCATCCCCTACCTGCGACCTCATACCTCTTTGGACTATACTTTGCGCCGCCCAAACACCAAGTTGTTGTCGAACAAAATAAATGGGATACTCTAGGACCATTCGCAGAAGTAGCCACCCCTTTAATGGCTTTCCTGTGTGCTGCCTGATGTAGCAGTGCTGAGAGGCCCTCGGCTCATATCAGGAAGAGATATGGTGATAATGGATCACCTTGTCTTAACCCTCAGGTTGGCTGGTTCAAATCATATGGCTGCCCATTAATTTGAATCGCATATTTCACCGAAGATACATATCTCATCACCGTGCAAATCCAATTCGTATGAAACCTGAGCTTCATCATAATTTGCTTCAGACATTCCCACTCAACCCGATCGTACACCTTGCTCATGTCTAGCTTTATGGCTATCTCGCCACATTTACCCTTCCTATTCTTGCTAATATGGTTCATTAGTTCATGAGCCACCAAGATATTGTCTATGATGAGACGTTCCGCCATAAAAGCACTTTGATTCTCTCCTATGATTTCCTGTAACACCGGTTTCATCCTGTTTGCCACAAATTTTGAAGCTATTTTGTAAGCCACATTACATAATGAGATTGGCCTATAATCCATTACGTTTTCCGGATTTTTTGTTTTAGGAATAAGCACAATGTGAGTGTCATGAAATTTACGGGGGGATGCACCTTGGTTTAGAAAATCAAGTGCAGTGTGAATGACAATAGATTTAACAGTGGGCTAAAAATGATGATAAAATAAAGGCGGCATACCGTTTGGACCAGGCACCGTTAGCGGGTGCATTTGTTTTAGTGCTTTCTCCACCTTCATTGCTTGAAATTCTCGTGTGAGAGTAGAGTTCATTCTAGTAGTGACTTTGGAATGGACTGCATCAAGCATTTCTTGCTCCACCTTCGGCCTTGAGGTAGTAAAAAGCTCCTCAAAATAATGCACAAAAGTCTCCCCAATCTGATCTATATCCTCCAGCACCTGTTATTTACATCCATTATTTTGCTAATAGTGTTCCTCTGGTATCGATTGGTGGCTTTAGTATGGAAAAAGGTGGTATTTCTATCCCCTGCCTTTAACCAATTGTTTCTACTTCTCTGATGCCACATTTCCTCTTCAATGCCAAGCCACCTATTAAGCTCCAATTTTGTTGCATGGATTTCCTCTAGATCTGTCCCATTACCCTTCATGGCTTCAAGTATTTGGAGCTTTTTTTGTATGGTAGCAACTTGCTTTCCCACATGGCCAAAGGAGTGAATATTCCATGACTTCAATGATATTTGACATTCATCTAAGCAAGCTTCTAATGGCCATTGTGAGTAGCTGGACCGTCCCCTTTCCCATGCCTCTTTTACCACTTTTTTGCATCCTTCATCTTCAAGCCACATAGATTCGAACCTGAACAACCTTGTTTACCGCCTTTGTTGTCTCCGAGGACTAGTTTTCTTGAGCACCAAAATACTATGATCAAAGACCGAATTGGACAAGTGATGGAGTTTTACCCTTGGAAAAACTCTTGCCAAATCCGTGGACACCAATGCTCTGTCAAGTCTTTCTCGCACCCATCCTCGACTACCTAGTCTTCTACTCCAAGTGTAATCCGACCCCACATACCCCATGTCTCTCAATCTGTACCTGTTGATTGTCTCATAAAATTATCTCATCTGTCCTTCTGACCTAACCCCACCACCAAATTTTTCCTTAGCATGCATTATTTCATTAAAGTCCGGCATGCATACCCACGACAAGTTACTCCAACAACTAAGATTTTCCTGCAGTGACCATGATTCCCCTCTTTTACTTGTCTCTGGATGACCATAAAATCCGATGAACCTCCATTTCTTCATGCCCTGTTCTTCAGATACTACTGCATCAATATGCCTAGGGAAGTATGACAATATATCAAACTGTAGTGAGTTTCTCCATAAGAGAGCTAAGCCTCCTGCCTTTTGAATGCTCGGTACCACTAAACCTTGCTGCCTTTCTATTTTTCGTTTAATTTTGTCCATCTCTGTAACATCAAACTTAGTCTCCATTAGAAAAACTAAGGTGGGATCTTTCTCCAACACCACCTTTTGGAGAGCCTTAACTGTTAGGGGGTTCCCAAGCCCCCTACAGTTCCAATTGATGGCACTCATTGTGCCCGGCAGGGCTGCATTGCAGCCTCTGCCGATCCTAAGTGCTGTGCTAAGAGTTTGGCGAGCTCTTGTACCTCACCCTCCCTTTTAATGCGTTTCCCATTGTCTTCCTTTTCTTCCAACTCAGTCAAAGGTGCCCTTACTCTTCTTTTTATTCCCATCTCAACCATTTCAAACTCCATGGTCAAGTTTTCGTTGGTTTTGTCTTCCTAGAGTTATGTTTCCTCATTACCCGACTTATTCTCCTTCCTAGGTACCCCTCTATTTTCTTTAATCTTCTTTTGGCTGCCACCTCTAGTTTTCCTTACTCCCTGGGCCATTTGTTGTTTTGGAGAGGGCAGCCCCAAACTAAAGCTTACTCCAGAGTGGAACAAGCCCAAGTTCTCCTTACTTTCATGCATGGGCTTATGTAAATTGCCCTGAGGCCCAAATGTGAGTGGTTGGGCTTGGACAACAATTTCAGCCCACTTGCTTGTATTTGCTCTTCCAACTACAGTGTGGCCACGTGCGTGGCTTGCATGTTTGACTCCTTACTTAAGAGTGCTTCCTGGGCTGTTATTGAATTCAAGGAGGATACGCTTCCATTAATAGCATCATCAATTTCCTTGATCTGCTGTTCAAAATTCAAACCACGCGGGATATTCGGTTTTACGATACGTTCATGAGCTGGAGTTGTTATGGCTTTCTCCACGTTAGCCCTAGAGTTTGCCACCCTCCTCATCTTATCTGACAGATTATTATTCCCACTCACTGTCGCTAGCGGTGAAATCTTTTCTCTAGCCAATCCCCGTTCCAGAACCTCCCTTCCATCTTCCTTGGACCTATTTTCACCTTGTTTTTCTGCCATAATGAGCTGAGGTTTCTGGTTTTTATCTTGCAATGTGCATAATCATAGGCCAAATTGCTTCTCTGGCCTTAGATTATCACTGCTTCGTATCCACTGCAAACAGTCCCTTTCATCATGGTCAATCTTCCCACACAAATAGCAAAATATCGGAAGCCTCTCGTATCTAAAGTCCACCCATTTTAAACCATATTCCCCCAGATGCACCTTACGGCCATGACATAATGGCAGAGAGACATCAAGAATAACCCTTATGCACAAATAATTCCCCAAGAAAAATCCTTTCCCGTTAACATCCACCTTCACTACTTCCCCTAAAGTTGCTCCAATACTCATTTCGACTTCCTTGGTCTGACACATTGTGGGCAACCCATGTATTTGAATCCAAAATGTGTCGAAAAAATAGTTGTTAAAAATTGGATTAAGGTCTTCTCTCTAGGCTTTCTTTGGAAACCCTAGACGTGAAAAAAGGGGCTAGAATAGCAATAGGGTTGCCGTTAGGCAAACTCTCTCTCCATGCAAACGGTAAAAACAGTTCATTCAGAAGAAAATATGGAGGAAATCACAGATAGGTGTGCAAAGTTAAAGTTTTCGTTGAGAGAAGATGTTGAAGTAGCAATCCATGCTCCACTGACAGAGGAGGCTCTTGTCCTTATTGGTAAGTTTTGTACTAAGCGAAAAATCAATCTAGAGTCGGTGGCCAGAGCATTGAGATCGGTTTGGAGAGCGGAACACAATTTCGAGGTCAGTGATCTGGGTGAAAATAAGGTATTGTTTCTTTTCCAATCGAAGGATGATATGGATAGGGTGTTATTGCTCAGTTCGTGGTCTTTCGATAAATATTTGTTGATCCTTCATAAGCTAGTGCATGGCGAGGTGGTGAAGGACATAAAGTTTGATAGGTTATAGTTAAGATTTTATTCATTGTATTTAAAACCATGTATTTTATACATTATGCCAATTCTAAATACACTTATTTAGATTGTAAAATATTTTATAATCTAAATCATTGGAACACATTTTTTTCCAAATAAAGAGGTTTTGGTATACAACCAGAAATGTTAACTCTGTTTATAAAAAAAAAAAAATTGTTAACTCTGAAGGCCCATTTTCCTAGCTCATGGGCCACAATGTTTCTAGATCAATTAACCCAGCGTTTCAATACCAACAACAGACGGCAGTGCTTCCCTCTTGACACGACTCAAGATTCAAGGAGGGGGAGGGGGGGGGGGGGGTGGCAATCTTATCGCATCCAAAAACGGCGTGTCGTACGGTAATGACACCTAACTCCACTACAGCAAACCACAAGCAATTGACAAAAGGCCAGATGGCAATTACTATTCTCTTTCTTCACACGCAAAAGGAAAGAGGAAAAAACACAATAGTCAACCTCAATATTCCCCACAACAATGCCACGTGTCACTTGATGGTACATCTCACAAATATCTTCTTGGCATCTTTCTACCCCTCTCTCTCTCTCTTCTGCTTTACTTTTTGTCTTTGATTGCTAGTCTCACCTTCTTTGGCTTTCCCTTCTCTTCCATCCAAGAGGTACGTTCAATTTCTGTAAAAATATTTTGATTCTAAATTTTGGCATATGATGCTGAAGATTATTGTTTGCTTATCTGGGTATTCTTGTTTCAATATGTTTTTTTTTTAATTTTTCCTGAACATATTCTAAAACTTCGGTGCAAATCAAATGGTTGTGATATTTGTTCTTTAGAGCTCTGTTATCTGTGTATACAAAGTTATGAACTTTAGACTCAGTCTGGAAGCTGACATAGTAATAATCTTATGTTTTTGGATTTTTTTTTTTTTTTTTTTTTAGCTTTATACAGTTGTACTGTTGCACAACTGCAAGCCAAGCCTTGTAGCTTAACTGGTTCGCATCATTTAGTATTGACATCCCGGGTTTAAATCCTCTCACCCCAACTTCTATTGAATTATCCCAAAAAAAAAAAAAAGAACCAACAACAAAGCCTTTGTTCCAAAATGTTTGTGGTTGTCTATGAATAATTTTTCCTTTTTAAGTCTTAGGTTAAAAACAAAAGTTTCACCTTACTACTTTGTTGTACTCAAAATTATTGTTCTTAACTGCTTATGACTTATTTTAAGCTGATCATGTGCAACATAGTCGCGTTTATGAAACAAATATTGAAATTCATGTTCTAATAGACTACCAAGTTGTCCCAAAAGCTTAAAGTGTTAAAAAATAGTCAATATATGGGATTTTTAATTTTTCAAATGGGAGATAGAGTGAAGATAAGGTTTGAACTCAGGACCATCCGCTTTGATATTATGATAAATTACCAATTACCCTAAAAACATAAGCTATTAGAAAATGATGAATTTAATTGCTTAACCATAATTCTAACATGTGCCACCAAACAGAGCTTAAGATGTGTAGTACAACGTGACAATGCATTATTGTTGATTTACTGGTAAATGCTTTTGCTGAAATAATTGCTTTTTTAGAGTTTATGAATATTGTTATTTGTGCATAAAAAGTCTTGCAAACAAATAGATGTGATAGAACAATTACAGTCATTGATGGCGTGTACTGTAATTTCAATATAATTGTAGCAAAATTTAAACCATTTCCATTGCTTAATCTGCAAGTTAGGTAATGGTGTACTGCATAGATTGTTATCGGCTTTAATTGAATCATGTTGTGGCAGGAATCTTGACATTAACAATGAAGATTGCCAAGGGCAAAGTGTCGACAAGGAAGGACAAAAAGGAAGTAGCACTGCCAGTTGAGGAGAGGTACTTCCGTTAGCATTAGATTTTGTATGTAGTCAATGTTTTTCTTTTAAATAACTTCATTATTCTAAGTGCAACTTTTTGTCTAATTTTGCGGTATTAGCTTTAAGCCTTTAAGTTTAATTGTTGATTAGGAAGTCTTAAAAACATCCTTGTTTCATTTAAGAACTGGGTGTGTGGTGTTTTTTTAGTGAATTCTAGTGTCATACTGTCATGTATATGTATCCCTTTTTCAGAAAGGTTGGAAAGCGAAAGGCAGCACTTAAGGCTGATAAGAGTCGCTCAAAATGGACCAAGAAAGCAAAATTGGGCAAAAAGGACCCTGACAAACCAAAGCGGCCTCCTAGTGCCTTCTTTGTTTTTCTGTAAGTCTCTCCTGATCTCTCCAATGGTTTTGTTATTGTTTCTAAAGACTCACAAAAAATATACTATGGAATCTCTGTAGAGAAGAGTTCAGAAAGACTTACAAGGAAGAGCATCCCAATGTGAAGGCTGTTTCAGCTGTAAGCAATTTACCTAATAGTATGTGTCCATTCTATTATAAAGTATTGTTACTAATCTAGTTACTGGATACTGTAATTGAAGGTGGGAAAAGCTGGGGGAGAGAAGTGGAAATCCTTGACTAAAGCAGTAAGTACTAGATTGTTTTTGTTGGAAAGTACTTAAACTGGTCAAAATGAATTGAGGACCATAAGTTGTGCGACCACCTCCTAAGCTGGTTACTTTTAACTTTGAAAACCTATGGATTCTGTTTGTAAAGGTGCTGCATTAACCTTGCACTGTCGCTTCCACTGGATCTGGCTTTGCACCAAGCACATGTTCGATGACTTTGGAACTTTGATGGCGTGGCCCAGCCAATGCCAGTGGTGTAGACTACAGGTGCCCTAAGCATTTGGTATTGCTTAGGGCCTGAAGAAAGGACTGAATGGTGGAATTTGACATATGCATCTCTTGATTGATGTGGCAAGTTGGAAATTTAGCACATATATGAATTAGTTGATATAACTAGTTATGCAAAGGGTATATTAAATTTGTTAGTGCTGTAAGTTCTATTCTCCATCTACAGCTTGATTCGTGGCTACAGAAATGTAGATACTATCTGCATTTCTCAACTAATTTTTAAGTGGACTGGATTTTGGCAGGAGAAAGCCCCATATGAATCTAAAGCGGCACAAAGGAAGGTAGATTATGAGAAGCTTATAAAAGCATACAACAAAAAACAGGTGAATCTTTTGGTCTTTCTCTTTTGGTAGAATGTAATGTTTCATCCTTTGTGGCTTTCTTTAGTCTCTTGTCTCAATCCTCAACTCAGGAAAGCGTGGTTGATGATGAAGATGAAGAGTCTGACAAGTCAAATTCTGTAGTGAATGATGAAGATGATGAGGAAACTGGGGAGGTAATCTCTCTAAGCTATGGATCCATGCATTGTCAGTTGCATATATAGCGTGTTGTTCAAGTCTTGTATGTGCAGTGGTTTTCATCTAATAGTAAAATAATTCTTCTCATCTTCATGATTTATAACCATCACCTTATTTTTTTGCTGTTAAATTAGACATAGAATCTTCGCCTTAAAGTCATTAATTTACTTGGTAACAAAAGCTGTCCAATTTTTAAGGTATCTTGAACCTTGATGCGCAATGCTGTAGATTTTGCTTGGAGCCTCACAAAATGGAACATGTTTGTTTAACCTTTTCCAAAAAAACAAAATTACTGTAAAATGTTTCAATGTCATCAATTATTCTAGATGAGAGACCTTGCTCTGGACCTCATTGTTCTTCTTATTCCGAATTATTACCACTGCCCTATGCACCATTTTTTTTTTTGGGGGGGGGGGGGGGGGGGGGGGGGGGGGGCTGTGCTTGCCTAGCCCACTTTCCGTTAAAATTGCCTCAAGTTTTAAGAATTATCAAAGAATTAGCTCTACTGAAATATAAGGCAATTACCTCCTGCCTGTGTAGAGGCTTATGACCTTGTGAACTACTTTGGCCCATTATCGGCAAACAAATGCATTTGCTGTGTAGAAGCACATAACACACACACACACGCATATATTGATTACGTCATACCTAATGCCTGTATATTCTCCTTTCATTTCTTCTTTTTTATGTTTTCATTTGATTTTGTATTGGTGGCTTTTACTTATGTAAAGGGTGAAGAAGATGATGATGAGGACGATGACTGAATCAGGCATGCTTTGGAGTTCCAATGCACAAGTTCTGGACTTTGTGCAATTGTACATTTGATCTATGTTATATTTGGTTGGTTTTCCTGAAATTGAGATTGCCGCTCTTACAAGCTGCTAAGTAGTATATGTTACTTGGAAGTTTGTTTCCATTACTAAGTACTAACGTTTAAGTGGTTCTTGTATTGTATCTATGTTCGTCATCTGTTTCTTATATCTGGTAGTTATAGTTTGTCATAGCTTTATATATATGGGAAAGCAATTAAATGATCACAACTTTACAAGAGCTCAATAACTTTCAAGATCCTTTTTAAAAAATTTATTTATATATATTGAAAATGTTTTCCTAATTTTAAATTAAGTGGGCCTGAGACAGTGAAATCAAAGCTCATCGCCACATGAATCTAACTTTATGTTCATTGTTCACTATTTTCAACCATTTTATTTGTATGGTTTTAACTGCTAGAGAATTACGTGAATAGCATGCATCTCTTGATATGTAGGTTATTTTAATGTCAGAGTAACCTTAAGATTAAAATTGAATAGAGTTCCAATTTCGTACAACCTTATCAAGCATGACACAACAAGTGCATCATCATTTTATTAGAGTGGTTAGTCTTGCACATGCACATAACTCAAAGCACAAATAGATAGATTCTTATGTACTAGAATAGCAAACTATTGCATATTTCATGTACTTCCAATGAAGAAATGCAGGGCCTGAATTCTGCTGTCATGGCAATCTGTTCTGGGAAATTGAGATCAGTAATGTCTCAACAGGCTGAGATTACTGAGAAATGACACCGTGAAATTATCGCTCTCTTTTCTGCGTAACTGTAAAAATCGTCGTTCTTTTTTTGTTTGAACGTGAAATTCATCATTCAAATATATACACAACAAAGATGTGTATCGCTAGAAGTTGGCTCGAGTATTGAGTTGGTTTGTATGTTGTTCCTTTTGCTGTTTAAATAGTTCGACTGGATCATGTGAAGTCCATCTAACCCATAAAACATGCTCAAGGTACTAAACCCATCTTAGATTCAATGTGGGTCTTCCCTTGTCAAACAAATGATCGAAAAGTTCAAATTCTGGCCCTCCCCAAAATAAGAGGGTGTCTCGTGTAATCAATATAAATACATCTTTCATTTATGAATCCTAAATAATTATGGAGTTTACAATTTATATGTTGTGAGAGAAATGATGTATATATTGAATATAAAAGACAATTATAACTCAAATACAAGCAAACAATGCCTAGGAAGTTCACTGAAAAGGAAAACGAAATCGTACAAGACCCTTGAATATAAGATTAGCACTAATCAAATGGCTCAGTATACTTTTTATCTTCAAATTAATTATCCAATATAGCCACTCATGATGCCACATATTTCTAGCTCCCTGATTTACTAAAAAAAACAATTAGCATTTGATCATCTGAGCTTTTGTTATGGTTGAAAATTTCCATGATTATGCCATGTAGAGGGTTATAAAATGAAGAGAGAAAAATTATAATAGGTTGGCATTCAATTTGGATACAAGTTTCATGTGGTCCAGTCCTGAGAAAAGTATTCATAGTGAACTCTTACCAATATCCATGTTTTTGGATCATGGGCTACTGTTAAAAGTTGATCTTCATAGTTCTTATACAGATATTAAAAGGGCAACCACTTTTGAAGCCATTATTATATTTTAGTTATAGGGCAAAATCCAAGCTTTATGAAAGTCTGATCAACAAATAGGCTGTAAAGAAAAGAATGATGAGATTAAGAAGAAGAAAAAAAAGGGCGGGGTTTTAGCAAAATGGTCATGTGGGAAGCTTAAGAAGCCATGATATCACACGTGCCAGTGTCGAAACATGTTGCCGGAAAGCGAGAATGTGATGGCCACATGGTCGAGTGGGACAAGCCAAAGTGGACAACAAGTGCCATCATCGTCAATCAAAAAGCTAAAGTTAAAGAGAGAGAAGGAAAAGACTCCCACAATCCCAACATATATAAAAAACCTATCTTTAGTATTTTTTTTTTCTTTTGTGTTCTTATGCTAATCATGATTTAACATATTATTTCACTCTTTATCATTGTATCGCATAATCTCCAACATTAATCATTCCCAATGTCAGTTCCAACAACATTGATGGCACTCTGTTATTAGTATGAATTAATGAAATATCTTTTGGTACACTTCTTCGTGTCGAAGATTATTACTGTCCTACTAATTCAAGCGTGCACGTGCGGCAGGGTGAACGACCCTTTTTCATGTATTGCTGCTGGGGTTTAGGGTGAGTTTGAATAAATTGTTGCAAAATGGTATTTTGTGTTTAAAATGAGAGCTTGTATAAAAAAATTATGAGTAGCTATTGTTGAAAAACAGAGTTTTGAGATTTTAAAAACACCTTTTTAGGTTCTCGAAATGCCTCACTAAATGAACTTTTAGTCAATAAATGGTACTTGATTAACAAGACTCTGACGTAATATTGTTAACATTAAAAATGCATTTTACACATTCTTTGAAGTCACATTTAAATTTGTCTTTTTAACTTTCCTAACTTATAATACATGTTTAATTTTTTTTTTTTAGAGAGTTTTAACCTATGGCGTCCACTCCTGATGATAGCTCTTTATCATCAGACCAAGACACCAATCAGTTTTTGGTGTAGGCGGGGATTGAACCCCAGATCTCTTATACAACCATCAGAGACTTTACCAGTTGAGCTAACTGGAACCCACATACATGTTTAATTTTTAAAACCTGCAATTCACACTATTAATTGTTACAACAATGTTAATTTTATGTCCAAAATAATGTTTCCTTCTTTGAATGAATTAACAGGTTAATAGTTGAGGGTATAAATTGCAAGTTTTGAAAGTTAATGGACTAACTTATAAGTGATTATTTTTTTTAGAAATAATTTCAATCTATAGCATTCGTTCTTGATGATTGCTCATTATCATCAGACGACAAAAAACTTTACCAACTGAATTAATTGAAATCTACAATTTATAAATGATCATAAATAAATATAAAAAATTGTAATACATTCTAACATATTGTTACTGGTAAACTCTATATAATTATTGTGGGAGTAAAAGCCCAAAATTATGTGTTCGGCCTAGGGCCTTATTTGAAGACTAAAGTGTGTCCGAAAAGAAGAAAATGGTTGAGAAAGACCCCAGGTGGGGGAGATATACTTGGAATGATCAAGGAACATAGTCCGAAGAGAGCATCAATAGTCCGAGGACTGTGTTATCCTCGGATATAAAGAATCTCAGTTAAGCAAGTACCTGAGAGGTTCGAGTGACCTTCCTGACGGTTCCAATGATAAAGATAAACCTCATGCATGCATAGAGATGATAAGAATGGATAAATATCTTGAGGAAAAGTTGCTACCACCACATTAAATGCACTGCAACAACTTTTCTGGCCGTATTAATGTGGAGAAGACTCCTGAACAGTGCATTCTCAACCACCACCACTCATAGAGAACCATAAAAGATGTTAGATGGGATATACACTCAAGGGAAGGCTCAGATGACTAGATGGGATATACACTCAAGGGAAGGCTCAAATGACTAACAAGTGTACGATGAAGATGATTTAAAAATAGACTATATAATGTAAGAGGTCTCCCAGAGGGAAGGGGGTCTAGAATATTTCTAAGAGTAATAGATGCACAAGTTTGTTTCTTCGGACAGGAATATATTCAAGTTTCAAGTTTGTTCTTACATTGATTCATTAAAAAAACCATTATTCAACGTCGTTGAACTCACAACCTACATAGCTCTTTCACCCACCCTCTACAAATTCATTATTTTGAGTTCATTGAGTTCATACTCCAGATCTTTTGGACTTGGACTACAAATCTTGACCTTATAATTATAAATTATAATAACCTATATATCATATATGTAGAATTTGAATACTTCAATTTTAGTTTGAAGGCAGAATAGGAAAGGGAAAAAGTGAGACAATGCTAAATGTAGTTGTCATTTTGTCTTGTCTAAAAGAAAATTTGCATGTACCATACTTGCAGAGTGAATCATATATTTTAGTTCATTTTTCACCCCCTTTTTCCTTATCAATAGCACCTTGCTGGCCATCGAAATAAAGCGAAGCATTTGGAGTCCGAACCTTGTAATGGGAAAGTGGTTGCAAAATGCGAACTGAGGTACTAGGTAGTACTGTTGAAGGGATGTGATAAGCATAATATTTATTGAAACATTAGCCAAAACTAAAGGACATGTTGACAATCGAGGATTCCTAAAACCTACTCAGCTACTCTGTTTACATATAATTGGCTAGCTATGGCCCCTGAATATACAACAAAAAAGTACTCAAAAGAAAAAATAGTAGATCGAAACCGCGTTTTTACTTTTTTCTGTTTCAACCTATTCTTGTCAAGCAAATAGAGGATTGGGTTGATTATTTTAGGAAATTAAGCTTAGAAACCAACTAAGTCGATTAGTGAATGATTGGTGAAGGTAAACATAAAACATCCTATGAATTTGCCCCAAGAATTGGTTTAGGCCTTTAGGAGCTTCTTCTTTTCTTTTCTTTACTTTTTTTTTTTTTTAATGCTTCATGCATCCATAATATCTCAAATTTAAACATGTTAATAAACAAAATCTCAAAACAACTCCTAATAAATTTCTCACATATCTAGAGAATTTGATCCGGAATATCTCGAGTTTAAACATGTTAACAAACAAAATCACAGAACAACTCCTAAGAAATTTCTCACATGCCTAGAGAATTAGTCAAATACTCTAATAATACTAGACACTCACATTAACCCCCCCAAAAAAAGTGCCACAATATTCAAACAAATTATGAGGCATTAGAGGACAAGAAAGAAGAATTTTAAGTGGGGTTTTTGTCTAATTAGACTTGATTGGAGACAAAGCAACCAAACCCCTAAATATTCTGAAGAAAATTGGCCAGCATTTCCCATCAAACTTGTCACAACTCACAAACCACCTTTAAAGAGAGTTTCCACACAATCAATATTTAATTGAGCTCTAGGTAGGATTTCGCTATGATGCCTTTCCAATAAGAACGTCTCCCACATTTTTGGTACTATGCTTGAAGAATCTCAAATAATGATATAAACGTCGCCTAAGCTCTTTTTTTTTTCATTTTTAGTGAATCGACAATCTATTCCGTTGTACCAATAATTCCTTTTCAGTAAGTATACCCTTGAAAGTTGAAACTCGTCTCATAAAGGAGAGGTTAACCTTAGGAAAAATATAGTTTTATACTTAAAATAGTATATATATATATATATATATATTTATTTGTAAGTCAATCACTGAAATTATGAAAAATGAGACTATAGGCGCTAACATAATCTTAGAAAGAAAAAACATTCAATAATCCATGCACATCTTGCAACCTTTTTTATAAAATTTTAGTCTTAAACTTTATCATATAAAGAATTTTTTTTGTTAGTGATAGATTATGAATATTTCTGATTTTCAAATCCTTTTTTCAAAGTAACCTCTTTTTAATAATCTCTCTTGGTCAGCAACTAATAAATTAAATATAATGGCCCTGCAAGAGGCCTGGCTTTGAATTCAAATATAATCCAGCCCAATCTTTGACCCCTGACGCACCTACTAGGCATACTGCTACAGCCTAAAATTCTAAAACCAGGCATGGACCGGCCCCACAAAATCAGTTTTTTTTTTTTTTTTTTAAAGAAAAGATAAACAGATATATATATATATATATATATATATATATATATATATATATATATATATATTTTTTGATAGGAGATATATTCTTTTTTAAAAGTACTATAAACCATCATTGATTAGAATTACTAAGGTTAGGAATTATTATTTATTTTCACGGCCAGCTTGGGACAGGTTCATCATGTCTAAAGTCCAAATTTTAAGTAAGAGTATATATATATATATTAATTACATATAGTTTCTCAAGTGTATATATATATATATATATATATATTATAAATACATTTTTCTTCTTTTTTATATGTAAAATTACTAATTATGTTTTTTGTGGTTAGGTTTTATTAGCATCTTCTTTTCAATTGATAAACAACTAATTCGACTAATCTTCTTGTGTAATAATCAATCTAAACTATAATTTTATTAATCTTTATTTTTAAAAAATTTCTTTACGCAAAAACAATTCTAACAAGTAATGTATGTAAAATTCTATAAGGAATACATGCTTAAAAAATAGTCTTTTATATAGTCAATAATTGCTCTTACAGTTTTGAACAACATCGTTGTTATTTTCATTATTGTTTTTATGTTGTAGGGATGACAACGAGGTGGGACAAAATCAGATAGCGGCATTTTTTCATCCCCAATTAGGTGGATATTTCTTGGATGAAATAGAGATAAGAGAGAAAGCAGAGGGACATCGATGAAAGTGAATGAGACAAATATTTTTTTGGGAGATGATAATAGCATATATATATATATATATATATATATATATATAAAATAAATCAAACTATAGGGAGGAGAAATAGGTTAGGGCATGTCCATCTTTGAGGCAGGAAAAACCCGCATATGGAGGAACAAGGTAGGACGGATTAAGGCATGGAATTTTGGCCATCCCTACTATGTTTTATTATTCTATTACATTCTAAATCTTTTTTATTTATGAATTTACTTTTCATGTGTAATTTTTTCATTTAAATTTTCTATTTTATATCTTTTATATTGCTAGTAACAAATTTAACAAAAAATACTATTTGAGATTCAATTAAATTTCATATTCTTTTGTTTTCCTTTAAGTTTTTCATGGCTAGATTGATATTTTTAGTATAAATTTATAATAACAAGTATTTAAAAATAAAAGAAATGCTATCTTGAATATTAAATTATAATTTGACAATAATAAAACAACATTTAAATTGTATAATAACATAATCTAATTTATCAAATACAATATTACAACTTCACTAAACAGTATGTACGTGTAAATTAGATTTGAACTTATATGGGAGAATGAATAAATTATCTAATAGTACATCTCGGTGGAAAAGCTCATGAGTGACAAAAATGCAAGCTTCAACATCATAATATCAAAAGAAGAAGAAAGTGATAGCAAGCGCGTAAAGTGGACACGAGATTAGGTGAAAAAACCTAAAAAAGGGATGAAAAACCACGATTTGAGGAAGCAAAAAAATATTCTTGTTCTGTTCAGCTCTGTATATGTATGGAAAAGAGATCACTCTTGTACAATCGGGGTGTTCTTCCTTAAAAGAGAGACTGTTAAGCTTCTAAGTGAACATTAATGGTGGATTTAGGAATTGTGGGTGGTTACTTTGAGGGAACCAGTCCTCCTTAGAATAAGGAAGAGAGAGAGAGAGAGTAAGAGAATCAAGAAGAGTAAATTGATATTATTTCTGTTATGCTCTCATGTACACCATACAATCCCTTTATAGCTAATTCCATACATCTTGGCAGTTACTAGCCCTTCTAACTAACTTTCCCGCCCTTTTTATCCTAATTATACAACCCCCTGTACCAACTCATTTATACAGACCCGATACACTCATTCGATCACAACAGCTTATTACAATCAATTACAACCCAATTACAACATCTACACAGAGTCTTAACAGAGACATTGTTTTCTACCTTACTATCTTATCAACTTTCTATTCTCTTCTCAAAAGATCTATACTTGGGTTCTTACTCTAAAAGTCCAGCTACATGTTCCTCTTATGATTTGAGGAATATGGCTGAGTACAAAGATAGGTGTCAAGTCATCATTTTCCTATTTTGGACCTTACTACAGTTGTGGTATTACTTGGTGACTGGAGAAGAGAGAGTATGCCAACATCAGCACTGTGGCATGTGGGTAGGTGACTTTGCCACTACATAGGGAACAGCTTTTGGGCAACAAGAGGGACATTAGAAGCACTGTAGGTGATACACGTGTCCTTGAAGTAGTCTAACATGCACTCAACCAATAAGGGTGTTTCTATAGTTGCTGACCTTAGAAAGTCACTATCTCTCTTTTTTGAGTGCTTGAGTACTATGTCAGATGCATATCTTACTTCCTTCCCAAGGCAGTCACGCCTTTAACACGGGCTAAGGATAAAACTTTATAGCTAACGTTTCCTCTTCCTTTGCTCACAACCACTCTACATGTAAAGTCTATATCCAGCCACATCGACATTCTCTCATGCCTTGATTGGTGTACTGTACACAATACAATCACTAATAGCCTCGACCTACTTAAGCAAAAACAATTTAAAAAAAAAAAAAGATTAATCAATACTAACCAAATTCAACATTATATTGTCTTATATGACATCTCACCATTTGGCCAAATCACTATTGAACCCGTGGTTGTCAAAATTGCTATCTAGATCATAAAATTGTATGATTTTACGATCTCACTTCACCAAAATGTTTAGAATCACATTAGTATGGGATCCTACCAATTCTAGCAAAAACATAAATTTTTGGTTTTTTTTTTTTTTTTGGGATAACTTTTTTTTTTTTTTTTTTGGGTAAAGCTTTAAGGTGGTTGTTGTTGTTGTTGTTGTTGTTGTTTTTTTTTTTTTTTTTCCTCGTGTTATGATGGTATGAATTTTTATTTTATTTTTATAACATTATGTTAACCTAAATAAATGTTTTCCGGTTTCTAGTTCACTTGTAATCAAAATGAAGGAATGTTTCATCATTTCTAAATGAAGAATTTGATATTGACTTTGCTGCCTTTTAAGCTATAATGTTGTTAAATTTGTTTGATCAAATATACTAATTTGTGTTCTAATATTACTAAAATATTTTTTATATATAATTTTATCAATTATGCTTGTATTTGTATATTGATTGATTGATTTTTTTGAGCATGCTCTTTAATTGTTGCTGAGTGGTATAACTAGAATAGTTGAGTGTGAAATTGTATCGTGATGTCTTTTGCAGTTTTAGTATACAAATATATAATGTCTACATAGATGATGAGATGGATGATGATGATTAGGAATTTAGGATGGTAGTTATAAGAACCTTAGAATGAGAATAATTAAATGTTCACTTCACCTTAATATTCATTTTGCTTTTGGATTTCATATTGTAGTTAGCTAGTTTCCATTTGCTAACTTATTTTGGATTTCAAACTTGGAACTTAGAACTTGGAAAATATTTTCCCTATGTTTTGATAAATGTTATGGTGTTTGGTTGTTAATTAAATATTTATTGAACTTTTTAAATACACTGGGTCAAAACTTAAATATATTTGTTTCATTAGTATAAACTTAGCAATGTATGACATGCAAATTACATTATATGGTGCAAATCTTAGTTTTTTTATGGATGAATTTATAATTTACGTGATTATTCAACATACAAAGTTATTATCAATATGTTTTTTGCTTTAAATATGAAAAGATTTAGAATCTTACGATTTATGATCCGATTCTATGATCAACAATCCCACTTACCTTTAACGATCCTACGTAGGATCCTGATTTTGACAACCTTACTTGAACCTCATCTTTTGATCAAGGGGGAGAAAATATGAGAGGAGAAGGAAAGGTGACCATATAATTTACTAAATTTTAAGTATATTTTGGCCACTTTCCCTTCTACCCTCTAGTCCTTGCCCTCCATCTCCTTCCACTCCAACCTTTCCCAAACTCATTACACACAAATCTTACATTTTTTTTTCATCACAAATGTCCCATTAATTAAAATAGATCTCAAAATTAAGAATCCAATAATTGAAAGTCAATTTATGTATTATTGTAACAAAGAATGGAATATTGTTGAATTTATTGCCACACATACTCTCACATTGTTGCACCACGTACCCATACCACCCTCATGGCACACACAAATCATAAAGGAAAGTGTCACAGTTATCACCAATTTTACTACAAATTAAATACAAATGATGTGATAATAAAGGTAATTGATATCACTTAACAACAAAATGAATGAATTTTTAATTACTTTTAAATGATTGGCGAGGTTTTAGCTTGTAAAATTTATGTAATAAAAATGGTAATATTTCCTACATCACCTACTCATAAATGAATATGAGATTATCCTATTTATGGTGTTGCCCTTTTTACCATCCAATATATATATATATATATATATATATATATAATTTTTTTTTTTTTTTTGCTGAATAAAAAAAAGGTCCTCCAATGTGGGTTCATCGGCCCCATGCCATGTGATGAAAATTGATAATACTATGTGTACTACACGAGTCTTGTTGAAACTATCGTTCAAATAATTGATCTCTGAATGCTGGGACAAAGACTCCCATCATCAAGCTACATCCCCTTGTGGTAGACTATGTAATACATGATATGGTATCTCATACATTTTTTTTCACAATACGTAGACACACGAAACAGATCCCATGTTTTGTGATACTGGAGATATATTTACCATATCCATAACAGGCATGATTCAAGTTTACTATGCTTCTATATATTTTTTTAATATATGTTTCTAGTTGCTTTGCAAAGAAGACAAATGTGATATGTGCAGTTGGTTTAAGACCCATTTGAGGGCCATTATCTTCCTCTTTCCCCTGCATTTGGAAGGGGTGAAAGAGGAGGGAATATTAGGAATAGGAAGTAAAAAATGGATACGAGGGAAGGAAAAATAGATAGAAGAGAAGGTAAAAACAACCAGCCTGGGCCCACTTTTGTGATCCGACCAAATTGGGGTGGAACCGGAGGGAGGCACTGTAATGAAAAAGTTTTGCAAGTACTCTTGACTTTTAGTCGTGGACAAAATTACGTTTCTACCACTATACTTCAATCATTCTTTCTACTACAGTGGCATAAAAATAAATTAACATATCTTTCATATCTTTCCCTTTGTAAACCAAACAAAAGAAATATAACAATACTCCTTCTATTTCATTTTCTCTTTTCTTTTCTTTCCTATTTTCAAATATGTTAGGATCTTAAGTGTGTCGGCTATTTTTTTTCAAGTAATTAAAACTTTCAATGCATTGTATCTTGTATTTTGTGGATTAAAAGTGTATTGAGTTAGGGAGGTGGAGTGTTGCAAGTGCTGAAGTTGAAGCTGTTAGTTGCATAATTTCACTTTTTGTCATCTGAGGGATTTTATTTATATTTTTCTCTATTGTTTCAACTTATAACTCTATATATACTCTCATTTCCCAAAAAATTGAGACATTCAATTCCCATATGAAATTTTAGAGAGAACTCATAATCTCTAGAGCGAAACCTAGACTTATCTCTCTATCTTCTCCCTCTCTCAATTGCCAAACTTAAGACAGGAGATTAAACCCATCACACCTAGCTTTTCCTCTAAGTTGTGAGTGTCAATTGGAGCTTTACGAAGCATTAGAGCCACAACAACACACCCAAGAAGACTTGGAGATTGTAATTGGAGCTCAATTGCAAATCCAAAACTAGAGTGGAGAAAAGACTTGCAAAACCAGTTGCTAGCAACAGTTTGGAAGGATCAAGTGCATTGTTTGCTTCTTAACTTGGAATGTTTTGTATATAAAGAATACTGCAACTATCTATTCAAGTGGATCATTTTTGACAATGAGGGTTTTAAGCTTAGTACTCGAGTTTTCTTCTTCAACAACACATTCATGTGTTATGGTTGTATTTTGATTGCATGTGTGTATTAATTATATATTATGTTTTTAACATGCCTTTAATCCATGATTATATTAATTGGTTAACCACTTCGATAATTGGACTTAATTGTTAGGTTAGCCTAAAATCAACTAAACAGTAATTAGAATTAAAATTTGGCAATACTAGCTAGTATGGTAAATTTCTAATCTCTCTCTCTCTATATATATATATATATATTATATAGGAGAGAGAAAATTTTATTTTCTCATCCTTTATCATTTCTTTTCCTTTCCCTTGCAACCAAACACGGTGGTTCGTGACTTGGTTAGATATCAATTGTTAGATTTCCAACTTTGATCATCTGTCACAAACTCCATACATCACCTGTCAGAGGAAGCAAGACGAATCAAACATTATTACAGATTCAATCAAAATCTAAGGTTGAGTACGACCTTGATTTTGGACCAAGTAGGAGAGGGTGGTTTTAACTTGTTTTCAATCACTTTCGCTTGGAGAACTAAACGCCAAAAATCCAAGAAACAACCATAAGCCCCCAGACAAATGCTCTAAAAGATTTGCATGTGAACGTGCTCCAATCTAAAGCCTTATCAGATCCCAATAATGTTACTTCTTCTCACTACCGCACACAAAAATACACACATTTTGCCACAATTTTGTCTTACATGACAAACTGTATACTTCGGTGATGTAATCTAAAATTTTATTTTATTAATTACTGTCTTTCATATAAAATAGTTAGAGTATTTAGATTAGTTCGTGCAAAAATTTTTATTTATTTTAATACAAGAATCTATCTTTTATATTTTACATATTCACTTTTATCTCACAACAAATTGCCTATTTTACATTATATTTTATTAAAATTATAAATTTTTCTTAAATTTTTTCATTATTTCTCTTTTTTCATACAAATTAAAAAATTACAATTAACTATTTCCCTTTAAAATATATAAAATTTATATGGTTATTATAACAATCTTATAAATGTACCCAATTAGGTACGACTGAAGTGAAACATTTTTAAGCAAAACAAAAATAAGTTTCACACTTTTTTTAATTATACACCCACACGTGTGTTGACAGCTGTTAATATACATGAAATACTAGATTACTAGCATTATTGACACAAGTAGCTGTAGCTCTTCTCTCAGAGTCGGTGTCGCTGTCATATTATTAATTAATGGGGGTAATGGAGCCACACGTGCACATCTGTAGGACCCATTGTGTGAGAGAGAGCGCAGGGTAGCACAAGGCAAGGCATGCAGATAGCAGAGACATAGGGAAGATGCACACTAAAATCTTGTAGTATTCCCAGCAGAGTGTTCAGTGCACACGTGTGATACAGACCTCGTGTTTAGTAGCAGACCAAGTTGACTATTTCGTACGTCACTATTTCTGCATTTAGTCATGAATGAACTGTGTTTAGTGTTTACCATGAAAGGATGGCATGGCATCCCCGGACCTCAAATCCCAATTGCTCGTGAGGTCAAAAGTGTGATGAGCAGAGAATTTCGTACATGTAAAATTTAATAGCATAGTCCAAAATTGTTTTCAATTTTTCACTTAAAAAACAAAAACAAAAAAGAGAGAGTTAATATTAGAGATGTTATAAATCCCATTTTATTATGAGAGTTTTTACAAGCTAATGATCTCATAAATCCTAATAAAATAATTCAAATATTTATTTTTGAATGATTAAAGGTTTTTTTTTTTTTTTAATTTTTTTTATAGAAACAAATGGTTAAATTTATTGCATCACATTTATTATCATATTAAATTTGTATAGTTTACATAGTAAAATTTATAATAATTTTAGATTTTTATTTTAATTTATTTAAAAGGCTTATTTTTAGAAACTTATTTAGAAGACTTATTAACCCGTTTGTGGTTAAAGGATTCAGTCAATCAACAAATATTAGGAAAAATTATTTGATCTTCATAGTATTTTTGATGTATACTTCATTCTAATAAAAAAAAGACAAAAAAAAAATAATAATAATTCACAAAAAAAAAAAAAAAAACATAAACTTCAAAACTCATGTGAAATGAATTAAGTTTTGTAATATAGATAGATTGTTCTTATTGGGATGAAATTTCACATGACTGTATTTTTAGAATACCTATTAATTACCCAAAAAATTGGATAAAAAATCATGTTTTTAAATCATAACTCGTTTGACGTTTTATAAAATTATTATATATAAAGAATAACTACATTTTAGCATCACAATTTTTCATAGGAATGTTATCAAGTACCCAATTGTAACACTTATTTTAAAGTACTTTAAAATAAGTGTTATTTGCTATTTTTTCAAAATGCCAAACACCTTGTTGTACGACTTGTTGTTGAAACAACATCATTTGATGTTAAATAGTACTCACATTAAAAGAATTACATCATTTTTTATTTTTGGATAGAGAATTATATCAATTAATGTATCTAGAAACTCAATTTTTAATGGATGTGACTGTATACAATTAGCTAGTCAAATTTTCTATTTTGATCCTAACTCGTAAGGTTCTCATAATACTTCGTAAGTACTATAAAGTATAAATACATACTCCTCTCTTCTCATATAATAGTGGATCTAACTAATTAAATTTATAGTAAAATCCATAATTCATATGTGAAAGAAGGGAGCATGCATTTATGATATTCCCAAAGTATTTTATAATTTTTTACTGAAGAGCATGTCTATTTTATGGAACATGTTAGAGATACAAAAAAATTTTAAAATTTTTTATAAACTACTAATGTGGTGAATGATTATTGGTTAATGAAAAAGTGATATTAGTGGTACGTCAAATGAAAACCAGCAAGAAGTTAGCCTCAACGACAGTTTGTAAAAATGTTATAAAATAATTTGTAATTGTTACCAGTGAATGTTAAAATTGCTTTATTAATTTGTGATAATTTATTATCATTTTTTTTAAAAAAAATTTGAACTCTGTGTGTTTGTGTGTGTTGGAGCTCAAGAAGAGCACGTAAAAGAGCAAATTGGTGTGATATCAAGCCAATAAAGTTGGATGTATAGAAAAAAAAAATCTTTCATCAAATAACATCCATGATTATGAAACTCCTCGTTGCCCTTTTATGATGTGTAAGTAGCAACTCCCTCGTAAGATAGTAAATTGACAACTCAGTGAACAACTTTAACCCGATGAATTTAATCACGATTGGACGGGTCAGTGGCCATCACATTACATTATCGTGTGACGGACACAAAGAAAAATTTCCACTTGAAATTTATATTCTCTCTTTTTCTCATACCAACACCTATGATGATTGAGAAGTCGACAATTGAATGCCAAACAAGTTAACTTGCTGCTGGAAATGTATATAATTCAAAATTGACATGGATTATGAGTCAGCGAGTACAACCTACATGGATATAGTGAGTGAATTATTCAAACAAAGGAAAGTTTTCAAATAATTAAATGTTTAACTTTTTTTAATTTATGATTCGATAATTAAGAGAGAAGGATTTGAATCCTAGAAGTTAGATGTAATAATAAAACTTTTATTAACCCTAACATCAGACTTTCAATTTTCAAAAAATATCTATGATAATTAAGGAGTTGATCGTCAAAGGATGCCAAACACATACGCCTATCTACTGTGGAGAGAGAGAGAGAGAGAGAGAGAGAGAGAGAGAGAGAGAGAGAGAGAGAGAGAGAGAGAGAGAGAGAGAGAGAGAGAGAGAGAGAGAGAGAGTTCAAATTAAACTAGGTGTAACTTTAAGTAATATTACACCACTCAATATTTTTTTAATTGGATGTAAATTTTGAAAAATCAACCGTTGGATTACATTATCTTTGTATATTCTTCATGTTTGCAAAATTTTAAGGTAATCAAAGATCAATAGTAATATCATCAATTAATTGTTTAAATTCAAGTTTTTGTAGTTTAAAATATTGCATGAAATGAGTTTATGGATTGAATAATAAATAACACCTGATTTGTATAAAAATTGGCATGCACGTTAAAAACATATAGAATATGTAATTCAATTGTGAGATTTTCAAAATATAAATTCAATAACAAGTTATTGGGTGATGTTGATCTGTTTCTCTGTCGCTAAGAAAGCTGGGTTTTTTCCCTCTTCTCTTAGGTAGTAGAAGTTTTTGTCCCTTCTCTAAAGGAGAGTTTGTTTTTTCTCTGTTTAATTTGTTCCTATGTCCTCTGGAGTCACCAAGTGTGCCTCTTGAGTTTGTTGGTTTGTTTTGTTCGAGGGTTTTGGGATACACTTTTACTCCTCCTGTTTCTCTTCTACCCAGTGTTACTTCTCTTTTTATTCTTCACTACTCACCATGGAAGACCTCACAATAAATTTGTCTGAATTATCTCTATCTGATAGAGAACATGCTGGTTTTGTCCTCCCAAAAATTCATAAATCAGGGGAATACATTATAGTAGCAAAGTTTTTAACTTCATGCTATCTCATTGTAGAGGTAGTGGTTCGTACGTTTCAGCAGCGATGGAGGTCGGTGAATGGTTACAAAATTCGAAATCTGGGAGATCATAGGGTGCTTTTTGTTTTCAACAACAGTTCAGATGTGGAAAGGATAATAAAAAATCAGCCATGGAGTTTTGACAAACACCTTGTGGTCTTGCAAACATTTGAAGAGTTTTCAAAACTCAAAGATCTAGTTTTTGATAAAACATTGTTTCTGGTTCAGGTTCATGATATTGCAGAAAGCATTTGGGAAACCATTGGAGAGGTACGAAGGTCACCTGAATCCATAGATGATGATGGAGGTAACTTCAGTCGGGAACGTTTCACAGTGGATATTACTCTTCCTTCATTCCGTGGTAGGGTGTTCAAGCTAGAGAATGGGGAGAAATCATGGGTTTGTTTTCAGTATAAGAGAGCGGCACCATATCAGACAGGTGGAAGAAGAGAAATTAAGGTGCCTAGGTACTATGGTCAGGTGGCAACGACTGGAAAAATTTCATCGGAGGAGGGTAGTCCATCAGTTGCTGCAGTGGTGGGAAAATCTGAAACGGTAACTGAGGATGATAAGGAGAGAATTAATGCTCTAATTAATTCAAAAGGCTTGGTAACGGTAGAAACTTATTCTCATAATATCAAAATTCCGGATTTTTCTCTCCCTAATAAAATGGAATTGATATTAATTGAGAAGGAGGCTTTATCAATGTTAACTGAAAGTAATGAGGGCATTAATTCTAGCCTCATTCTAGCGCCAGATTTGGAAAGGATGGCTGAACCAAAGAAAATGGTTGAAACGGTAAGGTCACTTGAAAAGGAAACTCCTTATTATCATAAAAGCTCACTTTGGGATTCTACTCTTACTAAAATTCTGGGATTGAGTTTCAAGGTTAATAAATTTCCTTCAAATCCAGCTGGATCGGTAACGTGCTTGAGAGGAGATAATGAAGGGAGAAGCTACGGGTGTCCAACGTGTTTACTGAGCAAAGATGTGAAAGTGTTTCCTAACAATTTTGTAAAATTGTTGTATTCTTATGTTAAAAGAAACGACAATAAGGTTGCTCATAGTCTGGCTAGAAATGCACTATGCATACCAGATGTTCAAGTATGGATAGAGGATATCCCATCACATATTGGTTCGATTTTACTATTGGATGTAGTTGAATTACATTAATAAAATCCATCAGTTTTCTTCTCAAAAAAAAAAAAAGTTATTGGGTGATGTAACATTACTTAGAATTATATTATGTGTAACTTAAACCAACTCTATATATATTAGTTTCAGATTTGGCTAGATAGTGAAAGTAAATGATGCAGTCACCTAAGGCCCCAAGGAAAAAAAAGGCCTCCAAATTTTAAACAATAGGATTATTTTTTTTTTCATTATAATAGCATTAATTAAGCCCAATTATTAGTGAATAAATAAAATAACATTTTTTTATCAAAGAGAGAGAGAGAGAGAGAGAGAGAGAGAGAGAGAGAGAGAGAGAGAGAGAGAGAGAATGTTATGTCCACAACATTTTTCACAATAAATCCTAAATGGTAGGTAGAGAGGGAGAGAGAGAGAGAAAGAGAGAAATGTTATGTCCATAACATTTTTCACAATAAATCCTAAATGGTAGGTTGTTACAAACTATTATTGATGACAAAAAATTAATTTCATTAATGGGTTAAAATTAAAACCAGTAACAACTAATTACCTAGGATTTGTTGTGAAAATATTGTGAATGTAACACTTTTAAAAAAAAATACACAAAAATTCACAACATTTTTCATAAGTTGAGTTCGTTGATAGGCCAAAAATGTATTGACCTCTTATGATGAATTAATTGATTAATTAGTCAAGTTTAATTAATTAATCAAATTAACATGCAAACGTGTGAAGGCACGAACAAATCATTAATTAAACTAAGTATGCAGCAAAAAATAAATTGAGATGGTGATTTGTTTACGAATGGGGAAAATCTACACGGCAAAAACCCTATCAGGTGATTTAAGGTAACCACTCTCGAGAATTCACTATTATCACAACAAGCAGTTATAAATAAAGAAATCCTAATACCTTATACCAACTTACAGTTGAACCCTTACCCCAATACCCATTTAGACTTGTTCTGTAGTTATAATCTCTCCTTGTAATACACGACTCCCAATACGTGACTAATCAATTGCGCTAATCCCAGTATGGGATTTCAATCACCAACTAGAAAAGATTGTTGGTTGCAAAGTTCCTCAATTCATCCAGACGATGAAGATCAAGAAAATGCTTGGTTACAAAACCCTACGGTGCACAAAGACAACAATTTCTTCACAAGAATGATGAACTAGGGCAAAACTCTGTCTCCGGTCACAGTTTGTTTGAACAAATTTTGCTCAACACTTGTGCAACTTGTGTCATCTTTGACGACCCTTAAAATAATTCTTTTATATGTCTAGGGTTGTGAGAAAAAAAAAATCCAAACACATAATCACAGATTATAGTCAAAATAGAATTGAAAATCTGTTTTTCATAAATCTCAACAGATGCCTAGCTGTCAAGCTGTTGTCGAGCCACAGGACTGATCAATTCTTTAAATCTCGACAGATGGCTAGCTGTCGAGTTTTAATGACAGACACTTTCTTGGCTTAAAACTTGGACAGAGTTGCATGATTTTAACACTTGATCTTGAAACAAAATTTCTTAAAGTACTAAACATATCTTAGATCTACCCAAATACAAGTAAAGTGTGTTTTGTTAAAGAATTAAGCAGTTACATAAAATAGTGACATATATTCTTAACAAGTTAATCATATATGTCCTAACATTCGTAAACTTTTACTAGTTTTTATTTAAATCTATCACTAACATCACTTTTTTATTTACCACTATCAATATGTCACATCAACAGGTATGAAAAGTTGTCAGATTTTTTCCATAGATTTTGTAAAAAAAAATCTAGGTAATTAGCAGTAATTTTGCATATAAAACAAGATAATAGAGTTTAAGTAATATTAATTTTTAATAAAAAAATTACTAATTTTTATAAGTCTATCACTAATATTACTTTTTTACTTACCACTATTAATATATCACATCAACAGATGTGAAAAGTTGTCAAATTTTGTCCATAGATTTTGTTTTTAAAAAAAAAAAAAAATCTAGTTAGTTAGTAATAATTTTGCATATAAAACAATATAATAGAGTTTAAGTAATATTAATTTTTAATAAAAAAAATAGATTTAAATATATAAAATGACTCAATTTCAATTTTTGTCTTAGGCCCCCAAAATGCATTAAGCCGCTCTTGATTAGTTTCATCCTTAATTTTGTCAAAGCACATAAATAAGCGTCCACAAATATTCACATAATTTTTATACAATCCCTCCTACTCTTAAGTAATTTGCATACAACAGCGAAGCCACATAGTGTTTAGGGGGTTCAAATGAACCCCCTGACTTTTGGATTTTAAATTTTTTTTTTTTATATATAATAATATTTTTGAAGTTTTTATTTTGACCACCCTAAATTGAAATTTTGAATCCCTTAAATAAACTCAATAACAAATCAATTCAATATCAACATGTATCTCAACTTTTCTATTTAAAAAAAAAAAAAAAAACCAACAATTTGATCAAAAATCTAATAAAAAACAGCTAGCCTAACAACAAAAATTAGTAATTTGTTGATCTTAAATCTTAGGAAAAAAATAATTAAGTTGTAAAGTGTAAACTTTAGGAAGTGGGAAGGGGGAAGTAAAGCCAATTTATTTATTTATTTTTTAATGATTGTATTATTGCATTAAAATCTTGAACCATTAATGCAAAAGACACAAAATATATATATATATATATATATATATATATATATTCTTAATAAATTATAAAGACTAATAAGTTGTTAAAGTTGAGTTGAATTGTTGAATAAAATAATTGAAAAGAGTTAAGACAAAAACTAATAACTAATAAATTAAAATATTTGAAGCAATAATAATTAAAGTTTACTTAACAATTATAATTAATGACTTTGTTATAATAGTAAGAGACAATTGATGATTTCCAAGATTTAATTTTAGTAGCACTAATCATCAACATACTAGAGAACAATATGCTGAATGAACTTATAGTCTATCTTTTATTCTCTTGTTCTATTGTGGATAAATTTTTTTTATAAAGAGATCACGTATACCGCAAGATTCATCTCCCACTTAAGATTTATTATTTAAAAGAACTTGTGTTGACTTGAAAAATATTCACTCGAATTATAGATTGCGAAAAATGTCATCTTATCAGCCTAATAATTAAAATGAAATAAGAAAATATTATTTACAAAAAGGTCATTGTCAACTTTATAAATTTGAATGAACCCCCCCTCCCCCCCCCCAAAAATATTTTTGGACCCACCACTGTTTGCATAAGCACGCCTTTTGCCTATCCTCACTCCGCTAATATTGGATACACCTAATTTCACAATTTATTAATGTCATCGACCAAAAATAATAAATAGTCACTTTTACATAAACTCACAATTTTTTTTTTTCTACTTCTCATAGGCAACCACCTCAACATTTTGTAAAGTTGGTGTGAGTTATTTTTCTTAAAAATACTACTGCATAATTAAGCAAGTGATATTAGTACTTGGCACATTATCAAATTTTGTTAAATTAACCAAACTAGTAAAACCAATCCCAAGATATAAAACAAAATTCTTTCAAACTGGTTTAAGAGAATCTTATCTAACCCATTTCATGATAGATTATTATTTTTTTTTTTTGGTAAACTTTCATGATAGATTATAAGATACCATTAACATGTATTAAATAATTTAAATCACATAATTTATTAAATTATTTAAATAATTCACGTAACTAATTAAGCTTTCATGTAATTAAAAACATACATAAATAATCTTTTGCATTGTCACATGGGAGAAAATTTTCCTCCGTTAGGAAGAAAATTCTGAACTTTAAAACATACTGCATTGGCAGTAATTGTCATTATCTCTAAAAAGTCAAAAAGAGAAATGGTACCTTCTGTTATGGTACACGAAAAATGTGGTAATTATGAGCTTGAAATTAATTGGCATAAACTCTTTGGTCCCCCTCACAGTCGAATAAATGCGTCTAAGATTTGATCAGATTGCGTGGTCTTTTTTATTTATTTATTTTTTTAAATAAAATGTGCACTAACATATTTTTGTACCACAAAAATTCAACTATCTAAAAAAAAAAAGTTTCTTTGTAGTGCCACAAAGATGCACGAAAATAAAACAAAGAACCTCAAGTAATTCTCATCTCAACTCGTTTTCTCGGAAACCAAATGGAGGAGAAAAGAATTCTGGGGAAAATGATATATATATATATATTGGCATATTGGCTCTCTCTCTTTGGAAAAATAGTGTCGGCAAGGATGTAGAATATGTGACACTTAATTGTTGATGTCCCACTTGAATAACAAAGAGCAGCCCCTTCTTTCCTTGGTCAAGACTCAAGAGCCAATCGACCTCATACTCGCATGTTTTTTTTAATGATCAATACCTTTCAATATATTGATTGAATGTGATTATATTGATTGGTATTTTATTTTATGTGTATGGTACATGCATGAGATAGTAAGTCATTGAGGAAGGACCAGTACCGACTTGGACTGCAAGATTGGTGGGACAATTTGGTTTTTGGTGGACTAGCACATATCTTAGTATAGTATAGATATGGTTCAGTCTCTCTCTGGTTAGTTCATGCAAAATTGGTGGACTTGCATTAGAAAGGCCCTCATATTAATTTAGGGTTTCTAATGAAGGTATTAAATTCATAGCATATTGGTTACCCAAAAAAAAAAAAATCATAGCATATTAAGTAAGTTATAGGCAGTTTATGATGTATATATAAGAGTATGAGAGGTTACCTTTTGACACTATAGATTGGACAACCTTCTTGTTCCTTGAAAAAATAATAAAAAATAATATATATAAAAAAAAAAGAGGGGAAACCTAAATAAATTGCACGGTTTAAATAGCTATGTTTATGATATTTTCATAAAAAATCCTATATGATAAGTTGTTATTAGTTCTAATTTAAACTTACCATCAAAATTACTTTTTTGTCAAACCTACTACCTAAAATTTTGTTGTGAATTGCTGTGAAAATATTATGAACATAATATTTCTCTTAAAAAATGTAAATTTGATCAAAGGACAAGTAATTTTGGAGATAAACTCTCCAACATTTAAGAAAGAGAGTTTTTTTTTTTTTTTTTGGTTGAAATAAAAAAAATATTTTCTGTATTCTCATAGAAAGAGATAAATCTTTTTTTTTTTTTTAATAATAGAAAATATGGGCATATTGTTGTTTGATTTAGGAGAGGATATCTTATCATTAGATATATAAATCTCTCATGTTGTGAAAAGGTCTCATAAAACTATTAACATATATATTTTTTTTGTTGTAATTTAGAGCTCTCTGTTTATAATGTGAACCCAATAGTGGTGTTCTATTAGAAATCTGCCTCCAATTAACGACATGGTTTTCTTTTTTAAAGTGACTTGAGTGTAGAAAAAAACTATAACCCTTCGGCCATGTTTCATGCGCTAGTCAACACCTCCTATTAGTATTAGTCCGCACTCTCTAATTTAAGGATCGTTGACTCACTAACAGTGGTGTGTAGACTGTAGTGTAGAGCCCGTCCGAGCCTAACTCCTCTTATTTCCACATCTAGGGCTGGTGTGTGTGCCGACTCAATCCGAGTGCATCAATTAAGAAAGAAAGTAAAGAAATTATCTCTACTTGGTATTCCCAGTTCTGCTTCAATATATGTCTATAATCATTCAAGATACTGTTTATGTCTAGTGTCTAGTTTGTTTAGACATACTGAAATGCATGCGGACTCGTGTCTAAAATTAGATACGTATCTGTATCTCAATATGTCTAGTGGAACTAGACACTAGACACAAACACATCCCATCATTCAAATGCCATAAATAATTTTGACAACACTTCGGAGATTATTTGATACTTTTGTAATTCTTATAAATTTTTAGGACTTAGGTTTTTTGTTGGTACGTTTATTAAAATATAGTTTGGAGCTGGGAAAATATTCTTACAAATTCCAAAAAATATACTCAAGCTGTAGGCTTCTAACTTTAATGATTAGTCTTGGACCCTAAACAAATAGTTAATATTGTTTTCATAGGCCAAAATGGGTATTTGCCCCTTTCACCAAAACTTTCCAGCAAAATGTCCATATTTTGAAACTATCTTGCAAAATGCTCATGTTTTAAATTTGATTTCCTAAAAATCGAGTTTCAATGAAAAACTCAATTTTTAGAAAATCGAGTTATGTGAAATCAAACTAAAAAAAAAAAAAAAAAAATGGAACTCGAGTTCCATGTAAAATTTCTTACATTACTCGATTTTCATCAAATCGAGTTTTTCTACATCTTTTGGGTGAAAGGGGCAAATGTCTATTTTGGCCCATTTTCTTATCCCATAATCATTCTAGTTATATAGGCTCATAATAAAGAGCTAGTTCATACACATTAGTTAAGTGTCAAAGAAGCCGAGAGGTGTAATGTTGACTAGGGGTGTTCGTGGTGCGGTACGATGCGGTTTAGCCAAAATCATAACTGTACTGCACCTCATTTTTGCAGTCATATGTGTGATGCGGTGTATAGTTTAGCTAAAACCATGACCGCACCACACCTTATTTTTGCTATCACATGTGCAGTGCGATGTGGTGTATAAAAATTCACCTGCTATATAAAAATTCAACATATATATCACCATACAATTCAACATGTATCAGTAATATCACTATCTCAAATTCTCAGGTATACATCAAACAAGGTAGAGTGGCAAGCAACTTAAATGTTTTAACTATCAAAATCTAATGCTCTTCAGTCTTCACTTTAGATCAAGAATATGATGTAAAGAGTTTATGTGAAACGCCAGGTACAAAGCAAAAAGGATTTACCCATACTCAAAGCAATTCTAGCCATGCCTACTAATTTTAAGTTTCAATTATCAAAACCATAATGTAAACAAGTCAAAAGCAAAGCACAAAATGAATTACAAATCCAAAACAAGTATTAATTGTAAACCTAACAAGAAATTATTTAAATGAACATGAGCGCAACAAAAAAGAAAAAGAAAAGAAAAGGTCTGTCCATCCAATGCTATACTTCTCCCCCACTAATATAAACCCTATTAAATTTCAATGCACATAATAAACCCAGTAAAATTACAACATTCATCACATTATTTACTTAAAAAATGAACTATTAATATTAACATTATATAAAAACAAAAGCACAAAGAACCACACAATCACAATATTAAGTAAACCAAATGAGAACTATAACTAGAATATTCAAAATAAATGCATTGATTAAACAAAAACCATGGTCTTTAAGAGTCAGACACAACACATAAGAGTATAAGACCCTCAAAATCCATAAAACATTAAACCAAGATAAGCGTTCTCTTAGTACCATGACAGACAAAACAACCAAATCAAAAAGCACTATTACTCAAAAAAAAAAAAAAAGAAAAAAAAAAAGGAAAAAGAAAAAATGATCTATACCCATAAACTTGAATTGAACACATGAATACCTCAATAGTAGAAGCAACGGCAGTGAGTAATCTAGGTGGAAGTGTGGCGGCTCGGGCCTGACTTCTGAGGGCTGAGAGAGTGATAAAATTTTTATTTTTATTTTTATTTTTTACTAACAGAAGTTACAGAACAATGTGGCGGCTAGGGTATTAAATTTTTAATGTATTGATCTTTTGTCCTTATTATATATATATATATATATATATATATATATATATATTATATAATAAAAAAATAAATTAATATATATATAGAGGGTGCGGTGTGATGCGATTTTCATATTATAAAACCGCAAATGGTACTGCATCATGCGGTGCGAACTGTTACTTGCGGTGTGGTGCGGGGTGAACACCCCATTGTTGATGTAGTAAACTTGGCAATGGGGTCGGTCAGACACTAATTAGTAAGACTCCTATTATCCAGCATGCATCCATGCTAGAGAACATCGTAATCCGAATGCTTAATTAAGGCTTATTATAGAGTCTAATTTTGTCCAAATATAATCCCGCAAATCATGCTTCTAATTTGTCTCAAAACAACTAACCTACCTATATATACAACCATTAGGGCCTTTCTTAAATGGATGATGACACCAAAAACTACAAGATATGTTTTAAAGATATGTTTTTGATGTAACACCAATAATGGAATTTGAGAATGTTTTAACATGGTTTCTATACAAAGCCTAATTAGTGATCTAAAATTAATAAAAGAAGAAAAAGTGGAAGAAGGCAAAAACACATGAAGAGATTCTCTCTCTCTCTCATGAAGCTTCTTAGAGAGCAATATAAAAAAGCTTCTTAGCTAGGGATCATAATTTTTATGGGGTTGTCTAGTGGGTAGAAAGCTCAATGTCCCTCATGTGGACCATGTGGGGATGAACAATGCTATCATAACCTCATATTAAAATCCAACCCTATAATTGCAACATACTCCTCATTATTCATCAACACGTGGCCTGTTGTTAAACTTGCTTTATATCATATCTCTTTAGAAGCTTCATTTGTATCATATCACCCATCTTGGCTTGGAGCTAGTTTTATAGGCTAATGAAAATTTGAGTTGATAATTATTAATTATCATCTAAAGGAAGGATTTCAGTGATAATTATTAATTTTATTTGATAAAGGTAGCAAACATTGTTAATTAGGTGGGACAATTAAGGCATAATAGCATTAGATGCACAGTTACATCGAAATATACATGTATATTTGTTTGTAATCTATGTATGTCCCATCTTCTAAAGCTAGTTTATTCTTTTATTCGTGGAAAATTGGTTAAATAATTATATAAAAAAAAGGTTTTAAGAAGTAATTTATAAGCAAAAAACACTAAGTATGGAACTCAAAACTAGATTACACATACTTACAATTTTTAATTCTCTTAAATAACAACTCGTGCTCTTCAAGTGCTTGGATTGTACGTGACTGTGAGAACTAATTGTGGAAAACTAAACTGGCTTTGTCAAAATGATAAGAAAATGCTTTTCTTCTTGTGTCTATTTAGTGTGGGCCAAGATTTCACATGCGCATTGGAAGGAAATTGTAGCAAAACGTAAAAGAACGTAAAAAGTGAGGGGAAGGTATGTGCTGCAAAGTGGAAACTTTCCCAAATTTCTTTCTCTTTCTGTAGAATGTTGCATATACTTTCTCTGATTTCTGTGAGTATGTGGAAATAGAATCACAGATAAACGAGGGCCACATAGTGGTTCCTGTCTATTTCATTGTACTCACAATTTTTGCATTACAATCCAACACATGCCGGAAATCTAGATCACTAGATTGAATTTCTTGCTCATTTTTTTGGGCCAAATGATCAAATCACTATTATTATCGGCAACCAAAAATGATAGACTCTCTGAATCATCAACTCGTTGATTCCCATCCTCACGATGTGTAGGGCCTATGATTTCATCTCATCCATCGTAGTTTTTGTTTAAACATCACACTCATGCTAGAGAATGTCGCAATTATAAATCTTAAAATACATAAAATCTTGGAATTTAGAAGTGTGGATCAACTAGCATGTAGCCCGCTTTATCGTTCAACAAATTGTGTATAAATATTGTAAGGTCCATTTTTGTAACCCAAAAAATATGGGCTCCAAGGCCCAACGAACCCAGAACAATGAATTTGTAGAGAATGGATCGAAGGTTTAGGCGCTCGCCGGCCTTCACTAGGCATGAACTACTTTTCTTTTATTGAAAGAATACTTAGACTAATTTACAACTGAGGGATGCTCCTCGGCGAGGCTTGTTTCCCAAGCTCTCCTCTTTTCTTTTTTCTCTCCCTAACATTTGGCTCCCATCTCTTATATATTCCTCTCTTCCTTCTCATGTTGATCATCTATTGGCTTCCCCTTTGGCTGCCTGTCCCATCAGAGGTTATGTCCGTGCTCGAGTGGCTCACCCTGATCGATGTTTCCCTGCCAAGGGGTTATGTCCCCATTAATGCGGCCAAGAGGGTTAGGTGAGCGCCTTCAATGCCGAGGTGAGTTTGCCCCTTCTCCACACTTCTATTGCCAACGCGTGGCATTGGGTCCTCCCCTCCTCGGACGGCAAGGGAATCTCTTTTGGTGGAGTGATCCTTGTATTTTCATCCTCGAACCCATCCTGCATCTTCGGCGTGGGCCGTTCAGGCCTGGCTTTGAGTGGGCCAAGGCTACCCGATTTTCTGACCCCACAAATATATAATTAAATAATCTCATGCATGAGTACAATGATTTTGGCTTGCTAATTAAGTTGATATAAAATATTAAATTTGGCAACTCACATTTAATTGTCACAATCTGTTTACATCTTTTAAAACTTTCAAGTATTATTTAACAATCCGGTTGGCCGATCCAATCTAAAGTCTAAACTCATCTCAAATTTATTACAATTTATAGAAAGTAGTTAAGAGGGGAAATCTTGGCTACAGTTCTTGCCTTTTAAATTTACCAATTCAATTCAATCTTTTGGTTGAATTGACTTAAATATTGTTATCTTAGATTACTCTAATTTTTTCTTTTTGATAATTCATTCATGAGAAATGAGAAGAAGGGTTTAATCTAGTTTTTTACTTCGCCTAGTAAAAGGTTAGATGCAATGCCACTGAACTATGATATTATCATGTGGTTTATTAGCTATACCACATTCATATTTAATGTTACATGCAATAAATATATGCATCCATAACATATAATAATAAATTCAATATGAACATATAATTGAATTTAATTAAAGAATATAAGAGCATTGGTAGTAGGTAATCTATAATAATGATTCTCAAAAAAAAAAAAAGGTAATCTATAATAAGAAAAGATGACAAAATAGGTAACTAAACCCAAAAAAACACCCACATCATATTAGCTATTTGGCTCATACGATGAGTTCTATGAATAATGGCTCCTTATCATTCGGGAATGTTGTTCATTCCCTAAACCCATTGTTTTATTGATTTAATGTCTTGGCAATTGTGACAAAGTAAAATAAATGTTTTAAAAAGTAAGAAGAGTATTAAAAAAAAGAAAAAGAAATGATATTTAAATAAAATAGAATTTAAAACAAAGAATCTGAAGAGGATGAAACGAAAAAGTAATTAATTAAAATAGGAAAAATAGATTTTTATCTTACCATTCAATAAAACATTGTTACCTATGCAAGTGTGATGAGTAAAAAGATAAAAAGAAAACCATGGTGACAGTGTATGGTGACAATGTTTTATTGGTTCTTTTTAAATAAAGAGAAATTTTAGTGAGATTGCCATTAATGCTCTAAAATAAGTATCCCAGTTTTATCAAAAAATTAATGGAAAAATTAATTGTTTCCCTACAATTATTGGTTTAGAAAATATTTTTAGAAAATTTTAATAAAAAAATTTATTTTTTAAAAAATATTTTTCATAAAAGTAGTGTAATTTTTTTAATTATATAAATAAGTCCTATTAATGAGTTCTCTTAAGACAATTGTTAATAAATTATTTTAGAAATTTTTTTACATTACTTTTATGAGAAATATAAAAACCCGCTAAAACAATTAATTTTTTTTCTTATAAAAATTTGTTTCAAATAATTTTTAAATCAATACTTTTAAAGCATTTGGTAATATTTTTTTAAAAATAGCCAATTAATAAATATTTTAACGAAGGTTAATCTGGCTCAAAATTAATTACCACAACCACACAAGTATCCCATCAAACAGTCAAAACACACACACAAATGAAAAAGTCTGCCTTTTGTTCCGGCATTAGAATTGCTCCATATAACATGAGAGTTGTGACATAAGTTATGCCTTTTGTTACGGCAATAGAACTGCGCCACACAAATTTAACCCTTTTAAACTGTACACACATTCACACTTGAACACCCCCCCAATCTCTCATCTTTCCGACACACAAAAAAAGAATTCTCTCTTTCCCATTTCTTCCCCCAAAGTCTTATCCTCAGAGACAGAAAGAGAAAAGAAAGTTTTTTTTTGGCCGAAAAGAAAGCTGTCAGATTCTAAAATATCCAGACATTAATTTCTTTCCTTACAACCTTCTCTTTTTCCCTTTTGATTCATAGATAACCCAGATACCCACCCGTGTGCTTCTTTCCTTTCCTCTCTTTCTCTCTCACCCATTAATGCTCTCTTATTGATAACTTCAACCCCTTCTTAAAAACACTTCCTATATATCCCACATGTGTTACCTACACCAATTTTCACTGTAAAAACTGAAATTTTTTCATGGCGGTCTTTCTGTACTCACTTCTCTTTGTGGTTTTCTCTACCACCCTTTTCTTCTTTCTTCGTTCCTCACGTTGCCGGAGGCTAAGATTGCCACCTGGGAATCTTGGGCTTCCCTTTATTGGTGAGACTCTGCAGCTTATTTCAGCTTACAAGACTGAGAACCCAGAACCCTTTATCGATGAGAGGGTGAACCGGTTCGGCCCCATATTCACAACCCATGTTTTTGGCGAACCAACAGTGTTCTCGGCTGACCCGGAAACGAACCGGTTCATTTTGCAAAACGAAGGGAAGCTTTTTGAGTGTAGCTACCCGGCCTCGATATCAAACTTGTTGGGGAGGCACTCTTTGTTGCTCATGAAAGGTGGTCTTCATAAGAGAATGCATTCTCTAACCATGAGCTTTGCTAACTCGTCCATTATTAGAGACCATCTTTTGGAAGATATAGACCGGTTGATCCGGCTCAATTTGGATTCTTGGTCCGGCCGGGTTTTTCTCATGGAGGAGGCTAAGAAGGTACGTACAAAGAAATGGGTTTTTAGCTTTTCATGTGATTAGTATTTTGGAAGTACTTTTTTTTTTTTTCCCTTAAAAACCTGTTTTCAAAAGTGTTTTTTTTTTTTTTTTTTGGGTGTGTAAAATAGTCGTGCCGACTTAAATTTGTAGTGGAATATTATTATAGGAAATTCCACCTTCATAATTCAAATCGGGTACAAGGTGCATATTATATTGTCTTCTTGACAAACAGGTGCATATTATAGAAATTATTGAGAGGACATTTTTCAGGGTTAATTTGTGTGTAAATGATGGGTTGTGTTATACACTTATACTACATGTTTAAACAATTGGAAGTGACTCAGATTCCATGTCTAGTGGGTGACAATACATACGTGCCAGTACTGCACGTTATAGCATGTAAAAAGTTTACGGCTAAAGGTCACTCTTTAGGTCATCATATGCGCATCTCTAAAATAATATGTTCCTCTCTCTCTTTCTCTTTTTCTCTATTTCTTTCTAAGTGTGGTATGTTATGCTCTCGCTTTCACTTCTTCTTTGCTTTTCTTTTTTGTTTTTGTTGTTTATTATGGGTTTTAACTCTAAAAGAAGTGGAAGGGATATTCAAACTGGAGAGACTTTTTTTTTGCTTTCGTAGTTTATTTTTCAGGTTATATATATGATATACAAATAATATTTGTGTGTTTTATTTTAATGTAGATAACATTTGAGTTAACGGTGAAGCAATTGATGAGCTTTGATCCTGGTGAATGGACTGAGTCACTAAGGAAGGAGTATGTACTTGTAATTGAAGGCTTCTTCACTGTTGCTTTGCCTCTCTTCTCCGGCACCTACCGCAGAGCCATCAAAGTACTATGTTTCTCCTAATTATGTGACACCTATTTGTTTTTATTTTTTATTTATTTATAAAAACCATTTATTTAGTTTTCGAGGAAATTGATGAAAGAAAAAAAAGCAAAATTTTTCTTTTCCAATCTTCTTATTCTCTTTACAAAAAAGACACACAGAATAAACAAAAGACACGGTGGATATTTGGTTTCAAAATATATGTAGTCGCAAACAACAATGGCTAGATAACATCACTTTGAAAACATTATGTTTAAGAATTGTGTTATTGAAGTAGAAAAAATTACCAAGAAAATAACAGGATCACATAAATTTCCACTCACTTCACTCTGGCCCACTTGTATGAGAGAGAGAGAGAGAGTCTATGATTATTTTTGATGATTTATTCGATAATCCAAGTTTAAAACGCAACAAATCTCTTTTAACATTTTTCACTAGGATGTGACTAATGTGTCATAAGTCATACAAGTAAAAGTTAGGAATGGTCACAGTAAAAATGATGTTGTACTGCATATCACTTTTATCACTTCAATAAGTAGTAAGAAAGAAGAAAAAAAAGATCAAATTTAAGTATACATGTGTTCTAAAAATATTCTAGAGGATTGAGTTTTGTTAATCATATATCTTAATAAGTTCTGTACAATCATTCTGTGTTGAAGGCTAGGACTAAGGTGGCAGAGGCATTGAGCTTGATAGTGAGGCAAAGAAGGAAAGGGAGTGAAGCAGGAGAGAGAAAGAACGACATGTTAGAAGCCCTATTAGCTGGGGATGATGGATTCTCAGACGAACAGATTGTGGATTTCTTGCTAGCTCTTCTTGTTGCAGGCTATGAAACCACCTCTACTATTATGACTCTTGCTGTTAAGTTTCTCACTGAGACACCTCTTGCTCTAGCTCAACTCAAGGTGTGTTCTTTTTCTCTATCTCACTCTCTCTCTGCCGCCACTTTTTCATTTTTTTTCACTTTATCTTTCGGCGGTTTGTTCTATGTTGCCAATAATTCACTATCCTCTCATGGGCCTATAATAGCCCCCACAAAACAAAAAATGCATACATGCTTTGCTTCACTATGAACCTCATTTTCATTATCTAAATTCTCATCCATTCACTTTGGACGCGGTTACAAAGAGATGAAACAAAATGAAAGATACAATTAAAACGCGGTAAGGTAAAAAGAGCTACACAGGGTTCTTTCACTGTTTGTGCTTGACAAATCAAAGTAGTACTTGAGCATGTCTTAATTACTTTTGGGGTTTATGACAACACCGCACGAGCTTGGCTAGTACGAAACGTTGATTTTTTTAAAATTTTGTTTGGTTAGTACGAAAGGTTGATTCTTTCCACTAATTACACTGCAATATGCATCTTATTATCTTGGTAAAAAGGAGAAGGTAAAATGATGTCTCTGGCCCTAAAGAGCATTTTTAGTAAATTCATCAAATTTTTATGCTGTTTGAAAAATAAATAGTAATTTTTATTTTTATTTACCTATTCTTTCAAATACATTTTTCAACAGGTTCTCTATCACATTCTTTATCCCATTTAAATATTATTTCTTTATTCATTATTTTTTTTAACAACTATACATCTTCCAATATTTTTTTATTCAACACCTAATTATTATAATAGAAAAAAATCATTTGAAGAATGAACAGTAGCTCATCAGACTTGATGAGTCACTGTTCATGAGCAAAAAAAAATTCAGGAGAATCTATTGGAGTGACTTTTTTTGATCTCATTCTCTAATATAGAGAATATTTTACTTTTACACAAACTATTGGAAATGCTCTAAGAGCACCTCTAGCAAATTCATCAAATTTTTGTACTGATTGAAGAATAAACAATGACTTTTACTTTTATTTATCCACTTTTTCAAATACACTTTCCAACAAATTCTCTATTTCATTCTCTATCTCATTTAAATATATTTTTTTTTAATAATTACACATCTTCCAATATTTTTTTTATTCAACAGCTAATTATTATAGTAGAAAAAAACATTTGAAGAATGAACAGTAGCTCATCAAGTCAAAAAAAAATTGCGGTATAGAGAATCCAATGAACTGGTTTTTTTTAGTTTCATTCTCTATTGTAGAGAATATTTTACTTTTACATAGACTAGATGCTCTAAGAGTTAGGAGTAGGTGCATTTAGGCATTTGGATGATTTCTCTTTAGAGCATCATTGTGTGATTCAATATATATATTAGTACTAAATATTACCTTTTTACAACGTAACTTATTACAACTTTAGTTAGATTTTTTTAATCAAAGATTATTATACCTGTGAGTGAAAAGAAAACTGAAACTTCATTGTTAACAGTTCTAATATTTTAAAATATTACTCACTTTATTTCTTTTTTTAGAACCCTACTATCCAAAACTATTATTAAGGCATATTTTATTTTAAAAAATAAATTAAGTAAAAATACAGGTATACAACAACAACTGAACATTAATCCTAATTTTTTTATTAAAAAAAAGCATTAGTCCTAAATTAGGATATTCTAAATTGAATTAATATTTATCTTGACCGACCTGACCTAACCCATGTTTCTTATTTGCTTTTTTCTGTTTTATTATTATTATTATTTTGGGGATGAAAGCTTCCATCAATGGTTTGTTTGGCTGTTTGCTCCATTTTAAAGATGTAGTGATTAATAATCATTTCCAAAACACACAAAATCTAACATTTTTTGTTGATAGGGAAAAAAATGTAACATTATGAGATGTGCTACTCCAAAATTACTCTAATAATTTCATGATTAAAAAAAAAAAAAACCAAATTTTTATGGATCATTATGTGAGGTGTATAAAGCAAAAGGAGATTCAACTTTTTAGCACCACTCTAATAAATAAGGTTTTAGTATGCAAATTTAAACATATGTTTTCAATTTTTACCATATTTTAAAAACATTAAAAACGGTTGTTTAACTCACGTAGCAAACGGATTTTAAGCAAATTAGATTATACTTTTTAAAATTTTCTTGTAAAGTGCGTAAAAATGTTGGAAAGTGTTACAACTACGTCGTCAAAAGTAGAGGTGTGGGCAAAGTACAAATGGTGAAGTCAAAGTAGTAGAAGAAACATTCGTCGAACCAACGGACAAAATGATAGCTTCCCAAACTGCACGCCTCACACACACACACACACACCTTCAACTTCATCTTCAAAGATGCTCTGTTTCAATACCCAGACCGTGTCAGTATCAAAGATCACACTTGTATCCTTTTGACCAATTGGGCCTTTTCACCTTTAAATAAAAATACCTTTCCCTCACGTGTAACTAGTAGGGGCATTTCTGTCATTAACTCTCTCTGAGTATTAAAAGCATATTGTTGGGTCCCCTATGTGGGTCATTGGAAAACGTTTGGTACTGATTTCGAGGACCATTCAAAATCGGACGGTGTGAAATCAAAGACAGATTATGATGTCATGTTGTAGTCACTTTGTGCAACACCCTAGTTTAGGGTAGTGTAGAATTTTGATTCCTAGGATTTGATTTGGTTGAATTGTCACCATTGGATTATCAAAGGGCACACATCGTTAATGCTGGGCTTTTTTTTCAACGCAAAGTGTTAAATGGGCTTTAAAGACACTGTAACGTGTCATCGGAAATGGCTATGAGCCTAGCCTAGTAATCTAGAATCTACTATTTCAATCTCAATTTTTCCAGGGAGCATCACAGTTGACAGGCCCACAAAAATATATTAAATAAAGGCTTGAATTTTTAAACCAAAAAAAAGACTTGAATTCAATCCAAATGAAATGAGATTTGTTCAAGAAAGTAAAAAGAAAAAGTTGGCCTTGTGCTCATCCTTTCAAATGCCGCATCACAGTTCGCATGTGGTTCACATCAATGAGTACATGCAGTTCACATGTGATTCACATCAATCAGTACATGCCTACGTAAATTTAACAAAAATATTTCAAAATTGTGAGTCTTTATTGATAAGGAGATTCAGCCCGGTAGGAAAGAGATTTTTAGTATCATTGTTTACGTGTGAGTTAAGGTGTTGTGAAAATATATGTTATGATGTTGAGGGTTTGTTTGATAGAGTAGTTTGAGTAATATTGTTTATATTTTTTTGAAATACGTGTACATAAAAAAGTGTGTGAAAAAGTGTGTAATGTTGTTTAAAAACTAAAAATATATTGCTAAGATGCTCTACCAAACTGGCCTTAAATACTGAAAACTATTGTTTAAATAATAATACCAAACACTCCTTAAATTTATAAAGACTTAGGGTTTGCCTAGTAAGAGATTTCTAATAATGTTGTTTGTATTTTTTTGAAAATAAGTATGAGTAAAAAAATATGTGAAAATACATATAATGTTTAAATACTGAAACTATTATTATTGTGAATTCTTTTGTTTACCCACCCATTATCATATTGCTAAAACATAAAATACATCTAATCACATGTGATAAGTTTTAAGTAAAAAATTTATATAACAATATTTTATTGGATGGTGTAAAATATAAATTTTATACCTCATTCTTACCCATACCAAAGTTGGACTCATCGATAAATGATAAAATGATGTCAAACTATTTTTGAGAAACAGGCCTAAGAGAAGAGACCAATTTGAACAAGAATTGTTGTGTATATAATATTAATCAATTCTAATAGAATTAGTTCCATTAATTCCTTGTACTCTTACCAATTTTTTAAGTTAAAAGACACAAAACTTTGCATAAGTTATTTTACAAATAATGCTATGATATGTTGGGTATGGTTAAAAATTGTGAAAAGATTTTTTTTTTCTTTTTTTTTGGTCTTCTTAGCCTTGCTCATTTATAAACTGGTCTAATGGTCATGTTTATGGTATTTTTGACAGGAAGAGCACGACCAAATTAGAGCGAGGAAGAGTGAGACTGAGGCTCTTGAATGGAGCGATTATAAGTCTATGCCATTCACTCAATGTGTAAGTACATTGTTTAATGAATCCCACAAACAATAAATAAAGATAGCAACAGTTTGATTTTAATTCGATTGGTGGGGTGCCCTTTTTAAAAAAAAAAAATTTCCTGTTTATGATTTTTTTAGGTTGTCAATGAAACTCTGCGGGTCGCAAACATAATTAGTGGGATATTCAGGCGAGCAATGACAGACATCAATATAAAGGGTAAGGAAATCCCTATCATGATTTCTCATATTTTTTTTGTCAAGCTAGTGCTGCGTGGTGGGCACAATTGTGTAACATGGGGGGAACTATCAAGCCCATGACTAAAAGTTAATATTAGGCTATTGGCTAAAGATGTCTTCAACTAGTGATAAGACATAAATCATCAATCAGTAATAAAGTTAATAATTGTGTGGGTTTTAGACTTCCAGACTTTCACTTAGCTCAATTCATAAATTTTTTTATTGTTGAATAAGAGGTGGAATTCGAATCCTGCCTATACTAAAAACTAATTAGTGCCTTAGCCTATTGATAAGAAGTATTTATCATTGAGAAGGGTTGAAATTATATCGTATTATGGAATTAACTAGTAATGAGGGCCTTAAATATCAACTCATATCCAAGCAGGTTATACAATTCCTAAGGGATGGAAGGTTTTTGCATCATTTCGAGCTGTACATTTGGACCATGACCACTTCAAAGATGCTCGCACTTTTAATCCATGGAGGTGGCAGGTAACTCTCTCTACCTCTCTCCTCACTCACAAACATGCATTTCTTGTTTGTGCTTATTGCTAATTGATCATCAAATTTGAATAGAGCAATTCTGGAGCAACAAGCACAGGGAATGTGTTTACGCCATTTGGAGGGGGGCCACGGTTGTGCCCTGGTTATGAACTTGCTAGAGTAATACTCTCTGTCTTCCTTCACCAACTTGTCACTCAATTCAGGTATAGCACATACAATATCGATGTCCAAATTGTGCGTTAGTTTGCCAATGACATTTTAAGTCAAATAGCGTATTTTCTGATGTTGACAATAGAAACGTAAGGGTGGACCCTTGTCACCTTATAATGTTTTTTTTTTTTTTTTAATAAAGAGAATGTGCAATTAGGTTTTTTTTGGGAACTAATTTGGCCTAAATTGTTGGCAGTTGGGTTCCGGCTGAGGATGATAAGTTGGTTTTCTTCCCGACAACCCGGACGCAGAAGCGGTACCCTATCAATGTGCAACGGCGGAATGTGACTAAGCTGTGTAAAGACTAAGAGCCAAGACATGTTAAGGAGAAACCCAAAAAAAAAAAAAATGAAGTCAATATATGTTCAAGACATTAGTACTAATAAAATCAAATTATTAGCTTAGTAGCATATATATATGTACATTATTTTTGTCCAAATGTTTAGAGCAGCGGTATCAATATATTGTTCTGTTTCACTTCCTTATCAGGTTGGGTTTGGTTGGATTTTTAAGAATGTGGGCCTTCTTATTATTTGAAAATTAAAAGCCGAGTTTAATCAAATTGATTTGTTAGTACAAAAAGTAATAAGATTCCAGCCCACGAAGCACTGAAGCCTGAAGGTGAGGGAAAGAGGAACCCACGAGTGAGTGACAATATGGTAGTGCTAGTTTATCTAAATCTTTAACGTTTCTTATAGTTGAATAAAATATTTAAGTTTCAAACTTAGCTCATAAACTAATTGATTTGTTACTTTGTTAATAAAAAACAATTATTAAACAATTAATATGGAGCGTACACTATATGCGTTAAAATTATATTGGATTTTAATGTTTTTTTTTTTTTTTTTTTTTTAAATGCTAAACATGGGAACAGGGGAATTTGTTTTTAAAAAAAGTTGCAGACAACTTGTTGGAGCAAAATATATTAATCTTATTGGTATTTTTAAATGAGTTGAAATGAGTTATATTTGTGTCCAATGTATGTCTATTACATAGATAGAACTAAGTAAAACTACTTAATAATAATAACCCTTGTGTCATAAGTCACAACATTAACTAACACGAAATTACCATCTTTGCCCATCAGATTAAGATATATAATTGATTTTTGATGTAGGTGAGATTGGAACTTAGATCATTTGTTCCACACAATAACAATAAAGTCACTTTTGTTTTGAATTGCCTCAACAAAACACTGATATATGAACTAAATAATGGCATTTACTTGGGTTTCATAGATAGCTTACTGTAGTAGCGGATACTATAAAGACAATTCAATATACAAGTTTAGTACTTTAGAATGTATGTGTGTTACAAATAATGTAAGATTTAAAAGATGTTAATTGGAAGCTGAAGTTTTAACATTTGAACCCAGACGCAGATCTATTAGCTGTGCCATATGTTCTTAAGAAGGGAAGTTGCATGTTGGTACTTTGTGCCAAGATTGTTGCAAAACATTGACTCCTTCCACCATCAACTCCAAAGTAAGCCAGAAAATTTTATAACAGGAAAGGATTAGATTATTATTATTTAAAAAAAAAAAATTTAAGGGGGAAGAAGCGAAATTAAAACCCTTTTTTGGTTTTCTCATTTATTATTATTATTATTTTTTGGGAGTTTAGTTTCGAGATGTTTTTTAAGATAATTACGTGTTTATTATGGGTTTTCAAATGTCCAATTAATTTATTTAATTCATTGGTTTATGTGATCCAGAAAATAGGGAAAAAAGGAAAAAGAAAATCCTGTAAATTGTAAAATCATGAATTTTGTAATCATGTACTAAGGAATGTCATCAGTAACAATGCTCCTACACAAATCATCATAATCCAATCACGTTCTAGCAAGTTAGTAATAAGAGGAAATAACATTTCTCAGCAATAAAGACCGAAGACCAAGGAATTGACATTCTCTACAGACCACAAGTCCTATACTCAAAATCATCTGCTTCTAAAAACATACAGACATTATCGATTGAGTTTGAAAGAACTTAATAAATTAGTCATTCAACTGTCGTGAAATTCTGCAATGCTAAGTGCAAAGCACCCCAGCACCATAGACCCAGAACTGGCTTCTATAATTGAAAAGCATGATCAAAAGGGTGGGGCAGGTTTCAGAATCTGCTGCTTTCTTGGCTTTTCAATGCAGACTCAACAATCTTAACCCTCTTTGAATTCTCACTATTGACAAGTGAAAGTTTCTCCAGTGAGGATTTCAGCTGGGAGATATGGGCATCATGGGCAAGATTCTTCTTCCCTGACAATTGCCTTTGTTGGTTCGATAGATTCCCCTTTGGAGATTGTGTGTGCCTTCTTAGCCTTGCAGCTAAAGCATCAATCGAAGAGTGCAAAGCATCCAATTCAACTCCTGAAAAGTGCTCTACATAGCAAAAAAATAAAAAAGGTATGTAAATGAACTGCTATCAAAATGCCAAATTATAATATAAAACTTGAAAAAGAAAAGGGGGCCCAATAAATCAACCAAAATCATCATTAGTTAGTAATCTATAAATATTATTTAAACACACTCATACGTAAACATAAAATTAAAAATTGTAAATAATCATAGAAAAAGGATTTGATAGGAAGAAGCAGCATATGAATTCATGTAAGTAACAATTTTGTGATTTGTCTCCCCTTAAAAAAAATTGTGACAACTCTAAATATTTTTAGGCCCAACAAAATTAAACTTTGGTCCCCTTTAACAATATATTAGGCCCTTTAAAACAAAAAGAAAAAGCCTAAGAAAAATTTTATTGATCTAAAATTTGAAAGAGATGTAACTTGTAGCATTGATAATGAGATTGTCATTAATGATTTCAAAATATGAAAGCTCGTACAAGGAAATTGTAAACTTTATGTATTTGCTTTATATGTTTTGTTAATATATGAAGTTATCTTTTTATTAAATTTTGTATAATTTTAGTTTTTTAATTACCACCCAGAAAAAATTCTTGAAGCTACCATTGGATGTACTTGCGCCTTAATGTAATCCTTGAAGCCTTTTATTAAAAAAAGCTCTGGCAGTGGCTTGAAGCAGTGCAATTTGAATATAAATTTTTATTTGAGATGTTTCCTTACACTTGGTGGTGATTTCAAGCAACTTTAGGTGATGAAGCCTAGGGTTTCAGGTAGATTCTAAAAGGTGAAACCTAGGACTTGTCTTGTTCTTCTTTTCTGGTCATCTTATGTCAAAAGACAATCATAAATTAATTTCTATCCTCTTTATATCATTCCAATTTTATTAGAATATTTCTATCTTCAATATATCCCCAAAATATTGGAATTATTTATTTTTTTTTTTCCCTAGGAAAATTTAAGAGCCTAAGTAATTGTTCCAGCAAGTAATGTGAATCATGATAGTTTGAATTATTATATAAGCAACAAAATTGAGCTACCATGCTAGGGAAATTCATATTTTTGAACTATTTCTTTCAAAGAATTTCATCCCAGTAATTATGATGGAAAAAAATAAAATATATCATTACCAAGCTCAGACTTGAATTCTCGCTCTGCCCTGGACAGTGGTTTTTTGTGAACACCAGGCAAGCTTCTCAACCGTTGCAAACGCTGCTCCAGAAAATTGTGCAGCTGGGTTGCACGATCAATCCTCTCCTCCAAATTTGATTGCTTATCCTCAACTTTCTGAAGCTTTCGTTGTGCACCGACTAAACGAGCATGCTGGTCATCAATTATCCTCTTCAACTGAGGTCCATGATGCTTGATCTCAAAGTGAACCTAGGAAAATGTGGTTTGGGGAGGGGGGGGGGGGGGGGGGGGGGGGGTGTTGAAGGACGTTGATTAAATGTCATTCTTGAATTCACAACAGTTAAATATTGTGCAGCATCTTCTTGCAAAATCAAGTTATTCCAGGTATGAACAATGCAAGACAAAGATGAACATTTATGAAATCATAAGTCTCAAGACTATAGAACTGCAAAATGTATGGTATTTTAAATATTGTAATTATACCCCTGATGCAGGAGATGCAAGAAAATTATTATTTAATATTATTTATGTGTGCAAGTCAGTTGTATTTTTATGTTTTAGGTCCTAGTAGTTTATTGGGCTATTAGTATTTTAATTTGGGAAGCAAGGTTATTTTTGTAATAAGGCAATTAGGGTTTCCTAGCTAATTAGAACTAGGGTTTAGTAATCCTTTATAAGCAACCTATTGTACTCCTTGAGGATAGTTGATATTTTGATGAATGAAAAAAATGGTCATTTGGTTTTTCCTTGGTTTGGTGCTGACTCCAGGTCTACCCTAGATACTGACTCCTAGTAGTTTTCCCCGCTTGGTGCTGACTCCAAGCAAGGCCTATGTGCTGACTCCTAGGTCATATATTTTATTTTTCCGTTATTTCAGTTTCGCTCTGGCTGTCCTGCGTCAACCCCTGAAGCCTCAACCACAACTAGAAAGCACGGACAAAGGTATGACACGGTGACATGAGCAATTTTTGAAAAATTATAACACGACATGGCAGGTACAACACCCGAAATGAAGTGTTCATGCTTCCTAGAACCACAGTTACCAATGCAGTGCCATCCTTAAAGAAGTCTTGCTAAAAAGTTGGACTACTTTAGTGATTATTAATAACTGTTTTATTCATCTCCAAGAAGTGTTTAGTCTTAGCTGTAGCTCACCTAAGTTTTGGGACATTATAGTCACTGGGTAGTTCATAAACTAACAACCTTCAATTGATATTTTTTGCTTCATTAATGGAAAAATTCTTCTCCAGGTTTTAAATGTAGAACCTCACAGAATACACAATAGTGGTTTAAAAATGAAGTAAGATCTTGAAACCTAATTATGCCCTAAGATCAAGATGAGGAACCAAATATTTTGATGAGTTCCTATTGTAAAGGTATCGGTTTGTCAGAGAAAAAAGTGGTAATTGCATGTTTTTTGGTTTGTAAGTTCTTACCTTATGGGCGTACTCCACATAATTCTCATGGAAAAGCTTGAAGTACTGATGAAGAGTTTGCCGACCTTCAATAGAGTCAGCAGCAACAGAACGTAGATTTGGTTGTGCTTGTGGAAGAAGAATAGCCTTAGGTCCAAGAAGGAGTTCTTTGCTTATAATATCTGGTATATCTCTCTCTTTCTGTTCTTGCAAACTAATGGACTTGTCCATATCAACATGCATAGGCAGCAAAAGGTTCCAAGTTTTCATTTCTAGCACAACACATTCTTGACAAACAGTAACTCCCACAATCCATGAATATCCAAAAGAATCCGATAAAGACACAAAACCACAGAGCGGAGACTGCACAGGGTTTTCTCCTTGACATGTACTTAGAATAGGATGCACTGAGGGTGTTCTCATGGTCTCATCCTTGCCTCTAGTCTGATTGGTAAATGGTAGAAAATGCAACACTATTGAATCTATCCCTCCCTCATGAAGGGAAAATAATCTTTCTGGCATAAGGGGATCAGCAAACAGCATGATAAGAGAACCACTATCTGTTTCCCTTGGCAGAGCTAAATCCACTATAGCCAGTCTCAAAAGAGGGGGTGGATGGCCCAACCAAAAAGTATGGTCAAGTGGTTGATCAAGCTTCACAATAGGAAGTTCCCCTTCAATCGATTCACAAATCATAGCAAGACCAAGAACTTGGTCATTTGGATCAACACGAAGACGAGGTGTACTGTCAAGATTCCAAACTGGCTGGATTTCATCAGCCAGGGCATCTATTTGCAATTGCCCACCGCTCCAGGCAGTCACCAGAATTGAGTCCTTGCTAACTAAATTATAAAGAAAACTGACAGCACGGCCTTCACATTCAGCGCCCCGAACTGCTAAATTTTCATCTCCACCATGACATACCTTCTGCAGAGGCCCCTATAAAATTACAATTATGAAACTCAGTTGGCTTCTTGGAAACATTGGAATAAACAAGGCCAAGTTTTAAAGTAGAACTCAATAAGATATCATTTCCTATGTCAGTTACTCATTTGTGCATGATTCAGCTATACTTGAATGAAAGCAAAACTTTAGACAGAACTCAGCACATTTAAAGTGAATGTGTGTAGACATAGATCCACTTGACCCATCTAAATTCTCAAAATTTTCCAATGTTAAAACAGAGCAATACTGAGTTCTAAGTCTGATAGCATCTCACATTTTAAATATTCATGCAACAAAAGAATGGGTGAAAAACTAGCCCACAAAAAAATTTCTAGAAATTTTTTCAAATCTTCCACTTCTGGGACCTATCCATTACATACAGGTCCATGACATCTATCCCAAACCCTGTTTGGCATAAGTAATTAACAGATTTTGGAGCATCATGGAACATTGGCAGGAAAATATAGGTACCTGCAAGGAAATTGATGCATCAAATAGAGCATAAGGATGAGCTCTAAGCATGGACAGATCTCCCCCTTCTGCTTCTGGGTTTGCTAACTCAGGAAACGTTGCTTCCAACCAAGAGATTGCCAGATTAGAATTACTAACAGCTGTTGAATTGGCTGATTTCAGTCCAAATGTATGAGCATCACTGTATATCTCTAGTATAGATTCCCATTTGTAGAAACTGTTGCAAAATAAAGCATTTGATCAATACTCAGATTTATATATATATATATATATAGTCAGCCAGCAGGCAAACTGGAACAAATTTAGTGTATAAGCTTTCAAAAAAGCATCAGGTATCACAGTCTAATAGATAGCACCAAGGCACAAATATGCAAGGGGAATAAGTAATCTGCCACATAATTCCACGCAATATATAATATGAGCATAAATAGAGCAACCAATATAATAAAGACTTTTCAAATAAGGAAGCCCCTGGGTGGATCATAAAAGATGCCTCCAACTTTACTGTGTCTCACATAGTAATAGGCAAAATATAGCCCTCAATCTCAAGAATCTTAAATCTCTTAAATGTTTCAGTAAACATCCATAACTATCTCTAGAAAAAAACTGTAAGCCTCACACATCTGACAAATATTAATAGAGAAAAAAGAAAACAAAAACCATAAGGAATCATGTACCTCCCAAATGGAACAACTGGGCAGAGGATGTAAAGTGAACCATCAGTGTATAACACAAAAACCTGTGCATGGCGTAAAAGTGATAACCAATTAAATTAGTAGTTACAAATTAAAACACTACTCTTTATAACTAAGCACAAGGAACTAGCAACATAACAAAAGATGAGCAGGCTACACAACCATAAACAAGATCAGTTAAAGGAAGATTGTAAGAATAGTTCAAATCAAAACATACAAAGTCAAGAACAACAGGCAACACATTTGAACATAACATGTGATCATTGATCTCAAGAAAGCATTAGCTGAAACAAAAGACGAACAGATGATTTAGTTAAGCAGGAATATCAATTGCAATCTATGTCAAGAAACAATTTCAAGTAAACTATGGGTGGAATCCAAAGTGTTTTCGGTGACATGGACAAAAAAAAAAGTTGTACCCGACGGAGAAAGCTCCTGCTTTATGGGGGTTCTGGGAGAGGTGATCAAGTGAATGGTAGGCAGCCTTATCCCCAAATTTATTTGGAGAGGCTGATTCCCTAACTCGAACCTACGGCCTTTTGTATTGGGTGAACCATAATGCAAATGAACTCATACATTAAAGTATTAAACACAGAGAATAAGACAAATCGAGGCAAAGGGAGCACCAATGTACTATTAGCATCAGTGACATCTCTTTCTTTATTTTCCCCCCTTTCTTTGAGAGAGGGTGGAGATTTATGCATTACGAAGAATATATGAAGAATCAAATGTCATTATGAGTTTCAACTGAACTTACGCTAAACCTGTCCCATAAGTGGTCACCCCCAAAAGAAAAATCAACAGGACAGATTGATGTGACATTCCGGGATCTACCGGGTTCAACAGGCTGTAGATAATATTCTTGCTCTGGTAGCAGCAGATCTGACGACAAATCAAAAAGTCTAAAAGAAAATGAAAAAAAAAAAGTAAATACAATATAAGTCTCAATCAAACCCAGAGATAATTGTTTTTAAAAGGATTGGTCTTAATAAAACAATGCCATGTTTATCAAAAGTATGTGCAAGGTGAGAAAGCCACAAGTATAAGCTGACATAAACAAAAGTAATATATGACCAAAACCTGTTTTGGAAACTCCCATAATGGTATAAACTTATACACCCTATAAAAGATAAATTATACCAATTGATTTAAGAGTAACAATGTAAAGCAAGATTAAAAGAGATGAAACAGGCCTTAGTCATCCAAACAAATCCCATATCGACCAAAAGATAAGCAAACCCACTTTGAACCATGAATACAATTACTTCTTCTGATCATGGCTATCATTTATAATTTTCAATACAATAACCAATTTTTACAATATCTCCAACTATTAACTATAGTTCATATGCCAGATTATCATACGACATTATTTGTTTAACTTTATATAAATTTTTACAGTATAAACAATTATTGACCTCACAATATGTAGTCTAATTTTGAAATTTGGCGAGACGCTATAAAGCCTTTTGATTATGTGGACTAAAGAGTGCACATGCAAAGTTTAGTAAAAGTAGAAACTTAGATGAAGTGGCGGTAAGACTCGATGGTCAAGAGTTACAAAAAAGCAAGACCTTTCGATATCTTGGATCAATAATCTATAAAGATGGAGAGATTGAAGAGGATGTGAATCATAGGATAAGAGCAGCATTGATGAAATGGAGAAGTGCATCAAGAGTATTGTATAATCGTAGAATACCTATTAAGTTAAAGAGAAAATTTTATAAGACCGCTATAAGACTAGCTATACTCTATGGTACTAAATGTTGGGCTAATAAGAAGCAATATATTTGTAAATGAGTGTAGCTAAAACGAGAATGTTAAGATGGATAAATAAAAATACATTGAAAGATTGTATTTGAAATGAGGAAATCTGCTTAAAGATAGGGGCGGCCTCTGCTGATAAAAAGATGAGGGAAAGTTGCTTGTAATGTTTAGTCATGTGCAAAGGACAGCGATTAAAATTCACTGGTAAGAGATAATGATTTGATTCAAGTGAAGGGAATGAAAAAGGTAGAGGGAGACCAAAAATAACATTAGTAAGAAGTAGTTAAAATGGACGTATCAATTTAGTAAGTCAACAGACTCTATGATTTCGGATAGAATATAATGACAAAAATGAATACATGTGGCCGACCCAAATTAATCTTGTTGATAATCCATAACCGACCCAAAAATTTTGGGACTATGGCTTTGTTATTGTTGTAACATGCATGCCGATGCCTATGCTAGAATGTGAGTCATCATAAATATTTAAAAAATAATAATAAATAATACCTGAAAACTGAATCTGAAGAAAGAATTCCCATATGGGTGTCACTATATGGGTGCCATGAAACTTGTAGCATACGTACGGCATTGGAGCCATTGGAATAGAGTTGTGAACCAACAGTAACAGTCCTGTAGATTAGTTAGCAACAAAAAGGTACAATAAGAAACTTTAAGACGAAAAAATTATTTTAAAAAAAAATATAGTAATAGTTCTATAATATCCTAGAACACAGAATATATCACACCAATGTGCACATTGTATGAAGTTAACTTTTCCTATTAGAATATGATTCCCCGCACAATATTTCAAAATACAATCTAGGTGCCGGTGTAAGTCACAATTCATTTCACTAAGTGTTGCTTCCAGAAACAACCCAAACACATATGCATAAGAGAAAACAAATGCCAACATATTTCTAGTACCTGCAAATTATGGCATTCTCTTCAGTAGAATTACGCCCATAAAGGTACATGACGCATAAACCATCTGAACCAGCAAGTAATATCGCAGATCCATTCCTATTAATGGAGATTTTATGAACCACAAAGTTGAGCTGCACATCTGCTTGCAATACCTATTAAATTACTGATATTATCAACAAAGCACTGCAAGCTAAATGCAAAAAAAGAATCAACATAGGTATCCAAGCATGTGAGGAAAAAATACTGGGTATTTAAAAAAGACACCTCACCAAGAATTTTCGCAGCCACTGCGCTTAGCTTAAACAATTGTTCCAAACCAACAATACTGTTCAACTCAACTCTTTAAGACTTTATCCTAAGTTACCTGCCACTCAGGTTGGGCTGCATGAATTCTACATCACTACTCCACTCTATGTCAAGTCACGATTGCATGAAATCAGATACATCATTCCCTATAGTTTATGCATATTGAACAAGATGGAACTATCTATTATATTTAGTCTTCTATGCTTCTATGTGCTCAGCTACTTGGTTGTCACCCCTCCCCCTCCACCCCCTTCAATACTTTCAGCATCTTACAGAAACCAAAACTGGGAGTACTTATATTAAAAATGAAAAACAAAACAAGAACACATATTTCATTCCACTACCTCATAATGGTGCAATTATTTGCCACCCCAACAATCGCTTTACCCTACTTTGTTGCACCATCCCTCTTACATCTTGTTTTAACGGCACTAATATTGCTAATTCCATACCTTGACTTCAATCCTAGCATTATTCTATACCAAAAAGCCTGATTAGCCCCAAAATGATCTCATAAAACTTTAGCTTCAATAAAAAATGGAAATTACAAAGGTAGTCCATTCATATGATCACACGACAATCAATATTTACTAGAATTTTAACTAAAAATCAACGAAAACGAGTTCAATTCTTCAACAAGTTTCATAATCCCCCGCACTATACCATACCATAATGAGTAAGCATTCTCGCAATTAAATTCCTCACCACAATAAATTCCATAATATAATGAAGATTCCACAACAAATTTCATTAAATGAGCACGATTTTTTATATCTTTTTCTTTTCTTTTCTTTTTAAGATGATTCCCTGCTACAATATACAATACCATAACGGTGTGAATTGTTTTCAATTCTAAACAATTCAACTGATGTGATGTGTTTCCATTCCTCATCACATAAAAACGTATGAGAGTATTATCAACAGCTGCCGAGTTCAAGCCCCAAAACTCCACATTTGATTGCTGTAAAAACGTCTTTAAAATAACTTTAACTTCAAATTTCCATTGCATTAAGATTTTCCACACTTTCTAGTTTCTCTAATCTAAACTCACAAATAGCTCCATTATGCTGAAAAGATTAAAACGAAAAACAAAAATATTTTGAAAATTAATGAGAGAGAGAGAGAGAAAGAGAGAGAGAGAGAGAGAGGACCTTAGAGGGAGAAGAGGCGAGGACGGAGGTAGGTTGGGGTTCGCCGAGTCGAATAGAGATGCGATGGAGGCAGTGTTTGTTGGAGTCCCAGAAGTAGAGCCTGGTGGCTCCGTCCCAGGCCAAAAGGTTTCGCGGCGATGACGTGGCGGAGGTGGAATTGCGGTCTTCGGTGGTGGTGGTGGAGAAGATTGGGTGGTTCTGAAGGGGAACCCATTCCACTTCTTCTTTGGGCGTGACGGAACGCCTTTGTGTTAAATTCGAATCCTGTAAGTCGAAGTTGAACCTCATTTTTTGTTTGTTTTAATTCGCTTTTACTCTCTCTCGGTTTTTCTTCTCAGCTGTGCTGTGAGAGAGTGAGACCGCGGGGAGCCCTGGATGAGCTTTTTTGTGTTCAAAGAAAGAGAAAGGTAGAACGTAGAAGAAAGAGAATGAGTTTGCAGGAAACGACGCCGTTGCTTTTTCTACAAACAAATTAATTTTGGAAAAGCCGGGAATAGAACTTTAAGCATATTATATACGACTTGCCGTTTTCCGATCTTTTAGAAGACCTTGCAAAAAGGGTCTGGGATCGGATAATCCACCCACCTCCGAAGGAAAACCATGGGGAGTATTTTATTTTATTTTATTTTATTTTTTGTTTAAAAAAAGACAAATACAATATTATCGAGGTTAATGTTTATTTTTTATTATTATTATTTTGGATGTGAACAAAAATATGAAGTTAAATAATGTTGACCCGACCCTTAAGAGCCTAGGTGATAGATTTTGCAATATGTTAGACTAAACTCATTTTAGAATCTAAACTTAAAGATGACCCAAAGCCAATTGGGTTAGGCCTGGGTCCATTGGTTTTGGATCCGTTAAGATGCTGACACATGTCCACTTTTGGACATGTATTATCATTCGATCGGATCCAATGCACTAGACCTAAACTAAGTCTAAGCCAATCTACCCAACTCATTTTCAATCCACATTTGTATCCAGGAACCTCTCTCTCTCTCTCTCTCTCTCTCTCTCTCTCTCTCTATATATATATATATATATATATATAAACTTATTATTTAAGTTAACTTAAAATCACTTTTGGTATACAAAAAAAAAAATTACATCATGAATAGGGAATAAAATTTACTATGATGAAATAACTATACTATTATAAGTTTGGTTGTAAAATTTTAATAAAACCTCGTATTTATATATTTTACCTTTTTTTTTAACTTCTATATTTTATTTATATAACTATATTTACACTTGTTGTAAAACCTCAATATCTTAACATCTGAACATGTGTATATGATTTGACAATGAAAATAAAAGGTTTTGAATGATAAAAAAAACATGCTCATGTTTTATTAATTTAAGATTTAAACTGTTGTTAAAATTGTAGTTAATGATGGAGATTTAGACATGAATAACATAACAATTGAAGAAGTAGATGTCTTTAGGTAATCACTATTATGATGGAAAATGAACTAAATTCGATTTCATAATTGAATGAGGAACATTTTTTTAAAAACCGGATTGAATCGGCCAGTTCAACCGGTTCAACTAGGAGTTAGATGCCAGTCTGATCTAATAAAAATTGAAAATAACTAGAAAAACGGGAATTGGAGGCAAATTTGGTTTTGTCTCTAGTTCGATTTTTAAAACCATGATGAGAAATGTAAAGACAATTATTTATGTATACCAAACATGCATTAAATAAATCAAAGTGCAAGCTACTATAACTAAGAGCCAAGTAAATATAAATCTTGGGCTCACATTTTGGTGGATGTGAACCCAACATTGGACTTTGTTATTTGCATTGATGTTTTTTTTTTTGTTTTATTTAAGAAAAGTTGTATATAAATAACATTTTTACAAATATTTTTATAACAAATTATAGATGATAAGTTGTTATTAGTTTTATTTTAAGTCCACTAATGAAATTAATTTTTTATCCCTTACTAATAACTTATCACTTAAAATTTGTTGTAAAAATATTTTTACTTATTCAATTGCTAGAAAAAAGGGCAAGCACCCTGAGAACCTTAATTCGAGCTGAGGTTACAAGCCCAAAGATGAAACTTGAGAAAGAAAGACTGTTCGGCCTACTACTTCAACAAGCTCATTTGAGCTTCGAGCTCAGGTTCTTGCAAGCCCAAAGTTCAAGTTTGAGAAACAAACATAGTTCATGCATCACTTCAACACCACTGTTCACGTTCTCAGCTTCTTCGACCTCCGCAGCCATTTCGAAGCTGAACAAGGATGGGATTTGGAGCTCTAAGAACCTTAATTCGACCCCTATCAAGAACCCTAATATCCCGCACCTCCACTTCGATTTGCTCCACTACGGCGCCGTTTCCTTCCACTTCCACTTTCTCACCCCTAAATTCGGAGCTCCGATTCGCTTTCGGTGGCCAAGCCCCATGGTTTCCGATCCACAACCATTTCCACAGCTTGACCGACACTCGGTTCCCGAAGAGACGGCCCGGCCAAAAGTCTCGTCGCAAAAGAGCCACCATGAAAACCCCAGGTTTATACTCAGTCACTTTACTTGTTGTGGCTTTTGATCAAACTTCCATGTAAATGCTTGTAATTGTGAAATTAGGGTTTTGGAAATGAGAAGAATTGATTTTGTTTGCAGGGCCGTATGCATGGGTTAAGTACACACCAGGCGAACCGATACTTCCAAATAATCCCAATGAAGGCAGCGTGAAGAGAAGGAATGAGAAAAAGCGCATGAGGCTGCGCCGTGAATTTATATTGGTGCGAAAAAACTCATTTTGAAAAGTTTCTTTATTTTATATATTTTGGTGGAACTTCATTTGATGTACCAACTAGGATATGTTTCAATTGCTAAGTGATGTGTTGAGCTAAACTGAATCAATAAGTTAAAAATTTGAATAATTCTAGTAGTACACCCAAATTCACAACTTGCTAGCTCGTGCGACTGAGAGTGGTGGACACTTTCTGCCCCCACCACTGATTATATGGACCCATTAGTTTTCCTCAATCACTAACAATTGCACAGGTCAACAAATTGTGAAATTAGGTGTGAGGATGAGTGTGTTCGTAGGAGGACTGCAAATTTGTTACTATTTTTTTTTTCACAACGGTTGAGGTGGCATGTTTCGATTGGTGCTAATAAAGTGATGTCCGTGGTGAGCTCGTGTGAAGGGATGTTCCCCTAACCACAGCTTTGTGAAAATTTTTGCTTTTGATTGGAGAAAATGATACGGAAACTTTGTGTGCCTTAATATGCTAGTATATTGATGTAATTTGCCAATAATCATTATGAAAGTAAAGTTTGAGATGAATTTTCATTGCCTGAGGATTAACAAACTTTTAAATGAGATGATGGACCGTAAGCTTGAAAACAGAACTATGAATGTTGCAATGATAATGTGATATTTTCAATTCATTGCTCTGTTCCTTGTTATTCATGTTGCTGTAATAGCAGCTTGAAATGTGTTATTTTATAATCTATGCATGTAAAAAATCATATGGTAAGTAAGAACTCAAAAGATAAATCATCAGTGCTTACATCATGGAGACAGTGTACCATCATGGAACCTGTTTAACCATTATTGTGTGGAGTTGGGCATAGGCCAATGTCTCACACATCTACTAAATGTGGACTTGCAAATCTTTGTGAATACTTAGTTTCTCTCACTTAACTCTTTCCTATTAAAAAGATAAAGATAAAAGAGTGCTAGGTGGAGGGTGAGGTTTTGGGTTCAAGACCCACAGAGTTTGTGCGTAACTTACCACTAAAAATAAGTGAAACTGTATATGTTATCCTAACTACGATATAATTATTAATGGCAAAGTGTGCAGGAACTCTGTCTATAGCAAGCTCTCTCAGTACAAGGTTTTCTGTGTAGGTTTGTAAGTGTGACCTCTGGCCTAGCTTTATCCATTTGTTCCTAGATTGGCAGTCATGTTTACAGGTTTAGTGTTATCATTTCTTGAGCTTTGTAATATTATGGATAGTATGGCTTGATCCACATCAAAAGGAACAATGTTAAATAACCTACTTGAAACAACTTCTCCCGGTCTATCTTCTGACACCAGGAATGAAAGCATGCTTGAAAGTGTGAAAGAAAGGCTGAAGGGATCAAAGCCATTGAAAGGAATTAGATGTAGGTGTGGTGATATACTTTATGGGCGAGGTCTCTGATTCATTTTCTTTACATATTAGATCTGGAATGCTATTTTATAAAATACTTATATAAAAAAAAAATGCTATTTTTAAATAATAATAAAAAGGCCCAATAGGAGGGGGCAGGGGAGATTTGAATGAATGATTTCTGCTTTATAATGTGTGATCCCCAGCTGATTGTGCTATTCCTTAGGGTTGCTATAAAAAATGGACATTGTCTATGTTTTTAAAATTAATTTCAGTTGTTCCTAGATTTATGTGTTTTTTGAAGTATATCTCTGGAATATGTGTACACTCATTAAGAGCTTTCATCTTGCTATATTTATTACAAAATGAAAGATATCAGATTTCTTGTGATTTAGTTCTTTTTTATTTTATTTTATTTATAGAATAAACGGCAGTTGTGATTTAGTTCCTTGAAATTGTGTGATGGTGGAGTATTTTGGAAGGCTGAAAAGTTATTTTGAATGACCCCTTATAATGTGTCAATCTTCCACTTGCAACTTACCCTATATTGCACATTACTGTTGGGCCTTTAATCTGATGGAGACACATATAGATCGGGATAAATATGTCCTCTTTATTGTATATATTATTTTTTTATGGAAGTCTTATTTATAATTTGAATTTTTTCCCCCAGCTGACTTGCATAAGTTTACTGAATAGAAAGGCTTATATGTCTGGATGTCAGATATAAATTACTTGTATATTTAATTATTTTCTTGAATGTGCTCTGCATTTTGGGCATGTGCAGGCTGAAAAGAAGAAACGAAAGGCTCAGCTGCAAGAGGCTACAAGGAAGAAGAACATTAAGAGGGTAGAGCGCAAAATGGCTGCTGTGGCAAGGGAAAGAGCTTGGGCTCAAAGACTGGCAGAGCTGCAGCAGCTTGAGGAAGAGAAGAAAAAATCCATGGCTTAACATGCATTCTTGCTCTTACATCATCTTTTATTTCTCGGAAAATAGCAAACAGCTAGGGAGGGAAGCGGAGTTTTCTCGCTTTGATGGGTGGCGCCTGGCATTAGATCAAATCTCATGTGGTTTTTGTGATGACTCAGACCTACAAAACTCAAGCAGGTGTCCAGGCTAGGGTGGGTTTTATTATTTTAATTTTTTTTTTTTTATGGAAGGTCGCTTTCTATTTTTCCTTCTTTCTTTGTAGGAAGATCATTTCCTAAACAATTTCCTAGTGTTATTGTGTCTTTTCCCTACCCTTTATTTTTTGGTTGTTTTTTGCTGATAAACCTAGGAAAAGATTATAAGCAAAATAGTACGAAGCAGCCATTAAGCTGCAAAGCTCCCACATAAAACTCTGTTTTGCAGGGTTTTTAACCTTGTTACAGCACACCAATTTTGCTCCTACGTCCTTGTTTCATATGGCTCGGAAAATAGCTTCTTTAGATTTTAGTATTTTACTTCTCACTTGCATATGTAGTAAACTGTAGCTGCCCAAGCTACACCTTGCTTAAATGGAATGTAAACTGACTTTCCTTGAAGCTTATTGGTTCCCCAATGAACATCATCTTCCCACTAGATTATTAAACAGGGTTTAGCATTTGCAGCCAAATTCATCTTGTAAAAGTAATCAAAAAATGGATGATTCCTATATTTAGACTAGAGTACTATGGTCCATGGAGACGGATTAATATGAACCGGCTGTCAATACAGAACAGGCTCTCGAGTCCCCACTGGTGATAGGTTTATCAAATGAGACTGGGAGATTTTTGCGTATACTGCAGGAGGAGTACTAAGAAGAACTGGAAACTATATCAATGAAATAATCCACCTAATTGTATTTCTAGTCTGTTGTCTCGGTCAACTAACACCAACAGAAAAGCTATAGATAATCAGTACGCCAGAAAATAACTATCTGAGTGAACTGATCATTGTAAAATTTTATGTAATCCCAGAGAGCCAGAGGTACGTGACAATCTCCTGACCAACAATAAAAGCAGTAAAGCACCATTTGTACTTGCCTTTGAATTTTTTTTTTTCATATGAAAGTTTGACCATGGGGATATATGACACCTAGACATGGCAAAACGGGTCAGAATTTTCTGATCCGACCCGACCCGTCCAGAAAAATACCCGACCCGAACCTGATTTTTTTTTTACCCGAAGCAAAACGGGTTGACTCGTGACCCGACCCGTGTTTTTTGCGGGTCAACCCGACCCGAACCCGAACCATTTTTTTAAAACTTTTTTTTTGGGTAAAAAAAATAGTAAAACTAAGAATATATTGGTTTAATTGTTTATTGTGAACTTTAAGGAAACAATTGATACATTTATATAACTATATACAAATTAATTGAAAGATAAATTGTTGAACATTCTGTAATGAGTAAATATTTTTAGATATCAAATAGCAAAATACATGCCAAGATAATCTGGCTACAGTAGAGTTAAAAACATAGATTTAAAATTGTAGATATGTGAGAAATATTCACAAGTATGAAAATAGTGAAGCTAAAGTATCAAATTAGCATAAATTATAAAATACTTAGACCTATTTTTTAATAATTTATGTCCAAAATAAATGGCTTTTCAAAATAAATTATGATATTTCCTAGAGTGTGTGTTGCTTAACAATAATATGATATTCATAAAAGAGACCATGTATAAATAAGTAAGCAATCAAATTTTAAAGTATATCTCAAATTGAAATAGAGTGTCAACCACAACTGATAATAGATTATAAAATTAATTTTCAAGATTGTAAATTTCTTATATATTTTTATTCTTTATCAAATGAGTTATCCAATAAGTCATTTGTAATTTTGTTTTATATTTGGAATGTTGATATTGTGTAGAAATAAAACTTGTGTATTTGTTTTACTTATCTTTGTGTTATTTTGTTTTAGATAGTAATGTTAGGATTTGTATAATTTTAAAATTTTTGAATAAGTATTAATAAGTTTAACTGAGTTCATTTTTTATATAAGTAGTGAATTCAAAATAATGCATTTTACATCAAGTAATTTGTTGCATAATTTTCCAAATAACAGATACATGTTGTTTTCTTTATAAAAATTAAAAAAAAAAAAAAATTCATGTGAAAAATACGGGTCGACCCGACCCGACCCGACACGCAACCCGATTGACCCGAACCGAACCCGACCCGACCCGCCCGTTTTGCCATGTCTAATGACACTCCACCCCTATGTGGTGAACCGCTCCTCCGTGAGTGGGGTGTTATATTATTTCTGTGATGTAAAATACCACCTCCACTAATGTTGATAATTGAATCAGAACAAAGCAGTTAAAAACTCCATCAATCTTTTTATTTTTTGAATTAGAACAAGTCAATTAAAAACTTTATCTCCAATCATATTCCACGAGTTAAATTTGAGTGGCTACAGTAGAGTTAAAAACATAGATTTAAAATTGTAGATATGTGAGAAATATTCACAAGTATGAAAATAGTGAAGCTAAAGTATCAAATTAGCATAAATTATAAAATACTTAGACCTATTTTTTAATAATTTATGTCCAAAATAAATGGCTTTTCAAAATAAATTATGATATTTCCTAGAGTGTGTGTTGCTTAACAATAATATGATATTCATAAAAGAGACCATGTATAAATAAGTAAGCAATCAAATTTTAAAGTATATCTCAAATTGAAATAGAGTGTCAACCACAACTGATAATAGATTATAAAATTAATTTTCAAGATTGTAAATTTCTTATATATTTTTATTCTTTATCAAATGAGTTATCCAATAAGTCATTTGTAATTTTGTTTTATATTTGGAATGTTGATATTGTGTAGAAATAAAACTTGTGTATTTGTTTTACTTATCTTTGTGTTATTTTGTTTTAGATAGTAATGTTAGGATTTGTATAATTTTAAAATTTTTGAATAAGTATTAATAAGTTTAACTGAGTTCATTTTTTATATAAGTAGTGAATTCAAAATAATGCATTTTACATCAAGTAATTTGTTGCATAATTTTCCAAATAACAGATACATGTTGTTTTCTTTATAAAAATTAAAAAAAAAAAAAAATTCATGTGAAAAATACGGGTCGACCCGACCCGACCCGACATGCAACCCGATTGACCCGAACCGAACCCGACCCGACCCGCCCGTTTTGCCATGTCTAATGACACTCCACCCCTATGTGGTGAACCGCTCCTCCGTGAGTGGGGTGTTATATTATTTCTGTGATGTAAAATACCACCTCCACTAATGTTGATAATTGAATCAGAACAAAGCAGTTAAAAACTCCATCAATCTTTTTATTTTTTGAATTAGAACAAGTCAATTAAAAACTTTATCTCCAATCATATTCCACGAGTTAAATTTGAGTGGCACCACCAAGTTTAACTCAACCATGATTACAAAGGGTTAATTTGTGCATACCATGGCACGAAATTGATTAATACACAAATTTTGTCCATTTGTTTGTATATATTGCGAATATGAACATGCATATATATGTATTCATATATTCAATTCTGATAGTTTGTTCTTTTTTTCTAGTGTTATCTCTCTCTCCATTTGTGTGTATGTACTGCACATACAAACGCGCACACACATATGTTAACTATATTTATATATTCAGTTGTAATAGTTTGTTCTTTTCTTCTAGTGCTCTCTCTCTCTCTCTCTCTCCATAAAATATTAATGCGCACACATGCATGCGTGCACACACACAGAGGCGCAAGTTATGAGGATAAGAAAGGATGGAAGTAGTGGATAATTTAAATAGGTAATGCCGATGGTAGAGATGAGTCTAGCTTCACTTTCAACCCAAGCCTCCTTTGTGTTTCAACTTTGAAATAGATGCCTATGCTTGTACGAATTGGGTGCATTCGGAATATTTAGTATATAACTACGATGGTTATGCTTTCTATAAGAAATCTTGATTTAACATATAATGTTCAAGAAATGGGTCAATTGTATTTGCACTTTATACCTTAAAAAGACAAGGGCTAGTCAAGTTATAATTTTGACTTTTTGTAATTGTTAATTATATATCCAAGATTCACTTAATAAACACCCAACGAGATACCCAACACATACTCATACAATACACAAATATACAAATCAATCCAATCAAATCCACACCTTTCATTTTGGGGGGATCACACAAAAGCGGTGAACTTACCTACTCTTTAACTATTCTCATTTCACACAAGAAGATGGTTTGAAAGAAAGATGGCAATACTTCTATTGCACAGTTCTTGAAAGAAGCCTTTGGCTACTTCCTTGATCCATTCACCTTTTTATATACAAATATCGACTGTACAACTCCAAAGGAGAGGAGAAACAAAACTTAGGCATGCGCTGAGATCATAGCCTGAGCTCTAGTCTCTAAAGTGAATTCTAAACCTTTGAAACAATATTTTACTTCTTTCTAGCCAACCGTTAGTTTCTACTTCGATCTCTAGGAAACTGATTTTCTTCGATAAAACCTGTAAACAAAGATAGGCGTGGCTTTAGTTAATTAGTAGATGTTGGAGAATTCAATAGAATAATGAGTGCAAGCACATGGGTAATGACCAAAATTTAGTTTAGAAAAGCATACAAAACCACCATTGAACAATTTTAAAAAACCATTTACCTGAAATCTGACGAGTTTGAATCTGACTAGGGGTACATACACAAAAGAAAAAATTAATTTTCTTTCATTGTACGTATTGTTCTTGTAAAATCTTTTGATACCTAGGAAACCCATTCTTGCAAGCTGAGACCTGCGCACATGCCATAACATGTTATTAATTATTAGAACTTGCTTTTTTTGGGCTCAAATAACATGTTACTATATAACTTAGTACTTTTGTAGGAGCTTTTTTTTCATTTTATTATAATGGTCCAATTAGTTATTTGACTAATCTGCAAAATTATGCATACTTATTTGGGAAATTGGACTAATGGTCGGCTGTGCAAAATACGAATACACGATGAACAAATGGCACACATTTGAATCCAGTGACTTGGGGATGACAAATTGATTGGACTTTATTATCTATTACTTATCAATAAATTAAAAAGAAAAAATATACTGCTTCTAAGTGTTCATTTGAAAAAGTTTATTTTCATTAATATTCTTAAAAAAATAAGTAAGACAAAAAAAAATGTAAACTTAAAAAAGAAAAAGAAAAAATACACACACAAAATGGGGGAAAAAAAAATTGCCCCAAACAAATTGTAATTAAAGTAAAATCATTTTCACATATACCAAGGTCGTTGTACTATACATCAAGCCCAATGTGATGATTGAAGAAATGATATTATTGGTAAAGATTCTCAAATAAATAATATAGGTAAGTTCAAGTTCAACAATGATATTCCATATTTTGTTTTTTTGTTTTTTTGTTTTTTAAATAAAACGGCGCATTTTCAACTTTCAAATGAAAGATGGTCAAAATAGATGTAGGTGATGATGAACATCGCGAATGGCGGCTACCCAAGAAAGTGGTTAGGAATTAGGATGCCCTGAGCAGTTGAGAGTTTTGAGCATTGACAATGCGACTGGACAGAAAAGTCAATGAAATGAATATCACTTCATCTATTTTTCAACGACATTGCTTATTTTTCTTTACTGTAAATTCTAATTATTTGTCTATATTATATGAACAAGTTTTTACATTTGACACTTCTCGTATCTTATATCATTTGCCAATTGTGTTTATTACGAAATTAAATATTCTTGTCATTTTTACACTTTTCAAAGCTGACTGCAGACAGAGGCACTCAGAAAACGTGATAATCACTATAATTTTAAGGAAACACAAAAGAAAAAAAAAAACGTGATAATCAAGCACATCAACAACTGGAGAAAATCAAATAAATCAATTCTGAATATGTGATATAGAAGGAGAGAATACCAAAAAGATTTTTTTTTTTTTGGAGATAAGTACCAAAAAGATTGGAAACAAAAAAAGAAAAAGTTGAGCACATATTCAGAATTGATTTTTTTTTTTTTTTTTTGGAGAATACCAAAAAGATTTTTTTTTTTTTTTGGGAGATAAGTAGCAAAAAGATTGGAAACATAAAAGTTGAGCACATATAGGGGAAAAGGGGATCAAGTAAATATTCAATGAAACAAAATCGAGCAAATCAAGGAATAGATAGCAGAGAAAAAAAACAAGGAAATGATCTTATACCAAAGATATCAACAATTTCAATGAATTAAATACCATGAAAATTCCAAAGAATTATAATTTGAACGGTTCAAAAAGTTAGGCGTATAAGATCTTCTTGAATTCAAATCATTATCTTGACCTTCCAGAAGAATAAAAATTCAACTCATCTAATAAATGACTAAAATGAAATTTCCTTAAGTCATTATTCATTGTGCAACTGGGGGACCATCCAACTCATCATCCACATCACCCAAATAAAAAAACCGAACAAAAACTCTAAACCTGAGACCGTTTGGTATATGTTTAAAAACTGAAAATTATTATTTAAAAATATTTGTAAAAATACGTGTGATTAAAAAAGTGTATTAAAATGCGTGAATTGTTGTTTAAAAACTAAAAATGGTTGTTTGATAATACAAACCAAACGGGCCTTAATGATGCATTCACCAGTATATGGCGTCCTCATCACATTTCTAACCTCTAATTATGGCAAATTATTATCAATAAGAAACAATATTTTTTATAGATACTATTTGGTTTTGGTGTGATTGATAATAAATAATTAATAGTGTTAGTGGTGGATTGAGGTAAAACCTAAAAATGATATTAGTTATTAATTATGAAAAAAATATGGTGAAAAATATTGTGTCCTAGATATGATTATATTATTATTCTAAAAAAAATAGTCTTGTAGAGAAAGAGAAATGTGCCTTGGTATCAAAGAAAAAGAGAGAGAGAGAGAGAGAAGGACTTACAGCTTCAATGTCAATTTTGTAAACCAAAAGCTTCCGTCTCTCTCTGCAACTTGTTCTATATGCCACAACAATATGCCCAACAGCAAGAGCCAGAGAGCATATGAACAAAGCTATTTCCGTGGCCCTAACATAGCCACCTCTATCTTTGCCAGCAAACACAACTGAAGCTTTCAACGAAACAAACATTAAAGACAGAAGTGAACACATCGTTGTAATCCCCAAATATGGCCCTCGTGAAAGCCTTGGCCCATCGCACAAGCTATAAACACCTACAAACACAGAGATAAAAACAACATAAATCTAAATTCTAAACTGTAATTAAGCATGTTTTTTTGGTTTAGAAAGCCAAAAGGGTGCAAAAATATCAAACACTTACATATTATGATGGCCGATCTTAGAATGGAAATGAGGGGTATATCTATGAGAGAGTACCGAAAGTCATAGTTTTGGAGGTGGGAAGAGAGAGTTTGTAGAGAAAGAGAAGATGGAGAAAGAGAAGCAGAGAGAAGCGCAGAGGGAAGAAGTGTATCCGCTATAACCAAAAGAACCGGCGCTGAGAAAAGCAGCAAAGAAATCAGCATGGTGATCAAGAAAAACAAAGTCTTCACAGCCCTCAAAAGCCTTTTTGATTTCTCATCCTTTGAAAAACCCATGTCTCTCTTATTGTTTGTTATCTATGGGGAGTCTATGGCTATGTTTTCGGAGGATTGAATTTGAGGGTTATATATATATATATGCACAAAGGTATTAAATTAAAGATATAGCGAACTATAATAGGGAAAAGTCTTTAAGAGGGTACCAACTAGAGAGGCTTAAAAAGAGGAAGGAACCATATGGGTAAGTTTTTGAAGGCTTAAATGCTTAGTAGAGAAGTTTTGTAGGGCATGGAAGGTGCAGGCTAAGGTGCAATGTTTTGACTAGACTTGTCTACTTCAGAGGGATGACAAAGACTTTGGAACTTTATAACACGCTGAATTTATCGGTCAAATAGTGGCATCCGTTTCTCAAAAAAAAAAAAAAAATAGTGGCATCTCTCTTCCCTCTTCATCATAGAGTAACCAAAAATACCTAAATGGCATTAAACGACAGTTAACGACATCTTTATATATATATATATATATTAAAAAAAATTAGTACTATTATTTTATTTTTTGGGATATAATTGAATAAGTAACATATAGTCTAAGGGTAGCAAAATTGGACATGACTCACGAATCTAACACGACACGACACAAAATTAGCAAGTTATGGGTCATTTAATGAATTCGTGTCATATTTGGATTGACACGACTAACTCGTTTAATAAAATGGTTTTGTTAGTGTTCAACATACGAAACTCATTTGACCTGTTTAATTAAATGACATTTTACCAATATACCCTTCAAATCTTAAGTATATAAACTTATTAGTTGTTGTGGTTTATTTTCTTTAACATATTGTAATTGATTATTTGTGATTTTGAGATGTGCTTTAGTTTTGAATAATTATTTAATGTAGTTACTCGTTAGTTCTGAATTTTTATATTAAAAATATTTATTTGCATTTTTTCATAAATTTTTTTTTTGGATAAAATCTGATAAACATGTCCACACGACTGACTTGTTTAATAAATGAGTTGCGTTAGTTGAATGCTTATTAGTTGACACGACACGAACCCTACACGTGAACACGAATTGCCACCCCTGAGATATACTAACATTTTTCATAACTAATAATATCGTTTTTTGAATGATATATTTTTCATAATTAGGAGTTATAATGTTCTAATCACAATTAATAGAGCATTTACATCTGGGGGTTTTTAAAAAAAAAAAAAAAACTTATTTTATGTATTTTACCAACTCATTTAACAATATACCTAATTTCCAATTTTATTTTTTTATTTTTACATACAACATGATAAAATAATAGAAAGAGAGAGAAGGTGGAGAGAGGGAATGAGGGAGTCAAAGAGTAGAGAGGAGAAAGAAGAAGTGTGAATAAAGATGAATATAAAATAAATGCAATCTTGCTAGCTATAAATACAAACTTTTACTTTCATAATTGTTAAAAAATTTTAGCAATACACATAAAGCTCAATTTGAGTGCGTGTTGTTAAAATTGCCATTTGGAGTCTTACACCCCTACTAATACTAATGCTCAATTTAACAAACTTTAAAAGTTGTCTCCTTCCTAATATTATTGATATAAATATGATTAACGTGTATATGCGTGCCCATCAAAGCATTAAGAGACAAACTTTGGTTCTTTGTTTAATACGTATTAGCATGTGACTATGGTGCAGCTAATTCAAAGAACTGCAGGAATTGGCCGTTTATTAGATGAATCTTATAAAAATGGGCTTGATGATTATTGATTAATTTATCAATTTTCCTATCCAATCAAAGAAAATTATATATAAAATAAGTTTTAACTAACCCTTTAGTGTTAGTTATTTAAATATTAATTCTCTTTAATCAACGGGTATGGTGGAACTGATGGATTGGGATCATGTGATCACATGCAACATTTTGTCTTTCTGAATCATTCATATTTTATTTTTCTCTGTTGCTACCTTTTATTCTTATGGGTTAAGTTTTAAACAACTGCACAATGTAGTATTTGATTCAGATTCTTTGGTGGGTGACATTCTAAATACCTAATTCAATTTGATCAACTGTTAATGCCTTTATCGATTGGTGTTGAGAGATTCCTTCGTATAATATTCGTGAAGTATTATTGCTAGCAATAGTTAGAAGCTGCCAAGGGGGAAGAAATCAACTCAGCAAGCAAACCAGAAAGCTCAGTTCAATTGGATTTGAGCAGTGGAAAGGTAATGATGCTCATATATAAAGTATATCACAATTTTAACTTTATTATGGTCATCAAAAAAAAAAACTTTACTATGGTCAGAATTTAGGAGTCTTTGCGTGGGACGAGAGTCTCATAACTTAACTAATACTCTTTTTTTTTTTTTTTAAATGTTCCAACAAAAACACCCACGATGTATTCATGATGTTTCCTCTTTTTCAAATAATGAATAAAAGTGAAGTCTTCTCATCCAAAAAAAAAAAAAACACCTACGATTCAAATTCGTTCTTCTCCAATAATTGAATTATCGCTAAAAGGAAGCTTGTGTGTAGGTGTTTCTAGAAAACTTGATAACCAGTAGTATAAAAAAATAAAAAAATAAAAAAAAATCCAAAAATAACAATATATGGACTAACAATAAATCATTTCAAATGAGATGAAAAATCGAAGGCTAATTTTCAATTCCACGAAGTATATAACTGAGCATATTTTAATTTCTAGTCATTTTCAGGACATTTTAAAATTGCCTTTTAATTTGAACATTTCGTGGACCAATCATTTAACATTTATAACATTTTTTTCCTCTTTATTTCTGACAAGTGAAATAAAAAATATTTTATAATTAGGAAGTAAACTACAGTTAGATAGTAACAAGTTTAAGCCACATATGGGGGCATAAAATGGAACACTGTTAATAGGTCAGAGGATTTCAACCCAACATAGGGCCTATTATATATTATGGAATAGAGATATCATTTGACTACAATGGCCTAAAATACATTATATGTTTTTTTTTTTTTTTTTTTTTTTTTTTTTGGGGGTGGGGGGGGACTTGTTTAAGTACTTTGGGACAACAACTTCTTTTCTTCTCTCTTTTTTTATTTTTTTTATTTTTTATTTTTTTTATTTTATTTAATGGAAGAGACCAAACTTAATTTGATACATAAGACAAAAGGTCAGACTAGAAGACATACAAATTAGCATCTAGAATCTAGATTCTAGAAATCTTTTAGCCTAGAAGGCAAGAAATTACCCAATTTGTTACTATATTTATAGGATTTTGACTTTTTTTTTTCCCTTCCTTCAATTTTTTTTAAGGAAAACCTTCCTTCAAGTAAAGAAAAAATTTTCGAGGAAAAAAAAAAGGATCAGAAGATATTATGATATATAAACTGCGGTTTTTGTGGTATTTCAGCACTTGACTTTTTATTTTTTATTTTTTTATTTGGTTTCTTATTTCAAACTTGAAAGAGATATTAGATTAATTATGTCATGCTTTTAACATTTTTTAGAATATTCATGTGTAAGTACAAAATAGTGTGATTAATTAAATAATCAAATTTCATATAAGATAATATGATACAAAAAAGATGTTAATATAATTTTATCTAAGATTGAAATCCTGTGTAATTGCAATATGCAATTGCACCATGCAATTAACCTCATTTCCTTCACAAAAATTTTAATTCTTAACTTTTTATACATTTTTAACATTTTTTCATTTAGTGGTTGAAATTAAAAGTTGTTTTTTTCAACTCTTAATCTTAACCATTCATTGTAATTACATCAGGTGCATTATTATTAATATAATATTTTTTCCCAAAAAATAATAACATTGTACTGAAACCTCTTTGAAGTTTAAAAATGCTAATATTATGTATATATGAAAATTTCAAATTAAAGAAATGGATGCATATTAAAATAATTTTCTAGGTTCTAGATGGGATAAAACCAAACACTCTTACGTAATTGAATAGTTGAAAAATAAAGCCACCTTTTTGCTTAGCGAAATTGGACATCAGCGCTGATACTTCTATTTGGTTTATAGTCAAACCCAAAACCAAAACCAAAACCAAAAGGGTGTATTAATTGAATTCATATCTTGGTTTGGTGTTTTCTAGTGGGAATTTTTAAGCCTTCTTGGCGAAGTAGACTGGTAAACCAACATATGGCCCGTGTTCGTGTGTGTATGATTGAAGCCGCCATTGGTCATCAAATGTCACGTTAACTGTGGTGGCTATTCCTTTAGCAGACATCACCCATGCCGTCTTAGGCCTGCATGTGGGGTCACCTGATCTCTCAAGTCTCAACTACTTTTCCTTTTTCTTTTTTTGAGCAAATAACAAATACCTTTAAATAATAAAACGTTTAATTTGTTTAATTGGTAAAGCTCTTTTTTAGTTGAACTATAATAACCCATTTGGATTGAGAGGAGAAAAAAAGGAAGTTGAGTAGACTAGAGTAGAGTAGAGTAAAGTTGGCTCAAAATATGCTAATTTCGGGACCAAATCTACTCTACTATATTCTACCCCTCTCCCTCTGCCTTAATCTAATGGGTTATAAATTTAGAGTCGAGATTAAGCTTTTTTTGGTCAAATTATAAATTTAGATTTGAATCTTGTATACATAGGAAAAAATCAATTGACATATTAACATAATGGTACTAGCAATTATGGAATGGATATTATAGATTTGAATACTATTGTAAACCACAAAAATGTGAAATTTTAAAAAAACTACACACGTAAGCAAATAAACTAATACCTAAATGTTAAAAACAAATACTCCATAATTAATCCACAATCCAAGCTCATGCAAGATATCACTCCACCATTCTAAAACCCACCTAATTAATTGTATCACTTGATGCATGCCATCTCCATCTTAGAAGTTCTTTAAATATGAATAAAAGAAATGCAGTCATAAAAGCATAAAAGAGTAATTTCCTTACTCCCTCTCTCTCCTTATTTCTTGCTGAGTGAAGATCGATTTAAATACGTACAATGTGATGTGACAAAGAGGACTTTTGCCTTGTTTACAATATATATAATGATTTAGTGTTGAGTCATGAGTGATATGGATTGGGTGGAGTTTCGTTTGGTTTTGAGTCTTTTGACTAGGATTGAAAAGCTTTACCAAAAACCTCTTTTTTAACTCAGATTTTGTGTCGAACCTGGTTAGCATAAAAGCTCTACAAATTGGCATGTGTGGCAACGTAACATAAATTCAGAATACAACTTTCTTTCACTTTTGTAATAATATTTAGATTACAAACCAACCTCCAACCCCTCTTTTTTTCGTGGTGGATTAGAAAATTATGATTAGTTGTGACTTATGAATTGAATTTGGAGACCACCTGCAAGATTTATTTGTTTGTCACAATATACAAAATTATCTACGAAAATTAAATACAAAATTTATTTTGGGGAAGGACACGTACAACAATTATTGAGCAGGTTTTTCAATGCAACAAGTCATGTGGCAGTTTCCAAATGAACCCAAAACAATACGGTGGAGACTATATATTTAGCCCATCCCACACGAGCTAGGAGAATTGAATATTTAAGCTGTTCAAGTGGTATTTGGCCTCCTATCAAAAAAGGGAAAAAAAATAATAATAAAAAGAGTGGTATTTGGCCACATAACCATTAAATTATATTTCAAAAACAGCAACAAATTAAAAGTAAAAAATGATGGGAAGAGTTTGTATCCAATATCTAGTTGTATTGAACACGTTAGAATGCAGACACGTATCCAATTTTAGACATATGTTCGCATCTTAACATATCCAGTAAAACTAGACTTGGAACACAAACCGTGTCCAAATGAGTACATTTCTTCATTATCTCGAAAATGAAACCCTGGCCCCCTCTTTGCGTATTAACAAAGAGAAAGGAAAGGGAAGGATGGCCTTGCATTAAAGGTACCATTACAAACGCGTACACCATCCATACGCGGAAATAATAGGGCATAAGAATAGGATTGGGTTTAGCTTTCTAGAAAGCAATAGGGAGGTGGTATATAACGCACATTTTAGTTTTTTTTTAATGAAAAAGCATACGTCATGCGTAAGTCTTTTCAGAATGGATATGATCAATTGAATATGATACATTATGGACAATCTATTAGATCATACTTTTTTCTTTTTTCTTTTTTACTTTTTTTTGAGAATCCTATAGGTCACTCTTGAGTCATGCAGGATGTGACCTCTTTAACTCTTTTGCACTGGGATATTGTTCTTCTCTAGTATTCTTTTGATCTTTTCCCCTTTTTATCCATTGATTCTGTTACATGGAGTACATTAATATGGCCGAAAGTTGTAAGTGCGGCTAATTTATATCTAAATCCCTTTTAAAAGTTGCCTTTAACAGGTTTAGTTCACATTTAGAGTAGAAACTTGAATTTAAAAATAAATAAAGTAAAACAAGAGATAGAACTACGCTAAGTCGACAAGTCCTAGGTCAAATTAACAGGGAAAGGGATTAATTAGCAAATCAGAAAAAAAAATGGTTGAATTGATAAAGAAAAATTAAATTAAGGGAAACAACAATATTTTAAAACACTAAAGATTAGTGATTTACACACAACATATTTATTAGTAGTCTTAACAATTTTTATTTTATAACCCAAATAAAATTCACACGAAGGATTATTTTAATCTAATGATTTAACTATAAGAGCTCAAAAATTAATTTTTCTAAGGTAGTTTTATGAATTTGATTGATTTTATAATTTATACAAGACAAAACTAGTGTTTTAATTCGCAAAGAATTCTAAATGATTAAAGGGTCCAAAGTCTACACTAAATCAAAGAATTACATAAAACTAAACACTTTTTTAGATAAGTAAATCAATTAAAAAAAAAAACATGAGCTTAAGCATTAGAATCATGAAAGTATTGTTAAGAATATACCAATAGAAGGTTAGGTTTCACCCATTACCTTAGCAAGACTTCTAGTAAGCCATTACACTTAAGTAAAAACTAAAAATTGAAAAGAAATTTTAAGAAAACTTTTTTTTTTCCCTAAGGCTGTAACCCCTTGAATTTTGAACTAAAGAGCCTTAAAATAGGCCACGAAATACTATTACAAGTAGAATTCCCATTTGGGAAAAAAGAAATCTTCATTTTAAGCTTCACTTAACTGATTTTTTTGGTTAATTAAATCTTAGAATTTGGATTTTTTTAATAAAAAAATTTAAAATTTTCTATTCCTTTGAGTTAAGTTTCCAACCTAACTTGAATCAATGCAATCCAATATTGGAGCTGAAAGTTATGCCCAAGATGATAGCTCTTTATCATTAGACCAAGACACTAATCAGTTTTTGATGTAGGCAGAGATTGAACCCCAGATTTATTATACAACCATCAGAGATTTTACCAGTTAAGCTAATTGGAACTCACAAAATTAAATTATTATCAAGCTTTATGAGTGGTAGCAGACTCTTTACTACACATCTAGGACTGAAGGGACCTAATTTTGAGAGATTAATATGCTAATCTGAGAATGATAATGTAATGATTGTAAAGGGGCAGTGGATGAGTAGATAGTTCCCTTTGAGGCCATCTCCTACTTAATGCAGCTAGTCTGATGATTTAATTATAACAACTCAAGAATTAATTTTCTTAGGTATTTTTATGAATTTAATTGATTTTATGCGAGACAAAATTAGTGCTTTAATTCGAAAGCAGTTCTAAATGATTAAAGGGTTTGAAGTTTACGCTAAATTAAAGAATTATACAAAACTAACACAAGAACTTAAACATTAGAATCATAAAATTATTGTTAAGAATATACCAATAGAAGGTTAGGTTTCATCAGTTATCTCAACAAGGCTTCTAGCAAGCCATTACACTGAGGTAAACTCTAAAAATAAAAAAGAAACTTCAAGAAAACCTATTTTTTTTTTCTAAGGTTGTCACCCTTTGATTTTTGGCCTAAAGAGCTTTAAAATAGGCCAAGAAATCCTATTACAAGTAAAATTCCGGTTTGGAAAAAAATCTTGATTTTTAAGCTTCACTTAACTGACTTTTTTGGCGAATTGAATGTCAAAATTTGGATTTTTTTATAAACTAAAATTTTATATCCCTTTGACCCTTTGAGTTAACTTTCCAGCCAAACTTGAATTAGTGTAATTTGATATCAGAGTTGAAAGTTATGCCAAAAATACTAAATATTGTGCAAGCTGAAAACCTAATCTGAATTGGAGTTCGATTTAGTGCGAATTTCTTTTGATTCTTAGCTCTATATTGACTCAAATTTAATTGGGCTGACCTTCTTTAATTTCATCATGTTCCTTGTTAAAATATAGTCCATTAGACTTCTTCTGTACACAAATACGCTCATGTCTTTCTTGATAAGTCTTGATAGAATCAATTTCATTCTCCTGCAAAAGACATATTCACGCATTAAAATATATTTTAAACCCAAAATGAATTATTCAACATTATTCTAAAACCAAATATAAAAAGCTTAATTAATACAAAATAAGTATGATAATACTTTCTAATAATAATATAAATATGCAAAATTAAATTATTGTCAAGCTTTATGGGAGATAGCAGATTCTTTACTAGATCTCTAGGACTAAAGGGGCCTAATTTTGAGAGATTAATAGGCCAATATGTGAATGATATTGTAGTGATTGTAAAGGGGTAGAGGATGAGTAGATGGACAAGGTATTCAGAAAGGTGCTTGCTTTGAACAAAAGAGAGTCCCTTTGGGGCCATCTCCTACTCAATTTTGTTTTGGTGGGGAATGCATCCCGAGCTTTCTGCAATATTATAAGTTTGAGCCTCTCATGGATTTTAAGCTTCCATAGGTGTTTCCACTCATGTTTGGAAAGATGACTAGGTTGATGGAATCTTTCAAAGGAGATTTGGGGTCCAATATAGTCTGTGAGGCTAATTTGAATTAGAAGGAGCGATTTGCATAATCTGGTTGTCTCTCAAAAGGGTTGTTCAAATAATGATACATTCCTCCTAGATCAAGGGTTACGGTTGCTATTTATTTTAATCCAAGGAGAAAATTAAGAAAACCATGCAATTAAAGAAATTCTTCAATTTATTGATTGAATAATTGAATTTACATTTCATAGAAAAAATAAAGAGAAATACATTCCCTTGGTCTTAGGTACAATTTAAGAAAATATGGGACTTCAATTCCTAGTTACATTTTAAAATTTTACAATTACATGATAAAGCTTATTACTACCAACCATTGATTTAAAGTTAGAGATTAAGTTATAAAGTGGGAAGTTATTAGGCATTCACCCCATCTGATGAACCAATCTTCTATAAGAAAATGGTCATAGATCCATGTCATGCAATCAAATAATCCAAACATGTCACTAACACAAAAATTGCATGTTATGTTCAAGAAATTTGATTGAAGGATTAGGATTTTGAAAAGAGTTTTGTGTGAAAATTATGGTTTTGAGTATGTGAACATAAACCCTAGGTGAGTCTAGAATATTCTTAATATTCATCACATATCATCAAAACCAAACATCATGGTATATCACTATTCTAGAGCATCAAGATCTAGCCTACTCGGTTAGAGGTTTATACCTGTATGTTATGTTGAACTTAAAAGTGGTCTTGAATTTTCTGTGGTCTTGAATGTGGGTGCAACACATTCTTCATTCGAGCTTGGAATATGGGCAACACTTTGAGCAGGGGCGGCTCTAGGATTTTTGTTTGGGGGGGGGGGGGGGGGCAATAAGAATCTTGCGGCCTATGGGATTTTCTTATTACAAATTTGTCCATAGTACTAACAAAAGAATAAAAAATAAACTATAAATTTATTTGACATATTTTTTTCTAATACAATAAGTATATTAATTATTGTTGTTAAGTGATTTTTTTTTGCAATTCTTTAATTTATAAGTTTACAATTCTTTAAATGTTTTATATTTTTATTATCTTTTAGTGTTAAAGTATTCACCAAGTCACATCGCAAACAACCATTCATAAGTCACATTCAGCAAAATTAAAAAACCATTCACAAGTCACAAATTTAGTCAAATAGTAAGTCACAAACACTATAACCCACTCAACTTTATATCAAATCAATACAACCACTTACTGACTTACAGCAACACTAAAATAGTAAAGAAAATCAAAACACTATAACCCATTAACCCCCCAAAAGCCCACACACACACGGTCAGACTCAGAGAGACTCAAAAATCATAACAAAAATCAGAACATTATAACCCCCCAGCCCCCCCCCCCCCCCCCCACACACACGGTCCAAGATTCAAAACTCAACAAAAAAAAAAAAAAAAAAAATCAAAAGATAACTCTACACACAAACGGTGATTCACTCACACAGATTCATTGAAAGAGAATATCAAAACACTAAAAACACACTCTCACAGTGAAAGAAAGAGAGAAAGTGAGAGCTAAAAAACCAGATCAAGCGACGGCGGCAGATTTTGTGTGTGAAGCAGAGGCAACCTTTTTCCTTTGGGTTTGGAGAGCAAAGAAGGATAGTGAGAGATTTTGGGGGTTAGGCAGCTGCAAAATTCTTAGGTTTTATTTGGCCTTTTTTTTTTTAATTTATGATTTTTTAAAATTTGATTTATGGGCTTTTTATTTCTGAGATTAAAGATCAAAATTTTTTGTTAAAAAAAGGGGCCAGGTTCATGGTGAGGGGGTGCAAATTTGTATTGCAGGGGTTCAAAACTTTTTTTAAAAAAATATTATATATATATATATATATAATTCGGGGACTATAATGTACCACCACCCGGACTTTTAATAATAAAAAAGTTTTCAATTTCAGCTAAATAAGCTTTCCCAAACGAACACTTAAGTATTAAAATGTCTAATTAAATCAAACTAACACATATATTAAAACTTCATATATATTAAAGCTTCAAACAGACTAATTACAAAAAATACAGAGTCCACAACCATACTTGAATGTAGTACAAGAACAACTTCACAAACAACTGAAAAAAAAAAAAAAAAAAAAAAAAAAAAAAAAAAAAAAAAAAAAAAAAAAAAAAAAAAAAAAACCATTACGTGGGCAACATGACTAGACAAAACAAAAAGATAAAACGAAAGATAAAAAAAACTAAAAGCAGCGGCCAAACTGAAAAGAATAAGAACAATAAAAAACTAAAAGCAGCAGCCAAAACGAAAAGAATAAGAAAAGAGAGAAGAGAGGAAGGTAAACCCTAAGCCGCTGCTACTTTTTTTTTTTTTTTTTTTTTTTAACACCAGAACCTGACTCTACTACTATTGTATTTTCCAGATGACAAAGATCCGTGGTTCGTCCGTGGGTGAGATAGCAAACAATGAGGTAAAATTTAATTTTTGTTTGACTTGCTTGTTTGACCAAGTATATGTTTGGATTCAGATTGACAAATGAACACAATAATCCAATTTTTTTTTAATTGTTTTCCGTTTTCAGTTTTCACCAAATAAACGATATCTAAACACAAGACTCGGTTTATATTCTCTTAAATTACGGATTTTTTTTTTTCAAAATAACACATTTTCAAAACCATTTTGTTAGTTAACAACATTTTCAAACTATTTAGCAAACAAACGTCTCGACTATGAGACTCGATTTGCCTCATCACACCCCAGAGACCCACAACGAATAGCAAACCCATTTCAACTTCAAGCAAAGGAAAATATTGCTTATTTATTAAAAATTAAAAATTTATTGCTAAAAACACTTTAACAAAATAATTTTTAGATATAAACAATGTTGTGTGAGACTCAATTTTAATGTGTTTTTTTTTTTTTTTTTTTTTTGCTGAATTTCATTGCGAACTCGAGTGTAAAAGATTCGAGATTTTAGCTTGCTAAATAGTTTGAATATGTTGTTAACTAAACAATATGTTTCCAAAATGAGGTTATTTTGAAAAAAATTTCCTTAAATTACAATTTTTTTTTTTTTAGAAAGCTCTTAAATAATATATATCTTTAAATATATATATTTTTTTTTTGAGGTGGGTAGATATCTTTAAAGAAAATTGGGCCTTTGTGTAAAAACTAAGAACCATTTCCCTTTTTCTTGTATATGTTTATTTCTCCCCAAAAAAAAAATCATTTAACTTTTTCAAAAATTTCTAAATTTTTAGTCTTTTCAAATATCCTTCACAAGTGTCACATCATGATGTTGAGCGCTTCGAAATTTTAGGGCCATTTGGTAACATTATTCTAATAACGTTATTTGTATTTTTTGGAAATACGTATGGGTGAAAAAGTGTGTAAAAACACATTTAATGTTGTTTAAAAACCGAAAATATGTGTTTAAACACATGTCCCAAACGGGCCTTAACGGGCAAAAACCTTTTATCAATATTTTTTAAAAGCAATGTTAGATCTTGAACTTATTACCCTCCCATCAACTTTGTTTTTCTTTGGTAAGACTAGGTGGTATGTGGATTCTATAATTTTTTGTGAATTGTTCCATTTGTCACAATTTCTGTTTTCTTTGTACACACAATGATCATATATTATCTATTTATATATATATATATATATATAGAGAGAGAGAGAGAGAGAGAGAGAAAGAATAATTAATTATTATATCTTTTGGGTTTTTATTTTTATTTTTTATACATATTTAGAGTCAAACTTAGTTACAATACATTAGATTTTCTAACTAAATTCATACACATCATTGTATTAACCAATGAAATAGATGTTTAATTTTTCATGTTTGAAATAGATGCTTGATCCATCCTCTACTTGAAATTATAAGTGGGGTCTAATAAATAAGGCCCTAATCTATATGATTTGACAACCAAAGAAAGAAACATAATACAAAAATGTTGTTATACACACACACACACACACAAAAGGTTGAAGGGCCTCTCCCAAGCTAGAATACTACCAAAAAGTAAAGCCCATGGAATTTAGACGACAAAGCCCATTTACACAAAGCTTGGCCCCTAAGATTTGGTTATTACATTGTCGGAAAAAAATAGCTTTTTGGACACTTTATTCGACTTCAGTACAGAACATAGCCTTTTTTTTTTTTTTTTTTTTTTTTTAATAATCTGTGCTGCACACAACATGATACAAATTTTACTTACTTTCACATATTCAAGCTATCGAAGTATCAAAGCTTCAAACCACATCTATGAAAGAAAAGCATGTACATCTTTTTCTTTTAAATTGAAATTGGCTATAAATTTAATTGTCTAATTGCAACTTTATGGCTAATACATTTATCTGTAATTATATCTTGGACATGGGAGTAAAATATCAGAATTTATCCAATTTCAGGTTTGAAAACTATTGAAATAGTAAAAGCCTTATACCTAAGAAGAGTTCCAAAGCATACCTTTGAAGTAATCCAAACCACATCTTCAGGATGTCTGAGAAAGAGCAGGTATATGTACAAACTTAATTATTAGTCCTTTATGCTCCTATATGAGTTCATATATTAACTTAGGCTTAGGTCTTCTCTATGTCACATGCCTGCTCCACCCCAATCCCCATCCTGCATTGCACACATAAATTCGGTTCAGTAATGTTTTAGTCAATTTATCTTTCTTCTCTTTCCAAAGTTTGGCTTTTTTAGAAGATCTTTATATGTAGTCTTGATGCATGGTTTCTTTATTCTTGTTTACATTTATTTTTTTTCATCTTTTTTGTACTTTTATTTATTTATTTTTAACTTTATCGTTGATCTCAAATTAAACAACTGATGATTTTAGTTTCTAGTATAACTACTAGTAATTGTATCTTGGACTTGGGAGGGTAATGTCAGAATTTATCAATAGTTGTTATTTTTTTAGCATTGCTTATCCTAGAAACCAAAAAATTACAAAATCGCCCTCCCACTTAGAATAAAATAAAAATACATTAGCATATCACTGCCTGCTAGGAAACCATGCTAATACACTATTCAATTAAACCAATCGAGTGTGAATTTTAATTCATCTTCTGAAACACATTATGTATGGATTTGCAACATAAGCTTATCATAGGCCTTATTCATATCAATTTTCAAAAGCGCATACTAAGTTCTTCTTCATAGTGTCTTCCTAATCTTCTCAAAAAATTCATGGTAAAAGTTTATATAAAATTAGCATTCCTTAAATAAAAGCATTTTGAAGAGGAGTTGGAAGGGATTCCAATGGAGGCTCAAGCCAATTGACAGGCACCTTTGATATAATTGACATAGCACATATTAATTGGCCTGAAATCATTTACTGGTTTCAGCCTAGGCCCTTTTGGTACCAACAGAATAAAGGTTCTATGAAGCTCCCTTAAGAGATTCCTTGAATTTATAAAAGAAAGTACAGCTCTAGTACCAAAAGTACCTGGTATATTCTAGAATTTTGAAAAAAAAAAAAAAGGTTGGAACATGGACTGGCCCTGGTGCTTCCCATGGATCCATTTGAAAGATAATCTCCTTCACCTCTCCTTTAGTAAAGGTTCTGTGCACTTGCATCTTCTGCTCATCTGATAACCTACGATCTCAATTACTCTGAAGAAGTTGCAATATATTAGCAATATTTCAGGGCTTGGTTTCCCATAAATACTCATCAATGCTCAAAGAACTACTCCTGAATCTCCTAGGCGACTTCTAACCACATCCCCTTCCAAAGACTTAATACATATTATTCTGTTTGAAGATCTTCTTGTTCAGACTAAAGCTTGAAAAAAGAGTATTTCTGTCACCCCCATTCTGTATCTTTCATCTTGAGCCCACCTAATATGCTCTTGGTCTAACAATTCTTCAAGCTTAAACCTAAGCTTCCTTTCCTTATCAACATCTTCCATAAAGTGTAAAATGCTTGAACTTTTTCAAGTTTTTTCTAACTTGACTGATACATTCCTCCACTTGACCAAAATCAGTTTTGTTCCAACTTCCAAGCATATAATGCTTTCTTTGTATCCTTGTCCTTCTTCACCAGTCTAAAACTATCTACACCTCTCACATCTACCTTCCAAGCTACTTGGACAACACTACCACAATTGGGATGGGTTAAATACACGGCCTCAAAACTGAAAGGACTTCTTGCGAATGTCTGGCATTATTCGAAGCTAGCATTGGAAGCACTATTACTACAAGATTGTTTAATAGCTCCATACCCTCCATGTTTATAAAAAATCTATCTAACCTTTCCCATACACACTCATCTCCTTCCTTTCTATTAATCCACTTACACGATAACCCCTTACTAGGGGCATCCATTAGTCTCGCAATGCTAATATACTTAGCAAACACATTTATACCTTGACAATTTTTCTGCAGAACCTAAAATTTGATTAAAATACCCATACATGTTTGCATTAAAATTATTCTTGTAAAGTTAAGCTGCATTATCACCGTCCATTCCATATCTTCTACGGAAAACTTGTAGTAAGGTGCTGTGTGACAACAATATCTTCCCCCCATGATTTTCCAACATAATCAACATGAAGGAATCTGGTACATCAAAGTCCAAAGGATTTCCATACAATTGCACACCGAAATTCATATGCTGCAAGGACAAAGTATTAAAGGCCATTTTTGGCAACCACCTATGAACCACAAATAATGCTCCCTTAAATGAAACTCATATGCTGCAAGGACCCTCGGCACAGATATAATCTTAACCTAACTTAAAAAGAAAACTTTAGGACATAAATATGGCCATGCTTTTCCAACTACACAAACCTCACCACTTAAGCTCAATGCTATTGATCAGCCATTGTAATCTCTTTGTGGAAAAGTATGTCTATTGATCATGAAGGCAATTGCACATAGCCTCCAAAAGCTTCTACTTTCTTCTATTAGGTCTTGGGCCAGTCTGCTCTATAGGCTCCCTTCTATTGGAACCAAGATTTGAGCAAAAGCATGGTCTTCCCAGTGCCAATAGCAAATTCGTTAGGTGAAAGACTCCCTGTTGGCTTAGACTAATCCACAAAGCCTTGATGTAAAAAAGGAGAGGTTCCTTCAAGGGTCTATGATAGTAAATCACCCCAACTACTTGTACCTTCTCATGAAGCACAACCACCAAAAATCGCTACACTCCAAAATCTACCTTTCCACAAAACTACAGGAGTTCCCACCAGATAACCACTCTTGATAAGGACTCTAGAAAATATAAGATACGAGAACTTAATTCTTGATGAGTGCATCCAACACCCAATAAGAAAAATGCAAGAAAACTAAGATGACTTGAAAGAAAAAACAACATAAAGTAACTAGGAGAAAAAAAAAGTTCAATAGAAAGAGATGATAAAAAAGTTACAAAGTCAGTGCTCTTTGCTCTTTAGTAGACAAGGACTTTTTCTTTTTTGCTACACAAAGACTAGTAGACAAGGTTAGCCTCACTGTTTGGCATGACTTATATAATCAATATCGTAGCTAGTGCTAAATTTTATTTCAATGCTTCTAATTCCATATGAGCTTTTTGGAAATTTACTTGTTTATCTTTTAACTTGGATAGCAAATCAAACGGATCAAAATAGCGATAATTGATACTGACATTCATCCTCTCTTTTCTGTGTTTTTACCTAACAACAGGGAAGTTGACAAAGCATTTGATTGGGGCTTTATTGGACTGAAAGACACATTTAATTACTCACATTCTTGGTATCAATTGATTTTTTTGTGGTGAAGTAAAATTTTAATTGCATTTAATGTTAATGCACCATCATTCAAAAGGCTAGAAGTTTTTGTGATTATGAATTAAAAAAAGTACGTGACATGTTGGATGACTCATTCTTTGATTTAAATGGTCATGGTACCAAAGTTGCTGGAGTGGCAACTAGAAGAAAAGTTGAAATAAAATTGCAACACACCTATCTAGTAACCATTGAAGGGGAAGCTACAGCAATTGAACTTTATTCATATAAAGTTGCATGGCGAAGGAAACCAAATTTCCGTCTATATAAAAAATCTGATATGTTGGAATTTGGCGACATTGTAAAAGCCTTCAAGGTTGCAATTAAGGATGGAGTTGATGTAATTTCAATTTCCATGGGATTTCAAATCCCAAAATTGACAAGTCTGTATCATTTGGATGCTACTGCTGTTGTGGGATCATATCTTGTTATGAAGGCAAACATATTGATTGTAGCTGCTTGCAACAATGCCAGCCCTGTTTATGGATCTGTAAGTGCTGGCATTGTTGCAGATCCATAAATAGGGCTGGCATTGCTACAAGCAGCGACAGTCAATATGTTTGCCTTCATAACAAGATATGATCCCACAGCAGCAGTAGCATCCAAATGATACAGACTTGTTAGTTTTGGGATTTGAAATCCCATGGAAATTGAAATTACATCAACTCCATCCTTAATTGCAACCTTAAAGGCTTTTACAATGTCGCCAAATTCCACCATATCAGATTTGTTATATAGACATAAATTTGGTTCCCTTCACCATGAAACTTTATATGAATAAAGTTCAATTGTTGTAGCTTCCCCTTCAATGGTTACTGGATAGGTTTGTTGCAATTTTATTTCAACTTTTCTTCTAGCTGCCACTCTAGCAACTTGGGTACCATGACCATTTAAATCAAAGAATGAGTCATCCAACATGTCACGTCCTTTTTTTAATTCCTAATCACAAAAACTTCTAGCCTTTTGAATGATGGTGCATTAACATTAAATGCAATTAAAATTTTACTTCACCACAAAAAATCAATTAATACCAAGAATGTGAGTAATTAAATGTGTCTTTCAGTCCAATAAAGCCCCAATCAAATGCTTTGTCAACTTCCCTGTTGTTAGATAAAAACACAGAAAAGAGAGGATGAATGCCAGTATCAATTATCCCTATTTTGATCCGTTTGATTTGCTGTCCAAGTTAAAAGATAAACAAGTAAATTTCCAAAAAGCTCATATGAAATTAGAAACATTGAAATAAAATTTAGCACTAGCTACGATATTGATTATATAAGTCATGCCAAACAGTGAGGCTAATCTTGTCTACTAGTCTTTGTGTAGCAAAAAAGAAAAAGTCCATGTCTACTAAAGAGTAAAGAGTACTGACTTTGTAACTTTTTTATCATCTCTTTCTATAGAACTTTTTTTTTTCTCCTAGTTACTTTATGCTGTTTTTTCTTCCAAGTCATCTTAGTTTTCTTGCATTTCTCTTATTAGGTGTTGGATGCACTCATCAAGAATTAAGTTCTCGTATCCTATATTTTCTAGAGTCCTTATCAAGAGTGGTTATCTGGTGGGAACTCCTATAGTTTTGTGGAAAGGTAGATTTTGGAGTGTAGTGATTTTTGGCGATTGTGCTTCATGAGAAGGTACAAGTAGTTGAGGTGATTTACTATCATAGACCCTTGGAGGAACCTCTCCTTTTTTACATCAAGGCTTTGTGGATGAGTCTAAGCCAGTAGGGAGTCTTTCACCTGATGCGTCTGCTGTTGGCACTGGGAAGACCATGCTTTTGCTCAAATCTTGGTTCCAATAGGAGGGGGCCTATAGTGCAGACTGGCCCAAGACCTAATAGAAGAAAGTAGAAGCTTTTGGAGGCTATGTGTAGTTGCCTTCATGATCAATAGACATACTTTTCCATAAAGAGATTACAATGGCTGATCAATAGCATTGAGCTTAAGTGGTGAGGTTGGTGTAGTTGGAAAGCATGGCCATATTTATGTTCTAAAGTTTTCTTTTTAAGTTAGGTTAAGATTATATCTGTGCCGCGGGTCCTTGTTCATTTAAGGGAGCATTGTTTGTGGTTCATAGGTGGTTGCTAAAAATGGCCTTTAATACTTTGTCCTTGCAGCATATGAGTTTCGGTGGGCAATTGTATGGAGATCCTTTGGCCTTTGATGTACCAGATTCCTTCACGTTGATTATGTTGAAAAATCATGAGGGGAAGATATTGTTGTCACACAGCACCTTACTGCAGGTTTTCCGTAGAAGATATGGAATGGACGGTGATAATGCAACTTAACTTTACAAGAATAATTTTAATGCGAACATGTATGGGTATTTTAATCAATTTTAAGTTCTGCAGAAAAATTGTCAAGGTATGTCAGTCACAAGGTATAAATGTGTTTATTGAGTATATTAGCATTGTGAGACTAATGGATGCCCCTAGTAAGGGGTTATCATGTAAGTGGATTAATAGAAAGGAAGGAGATGAGTGTGTATGGGAAAGGTTAGATAGATTTTTTATAAACATGGAGAGTATGGAGCTGTTAAACAGTCTTGTAGTAATAGTGCTTCCTATGCTAGCTTCGAATAATGCCAAACATTTGCAAGAAGTCCTTTCAGTTTTGAGGCCATGTATTTAACCCATCCCAATTGTGGTAGTGTTGTCCAAGTAGCTTGGAAGGCAGATGTGAGAGGCATAGATAGTTTTAGACTGGTGAAGAAGGGCAAGGATACAAAGAAAGCATTATATGCTTGGAAGTTGGAACAAAACTGATTTTGGTCAAGTGGAGGAATGGATTAGTCAAGTGAGAAGAAACTTGAAAAAGTTCAAGCAACTTACACTTTATGTAAGATGTTGATAAGGAAAGGAAGCTTAGGTTTAAGCTTGAAGAATTGTTAGACCAAGAGCGTATTAGGTGGGCTCGAGATGAAAGATACAAAATGGGGGTGACAAAAATATTCTTTTTTCAAGCTTTAGTCTGAACGAGAAGATCTTGAAACAGAATAATATGTATTAAGTCTTTGAAGGGATTTGATTAGAAGACACCTAGGAGATTCAGGAATAGTTCTTTGAGCATTGATGAGTATTTATGGGAAACCAAGCCCTGAAATATTGCTGATATATTGCAACTTCTTCAGAGTAATTGAGTTCGTAGGTTATCAGATGAGCAGAAGATGCAAGTGCACAGAACCTTTACTGAAAGAGAGGTGAAGGAGATTATCTTTCAAATGGATCCATGGGAAGCACCAGGGGCAGTCCATGTTCCAGCCTTTTTTTTTTTTTTTTCAAAATTCTAGAATATACCAGGTACTTTTGTTACAAGAGCTGTACTTTCTTTTATAAATTCAAGGAATCTCTTAAGGGAGCTTCATAGAACCTTTATTCTGTTGGTACCAAAAGTGCCTAGGCTGAAACCAGTAAATGATTTCAGGCCAATTAATATGTGCCATGTCAATTATAAAATTATGTCAAAGGTGCCTGTCAATTGGCTTGAGCCTCCGTTGGAATCCCTTCTAACTCCTCTTCAAAATGCTTTTATTTAAGGAATGTTAATTTTATATAAACTTTTACCATGAATTTTTTGAGAAGATTAGGAAGACAATATGAAGAAGAACTTAGTATGTGCTTTTGAAAATTGATATGAATAAAGCCTATGATAGGCTTATGTTGCAAATCCATACATAATGTGTTTCAGAAGATGAATTTCAATTCACACTTGATTGGTTTAATTGAATAGTGTATTAGCATGGTTTCCTAACAGGCAGTGATATGCCAATGTATTTTTATTTTATTCTAAGTGGCAGGGAAATTTTGTAATTTTCTGGTTTCTAGGATAAGCAATACTAAAAAAATAACAACTATTGATAAATTCTGACATTACACTCCCAAGTCCAAGATACAATTACTAGTAGTTATACTAGAAACTAAAATCATCAGTTGTTTAATTTGAGATCAACGGTAAAGTTAAAAATAAATAAATAAAAGAACAAAAAAGATGAAAAAAATTAAATGTAAACAAGAATAAAGAAACCATGCATCATGACTACATATAAAGATCTTCTAAAAAAGCCAAACTTTGGAAAGAGAAGAAAGATAAATTGATTAAAACATTATTGAACCGGATTTATGTGTGCAATGCGGGATGGGGATTGGGGTGGATCTGGCATGTGACATAGAGAAGACCTAAGCCTAAGCTAATATATGAACTCATATAGGGGCATAAAGGACTAATAATTAAGTTTGTACATATACCTGCTCTTTCTCAGACATCCTGAAGATGTGGTTTGGATCACTTCAAAGGTATGATTTGGAACTCTTCTTAGGTATAAGGCTTTTACTATTTCAACGGTTTTCAAACCTGAAATTGGATAAATTCTGATATTTTACTCCCATGTCCAAGATATAATTATAGATAAATGTATTAGCCATAAAGTTGCAATTAGACAATTAAATTTATAGCCCAATTAAATTTATAGCCAATTTCAATTTAAAAGAAAAAGATGTACATGCTTTGCTTTCATAGATGTGGTTTGAAGCTTTGATACTTCGATAACTTGAATATAATATGTGAAAGTAAGTAAAATTTGTATCATGTTGTGTGCAGCACAGATTAATAATAAAATAAAAAAAGCTATGTTCTGTACTGAAGTCGAATAAAGTGTCCAAAAAGCTATTTTTTTCCAACGATGTAATAACCAAATCTTAGGGGCCAAGCTTTGCGTAAATGGGCTCTGTTGTCTAAATTCCATGGGCTTTACTTTTTGGTAGTATTCTAGCTTGGGAGAGGCCCTTCAACCTTTTGTGTGTGTGTGTGTGTAACAACATTTTTGTATTATGTTTCTTTCTTTGGTTGTTAAATCATATAGATTAGGGCCTTATTCAGTAGACCCCACTTATAATTTCAAGTAGAGGATGGATCAAGCATCTATTTCAAACATGAAAAAGTAAACATCTATTTCATTGGTTAATACAATGATGTGTATGAATTTAGTTAGAAAATCTAATTTATTGTAACTAAGTTTGACTCTAAATATGAATAAAAAATAAAAATAAAAATAAAAAACCCAAAAGATATGATAATTAATTATTCTTTTTCTATATATATATATATATATATATAAATAGATAATATATGATCATTGTGTGTACAAAGAAAATAGAAATTGTGACAAATGGAACAATTCACAGAAAATTATAGGCTCCACATACCACCCAGTCTTACCAAAGAAAAACAAAGTTGATGGGAGGGTAATAAGTTCAAGATCTAACATTGCTTTTAAAAAATAAATAATAATTGCCCAATTGATAAAAGGTTTTTGCCCGTTAAGGCCCGTTTGGAACATATGTTTAAACACATATTTTCGGTTTTTAAACAACATCAAACGTGTTTTTACACACTTTTTCACTCACACGTATTTCTAAAAAATACAGACAACATTATTAGAATAATGTTACCAAATGGCCCTAAAGTTTCGAAGCGCTCAACATCATGATGTGACACTTGTGAAGGATATTTGAAAAGACTCAAAATTTAGAAATTTTTGAAAAAGTTAAATGATTTTTTTTTGGGGAGAAATAAACATATACAAGGAAAAGGGAAATGGTTTTTAGTTTTTACACAAAGACACAATTTTCTTTAAAGATATCTACCCACCTCAAAAAAAAAAAAATTTAAAGATATATATATATATATATATTATTTAAGAGCTTTCTCAAAAAAAAAAAAAAAATTGTAATTTAAGGAAATTTTTTTCAAGATAACATAATTTTGGAAACATATTTGTTAGTTAACAACATATTCAAACTATTTAGCAAGCTAAAATCTCAAATCTTTTACACTCGAGTTCGCAATGAAATTCAGCAAAAAAAATCATTAAAATTGGGTCTCACATGGCACTATTTATATTTAAAAATTACGAAAAATTACAATTTACCCATTTATGGTTTGTCTAAAAAACACTTTATCCGCCTGTAGTTTAAAAAATGACGCTTTGCCCACCTGTGTTCTAATCCGTTAGCAAAACGTTATCCACCTCTAACCCTGCTGTTACTAACACCAATTCCCTCAAAAAAACAATAGCAATTAAATCAAAACTCTTTCCTTTGAGAAACCATAACAGAGCATGACTTGCAATTTCATAACAGAGCATATCTTGCAATTTCCAAACCAACCTTTACACACACACAGACGTTGTACCAAGAAAATGTATAGCACAGATAACAGCAATAGTTCTTTTTTCGTTCTTGGCAGAAAATGTATAGCACAAACCCAATTTCTCATTAACACGCTACACATGAAGTAATCTACCAGCAATTTAAAAAAAAAAAAAAAATCAACCAGCAAATACCAAGACAAATTAACAACGTAATCTGCCAGCAAGAAAAAAAAATCTTCAAAAACGTAATCTGCCAGCAATAAACTGCAAATCTTCAAAAAAAACTTAAAATAAATCAAAATTGCAGTAGAAATCTGCCAGCAATTAAAAAAAAAGTCTACCACCAATTTTTGAAAAAGAAATCAAGAACCCTAATTATCAAAAACGCATCTGAGGTTTAGATCAAGGGAGAAAATCTTCAAGATCCTTCACATTGATTATGATCGGGCTGCCAACTTCTCTTGATGCTGAGAGTTTTAAGTTTTTATCTTGATGGAGTGGATCACAATCTGGAATAGGGAGTGTACATGTGGGAAGTTTTTTTTCAAAGGAAAGAGTTTTGATTTGTTTTTTTGAGTGAATTGGTGTTAAAAGTAACGGCAGAATTAGAGGTGGGTAACGTTTTACTCATGAATTAGACCGGTGAATAAAGTGCCATTTTTTTAATTTCAGAAAAGTAAAGTGTTTCTTTGACAAACTATACGTGGACAGAGTAATTTCCCCTAAAAATTATTTTGATACAATATTTATAGTAATAAATATTTAATTTTCAACGAAAAAGCGGTATTTTCCTTCTGCTTTTGGTCGGAGTGGCACTGGTACCCAGACCCAGAATGTCCTTCTCCTTACTCTTCAACCAAAAAATCGAAAAGTCACTCTTTCCCTATCTTCCTCTCGTCCTCTTCTTCTCCCTCTCTCCTTTCTCAAACTTCCAAAGCCCCAAAAACCCAATAACAAAATTCAAAACAAAAACTGATCGAATCGGAAACCCAAACCCAAAAATCAAAAAAATACACTCCGACGAAAAGGACAAGGAAGCAAGAGATCCTGGCGTAGATGAACCACCACGCCGCAAGAGATCCGAGCCGCAATCATGGCTTCGATCAGGTGCATCGTGGCTCTCTGTCTCTCTGTGTGTATTTACTTTGTTGTTGAAGTTGAAATGGGTTTGTTGTTCATTGTGGGTCTCTGGGTTTGCTAGGTCTCTGGCTTTGCTTGAAGTTAAAATGGGTTTGTTGTTCATTGTGGGTCTCTGGGTTTGCTGGGTCTCTGGCTTTGCTTGAAGTTGAAATGGGTTTGTTGTTCGTTGTGGGTCTCTGGGGTGTGGATGAGGCAAATCGAGTGGAAAAAAATCTGTAATTTAAGAGAATATAAACCGAGTTTTGAGGCTTGTTTAGATACTGTTTATTTGGTGAAAACTAAAGACGGAAATCAATAAAAAAATTGTTTCGGATTACTGTGTTCATTTGTCAATCTGAATCCAAACGAATACTTGGTCAAACAAGCAAGTCAAACAAAAATTAAATTTTACCTGACTGTTCGCTCTCTCACCCACGGACGGACCACGGATCTTCGTCGTCTGGAAAGAAAAGACAATAGTAGCAGAGTCAGGTTCTGGTATTAAACGGCGGCGGCTTAGGGTTTACCTTCCTCTCTTCTCTCTTTTCTTCTCTCTCTTCTCTCGTCTCTTATTCTTTGCGTTTTGGCCGCTACCTCTAGTTTTTTTATCTTTCGTTTTATCTTTTTGTTTTGTCTAGTCAAAGTTGCCGACGTAATGTTTTTTTTTAATTTTTGAGTTGTTTGTGAAGTTGTTCTTGTACTACATACTCTAGGGGCGGACCAACATAATTTGGGCCTGGGGTGGAAAAATTGATGCAGGCTCTTAAATATATAAATATTAATTAAACAAAATTATTTAATACTAATCAAATTAAGGTTAATTTGGTACATTAAATATATAAATAATACCAATTAGACTAATGTTAATTTCATATAGAAAATTGAATAGAATTATAAATATAAGTAAAAATAAATAAAAATCTATTGCGATTAAAAAAGATACTTTATTTTGGATATAAGACGATACATAGTTAAATAAAGTTGTAATTTAATTTTTAATTTTATATTTTGATTTTAAGAGAGAGAGAGATAGATATTATTTGTTGTGTGGCTTTGTAGGATATTAGTTTACAAAAATCAAAGTCTCAAACTATTGGGGGAGATTAATTTATAATTGATGATTTAACACATTTGCAACATCTTTTTGAAATATTTTAGGGTTTCAATTGAGTTAAGGTTCTATTGGTTTCCTACTTTGAGAGTCTTAATAGAAATGAAAAAGAAAAATACGCTAATTAAAAGCATTATAAAATGTTCAAAATATAATGTGGCATTGTCTCTCATTGATGAACTTCATTAATTTAACTAATGAATGTTTATATTACTTTTTTGTGATTAATAATATGGCAATTTGTAAACCAATAGTAAAATTTGTAGTATTCTTAACATCATTAATAATAATAAAAAATGTACAACCTTTAGAATATATATATATATATATATATAATATTTTATAAAAATTTAGGCCTTTAACTATAGAAAGTGGGGCCTTCTTTCCTAAGGAAAATTTTGTTTTTTGGTGGGGCCTTAGGCCTAGGCCTTGGGCCGGCCTTGACTACATTCAACTATGGTTGTGGACTCTGAATTTTCTGTAATTAGTTTGTTTGAAGCTTTAATATATATGTTAGTTTGATTTAATTAGACATTTTAATACTTAAGTGTTCGTTTGGGAAAGTTTCTTTAGCTAAAACTGAAAACTTTTTACTGAATGAGTCAAAGTACCTAAAAAGTAGTTGAAATAGTACAATGAGATCTATAAATAATATTAAAAAGTGCAATAAAACCCATAAATAGTAGTAAAAATAAGCTAAATATTAAAAAAAAGTTGGCTTTTTAAGCCAATGCTAAATGCAAACTTAAAGTTTGTTTGTATAAGTTGATGTAAAACGGTATTTTGAGTTTAAAATGAATGTTTATAAAAGAGTTACAAGGAGCTGCTAATGTGAAACAAAATTTTGAGTTTTAAAAACACTCTTTTAAGCACTCCCAAAATGCATAATCAAATAGAGCCTTAATTATGATCCTTAATTATTATGATGATTGATAGTTGAAATGTTAAGCCCTATTGTATAAAATTATAAATCACATTCGTTTATTGAATAATGAGCGTAAAGAAAGTTTTTTTTTAACTGGGCTTGACAAATTGTCCAAACCTTATGACCCTAATCAAAATTGGGCTGAAAAACAACTTGTCTTCTTGATGCTTTTCTTACTTTCATTCAAATGCACAAATACAAAGATGTGATTTTCTTCATATGCCAAGAAGACCAACCAACACTTCTAGTACTAGAGTTTGGCTCTTTACTAATTGTAAATCCATCATTTCCATTTGTGCCAAGTACGGGCTGCTCACATACAGGACTATACATTCCCATCTTCACCCATTATTATCAATTCTATGGATGTCCCCTTTAAAAAAACGCCATCCAAAAATTAAATTGAATTATTTTAAACATAAATCCTAGAATGCATGGTCGAAGTGCAAAAACTTAAGATTTTATTTTGTTTGAGGGAAAGAGAACCTGCAAGTATGTGTGTTAGTGGGTTAGAGTATCTAGGACTTGATTTATTTTGTGTATCTTTAACGGTAGAATAATGTTTGTAGCCGTAGGAAACAATTCAACCAATATATATGATAGTATACCAAGCATCCAAAACATTTCAAGTCTATGAACCTTTCAAATTTGTCCTGATACAAGCTTAAAGTTTCCTACAATACATGGGCAGGCAAAAAAGGGAAAAAGGTTAATTGACCAAGATGTGGCTATATAGGGAATCAAAAAAATAGATGAATCAGGTAAGAAACAAACTGAACAAACCGCTTATAAAGGAATCATCTTAAAGCAGTTTAGCATGACATAACATAAAAGGAGCATGCAGTTCTTATCTGAATTTGAAACTTTAACCAACATATTCCAATTTTGAAACGAACGAGCTCCCCTTTCAACTCGTGAAAAGATATCTTAAGTCAAATAGGACTGACAAAAAATAATGCTACTTTATAAGTATAGCTCAATTAATCTTGAATTGTTTTCAAATCAATTAAGAAATTGAAAATTAAGGGTTTGTACAAGTAATTTAGATCAAGGAAGCAAGCAAAGTCACCAACTCAAGTGCTATAGGAGGTTTAAATTGTTATCCATATGTAAAGTTGAATAAAAAAAAAGCATCCTTGGCAAGGACACCAGTAGATGAACTGCTATCTACATACTGAACCTCGTAGTCACATTGCTCTGGTATTTGACATTTTTGTTCCCCAGGTGGGCGCAAGGATTTACAAAGAGGGTCCTTATAGGGTACCAGTTTGTTGTTGTGCCTGTAAAGTGGATGAGTTGTCTGCAAAGAAAACAAAGTAAATGCGTAGTCATTAAAATACTCAGGTACTTGTACCAACATATATATAAGTTATAAACTATATCATTTAGGATAACATGAATTCTTCAGAAAAATTGAGAAGAGAGAAGAAGAACCAAGGTTTTGCACCTTCTTTCTTGAAGGAGTCCCAACCAAGTCATTCAAGGAAATAACATGGCTAAAGTGATTTTTCAGCTAGGGTTGGCATGAAAATAATTTATAAAATAGGTAAAGTTTAAGTACATTTCCTTAGGTACTATACTTTAGGTTTTCCAATTGGATTCAACCATCTAACCTTGGAAGTTGTAACTATACAAGGAAGTGCATTAGGTAATAAGTTACATGGTTGTATTGAATTGGTCTTGATTGAATTTATTTGGTGAAGTAAGGTACAAACACAACATTTTCCTATAATAACATCCCCCACCTCCACCCCCCTACCCTCCCAAATATGTAGCATCATATTAAAATGTACAGTTGACAAGTAATTCTGGTGAACATCCCATCAATTTCAAGGATTTTATGTCTTTATTTGAAATCAAATATTTCTTGTGCTCCAACAAAATACTCTCCATGTTCAATTTATCAACTCCAAACCACTCATAAATTTTTTAACAAAATCACCTTAAGGCTTAAGCTCATTAACAGGCAGTGATAATCCATTTAAAGAAAGTCCTTATGGGACTTTAGACGTATAATCCATTGTGCTAGGTTTTGAATTGTGCTAGGTTTCAAGTTTCAACGGCTCCTAGCACCAACGCCTAAATCTATGACTTGATTGGATGGTACAGAATTTAGACGTATAAAAGGAGTGCAAGACAATCAAAGCCCTTGAAAATATATAATAGTATACGGCCTAAATAATCTGTTTGAATATTCACCGATCTTTTTGGTCGCACCATTCATTCCTTCACAAACTCGCAAGATCAATACTATCATGGCAGTCAGTATCACCATCAAAGGCCTGAATCACTGCAGTATTGATGAAGTCTCTGAGGGCAAGCCATAGCTTACACTCGATTAATGCAGGAACTTTGCACGTTGTATTAACATTACTTATGGACCTCCATGCATGTTAAACTTCAATCTTTTTAATATGATTACAGCTTTGTGACTAGATATGGGAACAACTAAAAGAAAAAGAAAAACACCATACAATTTCAACAGTTCCTCAGAGGGCATCATAACACAATCTACGACATCCATCATTATGCAACGCAAAAACTTTAGCTACTAACTAAATTAATCAAATATCAGGACGTAGGAAGCAGGGGGAACCAAAGCCATTTAGCCTTGGCACTAAAAATGATTTGTCAAAAACATAATTATAAAAGTAATAACCAGCCAATTATAAAGCAAGATTTCAAAATCAAAACATGTCAAATGACCAACAAAACCAAATGCTTAGAACAAGCATAGGGGCATCTAACGCATGTCAAGTAAATAAGGAGACATGTCAGTAAAGCCTAAGATTGTCAAACATTGAACATACAGTCACCTGTATAAAAGACCAACTAAAAAAAAATCTGATAAAAATTATAGACAAGACTAAAAGAGAGAAGAAGAGACATGAAAAAAAAATGCAGATCTAATTTAATAGAATTCCTTTATGGAATATGGTTAGAAAACAATGAAGCACCAAACACTGTAACCATCCTGGCATCCCTCACACTAATGCCTCTTTCAGGTCGATGTATTCTCGTTCACTCCATGGAGCAGGGCAAAGGCATACACGGACCTCATGTTCTTCTGGCCCTACACGATGTTTGGGCACAATAATCTCAAGCCTCGTTCCTGTCTCATCGTGGTAAGCTTCCAGATTAGCATCTTCTGGAATGCGGGTTGGAAGGGGAATTTCCTTGATGAATTCCCCTGGAGGGCAGTGCTCTGGTGTGGGATCAGTTAGCTTAAATGTCCTATCATGTCTCTTAACAAATGGCATGCGGACCTTACTCGTACAGGATATCTTTACGATCCCATGTGAGTGATTGTTCTTCCAGGTAACTTTTACTCTCTGGAGATCTGCAAAAGGCATGCTAACAATGATCAAGAACCCTTCGTCATCCTCGTATATATTTTTTGCAGCAGTAACAGGCCCATATACATTCTTCATTACCCCACTAAACTCATTTAACCAAGTTGGCTCGACTGGGTGGAATTTCATTTCCAAAACTCTGTCAAAGTGTGCATTATTAGGTAAATAACAATCATCATCATTCCCATGGGAAAACAAATCCTTCTTCCGTTTGTTGCATTCTGGTGAAAGATCGATGACATCACTATTGCCATGATCTGGTGACTGAGTGGACAAATTCAAATTGGTGCCATTAAGCAATTTTCTTTGTTGGGCATTTAAGAAATTGAAAATTAAGGGTTTGTACAAGTAATTTAGATCAAGCAAGCAAGCAAAGTCACCAACTCAAGTGCTATAGGAGGTTTAAATTGATATCCATATGTAAAGTTGAATAAAAAAAGCATCCTTGGCAAGGACACCAGTAGATGAACTGCTATCTACATACTGAACCTCATAGTCACATTGCTCTGGTATTTGACATTTCCGTTCCCCAGGTGGGTGCAAGGATTTACAAAGAGGGTCCTTATAGGGTGCCAGTTTGTTGTTGTGCCTGTAAAGTGGATGAGTTGTCTGCAAAGAAAACAAAGTAAATGCTTAGTCATTAAAATACTTAGTTACTTGTACCAACATATATAAGTTATAAACTATATATCATTTAGGATAACATGACTTCTTCAGAAAAATTGAGAAGAGAGAAGAAGAACCAAGGTTTTGCACCTTCTTTCTTGAAGTAGTCCCAACCAAGTCATTCAGGAAAATAACATGGCTAAACTGATTTTTCAGCTAGGGTTGGCATGAAAATAATTTATAAAATAGGTAAAGTTTAGGTACATTTCCTTAGGTACTGTACTTTAGGTTTTCCAATTGGATTCAACCATCTAACCTTGGAAGTTGTAACTATAAAAGGACGTGCATTAGGTAGTAAGTTACATGGTTGTATTGAATTGGTCTTGATTGATTTATTTGGTGAAGTAAGGTACAAAACACAACATTTTCCTATAATAACATCCCCCACCTCCACCCCCCCCCCCCCCCCAAAAATATGTAGCATCATATTAAAATGTACAGTTGACAAGTAATTCTGGTGAACATCCCACCAATTTCAAGGATTTTATGTCTTTATTTGAAATCAAATATTTTTTGTGCTCCAACAAAATACTCTCCATGTTCAATTTATCAACTCCAAACCACTCATAAATTTTTTAACAAAATCACCTTAAGGCTTAAGCTCGTTAACAGGCAGCGATAATTTTATGGCGGGGTTAGGTACACACATTCATCATTGTCAGCACTGCTTATCCACCCATAGTAAGGTCTGCGCCTTTGAACTGAACAAGAGTCAACCGGTGGTGGGAGGTTAATACTTGCAGAGTCAGCTACCAAGTGTTAATTTGTGAGTAGTTCATTTGCATTCCAAGCTTATCTTGTAAGCAATAGTCTATCGCAATTCACAGGTGTAATGTCCACCAATGGTGGGAATCGATAAATTGAAATTGAATCTGTTTAAGGATAGGAGTAGTCCCTATTGATGAAAAGATGAGGAAGGGTCGTTTGAGATGGTTTCAGTTTGGTCATGTTCAGAGGAGACTAAGTAATGAAATAGTAAGGAGAGAGTTAATCCAAGTTGAAGGAACAAAAGAAAGTAGAGGAAGGTCAAAAATAACATTAATATAACTAACTAAAAAAAGAAAAAAAAGAAAGAAAAAGACATGTCAATTAGAGAAGTAGAAGAGAGCATGACTTCAGATTTGATATAATGAAGAAAAGAATTCATGTGGATAACCTAATCTAATCTATCAAGGATCCATACCTGGCCACAAATTTTGGGACTAAGACTTTGTTGTTGCTGTTGTTGTTGAATTGTGCATTGAGTTTCTCTAGTGATGCGTCATCCTTTAGAGAACACTTTATGATGCCTTCCAAGGGTGGGAATTGATTGTGCACAGATTGAATTTGAATAGAGGGAACATATGGAGTGTGAAATTGTTCTCCAAGCTCATCTAAGTAATGAACCGGTAAGGAGAGAGTTGATCCAAGTTGAGGGAACAAAAGAAAGTAGAGGAAGGCCAAAAATAACATTAATATAAGTAACTAAAAAAAGTAAAAATAAAAAGACATGTAAAGTAGGGAAGTAAAAGAGAGCATGACTTTAGATATGATAGAATGAAGAAAAGAATTCACGTGGATAACCCCATCTAATCTATCAAGGATCCATACCTGACCACAAATTTTGTGACTAAGACTTTGTTGTTGCTGTTGTTGTTGAATCATGCATTGAGTTTCTCTAGTGATGCGTCATCCTTTAGAGAACACTTTATGATGCCTTCCAAGGGTGGGAACTGATTGTGCACGGATTGAATTTGAATAGAGGGAACATATGGGGTGTGACATTGTTCTCCAAGCTCATCTAAAGTGCCATCCTTCAAAATTCAGGGAATTATGTTCTAATAATAGACATCATCACAATACTTTTCATAGTCAAATAACTAAACAAAGTCAATGTTCAGCAGTGATTATATCAATTGCCACATTGCAGTGGGAGGGATTAAAAGATATTAAAAGAGCAAAAAATGTCATATAATGTTAGGATGTTGTATAGAGGCTTGAGCTATTGTTTGGTGTTTTCCGTATTATTATGGAGATGATATTCATCATTAGATTTACATATTTACAACACATTAGGACATTAGCTTTTATTTGATTTTGTATTTTTGAAGGGAAAAAAAAAAGGTTTGTACCACTAAACGAGTTTATGCAGTGCTAATATTCACATATATATTTTTTATTCTAATTTAAAATCATACAATTTATGCACTTTCTGTTTCTTTTCTTATCTTTTATGCTCTTTTTGGTTAATAGCATATCTTGTGCAATGTGCGGCTTATTGCCTGGTGGCATTAATTGGTAACGAGGGCCTTAGATATTATCTCAAATCCAAGCAGGCTATACAATTCTTAAAGGATGAAAGGGTTTTGCCTCATTTCAGGCTGTAAATTTGGCAGGTAAACTTTTTCTACCTCTCCCCTCACTTGCACACACATTTCTTTGTTTGTATTATTGCTAATTGATCGTTGAAATTTGATAGAACAACTCCTTTTCAAGCTGAGACTTGAATTCTTGCTCTGCTCTGGACAGGGGTTCTTTTGTGAACCACAGGCAAGCTTCTCAACTGTTGCAAACGCTGCTCCAGGAAATTGTGCAGCTGGGTTGCATGATCAATCCTCTCCTCCAAACTTGATTGCTTATCCTCAACTTTATGAAGCTTTTTCTGTGCTTCAACTAAATGAGCACGCTAGTCCTCTTCAACTGAGGTCATGATGCTTGTTCTCAAAGTGATGAAAACTTTTTTTTTTTTTTTTTTGGGGGGGAGGGGAGGAGGGAGGATGTTGATAAAATATCTTTCTTAAACTCACAACAGCATGTAGATATTGTGCAGAATATCTTGCAAAATCAAGTTATATTCCTAGGTATGAGCAATTCAAGATGGTGATAAACATTTATAATATCTTAAATTTCAGGACTACAGAACTGCTAAGTGTATGGTACTTTAAATATTGTAGATATACCTCTGATGCAGCCACCACAGTTACAAATGCAACACCGTCTTGTAGACCATCCTAAAAGCAGTCTTGCTAAATAGATGGATTGCTTTAGTGAATATTAATAATAACTTTCTTCATCTTCAAGAAGTGTTTAGTCTTATCTGATAGCTCATCTAAGCTTTGGGACATAATTTATGGTCACTAGGTAATTCAAAAACTTTTTGTTTGGTACCAGGTGGTTCAAAAACTAACAACCTTTGGTTGAATATTTTTGCTTCATTAATGGACAAATTCTTATCCGAGTTTTAAATGTAGGATCTTTCAGAATACACAATAGAGGTGTAATAATGAAGTCAGATCTTGAAACCTAATCATGTCCTATAATCAAGAGGGACCAAATATTTAGATGAGTTCCAATTGTAAATGTAATTATGTATAGGTCCATCAGAGAAAAAAGTGGTTATTGTATGTATTGCGATTGGTAAGTTTTTACCTTATGCGCATGCTCCACATGATTCTTAAGGAAAAGCTTGAAGTATTGGTGAAGAGCTTGCCGAACTTCAATAGAGTCAGCAGCAATAGAATGTGGATTTGGCGAGACACTGAGCCTGTGGAAGAAGAATAGCCTTAGGTCCATGAAAGCATTCTTCGCTTAAAATATCCGGAATCTCTCTTTTCATGTTCCTGCAAGCTAATGAACTTTTATCCATATTGACATAAATAGGCAGCAAAAGGTTCCAAGTTTTCATTTCTAGCACAGCACATGCTCAACAAAAAGCAACTCCCACGATCCATGAGTATCCAAAAGAATCTGATAAAGACACAACGAAAAAGCGGAGACTGCACAAGTTTGTCTCTTTGACATCTACTTAGAACAGGATGCACTGAGGGTGTTCTCATGGGATCATTCTTGCCTATAATCTGACTTACCAATGGTAGAAAATGCAACACCACAGTTTCCCTTGGCGGAGTTAATCCACTATAGCCAGTCTCAATAGAGAGGGTGCATCCCAACCAAATAGTATGGTCAAGTGGTTGATCAAGCTACACAACAGGAAGCTAACTTTTAATTGATTCACCAATCATAGCAAGACCAAGAATATGGTCATTTGGATCAACACAAATACGAGGTGGGCAGCCAAGATTCCAGACTGGCTGGATTTCATTAGCCAGGGCATCTATTTGCAATTGCCCACCACTCCAGGCAGTCACCAGAATTCAAGTCTTTGCTAATTAAATTATAAAGAAAACTGACAGCACAGCCTTCACATCTTGCACTCAGAACTGTTAAATTTACATCTCTACCATGAAATACCTTCAGCAGGGGCCCCTATAGAATTATACAATATATGAAATTTGGTTGGCTTCTTGGAGAAATTGGAATAAACAAGACCAATTTTTCAAGTAGAATTCAATGAGATATCATTTCCTAGGTCAGTTACTCATTAGTGCATGATTCAGCTATACTCACTTAAATGAAAACATAAGTTTAGGCAGAACTCAGCACATTAAAGGTGAATTTTTCTAGACATAGATCCACTTGACCCAGCTAAATTCTCAAAATTTTCCAATGTTGAGCTGAGCAATACTAAGTTCTATGTATGATAGCATCTCCACATTTTAAATTATTCATCCCACACAAGATTAGGTGAAAAACAGGCCCACAAAAATAATTTATAGAACTTTTTTCCAAATCTTCCTCTTCTGGGACTTATCCATTAGGTACAGCTGTATAGGTCCATCACATCTATCCCCTGCCCTACTTCACACAAGTAATTAACAGATTTAGGAGCATCATGGAACATTGGCAGGAAAATATATGAACCTGAGAGGAAATTGATGCATCAAATTAAGCATAAGGATGAGCTCTAAGCATATACAGATCTCCCCCTCCTGCTTCTTGGTTTGCTAATTAAGAAAATATTGCTTCCAACCAAGAGATTTCCAGATTAGAATTACTAACAGCAGTTGAATTGGCTGATTTCGGTCAATATGTATGAGCATCACTATATATCTCGAGTATAGATTCACACTTGTAGAAACTTTTGCAAAATAAAGCAGCTTGATCAATACTGAGACTTTTGTACAAAGTCAGCCAGCAGGCTATATCAGAAGGGTCAGCTACAAGCTTCAACTTGAGGATGAATCAAGGTCCTTGTCTGAAGAATTGAATTGAGCAGAACAAGCACAAAGAGCAGCAGTAGTAAAAGAGTACTATTAATTCTGCATAAACGACCTGCAGTTCAGTCCCATAGTTTCTTATGCTACTGGTAGTCTAGTGTTAGTAGTAAGTGATAGTGATATTTATGGACACGTGTAAGTAGCTGATAGGTGTATTTCATACTGTTTGTTTTGGAGGGAATGGATCCGTATAAGTTGGAGTTAGGAAGTCAGTTACATCTTGAGCTAGTATATATACCTCTGATTGTACATTTTCATTCAATTAATGCAATACAATTTTCATCAAATTCTCACATGGTATCAGAACTCTTCTAGATTTTTCTTAGTTTCATTTTAGATTTTCTTTCACGCTTGAATTTTCTCACAGGCTAAATGGAAAAAATTTAGTATAAGCTTTCAATAAACCATCTAGATATCACATTCTCGTAGATAGCACTCAGGCATAAATGCAAGGGGAATAAGTAATCTATCACATAATTCCACGCAACATAAAATATTAGCATTAATAGAGCAACCAAAATAATAATGATTTTTCGAATAAGGAAGCTTGTGGTCGTGGGTGGATCATAAAAGATGCCTCCTCTTTATTGTGTCACACACAGTAATTGGTGAAATATCACCCTAAATCTCAAGAATTTTAAACTTTCTTGAATGTTTAATTAACCATAAAAAACTGTCTCTAGAGAAAATCTTAATCCTTGAACATCTGACAAATATTAAAAGAGAAAACTAAAACGAAACAAGCAGACCATAAGGTATCATGTTACCTCCCAAATGGAATAACTGGGCAGAGGATGTATAGCACAAAAAAACCTGCGCAGGGCATAAAAGTGAAAGCCAATTAAATGAGAAACAGCTACCAATTAAAACACTAATCTATAACTCTACACATGGGAATAGCAACATTTTAACAAAAAGATAAGCAGGCTACACAACCATAAACACAATTAATTAAAGGAAATTTGTAAGAATAGTTCAAATCAAAACATACAAACAGGCAACAACATGTGAACAAGAAGTGTTTGTAAAAAAGTCTATAATAATAAAACATTAAAAATAAACATGAGAACATGAAGTGTGGTTATTGATTTCAAGAAAGCGTCAGCTTAGTTAAACAGGAATATTAATTGCAATATAGGTCAAGAAACAATTTTATGTAAGCCCAAAAGGTGGTATCTTAATCTTATGCACACAAACCTCCTGCTTATTGTATTAGGTGGAAGGCACTTGTTTGTGCACAGAGCCTCACCTCATAATGCAAATGAACTCAGACGTTAAACTCAGAGAACAAGAGAAATCGAAGTAAATCGAGCATGAATGTATTATTGGCATAAGTGAAGTGACATTATCTTTCTATCTTTCCTTATTTTCCTCTCTTTATGGAAATAATTTAAGACCGCTCAATTTTTTGTCATAATTTTACTAATGTTGTAAATTGTGAGTATTAAAATTTAATATATATTAAAAAGTGGCAGTTCTACGTAATATTAACCAAGCAAACAACGATTGACTAATCTTGAAATTACAATTGTTTTAAGAATGAGTGGGATTTATGGAAAATGTCTCAGACTATTTTACAATTTGTAAAAGTTAGGGTCCATTTAAAAATAGCTTATTTAGTTAAAACTAAAATTTTTTTACTGAAAATATTGTGGATAAAGTTAAAGTACTGTAAACAAAAATAAAAAGTAGCTGAAATAGTACAGTAGAACACTTGAATAGTACCAAAAAATGTAACGAAATTTTTAAATAATATTAAAAATAAATTAAATAATAAAATAAGCTGACTTTTTAAGCTAATTTCAAACACACATATAACTAATAATAAGCAAAAAGTTGATATTAATAATAATTACATATAAAAATTAAAAAAAAAATTATCATATTAATAATTTATAAAAATATTATAAAATAATTTATTATATGCAATACATATCAAATAATCAAATGTCATTATGAGTTTTAACTGGACTTACACCTGTCCCATAAATTGTCACCCTCCTAGAAAATATCAACAGGACAGATTCAAGTGACATTCCTAGATTCCTCGGGTTCCACAAGCTGTGGTGCTCTGGTAACAAATCTGACAAATCATTGATGTAAAATGTTATTTGAGTATAAAATACTTGAAAATATTTTTAGTTGTTTGGTTCTATTTCGGAAAATATTTTAGAAAATATTTTCAAGTATTTAAGGATTTGTTTGATAAATATTATTCTAATAACGTTATTTAAGTATTGTGAAAATACGTGTAGATGAAAATGTGTTGTGAAAATATATGTTATCTTTTTTAAACAACGAAAACTGTTGTTCAAACAATATTACCAAACAGACCCTAATTTTGTTTTTAAAAATGTTTTAAAAAATGCATTTTTTTACTAATTTCTCATATTTTCCCAACTTCCAAACAAATATTATAATAGAAAATCTCAATATACAAACCCCAAGAAACAAAATCATTCATCAAATCTAGTCAAATTAAGAGAGAGAGAGAGAGGCGGCCACGAGTTTTAGGTAGAGATGACAAGATCAGGTCATGAGTGGTTCGATATTTGTTACCTACTAGCTAGATTTGGACATATGGATCTTTGGGGCTTTGTAGGACCAAGGGAAAGGAAGAGAAAATGGGTGAACGAGGGTGACATTCGGCAGTGGATGTTTAGCTATGAGGATGAGGTTAAGAGCATGTCCAATGGTGAGGATGAGACAAGGGTTGTGTTTACTAGAATGAGAGCTCTCTCTCTCTCTGTAAATAAAAAATTATATATGATTTTTTACTTTCTTTTTATATTAAAATATTATGAATCAATTCACTAGTAACTGGGGTTTAAGTTTTTCAAATCAAGATAATTAGAAAGGGAATAGAAAATTAGAGTTTTCCACCTATATTAAAAAGACTTCAACTTGTAGCATTCTATTTTAATGTTATCTTTAATCTAAAACCAATCTATTTCTTTTGAAGTATGCATAGTATGATCATGATCTCTCTTCTTGAATACATTGTTTATTTTAATACATTCGTAAATATATACCAAATCAAAACACACTCATATGAAGATACTTTGTAAACAAACAAAATATCATATTAATTGTTGCTTAACAATGATTAAGTTGACCAATTAGGAAAATAATTTGTTGTTGATAATCTATTGAGATTATTTTCTCAATAGAAGTTGCAAATTCGTCCATCTAAAAAATTATGAAATAAACAATCATTAGCAAAATTTCATAATTAAGTTTCTATATATGCATCATTAAAATAATAAAAATAAAAATAAAAATACAATTGCAAAAAAAATTGAAGGAAATGCTCGACCAAGGGAAGGAGATGCAGTGAGGGAAGGAAAACACATTATAAAATATGTCACTTATCCGATTAATTTTGTTTGACTAACCTTTGCTTTTGTTTGAATAAATGGCACTATATGTCCTCCCAAAAGGATAAAAAAAAAGACCTAGTAAAGTCTTATAGTTTAACATCTAAATGGATCACTAAAAAATCAAATTGTAACTTGCAAAAATACTAATTATTAACCAAATCAAATTAAACCAATGCGATAAAGAGAAACAACCTTTGATCAAGAATTGGAACACCATGATACCTAGATATTCATAAAAGTGGATATAGATTTTCTAAAAAGAAGAACAAATGTGACGCGAGAACCATTAGTGGGGATGAAAAAAAGTGATTGAACCAGTAAAAAAAACCCACCAAAAGAGAAACAAAATTGAAGAGAGAGAGAGAGAGAGAGAGAGAGAGATTATTGACACTTTTTGTTGTGAACAACTTTTTTTTTTTTTTTTTTGACAAAGAAGCTAACTTATTTTATTAACTTGAAACAATTACATCCAAATCTTAAATCGAAACAATATGCGATGGGACATCTTATATCCATACTTAAAAATTTGGTATGTGTAATGCGTTTTTCACTAGACTATGAGCAACCCTATTGCCGTTTCTCTTAACATGAGAATACAACAATCATTCAAAACTATTAGCAACCCTTTTCACATCGTCTACCAGCAGACCTATTGGAGATAGGCTACACTCTGTTGACTTCAAAGCTTTAATCAGACCGAGAGAATCTCCTTCAAGAGTAGATCTTCGAAAACCCAATTCACGCGCAAAGGTCACTGCCTTCAGAGCAGTCAGCGCCTCAACCTCGTCAGGCCTGTAAGCTGGATGAATTTTTTCTGAACAAGAAGCCAGCACAGCTCCATTATTATCCCGAATTACCACTATTGCCACCACTTGAAATAGATTTCCCTTGGAATATTTTTTCAAGGCATTAATTGGATTAACTCCAATTGTATGTGCTAGTTGGCTGGTAGTCTTCAAATCGGGTGTAACAATCTTTGCCAATAATAACTCTTCATTATTATTTATATTTGCCAAAAATGTATCCTCCTGTAATACCTCCACCGAAATAGAAGGTGTATTAATTGAGTTGGACTTATTGATAATTGGCGTGGACTTTGGCTGCATTAAATCCTCAATAATTGCAGGCATTGAAGCCCAATCCAACTGCGTGGCTGAGGGCAACATTAATGAGGGCGTTACTTCAGGAGTTGTAACTGAAGTAACGTTCATGTGCACCACGTCAACATGGCCTTCCTCCATCGATCTTACTGCGCTCCTCCCTGCGTTCTCAATCTCCACCGTCTTCCTCCCTATTGGGCAATACTGATTTCGCTCATAATACCCAAGTATCAGTGATTTCGTCCATATTAGTCAACGTCGAATGAGTAGTAGGCTCCTCACAAAAAGAAAAGTGTTTCCCAAACCCACAACAAAAAAAAAAAAACCCCACTAGCTCCATGGATACTCTTGATATCCTTAGAGAGACAAAAGGACAATCTCAAAACAAAACACTCCTTCGTGTAGAAGGGACAAACAACTTCTATTGTTGAAGACAAGGAGGAAAATCCCCCTTTTCTTAGCAACAGAGAGACAAGGAGGAGAATCCCCTCTGTAGTTCCCTTGTTGTGAACAACTTGAAAGGAATAAGGGAAAGATGTGAAAATGAAGTAATATGAAATTTATATGAAAATTAAGATGAAAGAGGAAGGGTTGAATTTTTTTTTTTTTTTTTTTGAGGAAGGGTTGAAGTAAATGAATTAAATTTGAACAAAGTGAAACGGTATAATTTAAGAAGATATAAAGAAGAATAAAACAATAAAAGGAAATCAAATGAAAATTTTAAGACAACAATGCTTGGAGGAGATGAAAGATTAAATTAAAAAGGCAATGATTGAAGAAAATAAAAAGGTTGAACAAAGTAAAAATTACAGAAATTAAGAAAGGATGTTAATAACATTGCACAAAAGGAGTTTTATAAAATTTATTGCAAAGCTTCTATAATTATATATGGTATAGATTTGTGTGAGGGGAGAAAACCCTGCCAAAGGCATTGGGCCCAAGGCCCTACCTACGGCCCACCATTTCCCGAAGAGATGAAAAAGCCTGGTTAAAGGCTCGGATAACATCTGGTGAAGGGTGTCCATGATCCGAGGATGGGTTCGACGATCCGAGGAGTCCAATACCCTCGGATCTGACGTTCAACCTGCAACCCGAGCGATTCTCTCGGCAGGTATAGTGACAGAATGGGCCTCGGACGCGGGGGAACATAACTGGATCGGAGAAGTATCTAAAAGACAGACCCCAACCACCGCATTAAATACACCACACCTACCTCCCTGGCCGCATTAATGTAGAAGAGACCCCTGAACAGTATCAACCTGCTATCGCCACTTACATAAGTCTGAGGAACACCCTTGATGGGACAAGCACTCGAGTGGATGTCTGGATGATGAACAAGTGGACGATCAAGATAGAGTGAGGAGGTACTATATAAGTGGGAAAATCCCCTAATGGGGGGGATAGAGAGTTCACAGAGAAAAAAGTGTATTATTTACTGTAGCACCAAGAATTGTAACCCTCCAAGGGAAATCACCTCCTCGGACGTTGTACTTATACCCATCCGAGCAGTTATTAATCAGAATTCCTTCACTAGTGTGGCTGTTGCACACTGCTATTTTTGCTGTTTGCCTTGCTCTTTCACCCACACTCTACAAAATTCATTGTTTTGGGTTCAGTGGGCTCCAAATCCATCCCTCCTTGGGCTTGGGCCGCCAAATCTGACCCTACAATTGGCGCCGTCTGTGGGGAGAGCACGTGCAGGAGTGAAAACAACAGTCGACAATGGCAGGACTAGGCGAACAACAGGCAGAATCCAGAGCATCCCAGCACGTGGACCATTTCGTCAACTTGGAGAGGAGACAAAACCGCGAGGGGAGCGTGCACACTGTGCGTCTTAGCTAGAGCCAATCACAGGGCGGAAGCCACCTGGCCCATGCAAAGGAGAACCGTGATCTGCAGTTGGAGGTGGAAAAACTAAAGAGGGAGTTACGCTACGCGAAGAGGAAACGGGCCTCCTCATACTCTGAGGATGATCTTGATGACGAACAGGATGTCTCTTATCAACACAAATCCAGGACACCAGCCAGTGAGTCCTACACTTATGAGGAAGAGTCTCATCGTAAGCAACAACGTAGGAGTCCATCACGTGGAGACATAGAGAACGATGCCATGAATAGGGCTCTGAACCAGATTTCTAAATCACCCTTCACCCGCAGGATTGATGGGGCTAGACTTCCTCGGCGTTTTAACCAGCCCACTTTTACCATCTACAACGGTAAAACTGACCCCGTAGAGCATGTGAGTCAATTTAACCAGAGGATGGCTGTTTACTCCAGAGACGAGGCTCTTATGTGCAAGGTCTTCCCCTCCAGTCTGGGACCTGTCGCCATGAGGTGGTTTGATGGTCTGGAGGCAGGCTCCATCAACTCCTTCAAGGAGCTTACTCAAGCATTCGGCTCCCGTTTCGTCACGTGCCGAAGGGTGGCCAGGCCTTTTTCTTCGTTGTTGTCACTGTCTATGCAGGAGTCTGAGTCATTGAAGGCATACTCAGACAGATACTGGGAGATGTTCAACGAGGTGGAAGGCAACAATGATGCAATGGCCCTCAGCACGTTCAAGCTAGGCCTCCCCGCCGACCATGGTTTGAGGGCATCTCTATCTGGCAAGCCGGTCACGAACGTACGACAGCTAATGGACCGCATAAAGAAGTACAAGAGGGTTGAAGAAGATCGGCAGCAGGGCAAGGGAAAGGACAAGATTGTCTCTCAGGACAGGAGGGAGTCGCGGTCCGACCGTTATAATTACAGCAAACCCAGGAGAGACTTTGCCGGGCAATCAGGATTGACGAATCCTCAAGCGGTTAATACCGTGTTCAAAGAGCCAGTGCATCAGGTCCTGGAAAAAATCAAGAATGAATCGTTCTTCAAATGGCCGAACAAGATGGTAGGAAACCCAGAGAGACGCAACCACAATCTATACTGCCAGTACCATCAGGACCATGGGCACACCACGGAAGATTGCAGGAGCCTGTGGGATCACTTGGACCAGCTGGTTCGCGACGGTAAACTGAAACACCTCTTGCATCCCTCCAGCGGCCAGGGGCAGGCGGGTTCAAGGACGCACGGAGTTGATCCCTCAAAGCCACCGCTAGGCACCATAAACGTCATCCTCGCCGCGCCGGGGAGAACGGGGTCCTGGCCATTGAAAGTCATGTCGGTAGGCCGACCATCAACTGGGGAGCCATGCCGAGAACCGAAGAAAGCTGAGTCGGTTGCCCCCTTTATCATGGGATTCTCGGATGAAGACAAGATCGGCACCATCCAACCCCATGATGATGCACTAGTCATCACCCTCAGGATAGGGGGGTACGACGTGAAAAGGGTGATGGTGGATCAGGGCAGTGCTGTGGAGATAATGTACCCGGACCTCTACAAGGGGCTGGGCCTGAAGCCTCAAGACCTAACGCCGTATGATTCTCCCCTCTTGAGCTTTGAAGGACGCTCGGTTATCCCAAAAGGCCGGATACGCTTACCGGTGCAGTCTGGCTCCGAGGTGGTAGAGCTGGACTTTATAGTTGTGGACGCATATTCGCCCTACACGGCACTCGTGGGCAGACCCTGGATTCATGCGCTTGGAGCCGTTCCTTCCACTTTGCACCAGAAGATCAAATATCCGTCGGAAGGGCAGATACATGAGATCCGAGGGGACCAGTCCGTCGCCCGACGGTGCATGGTGGCTGCCATCCAGCATAAGGCCCCGGCCGAGTCCTCGGACGTGACGGGGGGAAATTTATAGCAATTACAGTCCCGAGGAGTTCCCTCCGGAGTGCCAGATGAAGACACTCGGTGTGAGGAGCTAACCAGAGTGGTCATTGGAGACGATCCTGACAGGTTCTTCCAAGTCGGATCTCAGCTGCCTCTTCAAGAGAAGGAGGAGTTGATAGAGTTCCTCAAGAAAAATCTCGATGTATTTGCCTGGAGTGCGTACGAAGCCCCCGGGGTTGACCCGGAGTTTATATGCCATCACCTGAAGGTGAATCCCCTAATCACCCCCAAGAAACAGCCTATTCGGCGCCCATCCAAGGAACATGCCGAGGCAGTGAGAGATGAAGTAGCGAAACTCAAACAAGCTGGGGCTATCAAAGAAGTTTTTTACCCCGAGTGGCTCGCAAACACCGTGGTGGTGAAGAAGAAGAGCGGGAAGTGGCGAGTGTGCGTAGATTTCACGGATTTGAATAGGGCATGCCCCAAAGATCCGTTCCCTATGCCAAAAATAGATTAGTTGGTGGATGCCACTGTCGGCCACCCTCGGATGAGCTTCCTGGACGCCTTCCAAGGCTACCACCAGATACCGTTAGCGATGGAAGACCAGAAGAAAACTGCTTTTGTCACCCCTATTGGTAACTACCACTATAAAGTGATGCCGTTCGGCTTGAAGAACGCGGGAGCTACCTACCAGAGGATGATGACCAGGATGTTCGAGCCATGGCTGGGCAAAAATATCGAGGTTTATATAGACGACATGGTGGTGAAGAGCAAGGTCATAGCTGAGCACATAAGAGACCTTGAAATTACTTTCGAGACCTTACGAAGGCACAAGCTACGTTTAAATGCTTCTAAGTGCTCGTTTGGTGTAGGATCCGGCAAGTTTTTAGGATACATGGTCACCCACAGGGGAATTGAAGTCAACCCCGACCAGATAAAGGCCATTAATGACCTACGTGCTCCTCGGAATCCCAAGGAGGTCCAGAAACTGACCGGAATGACCGCGGCCCTCAATCGGTTCATCTCCAGGTCGGCAGACAGATGCCGTCCTTTCTTCTCTCTACTCAACAAATGGAAGGGATTCGAGTGGACTGAGGAGTGTGCTCTAGCATTCCAGCAACTCAAGGATTATCTGGCTCGGCCACCCATCATGTCCAGCCCCGAGCCCGACGAGGTGCTGTTCGCCTACATCGCTGTAGCCCCCTATGCAGTGAGCCTAGTGCTAATACGATCGGACTCTGGAGTGCAGAGGCCTGTTTATTACGTAAGCAAGTCGCTGCACGAGGCCGAGGTCCGTTACTTGCCTCTAGAGAAAGCTATCCTTGCAGTGGTGCTTGGCACGCGGAAGCTACCTCACTACTTCCAAGCCCACACGGTCATCGTTCTAACACAGCTACCACTCAAAGCGGTGCTCCGAAGCGCCGATTACACTGGTCGGATTGCTAAGTGGGGTACAATCTTAGGGGCTTTTGATATAAGGTATATGCCCCGCACTTCGGTTAAGGGACAGGTTCTTGCTGATCTGGTGGCTGAGTTCACGGAATCCCAAGCAGAAGAAATAGAACCCCCGTCAGGCATGGATGAAAAATCAGTTGGCATGATCTCCCAACAGAATCCCCCCCATTGGGAAGTGTACGTCGATGGCGCGGCAAATCAAAGAGGTTCCGGAGTTGGGTTAGTACTGATATCCCCTGAGAAAATCATTATCGAGAAATCGTTAAGGCTGTACTTCTCAGCAACGAATAATGAGGCGGAATATGAGGCCCTGTTGATGGGAATGACTATGGTCCGAAGAATGGGTGGGAAGTCTGTGGAGTTGTTCTCGGACTCGAGACTGGTAGTAGGGCAAGTACAAGGCGAGTTTGAGGCAAAGGACGAAAGAATGCAGGGGTATTTGAGCCGTGTTAAACACCTCCAATCGGAGTTCGACTTTTTCAAATTGCTGCATATCCCTCGAAGTGGCAACTCACACGCTGACTCTTTAGCCACGCTTGCCACCTCTTCAGCGCAGGACCTGCCGAGGATCATCCTCGTCGAGGACTTGCTCAGGCCTACAGAAGCAAAATCAGGGGCAGTCCAGGTTCACCAGGTCAGGGCAGGGCCTTGTTGGATGGATCCTTTAACCAAATTCCTCAAAGAAGATATCTTGCCTGAAGGGAAGGATGAAGCTGATAAAGTTCGGAGGAAAGCGGCAAAGTTCTGGCTATCCGAGGACCGGAAACTGTACAAACGCTCCTATTTGGGACCATATTTGTTGTGTGTACACCCCGAAGCGACTGAGATACTGCTGGAGGAGCTGCACGAGGGAATCTGTGGGAGCCACACTGGAGGTAGGTCCTTGGCTCACCGAGCTCTCACCCAAGGCTACTGGTGGCCTAACATGCAAAAGGAGGCGCATGAATACGTCAAAAAGTGTGATCAGTGTCAACGCTTTGCTCCAAACATTCACCAGCCGGGAGGAAATCTTAATCCGCTATCTAGCTCATGGCCCTTCGCCCAATGGGGCTTGGATATTGTGGGACCCTTCCCCAAAGCTGCAGGAAACAAGAAATACATCCTGGTTGGAACAGACTATTTTACCAAGTGGGTCGAAGCCGAACCACTAGCCAATATCAGAGACGTTGATGTGCAAAAGTTCGTGTGGAAGAACATTGTCACTCGGTTTGGAGTTCCTCACACTCTCATCTCAGACAATGGCTTGCAATTTGATAGCAGGGCATTCAGGAACTACTGCAGTGAGTTGGGAATTACGAACAGATACTCGACTCCTGCCTATCCCCAGGGCAACGGACAAGCGGAAGCCGTCAACAAAGTCATACTGAATGGCTTAAAGAAGAGGCTAGATGATGCGAAGGGCAGATGGGTAGACGAGCTGCCGCACGTACTCTGGGCTTACAGGACTACGCCTCGTCGGTCTACCGGGGAAACCCCCTTTTCAATGACCTATGGGGCCGAAGCTGTCATCCCTCTGGAAACCGGGTTCCCAACGATAAAAACAGGCACATTCAATCCAACCGACAACGATGAACAATTGCAGAAGAGCTTAGACTTGATTGAGGAAAAGAGGGAGAATGCAATGGTTCGGCTGGCACACTATCAACAAAAACTCAGGCAAGGTTATGACGCTAACGTAAAGGCAAGACCCCTAGAACCCGGTGATCTGGTGCTGAGGAAAGTTGTGGGCACGGCGAAAAACCCAGCTTGGGGAAAATTGGGACCTAATTGGGAGGGACCATACCGCATCACCTCTGGAGCAGGCATCAGAGCATATTTTTTGGAAGACCTTGACGGTCATGTAATACCACGTCCGTGGAATGTAAACAACTTGAAGAAGTACTTTTATTAATCAAGCCTTTTTCGTCAGCCAGCATGTCCACTGTGTGTCAACTTAGTGTTTAAACTTAAATCCAAATCATGCCTGTAGTCCTCGGACCAGATGATTTGGGTTAGTTAACACTCTATCAGTGTTTAAACTTAAATCCAAATCATGCCTGTAGTCCTCGGACCAGATGACTTGGGTTAGTTAACACTCCATCAGTGTTTAAACTTAAATCCAAATCATGCCTGTAGTCCTCGGACCAGATGATTTGGGTTAGTTAACACTCCATCAGTGTTTAAACTTAAATCCAAATCATGCCTGTAGTCCTCGGACCAGATGACTTGGGTTAGTTAACACTCCATCAGTGTTTAAACTTAAATCCGAATCATGCCTGTAGTCCTCGGACCAGATGATTTGGGTTAGTTAACACTCCATCAGTGTTTAAACTTAAATCCGAATCATGCCTGTAGTCCTCGGACCAGATGATTTGGGTTAGTTAACACTCCATTAGTGTTTAAACTTAAATCCGAATCATGCCTGTAGTCCTCGGACCAGATGATTTGGGTTAGTTAACACTCCATCAGTGTTTAAACTTAAATCCAAATCATGCCTGTAGTCCTCGGACCAGATGATTTGGGTTAGTTAACACTCCATCAGTGTTTAAACTTAAATCCGAATCATGCCTGTAGTCCTCGGACCAGATGATTTGGGTTAGTTAACACTCCATTAGTGTTTAAACTTAAATCCAAATCATGCCTGTAGTCCTCGGACCAGATGATTTGGGTTAGTCAACACTCCATTAGTCTTCCTCAGTTATGTTCAATTCGAAACCGAGGGACAATAACCTATGTTTAATCTGGAAAGGGACGCGAGACTCGCATAAGTATTCATTCCAACCATTACTCATCAACAACTCTTATTTGGCCTATCCTTTTCAATGTTAATTCCGATTACCCACGTCATCAATATGACGTATCAGTCAAGTTACTTGCATTTTTATGTCATAATTGCAACGTGTAGTTATGTGTGTGGCAATAATAAGTAATAAAACATGTATCAAAAACATCGAAGGCAAATGGGGAACTATTCCATTAAAGAAAGAAGGTCTACATATAGAGTCAACAAAACAAAAAAAAAAAGTTACAATTCCTTAAGCAAAGAACAAAAAGTACAAGTGCAAAATGAAAGCCCTATGTATCTACTCTTTCGCTGGAGGAGGCCCAGGGTCAGCAGCGTGGCCTGTCCGTTCAGATGCTTCGGAGGCTTGGTCCTTGGCTTCAGCAGGAACTTTCTCTTTGCCCGAACCATTGGCCGGCTCAGCTGGTTTGCCCTTGTCGTCCGGCTGTTCTTGGAGGGTCTCTGGAGTCTGAGTGGCAGGGAGGTCTGTTTCTGGGAGCTCTCGGATCTCAGGATGATAATACACGCTCCCAGGCAGCCTCAGCTCCGAATCGGCCGAAACTCCAGCGGCATCCAAGGCTTTGCCCCAACTTACGAGGCAGTAGTCTCGGCTGACCGAGGCGAACTGCTCCACAAGCTGGGATGTAGTCGTCTCTACCCCCATCTGGTACGCCGCTTTCCTTTCGACCTCAACTACCTCCTTAGCCAGCCTGGCATTTTGCTCAAACACCTGGGCACTCGCCTTGGCCTTCTGCAATTCAGCTTTTAGACCTTGCACCAGCTCCCTCTCGGTTGCCAGGTTGATCTCGGACATGCGCAATTGGCTACGCTGTTCCTCGGCCTGTTTTTCAGCATTTTTAAGCCTGGCGTCGAGGCTTCGCTTTTCGGAGAGCGCCCCTTTTAGCTCCTCGGATATCCGAGCATGCTCCACCTTCAGCTGACCAAGAGATGCCTCCGCCTCAAGCTGGGATTGGGATGCCGCTCGAGCTTTAAGCCACGACTCCTCGTTCATTCCCTCGGCCACGTAAACCTGCTGTGTAAGCTGCAAAACAACGTCTCCAGCATCAAACTAAGGAATAAAGCCGATCAAACGTAAAACCTATACTTAGGAGGGGTGCACTTACCGGGGCCAAATCCCTTTTAAGGGACATGAACAGCTCCTTTTGGGAGAAGCGCCCGAAGGAGGTCATGTCATGTGGGAGGAGGAGCGGCTGCTGCAGGGCCTCGGCGACGTAGCCTGCCCTCCCTCCATCGTAATTCCTGAGGGAGGTATCCCACAGAATTGGAGCGCCATCCAGCTCCAATCTCGGGGACCAGATCCGCGGTCCCCCTCCTCGGCGCACGTCTGCACCAGTGGGCTCCTCTCGGCTCTCGAGAGAGGAAGCCCTGTGCGTCCTGCTGTCCTTCGCCACCTTTTGCTGCTTGCCTCCCTTGGCCGGTGGCACCTGTTTCCCCCCAACCTCATTGTGGGGTCTCTTTTTCTGAAGGTTTGGCATCACCTTCAAATTTGGGTTAGGGACTTGGGTAGGCGCAGGAGGAAGTGTTGCCACTACCGTGGAGGTCCCAGCACCTTTCAGATCGGGCTTTTGGCCTCTGCCCTTCATCAGGAGCCTCAAATCCATATCGTCTTCGTCAGAGGAGTCCTCTAAGTGAGCGGCTAGCAAATTAAGACGGACGTCCGGCCGATCGTAGGTTTCTTCCTCGGCGTCGGAGACCTCTACCACCTGGTGAACTCCTGAAGCGTCCCCCTCGAACCGAAAGCCGTCTATCTGCTCTTCTAGTGAGGAAGTTGAAGAGCCGACCCCCTCACCTTCAATCTCCTGTCCGGGGAGAACTTGCTGAAGGGGTTGAACAACGGGAGGCACGTTCGGAGGATGTGGGTGGGGTACAGGTTCAAGATCGTATGGCGCCAAGAAGTTCGTCCGACCAACGTCAATTCGTGCTAGGCGGTGATCTCCCTGAACGATTGCGTTGCCGGCCGGTTGGATACTTTTCGGCTTCGCTGTATATCCAAGAATAAGGGGAGCAGACCGTAGTTGCCCGTCCTCGCTCACGAAGATCTCTGACCTCAAAAGGAAGTTGAGGGCGGCAACGTTCGTTAGGCTAAGCCGAGGAGAAACGTGTCTTTTATCTGTTGCATGGCAGTACAAAAAAGAGGAGTCAAACTCAAAAACAGAGAAGTAAAAAAAAAAAGAGAAGAAAAGACGCCGAAAAACGAGGTCCCTAAGTCTACGGTTAGTGTGCCTAGATCTAACGTCCCACCTGGCTCCCCAAGCCTGGTCGGGCAACCATGGCCGTCATGCCAGGCGCCCGAAATGATCACGTAGTCGTCCTTCATCCCTTTGTTGGACTTGGGAAGGCAGGAGATGAGCCTGACAACATCCGACCGGGATTTTAAGTAGTACCCAGCGTCTTGCTGGCTGTGGCATTCGTACATATGTACTACGTCTAGCCAGGTGAGGCCCAACCCCAGATGGCGCTCAAGGTCCTCAATCGCTCCTAGGATCCTAAACATGTTGGGCGCGCACTGCCAGGGTGTAAGCCTGTGGTTCCGAAGGTAGTTAGTAGTGATGGGACCCATGGGAATTGTCATTCCTCCTTCTTTGAAGGCGATGAAGGGGATCACCACCTCCCCCGTTTTGCGTTCTGTTAGTATCTTTTCCGGGGGGCAATACCTCACACCCACGTTAGGGGGTATGCGATATGTGGCCCTAAACTCCTCAAGTCGTTCAGGGCTGTCCACCATGTACTCAAGCTTTCCCATAGTGCTTAAAAGAGACGGTGAGCCGAAGAGAGAATTAAAGGAGTTGTGCGATGACTCACCGGGAACAAATCTCTGAAAGGGTTTCAGGCTCGTAGGAAGGTTCGTGATGATTCTGGGGAAGCTTGAAAGCAGTGACTGAAGGGTTTGTGCTGGGCAGTGCGTCTGTTCTTGCTGGAGCGTCTGAAGGTTTGCAAAAGTGGGGAGGAAATAACTTCCTCTGAGGCTTTATACCGGGTCAAGCGAAAGGTCAGGGCATTCCCGCCCAAATTCCAAGGAAAAGACCACCACCGTCTGATCAATCGCTCACCGTTGGATACGAAAGACAGGGCGCCACCTGGTGCAATTAATGCTGCGGCTTGGGAGTGTGGAAACCGCAATGGCATTAATGAAGCATCTATCCCAAGGCCCCCACACACGTGCCAGCTTGAATTGGCCTGCACCCAAGCTTCTTGTTCTGTGGCAGGTCAAAATCATATTTTTTCCCTTCGGATATGAGGAAAAAAATACAATTTTGAGGGGCTATTGTGAGGGGAGAAAACCCTGCCAAAGGCATTGGGCCCAAGGCCCTACCTACGGCCCACCATTTCCCGAAGAGATGAAAAAGCCTGGTTAAAGGCTCGGATAACATCTGATGAAGGGTGTCCATGATCCGAGGATGGGTTCGACGATCCGAGGAGTCCAATACCCTCGGATCTGACGTTCAACCTGCAACCCGAGCGATTCTCTCGGCAGGTATAGTGACAGAATGGGCCTCGGACGCGGGGGAACATAACTGGATCGGAGAAGTATCTAAAAGACAGACCCCAACCACCGCATTAAATACACCACACCTACCTCCCTGGCCGCATTAATGTAGAAGAGACCCCTGAACAGTATCAACCTGCTATCGCCACTTACATAAGTCTGGGGAACACCCTTGATGGGACAAGCACTCGAGTGGATGTCTGGATGATGAACAAGTGGACGATCAAGATAGAGTGAGGAGGTACTATATAAGTGGGAAAATCCCCTAATGGGGGGGATAGAGAGTTCACAGAGAAAAAAGTGTATTATTTACTGTAGCACCAAGAATTGTAACCCTCCAAGGGAAATCACCTCCTCGGACGTTGTACTTATACCCATCCGAGCAGTTATTAATCAGAATTCCTTCACTAGTGTGGCTGTTGCACACTGCTATTTTTGCTGTTTGCCTTGCTCTTTCACCCACACTCTACAAAATTCATTGTTTTGGGTTCAGTGGGCTCCAAATCCATCCCTCCTTGGGCTTGGGCCGCCAAATCTGACCCTACAATTTGTATCCACAAATTTTTTATTTTATTTTTTATTCTTCATTGATTTCATTTTTTTAGTTATAAGCATTTAAATTAAAGTAAATAAATATGTAAATGCAAAGTTGCATTTAAAGTTAAAACCATCCAAGATTAATGTGTGAAGTCAATTTATTTAAATATACTCAAAATATTAGGAATAAAAAAAAATGATTATGTGGCCAATAACGTGGTGGATGAGATGGTGTACCATGGATTTAGCAACAATAAATGATATACTTTAGTTTTTAAATATTATATAGATATGGGAAAATACTATTACACATTCTATTATACATAATTTTACATACACACTTAAAATACACTAAAATTCATGATCAAGTTGAAAATCATGACTTCAAGTAACAATTTTAGTTCATTTCAAGTGTGTATGTAACAGAGTATGTATAATAATTAACAATACCCATAAAATAATACCATGTTTATCAAAGTAAGTGCAGGATGAGAAAGTCAAGTAAACAAAAATTTTTTTAAAAAAAATTATATATATGACCAAACCCTGTTTTGGACATGTTATCAATGTAAACTCACATAATTGTATACACTTATATACACTCCTAAAAAAAAAAAAAAAAAAAAAAAAAAAAAAAAAAAAAAAAAAAAAACACGCCAGTTGATTTGAGAGTAAAAACACGCCAATTGATTTGAGGGCAAGCTCAAACGATATGAGAATCCATACAAATCCCATATTAGCCAAAAGATGAGCATACCCAGTTTGAACAAGGAATTTAATTATTCCTTCTGATCATGGCTATCCAGTATAAGTTTCAACACTATAACAGATTTTTACAGTATCTCCAATCATTAACAATAGTTTATATGCCTGGTTAAGTGGTTATTATTTGACATTATTTGTTGAACTTGATGTAAATTTTTCAGCGTCTACAATTATTGACCTCACAATATGTAGCCTAAAATTTAAAGGATTTCGATTAAGTAGGTCTAAGATAGAGCACATGGAATGTAAGTAAAAGTAATGGCAGTTCCAGGAATTTTTTTAAAGGAGATTATTAAAAATTTTAATAAAGATATAACTTGAATATATCAATGTAAAAAAAAAAAAAAAAAAAACATGAAATATTACAATTTTTTTCTACTAACAAAGAGAAAAGGAAAAAATGACTGATAAGAGATAAAGGAATTGAAAATGATGAGATGAGAGTAATAAAATAAGATAATTGAAATGCTAGAGAAGACAAATAAAAATGAGACAGGTTCAAGTTACACATTTTTTAAACCATTGGATTTAAGTAGATCCAACGGTCAAAAAAACACTCTCATTAATGTTAATATTCTGATTAAGATCTCATTAATTATCCTTTATTTATTATATTTTATATCTATCTTTAAACCAAAAAAAAAAAATTATATTTGACTCTCTACGTTTCTTTCTATCTCTATCTTCTCCACCATTGTTCCACCTCCATGAGAGTCAGTGACTCAACTCAAAAGCTCAAATCTTTCAACTTTCAATCACCCAATAATTCATCTCTCTCTATCCCCACTTTTTAAACAAACTTACCACAATTCTGTTGGATTTTCACAATGGACACCAAAAGTTTCATTACCCACACACACTGTTCAGTGTTCACAATAATACAGACCCAATTACATTTTTCACAAGAGATATTTTCCAAATTCAGATCTTATTCTCTCACTAAACAATGCACTCTCTTTAGCCACGTTGCAGATTCGTGTTTTTCTGTTTTTGTTTTTATTTTTTTAAATTAGAAAAAAGAAAAAGAAAAAGTATTTCACTATGTCGAGGAGACCAGGAAATCACGCTCGACAATTAGGGGACAATGGAGTTTTATTTTCCAGTTCGAAATCACGGTCTTCGCCGATTTTGTCCTTGGGGATTATCTTCGTGGTAATTCAAATTTTGGTTTGTTTATGGTTATGGAATGTCTGCTTCAAATTATATCAATATTATAATATAGACATTGAACAAATTTTGAATATGGACATTGAGCAAACATCAATGTCTATATAGTATGGATTATAATATTGTGGTAATTCAAATTATATAAATATTATAATATAGACATTGAGCAAACATCAAACTAACTATAACTAGTTAACGTCTACTTCATTGGATTGGGACAATAAATAAGGGAGGAGAAAGAGATAAATATGTATGGAATGTCATAAATAAGGGATAATAAATGAGATTAATTAGAATATTAATATTAATGAGGGTCTTTTTTTTACCATTGGATCTACTTAAATCCAATGGTTTAAAAATGGTATAACTCTTTAGAGTTACACTAGGTGTAACTTGAACCCATCTCAATAAAAATATATGATATTTGTTGCAATTACGAGCTAAGTCGCTAAGGAGAGCAAAATTATTGTAACTGCAAAGCCAAAAAGAACATAACTGTTGACACTATCAAGAAAAACTCATGACTACAATATTTTTTTTTGAGTCCTTTTTTCAAGGAAAAATGAAATTAGAGGTTATTTTTATGTAATAGGTTGAAAGAGTTACAAATTTAAATAATTTTTTTTTCTTTTGAATAGGCTTTTTGTTGAATAATTTGTTCACTCATTGTTGTTTGGTCTAGTCTTGTTTTTGTTTGGGTTATTTTTGTTGTTATTTGGGCTTCTTCTTTTTTTCTTTTTTTTTTGTTATTTAAGGGTTTTTTTTTTTAAGGGTTAAAGATTATGCTTGAGGGAACATAATTATTTTTAGAGGTATGCTACATCTACAACATTTTAAAAACAAATCTTATGCAACTGTACGGTTATTGGCCCATTGTTTTGTTGGGGGGGGGGGGGGGTGGCATGGGCCATAGGTTGGATAATAGTTACACATTAGGTCCAACTCGTGATGCTTGGCAGATTGGGCTATGGACTGTTTAGTTCTCGGGGTCTGATGCTACTCGGGGCCCGTTCTAGGGTGTCTTGCTAATACCTTGAGAGAGGTCGCCACCGAGCAACATCTGGCGTCTATTGCAAGTCCCAAAATTGACGCACCAATTTCCAAAGTGGGGCCCCTTTTTGTCAAGAATAATCCTAAATGACCCACTTGCGAAAAATTGTAAAAAGTAATCATCACTAACCCATTAAGGAAGGTTATAAATAGGAGGAAAATAGAAGAGAAGGGGGTTAGACACTTTGAGGTGAGGAACCAATAAATTAGGGTGGAGAAGAGAGAAGCCGAGAGGGAGTTCAGGAAAGAAATTGGCAATAGAACTTTGGGTATGGACTTTCGCCCTTAGGAGCTTCCCGTTGTAGGATATCCATACACCCATAAAAACAAGTAAATTGTAAGCCCAGCATAGTAGTTAGTTCAACAACCGAGTTGCTTGCACCACAGCAACAATTTGTTATTAGTGCCTTAATGGGTTCAAAAGTGATGTCAATATTGGAGCTAAATTAGAATCAGTAACCTCTTTCCCCTTATCACATAAGATTTGTTGTGAAATTATTATAAAAATTGTTGTGAATGTCATTACTCTTATTTTTATTAAACTGAAATTCTTGTAATTTTAAAATAAGAATGGTCGATATTTTTATTAGGATTGTCAAAATGGGTTAGTTAAGTGTTTACACACACACACACACACACACACACACACACACACACACATTTTTTGGCAAGTCAGGATAGTCTTATGACCACCCTGAGTTACACATAGAGCCACCCTTGAGTAAAAGTAGGAACAAAAATAAATGGGTTGTAAGACTTGATGGTCAAGAGACAAAGAGCTGAGAGTTTTTGATATCTTATATCATTAATTGTTGTAATATTCACATGTGGGTGGTGTTGTTGGTAAATAGTCAAGTCCTCGCATTGGATAATAACTATAAGAATGAATGGTTAATATAACATAATTGAGTCCAAACTCATTGGTTTAAGCTTTTGGGTCAAGTGTTGTCCCTATATATTATATTGACCTCTTAAGTCTCAATTGACCACTCTTTAAATTGCTTTTGGGTCAAGTGGCATCATTATATATTATTTTAACCTCTCAAGTCTCAATTGAAGTCCCCTCAAGGCAACTTTGGGCCAAACAATGTTCCTACATGTTATATCTTATTTGAGTTATGAATCAAATGATTAATTCATAGATTATAGTCATAATGCCATAATAAAATGATGGATCTAAAATATTTTCTGAATGTTTTTATAGTTTTTTTCAAGAGTTATTCTCAAAGCTTGCTTCCAAAGTTTTCAATGATTGTTTCATGAAAAATGTGTTTCAATGGAATGGTTTTTCTAAAAAGCCCCCTTGAAAAATCTAATGTTGTATTAGAAAATAACTTGTCGAAAATCATGAACTTTTCCTTGAAATTACTTCCTTATGAAATTGATTTTCAAAAACTTAATTTTCATCCCAAAAAAAAAAAAAACTTTGGAAATCCTTTTTCAAAAACTCACGAGATTTTCAATGAAAAACATTTTTCCTAGGAAATCTTTTTTTTTTCCCCAAAGTTAAAGAATTTTCATTTAAAAAAAAAAAAAAAGAAGGCTAAACTCCATTAACACACCCTAAAGATTGGGAAGGAGAAAATGATGAAAATGAAATAAAAAATAAATGAAATCAAACATTATATGTAAAGATTTATAAGATACCTCTTGAAATGCCAATATCTCATTTTTGGCTATATTTCCATAGTTCATTTTACATTCTTACTCTCATCTTTGTGCATTTCTAATCATAATACAGTTCATTTTACTCACATCTTCGTGCACTTCTAATTATAATGAAAAAGACAGTTTAGGAATTTGCTTCACGAGTTATGGTTAGGAATTTTTACGTATCATTTTAAAGAATATTCATAAAATGAAATAAAATAAAATAAAATGATTATTTCCCAAATAATAAAAAAGACAGTTTAGAAAGAGCTATTCCATCACCACGTCTAATTACAATTTATCAAACACTGCCATTGTAGAGGTTTAAGGGACAATGTATCAAACACTGCCATTGTAGATGTCTAATGGAAAAAACTTAGGTAATCCCGGCTCCAAGCTCTCACACAGGAGTTTTGAGTTAATTTTCTGAAATAGGCATAATTGGCTTTCACCACATTACCTAAAGAGTAACTTAGAGAGGTTGAATCAAAATTTCTTTAACTAGGCATAATTAGCTTCTAACACAACTAAAAGCATAATACAAAAATGTAAATCTTAAGCCACTTCAAGCCTCTCCTTTCATATTCATAGTTAATTTCATCATTACAATCTTCATTGACAAATTTAACTCTAGCTGAAACTCTACCATAATCGCCCTTTAAAATGGTAATGCTAAAAATACAGATTGTAATATTTGTCGTCGTCATTGTCGTCATCCTCATCATCGTCGTCGTCGTTGTCATCTTCTTTATAGCTTTTTTCGGGTTTAAAGCACATTCTCATTCTGATTTCTCGTAAGTCAAATCTATCTCTATACTTGATTTCATAATCAACATCATCTTCATTAGCATCTTCGTTTCCGTCTTTAACAGCATCTTCATTCACATCTTTAACAGCATCTTCATTCACAACTTCAACATAATCTTCATCACTTTTATAGTTGTCTCCAAAGTCTTCATCATCGTGAAGAACTCTCCTTAAAACCATAGGCCAGTAGCATTGTTCAACGTCATCTAAAATTAGATCAAACGCATCACTATCGACGGTTGGATCATATATAGGTATGGCATAATTAAATTTTCTCCTACCATTACACTTCTGAAGCTGAATCTTCCTAGGTTTAGCTTTCATTGCATCTACAATTAATCCAGCACACATCAAAGTCAGCTACAATCACAATTATGTTGAAAATAATCAAAATCTCAAGAGTAAAATATAACCATCATTGTGAGATTAATAGATGCTTCCTAAACACAATGGAAAAAACAGATACATAACAACAAGAGCCAAGTATCCTATGGTACTTCTTTAATGGTCAAGAAAAGAAGGAATGGGTGGTTGTAAATGGGCCCAGCTCCCCTCACATTTTCATTTAGATGAAAAACACACTTGAGAAATAAACAATCCAATGGATAAAAACATAGACACGTCAAATGAATATTTTCCCTCCCTCACTCTCTCTCTCTCTCTCTCTCTCTCTCTCTCTCTCTCTCTCTCTCTCTCTCTCTCTCTCTCTCTCTCTCTCCAACACCATCACTGTCCACTGAGCATTGCAAGTTCAGACCCGTGGAGAAAAGGCCTCTCCCTAATCAAAACAAAAACAACTTAGGACGGAACACCATCTGCACCCCATTCAAAGAATACTTTAAATTGTATTTGACGTATCTATTTGTTAACCATGAGGGTTTTGAATGGGAGGGAACCCAAGATGTACATGAGGGAGTTGCAACCACCCTGATAGAGAATTGAACAGCCTCTACACCCCATTAAATACGATGGGTTAAGTTGAAATTAAAATAGATTAGCAAAAAAAATTGAAATTAAGATAATGATACTTAAAAAGTAAAGAAAATCACAAAAATCTTAAAAGTCATACCAATGATTTTTTCAATCCAAGCGAAGGAATAACTTTTATACTGAAGCAAAAAACCAAAATACAAATGTTAGTATTTATCATATTATGAAAGCAGAATCTTAAAAAGACTTATGCCTCACTTTCCATGACAAGTAATTGCAACACAACTAAATGTCAAAATTTAAAAGAAGTATAAATTTGAAATTTGATAGTTGGAACAAAGAAAGTCAATGAAACACAAGAACATAGTGAGTAGATATTTCTATCGATTTATTTCAAGAAGAAACAAAACAGGGAAAGTTTCCACTTCAAAATTGTGAAAAGCATCAAGAAACCTATCAATGATGAAAACATCCTTTTCATGACTTTTTCTTTCACCAATAAACACAAATGAAGAGGAAAATGGTTGAGATAGTAGTGACATAGTCTGTACAAAGGATTAAAAAATTCCAAGCCATTTGAATACAGTTTTGCTTGATGCAAAGAAAAGGTTAGTTTGTCTTCTTTTATTTACCAATCCATCATTGACACTAAATAAATAAAAATAATAAAAAAATCCAAATTCAAACAAAACAATACAGTGACCAACAAACACAAGAAAATGTGGTAAACTACAAATTAATTAGCATCGGACAAATGTAATAAAGGGACAACTTTTTTTTTTTTTTAATATAAGTAGTTAATATTATAATGAATAAAAACCCTTCATGTTCGCAAGGACAATTGCGAAAAACAGCCAAAAATCTCAATAAATGAATTCCTCAAGTCAATCAAGCACACAAGAATTTCCATTGAAGGAATAATCAAATTAATTTTCTGAATAAATTCATCTATATTCTAAAAGGAAATAGGTCTATGATAAAAGAAACAAAGAAGGGGGTTTATATGCCATGCAACCATTTTTTAACACATAATATTGATATAAAAATATATAAACAAATAAAAGGAACATCAACCGAGGAAATTAATTAGATGACTGTACTGGGAAATGGTGAACTCACATCATAATGGATAAACCTAAAAATAATGTTTTTAGAACTGCCTTCGAGTTAGCTTATCAAAATCCTGAGCAACCTTGTCTAGTTCAAGCCCACTATCCTTAAGTTTTTCCATGAGAACTGCCTTCGACTTCCACAACACCACTCAGCATAACCCAATGGACCCCAACTAATGAAAGCACCATATAATTCTAGTTCTATTTTTTATTGTAAATATTTGAAACTGAAGTGGATTCTTAAGGATATGGTGAATGAAAAGCGCTATTGCCTTTGCATATTCTTTTTCCATCATTCTCATTGAAATTCACTTACTTCATTTATATATATTTGGCCAGAAAATGAGATCATTTATCTTGTTAATGCATCCATGAATTGCTGACGATTGTAATCATATATTGTTCCAACATATCAAATAATCTGTGAGATGCTTGCCTCCATAGGATACAATAAGATCACCACCTGCAGAGCACAAGACCATGAAGAAGGCTACTTTATTTAGCATCACTGTAACTACAGTGTTCTATTTACTGTGTGGATGCATAGAATATGCATCCTTTGGTGACCTTCCTCCTGGAAATCTTTTAACTGGCTTTGGATTCTACAACCCCTACTGGCTATTGGACATTACCAATATAGCAATTGTTGGTGCATATCAGGTATATATAGTTATATACACACTTGAGCAGCAATTAGAAATAAATTGTTGTACAACTTTTGGTCTTAGTGAGATTAAGATTCTTTCTTTTCATCTCAAACTAATATACATATAAACTGCAGGTCTTTTGCCAGCCTTTATTTGCATTTATAGAAAAATGGAGTGCAAAGAAGTGGCCAAAGAGTGACTTTGTAACAGTAGAATATGACATACCAATCCCCTTCTTTGGTATTTACCAGCTTAACTTGTTCCGTCTAGTATGGAGGACAATCTTTGTTATTATGACAACCCTCATATCCATGCTCTTGCCTTTCTTCAATGATGTTGTTGGATTACTAGGAGCCTTTGGATTCTGGCCACTAACAGTTTTCTTCCCCATTGAGATGTACATTTCTCAAAAGAAGATTGCACCTTGGACAAGCAGGTGGGTTGGGCTACAGATAATTATTGTGACAAGTCTCTTCATTTTTATAGCTGCTGCTGTTTGCTCCTTTGCAGGACTTGTTCTGGATCTCAAGACTTACAAGCCATTCAAAACTAGTTACTAAGAGAGCCGTTAGTTTTTTTTTATAGTTCACTTTAGGGATTCTAGTAAGGAATAAACCAAAACTAGCTTCCAAAAACCCCACTATACACCTGCTGTATAATTAATGGCAAAAATCTTGTATATGCTGTGTTGCCATGCTTGGTTGCTTAGCCACAAAGCTGGGACTCAAATTGGAATCAACCCTTCATGTAAGTTTCAAAATCATGTTTGTTTTTAATAACTTATAAGTCTTTGTTCATTTCTCCAATATGGCCTAACCACACAGATCTACACCCATGGATCTAAATACTTATTTGTCTATTTGATAAAAGTTGACAAAAGCACAGTTAGATGAAGGAAAAAAAGCAAATCCAAACTCATCAGTATCAAACAATAATTTAGGCTCACGTATCAGACAATATTTAGGAATCGGAACATTTAAATAGCTTTTAATACCCTAATATCTAGGTTAATGCAAATGGACTATATGTTTTGGTGAAACTAACCAAATTAAAGAGAACATTTGACAAGCTTTATATATATATATATATATATACACACTAAACCATCCATTGAATTTTTTATTTTTTTTAAATTAATATAATCACTAACAGCTACCAAGATCCTTAGTCTATACTAACTCAAAAAAATAAAGATGAAGTGTTTATAGTATCTCTAGATATATCTGGCATTCAAATAGTGGCAAAAAACTCATGGCCCTGCCGTTACTTCTTATGTTTAGCCTTCACTGCAGCAGAATTTGCTTCAGCAGCAGCTTTAGCTAGAGTTGTGGGTTTGAAAATGCTCTTTGGGTTAAAAGCCTTTCTGATCTTCAACACAGCCCAAGCAGTACCAATTGCATGTCTTGCAGCATTAAGCACCTCATTTGTCACCTGCCCTGCTTGTTTTCCATACCTGCAATGATGAAAAAAAAAGACCTTCAATATTTTCATTTCTTCCAATTATACTCAAAAACAGAACAAAGAAAACCGGGCACAAACATTATATCTTGGCCAAAACCAGGTCCATTCCAATATATAACATAGATATGCACATGTGAATGCGTGCGCGTGCACACACACAAAGGCGCAAGTTATTGTGGGATAAGAAATGATGATAGCAGTGGATAATTGAAATAGGTAATGCCCTAGAAGCATATGCAAAATGTAAAGGATAGGGATTGTTATCTTAGACGGTAGAGATAGGTCTAGCTTCACTTTCAACCCAAGCCTCCATTGTGTTTCAACTTTGAAACAGATGCCTATTCTTGTTCGAATCGGGTGTATTCTAAATATTTAGCATATGACTATCTATTCGAATATCTATTCAAAAACACCAAGCCACCTTTAAATTAGTTTGCAGAGAAAATTATAAACTCTAATCTCAATACACAAACCCACCACAAAATAAATAATAATCAAAAATCAAACCTACTTCTCAAAATCCCCTAAACTTTCAAATACATATAAACCTATCTCATTCGTAAAACTTAAAAATGTCTTCAAAAGTTAAATACCAAAATGTTAAGACCAAGTTCAAGTTCAATACCAATCCCACCACCAATAGTCTACCAAATCACTACACAACCAATGTAAAATTTCACTAGATGATTTTATATAATCCTGAAATTTCACCAAGAAGCTAACTAATAACATTATAGCGTCTTCATATCAACAAAAAAAAAAAAATATATATATATATATATATATATATATATATATATATAAAGGAAATAACATGGATTTAAGTGCACCACTACATATACTATCAAATTCTTTCCCAAGCAAGTAGTGAAAAAAGAAATCATAAGTTCCAGTACACATCTTTCCAATTTCCATTGATTTGCAAAACAAAGTGACACTGAAAAATCTTCAACCAAACCAAAAAGACCCAGATAAAAAGAAAACCCACAATTTAATTGAATTGGTAATATTGGGCATCAAATTGTTAGACATGACATGGTTTGAGGTTGACTATTTTGTCTATAGCATGGCGAAATTACAATAGGATACTTCTTTGATATCTCACACCAAAGAGGAGATAAGTCCGAACTGGTTGATATTACCTATTAATACTAATAGCATCAAGAATTTTTTTAAATTATAACTGTTTTGATTAAAAATTATATATGTTTTCAACAGGATAGTTTAGGAACACATACGAAAACAAATATTTCAGAAGCCATCACATGCACCCTTAACCTTATCATTAACTTCCCAAAGAAGCCCCATGCCATACCTTTCCTTCTCACTGTCTTCCTCTTCCTTACGTGGCTTTCTCTCTTGACTCTAAGATAATTATCACTCTGGTTAGATTCCCTTCTGGATTTCTTGATATATTCTGAAATTTCAAAGATGAAAAACATATTAGATCAAGTTAAACTCAAGCCTTAACAAACCACAATTCAGATGCAAGCACAAACCATTTGCAACTTAAAGCCCAGTCTCAGATGGTACTGACTATAGAAACGAAGTGTAAAGATAGAGACTACAGTAGAGAAGGAAGAAACTGAACTGCAAATGGTTATCCCTTGCCACCAAAGTTCAAGATGTCTTCTTTAGATTCGTATGATGGGACGCGTGACCCTTTTGACCACATTGCAACCTTCAAGACTACCATGTACCTTCAAGGGGTTCCACATTAGATAATGTGTAGAGCTTTCCCTACCACCCTCAAAGGGCCCGCGCGAGTATGGTTCAGCAAGATACCCCCAAACTCGGTAAGTTCTTTCAAAGAGTTGAGCAAGTTGTTTGTTAATAACTTCATTGGGGGCCAGAGACACAAGCGCTCCTCATCTAGCTTGTTAACCATAGAGTAAGGAGAGAATGAAAGCTTGCAGTCCTTCATTACTTGTTTCAAAAGAGAAGCCTTGACGGTGGACGAGATGAATGACAATCTATTGTTAGCGGCCTTCCACAATGGGGTTAATTCTGACTTATTTATCCACAAGCTTTATGAACAAGAGCCTTAGACTATGGCTGAACTCATCCATTCGGCTTAAAACTTCATGAATGCAAAAGACACAATCATAGCCAAGAAGAGGAAAAGAATGGAAGCAAACGCTCAATGCCACCCCGAACAAGGTCCTCGTCCAAAGAAGGGACGAACAGAAGATAAGAAAGACCGAGACAATAAGAAGGCAGGTCCTTCAGCGCGGAATCAACAGTACACGTCGTTAAACATGCCGCTCGAGCAAGTCCTTATGTAAATCAAGGACGACCCTTCTTGTAGTGGCCGGAGAAAATGAAGGGAGATCCCAACAAGCGTAACAGGAACAAGTATTGTCGCTTCCATAGAGACCATGGGCATGACACAAATGAATGTTTCGATTTAAAACAGCAAATTGAGAATCTTGCCAGACAAGGAAAATTGAGAAATTTCCTTGGACGAGATCACAAAGATGAGAAGTTGAAAGGGAAAAAAGAAGAGTCGTCGTGACCTCCACTTGGAGAAATAAGAGTTATTATAGGAGATGGTTCAACAAGTCAGTCGTCTAAATCAAAAAAGACATACCTAAAGGAAGTGCAGAATGTTCAACTTTCTGGACGATCTCCCAGGACGAGAAACACAGACGAGCAGGCGATCACTTTTATGGACGAGGATGCGGAGAGAGTTTACCACCCTCATGACGATGCCATTGTCATCACCTTACTTATTGCTAACTACACAACCAGAAGAGTGCTGATAGACATTGGAAGCTCAGCAGACATTCTGTATTATCTAGCTTTTTAGCAAATGAGGATTGGACGAGACCAGCTTCATCCAGTACACTCGCCTCTAGTAGGTTTCGGAGGAATGAAGGTACAGCCTGTAGGCATTGTAACGTTGCCAGTGGTGGTGGGGGCATATCCGCAACAGGTAACCAAGGATGTGAATTTTCTTGTGGTAGATTGCTCGTCCTCTTACAATACCATAATTGGAAGGCCGACTCTAAATAGTTGGAAGGCAGTTACATCTACCTATCACTTGTCAGTTAAGTTCCTAACAGAGTATGGGGTAGGACAAGTGCAGGGAGACCAACTGGCAACAAGAGAATGCTAATTGGCCATGATGGCCATGGATGAGTAAGTGCAGATGATGAGCATTGAGGAAAGGAGAATTATGGCGGAGCCTACAGAAACGTTAGAAGAAATTCCTATGGGTGACGACAATCCTGAAAGGTACACTCGGGTTGGCGCAGATTTAGAAGAGAAGACAAAGAGGAATCTCGTCTATTTCTTGAAGAATAATATTGATGTATTTGTTTGGAATCAAGAGAATATGCCAGGTATAGACCCTAGTGTCATTACCCACCGTTTGAATATATGTCCCTCCTCTAAACCCGTATGACAGAAGAAAAGAGTATTCGCCCCCGATAGAGACATTGCCATCAAGGACGAGGTCCAAAAGCTGATCACGGCAAAGTTTATTCGAAAGGTTTATTATCCGGATTGGTTAGCCAATGTAGTAATGGTCAAGAAGGCCAATGACAAGTGGAGGATGTGTGTAGATTTCACCGATCTGAATAAGGCTTGCCTTAAAGATAGCTATTCGTTGCCACGTATAAACCAATTGGTGGACTCTACAGCAAGGTATAAGTTACTCAGTTTTATGTATGCCTTCTCTGGATACAACCAAATAAGGATGGACGAGGCAGACCAGGAGAAGACATCCTTTGTTACCAGTCAAGGTTTATTCTGTTATAAGGTGATGTCCTTTGGTTTGAAGAACGCAGGGGCAACATATCAGAGGTTGGTTAACCATATGTTTCGTCCGCAGATTAGGCGAAATGTGGAAGTATACGTCGATGATATGCTGGTGAAAAGCCTGGACAAGGAGAAGCATCTGGACGACCTACAAGAGACTTTTGATACGCTCAGGCAGTACAACATGAAGTTAAACCCCAACAAATGTGCTTTCGGAGTATCATCAGGAAAGTTCCTTGAATTTATGATTTTACATAGGGGGATTGAAGTAAATCTTGATAAAATCTAGGTAATACTGAATAGGAAGCCTCCACAAAACATTAAATAGGTCAAGTCCCTTACCAGATGAGTTGCAACCCTCAACAGGTTTGTATCTAAAGCCACTGATAAATGTTTACCATTTTTTAAGGTTCTTAAGAAAGCGTTTGAGTGGACGGACAAATGCCAAAAAGCCTTCCAAGACTTGAAGACGTACCTCGTTACTACACCCTTACTAAGTCCGTCCGTGATGGGAGAGGAGTTATATTTATACTTAGCAGTAACCCCACATGCCATCAGTTTAGCATTAATAAGGGAGAAAGGGAGAGTGCAAAAGCTCGTGTACAATACAAGCAGAGCACTGAGGAGAGCAGAAGGACAATATCCGCTAATAGAAAAGCTAGCTTTCGCGCTAATAATGGCTTCCAAAAAGCTAAGGCACTACTTCCAAGCTCATGTAATCAATGTCATGACGGACTATTTGCTTAAGAAAGCCATGAACAAGTTGGAAGCTGTAGGACGACTGATCCAATGGGCTGTTGAACTCAGGTACCAACCAAGGAATGTGATAAAGGCTCAAGCCCTGACAGATTTCATTGCGAAATTCACACCAGGCTATGATGACTTAGGAGGGATAGAAGACAGTAGGAAGTGGGTCATCTACGTGGACGGCTCATCCACGCAACATGCAGGTATGGGTGAAGGACACTCCTCCCATTATTGAAACTCAAATCTTGAAAGGTGTAATTTCAATGGACATTGGTCTGAATCAATGAAATCCAGTCAGGTTTACAATCAAAAAAAAAAAAAAAAAAAAAAAAAAAAAAAAAAAAAAAAAAAACAAAGAGAAAGGAAAGGAAAGGAAAGGATGGCCTTGCATTAAAGGTACAATTACAAACGCGTACACCATCCATACGTGGAAATAATAGGGCATAAGAATAGGATTGGGTTTGGCTATCTAGAAAGCAATAGGGAGGTGGCATATAACACACATTTTAGTTTTTTAATGGAAAAGCATGTCATACGTAAGTCTTTTCAGTATGGATATGATCCAATTGAATATGATACATTATGTACAATCTATTAGATCATACTTCTTTTTTTCTTTTTCTTTTTTTAACTTTTTTTTTTTGAGAGTCCCATTAGGTCACTCTTGAGTCTTGAGTCATGCAGGATGTGACCTCTTTAACTCTTTTGCACTCAGATATTGTTCTTCTCTAGTATTATTTTGATATTTTCCCCTTTTTATCCATTGATTCTGTTAGATGGAGTACATAAATATAGCCGAAAGTTGTAAGTGGGGCTTAATCCCTTTTAAAATTTGCATTTAACAGGTTTAGTTCACATTTAGAGTGAAAACTTTGAATTTAAAAATAAATAAATTAAATAAGAGAGAAAATTACGCAAAGTAATATCACGATGAGTTCGAGGTTGGATCCATAGGGAAAGGGAGTTAATTAGCAAATCATAAAAGAAAATAAAATTAAAACAATAAATAAATTATGATTGGGCTGAAAAAAAAAAAATTAAGGGAAATAACAATATTTTAAAACTCTAAAGTTTAGTGATTTACACACAACATATGTATTGGTAGTCTTAGCAATTTTTATTTTATAACCCAACTTAAATTCATACGAAGGATAATCTTAGTTGGATGTTTTAACTATAAGAACTCAAGAATTAATTTGCTAAGGTATTTTTATGAATTTAATTGATTTTATGTAAGTCAAAACTAAAAAATGATCAAAACACCTCCCAAAACCTAAAAATTGACCAAAATACCACCAAAACCTATAAAATGACAAAAATGCCCCTAAAATCTATACAATGATAAAAATACACCCTAAAACTAAAAAACTTTACTAAATTACCCTCGAAACCTAAAAAATGACCAAAAGACCCCGAAACTTAAAAAATGAAATACAATCAAAACTTAAAAATGACCGAAATACCACTGAAACATAAAAAATGACCAATATAACCCAAACCTAAAAAATGACTGAAATACCCCCAAAACCTAAAAAATGATCCAAATACCTCCGATACCTAAAAAATTACCGAAATAGCCTGAAAATCTAAAAATTAATGAAACACCCTTGAAACCTTAAAAAAATGCCGAAATTCCCTTGAAACCTATGAAATGACCAAAATTATCTTAGATCCTTTAATTTGATGAAAATACTCTCAAAAAATCCAAAATACCCAAGCCTCTATTTTGGTAATTTTAGAGGTTTTGGGTGTATTTTGGTCATTTTAAAGGTTTAGGGGTATTTTGGTTATTTTATATATTTTAAGGGGGATATTTTGTTGTTTTAGAGGTTTCATAGTATTTTTGGTAATTTTAGAGGTTTTGGGTTATTTGTGATCATTCTAGAGGGTTTGAGTGTATTTTGGTCATTTTAAAGGTTTAGGGGTACTTTCATCATTTTATACGTTTAAGGGTATTTCGGTCATTTTATAGATTTTGGGGGTATTTTGACCATTTTTTAGGTTTAGGGGGTTTTTTGGTCAGATTTTAGTTTTAGGTGGTAATTTTGGTCATTTTTAGGTTTCAGGGGTATTTCAGTCATTTTTAGGTTTTTGGGGGGGGGGTATTTTCGATCTTTTTAGGTTTATGGGTTATTTCGATAATTTTTTAGGTTTTGAGAGTATTTTGGTCATTTTTTTAGTTCAAAGGGGTATTTCGGTTATTTTTTAGGTTTCAGAGGTATTTTAGTCATTTTCAAGTTTATGGGTCTTGAGGCTCATTTTTTTATGAAGCTCAGCAGGCCCAAGGCCCAAAGTTGTGGGCAAACTGAAAGAAACAGCAAAAAGAAAAAGAAGACATATGAATGATTCAAGGGTCCATAAGATGGGTCCAGAAGAAGCAAATGGGCTTGAATAGACTCGGAAAGAGAAAAGAAACAAATCTGTGGAAAGGATGAGGGAAAAGGAAGAATGGGCCACAGCAGGCCCACTGTAATAAGAAAAAAAAAAGAGTAACAGGCAAATGGGGAACCCATAAGCCCAAAGGAATAAAGTTTATAGAGAAAATTGGGCCAAAAAAGCCCGAAGTGAGTTAGCAAAAATCCATGAGTGAAACAAAACCAATGGGCCAAGGATGCCCATAAGAAAAACAAGGGACATTGGAGCCTGTAAGAAATGAAAAAGAAGCCCAGCAAGTATACTGGGCTACTGAGAAGGAAAGTACACGGCAAGTTCGAAAGGGCCCAGCAAGATTGAGTTGAGCAGTAGGAATAGCAAACCTGGCAGGGCAGGAGGCGCAAAACCACAAAGCAAAACGCCCAAACTAAAGGGAAGCCCACTACAGAACTCAACCCTCCAAAGAAAGAGACAACACATGGGTGTTGGCCTGCTGGGAAAACAATCCACATCAGAAAATGCCAAAAAGCGCACGGCAGGATATGCGCGCCCATTTTCAGACCTCGGCAAATGAATGAAACATCAATAAGGTAACGCATGCGAATGACCCAAGCATTATCTGCCTATACCCAGCCACTATGGGAAAGGGTGACGTCATGGGTAAGGGCATGGTCTGGCAGTGGGGAGAGGAGCGGGGACCCATTTTGCGTTTCTTGCCCAGACTCTTTCGGTGGGCACAGTCCTGCTGGGATGACATGCCACCCAAAAGAGATAAGGGTGGGTAAGAACCGCTGGGTGCATGCCATGAGAGACCGAGAGAGAGAGGACACACTGGACGAAGTAGAAAAGGAAGCTTCGTTGTCTGAAAGCCACGGGTCAATGGTGGATCAGAACCATTTGACTCAGTAACTGGATGGCAAAAGGCTACGATAGCAGAATAGGGCCATAGAAATGCTAGAACAGTAAAATCGGCCATGGCAGGCCCGATATAAGGGACCCGTGGCTGTATGCAATGGAGGCAACGGGAGGGGATCAGAGAAACAGGGAGAAAAGAATTGAAAGAGAGAAATCAGAGAGAAAAGAATTGAAAGGGAGAAAACAAAGAGAAGGGAATTCTAAGGAAAAAAAAAAAAACAGAGTGCTTATGGCAGACATGCACCTAAATGGGTTAACCCACCCTCCCCCCCCCCCCCCCTCTCCCTCAATAGCCTTATCCTCAAAAGGCAATACAAAATCTATACTTGGGCATATACCATTTGGGGCTGTCCTCTCAAAGCAATTAATTTCACCAAGTGAAGTTACTTGTGTTGAGGGAGTAGTTTTCCCTTCCGTGGTTGGAATCCTGCGGCAATACTAAATATGGAAAACTCGTTATTTTACTCCACTAATTTGCTTTAATATTTTGTTTAAGCATTTTTATTTAAAAGCAAGGCCTTTTAAATCATTTATCTTGATCGTTGCGGAAGAAACAGTGAATGCATTTTTCTTTATGTTTTTTATTTTATGTCTGCCTGCTGTGAGCTGTTAAATGGACTTTGGCAGACGTGGCAAAGATTGTGCATAAGCTAGGCCAAGGTGTGCTCTAATTAGGCCGGTCCCAACTCCTCACCCAGAAACTACCCGGGCCTAGTGTGGCAGGAGCTTGCCTAATACCCCAAGTCAGGCCCACCCCCTTACAATTGGCGACTTCACTGGGGAGTTGGGAAAGAAGTTAGGGACAAAATACAAGATCCCTCGCAAATAATGCCACCAAAGTCTAGAGTGAGGCGAAACATGAGCCCCGTGCCATCACAAGCAGAGTCCAGGCCAACCACACCTAGCCAACAGCAGGTTAACCAAGTAGAAGGCGCTAATGGAATGAGGGCTGGTCCCCAGCCACCACCAAGGGATCCCGCTGACAACACCAATACTTTCATTGAAATGTTACAGTCGCTACAGCATTCTCAGCAACAAATGATGGAGGAAATCCGTCAGCTAAAGGCAGAAAAGACAAAAGAGAAGGGGAGTCAGCATGTTCCAGATCATGCGACAGACAAGGAGGAAACACCAGTCCCTCAGAATACGGAGCAACGCTTCATCACCATGGCAGAGGTGGCAACTTTCCTCGAGCAAGAGAAGGCTAGAGCGCCTAAAGAAAGGTTCTATGCACGCAGACCCCCTTATCCATTGAAGGTGCTCAGCAAGCCATATCCTGAAAGGTACGAGCCACGGACTTTTGCCCAGTACGATGGCAGGAGAGGAAGTGCTGTTGAGCACGTAAGCAAGTTCATAGATACTCTTGGCCCCTACGCGGCAGACAAGGACTTGTGTTTGCAGGAATTTTCTAAATCACTATGCGACTGAGCGTATACCTGGTACATTGGCCTAAAACCAGGATCCATCCCGACCTGGGATGACATGGTGGATGTGTTTTGTACTAAGTACTTTCATGGAGAGGAAACAGTAACGCTTACAACCTTGCAAGCAACCAAGCAAAGGAGCGGTAAAGATTTGATGGAATACATAAAAAGATTCAGGGACATAGCGCTTGACTGCTATGACCACTGTGAAGAAAGGACCTTGGTAGAAATGTGCATGACTAACATGATACGAGAGTACAGAGCAGTCTTGGAGAATCTAGACATCTCGCAGTTCGTACAGTTGTTACAAAAGGCCAGAAGGACAGCCCAGTCAGTAAAGCCAAGCGCTAACAAAAGAAATGCTCCACAAGCAATGACAATGACTACCGGCGAGCGAAGAAGGAAGACAGAGGGGAAGGAATATGATACTCTCCCACCCATACCATGCACTCCAAAGGAACTAGACGTGCTACTGGATAAATGGATAGCAGGCGGGGACTTTAAGCCCAATCAGGTCTCGAAAAAGCCCACAGAGGAAGAACGAAAGGACCCACGCTTCTGTCGCTTGCAAAACTATGTATAACATCCTACCGCAGAATGTTGGGTGCTCCGCAGACTGATACACCGCAGGATTAAAGAGGGGACCCTAGAGTTGTCCCAGTCAGAAGTCCAAACAAACCCACTCCCAAACCATAAAGGGAAAGGTGTGGCAGCGGTCATAATCTACGCGGACCTAGGAGGAGATGAAGAAGAGAACCTAGCTCTGCCTGCCACGACTATCACCACTTTACAACAGAGTACCAGGTTCAAGAATTTGTTTGACCAATTGGGGTTCACTATGGGAGAACGAAAGGTAGCCACGGAGGCTTTGGTAAGTATCGCCTCCGGAGCAGGGGTAGAATGTTTAACTACAGAAAGCACAGGAGACAGGCCCCTCTTACAAGAATCAAGTGAAATCACCTTCAGCAATAAGGACATGGAAGTGGTATATCCAGATCACAGAAGGCCGCTTTATTTAGCGGCATCTATAAATCAAGTCCCTGTAAAGAGAGCCTTGGTGGACACAGGCACTTCTGTGAATCTCATCCCGTTGAGCACTTTGCAAGCAACGGGAATTTCGGAAAGAAAAATCCAGGGGTGCCCAATGGAAGTAACAAGCTTTGGCGGAAGGGGAGAGTATACCGCAAGATACATTCAGCTATGGTTAAAAGTAGGCCCTATAGCTTCTCTGGCTCGATTCCATGTGATAAAGACATAGGTTTCATACCATGTGCTGCTAGGGAGACCCTGGCTACACAAGCACCGGTTGGTTCCATCCACCTATCACCAGTGCGTAAAAGGAAGGTTAAATGGTAAGATGATACGCATAACGGCAAACCAGTCACCGTTTGAGCGAGCAGAAGCCCATCTCGTGGAAACTATGTTCTATGACCAATGGGCACCACCCGGAGAAAGTTCATTAGCAAGGCCACTTGGTACCTTTGTACCTAGGTGGGGAGACGTTCAGAGTGATCCAGAGCCCGATTTGAGGGAGTTGTTAGCACGAAAGAAGAAAAGAAAAACAGCACCTATCGCAAGAACAGAAGGTGCACCATAATGTGTCAGAATCCGAGGTCCTGATGGCAGGATCATTTACAAGTTATAAAGGCGCGCGGGGCCCACAAGTGAGACACGAGCGGGCCCCAGGCAAGAGTGGCAGCACAAGAGTCCGGTGTGTTGTGCAATTCAAGATAGTTCAGAAAAAAAAGGTAGCGAAGAAAGTCACGAAGAAGCTATGGCAGAAAAGGATCCTCAGGTTATGGCAGAAGAAGAATTAGAGGAAGTCAACTTGGGGTCTGACTCACAGGAACCAAGACCTATTTCAGTTAGTTTGAGATTGACGGAGAAGGAAAATTCAGAGTTGGTACGATTGTTAAAAGAATTCAAGGATGTTTTCGCGTGGGACTACAATGAAATGCCAGGACTTGATCCAGGGCTAGTAGTGCACACACTGAACGTTGATCCAAGAGCTAAGCCAGTAACCCAGCTTGCCAAGGTATTCCACATGGAAATAGAAGGGCAAATAGTCAAGGAGGTACAGAAATTATTAGCCGCAGGATTTATTAAACCCATCCAACACCCGCGATGGCTATCCAATATAGTGCCAGTAAAGAAGAAGAATAGGTAGATAAGATGCTGTGTGGACTTCAGAAATCTCAACAGAGCCTGCCCGAAGGATAAGTTCCCATTGCCAAACATGGACTTATTGATAGACTCTGCGGCAGGAAGTGCTATGTTTTCATTCATGGATGGATTCAGCGGGTATAATCAAATCAGGATGGCACCAAGGGATGCGGAGAAAACTGCCTTTAAGACACCCATCGGCAATTTTTACTATACAGTAATGTCATTCGGATTGAAAAATGCGGGTGCAACTTACCAACGGACAATGACAGCCATATTTCATGAATCCCCTAAAATGTGCATTTGGGGTGTCCTCAGAAAAATTTTTGGGCTTCTTGGTCCATAGCAGGGGAATAAATGTGGATCCTGCCAAAGCCACAGCCATAGCAACTATGAAGCCGCCAGCCACAGTGAAAGAATTGAAGAGTTTCTTAGGAAAAGTCTCATATATTCGAAGATTTATCCCTGGGTTAGCGTTAATCACTTCCGCTTTCGCCAGACTACTTAAGAAAGGGGTAAGCTTTGACTGGGGAGAAGCACAGCAGGCAGCCTTCAAAAGGCTACAGCAGATCATGATGAACCTCCCCACTGTGCAAGCCCCAGTCTGCAAGAAGCCATTGCTGCTCTACCTAGCCACCAATTCACATGTTGTAGGGGCGTTGATCGCTCAGGAAAATGAAATTAACATAGAACAGCCAATATACTACATTAGTCGCGCCCTAAAAGATGCGGAAACTCGCTATCCAAGAGCAGAAAGGGCGTGCCTGGCCGTTGTATATGCCTCCCAAAGATTGCGCCATTACTTCTTAGCCTACGAGGTATGGCTGATGACCAAATCCCACGCTATCAAAGCTTTGTTGCAACAACCAATCCTTTCTGGCAGGTTATCCCAATGGTTGTTGCAGTTATCACAGTACGACTTGAGAATGAGGACACCCAGGGCAGTGAAAAGTCAAGCAATAGCGGATTTATTGGCGCAGTTTCCGGGAGAAGAAGAATTCCTGCTGGATGATGAAGTCCCAGGAGAAGTAGCCACGGCAGAAGAAAGGAGAGAACAATGGACAATGAAATTTGATGGGTCCTCCACTACCCAGTCCGGAGGGGTGGGGTAGTCTTGTATCATGAGGAAGACAAGGCAGTGGCACTGTCATTAAAATTAGAATTCCCTTGTTCAAACAATACAGCCGAATATGAGGCCTATTTAACTGGGCTAGCTACAGCTCTCGAAGTTGGGGTCAAACATTTGAGGGTACTAGGTGATTCGAACCTAGTGGTCTGCCAAGCCAAGGGAAGTTTCTCTCTAAAGGAACCCAACTTAGCTCCGAACAGAGCGATGGCCCAGAAGATGGAGGAAAAGTTCTCTACCTTTGAAATAGAACATGCCCCAAGGAATGAAAATCGATTTGCAGATGCATTAGCGGCATTGGGCTCGCAGATAACCTTTGAGGGAGATAGTGCCACAGTAGAAGTCAGTAAAAGAAGAGAATCTATCATTGAAACCTTGAAGGAAAGGTTCCAGGAGAAACAGGACGAGAAAGACTGGCAGTTCCCCATAAGAGAAGCTTTGATGAAAGAGGAAGATGCCGTAGAATTAAAAGTATTAAAAGACTACGCTTTGGTAAGAGGAGAATTGTACCGCAGGATGCTAGGAGGAATCTTGTCTAGGTGCGTGGGCCAGGAAGAAGCTCAGAGAAAGTTAAAAGAAGTACACGACAGGACCTGTGGATCCTGCGGAGAAATTAGTCTCTACCGCAAGCTCCAAAGAACGGGCTTTTATTGGCCAAGCATGGGCAAAGATGCAGACCAAATTCAAACTCAATGTGGGACCTGTCAGCTTGCGGCAGACAGAGGAGAAAGTTATGTTGTATTGACTAGTGAAGACTGGAGAAGCCCATTCAAACTATACCTAACAAAAGGCATCCTACCACAAAAGCATTCTGAAAGTTATAAACTCAAGAGATTGGCAACACGTTATTTCTTGCATGAGGAAGTTCTTTTCAAGATAGGATATGGTGAGGACCCATTAAGATATTTGGGCCCCCATGAGGCAAAGGAAATAATAAGAGAAGCGCACTCAGGGGAATGTGGGGAACATCAAGGGAAGAAGAAGCTATACAGGTGTCTGCTACAAATGGGGTATTACTAGCCTACCACGAAGAAGGATGCAGTAGAATTTGTAAAAAAATGCCACAGCTGTCAAGTACAGGCTAATCTCATTCATACCCACCCACAAAACTTGCATAGTATGGTTACTCCATGGCCCTTTCACACTTGGGGGCTGGACTTGGTGGGACCAATCAATCCTCCGTCTCGTGGATATATCTAGATTTTGGTAGCCACTGAATACTTCACCAAATGGGCAGAGGTAATACCACTTCGCAAGGCCATAGGAGGAGCAGTAACAAACTTTATCAAGGAAAATATAATTGTAAGGTTTGGGGTGCCCCACAGAATCATCAGTGATAACGATACGCCATTTGTCAATAGCGAAGTAAGGAAGATGTTGGAGTTTTACCAAATTAAACATCACCGTTCATCACCATATTATCCCTAAGGAAATGGGCAAGCAGAGGCAACTAACAAAGTTCTCATAAAGATCATCAGTAAGATGAGTCAAGAGTATACGAGAGGATGGACGATGCACTTGCCAGATGCCCTTTGGGTTTACTGAAAATCACCAAAGTCTGCCACAGGATTTTCACCTTTTTCCCTAGTATACGGAACAGAAGTTGTGAGTCCTGCAGAAATAATAATCTCATCACTAAGAGTCATGCAGATACAGGGGAAGGAAGAAGAAGAAATCTTTGCAGCAGAAAGATGTGAAGATTTGGAAGGGCTAGATGAAAAAAGGGAAGAAGCCCAGGAATGTGGCCACAGATATAGGCAAAAAATGGTAGAAGCCTATGGCAGGATCACTAAAGAAAGAATATTTGCGGAAGGGCAACTCATGTTGAGAGTAACAGACTATGTCAGAAGAGGTATGGCAGGACCGTCCAAGTTTGCACCAAAATGGGAGGGACCCCTCGTGGTAAGAGAAACCTACCCAAATGGATACTACTGACTAACTCAAATGGATGGCAAAAACATGGTGGATCCCATCAATGGGAAATGGCTGAAGCGCTACTATGCTTAAAGTTGAGAACAAGTCATTACATTCCTTCTATGCTGTATTTCACAAATTCCAAGATTAGTTTGTTCCCTTTCCTACTTTGCTATTTGCTTTCCTCCAAGTGACCATGTCACAAGACAAATCTATAATATGTTTTCATGAGTTATGCAATGAAAAAAAAAATATATATGCTAAGTATTATAAAAACTTTCCATGACATAAATAGTAGCAAAAGGTGATTAAGTATAGCACATCGAGTTACAAACCCCAGATTGTATAAGTCTTACCAAAAAAAAAAAGTTAAAAAAGTATTCTAGAAAACCATAATAAAGTGTGCTGGCCAAACAAGAAAAAAAAAAAAATATACATATATATATATATATATAATATAAGGGGAGTCTGCCATCATCAATAAAGTCCTGAGAGCAAAGACTAGTCTCCAAAACGGTCATGCCCACCAATACTGGCAATCAAGCGCTCATGACGGCCCTCTACATCTGCTATCTCTTTCCTCAAAGCTTCAATTCTTGCATCCATGGCATCCACAGTAGGTCGAACCTTCCTCATGAAGAAAGCCCGAGCAATCTCACGGAGATGGTCTAAAAGGAACTCCACAGCAAAACCCATACTAACTAGCTCCTGCATTGCAGCTCTCCACTGCAGAATCCTCTCAGAAGAAACGGAGTCAATAAAGCTGTGCTCAATATCGTTTAGCACGCTCCCCAACATCTTCAGGAAGTGTTCCCTGGCAGAACGACCCAAACGGAACCCCTGCATGAAGTCACCACGGCTGCTGTAAACTCCCTCTAAGTGAGGAACGCACTCACTGGGAACTCGGAAGCTGTGAAAGTCCGCATAAGAAAAACCTGCTCCCCAGAAATCTATCGGGTCAAGATCATTCGTCTCAAGCTGATCAAAGCGGATAAAGAAAGTCGTGGCTTCACTCACAGGGTCTGAAACTGCGGCAGAACTCCCTCCTGCCTCAAACTGAGAAAAGGTGGTGGGAGGCAAGCCTAATAAGAAGTAGGAAATGCAATATGAGTATTTACGATGAGAAAATAATAAGTTTGCAAGAAAGCAGTAAAGGTGAGAAGACTTACTAGAAACTGTAAAGATAAGAGTGACAGGGTTTGCGGATGAAACAGAGACTGGTGCTGTGGCTGAAGTAGAAACGGGGATGGCAGAAACAGGCACGGTAAGAGCAGCAGGAGGAGTGGATGATTGTAGCTCCGCAGTTACTGCAGCCTCTGCAATTAAGAATGTGAATGCATCGAATGAAGGAAAGCAGCATAAAAATAATAATAATAAAATCAGGAAGGAGGAAAGAGGCATGTACCTGCTAACTCAGCCTCACTCTCCTCCTCCTCCTCTAACTCCTCAGAAGACAAGTCTGCAGCAGGCCTGCGGATGGCAGAATTGGGGATGGAAGAGGGGGTAACTACCAAGGAAGAACCCTCCTTTGCAACTTGAGAAAAGGCTGCAAAAGGATCACTGGTGGAAAGAATAAAAGGGGTGACAGGAGAAGTAATCCCAGTTTAAACAGCAGGAGGAGTGGCCTCTTCTAGAGAAGTGGGTGTCTCGGCAGGAGTAGAGGTAACCTCCCTAATCCCCTTAGTATGAGTGCCCTCCATGGGCACCAGCTCAGTAGAGGAGACTGGGGTCTCAGCAGAAGTCCCTTCAGCCATGGGACGATATACGAAAAGGGGCTCAGGCTGCTCCTGCAACAACTAAAAAAAAAAGAGAAAGTAAGGGTGACTAAGAAAACCGCAGTAACACAGAAAGAAGGAGAGAGCACAATTGAAGGCATATATATATAAAAAAAAAAAAAAATATATATATATATATATACCACAAGTTCTGGTTCGTCAAGAAGTATAGGATGAGCAGCAAATGCATCTTCTCTGTGCTTAGACTGCAAGAAATATGAGGTCAACATGTATAAGTGTTAGTTGCAGGAAAACCCAGAAACAAGTAAAGAAAAAACTAGAAAAAATTAGAGACAACATACTCTCCGTTCAATGGCAGGGGCACGAGGGGGAGATGTCTTCCTTTTACTACCTCGCGTCCTGCTAGAAGGAGGAGCATGGCTGCGAAATGGTATGTTTTGGCTTGCTGGCGGTAGAACGTGTGCTAGGAGGAGTACGGGCTTTAGAAGGAGGAGAGTCCTGTAGAACTATGTGACCCATGGGGGGCAGATCACTCCTAAAAGGCACTGCCTCACCTCTTTTCTTGGCGGACTTGGGTTTGACAGAACCTTCCTTGCCCAATGTAGAAGGGTTCAGGACCTTCACCTTTCTATCCCAACTAGGAGGGTAGTCACCCGCAAGCCAATTCCATCCTTTAGCCCCCTCATCCCATCTAAGAAGAGAAGATCGACCTTGTTTAGTAACATATGCTAACACGGACCTAGAAGGAAGCACTAGTCAGGGGTTGGCAGAAACAACCATGCCAAGGCCATCAGGAGGAATCAAAGAAAAGCCACAGCTGCCCATTAAAGCCTGCTCAAAAGATGTCATTACAGCTCGCCAATATTCATGCATGGGAGGAGTGTAAATACCTTCCCTTGAAGAACTAGGGACAGTGACTGCAGTAAAGTGTCACCTCTAAAAGTCAAAAGCAACAGGCCGCAGGAATGGCCTGGCAAAAGTGGGAGACTCCGCAAGAAAAGAAAGATCATCTGGAATATCTTGGTCCAACCCAAACTGCCTTCTTACTCGATTGGCAGGATAATACACAAATCGAACCCCCTCATTAGCCAAATAAGGCAGCCACCCAGCATTAGTGGCTGCCAAGTAGGTGATCCCCCTCTCATCAAAATCAACCAAAGGATGAGTAGTACCAACAGTGTCCGCAAACTGACCCATAACAAAATCCCCACGAGTGTAACCCGCACCCAAATGTCTATATGCTCGCCAAGAAAACCCAACACTCTTATCAAAGAACTCAACAGCAGGATGGTAAATAGGCTTCAAACCAGACCAACGGAAAGCCAAAGGAAACTCAGATTCAAACCTGCCACAAAAATCGGTAATCACCCTCGGACATGAAACATACTTCTCTTTTGTAAAACGGACGGGTCTACACTTAGTCAAGTGTTTTGCGCAGCGTTCATACAATAGATGCTGCAGGATAGTGCTGTGAACCGAAGAGGTAACTATATGGCAGGACCCTACCTGGTTTTCATCAGTCTGCAGGATGTCCAACTGTACATACAAGTGCCCCAGAAACATGGGGGCTAATGGCAAACTTATCCCAGCAGCAATTTTAATAGCCAAACGAAAAAATCAGAGGTTTAACTGCGTAATAAGGATGTGCACCAAACACAAACTTACAGAGCCAAAAGGAGATGAAAGTCGCACGGCGAGTGACGCCAGAAAACTTGGAAGAAGAACTGACCCAATGAGATAGCTTGGCGTTCTTAGCCATTCTTGTCCTCAACTCGGCCTCCACGGCCACTTCCTCTGCAGAAAGTTCCAAGGTACTCGGGTCCACGTCACCAAGAATAGGCAAAAGGAGTTGGTTTGCCACATCCTCCAGTGTCACAGTAATCTCACCATAGGAAAGAAAGAAAGTGTGGGTGGCAATGCACTATCGACGGACCAAGTGGCAAAGATTGAAAAGGTCCCTGTAGTTTGACAAGCAACGAGACAAAACAACGGCCTGCAACACACCGGCCTGCTGTAGCAGACCCATGAAATCAACATTTGACAACTCTCGGTCCACCCATTCTTTCCAACCCAAGGCTTGGCCTGACCCATACTCAAAGTGAATGGAGACAGGGAGCGAAATACCCTGGCAGATGACAATATCAGGAATCAAAAAGGGTAACAGAGCCCAAGGAGCTTCGGTGCTACGGCGACAGAGAGCAAGCCACACTTGGCCCGGCACCAGCGGAATATAATCGCCAGGAACCTTTGGGAAGTGGGTATGGATGTCATACCATGGATCTATCAATGGAGCAACCTCGTCGTCAGAAGGGTGGCGTGTCTCCTCCTTGTTGGAGGAACCCGGTTCGGAATACTTAACCTCCTCACCCTCGTCGTGAGCGAAGGGAGGATCAGAGGCGACCTCCTTTCCTTTACGACGTGAGGAAGCTTGGCTCTTTACCGGTGACATCACGGATCGGAGTGGGTAAAGGGAAGTGTTTGGAAGAAAGAGCACGGCGGAAAAGAAAAAGAAAAAAGGGGAAGAGGTGCTTGTATGGAAAAGAGGAGAAGAAGTAGTTGGGAAAAGGAAGGAGACTCCTTAAATGCCACCATCATTAAAATCGAAGTGAAGGGAGGTGATGGGTCAGCCGCCGGATAGGGAATGGAATTAATGAAGCAACGCTGCTCTTCAAAATAACTGCCGAACTGGGAAATTCGAAGAAGCAACTCTGTTCGTGGCAAAAAAGAGAAAATATATATATATATATATATATATATATATATATAAATAGAATAATATACACGTGAAATGAAAATTACTGTTTGAAAAAGCCTGCGAAGGAAAAGTAGAGGAAAAAAGACAAGAATAGTCTTTATTCGCATATAAACTGCAGAAGCATTTCATACGCTCAGGGGGCTAATTGTTAAGGCTCATTTTTTTATGAAGCCCAGTAGGCCCAAGGCCCAGAGTTGTGGGCAAACTGAAAGAAACAGCAAAAAGAAAAAGAAGGCATATGAATAATTTAAGGATCCATGAGATGGGTCCAGAAGAAGCAAATGGGCTTGAATAGGCTCGGAAAGAGAAAAGAAACAAATCCGTGGAAAGGATGAGGGAAAAGGAAGAATGGGCCACAGCAGGCCTACTGTAATAAGAAAAAAAAAAAAAAAAGAGTAACAAGCAAATGGAGAACCCATAAGCCCAAAGGAATAAAGTTTATAGAGAAAATTGGGCCAAGAAAGCCTGAAGTAAGTTAGCAAAAATCCATGAGTGAAACAAAACCAATGGGCCAGGGATGCCCATAAGAAAAACAAGGGACTTTGGAGCCCGCAAGAAATGAAAAAGAAGCCCAGCAAGCATACTGGGCTACTGAGAAGGAAAGTACACGGTAGGTTCGAAAGGCCCAGCAGGATTGAGTTGAGCAGCAAGAATAGCAAACCTGGCACGGTAGGAGGCGTAAAGCCACAAAGCAAAACGCCTAAACTAAAGGGAAGCCCACTACAGAGCTCAACCCTCCAAAGAAAAAGACAACACATGGGCGTTGACTTGCCGGGAAAACAATCCACATCAGAAAATGCCAAAAAGCGCACGGCAGGATATGCGCGCCCATTTTCAGACCTCGGCAAATGAATGAAACATCAATAAGGTAACGCATGTGAACGACCCAGGCATCATCAGCCTATACCCAGCCACTATGGGAAAGGGTGACGTCATGGGTGAGGGCATGTTTTAGCGGTGGGGAGAGGAGTGGGGACCCATTTTGCGTTTCTTGCCCAGACTCTTTCAGTGGGCACAGTCCTGCTGGGATGACATGCCACCCAAAAGAGGTAAGGGTGGGTAAGAACCGCTGGGTGCATGCCATGAGAGACCGAGAGAGAGAGGACACACTGGACGAAGTAGAAAAGGAAGCTTCGTTGTCTGAAAGCTACGGGTCAATGGTGGATCAGAACCATTTGACTCGGTAAGTGAATGGCAAAAGGCTACGATAGCAGAATAGGGCCATAGAAAGGTTAGAACAGTAAAATCGGCTACGACAGACCCTATATAATGGACCCGTGGCTGTGTGCAATGGAGGCAACGAGAGGGGATCAGAGAAACAGGGAGAAAAGAATTGAAAGGGAGAAAACAGAGAGAAAAGAATCGGAAGAAAGAAAATAGAGAGAAGGGAATTCTAAGAAAGAAAAAAAAAAACAGAGCGCTTATGACAGGCACGCACCTAAATGGGTTAACCCCCCCCCCCCCCCCCTCTCTCCCTCAATAGCCTTATCCTCAAAAGGCAATACAAAATCTATACTTGGACATATACCATTTGGGGCTATCCTCTCAAAGTAATTAATTTCACCAAGTGAAGTTACTTGCGTTGAGGGAGTAGTTTTCCTTTCCGTGGTTGGAATCTTGCGGCAATATTAAATATGGCAAACTCGTTATTTTACTCCACTAATTTTGCTCTAATATTTTGTTTAAACATTTTTATTTAAAAGCAAGGCCCTTTAAATCATTTATCTTGATCATTGCGGAAGAAACAGTGAATGCATTTTTCTTTACGTTTTCTATTTTATGTCTGTCTGCCATAACTTGTCAATAATAACTATGTCTGCTGTGAGCTATTAAATGGATTTTGGCAAACGTGGCCTGGGCCAAAGTGTGCTTCAATTGGGCCGGTCCTAACTCCTCACCCAGAAACTACCCGAGCCTAGTGCGGCAGGAGCTTGCCTAATACCCCAAGTCAGGCCCACCCCCTTACAATGGGTAATTTGGTAATTTTCAGGTTTTGGGATTTTTGGGGTCATTTTTTAGGTTTTAGGGGTATTTCGATCATTTTTTTAGGCTTAGGGTGTATTTCTGTCATTTTTTGGATTCAGGGGTGTATTTGTTTTATTTTGTAGGTTTAGGGAGTATTTTGGTAATTTTAGAGATTTTTGGGGGATATTTTGGTCATTTTAGTGGTTTTTTAGTATATTTTGTGATTTTAGAGATATCGGGGGTATTTTGGTCGATTTAGAGGTTTCATAGGTATTTTGCTCATTTTAGAGATTTTGAAGATATTTTGGTTATTTTAGTGGGTTTTGAGCATATTTGGCAATTTTAGAGATTTCGGGAGTATTTTGATCATTTTAGAGGTTTTATGATATTTTTGATCATATAGGGTGTATTTTAATTATTTTGGTTGTTCCGAGGTATTTTGGTCTTTTAGGTAGCTTTAGGGTTATTTTAGAGTCGGGTGATTAAGAGAAATGATATATCCACAACACTTTCACAATATTTTTACAACAAATCTTAGGTAGCAGATTGTTACGAGTTGTTATTGTTTTGGCAAAAAAGTAATCTTAGTGTAAGGTTTAAATTTGAATCAATAACAACCAACCACCTATGATTTGTTGTAAAAATGTTGTGGACGTAGCATCTCTCTTTGTAGAAATGATACTTGAGTCATACTTGGGTCTAATTGGATACCCAGTTAAAACCTAATTAACATTTATCAATTGAGTTTAATTAGGTTAATACCCATTTGAGCCAATTAATAATTGAGTAAATTTGGGTCTTATTTAAGTGGATAGTTTAAGTGGGCAAATGAGTTTGAGTTGATTTTGCCAACCAAGACCTTGATGGTTTACTTTAGAAATAATTTGTTTTTTGGAGAATTTTTAAGTTTTATATGCCATTTTACTCAGACTTGCAAAATATTTCCCCCAATTGAGAGAATTTTTAATTTGGATGTCGTTCTACAGTTTGTTTTTTCGTGGACGTGTTTAGTTTATTGAGTTTGTAGTGGTTATTATAGGTTTTTTATTGCTAATCAGTAGTGGTTATCGACTTACTTCCCATCAATGTCACCCTTGCCAATGGTGAACTTAGATTTTTCCACATCTGCTTATTTCCCAATAGGATTGGTAAACAGCACAAAATGGAAGTACTATCCCTTGACTAGGGGTGAGGCCATTAAGGCAATAACCTACAGGTGCCCAAATGGAAAAAAACCCCTCTAAAATAGGAGTGTAGTGTTTAACTGTTTATTACTCACGTCATTTTACACACCCCAGGTCCCCAACAACTGAAATAGAATAATATTATATCCATGTCTTGCAGTAAATACTAAAAAATAATAACAAAAAAGTAGTCCTCTTCTCATTTTCTGAGAACTGAAATAGAATAAAATTATATCCATGTCCTGTGGTAAATACTAAAAAATAATAACAAAAAAGTAGTCATATCCCATTTTCTTACTTCTGCATCTGTTCTTAACCATAGTTAGTTTAGAGAGATAGTTGCATCAACACTATCCTCGTCCACTAAATAATCCAAGGTTTCTTGTTTGACAATTACAATTAAGCTTCTTACACTGTGATCCTTATTTGTCCACGCCAAGTAACAAAAGACGGCCTAAGTTTCCAAAGTTTTGTATCAATTCTAAAAATGAGAGTGAACTGTTGCTCAGAATTCAAACCTTCGAAATGCAACTTGCTTGGTTCTATCTCAATTTCAACACCAAGTGCCTGTTCTTCAATTTTTCCTTCATAATCACAGTTTGAAGTGTCGACATTCTTGAGGGTACGACTGACACGCAAGGAATAATTGGTACTACCTTTTGGAATTACAACCATAAATGATGGACTGTTTTAATCATGTCCACTTGTAGCAGGCAAAGCTGCAATTAGCAAGCATGAATTTGAGAAAAAAGGGATAAAACTTTCTCCAGCTTCGATCAAATCAGCTCTAATGACAACAACTGGTAATAGGAATTTTTAGTTTTTTATTTTCTTTCTTTCTTTTGAAAATATGATTCTTACACAGCTGCTTTACTATTTTTCAGTCCAGGAATTAAAAAATCCTCAAGAGGTGAATGGTCCATTTTCTTTTGATAGACTGAAGAGTGCATTTGCTAGGGGGGCGGGATTCATGGACTTCATTAAGGCAAATGATCCCGGCCTTGTCTATGACTGTGGAGAGGATGCTTTTGCAAGCTCATTGTTAGGGCAAGGGTATGATAAGGAGGTTAGATGCGTATATCAACTCAAAGATAAGGCATGGGACATCTAACCTCCTTATCATACCCTTGCCCTAACAATGAGCTTGCAAAAGCATCCTCTCCACAGTCATAGACAAGGCCGGGATCATTTGCCTTAATGAAGTCCATGAATCCCGCCCCCCTAGCAAATGCACTCTTCAGTCTATCAAAAGAAAATGGACCATTCACCTCTTGAGGATTTTTTAATTCCTGGACTGAAAAATAGTAAAGCAGCTGTGTAAGAATCATATTTTCAAAAGAAAGAAAGAAAAAAGAAAAGAAAAAACTAAAAATTCCTATTACCAGTTGTTGTCATTAGAGCTGATTTGATCGAAGCTGGAGAAAGTTTTATCCCTTTTTTCTCAAATTCATGCTTGATAATTGCAGCTTTGCCTGCTACGAGTGGACATGCGAATGATGTTCCTGTGCAGATTGTGAGGCCATCACGGATACAAGGCATAGGTATCTCAACCCCAGGGGCACACAAACCAGGCTGAAGAAGGGAAGACAAATAAATCAATATAGTATTTACCATTTTTCACATGTTCAGTTACAATTTAGTACCAGAACCTCCACTAACTCAACATATAGTACCTAGATCTAATACAATGTTAAAATAGAAATAATAAAAGTAAAATAATGTAGAGAAAAAGAGTGTAAAATAAAGAAAATTAATGTGGTTTAACTAGATGACCTACGACCATAGTGGAAGGCCTAAGAGACTATCTTTGTTACATTGAATTGTGTGTTATAATGAACCAATGTAGATAAAAATACATTAGGCCTAGTATGATACCCCTAAAACCACAGTAACCCATGGTTTATAAAACCATAATAACTCATGATATTCTATAAAAAGATTAAATTCTATAAGGATGTGGCGTAAAACTCAAGTTTCACACCCTCCAATCCCAACATGCCACAATTTCTTATCACATATTTAAGAACAAGCACAACCACACCTAATCAATTCTAATACCCATCTAAAAATCCAATCAAATTCAGCAAAAAAAAAAACTCAACATATAGTATATTACCTTAAGAATGTCCATAATCAAATTGGGTCCTCTCCCTGAAAAATCAGGAACTATGAGCATGTCTGAATTGTCGATCCTTTCACTTCTACAAATTTTGGCTAGAATTGGAGTGTCCTTCCGGAAGCAATGATACCATCTCCCATTTTGGCAAAACTATCTTGAATTTTTTTTAATTCCTCCTTTTTGAACCAAACTTGGTTACCAACTTTGGCGTATGGTTCAAGATCTCTTGTTTTATATAAAATTCCTTTGGCATAACTTCTTGCGAAATTCACTTTGTCCCCATCTTCACATAAAACAATCTTTCCTTCCAATTCTTCAAGCCTGCACAATAATAAATCTTCAATCATAATTTATTCTATATACTTTATTATGAAAGATTGAAAATTTTGAATATATAAATACTTTTTTCTGTTCTCTGAAACTGCAGCTATTTCCACACTAAGGGAGGGAAATTCTATTAGTGGAAGCCATTCAGTCTCTAACAAGGTGAGAGAAGACCCCTGCATGTCAGATTTCATGAAAAAATCAGGTAGTTTAAAAATATAAAAGTAAATAAAAAAGAAACAATCAAGGAGGCAGATGTTACCTTAAACTCTTCATGGCCTATTTTCACAGTAGTGACAAAGCTTTTGTCTGATTTGGATGCCCCAACTGTTAGTAACCAGGGTGCACTGTTTCTAACAGATCCAAAACTAGGACCATCATTGGAACAAGCTGCTACGGTCAAAATATTTGCTCTCATTGCAAAGAATGAAGCCACAGATATGACATCCTCATGATATCAGCGTATTGCTCTTGCAATGGCTAAACAGATGACATCAACTTCATCTTCTATGGCAGCCTCAAATGCGTCTGAAATGGAGTTGGGATTGATAATTTTCCTATTCGTTCCCTTCTCTTTCCACATGGTTTTATAGATATATAGATCAGCAAAAGAAGCTGACCCTTGAATCGTTATCGGAAAGGTTTTATATAGTTTTGCTTCAATTTTTCTGCCAGCAACTATTGCAGCAACTTTGGTCCCATGACCATGAATATCAAGGTCTGTCCTATCTTTCTCATCCCGTTCTCCCTTGAATCGTTATCGGAAAGGTTTTATATAGTTTTGCTTCAATTTTTCTGCCAGCAGCTATTGCAGCAACTTTGGTGCCATGACCATGAATATCAAGGTCTGTCCTATCTTTCTCATCCCGTTCTCTACCTCCACTTCTATAAAAAAGTCTAGATTTTGCAACGATGCTGAATTAAAATTAAGTGAAATTAATATCTGAATAAAATCTTCGGAACAAAAAATCAATTAAGAAGTATAATTTGAGTAATTAAGTCTTACCAGTCTTCTTCCACGTTGTTACATGTGAACAAAAGAAAATCGTCATCTATACCGGAATCAATTATCGCAATCTTGGGACTTTTGATTTGCTGCGCAAGTTAAAAGATAAGTAAAGTATGTTACCACAAAGATCATATAAAATTAGAAGGATTGAAATAAGTAACATTTAACTTCTCCTGTCTTTCATTTTCTAGAGTCCATATCAATATTGGTTATCTGGTGGGAACTCTTGGAGTTTTGTGGAAAGGTAGATTTTGGAGTGTAGTGATTTTTGGGGTCATGCGGTTAACCCATCCCAATTATAGCAGTGTTGTCTAAGTAGTTTGGAAGGCAGATGTGATTTGTGAGAGGGCACGGATAGTTATAGACTGGTGTGAAGCACAAGGATACAAAGAAAGAGTTATACGCTTGGAGACAAACTGATTTTGGTTGAGTGGAGTAATGGATCAGTCAAGTCAAAAAGAAACTTGAAATAGTTTAAGCAAAGCTCACACTCTTTGGAAGATGTTGAGAAGGAAAGGAAGCTTATGTTTAAGCTTGAAGAATTGATAGACCAAGGGCACATTAAGTGGGCTCAAGATGCAATATACAGATAAATTGGGGTGACAGAAATACTTTGTTTTTTCAAGATTTGGTGCGAATAAAAAAGATTTTCAAACAGAATAACATATTTAGTGGATGTGGTTAGAAAATAACATATGTAGTCTTGTGAAGAGAGTAGAAAACCTTAACCCCATCATCTTAAGGTCTAAGGGAAATTACACCTTACCTACCTGTGGTTTGCCTAAAAAACATTTTGCCTACCTATATTTTAAAAGTTAGCACTTTACTTAACTAGGTTAACTCCGTTTATCTCCCATTACCCACCTCTGTTAAAAATAGGGGTAAATTTGTATTTTTTGTTACCCTTTTATGTTTCTCTCCTCTCAAAACATAAAAATCTAAAAAATCAAGGGAAAAGAAGATCTAAAAGCTAGGTTTTGTAAAAATTAAAACCTATCCTTTACATCTTCTTATCATGTATCAACTTTTATGCCTTTCATTTCAATTATTGTACAGAAATTAAAATACACATCATACAACATCCAACACATGCAAACCCATGCTAAATTGCAAATGGAAACACAGAACGTATTCACAAAGTCTGCCATTGGTTAGGATCTATAAGGTATTTCTCAGCTTTTAGCTAAGGCATCATTTGTATTAGCCTATCTTGAACATTTTACATATGATGTTTAAGACAGTTTCCTGTCATATATACCAGAGTTATCAGCATAGTTTTGCTTTACTACTAATTCATGGCAAAAATGTTAAATTCTAAAAAAGTTACATTTTGAAAAGCTAAAAATCGAACAAAACAGAGCCTTTAATCACAACTTCAGAAGCAAAAGTTGACCATAAAACCCTTTTACACCTACCAGGCTTGAGCCTTTCATAAAATTCCCAGCCATACTAGGACCATCTACCTCCAGAATATCTGGAACTTTGGAAGATCCTGCTCCAGCAGCAGCTGAGTATCCTGCAATAACATTTATTTCATCTTGTGCTACTAAGGGTGAACTTGCATTGTTGTCCATGCCTCCAAGAGAAGGTACTGCAATTAGAGGATCTGATGCAAATGCAGGAGGAGGACCATGGGATTTGGTCGCTGCCAATGAATAGGGATGACTTCCAAACAAATCCTTCTCCATACCAGTCTGCACAAAAGATAAAAATTACCAGGACGCAACAATATTTAAAAAGGAGATTAACCAGATAAATGATTCCAGCACTGATGTGTTAAAATAGAAGATCTAAAAGTTGATACATGAAAAGAAAATGTAAAAGTTAGGTTTTAATTTTTACAAAACCTAGCTTTTAGATCTTCTTTTCCCTTGATTTTTTTAGTTTTTTATGTTTTGAGAGGAGAGAGACATAAAAGGGTAACAAAAATACAAATTTACCCCAATTTTTAACGGAGGTGGGTAACGAGAGACAAATGGAGCTAACTTTAGGTGGGTAAAGTGCCAATTTTTAAACCACAGGTAGACAAAGTGTTTTTTGGGCAAACCACAGGTGTACAAAATGTAATTTCCCCTAAGGTCTATGATTTAAATTTTTTTTTTTTTGATAAATAACGAAAGTTCATTAAGCAAAATGCCCAAATACACCGGGAGTGTACATGGATAGGAGTACATCAAGATCATAAATTACAAAGATCAAGCATAACAATAAGATTAGAACAAGAAAAAGAAGTAAAAATAGAACTCCAATCAAACAAAGAGGGGAGGAAGAAAGATTTAATCTCAAGAATCGACCGTTCCTTTCCCTTAAAGCATCTAGTGTTCCTTTCTCGCCAAAGATACCATAAAACACAATGCAGGACAGCCTTCCACAAGTCTATGTTGCGATGTCTACCAAAAGGGCCTTGCCAAGCAGCAAATAAATCTGTAACACTTTGAAGCATAACCCAAATCACACCAAAATGGACCCACACCATAGACCACAGCTAGAAAGCAATGGGACAATGAAGAAGAAGATGGTTTACCGACTCCCCGCTCCTTTTACACATAACACCAATCCATGACAAGGACACCCGCATTCCATAATCTATCAAGAGTCAATCTTACCTAAAGCAGCAGTCCACAAGAAGAAAGCAACTCTAGGAGGGATCTTTGAAGTGTTCATGCTTCCTAGAACCACAGTTACCAATGCAATGCCATCTTTTAGGCCATCCTAAAAGCAGTCTTGCTAAAAAGATGGATTGCTTTAGTGATTATTAATAACTATTTTATTCATCTTCAAGAAGTGTTTAGTCTTAGCTGTAGCTCACCTAAGTTTTGGGACATTATAGTCACTGGGTAGTTCATAAGCTAACAACCTTATGTTGATGTTTTTTGCGTCATTAATGGAAAAATTCTTCTCCATGTTTTAAATGTAGAACCTCACAGAATACACAACAGCAGTTTAAAAATGAAGTAAGATCTTGAAACCTAATTATGCCCTAAGATCGAGATGAGGGACCAAATATTTTGATGAGTTCCTATTGTAAAGGTATAGGGTTGTCAGAGGAAAAAGTGGTTATTGCATGCTTTTCGGTTGGTAAGTTCTTACCATATCTGCATACTCCACATAATTCTCATGGAAAGGCTTGAAGTACTGATGAAGAATTTGTCGTCCTTCAATAGAGTCAGCAGCAACAGAACGTAAATTTGGTTGGGCTTGTGGAAGAAGAATAGCCTTAGGTCCAAGAAGGAGTTCTTTGCTTATAATATCTGGTATATCTCTCTCTTTCTGTTCATGCAAACTAATGGACTTGTCCATATCAACACGCATAGGCAGCAAAGGGTTCCAAGTTTTCATTTCTAGCACAACACATTCTTGACAAACAGTAACTCCCACAATCCATGAATATCCAAAAGAATCCGATAAAGACACAAAACCACAGAGCGGAGACTGCACAGGGCTTTCTCCTTGACATGTACTTAGAATAGGATGCACTGAGGGTGTTCTCATGGTCTCATCCTTGCCTCCAGTCTGATTGGTAAATGGTAGAAAATGCAACACTATTGAATCTATCCCTCCGTCATGAAGAGAAAATAATCTTTCTGGCAAAAGGGGATCGGCAAACATCATGATAAGAGAACCACTACATGTTTCTCTAGGCAGAGCTAAATCCACTATAGCCAGTCTCAACAGAGGGGGTGGATGGCCCAACCAAGAAGTATGGTCAAGTGGTTGATCAAGCTTCACAATAGGAAGCTCCCCTTCAATTGATTCACAAATCATAGCAAGACCAAGAACTTGGTCATTTGGATCAACACGAAGACGAGGTGGACTGTCAAGATTCCAAACTGGCTGGATTTCATCAGCAAGGGCATCTATTTGCAATTGCCCACCGCTCCAGGCAGTCACCAGAATTGAGTAATTGCTAACTAAATCATAAAGAAAACTGACAGCACGGCCTTTACATTCAGCACCCTGAACTGCAAAATTTTCATCTCCACCATGACATACCTTCCGTAGAGGCCCCTATAAAATTACAATTATGAAACTCAATTGGCTTCGTGGAAAAATTGTAATAACTAAGGCCAAGTTTTAAAGTAGAACTCAATAAGATATCATTTCCAATGTCAGTTACTCATTTGTACATGATTCAGCTATACTTGAATGAAAGCAAAAATTTAGATAGAACTCAGCACATTTAAGGTGAATGTGTGTAGACATAGATCCACTTGACCCATCTAAATTCTCAAAATTTTCCAATGTTAAAACAGGGCAATACTGAGTTCTAAGTCTGATAGCATCTCACCTTTTTAAATATTCATGCAACAAAAGAATGGGTGAAAAACTAGCCCACAAAATAATTTCTAGAATTTTTTTCAAATCTTCCTCTTCTGGGACCGATCCATTAGGTACAGGTCCATCACATCTATCCCATACCCTGTTTGGCATAAGTAATTAACAGATTTTGGAGCATCATGAAACATTGGCGGGAAAATATACGTACCTGCAAGGAAATTGATGCATCACATAGAGCATAAGGATGAGCTCTAAGCATGGACAGATCTCCCCCTTCAGCTTCTTGGTTTGCTAACTCAGGAAACGTTGCTTCCAACCAAGAGATTGCCAGATTAGAATTACTAACAGCTGTTGAATTGGCTGATTTCAGTCCAAATGCATGAGCATCACTGTATATCTCTAGTATATATTCCCATTTGTAGAAACTGTTGCAAAATAAAGCATTTGATCAATACTCAGATTTACATACATACATACATACATACATACATATATATATATATATATGTATGTATAGTCAGCCAGCAGATCTACTGGAACAAATTTAGTGTACAAGCTTTCAGAAAAGTATCAGGGTATCAGAGTCTCATAGATAGCACTGAGGCACAAATATGCAAGGGGAATAAGTAATCTGTCACATAATTCCATGCAATACATAATATGAGCATAAATAGAGTAACCAATATAATAAAAAAATTTCAAATAAGGAAGCTCCTGGATGGATCATAAAAGATGCCTCCAACTTTACTGTGTCTCACATAGTAATAGGCAAAATATAATCCTCAATCTCAAGAATCTTAAATCTCTTGAATGTTTTAGTAAACATCTATAACTGTCTCTAGAAAAAAAACTGTAAGCCTTGCACATCTGACATATATTAATAGAGAAAAAAAAAAAAAAAACACAAGTAAACCATAAGGAATCATGTACCTCCCAAATGGAACAACTGGGCAGAGGATGTAAAGTGAACCATCAGTGTATAACACAAAAACCTGTGCATGGCGTAAAAGTGATAACCAATTAAATTAGTAGTTACAAATTAAAACACTACTCTTTATAACTAAGCGCAAGGAACTAGCAACATAACAAAATATGAGCAGGCTACACAACCATAAACAAGATCAATTAAAGGAAAATAGTAAGAGGGCAAAACTTAGATACAGTATCTTAGATATTGTTACTTAGGTATCCCTTTTAAAATTCTGCCACCTGTCTAGCCACTTAAGTTTGCAAACGGCGTTTAGTTAACCATCCATATCTTTCTTTTTACTTTTCTTGTTTTGCTTGTTGAAACCCAACCTACCACGTAAGAAACAAGAAAAACCTCAAATTTCTCTCTCTAGAGAAAAAGAAAAGTTTCGCTAAAAGAAATCCTCTATGGAAGATTCCACCTATTCAAATGTCACCCATCCAATCAGCTTTGAAAACCCTAACCCCACTATCTTCCTCTTCCTCTTCGTCTTCATCTTCATCTTTGCAGCTGAAGCAGCTGCACAACACGTAGAGCATCTCTTAGACATGAACTAACACACGAAGCTGTCAAGAACGATCTATTCAGATCAGTTCATACCCAGTAGATCTAAGTCGAATTTTGAGCTTTTAGACTTGGTTTCGCTGAAGTCTGGGTTGATTTTGGATTTGGAATTTGTGAATTGGAATTGTGGGATTTATGTTTTTTTTTTTAAAGAAAAAAGAGAGAATTTTGTATTATAAATAGAAAAGTAGTATACAATGGGTCCCTGGACTTAGCAACAACGTCCAACCCAAAAAAGATGAAACCCCAAAACAGTGGTCTTACAAGAACAGAATAAACAAAATGTAGACTAAAAATTTTGGGTTTTTTTTGAATGGTTTTGGATGCTCTAGCATTGTACGATGACTTTTATCCCAATCTTATAGATTGAGTGTGAGAAGTTGTAGTTTGGAGTTTTCTGGAATTCTAAATGGTTTTCACAGGAGAAGAGAAAAAAAGAAAAAGAAAAAGAGAGAGATACAGTAGGTTAACGCCGTTTGCAAACTTAAGTGGCTGGACAAGTGGCAAAATTTTAAAAGGGGTACCTAAAGAACAGTACCTAAAGCTAAGGTATTGTATCTAAGTTTTTCCCATAGTAAGAATAGTTCAAACCAAAACATACAAAGTCAAGAACAACAGGCAACACATTTGAACATGACATGTGATCATTGATTTCAAGAAAGCATTAGTTGAAACAAAAGACGAACAGATGATTTAGTTAAGCAGGAATATCAATTGCAATCTATGTCAAGAAGCAATTTCAAGTAAACTATGGGTGGAATCCGAAGTGTTTTCGGTGATATGGACCAAAAAAAAAAAAGGTTGTACCCAGTGGAGAAAGCTCCTGCTTTATAGGGGGTTTGGGAGAGGTGATCAGGTGATTAGTAGGCAGCCTTATCCCCAAATTCATTTGGAGAGGTTGATTCCTTGACTCGAACCTACAGCCTTTTGTATTGGGTGGAAGCATAATGAAAATGAACTCATACATTAAAGTATTAAACATAGAGAATAAGACAAATCGAGGCAAACGGAGCACCTATGTACTATTAGCATCAGTGACATCTCTTTCTTTATTTTCCCCCCTTTCTTTGAGAGAGGATGGAGATTTATACATTACGAAGAATATACGAAGTGCATGTTTGGCAAAAATTATTTTTGCCAACTTATTTTACTATTTAGCTTATTTTTGCTACTATTCATAGGTCTCACTGCACCTTTTTAATACTATTCATGGATCCCACTGTACTATTTCAGCTAACTTTTATCTTTATCTACATTACTTTTAGCAAAAAAATTTCAGTGTCAGCAAAATAAACGGATCCCAAACAGACCCCAGGAATCAAATGTCATTATGAGTTTCAACTGAACTTACGCTAAACTTGTCCCATAAGTGGTCACCCCCAAAAGAAAAATCAACAGGAAAGATTGATGTGACATTCCTGGATCTACCAGGTTCCACAGGCTGTAGATAATATTCTTGCTCTGGTAGCAGCAGATCTGACGACAAATCAAACAGTCTAAAAGAAAATGAAGAAAAAAAAAAAAAGTAAATACAACATAAGTCTCAATCAAACCCAGAGATAATTGTTTTTAAAAGGATTGGTCTTAATAAAACAATGCCATGTTTATAAAAAGTATGTGCAAGGTGAGAAAGCCACGAGCATAAGCTGACATAAACAAAAGTAATATATGACCAAAACCTGTTTTGGAAACTCCCATAATGGTATAAACTTATACCAATTGATTTAAGAGTAACAATGTAAAGCAAGCTTAAAAGAGATGAATCAGGCCTTAGTCATCCAAACAAATCCCATATCAGCCAAAAAGATAAGCAAACCCACTTTGAAACATGAATACAATTACTTCTTCTGATCATGGCTATCATTTATAAGTTTCAATACAATAAACAATTTTTACAATATCTCCAATTATTAACCATAGTTCATATGCCAGATTATTATATGACATTATTTGTTTAACTTTATATAAATTTTTACAGTATATACAATTATTGACCTCACAATATGTAGTCTAATTTTGAAATTTGGCGAGACGCTATAAAATCTAAAGCCTTTTGATTAAGTGGACTAAAAGGGTGTACATGGAAAGTTTAGTAAAAGTAGAAACATAGATGAAGGGGCGGTAAGACTCGATGGTCAAGAGATACAAAAGACCAAGACCTTTTGATATCTTGGATCAATAATCTATAAAGATGGAGAGATTGAAGAGGATGTGAATCATAGGATAAGAGTAGGGTTAATGAAATGGAGAAGCGCATCAAGAGTATTGTATAATCGTAGAATACCTATTAAGTTAAAGGGAAAATTTTATAAGACCGCTATAAGACTAGCTATACTCTATGGTACTAAATGTTGGGCTAATAAGAAGCAACATATTCGTAAATGAGCGTAGCTAAAACAAGAATGTTAAGATAGATAAGTGAAAATACATTGAAAGATTGTATTTGAAATGAGGAAATCCGCTTATAGATAGGGGTGACCCCTACTGATGAAAGGATGAGGGAAAGTTACTTGTAATGTTTAGTCATGTGCAGAGGAGAGTGATTAATTCACTGGTAAGAGATAGTGAGTTGATTCAATTGAAGGGAACGAAAAGGTAGAGGGAGACCAAAAATAACATTAGTAAGAAGTAGTTAAAATGGATGTATCAATTTAGTAACTAAACAGACGCTATGATTTCGGATAGAATAGAATGACAGAAAAGAATACACGTGGCCGACCCAAATTAATCTAGTTGATGATTCATAACCGACCCCAAAAAATTTGGGACTATGGCATTGTTATTGTTGTAACATGCATGCTGATGCCTATGCTAGAATGTGAATCATCATAAATCTTTAAAAAATAATAAGAAATAATACCTGAAAGCTGAATCTGAAGAAAGAATTCCCATATGGGTGTCACTATATGGGTGCCATGAGACTTGTAGCATAAGTATGGCATTGGAGCCTTTGGAATAGATTTGTGAACCAACAGTAACAGTCCTGTAGATTAGTTAGCAACAAAAAGGTAAGATAAGAATCTTTAAGACGAAAAAATTATTTTAAAAAATAGTAATAGTTCTATAATATCCTAGAACACACAGAATATATCACATCAATATGCGCATTGTATGAAGTTAATTTTTCCTATTAGAATATGATTCTCTTGAATTAACTGTTCGACCTAATCAAAGGAATAAACTAATCATTTTAAATATCTAGAATCACAAATCAGATCAGAAAATCCTACATTTTATTTTTATTTTTATAGACTGTAATTAAGACCCCATAAATATTACTTTCCTTTGATAGCTAATGACAGGAGTTGCAAAATGTCTTGCAACAAACAAAATGTTCCCCAAATAATATTTCAAAATACAATCTAGGTGCTGGTGTAAGTTGCATTCATTTCGCTAAGTGTTGCTTCCAGAAACAACCCAAGCCCATATGCATAAGACGGAAAACAAATGCCAGCATATTGCTAGTACCTGCAAAAAATGGCATTCTCTTCGGTAGAATTACGCCCATAAAGATACATGACACATAAACCATCTGAACCAGCAAGTAATATCGCAGATCTATTCCTATTGATGGAGATTTTATGAACCACAAAGTTGAGCTGCACATCTGCTTGCAATACCTATTAAATTACAGATATTAATAACAAAGCACTGCATGATAAATGCAAAAAAACAAAAAAAAAAAAAATCAACATAGGTATCCAAGCATGTGAGGAAAAAATAATGGGTATTTAAAAAAGACACCTACCAAGAATTTTCACAGCCACTGTGCTTAGCTTAAACAATTGTTCCAAATCAACAATACTGCTCAACTCAACTCTTTAAGACTTTATCCTAAGTTACCTGCCACTCAGGTTGGGCTGCATGAATTCTACATCACTACTCCACTCTATGTCAAGTCACGACTGCATGAAATCAGATACATCATTCCCTATAGTTTATGCATATTGAACAAGATGGAACTATCTAGTATGTTTAGTCTTCTATGCTTCTACGTGCTCAGCTACTTGGTTGTCACCCCTCCCCCTCCACCCCCGTTTTCATTTTCTTTTGCAGATTTCAATACTTTCAGCATCTTACAGAAACCAAAAATGGGATTACTTTTATATTAAAAATGGAAAACAAAACAAGAACACATATTTCATTTTAATGATTCCTACTACCTTGTAATGGTTTAATTATTAGCCTATCCCCTCCTTCACGGATGCCACCCCAACAATCGCTTTACCTTACTTTGTTGCACAATCCCTCTCATGTCTTGTTTTAACGGCACTAATATTGCTAATTCCATATCTTGACTTCCTAGTATTCTATACCAAAAAGCCCTCCTAGCCCCACAATGATCTCATAAAACGTTAGTTTGAATAATAATAAAAAAAAAATGGAAGTTACAAAGATTATCCATTCATGTGATCACAAAACAATCAATATTTACTCACATTTGACAAAATTCAGTAAACCCACACTAGACCTTTAGCTAAAAATAAACGAAAACGAGTTCAGTTCTTCAACAAATTTCATAATCCCCCGCACTATACCATACCATAACGAGGAAGCATTCCCGCAATTAAATTCCTCACCACAATTAATTCCAAACATAATGAAGATCCCACAACAAGTTTCATTAAATGAGCACAATTTTTTATATCTATTTTTTTTTTTCTTCTTTTTAAGATGATTCTTTGCTACATTATACAATATCATGACGGTGTGAATTGTTTTCAATTCCAAACAATTCAACTGATGTGATATGTTTCCATTGCTCATCACATAAAGTGTTATCAACAGCTGCCGAGTTCAAGCCCTAAAACTCCACATTTGATTGCTGTAAAAACGTCTCTAAAATAACTTTTAACTTCGAATTTCGATTGTATTAAGATTTTCCACACTTTCTAGTTTTTTTTTTTTTTTTTTTAACTCTAATAATCTAAACTCACAAATTGCTCTATAATGCTGAAAAGATTAAAACGAAAAACACAAATATTGTAAAAATTAATTAGAGAGAGAGAGAGAGGACCTTAGAGGACGAAGAGGCGAGGACGGAAGTAGGTTGGGGTTCGCCGAGTCGAATAGAGATGCGATGGAGGCAGTGTTTGTTGGAGTTCCAGAAGTAGAGCCTGGTGGCTCCGTCCCAGGCTATTAGGTTTCGCGGCGATGACGTGGCTGAGGTGGAGACGTGGTCTTCGGTGGTGGTGGAGCAGAAGATTGGGTGGTTCTGAAGGGGTACCCATTCTACTTCGTCTTTGGGCGTGACGGAACGCCTTTTTGTGTTAAATTCGGATCCTGCAAGTCGAAGTTGAACTTCATTTTTTTTATTTTTTTATTTTTTTACTATTAACTTTTTGCATTTAGCCCACAGAATGTGAGGTAGGTTTTAAAGCAACTACCAGTAGAAAAGAAGGTGAGGAATGTGAGGTAGGTATTAAAGAAACTAGTAGTAGTAGCGTATATTCTACGTTTCTCTTTTCTGCTGTACTGTGTCAGTGTGAATGAAACCGCGGGCAGTAGAAGAAAGAGAATGAGTTCGCACTAGGAAACGACGCTGTTGCTTTTTCTATTAAAAATAATAATTTTGAAAAAAAAACAGAGAATAAAACTCATCAAGTATACACGACTTGCCGTTCTCCGTTCTTATAATAAGGAGACCTTGCAAAAATGGGCTCGGATGTCGGATCTGATAATTCACCCAGACCCGAAGGAAACCTATGGAGAGAGGATTTTTTTTTTTTTTTTTTAACCTGTGAAAATAAGTTGATCCAAACTTGACCACTGGACCTGTTGAAATGTCGAGTGAGTGAGGTAGGCCAATCCGCAGGCCACATTGGTTGACCTTTTTTAAAAGGATTTTTTTTTTTTAAAAAAAACACTTGTTTTGGCTTCGTAACAATAGTTAAACATGTTTCACACTTCACTTATTGTTCCTCTCTCTATTTCCTTTCTTTTCTAAGATTTTAATTTCCCAAAAAACACTAAAAAAATTTCTTAACAAAGTTGAGGATGATCCGATTAAAAGTTTCAGTTTAATGAAGTTTATACTATGTGTAAGCTTAAGTATTTATGAATTATTTAACTTATTATAGAATGTTTTTGTTTTGCTTTTCTCTTATTTATGTTACAAAGAAGACAAATACATTGTTATCAAGTATAATTTTAAATTACCCTCGAAAATACTTCTATTTATATGGAAATTCCTGCACAATAGCTTGCCTACTTTTGAAAATATGAGGAAAAGAGGTATCCATGTTACAAATAGATGCTTGATTTGTGATGAAGAGGAAAAAACAACATTACATCTATTCTTGAACTGCCCCTGTGCAAGACCTATTTGGCATGACTCAACTCTGGGACTGAGAACTTCTGAGCTTCAGTGCAATTCTACGGAACAGTGGCTAAGTCAGTGCATAATCTCAAGCAAAGCTTTGGAGCACAACAGAATGAATTACTTACAAACTCTTTTTACCATCCTTTGGTCAAATTGGAACCATAGGAATATGGTTTTGCATCAAGGACAGATTCCTAACCCTTTTGAAGCTATTCTAATTTCTCAATCTCTTATTTGTAGGTATCAGAAAGCTTTCAACCAAAGCCAAGTGTAGAAAATCAGAGCAAATCCAAAGCAAACCAAAAGCATCCCTCACCAGAGCTAGCAGGTCCTCATCAAAGTGGCAGCAAACAAAAATAGAAAGGCTAGGAGATATAGTTTTGCTTTTGAAGCCACTACTCTGGATGGAAGTACTCTATTCAAAGGTGGAGCCAATAGTGGTAGGCAGTCTGTTTACATGGTAACTTAGGAAGCATTGGTGGAATCAATTCTCAAAGCCAAAAACCTAGGATTCTGCAGAATCTTGGTATTATGCAGCAACAAGAGACTAGTGCAGACCTGCAACCAGTCCAGCAATCCCTCTTGGCAGGATCAAGCTCTCCTATCAGACATATATCAGTTACAACAGCAGAGTCTAATTATATATGTCATTTTTGTTCCGGGACTTGTTATATCCCATGTACTTAATCTAGCTACTAGAGCTGCTAATTGTCCTGGTCAATTTTGTTACATGAACCCGATCCTAATATAAGGCTTATCTTTTGTATAGCTCTTTTTAGTTTAATGAATGTTTAAGTTGGTATTAAAAAAAAAAAAAAAGGAATAATTTTTATTTTTGTTATTATTATTTTGCATGTAAACAAAAATTCGAGTCAAACAATGATGACTTGGCCTTGAAGATACTTTTTTTTTAAGGATATTGGGTGATAGATTTTGCAATATATGTTAGAGAAGTGTTATATCTACAACATTTTCATAACAATTTATAGGTGGTAAGTCGTTATTGATTATAGTTTGAACTCAAAATTGAAATTATTTTTTTCTCCACCAATAATAATCAAATAACATGTCGCTTAGAATTTGTTATGAAAATATTGTGAAAATATTATATACATAGAGAATAAAATAAATTTTCTATATATTAACATTTTAATTGGGTTAATTGAAACTACAATATAAATCACTTTTGGTATAAAGGTATATTAGGAATTTGAATAGGGAATAATTTTTTTTTTTGAGAGGATATAAGGAATAAAAAAGTACATTACATCACCAGAGTACAACTACAAAAGTGCCTAATCTTTGTAGTTGCAGATTGAGATTATAAACAACAGACACTAGACACACATAACTAATGTGGAATAAATATTCTTATTTTTTTTAGTAAACAATAATATTTATTAGAATATACACGAAAATAGTAATAATAGTGATTTGATAATGAAAATAAAAGATTTTGAATAATAGAAAAAGATGTTGATGTTTTAATTATTTATGTTTTAATTATTTATGTTTTAAATAGTTGTTGAAGTGGTGGTTAATGATGGAGATTTAGACATGAATAACATGACAGTTTAAGGAGTAGATGGCTTAAGGTAAATCATTATTACGATGGAAAATGGACAAAAATCGATTCCCTGATTGTACGACGAACAAAAATGATCTTATAGATAAATAAATAAAGAGGAACTAAGATAATTATTTATGCATACCAGCTTCTCAAAAAAAAAAAAAAAAAAAAAATATGCATACCAAACATGTCCTAAACAAAGTGCCAAGCCTTATTAAAAAAAAAGAAAAAAGAAAAAGAAAGTGCCAAGCTACGATAATCAAAACATATAGATCAAGGGCTCACATTTTGGTCGGTGTGAACTCAAAATTGGACTTTATTAGTTGTATTGGGGCTTTATTTAATTGCTAGTTGGAGAGACACGTGCAATGCACATGCTGACCTTGTATTTAGAGATTTTTTTTAAAAAAATTAAAAATATTTTAAACTATAATGCAAATTGTTATTTAGCATCTTTATGCATATTCAAAGCGTTTTCTTTTATTTTAATTTAAAAATAGAATAAATGATAAAAAGTTATCCAATAAAAGTTAAAAAATGGTTTATTTAAACATAAAAATGGCCTAGGAGAAATATAGTATTATTTTTGTGCATGTTGTTAAATTGCATCTTAAAAGATTTGTTCTTTGCTCCCCATATTAGTTTTCTACTCACTCTCAAGAATATTTGCACCCTCTAAATGTCTGTTTGTTTTGCGCGTCTCATGTCCACGTTTTACGCGTTTCGTGTTTTGTGTTTTGTGTTTTTTTTTTTTGGTGTTTTCTTGCATTGTTCATGGGACATGAGCAATGCAATCAGGCATATGAACAGTAATTTTAAAAGTGAACAGTAACTGAAAAATGATTTTTTATTGTTTTTAGTTTTCAACAAAATAAGCTGTATCCAAACGCACACTAAATATTGCAACAACCAAAGCCTTAGTCTTAGATTATGATGTAAATTGGAAGATGTAGTTCCCTAAAACCTTTTAAAGATATTGAGAGGCACCTTGATGTCTTTTTACATAATTATACTCTGTTTCTATTATTATTATTATAATTATGGATAACTTTTATGAGAATGAGTGAGGGACTTAATAAGTCCAATTGTTGAACAAATGGATCAATCCAAAAAGAATATCTAATCAGTATAATCGTTTAAACGAAAATTTTTTGTACAGTACAAAAGCTCAACGTAGACCCAAAAAAATAAACACTACTACAATAACAAAATGACTTACTTTATAAGGCTTTGTTACCTTTGTATACTCCAAAAGCTCTGATATACACAATAACCATTTATAAAATATTCATCAGAAAGTTTCTATGTCCCTTTCAAAATCAAATGAATGAAAATCTCTATTGGGGAGTGGGGGATTTTCGTGCACAAAATCCTACTTTAAAGTTTAAATGGGGTAAGTCTTTTGGTCTTGCACTACGGCTCAAATTCCTGATAAACTTTCTATTGGTTAGACATGATGCAACATATAACTTCCATGTTCTATGGAGATAGCCAAACATGAGATAATCTATAGCAATTAGCATCTCGTGACTTTGTTATTAGATCAAGCAAAGCGTTAGGGAGCTTTGACCATAGCGTCATCACTATTGTTGAACATATTTTTCTTCTTAATGTTACTATCCTCTTGCAATTCCATTCCTAAACTTCACACAAATGGCAAATATAGATTAGATCAATATACATCATACATGTGACAAAATAACATAAAATAATTTTGGATTCATAATAGTGACTTGTTTTTTATCCACTTTTCCCCATCACATTTTGGTCGGTGTGAACTCAAAATTGGACTTTGATAGTTGTATTGGGGTTTTATTTAATTGAAAAAAAAAAAAAAAGATTTGGGCTTCGAGCTGAGGTTGCAAGTTCATTTAGTACACTCATGTTTTCAGTTTTTAAAAAACATTATACCTAATTTTACATATTTTTAAACATATATTTTTAATTTTTAAGCCAATGTACCAAACATCCCTGCTACGTCTGCTACTTCAACAAGCTCATTTTAAGTGAGCTTCGGGGCTCAGGTTCTTGCAAGCCCAAAGTTCATGTCCGAGAAACAAACATAGTTCATCCATCACTTCAATACCATTGTTCACGTTCTCAGCTTCTTCGACCTCCGCAGCCATTTCGAAGCTCAACAAGGATGGGATTTGGAGCTCTAAGAACCTTAATTCGCCCCTATCAAGAACCCTAATATCCCGCACCTCCACTACGACACCGTTTCCTTCTACTTCCACTTTCTCACCCCTGAATTCGGAGCTCCGATTCGCTTTCGGTGGCCAAGCCCCATGGTTTCCGATCCACAACCATTTTCACAGCTTGACCGACACTCGGTTCCAGAAGAGACGGCCCAGCCAAAAGTCTCGTCGCAAAAGAGCTACCATGAAAACGCCAGGTTTATACTCAGTCAATTTACTTGTTGTGGCGTTTGATCAAACTTCCATGTAAATGCTTATAATTGTGAAATTAGGGTTTTGGAAATGAGAAGAATTGATTTTGTTTGCAGGGCCGTATGCTTGGGTTAAGTACACACCAGGCGAACCGATACTTCCAAATAACCCCAATGAAGGCAGTGTGAAGAGAAGGAATGAGAAAAAGCGCGTGAGGCTGCGCCGTGAATTTATATTGGTGCGTGTTTTGCATTAAAAAAAAAAAAAAAAAAAAAACTCATTGAAAAGTTTCTTTATATTATATGTTTTGGTGGAACTTCATTTGATGTATCAACTGGGATATGTTTCAACTGCTAAGTGATGTGTTGAGCTAACCTGAATCAATAAGTCAAAATTTTGAATAATTCTAGTAGTACACCCTATTTCACAACTTGCTAACTCATGCGACTGTGAGTAGTGGACACTTTCTGCCCCACCACTGATTATATGGGCCCATTAGTTTTCCTCAACCACTAACAATTGCACAGGTCAATAATTTGTGAAATTGGGTGTGAGGATGAGTGTGTTCATAGGAGGATTGCAAATTTGTTACAATTGTTTTTTTCGCAACGGTTGAGGTGGCATGTTTCAAATGGTGCTAATAAAGTGATGTCCATGGTGCGCTCATGTGAAGGGATGTTCCCCTAATCACAACTTTGTGCAAATTGTTGCTTTTGACTGGAGAAAATGATTGGGAAATTTTGTTGTTCTTTAATATAGTAGTATATTGATGTAATTTGCCAATAATCATTATGAAAGTAAAGTTTGAGATGAATCTTCATTGCTTCAGTATTAGCAAACTTTTGAATGAGATAATGGACCGTAAGCTTGAAAACAGAACTATGAATGTTGCAATGATGATGTGGTATTTTCGATTCATTGCTCTGTTCCTTGTTATTCATGTTGCTGCAATAGCAGCTTGAAATGTGTTATTTTATAATCTATGCATGTCAAAAATCATATGGTAAGAACTCAATAGATAAATCATCAGTGCTTACATCATGGAGGCAGTGTACCATCATGGAACCTGTTTAACCATTATTGTGTGGAGTTGGGCATAGGCCAATGTCTCACACATCTACTAAATGTGGACTTCCAAAATCTTTGTGAACACTTAGTTTCTCTCGCTGAACTCTTCCCTACTAAAAAGATAAAGATGAAAGAGTGCTAGGTGGAGGGTGAGGTTTTGGGTTCAAGACCCTCAGAGTTTGTGCGTAACTTACCACTAAAAAAAAAAAGTGAAACTGTATATGTTATCCTAACTAAGATGTAATTACTAATGGCAAAGTGTGCAGAACCTCTGTCTATAGCAAGCTCTCTCACTACAAGGTTTTTCTGTGTAGGTTTGTAAATGTGACCTCTGGCCTAGCTTTATCCATTTGTTACTAGACTGGCAGTCATGTTTACAGGTTTAGCATTATCAATTCTTGAGCATTATAATATTATGGATAGTATAGCTTGATCCACATCAAAAGGAACAATGTTAAATAACCTACTTGAAACAACTTCCCCCAGTCTATCTTCTGACACCAGGAATGAAAGCATGCTTGAAAGTGTGAAAGAAAGGCTGAGGAGATCAAAGCCATTGAAAGGAATTAGATGTAGGTGCAATGATTTACTTTATGAGTGAGGTCTCTGATTCATTTTCTTAACATATTAGATCTGGAATGCTATTTTTAAAAATACTTATCAAAAAAAAAAAAAAAAAAAAAAGAAGCTATTTTAAATAATAATAAGAAGGCCCCAATAGGAGGGGGCAGGGGAGATTTGAATGAGTGATTTCTGCTTTATAATGTGTGACTCCCAGCTGATTGTGCTATTCCTTAGGGTTGCTATAAAAAACGGACATTGTCTGTGTTTTTTAAATTAATTTCAGTTGTTCCTAGATTTATGTGTTTGAAGTATATCTCTGGAATATGTTTACACTCATTAAGAGCTTTCATCTTGCTATATTTATTACAAAATGAAAGGTATCAGATTTCTTGTGATTTTGTTCTTTTTTCCCTTTTTTTGGTTCTTTTATATATATATAGAATAAACAGCTGTTGTGATTTAGTTCCTTGAAAATGTGTGTGGTTGAGTAATTTTGGAAGGCTGAAAAGTGGATTTGAACTTATAATGCGTCAATCTTCCACTTGCAACTTACCCTATATTGCACATTACTGTTGGGCCTTTAATCTGCTAGAGACACGTATAGATTGGGATGAATATTTCCTTTATTGTGTATATATATATATATTTATTTTTTTATGGAAGTCTTATTTATAGTTTGAATTTTTCCCTCAGCCGACTTGCATAAGTCTACCGAATAGAAAGGCTTATGTCTTGACGGCAGATATAAATTACTTTTTTTTTTTTTTTTTTGGATAAATATCAGATATAAATTACTTACCTTGTATATTTAATTGTTTTCTTGAATGTGCTCTGCATTTTGGGCATGTGTAGGCAGAAAAGAAGAAACGAAAGGCTCAGCTGCAAGAGGCTATAAGGAAGAAGAACATTAAGAGGGTAGAAAAATGGCTGCTGTGGCAAGGGGAAGAGCTCGGGGCTCAAAGACTGGCAGAGCTGCAGCAGCTTGAGGAAGACTGGAAGAGAAGAAAAAATCCATGGCTTAACATGCATTCTTGCTCTTACATCATCTTTTATTTCTCAGAAAATAGCTAACAGCTAGGGAGGGAAGCAGAGTTTTCTCGCTTTGATGGGTGGCACCTGGCATTAGATCAAATCTCTTGTGGACCAGGGCTGTAAACGAATCATGCCGTTCATGAACAACTTGGGTTTGGCTCGATAAAAAGCTTGTTCATGTTCATTTGTTTATAAATAAGTCAAGTTTGAGCCTTAGTTTTAGACTTGTTTGATAAATAAGTTGAGTCCAAGCAAAAAAAAAAAGAAAAAAAAGGTTTTTGAACAAGCTCATGAACAATAGGACTCGACACAAAACATGCCAAGCTTAGGCTCATTTATAGCTTGATATATGTTTATCGAAAAAACTCATTATTATAACATTAGACATATCTTAATAATAACATAGTCAGCATGAGACTACTTACCACGACCTATTAATTTTTTTTTTTTTTTTACTTGATTTTTGGTGATATAAGCATTTGATAATGCAATTTTTTTGGATCCAAAGCTAAAAAACTTGACTTAAGCTTGAGTTTGAGTTTAATATTAAGTTCAAGCTTGGCTTGACTAATTAATCAAGTCAAGCCAAGCCGAGCTCAAGGTCTTTGGCATTCTCATGAGCTTGAATTCAAATATTGTTTTTAGGCTCGAACTAAGCTTGAACATTTGATTTTTATTGACAAGTTAAGCTCAAACACGCACTATTCGGTAAAGTTTGGCTCGTTTACAACCCTACATGTGGTTTTTGAAATTTACTCCAACCCCGTCCCTTTTTTTAATACTATAGAAGAATCTTTTTCCCAATAAATCGCATACCCTTGTTGAGATGAATCTCAAAACTTCCTTTCTGAGTGAGATGAGAAATATTGCTAAACTACAATAGATTATTCTGATGACTTAGACCTAACAAAACTCAAGTAGGTGTCCAGGCTAGGGTGGGTTTTATTATTTTTAAATTTTTTTATGGAAGGTCTCTTTCTATTTTGCCTTTCCTTCTTTCTTTGTAGGAAGATCATTTCCTAAACAATTTCCTAGTGTTATTGTGTCTTTTCCCTTCCCTTTATTTTACTAGTTGTTTTTTGTTGACAAACCTAGGAAAAGATTATAAACAAAATAATAAGAAGCAGCCATTAAGCTGCAAAGCTCCCACATAAAACTCTGGTTTACAGTACACCAATTTTGCTCTTACATCCTTGTTTATGGCTCGGAAAATAGCTTCTTTAGATTTTAGTATTTTACTTCTCGCTTGTTGTATGGCATTAACTGTAGCTGCCCAAGCCACACCTTGCTTAAATGGAATGTAAACTGACTTTCCTTGAAGCTTATTGGTTCCCCAATGAACAGCATCTTCCCACTTTAGATTATTAAACAGGGTTTAGCATTTGCAGCCAAATTCATCTAGTAAATGAGCACTCAAAAAAAGGATGATTCCTATATTTAGAGTACTATGGAGACGGATTAATATGAACTGGTTGTCAATACAAAACAGGCTCTCGAGTCCCCACTGGTGATAGGTTTATCAAATGAGATTGGGAGATTTTTGCGTATACTGCAGGAGTAGTACTAAGAAGAACTGGAAACTATGTCAATGAAATAATCCATCTAATTGTATTTCTAGTCTATTGTCTCGGTCAACTAGCACCAACAGAAAAGCTATAGGTAATCAGTATGCCAGAAAAATACCATTTGAGTGAACTGATCATTGTAAAATTTTATGTAATTCCAGAGAGCTAACGGTACATGTCAATCTCCTGACCAACAATAAAACCAGTAAAGCACCATTTGTACTTGCATTTGAATTTTTTTTCTTATAAAAATTTGACCATGGGGATATATAACACCCCACCCCTATGTGAATGGTGATTCACTCCTACGTGAGTGGGGTGTTATATTATTTCTGTGATGTAAAATACCACCTCCACTCATGTTAATAATTGAATTAAAATTTAAAACAAGGCAATTAAAAACTCCATCCAAAAAAAAAAAAAAAAAGAATTAGAAGACAAATAAAAAATTTATCTCCAGCCAAAATTCCACCAGTTAAATTTGAGTGGCACCACCAAGTTTAACTCAACCATGATTACAAAGGGTTAATTTGTGCAAACCATGGCATGAAGGTGACAGATATACAAACTCTGTCCATTTGTGTGTACTTTATATACGTATACACACACGTATGTACGTTAACTGTATTCATATATTCAGTTGTGATAATTTATTCTTTCTTCTAGTGTTATGTCTCTCTCTCTCTCTCTCTCTCTCTCTCTCTCTCTCTCTCTCTCTATATATATATATATATATAATATAGATGTGCACAAGTGCACATGCATACACACACAAAGGTGCAAGTTATTGTGAGATAAAAAATGATGGTAGCAGATAATTGAAATAGGTAATGCCCTGGAAGCATATGCAAAATATATAGTATAGGGTTTGTTATCTTAGATGGTAGAGATGGACCTGGCTTCACTTTTAACCCAAACCTCCATTATGTTTCAACTTTGAAACAGATGCCTATTCTTGTTTGAATCGGGTGCATTCGAAATATTTAGCATATGACTATCTATTCGAATATCTATTCAAAAACACCAAGCCACCTTTAAATTAGTTTGCAAAGAAAATTATAAACTCTAATCTCAATACACAAACACACCACAAAATAAAATTAAAAATCAAAAATTAAAAATCAAACCTACTTCTCAAAATCCCCTAAACTTTCAAATACACAATCTCTAAGTCCATTGTGATTCAATCCATCTCCTTTCTACTGTATAAAATTGTCTCATTCGCAAAACTCAAAAATGTCTTCAAAAGTTAAATACCAAGATGTTAAGACCAAGTCCAAGTTGAATACCAATCCCACCACCAATAGTCTACCAAATCACTACACAACCAATGTAAAATTTCACTAGGTGATTTTATATAATCCTGAAATTTCACCAGGAAACTAACTAATAACATTATAGCATCTTCGTATCAACAAATAAAAATATAAGGGAAATAACATGGGTTCAAGTAGTGAAAAAAGAAATCAAAAGTTCCAGTAAACATCTTTCCAATTTCCATTGATGACTGATCTACAAAACAAGGTGACACCGTAAAATCTTCAACCAAACCAAAAAGACCCAGATAAAAAGAAAACCCACAATTTAATTGGATTGGTAATTTTGGGCATCAAATTGTTAGACATCACATGGTTTGAAGTTGACTATTTTGTCTATAGCATGGCTAAATTACAATAAGATACTTCTTTGATATCTCACACCAGAGAGAAGATAGGTTCGAACTGGCTGATTTTTTTTTTTTTTTTAACATTAGCCTCACAAACCTATTAATACTGATAGCATCAAGAATTGTTTTAAATTATAACTGTTTTGATTAAAAATTATATATGTTTTCAACAGGATAGTTTAGGAACACATAGGAAAACAAATATTTCAAAAGCCATCACATGCACCCTCAACCTTATCATTAACTTCCCAAAGAAGCCCCATGCCTTACCTTTCTTTCTCACTGTCTTCCTCTTCCTTACGTGGCTTTCTCTCTGTTGAGGACCGTTTTTTCGGCCCACGTGGCATTACTTCATTGGCAACCCATGCCACATTAACATATTATTATTTTTTTAGGTAAATCTATTTAAAGTCCAAAATAAGCTCATATCTCAATCAACTACATGGATTGGGCTCACATGGCCCACAAGATCCTTACTTCAAGAGGCGGATTCATGGTTCACATTTCCTTTTGGGGAAATTTCAATTTACCCACCTGTGGTTTGACCCGTTTTAACAATGCCTACCCGTGGTTTGAAATTTGTCACTTAACCCACCCGGGGTGACTTTTGTTGGACCCCCGTTACCCACCTCAGCCTTTTCTGTTTAAAAATCCCCTTTACTATATAAGCCAAAAATTAGAATCCAATAGAACACAATTAGAACCCTAAGGACTGAGCTCTCTCCCTCTCCCTACCTTTGAACCCTAAAAAATCCCATTAGCCTTAATCCCTTTCCCTCTGTACTCCGGTGAAATCTCAACATGTCTTCTTCAAGCTATTACTCCGGTGCCAGTCACCTTTCATGCTTTGCTAATCATTGTCGGCTACGCATTGCTCTGACCTTGAACAATTTTGGGAGAAGGTTTTATGGTTGCAGCTACTATGATGTGGTAAGTAATAGTTGGGTTTCATATTTTGTTTCGTTTTTATTTTTTATTTATTTTTTTGGTTTTGTTGGTTTTTTGGTTTTGTTGGCTTTATGAATAACCCAAATTTGATTTTGTTTGTAGGATGAGGAACCTACTTATAAATACTTTAGGTGGTTGGATGGCAAAACCTGTAAGCGTGGATCTGAAGTTGCACCCATCGTCCTTGCAAGATTCAGAATGTACAAGAATCAAGCAAGAGTTGTAGAGGAAAATGAAAAGGAGGCTAGTGATAGGAAAACAGTAGCTATTGAGAGGGAAAACAAAGCCAAGCAAGGGGAAGAAAAAGCTAGGTTGAGAGAGAGGATAGCTAAAGAGAAGTTACAGAAGTACAAATTTGCACTTTTTGTGTCATGGAGGTTTTTTGCTATTTTTTACGTGTTTTCTGGTAGGATGGGAGAATTTGGAACAAATCCATTTTGTCTGCCTTGAAGGCAAGTTGTTGTAGTTATTGTATAATTTTGGGTACTACCACTTTTGACAAGTGCATTCCATGTATTTGGCACTATGTAATGTTGTTCTTTATGTGATGTGTTCTTCTTGATGTAATCTGTTGTTGTTTATGTAATGCTACATTCTTTATGTAATGTGATATTGTAATTTGAATAAGGTATGCAATCTGTTATTCTTTAAAAAGATTGTGTATGTTGTACATCAATTAGGTAGGCAAGGACATGCACCCCACAAGATTCTGTTTACATCAATTGAAGAAGCATAAAGAATTATGTTTTAAAGTAAGACTATTCCATACACCCATAATACTGCCAAATATTAATGGCTAAACACTATATATAATACTGCCATATATATATAACACTGCCAAGTTTCATCTAAGTAAGAGTACTATTCCATACTATATAATAATCATTGTTCAAAACAAGTGGTCTCCACCAAACATTAATGGCTAAACACTACCAAATTTCATCTACACAATAGGTTGTTCTGTCCCCACTAAGACAACAACAAAAGAACTTTACAGTATAAAGTTCTGCACAATAACAAAAAAAATAAAAAAATGGTGATATGCCACTATCAACTAAACAATTGCCCTTGTCCTTGCCACAATAACAAAAAAAAAAAAAAAAAAAGTAAAGTTCTTGCTTGCACAGTCTCCAATTTTCATTTCCCAAAGACCTTGCCTTTGTCCTTGCCTTTGCCCCTGCCTGTTGAGAACATTGCACAAGATGTCTCAGCTCTTAATCCACCTCCTCCACCTCATCTCTCAACGACCCTTGGTGGTACCAACCCCCTTCGAGCCTACAAAATACATAGAAACTCCATATCAAGATCTAATTATGTAAGTATAAAGGGTAGTGTTTGTGTTTGTGCATATACCTGAGGATCCTGAGAGATGGGTTGGTTGCATGAGAACCATTGAGCAGTAGGTACTTTGCTTAGTGGTCTGGTTGAAGCTGAAGCAGATGTTTGGGCTGGCTGTGTGTAGGGTTTGCCCGTTGGCTGCCTCAGTGGTTGCTTTTATGGCTGGTTGACTAGTTGACTTGCTTGATGGGTGGTTGGCTTTCTTATTGAATGACTAGCTACCCCACTTGTTGGTTAACTGGTTGTCTGGTTCTCTGCTGCTTTGGTTGACTGGTTGGCCTTGGCCTTCTTGTTTGCTAATCTTGTTGACTGCCTTGCTTGCTCATTGGCTGGCTGCCTTGCAAACCTCATTGGTGGTTGCCTAGGTGGCTGGCTGGTTAGCTGGTTGGCTGCCTGACTAGTTGGCTATCTGGTTGGCAAACTAGGGTGGCTGCCTTGGTGGTAGCCTGGCTGACTGACTGGTTGGCTGGCTGGCTGGCTGGTTGTTCCTTGTCCCTACAAAAAGAATTGTCTTGCATTAGAAATAGACTTGTAATATAATTGTCATAGTGGACACATTATTGCTTTACTTACAAATTTTTTTTGCCTCTCAATTCTGTGCCTCCTTTGCCATGGTGTCTCACCAGTTATTCCAGCCTTACACCTCCTTGAATTATGCCCCTCCCGATGGAAAAACCCACATGTTATAGGTCTATATGACCTAGAGACTTTGTATGGGTTGTTTGGCTCATCTGCATCTTTCTTCCTTTTCATTGGTGGCCTGCCTGGAGGCTTGTACACAATTGGAGCAACAGGAGCAGGTTGACTCGTTTCAACCCATTCATCTTGGCCAGGAAGTGGGGTAATCATCTCCTTATATGCAGCCATATAGGCATCATTTCTAAAGCATGCATGCACATAATCCTTAGGCCTCTCTAGGTTCTTATAGGTTGCTGCAACACCATGTTTACATGAGATTCCTGTTAAATCCCAAACTCTACATGTACAAGACTTTCTGCTAAGATTAACCACATGTCTCTCATACTCATTATCAACCTCATATATATAGCAAGCTGATGGAATAGCAGAAAAAGGCTTAGAATAAACTTTCAACTGCTCAAGCTTCTACACTATGTTTGGACAAAGGTCACTAGTGAATTTTTCTATCCCAGTCCTTTTACTGTACATTCTAGTCATCAACCTAACCCTAATCCACTCTAGCATGGCAATGATAGGCTTATCCCTAGCTTCTAGTATCATAGAATTAAATGACTCACTAAGATTGTTCATATAACAATCAGAGATGACCCTTAGAGTGAAACGTGACTTGGTTCATTGGGTTGGTTGGATATCTGCTACATACTCCCATGTTTCTCTGTCTAATTCCTTCAGCTCTTGCATTCTCTTTTCAAACTCCCTAACTGTTGTTGTTGCAGCACACCTCCATAATGCAGCCTTCAACTCTAAACCCTTGAATGTTAACTTAAAGTTGTTGTAAATGTGTTTCACACAAAATTTATGTTCCACTGTTGGGAACAACATCTCCATGGCAGGTATCAATCCTTGGTTATGATACATACAATCAACAATGAACACCATCAGCCTAAGAATAAAAACAAACAAGTATAAAGCAGAAATGAACAAAACAAGTATTACCTTCTGCCTATCTGAAATGAACACCAGATTCAGCTTATCTGGCCTCCTAATATCCTCTGCAAATGTTTGTAAAAACCACACCCAAGAATCCTTGTTTTCTTGCTCAACTACACCTAATACAACAGGGAAAATATTGTCATTCCCATCCCTGCCAGTTGCTGATAATATATGTCCACCAAACTTGCCCTTCAAGTGGCAACCATCTAATCCTACAAGTGGTCTGCACCCCCCCAAGAATCCAACTTTCTATGCATTGTATCTGACATACATCCTCTTGAACTTGGGTTGTGTGTTAGGCTTAGTAATCTCAGTTTGCAGGATCACCTTACTCCCCACATCAGTTACTCTTATCATCTCTGCATAGTCCCTAAGCTTCCCATACTGTAACCTCTCATCGCCTAGTATGAACTCTTTAGCTTTCCTTTTAGCTCTGTACACCTGATTTATGCTCAAGTCAATATTTACATCCTGCATGACTCGGTGCTTCACACCAGAAACTACCCAATCAGGGTTTTCGTTGAAATCCTCCAAGTATTTCCTAGCCACATATGTAGAAGTGACCTGGCTATGCTTGAATGTCCTCCCACATGTACAAGTTGGAACCATGGTCTTTATCTGGAAGGTTAACTCCCCTGCAATCTGTGATGCGTATACCCTCCAACCACAGTCATACTTGCAGTAGATAAAAACTTTGGTCTTCTTATTAAGCTTGAACTTAATGTCCACAGACTTTCTCATTGCATATTCCCTCAAGGCAGCCCTAAACACCTTAACATTTGGGAACTTCATACCCTTGCATAACTGAGGGTTGCTCATGCCAGTGTTCTCATTAAACTTTGGATATGCCACCCTCTCATCCTCATCCTTTGAACTGTCTATGCTCCTAGCATCATCATCATCAAGGGCTTTTTCAGCCTAATCATTATTATCACCAGCTTAATCACTGGCAGCAGCTTCTAGTCTCTTCCCATCATCTGTAACTTGCTCTCTCACACCATCTCTCTCATTTACATTTTCACTATCTCTTTCATGCTCTCTTATATTAGGCACCTCATTGTTCTCAGCATCAAATATGTCATCAGGATAATCTGGTCCTTCATACCCTTCCTCTAGCCAATCAGGTTCATCCACATGAACATTTTCACTACCAATAGTTTGTCCATGGGTTGTTTGGTCATCTACATGCACAGCTCCACCAACACTGCCATCCCTTAAACCCTCAACAGGTTCATCACTAACATCATTTTGGTCAACCACAGACTCCCTAACAGTATTGGTCACCTCCTCACAATCAGGATCATCATCAGTATCATCATCTTCATCATTCATTTCCTATGACTGGTCTACTGCAATTGGTTGATCTAGTTCAGCTATAGGTTTTTCAATAGCAATTGGTTCAACTTCAGGTTCTACATAAAGTGTGATTTCATTTGTTGGCCACTCAGCATGTAGTTCACACATGTAAGTCACATCCTCATCTGAAGTAATTAACCTTAACCCTTGCTTTAAGTCACCACCAGGTATTAAATAATAAATCCTACTGTTAATGGGTCCTCCAGCCTTAGTACAAATGTCTTGTACCTCAAAATGACTTAATAGATCTGGATCAACATTAGCCATTGTAGATACCTCACCACCTAAATACTCTAAACCAGGGTTCCACTTAAAATTCCCACTATGGTGAATGGTAAAATAAAAACGAATTTCAGCAGCCATCTACAGGGTTTAAAACACATGCACAAACAACAGTAATTAAATACATAACCAACACATGCATAGAGACAACACACAAAAGCAAAATAATTTCAGTTGCACACCAAACACCAAGTAACGTGGGGTCAAAGACAAGAAATACAACCAACTAAACAATTTGTCTTCATGGAACCACAAACAACCTAAACATGCATCTAACCAAAATATTCCTAGGGACCACAGTCATCAATGTCAACTATAAAAGAACAAACACACCAGTGGTAAACCCAACAATGGTAAACCACTAATTTTATGACAAAAAAAACTTTAATCCGAATAAACATTGGAAAAGAATAATGGTAAACCACTAATTTCATCAATCGTTACACATTGAAAAAGAATAAACACAACAATGGCAAACCCTAGAAAGTAATTTCATACTTGATACAGAGGAAAACTCAAACTTCAGCACTCCTCCTTGCTTGCAAGTGTTCGGGGAGGGATTTCACTTTGGCAATCGGAGTACAGAGGGAAAGGGATTAAGGCTAATGGGATTTTTTAGGGTTCGAAGGTAGAGATAGGAAGAGAGCTCAGTCCTTAGGGTTTCAATTGTGTTCTAATTGGGTTCTAATTTTTGGCTTATATAGTAAAGGGGATTTTTAAAAGGAAAAGACTGAGGTGGGTAACGGGGGTCTAACGGAGGTCACCTTGGGTGGGTTAAGTGAAAAATTTCAAATCACGGGTAGGCATTGTTAAAACGGGCCAAACCACAGGTGGGTAAATTGCAATTTCCCCTTTCCTTTTCATCAATTGGAATCATAACCCATGACATCATCAACATCAACATATGGATCATGCTTAAGCAATGAATTAAAACTCACGGTCCATATTACCTCTCTTACACTCATGGCAAGCGGCTTCTTCAACAAGAGCCCATATTTACACAAAATAACAATAAAATTCAAGGTACGTCATCTTATCTTTGGCTTATGATCCAAGCTCATAAGTCTCCTTGGGGAAACTTTGGGAGTCGTGGTTTGAAGGGCCAAGAGGTATGTTCAGTAAAGGTCCAGCAATTTAAAGTTGATAAAAGAGACATGTTGCTTGGCGTGTCTTCTCTAACTCCCTAAGCTTTGACGAGATCGTGTGTAACGGGTAACATATAGTAAACATCTCTTATCACATAGCAATTTAGATGATAAAATTTTCCATTGCTCTTTTCTTAAAGTTTGATATTTATTATATGACAAATACTCAATATTTCCAGCCATCTAACTGCTGAGAAAATAACTGTTCATTCAATTCCTAGCTGTTGCTATACAAATTTAGAAACTTCATTATTCTACATAATCTCATTATTTTTTTCAACTAAAATCCAACTCAAACACGTGGCCTAATTTGATTGGCCATCTTTTATCTCTCTCTATACCAAATATTCATGATATCTCTAATATCCAGTTACTGTTTGCCACAATCAGACCATATGTTTCTTTGCTAGCTACCAAAGCAGAGCATTAAATACTCTTATTGCTCACCAAGATTATATCACAACACAATGAAGTCTTGACTAAATCTCTAAAACTTCATTAACTATCAACCAATCTTTCTATTATTTACTAGAAATGTGTTGTAATGGAACTTTGCACAAAAAACACAAACACCCAAAAAGGAAACAATTCCAATTGAATCCCAACAATGTATTCAGCACTTGATACCTGGTTGGAAGTGATGTCATCAGCCATTAAATCCCAACAGTGAAATCCCAACAACTAGCTGCTATTTCCAAAATAGCAAGATACTCTTGAAAGAGATCTTATCATTTTTCAGTCAAATCCATGAAATGACCTCTCCAGCAGTCTGAAATCACCTATCTGATCTCATTGGCTTCTGCCCAAAGCAAACAGCTGTCTTAAGACAGCTGTGACAATTGTCTCATGATAGCTATCACAGTTTTTCCTGACAGCTGGGACAGCTTTTTCATGATAACTGTCACAACTTTTCCTAATAGTTGAGACAGCCTTTTCAAAACAGTTGTGACAGCTGACCCATCAGCTTGAGCCTTACTGATTTTTTCTCATTTGGCTAAAACCAAAACCAACTATTGAAACTACTTTTCTCTTGCTAAAATACCTTCCTTTTCTATTGCTCTTTCCCCAGCAACTCTTACCCGAAATAGCAAGAACATCTTAAAGCTAAACATACCATTTTTGGCCAAATTTTAAGATGGATTCTTTGAAGATTCATTGCTGTTTGGGATAGATTTTGGCTGAGATTATTTGCTAAAATACCTCCTTAAACTCAGCTCTAAAGGGGACTTCTCATCAACACCTAAAAAGGGGGGAGACCAATGGAGGGGAACTCTCTCATAAAACTTTTCTATTCTCTCTCCCTCTAATGATCTTCTCAATTTCTTAATGAAATTCTTAACTTCTGAGTTATTTTTAGTTTCTAAATGAGGAACTAAACTCTTCAACCCATAGCTCACAAATGCCCTTCGTAAGTCTTCCTACATCATTCAGCAGAAAATCTCAGCAGTTTTGCTAAACACACTACAATACTATTACTCTCTTATACTCATTATCTCACTTTCCATATTCTAAAAATACATATATCTTGTTGCCCATATCTCTAAACATCTTTTTCATCACTTCTCTTACACAATTTCATACACACTTACTACACCATTATATATAATACACCACAACTCTTCTAAGCTCCACTCTCATACTCCTCCACTTTGAAATTCTATTGTTTTGCTGACCATAAGCATATCTCAATACTCTTTTCCACCTATCTTATAAAAGTCCTTCTCATAGAAGGCATGAACTTCTATTACTAAAGCTCTTCTCCTATAAGGCACCAAAATCTCACATCAAAGCCCTTCTCCTAGAAGAAATAAATCTAACTTACATAAAACTCTTCTCTTAGAAGGCACAAATACTCCATACAAAAGCCCTTCTCATGGAAGGCAACATTATTCATAATTTCACAACAACTAAAAGAGTATTGTCAAAGGGAAAACTCATTTAAGTGCATGATAAGAGGGGCAAGCTTAACCAGCCCCTATACACAGCTGGACATACTCTCTCTCCCTCTAGTTGCACCCATTTTTTCCCCTCAATCTTGAAGTTATCATTGCAAACTACCTCCCTACCGCTGTGGTCACTCTACTGGGATATTATCAACTCATAGAAGCTGTACAGCTGGGGCAGCAAACCATCAGAGATAAGTGACTCTACTTCCATATCTCTAAATATACATCATTGAATACATGATTACTTCACATTTAAATACGTATTACTTTATTCCAACTACTATTACAACTATTAACCAAGACTTAAACTCATTTAAATGCATGATAAGAGGGGCAAGCTTAACTAGCCTCTACCGCTGGCATTCTGCTAAAATCTTATCAGCTTACTGATGCTACACAGCTGGAGCTATAAACCATACAAAGATAAGTGACTTTATTTTCATATCTTTAAATTTACATCATTGAGTACGTGATTACTTTACCTCTAAATAAAACTACTTTATATCAACTGTTATTACAACTACTAATCAAAGCTATCATATTAAATGCATATTGTATATTTATTTGACCATTATCATGATTTTTAGTCTTTGGCTTTAATGGCTTTGTAGGTTTAAAAATATGCTGGTAGCCGTTGGACCACGTGGCCCAATGTTAAGTTCTGGACGCAACTCCCTAAATAGAACTTGGGCCTAGTAAGGTCATCCCTCCAACGGACCACACGTGGTTGGGTAACCAAAAAAGGCTCCCGAACACTCTCTTAACACCAAGATAATTCCCGCTCTGGTCAGATTCCCTTCTGGATTTCTTGATATATTCTGAAATTTCAAAGATGAAAAACATATTAGATCAAGTTAAACTCTAGCCTTAACAAACCACAATTCGAACACAAGCACAAACCATTTGCAACTTAAAGCCAAGTCTCAGATGGTACTAATTACAGAAGCGAAGTGTAAAGATAGAGACCAGAGTAGAGAAGGAAGAAACTGAACTGCAAATGGGTCTAGGGTTTTCAGTTTTTGGGTTTCTTGCATATGGTCTTAGTTAGGTTTTATAGATAGTATTGGTGTACAGTTTTAGTTGGGTTTTATATAGAGTATTGGTGTAAATTTTAAAAAATAGTGGAGGGGTAAAATTGTGAAGAGTGCAAAGCTCACATGGCAAGCTTTAAAGAAATCAACAAAAAAGTATATATATAGAATAGATGATATAATATCATTGAACTTGCAGAGATAATTAAACGGATTCCCCTTTCTAGTATGGAAGCCGAAGATTCACTCTATTAGCTTTCTCTCAAGATGGTAATTACACGTGCAAATTGGGTTACCGATTTTTGAAGTTTGCTTCTGAGCTGAGCTTTCACAAACCTGAGCTAAATTAAGACAAAGCTTTTATGGAAGGAAATCTGGTCCTTATATGTCCCTAATGAAGTCAAGAATTTTTTTTGTGGCAGGCTTGTCGTAATTCGCGGCCAACAAAAGCTCATTTGGTGTGTCGGATTGTGATTACTGTTATGGATATTAAGTAAATAAATAATAGAAGAACAAGGTTAACACAAAAGATAAATAGAAAATAGATAACTTGGAGGCACTATATCGTTTTTCTTAGACAATATTTGCCCCCCACATTATTGTTGCTAAAGGGTTATCGCAAATTTTTCCCTAAGATGCAACCAATATGTTGGGTTCTACAAAGAACAATTTTGTAGAATGACCACAAGATTTCTTGTATTTCTCTCAAACTTACTATTTTGTGGAGTTATCAAGTGAATATAAGTTTCTATTTATACCCATAGGTTATATTTCATTAAAAGTCACGTATGGAGAGTTAACATGTTTCATAAAACCGTTCACAAGACTTGAAACCTCTTCAAACTCTCTAAACAGTCATTAGAAAATTCTGCAGAAAAATCATGTTTCACGATTTTTGATCGATTGAGTGCTCTTTTCAATCGGTCGAATAGGAATCGAGTTGCGATTGAGACATCCGGAGACTCCAGGATTTTTCCTTATCATTTTCGATCGATCGAGCCAAAGTTTTGATTGATTGAAAAAGCTATATTTCGAATTTTCACTTAAAAAATTTCAGAACTTGAATTTTCACTTTATGAAACCATATTTTCCAAACTCAAACATCATTATTACAACCTATCCTTCTATATATCTATATATACAACAATTACTAATCCAGTGTGCGACAGATGTTGGTTTACTTCAGAGGATCCAGTTTGTGCTCTGTGGTCTTGTTTAGAGCTTAATGATGTATGGTCGGATGTTCAGCTATGGGGTTTCCGAGTGTCATCTCAGTTTGGAACTTTCAAATAGTTGGAAACGTTGGTTTCTAGAAGAATGAACGAATGCACTTGTTTTCTATGTTGGTCTAGTCTATTTGGAATCAACGAAATCAGATTAGACTCCATTAGCCATGTTGTAATATGCACCAGTTAGTTCAGATTTCAAAAGATCGGAGTTCTATGATGTTCAACCGATACTGAAGCCTCGTGCCCCAAAACCTCGGGTTGAATGGAGACCTCCACTTGCTAGATTGATCAAAATTAATATTGATAGAGCTGTCTTTTCTGACATGAACAAATCCAGATTTGGTGTGGTAATTCAGAATTCTCAAGGTTTTTTGGTGTTGGCCTCCCTTTTGCAAAAAGTCTCACAGGTTTTTAGCTTGTTGGAAGTCGAAACTTTGGCAGCCAAAAGAGCTATTCAATTTGCTATTGAATTAGACATTACCTTGGTTGTTTTAGAGGGTGATTCACAAGTCTTGATTTGGTATTTACAAAGTGGTGTTGAATTTTTGTCACCATATGGTTTACTTCTTAAGGATGTTTGTTTAGTTGTTAGTTTTTTTAATTAATTACATTACTCTCATGTTAAAAGAGAAAGTAATAAGGCTGCTCATAGTCTAGCTAGATTTGCTACTAATGTTCCAGACTTTCTTGTGTGGATAGAAAATATTCTACCACAATTAACTTCTATAAGCTGATTTAGCCAACATTTCTTAATTTTATACAATTCTATCTCGTTTCTCCAAAAAAAAAAAAAAAACAAAAAAACTTACAGTTGGAGGCTGGATACTTCCATTAAAAAAGAAAAAAGAAAAAACTTCTGAACATTTACTTTGTTACGGGCTTGTGGCCCTTGTTTTATTGGGGTCTTTTTTTTTTTTTTTTTTTTATTGAAAATAATTCAGCAGGCCGGGCCCAAGTGACAGAGGATAGGCTATTTCATTTTTGTAAAACTATGGGCTTCAATTTGATTAGACAGAGCATATGGGCTTTAACAAAGGGAACTCAAGTCGAGTCACACACGCCATTAACACTAGCCCTCTCAACCTCTACAAACCGCAGTTTTGTTTTGCTGAAAGAGAGAGACAGAGGCGGTGAAAGAATGGAGAGAGAGAGAGAGAGAGAGAGAGAGGGGGAGAGGATGGCAAATCTAGTTAATAATGATTTTTTGCTTTTAGATTTTTATTATGTTATCAAAAGGCTGTTTCTCTGTTATAATTTTGTATTTTTGCGGAGTTAGGGTTTTGAAACTTGTTGACTTTGTTTAATCCTGTAATTTTTTTTTTTTTGGGATTGTTCTAGGCTTCTAAAACAAAGTAAATTTGTTTATTATTCTCTGCAATTTAACAAATTGTTCGATTAATTTTTGAATTTGGTGTTAAGTTTGGCTTCTGGATATTTGATGGTTTACTCGATTTTTGATCGGATTGGTGTAAATCCATGTCATATTAGGGTTTTTTGACTGTTTCACCGTAGTGACACATAAGTAATTTTTTGTTTTGCTCGTCTATGATATTAGGGTTTGGGATGAAGCTAGAGATTGGCGAATCCTTTGAGCTGGAGGACCAACTAAGGTTTGGGATGAAGCTAAAGATTGGTGAATCATTGGAATTGGAGGATCAACTAGGTCCGCTTCACAAGCTATCTACAATGGAGTCCGTCACAGAACTTGCAATGGAGCCCGTCACAGAATCATCAGATGCCATTTTGAAGTCAAAGTAATTTCTAATCCTCAAACTATTTAGTTCTTTAAAATCAAAAGCTAAAATTCATTTTGAACCAGCTGTTTAATTGTTTAATTTTTAAATTATTTTCTCGACATGAAATCGAACCTTTGAAAACGGTTTTGAAAGTTAAATAAGAGATGTGTAACTCTTTATTTTGATAAACTCAACACAACAATTTTATGTGCAGCCCACAGTCGTTTGACTCACTATCGTATTCATAGACATTTTCTATTTTTATTATTATAATTGTTGTCTTTTTAATTGTTGTTTTTTTTTTTGTTTTTGGTCTTTCTAGATGTGATTTGAGCATACAACAATCATCAGATAAACCATCATCAGATTCATCTACAACCTCAAAACATTTTCAGAGAGGTGCCGACAGAACTTCAATGATGTTTGTCCTACTCTATGTCACCTTTCCTTGATAAACAAATCTAATTATTTTATTTGATCTGTTTTTTTTTGCAGTGATTGAAAAGGTTTTTATCCCTTATCCTTTGTGGACGTCCGAGGAAGCTCTTATGGATCAGATAAAGGGTTTTTCGCTTGATCTAGAAAAGGTTTCTCAGGATTTTGCTAAGCTAACTCCACCTGAGTTTTCTTCAAACATCGTTTTAAGGTTTATCCATTATAATGTGAGTTCACAATTTCCCACAACTATTTTTATATTACTTGTTTGTTCAAAATATTATATCCGGCTATACTTGGCCTTGATGATGTAATTCCTTGGTTGATATATATATATATATATATTAATATTACATTTTTAAAAATTGTTGCCTAGCATTTAAACCCCTCCTCCCTTTCTTTTATCACATGCCTCTTTTCTTTTAGAACTTAGATGAATGTATTCTGAAAATTAATTTGATTTTTCCTGCATTGGAAATTTTGTGTAGTTGATTCACTCGAGGCATTCATTTATTGAGATTTTTGTTTATGTGTTTCATATTTGTCCTCGTGAACATGAAGGATTTTCGTTCATTAATAATATTAATTACTTATCAATTAAAATATTTGTTCTCATTACTAGCTTTCTTGATGCTTTTCACAATTTTGAATTGGAAATGTTCCCTATTTTGTTTCTCCTTGTGTTCTTGTGTTTCATTGATCATTTTTGTTCCAACTGTATCAAATTTCAAATTTATACTTCCCCTTTTAGATTGTTGTTACTTGTGTTGCAAGTTCAAGGTAAGAAGTATATGTGTGCGCTATGTGCGTTTGCTTGCAAAATTCTTTTTTTAAGATTCAACTCCCATAATATGATAAATTCTAACAAATTTTTTATTTTTGGTTTTTGCTTCAGGATAAAAGTTATGACTTTAGCTTGGAGGTATGACTTTTAAGTTTTTTATGATTTTCTTTACTTTTTAAGTGTCATTAGCTCGACTTTAACTTGTAGTATTTGAATGAGGGTTCAGATGGGTGTTCGATTCTAGGATGGTTATATTATACTGTTGAGGTTTTGATTAATTCGGTACTTCCAATATAATTGTGAGTATACCTAACTTTTGATTTGCACTGGATTAATTGTAGATGCGATGAAAGCTAACCCTGGGAAGAATCGGCCTCAAAAGAGAATCTGTCAAAGGAGTCTTGGTCCAGCTTTTCTTGGTCGAAAGAGAAAAGTTAAGCGTAGCATACCTATGCATGATCCAAGTGTTGACCTTTATGGGTATGAGGTACTTTTAGACGGTGTTGAAAAGCGTTACTGGCGTATGGTTTTAAGTAGAGCCTTTTTCGATGAAGAAGTCAATATTGATGATGATGATATATGGGACGATGAAGGCAGATGTTACTATAAAAACCGAATGGCAACTGAATGGCAACTGAAGATGATTTTTGCTTTTGGTTCTAGCATTGTAGACGGTGTTGAAGGTGACTATGGTTGCATTATTGGTGAGCATGCTCTAGATATAGGATCTTGAAGTCGCTTAAGATATACATGCTTGTCTATTACATGTTGACCTTCAAGCTTGTCACATCCTAAAAATAAAGTAGTAATAAATGAACATGTAGGATCTGCTCCACATCTGCATTACAAAAAATAATAGCATCATCGGCAAACAACCGGTGCAAAAAAACATTCCCCTCCACCCCTCCTACCATCAGCTCATTTATAAAAAATACAAGCATAGCAAATTGATGAATCAATTAAGACAATCAAATCTAATAAAAAGCATGGCTACAATCTAACATAATATCATGATATGCTATGATTCCTATAAGTTTAAATGCAGGGGGACACACACATCCACACCAAGCTTCAGGCCTACATGACAAAGTTTTCCTCAAAAAGGTCTACATGACGAAGATACATAGAATCATTTCGCAAATGTTACCAATTCTTGCTAACATGCAAAGGGAATCTCAATCAGTTGGAGATTACTATTCCACATGCAGAACAATCCAACTAACCTTTTTATAGAAGTCTGGCGGTGAGAATGGATCAAAATGTGTTTGGCTAAAATCCGAGTGCCATCCATCTCTCATGTATGGTTTCACCTGATAATCAGCATAGATGCTCTAAGAAGAGTTCATAAAAACAATCTCATTCACTTCTAAGATTAAATGATGTGCTCACCTTTAATGTCTTCTTCACTAGCAAGGTCCTTTTGGAATCAAATACCTCGTTACGAGGACCCGTTTGCATCAGGAAATCAGGTTTTTTTTCACATAGCCACACTCTCCATTGGCTCTAAACATCCCATGCATCAACCAGAGTGATTTGCCATATCCCTGATAAAGGAAAACTCACATGTTAATAAGAATTGTCTGGTGGGGATCAGATGAATGGAAAACTCACTTGTAAAAATTTCTAAACAATATCATTGGAAAAAAGTAAGCATCTAATTGGAACACCCTTAATGCATGATCAGGGAAGCATCTTTATTTGTAAGGCCAAGATATTTGATGGTGACCTCATTTCCTGATTAAAATTGGCCTTATCTTCTTTACCACCTGTACTCTTTTGCATGATAGTTCTCTATGTCAATTTCAAAATAGCATCCACTTGAGCAAATGAATTGACAAACCAAAGAGAAGCAATTTTTGAAGTGATTCTTGCCATAGAAAATTAAACTCAAGCAAGTGAGAAGGAGAATATAAAAGGGCCCTCATGTGGCAACGAGATCAAGAAAGTTTAATAAAGTGGAAGGTCTTACATACGACAATTTTCACATGACACTCTATTTTGTGGGATAGGGGTGGGGTTTATGATTTGGATCAGTGCAATTGCCATACATATGGTCTATCAACTTGCTTTGAGTGAAATGTAGCACTAGTTGATCAGAAATTTACGAATTTCACACTTCAATGAATGTTGACAAAGTTTCTACCATCAATTTATACAATGAAAACGTCAAAAACAACAACAAAGCCGTAGTCACATGATAAAAAATATAGCAAAACAGATGCTGGAGTACAGCCCAGCAAGGTTCATTTGAATTATGTTTTTATTTGAATACTGAAACTTGAACCTGACCTCCATTAAATGCAACCATCTGAGCCCCATGCTTCCACCCAATGTGTGGCTTGTAATTAGAGGAGGTGGCACATTTTCCTTTGGGGTGCACTCTTAGTAAATTTCTCTGCGTGAACCTAGAAAGCATAAGAAGCAATATCAGAACGAATTTTCCAGGTGAATGTAGACAATAAGAATGCTATAATGTCCTGCAATTAGCTACCATCAATTAGCTAGATACATACCTCACAACCTCAGTTCCATGAGATGTGGCAGCTTTCTGAAGTTCCTGTTCACCCAAACTAAGTCGTTTAACTTCATCACCTGCAACACTCGATGCATCTTTTAAACTACCCTTGGGTTTACCAGCATGGATTGTAATCAAACGTTTGTATTTTGGTGCAGATTGCTGGACTGATTTGTAGTCACACACATTAACATCTTCGTCATCTTGATCATTCTGGCTCTGCCATCCATCAAAAGGGTCAACGTAATTATGCATGCTTTGGGAATAAAATTGCAAAGACAAATATCATATCCCAGCTCACTCTCTCATCCACTTCAGGCCCCTTAGGCCTTAGCTGATGCTTTTTCAGATGATTCCATTCCATTAGTCAAGATTCTTCCTTTGTTTTTGATATGCTTCGTTTCAAGGTATTCTTTAGGTGGTTTGGTAGAAATAACAACACAATGTTTCAATGATTCTGGTGAAGGGAATTCAGCTAAGCATTCTCCCTGGGGTAATACAGCATTTCTCCGAATATTTGAGTCACCATCTACATGAAATATGACTTGAGGTTACAACAATAAAACACTCCAAATTTAAATATTAATGTGAAAATAAAAAAAAAGAGGCTAACCTCAGTAACTTTGGCCCGAAGGTCATGGGTAAGGTGGTCTTCTAGAGTTATGATGACAGGGTATGGAGATTTCACAAAAGCATGCTCTTTAATGGACTGCAAACATCTGATGAGCTTCACAGGAGTGGTCAGAGTCCTAAATTCAAACAATGGTGTAGAATAATAAGATGGACAAAGAACAATGTCAATAAGTTAAGAACATATGTTATTAGATGAGGAATTCATCTCTCATGACATTGGTCACATATAGATACTTAAAAAACTTATAGCACAACAAAGAAACAAATAGACACAAGAAAATAACTACATAATCAAATGAGATAGATTTGAGAATCAGCTTGTACCTTCCATGAAGAACATTAACATCATCTTTTGTAGAATTAGGCCATAAATCAAGTTCAATTACTACACCTCTTTGCAATGCCTTTATAACCGGGGCATCGCTCAATCACTGCTGAGTTGATTCCCCAGTTAGGTAGGAATTGTGCCCTGTATATATGAAATAATGTGACAATGGAGCATTCATATCATGGTGTACCTGGAATGACATAATTTGTCAAAAACAAACCTAAAGTGGTCCTTATACTAGAGTTCTTCAAATTAAGAAAGGTAAATGATTAGTAATAAAAAAGAAAAGAAAGGTAAATGATTAGCATGACAAAGGTAGGGGTGTCAAATGAGTGGGCTTGGGTGGATTTGGGGCGGGCATAATTGGGTTGGGTATGTAAGACCCATTTACTGTTAAAACCCATTTAACAAATTACTTCTAACCCAAACTCAACCCAAACCAATTATTATGGGTAAACTCCAACCCACCAAATTACCCAATAATTAAAATTACCAAATGCCCTTAAAGTGAAAATAACCAAAGTACTCAAAAATCTTCTAATATGACTAAAATATTTTCAAAATCTAAAAATTACTAAAATACCCTTGAAACTTAAAAAATGTCTGAAAGACCCCAAAACCTAAAAAAAAATAATTACACGAACTGGCTTAGTTTAGGGTTTTTTTTTTTTTTTTTTTTTTTTTTGAGAATCCACTGGCCTAGTTTAGTTGAATCCTATATTCTCTGTCTAATAAAATTAAAGCCCATGTTCTTACAAGAAGGAAATAGCCCATCCTCTCTCACTTGGGCTTGGCCTGCTGAATTATTTTCAATAAAAGAGACCCGATAACTTTCTTCTAAAACAAGGTCCACAAGCCGATTACAAAACAAAATTAATTTGACGTTTTTGTATTCAAATAATAATTGAGATAAGTTACATTTATATTGGTTTTTTTTTTTTTTTTTTGGGATTAGTTTTTATTTAGGTGTTTGGGTTAGATTTGATTTTGATAGTGGTATTTGGGTTTGAATTGATTTTGTTTTTGGATATTAATTTGTGTTAGATTTTGTTTGGTTTTGTTTTGAGCATTTTGGTTAAATTGGTTTTGGATATTTGTCAATGTTTCTTGTAAAACATAGAAAAAGAAGCATGATTATGAATCAAAGCCATGCGTAGTTGGTAGAGATGGAGAAGTGGAATTATGAAGAAAGGAGGGGTATCGTTGCATATTGCTATATAAATGAAATATTTAGAATTCGTTTGGTATACGTGTTTAAAAACTGATTGTTGTTTGAAAATATTTATGAAAATACGTGTGGGTGAAAAAGTGTATAAAAATACATGTAATATTGTTTAAAAACTAAAAATAGTTGTTTGAAAACACAAACCAAACACCCCCTTAATATCTTGAGTGTTTTGAGATTTTTTTTTTATTTTTTTTTTTGGTTGGGGTTAATTACCATATTTGTTTAAGATTCCTAACTGGTATTTGATAGAATGCCTCTGAGAGCTATACTCTCAAGTGTTTGTTCTCTGTTATTGTTGGTAGTAGGAGTTTTAATACATGCATTTTTTGTTCATGGAATCTTTTAACCTCATAACCAAGAGCATTGTACTTTAGTGGCATTATCTGGTCTTCTTTTGTAAAACTAGGCACAAATCGAATCCTCCCTCCCCACTTATTGTAACAATTATCAAACAATTATGTTTAAAGCTATAAAGTTAGAGTTTTCTCGTTATGCAGTGCAAGTGTCAGTTAGCAACAGTTAGAAGCTGCCAAGGGGAATGAAATTAACTGAGCAAACCAGAAATCTCAGTTGAGTCAGTTCAATTGGATTTGAGCACAATTTTAACTGTATTATTAGTGAATTTCTCTCGGCCGAATTAGGACATCATCCAACTTACGCTTGGCCGAAGTATTTTCTCAGCACAATCAATTGTCCAAAAAGGCTACCAGTGGCAAGTGGGGAATGGGAGATCTATTTGGGTATGGCAAGACAGGTGGCTACCTCAACCATCCACTTTCAAACTAATTTCTTCACCAGATGGGGTACCTACGGATGCAAAAGTCAGTTCTCTCATTGATCCTTTAACAGGTACTTGGCATATGGATATGATCAAGCAGGCGTATGATGCTGCTCGAATCTAAAGCATTCCCCTAAGTTCTAGACAGCCAGAAGACCGCTTAATTTGGGCATTCACGCCCAAAGGAAACTTCACGGTAAGGAGTGCGTACAAGGTTGCTCTTTCCGCTGTCTCAAGCCCAAATACTGGTACATCAGATGGACACAAATGGAAGTCATTCTGGAAATCTCTTTGGCGTCTCAATGTTCCTAACAAGATTAAGTCTTTTGCCTAGCGAGCAAGCAAAAACATACTCCCCACTAAAGCGAATCTATTTCATCGTAAAGTGATCGACAATCCGACCTGTGAAGCCTGCGGATTGGAAGCTGAAAGCTCTGGGCATCTATTCTGGAACTGTGAAAAAACCTGGTCTATATGGGAATTATCTGGTCTCCCTTTGGACATGAATGGGCTACGATTCCAGGAATTTATTGATTTCCTATGGCATCTCAAGTTTGTGCAGAATGCTAACAGCGAAATAATATAGATAGTTGTCGCTGTTGCTTGGAGCATTTGGTATAATAGAAACGCAACTCGGTTAGGAAAGACCAGTCAAAATGGGAGCATAATTATCCAAAAGGCAAAAACTCTAATTGATGAGTTTCAAGTTGCTAATTTTCAGCCTTCTATACCTGTAGTGGATAAACCCGAAGCCTCCTTGGTTCAAAATCAACATGGATGGGGCGGTCTTTGCACAGCAGCATGCTTCGGGGCGGGCGTGGGTGATCACGAAGGCCTGGTTGTGGCAGCTCTAAGGAAGAAGCTTTGGTATCTTTTGGGCCCTTTGGAGGCCGTAGCGAAGGCAATGGAGGAAGCTGTTGAATTTGCATGGGATGTTGGAATAAGAGATGCGCACTTTGAATGTGACTCAATTTTAGTTTCTGATGCTCTGAGAGGACTGACTATTCCACAAGTTTCTATCAGCAATATTATTTGCCATCGCTGGGAAGTTTTTTGCTATGTGCAATTTTTGCATGACAAGCGAGAAGTAAATAAATTAGCGCATATTTTAGCTCAATATACTTAAGGGTTAGATAATTATGTAACTTTGGGTAGAGAAAAATCAAGTTTTCAATGAGTCAGCTTTGGCTCACAATATATTAAAATTATCTTCATCTTAACAAAATTACTAGTCTTTTCATAAAAAATAAAAAAAATAAAAACTATTTTTTAATGTTCCAACAAAAACACCCATAATTCAAATTCGTTCTTCTCCAATAATTGAATTATCACAATAAAGAAACTTGTGTCTAGGTGTTTCTAGAAAACTTGATAACTTTTTTTTTTTTAATAATCTAGAGAAGTCCAAAAATAACAATACATGGACTAGGCGACTAGCAATAAGTCATTGCAAAAATGAGAAGAAAATCGAAGGCTAATTTTCAATTCCACGAAGTTTATAATTGAGCATATTCCTGACCCTTTTCTGGATATTTTAAACTTGTCTTTTTAATTTGAACATTTTGTGAACCAATCATTTAACATTTGTAACATTTTTTTCCTCTTTATTTCTGACAAGTGAAATAAAAAAAATATTTTATAATTAGGAAGTAAAATATAGTTGGATAGTAGAGAATATAAACTCTTATTAATATATATATATATATATATATATATATATATATATATAAATTGGCATCTAGAATCTAGATTCTAGAATTCTTTTAGTCTCGAAGCATTTTGGCATTTTTTTTCCCTTTCCTTAAACTAAAGAAAAATGTTTCAGTTTCTCAAAAAAGAAAAAAAAGAAAAGAAAAAAAAGAAAAAATTGTTTCGAAGAAGAAAAAAAAGGACCAAGGATATTATTATTTATAAACTGTGAAGAAGAAGAAGAAGACTTGACTTTTCTTTTTCTTTTTTTCCTTTCCAGCACTTGAATTTTTTTTTTTTTTTTGGGTTTCTTTTTTCTTAGTTCAAAGAGATATTAGATTAATTATGTCATACTTAAAAAAAATTAAAATATTCAAGTGTAAATAGTGTGATAAATAATCAAATTTCACATAACTTAATAATGATAAAAAAAAAAAAGTTGTTAATATAATGTTATTTGACTCATTTGAGCTTAACCCACAAACTTAATATTATTATTATATTTTTTTTCCCAAAAAAATATTAATATTGTATTGAACCCTCTTTAAAGTTTAAAAAGTATTAATATTATGTATATATGAAAATTTCAAATTAAAAAAAATGGATGCATATTAATATAATTTTCTAGGTTCTAGATGGGATAAAACCAAACCCTCTTACGCAATTGCATTGTTAAATTGAATTCATATCTTGGTTTGGTGTTTTCTAGTGGGTCCATAACATATATTTGAAGATGCTAAAATTCGTTCAAAACTTGACACATAAGCAGGTGTAGAGTTAGGGCTTGATTCAAAGAAAAAGGTTTGTTCAAACAAAACAATACAATGACTAGCAAATGCATGACAGTGATCAAATAAAAATTAATTAGTATTGGCCAAATCTATTCAAGGACTTTATTTTTTATTTTTATTTATGATAAGTAAAGAATTTTATTAATGAATAAAAATACTTCAAGTTCAAGGGAACAATTATGAAACACCCAAACAAAAGTCTCAATAAATGGATTACTCAAGTCAATCAACCACACAACAATGTATATTGCAGGAATAATCAAATTAATTTTCTGAATACACTCATCTATATTTTAAAAGGAATGAGGCTAGTGATAAAACAAAGAAAGGAGGGGTTAATATACTAGGAAACAATTTTTTTTAATAGGTAATGTGGTACCTAAATTCAGTGGTGCTTCCTATGGGGGAGGAATTTGGGCTCCCAATTTATTTGTTGGTGGGTTTCCTTGCACTCCTAATAGGTATAGCTTCAAACGCTACCTTGACAGCTTAATCCTGTAAGTCTTGCTCCTCCCACGCCTAGTCCCTACAGTTCCCTGATTCCTTCTCTCTCTTTCCCTCCTATTTTTTTACACCCCTATGTTTTCCAACCACCTTCCCATTCATCCTCTCTTCCTTTTTATAGTCTCCCCTTAGTGGGGACCCATATGATTACCTTTTCATCGGTTCCTACATAGCCCCCACTTCTACCTAGAATCCCTAGAAAATTGGTCCATTCTTAAGATTTTCTTGAAATTTGCACTTGACGCCAAACAGTGCCTGGCAGGGGATTTCCCCAAGGCATTAACAGCGCTCAAGGACCAACCCAAGTATTGATTGCTCCCCCCTTCGGCCATCCCCGGCCTACTCATCGATATTGGGCTAAGCCGAGCCCAATTATGGTAGGCCACCTCCGAGTGCCGATCCTATGTTCTTGGTACTATTGTCATTGGGCTAGGCCTACCCTAACAATGCTGGGCCAGTACTAGTCATCGACCCTAGGTCCCTACAGGTAATATCAATATAAAAAGTTATATCAACCAAGAAATTACATCATCAAGGCCAAGAATAGCCTGATATAATATTTAATTAATATAAAAATTCTACTGGGAAATGGTGAACTTGCATGATAATAGGTAAACCTAAGAATAATGAAAATTATGAACTAATAGCTTATTGCAACAAAATTATCATTGCAATAATGTGATATAAATTATTTTACAATCTATTGCAATGATAAACATGAAATTGCAATAAAAATATTATTATAATAAATTGATATCAATTATTTTACAATCTATTGCAATGATAAATATAAAATTGCAATGAATATATCATTAAAATAACCTAATATTAATTATTTTATAATCTATTTTACAATCTATGTTCATAGTAATCGCAAAGTTTTTTTTTTTCCCTAATTTAGATGCACCAATCATTAAAATTCACGGTACGGTGTTTCTAACATTTCCAAACTTAGGTCCCCTATTTCTGCCCACAACTATAGTATCAACATAATATACATTTATCACTTTTGGAATCTCAAATCCCAAGATTATTAATATCACGGCAACTTTCTCCTTGATTGTATCAATAACAATTAGTCTCAATAACTTATAATTTCCTCGATTGCAATAGAGGTTTTAATATCCTAATATATTATGAAAAATTGTTATAATAACTTAAAATGAAGTTATCATTGCAATAAATTGATATTGGTTATTTTTGCAATTTATTGCAATGAAAATTATGAACTAATTGCAATGAAGTTATCATTGCAATAATATGATATAAATTATTTTACAATCTATTGCAATAATAAACATAAAACTGCAATGAAGATATTATTGCAATAATATGATATAAATTATTTTGCAATCTATTGTAATGAAAAATATAAAATAATTATCTATTACATCAAAGATATTATTACAATAATTTGATCCAAATTATTTTAAGTAATAATGAAAATGAATAAGCATAGCAATAATCTGATATAAATTATTTTACAATCTATTGTAATGACAAATATAAAGTAATTATCTATTACAACGAAAATATTATTAAAATAATTTGATCCAAATTATTTTAAGTAGTAACAAAAATGAATAAGCATAAGCTAATATACAAATATGACCAACATGGGAAGTGTTTGGAATAGTCACCAAACAGTCAAGTTCATTACATAAATATCTTCAAAATTAGAATTTTAATCACAAGGTGGCACAAGTCTTTGACTATTACAATTGCGCTTCCTACACAAAATTTTAGTCAAGTTGCATAAGTATTTTGCCTCTTGTTTGATAAATGCAATTAGAGTTCTTGCAATATGATCTTTGTTAGCCCATACTAAAGATGTAACAAAATGTTTAACACTTTTCCAAAGTTCCTTATCAACCTTCAATATAACTGAGAATTTTTGCTCATGATTCTGGCACTTGAATTATAGCTTGCTCGGTTTTATCTAAATTTCAATACCAGCTGTTTTGCATTCCACTTGTGCTTCATAATAGCCAAATGAAGTCTAGACATATGTGATGCGCCGAGGAATACACAAGGAACATTTGGCAAAAGCAATTGGGACTACAACTATGATAGAAGGGTAATTTAATTCCCAATGCTTAATGATCTTCCTCGGGCTTGTATGTTCATAAATGTCTTTAAGCTCCTCATCACCCCCTTGCCCATATAAAAAAATTAGCATAGTCATTTATATTGCAATCATAAACCAAGCCAGGATCCTAAGCCTTATCAAAGCTTAAAAATCCTGCCCTTTTAGCAAATATATCGAGCTTCTTTTGAGGATTATGGGTTGAGAAAATAAAAATGGTGTAAGATCTTTTCAAAAGATGAAAGAAAAAAATAAATACAAAATTCATTTACCGGTTCATAAGAGCAAACTTAATCCAAGATGGCGAAGAGTTTCCGCTCAAATCAATATATATATATATATATATATATATATATATATAAAGTATAGACTTTATGTAGAAGAGTATGAGTTTGTGCCATGTGGCACATTTCTTGAATTTTTATTATTATAAAGTGTACTTTTTTTTTTTACGTGAATCTTTACATATACCTTAAACTCTATACATTTCACTTCCTTAAATACATCTATTTCATAATGATAGTGGCTAATCAATTTTATCATTTTTTTTTTCATGATCTCATTTGTAACATTTTAAACCATTATCTATTGCTCCACATACCAGCTCAAACAAGAATGAAGTCAATAGGAGGGCAACAAATTCAAGATCTAACATTGTCATAAAAAAAATAAAATAAAAAATTGCCTAATTGATAAAAAATGGTTTTGGCCAATTAAAGTTTCAAAGTGTGCAACATCATCACGTGACACTTGTGAGGGTTATTTGAAACAAAATTTAAAAATTTAGAAATTTTTGAAAAAGTTAAGAGTCACTATTTATTTTAATGTTTTTAAGGAAAAATAAAATGAGATTTAAAATGCATTTTTATCAAATTTTCTCTAACCCAAAGATAAGGTGAATTAGTTGCATACAACTTTCTTTAAAGATATCTGCCCTTCAAAAAATCTATTTAAAGATATTTACATTTTAATTGAGATCTTGGAGAATATAAACCTATTTATTAAGAGTCTTATAGTTCAAGTAACAAGTCTTGGTCAAGTAAGCAAAAATCAAATCATGTATACCTACACAAATGTCCACTAGCACAAAGATGTTTTATTAACAAATCACTCTATTTGAGATATTAATATTATTATGCAAGTATAGAAACAAGTACCTCAAATTCTTTTCCATCTATAACCATAGTAGTCATAATTTTTTTTTATTTTTTTTTATTTTTTTTTTCTGATTCAAGTGTGCCTACTGTTAGAATCTAGGGTGTAGTGTTTCTAACAATTCCAATCCTAGGAGTATTATTTACACAAGTAGCTACAGTCAATATGTTTGCCTCCATGGCAAGAAATAATCCTACAACTATAGCATCAAGATGATATGGACTTATCACTTATGGAATGCTAAATCCCAAAGCTATTGATATAATGTCAACTTTCTCCTCGATTACAGCCTTAAATGCATCCACAATGTCATCAAATTCCATACCAAAGTCTGATTCGAAATCAGTATCAAGTTGGTGAAGAACTTTTTTTTCTTTTCCATATAACTTTGTATACATAAATTTCCACACATGGGGCTGTGCCTTCAATCGTTACCAAAAAGGTGTCATACAATTTTGTTTCAATTTTCCTTCCTGTCGCCAATGCAACAGAATGGGTGCTATGACCTTTTACATCGAGTACTGTATTATACTTACTATCACGTCCTTTATCTCCATTCTTACAAAAACACAAAGCATTTCGAATGATGCTGCATTAACATTAAATGTAATTAACATTTTAATGAAATCTTTGGCCCAAAAAAATCAATTAATAACTTGTATATCATGATTCTCAATTAATAAAGTCTACTATCATTTCCTCTCCAAAAAAAAAGTCCTACGTGTTTTTCGGTGCTAAAACATTCCAATCAAACGCTTGCCGAACTATGTCTTTATTAAGTAAGAATACCGAAAATCTATTATCAATATCGGAATCAATTATGGCAATCTTTATCTTTTTGATTTGCTAGACAAAGCAAAAAAATGAACAAAGTAAATTTCTACAAAGCTCAGCTTGTAAGAAATTAAAAACATTGAAATAATATTTAAATTAAAATAGCACTGCTTACAATAATTTTATATAAGTCAAGTCAAACAATGAAACTAACCTTCTCTAGTTTATCAAAAAAAAAAAAAAAAAAATCTTCTCTACTTTTATTTAGCGGAAAAAAAAAAAAAATCCTTTATGCCTTCTAAAGAGTAAAGACTAAAGCGTAATGACTTGGTATTTTATCATCTATCTCTATTGAGCTTTTTGACATTTTTTTCCTAGAAAAAAAGAGCAATTTGCCTTTTTCTTCCTTATTGAGACGTAAAATTTGCCGTGTCCCAGTCATATCGGATTTATAAAAAAAAAAAGAAAAAAAGTAGTGTGGGACGCGTGTACAACCGCGTCCAAGCTGCACCTCACATCCTAGTTGCGTCTGACACAAGTACGGCAACCATTTAGCCTCTCCTGTGCTTACTAGTCCATATAAAAAAAAAGTATGCATCATGACTACCTAAAGTTGTAATTTGAAATCTTGAGATTCCAAAAATGAACAAAAAATTTAAAACAAGATTTACATGTGCAATACGTGATGGGGTGGAGCATGCATGTGATATGGATACTTTTTTTTTTTTTTTCTAAGCTATGTCCCATATCTAAAGATTTTAAGAGGAGGTCTACAACTATAAATAAACTCAAATAGGAGCATACTCCTAACCAAATGTCAGATCAAACAAAAGGTTCAGTGTTTGGAACACTCACCTACATTTAAATGATAGCCAATTTCAATATAAAAAGACCAACAAATTTGTGCATATACCTCTTTTTCTTTCGCAGACATCGTTTGGAGCTCTACAATAAACTTTCTTTCTTTCTCATATTTTTTAAAGGTATACTTTGGAGCTCTCCCTTCACGTCAATTGGAAGCACCTGAAAATATCAAGTAAATTATTAGTATTATGCCTGTGCACAAATTATTAAAAGAAATTAAATTGTATATGAAAATAAGTTACTTTAAAAAAAGGAACATAAGTTATTCCAAGTTACATGGTGAAAAGCACATTGTGTAACAAATTTTTATATATAAAAAAAAAAACTTGTACAATTGTGATAGACCAAGAATGTATTGACCCCTTGTGATGAATTAACCAATTAATTAGCTAAGTTAATAGTGTTGCTTAAAATTTTTGGCAATTCTCTCTCAATAATTGTGAAAATTTCAAGTAGTAATTCAAAAGGTAATTTTATGTTTTATGCTCATGTTTTGATTGCGTATTTGTATGATGGATTTGGGTTGTAATTTATAAGTTGTTTAGGATATTAAATATAGTGTTGTGTGTAATTTATGAAGTAGTTTAATATAATTAAAATAAACAACTACTTACTGAATATTAATAGAATTAAAATAAACAACTACTTACTGAATTAAAATAAAAATATTAATAGAATTAATTTTAATGCACCATAGTTTAACTACTTGCTGAATCTCAAAACAATTATAAACAACTAACTTTTTATAATAGTTGTTTAACTAACAACTATTATAAAATAAAATAAAAATAAAAAGTTTAACTAACAACTATTAGAGCATTCGTAGTAGACGTTGCAAAATTTATGCCATTTTACCACACCAAAAGCCTACTTTATTATTTTACCACATCATTTTACAATATCCCATTTATCAGATGTTCTATATTTTTATTACTTCATTAAAATATTATTTCTTAATTCTTATTTTATTATTTCTTTATTATTTGTTTAACGGTAACATTTTGTCCACAACCTAAATCTCATTTTCAAATCTCTTCAATTCTAACGGTAACATTTTCATCTTTTTTTTTTTTTTTTTTTTTTTTATAGAAACCAGATAGCTTGGGCTTCAATATACTCAATAGAGTCAATAAAAACAAGTTTGTTCATAGTTTCATACACACCATCTACCTGGGCTCTAAAACGGTAACATTTTCATCTTATTTTTATTTTTATTTTTTTATTTTTATTTTTAGAAACCAGATAGCCTGGGCTTCAATATACTCAATAGAGTCAATAAAAACAAGCTTGTTCAAAGTTTCATACACACACATGACACACCTAATCTGAACTTCTATAATTATGTTTTCATTCTAATTCCCAGTAGTGGTAGCCATATCCTCAGCCTATGGTGGGTATAACACCAACCTTATATACAAACATTCCCCTTTTATTGACATGGGCATCAAATTTTGGCCTGTACAAATTTTGGCCTTTTTTTGGCCTATACAAATTTTGGCCTGTACACCTGCTGCCCTGTACAAATTTTGGCCTTTTTTGCTAGTAATCCAGCCACACTTGCTACCCTGTACAAAGTTTGGCTTTTTTTGCTAGTAATATTTTTTGCTAAAGCATCAGCCACAGTATTACATGCATGACAAAATTCTGAAAACTGAAAATACTCTTAATTCAACAATACTCTTAACTCAAATGAAAATAAGAAAACAATACTCTTAATTCAACAATCTAAAAGCCAACCTGTCAAGTTGAAGTTGTTTCAACTAAACTAAACTACCAATGCAGTCCATAAAAAACTTACACAAATAACTCATCCAATAACATTAACTCATACAGAACCAATTGAATTAAACATAGTTGAGCTTGCCACTTCCTTGATGACAAATGGTATTTAAATTTAACACAACAAAACAATTGGCTAATACTAAACTTAACATAACAAAACAACATAGCCAATGAGTTTTAATGGTAGCTTCAGAAAAACAAAACGAAACAAATAAACAAAATCAAAAGTTTGAATGGCAACTCTATAAAGAAGAGGGGACAAATAAACAAAACCAAAAGTTTTCATGACTCTCCTCGTAATTGCCATAAATGTTCAACGAGATTCATTTGGAGTTGAGAATGAACTTCTCGATCCCTAATGCATTGATGAACTTGAATGAACTCTGTATATTCATTTGTTGGCTCACGTGACATTGATGTACATGAAATCTCATCAATTTGTTCATAATCTAAGTCCACTGCTTCAGCTTCATCTCGCTCATCTTCAACAATCATGTTATGAAGAATTATACATGCTTTCATAATATCCTGTAGTGTTTTATGATAGAAAAACCATGCAGGTTCACGTACAATTGCAAATCGTGCTTGAAGCACTCCAAATGCACGCTCTACATCCTTCCTATATGCCTCCTGAGCTTTTGCAAATAATTTTCTTTTTGGTCCTAGTGGCCTTTGGGATTGTTTTCACAAATGTTGACCATTGTGGATATATGCCATCGGCAAGATAATATCCCATTGTGTAATCATGACCATTGATTGAGTAAGTAACTGCAGGAGCACGTCCTTGTGCAAGCTCTTCAAATACATGAGACCGCTCCAACACGTTAAGATCATTATTTGACCCAGGTAACCCAAAAAATGAGTGCCATATCCAAAGATCATATGAATCCATTGCTTCCAAAATAATACTTGGCTCATGAATATGACCACAATACATCCCTTTCCATGTAGTTGGACAATTTTTCTATTTCCAATGCATGCAATCAATACTTCCCAACATGCCTGGAAATCCACGGTTTTGGCCATGAGCTAACAATCTAGCGATGTCTTCATTGTTTGGTGACCTCAAGTACTCCTCTGAAAAAATAGCAACCACTGCTACAACAAATTTTTTCATATTGGTTATTGCAGTGGTTTCTGCTATTCTCACATATTCATCCATAAAATTAGCTGCTACTCCATAAGAAAGCATCCTAAGTGCAGCGATCATCTTTTGAAGGGGAGATAGACCAAGCTTTTTGGCAGCATTTCTTTTTTGGGTAAAGTAAGGTTCATGAACTTCTACCTTAGATAGGATTCGAAGAAAAAGAGAACGTCTCATTCAAAATCTCCTTCGAAATAAGTTGGGAGGATATACAGGTTCTTCGGCAAAGTAGTCATCATAAAGCCTTCTATGGCCTGCCAAATGATTACGATCAATATACCGACGATGCTTACGTTGTGATGTCGAACCCGTAAGAAGTTTTATAATTATCTCATCTTCATCTAAGTCATCATCAAGCAATTTACGAAAAAAAAAAACGACCCATAGAGATAAACTATAAGAAAACATTAGAAAGTAAATATCAATATAGATGTCATTATCATAATATGAAATGAAATCAATAACTTTAAAAGAAAGTTTGATTGCAATATCTTATAAAAGAAGGATAAGCACATATCATATAAAATCTATAATCTATAATGTGACTTTAGCCAAACGGCAACAATTTATATGAAACAATTAAAAATGTAAAAAGGTTGAAAAATCTAAGTAAATGAAATATAAAGTAGTCACTATAGGGCACACCTAAACAGAACAGAGCAATCCCTTTCATCTCTCAAATATCACCCCCAACCAGTAATTCTCACTAATTTGTTTTAATACGCACAAGTTACTGATTATGCTATGAGATGTGTCCAATGGAATATCTAGAAAGAAAGTTCCTTGTATATACTCCTAATCTAAATATATCACTCTGCTAGATAATATATATTCTTTTATGTGGAAAATGTAAATTCCTTTTCTTTTTCTTTTCCCCATTCTGATTTATGAATATAAGCACATTGCTACTCTTTGGTTAAGTAGGTTTCTTTACATCATGTTTGATAGCACCAGTGGGTATGAAGTTACTAATGGAAGAAGTTAAGAAAATTTCAAAGTTACTAAAGTACTTGTGTTATTCTGAGTGATAGCTTCAAAAGCATTACACAACCAAGTATTTGAATATTGAATATTGAAGATTGACTACAATGAAAACATATCTAACTACACAATAGTATTTGACTACACAACCAAGTAACAATGAAAACATGGTTGACTACACAACAGTATCAATGACTACAATGACTACACAACCAACCAAGTAACAATGACTACACAACCAACAGTATTTGACTACCCAACAGTATTCCAGGTAACCAAATTCAAAGAGAAATAATGAAAACATATATTTGACTACATAACAGTATCTAACTACACAACCAAGATTGGCTACCCTATATACGCAAGTCAGGGACAAATTCCCAGCAACAAACAAACCAAACTACAAGATAATGCAAAGCTAAACAACCACATATCTGCTTGGCAAATAGCAAGAAGAAAAATCTGCAAAAGCTGGAGAGTTGTACAGTTTTTTTTGTAATATAAATTCAGACATAGAAAATACACGACATTTTATATAATCTAAAATGTTATGATTAATTACATGGCAGTGGCCTATCAGAATCTACAATGATATCACATAATAAAAGAGTCAAGACCTTTTGCTAAGATGACAAAATACATATTAAGGCCTAAAATTAGCTACACCCAAAAAATGCCACAAAATACATATCACGGCCTAAAATTAGTTACTACCAAAATAAGGTTGAAACAAGACATCACCAACATTATCTCAACCCAACGAATGACTTGATCTTTGTTTTGCAAGGATTTCCTTTTTGAGTCCATCATAAAAAGTTCTTTGGTCTTCATTCATGCCACTTGTGTCTAGCATCATAATTCTTTCATTCTCTTTCAACTCTTGCAAGCAAACCTTTTCCGCTTTGATACGTACTTTCTCTTTTTCGGCTGCACAACCTTCTTCAAGGACTTTCATTTTCTTTTTCAAATATTCCATTGCAATATCTTTCCCATCATCTTTTCTCTTTCGATTAGCCTTTTCAGCTTTTCTACCTATTAGCCTCTCGAAATCCATAATGCCATCAACCCCCCTTCCTTGATCTATTGAATCTGGAGTTTGAGACATTTCTTTTCTTAAATCTTCCCTAGGCGTAGTAGATGCCCACTTTGGAAAATCTTTCAAGATTAGCTAACAATGTTCAAATTGAAAAACGGAACCGTGAATTTCTTTAAACAATTCCTTTGCTTTCTCAATCTAAAAAAAGTTAAATAAATATAACGTAATTAGTTTCTTCAAACAATTCATTTGTGTTGTAAATCTAAAAAAATTAAAGACTATTGCAAAATTTATACCTTGTCATGAGCCGTGGTTCCACTTTCATTCTTTGCTTCAATTTTAGCTAAAGACCCAACAAATTTAACTGTTTCCCTATTAATAGTTCCCCATCGAGTTGTTAGGGATGCAACACTACGTGTAGAATCAGTCTTGTGTTCCGTAAAGTATTTTGCAACTTTGCAATAAAATGTTGATTCATGTTGCTCATTACCATACACAGGATCAACACTGGTATTGAGCCATGCTGCTACAAGCAGCTTGTCTTCCTCAGCACTGAAGTTGACACCACGTGCTGGTTTTTTCTTAGAAATGGCAACTTCATCATTTAGTGGAGAATCTTCAACTAATAGGGGACTACTTTCAAATACATCGAAAATTTCATCCTCAAGATTAATATTCCCCCGTATGAGATCAGTGAATGATGAATAATTTCTTGAATCCATGCTCTAAATATATATGGAGACTACTTGTTTTGGTTTGTTAATTACAACAAAATATATCATTACTAAACTTTGTCAATGTATCTCTCTAGCAAAATTTACCAAACTCAAAATGTGAGCCCTCATCAAACACATGCATTTGTTTTGTTTTGTTTTTAAGAATAAGTAGACTGTATTAAGGTTAAAGACAAGAGCAACAGAGAAGATTGTCGGATAGATTAGGCAGAACAAATACATATGGTTTTAGCACAGCAAACAGCACATATGAACTAAGTAGATAGAGAGAATCAAAAGTAAACACTGAAATACCAAGACAATCATAGAGAAGAAGGAGAACTTACCTGTACGGTGAATCGATGAAATAGTGTCGCCCAAACAGAGTAAGACCATCAAGCTATTCCTGTCGTGATTCTCGTGCACAGATTTCACCAGAGCCTCTTTCACGAAACCGGAAGTCCACTCACAAAGTTCTTGCGCCAAGAATTGATTCAAAGAGCCTACTCTCTGATGAGACAAGGGCTCGGTCAGTTCATCGGGATATAGAACAAAGATGAAAGACCCACAACAAAGAGACCAAAGGAAAAGGGGGAAAAAAGGGGGAAAAAGGGGAGAGAATAGAGAGGAGAGAGTGAAGAAAGCAAAGAAAAGGGGGAAAATAAACCGGTGAAGGATATAGATCAGTGATGGTAGAGAGGAAATCGGAAATCACAACCACAACCCATAATCGAAAATCACAACCACAACCTACAACCCAACCCACAATCGGAAATCAACCTACAACCAAACCCACAATCGGAAATCACAACCTACAACCAAACCCACAATCGGAAATCACAACCACAACCTACAACCAAACCCACAATCAGAAATCAGAACCACAACCTACAACCAAACCCACAATCGGAAATCACAAACTACAACCAAACCAAAATCGGAAATTACAACCACAACCTACAACCAAACCCACAATTGGAAATCACAACCACAACCCAGACCCTTGCCGAGAAAACAGAGAGGAGAGAGCGAAGAAAAGGGAGAAAAGAAACCGATGAAGGATGTAGATCAGTGATGGTAGTTGGTGGTAGCTCATATTCATGAATGGGAAGAAAACAGAGCAACAGGGAAGAGGGAAGCGGGAAGCGGAAAGAGAATGAGAGAGTGGAGATGGAGATGGAAGCGGTGAATGCTGAACACTGAAGGAGATGAAAGAGAAATGAGAGTGAACGAGGATTAAAAAATTATTAAACCAATATACCACATCTTACCGTACAGTTGCAAATTTGTGATTGTACTGTTCAATGTTGCAAAAAATATAACATTTATACCATCTGATAAATGGGGCTAAACTTGGTTTGGTGTGGGATATGTGCAAAATATTTAGCATTTGGCACATACCCTGCATCTGCTGTGGGTGCTCTTATAGTATACCTGACATTAGTTAAATAGTAGATATATAGAAAAAAAATTATATATATATATATATATATATGTATGTATGAGAGCCTGCAAAACCCTAAAGCTATATTAAGAAGAAGAAGATGAAGAAGGTTGTGGAATTTATTTTTATTTTATATTTTTGGTTTTTGATTTATTTATTTATTTTGATAGGTTGATTTTTGTTTTTATTTTAAAGATTCTTAGAGAGAGAATGAGATAGTTTTGAAGTGTACGGTGAGATTCGGGGGGATAAGTCTCTAGTAGGGCCCAGTGGGAGACATGCATTGGGAGGGATATTGTTGTCATGTAGGAAGGACACGTGGCGTGTAGTTAATAGAGTCGACAGATACGACACGATTGGTTTTTTTTTTTTTTTGGATGTGAGTAGTTGATTTCAAATTTTCAATTACTCTTAACTCTTTCAAGTTATGAGATTTTCTTCGTCCAGACTGAACGGGGAAGTTTGTTTAAGTTGGTATGTAACGTTTTTTCTCCAATAGCAAAAAGAAAAAAAATTTGGTATTTAACGCTACTTTTTTTTTTTTTTTTAATTTAATGAAAACGTTACATTATTATTAACTAATGAGATTTGAGAGCTCATCAAGTTTACCATTGTAAAATATTAAAGGGACTTTCAGTTTTCATATTATATTTATATGGTACGACAAAGGGCTAATTAATTAATAAGATGAGTTTGGAAGCGGGTGCATGGTACAACGGGATGAAAAGCTCCTCTCTCACAAGACTAAGGGCGGGAGGGAAACTTTGATCAAACTTGTTACTCACGCAATTCTAACTTATGATGTTTTTTGACTTGTTTTGAGTTTCTACGTGATTTGTAAACCATGATAAGAATCAAATGGGCAATTTTTGGTAGATTAGTGAGTTAGGGAACGAAAAATTTATTGTATCAGCGTATTCTCTGACCTAAGATATCAATACAGTTCACTTCTCTTTTTCTCATATGGGAGGACTCTTGGGCTAAGGCCACCAATCCTATTCCAAGGTGAACAAGAAATATTAGTTACTTTTTGACAAGGACTAAACTTTCATTCCACATAAAAAAAATCCAGAAAAGAAAATCAAGTCAACTTTCCTTCCGCACACACTAAGGAAAGCCAAATAGTTAACCAAATCCATATAGGAATTCAAACAGTTTCTAACAATTAAATTTTATTCTTGGTGTCAGACATTTTGATTCTTTGATCAAACCAACCAAATGAACCCAACCTATCCGAGCTATATTAGGATAAAATAAGGTTGAGCTTGAGTTGTGTTGATAAGGATAGATGTCTGTTGGGTTGGATATTGAGTAAATGTCTGCCACTAGGGTTGATAACGTAGAATGAGGTGTGGTTACTCAAGGCTATTGCCAACATGTTGCTTTGTTTGAACATCAGCCTGCTAGTGTTTCCTCGCGAGAAGTACCATTAACTGTAAGAAGATCCTTGTTTATCAGCCTTGTGTTTTAAGTGTAAGAGTGAGGATATTGAGAAAAATGTCCGCCGCTTGGGTTGATAATGTAGAATAAGATGTGGTCATTTCATCTCAAGTCTCAAGTCTCAACTTCCCTTTTTAATCTTTTACCTTCCAGCGTATCATGAGTCAAAAAAAAATATATTTAACTCTCTTTTATTTTTATTTTTTACTTTCTTAAATTTTAGGTCAAAAAATTATATTTGGCCCCCCAAAATTAAAACATAAATTAGTCACCCAATCCATTATTGTAATTGGTGCTACCTCCCTCCCAATTAAATACTGTGCAATGTGCATGGTGAAGCTACGGTGCATATTGAAAAGAAAATGTTAGAAATCTATCATTATTTATACCTTTAATTTGGTGAACAACAAACTTATTCAAGCACAAAATTCGAAGGCCGCGTCATTAGAGTACTGGATAATGCACACTTTTAGTGTTTAGATGCTATGAAATTTACAATTTGGGGCTTTACAATCCCCAATGCCAATGCATATAAAGTTAAGTGTGTCAAATGCCAAAACACTATAAAACATCTTATTATATGAGAGGTTTAAATATCAAAATATTTGTCATGTATGAACAGTGCACTCTCAAAACCGTAATATTCACCCAGGTAAAACTTATATTATTATTTTTATTCATGGTGGGCATCTTTCTTTTCTTTTTATTTTTTTCTTTCTGCCTCTATCTTTCTCATTTGCTTGCTCTCCCTATTTCCCTACTCTCTCTCCCTCTGCTCGACGTCTCTATCTCACTCTCTGACGAAACCCGGGCTAGAGCATCAAGCCAGGCTGATCTCTTATAGTGGTTTTATTTTTTATTTTTTATTTTGTTGCTGTGATTTGATGGTGTATTCGGCAGTGATGGGTTCAAATGGTGATGGGCGGATCGGTGGTGGTGGCTTTCGATGGTTGGCCTGTGGGTAGCTTCCGATGGGTGGGTTGGCTCTTATCATCCTATTCATGCTTATGAGAGCAATAAACAGTAAGTGCAAGCCTTTCTTACCAATTTCTCAAAAAATAAGTGCAAGCCTACAACAATCTAGTGCCATAGGCCCAAGCATAACAAGCCCACACCCCGAAGGGCCTGAACCCTCTCTTGCTGGCCCGTAGCCACTGACAATACCCTCTGGGTCTAGACTCTGGACTTGCTTGGTCTCATCATCCACGCCTCTCAAAAATACCCATCTGGCTTAATGTTTTGCTCTGGGTTGAACTTGCTTACTGTTGTTGTTGATGATGATGATTCTCAGTAGCAGAAACTCATTTTGTTGCCAATTCTCCTCCGTATCATTAGGAATGAGTCAGGTGATTTGTTGGGTCACTATAAATTCTTTCTTTTTCTTCTTCTTTTTTGTGTTGCCTTTAATACTTATTGCACAGACTCATCAGGTTAAGAAAACTGAGGTGGAGGTGTTTTTGTGGTCCAAGCTCTCAAATTGCACCCTTTTCACTACTTCAAGCTCCACTATCCTCACCACAAACTTACAAAGGCAAGCACCAAATTTTTTTTTTTTTTTAATTTTTATATTTAAAAAACGAACATTTCAAATTTTGTACAAGTTTTTTCTTTTCAATTTAGAAATTGTTGCATGCACCGGTAAAGTTGAGAGGGTAAAATTTTTCCCCCTTTTTCATATCTTGAGTTTAAATTATAATTCATTATTGTTTCTGTAACTTCCATTTATCTAGTTTGGTTGTAAGCAAAACTATTTGTTTATGCAATATACTTTTTTCCTTGATCTGGTTGTATTAATTTGATGGATGTTTCAACTAATGTATTCAATGTGTTTGTGGATAATGATAAAGGAGAAGATTATGAGAATGTAATTTTTTATTGTAGTATACACAGTGAGAGAGAGAGATAGAGAGAATTGATAAATAAATATATATATATATATATTTTAATGTAGAATAAAATAGATAAACTTATGTTGGTGTTTTTGAAAAAAAGTGGTGTAAAATAGTAAAAGTAGACTCTTCTAATAAAATAAACATGAATATTTCTTGTACCTGATACCAATGCTAAACCCCCTCCACTCTAGCAAATATATAGAATATTCTAATTTTTCCTCCTTGGTTAGAGATGATAATTGGATCCTGTGAATCTATGATGTTAGGCCAAACAAAAAGAAAGGAAGGAGAAAAACTATAATGAATAATACTCCAATCTTTAAAATGATAATTAAAAAAAATTATGTATTTTTTTGTTTTAACATAATTGCAATGAATGAATCATACGCATACTAAAAACCACGTTTCTTTCTTGGTTGGTTGGTTGGTATTTTTTTTTTCTTTTCTTCTTCTTCTTTTTTTTTTTTTTTTGGGTTGGGTTCCCTTGATTTCTACTACATTTTGAATTTATCAGCAACCAACTAGAGCTTGAAATTAAATTGCAAGAGATGAAGCTAATTACAATCCCGGTCTAGACCCAAGTAGAAGCAAACATGACATGATGTAAATGAAGCCCATGTAGTTAAAGAAAAAGGTATAGTAGGTAGCAGCTTGAATGCCTCGGATGCAAAGCACATGAATACAATAACCAGATCATCACCATCCAAACCTCCAACCTCCTCAAATCTCAATCCATGTAGATGCACCCTTAGCTAATAATGTTTTTTTCTTCATTTGGACAGCATAACCGTGTATTTGAATTTAATTTTGAAATCCAATGTATTACATCTAAAAAATTGTAACTAAATTTTATTTAATAAATAAAATAAAGATACGATTAGGCATACTTAAATGGTCAAGTTGTTTATGGGCTGGATATTGAGCTTTATTTTGAACCCATTGTGTATTTTTAAGGGACCTTGGGTTGGGGAGATTTGCCAAGCCCACTCACCCGTCACAAAGAGGTGCAAGTATAATGGCTGAAGCTCTCAAATTTACTTGACCTGTGACTAAAGAAGAGTTGAAGTTTTAGAGCGGTGGCAGCAATGCAAGTAACTAGTATTGTGAAGCTCTTTTTGAGTGTTAATGGAAGAGTTTGTTGGTCTTGCATTTGGTGCTTTCAGTCTATGGGGCATATATCTATTCACTTTGTGACATGGCCAATATTTGCCTATTGATTCCAAGTTCAAACAGAATACATGGCACCCACATATGCAATGGTAGAAGCTTTGTTTGAGATTAATGGGACATAAGTGAGAGAGTCATTTGCAAACTTAATAAGTTGTAAATTCATCATTATGAGGATCAGAAAACTAACTATCACAACGTTCAAGGTTGACATAAATTGGAAACCAGCTCTTGTCAACAGTTGAATTGGGATTGAGAGGAAGGAAACAGAGGAGAAAGCCAACACAGTTTGCCTGTCTAAGCAGCAAGGCTGCATTATTAAAAGCTTAAAAACAAATGGGAGGAGAAACAAGCATCATTCAGAGAAAGTGATGATCATATTCATATGCATTTAAAATTGGCAAAGGAAGTCCTATGTCTTTTTCTTAAATTTTTTTTATTGGGTGTTTAGACAAACTTTGATTTTTTACTCTTTAAAATCCTCCAGCAAGGAGTACATAGCTGCAACCAACAACGTTACACATAAATTGCTAAATTCCATAAGTAATTATACCAAGCCAATCACAGCTACAGTTTCTCTGTTGTAATCAGCAACAGAGGAAACTGTAGAAGACCATCAAGAGAAACTAAGAAACTACAAACTAGAACAATCTATCAAGAAATAAATTGACAATATGAGATGAAATCTAACTGCAACAATTATTAAATACTGAGGCTACAAGTGAAGCCACATCCCAGGGATTGGGAGGGCACAGAGATACCACTTGTCTGAGTTAAAAAAAAAAAAAAAAAAAATAACAGTCACAAAGTGCACATCTCTTCAGTCTTCACACGTATTGATCAAATGCTTGTGATATCAACGTGTACAAGGCTGAAGGCACCAGCAGAATTGTTTTTTTTTTTTTTTTTTTTTTTTTTTTTTTTTTAATATCAGACTCTGGTTTGAGGAGTCCGTAATGTAGGTGTAACCAAATCTTAAATATAGTTATATAGGCAATCAAAATTTGCCTAACACCTATGAATATATTGTAGAGGGGGCAATATAGTTATATAGGTAATCAATAGGAAGACATATATCGACAAGCTGTCTGCAAGTTATACATACTTGTGGCTTTCAATGTCAAAGATGCAAGCTATAATTGTTTGAAAGTGTTTACTGGTGCAATAAGATTTTATGCATGTACAAAGCTGGTTCAATAGCGTCTGATCCTCCGTAAAACTTGGCCTTTTCTAATTAACTTGTCATTTGTTAATTAAACCTGGTTACAAACATTGTCAACTGATGTTTCTGAAATTGATCTCAGCTCTGTGCTTATATCTTGGCCCCCAATCACAGGTGTCATTTATGTAGGCTTAGGCTGAATCTGCAGGTAATTTAAAATGTAAGGTTGCATAAGAAGAGAATATGTATTGAGTAAAACTTCCAACTAAAATATAAATGGACCTATTAATTGATGAACACTTTGAACAAAAATATGATAGCTAAATTTTGAACCAAAATACATACATGGGATGGTTAAACTCACTAACATATCAGGTTTGAAAGAGAGGGTAAACCCTCCCAGCTCACTTCTGTGGATGTCTTTGTGAGCACTGTTGATCCAATGAAAGAACCACCATTGATCACTGCCAATACTGCACTTTCCATCCTTGCAATGGACTACCCCATGGATAAAGTCTGCTGCTATTTGTCTGATGATGGAGCTTCCGTGCTTTCATTTGAATCTCTTGTTGAAATGGCTGACTTTGCAAGAAAGTGGGTACCATTCTGCAAAAAATTTGCTATTGAACCACGTACACCTGAGTTCTACTTTGCACAGAAGTTTGACTATTTGAAGGATAAAGTGCAACCTTCTTTTGTGGAAGAACGTAGAGCAATAAAGGTAAGCAACTGAAATGCTGTCTAGCTACAACTTCTCAATTACTAATTCCACTTTGACATCTTAATTAAGGATTTTGATTCAATCCACATTAAACTTATGGCCAGCAGATTCTGCTTCTCTTTAAGTGTTATTGTTGGCAAACTTATGTATTATTGTGTCTCTAAAACTAATCAGTCTCAAAATTGGTTCTATTTTGCTACAGAGAGCTTATGAAGAGTTTAGAGTGCGCATTAATGCTTTAGTAGCGAAGGCTCAGAAAAAACCAGAAGAAGTTTGGACTATGCTAGATGGAAGACCTTGGCCAGGGAATGAGAGTAATGACCGCACAGGAATGATTCAGGTAAATGTAGCTTCTAGCTATATTTTTTGTATAAAATTTCAATTAATAGTGTAACAATTGATGTTTAATATCTTACATTTCAGGAAGCATTTAGTATATAGAATGAAACAAGGCTTTTTCTCAAACTAATTCTTGGGCTGTAAACTTTGAAGCTTAAGGCCATTACTTGAAGATCTCGCTGGCATTTACTTGAAATTATATATATGGAAACATAATTTTTGAGTAAATAGCATTTCTTCTTTTCTCTTGCCAAATTACAATCTTAGCAACTATTAGTCCATTAATGTTTTTACAAATCTTCTTAGAAAAATGCTTTTACATGGTGCATCCCTGTTTGTAAAATATGAGTTTTTAACTACGGTATTTTTTTTCATCGATTCACGTTTTCCTTGGACATAGTGGTGCCCATTATGTAGAGGGAAATGAACTTCCTCGACTGGTCTATATATCCAGGGAGAAAAGACTTGTCTACAGACAACACAAGAAAGCTGATGCTGAAAATGCTCTGGTATGTTAACATAATTTCACAAAATTAACGATTGGCATTGGAACTCTTAACATTACAATAAGACTTTAATGGTTGCATTTACAGGTTAGGGTGTCTGCAGTTCTTACAAATGCTCCCTACATCCTCAACCTTGATTGTGATCACTATGTTAACTATGCAAGGCAGTTCGTGAGGCTATGTGTTTCTTGATGGACCCACAAGTTGGTCAAGATGTATGCTATGTGCAGTTCCCTAATAGGTTTGATGGAATTGATCGCAGTGATCGACATGCCAACCGCAAAACAGTTTTCTTTGATGTTAGTCTAAAAGATAGCACGTATGGATTTATCCATTGTTTTTGTTAGTTTCCTTATAAGCACTTGTCTATATTATGAAAGTAAGAAATATAAATTTCAAAGCTGTATCAAACTATATCAGAAATTCAAAAGCATCAACGTATCTGGCATTAAGGGGTAATTGATTTCCTCAATTCACATTTTTTTTTTTTTGAGAAAGTCCTCAATTCACATAAATGAGTATCAAAATATGATATTTTTTATAAAAATATCCAACACATTGTTATTCTTTCTGAAGGTGGGCTATGACTTGAATAAGGGTGCAGAAAATCACAATCCAGCAACAGCGATGACCAACATTTTCCTGCATCTACCACAGGTTAGTCATCTGTATGTTTTAGGGTGTATATAACTGTATATGGTTTGGTTTAGCAAAAAAAAAAAAAAAAACTGTATATGGTTTGTTTACTAAATTGTTTGTCTATCCTTCGGAACAACCTGGTGAAAAGTGCAACTTTCTTTTTTCGATCCAGGAGTCTCAGGTTAAAAGCAAAGCCAAATCCAAAAGGAGTTCAAACTCGTAGAAAGTGAAGGTTGTTCTCATTACAAGACTTACAACAACTCATCAACAAATGGGACATTAATTAGCTTCTTATTCTTTTAATTTATTTTTGGTTTGGTATATTGACGAGACCTTTAGATTGTTTAATCATCCATGTCTAATTTGATGAACTTCATCTTCGGGCTTTTGTTCATGTTCCTGCAGTAGAGTTATACGGATTCAATTCTTTGGATGAAATTGCGAACAAATGTTAATTCACAGAGAGGTTATGTTTGATTTGTTGAAAGAGTTGCATTTGTGGCATTTAAGCTTAGGTTGTAGGTCCTTCACTTTTGTCTCTGCTTTTGCTCAAACATGTGTAAAGGCTTAAAGCTTTGGTCTATTATGTCTTTCGAGACTCATAGTTGATGTTGCCTCTATGTGATGTAGAACAGACAGCACATATCTTCCTGGAGTAGCAAGGGTGCAGGAAGTCATAACGCAAGATCAAAAAGGGGTGCCAGTAGGGGCTATCAGAGGTAACAGTATCAAAATTGCATGAAATTTGGCAGGTTGAAGGGAAACGGCGTTCTGATCCAGATTCATAACAACCATAAACGTCGCCAAATTTTAGGCAAATTCCTTCGTTAAGGCCCCGAAAACAGTGTTTTTGCTATTTATAGTAATATTTGTTTTTCCTTAATAAATGTTAGTTTAAAAGTCAGAATAAGGTCCCGTCTGTTTTGGGACGACCTTTAAGGTCAGTAGTTTATGATTCTGCATTTAACTCAATTTTGCTATTTTTGGTAAAATTTGGTAATTTTGTCACCTAATCGCTTAATTAGTACAAATTAGGGTTTTAAACGTTTTTGCTCAGTATTTATATGTTTTGTAGCCGTCAAAGGCAAATTAGACTATTATCAAAAAACACAAACATTTTGTCAATTTTCCCTTCTGGTGGATTCCAGTTTTATCTCCTTGTGGATTTAGGGAAACCCCTCGTGAATTCGAGGTTTATTATCAGAAATTAACAGTTTAGTTTCTGTTTTATCAAGAGAGCATCGTGTGTGCTTCTCTTCAGGCTTCCACGACATCACTATGTTTGGTTCATCTGATCTTTACTCATTCTAGGATTAAGACAAAGTTGCTAATGGTTTTGTTTATGTGTGAGTTCTATAGAAAGAGATGAAGGTTTTAAAATAGAAGCTCTAAAAGTCAATACATGAAAAAAGATGTAAAAGTTATGTTTTAATTTTTACAAAACCTAGCCTTTTGATCTTCTTTTCTCTTGATTTTTTTAGTTTTTAATGTTTTGAGATGAGAGACACATAAGAGGGTAATAAAGATATAAATTTACCCCTGTTTTTAACAGAGGTGGGTAATAGGAGACAAATGGAACTAACATCAAGTTGGTAAAGTGTCAATTTTTAAATCACAAGTAGGCAAAGTATTTTTCAGGCAAACTACAGGTGGGCAAAATGTAATTTTGCCTTCTTCTTTTTTCTATTTGGTGCAAAGCTGCCATTATTTTCCATTGCCATTTTTCATTCAACATTTATTCATTCTCCCTATTGTGTTGCCAAATAAAACTTGCCTTTTACCTTTTCCAAGTTTTTTTTTTTTTTTTTGAACTGTTACATTTTGTGGATTTATCTCAATCTTTCATGTGTTGATATATTATTGCTACCAAAATGTAATAAACTTTCAATCTTCCACATCCTTTCCCCTTTCTCCTCAACAAAATGTTACAAAATTTCAACTCTATAATTTCTCAAATTTGGATTGTCTCTCTCAATCTCTCTTATACATGAAGTTTAGGAGTTGCAATGGGAAAATTAGCTTCAACACAACAATGATGCCTCTCTCTCTCTCTCTCTCTCTCTCTCTCCTTATTATTTAGTGTATTTTAATATTCTCAATTCACATGTTTCTTTCTTTGTGTTTAGAATTTTTTATTGAATGATTATTTTGTGGCCAAATATTGATTTTTCTAAAGGCTTGAGATGCATCACATTAAATTAAGGTTAGTGTCAAAGTTTTGAATCTTAGTGTTGGATATGGGTTTTCATTGGATTAAAATTTGTTCAATTTGAAGATAAAATAGTTTTATAGGAATCAATTAATTTGTACAATTTTATTGGTCTCTTTAGTACAAAATTTATATTTGATAGGTATTATTCTTTGTATGGCATATAGTATCATTACAGGTCTTTATTTGTTTGATATTACATTGATCAATGCTTGACAAGATGTGAGTTTCAGTTAGTTCAACTGATAAAGTTTTTAATGGTTGAATAAGAGATTTAGGGTTCAATCCTTACCTATACCAAAACTGATTGGTGTTTTGGTCTGATGATAAAAGAGCTATCATTAGGAGCGAACCTTATAGGTTGAAACTCTCTCAAAAAAAAAAAAAAAACACTCTTAATCTATATCTATATCTATATTCTATATAATACTAAAAGCTGAAGCGTAGTATTTAATGTTGCTTCGCTTCTGTTAAGCCACATCAGTCGCCATGTCATTACCCTTCTATTTCCTAAATTTCTCCTATAATTTCAAAATATTTTTTTCTAAACTTTTCCCTTAATTTTAAAATACTATTAAAAAGAAAATAATTTCTAGCACTATCTCCACCATAAAGCCCAATCTTTACAGCTTTAATTATATGTAACTTATGTTAGTGTTGTCCACCATAAAGCCCAAACCTACATGTATCTTACGTTCAACCCAAGTCGAATAGTATTTAGTCTTTAACGCCAACATCTTTCTGTCTCCCCTCCTTTTGCTCTACTTGTCTTTCACAGTTTTAAAAGGGATTTTTAAGAAAATAACTACAAAACCCAAACAATTTTATTAGTTAGCCAACGTTTCAAACATATTGCATTTCTAACAATTCGACTTCAGAGGAGTCGATTTCACTGTTCATAGAACCTATAAGCACACGTAATATATAGAAATCGACTCCAGTGGAGTCGTTGTCTATACAAAGAAAACGACTTCAGAGAAGTCGTTTTCTATGTATAGAAGACGACTTCGGAGAAGTCGTTTTCTTTGTATAGAAGACGACTTCTCTGAAGTCGTCTTCTTTGTATCGTCTTCATAGAAACCCAGACCTGCAAATCCAAAAAAAAACTCCCAGACCTGCAAATCCAACTCAGGCGACCAATCAATCCAAAAAAAAAACGAAACCCAAACAGGAATGACAACGAATCGGCGCCTGGGTTTGGTCAGAATCGGCGCCTGGTGAAATCGGCATCTGGGTTCGTCGCCTGGGTTCGTCGCCTGGGTTCGGCGCCTAGGTTCTTCGCCGTCGGTGTTGCTGGGTTCGTTGGGGTCTGGTGAAATCGGCGCCTGGGTTCGTCGGCGCCTGCTTGCTGGTCGGTGTTTGGGTTCGTCGGCACCTGGGTTCTTCGTGCTTCGCCTGGGTTTGCTGGGTTCGCTCGTTGGTGTTGCTAGTTGGTGTTCGTCGGCGCCTGGGTCTTTCGTGCTTCGCCTGGGTTCATTTGCTTCTCTTCTGTGACAACACAACTGAAGCTGTGTGTGGCATTGGGTTTTTGGGCAAATCGACTCCAGCGGAGTCGTTTTCAATACAAAGAAAACGACTCCACTGGAGTCGTTTACAATACATTGAAAACGACTCCACTGGAGTCGTTTTCTTTGTATTAAAAATGCTTACAAAGGTTCTATAAACAGTAAAATCGACTCCTTTGAAGTCGAATTGTTAGAAATGCAATATGTTTGAAACGTTGCCTAACTAATAAAATTGTTTGGGTTTTGTAGTTAATTTCTTAAAAAACCCGTTTTAAAACTTCAGACCTTTAGCTTTCTAACGCCAACCTCTATCACTTCCAAAGACAGTTTCAAAACTTCTGACTTTCAGCTTTCTACCGCTAACTTCTTTCTCTTCCAAATACAGTTTCAAAAATTCAGACTTTCAGCTTTCTAACACTAACCTCTCTCTCTTCCCTCCTTCATCTCTTCTTCAGGTATCTCTGAATCTCAATTGTAAATAAAATGAAATGGATATTGTAAAATAATTTTCAGTTGAGGATGCGTTGATGGGTCTCCATGGTTATTGATATTTTGATTTGAAAAGATTTTTTTTTTTGGTGAAATTTTTTCAATACTGTTATCTGTCTATTGTGAATATTCCAACGCAGTGGCTTAGGCTTTAGGAAAAAAATATGTAGGAAATATCAGAGATTCGATAGCCCCAGAATCCCAATGTAAATACCACAAACTACCTCTGGTAGTCGTCGAACAGCGTTTGACAGCCCCCAAATCCCAGTATAAATACCCACAGAAAGCCTCTAGTAGTCATCTAACATCGTTGTTTCAATTGTTTATTAATGGATTGCCTACAATGTGTTTGATTATAGTTGTCAATTTTGATTGTTCATTAATGGACTACCTATAATGTGTTTGATTATAGTTATCAATAACGTTCACACTGCTCTGTTTCAAAAAAAAATCCTCTTAAAGCAACCAAGGTTCAGAAGATGGGAAACTTCAAGTCTTGAAGGATGGGCTTTTAAGTTAGTCGAAGGCGATTCAAGTGGGAGGAATTGGTGGATGAAGGTACTACTATCGATAATGCCTTTTTCTACATTTATATCGATGTTCCATTCTGCAATATATTTATCTCTTTCAATATATGTTGTCAATACATCATCTGTTTTTATGTACCTTGGTCAAATTATTGATTAAACTAATTAGACACTTCCCAAAAAACTTAGCACCAGAAGATGAGAAATCAGTGCCTTTTCACAAAAACCTGTTGAACTTGCTCTCAATCTGCTTGATTATCTTTGTTCTAGAACAAACATGTTGGTTTGATAGATGTGAATACCAAACAACAATACAACACTTATTGGATGTTTGGATTTGTTGAAGTCTACCATCAAATGACAAAACATTTGCTATCCATGAATTGATTCTCACCAAAATTTATTGATTACAGGGCTACAATCTTATAGCCTATAGCTTCAAACAATTTGATAAACTGGATTTGGTTTGTTATCCATTTATGATTTCGACAATATTTGATTCATGAAAATTGTTGCTATTTAAGTTTCTTATGAATTTTTTTTTTCAATGGCAGATTATTATTTTCTTTAACTATGAACTTTGTTTCCCCCAAGCCCCCTTTTTTTAATGGTAAATTATTATTTTCTTTAGTTTATCAATACTATGAAATTTGGTTTTTTTCCCTTTGTTTCTTAACTCCTTTCAAAGTTTTAGAAGAGATGCTTGAATCAAATGTGTTTGATTGGGTTTTACAGATTTTGTGATTAGCTTTGACTTTGGGAACATTTTTTTTTTTTCTATTTCAAACCAGTGCCATTTGGGTTCTAAAGTTTTCTCCCTGTATATCACATCCTTTTCTCAAAGAAAGTCACTCTAAAAGATTTTGATTGGTAAGTGATATATATATATATATATATATATATGTGAATTCTATTGACAGAATTGTAAAGCCTTATATTACAACAAAGAATATCCTCCTAACATGCAGTTGAATCAACTAATATAGCCTTTTTTTCTTTTATTCTTTCAAGTATTATAAAATGTATGGAATGTAGGCTATTTAAAAAGAGAATTTTTTATTTTCCTTATATGACAAAAAGCTTTCAGTTCCACTTTTGAAGCTTTTATTTCTTTTGCATGCTTAGAGTTTTACGCATTCATTTTGTTTAAGATTTGTTCACTTTATTAAATTAACATCATCTTATGTTGATGTTGTTTGATGGTTTGCAATATTATAAGATATCAAAATCCAAGTAAGTTTAAGATCTTTTTTATTTTGGGTTTCTACATAGTAAGAGCACATAAATATGAAAGACAAAACTTACACGTATTATGCAATTTAATGAGCAGGAGTTTTGTGCGTTGAATACAACCTTTTAATGAGCAAGATGCTATAGCTTAAGATGAAATTATAAGATGTTATCAGCTTAATTATAAGACCTAAAGTGAGTTAGGTTGCTTAGATTATGTGTAAATTGATTTTTACTTGAAATCACTTTTGACAACTTTCTTACTTAAAATTGTTGACGTGCAGGTTTAAAGAAAAGATATAAGATTCTAAAAGGAGAATGCTTGGATCAAGATTGTCATAGCATTAAGCAACTATGATAGTTATTGCTATTGGCTTTTGTGTAAATTAAATGCCTAAAATAGAGATAGATGTGGCAATAGTGTTTATAGAAATTCTTGATAGTGTCTGATTTGCAAAATATATTAGAACAAAAAGTGGATTTGTGTAGAGAGGTTGTTGTATTTTTTTTTTGGTGAAAACCACATTTTCGTTCCTACATTTTCACGCGATTACTACTTTGGTCCCTAACTTTTATTTTTACCGCTTTTAGTCCTTATTCTGAAAAACGTGTCTCGTTTTTATCCCTGCCGTTACATCAGAGACGGAAAATGCACACGTGGCAAATGGAGTGCACTGTTAAGACACTAAAAGCTGACATAACCATTAAAATATTATTAAAAATAATTATTTGGTATTTTTAAATAACACATCAGCATTTTAATTAAAAAAATTAAAAAACCCAAAAAATAAAAAGCTAGGCCAGAAAATAAATAAAAATTTTAAAATAAACCTTAACCTGAGATTCGGATCTCAAAAAAAAAAAAAAAAACCAAACCCCTAAGCTTGAACCCAACCCCAGAGCTTGAACCCAACCCTAGATTACAAGAACTTCAAAGAACACAACCCAAATTACACCCTTAAGCTTGAATAAACAAGAACTTAAACCCAGATTACAAGAACACAACCCCAGATCACAAGAACGAAGAACATAGAACTCAAAGATTTTCTTTTCCAACATTTCTCATGACACAAATTCAACTAAATACATAGAATTTCATCCCAAATATATCTCCAAAACTAGTAAATCAAAACCCAACCAAATCAACAACAAAACATCTAAATCATCCAACATCAAAAACAAAACAAAACCCAATCATCAAACCAAAATCCATAAATTCCAGATCACAAATCCTCAACAAACCTCAGAGAAAACCTAATCATCAACACCGATTCGTGCAGCGCCAGAGCCTTCGCCAGGCCGTGTGGTTCCTTCATCAAGCCAGCAATCGCTGTGTAATGCGCAGGCTGTCAATGGTGGTTTGGGAGACCGCGGTGGAGCCGCTCGAGGAGCGCTAGAGCGACACTCGAAGCCCGTGGTGACCCTCAAATCTCGCCTTTGAGCTTTTTAAAAAAAAAATTTGGTGGGGTTGTTTGGTGGCTGAGAAAATGGGGGAAAATTTTCGGTGATAGGGATTTGGAGCTTGGGTTCTTGGTTATTTGTGATGTGGGTAATGGAAAAGGTTAAGTATTTGTGAGGTTGATGTGGTTATATAGCTTAAATGACACTTTTTTTTTTTTTTTTTGTATGTGTTTTTGTTTGGTAGCAGAGAAAATGAGTTACAATTTTGAGGATTGGAATGTTAAAGCTTGGGTTTTTGGTTATTGTGATGTGGGTGCTTTTGATTTTGTTTTCTCTTCTTACTTGTATGTTCTTCATTTCTGGGCTTGAGGATGTATCTTCTTACCTGTGTTTTTTGTTTTTTTGGAGAGAATGTGGAGTTGTTTGTTTTTATGGGTTTTGTGTGTGTGTTTGTTTAGGAAGAAAATTTCTGGGTCTAGGAAGAACACGAAGAACAACTTCAGTTTATTATTTTTTTTTTTTTTTTTTTTTTTTTTTTTTTTTTTTTTTTTTTTAAATTTCTGGGTTTCTGATGTCAGGGAAAGAACAATGGGTTACTAAATTTTTGATAAACATTGACTGGGTTTATTTACTTATTTTCCCGTATCAAAAAAAATATTTTTGATAATAAAGGTTTTCAGCTGATATTGTGTCTGGTTGCAAACAAAACAATGAGTAGGTTTATGTTCTTGTATGTTCTTACTCAAAATAAAGCTAGATCTCAATGTTCTTATTTCTGTTTTTTTTTTTTTTTTTTTTTTTTCATTTAGTTAAAATTCATAAATTATTTTTTGTTTTTAAAAAATGACGTGGCATTTTTAAAATGCTAAATAATATATTATATTATTATTTTAATGCTGACGTTAGCATTTAGTGTGTTAGCTATGCACTCCGTTTGCCACTTAGGATTTTGCGGTTAGGGCACTGATGGGAAGGACTAAAATAGATGACGTTTTTCAGAATAGGGACTAAAAGCGGTAAAAATAAAATGTAGGTACTAAAATGTGTTTTTTGCCTTTTTTTTTTTTGGTTGCAAAATTGAATTTAAATTTTGGCTTTGTGCCAAGTAAACATACTAATGATGCCAAAATCGTATCACATACAAAGGTTGCAATCCTCTTTGCAAATAGTTTCCCCATTGTCTTTAATGTTGCTTTAGTTTCATACATTACACTTTTGTTTTTCTTTTCTTTTTTTCTTTTTTTGGTGGGCAAATCAGTCTCTCACTTATTATTTTAGCTTTTTCTTTTAACTTTTAACGTAACATTACATTTTTTTTTCTCAATCTCTCCTCTTCCTTTTTCTTTTTCTTGGTGGGCAAATCAGTCTCTCCCTGATTTCTTTTAGTTTTTTCTTTTAACATAAGATTGGTTAATTTTCCTTTTATCTAACTATCCCGTACATCGCACAGGTTAGCGACTAGTATTACCAAGAGTTGAAGCGTAGCGTTTAATGTTGTTGATTTCACGTTTTGCCACATCAGCTACCACGTCATTCTTTTTTTTAATATAATTTTTCCTACAATTTTAAAATGGTTTATACAATTTTCAGCCTATAAATCCCAACTCTATAAATGCAGCTTACTACTTATTTATTTATTTCTACTATCACCCTATAATAAATCTGTATAATTAATCCAGCCCACCTCTTATTTATTTAGTTCCACTATCAAGCCCAACCCAAAACCTTTTTAGTTCAGCTTAAAGGATAAATAAATAAATAAAAAAACGTCGAATTCTTCAGGGTTTTGTGTGAGCCTTTTCAACTTAAAGGAAGAAAAAAAAAAAAAAAAAAACGTTGAAGCCTTTAGGGTTTTGCGTGACCAAATAGAAACGTGAGGAGATAGAGAATTTGAAGATTGTAATGTGGAGGGAAGCTTAAAGGGGAGGGGGAAAAAAACGTTAAAGCCTTCAAGTATTGCGTGAGAAAACAGAGAGTTTGAAAGCTACCAACTTCCTGCTCTAATGTTTCGCAGTAACGACTTCCTATCTGATTTCCTTCCTTCCTGTCTTCCTTTTCACATGGTGTATAAATACTGATAGAACTTGCCTGCTTCGGTTGAGGTATCTCTACATCTCAGTTCTTTTTTGCCCCATTATTTTGCTTTATGGTTTTTGTTTGCCTTTTTAGATTTTGTTATAATTCTATGTGATTCCAACTACTTAATGTGACTCTGATTTCTTAACATAGTGCTATGGTGTTTGTTTCCATTGTCTACTTCAATATCATGATTGTATAACATGGATTGGGTTTTAGAATCAAAGCAAATTGTTTTCTTGGTGTTTCAATTTTCTACAGTAATTTTTTTGCATAATTGTGTTTATCGTGGTCTTTGGTTTAGACTTGATTTGATATTCATGGTTTTAATTTTAAGTCACTGGGCAAGTGTTTTTATTTTGTGCTAAGATTGTGTTTTTTAATCGAGATTTGTAAGGCTGCTATGGTGTGGGCCATGTGGCTGATTGTTTACTCCATCTTTTTTAGGGTGTTGAATTTTGATTGCTGGGTCTGTTCATTTTGAGTTTTTTGATTGTTGGGTTTTTAATTTTATTTGCTTCTGCTGTTTTTCAACAATTGATATCAAAGCGTACTTCAATGTCATGATTGTATAACATGGATTGGGTTTTAGAATCAAAGAAAATTGTTTCCTAGTGTTTCAATTTTTGTGATAATTTTTTTGCATAATTGTGTTTATCATGGTTTTTGGTTTAGACATAGTTTGATATTCATGGTTTCAATTTTAAGTCACTGGGCAAGTGTTTTATTTTGTGCTAAGATTGTGTTTTTTAGTTCAGATTTATAAGGCCTAAATCTCTCTCTCCACCTAAGATGTATCAGTTTCAACTTCCCATTAAATATGTAATTAACTTGAGATATGTCTGAAAAGTTGATGCATCCCATTAAAATACGTCTTTCAAGAAGAGCAAAATATTATAGTAAACATTTTATGCATCCTATTAATTTGGGTGGTTCTTACTTGCAAGTTTCAACTAACCATTAAATATGTAATTAACTTGAAAGACATATTGTAAAATGTTTTGCTCTTATTTAGTTAATTAGTTAATTACATACTTCAAAAAATTAGTTCTTTAGTTCAAATTAGTTAATTAATTTCTGGTTTTGCATTGGTGGTACATGGAAGAAGACGAGCCATTCAAGCTCTAGACTTGAGGGATTCACCATGGACTTTGGGGGGGATTGGGTTGGCTCCTGGTACCTCGACTGCATTCTTAAGCCTCTTTGCGAAGCTAGCGAGCTCCTTTTTGGTGACTTTTCTTTTCAGTGGGAGGTTTATGTTTTTTGGTGAGGGGTTCTGTGTATCGGATGTAATGTGGAGTGGGTTGATGTCTTGAGCTTGGGGTGTAGCTGAACTATGTGGGCTTTGGTAAAGGGTTGTGTTTTGTAGTTGGCAGGTAATTTTAAAATCTTGGGTTTTCTGGCCCATTAAGTGGTATGGCCTGGCTTCCTTATTATCGGGCTGTCCAGCTGGGTCAATACTAATAGAAGGCACAGGATGGTCGAGTTGATAGGCTAGGTCACTTCTGCTGGTCCCAAGATGAGATGTTGTGTTGGCACCAACCTTCGCTGATAATATAGGCATGCTGTCCACTTCTGTAACCTTGAGTGCTTCTACTTCATGCTGGTATTGTGATGGGTGGGAAATGCTCTGCTGGGTTGGACAGTAGTGATGTTGGGGCATGGGATTTTGTCCTTGTGTGCAGGTCTGGGACGTGGTATCAGAGGATAGGTCTTGACCGGTTGAATGTACTGGTTGGGGGTGTCATGCGGCATGTGTGGGACCTCGGAGTTATCTTCTCTGAGCCAAGGGCCGGCGGCCTTAAACGGTAGCCCAGAAGGTTGTTTGAGGAAGAAAGGATCGCCATGGCAATCCTTGCTCTCGTGGCCTATTATTCCGCAGTTGTAACAGATATCTGCTAACTTCTCATATTTCAAACCAAGCCATATTGGTTTGAAATATGAGAAGTTATAGATAAAGTAATACATATAGTGATGTTCTTTTATTTGTGCCTGTCGGGCGTCACTCCATATTACTCTAGAATAAATTATGTTCGGGCCGGGAAATATATTTATCCGATATTTTTCAGAAGAGAAGCCTGAATTGATGGGGCCCAATATGTATTAGAAAATTCGAGAATCTTATATTTCTAGCATTTCACAGGAGTTTCTCCATATGATAAATGATAATGGACATTTCAATATTGGTCTCAAAACATCTCATCAAACTTTTCTAGAATCAAAAGATTGTTCAAATGAATATAAGAATAACTTACGTGGATAATTTGGGAGGAGTTTAATAGTCATATTTTTTAGAATTCATAGTGTTCAGGGAACCAACTCATAGCATTGTTTGCAAGAACGTTGTTTGATTGGTCTCAAGCTTGATGATTCACTTCTACTTATTCCATTTCTTTGTTTATGGATTTTATTTTCTCTTGTATCTAATGTATTTTTCTTTATCGTTTGTACATATTTTTTGGATTTGGCATTTAAGCCCCAAAACTGCTCAACAATGGGAAGACCATATCACATATGCCAAATTTTTTTTGAGATTTAGCTACAGTACCATCTCAAATGTAAGATGGTACTGTAGCTGAATGGTATAATTTTTTTTTTTTTTAAATGCTCTTTCCACGTTTTACCTAGCAATTTCTCTCTCCTCTCTCATTTTTTCTCTTTCTTTTCTCTCTCTTCCTTCTCTGTTTCTCATCCCCTCTCTCTCGCCATTGTCAAGCTTCTCTCTCGGAGCGCACGCTGAATTACCAAGCCAAATCGGAGCTCAACCCAAATCAAAATCTAATCACAAACCCCAAAACCCACCAAATCAACCAAAACCACCAGATCAACTAAAACCCAAACAAAACCGAAAATTATCAGATCATTCAAGCTTGGATTCGATTTAGAGACAGAAAACAACGGAGAAAAAGAGAGTCAACCCACTGCCGTCGCGCCACCGCTATCAGATCTAACCAACCATTCACGACCCAACACAAAACCAGACTAGATCTTAGCTGCGATCCATGATACTCAACCACCACGATCCATTGATGAAAGGGAAAGAGAACCGGTGAGAAGAGAGAAGAAAAAATAAGAAGAAGAAAGAACGGCACAGGATATGAAAAGAGAGGAAAAAAAATAAAAGAACTGACAAGGAGAAACAGTAGAAAAGAGAGAAGAAAAAAGAGAGAAAGGGAAAATAGTAAAAAAAGGAATAAAAAAGAATATTTAAATAAAATGGGGGAAAAAAATAGAGTTTTGGGATGTTGTGTGTATTGTAAAATGGTATAGTATAATTGATAAAATAGCTTTTTGAGATGGTAAAATAAGATGAGATAGCAAAACCGGCTGTGGATGCTCTTATAGTATGCTAAATTCTATTGAACTCTCTCTGATCATCACAAGCCACAAGGTTTGAGTTAACAACATAAGTAAACTTAAAACAATAATAAAATAAGATAAACCATAACCAAGCAGGTTATAAATATAAAACCAAACAATCAAACTTCATTACATAAATATCCCTAAAATTAGAACCCGCGAGGTAGCCTAAGAATATTTGCTTCTTCTCTAACAATTACAATTGGGCTTCTTACACTATGATGTTTGCTTGTCCATACTAAAGATGCATGAAAAAGTGCACGCATTTTCCAAAGTTCCTTATCAACCTTCAAATTAACCATAAATTGTTGCACACGGTTTGAGCTATCGAAGTGTAGTTTGTTCGGTTTTACCTCAATTTTGATACCATCTCCTTTTGTTTCATTTTTCACTTCTGCCATGTAATCGGATGATGAAGTCCCGAGATATGTAAGGCGACGAGGAATATTCAAGGAATATATGGTCTCAGAGTCAGAACTTGGTACTACAACCATCAGCGAGGGGTAATTTAATTCCCAAGGTTTAATGCTCTTCCGTGAGTCACCTCTATATTTATAAACCCTTGCCCATACAACAAATTAACGTAATCATCTGCACTACAATCGTAGGCTAATCCAGGATCCATAGCCTTGACAAAATTTAAAATTCCTACCCCTTTAGCAAATATATTACCTTCACAATTATGGGCTAGAAAATAACAAAAAAAGTGTAAGACAATAGTTTTTTCAAATGATGAAAGAAAAAACAAAAAACCAAAATTTCTTTACTTGTTGTCATGATAGCAGATTGAATCAAAGCTGCAGATAGATTTAAGTTATTTAATGATTTTTGTTCAAATTCATGTTTTATGAGTGCAACTTTTCCAGCTACAATTGGGCAGGACAAAGAAGTTCCATTGTTGATTGTGTATTCATCCCTACTATTAGCTTCGATAGAGGGTACATAAATTTCAGTCCCATGTGCACATATATCAGGCTGGATAAGATTAAGAGAAGGAAAATAATGAAAGATTATTACCATTTTCTAAGAGTAAATGAACTATAAATCAATAAAAGATTTAAATTACCTTAAGAATATCCTTCGTAATTGGGTTTGGTCCTCTTCCAGAAAAGTCAGCAATTACCAAGGGATCTGGATTGTCAACTATCACACACTGACAAATTTTGGCCATAACTGGAGTTCCACTTTTGAATTTTTGGCTGTAAGAATAAAATGATATAAAGAACTAATATATGTTAAAATATGATTGTTAAGTTACCAATTCTCCCAAAAACTTAAACGGTTAGAAAATTGTGAATTTAATCATTTAATTATAATTCTAACTCTCCTCCTCAAGTATGGACCTAAATCCCCCTTTAATAAGTATAATCCAACATGTGAGATTTTTAACATTTTAAATGAAAGGTATAGTAAAGCCAGAGATCAAACTTAGGATTTTCTACTCTAATACCATATTAAGTTACCAATTTTCCAAAAGTTTAAATTGTTAAAAAATGATGAATTTAATCATAATTTTAACAATGATCAATTTATTGATAAAAGATTAGTTTAGCATACCTTACGTGATCATGAATCTTTTGAGCTACTCTATGAGCGAACCAAATCGATGGCAGTTTATCATTGCTAGTGGCATAGGGGTCGAGATCTTTATTTTTGTATAAAATCCCTTTAGTGAAATTCCTAGATGCCAATTTCACTTCGTCTAAATCGTCACAGAAGACAATTCTTCCTTCCAAATGATTTTTAAGGCTGCACAAATAATAAAGCCATCATTTTAGTTAATAACATATATGTAATAATGAAAGGATTCAAAATTTTGGATATATAAGTACTTTTTCTTATCCTCTAATGATATTTCACTTTTCTTTTCACTAGTCTTTTGTGAACCTCTAGCTCTTTTCAGATTTTTGGAGCTGGTTAGTTGACAGGGAAAGTCTATTAAAGGAAGCCATTCAGTTTCTAATAGGTTGAGACAAGACCCCTACAAGCAAAAAGTTTATTTAAAAAACCAAGTATGTCAAAAATATGAAAGTAAATAAAAAAACATGAGAATAATGGGGTAATCATTTGACTAAAACAATGAAAGAGAGAAATAAATAAAGAATAAGTCTTTGTTTGTTTCACCCAAGTGGAAGGCATAAATCATATAATTTTGAGTCGACAATTTTAACAATCAAATTATGGTCTTATTAATATTTTTTTAGTTTGTGCATGAACAAAGATAAAATTATTGAATTAAGGAGGTTGAATTTTAAATGTGGAAAACAATCAAGGAGACAAAGATGTTTTATTAACAGATCACTCTATTTGAGATATTAATATTATTATGCAAGTAAAGAAACAAGTACCTCAAATTTTTTTTCGTCTATGACCACAATAGTTTTAAAATTTTTTTTTTTTTCTGAATCAGATTCGCCTACTATTAGAATCTAGGGTGTAGTGTTTCTAACAATTCCATTCCTAGGACCTTTATTTCTAGAAGCAGCTATAGTCAATATGTTTGCCTCCATGGCAAGAAATGATCCTACAGCTATAGCATCAAGATGATATGGACTCGTCACTTCTGGAATGCTAAATCCCAAAGATATTGATATAACGTCAACTTTCTCCTTGATTGCAGCCTTAAATGCATCCACAACATTGTCAAATTCCATACCAAAGGCTGGTTCCAAATCATTATCAAGTTGGTGAAGAGCCTTTTTACTTTTCCATATAACTTTGTATACATAAATTTCCGCACATGGGTTGCGCCTTCAATCGTTACTGGAAAGGTGTCATACAATTTTGTCTCAATTTTCCTTCCAGCTGCCAATGCAGTAGTATGGGTACCATGGCCTTTTATTCAAATGATGCTGCATTAACATTAAATGCAATTAACATTTTAATAAAATCTTTGGCCCAAAAAAATCAATTAATAACTTGAATGTGAGGAATTAAGTCTTACATGTTTTCCAGTGCTAAAGCATTCCAATCAAATGCTTCCCGAACTATGTCTTCATTTAGTAAGAATATTGAAAATCTATTATCAATCCCAGAATCAATTATGGCAATCTTTATCTTTTCGATTTGCTAGACAAAGTAAAAAAAAAAAAAAAAAGTAAGTTTCTACAAAGATCAGCTCGTAAGAAATTAAAAACATTGAAATAATATTTAAATTAAAATAGCACTACTTACAATAATTTTATATAAGTAAAGTCAAACAGTGAAACTAACCTTCTCTACTTTTATTTAGCCAAAAAAAAAAAAAAAAAATCCTTTATGCCTACTAAAGAGTAAAGACTAAAGCATAATGACTTGGTATTTTATCATCTATCTCTATTGAACTTCTTGACGTTTTTTTCCTAGAAAAAAAAAAAGCAATTTGCCTTTTTCTTCTTTATTGAGACATAAAATGTAATTTTTCTCTGAGTTACATTATGCTGTTTTTTCATCCAAGTAATCTTAGTTTTCAGCATTTTTATTTGAGCTACTTATCATTACTACCTCAGACAAAAAAAAAGAAAGAAGATTTAAGTTAGAGTAGAATTTCTATCTTGTATTAAAAAAAAAAAAGTAGTTTATTGGGCCTTAGCTATTTTGGTTATTTGAGTTTAGTTATATTGTTTGGGTTTAGTAGTATAGCCCAAGAAGTCAAAGTCCAACTCTTTTAGGAGTTTTAAGTAGTCCAAGTTCCATAGGAAATAGGTCATCTATTTATACAGATATAATGTTTTCTATTCAAGGAGAAAAATAATTTTCTAGTTTTTATAAAAGTTATGAAGTTTTTTTCTTTCTGATCTCTTAACTTTCCAGCAACTTAGGATTCGTTTGGACCCACAAACTTCACTTTTCAGCAACTTTTTCATTAAAAATGGGTCATACGGCATTATTCACACATTTAAAAATTATTTTGCTACAGTATTTTCAGTTTTCAGTTTTAGCAAAATAAATTCTATCCAAACAGACCCTTAGAACCTTGCAAACACATGCTGATTTCCCTTTTAAGTGGCAGGGCAATTTTGTAATTTTCTGGTTTCTAGGATAAGCATGACTAAAAAAATAACAACTATTGATAAATTCTAACATTACACTCCCAAGTCCTACACTCCCAAGTCCAAGATACAATTACTAGTAGTTATACTAGAAACTAAAATCATCAGTTGTTTAATTTGAGATCAACGGTAAAGTTAAAAATAAATAAATAAAAGAACAAAAAAGATGAAAAAAATTAAATGTAAACAAGAATAAAGAAACCATGCATCATGACTACATATAAAGATCTTCTAAAAAAGCCAAACTTTGGAAAGAGAAGAAAGATAAATTGACTAAAACATTACTGAACCAGATTTATGTGTGCAATGCGGGATGGGGATTGGGGTGGAGCATGCATGTGACATAGAGAAGACCTAAGCCTAAGCTAACATATGAACTCATATAGGAGCATAAAGGACTAATAATTAAGTTTGTACATATACCTGCTCTTTCTTAGACATCCTAAATATGTGGTTTGGATCACTTCAAAGGTATGCTTTGGAACTCTTCTTAGGTATAAGGCTTTTACTATTTCAACGGTTTTCAAACTTGAAATTGGATAAATTCTGATATTTTACTCCCATGTCCAAGATATAATTACAGATAAATGTATTAGCCATAAAGTTGCAATTAGACAATTAAATTTATAGCCAATTTCAATTTAAAAGGAAAAGATATACATGCTTTTCTTTCATAGATGTGGTTTGAAGCTTTGATACTACGATAACTTGAAGATGTGAAAGTAAGTAAAATTAGTATCATGTTGTGTACAACACAGATTAATAAAAAAAAAAAATTATAAGTAATCTAATCAAGAAACACTAAAAGAAAAAATGTTTATTGCAATGAAAAAAACTATTGCAATAACATTAAAGTCATTGCAATAGTTGATACAAGATATTGCAATAAAATTTGAGGTAATAGGTTTATGCAACAAAATTTTTTGTTGCAATAAACTTCAAATATTTTAATAATAACTTTGATGCAATGATATATATATATATATATATATTGTTGCAATAAACAATTTACTATTTCAAATATCTTGTAAGTATAAGCTATTACTTCACGAAACTTGTTGTAATAGATTGCAAATAATTGAACAAAAAAATCAGATTAAATTACTGCAATGATATCTTCATTGTAATAGATAATTAATTGACTATGAAATAATTGATACCAAGTTATTGCAACGATATATTCATTGCAGTTACATGTTTGTCATTGCAATAGATTGTAAGAGAATTAATATCAAATTATTGCAATGGTAACTTCGATGCAACAAGCTATTAATTCGAAATTTTCATTGCAATAGATTGCAAAAACAATTGGTATCAATTTATTGCAACGATTCTTTCATTTTAAGTTATTGCAACAATTTTTCCTAATATATTAAAGCTTCTATTGCAACTTATTATTGTTGCAACAATTTAACAATTTTAAGTTACTATTGCAACAATTTTAACTTGTAGATGCGATATTTTGTCTAAAACTACTATATACATATTTTGTTGTATTAACACTTGATGTAATAGACTTTTTTTGTTGTAGTGAAAACTATTTCAATAATATATAACAGGAATTGAATAATAGAATAAATAATGAAAATAAAAGAACAACGGTTGAAGTAAAAAGCACATTGTGTTCGGCATCCACCACTCCAGTCCACAATAGTTTAGGAAACTTTCATCTAGATGTGAGTACCAATAAAAACTACTCTCACTGGTTCTCTAGGTAGCCACAAAACAAAGGAAAGAAAGCAACCAAATATAGACAAAACTACGTAGTGATGTCCAAGTAGCTTGGAAGGCAAATGTGAGAGGCACAGATAGTTTTAGACTGGTGAAGAAGGACAAGCCCTAATTCCACAAAATACGAATATTAAAACAGCGTACTTTGCCCTGAATAAATTGATTTCATACAAAAAATCTAAAAGCAACAAACCATTCTTACCTCCATTCGCCCCCGTCTCTCTCTCTCTCTCTCTCTCTCTCTTTCACCGCCTCTGTCTATCTCTCAGCAAAACAAAAAAATTAAAGCACATATGATCCCAACTACGCGAACTGGCCTAGTCTAGTTAAAGCCCATATGATCTGTCTAATAAATATAAAGCCCATGTTTTTTTTTACAAAAAGGACATGTAGCCCATCCTCTCTCACTAGGCTCAGCCTGCTGAATCATTTTCCATAAAAGAGAGCCTATATAACTTTCTTCAAAAATAATGGCCACAAGCCCATTTGATTGTCATTTGGAATGGACCGGTTCACAACCAAAAATGAAAGAGATTAAGGCCCCGGTTCACAACAAACAATCTCTCTCTCTCTAAAATGGAAATTAGGTTTTAGCCCTCTTCACCTTACATAAAACTAAGTCTTTTTGTTAAGAACCTTATAGCTAAAGTAGTACTTTACTGACAAAAATATACAAGGTTCAAATCTCATATTCTAATTGTTAAATTATCAAAATAGAATTATATGTTAAAGTTTCTATTTGGATATGTCAATGGTGTTGTGCAATTTTATTATTAATTGAAGTCACAATATTAAATTTAATAAACTAGATTCTACATGTTCTAGTAGATGAGTCATATTATCAATTCAAAAATAGATGTTAGTAAAATTCAATACAAAAAATTAATTTGTAATCTTTCTTCTCAAATAGTAAGAAGAATAGATTTTAGATATTAAAAAAAAAAAAAAATACACTACTTAAACTTCAAATTATATGGAGTCAATTTTGTTCATTACCAGTATATTATGATGCCCTTGAGCCAATTGTTAATAACCCATTTTAGGAAAATTTTGACACAATTTTTATGGGAAATAGAAAAGGCTGAGAAAACATTAATTGCTTTTTTTTTTTTAATAAAAACTTTTTAAAAATGATTTGTTAACAATTATAGAACATCCGTTGACATTTCTCATATTAGACGTAACTTTGTTAATTATGTTTCTGCACATTTTTTTGTTGTTGTTGAGAAGTGTGTTGCTTTATGTGTGTGTGTGTGTGCGCATGCACGCGTGTGCGTGTGTAGCGTTTTGCTTTGGAGATAGTGACCTACCAATATAAGAAACTATGATGCAACCCCATAATCCAACTCATTGCCTGAGCTTAACACTAAAATATTTCACTAGATTTTTCTGCTTCTCTAAACCCAATGACTCTTCACCAATTCCATTTTCACACCTCTCGTTCCATATATACCATCATATGATTCTTCTCTTTTTCGCAAGTTGTCTCTCTGCTAGCAAACCGCCATTACTGTCATTGCTCCAACAAACGAGACTGGTCGTTTGGTTTTGCTCAAATTCAAAGAATTTGTACCTTATGATCCATATAACATATTGAGCTCATGGAATGACTTTATCCACTTCTGTAATTGGCATGGAATCACGTGCCCGTCGGCACCAAAGAGTCACGGTTTTAAATCTAGAGGTCTATAAGTTACGTGGATCCATATCACCTGATATTGGAAACCTCACCTTTCTTAGGTTAATCAACCTCCAAAATAATAGCTTCTATGGCGAAATTCCAAAAGAAGTTCGCCATTTATACTGACTACAAAACCTCTCTCTTAGTAGTAACACATTGAAAGGGGAAATTTCATCTGGCTTGTCCAACTGCTCTAACCTCAGGTTCACAAATCTCATTGCGAATAATCTTACAGGGAAGATTCTAGCTAAGCTAGACTCTTTGATGAAGCTTGAGAGAATTTTTCTTTCTATAAACAATCTAACTGGAGGTATTCCATCATCTTTTGGAAATCTTTCATCACTCAAATATTTCATTGCAACGTACAATAATTTGGTGGGAAATACTCTAGATGCCATAGGCCAATTAAAAAGCTTAAGACTATTCGCAATTGGGATCAATAAATTATCAAGTATAATCCCTTCCTCTCTTTACAATGTGTCATTTCTCCAAATCTTGTCAGTTCCAGACAACCAACTAAATGGCACACTTCCACTTAACATAGATCTCAACCTTCCTTATCTCCAACATCTTGTAGTTGCTACCAATGATTTCTTTGGGTCAATCCCTGCTTCATTATGCAACACAATACAATTTCAATACATTGATTTAGGTAATAACAATTTTATAGGATCAGTTCCAATTGATTTGGGAAATCTGTTGGATCTTTACTGGCTACGGTTAGGTAGCAATCACCTAGGAAGGGACTTCCATTTCTTAACATCTTTAACAAACTATAATAGACTTCATGTATTGGATTTAGATACAAACCAATTCGAAGGTGTTTTGCCCAATTCAATATCTAACTTGTCCACCCAACTCACTAATTTATATCTTGCATTCAATAAAATATCTAGAACTATTCTTGCATCATTAGAAAATCTTGTCAACTTAATTATCTTGAGCTTATATTGTAATCACTTCACGGGCATCATTCCAACTACTATAGGGAAGTTTCAAAAGATGCAAGTATTGGGTTTAAGTGAAAACAAATTGTTAGGAGAAATACCAACCTCTATAGGCAACCTTACGCAGTTGTTCACACTTGAATTAGGTGAAAACAAATTCAATGGAACCATACCTCCAATAATTGTAAACTGTCAAAATTTGCAATTCTTAAACATTTCACAAAATAACCTAAATGGATCCATACCCTAGCAGCTTATTGGTCCTTCCCATCTAATAGTATTCTTCAATTTTTCACACAACTCTTTTATAGGTAAACTACCATTCGAAGTAGAAGATCTGTAAAATGTTAACGAACTGGATGTCTCTAACAATAATTTATCTGGTGAAATTCTTACATCTTTAGGAAATTGTTTGGTATTGGAACACCTTTACTTGCAAGGGAATTCTTTTGAAGGATTGTTACCATCAACTATTGCTTCTTAGAAAGGCCTCCAACATCTAGATGTTTCATAAAATAATCTATCAGGATCCATTCCAGAGGGTATAGAGAATCTTCCTTTTCTCGAATATTTGAATATTTCATTCAATAATTTTGAGGGTGAGGTACCAACTAAAGGGGTTTTCAAAAACACTGATAGGCCAAGAATGTATTAATCTCTTGTGATAGATTAACCAATAAATTAGCCAAGTTGATTAATAAATCAGATTAACATACAATATGCGTGACAGCACAAAAAAATCACCAATTAAACTAAATGCAGCAGAAATTAAATTGACACAGATGATTTGTTTTCGAATGGTGAAAACCTACATGGCAAAAACCCCACCGGGTGATTTTAAGGTCACCACTCCCTAGAATCCACTATTATCAAAACAAGTGGTTACAAGTAAAGAAATCTCAGTACCTTATACCAACCTACAGTTGAACTCTTACCCCAAATTGGACTTGTTCTGTAGTGACAATCTCTCATTTTCAATGCACGACTCCTAGTACGTAACTAACCAATAGATATGCAGATCCCAGTATGTGACTTAATCACCAATTTGAGAAAGATGTTGGCTGCAAAGTTCTTCAGTTCATCACACGATGGAGATCAAGAAGCTCATTGGTCACAAAACCTTATGGTGTACAAACACAGTAGCTTCTTCAAGAGAAAGATGAACTAGGGAAAATTCTGTCTCCGGTCACAATTTGCATGAATAAACTTTTCTTCACACTTGTGCAACTTGTGTAACCTTTGACGACCCTTAAAATAATCCTTATATATATTTAGGGTTGTGAGAAAAGAAAGCCCAAACATATACTCACTGATTGGATGAAAAACAGCTCTAAAAAACTGAGTTTCATAAACCTCAATAGATAGCCATCTATCGAGCTAGCTGTTAAGCCACAAGTTGAAACAACTTTTAAATCTCGATAGATGCTAGCTGTCGAGTTTTAAAATCTAGCACTTTCTCACTTGATTCTTGAACAGACTTGCATGGCTTTAACACTTGAACTTGAAACCTTGTTCCTTGAAGTATTAAACATATCTAAGATCTATCAAATTACAAGTAAAGTGCATTTTGTCAAAGGATTAGTCAATTATATAAAATATTGATATATGTTCCTAACATTGAATCACATATGTCCTTACAAACACAAGTGCTATATTATTGATTGGAAATACTAAACTTTGTGGTGGCATACCAAAATTGCAATTGCCAAAATGTCCTTCAAAAGTCATGAAACCAAGAAACTCCATTGCAAATTGTATTTATTTCCATTGTTCTGTTTTCATCCTTTCTTGTTCTATATTGGATGAAAAAATCAAAAAAGAAATTGTCTTCTATGGTTGCAATAATAGACCTCCTTCCAAATGTTTCATACAAAGAACTTGATCAGGCAACTTTTGGATTCTCTCCAAGTAATTTAATTGGATCTGGCTGTTTTGGGTTTGTATAAAGGAGCTCTTGATCATGAAGAAAGACTGGTTGCTATAAAGGTCCTTAACCTTCAACACAAGGGAGCTTTGTTTCATGGCTGAATGCAATGCATTACAAAATATCCAGTATCAAAATCTTGTTAAGATATTAACATGTTGCTCTAGCATGGATTATAGTGGGAATCAATTCAAAGCTTTAGTTTTTGAATTCATGACAAAGGGATCTTAGATATTTGGCTTCATCCAGGGATAGACAATGAAAAACAAGCAAGTAACTTAAGTCTTCTTCAAAGACCAAATGTTGCAATTGATGTGGCTTCTATAATAGATTATTTTCACAACCATTATGCACAACCAATTATTCATTGTGATTTAAAGCCGAGCAATATTCTTCTTGATAATGATATGATTGCTCATGTAAGCAATTTTGTTTTAGCAAGACTCCTTAACAACTAATGATTCTTCTCAAAAGCAAACTAGTACAATTGGGATAAAGGGATCTATCATCTATTAGCTATGCCGCTCCAGGTAATGTCTTTCGAATTATGTCTAAATCCTAATGTTAAAATAATTGTTTTAAAAATATTGAATTTTTATATATAAAAAAAAATTGCAATTACCTTACTATCTACACAAAATTCTCTCTCTCACATGCAACACGGAAACACGAATACACACTCAATTTATTTATATGTAAAAAATAATAATAATAAAAATAATAAAAAACTTAAAGTAAGAAAAGCTTTAAACATGATTTAAGCATTGATTAAATTAGTTTTTGACAAATATTACTGACTACCCATTTACTTAGTTTGTTTTTTTAAGCATTTATTTCCTCAACGCTATATCTTTGTGATGATTGCTTCCCAATCGGCTATATCAAATATGATGTAATTGCTCTCAAAATATGTTGTGTATTTTATTCATGTCTGTGTCCTATTCTTTTTTTGGAAGAGTTCTTGTCCTAATCTAAACAAGTTTGCAACAAACAAAAAGTTCAAGTAATCTATATATGATATATATATATATATATATTTAAAAGCTAAATCGTAGCATTTATTATTACTATGCTCCTGTTAAGTCATATTAGTGGAGGTAATTATTGGATACTCTCGGAGTACCATAAATTTATACTCCCTCCTCTCACATAATTGTGAGTTTCACTAATTAAATTCATAGTAGGACCCACGATTCATGTGAGAGGGGGGAGTACGCAATTATTTTACTCCCAGAGTATTCAATAATTTTCCATATCAGTGGTCACATCACTATTTTTTTTTTTTCCATTTTTATTGATTGTCTATTGCAAAATTAATTCTTTATGGCCAATGTGATGCACTAGACGCCATCTTAAACTCTAATTGTCTATATTGAAAGCTTCCTTCAACATTGAGTGTCATTTTCTTTCCATCCTTCTAAATGTATGCAATAAATTTTGTTACTCAACCATTAAGCCACATCGTTCACTTATTTTCTACCTTTTCTTTTCTCTTTTAAACTTTTTTTTTCTCACTACTTTCAACAATATATATATATATATATATATATCTTCTTCTTCCTATTAGCCCACACTTAATGTTACACATCCTCCAACATTTCTCTTCCCTCTTTGCTTCTTTACCTCCCCCACTACTCTCTACTTCACTATAACATTTCCTTCATCCTTTTCTCTTTCTTATAACCCGACTCTTCTTCTTCTTATTTTATTTTGAATAAATTTGATATAATTTTTCTCATTCAATCCATATTTTTCCTACATAAAAACTGTGAGTATTCACACTCTCTCTCGGTGAATTTTTGTTCTTTCTTATAACTCTAATAAAGGTTGATAGTTTTTTATATTTTCACTATGTGTTTTGGTATTGTGTGTTTTTTTTTTTTTTTAGTTTCCCATAACAAAGTCTTCTCTCTCCCTTTTAGAAATTTAGTTGAATTTTGGTTTGGGTTAGTACTTAGTTTTTTTTTTTTTTTTTTTTATAATTTTTTTTGAAAATAGGAATTTAAGTTTAATTTATATCAAAACACAATCTACATGGCTAAGAGTTTGAATATGCTTACTAATTGTTTGAATAATAAATTATGATAAAGTCTATATTTTATTCCTTTGGTTTCATTTTAATTTTGGTTCAGGTTAATACTTTGTTTTTTTTTTTTTTTTTTTTTTTTTGGAAATAGGAATTTAAGTTTATATCAAAACATAATTTACATGGCTAATAATTTGAATATGCCTACTAATTGTTTGAATAATAAACTATGATAAAGTCTAGATTTTGTTCCTTTGGTTTCATTTTTAATTTTGGTAAATATAACATTGTAATTTTGTAATGAGTTTTGATTATCATGATAATCTCCTTGTTCTTTAAGAGATAAGAAATTTGAGTAATAAAAGAATGATATATTTGTAGAGATAAAAAGATTTGAAAAAAAAAAAAAAAAACTTGTAGAAATTTTTAAAAAAAATTGACAATACTTGAAGTAAGTGTCACTTTTTGAATATTACACCCATTACATAATATGTATATATATATATATATATATATATATATATTTTTTTTTTTTTTTTCACACATCGTGTTGGTCTGTGGTAGTGGATAATAATATAGGACACATGATTTTGCTTTGAACATGAGTGGACTGTGTAGCCATGGCATTTAGGAAGGCCAGTATATAATGTGTCCAATATGATTAAATGACCATACCATTTAAAAATAAATTTGATTAGATTTTCCTAATCCTAGTCATTGACCATATTTCATTTACTACTACATCTAAACCATTAATATTACCTACGTCTACTAGACCCCAAAAGTTTTATTCTAATGGACATATTGCCATTTTTTTAGCTTGAAATTTTTACAATCATGGTATCTATCATCATGTTTTTCCTAGGTTCAATTTGTTTTTGCCTTTTTTTTTTTAATGAATCAAATGAATTTGCACTCTCCTTTAATCCCAAATCTCATTATAAACAAAAATGTAAAATCTCCTTACATAACATAATGTGTAGAGTATGGCATGGGCAGTGAGGCTTCAATAGAGGAGGACGTGTATAGCTACGGTATATTTCTACTGGAGATGTTCTTTGGGAAGAGATCCATTGACGTAATGTTTGAAGATGGTCTCAATCTCCATAAGTTTGCTAAGACAGCATTGCCAAATTGGCTTGTTCAAACTATAGACCCAATCCTTCTACCAAGAGAAGTTGAAGAAACACTAAAGTCAACATTGGCTAGAGAAGACAACAACGAAAATGAAATTCAAGCAAAAGAAGAAACTCATGGTATTGTGAACTTGTGCCAAATTGATACCAATGTGCATGAGTGCTTGGTCTTAGTCCTTCAAATTGGAGACTTGCTTGTTCAGTGGAGTCACCAAAAGAAAGAATGAATATGGAGGAAGTTATTAGGGAAGTGCATTTGATTTAAAAAAAAAGAAAAAAAGAAAAAGCTTTTCTTGGTTCTAGGATCAGCAGAGGTGGACTTATCTAATATAATCTTAGCTGAGGTACGTAATGCTATATTTAAAATTTGGATTTGCTTAAATATAATATCGCATGAAAATTATCTTGTAAAATAATTACTAGCCATTATGTTTTTTTAGATATATGTTTTCTTCTTTGTTCCAAATTTCCAACTAATTTTCCATATGAACACAAGCGTAGGTTTTTTTTTTTTTTTTTTATTAAAAAAAAAATATCTTTTTTGTTAGATAATCATGATTGTTCAGTTGATTTTGTTGTTCTCACTAAAAAGTTTTACTATTTAGACTAGGAACTTTATTGGATAAGGTACTTCGATTTTCATTTATTTTTTACTGTTCTCATGCAAAACGTGTTTTTGTTTTTGGTATCATGATATTTATTTACAATCATAGAACAAAAAGCTAATTTTTTATTTATTTAAATTCTAGGTGCAATAAGCTACTTGAAGAGTTCAGTGGAATCTACTTCTTAACCCTGTTGAGCAAAGATTTGGCATCTATGTGGCGTGCTTGTTTAATCTCCTTTGTTTGAAAGGTCACTTCTTTGGTTCTTCTTAGTTCTTAGTTCTTAACATAAGTTTTTTTTTTTTTTTTTTTCCTTAAAGGGGTCCCTTAATGAGAATGACTGTCTCCCTTGAACTTTATGAGAAGAATAAAATATACTGTTAAATCTCTTATTTGCCCTTGAATTACCTAATTAAACATTCCTAATTGGTGGGTAAATCATATAAATTGGATAAGTAAAAGGAAAAAAAATGAAGATTTCATCAATTGGCTAACAGAAAAATTAGGAACATTTTTGCTGAACCCAATACATGTTGTTCTACAAAATTACAATAACTCAAGCAACATTGGATTTCATCATATATTTATCACGAAATTCAAGGAGGATATTGTCATTTCCACAGAATATTGTTGGTTATTGTGGTTGCCTTTTGTTTTGTTGTTGTTGTTGTTGCTTTTTTTTTTTTTTTAAATGTTTAGAATCCAAGGGGAAATAGACTTCACATCCTACTGATAGTTTAAAAGAGCAAAGATTTGGTTTTATGCCAAATTCAGTAAGGATTTTAAGATCCAAAACAAAATCCTCATATTTGCAAGAGTCCAAATTTGGTAAGGATGGATTTCAAATCTATATTTTATACCATCCGATAAAAGATTGTCACTTTAGTTTTTTATTTAAAACTCAATACATCTTACCATACCTAATAACACCACATCAGCATTTTACTTCAAACCTAAAATATGGTAATTAGTGAGATGTTATCTTATGTGATCAAATGTATAAATGTTTTAGTAATATGATGATGTGACATGTCCTTATTGGAGGTGTAAACTAAAGAGTTTACACCAAATCCTTATGGAATTTAATCTCTATTTGCAATGGTATCCAATCACTTGAAACTCTAAAAATCTAACCATGCTCTAAATTTGGTAAGGATGGATTTCAAATCCATATTTTATACCATCCAATAAGAGATTGTCACTTCAATTTTTTTTATTTAAAACTCAATACATTTTACCATACCTAATAACACCACATCAGCATTTTACTTTAAACCTGAAATATGGTAATTAGTGAGATGTTATCTTATGTGATCAAATGTATAAATGTTTTAGTAATATGATAATGTGACATGTCCTTATTGGAGGTGTAAACCAAAGAGTTTACACCAAGTTCTTATGGAATTTAATCTCTATTTGCAATGGTATCCAATCACTTGAAACTCTAAAAATCTAACCATGCTCTAAAATAATTCACAAAACCCCTAAAACGGTTGAGATACCCTTGAAAGCTTTGTCTGGACCAAAATACCCAAAATCTCAAAATGATAAAATACTACTAAAACAAAATTTTAAAAAAAAAAAATTACACAAAATTCACTTGACATTTGAGGGAATGAAACTTTGCCCTAAAACATTAGAACATTATTCATGCATCGTATGGGTAACTTACTAATTAAAACAAACAGAGACTCATTTTAAAAAGTATGGGAAGTAAGCGAAACTCAAAAATTTATAATGTTATTATTTGACTTTAAATATAGGAAATTTTGGAAAAAGCACTAGGAAGTGTGTTACATGATTGTAAACAAGGCCCGTTGCACTAACATCTCTTCCTCACACTAGTTCAAGTCATTATCTTCTCCTGTATATATAAGGCCATTCTCCGAATTATGAATTACCCATCACCGTTTCCACCATTACAGAGAACCATGTTGCCAAGAAGTCATACTCTTCCATCCAGAATACACCATGGCGATGTAAGACACTAAGACCAACTTAAGCCTTTTATATATCTCTCTCTCCTTGTTGAAGTTCTTCTTTTCCTTCTTAAATGTATGTTCATTATTCAGGTAGAAGAGAGGCATGACATTGGGCACTATTTGCAAGTAGAAGTTCAACCAAAAACTCAGGGTGAGACTGAAGCCATAAACCCTCAGTCCAACTATTCCAAGTGCTTTGATGATGATGGCCGTTTGAAGAGAACAGGTAAATATTACATAATTTAGCTTTAGTTTAGAACTTTAATATGTCTACTTTCATGCATAAGGACACCATTTTGAGTAACTTATCATACTTTTTGGATAGTAAACTTACCACTCAAGTAGAAATAGTATGCCTATGATTTGTAAAACTGACACCTAATCATAGAAGAAATACACTAATTATACCTTTGCTTTTAAATTTACAATCTTTTCAGGCTCATGGGGATGCCTTTCTTCAATTTTTAACAATTTTCATAAGTTCCAAACACATCATTCACTTGTAAAAAGTCATGAAAAAGCCTTTTTTTTTTCTTACCATGTACATAGAAGTAGTATAAAGTCTATTTTTAGCTTATTTCTATAACAACTTATTTTTGAATATGGATCCTCAATAGACTAACCAGGGTCTGTCACGTGTATTCTTTTTCGTCACTCTATTCTATTCAAAAGTCATACCCTTTGTTTTCTCCTTAATTCACATGTCCTTTTTTATTACTTTTTACTATTGTTATTTTATTTCTTTCTAAATGTATAAATTGATCCGTTCTCTAGGACCAACTAATGTCTTCGTGGTAAAACTAATATAATCCAATGAGTACATAAAACTGATTATGATAATGATATGGTGGTGCAGGGACTTTTTGGACTGCAACTGCACATATTACTGCAGTTATTGGGTCAGGAGTCCTGTCACTGATATGTGTCATAGCTCAGCTTGGTTGGGTTGCAGGGCCTGCTGTCCTGATCCTATTTGCCCTTGTCAACATCTATACTTCGAACCTCCTAGCACATTGTTATAGGGCTGGTGACCCTGTTACTGGATAGAGAAACTACACCTACATGGATGTAGTCAAGGCTAACTTGGGTGAGTGAGATGGTGTCTATAACTATAAGATAGAACATAACAAAGATTTTATTTCCAAGATCTAACAGTGTTTAGAGTACCGCATCATTTAAAATTTTAAAATAAAATGGCACTAAATAAACCTTTAGATTTGTAATATTTAGTTTCAATCATGAAATGGATCCATTTCAAATAAAGAGTATCCTTTTTTCTAGCTAGGTGAGTATTTGTTTTTGTGAATCTAAACTTGATGTCCATTTGGCTGCAGGAGGGAGAAAGGTCATGTTATGTGGGTTGATTCAGTACCTGAATCTGTTTGGCATTGCAGTTGGATATACAATTGCAGCATCAGTCAGTATGATGTGAGTTTCCCAAGTATACTAACTCGTGTTTTACATTCTGTTTTAGAATATATACATATATATTTTTTGGTTATAGTGTTTTAAAATATTACTAGTTTGTAACAAAAGCTTGCATGATTTATGAGAGAGAAATAAATTTGTACTCTAGAAGAAATCAATATACTTTGCTCTTATGTTTGTGTTTTATTCAGGGCAATAATGAGATCAAACTGTTTCCATAAGAGTGGTGGGAAAGATCCGTGTCACATGTCAAGCAATGGGCACATGATAACATTTGGAATCATAGAGGTTTTTTTTTTTTTTTTTTCTCTCAGATTCCTGACTTTGATCAAGTATGGTGGCTCTCTATAGTTGCAGCAATTATGTCATTCACATATTCAAGCGTTGGTCTTGGTCTTGGCTTAGGCAAAGTTGCGGGTATATACATACTGATAATCTGTAGTAAACTTTGTAGATATAAGCAAGTCACACTTGAGCCAATCATATGTGATTTATTTACTCAACTATGTGATTACTAGATATGTCATCACTCACTGAACATGGTTTGTATTAGCAACTAACAATATTGACAGCCTAGAAACTTTTACCCACCCCAAAGTATATATTAAAATTAGCTAAGAGAGCATGCCTCACGAAACGGAGATCATTATTTTCAATCTCCCTTTCCTTTTTTTTCTATTGGGATCAACCTCACTCATTAAAAAAATAAGAAAGAGAGGAAGAAAGAAGAAATATTGAAACTGTTTTCTGCATGTAAGTATAGAACCAAGCCACCAAGATATGTATGACTATCTGCTACCTTTGTTATTGGCAGAAGTGGGAAATTCAAAGGAAGCCTAATGGGCATTAGCATAGGCACATTAACAAAAGCAGGAACAGTGACTGCTACTCAAAAGATGTGGAGGAGTTTGCAAGCTCTTGGAGCTATTGCCTTTGCATATTCTTTTTCCATCATTCTCATTGAAATTCAGGTGCTTCGTTTATATATCTCTGGCCAGAAAATGAGATCATTTATCTTGTTAATGCATCCATGATGATGATCGTAATCATATACTGTTCCAAAATATCAAATAATCTGTGAGATGCTTGCCTCCATAGGATACAATAAGATCACCACCTGCAGAGCACAAGACCATGAAGATGGCTACTTTATTTAGCATCACTGTAACTACAGTGTTCTATTTACTGTGTGGATGCATAGGATATGCATCCTTTGGTGACCTTCCTCCTGGAAATCTTTTAATTGGCTTTGGATTCAACAACCCCTACTGGCTATTGGACATTGCCAATATAGCAATTGTTGTTCACCTTGTTGGTGCATATCAGGTATATATAGTTATATACACACTCGAGCAGCAATTAGACATAAATTGTTGTACAACTTTTGGTCTTAGTGAGATTAAGAGTCTTTCTTTGCATCTCAAACTAATATACATATAAACTGTAAGTCTTTTACCAGCCTTTATTTGCAGTTACAGAAAAATGGAGTGCAAAGAAGTGGCCAAAGAGTGACTTTTTAACAGCAAAATATGACATACCAATCCCCTTCTTTGGTATTTACCAGCTTAACTTGTTCCGTCTAGTATGGAGGACAATCTTTGTTATTATGACAACCCTCATTTCCATGCTCTTGCCTTTCTTCAATGATGTTGGAATACTAGGAGCCTTTGGATTCTGGCCACTAACAGTTTTCTTCCCCATTGAGATGTACATTTCTCAAAAGAAGATTGCACCCTGAACAAGCAGGTGGATTGGGCTACAGATAATCAGTGTGACATGTCTCTTCATTTTTATAGCTGCTGCTGTTGGCTCCTTTGCAGGACTTGTTCTGGATCTCAAGACTTCCAAGCCATTCAAAACTAGTTACTAAGAGAGCCGTTAGTTTTTTTTTTTTTTTTTTTATAGTTCACTTTTGGGATTCTAGTAAGGAATAAACCAAAACTAGCTTCCAAAAACCCCACTATACACCTGCTGTATAATTAATGGCAAAAATCTTGTATATGCTGTGTTTGCCATGCCTGGGCGCTCGGCCACAAAGCTGGGACTCAAAATTGGAATCAACCCTTCATATAAGTTTCAAAATCAAGTTTGTTTTTAATAACTTTTAAGTCTTTGTTCATTTCTCCAATATGGCATAACCACACAGATCTACACGCATGGATCTAAATACTTATTTGTCTATTTGATAAAAGTTGACAAAAGCACAGTTAGATGAAGAAAAAAAAAAAGCTAATCCAAACTCATCAGTATCAAACAATAATTTAGGCTATTCAGAACATGTAAATAGCTTTTAATACCCTCATATCTAGGTTAATGCAAATGGACTATATGTTTTGGTGAAACTAACCAAATTAAAGAGAACATTTGACAAGCTTTATATATATACTAAAGCATCCGTTGATTTTTTTTTTTTTTTTTTAATTAATATAATCACTAACAGCTACCAAGATCCTTAGTCTATACTAACTCGAAAAAATAAAGATGAAGTGTTTATAGTATCTCTAGATATATCTGGTATTCAAACAGTGGCAAAAAACTCATGGCCCTTCCGTTACTTCTTATGTTTAGCCTTCAGTGCAGCAGAATTTGCTTCAGCAGCAGCTTTAGCTAGAGTTGTGGGTTTGAAAATGCTCTTTGGGTTAAAAGCCTTTCTGATCTTCAACACAGCCCAAGCAGTGCCAATAGCATGTCCTGCAGCATCAAGCCCCTCATTTGTCGCCTGCCCTGCTTGTTCTCCATACCTGCAATGATGAAAAAAAAAAACCCTTCAATATTTTCATTTCTTCCAATTATACTCAAAAAGAGAACAAAGAAAACCAGGCACAAACATTATATCTTGGCCAAAACCAGGTCCATTCCAAATATGGGAGACAGCTTCTGCTGTTTCCCCAACTTGTACCTGTTTTGCATTGAACTACTGTCCAAAAAAGAGAGGTCCAATGGACAGGTCCAAACCAAGTTACAGGAACTTGGAATCTTGGATGGCATTTTGGTATATGGGGCACAACTCAAGATAAGGTTTTCCACATAGGTCACTGTCTAGAAATCCAAAATTAGTGGAACAAGGCCTCAACCAATGGCAAAAAAAAGATTCCACTAAAAGAGAACCGCAAGACCACAGATTTATGACAATGAAAGATTGTACCGATATTAATTATAGAAACACTCTTGATGACAATGATGATGCAGTTGTTGCATCAATTTTTTCATATTAAGAATTACCTCTGTGAAACAATCCCAGTAGTCACAACTGAAGTGGTTGACATAACATTCCTTCCAGCAACTTCAACAGTGTCACAGACCCTGCCTGCATACATGCAGAAATAACACACACTTGAGTGGCAGAAGAATGAAACATACCATAGATTCTACAACTGGACAAAGACACTTGAAAGAAGGAAACACATGCTTCATATCACAAATTCTTTGGCCGTCCCCATTTTCAAGAGCCTCCTTTTGTCTTCTGAAACTTCCAGTCCCAAATTAACCCTTCATAGATATGCTTTTATATTTCAGTTCCTAGGTATCTAATGTATTTTAACTATATTACATCTAAAGGAAGTTTATATTTCACAGTTCCAAGCAGAACCAATTGTCATCAACTTTGGCTGCAAGTCCTAATACTTGATTTTCTAAATAAGTAGTCATCAATAAAACTGAAAGTCCAAAAAAAATCCAAGAAGCGGCCTATGAATAAGCTGCTTCACCTAGTGTCAGCTTGCATTGGTAGCTACTAATGCTTTGTTTGGTTGGGGCATAAAAAAATGGAGAGATGGAAAACACCTTTGAAAAAAGAAAAGAAAATAAATCAAGGGAGGAGGTGAGCTTCCTCCCCCATTTTCTCCCCAATTTGGGGAGAACATAGAACACCCCAAAACGGTGGGTCCATGGAGAATATCCGGGCCCCACCAAAATCACTACACCTCCCACACACACCCCCCCCCCCCCCCCCCCCCAAAAAAAAAACTCCCAAAACCAAACAACCGCACTATTCAAAATACCCCCTATTTTCTCCTCTCCATTTGAGAAGAATGCAAATGCCTCTCCCTGCCTATCTCAAAACATAAAATAAGGGAAAGGAAAAAAAAAAAAAAAAATTCAATTGACAAATAAATAAAGAATCTGAGATGGACTTACTAAATCCATCCAAGGAAGCAAGGACAATCTCTCCAGGGAGGAGGCTGAAAAATTTCTTGCCCACTTTAGAGTTCACTATTGAGCTTGTGAAGAATCCCGAGACTTTGACAACACCAGAAAGGACTCCAGAAGCCATCTTCTCCATCATCTTTGTCAACTTTTTAACCCTAAAAAGATCAACCATAAAGTAGCATAGCATTACTTATCCATATCAAAATTACATAATCAAGTAAAAGGTATAGTGAGGGTGGGGGTGAAGGGATGAATTATATCATAGAAAACACAATCAGCTAAACTGACTTATAAAAGTCAACAAATATATCCTATATTCTTTAAACAAATAAGGGACCTGGTTGCAGGAATTCCACTTTGAAGTTGAAGATTACTAGGACTGTGGCAATCAACCATTCTAAGAAAGGGTTTGCACAGTGCAAACCTCCCCCTTCTGTGGGGTCTTGTCGTGATGATAATAGGCAACCTTACCCCAATTTTGGAGTGGCTGATACCCGGAAAACAACCATTTTAACAGATAAATGGAAATTCAACATATCATCTCCTTGGCACTGCCTATTATTATTGTTGTTTGATAAATTGTAATAACAATTGAAAGCTCGAATAACAACTTTACAACAAGGGGTAAGGAAGATTTAAACCCTAGTTCTCTTCATAATGAAGACCAATCAATTGAGCTACAAGACCCTTGGCCCCCAGCACTGCCGGTTATTATTAGTCCTCTACTGGGACTGTCCAATAAAATGTGAAGCATGCGTTAATCTTTTACTAAAAACACAAAAGTATCCCGACATTTTTTTTTGAACCAGGTGTTAGGCAATGCAAGCAGCAAACGGATTTTCAAGTACTCACCTCACCACCTCCCTAAAGCCAACAAGTTCAACATATTAACAGTCCAAACCCCAGACAACATCTGTCAAAACAACACCTATCAAAACTACACATTACAAGAGACAAAAAACTAACAATGGACAGAGATCTGTCATGATAGCTAAAAGAGCAAAACTTAGGTAGTTTCTTAGGTATTGTACCTTAGATTTCCCAAATAAAACCAAACACATGGCTGTGTTGGCCAATGTGGCACAAAACAATGTTATATGAGCTGTACCTAAAATTGAATGAGAAGCTAAGATACGACCTCTAAGAAAATATACCTAAGCTTACCCTTAGCTAAAATCACAACTATTCTGAAAATCAATATACACAAACAAATCTACCATGTTAACCAAATAAAATTAAAGGCCAAACAACATAGATACAATAACAACCAAAGAAATCAATTATCCATAAAACACAATTTCTAAGAGATTAAATTCAAACCTTTCCATCCTCCTCATTGCTTCCGGACTAATCTCCGAATTAGACCCTGGCCCCATCCTCTTCTTCAAGAACTCATTCCCCTACTTCAACCTATCAACAGTCACATCCCCACACCACAAAATCCCCCTGATCAATTGCCCCGACCCCACCGCAATCAACCTGGCCACACTCCCTCTGTAGTCCAATACGCAGCCGAGCTCTGCACCATCAATTGATTCAATTCCCTCTTGTCCTCCTCCGGAACCATCTCTCTCGCCACCAAACCTTCCAACACCTCACCATTCCCCACTTCATTCACAGAAAAACAACTATAATTCTCCAAAACCTGATCCAATTCCTTCAAAACGCCTCTTGTACTTTAGACGCAATCGTTAACCCATAATTCAACATCTCACACTCTTTACCACCAAAATCTTCAAACTTATTATCATTTTCCAACGACCCATTTGCGGGAACACGAAGAGAAAAGAAGTAATGAGATAAGACTCATCAAGCTTCACAGCCGCTTCTTCCTTCGCTAACAGCAATTGAATTTCATCACCAACGCGCGCAAGAGCAGCCACGGTGTCACTTGGCTGAGACCAACTATGACAAGTTCACCACAAGCGAGTTCTACACTATGATCTTTCTCTATAAGATGAACTACCACGCCAGGAACTTTAACAAGAACATTTTCAGAAGATTGTAAAATTGGGGCTTGTGAAACACTGTCATCTTCGGGGAAGAGATTCTCGGCTAATTCCGTCATTTCAATGGAAGGGTATATAGAAGAAGATGAAGAAGAAAATGGAGAATTGGCATCTGGGTTAGAGAGAATGATTTCTAGGTAGAGAGGATTTAGGCTTTGGTTTGAATTTGAAGCAGACATGATTGAGTTTAGGTTTGATTTTGGGGTATCTATCAATACCAAGGGCTGCTCTGTCTGGATCGGATTTTTTTTCCCTAAAATACCCTTATCACTCTAGAATTAAGTAAAGATAAAACTAAAGGTAAATTTAGTAAAATATATGTCTACTTTGCACTAAAATTTTATTTATAAAATAAGAACACTATTTCACTAACCTATTTTTATTGTTTTTTAAAGAAACTTTATTATTATTTAAAAAGAAAAAAAAAGCCTCACGTAATAATAGTTATTAAAAAAAAATAATAATAACACATTTATTGATAAAAAAATAAAAAATAAAAAAATTAACACACATAGATGTCACTAACCCACTTTTATTGTTTTTTTTTAAACTTTATTATTATTTAAAAAGAAAAAAACACCCCACGTGCTAATAATTTAAAAAAAAACTAAGACACGTAAATGTGGGTGTTGTGTTTACATACATCTACAGTTATTGCAAAAAAAAAAAAAAAAACCAACCGTACACTCACATTTTAGTCACACACACAACTCCAAATTGTTACCTAACAAATTTAAATCTCTAATGTTATCAAATTACTTCTCATCTCTTTTATAAAAAAGAAAATACTCACCATCTTCACACTCAAGTCCCTACTTTTTATACTAAGAAGAACAATAGTAATAGGTGACTACATGCTAGAAGAAGCCACTTAAAAAGGTATTTAATTATCATTTTCTTTTCATTCATGTCAGATAATTTAAGCTTTTATGTTTTTCCAAATCTCTCTCAACAAATTCTATTTAATACCACTATTCTATAGCTTCTTTTGGAATATAGCTTCCATTCATGTTTGTTTTGTTTTGTTTTTTTTTTTTTTTTTGGTTTTTTTAGAGATTACGCTGCTACTTGCTTTTCTAATCAAACACAAACTCTAATAAAGTATCTTAGAATTATTGATGTTGGATAAGTTTTGACCAAGACAATCACTACTTTCTCTGGTAAATTCTTCCAAAAACTTGAATCAAAATGAATTATAGACACTTTGTATTTTTTTTGCCTTAGAATTGTTTTTTTAGTTTTAAATCGCATACCCAATATACGGATACTCAAATGCAGATTAATGACATGCACATTAAGTTGATAGAAAAAGAGTGAATTTATAGTAAACTCTTTAATAACACACACACTAGGTACTTGGTTTGTTGATTAAAGTTTTTTTTTTTTTTTTTTTAATACTTGTTTTAACATTAATTCTTTTATTTTTCTTAGGTTGACTTGACGTACTCACAAATTTATTGGATTGCATTGAAGAGGTATTGGAATGGAACATTAGCATTGATGAGATATTGGAATGGAATATTAGATAAGTTCGGGTGAGAGAATTTATAAAAATTATTGTATGATTCAACCTCACATGAATGAAGTGATTGTTATTTAAGAAATTGTTGTAAAAAAATTCCTTTTGTAACATAAACTATATTTATCATTTGTTAATTCTACGTGAAATTCATTTTACATTTTTTTAAAGTATTAATTTACTATGGTATCAAAAATGTTACTTACCTTTTCTTGGTTTTAAAGGTAGTTGATAAATTTTAAATTTAAGCTCTTTTTAACTATTATTATAGATGTGTAGTAAGTTGCTAACTTTTAAGATTAAAAAACTAAATTTATGGATTAAAAAAAAATTGATAATTGTTGAGCCTTTCCTTTAAAAAAAAAAAATGTGAGCCTTTTATCGTATATTAAAAAAATATAAACAAGTAGTTGCCTAATTTTAAAATTAAGCTTTTATTTACTTCTTTTATGGATATGTAGTAAGTGGCTAAATTTTAGGATTAAACAAAAAATGATAACTGTCATAAATAAAATTAAAAAAAAAAAACACACACACACACACACAACAACAACAACAACAACAACAACACCACCACCAATTGAAAATGTCAGCCTTTTACCATAAAAAAATAAAATAAAAAGGTATAGTTGTTAAATTTTAAATTTAAGCGCTTTTTAACTTTTTGTTACGGATGAGTAGTACATGGCTAAATTTTAGGATTAAAACACTACATTTTAAATTATTAAAAAAAAAAAAAAAAAAAAAAAAAAAAAAAAAAAAAAAAAAAAACATCTACAACAACACCTAAACAAAAACAAACGTGGATCTTGAATGCTTTTCATTTAACAAAAATAAAAGAGAAAAAAAAATGGCAGCCTTTTACCGTAACAAAAATAAATAAAAACTATTAAAATTTTGTACTTTGTTTTTTTATGGATGTGTAGTAAGTTGCTAAATATTAGGATTAAAGATAAGTACTAATAACTAGCCTCTGAGCACGTGCTTACGCGCGTGCTCAGAGACTCTTCTGTTTTTTGGGAAAAAGTTAATAATTTGCATCAATTATAATTTGAGATTATTACATTTTTCAATCACAAAAAAAAAAAAAAAAAAAAAAAAAAAAAAAAACCTAAGGGTGTGATGAGTATTATGCGTTTGCTGGTGAAATAATTTTTCATCACATCCCTAGGTTTTTATGTGATTGAAAAATGTAATAATCTCAAATTATAATGGATGCAAAAAAATTAGTAACTATTTAAGGAAGCGAGAGAGTTTGGGACCATGGGTATTTAGGATTTGAGGAGTAGGATTGAAGGAAAGTGGAAAGGCATGTTGGTTGAGATTTGAAGGAAATCTTAGTTAGTGGAGGAGGGAAACGTGGCATGTGATGGATGAGCCGCATGACAGCTGTGGAGGTTTTTTTTTTTTTTTTTTTTTTTTTTGCAATTTAACATCAAAATATTAATAATTTCATTAGTTAGCATTGTTTTCAAATTATTTAAGAAACTAATATATTGAGTCTCTCAGACTGGAGTTCACTGTAGCAACTTGACTCTTAAAGACTCAAGTTCTATGTGCTGGCAAAGTTGAGTTAGAAATTTTTTCTATGTGGAACTCAAGTTCCCTAAACAAAACCTAGAAAACACACGCTCTCATCTTCTCTCAAAACCAAGCTCTTATCTTCTCTCAACAAACCCCAAAACTCAGCTTTCATCTTCTCTCAACAAACCTAAAAAACAAACACGCTCTCATCTTCCCTCAAGAAACCCAAAAAACAATAACAAAACAAGAACCAAACCCCAATCCCATGCTTTCATCTTTTATCTGGCAATCACTTTCAAAGCAATTGGCGACGGCAGCAACAAGAAGGAAGAATGGAGAGTTAATGTCCAACAGAGCTCCGAGTTGCAATTTCGTAAATTACTTACCCCAAACAAGGCGGTGGCGGCTAGGCTCTACCCAAATGAAGCTGGATCGGATGTCTTCTTCTTCCTTCTTCACTCAGGCTATGCACCTTGCTCTTTTCTTTCAACTATATGGAACTCGAGTCTTAGAGACTCGGGTTACATGTGAAATTTTTTTTCCACATTAGCTAGGGACTCAAGTGTTACAAGCTCAATTTTTACATTAAACTCGAGTTTCTTAGACTCGAAATGCTAGTTTCCTAAATAATTTCGAAAAGTTGCTAACTAAAGAAATTGTTCCTAAAATGGTGTTAAATTGCAAAAAATTACCGCTTTATAGTGTTGCCATTTTAGTTATGTTCTAGCCAATTGGACCAAAATATAGATTTTGGATAAGATAGGAGGAACTACATAAACTTTTTGAATTTAAGAATTAAATAAGAAGCGAAAAACATTGTAGTTTTTTTTTTTTTTTTTTAATAAACGACCATATTTGAACATTTTCAAGATTTGACTATTCTTTTGGAGAAGTGTTATGTTCACAATATTTTCATAACAAATCATAGGTGATTAGTTGTTATTGGTTCAAATTTGAATATATTATTAAGATTACTTTTTTGCTCTAACAATAACAATCAGTAACAATTTTTCACGAAAATGTTATGAAAATATTGTGAACATAGCATTTCTCATTCCTTTGGGTGTATATAATTCTCTTGTTCCCCTCATGCCCCAGGTTGTCACAGGAAGGAAGTGGCCCCAAGATGCTCACAAAAGTTTTTGAATCTAAGAAACCACTTAGACAACCCCTCAGATTCAAAAAATTGAATTGGATTGACCAGTTCAACCAAAAATTGGACCATTTTTCAATTTTTTGATCAATTAAATCTGATTTTTAAAACCACGGTTCAAATCCCTACTCTTAATTTTGGAATTATAAATAAAGAAAATAAAAATTAGTGTTATTAATTTTATGATTATCATCTTGTTATAAATATTTTTTAAATGGTTAGAAATATATATATATATATATATGTATGTATTAGTATGTTGTGCCCTCTAGGGCTTAAGCATTTGCATAACGAGTTCCAGTTTATAACTTTATATGTATATATAATAAAATAAGTGGTAAGGTATGTGGTTTAACTATTCCTCATCAAGCCCTGCCCATTAGACACCTTGAAAATCTTATGAATCAACAGTGTAATGAATGAAACTCGAAACCTTCAAATTTATGACACGTTCTTCAATTCCATTGAATCTACCACATAAGTGTCCTCAAAGGAACAATATGACTAAAATAGAAAATTTTAAATTAAAAATTGTAAAAGTAAATAAATAAATAAAAACTTAAAGGTATAAGTTAAAAACATGCTAAAGTTAAAGGATATAATTTATTGGAGATTAAATTCTATAAGGATGTGGTGTAAAACTCAAGTTTTACTTCCAATCCTAATATGCCATATCATCATATTACATATTAAAGAATAGGCACAACCACCCTCAATCAATTCTAATACGCATTTGAAAATCCAACTTAATTGTGAGTTTATTGAGATATTATTATGTGTGGTAAGATCTTTTGAGTTTTAAGTGAAAAACTGATGTGACAATATCTAATTAGATAGTGTAAAACATGGGTTTACACCCCATCATTACCAAATTTAGACTCTATTTATAATTTAGACTTCTCTCTTTTAGAGAAAAATTCAATAAAGATGGGGTGCAAACCCTTTTGTTTACACCAGCCAATAACGACACGCCACATCAGCCTTTTATTTAAGACTCATTATAAAAGCAATAAATTCTAATACACCTAATAACATTTAAAAAAAAAAAAAAAAAAAAACCCTATTTCACGTTTTCAGACTAGATGTGAAAAAAAGTCCCTAAAATCTCATCTCCCTCCTCAGCTCCTCTGTCTCCCACCACAAACCTCTCCGAACATCCATTCTCGCCACATCAATTCACTGGAGTTGCTATTGAAACCTTGACAGTGGAATACATGACTTCAAGGTCTGTTTTACTAGGTGATGAAAGTGTGTTTGGATATCTTGGCGGTATGGGTTTGCAGGGTAACATAGAATTTTTTTTTTTTTTTTCCCATAGTTAACATAGATCATGAATCACATATATGGAAATCTGAGTTGATTGATCAAAACTTTTGGCCCCATGAAGCTCAGATGATAAAAGGCCCTTCAGCATTCAGAATAATCAAGACGAGCAAGCGTGGCTGCCTTCAAACCATGGTGAATATACAACACAATCAACTTACCAGTTATTAGCATGAGAGGAGAGAAATTTACTACCAAGTAGCTCATCAGGTGGAGGAAAAAATCAAATATGGAAGGGCATATGGAACCTGCAGGTACTACACAAGGTGCACCTGCTTTGGAGAGCTACCAATGAAGCTTTACCAACACTTTATAACCTGTTGCACAGAAATGTGGTTAAATCAGCTTATTGTCCAAATTGTATGTTTGATGGTGAAGACATGATTCATGCTTTATGGAGTTGCATACAGCTGCTTGTGATATGGGAGGATGATGTAGAACTGATGAAATGCACCAGGAAGAAGCTGTCTTCTCTGATGTGGGTATGGCGTGTTTGTGCATTGTCATTTGTGATTCATGTGGAAGGTTAATTGGATCCTTGGCTAAGCATATTCCAATTCCAACATCAGCAGCAACCGTTGAAGCTCTAGCTTGCAGAAGGGCATTAATCCTTGCAAAGGAGCTGAGCATTTTTGTCACTGTGTTTAAAGGAGATGCAGATTTCATCATTAAAGCATTGTTGGCCAAAGAGGTTCATCATCCAGGGTATGGATATGTTATACAAGACAACCTCGTTTTAGCCTCTGAGCTTCAGATTTGTAAGTTTACTCATGTTAAGCATGTAGGGAACTCTATTGCTCATTTCCTTGCCAGACGTTCTAAGTTTGGCAATGAGCTATAGGTTTGAATTGAATCCATCCCTGATAATTTAGCTCCCCTTGTTACAAGGGATGTATTGTCATTTCTTTATTTTTGAAATAAAACTTGGCCTCTGGGTTTGGATTCTCAAAAAAAAAAAAAAAAACATAGAATTATAGAATCCTATCTTTTATTGAATGGGTTTATTGTGTTTATTGATATAGATATGTACATTAAAGTCACATATTCCATTGTCAAGGTTGAGTCGCTATTGAAACCTTTAAATTGAAGTCTCATTGAATAAAACTTAAGTGAACGATGTTGGAAATGATGAGATTTCAGATTTTTTTTTTTTAGGAAATGATGAGATTTGAGTTTAAGTTTGTTATGAAATTAAAGACGTTAATGAAAGTGGGAGTTAATTGAGATGTTATTAGGTGTGACAAGATGTATTTCTCATTAAGTAAAAGACTAATATGACAACCTATTATTAGATGTGTAAAATAGAAGTTTTACACTCCATTCTTACCAAATTCAAACTCTTCTTTCTATGACTCCATTAAGAGATTAAATTCTATAAGAATGTGGTGTAAAACTCATGTTTTATCCTTTCAATCCCAACATGTCACATCATCTTATCATATATTTAAGATTAAATATAATCACACTCAATCAATTCTAATACCCATATATAAATCCAATCAAATTAGGAGTTTATTAAGGTGTTATTAAGTAGGGTAGAATGTATTGAATTTTAAGAAAATACTGATGTGACAATCTCTTATTGAATGGTGTAAAACATGAGTTTTTTTATCCCATCCTTACCAAATTCAAACTCCTCCATTAATCTACCTTTTCATTTTTTTCCTTTGGACCGAGGGATACAGATTTCACTTCAAGTTTACAAATTAATGGGCTTAGAGCTTTGGACTGGCCGAGGCCCTTAATTGGTCCAACCCCACATGTCGGACAAAATACTAGGCCAGGCCGAAGTCTCAAATAAGCCCATTGCCTGAACTTACATTCTATTAGCGACATTAACATCCAGTTCTTTATAACATGCTAAAAGTCAAAAGCAACTCTACGTGATTCATGATCTTAAAGCAGATTAAGAGAATCCTAGTTGCTATTCTACAATTCAGAAACTTTTCCATTACATCACAACATTATTGTCCAAACCCCGTTATTGTCCAAACCCATGTGACTCTTCCAAACTCTTAGGTAACTCCCTGAAATCCGAAGAGATTACAGATGCGGAGAACCTGTTCGACAACATGCCTGACATAGATGTTGTCTCATATTCTATAATGATTCATGGCTATGCTAAAAATTGGTTCCACAAAAAATCCATGGAGTTATATTCCCATATGTGAATTTCGGGTTTGTCTCCAAATTCTTTCACCATTGTTGGTGTGCTTGTTGGCACTGCAGGCTTGCAAAGCTTGGTGCTTGGACAATCCATTCATGGACTGGTTGTTAAAACTGGGTTAGAGTCTGGTATGATTGTAGGTACAGCTATGTTAGATATGTATGCTAAGTGTGGAAGTATGATTAATTAATATAAAGTATTTGAGGGAATGAAGAACCCAGGTTTTGATTTCCTGCAATGCAATGGTAGCCGGGTTTATACGTAACGGACTCTTTGAAGAGGGCCTTGTAATTTTTAACCAGTTCCGGAAGTTTGGTTTGGTACCTAATGCACTTCGGTGTTAGCTCTTATGAGGGATTGCATTGGTTTGGAGTCGCAAAGGCTTTGTGAATGTGTTCATGGCTTCATTGTTAAAGTTCCTCTTGCTTTGGATGTATCCGTCAATAATTTGGTTCTTGATATGTACTCAAGTTTGTTGGATTTAGATGTTGCAGTTAAAATATTTGATGAGATGAAATGCAAAAATGTTATCAGCAAAGGCCCTTAAATAATGTTCCAAACTCTTGTTCACCACTTTAGTTTGGCCATCAGTTTTAGGATGGTAGGAAGATGACATAGCCAAACTAATTCCTTGTAGCTTCATCAATTCAAACCATAATTTAGAGGTAAACACTGGATCCCTATCACTCACAATGGTGTAAGGCAGTCCATGTAACTTAAAAACAAATTGCATGAACAACTGAGTCACCTTAGCAGCAGTGTAAGGGTGAGCCAATGGAATGAAGTAAACATATTTAGTGACTCTATCCACCACAACAAACACCACTGACTTCTGCCAAGACTTAGGTAACCCTTCCACAAAATCCATGCTAATGTCAAGCTAAGGCCTATTTGGAATAACCAAGGGCTGTAACTAGCCAACAGGGAAGCAAGTCTCACTTTTCAATGTCTAACATACATCACATTCCTTGACAAACAGCTTCAAGTCTTTCCCCATACCAGTCCAATAAAAGTTCTTGAGTCTATGGAAAGACTTTAAGTATCCAGAATGACCCCCTAAAGGGCTATCATGTACCTGCTGCAAGACAAGAGTTTTTAAAGTCTAATGTGAACCTCCCAAATACAGCCTGCCTTTATAGAACAACAAATCATTGCAAATTGTGAACCCAACTGGAACATTCTGCCTTGACTTAATTACCTGAATTGTTTGCTGGATGGCAGGATCAGTGATATAGCTTGCTTTGAGATCATCAAGCCAAGTAGGAGTAGGGAAGGAGATAATGCATGGGGTACCCACTTTACCACAATCAACATCAACCTCCCTAGTAGCTTCTTTTCTTGAAAGGGCATCAGCAACCAAATTTTCCTTACCATGCTTATATTCAACTATAAAGGCATATCCAAGTAACTTGGTAATCCACTTTTGCTAAGCAGGAGTACCAATCTTCTGTTCCAGCAAGTATTTCAGACTTTGATGGTCTGTTTTGATTACAAAGGGTCTGCCAAGAAGATAAGGTCTCCACTTCTTCACTACCACCACTAAGGCCAACAATTCCTTTTCATAAGTGGAAAGGACAAGTGATTTTCCCTTCAAGGCTTGGCTGTGGAAGGCAATTGGCTTTTGGTTCTAAATTAAAATAGCTCCAATACCCAACCCAGATGCATCACACTCCATAACAAATGGCTTAGTGAAATCAGGCAGGGCTAGCACATGTGGATTTGACATGGCATCCTTGAGTAATTGGAAAGCATGTGAAGCTTCAAAGGTCCAAATAAAGGAGTCTTTCCTTAACAAGGTAGTTAAAGGAGCTGCAATCAAGCCATACCCCTTAACAAACTTCTTGTAGTAGCCAGTTAAGCCCAAAAACCCCCTTAAAGCTTTCACATCCTTAAGAACAGGCCACTACTGCATAGCAGCAGTCTTCCTTGGATCTGTTTTCACCCCTTCACTAGAAATTGGATGCCCTAAATACTCCACCTTCTTACAAGCAAACACACACTTTGATTGTTTGGCATACAATTGATGATTAACCAATGTTTCTAACACCAATTTAAGATGACCAACATGATCAGCCAAATCCGTACTATACGCAAGAATGTCATAAAAAAAAAAACCAAGACAAATTTCCTTAAGTAAGGTTTAAAAATTGAATTCATGAATGACTGAAAAGTTAAGGGTGCATTGGTTAAACCAAATGGCATCACCAAGAACTCATAATGACCCTCATGAGTCCTAAAGGCAGTTTTTGGAATGTCTTCCTCCTTCATTCTAATTTGGTGAGACCCATATCTTAAATCCAACTTAGAGAAAATAGTAGCACCAAACAATTCATCTAATAATTCATCAATGACAGGTATAAGATACTTATCCTTAATGGTCGCTTGATTCAAAGTCCTATAATCAATATATATCCTCCAAGAGCTATCAGCCTTCCTAACTAGAAGAACAAGTGAAGCAAATGGGCTGCTACTATTTCTAATAAACCCAACAGACAGTAACTCTTTAACAATTTTATCAATTTCATTTTTTTGGTAGTAAGGATACCTGTAAGGTCTCTGAGATACAGCTTGAGCTCCTTCCTTCAAAGTGATATGGTGTTCATGATCTCTTAAGGGAGGCAGCCCTTCAGGAGTAGCAAAAACAGACTTCTAATCCAGTAACAAGGCAGCAATGGCTTCAGGCAATTGAACATGTCCTTCTGCAGACCGCAACTGAGGTTGCAGTTGAAAAAATATGGAGAATTAATCCCTTCTTCACTGATTGTTCAAGAAAGTGTCTCCATCTTGCAATTGAGAATTAGCACTCTTTAACCCCTGCAACTGAACTTGCTTGTGACCATAAGAAAAGCTCATTGTGAGAAATTTAAAATCCCACTCAATCACTCCTAAGGTTCCCAACCACTAAGTCCCCAAAACTACGTCACATCCCCCCATTGGTAACACATGTAAGTGTACCAAGAATTCATTTCCTTGCATTAAGATTGGCACTTCCTTACAAACACCCTGAGTCTTGATCAAATCACCATTAGCAACCTTCACTTCTAAAATTTGAGAAGTATCCACATGTATATGTAATTGTGAGACCAAAGCAGCATCATTAAAATTGTGGGTGCTCCCTAAATCAATAAGGACCACAAAGGACCTTTAGTTAATCCTTCCCATGACTCTCATAGTTCCTGAAGTAGGAGTACCACTCAAGGCATAGAGAGTAATCTCAGCATCTTCTTAATCCTGTCCAATCTGATCTGCATATCCATTCTCCTCCAATTCAGTGATGTGAACCCCAGAATTGGTATATTCCTGAGCCAACTCTACATAATCCAACAAAAATAACATAGCATTCTTGCACTTATGGCTAGGAGCCCACTTCTCATCACAATTGTAACACAACCTTTTCTTCTTTCTCTTTTCCATTTGAGCAGGAGAAATTCTCTTGATGGGTAGCCTTAGTTTAGACTCTAACAGAGAAGGAGTTTTTGGAGGAGCTCCCATTATACTCTTCCTAAATCTTTGCCAAACCAAAAGCCTCATTCAAGGATTTAGGATTTAGCATTCTCACTAGCAACCTTATCTCATCTCTTAATCCACTTAAGAAACAGCTTAACTTGTGAGCAGCAGATAAACCCTTAATCCTATTGGACAACATCTCAAATTGGGCCTTATACAAGGACACTAAAGTAGTATGTCTCAGCCTAGTAAGCATTTCCATAGGATCATCATAAGCGGTGGCACCAAATCTGATGTGCAATGCTTGAATCAATGACTCCCAATCAACAAAAAGACCTACCTCTTCACTATCTTGAAACTAGATTAGAGCCTCACCCTCCATATGAAACGAGGTTAGCATCAATTTCTCTGCAACTAGTGTATTGTAATACTTGAAGTATTGGTTGGCCTTGTAAACCCAACTTACAGGGTCTTCTCCAGAGAACCTTGGAAATTCCAACCTCACAGGACGAGACAGAGCCATTGTTAATGAATTAACATATCTAGATTAACCATTTGTTGGAGATTGAGGCAATCCACCTTGATCAGAACCATTACGCCTCTGCACTAGAATTGCTAATTGTTGATTCATCTTGTTCAAAGTGCATGTATGTACTTCTTGGATAATATCCATTTCTTGAATTTCTTTACCATGATGATCACTCGTAGTCCTCAGTGAAGCAAGAGCCTCCTGAGTCACAGCAGTAGTTGAACGTGTTTCAGCCATGGCCAAGGAAGATCTTGCTCTGATACCAAATGTTAGGAATAGGGTTGTTTAGTAGTTGAATTCAAGGACAACTAGACCTCCAAGAACAGAGAAGGAGTTACGAAAAAAGAGATAGAGAGGAAATGGAGAAAGAATTGAGAGAATTGGAATTAGGAAATGTTCATCTGATACATGTTAATCCTCCCCACACTACTCTAATACCTCTCAAAGTCTCACTTCCCTAATTGACGAAGCTAGCTGTCAATATTCTAACTAACTAACCATATTAACTAACTCTCATTTTATACAACACTAGTGTGGATACAAGTATGTAATGCCAACTAAGCAATTACACTTATCGCCTATAGTTCAATATCACTGTACAATTTGGCAGCACTAATGGATGCACACCTCATCAGCAACTAACACACCCTTCATCAGCAACTCATACATGCACCTCACCAGCACCCTACATGCATCACCACACGCACAGCTAATCAGCACCACACGCACACCTCAGCACCTAGCTAAGTAACATATTCAAACACTTCTAACATGCTGCTTTAGAACTTTGCTGGCAACTCCATTGTTTTGCTTTTGAGGCTGGTTTCTCCTCACATAGACCAGTTCAGAACAGTCTCGTATCAACATCTTTCAATTACAGAGATTTTTTCCCTCCGTAATCACAGACAATTCTATCGTGGTTTGAGTGACCCAATTTAGGTTAAATGATTAGGATGACTGCGAGTTATGGTTTGAAGTCAACTAGGCCTTTGTTGACATAACTTGTATCCATAGCTTACAGCAAGCCTTATTATTTCATAAACACCTGAGTGGGATGTGCAAAAACTCAATGAAATTTTTGAATTGGAATCTGTGCAAACAACTAGAAGGATACCTCTTCCTATGAGCCATAATGAAGATAAGTTGCTGAATAAGAAATGAGCCTTTTTCAGTTAAATCAGCTTATGTGGCCAATCAAAGCCATAGGTTCAATTACAATAATATGGAGGTATGGGAACTCTTTTTGAAATCAAAGTTACACAAACGGCTTAAATTTTTTTGGTGGATATTTGTAATGAATATTTTGCCAACCAGAGCTTGCTTGAAGGAGAGAGGTATTGATTTTGTTCTCCACTGTCCTCTTCATGGCGCAGGGGAGAAATGTGTCTGCACCTATTCCACTACTGTCCTATGGCTGAAGCAGTTTTGTTTGGTGTAGATTGGGGCCTTCCTATGAATGACTTTCACTTTGATTCTCGTATGGAATTAATATTGTATTCTTTTAAAACCTTTTTGATGATAACAGTTGCCCAAGCCTAGTCATTGTGACTCCTTTGTGCAGAGGCACCCTTCTCCCAAAATTATGGGGCTATTTTTCCAATTTCCATGTTATTTAGAGGGATTTTTATTGCACCTCTAGGTATGTTGGACGAAAGCATTCCTAAAGATCAATTCATCCTTATGACTGATAGATTTGAGATCAATATGGGAGTTGAGAAAAAAAGTGTTATTTTCAAAAGGGAAAGTAAATGTAACAGAGATGATAGTTAGAAATCAATCTATTTAATGTTCCTCATAGTGAGGTGGGATATGGATCCAAGTGTCCTTGGAGTGAAGCAAGCAATTGTTACTATGGTTAAGACCACCAAAAGGACTCAATATGATTATCTGTGATGTGGCAGTTGAATATAACAACATTGTGGTGGCAGTAGTTATTTGAAATTGGGAAGAAAGACCTCATAAAGCTACTTCTAAACAAATCCTTTACGCTCCCCTGCTGTTGATAAAGCCATAGCTATCAGGTGGGCTCTAGAGTTAGCAGAAAATCAACAACTCTAAAGGATCATTGTGGAGTTTTAACTCTAAAGAGTGTATAGAGTCCCACGAAAGAAGATCAACAAGCTTCCCTTGAGAGCTAGAGACCTCAATAAGAAATGTCTAGCAACTAACTAAGAAGTTTGAGAAGGTTTCCTTATGTTGGACTAATGGGGAAGTAAACACTGCAGCTCATCTTCTAGGTGAATGATCTCTTCGATGTAATTCTTTTTTCTTTTTTCCCTTTTCTATCTTTACCTCAATTAGTATAGATGTATTAAGGTTTAAAGAGGGGTGTTTGTAACTCTGTTGTTGTTTAATCCTACATTATACTATTTGAGTTCCAAAAACCAACACATATTGAACATAACTTGTATTCAGACATTCAAGCAGTCTCATCATGAATTCAGCCCAAATGAAGGTGTGTGAGAGAGAAAGAAAGGGGTGGCTTGTTGGTTGCAATCATTTTTTAAAGTATTGCAGGGTTTTAAAATCTTGAGCAATATATGCTAGCTGTTAGTTAGCTGTATGTTCTTTTGGTTTCTTTTTATTGTCTTTTGCTTAATAAAAGATTGTCTAAGCAAATTATGCTAAGAAAAACTTTGAGGCACAAAGTTCAATATATAGAATTTGCAAATTACTGTTCAAGTTCATGTAGTTATGGCCAATTGTTATGGATAGTCTTGGTTAATAGCATTTTAGATCACTACAAATTTGTAACAATATTGATAAGGGTATTTTTGGCAAGAAAATTGAGACCCATAAACAAATAAAGTCCATAAAGAAAAAGGCTAACAATACCTATGGAATCATCAACCCCATAGAAACTGACGGGGTCCTTAGGAAGCCGACGATTATATGGACGGTGCAACAATAAAGCTAACGGGTGTGTCTCCCCCATAGACCGACGGAGGATCCCTGATTGATGGAAGACCCTTAACCGATGAAGAGGAAGGCCAGCGGGTCCTACGTGGCCTTACTTGATCCACTCGCATACTCATATATGGAAACATGTTGCGTATCACGCACAAAGACCCTATCACATGATTTTCACCTCCCAAAAGGGAGAGTATCCCCAAGATCTCAATAGCATTAACTCCACCTTCTCCTCTTAAGGAAAAAAACCCCCTATTCTTGGGATCTAGGGCTCTCCCCCACCACTATATAAGTGACAATTCTCCTCCTTTCTCAGGTACATAGAAAATCCTTAACTCTCTCACTATAGAGTTCTTAGAGATTTCTCATTCATTGACTTAACCTTCTGAGATTTCTCCATATCGGTGCCTTCTGCTTGGTTCTTGTTTCTTATTTCTCAGGTATTCATTGGTGCAATAAAGGACAATCAACTCACTTACGATTTGTGCACATCAAATATCAATGTACGCATAGCTTCTTTTGCATTTTAGATCACTAATTAGCCAAGAATTGCCTCTCTTTTTTTTGTTTTTCCTTTTTGCCTCACATTTATTTTTGTGCACGTTGTAGAACAAGAGATTACAAAAACCATGCAGTTGCACATGCAGTGTAGTACTACTTGAATGACATCAAATCGGTGGCAAAGAATGATGTTTGTTCAAATATTTTGGATAAAGTATCTTGAGCCGTCGATCTAGGCAGCCTATTGTCAATTCAAGCAGTTTCTGTGATCACAATAGTCATGGCTTAAGATGAGCTACAATGCGTATCTTATCCTCAAAAAAACTATGAAAGGCACAAAATACAATGAACTAGAAGCGGTACCCGGGTTCCAAAAGACTATATAAGGCACAAAATACAATGAACAAATTCACGTAAATTTCTGACTTTTATTAAAAGCAAGTTAACGACTATGGAAGAATCTAATAGCTATCTTTTCCTGTAGCAAACAAATAATCCCAAGTGACTAGTCTAGGAAGCCTCAATGACTAATGAATGATAACAAAACTCACCAAGGCTCATAGATGTCCACACAGCTAAAGCACCGCACATAGTGGAGAATTATTGGGCAAAATGGATATAACAAAAAAGAAAAACCTAGGTATAGTTCCTTAGGTACTACACCTCAGGTTCTCTAATTAAAATCAACCACATTGAGTACTAACTAATGCATCATTATCTTTTCTAAGAAAAATTGAATTTAACACATAATTCGTTAGTGATTAGTCAATGCTACCACATAATTGACTTCAATTGAGGGAACCTAAGGTATAACATTTAAGGAATTATAGTTAAGTTTTATCCTAATAGCAATCAAAATACTAAGGAATTATAGTTAAGTTTTATCCTATTAGCAATCAAAATACTAAGGAATTATAGTTAAGTTTTATCCTATTAGCAATCAAAATACATAATCATTGACAAAGATAATGCTTGGTTTTCATCACTTTCTTGTGCATGATCTAAAATCAATTATATTGCAAGTTTCCCTAATTTCACTGACTTCTTAGCCGTCCAGCTCGTCCATTGTCCCATCTACATCAGCCTTACAAACACTAGACCATTCCATGAATTTCTAAGCCTTCCCTCTCTTTCTGCTTCAACTTGTTCTAATAATGGACCTTTCATATATAGTGTTTGTTGCATATATTCTCTAGTAAGCCCTTGCTACTCCTAAGCCACATTTCATTTTGTGTGTAACCTAAGCATGAGGACATCAAATATTCTTTTTGTTGTATGTTGAGGTTCAAAATTGATCATAGTCTAAGGCTCAAAGAAATAGCACATTGGGCTAATTTCATGGAGATGAAGCTAGAGGAAAAAAAAAAAAAAAAGGCTGGGCTCACATAATGAAGAAAAGAGAAAAAGAAAGAAGAAAAGGGTGAGAGTTCCAAAGGATAGGGATCCAAAGACCCATGGAAGAACAAACTTTAAAATACATGAAGTAAGGGAAAGGCCCAACTGGCCAGGATTAATAAACTAAAAGGAGCCCAATAAGAAGACTTGGGCTGGGATCCTAGAAGTCACCAAAGTTCGGGGATCCCTGGGACGTGCAACACGGTATAAGTAAGAAAGATTGAAGTAGGTTCAAAAGAGGGATAAAAGACAAAGAGCATGCGGATCTCATGTGCCCAGACATATAGTGGAATCAGAAAGTACAAAGCAAAACATTCATGAACGTAGGAGCTGTGCCCCAAGGTCCCTAAAATGAGAAACCCATAAAAAGAGGTAACTGGAAGGGAGCTTTCAACCCAACAGTAAAAGATTCCAATTATTCGGGAAAATGACAAGGATGGAGTGCAACCAAAGACTGGAAAGGTGAAAGAAAGGGCCAAATGGCTGAAGATCAGCAATATGAAGGGAGCTTGAAATAGAAAATCAGCTATGGGGCTTTCAGCTTGGTCGCACCAAAAGGAAGAAGTTATGAAAAAAAGGGAAACGACCAGCCCCTGAGCAAACTGACACAGCACGAACTCTGAGGGTCAAAAGGGAGAAATCACTAGTACCCTAGAACCCTAGAGTTGCACTATAAAAGAAGGGGAAAATCCATGCTGAAGGGCATTCAGATTTTTCATTCATTGATCTTTTATTCAGGCATTCATTGCCATTTTTCTGGATTTCTAGAAAAGACATAGAGCCATAGAAAGAACTCTGTAAAGTTCAAGGAAAATAAAGGAACAAATCCCAGTATCCCAGAGACAGCCACTATAGCACGTACTCGGATTCAAAAAATTCAAACTTTGCAAGTCTTGGAAGCTTGAATAGCTATCAAAGTCTGTAATTTTTAAACTTAGTTGAACCTTGTATCACGTCTTAGTGAGCACTGTAATCATAACCAAAGAAAATCCATAAAATGCCTTTCACTAATTCGAGGATCCCTAACCTTTTTTACTGTATTTTATTTGCTATGCATTTCCTTGCTGTTTGAACTGTCATTCAATATAGATATTTTCATTTGTTAGTTTATTTGTATTGTAGGAAGCTTGCTTTGTGCACCACTTGGTTCTTAAACAACCTTTTAGTTGCGGTGAACCAAGCCTAGTCCACCAAGAACAATTATTTGGCCCAGGATCTTTGGGCCATTGTGCTGAGAAAAAAAAACGGCACTCTTACATTGTATATATAGGTATATACATGTATAGGTTGTAATAATGATATATAGGTTTGCAGAGCATTCATCTATAAAGATGATAAAATGGAAATTCAAGTTTTGGAATTTTCAATGTGAAAATTCAAGTCTAAGAATTCTCTATTGGTCAAAGCTTTTGCTTGGTTGCTCGAAAGTGATGAGAAAGTTTAAAGTCCTCGATTCTCGATCGCTCAAAGCTTTTGCTCGATCAATCGAAGTGATGAGGAAAATAATCCTAGAGCTTTTGCCTCTCTCGATTGGTGTTTGATTACTTTTGATTGATGGTCAATTTCTATTCAATCAATCGAAACTTGTAAAAACTAAATTTCTACAAAATTTTCTAGAAACTGTTCTGAGTGTTTTGAAAAGGTTTCAAGCCTAGTGGACAGTTTTATGAAACATTTTAACTCTTCATTGGTGCCTTATGAAGGGTATAACTCCATGGGTATAAATAGTGGTTCATGTTCACTTGATCATTAATTCTTATCTCTCCCTTAAATAGTTTCTAAGAAACACAAGAAATCATTTGCGCATTCTACAAAATTGTTATTTTTAGAACCCAATAAACTTGGTTGTATCCTGAGAACAAATTTGTAGTAATCCTTTAGCAACTCACATATGGGGGCAAATATTGTCTATGGATAATATTCATAGAGGTTTAAAATCCCCAACACTTGCATCCACTACATCTAGGCTTTCTTTATCTTGCTCCTTAAGTCCCTACAAGTTATTGGTTATTTGGTTTTTTCTCTCTGCTAGAGGGAAAAAGTTTCTCTAGTCTTATTCTTCTGTTAGAAACTGAAAAGAATATGGAAGGACACCCAAAGTGGGAATATCCCTTTGTATTCCTCACCAAGAGTAACATCCAGGAGTTATAGAGTAATGGCTTGAACTGTTACTCTACCCCACTATGCCCATTATCACATTTAATATTAATGGAGTGATGTGTATATAAACACCAAGAGTGGTACCCATTGGATGTAGTATGAATTCTTCATTTCTCATAGTGTTTATAGAGTTTTGTGAGGCTCTTAGGTTGTGGGTTATGTTTGCATCACTCTAATAGTGTGCAACACCGTCGGAGAAATATTTTTGCATGTGGGTTATACAAATTGGATTTCAGAATGTGCTTGAATAGCTGGTCTACATGGAGGTTGGCTCTGGACAACATAGAATAATCTCAAAACTCCTGTGTGATCGTGGGTTTAGGCCAAGAAAGGTATGCTAAAAAACTGATTGTTTATATTCTGCTACAAAGTCTCTGTTTCTAACATCTTCTTGTTCTTTTTGCAGCCATTTCTTTCATTCCTATATTTGTTCCTCTTCTAATCCACTTGGTAGTCATACTTCATTCAAATGCCAGTCGTGTTGGCTTCAAGATCAGCAATGGAAAACAGAATTGCAATGGAAGCATTTGTTAGCACATTGTTCATAATTGTTATATTGTTTGTAATGACATCAAAGAATTCATGTAGTTCATACGTACCCTTTGTAGTATTGACCATATTATGAGGTCATTTTAACCTTCAGTGTCATATATTTGATTTAGAATTTCTAAGGTCTTGATCTTGTTACAAATCTCCTAAACAGTGGGAGCTTTTTTTTTTTTTTTTTTTTTAAGGAACCCCCCAACTCGAGGAGAGCAAACTCCAATAAACTAAGGCAAATCTCTTACAAAAAAATAGGAAATATTTGGAGGAACTTCCTCCATCCAAACCCTTAAAGGAAAAGAAAAACTAGCATCCCTAGCTAGAGCATGGGCAACATTGTTGCCTTGCCGCCTTACATGGATGATATTAGAGGACTGAAAGTGCCCCCTTATAAACATAAAGTCTTTTACTAAATGGATAACCAGTGCATTAGAAACCAAACCTGACTGTAAGCACTTCACCACTAGTTCAAAGCCGCCTTCAAAGCACACATGGCTGAAATCGAGGTCCCTGGCAAAAATAGTAGCTTTCCTAGCCACCAACATCTTAAGAATTTCCACTGTTCCTAGCATTCACACCTTCTCCGACAGCGCCGCCAACACCTGCCCTTCGTTGTTACGAATGACCACTCCAATACCAGCTTCCTGATCCTCACCGAACACCACCTCGTCGAAGTTCGCTTTGATTGAACAACCAGACAGAAGCTGCCATCGCACCAGGCTGGTTCTGTTTCCTCTCACCAATCCCTGTTTTCCTTGCTGAAATTCAACCAATAGAGCCGAGGTAGAGTAGACGATTCTAGAGCATGGCAGAGGATTATCATTCGCTCTCCACTTGTTTCTCTGCATCTAGATCAGCCATGCTATCATCGCAAACAACTCCAGACTTAAACCTTCAGCCTTGGTAAAACTCACAAGGTCACTCATGACAAGAAGGCTTTGACCCTTTCTCCTCACCTCCCCAAAAGCTGGCGCCCACGCCTCATGGACCTTCTCGTAGTCCCATAGAGCGTGGAACTCATCTTTATCCATGCAACCACATTGATCACATGTCGAGTTATCCACCACCCTTCTTTTTTGGAGATTAACCTTCGTTGGGAGAGCTCTTAAGCAAGCACGCCATAGGAATTCCTTCACCTTATTTGGCACTTTCAGCCACCAAATATCCTTCCAGAAACGTTTAATCACCTCTGAATTTGAGCTGGAAGGCAGGGAGTTCATCTCAGTCTCGCATAACAGCTGATAGCCAGTTTTGACGGAGTAGGAACCTGACTTGCATCTCGGCCAAGAGAGGCAGTCCTCTTGATCCGTGACACACAAGGGAATACTCTTAATTCTTTAAGCTTCAAAAGGCAGGAAGATGTCATCCACTAGTTGCTCATTCTAGCCTCCTCCACCCAGCTCCAATGGATATGCAACTGACCAATTTGAAACCCCTTTAATTCTTGGAGAAACTACACAAGCTAAGGCCCCCCCAGGCAGCCACCTGTCATTGTATATGTTTATCTTAGAGCCATTCCCAACTCGCCAAAGTAAACCAGTGTTAAGGACATATTTTGTGTAGTTAGTTAATCTTTTGACAAAACGCACTTTACTTGTAATTGGATAGATCTAGGATGTGTTTAATACTTCAAAAAATCTTGTTTCAAGTTCAAGTGTTAAAGCCATGCAAGTCTGTCCGAGAATCAAGTGAGAAAGTGCTGAAATTTAAATCTCGATAGCTGCTCGATACCTCCTCGACACCTAGTTATCTGTCGAGCTCTTCAGCTGATTCTTATCGCAATCTCGATAGCTGGTCGATCAATCGAGAAAGCTTCTGTCCCCTCGACACCTGCTCGACACCTTCTCAATAGCTGTATCTGTTGAGATTCATTAAACCTCGACACTTGCTCGACACCTCTTCGATAGCCGCTATCTGTCGAGGTTACGAAAATTCAGATTTCTATTTTTGGGCCAGACTAATGTATTTGAGTAGGGTTTCTTTTCTCACAACCCTAGACGTATATAAGGCTTATTTTAGAGACTGTTACATAAGAGAATACAAGGAGAACATATGCAAAAGGTGACCGATGCCTTATTCTCTCTGAAAGAAGCCACTGCGTCTTTACGCCTTAGGGTTTTGTAACCAAGTGCTTCTTAATCTTCATTGTTGATGAAGTGAAGAACTTTGCAGCCAACATTCTTCTTCCTCAAGTTGGTGAATGAGTCACGTACTGGGATTCGTGCAAAGGAGTTAGTCACGTACTGGGATCCGTGCAACAAAAAGGGTGGCGTTCATATATTGAAGAGTTTAGAGGTTCTGAAACGGTAGAAGGTTTCTGCTGTGAGTTCATCTACGGGGATTATAGAGTCTAAGGACAAAGATTTTGTATTAGATCTAAAACTTCTCTTTACTATAGTGGATTGCTTTTCGGAAAGGTTTCTCCCTAGGTTTTTTACTGTGAAACTGGTTAGTTTCATTGGTTTTCCTAGATCATCATATCTTGTCTTATTTATTTTTTCCGCTGCATGATTTTGATATGATATTGATGTTTGTTTGTTTTAATAAGTTTTATTAATAATAAAACTAAATAACAACTTGGGTTTAAAACTTGTTAATTCTATCAACCGGGGTCTAAATTTCCCAACAAGTGGTATCAGAGCGAGTTCACTTTGATTGGATTAATTTCCTGAGTGTGATCTTTAACCCCTGTTGTCATGGATAGATGATAATCTTTATTTATACCTTCTTTATTTGATGGTACTAATTATGCGTATTGAAAAGTTTGTATGAAAGTCTTTTTGCAGGCTCTAGGTGAATAGGTATGGCAAGCTGTTGAAGTTGGCTGGATTAAGCCAAAGGAAGCGCCAATGGATTGGGATGATGCAACAATCATAGCGGCAAATTTCAGCAGTAGAGTCTTGAATGCTTTGTTCTGTGGGGTGACTAATGAGGAATTCAAGAAAATATCATTCACGAAAGTTGCCAAAGAAGCATGGACCATTCTTGAGACCATCTATGAAGGTATCAAGGCAGTAAAGACTGTGAAGTTTCAACGACTCACTAGTAGTTTTGAAGAAATAAGAATGGAGGAGGATGAGACCTTTGATGAGTTTTATGCTAAGTTCAAGGATATTGTGAATTCTACTTTTAACCTTAGAGAATTTATAGCAGAATCCAAAATTGTTAGGAAAATTCTTAGGTCCTTACCTGAAAGATTCCATGCCAAGATCACTGTTATTGAAGAAGCAAAGGACATTGATCAAATTCCTTTGACTAAGTTTGTAGGGAACCTTCAAACCTATGAGATGAGATTAGGTTCAATGGAAAAAAGTGAAAAGAGTAAAAACTTGGCTCTTAAGGGTATAGAGGAAGAGACTGAGGACTCTGAAGATGAAGATCAAAGTGAAGATGAGGATGAAGATCTAACCTTCATAACTGATGAGATTATCAAGTTTCTTTAGTTTAGGAAAAAGGATAAGGGCAAACCTCTTAAGAAACCTAAATCCTCTAGGAAGGGCAAGAATGAGAAACCCCTCATCAAATGCCATGAGTGCAAAGGTTTTGGTCATATAAGGATAGAGTGCCCAAATTACCTCATGAAAGAAAAGACCAAGAAGTCAAAAGATAAAGGGTTGGTTGCTACCTGGAGTGATACTGAGAATGACTCTTCTGATGAGTTTGTGGATGAATGTTGTCAAGTTATGGCCTTTGCTACCACAACCGATAAGGTGATTGTAGAGAGTGCCAATGACAGTGAGGATTCTTCTTCTGATGAAGTACTCAAGAAGATGACCATTTAGGAAGCCTATGATAAGTTATGCACTGAATTTATAAAATCTGAGAAGACTTCTCATCTTGGTAGAAAAGAGCTTAATAAGGTAAAAACTCAAAAAGCTAATCTGTTAGTCAAACTAGATGAGACTACAAGGTTAGTTGAGTCTCTTGTTGTGGAGAACACCTCATTAGAAGAGAAGGTCAAGAATCTTGAGGTTGAGCTTAGTCAAGCTAGAACTCAAATAGAGAGGATGTCTAGTACAAAGTTTGATGAGATATTAAGTGTTCAAAAGTCTAGTTTTGATAAGATTGGCTTAGGATATGCTGTTTCCTCTAGCCCATCCTCTTCCACGGCTTCTGGATCAAGGATTGTCTTTGTGCCACAATCTAAGAAGGGTAATAAAGCTATGAAATTCAAAATTGATTGGTCTAATTCTAAATCCTTTATTAGACCTCATGTTTGTCATCATTGTGGTGTTGCTGGATACATTCGTCCTAATTGCTTTAAGTTGTATCCTCATAAGCAATTGTCCAAACGGTCACAGGTTTCCACTCAAGGACATACACCTTTGTTTGGAGAGTTATTATAAGCCTTGAGCTTCTTAACTCAATTTCAGAAGAATTTTAATTCTTCTATGTCCTTTAGTAGACATACTAGGACACGTGCCTTTTCATCTTCACGACCAAAGACTCGTGCTGTGTGGGTGAGAAAGGAGCCTAAAACTTAATTGTCTTTTTTGTTTGTCCTCTACTTCAATTCTTTCTATCTAAAGTAAGACTCTCTTTGCTTGATTTCTTATCTGTTTTTGGAATCATGCTTTCATGCATCTGTATTTTTCTATCATATTTTCATGCATATGCATCCATCCTTCTTTTATGCTTTCATGTTGTTTGACTGTTTTTGTTTGGTTGTTTAGTTCTTATTTTGTTTTGTTTTCAAAATTAAAATAAAATACAAAAAATATACAAAAACAGCGTGTGTTTTGTGTACTTTAGTACTTGTGTACCTTGGATGGCCAATGAAACAGAGTTTTCTAAACTTTGTATCTCTTGTAGTTTAGATGAGCATCTCTATGCACAACTAAGTAAGTGAGCTTTGTGGCTCTTGTTTGTGATAAGTAAGATTAAGTTATCTCTTAAATTTATTCTCGTATCACTCTTTTTTACGGGTAAGACTAGAAAATCCTAAGAGAAAGGCATAAATAACCATATCACTACTGTTGCTTGCTAATCATGATATGACACTTGTATACTTCGACATAGCAAAAGTGCAGTGTCAAAGACATTTGTATGCTTCGACATAGTAAAAGTGCGATGTCAAATACTTAACATCTTAGGTATTTCTTTTCTTTCTTTTATATGTCCATGTATAGTATGCTAAAATAAAAGAAAATATGCAAAGAAAATAAAAAGCAAAAAGATTAAAAATGCTTTAAATATGGTTGCAAGCGTGTATTCTAAGAAATGTGGGAGTTATAGGATGTATCTCGAAGGTGATAGTCCCTATCAAACAGTTATGATTATATGTGAGTTAAAGTTATTTTCTCATATCTTAGATCGTTATAACATGTATACACATATGTAATCTTGCAATATTTTTCACACACAACATGCAATATTCTTTGCTACTCTTGATACATGTGCAGGTACAATATGATTTGGCCATCACAAGGTTTTACATGTGCTATTGTATACTCACTAAACTGTCTTGACTTATTTTTAAAATATAAAATTGATTAGACTTGTATAGTGCGTGTGTGTGTGTTTTTGAATCTATGTGCTTAACATTTTTGTTGAGAGATTTATTTTTCACATGGTTTGCATTTTTTTTTTTTTTTTGTTATCCATAGCATCTTATTTCATGACATTAATGCATTTATATGGAATTCTTTATGCCCCCTTGATCATCCTTGATCATCTTTATGTTTCTCGGGTGAAGCTTTCTAGCTTCTTGTACCCTTTGTCAATCATGACAAAAAGGGGGAGAAATTGTGGAGACTTTATGGTTTCTTTTGGAGATTCTACATGTTAGGGAGAGAAATACATTCTTTTGTTAGGGGGAGATGTGTTCATCTTGTTAGGAGGAGTGCTTACTTCGTTCTTCTTGTACCTTGGGTCTTGTGATCATATTTATATACACTGTGCTTATCTTTGTTATATGATATGATGATGTATGTTTTTTTCACCTACCTTTACATGTGTTGTTTCTTTTCTATCTTCATACACATGTTTCTTTACTTGTATGCAATCTATTATTTCTGTTTCACACTAAGATGCCTTGATGAGTTTTAGTTAAAGTGTTTCAGAAATACAGGTTGTCAAAGTCTACTTACCATAAACTCTTTTCTTGTAAAGCTTTTCAAGGGTTTGTGATAGGATAGATTTTATTGTATTCAACAAGTAAATATGAGTTGACTGATTTATGATTTCTCTCATATGTTCATTTGTTTGTTGTGGTTTTGTCACGGATTGCCAAAGGGGGAGATTGTTAAGGACATATTTTGTGTAATTGGCTAATCCTTTGACAAAATGCACTTTACTTGTAATTAGGTAGATTTAGGATGTGTTTAATACTTCAAGAAACCTTGTTTCAAGTTCAAGTGTTAAAGCCATGCAAGTCTGTTCAAGAATCAAGTGAGAAAGTGCTGAAATTTAAATCTCAATAGCTGCTCGACACCTGGCTATCTGTTGAGCTCTTCAGCTAATTCTTATCGCAATCTCGATAGCTTCTCAATAGCTGGTCGATCGATCGAGAAAGCTTTTGTCCCCTCGACACCTGCTCGACACTTTCTCGATAGCTGTATCTGTTGAGATTCATTAAACCTCGACACCTTCTCGACACCTCCTCGATAGCTGCTATCTGTCGAGATTACAGAAATTCAGATTTCTATTTTTGGGCCAGGCTTATATATTTGAGTAGGGTTTCTTTTCTCACAACCCTAAACCTATATAAGGCTTATTTCAGAGGCCGTCACATAAGAGAATACAAGGAGAACATATGCAAAAGGTGACCAATGCTTTATTCTCTCTGAAAGAAGCTACTGTGTCTTTGCGCCTTAAGATTTTGTAACCAAGTGTTTCTTAATCTTCATTGTTGATGAAGCGAAGAACTTTGCAGCCAACATTCTTCTTCCTCAAGTTGGTGAGTGAGTCACGTACTGGAATTTGTGCAAAGGAGTTAGTCACGTACTAGGATCTATGCAACAAAAAGGGTGGCATTCATATATTGAAGAATTCAGAGGTTCTGAAGCGGTAGAAGCTTTCTGCTGTGAGTTCATCTACATAGATTGTAATGTCTAGGGACAAAGGTTTTGTACTAGATTTGAAACTTCTCTTTACTATAGTGGATTGCTTTTCGAGAAGGTTTCCCCCCAGGTTTTTTACTGTGAAACTAGTTAGTTTCATTGGTTTTCCTGGGTTATCATATCTTGTCTTATTTATTTTTTTCACTGCATGATTTTGACATAATATTGATGTTTGTTTTTTTTAACAAGTTTTATTAATAATAAATCTAATTAACAACTTGGGTTTAAAACTTGTTAATTCTATCAACCGAGGTCTAAATTTCCCAATAACCAGATTGAACCAACTTTGAGACCTTAACAATGCTTTGCCATGTAAATGACCCCGACGCTACCTTAGCATCAAAGACTGACCCACTTGGGAAATACTTTGCACTAAAGACCTAGTAAAAGAGAGATGATTGGTCTATTAGTAATCTCCACACTTGTTTAGCCAGCATAGCCTCATTAAATTTCTCCAAGTCTTTGAAACCCATACCCCCTAACGCCTTAGGCTTACACATAGTTTCCTAATTCTTCTAATGAATCTTGGCCCCACCAAAATTTCCTTATCATCATTTCTATGTCATTTAGTAATCCGGATGGGAGCTTGAAACAACCCATTGCAAAAGTGGGTATAGCTTGAACTACCGCCTTTAGGAGCACCTCTCTTCCCACTTGTGAGAGAAGCTTTTCCTTCCAACCTTGGAGCTCATTCCAAACTCTCTCCTTGATAAAATTGAGGCTTGCCTTTTTATTCCTTCCCACCACTGCCGGTAGACCAAGGTACTTCTCACATTCCTACAATTCACTTACCCCCAACTCATTAATTATCTCAATCTTCCTTTCAGCCGGAGTAGCCTTACTAAAGAACACAGTATTTTTTTCTCTATTTAGCTTTTGGCCAAAGGCTTGCTCATGCAACACCAAAATACTTTGGATAACATCTAAATCACTCTTAGTAGCTCGACAAAAAAGGAGGGTGTCATCCACAAAGAACAAATGGGAAATTTTTGGGCCATTTTTGCAAAGAGAGAAACCCCTAATAACTTCAGACCTGGCTGTTGCAATTGGCAATTTAAGGCTTCAGAATAAATTAAGAATAGAAATGGAGCGAGGGGGTCCCCTTGCCTAATACCCCTCAATGGCTGAATATCACCGTTAGGAACTCCATTCACAAGAATTGAATAAGAAGCAGAATTTATACAACTCAATATCAAGGCCACCCATCGCGCATCAAAACCCATCTTCAACATAGTGACCTTCAAGAAACTCCACTCCACCCTATCGTAAGCCTTGCTCATATCAAGCTTCAAGGCCATAAAACCCCCTTTTTTTTTGTTCTTCATATGGTGCAAAGTCTCAAAAGCTACAAGGATGTTATCAGAAATTGCTTTGTTTGATTGGAAAGCACTTTGAGATTTCTAAAATAATCAAGGTAACACCCCTTTAAGCCTGTTTGCGATCACCTTTGATACAAGCTTATAGATTATATTACATAAAGAAATAGGGCGGTATTCAGAGACTTTTGTTGGACTTTTTACCTTTGGGATGAGAGTGATGAATGTCTGATTTATGGATGGAGGGATGACACCTGAAGCAAGACAACTCAACACTGCTTCCATCACATTAGCGCCCACTGACGGCCAATAATGCTGAAAGAAAATGGGAGGGAGTCCGTCCAGACCCGGGGCCTACAAAGGTTCCATTTGATTCAGAGTCGTGACCACCTCTTCCTTAGTATACTCCCCATTTATCACTTCATTCATCTCCTCCATTACAGAGCAAGGCACACCTGCCACAACTTCCTCCATCCTACACAGGTTTGATGAGTTAAAAAGGAGTTGGTAATAATTGACCAAAATCTGTGAAATCCCATCCTCATCTGTGCACATCTCCCCACTAGGATCTTCAAAAGCATCAATACAATTCCTTCTAAACCGATGACACGCTCTACTATGGAAGAACTTTGTATTACTATCACCCTCTTGCAACCATAGAGCTCGAGATCATTGTTTCCACATTTGTTCTTCCTTAACTAGAAGCTTCGAAATATCTAACTTCAACCTTTGAACCTGAGAGAAACTTCCACCCTTTATAGCCTCTTCCTCAGCCACTCTTAAGAGTTCTTTTTTCTCCCTAAGGCTTCAGGTCACATTACCAAAGGCTACTTTGCTCCACCACTTCAAATTCTTGCGACACCTCTCCACTTTTCCTTCCACTATACTCATCGGACTACCATGATAAACATGGGACCATGCATCCTCAATGATTTCTCTACATCCCCCATCCCTCATCCACATTTGCTCAAACCGCCAAGGTTTGTTCACTCGCTTGGGAATACCCAATAAGTGAATCATAATCGGCTTGTGATCCGATGTACCACACTCCAAATGAACTACTTTTGTAACTAGAAACATAGAAAGCCAATCCGCCGTTCCAACCGCTCTATCAAGTCTCTCCCACACTGTATGCCCCTCCGCATGCTTGTTGCACCAAGTGAAAACCACATTCATCCAACACATCCCTAAACTCCTCCATTTTCCTACTTGGTCTATGTCTCCCCCCCAATTTCTCATGGGCTCAAATAATTTCATTAAAGTCCCCCACACATATCCAAGGTAATGTAAATTTTGCTTTTAGTCTTCTCAAAGTGGCCCATGAAATATAGTGATTACTTGTTTCGGATTCCCCATAGAAACTGGTAAATCTCCACTCCCCCACCTTTCCTTTATTAATGATCTCATCAATATGATTTGGCGAGTAAGAATCAACCAAGAAATCCACTTCTTTCTTCCAAAAAATCACCACCCCTCTACCTCTCCCTTCTCTTGAAAACTCAATCATACCATCGAACTTCCACTTGTCATGTAAATAAATTAGCCTAGCTTTTTTCAACCATGTTTCAGCTACAAACACGATTGAGGGAGAATGAGCCCGAATTAAATCACTAAGCTCCTGCTCTGTCTGAGGGCTCCCAAGTCCTCAACAGTTCCAGCATAAAATATTCATTATTGTTGGTGGGGCTGCTCTGCAGCCTCCACCATTAAAATATTTTGATCCTTACCAAAGCAAGAAACCAATCTCTTCTTATTTGGTAACTCACTGAGATCCCCCGCAGATACTAGCCTTTTTGTGTTTTTTGTGACTACCCTAGGAGTAGCATTCTCTACTGAACGTGCTTGGGCTTTTTTCCTCACCCTTTTGGCTTTTTCCACCCTAACACTACTTTTCCTAGAGCTCATAATATTAGAAATATCAGATAAAGCAGATTGGGTAACAGGAACACTTACTAAGACCCCCTCCTTCTCACATGTTTGAGTAGTCACCATCTCAACCCCTTCTTTTGCTTTTGCTTTTATGCTTTCCACTGCTGTGTATAAGACTTCAACCCCCCCCCCCCCCCTAGCTGTACTTTCGACCTTATTCCCATCCTGATTTCCTTCTTTGGAAGCCCTAAAATCATGTCACCCTCCTTGTCTAACCGTGTCACGTCCTTGTCAATCTCAGCAAGCCTTTCCTCAAAACTTTCCCTTGAATCATGGCTTTCTAGTACCGCCCCATCATGGATCATGGCTTCCCCTTTTGACACTACTGAAACCTCGTTAAAAGCACCTTGAAAATGTGCTGCAACCTCGAATTGTCCCTGCACCACTGTGGGAAGAAGATCATCCACCAGAAGCATCGGCGGCACCACCACATTTTCGGCCTCAACCACCTTTTTCTTTTGAGCTTTCTTTGTAGCATAGAAACCTGGAACTTTGAGGACTGAGTTTCTGCTCTTCACATATAGTGAAGCCCGAATCCATGCACCATATGCTTGGTGCTCCTTAGTAAGCTTACCTTCACTCTCAATCCACAAATCACAATCACTATCTACATGATTCAGAGAACCACACCAGTAGCAGATGTTGGGAAGTCTTTCATACTTGAAAGACACCCAACTTTGCTCACCTTTGGATAGAGATATTAGTCTTCCCCTGCACAGAGGTTTGCTAATGTCAATAACTACCTTCAAGCGTAGAAAACTCCCCCCCATCCGTTTCACCCTCATCACTACTTCGACAAACAGCTCCTACCATTTCACAGAGTTTCACCACCACAGTTTTGTTCATAAACTTAAACGGAATGTCATGTATTTGGACCCAAATCGGAATCCTCTTAAACTCTAGGTCTCGAATGGAAACTCCCCTGTCATACCACTACAAAACCACCAGCTGCTTATCAAAACTCCAAGGGGCATTGCTCATTATCCTCTCCACCTCCTCCTTTTTTTTCAAAAGTAAACAGTAAGACATGGTCACTGATCTTCCTAACCTCAAAACCCTTCACTGATCTCCACAGAGGGCTGAAAGTTTTTGTCACAGCCTCCACATTGAGTGCCTGTTTTGTCAAAAATTTTGCCACCATAGTAAAGCTCTTGGTTGAGAGCTCATCATCCAACCCCAACTCGTCACCTTCCCCGGCATTCAGAGACAAGCTTTGCCAATGTTTTGAAAGGTTCTCCATATTCTAAACCCCCTCACAACTCTCGTGTCTCCCAGCCCCGGAAAAAATGGGAAAAGAAAAGAAAAATGAAAATAGAAGAATAGAAGAAGAAAAACTAGCCTTCGAACCACCTCCAAGCAAAAAATGCTTGAGATACAAAGAATCCTACCACCAGGAACGTCAGGTTCTACAGCCCAAAAAGAAGCTTTCCTTGTGCCCCAGAGAAACTTCTTTAGAGAGAGAGAAATGTCCTAAACAGTGGGAGCTGATGTACCATTATGATAGCCAAAATGGGTGATTTAAGATCTATGGTTCTTTTAAGAGGAACCTCTGATCTTTGCCAGCTTCCATCTATCAATTAGACTGATTTAAAAGGTAAAAAGTATATGTTTGACATTATATGCGTACTGAAATGTTAAGTAAATAAATCCCAAAAGTTGTAAGAGTATTGTTGCCTGATCAAGCATTTGAGAGATTGGTAAATTAATTAACTAAATTCCCCTTTGGCCAAAAACACACTAGACTCCATGCATATGGAGATGGGTACGTACCTTTTAAATTCATATTATACGATGTGTTTGGATTAACTCTTAAGGAGCATCGGCCAATAACTGATACAAAACAAGGGAAGGGGGGATGTGAATACAATAAAAAGCTATCTGTAATGGAGCATCCTTCTTTAGCCAAAAGGTCTGCACAATAGTTTTCCTCCGTGGTAGGTGTGGAAGATAAGCGCTTCCTCAAAGGACTGGAGGAGTAACCTGCAGTAAGAAATCAAGGAATTACAAGGACTGTGAGTTTGTTAATCTAATTGCATAATCTTAATTTGTTACCTAATTGAATTGAATTGGAGAAAACTAAATGGGATCCAAAAATGGATAAGAAATATTCTCACATAGAAAGGAACGAGTATATGATACAGAGTCATACATGCAAATTAGCAAATGTTAGACCAAGTCATTAGCAAGAAACAGCACTTTCCTTTGTGTGTGTGTGGGTCCCCCATTTTTCTCTTTTAGAGTTTGCCGAAGCCAAACATTTCAGCCAGTGAAAAAAAAAAAAAAACCACGACCACCCCAACCCCACCAAACGGTCCCTCCAGACTCCACAACCTCGCATCACCGTCCTATTACGATTAACACAATTCCCGATAATGATCCATCACGCCTCGTCGTTATCCATGCCGTACCTGAATATCTAAAATCAAAATAAAATAAAAACAAAAAAAAACAAAAGCAATTAGTAGTAGTATTTATTATTTATTTGTAGCAGAAGAAGAAAGAAACAGCTCGTGTTACGTCCACCATTTTTGTTAAATTGTTTACAAAGAGCCCCTCTAAAAAAACAGCAATCACAATCACAGTCTCCTCAGGTTATATATATATATATATATATATATATGTATGTATAAATATATAACCTGTTATTAATGTTTTCAATTCGATATTGCGATTTAGATGATCGATAAAATTTCTCCATGAAACTCTCAAATCTGCATTGGTATAATGTTTGTAATGAACTTGATCATCATTGCAGCAGCAAAATGCGGCACAGGGAAGTGCGACACGGGCAGACTTGGAGATATAATGTTTTGTAACTTACCAAGTGCTGCCTCTATCCAAGATCAGAAAGCTGCAAAACCATCTATAACGATGTTGTTAAGCTACAATTATTATCAGGCAGCAGAAGATTCCCTGTCATTGTTTTGCATTGGCCTACAAATAGATCACATAATGATTGTGGGGGCCAACTCTTTGTCTATGGCGGTGATGAAATTGGATCTGAAGAAGTTTTGACGGTGTGCTTTTAACTCAAACTATTTTTTTCATTTGTTTGTCTTAGTTAAGTATATATATATATATATATATATATATCTTGTGCCGGAAAGTCCTTTTTTGTGTTGATAAAATTTAAACATAAGACCTGTAATGATCCCACCCAAGCCAAGAGCCAACAGATAATAGTGATCAAAGCACCTTATTTTAACATGGGGTCAGAAACATGTTGACTTCAACTTTAATATTTGAGGTCTGTAACTGTGATAGAAGAAAAGGAAGAAAACGACATAGTTGGTGACTTGGTGTTGATAAATTCCTTTAATAGCTAATAAATTAGCTTTCTTGGACTATGATATCATATGATTATGTTATGACATGATCACATTTTCATATAACACATTTAACATGTCCAGTCTATGTTGTTTGTGACCCTTGTTGGCTTTATTTCCCTGTTTTTATTTAAGCACAATGTTAATTTATTTTTTTGGGAGGGAGCCAATTTTGCTTCAAAATTTGGATGTTAATTCTGTCGTTGAAGTATACAGCATAGTTCGTTTAAATTTTGGATAACTATTCCTTTTCCATCTTACAGATTTTGAGCTTAGATTGGTCTGCTGGGATAGAAAGTCTGAAGTGCATTGGACGTGTAGACCTTACACTTAATGGCTTTGCGGATATGGTTCTATTACCAAGTTCTGGTACAACTGAGAGTAATGGCACTGGCATGTCTCTAGTTGTACTAACAAAACCTGGTAAATTGAATGTCTACAATGATATTTACCTGTCTGCCTCAATTTCTCAGAAAGAGAAAAAACCTTCTGTGACTGCTGTGGAGTATCCTATGTTCATACCCACTCTTGACCCATACATGACTGTGGCAAAGCTTTGTCTGGTTTATAGAGATGGGAAGTTCTCAAAAGTTCTGTCTGAGATATTGCATATTTGTTAGCATAAGCAATGTAGATATTTTCAGTTGAATATTTCAATAGATTACTTTTTTAAAATTTTATTTTTTGACTACCTGATGTTTATACAAGTTTCCAGTTTTCAATTAAATATTCTAAGCTGCAAGACCTCAATCAGCACGTACTCCACGGACAGTATATATCATCCATCATTATTTATTTGGTTTTCCCTTTTCAATTTAGATTGTCTCAGCTGTAAAACTTCATGCTGCACAAACTCCAGATGTAGGGGCTACAAAGTGGCCTCTGACCAGTGGCGTTCCCTGTCAGCTTCTTGACACTGAAGTTTATCATGTTGAGAGAGTATACATAGCAGGTTACCATGATGGATCTGTTCGAGTATGGGATGCCACATATCCAGCCCTGTCACTTATTTTATGTTTTAGCGAGGTTAGCAGGGTTGTTTAGCCATTAATTTTCAAATGTCATACAAAACTTAGCCCCTGGTCTTTTTGGCTTTGAATTTTAACAAGAGCTCTCTCTACAGTTTAGTTGAGAAAAGTTATTCTTAATGGAACACATATCATCTATGACAGGTGAATGGTATCAACATTGCTGGCTTGCTGGTACAAACGCAGCTGTGTCAGCATTAGATTTCTGCTCTTACACTTTAACATTAGCCTTTGGCAATCAATGTGGTCTGGTAACATTCAATTTTTTCTGCCTTTAGCTTATGCAGTCAAGAGTTAATGTTTTAATGATTTTTTTTCACTTTTGAGATTATGTAGGTTTGAGTATACAAGCTAGTAAGGAGGATGGATGAGACAAGTTTGCACTTTGTGACAGAAACCATAAATGAAGTTTTGGTTCTACTGTATACAAATTTCTGTGTATTCCTTTCTAATTTTAGAAAAGTTTTTCATTTAATAGTTTGCTTGAAAATTAGCTCTACAAACAAGGACCAAACGGTGTCAACTATCAACTAGGGGCTTGGTTGAAAAATAAAAAATTATTAGGTGAATGACTGGTAGGTTTTTGAGGCCTTAAAGGCTTAGAGTCTAGATAAAGAGCTCAATGGTAAAAAAAAAATATTGATGTAGACAACCCCAAGTATTGAGATTTCTAGGATTTGCTGTGGGAGTCTCAACGGACCTACTATTGTTTTTCAAAAGTTGGTTTTAGGTAAAATTGGGGGCAAAAAAACAGGGGAAATAAACATGTAAAAAGTGAGTCATCTGTCTAGCTTCTTTTTTTTTTTTTAGTACTTTTAATTTAAGCTGGTTGTTTGATAGGAAATTTCAGAGTAATAAGTTTTAGAGATTCACATTTTTCATTTATATTACAGGTTGCAGTGCTTGATACTAGTACTGTTATGATCCTAGTGTCCCATATTGATTAACTTTAAACTTAACCATGTGTTTATAAGCTCTTGGGCACCCTCTCCTTGTAAGCTGGTTTTCAAGGGTGAGTTCTACCCATGAGTTCCTAACATATGGTATCAGAGCCAACCATCAGCCCAATTAATTGGGGTGTCCAGAGGACTCTAAACCCAAATTTTTGAACAATCTTGGAAGGGGCTAGTGTTCACAATGACCAGGAATGCACATATTGTTGTCATGGAAAGATTCAATTGCAATTTCTATGTACCATTCTAGGCAAGTTCAGTCAGTAGGGAAAGTAGATTTTTTACTCTACCTATGGGTTGTAGTTAAGAACTCCCATTTTGCGAAGGGGAGAAGTTTTATCCCTGAAATGTCCAGCAAAAAGCAGTCATTGAACTCACCTCAGAAAAGTGAAGCTAGAAGTGATTTTGTACAAGCTAATTTGCAGTCTGGAAGTACTCGAGAAGTTGAACTTGACTCTAATGAAACTGGGTACTATGTGCAGCAATCAGAAAACTCTTTCGAGTCTGTGATTAAGGTGCCTCTTGTTACAACCCATCTTTTTTCAACATTTCCACATCTTCATTTGCCAATAAATAGAAATGTGTTATTTCTAGGGTGAAAGCAACTCAATTTGGAAGGTGAATCTTGTAAAACCATGTTGTTGGACTGCAACCTTCAAGAAAAATGAGAAAGAGTTGGGGCTGGTTGTACTCTTCCAGAGTGGAGCCATTGAGATAAGGTGAAGTGCTCATTAATATCCTTTCTTGCTTACTTATATGCTGAAATGTCTGATATGATTTTGGTGGCCCTATTTTTTATGCCATTTAGTAGAAATTAATGCTCTTTGTACCAACTATATGCTTCTTCTTTTGAGATCTTAAAACTATGCTCAGCAGTAATTCTGATAAAGGAAACTGATATCATCTTCAGATAGGTCTTTGCCCACTCTTGAAGTATTGGAAGAAATCTCTTTATGGTCCATTTGGATTAAAGGAGAGTATAGTAGATTTAGTACAAAATTAGTTTATTTTTAGACAATTCTACTCTACTCCATTTCCTTCCCTCCATCTAAACAGGCCATTAATGTCAATTCTAAGGTGGAACTTCAAGCCTAACATGGACAAGACAATGTGTTCTTCCGATACTGTTTTGTTGTTGGTTTTGAACATTAATATATAAAACAAACCAGATATTCATTTTTATCATTTTATGCATCACGAGTAAATATCTAATCTATTGTCACCTGGACTTTCATCACAAATTCTATTGGGAAAGACAGTTGCTCCCACTTCTGTCTTCTATAGTAATAATAAATATGTTTTTCTCCCCTCTCATTAAACTGTGATATATGGAGGTACGCATGAATTTCTTTATGACATTGATAAGGTTTGCATTCTCAAGTTATGGCTTTGTGTTGTTATATTTAACTTGAAATTGTGACATTCTGGTTTTATAGGTAAAAATGGGTGTGAATTTGCCATAGCATCTCTATTGGACAATGAAAATGACTTCAGCTCTCTCTCTCTCTCTCTCTCTCTCTCTCTCTCTCTCTCTCTCTCTCTCTCTCTCTCTCTCTCTCTCTCTCTCTCTCTCTCTCTCTCTCTCTCTCTCTCTCTCTCTCTCGTGTGTACTAATAATTTAGCCATTAAGCTCTAAACCAATATGCTTAATCTATGTTTGAGTGTTTGTTATGTCTGTGTCTGCGTGGGGTTACAAAGGTTGCCATCCTTTTAATGATTCTCAATCAGAACCGATTTGGCAGTAAGGGCATCTTAATAAAAGAACTCAATTCATCGTTCACAACGAATAAGAAACTATTCATAATTTATCACGTACCAAACTAGAAAGAGCCACCGTTCAAACAGGAGAAGGTATATACCCAGAAATTTTGAGGCTAAAGATACCCAGTCCAAAACATGAAAGAAAACAAATTTAAGAACATAGATTATGTTTAAGTTCAAATATTAAAGCTCCAAACTCCTGTTAGCTAAGACAATGATCTATCTGTTGTAAACCTAGCAATTTGGCCTTCAAAAGAGCCCTCCACCAATGCTTCCTGGACTTGTTCTGCTAATCGAATCCAAAAGTGTACCTACACTCTGTTCGCTTCGACATCGCTCTTCTGACACGCATTGCTAAGGTTCTCTCAAAATTGCGGCGGAACCCAAATCTATCACCAATATCATCTTCTCTATCAAAAGGATCCCTATTAAATTTAGGGTCCGTTTGGATACAGCTGAAAACTGAAAACTAAAAACACTGTAGCAAGTAAATAGTACCGTGGGACCCATTTTTAATGAAAAAGTTCCTAAAAAGTGAAAATTGTGGGTTCGTAAACAATGAAATTTGGGTTGAAAAGTCACATGTTGCGGCTACTGTTTAATGAACAGTAGCCGCAACAGTAATGAACAGTGAAAATTTGGCTTGGAAAAGCTTGAAACGCGTGTGAAAAAAAAAAAAAAGGGGGCTGAAAACGTAACGCCAGACGCAAACGCGCTGGCCAAACGGACACTTAGCTACATAGAGAAAATCATCCTTATCATTCTCATCCTCCTCAACCTCAACCTCAACCTTAACCTCAGCCTTATCAACCTCAGCCTTATCAAGGTCATCAACCTCAGCCTCATCAGGGTCATCATCACTCAAATCATCTTTATTACGAGCATTCCCAGTATTATAAAGACCTACCATAAACTCAACACACGTCAAAGTTAAGGAAAGTACAATCACCACGCAAGAAATCAAAATCTATAGATTACAAATATTCAATGAGGGGCAACCAAAGAAATAAAAATATCTGAGCTAAGTTAGAAATTAAGATAACAATAATTAAAAAGTGAGGAAAACCAAACAATCTTATTTAAATCATACTTGAGAAATCTCGAACCCAAGCAAAGGTATAGCCTTTTTCCTGGGGAAAAAAGAAAAAAAGAAGTTAGATTTCATCATATTATGGCATTAAAATCTTTAGAGGAATTGTGCAAAGCAACAATGTAAATGAATGCCTCTATGTCAATACACAAGAATTAATGGCCAAATGCAGGAATAATCACATTAATTTTCCTGAATGTGACAATGTACCGGGTGGTTGTCAAAATAGCAAATCACAAGAACAAGGTTGGTTTTCTCCTCCGGTGGTGGTGGTGGCACCAGTTTAGCAAACTCCCTATCAACCTCATTTAGATCAAGTCCAGTCTGACTAATTTTTATCAGAAGACGGTCACTGTTGGTCCAGTAAGTATAAAAGATATATTCCACGTCATACCCTGAAATAATTAATCAATATAAATGACGATATGAGATAGAGATAGACAAATATGATCCAATTTTCAATGGCTAACTTAATTGGCTCACACCTTCATCTGAAGTAAGTGGTAAATCTGATGATCGTAATACCCGGTCACGTCTTGCAATAATAAAAACAAACAAACCAAAAATAAGTGGTTTTACAATGAGATGAGACCAAACATAAAAAAGGAAGTGAAAGTAGTTTAAGGATTAGCAATATTTACATGGACTTCCAAATGGTGTCTGGTGGTTTTGTGACGGACTCCATTGCAGAGTCTTTGACGGCCTCCATTGCAGAATCCATAGCAGGCTCTGTGACAGGCTCCATTGCAGACTCTGTGGCAGGCTCTGTGACGTACTCCATTACAGACTCTGTGACAGGCTCTGTGCCGGACTCCATTGCTGCCAGTAGAGATGGGTCGTGCTTGAATCGCTTGTGAAGTTGGTCCTCCAACTCCATGGCTTCTTCAACCTCTACCTTCATCCCCGCCTTCTTCGTTAATGTACCACAAAGTCAGAGAAATCAATAGTTATCACTTATCACAGACATGCAAAACAAGAAAAAGTACTATTATGTCACTAATTACAAGAAAATATGGATTTGATCATATCTAATTACGTAGCCATCAACAAACCCTAATATGACATGGATTTGCACAAATCAGATCCAATATCGGATTAAACCAAAGCACGTGGTTATTACTAAGACCAACTTCAAAAATTAATCGAATAATTTGTTGTTGCAGAGGATAATAAACAAATTAGTGAGGTTTAAAAAGCCTGAAACAAAACAATCACACCAACCCGAACAGATCAATTAAAGCCATCAAATTTCAAAACCCTAACACCACAAAATACGATTTTTTTTTTAATATACAAACCAAATACGAAAATTATAACAACCAACCAGCGTACTTTGCCCCTGAATAAATTGATTTCATAATAAAAGTCTAAAAGCAACAAATCATTATTACCTCCATTCGCCACTTTCTCTCTCTTTCACTGCCTCTGTGTCCCTTTCTCTTGAAGATGTTGAAAATGGATTGAGAGCAGGTGCAATACCTAGGTATTGCAACTGATGCAATTGCACTTGATGACTGAGATTAATTGTCGCAAAAATTCTAAAAAGTTATTTTATTTCTTTTTCATTTTATTTTAACATAAAACTCATTAAAATAATACTAGTCTCATCACATGCACTTATACTTTTTTTTTTAATTTAATGTAATTTTTCAATTTAAATTTATCTATACTTTTTTGTTTCCAGAATACCCCTAACCCTAGTCTAGAGTGGCAGACCATCAATAGGACCGAGGGGGGCCTTGGCCCCTCAATATTTTTCAAAAAAATTAAGGAATTTTTTTTTTTTGGAATTATCTTATCATTTTAGCCCCCTATTCCAAATAATATATATATATATATATATATAAAAGAAATTCTAAAAATAAACATAACTTTCATTTAAATAGAAGAATAATGCTAGAGATACAAACTATTTTACAAATAATATTACAAACTACTGATGTGGTGAGTAATTATTGGTAAATGAAAAAGTGATATTAGTGGTGGGCCTAAATGAAAGAATAATACTAGAGATATATATTTTTTTAGAAAAAAAATTTACAAACTGCTAATGTGGTGAATGATTATTAGTAAATGAAAAAGTGATATTAATGGTAAGTCTAGATAAAAACCAATAAGGGGTTAATCATATCAACATTTTGTAAAATAGTTTCTGACTGTGGCATTACTCTAGATGAAAACCAATAATAGGTTGGCCACAACTACATTTTGTAAAAATATTATAAAATATAATATAATCCATAAATATATATGTCAAAAAAAAATTACAATAATTAAGTATTCAATATCTTTAAAAATGAACACATAGGTAACAATTATCTCAACAAATAAAAGGGAAAAAATTCTAATTTTTCATCCCAACACATCTAGGGCTTACTTGTACCACATCAATAGAAAAATTGAAAGGTCAGCAACTTTGTTGATTCGCCACACCACCAAGTCCCCTGCACAATTGTGGAAAATTTTGTTCACAGTACACACACACACACACACACACACACACACACACACACACACTCTCTCTCTCTCTCTCTCTCTCTCTCTCCATTGGCATTTGCCTTTTTTTTTTCTTTTTAATTCTTTACTTTTCCCAACACTGCCATAGTTTTGTGTTTACTTTGTAAAAGTAAAATTTCTATGTGACCTGACTAGACAAGAAAGAGTGAAAAACAAACTTAAAACTTCTATAGGCCCTTCAACCCTGTACAATGCTTCTATGTTACTTTACTTTTTATTTGCTTTCTTTTGATTTCTTTACTTTACTTTTCATTTTCTTTCTTTTTTATTTTCCTTATAATATATTGATTATTATACCGTATGCCATTATATAATTTATAAATGTACTTGATTAGTTTGATTAAAATGTACAGTATGTATTACTATATTAACATGTATTTAGCACTTCAAAAAAAAAAAAACATGTATTTAGTTGTTGTTTATAACACATATTGAATTTTGAAGTATTGTACATTACTATTTTAGATTTCATACACTCACAAAAATTTTATATATGGCCTCCCTAAAGACAAATTTCTGGCTCCACCACTGCTAGTCTATACTATTATTTGAGGGGTTATCCTTATTTGGACTGGATATTTTTTGGTTTCAAAATACTCCTACATCCCTAGGTTTAAGTAGAGACAAAACTAAATGTTAGTATGGAAAAAATACATGTCTAATTTGCACTAAAACATTGCCTACAAAATAGGAACACTCTCCCACGAACTTATTTTCTATTTTTTTTTAAATGTGTGATGTGTGATGAGTCTCACGTCGGGCATATACTGGGTTGAACTGGGCTTTATTAACAACTACAAGAAACTTCAATTGTGACTAGTCCATTTGAGGTATAGCGCAGATGTGGTTAGTGCTTTTCCTTGGGTCGTTACATATGGTATTAGAGCTGGCTTAGTAACCTCGTGTGGGTTCAGAGACACTACCTCGCAAAGTGGGCCTTGATGAAAATATTAGGGATTTAAGTGGGAAAGATTGTGATGCCCCAATTTGATGGATTGCGTGATGTGTGTGGGTGTGTGATGAGTCTCACATTGGGTAATGAGTATTTTGTTATTTTTTTTGGTGAAATAATTTTTTCATCACACCCCTAGTTTTTTTTTTTTTTAGTGGAAAATGCTATAATCTCAAATTAATATTTATGCAAATTATTAACATTTAGCAAAAAAAATATAGAAAAGCCTATGAGTACGCACTCATGTGCGTGCTCAGAGGCTAATCTATACTACTATTTAAGGGGATTTCCCTTTTTAGACTTGACATTTTTTGGTTTCAAAATACCCTTACACCCCTAGATTTAAGTAGAGACAAAACTAAAGGATAGTGTGGTAAAAATACATGTCTGAATTGCACTAAAACATTGTTAGAGATATATTTTTACAGTGTTATTCTCAAGTTTTGCTCCAACTTAAACATAGGTTGTAAGAGTAATTTGGAACCAAAGAAATGTCTAATCCAAACAGGGGAAGCACCTTAAATAGTAATATAGACTAGCCTATGAGCATTAAATATCAGTAAAAAAAAACTAGCCTATGAGCACAACCTCACGCGTGTGAGTGCAACAGTTTTCTCCTAAATGGGGACTATGCCTCGGCCAAATGAACCAGGGCGGAGAAGAGAAATGGAGTCGCTACCTAGATTAGGTTTAGGAACCATATGTATAGCGCCATTATATGGAAGGACTGATCTTACTACCAAAGTATGGGTTCGGAGTTTATTTATGGGGATGAAAAGGTGTTAGGCGCCCAACCTTACCCCATCCGTGAGTCAGCTTCCACTCGTTGTGTCTTACGTCTTAATCTTATTAAAGGCATATTCAATATTGTATTTTATACTCACACACAAACTAGCATACATCTAGCAATCAACATGACATCAATCATCCCAAATAAACAAAGAAATAAGGATCAAAACGGAGAAAAGAAAAGAAAAAGGGACTTAAAACATTACCTCAAAACAAATGCTCCTAAGCTTGATTTTAACTATTTCCCCTTAATCAAATATATTCACAATCAAATAAGGAAGTGATTAGTAATCTTAAAACTTAAAGATCAAGGTTAGAAAATGCTCCAATCAGAAAATATTGACATGAGGATGTTTTGTAAAAAACTCCCTATTTGATTCACTATTTCTAATGAATCTTTTGTTTTCCCTTAAGATTTTCCGTTAGGAAATGATACACATTGTGAGTTGGTGGGATGAACTTCCAAAGACTTTGGCCTGAATGGAGTGTACTCATCTTCCCACTCATCACCAACTGAGGTAAAGGGACAAAAGAACCAAGTGAAATGTGTGCAAATAAGTATTGAACAAGCCTTTATTAAGATTAAGAAATAAGACACATTGGAATCAAACTCTCTATCCCCAGTAGAGTCGCCATTGTTGGCGCAACAAAGAGGAAACCCTAATCTAGCATGTTAAGGACAAGGAAACAAACAAATAGAGAGACAAAGACTCAAAAACATAAAATAAAGACAAAATAGAAGCATATCGTATGAAAGAAATAGAAGCAAAAAACCTAAATTAAGGTTTCTAGGCACGAGTATGCATGCGGATACATAGGCATGTGTACGCATGCTAGTTGTATGCGCACGCATACAACGAGTCTACGTATGCATACAGAATCATGCATACGCAGACACACCTAATGAACCCCAACCCAGAAACTCAGAAACACATAAAACGGAGCAAGACTTAAAACAAGAAATCTAATAACCTAACATGCCTTAAAACAGAAAACATCATAAACCTAAACTAAACAAACATATTAACACATAAACAAAGCTAGAAAACATCATTAAAAAGAAGAAATGAAAAGATAAGTTTTAGAACTCAATACCTCAAACAAGAAGCTTTCCAAGCTTGATTTTGACCGTTCCCCTCAGTCAATATATTCACAATCAAACTTGAAAGATCAAGACCAAAAAAGGTCCCAATCAAAAGAAAATTGACTTAAGTATGTTTTGTAAAAAACTCTCTCTTTGATCCACTATTTCTAGTGAATTTTAGGTTTTCCCTTAAGATTTTCTATTTCCTTTGAAAATGTATCATGTATGGCTTTACGTAGTTGAAAATTGGGGGTTTGGAATAGCTCCTAGATGATGTGGGATTTATTCCAAACCTTAGCTTTAATGTAGAAAAACTTCTCTTTCATAGTTTCTAAAACCCTAGCTACGTGTGTAGGTTCATGCCTGTGTACACATGCATTAGACCTGCGTACACAGTTGCTTGCTTCGTACGCAGGCTAAGGGTTTTCTTGGCCTTAATTTTCTAAAAACAAATTAAATGCTCATAAAAAGCTATATTTCCATTTTAACATTTCTCAAGTTAATTTAGAATCTAATTAAGCCCTCAACCAACTTTGGGCTTGGCCACATTGTTCATGATATACAATGGCTTGCTCAAGGACTTCAATGGGTGAATTTTAGACGTGTAAACTAGGGTGCTAATTCCGTGGCACACTCTTTGGCTAGATACGCAAAGAATGTAATTAAGGATATGTATTGGATGGAGGATCCTCCTCCACAAGCTTTAGATGCATTGTATTATGATTCTTTGCATTCAAATGAATGAAAGTTAAGGTCGTTTTCAAAAGAAACAAAAAATCTTTGTTTCGTTTTTTTTTTTTTTTTTTTTTTTTTTTTGGGGGAACATAAATTAAAAACTAGAGATTACAAAGTCTAGGGTAGGCCACACCCAAGCATCGGCCAATAAGTGATACAAAACAAGGGAAAGGGAATTTGTAGAGTAGACTGGTGAGGGGTTTCTATGTAGTAAGTTAGGCAACGTTTGAAAGATTTAAGAAAACTAACATCTCGAGTTTTAGAAAATCGAGATACAATTAACAAATCGAGTTTTACGAACTCGCTTTGCACTTGCTTTGAATTGCTGAGGTGGCTTAAATGTCCTACATAGATCTTGAGTTTTTAAAACTCGATTTTTACATAATAAAAAAAAAAAAAAAAAAAAAAAAAAAAAACCGAGTTTTTTAGACTCGAGATTATCGAAAAGTTTTTTAATTAAAATTTGAATAGAACTCGAGTTTTATCGAGAAAAATGTTATAACCACGGTCTACAAAATTTTATAAACAGATACACAACATTTTTTACGAACACAGACAGCCTCTCACCCAAAAACAAAGCATCCTCATTAACTCTCAGCCTCACCCATACACTCAACCTCACTAACTCTCACTCACCCATAACTCTCACACCACATTGCCTCTCACTCTCACTCACCACACTACCTCTCTCACTGCTCTTCCCTCTCAACAGTTTTATATCTCAAGTAAGGGTTTTTTGATTTGATTGTTATTGTAGTTGGGTATTAGTTGTCTATGGATGTGGGTTAAAGAGTTTGAGTATTTAGTTTGATTTATTTTGTCTATGGGTGTCAGTATTAGTTGTATGAAACTTCAATGGCTACCAATTTTTCCATTCATCCTAGCTTGACCGTATAGTGATCTAAAATTATTAGTCAACGAACCATATTGGCATGACAAGGAGCAAAAATATGGGGAAAGGTTGGAACACCCTGTATATGCATCCATCTATGTGCATATCAAGGAATGTGAGAACACTAATAGACATTGTCAATTTTTGAAATCACATTATTTGTGAATGTTGACTTATAGCATCAAAGTAACTTTGGCAGACACAACACCATCATCAACTCTTAGCTCTTTATGATCTTTATAGGTCTTCTAGATTCTAAATGAAACATGTAACAATTGATTTTAAGCATGGTTAAAAAAAATTAAATTTATTTATGAATTCTTTTCTCCAAATCAAATGCACTAGAGTTTCATTTTGGGTGTATATGGAGGCATTTCTTGTCCTAAATGCTACTAGTTTCCAAATTCCACCCCTAGTATAGTACAGAGTCACAAATTTATTATATGCTATTTAGAAACTTAGTTAAAATCAATGTAAACTTAAGATGCAGGCATGCCCTATTTTTCAACAAAGACAACACCAAAATCATTACATTTGAAATTAAGGTTCTATTTGGTAGCTGTGTTTACGTATTGAACTTTGTGTAGTTTGACAAGATAAAATGTTTTTTTGAACTAACATAGTAACTTGACTTTAACAGGTTCACAATGCCTGAAATTGATATAATCCTATACCACGGTGGTCCACTGAAGAATGCCAATGCAAACAAGGGATTGCCATTTGAAGGGCCAGGTGTAAAGAGCTATTATACCCAAATTAATCTTAGGTTGAAGACCCTTGACGAATTGAAGATGATGGTTATGGAAGAGTCGTGTGAGAATCCTGTTGTGCATAACATACAAATTACTTATCGAATGTCAAATGAAATCCTGAAGCACCGGATTAATTACAAGTATATGGCGATAGAAACAGACAAACATGTGAGAATCATGTTTGACAAGTTGAAGAGAATACCTGAAGTAACTAACATTGAGTTGTACATATAGTTGGAGCTGCATGCAGAAGTTGGTATCGAGGAAATCCAACAAACACAAACAAGTTTACAAGTTACAGTTTCAGATGTTGAATATGAGTATTTTACACATGTAGAGCATGATGATGTTCATGCTAATGATGATGATGATGAGGATGAGGGTGAGGATGATGATGACGACTATGTTGATGAGAGTATTGCCATTGACGGTGAAGATTTTGTCGATAGAGATGAGATTGAAGATAGGATTGAACAAAGGGATTTTGGGGACTTTAAGAGGGACATTGATAACGATGAGACATTGGATGGTAGTGAACTTGAAGCAAACAATGCTATTTGTGTCCAAAACATTACGGACACAATCCCTGCCTACACACCTCCTACCTTGTCATTTTCTACAAATACTTTGGAAAATATGATTAATCCTTCACATATTGAGACACCATTTGTGTCTACTTGGAGAGAGGGGATGAATTTGTGCAAAAGGTTGACTTTTGCCAATAAAGCGGAGGTGCAGCGCGTATTAACAAAGTGTGCCCTCAAGGAAAACAAACATTTTATGATCAGTAGGTCGACGACGAAAAAACTTTGTGCGAAATGCATGAACGAGTTGTGCAAGTGGTATGTCTGCGCAGTCTTGAAGCCCAATCTCCACGGACTATGGATCGTCACCGTGTATGTGGGTCCTTACACGTGTATATGGATTGGGGTGCGAAATATTGGTAGAATGATGAGTTGTAATTTTATTGCAGAAGACATCCTTAAGAAGTTATGTGAGGATCACACTACCCCAATTAAGCATCTTAGATCTATGATAGAGTCGAAATATGAGGGCCATAAGCCTTCTTACTACAAGGTATGGGATGCAAAACAAAAGGCGATTGGGAAGATGTTTTGGAATTGAGAAGAGTCTTACCAAATGTTGCAAAAGTTGCTAATGGCATATATTGATCAGGATCCGACTACCCAGGTGTTTTTTCATACCACATCCATCAGTGAAGATGACACTGTATTTTTGAATTATATGTTTTGGTCTTTCAGTCCAAGCATTGATGGATTCAAATATTGCAAGCTAGTTATCAGTATTGATGGGACCCATCTGTATGGTAAATATTAGGGAAAGTTATTAGTTGCAATGGCAACCGACGCTAACAACAAGGTATTCCCTCTCACCTTTGCTATTGTGGATTATGAGTCAGGGTCTAGTTGGAGGTGGTTTTTACAATGCCTCAGAGATGCGATTGGCCACGTGATACCTGATGAAGGCATTTGCATAATTTCAAACTGACATCTTGGTATCAAAAACTCCATTGCAAACTGGCCTAGAGGGAATGATGGAAGAATACGAGTATTTCATAGATATTGCATTCGACATGTTGTTAGCAACTTCAACACACATTTTCAGAACTCAACTCTAAAGTCAGCGGCGTTGAAAGTGAGATATGCTACTCAGGTAGTTAAATTTGATACCATAATGGAGACCATTAAGCAGGCAAAAATGAAGGCCATTAGGAGTAAGAAGAAGGTGACGGGGAAGGATGGTAAGGAAAAGAATCAAGATTATCGTCCATACACATACCTAATGAGCGAGTCTGTGGATATGTGGACCCAGTCATATGATGGTGGGAGACGTTTTGGGGCAATGACAACCAATATATTAGAGTGCTTCAATGGTGTACTGAAAAGTGCACGAGGCCTTCCTATTGCCGCGTTTGTTGAGTTCACTTGGTCCAAACTTTTTAAATATTTCCATGATCGGCACAAAGAATACCTTAATGAGTTGTCAGAGGGTAAGAAATGGAGTGAATATGCCTTTGACACGTGGGATGAAAATCACAAAAAATCTGAGAAAAACTATCTCAAGGCATTTAGCAATGAAGAGATGATATATCAGATAGTTACTCAACTCAACACGTGTAGCGCAGGAGGGGGAAACCACAGTTATGAAGTTTGGTTATGGGAAAGACCATGCAGTTGTGGGAAATGGCAAAACATAGGGATCCCATGTTTTCATGCAATTAGAGTATGTGACTATTAACATATTGATTTGACTACATATATTCACCCATGTTATGGTTTGAACAATGCCATTAACACTTATCAGCATGCATTTGCGATTCCTAAGTCACAGTCATTGTGGAGGGATCCCATGGGGCCAAAATGGTTGCCTAATCCAGAATTGTTGTGGGCCAAAGGTCGACCAATGAAGTCAAGAATAGGGAATGAGATGGATGGAGTAAGGAATAAGGATCGAGAATCGGGATGGCGGAGGGAGGACGTAGATTTGATAGAGAGTCAACCCAAGCAGACTTGTGGACTGTGTCATGTTTCTGGGCATAACCATAGAAAATGTCCGCAGTCCCGTGGCGCTTCCACAAGCAGTCATGTTCCACACTAGGTAGGTAGATGGCAAAAAGTTATGTATCGGTTAAAAAATTGTTGTTCATTCTATGTTTACCTAATGTTTATTATTATCTTGTCTCCTAACATGATTACTCTATGTTTTTCAAGCATGTTTCCATGGACGATGTTTTTGTTATGCAGACTGCCGATCTTAGGAAAAGTGACTACGTTATATTGGCACAATTAACTTTTTGGTTTTTGTTAAATGTACTTGTAATTCTCTATCCAATGTACCTCTATAAAGATTGTGATTTGAGTAGTACGATTAGAACTACAAATTAAGCATGGTTGTGCATGTATAGAATGTTGATATATTGAGAATGCCTTTTGCTATGATGTAAGTGCATTTACATTGTAAAACTATATTTATGAATAAAGCGTAACAGTTTCCATAGTTTGGTACCTAACGAGAACGCCTTTTGATGTAATTTAAGTGCATTTACATTCTCAGCTTCTCTGCCTCTCAATGAGTGCTTATGGATTACATTCTCAGCTTCTTTATATCCGTTTCTCAGCAAGTGCATGCACACAATTCAGTTTCTGGTTTGTCTGCATGTCCAGGAAAAAAAAAATTTCCCAATAGAACTCGAGTTTCATAGACTCGAGTTCTACTAGAAAAAATAGAGCAAAACAGAGCAACCTTTCTGCCTAAACAGAGCATTTTAAGCCAATTGAATCTTGAGTTTCAAATAATCGAGTTTCTTTTTTGAGATCTCGAGTTTTAAACACTCGATTTCTTTTCATAATTTTTTTTAAATCTTTTTTGTTTGGAGATATTTAATTTTTTTTTGAAGATCTCAAGTTTTAAACACTCGAGTTCTTCTGATTTTTTATTTTTTTGAAATCTCACATATTTTTTTGTTATTTTGCATTGATCCAAAATCAGAAATGGAGTGTTGAGGGACCGATCTATTGTGTCAAGATAAAATGAAAAAAAAAAAAAAAAAAAAAAAAACAAAAACAAAAACAAAACAAAACTTCTTGTCACAATTTTTTAAGATGACAATTTCTGATTAATGCAACATCAACCTATCACCTTAATTGTGAAAAATGTTATTGACATATCAATAAAAACATTTTTTTTTCAACTTACATTAAATGAAAAAAAAAAATTAAGAGTTTAAATTCAAGAGGGTAATTTTAAAAAATTAATAATATTTTATTTAAGCGACATTACATTAAATGAAATTTACATAAATTTTTAAGATGAACAAACAAACTAGGATGGGAAATATAAGACAATTTTTGTTTCTTCTTCTTCTTCTTCTTCTTCTTCTTCTTTTTTCTTTTTTCTTTTTTTTTTTGTCTTTTTTTCCCCTATAGAATGAGAAACCTAAACCCCAAATACCCACGCCAGATGGTCTGAAAATTTACCAAGTGCTTGAATTTTGTCAAGATCTCTACCCATTCAGTACCTTACAAGATTGAATGTTTTCAAGGGAACGGTCAATTTAGGATTAATGGAGTACATAGTGCAGGACTTGCTCCTATCAAGGTCGGCTACTAGATCAAGCTATTTCAGCAAATAAAGAGAATGAACAAAATCATCTCATAGCCCATTGTCAAGACATAAACAAAGTGTGTCTCCAGCAAAGAAATACTTAATTGCTTCAATAAAAACATCACACAATTGGTATTGCCACCATGAATACACAGTACTTGCTACATCTGAGAATTTGCCAAGTTCCCTAACCTGCAATAGTTTTGAATATGGCTTTGTTTAATACTGAGAGTATCCATTGACAGCTAAATGACAAGTCATCCGGATTTACATTTGTGGGCGGAACAAATCATCCCCAAACTTGGTCATAGCAAATCTTATAGCATTCCCCAATTTATGCAATTACTGACGATACCCCATCCTCTAGACTCTTATGAAGACCTCTGAAGGATATCCTATTTATTACTTCAAGCGGATCAATGAGATTTCCCAAGGACCTAGACATCTTACGCCCATATGCATCATGAATCATGGGATGCAAATAAACCTGCATAGAGTTTAAGGCGGTTCAATCAGATCACACTGGCACAACTCTCGCATAGCTTATACTCTACCAAATCATGGGATGCAAATTTATCTATTCCTTCATTGTACATCATACAAATTTGAATATTTTAAATGAAAATAAATTTTTTTGACATAATCCTTTTTTATTATTAGTTATCAATGTTACCCTCCAATCCGTGTAGCCCTTTCACGGAATATAATATCCAGAATATGGTATTGACACAAGCTAAAGTTTTATGGGCTGTGTAGATTGAGAGAGAAGGGAGGGAGAGTAAATTAGAGTTGGCCAGATATTGAGTGGTGAACTGGATCAAGCTCACGCTGACCATCTATTTTGATAGAAAATACGATGTTTTATCTATTATTTTCTTAGCCAAACCAATGTTTGATTGATTTCAATTAACCTCACTAATGCTTAGAATAATTTGAAAAATACCTCCCCATACATGTGAAAGCCCCATCCATAACACAGAGCTCTCTTGTTTGTCTGGTCCCTTGATGAAGGAAGGCGCTTCCATCATTCTTCAATAACATACGGCATAAAAGGATGAAGCAGATCAATGACATTTCCCAAGGACCTAGACATTTTTTTTTCCTTTGTACAAATGAGCTTCTTTTCTTAGCTATTGCTTTTTTTGTTGCCATTTATTGCTATTTACGGTGGGTATAATTTTTTGCAGTGGCGGAGTTAGAAATTTTGAGTTAGGGGGCCAAACTATAATGTGTCTATCTGTCCCCGTTTGACATTGATTTTGTTGCTAAAAAAAATAGTGTATTGAAACTAAACTCTTACTTCATTAGGATAAACACACATCTTTACCTAAGAAGGTTATTTGTTCATTATCACTACAGAAAATGTACGTCTGGTTATGACTCACATTACCCTCATCTTTCATGTGTTTTGTTAAGGCATCTAAATGAGTATTTAATCGAAAATATCAGTGCTATAGTTTTCTTCCTTTTCCTTGAACATTTGCTTTTAAATGATGACAGACTCTTCAACCTTCACGAGGCTGCAATAAAAAGGATGAGATCTAATAAATACAAAGAGTTCTTTGCATAAAGGCTCAACCATCACAATGTGGTGAGTAATTATGATTGACTCTTAGCATGGTGTGAAAGAAAGGCTTGAGTATAATCATGTTTTTAATCTTTATAGGTGAAGCTTTTGGGGTATGTCAGTGGAGAGGATGACCTCTACTTGGTCCACGGGCGGAACTAGGAATTCATCCTAAAGAGGGCCAAAGGATATCCTAAATCTCTTTATATGAGCAAAATAATGTTGTATCTTATCTATCATCTAATTCCAAACCCTCTATATATATATATATATATATATGACCTTTGAGAACAAAAAAATTATATAGCCTTTCAAAAAAAATGAGTTCATAAATTGAACTTTGTCATGAAGAGAGAAAAATATAGCTTTGGGAAAAAAAAAAATGCAAATACCAACAGCTTGACACGAAGATGACATTTTAATTCAACACTTTCAAAATTACTCAACATTATGTTTTTTTTAGCATACAAGTTCCCTAATTATCCTCTATTTTCTTTTTGTTTTTTCCTTTCTTTTTGTAACTGAAATTAGTAATTTTACTAAAAAATTTAAAGAAAAAGATAATAAAGTGTATTGTTTCCAATCCCCATTTTTTAGTCAAGAAAATAGATTCATTCATTATCTCAATCCAAAAGTTTCCTTCTCTCTTTTCAAAATCAATTCAAATAGTTTTATATTTTTCATTCCATTAATGCTACTCATTATTGAATAAAGCTAAGAAAACAAAATAGGCTGTGTTTGTTTTGTGTAAAATGTTTTCCAGAAAATACATATTTTCAGGAAATGCTATTTTTCGAAAAAGGAAAATATTTTTAAGTGTTTGGTTGAATTATGAAAATTGTTGTGGAAAATATTTTCATGTGTTTAGATGTATTCTAAAAATGCTATTTTTTGGAAAATTTTCACATTTTCTCAGCATCCAAACAAATTTTATTACAAAAAATTTCAACATCACAATCAATTCAACAACAAATTCCGACAATAAAAACACAACACAATAACAACAACAACAACAACAATAAATTCCGGCAACAACAATCAGTTCATCCAAAAAAAAAAAAAAAAAAAAAACAACAACAACAATCAAATTAAAAAAAAAAAAATTGAGAGATCGAGGAAGAGAGAGCGTGGAGGCGATGGGTCTGGTTCGTGGATCGGCAGGCTCGAGGAGGCGATGGGTTTGGGTGAAGGCGATGGGTTCGTCGTGCTCGTGGGTCTGGGTCTGGGTGAAGGCAATGGGTTCGTCGTGCTCGTGGGTCTGGGTGAAGGCGTGCTCGTGGGTCTGGGTCTGGGTAAAGGTGATAGGTTCGTTGTGCTCGTGGGTCTGGGTTCGTCGTGCTCGTAGGTCTGGGTCTGGGTCTGTGTTCGCAGTGCTCGTGGGTTTGGGTCTGGGTCTGGGTTCGCCATGCTCTGGGTTCGTCGTGCTCTGGGTCTGGGTGAAGGCGTGCTCGTGGGTCTAGGTCTGGGTGATGGCGTGCTCGTGGGTCTAGGTCTGGGTGAAGGCGATGGGTTTGTCGTGCTCGTGCTCGTGCTCGTGGGTCTAGGTTCGTCGTGCTCGTGGGTCTGGGTTTGGGTTCGTCGTGCTCTGGGTTCGTCGTTCTCTCTGTCTCTCTCTCTTTGTTCTCTCGGTTTGTTTTCTGAAAAATTTCATTTGAAGTGAAAATGAAACCGGAAAACGTTTTCACCCGTTTTTGGCATTATTTTTGGTCAACCGGAAATTATTTTCAGTTTGACCAAATTTGAAGTAACAACCAAACACACCATTTTCCGTAAAATCATTTCCTGAAAATGTTTTCACCCGAAACAAACGAACCCTTAATGTTGATAATTTTCCCAGGGTTTCAACTAATTTATGTTAATAAAACAGCAATGGGTCACATGTGATGGACTAGTAGTTCAAATTGTTATTATTCTTGGTGGTGAGATTACCAAATAGAGAAGATCCAATGTCGTGGTGGTGATGGTGGCTCGTGGTGGCTGAGCCTTGGATGGCTTGGCCATGGAGGTTCTTCGCTAGGTGGGTTTTGAAATCACAAGAGAGAGATAGACATGAATTAAACATAGGTATTTAAGTTTAGCATAAATGAACAATAATTCTTATATGTAAGAAATCACTGTAG